>CM040126.1:337227507-340200499 GCA_022559845.1 Amorphophallus konjac | reverse complement strand
ACCTACAAGCAGCTCACCTGCTGCTTGCAAACCGGAGATTGACTCTCCCTACTCCTGATCTCACAGGAGGACCCCGACCTCAGTCCAGAGGATCGGAAACACAAACAATAACGGTTGAAGAAAGATAGGAACAAGAAATGAAAAATACGAACGAAGGAAATCAAATGCCAGACAATGGAAACAATGTAGCTCAATATAGAGCAATAGACTTCGGATTTGATCCGCAAGTCAGAACAATTCTTCTGAACACTCTTCTGCTCTCTTTCTATTTCTCTCTGCTATTCTTTCTTCTTTCTTTTCTTTTTTCTGGATCGAAGGGCTCTCTGTTTCCCTGTTTTCTTCTATGCCTCTCTACTTCGATAACTTTCATCTGAGGACGAAGGATTCTATTTATAGCATCAACAGCAGATGGATAGGGCATGAAATGCGTGTGCCTCCCACGCTCGATCCAGAAGTATCCTGTCACGTGCCTGATGTGACACGGTCTACCTAGGATGATAATGACCCTTAGACCTATGCATCCACAAGCATACAAGCTCTCAATTCGGCTCACCGTGCGACCTATCTCACGCGACGCACATGCGCTCCCAGTGGGTCCGAGTGATGCCGGCGAGGATCCGGGGTGGGACCCTAAGGTTTCCACCGGTTGGTGGGCTTATGGCTGACCCCTAATGGGCCTGGGATACCCAATTTATGGGCGGGCTAGCACGCTGGGGCGTGGGCTTGGGTGGCGCTCTCTCACTTGCCACGGTGGTGCGCTCGTGGTTTCACAAACAATCAAGTCCGGGCACTCAATTACCGCCAACGAGCTAAGGAAACGATACTAGCTAAGCAAAGTAAATGAGGACCAGGAGAGGGACCAGAAGCTCACCTGATCGGTGTGAAGACACCGATCCCGGCCGGAGACGATGGGCGCGCCGGGAGGCGTGGGTATGCACCCGAACGCCGCGGCGGGGTAGCTTGACCTGCTGGTTAGTTAATTACAAAACTACGCCTCTCGCAGGAGGGGGGATCTCGGGGTGGGGGTTATGGAGTTTACACCAAACACTACCACCACGCAGGGTGGGGCCTTCAGCCGGCCAAGCGGGGTGGGGAAAATTGGTTAATTATCACACCGGCGGTCGATACCGAAACCTGTCCGGTTCTGGGATTCTGGACCAGCAGTCACTGATGTAGCCGTAGAACACTTTCTGGAATTTTGCCGGAGGCGCGGTCGGTGTCGTTGGCTTCGTAACAGAATAGGGGTGCGCCTCAAATTTTATGGATTTTCGTTCTGCACGAGCCGGGCTGCCACGATCGACCGAACGGGGTCCCTGTTCAGGACCTGCACAGGTTCAGCTTCTGAACAGCAGATTGCCGAGGACGCCACGAACGCTCCCGGGCTCTGTTTTGCAAACGGCCGGTGTCGATGGAAGCGTGGGGAGGTCTACTTTCCAACGGAGCCGGCCTCGCCACTGTCTGAAGTCCGTGTGGACAGGATGGTCCCGTTGAAGGGGGACAGGTCGGGGAAGACAGACAGGAGGCAGAACGAACGCCCGGCGGTATAAAAATGGTAACTTCCACTTACGGCATTCAAACGATGCTCCGTCTTCGGCTTCTGAAAGCTGACAGGGGGAGGAAGAATTTTGATGAAGAGTTTGATGACCGATTCCTCCAGTCTTGGCCGCTGCACGAAGGTCGAACAGAGATGGCCTTCTGGTTGAGCCCCCAGTGCGCAGTCGCGGTAGAACGGAGCTAGCGGCCGGCCACGATCTTGGAACGGAGCGATTCCAACTCGCCTGCGGAGAAGACTCGTGGATGCACAAGTTTGCTGAAGCGCTTGGATGCCGAATCCTCCTGGAACGGGTTGGAAAATGCTCTGCAAGTTGGGGCCAGAAACTGCCTGCGGGCTGGAATGGATTTGTGGAGGGGAGGCTAAGGTGGTGGTGGTGTATGTGGGTGGAGATGGAGGGGGGTGCGACCCTAGGAGGGAGGGGAAGGGGATGGACGACCTAGGGAGGTGAAGGGGTCCCTTGGAGAGGGGAAAGGGGTCTTGGGTGGAGGAATATGGCTTGGGAAGGGTGGGGAGTGGCCTTGGGAAGGTGAAAGGGTGCCTGGGAAGATGAAAGGGTGCCTAGGAGAAGGGGTTTCCACCTAGGGGTTGGAGGGGGAATTGAATGAGTGTATAGGGAAGGGGGAGGGGTCTTAAAGAAGGGTGATTAGGGAGGAGAGAGAGGGGATTTCGAAATTTAGAGAGAGAGAGGGAGAAGTAGTGAGAGAGAGAGAGAGAACTATAGAGAGAGGGAGAGAGAATACTTGAGGGTTTAATTTTTTCAATTCATCAAAAGTTTCACAAATGGGAGAGGGGGGGGTCCTTATATAGAGTTGGACCATTTGCACAAAACCCCCTAACAAAGTGCATAAATGGAAAAGACCAAGAGACAGGGGGGGGCGCCCATGGGCCAAGCCCACTAACTGGGCCCAATGTCCTCAACTAAGGGTCTAAATGACTCAAGACTTGGATAATTAACTCTAAGACCTAGATAATGGACTCAAATAAAGGAAAATTACACATGATATGACTCAAATAAAGAAACTACATAAGCAACAAATAAAGATAGCCATGAGGACCACATCTCCAAGGGGTCACGAAGTCGGAGTCGCCTCGTGCCATAGGGAATGCCGGGAGATGTCCTCATCAAATCCCCCGGGGTGGGGAGAACTCGACCCCGTCGAGTAGGGGTCCAATCGGCTCTCGTACTGCACCAGCAGGTCCGGGTCTAGGCGCATCAAGTCCTCTCGGCTTACCCAAGCATCCTCGGTCGGGGAACGGCCTTTCCACCTCACGAGGTAGCGCTGGTAGACCCTGTTCCTGGTAAGTGTGCTCTGCTCATCCAGTATTGCCTCCACTTGCTCAAGTCGGCCTCTCAATCGGGGTGGTAGTTTCGCTCCGGGAGGGTCACTCACAAGGGGGGGTAAAGGCTCGAGATCCTGACTGGGTTCCACCGTGGGGCCCTTATAGCGAACCAGATCCGCCACATTGAAAGTGGGGTGAACCCCAAAGCCCTTAGGTAAGTCGAGCTCATAAGCATTGGTACCAACCCGTCTTAGAACCCGAAAGGGTCCCAAACCCCGTGTCCTCAATTTGGAGGCGGGCCCTGGGAGGAGCCGCTCCGTTCTCACCATCACATGGTCTCCCACTTGGTATTCATAGTGACGACGATGAGCATCGGCCTGCCTTTTGTAAGCCTCGTTGCTTTTGCCTATATGCTTGCGGATGTTTTCATGTATCTTTGTGGATGTTGACTCACTAGGAGATAATGGGGGTCCTGGACAACCAAAAGTGGACCTATCATGCAGTGGTGCTACACAGACTTTGGTAGACCTAGGAGGCTTATGCGTCTTGTCAAAGGGGGTGGGGATGGAAGACCCGGAAAACCCATAAAGGGACCTATCATGCCATGCCATGTAGGCCCTAATAGACCTAGGTGGGCCAGGACAACCATAGATGGATCTATCATGCATGGTGGTGATAATTACCGGGGAACCCGAACTTCCTTGAATATTTCTCTCATGCCTAAGACTTGCGACGAACGAGGGTGGGCCATTACATCCGTACATAGACCACTCATACTTCTTACATGTCATGTGGGTGATTTGAATGAATGGACCCGACTCATGAATCATGTCAAGCGGTGTGGTGTGTCTAGACACATGCATTCCTTCCCAAATGGAATCCCTAATGTGTATGGCTTGGTGTGGGAGTTTCCTCTCATAGGGGTCAAATGGGTCTGGGAAAATAGAGTGGGCCTGGTCTATTAAGGTGGGTGAGGGTAGGAAAGGGTGGGTGGTGGGTAAGGGGGGTGGGTTGCATGGGGGTCTAGACTCCCATAGGAAGGGGTCAAAGGGGTCATGGTAAGGGTCCCCTAGGGAGAGGAACTCCAGGTCCTCATGTAGCGGTGAGTCATCCTTCTCTAAAGAAATAATTGGGCCGCAGTCTTTGGTGGGTGGATCAGCCAGGAAGGGATGGTTTGACACTCTACCCGAGATAAGCAATTCTAATTCATGGAGAGCAGCAGGCTCATCCGGTGTAGGGAGGATTAGAAGGAGGTCGCTAGTGTAGCAACCTACAGTGTAAGCTGTGGTGATGGATCCGACACATAGATGTAGGAGGTCAACGCTCCTAGGTTGGTCAGCCATTGTGGCCAACATGTCGGTCAACTCTATTTGCCATGCTAGGCCCTTAAGAAGGTCATCCCAACTCTCAACCTCATAGGAGGATTGGATAGTGGTGTGATAAGAGGAGAGAGGGACTATGGGGAGGTGTTGTTCCATGGGAGGGTAGGCATGGGCCATTATCTCTCTAATTGGGCTACCCATCAACCAGCTAACAAGGGTCTCTCCTAAAATAAGCTCGGTCCCATCTAGAGAGGGTGGTGTAGGGTGAAGGTTACCATGTGAGTTTTTTTCTTCAATTTGGACATGTGTGGTCTCCATGTTGGGAATTGGGTCCGGGGTGTTCACCACTTTGGGGTCGGGTATGGGTTCCTCCTCCAAAGAGGTGAGAGAGTATGTTCGGGGTGGGGTGGTGATGGTAGGTGCATGGCGCCCCCAAGGTGATGAGCAAGGTCGGAATTGGGTTGGGGTTGGAAGTGGAGGTAGTGGGAGTCTAGGTTGGGGTAGGTTTGTAGTTGGAAGTGGAAGGTGGGTTGGGTGAAGACAGTTGGATTGGTCGATCTTGGGTGGGGCATCCCTTATAGGGGATAATGGAGGGGTAGTAGTAGGGGCTACGGGGGTTTGGGGAGTATGGGTCTCATGGGGAATAGTGAGTTGCGGGGTGGTGACCGGTGCGGGCCTAGGTGGAGGGGTGGGCACGGGATCCACTTGGGTTTGAACGGTGAGGGTTATGGAAGTGAGTTTTAATTGGGGAAGGTTGGTGGGGATTGGGTTTTCCTGACTTGACTCTTGGCATTGTGCCTCAAATTCTTCCTCCCATTCAAGGGGAGCTTCATGAACTTCAATCACTTTCTCAACTCTTTGGGGTGGAGGGGTTTGGTAGGGATTTGTGGGTTGGAGGGTGGTGGTCTTTGGGGGCCTAGGTGGAGGGGTGGGTAGTTGGGACAGTTGGGTTCTAAGGGAGAGGAGTTGGTGGCGAAATGTGGAGAGGGGATCGGTTAGGGGTGGTGGGGGCGGAGTCCTATGGATGGTCTTAAGTTGGCCGGGTTGGGATTGAGTAGTGGTGGTGCTCCTCGGGCTAGGGGTGTGTGAGTAGGAAGAGTAGGAAGGTTTTGGAATGTAGATTTTCCTAAGTTCTCTCGTCATCTCTTCCCACGAGTGAATGGGCTCTTGCCTCTCAATCCTTCTTATGGCCTCTATGTGTTCCAATTCTATCTTGGCTTGACCCCGAATTTGTCCCTTGGCCCTACAAACTCTTGTGTGTCCGTATACCCGATTCCTCTCAAAGTTCCTTTCCATTGCAGCCTCCCACTTGAGGTAATCACTAGCATGCGACCCATCAAAGGTAACACCCTCATCTTGAATAATGTCCCAAAGTATTGGGTTGATCGGATCCCGGTAGTGGGCCGAGTGGGATGGGTATGTGGTAGCCATGATTCATGAACTAGATGACAATGCGCCCTAGGACTAGACTTAGTAGAGACAAGTCTAAAACTTGCTCTGATACCATTTGATGTGACACGGTCTACCTAGGATGATAATGACCCTTAGACCTATGCATCCACAAGCATACAAGCTCTCAATTCGGCTCACCGTGCGACCTATCTCACGCGACGCACATGCGCTCCCAGTGGGTCCGAGTGATGCCGGCGAGGATCCGGGGTGGGACCCTAAGGTTTCCACCGGTTGGTGGGCTTATGGCTGACCCCTAATGGGCCTGGGATACCCAATTTATGGGCGGGCTAGCACGCTGGGGCGTGGGCTTGGGTGGCGCTCTCTCACTTGCCACGGTGGTGCGCTCGTGGTTTCACAAACAATCAAGTCCGGGTACTCAATTACCGCCAACGAGCTAAGGAAACGATACTAGCTAAGCAAAGTAAATGAGGACCAGGAGAGGGACCAGAAGCTCACCTGATCGGTGTGAAGACACCGATCCCGGCCGGAGACGATGGGCGCGCCGGGAGGCGTGGGTATGCACCCGAACGCCGCGGCGGGGTAGCTTGACCTGCTGGTTAGTTAATTACAAAACTACGCCTCTCGCAGGAGGGGGGATCTCGGGGTGGGGGTTATGGAGTTTACACCAAACACTACCACCACGCAGGGTGGGGCCTTCAGCCGGCCAAGCGGGGTGGGGAAAATTGGTTAATTATCACACCGGCGGTCGATACCGAAACATGTCCGGTTCTGGGATTCTGGACCAGCAGTCACTGATGTAGCCGTAGAACACTTTCTGGAATTTTGCCGGAGGCGCGGTCGGTGTCGTTGGCTTCGTAACAGAATAGGGGTGCGCCTCAAATTTTATGGATTTTCGTTCTGCACGAGCCGGGCTGCCACGATCGACCGAACGGGGTCCCTGTTCAGGACCTGCACAGGTTCAGCTTCTGAACAGCAGATTGCCGAGGACGCCACGAACGCTCCCGGGCTCTGTTTTGCAAACGGCCAGTGTCGATGGAAGCGTGGGGAGGTCTACTTTCCAACGGAGCCGGCCTCGCCACTGTCTGAAGTCCGTGTGGACAGGATGGTCCCGTTGAAGGGGGACAGGTCGGGGAAGACAGACAGGAGGCAGAACGAACGCCCGGCGGTATAAAAATGGTAACTTCCACTTACGGCGTTCAAACGATGCTCCGTCTTCGGCTTCTGAAAGCTGACAGGGGGAGGAAGAATTTTGATGAAGAGTTTGATGACCGATTCCTCCAGTCTTGGCCGCTGCACGAAGGTCGAACAGAGATGGCCTTCTGGTTGAGCCCCCAGTGCGCAGTCGCGGTAGAACGGAGCTAGCGGCCGGCCACGATCTTGGAACGGAGCGATTCCAACTCGCCTGCGGAGAAGACTCGTGGATGCACAAGTTTGCTGAAGCGCTTGGATGCCGAATCCTCCTGGAACGGGTTGGAAAATGCTCTGCAAGTTGGGGCCAGAAACTGCCTGCGGGCTGGAATGGATTTGTGGAGGGGAGGCTAAGGTGGTGGTGGTGTATGTGGGTGGAGATGGAGGGGGGTGCGACCCTAGGAGGGAGGGGAAGGGGATGGACGACCTAGGGAGGTGAAGGGGTCCCTTGGAGAGGGGAAAGGGGTCTTGGGTGGAGGAATATGGCTTGGGAAGGGTGGGGAGTGGCCTTGGGAAGGTGAAAGGGTGCCTGGGAAGATGAAAGGGTGCCTAGGAGAAGGGGTTTCCACCTAGGGGTTGGAGGGGGAATTGAATGAGTGTATAGGGAAGGGGGAGGGGTCTTAAAGAAGGGTGATTAGGGAGGAGAGAGAGGGGATTTCGAAATTTAGAGAGAGAGAGGGAGAAGTAGTGAGAGAGAGAGAGAGAACTATAGAGAGAGGGAGAGAGAATACTTGAGGGTTTAATTTTTTCAATTCATCAAAAGTTTCACAAATGGGAGAGGGGGGGGTCCTTATATAGAGTTGGACCATTTGCACAAAACCCCCTAACAAAGTGCATAAATGCAAAAGACCAAGAGACAGGGGGGGGCGCCCATGGGCCAAGCCCACTAACTGGGCCCAATGTCCTCAACTAAGGGTCCAAATGACTCAAGACTTGGATAATTAACTCTAAGACCTAGATAATGGACTCAAATAAAGGAAAATTACACATGATATGACTCAAATAAAGAAACTACATAAGCAACAAATAAAGATAGCCATGAGGACCACATCTCCAAGGGGTCACGAAGTCGGAGTCGCCTCGTGCCATAGGGAATGCCGGGAGATGTCCTCATCAGTGCCTTTTTCAAATTGGTTCCTCTTGTCTCGGATCACGTGCAGCCCTGGAGTGTGGAATGTTCTTCCTCGGACCTGTAATGAGATTAAGTCCATTAATACGCTGCATGGCTATTAAAACCAAAACTGCATGAGGTATAGTAACAACAACACGACGTGACTATTTCTCGAGATGTCATAAGAACGACACGAGAAATTCTGTAACAGATCAGATATACAGAAGATAATGACACGAGGTGAGGTTATACGCAAGAGAGACACGAGGTTACGAATGCAAAAACAACACGAGGACAATACGGGCTTACGACAGAAACCGACATGAAGACTAAAGCGAGAGACCAACACGAGGACAGAGTATAAGGAAACGACTCGAGGTGAAAAACAACACGAAGTGAAGTTAGACACGAAGTAAGAAGCAACGACACGAAGTAAAAATAATGCTAAGTGAAAACAGTAATCGACATGCGGTGAGAACAACACGAGGATAGTGAAAACAGCACGAGATGAGAGCAACACGGGCTGATAACGACACAAGGTCGAAACAGTAAATGACACGGGATAACACTGCACGAGGTAAAACGACACGAAGACTTAATAATAAAAATGACACGAGGTGGCAATAAAAGAGAACGACATGAAAACAACATGGACTGTAACCGAAACCGACACGAAGTCAAACAGTACAACACGAGGTGTTGTAACCAAGACGAAGTGCCAATCGACCACGAAGACAGTATGCAAAGAAACGACTCGAAGACAGGAATACAAAGGATGACATGGAAACAACACAGTAATCAAAGACTGCACGAGGTGAAAGAACAACACTCAAACAGACGACAACATGGCTAATTCGACACGAGGTGAAAACGCGAAGCAAGAACTACATGATGTTTGAGGAAAAACAGCACGAAGACAGAACATGAACGAACACACGAAGTGTTACCTCTTTAGCAGTTATTTCATATAAAACCATGGATAACTCAAGTGCAAGATATCTGATCAAAAATAACAAGAACAATTAACATAGTGTTGCTCATCATCAAAATACTTAGGGAAGACACACAATCCAACAGTATTTTTGCTTTTGATACGCACTGTATTGACCGTGGCCTATAGGATGTATGAAGAGACATTAATGAAGAGATAATTATTGCCATTTTTTGCTTACATGTTTGTGAAAAGCTCAAAAATAGAACTTTCGTAATGTTGTTGCATTCCATGTCTAGGGGACAGGCATTCCTTCCATGATAGACAATCGATATGCCCTTTTCCCGAGCGTCTCGACCACTCAGTAGGAGCCTTCCTAATTAGGGGCCAGCTTCCCCACTGTCTCCAGTGGTCGAGAGGCTTCAGCTTTTCTCAGGATGAAGTCTCCTGGATGGAAATCTCCATCTCAGACTTTGGCGTTGTAACATCGAGTAAGACACCGCTGATATTCCATGGCTCGGACGCTCGCGATCTCCCTTATCTCGCCTGCCATATCGAGGTTTTCTAGCAGTTTTTGCTTATTTGCCTCGGGCGAGAAGTTGATGACTCGGAGAGATGGGCTGTTGACTTCCAAAGGAATCACGGCATCCGTGCCGTACACCAACTGAAAAGGAGTCTCACCGGTGGTGGTTCTTGGAGTAGTTCGATGCGACCATCGTACGCTTGGCAATTCCTCGATCCAGTTACCCTTGGCCTTACCAAGCCTGGCCTTAATGCCTTTTAGTATAGTTTTGTTGGCATTTTCGACTAGTCCATTAGCCTGAGGGTGGGCTACCGAAGTGAAGTGGTTGCGAATATGAAGGTCGGCGCATTTGTTCCTGAAGTAATGGGAATCCAATTGCCGACCATTATCGCTCACAATCACTCGGGGGATGCCAAAATGACAGATGATCGATTTCCACACGAAGCTCCATACGACCGACTCGGTAATCCTAGCAGTGGCTTCGGCTTCAATCCATTTCATAAAATAATCGATGGCAACGATGATGAACTTCCTCTAGGCTTGGGCCGTGGGAAACGGCCCCAAAATGTCGATCCCCCATTAAGTAAAAGGGTATGGCTTGGTAAGGGTGATGAGCTCTAAGGCAGGTTGATGGACCAGATGATCGAAATGTTGGCATCGGTTGCACCTTTGTACGTAGGCCGTGCAGTTGCGTTGGAGAGTGGGCCACCAGTAGCCTTGTCACAACAAGATCCTGGCGAGCGCTCTTCCTCCTTGATGTGCGCCGCAGATGCCTTCGTGGACTTCTTGAATATCTCGGCCGGCTTCCTCAATATCGAGGTACTTGAGGAGGGGACCGTAAAAAGACCTTCGGTACAAAGCATCGTCCAAGATGACGAAGCGCCGAGCTTGATACTTCAGTATTCGAGCGTCCTGAGGGTTAGAGGTCTGTCGAGAATCCCAGAGCCAGGATATAAATGGGGTCTGCCAGTCACTCGATAATGCTTGGTCAACGGTTATGAGTTCCACTACTATGCTCGGTCACTCTAGATCTTCGAGGAAAACCGATCATGTACCTTCTGGGGCAACAGAGGAGGCCAATCGAGATAGGGCGTCCGCTCGGGAGTTTTCCTCCCGAGTGATCCGGATAACCTGAAAGCTCTCGAATAGTGTGGCTATTCCTCTTACCAGTTGGAGGTATTTGACCATCGGTGCTTTCTAAGCTTCGTAGTCACTGTTGACCTGGCTGGCGACCAATTGGGAGTCGGTGTGGATCCTGACTCGTTCGGCCCCCAATCGTCGTGCCATCCTGGCTCCCGAGATGAGAGCCTCATACTCAAAGACATTGTTGGATGATGAGAAGTTGAACTTCAGGGCGTATTACAGTTCTGCTCCTTCCAGGGATCGGAGAAGAACACCGGTGCCGCTGCCGGCGGAGTTGGAGGATCCGTCGACGAAAATATCCTAGGTGGGCCCAGGTGTTGGTGGATGGACTTCTTCAGTCGGACAGTACTCACTGTGATGAAATCCACGAGTGCTTGTCCCTTGATGATCGAGCGGGGGCGATAGGAGATATCGTAGGCCCCGAGCATTATAGCCCACTTGACGAGGCAACCCGAAGCTTCAGGGTGAGCAAGGATCTTCTTCAGGGGCTCATTGGTCATCATGACGATGGAGTGTCCTTGAAAGTAGGGCAAGAGGCGCTTGGCCAAGGTTACCAACGCTAGCACGAGTTTCTCAGTTGCGGGGTACCGTTGTTCGGCCTCGCTGAGCACCTTGCTGGTGTAATACCTTGGTCCCTGCACTCTTGCGTCATCTCGAACTAGGACCGAGCTCACTGTGGAAGGAGTCGACGAGAGGTAATGGTGTAGCGCTTCACCCTGGTCCGATTTTGATAACACCGGGGCGAGGCCAAAAACTCCTTTAGCTCTGCAAAAGCTTCCTAACATTCCTCATCCCAGGCGAACGTAGCAGATGCCAATTTGGGCCTTCTTAATAACTTAAAGAATGGCAGGCATCATTCGGCCGCTTGGGATAAGAAACAGTTGAGCGCAGCAACTCTCCTAATCTGACGTTGGACGTCCTTGACGCAAGCGGGTGGCTGCATGTTCAGGATAGCTTGGACTTTGTCGGGGTTGGCCTCGATCCCACGCTGAGTGACTAGAAAACCTAGGAACTTTCCAGATCGAACTCCAAAGGCACATTTAGCTGGGTTGAGCTTTATGTCGTACCTCAGGAGAGTGTCGAAGGTTTTCGCTAGGTCGATGAAGTGGTCTTCGGCCTTGGGTGTCTTGACGAGCATGTCATCAATGTAGGCTTCGATGTTCTGACTGATTTGCCCTTCGAAAATGTGGTTAATCAGCGTTTGATATGTTGCCCCGGCATTCTTCAACCCGAAAGGCATTCGGGTGTAGCAGTATACGCTGAAGTCGGTGATGAATGCTATCTTCTCAATGTCTTCAGGATCCATTCGGATCTGATGGTAGTTGGAGTAGGCATCCAGGAAGCTGAGGAACACGTTACCAGAGGTCGAGTCGACTAGCTGGTCGATGCTCGACAGTGGGTAACAGTCTTTCGGAGTGACTTTGTTGAGGTCGGTGAAGTCCACGAACATTCGCCATTTGCCCGAAGATTTTGGTACCAAGACGACATTGGTGAGCCATGTCAGGTAAAGGACCAGTCGAAATAGGCCGGTTTCCTTCCCCTTGAGGATTTGCTCTTTGATGATCGTCTGCTTCTCTGGGGCGTGCTTTCTTCTGCGTTGCTGGACGGGTTTCACCGATGGGTCAAGGTTGAGCTTGTGTAGCACCGTATCCCCAGGGATCCCGGGAAGATGCTCATCAGACCATGTGAAGACTTGAATATACTCCAAAAGAAAATCTTTGTATTGCTTTTATACAACTGGTGATAAATCAGCTCCAATTTTTACTTCTAGGGTCGGGTCATCTTTGAGGAAGACCGTCAACAAGTCACCACCAGGCTCGAATGTTGTTGGTTCATCCTCGACTCCCTCGCCCTTTTTCTTTTTTCCCTCTAGCCTTATGACTTCGACCGGGATTATGTAGAACCTTTGAGCTATTCCCAGGTTACCTCGGACTTTCCCGACACCATATTTGGTGGGAAACTTCATTTTTTTGTGATAGGTGGATGGCACTGCCTTTGTCTGGCTGAGGATACCTCGGCCGAAGATGGCATTATAGGTTGACATCCCCTTGATCACGATGAAGTCAACCATAACAGTAAAGGTTTTGGGAGGGGTGCCGATGGTGACCGACATGTTCTGGGTGCCCTCGGGATAGGTTGCCTTGCCGTTGAACTCACAAAGGGGGGTTCGAACTGGGCGGAGCTTGGATGAGTTTTCACCCATTTTAAGGAAGCACTCGTACGAAAGTATATCAGGGGCGCTACCATTGTCGACCAGTATCCTATCTACATTATAATGGTTTATAGTAGCCGATACTACCAGAGCGTCATCGTGCGGGGTAGATAACCCTTCCAGGTCTTGGTCGGAGAATACCAGGGCCTGCTGCTCGGTTGCTGGTGGGGCTTTGGGGGGCTCGGAGGCCCTGCTTGCCCATTCCGCATGACGCTTCCTTCCTCGACAACTGTCTCCTCCTGACGTCACGCCGCCAGAAATGACATTGATGTGGACCCGCGAGGTTGATTGTCGATCTCCTCTGGAATGCCACGGTCTTCCTTCTGGTGCTCAGACACGTACCGAGATAAGTCTCCTTGGCAGACGAGACACTCGATCTCGTCCTTGAGCTGGTGACAATCTTCGGTATGGTGACCGTGGTCGTTGTGGAACTGGCAATGTTTGCGCTGGTTGCGACACTTGGCCTTTATAGGCTCGGGTTGGCGGAGAATGCCCGAGACTTTGATGTCTTCGTATATCTCATAGATCGGAGCAGATAGAGGAGTGTACTGCTCGTATTTCCGAGGGGGCTCCCTTCGGTCCCCGTCTTGATTCCGTCATTTTCCTTGGCCCGAGCCTTGCTCGAATTGTCACTTCTTATCCCCTTCCCGATCCAAGCCCGTTGGGCCGCGGCAGGCACTAAGGACTTCCTCACACTCCGTGTGGCTCCGGGCAAGGGTCACAAGGTCGGCGGGGGAGGTGGGGGGATGGAGGACTAGTTCTCGCCAAAGGTTCTCATCGCGGGTGCCTCCAGTCAATGCGTTGATGGCTGAGGCGACATCCAGGCAGGGAATACGCAGGGCTTCCGATTTAAATTGGTTGATGTAGGCCCAGAGTTTCTCCCCCTATTCCTGTTTTAGTGCCAGCAGCCCCACTACCGACCTTGGAGGGCCGCTGTCGGCGAAGCACTCCTTGAATACCCGCCTGAATTATCTGAAGTCGCGAATGCTATCAGGGGCGAGTGCTCGAAACCAGGCCTGAGTGCCCTGGACTAAGGTGGTCACGAACGCTCGGCATTTGACAGCGTCGGAGACCCCATGTAGGGTCATCAGGGCGTCGAAGCTGTCGTAGTGGTCGGCCGGGTCTCCCTGGCCGTCATACGACTTGGAGGTTGGTAGCAGGATTCTGGGGGAGATCTCGGCCTTCAAGATATGGTCGGAGAATGGGGATTGCTCCTCATCTTCCTTGGTGGACATTTTCTGTAGGGCGCGGAGGGCGTGCTCTTGCTCCGCAAATGGTCGCTCAAAGTCCCGCAACTGGACGGATAACTCCGATTACCGCTGAACCGAGGGGCTGTGGGGGCGTTCCTACGGGCTGCCACGTCACCCCTCGGGTGGATCAGTCTCTGAGAACTGTCGACGCATCCCGGTTCTTTGTCTGCTCGGGGTGGAGAGGCTTCTTGTTCTGGAGGGGGGGCGTGCGAAGGTCCCCCTGACCTGTTGCGTATAAGCCGTCATCCCCGGAGGGTGAAACGGCCTCCAGCCATTTGCTGGGAAGCTTCTCCAAGGGGAGGGCTTTCCCGTGGGAGTCGTGACTTCTTCTCCCTTGCCGCCTGGGTCCTCATTAGTTCTACGAGGATATCCAGTTTAGTGTTGAGGGTTCGGAGAGCGTCAGAGCTCCCGTTAGGGGGTTACACCTCCACGGGTTGTGGAGGCAGCTCGTTAGCTAGATTATTATCATCGGCGGGGAGGTTTTCTGCGGGGTGGGAGGGAGCAAGTTCCCCGTCCGCCACTACGGTCTTTCCTCTATCGCTAGTGACTTTCCTACCAGAGTTTCTTCGCACCATGATGGCTCTTTGTTTGTTTCCCACAGACGGCGCCAGATGAAGAGGTGTAATCTCACGCTGATCCTGAGCCGTGAGATCAGGGAAGAATCTTTGGTCACGGTCACCACGTCTGTAGGAACTGCAAGGCATGAAACGGATCAGAGGTGCCCAGGGAGGATTCCCTGGGGAAAACCCTCCGATGCTTAAGTCAGCAAGTGCGATAGAGCATGAAGGTGAAAAGTGAGGGTAGGAGAGAGAGAGCACGAGATTATTCTCCACCAAGAGGTGTGGTGGTTTTCTCTCAAGACCATTGCCATACCTTCTCAGAGGGTCTCCCTAGAGTTTATATAGCGATCCGTTTAACGTAACAGTCCAGGGAGCTGAGGGGGCTTCGGGGGGGTTATGTCCTTATAGTGGGCTCTTTATGGCATAAGGACTCTTGCCCTACCCTATCCTTTGGAGTTCCCTGCCCCTGCTGGATGCATAACGGACGCTTGGTTGAGCTTCTGACAGTCGGTCCGAGCCAGAGGCGTTCGCTCGGGATTTCATCTTGAGCGATGAGTGTATAGCTCGGGTAGGCCATGTTGGGTCCCCACAGGGGATCTCTCGACCGATCTATCGCTCGGGCTTCCGGACCTGAAGGCCGCCTAGGAAGTGTTGCTCCGAGTGAATTTTTGGGCTTGAAGTAAGTGGGCCCAAAATGGGGCTGTCACTTTGGGGAGTTGGGCCTGGTTTGGTCGAATTGGACATGGTTGGGCCGTGCTCTAGGGCGGCAGATTTTCCCCCTCTCCACCATCGAATGAGACGGGGTTTAGCATCCTTCTTAGAAAGTAAATATATAAGAGCCGCATGATCAGAATACACAATGACTTTAGCCCCTAAAAGATATGAGCGAAATTTCTCTAGGGCAAAAACAACAGCAAGAACTACTTTCTCCGTGGTTGTATAATTCAGTTGAGCATCGGCGAGGGTGCGGCTTACATAGTAAATCACCATGGGTTTCTTATCCACTCTTTGACTTAAGATAGCTCCTATGTGTTAGAATGGGTGGTACACGGAAAATAGATCCAGAGGGGGGGTGAATGGATCTTTTTGGAAATTTTGTTTAATTAAAGATCTCAAAATTGTCATACGTGTGAAAATAAAGCTAACTGATTCAAACCGAACAGAAGTTCAATTGCAACTCACAATCAAACACTTAGCAAGCATACGCAACCTAATGTTTTGCTAAGCTCACGGGCCAACACTTCACAACTGTAGATATTAAGAAGATAACATAGAGAAGGAACTTCGAAGAGCAGAAACCTCAACTGATAAGCGAGTGAATGATAGTGATCATTCACTCTCACAAATAGATAATTCACAATATCGAAGGATCAAACAACCATATATCGAGCAAGACACATTCAACCAAACATACATATCGACCCTGTCAAGGAGGTAGAAGAAATGGACAAGCGCACTATCAAACCACTGCACACTGAATTTTTTAGGTGGTTCGGCAAGACACTAGTCCGCCTACATCCACCCCTCATTCCAAACCGGAGTGAGGATTCCCTACCGAAGTAGACACAGACTCAGTCTACTACAAATGCTTCCTAACAGCTTGACCCCGAGGAATACTCTTCTATCTTCCTCCAAACCAAAGGGGAACCACTAGTGACACCCCATAACTTGCACTGGAGACATCGTTTCCCTTCTTCTGTAAATGCAGTAGGGACGTGAACAGCAACCCACTGCTCACCAAAACCCAGAGGATTAGATCCTCTCTTCCTCTGAATCCACAGAGGGAAATCGTGAGCGACACCCAGTCACTCACAGCCGGAGAGTCCCACTCTCCCTTCTCCTGAACGCACAGGAGGAACCTTGATCCCAAACCAGGGAATCAGAAAGCACTAAGGAAATGGAAAAAGAACAAATGAGAAAACAAAAGAGGAAAGCAAAAATAGATATAGCTCAAATGACTCTGGATTTGATCCATGAGTCAATACATGAACAAATCTTCAATATAGCAATGACTACTTCAATCTCGATCTTGCTCACTCTCCTTTCTCTTTCTCTGCTCATCACTCTCAGCTCTCCTTTCTTCTTCTTCTTATAGCTCTCTTTTCTGGCGACTATTGCTTCTATTTTTTTCACTCTTTCTTCTGCACACGCCTTTCTCTTCCTTTCTTGCTCCCCACTCCTCTTCGAAGGATGAGAGTCTATTTATACAAACCAGAGTATCGAAACCCATTTGGAAAGAATGATTTGATGCCCTTTTATTTCTATTGGACCACATGGCAAGAGAGAGAAGAATATTTCTGACATAGCACCCTCGGATCACGTGTCCATCAAGGGTTGACTTAGGAACACGTGCCTCATCTTTAGTTCGAGCTTACGTGATTACCCTGAGTTCGGACAGATTTACTTAAGTCCCGCTGCTGCAAACTGCTCACTCAAGCATTTCATCAAACACCTTACACGGAGGGGTATGCTCAGACCTTCATGGTGCTAGCAAACAGGTTGCACCGACCTTGCATGCGTTGAAAGTAGGGATTGCACCGACCTTGGTGTACTCAACCTAAACGTGCACCGACCTTGTTGCATTCAAGCCAAACGTGCACCGACCTTGTAGCAGATCTGCACTGACCTTCCTTCAGAAGTTGCACCGACTTGTTTGCTAAATGAGTAAAGATGCACCGACCTTGTTTGCCAAACGCCAAAAGGTTCACTTACCTTGTAAGCACATGAGCATCGACCTTCATCAGTCCCCAGTTAACTAGCATTGACCTACATTGGACATGTGCACAGACCTTGTGTATGCACAATGCAAACATGCACAGACTACGTGCTGACTAACATAGATAACTAGCACAGACTCTGTGCATCCTAACATAGACTCTATGAAAGCTAGCACAGACTCTAGTTAACAACCCAAACCAACTAACACGGACCTTGTGTATGAGTGAAAACTAGCTAGCACCGACTTAGGTGGAGAATCATGCATACTAACACTGACCTTGTTAAGCAAGGCATAATGTGCCAACACATACTTGGATGCATGACACTTCAAGGTAACACAGATCTTATCTTGCATGTGACTCCTGCTAGCGATGACTCTATATGCAGACCACTGAGATGGCATCGACCTTATGCAAGAACTAGCATCGACTTCATCGAGCTAGCATCGACCTCATACAAGAACTAGCATCGACCTTGTCGAGCTAGCATCGACCTTCCTTCATCAAACACAGAAGCTGCATCTACCTTTGCTCTTAGCTGCATCGACCTTAGTGTCAGCTTGCACTGTCTGGGACTTTGACTAGCCAAATAAGACTATTGACAATTCTCAATAACTGTGCATTGGCTTCATTGACCATGTTGACTGAGTGTTGACTTTTGATTTTAACTGGCTTTCAACCTGCTCTTTTGAGCATACAGTCACAGACTTTTACACATGAATCAAATGTTATATAAGCAATGGGAACAAGCAATTGCATTAGGTTGATTAACATCGAAAGCAGTGTACCAATGCAACATCAACAGTGTTTGGTATCATTAAACAATAATGATATCATGACATCATCAAACCATATAACTGCAACATCAACACATGTGACATCATGCTTAGATGACTCATAGTGTTTGGCATCAATAAAATCACAGGGGTACAACACTATGGCATAGTCTGAGGCATTACATATTATTTCAGAGGGTAGCGACCAATCAGGAGATTGAAGAATTGGGACTTGAGTGAGGGCCGCTTTCAAGGAATGGAATGCCTTTAAACACGAATCGTTTAGTTGGAAAGGAGTGTCTTTGGCTAGAAGATGAGTGAGCGGACGAGCGATGGTCGAGAAGTTTTGAATGAATCTTCTATAGAATCTGACATGGCCAAGAAAAGAACGGATTTGCTTAACAGATGTAGGGGGAGGAAGATTAGAGATCAGATCAACCTTAGCTTTATCTAATTCTATCCCCCTCTTGGAAACAATATGGCCTAGCACGATACCTTCTCTTACCATGAAATGGCTTTTCTCCTAGCTAAGCACCAAATTTGACTCTATGCATCTTTGTAGCACCTTCTTTAGATTTTCTAAGCAACAATCAAATGATTCACCGATCATTAAGAAGTCATCCATAAAAATTTCTAAAAATTTGCCCACCATTTCATAAAAGATCGCCATCATACACCGTTGAAAGGTGGCTGGGGCATTACAGAGCCCAAACGGCATTCTTCTAAATGCAAACATGCCATAAGGACACGTAAAGGTGGTTTTCTCTTGATCTCTGGGTAAATAGCAACCTGATTATACCCAGAATAACCATCCAAAAAGTAAAAGTATTGTTATCCGATTAATTTCTCCAAAATTTGATTTACAAAGAGGAGAGAAAAATGATCTTTCTTTGTCATGGAGTTTAATTTTCTATAATCAATGCAAACTCTCCACCCCATTTGTAGTCTTGTTTGCACCTCTTCTCCTTTCTCATTCTTAACAACAGTCAGCTTGGATATCATTGGAACAACTTGTGTGGGGCTGACACACATACTATCAGATATGGGATATATGATCCTGGCATCCAACCACTTTACAACTTCCTTCTTAACTACCTTCTTCATATTTGCATTTAGCCTGCGCTGCATCTCCCTGCTCGGCATAGCATTATCCTATGAGTAAATGTAGTGCATACAAACATCTGAACTTATTCCCTTCAAATCGGCCACCGACCAACCTATTGCCCCCCTATGCTCCTTAAGAACAGCTAAGAGTTGAGATTCTTGAGCAGAGGAAAGGTTGGAGGCAATGATGATGGGAAGAGTGTTAGATAAGCATATTTTAGAGAGTCCGGGAGAGGCTTAAGTTCAAGAACAAGAGGATGTTCCAAAGAGGAAAGGATTGGTTCATATTGTAATGGAGGAAGTGGCTCTATCTTAGAATAAGGGGTAAAAGAGAAAAGAGAATCTTGAAGCACACTACCTTCTTTTAAGGTGTCCTTAACATCATCCAGACTTTCATCGATCACATCCTCATAGATATCAATGACATTGCATTCTTCTTCATGGTCCGGGTATTGGGATGCCTTAGAAACATTTATGAAAACTTTCTCTCCTCCAAATGAGATGTCCATCATACCTGTGGCATAATTTATGTTGGCCTTTGTCGTAGCTAGAAACGGGCGTCCTAAAATAATCAGTGTGTGTTTCAATTCCTGAGATGAGGCCATATCCAATATTAAAAAGCCCATAGGGAAGTAGCATTCATGAACTTTAACAATTACATCCTCCACTAAACCCCTTGGAGTTTTTACAAATCGATCCGCTAATTGAAGGATTATTGAAGTAGGCTTGAGCTGTCCCAGATCAAATTGTTCATAAATAAAGGTGGACAATAGATTTACACTTGCTCCTAAATCTCGCAGTGCTCGATCAAAAGTGACTCCACCTATGTCACATGAAATTAACGGGGCTCCAGGATCCTTCAACGTCTTTGGTAAATGATTAATCAATACAGCACTCACGTCCTCGGACAAGCGGATCTTTTGAGTTATTGCCTTAGGTTCCCTTTTCGGTGTACAAAGCTCTTTTAAAAAATTTGCATAAGTCAGCACATGCTTGATTGCATCCAATAATGGAATATTGATGTTCACCTGTTTAGACAATTCCATTGATTCTTCCTGTTGAACTGGCTACTTTTTGCTGGCTTTAGAGTTTAATGCATCAGGGAAGGGGACCTTTGGCCTATATTCTTGGGGTTTCTCTTCAACTTTATATTTTCCTTTGTCAAGCTCCTTTTCCTCAACATCCGGCTTCTTCTTTTCCTTAATAATCATGGGCTCCTCCTCCTCACTCTCATCTTGGGCCTCTAGGGCCGAGCTACTTCCAACTCCCCTAGCCTTATAAGGATCATCTAGAATCTTTCCTCTCCTAAGAGTAGATATAGCCTTAGCATTCTTAAATTGGGGACATGCCGGAGGGGGAGGCTGAGGTTGGTTTGGTTGAGGAAGAACAGGAACTCTTTGAGGAAAGCCTGGAGGTTGATTTTTAGGGTTAGCAACTGGTTGGCTAGGAA
Organism: Amorphophallus konjac; assembly: GCA_022559845.1. Lineage (NCBI taxonomy): Eukaryota > Viridiplantae > Streptophyta > Magnoliopsida > Alismatales > Araceae > Amorphophallus > Amorphophallus konjac. The sequence goes on along the minus strand of CM040126.1, from coordinate 340,179,963 downwards.
GCTGACCTACCTCTCTCCTCATACTATTCGCAGCTAATTACCTTATTTGACCTTCCAACTTAGCAATTGATTGATTCTGAGAAATAATAAGTTGTTTCTGAGAAAGAATGGACTGATTCTGAGAAAGAATAAGTTGTTGGAGTTGGTCGAATTTGTCATCGAGGTTGGGTTGAAGAGATTGAGGTGGCTAAGATTGGAAAGGGACTTGAGCTTGATTAAAACTATTAGGGGGGTGATACTGGCTCTGAAAGGACTGAGCTTAATGATACGGGGCCTGAGAATGTTGATATGGACGTTGAGATTGTTGGTGTTGTTGAAAGGGTTCATATGAAAGGTTTTGTTGAGAAAACTTTTGTTGAGACTGTGCTAGAATTTGGAAGGGTTGTCTTTGGGTTAGTTGATATGAGGGATTAGATGAAGGGGATGGTCCTTGCAGATTTTTTCAAGAAAAGTTTGGGTGATTTCTCCAGCTTGGATTATAAGTGTTAGAATAGGGATTGTAAGTAGGCTTGGAGACGTCCTGAGCAGCAAAAATCTATTCTTGGATGAATGGGGGAAGCTGTGCTGCTGTGGGGCAATCAATAACAGCATGATTAGGGCTTGAGCAAAGAACATAAATTTCTTGAGGGGTTGAGTCTGAGAATGGTTGAGGTTGAGGGGCAGAAGAGAAAGAAGGTTCTTGTCTATTCATGGATAGCAATTGATCTAACTTTTGAGCTACCAAATCGACTTTCTCCATCTTTTGCAGTTTTTGTGTAACATCACTAATGTCCATCCTATTCTCAGATTCTCCCTGATTCTTAACTTCATAAAGCACTATCCTCTTAGTTGGTCCAATCATCCTTTCATAAGATGAGAGCGAGGCATGACTAATAGAATTTTCGCTTAACATCTCAAACAAATCATAAGCCTCGTTCTCGCGTTTACTCATAAAGACTCCCCCACATGAGGCATCCACCATCTATCGATAATTATCAAATAAACCCTCATAAAATGATTGAATAATTTGCGGTCTTCATAAACCATGATGTGGGCATTTCCTTAATAAATCCGTCAATCTATCCCATGCTTCATGGATTTGTTCCCCAGAATTTTGAGTGAATCTAGTTATAGCTCTCCTCATGGTATCGGTGCACCCAGTGGGATAAAATTTCTTCAAAAACTTTTTTTATATTTCAGACCATGTGTCAATTGATCTACCCAAGGCTCCTAACCAATATTTAGCTTTGTCCTTAAGAGAGAATGGGAAGAGAGTCAATCGAAGAGCATCATTAGAGAAGTTTTAGATTTTAACTGTGGAGCAAATCTGGATGAATTCATCAAGATGTTTATATGGATCTTCATTGGTATTGCTATAAAAAGTGGCAACATTTCAATGGTGCTTGATTTAATCTCATATTAAATAGCTTGGTTTTGAGGTGCTTGAACATAAAAAGATGGTTGATATTGATTTGGCATGAAATAATCCTTCATTTGCTAGGGAGCTTCTTGTTGATTAGGATCTTGTAGACACGCTAAAATTGACATTATTTTGAGTATATTTCATATCACTCTACGATGCCCCATTTGACCCTCAAATCAGCTTATTTGAGTGGTTTTCCCACTTTTTCTTGAATTTCTCCTATTTTTCCCCATTTATCTCCTTTTTCCTATTTTTCTGGATTTTCTGAGCATTTATCTCTATTTTTTTTTGAATTCACGCCCTCATCAGGGGCGTGTTTTTTGAAACACGACCTTGTCTAGGGCGTTTTCTCCCATTTTATCTATTTCTCCCCCATTTTATCTATTTTATGAATTTTCTAAATTCACGACCTGGGTAAGGGCGTGTTTTCTTCAAAACATGACTTAACCAATGGCGTTTCTTAAAGAAAGGACGACCTCACCTGAGGGCGTTAATTCTTCTGGGTTTGACCGACTTCCCCATTTGAGCTCTTGAAATTAACGCCCTTCTCAGGGGCGTGTTTTTTTAAACGTGGCTTTAATTAAGGCGTGTTTTACATTTTTCAAATATGGGGAGTTTTTATTTCTAAATTTGGTTTTTGAGAAACGCCCTTGTGCAGGGCGTGTTTTTGAGAAACGCCCTATGCGTAGGTCGTCAATTCGTAAATTGACGCCCTGACCTAAGGCGTGTTTCACCGTCTGGCTTCACAGCCCTTTCCCCAGAGAGTCCTTGCTTCGATAGATGCCTACTTGGTTTGGGCTCTTGCCCATTCTTATCATTTCCCTCTTAGGACTCTTGCCTATGTTTATCTCTTCCTCAACCTATTTAATAGAGCCAATGGCTCTGTTGTTTGTTTGGATTCCTCTTCTTCGGACGCCCATATCTCCCCCTGTTTTTTTCTTCTATTTTCTTTCTTTCCTCACGCAGGTGCTGCTGTTGCCATTGGCTAAGGAGGGGCTCCTGCATACGTTCAAGTCTTCATCATCTTCTGGGAACTCCTCCCCATCGAGCATTCAAGCCCAAAAGCAACAGGCTTCCTCTTTTCATTCTTTTTATTCCCTTTTCACTATCATCATTCATATCTGCATGTTCATAGTGTTCGTATACACATCTTTAACTCAACCACGTTGAGAGATCTCCCCTTTAGTGCATCTCTTGCACTCTCTCCCCATAATATTTTTACATGCATTCATATCTCTCACACCCTCATTGCATAGGGGTTTAAAGGCAACCACCCTTAAGGTGCGTTCTTGCACATGCTTTCATGCTCACATATTTCTATCATGAATTGATGCTACACTCACCACATATCTAATGCAATTTCTTCATTGGTGTTTGTCTTTTTTGCAAGGGTAACTAAAGGAAGAACTCTCTTCGTCGGCCGGCCGATTTGAAGAGAAAGGAATACTCACAGCCCCCGCATATTTGAGGTATTTTGCGATCATCTTCCAATATCAATCTCCTCTTTGAGACCCTCGTGTCTCTAGCGATCACACACACTCCACATTAGCACCTCGTGCTATTTTTATTGCTTTCACCCATATATCTATTGCTTTTTATATTTTTAAGTGTGGATTTTAAAAGAGATCTACAAATTGGCGATCACGGTGGGACACTTTATGTTCTTCTTTCATTACCCCTTTCCCCTTGGCACCCTCGCGTGCCCTTTTGATCTTCATATTTGTTGATTGCATTGATTCTATGAGTGTTCCTTTGCTGTTGCTGGCCGCGAAGGATTCCTGGTCAAGATGAATTCACGCCTCTGAAGAGGCGTTTTTATTGATTTAACGCCCTGACACAGGGCGTCTTATTAATATCTTACGCCCTCTGCCAGGGTGTTTTCCAGCTTACTTCCGGGTTTTGTTGCTTCCTGTGAATTAACGCCTTGTCCGAAGGCGTTCTGTTATTGTGTAGCGCCGTAGATCAGGGCGTTTCTATTGATTTGACGCCCACTGCACAGGGCGTCCGTTTATTGATAGCGCCTCACCCTAAGGCGTGTTTTCGCTAGCCCCTGGGCCCCTCACGTTGATTCACGACAGTAACATCGTCGTGTCTTTTTTTAGTAGCGCCCCCAGACAGGGCGTGTTTTTACTGTGGGTTTACAGTACCCGTGTGTATGACTTGTTCATCATGATTCATGCCTATATTGATTGATCATATTGTGCTGTTTGGCTTATTTACCCTGTTGCATTCATTCTTTGCATTGGTTTGGGAGCCCCCTCCTCTTCATTAGGATCCACACACCCTCTTGGAATCGGGACGACCCTCCATTGAGCATTCCGTCTCTTTGGACTGGGAATCCCTTTTCCAAGCCTCCGTAAGTCCCCGCACCCGTGGATTCCCTCACGGACGCCGGGCAGGTTGTACCCTTTTGAAGTCCCGAGTTAGTTGGCCTATACGTGGTGAGAGAGGGTTCCTAGTTGGCATTGGAGTTCAAACCATATTGAAACTAGGTTTCCCCCTCCCTTGGGTGAATCATTCCAAACTTTGTTAAAAATCATTAATTCACCAAGGTTTAAACAAATAAAAATCAAGGTAACCATTCCAACTTGTGTGTTTCTTTGCAAATTGTTTACATATTACTTGGATTGCATAATGGCTTACTTTGATAGACAAAACAACATGTTCAATTCAAATAATGCTCATGAGGATGATCGTCCATGCACATCTTATGATCCTCAATTTCAACATGTTCAATATCATTCTCACCATTCTTTCAAAGGACCACATTCTCATTCTTATGGTCATGCCCGACCCATGGGCAATGTCCAATCCAATGGTCCTTCAACTCAAGTTCGAGCCACTATTCCCTCGGGACCGTCTCCTCCCAATGACGAGAAGGTCTCTCGAATCATCCATGCATTAGATCATCTTACCCCTCAACAGATCCAAGCCCTTAAGGCTGCCGTTGAGGGTACATCTCATGCATCTCTCCCTCCTTCCAATTCTATTCGGGTGGCCCATCACCCATCTCCCTCCAATTCTACGCGGGTGGCCCATCACCCACCTCCTCCTTCCAATCATATTCGGGTAGCCCATTACCCATCTCCCCCTATTCATTCTACTCATGTGGTCCGACACCCGCCTCCTTCTATTCCTCCTCCCTCACGGCCCCGAGGCCCATTTATTCATTGCAATCCGGCCCATCCGGGTTCTTTTACGGGTCATACCGTCAACTCCCCTCCACGGCCTTTTTATGCGGCCCCTCCTCCTTCAAGGCCCTGCCAACCTTCTATTGTTCAAGTCACACCCCTCCAACAATCTCTTTTTGATAAGCTTACTTCCATGGAGGAACAATTAAAGAGGGTCACGGTTCCTCCTACTCCGGTCAATCCTCTCCATGCCGCTTTGGACGAGATTACTAAGTTGGAGAGAGAATGGAAGGATAGGAGAGATGATTATGATGTCGGCATTCCAAGCGAGGAAGAACCGACAACTGAAGAATCCGAGGCAGCATACGATGATGATGAAGCTCCGCATGCACCCCTTCCGAGTTTCCTTAATTTCCCGCTCCCTCCGCTATCATTCGATGAACCTCCTACTCAGGATGAAACCATCCCCGATCCAACCCCCATTTATGAGACCTCCTGGTGTTACGATGATGGGTCGATACTTCAATCACCCACACCGGCACATTTTGAGTCTCCCCCTTCCATTAAACCTCCATCAATTACACCTCCTCCAGTTACACCATTAACCTTCACACTAACCTCCCCTAAACCTTCCATTAAACCTCCACCAATTACACCTCCACTCCTTAAACCATTAACCTCCACACCATCGGCCTCCATTGAGCCTACCGTTAAACCTTCCCCAATTAGCCTCCCATTACCGCCACCTCGGCTTTCCATTATCCCTTTAAAACCCACATTGCCTATTCCTCCACCATATAGCCTTACGCCTTTACCCATGGTTAGTCCTGAGCAGGATCCACCCTTTTTTGCATACGAGCCAATCCCAACTGCTTCCGAGCACAGGGAGAAACTCGACGTGTTTGAACCCCCGCTTACGCTCACCCATTTGCCAACACCTTCCATTATAACTCCACCATCCACGGAGCCTCCCGCCTCCGCCTCACCTCCCTTTGTTACTCGGAAGGGGCGTGCTTCTGCAGCTACTCGCGCCAAGGATAAGCAAAAGGCGGGCAAGAAGACTTTGGCCACGACTGTGCGATTCAAGATTCAAGAAGTCATTTACCGGATGCCAATCCGGATTATTGTGCCGAGCATGGTCGCAGAGGCCAAGTCACCGCCATTGCTCAGGGAAGAATGCCAAGAATTGATGCCATCCAAGGGCCAGGCAGGGCACCCCTTGTTCAAACTTTCCAATCCAGAATTCATTATTCCTTACAAGGGGCGAATGCCCATTTTGCTCAACATTCCATATACACCACAATTAATGGGCATGGCAATGCTTCATGTTCCAATTTTCCAACTCTCTCACACCATTACTTTGCACTCTCCAAGGGAGTTGTCATTCACCATTGAAGCCTCGGCAGGGGCTATTTCTCATACACTTTCACTGCCGTGGAGGGGCAGTTATCTTGATGCCAAAAGGCCTTCCATTATTTCATCCATATTCTTGTCTATCACTTCTTCTTCATGGGCCATTCCCAGGGTTAAGAGGAGGATCTCGTCCTCTCGCCCTTCATATTCTCCATATTCCTTGCATCTCATGCATTTTGTTGCATTCATGCATTCACAGCATTCATCGCATTGCATTCGCATACAATTGCGTCTCCTGCTTCCCGGGTTTCCAAACTCGTACCTTCCTCGTCTTCCGGCACCGCCGGATATTTCGCATTTCCCATCTTATTCATATTCATCTTTTTGTCCACTCCCCTTGGGGCATCGCGCCCCCTTTCCTGCTATCTCCCTGGAACCTCCAGGAATTTTATCCCTCCTCTTTGGGCATCTCGCCCTTTCTGATTCTATTCCTCCGGAACCTCCGGACTTATCTCTCGGGCATCGCGCCCCTTTCCATTTGCTCCCTCCGGAACCTCCGGATTCTCCACCTGATTGTCTCCATCTTTTCCCCGGGCATCGCGCCCCTTTCTATTTGCTTCCTCCGGAACCTCCGGACTTATCTCTCGGGCATCGCGCCCCTTTCCATTTGCTCCCTCCGGAACCTCCGGATTCTCCACCTGATTGTCTCCATCTTTTCCCCGGGCATCGCGCCCCTTTCTATTTGCTTCCTCCGGAACCTCCGGACTTTCCCCTCGGGCATCACGCCCCTTTTCATTCTCCTCCTCCAGAACCTCCGGACCTTTCCCTCGGGCACGACGCCCCTTTCCATCTTCTCCTTACTGATTTCATCCCTCTGGAACCTCCGGATTCTCTCCATCTTTTCCTCGGGCATCGCATCCCTTCTTTTGTCATTCCCCCGGAACCTCCGGACTTTTCCCTCGGGCACGACGCCCCTTTCCATCTTCTCCTTACTGATTTCATCCCTCTGGAACCTCCGGATTCTCTCCATCTTTTCCTCGGGCATCGCGTCCCTTCTTTTGTCATTCCCCCGGAACCTCCGGACTTTTCCCTCGGGCACGACGCCCCTTTCCACCTTCTCCTTCCTGATTTTATTCCTCCGGAACCTCCGGATTCTCCGTCTTATTCTCTCTATCATCTCCCAGGGCATCGCGACCCTCCTGATTTCATTCCTCCGGAACCTCTGGACCTTCCATATTTCCTTCAATTCATCTTTTTGCTCCTCCGGGACTCCATATCTTTTATTCTCTTCTTCCTTTTCGTCATCTTTTTCATCATCTTTTTCCCTATTTCTCCCCAGGGCATCGCGTCCCTTCTTTCGTTATCCCTCCGGAGCCTCCGGATGATTCCTCTTATCAGGATTCTCCTCCACCACATCCGGACCCTCCGAATCCACCTCTTTCCATCTACCAATTTCTTCTTCTAATTCCTCCTGATTCTGGGTCCGACCCAACTTCTTCCACATCCACTGCCTTGGGCATCTGCCCTTTCTCCCATTGCTTTCGAGGCTTTAGTCCTCACTCATCCTTCTAATTCTTCACTTCTTCTGTAGACTGTTCCATGTGATCAGGGTCTCCGCGCCTTAGTGAGGGAGTTCTAGCCCTCGCCTCTCTTCCTTTTCTCCTTATTCATCTGAGTCTGGTCTTGGCACCACTCTTTCTTGTTAAGCCACTTTCAACCCTTTGCTTCCAATTCTTTTGACTGCCAAAGAGGACAAATCCCATGATGATCAACCTCGCCTCTGACAGCTGCTTCTACAAAGGTTGCAAGGTAACATATTGGCGTAAGTATGCATTTTAATGATATCATTTTCTCATTACTTCACGCATGATTTTCAAAATCAAGTGCTTCTTAACGAGATTAAGAGTGGTGTTTTAAACCTTTATCTTAAGCTTTTGTTTAATTGAAATCATTCTCAAAAGAGTCTTTAGACTTGCTTTTGCAGCACCTCTGGTTAATAAAACCCGCGCTAGGAATTCAACATTCTTTCCCCGCTTGTTAAGAGCAACCCTTAGCTGGGCATTCCACACACTTCACGGCGTCCTTAGCCGGCTCCTTGATAAAACACCGTTCCTACCTTGGCCATGCCATGAATTTCTGAAAGTCTTTTTCTCTTCTTTACTCGGCCGAATGCAGGTACAAGAGGTTGACGGATGAGATGACCAACCTTGGTAAATCCCAATACGAGAGGAGTCTCAAATAGGGGCAGTCTTGACCCAGAAGAAAAATGAATATGAATTTCATGATAAATCTTGCCACAAGGGCTATTATGAATATCAAATCAGAATTTTGATAATTGCAATTATGAATTATGGCATGACAAGAGTGGCAAAGTCCCCGCAGGGAAAACCCTGGTCGTATGCATGTCAAGGGTCTAAAAATTAAAGGCACAAAGCCCCGGCACAACAGACTACCTCTTTGAGGGTTAACACCTTGGAAGGAATTCAAGTCTTGATATCTCCCATCCTGCATAAAGTTTATCTCCAGTTATTCTTCTCTTCTCCCTCCAAGACCGAATGTTTCTTGGGTATGGCCTTGGTAGGGGCACCGTTGATCAAAGACGGTCGGTTATAGGGCGCCACCCTTCAATGCACGCCTGGCTTTGGAAAATTTTAGCAAAAGGGGAAGGAACGAGGACCCCTAGTCAGTGGTTTAAAACACCCTTTGATGCTGCTTTAGCAATGTTTAACCAAAATCAAACAAAAAATTGAATATTTCTAAAATCTCCACAAAAATTTGAATGTTTCCAAAATCTCCATAAAAATTTGAATATCTCCAAAATCTCCATAAAAATTCATATAATTTTTCAAAACTCATAAAAATTTGCATATTTCCAAAATCCAACAAAATTGCATTGTATTTTCTGATGGTGTTTTGCAGGAACAACTTTGCAGAGACCAGGAGCACGGGATGAGTCCTCTCTCCACTTATTGCTATCAATCTACTGATTCCTCCCGATATTCTTATAACATGCCACCCTGGGCATTTTGATTATCATTTCCTCATATCTCATGATTATTCATCTCCAAATTCTTTTTAATCTACTCCTGCTAATTTCATCTGATCACTCCGCCGATGGGCATTATATCAGATCTTGATCATTCAATTCCAAATCTTGATTAGCCAAGATTGTCTCCTCATGATAAAAAAAGAAGAAACAATGCTATGATTTGAAACAATGCTTATGCTTCATGCCATATACATGCTATAATTGATGCTTTGATGATTGCTATGCTTAAATGCCTTCTTCATTGTTTGTTATCTTTTATATCTTGGCTAATGAATTTTTGAGCGCAGGATAAGAAGCTCCTGGTCCCGCCGACTGAGCATCATCATCAAAGTCCCACGGTGCTTGCAGCTCATTTCTGAGTCTCCCATGCTTATTGATATCATCATCTCCCTGTATGCATTCTACTATATGTTACATATGTTACTAGATTATATCAAGGACCTTGTGGCTTTGGTAAATTTGGGATTTGAGTTCCCCTTCATCAAAAACAATGATGATTCCAGAGGAGTCTTAGTCACACGGATAGGCCGTTGAGCCGTCCAAGATTGGGGACGATGGTTCCCTTTTTACGAGTTGGTGCGTGGATAAACGGGCTTCGGCTTAGTATCAGCTCGCAGAATTGGTTTCTTGACCCAGTCTGGGCAGTTTAACAATATTATCCTTGATTATATTATATTTTCATTTGTTATTTTCCCTTTAGCCCAGCATGCATTCATGTAGGACTTTGAAGCAATTGTTGAAAAATCATTTTGATAAGCTGATGTGAGAGTTGAATTGATCTTAATCTTTCTCGATATGAGATTTTCCTTGCCGAATTGGATCCTCAGTTCGTTTTGTCGCTGTTTTGGGTCTTTTCTCGAAAGCTCCGTGTTTGGATTTTTATCATCTTATTTTTAATCTCCTTTCCTTTGATCCACCTTGGCTGCAGCACGTCCACTGGCTGGTAACCGCTCCCCAATGGTGAAACCTACAGGTTTGTGACCTGGGGTACTTCCTCCGCGTTGGAAGTTGATCATTTATTTTATCTCCTTCGTGCACCGCGTGCGCATCTCCCCTTTTATCCAAACATTGTTGATTTCCTTGAATTTCCCGAGATTTGCTTCATCTCGTGCTTTTGATTTGATTCTCATCAAGTGATGTTGATTGCGTGTCTCATCACACCTTGGCATCTACTTTTCAGTTTGCTACGCTCCCTTGCAAAGCAGACGCCAAGGCGGGGCAGCTGTAGACACGCTAAAATTGACATTATTTTGAGTATATTTCATATCACTCTGCGATGCCCCATTTGACCCTCAAATCAGCTTATTTGAGTGGTTTTCCCACTTTTTCTTGAATTTCTCCTATTTTTCCCCATTTATCTCCTTTTTCCTATTTTTCTGGATTTTCTGGGCATTTATCTCTATTTTTTTTTCGAATTCACGCCCTCATCAGGGGCGTGTTTTTTGAAACACGACCTTGTCTAGGGCGTTTTCTCCCATTTTATCTATTTCTCCCCATTTTATCTATTTTATGAATTTTCTAAATTCACGACCTGGGTAAGGGCGTGTTTTCTTCAAAACATGACTTAACCAAGGGCGTTTCTTAAAGAAAGGACGACCTCACCTGAGGGCGTTAATTCTTCTGGGTTTGACCGACTTCCCCATTTGAGCTCTTGAAATTAACGCCCTTCTCAGGGGCGTGTTTTTTTAAACGTGGCTTTAATTAAGGCGTGTTTTACATTTTTCAAATATGGGGAGTTTTTATTTCTAAATTTGGTTTTTGAGAAACGCCCTTGTGCAGGGCGTGTTTTTGAGAAACGCCCTATGCGTAGGTCGTCAATTCGTAAATTGACGCCCTGACCTAAGGCGTGTTTCACCGTCTGGCTTCGCAGCCCTTTCCCCAGAGAGTCCTTGCTTCGATAGATGCCTACTTAGTTTGGGCTCTTGCCCATTCTTATCATTTCCCTCTTAGGACTCTTGCCTATGTTTATCTCTTCCTCAACCTATTTAATAGAGCCAATGGCTCTGTTGTTTGTTTGGATTCCTCTTCTTCGGACGCCCATATCTCCCCCTGTTTTTTTCTTCTATTTTCTTTCTTTCCTCACGCAGGTGCTGCTGTTGCCATTGGCTAAGGAGGGGCTCCTGCATACGTTCAAGTCTTCATCATCTTCTGGGAACTCCTCCCCATCGAGCATTCAAGCCCAAAAGCAACAGGCTTCCTCTTTTCATTCTTTTTATTCCCTTTTCACTATCATCATTCACATCTGCATGTTCATAGTGTTCGTATACACATCTTTAACTCAACCACGTTGAGAGATCTCCCCTTTAGTGCATCTCTTGCACTCTCTCCCCATAATATTTTTACATGCATTCATATCTCCCACACCCTCATTGCATAGGGGTTTAAGGGCAACCACCCTTAAGGTGCGTTCTTGCACATGCTTTCATGCTCACATATTTCTATCATGAATTGATGCTACACTCACCACATATCTAATGCAATTTCTTCATTGGTGTTTGTCTTTTTTGCAAGGGTAACTAAAGGAAGAACTCTCTTCGTCGGCCGGCCGATTTGAAGAGAAAGGAATACTCACATCCCCCGCATATTTGAGATATTTTGCGATCATCTTCCAATATCAATCTCCTCTTTGAGACCCTCGTGTCTCTGGCGATCACACACACTCCACATTAGCACCTCGTGCTATTTTTATTGCTTTCACCCATATATCTATTGCTTTTTATATTTTTAAGTGTGGATTTTAAAAGAGATCTACAGATCTGTCATGAGGTTAGGTTGATGATGATTTCTAAGATGCACTAACCTCTCAATTTCACTAATAGGTCCTAGTAAGGGTGGATGTAGGGATCTCCTACCGTGCATACAATGCAAAAAGGCCCAAAAGATGTGTGTTGCTTTTTTTGTATGTTTGATTTTGTGAGTTTTTTTTCAAAGTAATGCAAGAAATAAATCAACACTATATGAAAGATGTATGTAAGATGATAGTTTTTTTTTAACTTCTACGGGTAAGCTAACTTCGGGGTGGTTCATGTTGCAACATGTCCGGCGTCCGTAAGAGAATCCACGGGTGCGGGGACTTATGGAGGTCTTGGAAAAGAAGATTCTGATTTAAAGAGACGGAGTGCTCAATGGATGATCCTTCCAATTCCAAGAGGGGTGTACCTAAATTACTCTTAAAAAGGGAGAAAGAGAAGAAGAGAATGAAAAAAAAAATTCAAATGATGCAAGTAAATGAACAAATAGTCAACTAAATGCAACTATACATGCAAGAGATGTAACTAAGATGAAAGTATGATATCATGATGATGATGAAAAATATATTTTTTCTATTTTATATTTTCTAAAAAAAATTCTTAGAATTTTTTTCGATTTTTTTTCCAAAGAGAAGTGAATATGAGAGAACTAGTAACTAAAAATACCAAACAACATGTAAATCTACTTAGAAATAAGGCCTAAAATCATGTTTTTTGATGTTTCTGGTTATCTGATTTTTATGAATTTTTTAGAAAATTTACTGATTTTTTGATATTTTTCAAGAGTTTTTCAGATTTTTCTGAAAATTCACAATATAGAATATGTTCCCACACTTACTAACCTGTGGTAACGTTAAATTTTCTACGATTTTCTAATTTTCTGATTATCTGCTCCTTTGGTGACAGTTTTCAACGCTTCAGCGACGCTTTCTGATTTTCTGTGACAGTTGATTTTCTGTAGTTTTCAGCTCCAAATTTCCTCTTTTTTTTAATTTTTTGATTTTTTTCTGTAAAATAAAATAGAAAAATTAGTATACAAATATACATATGAAATACAATAATATCCAACAATAAAAAATTATTTCCTCCCCAGTAACGGCGCCAAAAATTGATGCTCAACAAACACTCGTCGTTAAAAATGACGTGCCATAATTTTAAAAATATATCGCACTCACTCACTAAAAGGATTTTGAATTAGAGTAAAGTGATGAATACGGGTCGATCTCACGGAGAAGAAAATAATTTTTTAAGCAAGTTGGAAAACTCTTATGTTTCGAAAAGTTAAATTTTTGAGTGAGTTTTTAAAAAAAATAATATTGCATGAAATGAAATTACTAGAAATTAAATCTATCTAAAGAATATATGAGGGTTGAGAAGAGAAGATTGGAGGAGATAGAAAGAGAGAAAAGAGTAACGATTGTAAAAATTAACTTTTATTGCTAAAGGAAAGATTACAAGTCTATGAAGATAAAAATTACAACTTGCATGAAAATAAAAGAAAAGGGAAAGAATTAAGAGCCAAGATAGTGGAAGAGTGACGCCGCCCAATCGCCTTGCCGAGCATTGGAAGTGGTCCCCCTGCCTTGGAGATGAACGTTGTTAGCACGAAGTAGTGGTGCAAACCAAGATTCAGAGGGGGGTGTTGACATCCGTTTTATGACCAATGAGTTGGGTCATCTCCTTATCTATTTTTATGATGTCCCGAGTTATTCACCGCTTATTGGGCCATTTTTTGATCATTTTTGGGCTTAATTTTATGGGTCATTCTCCTAGGTTGGACTTTGCTCCATTGATTTCTCGTCACTTCACCTTATTGGGCCTAGATAAGGGCTAATGAGGATTATTTTATGGATTAAGTTTAGATTTATTAGCCTTTATCTCTTTTGCCACGTCCTCTCCCCTAGCGGTCGATCGTACGACCGCAAGGAGGCCGTTGGCGGTCCATCGCTAGACCGCTAACGGGCAGATAGTCCTGCTGGGTCTCTTTGATCTTATCTTCTTCTGGACGCATGTTCCTAGCGGTCTATCGCACGACCGTTTCTTGGGGCTAGCGGTCTATCGCAAGACCGCTAGTGGAACAGAGAGTCCTGCTCTGCTGTTCTTTCTCTACTCGGCCGTGGACGAACTAGAGTCCTTCATCCTTTGATTTCTCTCTCACCAGATACTCCCAGAACCTTCTATTTGTTTCTATGGACTCTTGGGAGTATTATCTTCAAGGATTATCTAGTTTCAGATTTATTTTTGAGTCATTATCCTCCAACTCGAACATTGGGTTTGAGGGCCTATAAATAGGACCCTTTAGTTCATGGCTTGGAGAGGAGATTTTTTTTGGAGATTACGTCGAAGTGTTGCTACGTCCTGGAGCTATTTCCAACCAAGGAGAAGTTGCTTCCACGTCCACCAAGCTTCTAGTTCAGGGAGTACAAAGTTCTTTGGTCTAGTTTGTGTTCTTTGGTCTTTAGTTTTATCTATCATTCCTTTACATCCATAGCATCTTCCCTCCTCTTTTATCCACGTTCTCTGCATTCAATCATATTTTCAAAACATCCTCCCATCTTTTTCACGCCCCCACAGGGGTTAAAAAAATTGATCCTCCCAGGTATTCACTCTTCTTTTATGCATACTAGCTTAGTTGAGTTATAGTTACTACACTTGTCCCAAGGGCTAATTAGGTTGTTTTTCTTGTTGTCTACACTTTCTCGCAGGTTTACAGGACTCTTTGATCTAGGTCCAACCTTTCTAGCTGGCCAAGAGGGGTAGAGATTAAGTTCCAAACTGCTGTTCTGGGTACTCTAGCGGTCATCTGGAAGACCATTTTCTGCTGGATCGCGGTCGTCTGAAAGACCATTTTTAGTTCGCTGCACCTGGTTTTCTCTCTCCTGCGGGCGGGTGACTTCAACCGTCTCTTTCCAAAGTATTATTGTGGTTTTACTGCTTTAATTACTTTGGTGGCGATCACATATCTTTATTTGGGTATTGTCCATCTTTGTCATCATCTTGCTTGTTCTTTTTTACTTTACTTGCTCCACACCTACGGTGTGTGTTTTTTATTTTATTTCTTTGCTCCACGCCCCGGCGTGTGTTTTTATTTTTCTTCCTTCATAAGCATTGATGACATGCCCATGCTCTTGATTTTTGTGATTGTTTGAGTTAGGTCATTACTTGCTCACACACTTTCACACTTCCTCCTTATCTTCATATTCACATTCACATTCACCTTCATCACATCACACACACAAAACTATCAACACCCCCATTTTTTGACGATCACGATGGGACATCTAGTGCCAATCGTGCTGAGTTCTTGTTTCACATGCTATCTTTAGTTTATATCAGTGGCCCTTGTGTTTTCCCCGATTTTACCATTTTATTTCTTGTTGTTTCTGCTCTCTGGTTCCTTGGCGGTCTTCTGTCTGGCCGTTTTCAGCTTAAAAGTGATCTCGCGATAGACCGTCTTATCTCACAGCGGTCTCCTGGATGACCGTTTCTCTAGTACAGGTACGTACACCGAGGTTGCTTATATTTCTACAATTTTTGACTGTGATTTTGATTCTTGGGTACTATCTGGTCTCCTCCTTTGTTGTTTTTCATTTATACATCATTGTTTGCATATTGATTTTTAGTTTTAGGTTAGAAATTGCATGCACTCCGGTTCACATAGGGTCATTCATATTTCATATCATAGTTGCATTTCCTACCTTGGTGTGTGAACCTCTCGTCTCCATATTTCTTGGGGCCGACTAGGTGACCACATCACGGACCTCCATAAGTCCCCGCGAGCCATGGATTCCCACACGGACGCCGGGCCGGTTGTACCATTACCACACCGTGTCTAGGTTGCATAAGTGAGGGAGAGTTCACACCTAGAGTTAACCAAGTCCCAAACGCCCTTCCTATTAGGAACCTTGTTGGAGAGAATATCTAAACTCAAATCATTAAGGTTCTAAAGGAAGAAACAAGTAAAAAATTGGTGCATCATTATAACTTGGTTGACTTTGAGTGCCTCTCATCCTTTTCTTTATCTTCATAAATTTGGAGTCATTATTTTAGTGTCTCATTTGTGCTTGTTTGTGTGGTTTGTTTTGTGTCAAGGTATTCCATTGCATGTGGAGTTGCTTCCGGTCCTTAGAATCATCTTCTAGGAGCAATTCCTTCTTCACCTCTTATTCCAATCCTCTCTTTGAATCCACCATGTCTTCTTATGATCTTCCCCGTTCTCATGAGGAATCCCTTCCTCAAGGTCTCCTGGAGGACCCACCTAGGGTCACCTAATTTCAATCAGGAGAAGGGATCATCCCTCCTCCATCTGCTATCTCCATGGAGGGCGCCCAGCCCTCCCTTGCTTCTAACAATCCTACGGGCTAGATCTTGCAGATGATGGCCCAATTAGATCCGGCCCAACTTCAGGCCCTCTATCAGATCTTCCAGGGGTCCAATGCCCCTTCTCCCACGATTGCACAAGGTCTGTCCAATATCTTTGTCTTTGGACCCGGAGTCTTACCCACTCCAATTAATCTTACCCCGGTCCAGCCCAGGACCCTCCAATTCTCCAATCTAGAAGCGGGCCAGTCCTCTGGCTCGGCCTATCAAAATCTTGATAAAGGGAAGACCATTCTTTCCTCATTTACCCAGGCCGAATCTTATAGGCCCATCCCTTCAGTACCTCAGGTGCATATTGGCCCATCTGACTTTTCTCGCCCTCAGCAAGGGGCGGCCCAAGTTCATGCTAATCTGGGTCATTCTTCGGCCCAATATCCTTCTTATGGGCCTCCCACTCCTTCGGTCTACCCTTTGGCTCCCCGCTTTGAGACCACTCCTCTTGCTCTGCCTGCACCATCTCGGGAGCAAGAGCTCCTTGATAAATGGGCCGCTATGCAACAACAACTTGATTTTCTTCAATAGCGGGTTGGCCCTCAATCTTTGGCGGATGTTCCGATTCCTAGCTTCTACAACATCCGGTTCCCTCTGCATTCCGAGCTCCCCACATACCGTAAATATGACGGGAATAGCAATCCCTTCATTCATGTGAGGGACTTTATGTATGAATCGGTGCAGTTCTAATATGATGATCGCCTTATGGCGTATTTGTTCCGTCGATCTCTAGATGGAGTTGCATTGGAGTGGTTCTATGCTTTACCACTCGAGGATGCCGAAAGCTTTAAAGTGGTGAAAGAAAAATTCATTCAGAGGTTTCAAGACAGGGTTGGCCCGGAGTATTCTTTTACGGATCTAGTGGCCGAGAAAATGAAAGCGGATGAAGATTTTGCCACCTATGCTGACAGGTGGAGACAGATGGCCACCCGCGTGTTGGGTCACATTCCAGAGGAATAAAAAGTCATGTTGCTCATATCAAATGCTACCCCTACCTTTCGCAACATCCTAGCCATGAATGATATATCAAACATGCACCAACTATATAGTCGGGCGAGATTCATACAAACGCAATGCAAGGGCTCCCCCATCCACAGTCTTTTTGAAGCCCAAAAGCCCAAATATCACAAGAAGCCTCAGGGGCCTGTCATTGAGGAGGTCCAAACAAATGAGTAGGTGCAAGCCGTTGCATTCCCTTTCCAACTTGCGCCATTCCACTTTCCACAAAACCCCCGCAATCCCCAATTTTCCACCGCACAAAATACCCAACCCACCTTTTCTACCCCACAAAACCCTCACCCTACCTTCGCCACTCCACAAAACACGTTCCCCGCTCCACAACAACCTCCGCAATACCATAATGTCCCCCCACCCAACGGCTACACTAACAACAATAAGCACCCGGCTCCGAAGAGAGCCCAATACCCTCCTTTGCCCGAGTCTCCCACAGACATTTTCTCGGCTCTCATGTCAATTAATGCTATTCAACTTCTCCTGGAACGGCCTAATTGGAACCCGACCGTCTATCAGATAAAATATTGCATGTTCCATAGGCAGCCCGGTCATACTATTGAGGGCTGTTTTCAATTCAGAGATTTGGTATATGACCTTCATGAAGGGCAGCATATAGATTGGGCCAAGATGCACAAGGCCATTGTTGGGTCCCACGAGGTGCAAACGGATCTAGAAGGGGGGGTTGAATAGATCCTTTCACAAGTTTTGACCTATTTAAAAACTCTTAGCTAGCGGAAGCTTAAACCACTCTTATAAAGTGAATGAACCACTTAGGCACAATGCACAGCGGATGAAATAGCCTTGTAACAAGCGTGTGTGTGTGTGTGTGTATGCTATGTTGATCACTTAGAGTGCATATGTGTGTGAATGTAGTGGTGATCAACCAAGGTGTAATTATGAGAGCTTGAGTGTATAAAATAAGATAACCAAGTTTGAAAGCACACGAACCTGTGAATGGGGGTAGAAGAGATAGAGCAATCACACACGAAGAACAACCCACAACACAGGGATTTTTAAGGTGGTTCGGTTGCAACCCCGCAACCTACATTCACCCCTCACCAAAACCCGGTGAGGCTTCCTTGCTGACTCACAGCTTGACTGGGGACATGCCCCAAACCACAGAACAGAGAAAACCCTCTTTCTATCTTCCTACACACAAAGCCGGCAGGGATGGCTACACCGTAGATCGGAGAACTCCCGATTGCCTTCCTACTAACCACCGGTAGGAACGTCAACACTGCAAATCGGACAGCCTCCGATTGCCTTCCTACTAACCACTGGTAGGGACGATTCTCAATTTCAAGTGTTTGAAAGAAATGGAAAAAGAACAACTTATGAAAAACACTCAACAAGATATAGAATATGCTTAAGAGAAAAGATCTTGCTGGAGCTTGAATCTCTTGAGGATTTGATGAAGAGCTTTGATTTTCCTTTGATCCCTTTGAGTTGATGGAGATGATATTGGATGTAGCTTGATCTTTTCTTGAATCTCCTTGAGTTGATGAAGAGGTGTATGGATGTAGCTTTGATCACCTTTGAGAGCCTTAAATGCTTCTTGCTTGCTTGGAGGTTGCTTGGCTTCAGATCTGAGCTTGAATCACCTTGGAAGGATGAAGAACTCCAGCCCGAAATACTGTTCACGCAGTTGCTACAGTAGTTGCGAAATGGCCTCCCTTGAGCTCTCTTTGATTCACTTCATCAACTGCATCAACTAGGGTTTCTAACCCTCTTGTATTGGTTTTATAGACTTTGAATGGTCTATAGACAAGCCCCAAACCAGATCCACAAATCATGGGTGATTAGGTGACTTTTAGATTAAACAAATCCATGTTGAATGGCCCTTTTCGAAGTGGAAACAAAAGTCAACAATTGATGGCTCGGGGCTGGCGGTCGACCTACAGCTTCTGGCGGTCGACCTATACTAAAAAATACTGTAGATTGGAGAGCCCTGGGATTTTCGGTCGACCGCTACTGGCTGGCGGTCGACCGCCAGCTGACAGTCTTTCAAACTGGCATTCCTTGGCTAGGGCGGTTGACCGCCAGCTGATAGTCTTTCAAACTGGCATTCCCTGGCTAGGGCGGTCGACCGCCCCTGTGCTGGCGGTCGATCGCCAGCTGGGCAGACCCCCAGTTCAGCCAGGTTGGTTCGTTAGCCCTCTAGCTCAGTCGCTTGAGACCATTAGCAACTTGTTCAAGTCTGTAACTTCATCCTTGTAGAAGAGATTTGTATCAAGGCTTGGACGCGATCATATGGCTTTCACTTTGCCATGAATCAACCGAATGCACTGACTATGCACAGACTTTGTGTTGGAGCAACTATACATTGTACAGACTTCAACCAGACAACGTATAGACTTTGTGTTGAAGTAGCCAGCCAATGTACAGACTTCAACCAGACAATGTATAGACTTTGAGTTTGTGCTAGCAGCCAACGTACAGACTTTGAGTTTGTGCTAGCAGCCAACATACAGACTTTGAGTCTGTGCAATCAGCCAACGTACGGACTTCGTGTTGCAGGATGTATAGACTTGCTGATGTATAGACTTGCAGGCTGTATAGACTTGTTGATGTATAGACTTGCTGGCTGTATAGACTTGCTGATGTATAGACTTGCTGGCTGTATAGACTTGCTGATGTACAGACTTGCTGCTGAAGAATGTACAGACTTGCTGCTGAAGGATGTACAGACTTGCTGCTGTATAGACTTGCTGTGCACTGAGCTGATGGATGTATAGACTTGATGTGCCTGCAACAGGATGATGTACAGACTTTGAGTTGCAGGATGTATGGACTTTGCATGGCAAGCTATGCAACCAATGTATAGACTTGTTAATGAAGATGCATGGAGAATGTATAGACTTTCCATGGCAAGCTATGCAACCAATGTATAGACTTGTTAATGGATGTATAGACTTTGATATGTATGCGAATGACAAACAATGCACCGATGCAAATAGTGAAATGCACAGACTTTATGTGTAGTAGCATAAGAGATGCACCGACTATATGAATGAACCAATGCAAGATATGAACAGTGGTATGCACTGATGCATTGCTCATGCACACAACCTGTTTGATGAAATGACTAACTATTTAAACAGATGCACAATGACGTCATGTGCAAACACAGTGTGACTTAGTATTTGCTATCAAAACCATGCACTGCTCATGCACACAACATGTTCGATGAAATGACTAACTGCTTAAATAGATACATAATGACATCATATGCAAGCACAGTGTGACTTATAGTAGTTTCTATCATCAAAACCATAACAGTAATCATGGTGCACACGTGTTCAACAGCCATCATGAAAATAAAAGAGAAAAGAAGGCAGCCACCGAGGTAGCAAGCGCAGTAGCAACAAGCACCGCTGCCACAGCAGCAGCCACAGCAGCCGCAGCAGCAACAATAGCATGTTCAAGACTTAGGGATCCATCAAAACCCCATGCCAAATCATACTCCCACTCCGCAGCCATAACTGCCGGCACCGGCTCAGGTTAATCTCGTCCAACCCCTGACTCCCGACGCCGGGTGGTGTTATGACAATGATGCATCAGTACAACGGATCATGGCCCTCCACCATAACCACCGTAGCCTTTCTCCCTCCGTCATCCTCCCACTTAACCATCAAACCCCACCATCCTCCGCATCCACTAAACCCCTCATCCTACAATCCATCTCCCCCATTAACCCGTCTCTCTCTACTCCACCACTAGCACCTACATTCGCCACCACCACACCGTTAACCAACCATTCTCCCATCATCATCCTTCCATCTACCCCTACCACGTCACCGATACCCGCACCAATCATCACCTCGCCTTCATCAAACCCTTCGCCCATCATCTCCCTTCCCCCCACGCCGCTCATTCACCCCACCGGGCCCATTAAGCCGTTTGTTTTAAGCCCATTTGATGCCGTGCCAGCCCACAATCTTGCCCTACGGAGCGGGCGTTTGTTCCACAGGAATTATCCTTCCACTGGTGCGTCCGCACCCAATTCTCCGTCCTCTCAATAGGTTGTTCATCAGGAGGAGGCAGATCCACTACCGGGGACACAATATGATCTGTTACATCACCTGGACAGAGTACCTGCCAAGATCTCCGTGTTGGAGTTGATAAAGAGATCCACCCTTCATCAAGATGCACTCAGAAACTTTCTATAGAAGGTGATCATCAATGAAGACATGGCAGTAGATAGCCTGCCGACAGCATTGGCTACAATCTCTAAGGGGCTGGCAATCACTTTTTCTGAAACTGAATTAGCACCCCCGGAAGCAAGATAGATGCCGCTATGCATTTCTATAACTCTGAACAAAGTCAGCATAGATGCGGCACTGGTAGATACCGGGGCATCTATTAATGTCTGCCCTCTCAGCACCTTGAGAGCCTACAATTTATCAGAAGATCTGTTAAGATCGACCCCTGCAACTATAGCAGCATATGACAACTCCCGAAGTTCATGTCACGGGGTGGTCACTATTCAGGCCGAGCTTGGGCCTCTCACTATGCCGGTTGAATTCTATATTCTGGACATCGACCCTATGTTCAAGGCTATCTTGGGTCGTCCGTGGATCGACAACCTCAACGTCATACCATCTACTACCCACCAATGTCTCAAATTCCCTTTTCAAGGGAGGGTGGTTAAGGTGAAGAGTATGTCCACAGTCCAGTATGTTAAGGCCGTCTCAGAGAAGATTCTACCTACATTATGGCCCAGCACGCGGCTTGTTATTTTAGTGCTAGATCTGGATTTCCCATGGGCTTATGCGCCACGCAAGCCCGTCTCTACAGCAGTGAATATCAAAGTGAAGCCCCAGATTCGAGATTCCAAGGGGTGGGACATTATATTGAAATTGGGCTATCAGCCGGGGAGAGGCCTCGGCGCACAACTACAAGGGCGGACCAAGCCGGTCCCCAAAGAAAGAAAGATAAATAGCAGGGGCCTCAGCTATCGAGCATCTTCATTCTCAATTTTGGGCGATTCTGGGCCCTTGACCTGGGACTATCGCCAACATTTTATAGAAGGCCCTCTCTATCCCGGCACGTTAAAAGCACAGCCGAGTCAGCCTAAAGAAGATGCAGCTCATGTCTTTACCGATCCACCACTACCGCCTAAGGGGCTGGTCGATGATATGATTGATTGTAGCCATGCATTTGAAAGGTTATTTTATGAAGATGAATGTTGCCAGGAAGATCAGGAGCTACGGCTTGTATGTTATCAGCCGAAGAAGCCAGCTTACCATCCACGGGAGAAGGGGAGCTCGCCCATTGTCTTTACTTGGTCTCCCTCCCGTCTTATGTCTCTCTTCCAGGAGCTGGACTTTTACCCCGTTCACCTCCCATTATAATTGATCCAATGCTATTCCAAACCCCCACTGATTTCCTCATCGTCAGGACATGCACCTGTTGTCCTTCGATTGATCTGTCTACTCCATTCTTCTCCTCCTCTGATCCTTTTCTCGATATCTTATGTCCCTCCAAGTACCCTCTCAGGCTCCCTCCTCCACCTTCCTCTCCCTCTTGCTACATGATCTCCACTAATCCTCTCCAAAAAAAATGCCAAATTTGAAATAGAGATTTCAGTGGAAGATTACGCTGTCTTTTCTCCCTCCTCTTCCCAGGGGCATGAGGCCCCTGCTGCCTCCTTCCCATTATATTTCCTTTCTCCTAGGTTAGACGTAGGGGCCGTCGAGTCTAGAGAAGTAGAGTCTGTTAGGTTTAGAGAAGTAGGTTCTTGTTCTAGGTCGTCCAACTCTTCCTCACCTAAGCCGCGCCCGCCGGCGCGTCATTCCAAATCTGTTCCTGATAGGTTCTTCCAAGATCTAGCTCAGTGATGTCATGCTCTTCTGAAGTGCCTGGAGTTCATCTCTACGGCAATTGTAATAGAAGAAAGTGAGGAGCAAGAAGGGGTGTGGAGCGACGACAAACTAGGTGTTTATGAAATCATGGGTGAAAAAGATCGGGTTGATGGTGAGGGCAGCGACGTAGATGACACCGCCGATCTGTATGCACAAGGATTAAAGAGATTCGACGAACCATCATTGGCAGTTGATGAACCTACGAAGGAAATAAATTTAGGAACTGAAGAAGACCCCAGGCCCATCATTATTGCCGCTAATCTCCCTCCAAGGGTTGAAGAAGATTTAATCAAGATTCTAAGAGAGTATAGCGATTTGTTCGTCTGGTCTTACGAAGACATGCCGCGTCTTGACCCCTCTTTAGTGGAACATCAACTCGTACTTAAACCATGGGCAACACCCGTGAAACAAAAGTCAAGAAGATTTCACCCCCACATGGCCTTAAGGATTAAGGAAGAGGTCGATAAATTGTACAAGGCCAAGTTCATCAGAGTTGTCTTATATCCTCAGTGGGTGACGAATATAGTCCCTGTCATCAAGAACGATGGAAAAGTGCGCATTTGCATTGATTTCAGGGATCTTAACAAAGCATATCCTAACGATGATTTCTCGCTGTCTCATATAGATGTTTTTGTGGACAACACCGCCGGGTACGAAGCATTGTCATTCATGGATGGTTATTCAGGATACAACCAAATCTGTCTTGCTCCCGAGGATCAAGAGAAAACCTCCTTCACCACGCCCTAGGGTACATATTGCTATGCGGTTATGCCGTTCGGGTTGAAGAACGTGGGTGCCACTTATCAAAGGGCGATGATGGCTATATTCCACAATATGGTGCATGTCTATATGGAAGCGTACGTGGATGATATTTTGGTGAAGTCAAGGACTAAAGAAAAACACCCCGCCATTCTGACTAAGGTATTCCAGAGAGCCAGGGAGTACTAGTTAAAAATGAATCTAAAGAAATATGTTTTTGTAGTCTCTTCAGGGAAGTTGCTAGGCTTGATAGTTGGCAAACGAGGGATTCAGATCGATCCTAACAAAGCAAAGGCCGTCATGGAAATGCCTCCGCATAAGAATATCATGGAACTTCGAGGACTGATTGGTAGATTGCAATTCATTAGAAGATTCATACCCCAGCATTCTTAGAGGTGCCGACCATTTTATGAATTGCTAAAGGCGGGGGTCAAATTTGAATGGAATGAAGATTGTCAAAAGGCCTATGAGGATCTAAAGGAATATTTGACCAATCCCCCAGTGTTGCAACCTCATGTCCCTGGGAAACCCCTAATCCTATACATTTCTGTCATTGAGGTCTCCTTAGGGGCGGTCTTAGCACAAGTAGAAGACGAAGGTAAAGAGCGGGCAGCTTATTACCTCTCCAGGTTATTTAACCCGGCGGGACCAAATACACTGCCATGGAAAAGACTTGTGCCGCCTTAGTGCGGGTAGCTCAAAAATTGAAACATTATTTTCTAGCCCACCCAATTAGGCTAATCTCTAGAATGGATCCGATCCGCTATCTCTTAGAAAAGCACGTCATTTCTAGTAGGTTAGCTCGCTGGCAAACCTTCCTCTCTCAGTTTGATATCACATTCATTGTTCAGAAGGCAATCAAAGGATATGCCATCGCTGAGCATCTCGCCCATCTTTCTATCCCCTGCACAGACTCTATTCAGGATTATTTCCCTGATGAGCATCTCTTTATTCTTACTCATCATCCCTTTTGGTCTCTGCACTTCGATGGTGCGCTCAACTCTCAAGGCCGAGGGATAGGTGCCGTTCTGCTCACTCCGGAAGGGGTGACGATTCCTTTCGCTTATCAACTCCATTTTCCTGCTACCAACAACATTGCCAAGCATAAGGCTCTCCTGGCCAGATTGAAGCACGCCTATCTTTTGGGTACGTGATATTTGAACTTCATAGGAGATTCTCAGCTTATCCTGTGGCAAGTTCTATCCGCTTTCCGCACTCGTGACCCGAAGCTCAAGCCATATCAAGACTTGGTCACTCTTTTGGCTAGGCAATTCCGTAAATTGATCTACATCCATACTCATCGATCTCAGAATATCCTCACTGATGCGCTGGCATCGCTCGCTTCCTCCCTATCTTTCCCTCTCAATCGGAGTACTGAGACTGTCGTCGTTCAGAGATTAGATGCTCCCTCTCTCCAGGATCCTTGGTTCGCCAACCTTAGGAAGACTCTAGAGGCTAGTGCTGAGAAGGAAGACTTGAAGGAAGTATCTTTAACAGAGCTAGAAGAGATCTTGGAGGAAGAAGAATTGCCATGGTATCATGAGATCGAGCTGTATTGCAAAGACGGGTCGTTCCCAGAAGGGGTAAATGCCGAACAGCGTAAGGCTATTAGAAGAGCCACCTCGAGATACACTATCATTGCTGGAGAATTATACAGGCGCACTCTCAATGGAATGCTCAGGAGATGCCTAGATGATGATGAAGCTTGGAAGGTGGCCAAAGCAGCCCATTCGAGTGAGTGTGGAGGTCATGTCAATGGCCAAGCTCTAGCGAAGAAGATCCTTAGGCATGGTTATTATTGGCCCACTCTAGAGGAAGATTGCTCCCTCTATGTCCGGAGGTGTCTTAAATGCCAACTCCACGCTGATAAAATCCATGCCCCAGCTTCATCCCTTCATCCTCTCTCTGCTCCTTGGCCATTTTCTATGTGGGCTTTCGACATTGTTGGCCCGCTCGGTGATCCCAATTCTCAGACCAAGCAGAAATCCTTCATCCTTATTGCCACTGAGTACTTCACCAAGTTGGCCGAAGTGGAGGTGTATGTGGAAATTAAAGCAACCACGGTGTGCCGCTTCATCATGAAGAATATTATCTCGCGGTTCGGAGTGCCACGCAGCATCGTCACCGACAATGGACCCCAGTTCATCTCTCAAGAGCTCCATGATCTATGTAAGAAGTTCAATATTACATTACATCATGCATCTTCATATTATCCTCAAGGCAACGGTCAAGCCGAGGCCACTAATAAAACCCTTCTTAAAATCATAAAGAAAACATGCGAATCTCACAAATTCTCTGATTGGCCTGAGCGATTAGTGGAAGTTCTATGGGCTTACCGCACCTCCGTCCGTACTCTTATGGGGCAAACCCCCTATGCTCTCACCTATAGGATGGAGGCGGTGTTCCCATATGAGATCTTAATCCCTTCCCTAAGGGTGCAGCTCGATAAGGAACTTAATCTCGATGAATGTCGAGAGGCGTTACTCGTCCAGCTGGAACTCTTGGATGAGAAGAGGATGAATGCGGCCGATCACGTGTCCGTTTATCAAAAGAGAGTCTCACGTTATTTTTAAAAGAAGGTAATTGAGCGCAAATTTCAAGTAGGAGATATGGTTTTGAAACGTAAATTTATTCGGTCTGGAGGTCCTAGGTCTAAATTACAACCTAACTGGGAAGGTCCGTTCGTCGTTAAGGAAGCTTATCCAGGGAATGCATATCGCTTAGTCAACACAGAAGGTTAGGAGCTGTCTCATGCTTAGAACGGGTTATACCTTAAGCGTTTCTTTCCTTAGAGTCAGGCTAATAAAAGTCCGGTAGTAAACTATCCCTTTCCTCGATCACGAGGGAGGATCCCGAGTTTGGCGAATCACAGAATTTACGACGTCCCTGGTCGAGTTCCCCAGTTATGTAAACACCGTTTCTCCTTGGCCATGCTTGGGGGAAGTCAAAGTCGATATCCGTTTCTCTCCTCGGCTGAATCTAGGGGCAAGAGGCGAATAAGGGGGCGATGACTAATCTAGACACCCTGATGAGAGGAGGTCTCAAATAGGGACAGTCTATTATGACCTAATTCTATAACAGAAAAGCAAAGAAAAAGAAAAAGGAGCAAGTCAAAGCAAAATTAAAAGCTCATCTCAAAAGCTCGATGTTCAAACAGTTCAAAAAACTCTAAAAATATGAAACTTGGCATGGAAAGAGTGGCAGTACAGTTTCCCCGCGGGACGTTATGTGCCCGGTCGTACGCGTGCCTAGAGTGGATGAAGGTTCGATAACGGACACAAAGCCCCGACGCAACGGGTCGAATCTCTGAAAGGGTTGTTGTGAGAAGGACTCAAGCCCTAAAAACCTCTACACCTGGCCTAAGCTTACACCCGAAATTCTATTTTTCTTTCAAGACCAGAAAGTGCCCTAGGTATGGCCTCGGTAGAAGCACTGTCATACAGATTGGCCCTAGCTAGGGATTGTCACCTTAAAAGCACGTCGAATTCAGGAGATCCTAGTGTGACAAGTAGGGCTCTCGTTGCCAGGACGAAGTTAAGCCGTCAAAATCTAAAAAAATCATATATATTCATATATGTCAAAATCTAAAAAAATCATATATTTTCAGATACTTCAAAATCTAAAAAAATCATATATTTTTAGATAATTCAAAATCTAAAAAAATCATATATTTCAAAATCTAAAAAAATCAGATACTTCAAAATCTAAAAAAAATCAGATATTTCAAAATCCAAAAAATCCAGATATTCTAAAACCGACAAAAAATCAAATATTTTTAAAAGTCCAAAAATACCATCATCATTGCATAGCATGCATTTGCATTCATATTCATTTCATTTTCTACCTATTTAATAAGGCTTCACCCCTTGACCAAAAATCAAGAATTGGTCATTCTCTAACTTGTTGCATGCAAGGAGTTGAGCCTAAGAACATATCTAACTTGTTTCTTGTTTTAAATGTGTGCAGATACAAGTCTGATCCCCCAGGAATCGAAGCCCTCAAGTTTCTCCATCTCCTGTCCCTGGCGGTCCTTGGTTAGACCGCTAACAATGAACTCGCGGTCGTGGATAAGACCTCTATTCTCACCCGAGGACCAAATTCTCAGGTTTCTTTGTTTCTCCTCCTTAGCGATCCTTCGATAGACCGTTTATCCTTTTCTAGTGGTCTAATGGCGACCGCTAGCCATTCTTGAGAACCAGAAAACATTGAGTTTTTCTGAGCCCTATTCTTAGCGGTCTATAGCTAGACCATTTTCTGCTTATAGCAGTCGTTTGCTAGACCGTTTACCAGACAGAAAACTCTGCTTCATGCAATTAATCATGCTAAAACACAATTCCATTGCACATCTCTTCAAACAAACTTCTCATTTATTCATCCAAAGTTCATGGTACATCATGCTATCAATAAAAATGCAAAGTTCACGTCATAAAGATCAAAGTACATTAAATTTCTTGTCCACGCAAGGCCGGATCTTGCGTAACTCCTTCACATAAACGAGGTATTCCTCATCCTTCTCTGTCACCTCCGCTTGCAAGGAAAGGATGCGGCTGATCTCCCACATAGTGAGAGCGCTCCGAATCACCCGCTCATCCTCCTCGGTCCTGATCTTCCTAGCTTGAAGGGGAGGGTAGTGTGATAGTGCTGGAACCTTAGTACGAGATAGCCCGATTTGCAAGTAGCACCGGTGTGGGTTGTAGATTGCCAAGGTAGTGTTCCCCACTAGCTGTAAGTCTAGGCCCAGTCACCAGGGTAATCTCAGAATAGTGCCTTGAAGAAGCCACGGCCGCATCGTGAACTTATCAATTGGCAATGTGTTATGGAAGAGGCGTCATTCATCCCTTGTTTTCTTGTCCGCCCTCCGACACTCAACCTGTGAAGAGAACCCAAAAGTGCCTCCTATGTAGAAGAGTGGGTGGCTCCCAAATATACGGCTAGCTGAAGGAACGTCCTCCTTGGGTAAGAACTTCGATCTAACTCCCAACAACACTCAAGGACAATCATGGACCCAAAGAGAGGCCCTCCTAAGCAAGCTGAGCTAAGTCCCTCATAAAGGTATGAAAGAATGGCCTGAGAAATGGACAAACCCCGCCACAAGCCACTAATGATGCTAGGGTTTTGGATATCTAAAAGGTGGTCCGTGGTAGAAAAGAGGAAAACCGAGACGGCTTTGGCTATGGCTTCAAACCTCTCGCTCTTGTTCTTACAATAAGTGATGATCCATTGAGCCATGCGTATCAAATGAATGTGGTGAGGGATAATCATTGTCCTAACATCTTTTGGGTTGTGAATGAAGTCCCTAGAATTAGAGAAGGGTCTATTGGCTCAACTATATGACACACTAAGTCTTCATCCACCACCTTAGTCTTAGGAAGGGCTAGGTAGGTCTCTACCTCTTCTATAAAGATGGTGGCTTCAAAAGATGGGAATATGAATGTATGTGTTTGGGGGTGCCACAACCCCACAAGGGCTGAAATTCTAGGCCAATCCTATGAAAATTTTTGAAAATTCTTGGCTAAAACTAATAAAGGTTGTAGGTGCCATGCCCTTAGGATGGAAGTGACTTCTAAAGGGAGTTCTTTTATTAGGGAGCCACCCACTTCAGGTTAGAGTAACACCTTGGGCTAGGAAGGAGCTAGAAAAAGAAAAAGGAAAAGAAGAAAGAAGAGAAGAAAGGACATGAGAGGAGAATTAAAGAAAATTCATGAAATTCATGAAATTGATATGAACTTACCTCTCTTGAGGAACTTGTGCTCAAGTGCTTGGGGATGGATGTAAGCCTTTGCAGCTCCCCATGTTCCCTTCTAGCTGGTTTTGGCCCGGTGTAGGCCACCTCCCCCATGGTACTAGTCTCAAAGCTCCTCTTCATGATGGCTTGGATGACTTTAATGGAGTTTTTAAGGTTTTCTTGAGTAGAAATCTGTGAGCTGCGAATTCTGGGTGCATTCTTAGTTATAGGTCTTTGGTTTTAGTCATAATGCATTAGGATTGAGGCTAGTTAGCTTCAGATTAAGTTAGGATAAGTCTTAGAGGAGATTAGGTGTCTTTTGCCCCGAGTTCGGACTCTCACAGAGAGTCTCGTTCAGACTTCACTGGGATGTCTCCTTAGTGGTCTATCGCATGACCGCTAATCGCCCTTAAGCGGTTGTCAGGCGGCCGTTTTTCATCTCCTTCTACCGCCTTATTCCCCAATTCCAAAATGATCATGTTTTGATCGTTTCTCCCTCCTAGCAGTGTCCAGATGACCGTTTTCCACCTCTTTCCCTGATTTTGGCCAAAACTCTCTCTCTCGATTTCCCTATTAGTCCTAGGAAGTCAGCATCCACACATTCCACACGTTTGCACTCAACAAAGAAAAAAGAAAAAAGAGAAAAAGGAAAAGAACAAAAAGAAAAGAAGAAAGAACTCATATATCACTAACATAAGAGTCATGTACATCTGTCCATAAAAAAGAAGAAGAAGAAGAAAAGTACAACTCATGCCCCGGTGGGTCCCTCTCCTGGACCGCCACTGTCCCCGGTCCCCTCACGCCTCTTTGCCAATGGTGCCATGGAGGTGCTCCCCTCCTCTCGGTGACGTCGCCACTGCTCCTCCTCCTCGTTCCTCCGATGGCCGGAGGAACCAGTAAGGTAATCCCTGTGCACGCTATGCGCACCACTCTGCGACATGCTGTGGGAGGATCGGCCCCCCACTAGTTGAAGTGCTCTCTCCAACACTCGGATCTCGGCTCTCAGCTCTGCCGCTGTTGCTGCTGCTGCCCCGACTCTGAGTCTCTCCACCTCTGCACGAAGAGGAGCCACCTCTGCCGCCTCTGCCCGTAGTCTCTCTACCTCTGCTCGAAGGGGAGCCACCTCGGCCGCCTCTCCTCGGAGTCGCTCAGCCTCGGCCAGCACCGTGGTCAGCTCCCTCACCTGCATAAGCATTCATTCATGGTTAGTCATTTGCATTATCATAAGCATTTAATAGAAAGGAGTCGGCTACTTTTGCTTACCCTCTCTGCAAGCGTGGCCTCGGCCTCCTCAGCCTGAGCAACCGCCCGAGCAAAGTCGACGTCCCTCTAGGCCCGATCTACCGCTGGCTGCGAGGACGATGATAGAGCATCTCGTCCTGCCCGCTACACTCCCTCAGCTCTCTACATTTTAGAAGCCATAGTTAGTCGCATTCATAATCATTTGCATAATTAAGTCTGAGGTTTAGAACTCACCAGTAGCTCCAGCGAGCGCTGGAACTCGTCCCTCTACTAGACGGTGGAGTGGAGGATACCCTGGAGCTCGGCTATACGCCCTTGCGGGTCTAGCTGCATAAAGAAAGTCCATGAGTCAGTGCATTTAGAATTAATTAGAGAAGCATGGTTTAGAGAGTCTTACCGGTCGTCGAGCACCGCGGAACACCTGATCGCCGTACCTTCGTGCATAGGCCCTCAGGTACGCCTCATCGCTCATCGCTCATCGCCTAGGCTCAGACCTTTTTGCCTCGGCGGGTCCAATCTCTGACCTGGTCCACTGCTCTCGTCACCCAGTCGATGTCGTAACTCATGCCCCGAGAGGATCGCCCGATCCGCTCGTCGTCTCTGGCCAGGAACTCTACCTCAGGCTAGTGAACCCTGTGCGTCCTCATGATCAATCGAAAGTGCAGAGGCTCGACGATGTTGAAGTAGTGCAGCCAGATCTCTCAGCCTCCATACACCTGGGCCGCCTCTACCCAAGGCTGCCCATCATGGCCCTCGTCCCGGTACGGTGTCCAGCGCACCTGGAAAGTCAACAGTCAATATCAGCATTCGAAAGCATATAAGGATCATTTAAGTGCATTTAAATGCATTTAGAAGGGTTTAAGTTTAGAAACTCACCGATGCATATGGGAAGGTATCCATGTCATCCAGAATCGCCCGCATTAGGCACCGTAGCGATCCTATGTCCCGCACCGTCATCCACCGCCTCGCGATGGGTACCCGGTCTGGATGTACCTCCTTGCCCCGCCCTAGGCTCGGGAGGTATAGGTAGCTCCAAACCTGCATGAGTTAGATGTCAACATATCATAATCATGAGCCTAAGCATATTCATAATCATAAGCATTTAGAGTTTAGCATTTACCTGGAGTAGAGGTGTGAACCCGCCTAGCATGGTCTGCCGGTCGGTCGTGCTGAGGGAGTCAAACAAAAATGCCAACACTGCAGCTCCCAATGCATATCCGCTAGCTCCGTCCAGATCTCTCAAAAGAGGGAGGAGTCTGACTCTCACTCCGTCTGCCCTCGTCGCAAAAAGGAGCTTCCCGAATAGCAGTATCAGGAAGCGGTGAAGGGTGATGTCCCCCTCTGGCCCCAGTCCCGCAGACACTCTCTCTCGTGCCCGATCAGTCAATCTCCCTAAATGCTCCTCTGGCAGCTCGCCAACAATCATCCCTGCTCCTCTCAGTCCAAGACTCTCCTGGAGAGTCGCTCGTGCCAGCATCGAAGAGTGCCGACACGGCCTCGTCGTCTCTAATCCCAGAAGCTCCTGTGCCTGATCCCGATAATCTGCATATCTCCATCCGGTCACTGGCACTCCGTTTACTGTCAAACTCGTGATTCGAGCGACATCCTCTAAAGTCAGAATCATGTGTCCCCATGGAAATGAGAATGCTCTGCTTGTTGTCCTCCTGGTTTTGATGATGACAATCATGACAAGATGAATACTAAATGCGTTTGTATCTTTTGATGTAAGTTGAAACAGGGTATAAGGTCAAAGTGCTAACGAGTGCGTCAACGCTATCAGCATGTGGCGTGGACGCAGCAGTTCAAATAATCAATACAAGGTAGCTTCTGTGATGCACTGATGTGTCAACGCAGTGCCCAAGCAGCGTGGACGCAACCGTGCAAAAAATCACCAAAGCCTCTCTCAAAGCGACACAATGCGTCAACGCCACGATATGGGAGCGTCGACGCAATCAGTTTACTTGCTGAAGGGTTAGCTACTGGAGAACGAATGCGTTAACGCTATGGTTTAGAAGCGTCGACGCAGTGCATATATCTGCTGAAGATTTTGATCGGTTGATGTCTAAAGGCTGCGTCAACTCTGTGAACGCAATGAGTTGACGCCATCTGAGGAATATAATGACGAGCCTGGTGGACTCATTCGCAAGTGACGTCATGATGCCACATCAGCCAAAAGTGTTTGTAAAGTGGCGTTTCCCTCGTGACTCCAGATGACTTAAGGGGGAAGAATCAAGGGAAAGTCCAGAAATTCGATTGGGACCCACGTGAAGATGAAATCCACGAATCTGGAAATGAGAGGGAAAGGGGATATAAATAAGAAGGGCGATCAGAGTACAAACGATAGACTGAGCGCAGGTAGGAGAGCGATAGAGGCTGTGAAGAACTTGAAGCTGATCGAGCGAATCTGAGGAGCCAAGATTGATCTGCTGAGAAGAGACTTACTCAGGAGATCCAAGCACCTCATCAAAGTACATTGTTGCTCAGATCTGAAGATCAGTCCTCCTTTTACCATTGTGTGAATTATTCGTTTCTAGTTTTGTTTGTTGTTGATCCGAACTCTGTTTCAGAACTATTATCTCTCTCAAAGTGTTTTGTTGAGAGAGAGGGGTGTTTGTTTGATCCAGTGTATTGTGCTGAGATCAGAGGTGGACAGGCGGTTGTGCCTTCAAGTTGTTCGCCAGCTGTTCAGGATTGGATCCTGGTGTAGTTGAGCTTGACAGTTCAGCTGTGTTGAGGAGTTTGATCCTCGTTTTTGGCCAAGCTGTAACGCTCAGCAGGGTTCCTCACTAAGTTAGTGAGGAGGTGGACGTAGGTCTCTGCAGGGAGACCGAAC
The DNA here is from genome assembly GCA_022559845.1 of Amorphophallus konjac. NCBI lineage: Eukaryota > Viridiplantae > Streptophyta > Magnoliopsida > Alismatales > Araceae > Amorphophallus > Amorphophallus konjac. The sequence continues at coordinate 340,146,470 of CM040126.1, read as the reverse complement.
CACCTTAAAACCTTCGTGTTATTCTGTGGTGTGTTTCTCTCTCGTGATTAGCTCAACGTTAGATGCATGAATAGGAACGGTTTTCAAATTGACTCAATCCAATTGAATCAGTTCAATTATTTGAATTTGCATCTAGTTATCTTCTTCCAATCAGATTAAGTGTTAAATTTATGTAAAGGTCAATCTATTCACCCCTCCCCCTCTAGCTTGACTATCCTCTGTACTCAACAAGTGGTATCAGAGCTCCAGGCTCTCTTGTATTGGTTTAACCACCTAGAGAGATTTAATGGAGAATAGAGGTCTCATGCCAAAGGGATGTGCGATTAATAGACCACCATTTTTTGATGGAACTAACCATTCTTATTGGAAAAATCGAATGCAAGTCTTCTTAAGGGCGCAGGATCACGAAATCTGGAGGGTCGTGAGCAAGGGACCTTATCAGATCGAAGGAGATGAGGAGCTATGGGTAAGAGAGCAAATTCGCAAATCCAACATTAATTGGCAAGCAAGGAATATTATGCAGTGCTCATTGCATCCAAAGGAATTCTCTCGAGTATCATCATGTGCCAGTGCTAAAGAAATGTGGGACAAACTTGAGGTTATCTACGAAGGTACCTCAGAGGTAAGAGAAACTAAAGCCAACATGTTAATTTCTGAATATGAGGCTTTTAGAATGAAACCTGATGAGAACATATCTGAAATGTATGCTAGATTAACTGTGCTGGTAAATAGCCTTAAAGGTCTAGGAAAGGCCTATAGTGATTATGAATTGGTGAGGAAAATTCTTAGATCCCTTACACCAATTTGGCATACTAAGGCCACTGTTGTAGAGGAATCTAGGAATCTTCCCACAACGACACCTGATGAGCTTATTGGGTCACTAATGGCCTATGAGTTAAATTTTAGAAAAAGTGATGAAGATTTCAGGAAGAAGAAGCCACTTGCTCTCAAGGCAGGTCCTAGTAGCATGGAGAATTCAGATGACAGTAAATCTTCCTCCTCCGAAGATGACTCAAGTGAAATTGCTATGCTCACTAGAAAATTCAAGAAATTTCTAAGAAGGGAAGGTAAATTTGCAAGGGGTAGCAGAACCCAGGTAAGAAATAATTCAAGAGGTAAAACAGAAAATTTCAAAAAATCTGACAAGGTAGTGTGTTACAAATGCAGGAAGCAGGGGCACATTAAATCTGAATGCCCTGAGAACTTAAAGAACAGTCAACCAAAATGGAGGAACAGGAAGCCCAAGGCTATGATAAGTACTTGGAGCGATGAAGAAAAGGATGAAGATGAAGAGACCAATTCATCCGAAGATGAAGGTGACATAAAGCTATGTTTCATGGCAAAAGGAAATGATCAGGATGAGGTAATATCTCCATTTGAAGATTTTAATTGTAGTGATTGGGAAGATGCTTTTAATGAGCTTTTAGACAAGTATGAAAATGTGAAGAAAGAGAACAAATCCCTCAAGAAAAAGAAAAGTCAAAATAACCAGTAAACCTCATTGAGTGAAAAGGTTAAAACTCTTGAAGCTGAAATTACTCATTTAAAGGAATCTCTAGAAGACAATGAAGAAAGCAAGGCTCAATTAATTGAGATGAAGAGGGAAAATGAATTTTTACTAAAAGTGCATGATGAATTAAAACTTAAAATGCAAAAATTGGAAAGTGATGCTAAAATTGCTGAAGAAAAGTATGAAGCTGTTTGTGGAGTTAGCCAGGAACTCCAGGAAAACCTAAAGAAGTTGGAAAATGAAAATCATGACAAACAAGCTTCACTTGAGAAATTAACCCAAGGAAAAGAAAATCTTGAAGCTGTCATGGGGATAAAGGTTAATGTTGGAAAAGAGGGTCTTGGGTTTAATCCAATAAAGAAAAAGGCTCTAGGAACCAAACTTATCACATTTGTTTCAGAACAAAACACATCTAAGAAGAACAAAACATCTGAAAAGAAAGTTAATGAGAAAAGCCAAGGAAAATCTATAAAGATTGGTGACATTAATAAGGGAAAAGGCATGGAGAAAGTAATAGCTGACGTGCATAAATCTTCATTCAGTTCATCATCATCATCACACCAACATGCATATAGGAAATCTGAGAGTCAAAAGTCTGGTATAAATCAACTGCGTCAACGCAATGTAAACACTGAGTCAACGCATACTGCATTCCAGAAAGGATATCCCGGTAGAAATGTTTGGAAGAGTCAACGCAGCTCTTATGGTGAGTCGACGCCGCCGTCCATGAATCAAAGTCTTTACAGTAGGAACATTGGATGGAAGAGTCGACGCAGGTGGTTTGGAGAGTCAACGCATCCCAGAAATCAGAACATGTATTATCAGAATACTTGGTGGAGGAGTCAACGCAATCATCATAATGCGTCTACGCATTTCATGCACATTAACCCATATGGTCCAAGAAATGGTTGGGTGAGTCGACGCAATGGTCCGGGTGCGTCTACGCATCCCATGTATATCAGCTGGCCTAGATTGTCTAATGCTTCATGGGCTAGTCACAATCATTGGAATAAAAATAGAAAAGGTTCAATAAACTCATATCAAAAAGGATTTCAAGGAAATCAGAAAGCTTATAATCCAGTGAATTATAAACATCGAGAACATTCACATAAACAAGCATGGATTTCTAAAAACTTGTTATCCTATTTGGAACAATCATGTGGTTTGAAGGAACCCAAGAGTGTTTGGGTTCCAAAATCTCTTGCTTAAAATGTATTGCAGGAATGCCTTGCAGCCATACACAACCGGTGGTATCTCGATAGTGGCTGTTCAAGACATATGACAGGCGACAAAGACAAATTCTGTTTCTTGGTTGAAAAAGATGGAGGTCATGTGACGTTTGGAGGTAATAATAAAGGTAAAATCATTGGAAAAGGTAAAGTTGGCAAAAATCCTTCGAAATTGATTGATGATGTTCTACTTATTGAAGGACTAGAATATAATCTGCTAAGTATAAGCCAACTGTGTGATAAAGGAAATAAGGTTGTGTTTGAGTCCCATGTTTGTACTATTCTTGATATAGAATCTGAAAAGGTGAAATTCATTGGAAAAAGAATTAACAACATGTACATGGTGGACTTGGATGATCCTGCTCATACTAACCTTTGTCTTGCTGTGAACAAAAATGAAATCGCTTGGCTTTGGCATCGTAGGCTAGGGCATGCTAGCTACAGTGTCATGCATAAGTTAGTAAAGTTCAGCATGGTAAATGGTTTGCCAGATGCATCTTTTAAAAAGAATGAAAAAATATGTAATGCATGCTCTCAAGGGAAGCATACTAGAAAGTCATTTAAATCTAGATTTGAGAATCAATCCTCTAGACCATTTGAACTCATTCACATGGATTTATTTGGACCTACTAGAATAGCAAGTCCTAGTGGAAACAAGTACGGATTTGTTTTAGTGGATGACTTTTCTAGGTTCACTTGGGTGTTATTTCTAACTCACAAAAATGATGCATTTGGAGAATTTCAGGTTTTCTTTAAGAGAGTGAAGTAGGAGGGTAAGTTTGCTATCTCCTCCATCATATCAGATCATGGGGGAGAATTTGATAACTCCGAATTTGATGACTTCTGCAGAGCAACAGGTATTATACATAAATTCTCTTCTCCAAGAACTCCTGAACAGAATGGAGTTGTGGAAAGAAGAAACAGAACCCTGGTGGAGATGGCCAGAACTATGTTGATTGAAGGGGAACTCCCAAGGAAGTTCTGGGCAGAAGCAATAAATACAGCTTGTTATATAATAAACCAAGCAATGGTAAGATCTAAGTCCAAAAAGACTCCATATGAGCTAATGAAAGGTAAGAAACCATCTGTTGCACATTTCAAAGTCTTTGGATCAAAATGTTTTGTGCAAAATAATGATAAAAGAGTCTTGGACAAGTTCGAACCTAAGAGTGAACCTTCTATATTCCTAGGATATTCTAATCACTCTAGGGCTTATAGAGTCTTAAATTTAAAAACACAAGCTGTTGAAGAATCACCTCATATTATATTTGATGAATTAAATGAAAAATCTGAAATTGAGCAACATTGCAGGGACAATGATGATGGAAAATTTCTTGAAGAGAAAGAAGAACAAGTTCATCAAAAGGAAGAGTCAAGAGCAAATGAAGATCAAGCAGAATCAAGTAATCGAGGCAATGCAGGTATAAATGAAGGTAATCCTCTAATCAATGTTAGAACATTAAAGGATCATCCTTTGTCAAGTATCATTGGAAATCTGCATGATCCTACTAGAACTCGATCACATTTTAGAAATATTGAAGAAATGGACAATATAGCTCTTGTCTCACAAGTTGAACCGAAGAATGTAGGTGAGGCTTTAAAAGATGAATCTTGGATAAATGCCATGCATGAGGAATTAAATCAATTTGAAAGAAATAAAGTATGGCATATTGTACCTAGACCTGAGGATCATGCTGTGATTGGGACTAAGTGGGTCTTTAGAAATAAACAAAATGAAAAAGGTATTGTTATAAGAAATAAAGCTAGACTGGTAGCACAGGGGTACAATCAGGAATTTGGAGTAGACTTTGAAGAATCCTTTGCTCCAGTAGCTAGACTAGAAGCTATCAGATTGCTTCTTGCTTATGCTAGTAGTTATGGAATAAAGTTGCAGCAAATGGACGTAAAAAGTGCATTTTGAATGGTCTAATAAAGGAAGAGGTTTATGTAGAACAGCCCCCTGGATTTGAATGCACAGAAAACCCTAACCATGTGTACAGGTTGAATAAAGCCCTCTACGGGCTCAAACAAGTACCTCGAGCATGGTATGATAGACTCAGCTCATACCTCACTGAAAATGGGTATTGAAGAGGTAAAGTGGACCAAACACTATTCACAAAGGTAAGAAATTCAGACATAATTCTGGTTCAAATTTATGTTGATGATATAATTTTTGGATCCACTGAACCTAGTTTGTGTGAGGAATTTGCTAGGCTAATGACCACTGAATTTGAGATGAGTCTAATGAGTGAACTTCAGTTCTTTCTAGGTCTACAGATTACTCAAAGCAAAGAAGGGTGCTTTATCAGTCAGGCAAAATACATCTCCGAATTGCTGAAGAAATATAAGATGGAAAACTTGAAGGCCATGGGCACTCCGATGAGCACTAACACAAATTTGGATGCTGATTTGAAAGGTAACCAAGTAGATGCAAAAATCTATCGAGGTATGATCGGATCACTCCTCTATCTTACAGCATCTAGACCAGATATTCAATTTTGTGTGTGCATGTGTGCTCGGTTTCAATCTGATCCTAGAGAATCCCACTTAATTTCTGTCAAGCGTATCTTTCGATACCTTGCTGGAACTCAAGATTTAGGGATTTGGTATCCTGCATCTTACTCTTTTGATCTAATATCTTATTCAGATGCAGACTATGCTGGATGCAAACTTGACAGGAAAAGCACAAGTGGTTATTGCCAATTTTGGGGAGGTTGTTTGGTTTCTTGGGCTTCCAAGAAGCAACACTCAGTAGCACTATCCACTGCAGAGGAAGAATATGTCGCTGCAGGGAGTTGTGGAACTCAAGTGTTGTGGATCAAACACCAACTCCAGGATTATCAAATTAATCTTGGATGTGTCCCAATATTGTGTGATAACACAAGTGCCATAAACCTGGCCAAGAACCCTATCCAGCACTCTAGGACTAAACACATTGAAATAAGACATCATTTCTTGAGAGATGAAGTAAATAAAGGTAGCTTTAATTTGGTGTTTGTTGAGTCACAACACCAACTAGCTGATATATTTACCAAGCCTCTGAACAATGAAAGATTTTCGTTTCTTAGAAGAGAGCTTGGTTTGTGTAATAATCATCTGATTACCTGATTTGATAAACTGCTTCTCAAGAAATCTGCTTGTTTGACCTTGCACTAAATTGATTGAATCTCACATTCAGGGGGAGTCTAGTTTAGTTGATTGCATCATAAATAAAAGCAACTAAATTTCATTCGAATATTCTATCATGCTTAGTCTGAGGGGGAGTAAAATTGTTTGCTCACAATTATCAAAAATGTTGGTCTGAGAATGTGTTGTGAGTTCCTTGTGTCAACTAGGATGAGTTGACGCTGTTGATCAGATGAGTTGACGTTGCTATCAGGATGAGTTGATTATGCTATGAGGTTGAGTGGACACTTTGATGAGGATGAGTTAACGTTGAGGGTGATATGAGTTAACGCAGTGACTCACATCCTTTTGTTTTTGATCTTGGGTCTTTGAAGATCATGCAATAGGTTAACGCAACCCTTTCGTGGAGTCAACGCAGCTATTGCTCATTGAAATCCTTCTCAAGTGTCTTCTTACCATGGAGGCTTTTCTATCTTCATTCATCTTATTATGTCTCTCTATCTCTGTTATTCTGATCATACTCCTTTATGAAGCTTATGTTGACATTCTTGGATAAGAGATAATTTTCTTTGGAACTGAGATATGAAAATGTTATCATAGATTCAGGGGGAGTTAATGTGATGGTTCCTAATGAGGTTAAGATATATTCTAAATGATTCCATGAAATTTAATGATTAGAGATCTTCTGTTCTTATGATACTTGAAATTTAGAATTCTTGAACTTTATAGCTTCTTATGTACGGAAAAAATTCTGAACAATTTAATATAACAGAGATCTCTTCTTGTCTTGAACCTTATTTGTTAAATGTAAAGAAACCACTGTGAGTCATGACATTTAATACTTGTATTGGTTTTAAACTTACAAAGGGCCTTATATGCTAGAGAATTACATACACCTCACACATTTTGTAAAACTCAGAGCAATGGCAGATATACTGAGAAACTAACTCTTTGCACCAATGAAGTACTAAAGAGGAAGTCATGAGGTTAACTGTTATCTCTGGTATAAATCAAAATTAATTCAGTACAGAGCAATGGTCTTTGACCACTGAGAAACCACCTTCATGTACCTATGAAGTGCTTGAAAGGCGTGTCATGAGGTTGGTCACCAACTCTGGTGCTTTAAGGCAGAATGGTCAGCTATGCTGAGTAACCAGGGACTCTGGTGTCTGATAAACATGTGTACCTATGTAAAAAGGCTAGCTGTACTTAACTGTGACTGAAGATGTTGAAAGTAAGAATCAAATATAAATGTGTGTGTATGTTGATTCTAAATGACATATGTTCCCTATAGTTTGTTCACAATACCTGTTAAATTTCTCTCTCTCAGTTGGAGTTCTTGAAATTTAAAAATACAGGTGATAGAAATGAAAAGTGCTCTCTGTATGAAAAGAGTTCATCATTTATTCCCAATTTGGACTATAAGGGTTTTTGAGTCTAAAATTCATTATCTTAAGATCACTGCACTTTCTTATCATTAAATGGGAATGGTACCAATCTTAGTATATATTTCCTCATGAGAACTTGATCTGAAACACTTAAAAATCCCTGAACATTAATATATATTTTCATTATCTCAGCATTTTTAAGAAAACCTTTGTCCAGATGTCTCTTAAGCTACTTATCTTGTACTTGTTTCGTTCATAATTAATTCACTGCGTCGACGCAACATACCTCGGCGTCAACGCAATACAACAAGTGTTCAAAACCGGTTCACCGACTTAAATTGGTTGAACCGCTCATTAATAAGGTTTTTCCGGGAGTCTTTAAAAGACTCAGCGTGATCGCACTCAGCCTTATATTTTTCGTGCTGCTCCTTGAAAAACCCTTTTGCCTTCCAGTCTCTCTGGTTCCAAAACCCTTGTCCCCACCTTCTTTCGCTCATCTTCGCTGCGATGGCTCCACCTAAAGGTTCTCAGCGAGGAAAGAAGAAGACGGAGCAAAGCTTGAAGGCTCCGTCTGCGGCATTGTCCACGATTGAGTAGCGCGCAAAAGGCACGCATGATATTCTAGAGGCCGCGCATGATGAACAAGAGGCAAATCTGATGGAAGAGACGCTGTCACGGAAGCAAAAAGGGAAGAAGAAAATCAGGCATCATCGAAGCCCCAGTCCATCGGCTAAAAGGAGAAAGAATTCTAAATCAAGGTCAGTCGAACCGAGAACCCCTCATCAGAAATCGTCATCCAGGTCTTCTGAACCCACCTCGGTCATGAATATTGAAGAACCCCTAAAGGTTTTAATTCCCAGATATATTCTGAGTACAGATGATGAGCTTTTTGCTGCTTTTCCTGAGCTTCGTCCTGCTTTCGAATTTCAAGGGTGGTGGGATTTTGTGACCAGGCACAAAACTTATTATCCTACTCTCGTGAGAGAGTTTTATCATAATTTGAAGTATGAATCACAGATTCATAAATTGTCTTCTTCTGTTAGAAATGTTTCCTTTGAGCTAACCGGTAGCATGCTTGCTCGAGTTTGGAAGATTCCCTTGGAAGGGGCAGAACTACATTCATTCACATTAGATGAGTATGAGGCATTTGATGTTTTGACAGGGAAACCCAAAGATACTTCTAATGTGAAGCAAACTTATCTAGCAAGTCTTAAAGCAAATAGATTTGAGTCATCTATCAGACTGCTGCATCACATCTGCACATCTATTATAACGCCCCAAAGCAGTGGACGAGAAAGGGTTACAGAAATGCAAAGATTCCTGTTATATTGCCTGATAAAGGAAATCAAGATTTCACTGATTGATGTAGTAATTCAGACAATGGGTACGTGCTTGCACCATTCTAGAACTTTACCTTATGCAGCACACCTTACTTCTCTATTTCGGTCAGTGGAAGTGGATTTGAAAAATGAAAGAAAAAAGGTAATCCCCAGAGGCAACATATACTCTTTAGACTATGTTCGGAAATATATGGGATTTAAGATTGTTGATGGAAAACCTGTCAGAATTCTTCCCAGTCAGAAAAATGCCCTCTTGGAAACAAGTAAGGAAACAAGAACAGAGGCACCACTTTCTTCTGGAGTCAAGGATGTAGGAGCAGAAGGCAGTAGTGTAAGAATCCATTCTCCTAGGAGGGAACCTCCAGAAATCCCTCCAGCTCAGGTACATTCTGCGGAGCAAGCTTCACAAGAAACTTTTGAAAGGTCTTCAAGAACTCAAATGGAAACTGGTGAACCCAGTAGCTTTGCACCCACAGAGGGACCTAATTTGTGCAGAACCCTTGGATCTTGTAGCAGATCTTCTTCAGCTTCTAAAGAAATTCCAATTCCAGCAACCGTCGAAGAAATGTTTGTTAATCTAACTATGATGATGCAACGGCACGATGCTAAGATGGACAAACTGATGGAATTCACAAACTTTCATATCAATCGCTTGCATTCTAGAATTTTGAAATTTGAAGTTTTAGTGTTATCTGAGTGGCAGAAGTTTTTGCTTACCAAGATGGTAATTGACCAGGCTTCCAGGCAAGTACTGAAGGGTATATCCACCCTCCTAGAGAAAATAGTCAACATGGTGAATGATTTGCATGGCAATCAATCCTCGGTCTTTCAGTCGTTTGCCAAGATCATTGATGTATGCTATGATGTCAGGATTGCAGTTGAAACATTAAAAGGAGAATTTAATTCACTGCCTCATAGCATCAAAGCTATTTTTGATAAGATTGAAAAAGTGATTGCTGAACTTTCCTCCATTGGCAAACAACTAGACAATTCAAAAATTGTTCAAGATGAAATGTCTTCTACCATAGCTCATATGAGGAATACACTGCAAATCCAGCTTCCTGAGATATCACATGAACTACGTGCCTTGTTGTCCAGAGATCATCCTCAAGGTCAAACATCCAGGGCTCGTGGGTCCTCTTCTAGAATAGGCCAGTTCTTTAACTAGATTTTATTATGGTTGGTATTCCTTTTTGACTTTAACCCCTTCTTGCTGATGTCAAAGGGGGAGATTATGGAAGTTTTTGGGAATTTTATGAGAAATTTGAATTTGAATGTTAGATGATTGCAATTCTTTTTGATGGATGTACTTAAGCACACATGATGATATTTTTATAAATATGAAGTAATTTCTTTTGTGATGTCTCTATGATGAAATGTTGATAATATCTATGATTCTGGTTGTCATATTGTCATGTGTCTGCTCTAAATCATATCAGGGTTGCCATCATCAAAAAGGGGGAGATTGTTGTCCTCCTGGTTTTGATGATGACAATCATGACAAGATGAATACTAAATGCGTTTGTATCTTTTCATGTAAGTTGAAACAGGGTATAAGGTCAAAGTGCTAACGAGTGCGTCAACGCTATCAGCATGTGGCGTGGACGCAGCAGTTCAAATAATCAATACAAGGTAGCTTCTGTGATGCACTGATGTGTCAACGCAGTGCCCAAGCAGCGTGGACGCAGCCGTGCAAAAAATCACCAAAGCCTCTCTCAAAGCGACACAATGCGTCAACGCCACGATATGGGAGCGTCGACGCAATCAGTTTACTTGCTGAAGGGTTAGCTGCTGGAGAACGAATGCGTTAACGCTATGGTTTAGAAGCGTCGACGCAGTGCATATATCTGCTGAAGATTTTGATCGGTTGATGTCTAAAGGCTGCGTCAACTCTGTGAACGCAATGAGTTGACGGCATCTGAGGAATATAATGACGAGCCTGGTGGACTCATTCGCAAGTGACGTCATGATGCCACATCAGCCAAAAGTGTTTGTAAAGTGGCGTTTCCCTCGTGACTCCAGATGACTTAAGGGGGAAGAATCAAGGGAAAGTCCAGAAATTCGATTGGGACCCACGTGAAGATGAAATTCACGAATCTGGAAATGAGAGGGAAAGGGGATATAAATAAGAAGGGCGATCAGAGTACAAACGATAGACTGAGCGCAGGTAGGAGAGCGATAGAGGCTGTGAAGAACTTGAAGCTGATCGAGCGAATCTGAGGAGCCAAGATTGATCTGCTGAGAAGAGACTTACTCAGGAGATCCAAGCACCTCATCAAAGTACATTGTCGCTCAGATCTGAAGATCAGTCCTCCTTTTACCATTGTGTGAATTATTCGTTTCTAGTTTTGTTTGTTGTTGATCCGAACTCTATTTCAGAACTATTATCTCTCTCAAAGTGTTTTGTTGAGAGAGAGGGGTGTTTGTCTGATCCAGTGTATTGTGCTGAGATCAGAGGTGGACAGGCGGTTGTGCCTTCAAGCTGTTCGCCAGCTGTTCAGGATTGGATCCTGGTGTAGTTGAGCTTGACAGTTCAGCTGTGTTGATGAGTTTGATCCTCGTTTTTGGCCAAGCTGTAACGCTCAACAGGGTTCCTCACTAAGTTAGTGAGGAGGTGGACGTAGGTCTCTGCAGGGAGACCGAACCACCTTAAAACCTTCGTGTTATTCTGTGGTGTGTTTCTCTCTCGTGATTAGCTCAACGTTAGATGCATGAATAGGAACAGTTTTCAAATTGACTCAATCCAATTGAATCAGTTCAATTATTTGAATTTGCATCTAGTTATCTTCTTCCAATCAGATTAAGTGTTAAATTTTTGTAAAGGTCAATCTATTCACCCCCTCCCCCTCTAGCTTGACTATCCTCTGTACTCATTACTGCTGATCGGATCCCATCTGTCAGGGAGTGCATACAGCAGCGCTGTGTCAATCCTCATCACTTCTATGCTGAGAAGTTCCCCGAACAATATTGATGGTAATCTCTCCCTCTGGTAATCCGGTAGTGCTAAATAGACTGCCCAGACATGCAACCACGAGATGCGGGTCTTCCTCTTCCCCTGCATTTATTTAAACAAATTTGAGTCAATCATCCATTAAAATTCATGCATCAAGCATTGCATTGCAATTTAAAATCAAAACCCAGAAATCTCTCTATTTCTCTAGCGGTCATCCTTGGACCGTTTCTTACCCCTTAGCGGTTGCCTCTAGACTGCCATTTTCCCTAGCGGTCACTGGAATGACCGCTAGGAACCCAGAGAGTGGGCAATGTTTGCCTCATTTCCGCAATTCGTAAAAATGGCCCAAATGGCCTACAAATTGTCTTAATGGGTCCCCAGACCCTTTTCCACTCCCATCCACATACATGCATGCATTCAAAAATTAAAAAAAATGAAAAATATGGGTTTTTTGGGTCTCACGGCCTACCTCCGATGATCGTTCAGCCGCCGCTGCCGCCAGAGCTTCCTCCGCCGTGGGATCCTCTTCCTTGTCATCTCGACCATCCTCGGGTCCTTCCTCAGTCGTGGGGGCTTCTCCTCCCTCCGTTTGGACCGGTGGCCCTTCGTCTCTCAACGGTGGGCTCGCCGCCACCGGAGGGGAACCTTCCTCTTCTATCGGCCGTTGCAGGCATTTCACCGCCCTCCGTTTCACCATCTTTGGGTGAATGGGAGTGGCAGTCCTGGCTCGATCACGGTGGTCGCCGGTGGAGCTCTCGCCGGAGAGTGTAGTGGTTCGGTTTGAGTGAACGAGCGAAATGGGAGAGCGAACGGGCATCTTCTATTTTTGAAATCTCCCAGAGATTAGCGGTCTATCGCTAAATCGCTACTTAGTCCCTCGCGGGCATGCTCGAGGCAATTTTTCATCTGTGCCATTGTCACGCCCCGACGCGGAATATCGGGACGTACAGTCAGAAACAAGCTGGCAAGAGAGAGAATTAATCTAAATATACACAAGTGCTATGAAAAGGGAATAACTAACTGATCATTAAACAAACCACAACTGATACAATAATCTCAAATCAACTTATTACAATTGGGATAACAACCACTAAACCTCAAAAACATAACCGAAACTTAAATACTCTCCAAAGCACCACTAAGAGTAAGATAACACTGCTAACACACTAGAACTGATACACTCAAGACATCACTCCTGCCCTTCCCCATCGGTAAGCGCATCACCTGAAAAGCCTGGAAAGGGGGGAAACACAACTATGAGCTGACGCTCAGTAGGAAATAACAGGCAAGTTTACATGATTAACAAGTTAATTACATTTTGATATGTCATGCTAAAAAGAAATAAAGACGATAACGATATAAAGAAACAACAATAATAACAAGATCTTACAAGGTCAAGAAATATGTGATATCAAGAATTAACAAGATAGCAAGTACAAGAATTTACAACAGGAGATATAACAAGAGACAGTAGTAAAGAATTGGCCAATCAAGCAAGTAATTTAACATCCATTCAAACACGATCAAGTAACAAGTAAAAAGCGATTTTTGTCATAGACGCAACAAGCAAGTCAAGTATTCGGTGCAATGCCCCACCATGTCATTAACATCCCATGGGCTCAATAATTTTTCGGGTGCTCTCCCCAGGACCAGACCGGGCCCCTATGACGCGATGGCATTGATTTTAATGGGTCCAAAGTCCCACCCGTCCAGACATTCAGTCAATTTTTAATGGCCAATTAATCAGAGGAATTACTGTCATAAGTACGAGAATTAAGGACTAACATGTCCTTGGATTTAAAACAAAAACTCGGTTTATACGGTCACTTCGGTGTCGCATTACAAGAACTGGACCAAAGCTTGGTCCGTGAGGTCAAGAAAGAACGGCTGACAGTGTACCGTTTAGGTGTGTAAGAAATCCATTTTTACTGGGTAATAATGACTAAAACAGCAACTTAACAATCAATTTAATCCTAATTACCAAGTTAATATATCAAGGATTATCCATTACCATTTGCATTAAACCAATTTGCCAAATGATGATTCAAGATGATAAGGCAAAGAACAAACTCACACAGGAGTGAAATAGCATATATTAACAGCAATTTAGTTATACCATTAACCAATACTCATGTGGGTTTCTATTTAACCAATGTATGTGTTGAAATGAAAATGATAAACGGCATATTTTTACACCATGATAGAACGTAGGAACCAACGCAAATTGAAATCATAAGGTTTTATGAATAGGTCACTGGTTCTTCCAGAATATAATTTTCAATTGGTCTAAGTTAAATGGGTCGATCCCCTAATGATCCGGATCGATCCTCGGGTCGAAGAACGACAAAAACTGGGTTTCTGGTACATGTGTCGACCCCTGGGGTCGACCCCTGTAAAAACAGGGTCTGCCAGATGCATGGGTCGACCCCTGGGGTCGACCCCCACAAATCCTGCAGAATGGGTCGACCCTATGGGTCGACCCCCACATTTTTGCCTTATGGGTCGACCCCATGGGTCGACCCTTGCTGGGTGCTGGATGGGTCGACCCCTAGGGTCGACCCTCGGGCCTACCAGGGCTTCCAGAAAACGGGTCGACCCCAGGGGTCGACCCCTGCAAGAAAAAAAAACGGCCGTAGCCTCCGGAAAATGTATGAACTCACCCAATTGAGATCCAATTGAGTTGGGATCTTAACCACCTACTCTAAGAATCTTAATAGACATACTAGGGTCATAATACATGAGCTTTAAAACACGAATTTCAACAGAAATCAATTAAATCACAACCTATATATGATAAACACATGAAAAACCTAGTTCTCGACATACTTCTACTAAATCTTAAAATTCTCTCAATATTTACAACGAAATTTGGGGCTTCTTACATCAAAAGAAAGCTAACTCAATGCTGAATCCAACCATGTATTATAAGCTATATGTGGATCAAGATCTATAACTCAAAATCAGCCTGCAATCAAGCTCTAACTTAAAGGGTCACAATATAAATCAAGTTCTAGACATACACTTACTTCGATCCAAAATACTCTAAACATGCTCAATGAAAATTAGGGATTTCTATGCCAATTGAAAGCTAACAAGATGATGATTACATCCATGTATATTAATTAGAGTTTGGCTGTTAGATCCTACCTCAATCGAAGAGAGAACTTAAAACCCTAGAATGAAGAACGAACTGGACAGCACCTTAGAAAACCCGCGATATCTCCTTGGATACCTAATGAAAATTGAGGCTTTTACCACCATTAGAAAGATCTCGTCGAGAGGAACAATTTTCTATATTAATAAGCTGATTTTGGTTAAGGAAACCTACCTCAATCGATGGAACAAAGAGGAGAGGAAGGAGGACGACGGCTGCCGACCCACCTCCACAAATCGAGCTAGATCTTCCTAGATCTGAAACTTCAGCCAACCCCACAGCCACCAAATGAAAGTAGACTTGAAGAGCTTTAATTTGATAGCTCATAGAGCCTCTGGAGACTTCGGAGCTGGGAGCAATCGACCACGCAAGTTAGGTGTTGGAAAACGGCGCCGCCATGGTTGACTTCATCAAAGGCCGGCCGACACCACGTGTTAGGGTTAGGTTTGTGTCGAATTGATTGAGGGCTATTAATCCTTAGCTCGTGACCGTTCATTTGCCACTGATTTGAGCTAATTTGGTTGAGTATTAAGCCATAATTTTGCGTTTTAAACTAAGGTTAGGTAAGGGTTAAAAAGTGTGCACTTTTAGGCTAAATCTCCAATTAGATCTAACCACGGATTTATTAATGGCTTAATGACAGAAGATAAAGTTGTTATCTACATCGACCTTAACCTGTTTACTATTTTTATGGATTTTTATAAGGTAGTCGGATTTTCACTTATTCTATTTCTAACGAATTAAATTTTAATAAATCCGAAATTCAATTATTAATTCATTAAAAATTCAATTCTTAATTAATAAAAGCTTAATAAATATATTTGGCTCAATTAAATAATTCGGGGTCTTACACCCTCCCCTACTTAAAGGAATTTGGTCCCCCAAATTCACTGCACTAAAACTGAGAGTCGGGAAAAAGATCCCTCACCTAGAATAAATCGGGATATCGCTTCCGCATAGTCTCTTCAGACTCCCATGTAGCTTCTTCGGTCCCACGCCGACTCCACTGAATCTTGACCATCGGTATCGAACGATTCCGGAGTTGTTGTTGCTTCCGGTCCAGAATCTTGACAGGTCTTTCCTCATAAGTCAAATCTTCCTTCAGTTTAAAATCCACCTGCTGAATGATATGAGTGGGGTCGTACACATATTTCCGTAGCATAGACACATGGAAGACATTGTGTACGCCCGACAATTGCGGCGGTAAAGCCAGTCTGTATGCCACCTCTCCCACTCTATCTAGAATCTTGAATGGACCAATGTATCTCGGACTCAGCTTGCCATGAATGCCAAATCTTCGGATCCCTCTCGTCGGAGAGAC
Organism: Amorphophallus konjac; assembly: GCA_022559845.1. NCBI lineage: Eukaryota > Viridiplantae > Streptophyta > Magnoliopsida > Alismatales > Araceae > Amorphophallus > Amorphophallus konjac. The sequence continues at coordinate 340,130,449 of CM040126.1, read as the reverse complement.
CTTTAAGAACACATGCTCGCCAACCTGAAATTCTAATGCTCTTCTTCTGTTGTCGGAATAACTCTTCTGTCTTGACTAGGCTACTTGTAACCGGTCTCAGATAATACGTATGTTCTGTGATGATTCTGAGACAAGATCCGGTCCAAGCCACTGTTTCTCACCTACCTCATCCCAACATAACGGAGAACGACAACTCCTACCATACAATGCTTCAAAAGGAGCCATCTATATGCTGGATTGGTAACTGTTGTTGTAGGCGAATTCAATCAATGCCAAGTGATCACTCCAACTGGCCCCAAAATCAATCATGCATGCTCTAAGCATATCTTCCACTATCTAGTTGGTTCTTTCAGTCTGTCCATCGGTCTGCGGATGAAAAGTAGTACTGAAATTCAGACGAGTACCAAGAGACTCTTGCAGTCCCTTCCAGAAATGTGAAGTAAATCTGGGGTCTCTATCAGACACAATACTGACTGGAATGCCATGGAGTCTCACCACTTCCTTCAAATACAAAGCAGCCAATACATTAATCGTCCACTTGGACTTAATTGGTAAGAAATGAGCTGACTTTGTCAATCGGTCAACAATCACCCATATCGCATCAAATCCACCACGAGTCCTAGGTAGACCCATAATGAACTCCATGCCAATGCTTTCCCACTTCCATTGGGGTATGTCGAGTGGTTTCAATTTCCCTGCCGGTCTGAAATGTTCGGCCTTAACTTGTTGACATACTAAGCATCTACTCACAAAATCTGTAACTTCTCTTTTCATATTCGGCCACCAAAAGGATCTTTTCAAATCTCTGTACATCTTAGTGCCGCCAGGATGAATAGTATATCTGGATCTATAAGCTTCCTCAAGAATCTTGTTCTTTATTGCGGCTTCGTCAGGTACACAAGTTCTGTCGTTGAATAATAATCTTCCATCGTCAGCCAACATGAAGTCAGGTCTGCTGCTCAAGCTTCCCTTGATCTCTACAAGCTCGGGATCATTATCTTGCAAGGACTTGATTTCCATCAACAATTCGGGCTTAAGTTGGATCTGAGCAATCATAACCCGATCATTGTCAATATTAAGATCCAGGCTGGACAATTGTTCCAATAACCTCCATTCTTGTAACATAAGACTTGACAATCTAGCTACCGGCTTCCGGCTTAATGCATCTGCCACAACATTACCCTTGCCAGGATGATACTCAATCGAGAAGTCACAGTCTTTCAAATACTCCAACCATCTGCGCTGCCGCATATTGAGTTCCTTCTGAGAGAATAAATACTTCAAACTCTTATGATCTGAAAACACTGTGAAGGTTTCTCCATACAGATAATCCCTCCAAATCTTCAAAGCAAAGACGACTGCTGCAAGTTCCAAATCATGAACAGGATAATTACCCTCGTGCTTCCTCAACTGCCTAGAACAATAGGCAATCACCTTCCCATGCTGCATGAGTACACAGCCTAAGCCGATACCTGAAGCATCAGTATAAACAACAAAACCCCCTTCACCAGAAGGTAAAGCCAATACAGGTGCAGTAGTCAAACACTCCTTCAGAGTCTGAAAGCTTCGCTGGCAATCGTCTGACCAATCAAACGTGTTCTCCTTGCGGGTTAACCTTGTCATAGGTACCGCAATCTTAGAGAAATCCTGGATAAATCTTCGGTAATAGCCTGCCAGGCCTAAGAAACTTCTAACTTCCGTCACACTGGTAGGCTGCTCCTAATTCTTCACTGCCTCAACCTTCGAAGGATCAACAGAAATACCATCCTTGGTGATAATATGTCTGAGAAAGGACACCTCTTGCAGCCAGAATTCACACTTACTGAACTTGGCATAAAGTTGATGATCTCTCAATAACTGCAATGCCATCCTCAGATGTTCAGCATGCTCCACTTCACTCTTGGAATAGATCAAGATGTCATCAATAAAGACCACGACCCATTGATCAAGATAGGGCCGAAATACATTGTTCATCAACTGCATGAAAGCTGCTGGTACATTCGTTAGACCAAAAGGCATAACGACAAATTCAAAATGACCATACCTGCTACGGAAAGCCGTTTTATAGATATCCTCTTCCTTAATCCGCAACTGGTGATATCCAGATCGAAGATAGATCTTAGAGAAATACTGAGCTCCCGCTATCTGGTCAAATAACTCGTCAATCCTCGGCAATGGATATTTATTCTTGACAGTCTGCTGGTTCAATTGTCGATAATCAATGCACAACCTCATCGAACCATCTTTCTTCCTGACAAATAACATAGGGGCTCCCCACGGAGAAGTGCGAGGATGAATAATGCCCTTCTCAAGCAATTCCATCAGCTGCTGCTTCAATTCCCTCAGTTCCGCAGGAGACATACGATAAGGAGCCTTGGAAATAGGAGATGTGCCAGGAATAAGATCAATAGAAAAGATAACTTCCCGCTCAGGTGGAAGTCCTGGTAGTTCTTCTGGAAAGACATCAGGAAAATCTCGGACAACAGAAATGTCCTTAATCTCCATCTGCTGCTCAGGAGTTGTACAGACGAAGGCTAGAAAAGTCTCACATCCTCGCCTCATCAGCTTATCAGCTGGTGCGGGACGGATGACCGACTCGGGCTAAGACGTACGACCGACTCGATGTGCAGCCAGCACTAGCACACTAAGGCAAACCGGGCGGCTGACCACCGTGGTATTCTCCGGGTGGAGACGTCTCTCAACAGCGACTCTCTTGAGCCCGACGATCGTCCCTTGCGAGGGAAACGTGGGGATCGCGGCGATTAAAAAACCACCGTCGCCTATGGTGCTAATCCGCGCTCGGTGCTCGATTGGAGCTACGGAACGGGCGCTCACAACTCACAATCGCGGTGAATTTGAAATGGCTAACGGCCATAATCTCACAAATGCAGCAATATAGAAAGTATACTAAACAGCAAATGTGAGGATCGGAATGAGCACGTACCTCCACGCCTAGGCGTGGGGAAGATTCCCGGCCGATTTCGAACAACCCTGATATACAAATGCAATAAGATTACACTTTCAGAAATATTTGCCCACTCCACGCAGGGAGGTATAGGGCTACAAATGCCAATTTTGGGGTTGCTGGAACCCAGGTTGATGGGCCACACTCGCAGGAGGTGAGGAACGCGTGCCGGATCCGCTCGGGTACGCCGACGGAAAGCCGACCCGGTTCTGCCCGCGCTGGTCACCCTGCGCAGCGAGCTTGCAGAGGTTGGTACGACTAGATCCGATGCCCGATCGGAGCACCGTTTGTTGGAGAATGTCGGTGACTGGATGTCGTATCTTCACTCTGAAGATCGTGAACAGATGCCTTCAGATCTGGGCGCAGTGATGAATCTTCTGAGGTTCTATTTTTGTGCTCACAGAACTGCACAGCGACACGGTAAAAATATGAAATAATGGTTGGCAATGTCGGATCAGGGTGTTCTTTGTGGGAGAGCGTCGGCGATGCCTAGAGAAATAAATACTATGAAGACCTCTCACACGGATCTTGGCCGGATGAAGGTGGGGCAGGCTCTGAAGGTCGACTCAGATTTCAGCCGGACCTGCTCAGACCAGCCCGTGTGATCCCACGAGATCTGTCGGCACGATCAGCACCGTCACGGATCGAGGCGAAACCAGCGGCAACGTGAAGAGGACTTGAAACACTATGACTTCTCTTTAGAAAGCAACTGCATATGGCGTCGGGGTTGGGCTCTAAGAATTAATACACAGACATCTTCAGATCTGGACTGCACTCTGGGACAGATCTGCACGCCGCCACGAGGAAAATCGCCACCGGCGCTCCCGAAGTTGGATCGACACAAAACTAGCGTTGAATCCTTGCTAACTCGTAGTAGTATCAGGGATAAATCAGGTGGAACCAGAAGATAAGAGGAAGAGGGGGGTAGAGGGTCGAGTCTCACGACCTGAATGTTGTCCAGTCACAGGACAGGGTTGGGAGTCACACCCAAAGAAGGAGAAGTGAATCACTCACTTAAGGCAATTTCTCACAAAATATTTTCATCAATCCTTAAACACACATTGTACAAGCCTTTAAATAGGCATTACAAGAAGTATAAGGGAAGGGAAGGTCATGGGTTTCAAGAGGGAGAGAGAGAGGGGTGCGCCCATGTCCACTTGTTGGTGACAATGAAAGGGGGGGAGACAAGATGAAATGGTTGCTAGCCTACCATTGAATTTCTTGTAAAAGGAGGCAGGTGGCAGCAATTTTTGTCTTGACCAGCAGCCTTTCTAGCCTCCCATGTGGTAAATGGAGAAAAGAAAGAAGAAAATTAAGAATTGTCTAGCCTAATAAGCCAAGGAAGGGGGCGCCCCCTTCAATGGGCCTTGAATGGGCCACTTTGGCTCATGGCCAACCCATTCTCCTCCTCTTGCTTAAGGCCCCTTCCAACCTTGTAAACCCATGAGTGAAGCCCATGCTTGTATAAGGCCTCTCCCATTTAGAGAGCCCATATAGAAAGGGAGCCCAATTGGGCCTTGCTAGGCTAATGGGTGCTTCATATTGGTCCAAGGCCTTTCCTTTCTTAAGGAAAGCCTAAGGGCCTTTAACCACTTGGCCTTTTAAGGGTCTAGCAACCAGCCCAATATGAAAACCCATGTATAATCTTCAATACAAGCCCAAATTTAATGCTAAAAGTGTCCAAATTGAAGCCAAATGATCCCCAACTCGATGGGAAGCCGATGTAGTCCACTTGACGCTCCGCGTATGGCACCGTCGGTTCGCCGACGTGTCACGTGATCGCCCTGGTGTCCGCACCATCAGCTCGAAGAGCCGAGATAAGCGGTACGGAGTTATGGTGCTTAACTCCCACAACAGAAAGTCCAGGGTCTCTAGTAAAAGACACGGAGCTAGAACTGCAGTGAACGTTAACCTCATATCTAGCCAACCAATCTGCTCCTAGGATTACATCATAATCCTTCATATCCATGCAAACTAAATCAGCTGGAAGTTCTGCTCACCCATCATAACCTTACTAGAAGGATAGAAATGATGGATCGCTGATCTAGTACCAATAGGGGTTGATATCTCTAATGGAGAATTCATCAAAATAGGTTTTACAGCTAATGACTTAGCAAATCTACGAGAAATAAATGAATGCGTGGCACCAGTATCAAAAAGAATAAATGTTGGCTTGTCGAGTATAATGAGAGTACCTTCGACGAGTCCACCATCCTCGGCTGTTCCTGCTTCATCAGCATGCAGAGCTTGGAGTTTGCTTCGTGGTTTCTTGAAGACTTGCGGTTTTACTGGGGTAGCTTGCTCAGACATACGAGGGTAATCAGAGATACAGTGCTCCTTGCTTCCACATCGTAAGCATGCGCCTAGCTTGCGCCAGCAATCCTCCACCCTGTGGCCAGGATTATTACAAAACTTGCAAACACCCATGTATGGAACGATAGGGCCAGGCTTCTTGTCTTCACGCTTCGGCATCTTGCCTTTCCATGATCCGGACCCGCTCCACGAACCAGGTCCACTAACAGGCCTCTTCTTGGTATACCCGGGTTTGACACTCCCGGAACCCGTAGGTTGTTCCTTCCTGGTGCCATTTCCACGGATTCTCTCCGTCATTTCTAAAGTATCCTCCAGAACTTGAGCTTTTCTCACCATCTCAGAATAAGTGGAAATCTCCATCGGTGCCAATTGATTAATATAATGAAGCTTCAATCCATTAAGAAAGCGCTTCGCCTTCATTTTCTCGGTAGAAATGAGATGAGTAGCATAACGAGAAAGCCGTGCAAATTGAGTCTCATACTCTGCCACGGACAAACCTCGCTGTTTCAAGGCCGCGAACTCTGCCGCTTTCTTCTCTTGCACTCGGTCAGAAAAATACTTGCTGTTAAATAATTCCTCGAACTCTTCCCACGTAACTTGCCGATCACCGAGAGTCACCTTGATAGAATCCCACCAAGTACGTGCATCATGTTCCAGTTGAAATGTGGACAACAGGACACGCTCCTGGTTGGTGCATTGCATAACTTCAAAGATCCTCCCCATCTCATCTAGCCAGTGCTCGGCTTGGTTGGGGTCGGTCGAACTCGTAAACCTTGGCGGATTCATCCCTCGGAAGTTCCGGTATAGATCACCGGTGCCATGCTGTGCTGCTCCTGCCTGAGCTACCTGTTGAAGGGCCTGAGTAAGGCCTTGAACCGTGCGCTGCAGGTTCCTCCATTCAGCACGATCAACTGCCATCTACACGAGAAATAGATTACTTAGGTTCAATAAGATAGATAATAACACGATTAAGGAACGAACTTAACCCAACTTTCTACCCAATCTCACCAGGTCGGGTTCTAGACTTTTACAAGGTTAGGGATCTAATGCACCTAGACACGACCAAAACTCGGTACCTGGCGGAGATAATCGATCCGAAGACCACTCGCGCAAGTGTGCGACCTTCCCGATAGGCGTAGCCTAACGTTCGAACAACACCTTTTGATATACCGGTTATTGGGATGCAATGCAAGAAAACCTAAACTTAGGGAACCTAGGAATGTGAAACCTAGGGCTCTGATACCAACTAAACTGTCACGCCCCGACGCGGAATATCGGGACGTACAGTCAGAAACAAGCTGGCAAGAGAGAGAATTAATCTAAATATACACAAGTGCTATGAAAAGGGAATAACTAACTGATCATTAAACAAACCACAACTGATACAATAATCTCAAATCAACTTATTACAACTGGGATAACAACCACTAAACCTCAAAAACATAACCGAAACTTAAATACTCTCCAAAGCACCACTAAGAGTAAGATAACACTGCTAACACACTAGAACTGATACACTCAAGACATCACTCCTGCCCTTCCCCATCGGTAAGCGCGTCACCTGAAAAGCCTGGAAAGGGGGGAAACACAACTTTGAGCTGACGCTCAGTAGGAAATAACAGGCAAGTTTACATGATTAACAAGTTAATTACATTTTGATATGTCATGCTAAAAAGAAATAAAGACGATAACGATATAAAGAAACAACATTAACAACAAGATCTTACAAGGTCAAGAAATATGTGATATCAAGAATTAACAAGATAGCAAGTACAAGAATTTACAACAGTAGATATAACAAGGGATAGTAGTAAAGAATTGGCCAATCAAGCAAGTAATTTAACATCCATTCAAACACGATCAAGTAACAAGTAACAAGAGATTTTTGTCATAGACGCAACAAGCAAGTCAAGTATTCGGTGCAATGCCCCACCATGTCATTAACATCCCATGGGCTCAATAATTTTTCGGGTGCTCTCCCCAGGACCAGACCGGGCCCCTATGACGCGATGGCATTGATTTTAATGGGTCCAAAGTCCCACCCGTCCAGACATTCAGTCAATTTTTAATGGCCAATTAATCAGAGGAATTACTGTCATAAGTACGAGAATTAAGGACTAACATGTCCTTGGATTCAAAACAAAAACTCGGTTTATACGGTCACTTCGGTGCCGCATTACAAGAACTGGACCAAAGCTTGGTCCGTGAGGTCAAGAAAGAATGGCTGACAGTGTACCGTTCAGGTGCGTAAGAAATCCATTTTTACTGGGTAATAATGACTAAAACAGCAACTTAACAATCAATTTAATCCTAATTACCAAGTTAATATATCAAGGATTATCCATTACCATTTACATTAAACCAATTTGCCAAATGATGATTCAAGATGATAAGGTAATGAACAAACTCACACAGGAGTGAAATAGCATATATTAACAGCAATTTAGTTATACCATTAACCAATACTCATGTGGGTTTCTATTTAACCAATGTATGTGTTGAAATAAAAATGATAAACGGCATATTTTTACACCATGATAGAACGTAGGAACCAACGCAAATTGAAATCATAAGGTTTTCTGAATAGGTCACTAGTTCTTCCAGAATATAATTTTCAATTGGTCTAAGTTAAATGGGTCGATCCCCTAATGATCCGGATCAATCGTCGGGTCGAAGAACGACAAAAACTGGGTTTCTAGTACATGGGTCGACCCCTGGGGTCGACCCCTGTAAAAACGGGGTCTGCCAGATGCATGGGTCGACCCCTGGGGTCGACCCCCACAAATCATGCAGAATGGGTCGACCCCTGGGGTCGACCCTCGGGCCTGCCAGGGCTTCCAGAAAACGGGTCGACCCCAGGGGTCGACCCCTGCAAGAAAAAAAACGGTCGTAGCCTCCGGAAAACGTATGAACTCACCCAATTGAGATCCAATTGAGTTGGGATCTTAACCACCTGCTCTAAAAATCTTAATAGACATACTAGGGTCATAATACATGAGCTTTAAAACACGAATTTCAACAGAAATCAATTAAATCACAACCTATATATGATAAACACATTAAAAACTTAGTTCTTGACATACTTCTACTAAATCTTAAAATTCTCTCAATATTTACAATGAAATTTGGGGCTTCTTACATCAAAAGAAAGCTAACTCAATGCTGAATCCAACCATGTATTATACGCTATATGTGGATCAAGATCTATAACTCAAAATCAGCCCGCAATCAAGCTCTAACTCAAAGGGTCACAATATAAATCAAGTTCTAGACATACACTTACTTCGATCCAAAATACTCTAAACATGCTCAATGAAAATTAGGGATTTCTATGCCAAATGAAAGCTAACAAGATGATGATTACATCCATGTATATTAATTAGAGTTTGGCTGTTAGATCCTACCTCAATCGAAGAGAGAACTTAAAACCCTAGAATGAAGAACGAACTGGATAGCACCTTAGAAAACCCGCGATATCTCCTTGGATACCTTATGAAAATTGGGGCGTTTACCACCATTAGAAAGATCTCGTCGAGAGGAACAATTTGCTATATTCATAAACTGATTTTAGTTAAGGAAACCTACCTCAGTCGATGGAGCAAAGAGGAGAGGAAGGAGGACGACAGCTGCCGACCCACCTCCACAAATCAAGCAAGATCTTCCTAGATCTGAAACTTCAGCGAACCCCACAGCCACCAAATGAAAGTAGACTTGAAGAGCTTTAATTTGATTGCTCATAGAGCCTCTGGAGACTTCGGAGCTGGGAGCAATCGACCACGCAAGTTAGGTGTTGGAAAACGGCGCCGCCATGGTTGACTTCATCAAAGGCCGGCAGACATCACGTGTTAGGGTTAGGTTTGTGTCGAATTGATTGAGGGCTATTAATCCTTAGCTCGTGACCATTCATTTGCCACCGATTTGAGCTAATTTGGTTGAGTATTAAGCCCTAATTTTACGTTTTAAACTAAGGTTAGGTAAGGGTTAAAAAGTGTGCACTTTTGGGCTAAATCTCCAATTAGATCTAACCACGGATTTATTAATGGCTTAATGACAGAAGACAAAGTTGTTATCTACATCGACCTTAACCTATTTACTATTTTTATGGATTTTTATAAGGTAGTCGGATTTTCACTTATTCTATTTCTAACGAATTAAATTTTAATAAATCCGAAATTCAATTATTAATTCAATAAAAATTCAATTCTTAATTAATAAAAGATTAATAAATATATTGGGCTCAATTAAATAATTCGGGGTCTTACAGCCATTTACCTCGAGGAATGTGAACCGCCTTCGCTAGCGGTCCATGCCATGATCGTTATTCGGATTCTAGCGGTCCTTTCCTAGACAGCCTTATTACTGACATTTTGAAATGATTGGAAACATTTTACCCTTGGCATGGTTCATATCTTGATTATGCTTAATGCTTAATGCTTATATATGATTATTGGTGGCTAACCTTTTCATTGTCAAAATCACAAACGCCATCGCATATCATATCACATCTCGCTAGGTAGGTAAGTCAGGTAAGTATCTCGATCCTTATCCCTTCATGCATTACTATATGGTATCTATGATATATTATCTCGAGAACCGGTTGGTCATTCATGTGTTCTAGGATCTGATGTTCCCCTCTAAATAAAAATGATGATGATCTAGGTGCATATGTTTAATCGTTGGAAAGGCCATTAGGTTGGAAGAATTGGGATATGAAGGTTCTATCTTGCACATCGTGGTTGTGGATAGTATCCTGACCCTGATTTATCCGGTCTAGTAATATTATTCTCGAGTATCTTGCTATTTTTATCCTTTCTTTGCATTCGTTTTGATGATTTCTTTATTTTAGCCCAACATGCATCATGCGCATCTTTGAGCATTCATGTGCCCTCATCTGTCTTAAAGTATCTCAATAATGGTGGATAACAATGTGTCCATGGTATTGAGTAAGGAGAGTCATTCCACTCTGAGTTGGAAGGTTTCCTTCGATCTTTTTTGCCCGGTTTGGTTACCTGAGGATTCCTGTCTGAAGTTTTAAGTTACTCGTCTCTTTACTTTTCCACTTGCTCCGACCGCCTATCAACTGTACGTTCCAGTGAGGAGGTTGGTCATGTTTTCCTTTCCTTTAGTTGTTAGTTCCTCCAGACATACGTCATTCGGGTTTACCGTTTCTCGTGATTAGTCTGAAGTTTCCAAAAAATTCCTATCGCTCGTTGGTTGAGGACGGGTGTCGGTTTACCTTAACGCCCGCTTTTCAGTCCACTCCGCTTCATTTCTGCTTCACCTCCATGTTCCATGTTGCTTTCGCTTCACCTCCGCTTGCTCCCTTGCAAAGAGGACGTTAAGGAGGGCCATATGTTGACACCCGTTTTATGACCAATGAGTTGGGTCATCTCCTTATCAATTTTTATGATGTCCCAAGTTATTCACCGCTTATTGGGCCATTTTTTGATCATTTTTAGGCTTAATTTTATGTGTCATTTACCTTGGTTGGACTTAGCTCCATTGATTTCTCGTCACTTCACCTTATTGGGCCTAGATAAGGGCTAATGAGGATTATTTTGTAGATTATTTTGCCACATCCTCTCCCCTAGCGGTCTATTGTACGACCGCAAGGAGGCCGTTGGCGGTGCATCGCTAGACCGCTAACGGACAGAGAGTCCTGCTGGGTCACTTTGATCTTATCTTCTTATGGACGCATGTTCCTAGCGGTCTATCGCACGACCGTTTCTTAGGGCTAGCGGTCTATCACAAGACCGCTAGTGGAACAGAGAGTCCTGCTCTGCTGTTCTTCCTCTCCTCGGCCGTGGACGAACTAGAGTCCTTCATCCTTTGATTTCACTCTCACCAGAGACTCCCAGAACCTTCTATTTGTTTCTATGTACTCTTGGGAGTATTATCTTCAAGGATTATCTAGTTTCAGGTCTATTTTCGAGTCATTATCCCTCCAACTCGAACCTTGGGTTTGAGGGCCTATAAATAGGACTCTTGAGTTCATGGCTTAGAGAGGAGATCTTTTTTGGAGATTGCGTCGAAGTGCTGCTGCGTCCTGGAGCTATTTCCAACCAATGAGAAGCTGCTTCCACGTCCACCAAGCTTCTAGTTCAGGGAGTACAATGTTCTTTGGTCTAGTTTGTGTTCTTTGGTCTTTAGTTTTGTCTATCATTCCTTTGCATCCATAGCATCTTCCCTCCTCTTTTCTCCACGTTCTCTACATTCAATCATATTTTCAAAACATCCTCCCATCTTTTTCACGCCCCCACAGGGGTTAAAAAAACCAAACCTCCCAGGTATTCACCCTTCTTTTATGCATACTAGCTTAGTTGAGTTATAGTTACTACACTTGTCCCAGGGGCTAATTGGGTTATTTTTCTTGTTGTCTACACTTTCTCGCAGGTTTACAGGACTCATTGCACGAGGCCCAACCTTTCTAGCCGGCCAGGAGAGGTGGAGATTAAATTCCAAACTGCAATTCTGGGTGCTCTAACGGTCATATGGAAGACCATTTTCTGCTGGATTGGGACTGAAAGACCATTTTTAGTTCACTGCCCCTGATTTTCTCTCTCCCACGGGCGGGTGACTTCAACCGACTCTTTCCAAGGTATTGTTGTGGTTTTACTACTTTAATTACTTTGGTGGCGATCACACATCTTTATTTGGGTATTGTCCATCTTTGTCATCATCTTGCTTGTTCTTTTTTACTTTACTTGCTCCACACCTACGATGTGTGTTTTTATTTTATTCCGTTGCTCCACGCCCCGGCGTGTGTGTTTATTTTTCTTCCTTCATAAGCATTGTTGACATGCCCATGCTCTTGATTTTTGTGATTATTTGAGTTGGGTCATTACTTGCTCACACACTTTCACACTTCCTCCTTATCTTCATATTCACATTCACCTTCATCACATCACACACAAAAAACTATCAATAGGGGGGTGAATGAATCTCCCTCTAAAAACTTGATCAAATAAAAACTTAACCTGAAGACTTTAGACTATTGCAGAATTTAAAACCGTTAGGATTATAGATAGGAACGAGCCTAGTATACTTCTAACAGTTGACAAATTGGAAATCAAACCACAGTACGCAAGATCTTTTTAGGTGGTTCAGTCCTCAGGACCTACATCCACCCCACACTCAAACCAGAGTGTGGATTCTATTGCCAAATAGCTTGAACGGCTAGGCCTCACAGCTTGCCAACAATCCGTTGATTCACAGCTTCAACTATTGGGCATTACAGCTTAAGCCACCGCTGATTCACAGCTTCAAACTGCTGGGCCTTACAGCTTTTGCCACTGCTGATACATAGCTTAGAAAAAGTGTGAAAGATGAAAACAGAAAATCAAAATGTTCAGCATCAGAAGGCTGACAGTAAAGACAAACTGAAATGCTCACGCAGGAGCAATGTGCCTTCGATCTGATCCAGAGGTCACAGTGGAGAACAGATCTTCAAGACTTGCTTCAATTGCTTCACAATATTGTCTCTCAAGATCCCTCTTCTTCACTATCTCCAGATCACCTTTCACCCTCAGACTCACCCTCTTCTTTCTCTCAGATTTCTACTGAAATACGGCACTCTGTTTTTCTTCTCAGACCTCTTCTTCTCTTTTTCTCTCTCGGACTTTTTCTTCAAAATTCCATCCTTAGTAGAAGGCACGACCGGGTCTTCTATTTATAAAGCTCGCGAAATAGAGGCGCGTGGAAATCACATTTGCCGCCTAGAAATTCCACCAAGAGCACGCTTATCGGAGCCCACGTGTCAGATCTGGATGATGAGAGAAGGACATGTGGCTGAGAGTTCTTGGAGAGCAAGTCTCCTCGAATCACGTGCTTCAGTCACATAGTCTTGGAACACGTGCCTCACTCATGGGAATTTCATTTATCCTGCCAATTAAAATAGAGGTATTTAATCAAACACTTGGTGAGCTAGAGTTCATAAGGACATTCATACGCACAGACTCGTTATATGAATGATGCGAAACGTGCACTGACTAGAGACATACATAGACTTGAGTGCACATACATTTTACATGCATTAGACAGGCGTGCACTGAGTTTTGAATGCATAAGGCAGAGACGTGCACCGACCCTTACATGCGTAAGATAAACCATGCACCGACCCTAATATGAAAGATGCAGATAATGCACTGACTCTTGTATGCATATGATAAAACGTGCATCGACTATACATGCAGCCATCAGGAGTGCACCGACTTTTGTATGCATGAGACACAAATGTGCACCGACCCTTGCATGCGTGCAGTAACAAAAATTGCACTGACCTATATGAGCTTGATGCAGAAGTTGCACTGACCATTATACGCTTAATGTGAAACATGCACGGACCTATATTGCACAAAGCAGAGTATGCACCGACTTTATCTACCCTATGCAGAGAATGCATTGGCTTCTACATGCTCGAGGCAAAAACTGCACCGACCTTATGTACACACATCAGAACATGCACTGACCTGGTGTGCATTCACGCAGGATGTGCACTGACTATATGAGCAGAGAAGTGAAGATTGCACCGATCTTATTAGGAGAACACAAGGACGTGCGTCGACCTTATTCTTTCATACGTGTAAGGCAAAACCGTGCACTGACTTCATGTGCATTCTGCAGATAGAAATGCACCGACCTTGTGTGCATTACTTCAGAGGCGTGCACAGACCTTAATAGACTTAAGGTAAAATAATGCGCCGACTGCATATGCATTCCATAAAGACTACACCGACCTGCATGCTGATGAGAATATGCACGGACCTGATATGCATATGAAGATAAAAATGCACTGACTTATTTGCTGTCCTTAGACACGCAAAATATGCATTGACCTATATGACGTCCTTGCATGAAGACTCACAATGTATGCACAGACCTATATGAATGCATAAACATAAACTTGCATCGACCTGGGTGCTGACTGACACAGATTAGTTATGAATGAGGTATATATATATGCATTCTAGTCTTAACATGATTCATAGAATGTCATTATCAAAACCAGGGTTCCAACACTCTCTCCCTTTTTGATGATGACAACTATGAGTCATGTATGATCAAAATAGTTAATGAATTAAACAATCATTCTTCACACACTCATTCAATTCTAAACACTCAAGCAGATGAGATCGCAAGTTGTTAATCATCATTCACAGAATTTATTCACTTACATGCATAGCAATAGTAACATTCAACACAAATATGCATTCAACACAAATATGCAATATGCAGTAATGACATTTCTGTGTACAGTAAGAAAAACAAACTGACTTTTGATTGATTATCTCAATAGACAAAAGAATCTCATTCAGAGCATTTTTACAACATAAACATCAGAAACATATCAGCATATCAGCATCAGTCAGTATCTGCTCAGCTCAGCATCTGTCCCTCCAGACTATCAACTATGAACTGTCATACATGACCAAAAATTCTCCCCCTTTGTCATTATCAAAAATAATTGGAGGACCCTTAGACATCAGCAAGACTTGTTCGGCCAGATCTGGTACCTCTGGAGCTTCCCCTTCCTCTGGGTGGTGTGCTACTAGAACTGCCCCTCAGAGGTACTGCCCTTGGAAATGGAATTCTGTCAACTTTAGTTCTGAGGGCTGCAAATTTCGCCATCACTTTTTGGTCATTCTGCTTGACTAAGTCATGAAGCTCTTTGACAGTAGTTGTCATATCCACAAACCAGTTTTGCATCATGCTACCCAAATTGTCTACTTGGGAAGTCTGCTGGCTGTGTATATCAGCCATAAATGTAGAGGAACTTGTGGCCTGTTCAGTGACAACATTTTTGAAGCTGCTGGCTATCATCTGAACTTGTGCATGAACTATTTCTAGTTTCTCATTGATATTCCCAATCTGTATCATGATGCCATGTACTTCACCCGATATGGCATTAATTCTCTTAGTCAGAGCTTTCTGTTCTCCTTTAAGCAAGGTCATCTGAAGTTTCACATGCTCAACTCTATCTTGATGTCATAGGAGTGGACAAGGGTCTGAGTTAGTTTTATGAAGGATGTAGTCTGAGTCTCTTGCATTTTACGTAATATATCTCCAGCTTTATGACACACTGTTAGTAAAGAATCCAAGACACCATGCAATTTTAAATCAGACTTGTGTTTGTCATATACAAACTTTATCCATTGACTGTCTACAGTATGTTCTAAGTGAAGCATCCTGGCATCAAGTCTCTGAATGGCTGAATGCATGTGCATGAATTGTGCATTCATTATTGTTCCTTGACTCATAATAAGGTTTACCAATGTGGTAAACATCTCTGTAATTTGTGGTACTGAGTCATTACTACCTGAACTTGAGGGTTGAAATCATGGGGGAATGAATGTCTCTTCAGGAGACAAGGGAGGCTAAATTCCAAGAGCTGTAATTGGCCCATGATGAGGTCCATAGAAGAGAGCAAAGCCTAGAAATTGTTCATGTGGGAGTACTACCTCAGCTTCTTAGACTTCTTGAGGTTGCTCTTCCTGAACCTCTTCTACTCTTTGCTCTTCCTGAACTTCCACCTCTCTTTGCTCTTCCTGAAGATCTCCCTCTCTTTGCTGCACAATTCTTTGTTCAGGCTGATCATCTACTTGTTGCTGAGACTGCTGTCCAAAGTGATCAAACAGCTCATCAATATGCTAATCGAATTGTTGCATAATTTGTTCATCAGTCAAGTTCAGGTCATGAACTTCTTGTTCCAGCTGTAGATCTTTAAGATGATGTACTGTAGGAACTACATCTGTGTCTACTTCCATTTGTTGAACTGCAGTAGCTTCAGTTCTGACTTCCTCTATTTCTTCAACAATATTTCTTGTTGTTCAATCATTATATGTTCCCATTCGGCTGTCATAGGGTAAATTTCTTCTTGAGGCACTTGAGAAGGCTGTTGTGAAGTAACATCTTGTGTACTTGTTGGCTACTGTTCTAACAGTGATTCAACTTGAATCTGACTCTTTTTCTCTGAAGGAATATCATTTTCTGATTGATCCTTTACTTGACTGACGGAGGAAATATCCTTCACTTGAATCTGTTTCAACTTCATGAATTTATTAATGAAATCCATATTGTAGACATTTACTTTGGGGATATTCTTTGGACTCTCATTCTCTAGAGAAATGTCTACTTTCTTGAACACAACAGTTAAGTGGGCTGCATAGGGTAAATTTTTTCTAGACTCCTTACAAGTTCCCATGATCTGGATGATTATCTCTGGTAGACAAATCCTGATCCACTTTAGCAAACAGAAGAGAATAAATCTCTGGGACTCGGTCAGTCTCCCTCTCCCTCCAACTTGTGGAGTTATCATTGTGGTGAGAATATGGTGTAATAATCTCTTAAGAGGAGAGAACTTGTTTGCATTAAACTGACCTAGTTTAGTTTGCTTCTTGTCTTTGGGATTGCTAGGCACATCTGTGATAAGAGAGTATGCATCATGAAGATTATACACAGACCCTCCTTCGATTTACCCATCTTCTGGTACTCTAATGACTTTATGAAGGAAGTGCCTAGATATTTCAATCCTAGTTCCCTTAACAATAGTCAAAAGTTTTGACTGTCGAGAATCATATTTCATATTATTGTAGAACTCAGCAACAAGTCTAGGGTAATAAACTCTATGCCTACCCAGAAATTTCTTCTATTTTTGAAATTTAAACAACTCAACCAATTCAGGATATCTTGAAGTCATTTCATGGTCGTGAAAATCCACATACCGTGGGAACATAATCTTCCCAGCTTCCAAAATTACTACAGCTAGCTTTGACGCTCTAGCGGGATCATCTTCTTCTTCAAAGGTTGTATCTGTCGTAGTGGGAGTCGTTCCCGCTTCCTTTTCTTTCCCTTTTTCTGACTCTTCTTTAGGCACCTCAGAGCTTATATCTTGATCCTGTGCCGTCTTTAATCTTTTCTCCTTTGGTGATGACTCTACAGTCTCCGCGGGCGAGGAATCTTCTGGTAGTTGTTCCTCCATTGCCTTCCTCTTCCCCTTGCTCTCGGCGGCCGAAGACGACATGGTAGAAGCAATGAAGAGTGGAGGACGAATTGTAAAAGAATGAAAAGAAGAGATGTAGAAAGGGAAACTGGAGAGACCAGGCTCACGGTCTCAGCATGAGAGACGGAGTCGTAAATGCTAGAGGAGGATTCGGCTTGAATGAAGAGGGTATGATAGACAATGCAAGTAGGCTAGGGTATTTTATATGAAATACTGCCGACTTTACCAATTTCAATAGTTAATACCCAGACTACCCTTTACTTAAAAGAAAATGCCTTTCCAAGCCTCTTTGTGATTCCCGGCATATGCAATTATATCTTATAATATGAATCTTCACAAATAATTCCTATGAAGCAAACTCAATGGAGATAACTCAGTTTTATCAAGGACCCTGCCCAATCAGAGAAATCATTAATCTTACTAGTCATTTTCATTAGCCAAAACTGATTGAAAAATCTGTTTTATATTGAACTTAAAACAGTTTTAGTTTACTGAAAAGACCCTAGAGTCAACCATATTTTTCATTGAACTTTTATAAATTTTGATTGAGCATTCCAGTATTACCACACCTTTTTACGCAAGGAGACATATTGATTAAACACCAGAATCCCTGGTTACTCAGTGCAGTTTACCTTTATGCTTCGTATTTTGAACAGAGATAGCATTTATTATCATGACTTGACCTCTGAATTTCTTTGAAACAGATCGTCAGTTTCTCAAATAATATGCCATTGCTCTACCTATTTCATTCTTCATTTAATGACGTATTCCCTGGTCTTTTAACAGAATTTTCTTAAAACTTGGCTTAAGGAACATATAAACACTAGATTTCCTATCCGATTGACTTATTACTAATGACTTTTAGATTTTTAGACAACTTTCTGTGCAGTTCCAATTAAGACTATTTTAAGACCATTGAAGAATCATTCAAGGTTAATTGTGAGTATTTTAAGATAAGATTTAATCTGCATACACAGAAAATCACACTTCAATTAAGATTAATAATTTTATTCTCAGTTCAGAGTTATCTTAGTAGTTGACTGTTAAAGATAAGTAAAGGTGACATATTTCATACTTTACTCCCCCTGAATAACACAGTCTATGAATTTATTATGAAGAATGGATGAGAACTGGGAAGTGGATAAGTTAAAGAGAAGATGAGCAATGAGATATGAATGAAGGCCACTTAAGAGCAAGGTTAAGACTAAGTGCCAAATAGCTCACATCCAAAGACTCAGCCTTAAAGTCTATCAACAGACTACCAGCCTTCTCTATAATCCAGCAACATTCAGCCTTCAGCTTGTAAAAAAATTAGTGTTTCCAAAAACAAATTCTCAAACAACTGACCTTTTACCTTAGACCAGACTTAAACAGATTCCAAAATCAATATCTCAGTAGGAGCACTTCACTACTCATCAGACACATTTAACCCACTGATCAAGCAGCAATGCACCAATAATCAACAGACAGTCCAGCCCCAAAACATTATGCACACAATCTCTAATCAGCTCAGCTCCCCCTCAAAATGTGCAGAGATTTCAATCAAGCATTACTTGTTTTTCATTGGGTACATAGAGATGCAACAATTAATGCACATTTCAGATTTAAACTACATGCAATGTTTTGGACTCTTGGTACTTGGCGGAGGTCTAGCCTCTATACATGACATGGGTTTCAAGACAGAAGATATCTGCCCTTCTCCCAACTTCCATTTGATATACCAAGAAGTCATGCAGACTTATCCATCTACTCTTGAACATGAATGACTAACTTAACAAAAATCTCACATGGAATTAACATTAATCAGATTATCATCATGTATTACTCATAACAAGATGGCTTCCATCATCAATTTATTCCAATCAAGCATGCATCATTCCACAGAGAGCGTTATTCAGGCAATTTCAATTAAGAGAGTTGAGAAGTGGGGTTTAACTAACCTTTGTGCCCTGATTTTATTGAACCCCATTTTATTTTATCCACAGGAGCACACCTACATCCAAAAGGTTATTTGAAATATCTTGGAGCTCAAGAGTTCTTGGGTCCAGCAGGATAGTAGCACCCCACATTGGTGCTCTCCAATTATTCCAACCACTCATCCAAGAGCATTCAGAAGTAATATGGCCTAGTTTTCCACAATTATTGCATATGGGAAGTTTATGCATGAAGACGGTATCATGAACTCTCCTAAATGCTGAATGTTTCTAGTGAGCAGGATAAATCACATTATCATTCACAAACCAACAGTTAGATTTAACATGCCCAAGCTTTCCACAGTTAAAACATGTAACCTTCTGAGTTTCAGATCTTCTAGCATGCTTATTAACATAACTGTTTTGAGCATGAATGTTTCTAAAAGTTTGATTTTCTTGTTTCATTAAATTGCAGTTATGCATGTAATGACCTCTTTTTCCACAGTAAAAGCATGCATCAGAAGCATTTCTAACAAATCTTTTCACAGGTTTGTTTTTAACTATATTTATATGTTTGCATGCATCTAACTCATCATTTCTCAAAATAATGCAATCATCCATAACATCTCCTTTCCTACCACAGTAGTGACATCCATGCAATTTGGTGACAGGTTTGTTCATTATACAACCAGAAGTATTGAAGACATTCACAAGAGGAGCATTGTTCTTCATTTTCTATTTTTCAACTTTTTTCAGATTTTTAATTGAATTTTATAATTTCTGAGCAGTAAAATGAAAAACAGATGATCCGGAGAATTTTTATTGTTCTGAGCTTTTTACAAATACAGTTGAATTATTCTTGCCATTAACTTTCTTATTAACTGGACTATAGCCCAGACCCTCTTTCTAAAAATTTACATTCGTGCCAAAAAGTTTATTCAAATTGTCTTTCCCTTTAACGAATTTTGCCAATGAGTTTTTCAGATCTTCAATCTCAGTTTGCAAAGAAGCATTGCTGATCTCATAACTAGCAATGTCATTTTCATAGGAAATTACTTGATGATGCAAAGCATCATTCAAACTTTGGAGTTTGTCTATATCCTGTTTTAGTTTTGTTTCACATTTAGCTTCATTTTCTTTCAAGACAGATTTCCCCTTTTCTATAGCTAACCATTTTTCTGACATAACAACGTTCAGGACCACTATCTTTTTATTCTACTCTTTCAAATGACTGTTTTCTTTCAACAATTTATCTTCATATTCATCAGCTTCCTTTTTCTTTTCAAGCAATAACTTATTTTCTTCTTTTAATGACCTGATTAGACTCTTCTGCATGTTATCACCAGAGTCAAGATCTTCAATCAATTCTTTTAAGAAAGCACATTCATTACATGTGTCTTCAGTTTTGTCAGATTGAATGCTGGCATTTAATTTGTTCACAGATAAATATTTCTCACAAGAGCCTTCTCTCTTTTTCACGTCTGATTTTAGATTTTCATTCTCTGCTTTTAAACGTGTAACTTTAGCTATCATTTCTCGTCTTAGCTTTTTCTTTTCAGACTTTACTTTCTCGTATTTTTCAATCAAATGTTCATGCAATGCAACAAGATCTTCAAAACTGAAATTATCGATTTCAGAATTTGCCTGTCAAGATAAATCTTCCATCTGATCACTGTTGTGATTTCTGGCCATAAGGCACTTCACTTAATCTTCACCTTTGCTGGCTGCTATCATGTTGATGATTTCAGTGGCACTCCTGCACTTAGAAATGAATGGAAATTGGTCAGCATTTATCGTCCTTCTCGTTAGTTCCAAAGCCTTTTCATTCTCAGAAAACTTCAGTCTATGTAAAGCATTTCATTTGGATTTATCCTCTGGAATGTCATATGGACTGAGTGCAATAGGTATCCATAAATTAGGATCAACTGAAATAACGTAGTCTCTAAATTTCTCAAACCAGCCTGAAGAGGCGTGATCTCGCGCTGGACCTGAGCTGGGGGATAATCACCGAATAGTGAACTGCAAGAAAGGGAAACGGGTCAGGGGGCCCAGGGATGGTTCCATGAGGTAAACCCTCTGATGCCTAAATCAGTAGAGCAATGGCGGAAGCTATGAATGGAGGAGGAAAGAGATGCACGAGATCCCTCTACACCAAGGTGGTGAAGTGGTTTTTGCTCAGGGAGTTTTAGGCGTATGTTGGGCCTTACATTCCACGAGAGGGAGTCCCAGGTTTAAATAGTGCACAAGCCTCATGAGTCCCGTAAGCTGAGGAGTTTCGGGCGGGAGTTACGTCCTCAACGTGGGCTCTTTATGTCCTCATCGTGGGATCTTTATAGCCTTGAGAAGTCAGGGGTCCCTTATCCTCGTAAACTCATGTTCATAAAGGGTCCTTAATAGTAGCATGGATAAGCAATCGTCGGTTAAACCTAAGCATGAAGGGTGCCAACCCTATCCGGGCGATAGGCATAGCTCGGATGAAGATGGGTCGGAGTGGGTGATGCGCGCTTGCCTCTATCCCGGTGAGGGGATAACTCGGGCATGGGTCTTCCTCCGTTCTGACCAACGTTTAGGCCTTCCGAGCCTAAGGGCCGCCGAGGAAGGGTTTGATCCCGAGTAATCTTATTGGGCTTTTTATCCTAAGTGGGCCCTGCGGGGCTATCACTTGGATGAGCTGGGCCTTGTTTGGTCCTGACGGACCTAGTTCGACTGCTCTTAAATGGGATACCGAAATCCCCCTCTCCACTTGTCCCCCTCCTACTCTCGAGCTTTTGTAAGCTCGGAAGAGTAGCCGTTTAGGGTTTTGGACCAGCGTGGCTCAGGTGGGTGGAGATCTGGCGGTGTTAGTAAGCCATGTGTCGTGGTCACCTGGGCCCGTAATAATGATGATCCTGACGGATTTGAACTAAAGGGATGCCCTTTTCTCGGAGGTCAGAACGACGCGCCGCCTTCCGCGTGGGAATATAGGCGTTGCGCGCTTGTCGTCGCTCCAGACTCCCTCCATTTTTAGGGTTTGGCTCTCCGTCGCGCTTGCTTTTGGGGCTCTTTGATGCATCGTGAGGAAACGACGGAAGAGCAGAGGCTTGCAGCGGCGTTCGCGGAGTTGGCGGAGATAATTGCAGAGGCAGTCTGACAGCTTCCCCTTCCTCCAGAGTCTTCGGGGTCCCGGGAGCGTCTTTCTTCAAGTTCCTCTCCAGATTCCATGGTGGATCAGCATCCGGATGTCGAAGAGTAGGAGGGCGAGCCTGCGGTGAGGGCGGCGGCTCTAAACTGCAGTGAACTGCGGGAGGCAGAGGTGAAACGGCTACAGAACTAGTTTCATCTCCCCTACAAGTTTTTCTTCGCCGCGGTTGCCCCGCACGAGTCGAGCTTGGACTCTCGTACAGGCCATATCTGCACCTTTCTTTTGTCATGTAAGTGTGGGTTCCACCTTCCCTTCGAGCCCTTTGTTCTCAAACTTCTTAATTTCTTTCAATTGGCGCTCGTACAGTTGGTAGCCAACTCACGGGCGATAGGCCAGGAAGTGGGCCAAGAAGGCCGGGGTCGTTCTTGCAGTCGAAGGTGACCTTGCTGCGGTTCACCCCTCCGCCGAGCATGATGGGGCCGACCCTACTGGGCGAGCTCTCCCACCCGCCGAGCAAGAGGGGGCCGAGGAGGTTGGGGCTTCTCCCGCGGTCGGCGATGATGCTGGCTCGGCTCCTCCCTCGGCCGAAGCCGAGGGGGCCGAGGCTGCTTCTGCGATTGGCAGGGGTGCTGGCCCAGCTCTCCCCTCCGTAGGAGCCAAGGGGGCCGTAGACGAGGTAGGTGACGCTGGGACCACGGCCGAGATTGGGGCGTGGACTGAGGCGGGCGACGCTCTAGGTGGCGGTGCAGGTGTCGAACCGGTCCAGGCTGGGGGGTCGCAAGAAAAAGTGACGCAGCCCCGACCGACCGAGGCACGAGGGGCGCACGAAGCCGTGGCTCGATCTGGGCCGTCCGGCGGGACGCCGATCGAAGAGGGGAACTCTATTCTAGCGGCCTTGGAAAGGTATGGCATCCAGGGCCCTCTGTATCAAGTATGTTGCGGTATAGCCACGAAGGTGAAAGGGGAGACAGGCAGCATCCCCGTCCGTGGCCCTCGAGACGGTTATGGAGGGCAGCTTGGTCCTGGCCCAGATGGGGGCCGCTTTGGCAGAAGATTATGCTCGGTCGGAGTCAGAGCGGGCGAACGTGGCCTGGACCCTTGGTGGGTCTGATAGGAAGATGGCTCGGCTCGCCGAGGAGGGTGATGGGCTTCTGCGTGAGCTTTCCTCAGTTGGGGAGCTGGCACGGGCAAGCCAGGTGGAGGCTCGGGCATTGTCTGAGCAACTAGCTAGGGCCCGCGAATCGCTTTAGAGGAAGAGCAGGCTTCTTGAAGAGGAGCGCTTTGCTCGCGTCGAGCTAGATGGCCGGTGGGAGGCCGAGCGTGCCGAGCTGGTGGACCGAGTAGAGGAAGTCGAGCGCCTTCGGCGGGAGGCCGAGGCTGATCAAGTTGAGGCGGAGGAGCAGGCGGCGGAGGCCGAGAAGCAGACGACTGAGGTCGAGCGAAGGTTAGCCGAGGCGGAGCGGGAGAAGGCCGAGCTCGCTGGTAGGGTGGGATCGGCCAGGGCAGAGGCGCTCGAGCAGTACAAATGCTCAGAGGCGTACCGGGTCGACCTTAAGGAGGCTGCCCTCCCCTACTATGAGTCAGCGCTTCACCGAGGCATCCGCAAGGGGTTCAAATAAGGCTACGACTGGGCCGTCTCTTATGCCGAGGAGCAGGCATCCAAGACAATCAATTTCCCATCCGGGCAATGCTATGACTCGGACTTGTCATCCTCCTGTTCCTCTGCGTCGGGGGAAGAAGATCAGGGGGGCTCTTCGTTTGAGGGGTCGCCAACTCCGGATGCCTCGGGAGGGCACGCAACCAAGGCAGTTCCCACGTCGGTGGGGTCAGTGCCAGGGTCGGCCGTTGTCGAGGGTGCCGGGGGCAGACCGTCTGAGCCTTCCACTTTCGAGCTTCAGGGTGGGCCAGAGGCCTAATGTATCTACTTTGCTTTCTCTCTTTGCATGTCTTTTCCTTTTTTGAAGGAAAACTTTCCTTATTGTGTAGGAAAAAAGTAAGGCAGTAGCATTATGATGAAGACTTAACTATTTCATATTGTCATTGCCGTATTTTGTTCAGCGTATCTGTAGTAGTTGGAAAGTGCTGATACTTTCTGCGTGGATCTCGCTTGATGGTTGGGTGAGCGTCTGACAGGGTGTCTTTCCGTTCTCTCATGCTTTGAATGTTTGGCCACTTCGTGTGTCTCACTGGGGCAGAGACGAGAAGTTTGAGGTGACCGTTCGTAGGGAGAGGTCCCTTTGGCGTGTTTTTGAAGGGGGAATCATTTAAGGCAAATAGCCTCCCTTCACCTATAAAAGGTCTGAAGGGCGTCCCTTCCTCTCCACCGCTTAGAGTTTTCCCCAACAGTCTTTCCTCATTCTCTCTTCACGTAGAATTGTGCCATTATATTTGAAGCATGGAAGATGCTCCGGAAGATGAAGCTGCCGATGACGGGGGGGGGGGGCAGAGAGTCCTTGCTGCTTCGGGTTTAAAGAGGGTTCGACGGCCGGCGGATAGATTTAAAGACGGTTCGACGTGCAGAGGCACATCGTTATCTTTTTATCAGTTCCGGCGGTGCTTGCGGGGGGCGAGATGGTGGACGGATGGGGGCATCAGGCATCCCTGCCGCCCGTCCCTTCCTGCTCGCTTCACGGAGGGGAGGAGGAAGCCAATTAACACTACTAGAAAAATAGAAATATAAGGCAAAATTCTTCTGCCTTTTAAAGTGTCAAAATCTGCTGTCTATTCTATTAGAAGGTGAAAAGAGGGCGAATTATATTCTACCTTCTATTCCACTGTCTTCTATGTAAATAGAAGGCAAAAAGTGAATTTTAGAAGGTGAAAACTTTAAAAGGCAAAAATGATAGTTATAGAAGGCACTTTTTTTTCGCCATATAAACTCATGATTGAAGGCACTTATATGCACCATCTATTATTTTTTAGAAGATGATAATTTCTGCCTTCTAAAATCTATATAGAAGGCAGATATTTTTGCTTTCTATTCCTTTTAAGCGGTAAAATTTTTTGCCTTATAAGTTGTCAAAATAAGTCAATAGAAGGTAAAATTTTATGCCTTCTATACTTACATCAGAATATAAACTATTATCCTTTAAAAGGAGTCTTGTTCTCCATATAACATGTTATATTTAATGATAGTTCTTCTAAAATAATTTCTCACAAATAAAATTTAATGACAAATATAAATTTCTTCTAAATATAGAATGAAACTATTTTCTCACGAAAGAAGATTACAAAATTTAAAATATAATATCAGATGACAAAAAGATACAAAATCATATGTCACAATATGATTCTGATAATATGCACTAAAAGTGCATTTGACATACACAACTTTATTTATACATCTTCAAAAAAAAATGTCTACAACTATCCAAATATAACAACCACATAATCTTCGTAACTTTATAAGCATTCTTCATCTTCTCTTGAAAGTAGGTACCCAGGGGCATCTCTCTGTTAAGGTTGCGAACAACGTCATCTTCATCCTCCAGCCAAAATGCCCTCCTTGTTCTCAATCCAAATGCTGACTTTATAGCCTCCTTGATTGCTTCTGAACTGGCATCAATACCAATCTTTCTAGTGTAATCTCCCCACTTGATCAAAATTACCCTTCCACTATATGTAGCATTATTTTACCCACCTGCCAACAAAAAGAGGGAGAAGTAAATAGGAAGCAATGAAAATTTTGTTGTATGCACAGTAGGATCTACATGATTTTTAACAAGCTTGCAAAAAAAATGAAGAAAATATCTGGTAGTTTTCCTTATCTTCTTTATTTACATGTATCGGACAAGCCATATCATAAGTATGCTAGGAATAGCCCACTCTCTCACCAGCAATATAATAGACAAAAAGGAAGAGTTTTGTGAGTCTATTTTACAAATAAGAATAGCCAACTCTCTCACCCCCTCTTCCACACACATATTATCAAAGGACCTAATGTGGGTAGCGTTGGAGTGTGTAGAAATTATAGCTTATTTCAGCAATCAATATCTATCTCAAAGTGAGACTCATTGTGACCATGCACATGCTAAATACTACAAGTTATTTTGTGGAACAGTGAGCTCTGGGGACCCAAAATATTACAAGAATACAATAAACTTACGTTTCCCACATCTCCCCAGGTTTAGTTTGATCCCTAATACTTTTAGGGCTGTGTTTATTGACAAAGAGATCATGGCTTCTTATTATTTCACCTGGAACAACAATTCCATCAGCATCCAGTATCTGTAAAGAAAATAGTAAAACACATGGTTGGTACTCCTTCCAGTCTGTGGAAGAATGGAGAAAGAAAAATATTATGTCAAGAAAGTGTGAGGTTTTGACATTGTTAACACTAACTGATAAGAAGACCCACATGTAAACTTTAACCTGCATGTCATAAATGTATTTAGCTTTGTCTAACATGCTGGATTTAGATGAGGCAAAGAACCACAAAGACCAGATAAGGGTGGGTTATGGAACTATAACTAAGATGGAAGGCAGGTACACGATGCCGCTACGTTGGTCCAGGTGACGGAAGCATTACTCAAACGAGAACTCACAAAATATTCTTATGATGTAGGCAACCTTTGGGAAAACACTAGTTATGAATTTAACAGGGGAACAAAGATCTCCATAAATTTAACAGCATTGAGCTAGCAGGAGGAAAAAAAGATCACAAAAGTTAACACAATGTATTCACTCATCAACATGGATGCTTTGGTTTCCCTTTCTTAATGCCTTGGCATGTGTAAGCATTCCAATGCACAGCAAGATCACCGTGAAGTTACAAATAGTGCAACTTTCCTCCATTTGTGGTTTTTGATATGTAATCCATATTTTCCATCAATTCGTTGTTAATATTTCCAAACCTAGCCTTGCTAAGGCACAAATAAATAGATCAAAGATGTTAAGACAACATATTCACTTATCAACATGGATGCTTTGGTTTCCCTTTCTTAGCACCTTGGCCTGTGTAGGAATTCATACGTGCTGCAAGACTACTATGAAGTCAGAAACAGGATAATGTGAGAAGTGATGAGTCTTTTGGTTTAAATGATCTGATCCTTTCTTCAGTGAAACAAGTAGAATCACAAGCCATTAGTAATCAGTCCAGGAAAGGTTTTAAAATAATAGTAGAACCCAGACTGAATGTGCCCAATAGGCCTTTGGTAATTAACTGTTGCTTCAACTTTGATTGAGCCAACTTAAGGGTCAAGTCTGAGTCACAAAATGATATGTCAAACTGATTTATTTCGGCCGTGGTCACACCACTCCCAGTGTTAAAATTATAACTTCTCTCCCACTGCTTGCCTGAGTTTTGAATGTTGGTAAATCCTGGATGGAGTAAAATGATCGTACAGATAGAAAGGCCTTCGTCAAGTGGTTCTGCACAGAATCCAAAAGAAACCTAGGGCAAGGTCAAACCATACTACCATAATAGCCTTTGACATTTCAGGCCATGGACCAATTCATCATGCTCAAATGATGCAATAGGGAGGGGGAAAAAGCATATGTTAACAGATTACCTACATACTATCAAGATTGCCATACCTGTGTATAGTTTGATACAAGAACAATGCCATCATCAGTTGTTTGGTGTAGATTAGACGGTAACCGAGCCAGCACCAGCATTTTCCCTGACAATTCCACCCAGATTCCATCACCACCTGTCCATGATCCGGATCCGCATGCCAATGTTAAAAAGAGATCAAAACCAAAACTTTAGTTGCACCTTTACATAATAGTAATATACCATCAAGACATGTTACCTTCCCGAGAATAACTCAGTAGGGAAAAAAACGCAGGCAATCCTCAAACCCAGAAGTCCCTGGACTCCCACTTCTTATGGTATCATAAATGAGCTACAATGACTGAACGCTCATTAGAGAAAAATAATGAATAAATACTATCTACCAGGTACAACTGTAAGGCACACGATAGACTACTAATTTCAAGAGTGCAAGGTTGTATGATATTAATGACATTACAAAAATAAAGAATGTAAATCACATCATACAAAACTAATCTCAAGAGAGCTAGGCCATATGATATTAATGTTGTCACAAGAACAACCACCATGTTCTCACCATTATTGAATAACATACTTAGATTGTGAGAAACACTCAATTTGGTGGGATTGAAACCTGCACCACCTTCTGCCGAGGGTCAATGAGCATAGGCTTCCATATGACTAAAAGTCCTGCCACGAATCTGGATCAATTTAAACGCTCAGTATTTTGCTTATGAACAATCCCAGAAATATCAATTTCCCCCTGATGTTGGACCAATCCAAGAACACAATTGGCTGGACTTTCCCAACTACTCCGTCGCTCCCTCCCTCCCTCCTACATCAATTAGTTGTTTATGAAAAGCACTAGCACATTGAATTAAAAGAACTAGAATATATTCAACCACATGAATATCGTCACTTTGATAAAGAATTAGGGAACATGGCACTGCTCTTCAAAGCATATCTCTCTACTTCCTTCTGAAGGAGACCCACGTGAATCAAGAAAAGGTGGAACAATGGGAGGCATGCCCACATCAAGGGATGTACTTGTGATCAACTTTCCTACCCATGGCAGGAGTACCCAACGTCGATTAAAGAGTTCGGTAAATCCGTAGATGCATTTGACAAGATACTTACCTCCGACTGAGGGCGGAGGAACCGGTGGAATCAAAGGAGGAGAGGGGAAACTACCAGCCACCTGGAGAACCACCAGCGTGGAGGAGGAGGCAGCGACGGGGAGGGAGAAAAGTCAGACGGTGCTCAGGTAAGAAGAGGAGACGGCAACTGGGGGGAGCGGCGGTCGGCGTCGATGCAGAAGGCAGCCAGGAGCAGGTACCAGCAGGCGGTGAAGCAGTGGCCACCGGTGAAGGCGGCACCGTCGAGGGTGACAGTGACCGCATGCGACGGCGACAATGGCAGCTTGGTGTTCTCCCTCAATCCGGTGTGTCCTGCAGTGGCTCTGGTGCTGGCGAGAGAAGGTGAGATCAACAGCGGGAAGGCGGGCCACGGAGCGGAGGCTCTAGTGCCGGTGAGAGAAGGTGAGAGGGGCACAAATGAGAGCGACGATGGTTCTGCTGGAAAGAGCCCTTTCCATGGTGGGAAATAAGGGAGAAAGAGAGAGAGAAGGGATCGGGGAGGTGAGGAGGCGGAGGAAAGAAACTTTTGTTGGGAGGGAAATCGAAATCGCGCGGGGGTTTGTGAATAAAAGGCATAATTTTATTATTACCTTCTATTTATTAAAATTTATAAGGTAGAATATAATATTCTACCTTTATTAGATGATATTTAATATGATTAGAAGGCGGATTTATTTTTTACCTTTTAATTATAAAAATACAAAACATAATTAACTTCTGCCTTTCATTTTCTACCTTATATATGTAATTTTTTAGTAGTGTAAGCTCCCTCCTTTCCGGGCTTTCCCCTGCCTCCTCGTCCAGCTCTGCTGGTTTCTTTTTCCCTCTTCTACTCTTCCCATCATTTCTTTCACTCTTCGAAGGGTGCCTGCACTCTCTGCCTTCCAAAGAGTTGGCAGATTGGTGGAAGGGATGCCTTCGTATGCATTCCCTCTTCCCCTTCCTCCATCTCTGTCAACTTGGAAGGTAGCCTTCTCCTTCCTAATCCCTCTGTCACCTTTGTTCCGAGCTACCCGAGCCAATGGGGTCGACTACCCTTTATCCGAGCCAATTTCTGCACAAGGCAGAGTCAGTGGCAGGACGCAGGAAGGTCAACCGAGTCAGCCGAGCGATGGGCTCATACGGCGGCGCCAGATAGATTTTTTATTTTTTTGACATGTATTTTCTTGGCTTCGGCCTTTCTGATGTACAAGCAAGTTGTTTGAATAAAGGAAAGGAGGCTTTTGTTTTATTTCCATATTGCTTACACAATGCTCGGCGTTCAGAAATAGAACTTGCATAGTGTAGTCGCGTTCCAGGTCCGAGGGATGGGTTCTCCTTCCATCGTGGAAAGTCGGTATGCTCCTTTCCCGAGCATTTCGACCACTCGGTAGGGACCTTCCCAATTAGGGGATAGCTTGCCCGCCACCTCAAGTGGTCGAGAGGCTTCGGCTTTCCTGAGGACGAAATCTCCTGGTTGAAAGTGTCTATCTCAGACTTTGGCGTTGTAGTATCGAGTGAGGCGGCATTGATATTCTGTTGCTCGGATGCTGGTAATCTCTCGGAGCTCATCTGCTAGGTCGAGGTTTTCGAGCAATTTCTGGTCGTTTGTCTCGTGCGAGAAACAGATGACTTGGAGGGAGGGATTGGCAATCTCCAATGGGATAACGGCCTCGGCATCGTACACCAACTGAAAGGGGCTTTCACCGGTTGTCATTCTGGGAGTCGTTCTTTGTGACCAAAGTACATTTGACAATTCCTCAAGCCAGATGCCCTTCACTTTGCCGAGCCTGGTCTTGATGCCTTTTAAGATAGTCTTGTTGGCATTTTCGACCAGCCCGTTAGCCTGAGGGTGGGCGACCGAGGTGAAGTGATTGCGAATGTTTAGGTCGCCGCATTTGTCTCAGAAATAACGAGAATCAAATTGCCGACCATTATCGCTCACTATCATTCGGGGGATGCCGTAGCGACAGATGATCGATTACGACTGTCTCGATGATTCTTGCTGTGGCTTCGGCCTCAATCCATTTGGTGAAGTAGTCGATGGCGATGATGACAAACTTCTTCTGGGCTCGAGCCATGGGGAATGGCCCGAGGATGTCGATTCCCCAGCGAGTGAAAGGATATGGCTCGGCTAGGGTAATGAGCTCCGTTGCCGACTGATGGACCAAGTGGTAAAATCACTGGCATCGGTCGCAGTGCTGCACATAGGTCGAGCAGTCGCGCTGCAGAGTGGGCCACCAATAACCCTACCGTAGCAAGATCTTGGCGAGTGACCTTCCTCCCAAATGCACTCTGTACAGGCCTTCGTGAACATCTTGAATTGCTCGGTTGGCTTCGTCAGTATTGAGGCACTTTAGGAGAGGACCGGAGAAGGATCTTTGGTAGAGAGTGCTGTTCAGAACGACGAATCGCCGAGCATGGTACTTCAATCTTCGGGCTTCCCGGGGGTCGGGAGGCTCTTGAGAGTCTTGGAGCCACAACAAGTAGGGGGTGCGCCAGTCGCTTGGGGGGGCTGGTCAACAGCCAGAAGCTCTGAATCGATGCTCGGTCGCTCTAGCTCTTCGAGAAGGACCGATCGAGTACCCTCGGGGTCAAGAGAGGAGGCCAGCTGAGAGAGAGCGTCCGCTCGGGAGTTTTCTTCCCGAGCTATTCGAACTATCTCAAAACTCTCGAACTGCTCTGCCACGGCTCTGACCAGCTGGAGGTATTTGATCATCGGTGCTTCTCGAGCTTCGTAATCGCCGTTGACCTGGCTAGCAACTAGTTAGGAGTCAGTGTGAATTCTGACTCGCTCAGCCCCCAGTCGTCGGGCCATGCGGGCTCCCGAGATAAGGGCTTCATACTCGGAGGCGTTCTTGGACCCCTGGAAGTTGAACTTCAAGGCGTATTGTAGCTCTGCTCCTTCGGGGGACTTTAGGAGGATTCCAGCGCCGCTTCCGGTCGAGTTGGAGGATCCGTCGATGAACAGTTCCCAGGTTGGCCCGGGCGCGGACGGAGATTTTTCTTTGGTCGGGATAGTGCTCTCGGCGATGAAGTCAGCGAGCGCCTGTCCTTTGATAGTCGAGCGAGGCCGATATGATATATCATAGGCCCCGAACATGATGGCCCACTAGACGAGGAGTCTCGAGGCTTCAGGGTGAGCGAGGATCCTCTTCTTTCAGCCTCGTTGAGCACCTTGCTGGTGTAGTAGACCGGTCTCTAAACTCCCGAGTCATTTCTGATCAGGACCGAGCTAACTGTAATGAGGTTGCCGAGAGATAAAGATGCAGGGCTTCACCTGGGACAGACTTGGAAAGCACCGGGGGCGAAGTCAGGAACTCTTTTAGCTTGACGAAAGCTTTTTGTCGTTCCTCGTCTCATGTGAACGTAGCAGATGCCAATTTGGGCACCCTCAACAGTTTGAAGAAGGCTAGGCATCGTTCGGCCGCACGGGACAGGAACCTACTGAGTGCGACAATGCGCCCAGTAAGGCGTTGAACGTCTTTGATGCAGGTGGGTGGGCGCATGTCCAGGATGGCCTGGACCTTGTCGGGGTTGGCCTCGATCCCACGCTGGGTGACTAAAAAACCCAGGAGCTTCTCGGATCTTACTCCGAAGGCACACTTGGTGGGATTGAGCTTCATATTGTATCTCAGGAGGGTGTTGAAGGTCTCAGCTAGGTCGGCGAAGTGATCCTCGGCCTTGGGGGTCTTGACGAGCATGTCGTCAATATAGGCCTCGACGTTCCAGTCGAGCTGTCCTTCGAACATGTGATTGACCAGCCTATGGTACAGGGCTCCAGCGTTCTTCAACCCAAAAGGCATCCAGGTGTAGCAGTATATGCCGAAGTCAGTAATAAAGGTGGTCTTCTTGATGTCTCCTGGATCCATTCTGATCTAGTGGTAGCCTGAATAGGCGTCCAGGAAACTGAGTTTTTCGTTGCCCGAGGTTGAATCAACCAGTTGGTCGATGCTCGGTAACGGATAGCAGTCCTTTGGTGTGGCCTTGTTCAAGTCGGTGAAGTCCACGCACATCCGCCACTTTCCCGAAGCTTTTGGCACCAGGACGACGTTAGCCAGCCACGTCGGGTACAGGACCGATCTAAAAAGACCAGTCTTTTGCCCCTTGGTGACCTGCTCTATGATGATCGCTTGCTTCTCTGGCGCGTGCTTCCTTCTGCATTGTTGTACGAGCTTCACGGTCAGGTTGAGGTTGAGCTTATGCATTATCGTCTCTTCCGGTATTCCGGGGAGTTGATCATCAGACCATGCAAAGACTCGGGTATACACAGAAAGAAACTCTTTGTATTGCTGCTGAACCTCAGATGGTAGGTCGGCTCCAATCTTTACTCCTAGGGTCGGGTCATCGTTTAGGAAAACCGTTAGCAGCTCGCCTCTAGGCTCGGAGGTTGCGGGTTTTTCCTCGACTTCCCGGGGACCCTTGTTCTTCCCGTTCGGCCTTGTGGCTTCTACCGAGATATTATAGCACCTTCTGGCCGTAGCCTGGTTACCTCGGACTTCCCCCATCCCATTTTTGGTGGGGAACTTCATTTTTTGGTGATAGGTAGAAGGCACCGCTTTCGTTCGGCTAAGGATCCCTCGACCGAAGATTACGTTGTATGCTATCATACCCTTGATCACTATGAAGTCCACCATGACCGTAACGATTTTGGGTGGGGTGCCGAGAGTAACCGGCAGGCTTAGGGCTCCCTCGGGATAAGTGGCCTGGCCATTGAACCCGCAAAGGTGGGTTCGGATGGGGCGGAGTTTAGACGGATTCTCCCCCATCTTAAGGAAACATTCGTAAGATAATACATTAGGGGAACTTCCATTGTCAACTAGAATTCTATCTACGTTATAATGGTTTATTGTTGTCGATATGACTAGGGCGTCGTCATGCGGGGTGGTCAACCCTTCCAGATCTTGGTCCGAGAAGACTATGACCTGGGCTCACTTGGCGAGGCCTTGGGAGGCTCGATGGCTCGGCTCGCACGCTCAGTATGATGCTTCCTTCCTTGGCTACTGTCCCCTCGTAATGCAGCTCCTCCAGCGATGACGTTGATGTGGACCCCGCGAGGGGCGTTGTCGATTTCCTATGGGGCGCCTCGGTCCTCCTCACGCCCAGCCACGAACCGGGATAGGTGTCCCTAGCGGACGAGGCGCTCGATCTCATCCTGGAGCTGGTGGCAATCTCCGGTATGATGCCTGTGGTCGCTGTGGAACAGGCAATGCTTGCTGCGATTGTGGTTTTGTGACCTCATTGGCTCAGGTTGGCGAAGAAGGCCCGAGCCTTTGATGTCTTCATATATCTCGTACACCGGAGGGGTTAAGAGAGTGTACCACTTGTACTTTCGGGATGGCTCCTTGGGCTCTCCATCTCGGTTCCGCCTTTTTCCTTGGCCCGAGCTTGACTCGAGTGCTCGCTTCTTGTCCCCCTCCCGACCCGAGCCGGTTGCGCCTCGGCATGCACTGAGTACTTCTTCGCACTCGGCGTGGCACAAATCCAGAGTCACTAGCTCGGTAAGGGTCGAGGGAGGGTGGAGGACAAGTTTGCGGTGGAGGTTCTCGTCCTGGGTGCCCCCGGTCAGTGCGGTTATGGCCGAGGCTACATCCAGGCGGGAGATTCTTAGGGCTTCCGACTTGAATCAGTTGATGTAAGCCCAGAGTTTATCCCCTTGCGCCAGCTTGAGAGCCAATAGCCCCGCTACCGGTGAAACTCTTCTTGAAAACTCGCCCGAATTGCTTGAAATCCTGGATGGATCCCGGGGCGAGGGCTCGGAACCATGCTTGGGCGCCTTGGACCAAGGTGGTCACAAAGGCTCGGTACATGATGGTGCCGGACGCTCCGTGAAGGGTCATGAGGGCGTCGAAGCTGTCGAAGTGGTCGGCCGGGTCGCCTTGGCCATCGTAGGACTTAAAGGTCGGAATGGAGGTTCTGGGAGATACCTCTACCTTCAAGATGTAATCAGAGAATGAAGATTTCTCCTCATCCTCTGCTGGACAGATGGTTTGCAAGCCACGTAGGACGTGCTCCTGCTCTGCGAAATGCCTCTCGAATTCTTGCAGTCGGAGCGATCCGTTGTGGGGCTGGTGGGACTTCCTGGGCGTTCTCCGGGAGCTTCGGTCTCTGGGTTTGGACGGCATGCTGCAGGTCTTCCCCTTTTCAGCATGGAGGAGGCCTCTTGCTCCGGGGGAGGGGCTTGTGAAGGTCCTCCTGACCTGTTACGGATAATCTGCCGGCCTCGGAGGGTGAAGCGGCCTCCGACGGTGTGCTGAGACGCGTTCTCGCGGGGAGGGCTCTCCGGAGGGGCGCGTGACCTTCCATCCCTGGCCGCCTGGGTCCTCATGAGTTCCACGAGGATGTCCAGTTTTGCGTTGAGGGCGTCGAAAGCGTCAGCGCCGTCGTTGAGTGGTAGCCCTGCCGCTGCGGGAGGAGGGGGTAGTTCGTCTGCTGGGGTGTTGGTGTTGGAGGGAGGGTTTTGTGAGGCCTGAGAGGGGCCTTCTCCCGCCGCCACCAGGGCCTTTCCCCTGTCGCCGGCGGACCTCCTCCCTGAACTTCTTCGCACCATACTGGCTCTTTGGTCGTTTCCCACAGACGATGCCAGATGAAGAGGCGTGATCTCGCGCTGGACCTAAGCTGGGGGATGATCACCGAATAGTGAACTGCAAGAAAGGGAAATGGATCAGGGGGCCCGGGGATGGTTCCCTGGGGTAAACCCTCCGATGTCTAAGTCAGTAGAGCAATGGTGGAAGCTATGAAGGGAGGAGGAAAGAGATGCACGAGATCCCTCTACACCAAGGTGGTGAAGTGGTTCCTGCTCAGGGAGTTTTAGGCGTATCTTGGGCCTTACCTTCCACGGGATGGAGTCCCAGGTTTAAATATTGCACAAGCCTCATGAGTCCCGTAAGCTGAGGAGTTTCTGATGGGGACATCGCTTACCACTTCCCATTTCTCCAAGGGTCCCGATGCTCGCCATTGTGCTCATCTTGATTTTCTGAGTCTAGCTATGTAATTTTCATATCTTTATTTGAGTCTTAACCATGTAATTTTCCTTTTATTGAGTCAAGCACCTAAGTTAGTGAGTCATCTATCTAAGTCTAAGTATCATTAGGTGGCCTAGTGGGTTAACGGGCCCACTTCAATGGGCTTGGCCCATGGGCGCCCCCTTCCCCCCTTGGTCATTTGTCAATAGTCCAAAAGGTGAGGACTTTTTGTAAATTGAGGGTTTCCTATAAATAGGACCCCAATCCCTCCATGGAGGACTAATGAATTATTGAGTGAAAAATCCACAAGAATTATGTCTCCTACTCTCTCTCTCTCTCTTGAGTGAATCTTCTTTCTCTCTCTCTCTTCTCCCTCTCTCTCTAAAAGGGGCGACCCTTTCTCTCTCCTCTCTCCTCTCCCCTCTCTCTCTCTAGGTCGACCAGCCCTCTCTCTCCTCCACCTCATCCTCCACATCAACCCTCCCAACCTTTCATCTTCCCAAGACCCATTAACTCCCCTTTCCTCCCACCACCTCCCAAGCAAACCTTTCCCCTTCCCCATACAACCTTTCACATTCCCAAGGGTAAATCCCCTCTCCCAAGCACCCCTTCCCCTCCCCAAGGCAACCCCTCCCATTCCCTAGGCCACCATTAACCCCTCCATTAACCCCCCCACTCAAATCAAAGGGAAACCCTCCCCATTCCCCCAAGCCCATTTGCGCCCCCATCACCCCACCTCCTCCAAGAGAGCCCTTCCTCCCCTCCCACCTCCCACTCCATTCTCCCACACCAGGTCTGCCCCCTGCCATCCCCCCCCTCTCCTTCTCAATCCCAAACCACCCCTCCTACAACTCCTACCAGCAACCCCTCTCTCCCCTTGCCATTCCCCCCCACTCCTTACCACCCCATAACCATCAATAGTCTCCTTTGCACAGCTCAGTTCGCAGGCAGCAGTAGGAGCTCCACTTGCAGAGCCTGCTCCGGAGTTGTTCGGCGTCATCTGGAAGCGTACCATACATCGTCAGAAAGATCGTCGAGATAGCTCCGCAGCCGTGGTGGTCTCGCTGGCATCCGACATCCCTGCTGCCCGGTGGACCCGTTCTCCCCCGACTGCGCAAGGTGGCCTTGGCTGGAAGGCAGAGCTGCAGTGCAGAAGCTTCCATGGCCTCACCCTTCCCTTCCAAGGTGCACCGCTTGACCGGGTCTAAGTACTACCAGTCCCCCACGCAACCCCACAGGCGGGGCTTCGATTGGAGTCCGGGGCTGCCCGTTCCGAATTTTCTCCCCCAGGTGCGCTGAATAGGCTACTCAGGACCTGACCAGACCCCTCCTCACTAAATGGGCTCTCCCTCTCTTCCCCGACATCGTCTGGTGCTCCCCCTGGTTGCTGCTCGAAGAAGACTCGTCACGGTC
This sequence comes from Amorphophallus konjac, assembly GCA_022559845.1. Classification (NCBI taxonomy): domain Eukaryota; kingdom Viridiplantae; phylum Streptophyta; class Magnoliopsida; order Alismatales; family Araceae; genus Amorphophallus; species Amorphophallus konjac. The sequence continues at coordinate 340,093,152 of CM040126.1, read as the reverse complement.
GTACTTGTTTTGGTCCCGCCACGTTTGGACTTTGGGAGTGGATGTGGCGACTACATCCATCTACTGCTACACCCGGAAATCAGTCTGAACCAGAGCGCAGAGGACCAGATCCAGAGCCTGCCCCGACCGGTGTCGACAACGGGACTACCCCCAAAAATTCACAGGCATTCCTGGGTCCGTCAGCGACGTTTCGGCGCCTGTTCCGATGACTTCCGAATTCGGTGGAGTGCGTGGCATCATCTACATCGACTCCCTATCCGGTCATTCCAGAACTGCGCAGATCATTCGGCACTAGTTTAGTTAAACTCCCCTCCCCGCCTGGCCGGCTTAGCGCCCCTCCCTGTGTGAAGGTAGTGTTTAATTGTAACCCACACTTTCCCCTCCTCTAGTCCAACCCCCCTGTGTGGGAAGTAGTGCATGTATTGTTTGAACAGGGGAAGCTACACCGACGCAGTGTGCGGGGTACCCACACTCCCCCGCTCGCCCTCGTCTCCGAACGGGGTTGGTTTCTTCTAACCAACCAGGGTAACCTCAAAACCTTGCTCCCATTATCAGTACGTGTTCTTTTAATATCCACGAAATTGCTCCGTTGGAAGCGAGAGAGAGCGCCCGGCCCCGGAGTGCTCCACTTCCATGTGGTCACCGTGGTTTGTGAGAGAGAGTGACCCAGTGCCCCACTTGGCACCCGGCCAGCCCCCTTAGTTGTGGGCATCTTACCCTCGGGAGGGCAACCTTAGCCCTGCTGGCCCTCAACCAGCCAGGGTCTTGATCCACCACCTCCACTCGGCATTATCGAGTCACCTCGGGTTCGTGTGTGCAATGGCGATTCGGCGATTTACGCAACCCCGTGCTCAAAATTGATTGTGTTTGTGTAGTAGGTCCGAGGGCCCTTGTCTCTTTGCTGCATTTCCCTAGTGGTGTCACATCAAGTGGTATCAGAGCAAGTTCTAGACTTATCTCTACTAAGTCTTGTCCTAGGGCCATTGCATGCATCACCCTTGTCCACTATCATGACTACCTCATACTTGGCATATTCGCCACTCTTAGGCCCATTAGATGCCTTTGTGTTTGATGGATCCCGCCCTAGCATATATCTAGAATGGGAGAAGTCCATAGATCAACACTTTGGGAGGTTTACCCTGTCAGGGCTTGTCCAAGTCAACTATGCCAAGAGTTTGCTCTGGCGCCAAGCTAGGAAAGAATGGGAGAACATTGTAGGTTTGAGAGAAGCCAAAGGGGAAGCACCCATTGAATCTTGGGATGAAATGAGGGCCGATCTTAGAAAGATCTACGCACCCCAACCTGATATGGTGCTAGGCACGGATACAGAGGGGGGTGATGTATCCTTCTACGAATAATGCCCAATTTAAAAGTTTTATGCTCACTAAAAATGCTAGTTCGCAAGCTAAACAAACTTGTAAGCTAATGAGCAGTTGCCGAACTAAATAAACACATGGTGAGATCACTAGAGTGCTAATAAAAGGATAGCTCAACAAGAAGATCGCTCTCTTAACCGATAAAAACACTCAGAACAAGATCTGATTAAATCATTTAATGAACCTGTGATCAAACACTTGGAGCGCCCCTATGCAAAGATCTAGCGGAAGCAAAAACATATAGAGAAATCAAACCACAGCACAGAGGATTTTTAGGTGGTTCGGTCCAGCAGACCTACATCCACCCCACACTCAACCCGAGTGTGGCTTCCACTAGCTCACGCTAGAAACCGCAGACTCAGTCTGCAACAGGTGCTGCCTCACAGCTTGACCAGGGGAACAACCTCCCCTCTTCCTCCCAACCGGAGGGAACCACTAGTGACACCAGTCACTAGCAAACCAGAGACACACGGTCTCTCTTCCTCCAGACCTGAGGGAACCTCTGGACTTGAATCCACAAGCCCAGAACCGGAGACAAGTCTCCCTTCCTCTAACCAGAGGGAACCCACAAGTAGCTCCCAGCTACTTGCAACTGGAGATCAGATCTCCCTTCTCCTGAACCAACAGGAGGAACCCCGACCTCTCTACTGAGTATCGGAAATACAGCAAACCAGAAGACAAAGGAAAAACAATAAACGAAAATAACTTCAGCAAAACAGAAAGCTGAAAAACGAAATGCACAATATGGCTCTCAACGGAGCTGACTGGCCTGGATTTGATCCACGGTCCAGTAGACAGATCTTCAGGTAAGTTCTTCCTTCTTCTCCACGAGCTCTCTCGCTCACTCTCTATCTTTCTTTCTCTTTCTTCTGCTCTCCTAATCTCTCACTCTCTGCTGCACTTCTTCTTCTTCACTCTTTCTTCTTTCTTCACACGAGCACTATCTTTCTCTCTTCTTCTCCTTCTGCTCTTCTTCTCTTTCTTTTCCTTCTTTTTTTCTCTGGATCGTGGCTCTCTATATGGACTTTTCTTCTCGCCAACCTGATCAATCTTCTTCTGTGGAAGGAGGCTCATATATATAGCAGCAGCATCATCAGCCCCAACGTGTGACCTCCACACTTTCAGCCCTGAGTATTCGGACCACGTGGCAGTCTCTCAGCAGGCTTCATTCCAGCCTCGGATCACGTGCTGCCCAGGTGTGTGGAATGTTCTTCCTCGGACCTGCAAGGAGATGAAAACCATTAAAGCTGAGGGCCATAGGAACTAAAGCTGCACGAAGTATGTAATAGAAATACTAGATGCACTGAGAACGACACGAGATACACAAGGTGAATACAGCACGAAGTAAGGAAAGAAAGACACGAGATACACTGTGACAGAACAGAGACAATAAAGAGAACGACACGAAGTGAGGTTATAAAATAACACGAGGTAAAAAGAAGAACGACACGAAGAACAACATGGTGACTATAGCACGAAGTAAAAACGACATGATATAATAACCAGTAATGAGAACGGCACGAGGACAACATGGAGGTAAAACAGAAACCAACAGTAAGTGTGGTTTCAACACATGAAAGACACGATGTCTAGGAAGAACAACACGAAGAGATAATTCGGAAACGACACTAAGTGAAATAGAAACGACACGAAGTGCAACAGGAACGACACGAAGTGTAGTAGTGACAGAACACACACTACACAGAGAATGACACGAAGTTGCACAGAAAACAACACGGAGTGCTGCGATGTCCTGCACGCAATGGAACAAAAATGACACGAAGACGATGAAAACTACACGAGGTGAAGTCACAAGGAGACAACGACACGAGGTGTAGAAAACAACACGAAGACGAAACAGTAACCGACACGAGTTGAAAACAGCATGAAGACGAAAATTGAATTCGACACGGAGTGTGGTCAAAGCGAGAAAGACACGAAGTCTAAAATGAAAGACCAACACGAAGACGAATACAAAGAAACGACTCGAAGTAAGAACGACACGGAGACAGAAGATGCCACGGCTATCATGACACGTGATGAAGCAGTGGGACCAGAAAGAAACGACACGAAGTTCCTAAAGTCAACACGAAGACATAACGACTGAAATAATACGAAAGACACGGACACATCACGAAGATCAACACAGAAACCGACACGAAGTGTGGTTTCAAAAACAAACGAAATCGACACGAGATGAATCAACTAAAAACAAAGGAAACGACACGAAATATAGTGGAAGCAACACGGACACACGACCTGAAGGACAGTAAACATAAAGAACACGAAGTATGATAGTAAGTGACATGAAGACACAATAAAGGGAATGACACGAACACGAGAGGAACAGTGCAACGTATAGACTTGAAGTTCAAAGCAAACGGCTGTACAGACTTGAAGATGTGAAGCCACTGTGCAGACTTTGAAGAACAGTCCAATGTATGGACTTTGTCATTGAGGACCAATTATGCAGACTTGGCAGTGAATGACACGGCTGTACAGACTTCATGAACAGTGCATGATTGTACTTGACGATGTATACACTTAGCCTATGCAGACCAGTCCGATGTATAGACTTTAAGGAAATGCATGCTACAGTGCAATGTCTAGACTTACTATATGCACAAGACGTTGTCCACTGTCTAGACTTGCGATGCCTTCGCCAAATGCACACAACAGTCCAATGTATGGACTTAGACGAAACATGCTATGCAATGTACACACTTGATGTAATGCATGCCGATGTACAGACTTCAGTTGAAGTCAACCAAAGAGTGTATATACTTTATGAATGCATATGCCAAGACCAATGTACAAACTTGATCAGAATGTCTAGACTTCGCATGAACAGTCGATGTGTATGTACAGACAATGCTGACAAAGTTTACACTTGAACAAGTAATGCATGTGAGAACTTTATGCAGGAGATAAACAGTCTGAACTTCAAATGCAATGACTTCCACAACAACATGACTCACAGTGATTAACATCAAACACCAATCATCAAAATCACAGCAATGAATGCTTTATGCATCAGTTTAACATGTAGCATGACTGAACATCAAATATGTTAATCTAAACTGAGCAGCAAGATGATTGAACATTTGATTAACTCACATCAACAATCAATCATCAAAACCATCATCAAAACCACAGAGGCACAACAATCTCCCCCTTTTTGATGATGGCAACACTTTCAATATATTGAGTCATTCTGATAATGTGAGGCATTCTGAAGACTCAAATTATTCTCCCCCTTTGACTTCATCAAAAAGAAAATAATTTGAGAAATTAAAGCATGTATAAAAGATCAGTCAAATTCTCCCCCTTGCAAGAACATGATTCTCCCCCTGAGTATACGAATGCAAGGTCACAAATGATATGAACGACTTGGAATGCTCCCCCTGAAGAGATGCCAATTGATATGCAAGTGATGCATGACATGGAAGCTCCCCCTCAATAAATGGACTCTTATGAGATAAGTGAGAAGGAGACCACAGGGGCAAACAAGGAGAAGTTCAGGTCATTGAGCCAAGGACATGAGCAGAAGAAATTCAGTTAACAGATTTTTCAAGGATGCTCCAAACATAAGAAATTCAGCCAGATTTTCAAAGAGATATCAATCTCATAAATCTAAAGCATAAGTTTTCAAAGTCTTCTATTATAAGGGCTTATGAATGACATTTATTGAACAGCATGATTTAAACATGATGTAAGCAGAGTTTATCAATAAAATTCTGTATTGATATCTAAAACCATGGTTTAATAAAAATGAACCAAGCCCTCATATTTATCTTGATAAATCTCCCTTTCTCTTACACAATCAAACTTATTGACTTCTTTCGCAATTACATGCATCTGCATTGAAATCAAGTAATTATGAAGTCATATGATTTTGTCTAGGGTTGTAGCAATTTGATTTTGGCATCAATATTCAGATATTTCAATTTATTCAACAATTTTTCTTGCTACAAATTTTACGTGCACTCTAGTTCAGTACACACCTTGTAACTAGAGGATATACCTTGATCAGAGGCCAATATCCCTAAGCCCTTAGTGTGACTAACTGTCATGCCTTATGTGAACAGAGTTAGCATTTACACATCATGACACACTACAACTCAATTTTTTAATGAGTGAATTGTATTTCTCAGTGTGCATGCCATTGCTCTGCCTGATTTTCAATGAATTCTTACAGAGTTAACTAAGGCACCTCATGACACAATCCTTTGGACATGTGTTTCTCAGTGACCAAGGTCATTGCTCTGACAATTACTTTACATTTTAGACAATTCAGAAACATTCATTTGCTTCAAAACAATATTAATCTCATGTACTTAACCAAATAAAGTCATGTATTCAAAAGTGCAGATTTCAGAAGTTTTTGCAAGACATAGCATGAAACAGTTGGTTAAGATTTATTAAACATGATTCAGATATGTTAAGAGATTTTGAAGTTAAACTCCATGAATACATTAAGCTTAAACCACATGAGTTATTTCAGACATTCATAAAAGCGTATAATAGAAGATTTCTAGTTCAAGATTTTTCAGATTTATGATCGAGATAGCCCATTGAAATCTTCATGAAGGACTTAAATAATTCTGATATCAAATGATACCAATTGTTACCAATTGATAGGAGAGATTTTGAAGCTCAGCGTTTTCAAATTATGATCACGGTTTGGTCAAATAGAATCAATGAAAGGGATATACACACAAGGCAAGATATCAGGAGGTCAGGCAAGTTCCAGGATGTTCAAAGTTTACATGCAATGAACTCTGACATAAATGTATGCACATGACTGCTTTCATGCATTGTATTGACTCCTCCTGACACTATGCATTCAATTATCCTTTTTGGTATTTTCAATGCAGTAAAATGCAATGCAATTAACTATATGCATGCAAAGACTCAACACTGAATGCTATGCAAGGACATGCAATTAACTCCCCCTGAAAGCATGCAATGTTTGCACTGAAAACTGAACATATGATTTTGATTCATGCATATTCAGACTGTCCTAACCAGCAAGGTGACCCATGGTACTAGGCGGAGCACTTGGTCTAAAAGACCATCTCACACATAGTAAGAACCTCCAGACAGACTTCCCTGCCTTTTGATACCTTACCATTTATATACCATTGTGGTCAACCATGATAATTCAACATGGGCAACATGCATGGATCGAATTTCAGCTAATCAGATTTTTCAGAATGCAATGGACAGATTTTCAATGAGCAATGCATCAGACAAATTTCAAGCCTCATACATATGCAGTTTTGATTTTTCAGAATGTAATTTGTTTTCAGAGTTTATGCATTTCAACAATTACCAAACAACTACAAGTGGCAGATTTGCAAGAATACATCAAATCAGATATGCAATTAATTTCAAAATGAGAAATGCAGAGAGATTACCTGAACAGTGTCGGAGTGGGGCTTTCATTCTTGAGTGCCTTGGATCATTACCCCTTTTATTCCAGTCCCAAGGCACACCTGCAAAACAAAGTTTATTTTGCACAAACAGGTACCCAAGAAGTCTTGGGTCCTGACATGACATTATCACTCCTAGCAGGTTTTCTCAGCACATTTTTAACTTGATAGCCATTAAATTTCATAAGAGGATGACTATCCATCAAATGTCCAGATTTGCCATAATGATGGCAAGAGACAGCAGTTTTCAAATCTGATTTATGCACATACTTGTTAGCATGAATTCTATGTGCATACACATGAGATTTTCTGTTAACAGAATAAAAATTCTGTTTACCAAAACCAGTTTGGCTTTGGTATCCTGCCAGCCAACAGGTTGTACCCCTGTGACCTGGCTTCCCATAGTTAATACATGCAGGAATCTTTTCTTTAAAAATAGATTTATTTCTGCCAAGACAATTTCTATTTTCAGGGAATTTATCAAATTTGGAATTAAAATGTTTTCCCTGAGCATACCAGCAGTCCTTGACTGCATGCCCACACTTGCCACATTCAAAACACCTTGGGTGCTTACCTCTTGAACCATTATATCCCCATGAAGTCCTAAACCAACACTCAACAGCTTTATGACCACGTTTGTTACAATTATAACAAATGATGTGTTGGTTTGAAGCATACATGTTTCTTTTGGGGTGATGATGAACAGAAGACCTAGCATGCATTTTATCATCTTGTTTCATGATGAGACAGGCATCCATGAAATGACCATGCCTACCACAGTAATGACAAGATGTATCAGACTTCCTAGTGGCATGATTTTTACCAAATGAATTTCTCGAATGCACTGTTTCACTTGCATGTCCATCTTCAATCAACAATCTGCAGTCATCCATTACATGGCCTACCTTGCCACAATAATGGCATGAAACACTCTTATCAGATCCATCCGGATAATTAATTGAGCTATGAGCAGTATGCATTGAGTCATCAGATGCAGTATAGGTAGTAGATTTAAAGACACAAGTAGGGACATGTTTATCCTTTTTTTTCTTACCATTTTTGCTCATTTGTTTACCCTTGTTCACAACTTTTATTTGTTCTTCATTTTTCTGGGCCTTGAATTGGAAAACAGATGATGTAGTTGTTTTAGGAGGCCCAGAGCAGCTTGCAATGTCAGAGCTGCGAACAAAAGTAGTGTACAACTTTTTCTTAACAGATTTTTCAATTTGGGATTTGCATCCTTGCTCTCCACTTGATTTACTGGCGTTATCACACAAAGGAATATTCATTTTTTCTTTTCCCTTGATAGATTTAGACATGGAACGAACAAGTTTACTTATTTCAGATTGGAGAGAACAAATTTTGAGTTCTGAATTAGTTATGTCTTCCTCACATGTGATAATTTGTCTCTGCATGACATCATTCAAATTTTTAACTATTTCTCGTTCCTGTTTCAGTTTCAATTCATTCTCAGATTGAATTTCCTTATCAGCAGATTTTTCTTTTTCAAATGACAACTATTTTTCAGAAAAGACAGTATTAAGAACCATTAGCCTTTTATTTTGATCTTTTAGATGAGAATTTTCTTCAATCATCTTATTTTCAAATTCTTCTTTCAATTTCAGTTCAGATTTTAGATTTTCATTTTCAGCCTTTAGACTTGTGATTTCAACATTTTTCTCTTTTCTTAATTTTCTCTTTTCTGACTTAACTCTTTCATATTTTTTAAGTAGATGCTCATGCATGGCAACTAAATCATCATGACTAATATCCTCGGTCTCAGAGTTTACCTGGGATGAGGACTCATCTGATTGATCACTCCTTCTTGCCATGAGACATTCTTCTCCCTGTTCCACGTGTGTTGTAGTCACTCTATCAAACATTTCCTTTGTAGTGCTACAATCTGAGAAAGAGGAAAAATCATCAGAACCGATTGCAGCCTTCATTAAATTTAGAGCTCTCACATTATCATCATTTTTCAACTTGTGGACATGAGTCCACTTGGACTTATCCTTAGGAAGTTCATGTGGACTGTGAGAGATAACCTTCCACAATTGTGGATTAATAGAGTTAACATGCTTGTGCATACGATATAGTCAGAATTGAATATTTGAACTACTGAATAGTGGAGGATGAGCCATGACAGCACAACAGATTAATGCAATAGGAATATTGATGCACTAAAAGCAAATTAGCACCTAAGACCGCAAGATCGATCTGCAGGTCGCTGGACCTTGTATGCAGACACCGATCTGATACCAACTGATATGGTGCTAGGCACGGATACAGAGGGGGGTGAATGTATCCTTCTACGAATAATGCCCAATTTAAAAGTCTTATGCTCACTAAAAATGCTAGTTCGCAAGCTAAACAAACTTGTAAGCTAATGAGCAGTTGCCGAACTAAATAAACACATGGTGAGATCACTAGAGTGCTAATAAAAGGATAGCTCAACAAGAAGATCGCTCTCTTGACCGATAAAAACACTCAGAATAAGATCTGATTAAATCATTTAATGAACCTGTGATCAAACACTTGGAGCGCCCCTATGCAAAGATCTAGCGGAAGCAAAAACATATAGAGAAATCAAACCACAACACAGAAAATTTTTAGGTGGTTCGGTCCTGCAGACCTACATCCACCCCACACTCAACCCGAGTGTGGCTTCCACTAGCTCACGCTAGAAACCGCAGACTCAGTCTGCAACAGGTGCTGCCTCACAGCTTGACCAGGGGAACAACCTCCCCTCTTCCTCCAAACCGGAGGGAACCACTAGTGACACCAGTCACTAGCAAACCAGAGACACACGGTCTCTCTTCCTCCAGACCCAGAGGGAACCCCTGGACTTGAATCCACAAGCCCAGAACCGGAGACAAGTCTCCCTTCCTCCAAACCGGAGGGAACCCACAAGTAGCTCCCAGCTACTTGCTACCGGAGATCAGATCTCCCTTCTCCTGAACCAACAGGAGGAACCCCGACCTCTCTACTGAGTATCGGAAATACAGCAAACCAGAAGACAAAGGAAAAACAATAAACGAAAATAACTTCAGCAAAACAGAAAGCTGAAAAACGAAATGCACAATATGGCTCTCAACGGAGCTGACTGGCCTGGATTTGATCCACGGTCCAGTAGACAGATCTTCAGGTAAGTTCTTCCTTCTTCTCCACGAGCTCTCTCGCTCACTCTCTATCTTTCTTTCTCTTTCTTCTGCTCTCCTAATCTCTCACTCTCTGCTGCACTTCTTCTTCTTCACTCTTTCTTCTTTCTTCACACGAGCACTATCTTTCTCTCTTCTTCTCCTTCTGCTCTTCTTCTCTTTCTTTTCCTTCTTTTTTTCTCTGGATCGTGGCTCTCTATATGGACTTTTCTTCTCGCCAACCTGATCAATCTTCTTCTGTGGAAGGAGGCTCATATATATAGCAGCAGCAGCATCAGCCCCAACGTGTGACCTCCACACTTTTAGCCCTAAGTATTCGGACCACGTGGCAGTCTCTCAGCAGGCTTCATTCCAGCCTCGGATCACGTGCTGCCCAGGTGTGTGGAATGTTCTTCCTCGGACCTGCAAGGAGATGAAAACCATTAAAGCTGAGGGCCATAGGAACTAAAGCTGCACGAAGTATGTAATAGAAATACTAGATGCACTGAGAACGACACGAGATACACAAGGTGAATACAGCACGAAGTAAGGAAAGAAAGACACGAGATACACTGTGACAGAACAGACACAACAAAGAGAACGACACGAAGTGAGGTTATAAAACAACACGAGGTAAAAAGAAGAACGACACGAAGAACAACATGGTGACTGTAGCACGAAGTAAAAATGACATGATATAATAACCAGTAATGAGAACGGCACGAGGACAACATGGAGGTAAAACAGAAACCAACAGTAAGTGTGGTTTCAACACATGAAAGACACGATGTCTAGGAAGAACAACACGAAGAGATAATTCAGAAACGACACTAAGTGAAACAGAAACGACACGAAGTGCAACAGGAACGACACGAAGTGTAGTAGTGACAGAACACACACTACACAGAGAATGACACGAAGTTGCACAGAAAACAACACGGAGTGCTACGATGTCCTGCACGCAATGGAACAAAAATGACATGAAGGCGATGAAAACGACACGAGGTGAAGTCACAAGGAGACAACGACACGAGGTGTAGAAAACAACACGAAGACGAAACAGTAACCGACACGAGTTGAAAACAGCATGAAGATGAAAACTGAATTCGACACGGAGTGTGGTCAAAGCGAGAAAGACACGAAGTCTAAAACGAAAGACCAACACGAAGACGAATACAAAGAAACGACTCGAAGTAAGAACGACACGGAGACAGAAGATGCCACGGCTATCATGACACGTGATGAAGCAGTGGGACCGGAAAGAAACGACACGAAGTTCCTAAACTCAACACGAAGACATAACGACTGAAATAATACGAAAGACACGGACACATCACGAAGATCAACATAGAAATCGACACGAAGTGTGGTTTCAAAAACAAACGAAATCGACACGAGATGAATCAACTAAAAACAAAGGAAACGACACGAAATATAGTGGAAGCAACACGGACACACGACCTGAAGGACAGTAAACATAAACAACACGAAGTATGATAGTAAGTGACATGAAGACACAATAAAGGGAATGACACGAACACGAGAGGAACAGTGCAACGTATAGACTTGAAGTTCAAAGCAAACGGCTGTACAAACTTGAAGATGTGAAGCCACTGTGCAGACTTTGAAGAACAGTCCAATGTATGGACTTTGTCATTGAGGACCAATTATGCAGACTTGGCAGTGAATGACACGGCTGTACAGACTTCATGAACAGTGCATGATTGTACTTGACGATGTATACACTTAGCCTATGCAGACCAGTCCGATGTATAGACTTTAAGGAAATGCATGCTACAGTGCAATGTCTAGACTTGCTATATGCACAAGACGCTGTCCACTGTCTAGACTTGCGATGCCTTCGCCAAATGCACACAACAGTCCAATGTATGGACTTAGACGAAACATGCTATGCAATGTACACACTTGATGTAATGCATGCCGATGTACAGACTTCAGTTGAAGTCAACCAAAGAGTGTATATACTTTATGAATGCATATGCCAAGACCAATGTACAAACTTGATCAGAATGTCTAGACTTCGCATGAACAGTCGATGTGTATGTACAGACAATGCTGACAGAGTTTACACTTGAACAAGTAATGCATGTGAGAACTTTATGTAGGAGATAAACAGTCTGAACTTCAAATGCAATGACTTCCACAACAACATGACTCACAGTGATTAACATTAAACACCAATCATCAAAACCACAGCAGTGAATGCTTTATGCATCAGTTTAACATGTAGCATGACTGAACATCAAATATGTTAATCTAAACTGAGCAGCAAGATGATTGAACATTTGATTAACTCACATCAACAATCAATCATCAAAACTATCATCAAAACCACAGAGGCACAACACAACCCAAACCTCTTCAACTAACCGATCTTTCACCCCCGACCCCAACTCCAACCCAAGAACTTCCCCGACCAAGCCCAACCCAAGTCCACCCATGTTCACCACCCCGAGAGTACCATGCACTGACCATTATCACTCCACCCACCATAGACTATCCTACCCCATTATCCTTGGAAGTTGTGGCCCACACACATACCCAAGTGGAGATGGATGCCAATCCGGATCCACCTCCCACCATAGAGAACATCCTAGACCCCCCACTTCCACCCACCTCTCCTAGTCCGGGTCCTCATGAGCCGCACACTCTCGCCATGAATGAGTCCATACTCCAATGGCTCAAGCGGGGCCCCACCGTTCCTAGCTCACCACCCTACCTTTCACCCTTGGGATATCAAGCCCACATTGTGCCCACCCGGTCTTCCCATGTCACACTTCAAACCTCCCATCTTATGGAAGACTTAGGGGACTTAGGGGACTGCTTACAATGGCAAGTCTACCTGACCAATATGCTAGTCATAGGACCATTGGAGTCTAGCACCATCTTCCTAGCATACCCCACCACCGGTTCCATCACCTCTATCTACACTAGTGGCCATTATACGAGTGAAATCCTCCTCTTTCTCCTCAAGGATGAGAAACCCATCTTGGCCCACTCCCCACCCATTGAGGTTCCAATTGATTTGATTGGCCAACCCACTAGAGACCTTGGCCCAATTACCTTGGAGGATGATGACTCACCATTTGGGAACCTTGAAGACATAGAGTTCCTCTCTCTAGGTGGCCCCTTCCATGATCCCTTTGACCCCTTCCTTTGGGAGCTCGAGTACCCATGTGACCCACCCACATCACCCACCACCCACCTTTTCCTACCCTCACCCACCGTGTTGAACCTAACCCACCCATTCCAAAACTTAGCCCACACTATGAGAGCCATGACCAAGGGTGACATCCACCTAGAAAATGAGGAATTGACCCATCCCAAGATGTCCACTTTCTGGGACCCCTTGGACCCCCATGAGTGGAAACCCCCAAATCAACCCCCACCTAAAGATGGGACCATCTTGATAGGAATGCATGTGTCACAACATTCTGCTTCATCTGGTAGGGCTAGTAAGTCAAGTCGTCTCATTTGTGTCATATACACACTAGGTCCAGTGCACGACAGGTTTACATTCGGATATGTAGGTCCTCCCCCATTCATCATCCATCTTATGCATGATAGGAGTATACATGGAAGTCCAGGTCCTCCGGCATTCACTGCACCCATACCTGATAAAGCCATTTATGGATGCCCCGGTCCTCCTAAGTCCGTCAAAACCAATGTAACACTTGATAGGGCTGAATTTGGTTGTCCAGGCCCTCCCTTCATCTCTAGAGGATCATCATTCATGACACTGCATAGTACCCGTTGTGAGCACATCAACAAGAGCAATGAGGGATACATAAAATTAGCCGATTCCCACCGTCGCCACCAAGAATTCTATACAGGTGATTTTGTGATGGTGAGGACCGAGAGACTATTCCCTGGAAATGTCTCCAAACCGAGGTCGCGTGGATCAGGTCCCTTCCAGGTTCTGAGGCGGATCGGCACCAATGCTTATGTGTTGAACCTCCTCGAGGAATACGGAGTAAGCCCCACATTCAATGTGGCTGACCTGGTGCCCTACAGGGGACCCACGGTGACACCTAGTGAGGACATCGAGCCTGTTCCACCCCTTGCAAGAGTCCCTACCTGTGAGAGAGCTCCACCAGACCAGAGAGGCCAGCGTGAGCAAGTGTAGCGAATATTATATGAACAGGTCACTGTCATCTGGAGCAAAGGGTATGGGCGCTACCTCGCTTGGTGAAAGGACCAGCTACCTTTGGTAGACTTGTGGGCAACCCCGCCGTGACTCCCTCCGCATACGATGGATCTTTACTCGACAGAGTCGAGTTCTCTGCACCCCGGGAGTATGATGGGGACATCGCTTACCACTTCCCATTTCTCCAAGGGTCCCGATGCTCGCCATTGTGTTCATCTTGATTTTCTGAGTCTAGCTATGTAATTTTCATATCTTTATTTGAGTCTTAACCATGTAATTTTCCTTTTATTGAGTCAAGTACCTAAGTTAGTGAGTCATCTATCTAAGTCTAAGTATCATTAGGTGGCCTAGTGGGTTAACGGGCCCACTTCAATGGGCTTGGCCCATGGGCGCCCCCTTCCCCCCTTGGTCATTTGTCAATAGTCCAAAAGGTGAGGACTTTTTGTAAATTGAGGGTTTCCTAAAAATAGGATCCCAATCCCTCCATGGAGGACTAATGAATTATTGAGTGAAAAATCCACAAAAATTGTGTCTCCTACTCTCTCTCTCTCTCTCTTGAGTGAATCTTCTTTCTCTCCCTCTCTCTCTTCTCCCTCTCTCTCTAAAAGGGGCAACCCTTTCTCTCTCCTCTCCCCTCTCTCTCTCTAGGTCGACCAGCCCTCTCTCTCCTCCACCTCATCCTCCACATCAGCCCTCCCAACCTTTCATCTTCCCAAGACCCATTAACTCCCCTTTACTCCCACCACCTCCCAAGCAAACCTTTCCCCTTCCCCACACAACCTTTCACATTCCCAAGGGAGAATCCCCTCTCCCAAGCACCCCTTCCCCTCCCCAAGGTAACCCATCCCATTCCCTAGGCCACCATTAATCCCTCCATTAACCCCCCACTCAAATCAAAGGGAAACCCTCCCCATTCCCCCAAGCCCATTTGCGCCCCCATCACCCCACCTCCTCCAAGAGAGCCCTTCCTCCCCTCCCACCTCCCACTCCATTTCCCCACACCAGGTCCACCCCCTGCCATCCTCCCCTCTCCTTCTCAATCCCAAAACACCCTTCCTACAACTCCTACCAGCAACCCCTCACTCCCCTTGCCATTCCCCCCCACTCCTTACCACCCCATAACCATCAATAGTCTCCTTTGCACTGCTCAGTTCGCAGGCAGCAGTAGGAGCTCCACTTGCAGAGCCTGCTCCGGAGTTGTTCACCGTCATCTGGAAGCATACTATACATCATCGGAAAGATCGTCAAGATAGCTCCACAGCCGAGGTGGTCTCGCCGGCATCCGACATCCCTGCTGCCCGGTGGACCCGTTCTCCCCCGACTGCACAAGGTGGCCTTGGCTGGAAGGCAGAGCTGCAGTGCAGAAGCTTCCACGGCCTCACCCTTCCCTTCCAAGGTGCACCGCTTGACCGGGTCGAAGGACTACCAGTCCCCCACGCAACGCCACAGGCGGGGCTTCGATTGGAGTCCGGGGCTGCCCGTTCCGAATTTTCTCACCCAGGTGCGCTGAACAGGCTACTCAGGACCTGACCAGACCCCTCCTCACTAAACGGGCTCTCCCTCTCTGCCCCGACATCGTCTGGTGCTCCCTATGGCTGCTGCTCGAAGAAGACTCATCCACGGTTGTACTCGTTTTGGTCCCTCCACATTTGGACTTCGGGAGCGGACGTGGCGACTACATCCATCTGCTGCTACACCTGGAAATCAGTCTAAACCAGAGTGCAGAGGACCAGATCCAGAGCCTGCCCTAGCCGGTGTCGACAACGGGACCGCCCCCAAAAATTCACAGGCATTCCTGGGTCCGTCAGCGACGTTTCGGCGCCTGTTTTGATGACTTCCGATTTCAGTGGAGTGCGTGGCATCATCTACATCGACTCCCTGTCCGGTCATTCCAGAACTGGGCAGATCATTCGGCACTAGTTTAGTTAACCTCCCCTCCCCGTTTGGCCGGCTTAGCGCCCCTCCCTGTGTGGAGGTAGTGTTTATTTGTAACCCACACTTTCCCCTCCCCTAGTCCAACCCCCCTGTGTGGGGAGTAGTGCATGTATTGTTCGAACAGGGGAAGCTACACCGACGCAGTGTGCGGGATACCCACACTCCCCCGCTCGCCCTCGTCTCCGAACGGGGTTGGTTTCTTCAAACCAACCAGGGCAAGCTCAAAACCTTGCTCCCATTATCAGTACTTGTTCTTTTAATATCCACAAAATTGCTCCGTTGGAAGCGAGAGAGAGCGCCCGGCCCCGGAGTGCTCCACTTCTGTGTGGTCACTGTGGTTTGTGAGAGAGAGTGACCCAGTGCCCCACTTGGCACCCGGCCAGCCCCCTTAATTGTGGGCATCTTACCCTCGGGAGGGCAACCTTAGCCCTGCTGGCCCTCAACCAGCCAGGGTCTTGATCCACCACCTCCACTCGGCATTACCGAGTCACCTCGGGTTCGTGTGTGCAACGGCGATTCGGCGATTTACGCAACCCCGTGCACAAAATTGATTGTGTTTGCGTAGTAGGTCTGAGGGCCCTTGTCTCTTTGCTGCATTTCCCTAGTGGTGTCGCATCAGTTTCGGGCGGGAGTTACGTTCTCAATGTGGGCTCTTTATGTCCTCATTGTGGGATCTTTATAGCCTTGAGGAGTCAGGGGTCCCTTATCCTCGTAAACTCCTGCTCATAAAGGGTCCTTAACGGCAGCGTCGATAAGCAATCGTCGGTTAAACCCAAGCATGAAGGGTGCCAACCCTATCCGGGCGATAGGCATAGCTCGGATGAAGATGGGTCGGAGTGGGCACTGCGCGTTTGCCTCTATCCTAGTGAGGGGATAACTCGGGCATGGGTCTTCCTCCGTTCTGACCGACGTTCGGGCCTTCCGAGCCTAAGGACCGCCGAGGAAGGGTTTGATCCCAAGTAATCTTATTGGGCTTTTTATCCTAAGTGGGCCCTGTGGGGCTGTCACTTGGATGAGCTGGACCTTGTTTTGTCCTGACGGACCTAATTCGGCTGCTCTTAAATGGGCTACAGAAATCCCCCTCTCCACAACAATAAAACTCAAAACCAGTGAACTGAGGAATTTCAGCCATTGCAGACAAATATAAATCAGATCGAAGACAGTAATGAACGAGATGACAGCAGCTTGCACCAAAAATGAGACGGATCTAATCTGCAGGTCGTTGGACCTTCTGTTGCAGATTCCCGCTCTGATACCAATTGTTACCATGAAGTAGTGGTCCAAACCAACATTCAGAGGGGGGGTGAATGAATCTCCCTCTAAAAACTTGATCAAATAAAAACTTAACCTGAAGACTTTAGACTATTGCAGAATTAAAAACCGTTAGGATTACAGATAGGAACGAGCCTAGCATACATCTAACGGTTGACACATTGGAAATCAAACCACAGTACGCAAGATCTTTTTAGGGGGTTCAGTCATCAGGACCAACATCCACCCCACACTCCAACCAGAGTGTGGATTCCGCTGCCAAACAGCTTGAACGGCTAGGCCTCACAGCTTGCCAACAATCCGCTGATTCACAGCTTCAACTGCTGGGCATTACAGCTTAAGCCACCTCTGATTCACAGCTTCAAACTGTTGGGCCTTACAGCCTATGCCACCGCGGATACATAGCTTAGAAAAATTGTGAAAAATGAAAATAGAAATTCAAAATGTTCAGTATCAGAAGGCTGACAGTAAAGATAAATTGAAATGCTCACGCAGGAGCAATGTGCCTTCGATCTGATCCAGAGGTCATAGTGGAGAACAGATCTTCAAGATTTGCTTCAATTGCTTCACAATATTGTCTCTCAAGATCCCTCTTCTTCACTATCTCACAATCACCTTTCACCCTCAGACTCACCCTCTTCTTTCTCTCAGATTTCTACTGAAATACGGCACTCTGTTTTTCTTCTCAGATCTCTTCTTCTCTTTTTCTCTCTCGGACTTTTTCTTCAAAATTCCATCCTTAGTAGAAGGCACGACCGGGTCTTCTATATATAAAGCCCACAAAATAGAGGTGCGTGGAAATCACGTTTCCCGCCCAGAAATTCCACCAAGAGTGCACTTATCGGAGCCCACGTGTCAGATATGGAGGATGAGAGAAGGACATGTGGCTGAGAGTTCTTGGAGAGCAAGTCTCCTCGAATCACGTACTTCAGTCACATAGTCTTGGAACACGTGCCTCACTCATGGGAATTTCATTTATCCTGCCAATTAAAACAGAGGCATTTAATCGAACACTTGGTGAGCTAGAGTTCATAAGGACATTCATACGCACAGACTCGTTATATGAATGATGCGAAACCTGCACCGACTAGAGACATACACAGACTTGAGTGCACAGACATTTTACATGCATTAGACAGACGTTCACTGAGTTTTGAATGCATAAGGCAGAGACGTGCACCGACCCTTACATACGTAAGATAAACCATGCACCGACCCTAATATGAAAGATGTAGATAATGCACTGACTCTTGTATACATATGATAAAACGTGCATCGACTATACATGCAGTCATCAGGAGTGCACCGACTTCTGTTTGCATGAGACACAAACGTGCACCAACCCTCGCATGCGTGCAGCAACAAAAATTACACCGACCTATATGAGCTTGATGCAGAAGTTGCACTGACCATTATACGCTTAATGTGAAACATGCACAGACCTATATTGCTCAAAGCAGAGTATGCACCGACTTGATCTACCCTATGTAGAGAATGCATTGACTTCTACATGCTCGAGGCAAAAATTGCACCGACCCTTTGTACACACATCAGAACATGCATTGACCTAGTGTGCATTCACGCAGGATGTGCACTAACTATATGAGCAGAGAAGCGAAGATTGCACCGACCTTATTAGGAGAACACAAGGACGTGCACCGACCTTATTCTTTCATACGTGTAAGGCAAAACCGTGCACCGACTTCATGTGCATTCTGCAGACAGAAATGCACCGACCTTGTGTGCATTACTTCAGAGGCATGCACAGACCTTAATAGACTTAAGGTAAAATATGCACCGACTGCATATGCATTCCATAAAGACTGCACCGACCAGCATGCTGATGAGAATATGCACGGACCCGATATGCATAAGAAGATAAAAATGCACTGACTTATTTGCTGTCCTTAGACATGCAAAATATGCATTGACCTGTATGTCGTCCTTACATGAAGACTCACAATGTATGCACAGACCTATATGAATGCATAAACATAAACTTACATCGACCTGGGTGCTGATTGACACATATTAGTTATGAATGACCTACATATATATATATATATATATATATATATATATATATATATATATATATATATATATATATATGCATTCCAATCGTAACATGATTCATATAATGTCATTCTCAAAACTAGGGTTCCAACAAACGTCACCTTGAGAGCACCAAAGAAGAAGATCCGCCAAAGGGGATTTATAAGAATATAGAGGAGGGGGAGAGAAAGATAGAGAAGAGGAAGAAGATGAATTTTAAAGCATGTACGAGTGTGTGCTATTGAAAACAAAGAGAGAGAAGGGTGATTGAGAGGCTATGGGAGAGAGGAAGAATAGTAAAAACAGTGAAAAGCAATAAAAAATAGAGTCGGTGGAAAATTGAAATAACTTTAAAACTAAGAGGCATCAGAAGATGACGTAGAAGAAGTTGGATATCTCGAAGACATGAAGAACTTTGGTGAAGAGAGCAGAGGAAGAAAACGATCAGAAGGGTAAGAAAAGGTGGAAAGAACAGTGAAAACGCAGATGAACAGTAAATTATGAAAATTGAACTTTGAAAATTAAATTATAACCTTAAAATGAGATAGAATTAGAAGAAGAGGAAAAAGAAGAAGAAGAAAGTCTAGAGCTTTGAAAAATGAAGAATGGTTATGAAAAGAGCAAAATGAAAAGAGCAATAGAAAAGCATAAAAAAGGGTGAAGAATAGAGAAAAATGCAGGTATGGAAAAATGTGAAAATTAAACTTTAAAAACTGAGTTATAACTTGAAAAGGAAGTAGAATTATAGGAAGAGGAAGAAGAAGAAATTGTAGAACTTTTAAAAATGAACAATTTTTATGAAGACAGCAGAATGAAAAGAAGAACATAAAAAGGAGAAAAAGGCTAAGATCTTCGGTTTGGTTGCTCATGGGTGACTTTTTATAATATACAGGGATTTCCAATCCTACAAGGCCTTGGAGATCAAGTCCAAATTAACTTTCCTTCAAAATCCCGTTCGAACTGAGTCTCTTGCCATCAAAAGAGTCCATCTTGCATGAAATATGGAAAGATAACCATTTTTGGAGCGGTTCGGTTCCGTTTTAGCTTCTGACTGTAAATGGCGTCCACTGTAGTGGCTACTATATCCAAAAATGACGTCTTGTGTTTGGCCGCCAATTATAATTGGCGTCCATGCTCCAGTCGCTGTTTCTTTATTACCTTTTTTAATCATTTTCCTTGCTTTACGTGAGAAAGAATTGGCGACTTTGTAGATGGGCGCTAATTCATTTTTCCATATTTGCAGCCCCTTTTATTTCTATTTCATACAATGAATGGGCGTTGTTTCCAGAAATGGTGACTTCACAAACGGCCGATGATTGCTCTTTTTCCTTATTTTCAGCTTTCCTTTCTATTTTTGTGCAATGAATGGGCGCCTCCTCAAACGGTCACTCATTCTTCTTTCCATAGGACTGCTTCAAATTGCTGGCCATACCTCAGCCGCTATTTCTTGATTTGGCACCCTTCCAAGCAGGCGCTGATTTTTTATTTCCATAAATTGCTTATAATTGGCGGCCACCTGCACGACCGCTTATTCTTTGAATGGCGTCCAAGCTCTGGCATTCAATTCTTCTTTTGTAAAGTCAGGCTTCAAATTAGCTTCAGTTCAGAATGCCACTGATTCTTTGAATGAGCGCCTCTTCACAAAGGTGTTATTTAATTAGCGTCTGTGATCTGGTCGCTCATTCATGTGTCTTCAAAGAAATGGCATCCAGGCTTTGGTCGCTAATTCCTGCAATAATGAAAATCCATTGTAAATACCCAAAATATATTATGCAATGTATCCCATATGCAAGTTCATGTCTCACATAGTCATTATGGCTTAAAAGGATGGTTAATTTCATGCAAACTCAATTTATTTGTGAGAATGAAGTTAATTATCTAAATTACATACCTTTGTTCTTTTAATACTCAAAGATGTCATATGTGATGTAAATTATGATATGAAATATGACACTTATCATTACTAGGCGGCGACTAGTTGGGTCACCCAGGCACAGCAACCGTTGGTGCTGGGCGGCCAACCCTTTGGCCGCCTACACCTACTGGGTGGCCAGGGAGCTGGCCGTCCATACCATAGTGTGCCGGCCACCACTGTGTCCACCCAAGATTGTGGGCGCCCAGTGGGTTGGCCGCCGAGACCTAGTGAGCCAACAACTTGGTTTTTCTCCGTTTCACGCGAGGGGAAATCCCAGTCTGTGCCGTTTGCATCGGCAGTTCATAGATTAGCTACCTAGTCAGGGGTTCTTGGGTTTTCTTGAGGTAAAGCTGCCTCGTGATACATTTTATGTGTACGATGATTAGTGCGGACCAGTTGTACTCCGGTGGCTTCCGCTACTACGACGAGTTCTCACTTTTAGTGATCCTTCCCACTAGACGTAGCTGACCTGGGCACGAGTGCCCTTACCCACCTGGGAGTGGTGGAGGCTAGTCCCGAGTAAACGATTTTTAAGTTGGTTACCGTAGGGCCCATTGCCTTTGTAGCCTGAGTCCGACTGGGGGAAAATCGGCTAGAGAACCTGATTTAGAGCAGATGGTTTGTGTGTGCACACGTAGTTTGGGGCAGTTGACGAGTGCTGACGAGCGCGACCCCGACTAGTCCTTGTTATATAGTACAGTGTACTGTGTCTCAGTTTTCACCTAGGACGAGTAGGGAGACACTTGAGGCTATGGTATAAGCCATCGGAGGACATTTCCGGTCTCGTCGCTAGTGGGGTAGTGCTCCTGTCACTCAAAAACTTTTAGCGTTGGTTCTTGCCTTGTGTGGTTTACTATTTTAGAGGCTTGTTGTGCTAGTTACTCATGATCGAGATGAGGTTTCCTTGATGTCCGTGAGAGTCCTGTCCCAAGAGTGTAGCCATATTCCTTCATCAGCGACTGAGGGTTTTTCCTGGTAGCTTAGTCCTTGTGTACTCTAGAGGAGGTCCCTTGAGACAGGTTAGTGTTGCCCGGCCTTCTGTGGCCCTTGTTGCGAGGATTACCTTCAGCTTAGTTTATGTTGGATACTCGTAGTATTCTACCATTTTGCAGGCTTTCAACAGTAAGTGTCTTAGGGTGGTTATTTGGTGTTTACGTTGTTGTTCCTTCTGCCTTACTATCTTTCCTACTTTATTGTCCTTTACGTTATACTACTTGCTGCTCTGTTGTTACGTTTCGTTGTGGTGGGGATCCGCGAGACCCTTACTAAGCCAATGAGATGAGGCTCACCCCTTTTCATTTCAGGTTCGGTGTGCCTCCTCATCGTCTAGAGGCCTTGAGCAGCTCATGAGTCCTAGCATGATCATCTTCTGCCAACCGGGGTATGCCCCAAGGCTTTGTACTTTCCTTTTGTTTAGCTGTACCTTTGGGACTTGTACATCTAGAGTAGAGATTGAATAAATCTGTTTATAAATGTACAGTTTAATTTCAGCAATTACTGCACTTATTTTAGATTTCTATACACTCCTGTGACACCTATTGAACCCTTCCGAGCTTCCCAACTCGTTGGAGGTGACGTAGGATCCGAATGGTATCGGGTTTGACTCGATATCCGGATCTTGGGTCGTTATAGGGCATGAGTGCCAAAAGACATTACAAGGCAAAGGACAACTACAACATGTTTTTCAGCTCAAGTATATGAGTCTGACATGCAATTATCCCCGCCAAAATAACCGAGATGTCGCGACTCTGCCTCCGCATCAGCTCGTTTGGCCTTTGCCTCAAAGGCCCGTGTTGCCTCCATGCGTTCCTCTGCAGCCTTCATTAAAGCCCCAGCTTCACGGTTGGAGTTCTCCATTTGGAGCGTATCCTCCCTACTTTGAGCACGTGTAGCTTCTAATTGGGCAGTTCACTCCCCTAAAGACATAGCAAGTGCTCCTAGATTGGCCTCTTCTTCTTGGATAGCCTACAAAGTCTTGGTCCGTTGCTCTTGAGAGATGTGCAAGCGCATGAACATGGCCCATACTCGCTCGAGAGTGACCATCCATGGCTTGTGAGGGAATTCGAGGACGTGATAGCCCGTGGTCAAGCCCGTCAGCTTCACCCACATGACTTCAACCGTCATAAAAAGATCACACCTGATGTGATTATCTAGTGACTGGATCAGTGAGGCAGTGGTCTCTACTCCAGACAGGGGTTCCAGGGGCTGGGGGGTAATTGGCCATTCAACCCCCAGTGCTAGAACAACTTGTGCTTCTCGAGCAGGGGCGTCCGAGATCACCACAAATCAAGACAACAATGATGAGCATGCTAAGTAACCTTCTGTTGAAGCCCAGTGTAAAGATTGAGAAGGTACAAAGACTAAGTACAATGGTCAAACTTGTACCTATTGTAGGTTCAACACCAGCTCGGGTCTCCACATCATTCGAAGAAGGCACCCTGGTCACCTCCGACCCCTGGTCAACTACCTCAAGATGGATAATAGGGGGTATTTCCTCACGGCTCCCCACATTGGATCATGAAGACGCCAAGGATGAGGAAGCTGCGACCCAAGTAGAAAGGATATGAGTTGACCATGGCCCTACATTAGGGTTAACCCAGATGAAGCTCATCCACCGTCAGTCTTACTCTCACCTGAGGAGGAACCAGCTGAGGATCTGTCGACGCCTTCTCGCTCAAAGTAGCCCCTTGAGTGGGGGTTCGACTCGAGGTAGACTGGGAGGAGGAGGTCCAGCCGGAGTTCGAAGAGGCCCTCCCTGATTGAGCTCCCTCACCAGATGTGCCCTCGATGTCCACCTGGGTGTCATCACCAGCTTGAGGGTCTGGTGCTGTCATTTAAAAGTAGAAAGGAAACATGAATCAACCAGTGTCACAAAAATGGAGAGGAGGGAAGATGGGTAAGCAAATACAAAGAATCCATACCCAAGTTGTCCCCCTCCTGAACAACAACCATATAGGGCAGAACACGTGGGACTAGGGAGTTTGGTATGATAAGACCATGGTCCTCTAGTTCACCAGCTCCCCCTTCTAGGGGGTTAGTAGTCGTTGTCCCCTAATCCCTTGTTACTTCGGCATCATCAAGAGCTCCAGCCGCTGATCGAGATGTCTCGACCACCTCAGAATGCAGGATAGGCTCCTCAGTCATAGGCTCTATCACGGCCTCCATGGTCGCTGGTACGATAGTCTCTGTAGCCGCCTCCATAGTTGCCATCACAGGTTGCCTAGCTATTTCGACGGGATAGTGCCTCGAAGGTGTTGTAGCCTTTAGGGCACCCCAGACAAAACTCCTACCTACCTACCAACCTTGAGAACAACGGGATTGGAGGTGGTCACGTTAACTTTCCTTGCCTCTCTCGTCTCCACACCAGTAGTGGCTGGAAGAAATTGAATGACAGTCAGTATCACAAGAAGAATACACTATCCCATCACAAAAAAGGGGGGGCAAGTGGCAATGAGGCTATATGGTACCTATCTCAATGCCCACTTCCCCACTTTCAAGAGGGCTCCCGCCACCTGGTGAACCGCCAGTTGTCACCATGGGGGAAGAAGAATGGACAGCATTTGGAGGGTGACTTGAAGAGGCCTCCTCCATGCCAACCCCGTGAATCACCCTCAACTTGAGCATCGGGTCCTCCAACAATTTCATTACTTCTTCATATATGGGGACCTCGCTGGGATCCCCGACCTGAGATAGTGTCTCCCTTATTGTGGGAGAGAAACGTGCATCTGCGGCTGCCTCTGCAATAACTTATAGAAGTTATGGTGAGGTTGTCAAAGTAGATACCAGATATATCACATGCCAGGATTGCCAGATAACAGCTTACGGGAGCTACTAGGCTCATCGAAAGGGCTGGCCCCGGCTAAATAGGAAGGGAGGATGGACCGCTACCACCGCAGCTCCTCCTCCTTGCCCTCTTCAGAGGAGGCCCGCTGTCTCCTGCCACCACTTCTCCCCCGGCTCCATTGATGGGTGACCCTTTAGGACCCACATACTCAAGAATATGTCAAACAGTTGGCAGACGACCACAGGTGTGAAGACTAGATTTAAATCATGAAGGTTACCAATGGCCTTACCGTCAGGGCCCAATGGAATTTCAGGCCGCATTACAAGTTGTTCTGATTTTAGCCCCACGGCTCGGGCAGCATTGCGCACAATCTCTAGGAACGTCACGGGCGTGTCAGCCACTTATAATTTGGGTATCAGCTCTAGCGACCCGGTGCAGCCTACCACATTAAGAAGATGCCACCGCCAGCTGACAACAATATCCCCAGCAACTAAGCCTGATGGTAGGGGCTTGGACTTCCATTTCCTATCTCGACGAAATTGACAGCTCACCAAGAAATGATCCAGCCAAGAGTAGGCCCTAGGATTGGCGGAAGTCCTCTGACATGAGCTAGAGGCCTGCCCAGCTTCCCCAGCCCCGCATATGAGAGGGCGAAGCACCGCCATGTACGTGGAGCGCTCAATTGACTATTGTCACTCCCCACGCTGCCATGGGTAATAGATTCGCTCCACATCTCCACAAATGCAAGGAAGATGGGCGTGGAGGAAGTCAGCGCTAATCTTTATTGGCAGCAAATCCTTCTTCATCAGTCGGGTCTCCTCGGCCTTCCTGATGGCTTGGGCTAATTGGTGAAAAACGTTGTTGCGCTCGAACCACCATTGAGCAAAATAAACGTTAATCTTTCCCTATCGATCCTACGGAGGGAACACCCACTAGCCTCCATCGTCGCGGTACATAAACTTGAACCATGAGGCTACAACTATGTGAGCATCCTTGTGGCGATACAACCGATTAGCTAATACAAATTCTGAGGTTGGAGGAATTAGCTACTTATAGCCAAAACTGCCACTGAAGCGATGTGGGTAGTACGGCTCCAAGATGGCCGCATTTCCCTGATGCAATACTAAAACACTCAGGTGGGTGCTCTGCACCCAATTGATCAAGATAGAGGCCCCCATATCTATCTGGTTGGGGAGCCGATGAACCAGCTTGCTGCCATCTTCAACCACATAAGGGTGATGGTGCAGTGTACAATAGTCAAAAGGCAACCCCACGCTGTTGCCTAGCGGTAGAAAGGCTAAACTACAATTGGCATTCGAATGCTGATGTTGTGTGTCTGCTTTCGCTTAATTAACGAACTTGAACGGTAATGGCGCTCAAAGATTCCCTACTTCAACACTAGACGTAAAGCTCGGAAACAACAAACCAGCCTAAACGCCCATGTAATGAAGTGGCAGTTGTAGACTCTTCTCCCTGGGGCTCGGGTGACTAGTCAATACCCCCAGTGAATGATATATGCTGGCCAGTGTCGCAAGAGCCAAGGCCAATCGTTTCCCCGTGCTAACAGACATTTAGGGTATAGCACCTCGGCCCGCAAGGTCTCCTCTTCTCCACAAGGGGGCACGAAGGTGGAGAGCCAATATGCTAAGTATGCGGGCAAGTAGGTGATATCCGGAAGACCATGAGGGTTCCATCCCTCTCGCGGCGCATATAGATGGGGATGGTGACGCCCCAAATTGATCTCCAGTTGCTCATAGTGGTTTGGTGGGGCACCATCTCGAGTAAACCCCTCATAGAAGTAGAAAGGACCATTGTAGAAGTGACAAATCCAAGCATTTAATGTCACACAGTCCACTCAAGTGGATTTATCCTTGCCAGCTCGAGCCAAGTCTCTCCATACTTTTATCAGATACCGGTAGCTAAAACTGATCTCATACCGGCCTACACCAACAGTCATGTTCCGGTGAAGCTCGTCTAGCACCACTTCTTCATACATATGGCCGACAATGAGGAGTCCAGAAATCTCATGGAAGGACCATAAATCCAATGCGGTCTCCCTCTCTGTAGTAACAAAAGTGTTCCACATGTGATTGAATCTCTCTATCAGTTCCTACAGCAGACCTACATTCTGTGGGTATTGGTACGAACCGACTGTCACGGCATGCCTGATCCCTACTGCTTCCAGCGGCACCCGGTAATAATGGAGAACACCCATTAGCCACTCTATGGCCCCTTGATGATAGCGGTGAGAAGGAATCACCGCCCACCTACCATACCAACTCGACACGCTCAACTGAAGGGTCCCGTCCAGCATACATAACGGGTCATAACTATCCTTCACATACTCCCGGTCGAAGGGTGCCAATACCATCCCGGGCATATGCTCGTGGGAAGCTCGATGGCGTTCGTGTAAATCCCAGCTAGCCAAAAACAAGGACATAACTCAGATGCGAAAGTCATCATACTATGCAAAGAAACCCAGGAACTCGACGTCCGGAAACTCCACAGGTCGCTTGAAGCCCATCGGGAAGCTAGGGTAGGAGAAGGTACAAGTTCCCAGTAGGCTATCCTGGTCACACAAGATAGTGATCTCCATGCAACATCGTTCGCTCGACAAGAGGGGGTCATCGTCTTCCATTCCCACAGGTGGGAAATTTTGTAAGAATGCGCAAAGGTGCCGATCCAGGGGGAAGTGACAAGCGTAGGAGCCGGAGCTATCATACTCCCAGACTTTGCCTGCTTGCCTAAGCCGGTCAACCTCTACTGTTCCTTCACCTTCCCTGGCTTCAGCTACTACTCCTTCGGTGACCCAATGATGGCCCTGATCCATAGCATTGAAGACCACCAATGTAATTGTCATTGGGAAAAAAGGGGGCATGAATCACCCTGTACGACGTACAACAAGAGCTCTTCGAGCTTTTTGTCGGGATGTCTCCGAGGCCCAACGGTCACTACCAGAACGAGACATGATGTCGAAGGACTGCAATGACAGTAGGAAGAAAGGTTAGAAGAGTAGATAAGAGGACATAGGTCGTCTGTTGTCATCGTCAATTCCAACCGACATCTTACAGCACGCTTCCGGTTTCTAGTACCCAGCTTCCAACCTCTAGTATCAATATCCTAAACCCAATTGTCAGTTTCTAATATCCAGTTTCCAATTTTCAATATCCGGCTTCTAATATCCAGTTCCAACACCCAGTTTTCAGTATCTAGCTTCCAATATATAGTTCCTATACGTTGAGGCTTGCATGAGCTTTATCTCTCCGACCAAGTGAGATATTTCAGGGGCCCTAAGCATTATCCTCAGATCACACAGTTATTGTTTGAAGATGATACTTTAGTATTCACTGATGGAGCGGGTACATCTGTGCTCAATTTTTTGAAGTTCATACAGTGTTGTGAAGCTTTGTATGGCTAGCTGGTTAATTCATCGAAAATAGCGTTGTTGTCTATAAATCTTCTTCATCCAATGTTCAACATTCCATATCACCTATTACTTGTTATTCTATGAAGCAATTGCCTCTTAAATATTTGGGCATCATGCTTTATGATCAGGGGTGAACAAAGAGGTCACTCTTTTCCCATGTTATTGCGAACATTCACTCAAAAATTGTAGCTCCAGAAGTCCTGTTTATTATCTATAAGGGGGAGGCTAACTCTCATTAGTTAAGCATGTGCCTTCGAGTATTCCTCTTTACACTTTGTCAACTTTATTTGTTCCCTCAGCTACTTTTTCGATTTATGATAATACTAGAGTTGTGATTGATAAATCGGCCCCCTCCGCCATGTTTTGGTTTGACGAGAGTGGGCTAAAAAGATTCCATTGAAATCCTTTATTCCTCCTGATGATTCTTAGGCTACTATGAGTAATGCACATGTCACTGACAGAGGTTGTTAACTCTTTCGACCATCCTCACGTGATGCTTGCTCGGCACTATGTCCTCCTGCCTTCTATTATCTCGCCCATCTTTTCTAATACCACAAGTGAAGACAAATGGATTTGATGTCCCGCCTAGCCAGAATGGTGACTTCAGTTCTAACTCTGCAATAAACCTCTTGATGGCCAGCAGATCAAGTGTAACTTGGTCAAGATTTTGGGGTCCTCATCTTCTCATTAAATGGTCTATTCATGCCTGGAAAATCATGCACAACTGTCTATCTACGGATAATAATATTAAGCGGAGTGATATATATATATATATATATATATATATATATATATATATATATATTGCTAAACAAGAGGACAGAATCCTTACAAAAAGCTCCTCCCGTCATTTCTTTTCTTCCATAATTGAGGGGGGGGCGCTGGCAACAAAAGATCATGTCCCCTTTGAGCCACGTCAATGCCAATCGCAAGGCCCGAATCATAAAAGAGGGCGTAGATTAGTCGTACTCCTGTCATGTGATCAGAGGATTATGAATCTTATTGCTTGCTCATTCCGTGCAGAGACCGGTGCAGAGGGTTAGGGCTACAACGGAGAAGCGTCGTTTCCACGTGCAACACCCATCGGTTAAGTTCCCGTCGTACCCCCCCCCCCCCCAAATCAGATCTCCGTTGTCCCCCCCCCCCACTTTTGAGTTTTTTTTCATAATACTTTTCTTAAATCCTTTATTGTGTCAAAATCCATCTTGCGTTTGCGTTAACTTGTGTAAAAAGTATATATTGTAATCTAGAAATCCTATCACAACCGTTCAAACGTTCCTATGACCGGACATTTACGGAACATCATTATTGAAATGAAATGACCATATTAATCTTATCTTATCTTTTAAAATTATTTGATTTATATTTACTTACATATATGTCTTTAAATTTTTTTACATAAAAAATATTATTATAAACGATTTTAGCGATGCATCATTCCTGAAAACGTACGAGCATACATATTACTATTATTTTGAAAAACTTTCAAATATATCATCATAGTTAATTTTTCTCGATAGAATCACCAACATTCCTAAAAGATGTCAATATTTTCGTTAAGTGACTATCAAATGACCAAAAATATCCCTTAGATGGTCAAATGACCAAAATTACCCCTCATAGAGAGAGAGAGAGAGAACGACGGGGGGAGGGGTGGTCGACAACGGAGGGAGGGGGAAGGGGCAACATGGCTGTTTGGGGGGGGGGGGGGTTCCGGAGCTGTGCAAGGGGAGGGGGCTCCAACAATGCATAGGGGGGGCAATCACACTAGAGAGAGAGTGTGCAGGGAGGGCAACGCCGAAGGTGTCTCTCCTATTGAGTTATGGTTTTGATGATAACTAAACTTAATGTGTGATTACATGATGATAACTAAATTTATGGTTGATTACACATATTTTTGATGATTGTGTTTATTCATCTTGTTGTTTATGATGGTTGCATATGTTTGTTTTACAAGAGGCAAGAGATTTTATAACCCCTTTAATGTCAACAAGTATGGTATTAACCCTGACTATCTTGCATGCAGGATCAAACTCATGGCAGTAACCTGGTAAACCAAACTTGTGGATAAGCACCCCCTGCTCCTCTATAATTCATTATAGGTGGTATATGTCATTTACTGTCAAGCACCATTGGTAAGATTCTTACCTTGTCATAGTCATCAATCTCACCATGGATATTCTATATACCCCTCATTTCTAAACTTCATTCATGATATTTGAGGTTCACAATGATAATTTGGTTTGATAACTTACAAGTTCACTCTTCAAATGCATTAGTTTCCCATTCCAATCATGGTAACATGCTCAAATGGTCTTGATGTTTCTAATGCATAAACTAAGTGAAATCCAACCCCCAAATGTATGAAATAAACATCTACTTAAAGTCATTGTTATTTGGAGGTATTTCATTGGGCTAACACTTCAACTTTACAGGACTAGGTCATTCCGGTTAACCAAAATCGCCAAATGCAAAAAGTCTCATATTGCAGAACTGGCGGTCGACCGCCCCAGGTCGAACGGCAGCAGCGGTCAACCGCCCCAGGTCGACCGGAAATTCCAAGGATCAAATTTCTACAGGGTTTCTTAGTAGCGGTCAACCGCCAGCTTCCACAGGTCGACCGCCAGTCCCGAGCCAACAAAAGTTGACTTTGTTCTCCACTTCGAGAAGAGCCATTCTCCTTGTATTTCTTTAATCCTAATGACATCCAATCATCCACAAAACATGGATCTGGTCTGGAGGATGTCCAAGGACAATTCAAAGGTTATAAAACCTACACAAGAAGGGTTGGAAACCCTAATGCTTCAATTGGAACAAGAGAGATCAAGGGAGGCTAGAGGAGGTGATTCACGGGTACTGTAGCACCTCCGTGAACAGTGCTTCGGGCTGGAGTTCTCCATCCATTCCAAGGGATTCAAGATGTTTCAAGCCAAATCTGAAGCTAGCAACCTCTAAGGAAGAGAAGAGCCAAGGAAGCAAGCAACGATTCCAAGAAGAGTGCCTAAGGGAGAAAGAAGAGAAGCCAAGCAAGCAAGAAAGGAGAAAAGCCAAGCAAGCACGGATTGAAGCTCCGATCAAGTGAAGATACGTTCAAGATCCGCAACATGCATTCAAGGGGAACCCAAAACAAGAGTTTTCTAAACTAAGCCTCATCGTCTTTATGTTTTGGGTGTTGTAATTGTGTTCATCATAAACTGCAAACTCGTGTGTGTGTGGATCGTTGTTGGATCCGTGGTCGTGTGTGTGTGTGTCGTATTTGATTCGTGTGTGCGTAGGTCTTCTTAGATCTACGTGTGTTGTGTGGTTTTATCCAGATCTTAGTGTTTGTGTGTGTGGATTGCTGCACTTGTAGCAGCAAGTGTGTGTGTTGTTGATCCGGTTGTTGGATAGTGTTGGAGACCTCGTCTCCGTGGGTGTGTGCGTGTTGGGGCGCGTCCTCGTGTGTGTGTGTGCAAGCGTCATCCTGTGTGTGTGTTTGGAGCGTCGTCTCCGTTTGGAGATTTGTCCCCAAGTGAAGCCTCACCGGATTTGGTGAGGGGTGGACGTAGGATTGTCGTCGTTGCATCCGAACCACCTTAAAAAGCGCTGTGCATCGTGTTTTGAATTGTGTGGTTCGATCCTTTTTCTTCTACCTCCATTCTACGTGTGTGTTAGTGTAATTGTGATTCCTGATTTATCTACATATATTTTGCTTAATCCATATCCTCATCTATTAAGTTTGATAAATCTGATTTGTGATCAAATAGTTTTGAATCTCTTATCTAGCATTCTATCACATATTTCAAAAAGGGTAAAAGCTTTCGTAAAATTTATAATCACCCAATTCACCCCCCCTCTTGGGTGTCTTTGATCGCGGGACTTCAATTGGTATAAGAGCTAAGGCTCTAATTTCCTAGATCTAACGATCTAGAGTGATCCAGATCAATGACTACCATTATGTACACTTTGAATTCTCCACCGATATTTAATAGTTGCAATTTCGATTTGTGGTTAGGAAGGATGCATAGTCTAGTCAATTCATACGACCCTAAGCTATGGAAGCTTATCTCTCATAGTCCCTATGAGTTGCCAAAAGATAAAAATGTCTGGACTGAAAATATAAAACTTTAACATGATCAAAATTGTTTAGTTTTAAAATTGCTTATTACTGCAGTCAATTCTAAGTACTTTCCTTTTGTCTCCCATTGCAGATCCGCGAATGACATCTTGGATGGATTAACCAAAATCCGGGAAGAGCATGGAGACCAATGTCTTGTAGGAGGCACGAGTGAACAAGGGAGCGATCAACCAAGTGAATCAAGCTCAAAGGTAAACTCTGACTCTGATAATGAAGATGAATTTGAATATGAAGAATTATTGAATGCTTATGAAGAATTGGTTGATAAATACAAGAAAGTTTAATCTGAAAACACAAAATTGAAAAAGAAATTTGAACTTGCTTTTCTTGAGAATGCTTCTTGTAATAAATGCTCGGAACTAGAAAAGGAGAATAGTGCTATGTTAATTCAGAACTCCTTACTTGAAAGTAACGTGATAAATCTTGAAAAACTTCAAAAAGAAAATTCTTCATATAATAAATGCCTTGAATTCAAAATTGAAAATGAATCTCTTTTGACTGACATCGAAAACCATGAAGAAATCATTTCATATTTGAGAAAAGAAAATGAAGAATTGAAACAGTTGAATAATGCCATTTATGAAAGACTGCTTTTTTTTGAAAAAGGAAAATGTGTGCTTGTTGATGAATGCGAAAAGGTGCATATATTAGAACAAGAAATGGAAAGCTACAAAATCATCAATGAACATTGGAATGAAAAAATCACTTCTTGTGAAAATAAACTTCTTTCCTATAAATTACACATTGCATCTCTTGAGAAAGAGATTGTTGACTTGAATGCTTCATTGTCTAGATTTGTAAATGGTCAAGAAAATTTAGACAATTTGTTAGGGATGAAAGTGAATTTTCAAAGGGAAGGGCTGAGATTTAATCCTGTGAACAAAAAGAAGTTTGAAAACAAAGTTTATACATCTTTTGTGCACAGTTCAAACATAGCCAGCACATCAAATGTGTCCCCAAATCAATCTTCTTCACAGACAATAAAAAGATCAAATGAAAATCTGAAAAAGAAAAATCATGTTGCGCACATACATGCATCCACAAAGAAAATCAATTTGCATCAAAAATTCAAAAATGCTGCTTGCTCCTCTAGTGCTTCAATTGCTCACCATGTTATGCATGCTAAAAGGAAAATCTAGAAGTGTGATGTTAAGCAGAACTTGAACCAAAACTTAAAATTGAAATATAATTCTGCTAATGCTCATGCTAGGAAGCACAATACTAAATACCATGTTACCAACAAAAATGTCTCGTGTTTCTATTGTGGTAAACGTGGTCATTTGATACATGATTGCTTCAGTATGAAAAATGATGAATTAAGAGCATGCATGAAAATGAATGAATTCAAAAATGTAAGAAAGTTTTCAAATGGATTTGAGAACTCCTACATTCATGCTAAAAGACCACATGTGAAAATGGCCTCTGTGCATTGTTTTTATTATGATAAATCTGGGAATGTCAAGCATGACTATTTTCTAAAGAAAAATGATGATTTGAAGTGGAAATCACATGCCCATATTGCTGCTAATCCACAAGGACCCAAGATGATTTGGATACCCAAAAATGTCAAATGAGAAATCAGTTTTGCAGGTGTGCCTTGAGAATGTAAAGCATGAAATCTATTTTCATCAAGGAGGTACGGCACACAAGTGGCATAAGTCGGGTTGGAAGAAAAATAATCAAACTGAATCTGAGCACTCAGGTGATATCTCTCCTACTCTCTCTAGTGACTATGTAAGGTTTTGATTAATTTTGAGTCATATAGTCATGTAGTCTTGCATATGTCTGTACATGCATTCTATTCATAGTTGTTTGCATGGTTGTGCGCATATCAATTGTCTTATAGCATCTTGTTGTAGGAGAGCTTGGATATCCTCCTAATCATGATTTCACTACATACGTTGAGTTTGTATACACTCTCACGTTTGCATACACCCTTCACGTACTGTCTTGCATAAGTTGAACATTGTGAATCCATGTCATAATGCATAGCAATCCTCCTACCCTCATCATCCTCGACTACATAGTATGTCAAATGGTGACATGTAGAAGGGCAGGTTACGCCTGTCTTAAATCTATCACTACGCGTGAGGTGATCTTCGGATCTAAGTTCTCCGCCTGGTACTATGAGTCATTTACCTAAAAGGCCGCATATGGCATTAGATTTTTACTGAGCATATCATAGTCATGCACACATTGAGGGGGAGTCATCAGATTCGTCATATGAACTTAATATTTCGATTCACAACTGAGTTATGCATTTAGTCTAGAGCTTCTGAAGGGGATGTCGTTTGTTAAGGGAATTTGTCATAACATTGTTAATGAATTTGAATCGAAATTGACAAATCAAATCATTTTATCCTTGAATGCAGATTTCACTTCCAAAATCTAAATGATGATAGGCTGGTCATGGCCAAGTTTGAGTCAATGAAAGGAATACCTTGCAAGGATGAAAAATGATGAAAATCTTCTCAATTGCCACCAGGAGATGAGATACCAGAACTTGAACAACCTCCAGGATCGACTTAAGCACAAGC
Organism: Amorphophallus konjac; assembly: GCA_022559845.1. Classification (NCBI taxonomy): domain Eukaryota; kingdom Viridiplantae; phylum Streptophyta; class Magnoliopsida; order Alismatales; family Araceae; genus Amorphophallus; species Amorphophallus konjac. The sequence continues at coordinate 340,057,994 of CM040126.1, read as the reverse complement.
TGATGAAAGTCCTTGTACGTGCTAAAGCAAGTACCCAAGGCATGGTATGAAAGGTGGAAAGTTTGGAAGATGATGGATGCTCAAGGCACAAGTATTGACAATAAATTTCTGAGCTCTAGTTTGGAAAACATAAAAAAAAAATCTATTTTTGTTGTTAGAATGCATTACATTTTTTCATGAATCACCATTGCATCAATGCATTTCATGAATCTAAAAATTCATCTGTTTGTTTATCATTGCATGACTACATGGTATATCAAATGGTGATTTGAGGAAGGGCAAGTCATTCTTATCTGAAGACTATCACCATGTGTGAGAATGTGGCTTCACCTGGTACCATGAGTCACTTGTCCATTTAGGTCATAGGTTGCATGTTTTTCAAAAATAAAAATATCATTGTGTAAATTATGCACATAGAAAGGGGGAGCTTACTTTTGAATGAATGTTTCTGCATTGTAAATTGAACTCATCCTTGTGAAAATGCATCTCATATTAATTGCCATATCTGAGTTGATCGTGACATTGTTGTGTGAGTTTTGGGACTTCAATTTTTGGAACTAACAATGACCTGCTAGTTCTTTTAAGGCTATATAAGTGAAGACATATAGTGATACATATTGAATTCAGGTATTGATTCTAAAACTTGAATGGCATTGTAAACTCTGAAGATTTTGATGATTTTTGAACAGCTTTCAATATGAATTGCTTGAGGTCTTTTCAACTTGACTGAATATCTGGTATATCAAATGGCATCTGTGGAAGAGTGGATCATGTCCACTTGGAAGCATTCCTTATGCGTTGAGCTGGGTCTTCGGACTAAAATCTTCGCCTTGTACCGGATCTTGAAAATTGAGATTGGTTGATTTGTGAATAAATCATTGAGCTGAGTTACTTAAATTGAAAATTTGTTTTTGATGAAATGTTTCACACATTTGGCTTGTGGATGGTTTCTAATTTCAAAATCTATGAAATGCTCTTGAAAATCTGACTTTGAACAATTCTGAAAGTTGGGTTTCATTGTTTAATTTTGATCATTTATGCACCCTTATTCATAAAGGCCATGTCATGAAAAATGTTGTTGATTCATGAATAGAATGTGGATGGTTTTAATGAGAATTTATCACACCGGCTTGAAAATCAAAGCTCTCATCTTACTTTTGCATCATGTCTTCCATTCTCATACAGTTATAGGTTGCATGCATCAGAATCCAATGCATTAGGTGCATTTAGTTCACTCAAATGAAAAACTAAAAACTCACACTTTGCACTCATGTTAATTTTTGCATTGCATTAGACCTCATGCATTAGCTGCGTTCAGTTCATTCAATTGGTATCAGTTACATATCTGCATTGTATGTTGCATACATTCCCTCTATATGCTTGCTTGATACTATATGCTATTCACCCCCATCCTTTGGCATTTCTATGGCTATATATCTCCTTGCTAAATAATGCTGCATTTGAGTCATTATTAGATTGTTTAATGTCGTACACTCTGGGGGAGTTTATATTTCATAAGTGCATCTATTTAGGGAGAGTTGCATTGTTATGTATTCATGATATTTTCGATATACATGCTGAATCAAATTCGTACACTTCATGCACAAAATGTGAAAATGAGTGTTAAAGATAAGGATATATGAATTTCTTTTCAACACTCTCGAGATGTTAAACTTGCTGCATGTATGTTGAAGAGATAGTTGAGGAAAAAGCTGCATACCTATCTTGTTTAAAATTTGAGATGAAAATGAAAGATAGAGCAATGCTCGGTCTCACTGCGTAAGCTGGGCACATGTCTCCTGAGACGTAATGTGGTTCATATCTGAAAAGTGTTGACTAGTATCTCTATTCAAAATGAGGTAAAATAGTTCAGTATTCTGAGTAACCGGGGATTCTGGCATAAGCTCTATGAGTCTACTCACGTAACAAAGAATTATTTGAACCTGATCACTCTTGAAAAATTCTGACTATCATATGATATTGGTTGAGTTGAAAAATGTTGGTGAAAACTCATTGTGGTATAGCGTAGCCTCTAATACGCTGTTCTAAAAATTGAAGTGCAGTCTGTAAAATATCTCCATGTGTTAATCTGAAAATCTGAATATCCATATTGTAACTATCACTTTTCATGTTACTCGCATACACATCTGAAAAATTGATTTATTATGTATTCAAAAAATTAATTGACTGCATTAGCAATTGCATGAATCTCCTATATGATTGCACAATCTCCCATGTGCTACACATGTGCATTCTGATTGTCATGACCCTCATGCACCCTTCTTATACCTATCCTCTCTTAAATAAGTACGGGGGAGCTGAGTACATATACGTATCTGTTTGATTGTACATCTCATATGGCATCACTTGCATGTATTGCATTTCATGCATTTCAAACCAAAATATAAAAATCAAAAAATTTAAAAATCAAAGAAAATCCTTTTGATATGCCCTCCTGCTCTTGTTTGTTGTGAAAATCTGACATGGGATCTAGATTATGAATGCTATCATGCTGAACACCTCATCTTGTGCTCATCTTCCTCCATTGGTTCATATCCTTGAGGCCAATCACCACCTTCAATTGATATCAATACATACTTGACTGTATTTACTTTGGATGGTATCATATTGATTTGTGAGAACAATCACCAATTGGTTTCCTCTGATTAGAATCATATTGCCGTGTTTGTCTATGATTTGCCCTTGCTTATTCTATTTTTATATGATGGGCTATTGCTGTTTCAAAGGGAGTTGAGCTTGCTCTTCCTTATTTGGCTTCTTCCTGCTCGCTTGATACTGTTGTTGTGGGAGATAGATTTGCATTATCCCACTTTTTGATTATGTCAAAGGGGAGAAAAATTGATGCTTGTGTGATGTGAAACGACCTAAGGATGCAATGAGGCTCTGATACCAAATTGATGTGACACGACCCCTCAGACCTAGATTCGCAAGCAACCAAACCGAACGGCGGACTCACCCAAGAGGGTTCACCCGCGTCACGCACACCCGGGTCCGTAGGTGGACCGGCGATAGTGGTGAGGATCCGAGGTTGGACCTTTCTATTCCGGGGGTTTGTCAAGCTTAGGATGGACCCCCAAAGGGAAGTCCCGTAATCAATGGCACCCAAGAGGGGGGGTGAATTGGGTGAGCACAAAATTTTACCACAGATATACACAATATTAAGATTATGCAAGAATGCTAAAAAACTAATGCAGTAAAAACCAGATCAATCAAGGATAATCACTACAATAGCCTTTGGTACTAGGTGGAGTTAAGAAATCCATATATTTACTCACGTAAACTGTTGTCTTTCCGGCAAGAGTAACCTTGTCAGTCTGATTCCAACTTTTGATATACCAAGGATCTATTTGATGGTGATCAATAGAACTAGATCTAAAGATAGCAAATAAACTAAATCCACAAGCATGCTCAAAAGAGGGATAGGAGAAAAGGAACAAAACACACGGAGACAACGATTTTTAGGTGGTTCGGATGCCACAGCAGCAACCTACGTCCACCCCTCACCAAACGTGAGGATCCACACACTATCTTGTGAAAGGATACAAGATCAAACACACACACACACACACACACAAAGGCAATCAAACTTGACTACACACACACACACGGATCTGTGAAGATCTGCACACACACAAATGGTTTAGGATTACAACCAACACACTTTGAAACTGAGAAGGATGTGAAAATGAAAAACACAAGAACAAGGGCTTGATTAGTGCTCCTCCATAGTTGATGAAGGATTCTTTTGATGCAGCTTGAGATCCACTTGATCCAGGCTTGATCTTCTTCAGATGTGGCTTGATCTTCACTCTTGAAAGGAGGAAGAGGGATGAAGAAATCTTCTCGAGCACTGTTCACGTCTACAGTGCAAGCTTCCTCCTTCCCACCTTTGATAGACTCCTTTGATCCACAATGAGAATTAGGGTTTTCCAATCCCTCTTGTATATGTTTTATAGGTTCTTGAATGGTCCAAGGACTCCCCTAGACCAGATCCACAATTTCTGGAGAGTTTGGTTGCTTTGGGATTAAACAAATCCAAGAGGAATGGCTTTTCTCGAAATGATAAAAAGTCAACAATTGTTGGCAGCTCGGGGCTGGCAGTTGACCTGCAGAGGCCAGCGGTCGACCGCCAGGGGCCGTCCTGTAGCCATTTGACTGCTGGGAAAATAGGTCGACCGCTAGCTTCTAGCGGTCGACCGCCAGGTTCACAGATCACCAGACTTGAGTTCTGTTATTTTAGGTCGACCGCCAAGGGTCCACAGGTCGATCGCCAGTCTCCAATCCTGCAAAAATCAAGTGTCAGCTCACTTGAAACTTATCCATTGGTTCGATGCTTGAAATGGGCTTGTGTTATAGTTGATTACAAGTTGGTTTATATTCGATTTAACACATGGAAGGATTCATTAACACAAATTTGACATGGGGTGAAATTGATGGTTTAAAACATGAAGCTTCACTTGAAAATAAAGTACATGGGAGATAAATGTCCTGGGTTTTGTTATCATCAAAATCACTCGGATATGTTCAACAATCTCCCCCTTTTTGATGATGACAAAAACTAGGCATTAGATTTACATTTTCACCCATGTGCCTATGAGAGAGTTTTGGAAGCGACGTCAATCTCATTTGAAATTCAGTTGAAATCCATCAAGTTGAAACATTTGAACTCACGATGTGAAGGCATTCAACACGTCCATATCAGCGCAACATATCACTTCCAACACAAGCACGTCAACGAATCCATACCAGCCATTCAATACTTATTTCCCATATTGACAATAAGTGAGATAGGAGAGAGCCAATCTTGTGAATTCAAGGAGTGCATTCTTCCATTCATTCTCATTAGATCCATACAGGGTACACGGAATGCAAGAGGTGAAAGAGGGAATGCAACCATTAAATGCAAACCACTAATGCAATATAACCAAATAACCAAATGCAATACAATGTGCTCAAACTAAAATGCAAACGACAAACATGCATGCAAGAAGGCACACACACACACATAGCATATATATATGAGCCTAATAGCCTACTTCTCCCCCTTTGACATCAGCAAAAAGGAGAGGCATGGGATACAAAAAGTGGACAAAAGTAACACTAGAGACCCAAGAACAGCTACACAGCAGGGTGATCCGCAGCTTCCGTGACATGAACATCGTCCGGGATATCATCACCATGGGGGGAGCCAGCAGGAGCAGGAGCAGGAGGAGGAGGAAAATGATCCTCAAGGTTATGGAGAACCTCATCGTGATGAAGAAGCTAGTTACGGATGGAAAGAAGGGAGTGGTTGGTGAGGCGGAAAGCCTCACGGTTATCTTCATGGCTGGCAAAGAGAATGGCCAAATGGGTAGAGAGATCATCCAGAGTGTGGGTGAAGGAGTTCATTCGTCCAGTCATGGTATCCATAAAAGTGTCCAGACGCCCAAGAGAGGAGTCAATGCGGGTTTCCATGCCTAAAAGATGCCGGTCTAGAGCCTCATAGTCCCCCCAAGTGGAATGCCCAGCACCCTGAGTGGAAGACTCCCCGTGAACGTACTGCGGTGGTGGAGGGAGAGCCGGTGGAGGAGGCACATCTTCGGGCTGGAATTGGGCAGGTGCATCTTGGTGATCTTGCTGGGGGTCCAGTTCATTTTCTTCTTCACTGACATTATCTTCCCCATAAACTGGGACAGCACGACGAATTTCGCCATTTGCATCACGGTAATATCCCATATTAGAGAAAATCTTATGCTCATTATAAATGTCATCATGGCGGACCAGAACAAACTGCTCATCTGCCAATGGGACCCCGACAAAAGTGAACACTCCAGTGAGTTGAGAAGCATAAGGCAGGGACCGCCGTAAGTGTGTCCGGCATCGACTTATCAGCTGAGTCATGAGCCATCCCATATTAATTAATTCGCCATTCATAACATAATAGAATAGAAATCGGTGCACTTCGGTCACTTCATCTCGGCTGCCACTCTTGGGATAAATAAGTGTTGTAAACATATGATGGAGAACCCGTTGCAGTGCGGGAAAGTGGTTGGCATTGAGCTCAATGAGGTCACTCACACCACGGACAAAATCACAGCTCGTCATGGCAATGAAACTTGCCTCAACCTCACCATGCCCAAAAATCATGTCTGCACCATGTGAAGAGACACCTAGGGCAAGATTGAATAATTCTGAATTAATTCGGATCTCAATGCCCTGAACCATTGTGTACAAGCTTCCATTTCTTTCCACCAAATTACCATAGAACTATTGTACTAGATAGGGATAGAACCGGTTGTATCTAGTGACAAAGTCAAGCCACCCCGGTTGCATTGAAAAAACTGTATAAATGTCGGGCATGATTTCATTCATCTCTTGAAAATCGACAAGACGAGGGTCGATGATAGCTCTTGGAGGTAACCTGCGTGCGGGAGCTTGTGGTGGAGGAGCGGCCGGAGCTTCACGTCTCCGAGCACTAGGTTCCCCTTGGAGAAGACGCCGAGCACTCCTTCTAGGTGCCATTTAGACTAAGAAACCCGCTGAAAGTGTGATACCTCTACCTTGGGATGGAGAGAGAGACACCGGGGAGGACTGTGAACACCTTCTTCACGCTCTGGAAATCAGGGAAGGGCGACACAAGAGCACGAACGCTGGCGACGAGTTGTTCCGAGGTGGAGATAAATTGGCCGGATCGTGGTGGGAGAAAGGAGATGAGGGGTTTTGAGGGCTTAGATGGTGGGAGAGAGGTGTGCTAGGTTTAGGGTGGAGTAAGGGAGAGAGAGTGGAAGGCAATAGAATGGGAAATGGGGAGGAAAACCCCCTTATATTGGGGTTCGGACGCGGTTGAACCGGGGAGGTTCGCCGATGGCGGTCGACCGGCACGAAGCCAGCGGTCGACCGCTGGGGTATAGAAGCCCCAATGTGGACCCCGAGAGGAAAAGAGTTGAGCCAGCGATCACCAGAGATAGAAACGGGCTCCATGACCCTGTGGACTCCCCCATTTTCACAGAACATTTTTTTTCTTTTTCTTTTTCCCTTTTTTTTTAATCTTTTCTTCTCTTTTGCTAAGCCATGAATGATATCAAGCATGAGTCGACCACGGAAACCCTTGAGTAGAGACTGCTTAGAGCACTAGATCACGAGTCCACATATATCTATCAAGGAATATGCAGTTTTAGGAAAAAGTCAAGGAAGAAGTGTATATAAATATAGGTACAGGCACACATGCTAGGTATGGTCATACACAATAAAAAAATGAAACACACACAATGCATGTATCTCACATAATCTAACCAACGGAAAAATAGCCTAGTGCAGACCTAAGTACGTATGCCCTCACCCTTGCACATGCCAAGTTCTCTCCTGATTTTGTTGAATTGATCCTGATTTAGGGGTTTTGTGAAGATGTCAGTCAATTGGTTGAGTGTGTCAATGAACTTGAACTCAAAAACCCCTTTACCTACATGATCTCTTAGAAAATGATGCCGAATGTCAATGTGTTTGGTTCTGGAGTGTTGAACAGGGTTTTTAGAAAGACTAATTGCACTCGTATTATCACATAAGATGGGCACACAATCCACTTCAACATTCAAATCAAGCAATTGATTTTTTATCCAAAGTACTTAGGCTCCACAACTTCCGGCGGCTACATATTCAGCCTCGGCCGTTGAGAGAGCTACTAAATGTTGTTTCTTGGAGGCCCATGAGACAAGGCACCCACCGAGAAACTGACAGTACCCACTTGTACTTTTACGATCTACAATGCATCCGGCATAATCCGCATCGGTATAAGCAATTAAATCAAAAGAACTACCGATGGGAAACCACAAGCCAAAATCGACAATGCCAATAAGGTATCTAAAAATGCGTTTGACAGCTGATAAGTGAGATTCTTTAGGGCATGACTGGAAATGGGCACAGAGACATACACTGAATTGAATATCAGGACGGCAAGCTGTAAGGTACAGTAGTGATCCGATCATACCTTGAAACAGTGTAGAGTCTACTGTTTTACCATTTTCATCCTTATCCAGCTTTGTGGTAGTGGCCATGGGAGTTGATATGGGTTTTGCTTCTGCCATCCCATATTTCTTCAGCAATTCCATAGTATATTTGGCCTGATTGATGAAGATTCCTTCTAAAGTTTGTTTCACCTGCAATCCAAGGAAGAAAGTCAGCTCCCCCATTAAGCTCATCTCGAATTCTCCTTGCATAATTTTTGCGAATTCATCACATAAAACATTGTTAGTAGCTCCAAAGATGATGTCATCCACATACACTTGAACTACTAAAATGTCTTTACCTGATCTCTTTGTGAAAAGTGTTTGGTCAACCTTACCTCTCTTGAAACCATTTTCAACCAGAAATGAGGTGAGCCGTTCATACCATGCCCTTGGTGCTTGCTTTAGTCCGTATAGGGCTTTTTGGAGCTTGTATACATGTTGTGGATGTTTAGAATCTTCAAAACCTGGAGGCTGCTCTACAAAAATGTCCTCCTTGATATAGCCGTTAAGAAATGCAGATTTAACATCTATTTGAAATAACTTAAAGTTCAGGGAACAAGCATTGGACAATAAGATTCGAACAGCTTCAAGTCTAGCAACCGGTGCAAAAGACTCATCAAAATCAATACCCATGTTTTGGCTATACCCCTTGGCTACAAGCCGTGCCTTATTCCTAACCACCAATCCCGCATCATTTAGCTTGTTTCTGAAAACTCAACGGGTTCCAATAGTGAGATGATTCTTGGGACGCGGCACGAGAGTCTACACCTCGTTTCTTTCAAACTGGTGCAGTTCTTCATGCATAGCATGAATCCAGGATTCATTTTGAAGAGCTTCACGAATGTCCTTGGGTTCTTCTTGTGATAGCAAGGCCATCAAGTCTTCCTCTTCTACTTGCCTTAGAGAGGACCTAGTTCTTACCCCATCCTCCAAATTGCCTATTATGTTCACAGCTGGATGATCCTTTAAAAGAGTGGAAAAGCTGGGTAGATCAGGATGCTGCACTTGTGGTTCTTGTAGTGTCTCGAGTGTAGGATCTTCATCTTTTTCACTATTACTTGAGGTTGCTTTCAATGGTTCATCCTTAGCCTTGACACTCATTGAGTTCTTAGGAGCTTCATCTGCATCCACAGTAGAAGAAGTTTGATTTGTTAATTTTGATTTGGTTTCATCAAAAATCACATCAGGACTTTCCTCAACAACCAAGGTTCTTTTATTAAATAGACGGTAGGCTCTAGAATTGATTGCATAACCTAGAAAGATGCCTCTGTCATTCTTTTCATCAAATTTGCCTAGGTTAGACTTACCGTTATTGAGAATGTAGCAAGAGCATCCGAAAGGTTTAAGATAAGAAATGTTTGGTTTCTTACCCTTGTAGAGCTCGTATGGAGTTTTCTTTAGAATGGGCCTTACCATTGCCCTGTTGATGATGTGGCACGCTGTACTTACCGCCTCAGCCCAGAAGTACATGGGTAGAGAGTTCTCACTAAGCATGGTCCGAGCCATATACAATAACGTTCTATTTTTCCTCTCCACTACTCCATTTTGCTGTGGCGTCCTTGGTGATGAAAAGTTGTGTGTGTATCCTTGCTCTTCACAGAAGATGCTAAATTCATGATTTTCAAACTCACCACCGTGATCGCTCTGTATGGTAGTGATGAAGTGACCTCTTTCATTTTGGATTTTCCTGCAAAACACTCGAAATTCCATCAAGGCATCACTTTTATTGGCTAAAAATAGCACCCATGTGAATCTGGAGTAATCATCAACAATTACAAATCCAAAAGATTTGCCTCCTAGACTAGATATCCTGGTGGGGCCAAACAAATCAATATGCAGCAGTTCTAGAGGCCGGGAGGTAGAAACAATATTTTTATTTTTGAAAGAGGCACGTGTCTGCTTGCCTTTTGTGCAAGCCTCACAAATTCTATCGCTTTCAAATTTCAATTTGGCCAGACCTATCACCAAGTCATGTCTAGACAGCTTAGAGATCACTCCAAAACTAGCATGACCTAGTCTTCGGTGCCATAGCCATGCATTCTCATGGTTGTTAGCTACCAAACACACATTATCAATTAAAACATCATCAAGATCAATGGTGTACACATTGTTGCTCCTTCTACCGATGAATTTGATTTCATTTGAATCTTTGCACATGACAAGGCAGTGAGTCACATCAAAAATGATTTTAAAACCCTTATCACACAACTGACTTATACTCAGCAAGTTATGATTCAACCCTTTCACCAGAAGAACATTTTCAATCAAGGTCTCAGAATTTTTACCTACGTCTCCAACTCCGATTATTTTACCTTTGTCCTTCCCGCCAAAAGCAACTGAACCTCCTTCCTTTTCTTGCAGCTTGGAGAACACCTTCTTGTCCCCTGTCATATGTCTTGAGCAGCCGCTGTCCAGATACCATTTGCTCCCCCTGGCTTCAAGACATAGCTGCAAGAGACAATTTTCTAATGCAATTATTTTTGGTACCCAAACAAGTTTGGGTCCATAAAAGTTAGTCCAGCTCTTTGAATGTGTCCTTTTTGCCCATGGAGGATGATATTTAGGTGTGCTTTGTTTGAACCAACAGTTGGACATCACATGGCCAAATCTACCACAGTGAAAGCAATTAACATGTGAGAATGTTCCTTGGTGTATGTGTGGCTTAGACTGAACATGTTGGGGTTTGGTGTGAGAACATGAAGCATAGTCATTTTCTTGTCCATGCACGTGAGATGTGGTGATCTTGTGTTCAAAAGATTTTTTATTCTGGGGCATGTACCCCAATCCTTCTCTCCGGAAGTTAACTTTAACTCCCAAAATGTTGTCTAGGTTCTGTTTCCCTTTCACAAGCACAGAAAGAGTGGATTGCAGGTCAGTCACTTCTTTATTCAAGCTCACATTTTCATTTTTGATTTCTAACATGGAGAAAGTCAGAGTTTCTTTTTCATTTTTGAGTTTTTCACATATGTTTTCAATTTCACAAATTTTGCATGAAAGTTCCTCTTTAATTCTCTCAAGATCAGAAATTGTTTGAAGCAGAGTTTCTTTTTCTACATATATCTCAAACCATTCTTGTTCAAGTTTCTCAAATCTCACATAAATATCATCATGGGTTGACTCACCAACCTTTTTCTTGAGATCTTTATTTTCACTTTTGTTTTTTTTGTATCTTGTATACAGCTTTTCATATTCCACCTCCCACTGTTCATTTGAAATAAGGTCCGGGTCAGAATTTACCTCAGTTGAGTCATCTTCATGTGCCATAAGGCACAAGTTCTCCACCAGCTCTTGAATTTCTTCATCAGATGATTCATCCTCTTCGTCGCTCCACGTGGCGACCATGGCTTTGGGCTTTCTGAATTTACCTTTCTTGAATTTCTTCTTCAGATCTGGGCATTCTCCTCTCATGTGCCCGGGCTCCTTGCACTCGTAGCATATTATGCTACTTTGTTTGCTTGATTCACCCTTAACTTGATTGAACTTCCTTGGGTCCCTTCTGAAGTTGCCTTGAAAGTTCCTCTTCCTTCTCAAGAATTTCCTCACTTGATGAGTGATCATTGCCAAGTCTTCTTCTTCATTGCTTCCTTCACTAGATTCATCTTCTTACAGGTTATCATCAGACTGATGAGCTTTCAGTCCAACAATTTTCTTCCTTTTTGTGTCCTCCTCAGTGGTTCTCTTCATGTTTATCTCATAGGTCATTAGAGACCCTATGAGCTCATCCAACGGCAATGTAGACAGGTTTTTGGAATCCTCAATTACTGTGGCTTTTGTGTGCCATGCGGATGGAAGTGACCTCAAGACCTTCCTCACCAGTTCAGAGTCTGTGTACTCCTTCCCGAGGCTCTTGAGACCATTCGTGATCTCAGTTAACCTTGCAAACATTTCTGAGATTGTTTCCTCGGGCTTCATTCTGAACAGTTCACAATCACTGACGAGCAAGTTGGCCTTGGTTTCTTTAACCTCTGAGGTTCCTTCATATATGAGACGCAACTTGTCCCACATTTCATTGGCTGAGCTGCACATAGACACACGAGAGAACTCATTAGGATGAATAGCGTATTGCATAATATTCATAGCATTGAAATTTACAGTGGATTTTTTAATTTCTTCATGCGTCCATTTCTCTTCGTCATCCCCGAGTTTGTATGGACCCTTGTCCACAACTCTCCATATCTCATACTCCTAGGCTCTTAGAAACACATGCCTCCTATTTTTCCAATAGGAATAATTTGAGCCATCGAAGTAAGGAGGACGATGAATTGAGTGGCCCTCAGGCATAGTTCCCTTGTTTGCCATTGATCAGATCTTGCTCTAGATCGTTAGATCTGATAAAATTGAGCCTTGGCTCTGATACCAATTGAAGTCCCGTAATAAATGGCACCCAAGAGGGGGGGTGAATTGGGTGAGCACAAAATTTTACCACAGATATACACAATATTAAGATTATGCAAGAATGCTGATGCGGGACGAGACCACGGACACGACAAGCTTGTGACTGTCCCTTAACGAGGGAAGCGTCGAACGTGCACAGTTGAGAAACCAGCAATGAGCTAGGGTGGTTGGCTCTCACTTGTGCCCGGAACGGGTCACGGGACGGTCTCGCTCACTCTCTCGCAGTAGCGGTGATATGAAAATAAAGCGAGCTACGATCCTAGAACATGCTCTCTAGCAGCGGCATAAGCAAGTATATATGAAAAATAAGCAATTACTGAGTGTAGGGAGCAAAAACGATACCTCCACGCGCTCGGCGTGGGGAAGACGGACCCAGCCGAAACTCGTACTCCCGGAACAATAATACACAATATTACAGCAATACATGTCGCTGCCCACTCCACGCAGGGAGGTAAAGGGCTACACAATGGGGTCCGGGAGGACCGAATTCGGGTTGACGGGCGGCTTCTCGCGTTGATTCGGCAGCACCCGAACACGTGACGGTGGGGCCCACGTGCTGTCCGGAGGGACCGTGCGGGACCCGGTGTCACCACTGTGGTGGGGACACTTGTAGAAGTGTTCCCTAGGCTGGCGGCACGCTGATTCGCCGGCCGGAGGCCGGGCGGCTCCGTTCGGCACTGGTCGGAATGACCGGCCACGGATCTGCCGGTTCTATTTTTCGGCGCGCGCTCCGGCGAGAACGGACGCTGCGATCAGCACCGACGTCAGAATGCGACGAAACTGGTGCCATTGGAAAGCTGCTTCGAAGGGCTTCAACTCTCTGTGATTACAGAAAAATAACAAAGCCTGCACTTCCAATTGGCGAATTTTGAAGGTTGCTGTTGTACAGTGGCTTAACTTACAGATCTGCAGGGCTGTCCTCTGAGAACTGTCGTTGACCGCAGGGTAGATGTCCGATTCAGCTCTTGAGGTCTTCATCAAAGGTGTAGGAAATTGAGCTAGGAAGACGGAAAAATGGGTTTGGACAAGTTTGGATGTGGCTGCTAATTGATAGGATTTTTTTCACTAACAGTGGGTCAGATCTGGAATTTGACTAAAGGCACTATAGCAGAGATAGAACACGAATTTTGAAAAATGGATAGAGGGCAGATCAAAAATCAGGAAAAATGGTGGATGTAGGGGATGATGGACAGAACTCCCAGTAAAATTGGGAGGGTTTGGAAAATTCAAAAAGATGGTCGGAGATGGGAAAATCAGAGCTGTTGTCACTGTAGATAGAGATAAAATAGATCTGGGAATGCAAAATAAATGAAAATGGAAAATTACTAAATGGAGGAGTTTGGACGTGAAAATTTTGGTGGAGGTGGGGATTCAAGGCAAGAACACACCCTCAAAATTTCAAATCCATCTGAGCTCGTGGCTGGCAGCAAGAATTCACAAACTACACCTCTGTCCAGCAGGACAGAAACTTGAAGACGGCTCCGCGGCGACGGCGGCACAGATGAAGATCAGAGGTTGAGAGGGGAAGATAGAATGTGGATACACTCTAGAACTGGAGGTTGGAGGAGAGGAACCAGAGGGGAGCAGCTGGGGGCGCACCAAGCTTCTTGGATTACAACAAAAATTCTGATTTTTCATTAATTTTCACATGAAAATACAAGCTTATATATGATTCCAACCAAATCCAACCTCAACCCTTGGATCTAGGGGTGGGGATTGAAGGGCTGAGATGAGGTGTGAATAACACACAAAAACTAATAAAAAAATCAAGGGGAAGGGGGCGCACCATTGACCATGTGTAAGGTTGAATGGGGTAGGTGGCCAACCTATTAGAATGTTGACCCCTTTAACCCCATGTGTCCATATGACCAGCCCACCCTTCTAGATGTCCACCTAGGAAGGTTGACCAGGCCCACAAGGTGACATGGACCAATGGAAAAGGGCTGAGGGCCCCCTTGCTGGTCCTACTGCATAATTGCATAAAAACTCACACAATCCATGTGAATGACTCCTTGGCTTATAAAGCCTTACATTTGCGTACATACTTTCCCAAGGATATAAACACAAACTAAAAGGACATAAATGCAAAAGAAAAAGTACAGGCTCTGCGTCGATTCCCATCAACTCTCCCCGGGTGGGAGGAACTCGACCCCGTCGAGTAGGGGTATGGGTGCTCGGGTACTCCGGCGGATCCGTCACCGTGCCAAGTAACGCGGGTATACTCCACTCCAAGTGACCGTCACCTGCTCATTCCATATATACTCGATATGCACAAGCTGCTATGGGCTAAAGGTGGACACTCCGGGTGGGGCACTCTCAAAAGGGGAGGTGGCGGCTCGAAGACTCACTAGGAATCACCGCTGAGTCCCTGTAGGTGACTAGATCCGGGTGTAGATATGGAACCGATCCCATACTCATCGGGTGAGTCCAATCGCCTCTTACTGATAAGAGAATGACAACGAGCTGACACAAGACACATGCAGACTCTCAAACTACACACAAACCATGCAAACAAACCACACAAGACAAACCACACAAGGAAAACACACCGACTCATATATGACCCTAGACATACCTAATGTTAGTCCGACCCGTACATGGGTGACGGCGGACCAGGACACCCGAATGTGTGCCATGCATGCATTTGACGTAACCGGAGGTTGACGTCATGGGGAACTCCTAGACATACTACGATGCACCAATCATGGACATTGGGCTTGGATGCGGGAAGTCCGGGAGGTGCGGGTGGTTTAGAGGGATCGGGGAAACCAAAGTCTTCCTTACCCCCGAATGATGGTTCGGACCTATGGCTATGTGGAGTTTGCTTGGCCCGAGTGGAAAAGGTGGGATAGTGAACTCCGCGGAAGAAGGGTAGTGAGTATGAAAACTCGGGAGGTTCACTAGTGAAGGGGTCAAAAGGGTCGAAGAAGGTGTGACCCCATGAAGTGGGTTCCAACATGACATGGTCCCAAGTTTGGAATTCATAGTCACCGTCATACATTATGATCGGTGGGATGACGGACATGTGTAGAAAATAGGATTCCTCCCTTGGGCAAAAGGGAACGAAGTCAGACTCGGCCGGCATCGGGAGGAATAGAAGAATCTCCGTGGTGACACACCCCATGGTGCACTCGGAGGTAATGGATTCGAAGGCTGGATGGGTGAAGCTAAGACTAGCGGGTTGGTCAAAGCCTCGGGCCAGTAGGTGCGTTAACTTCCATTGCGTGTCTAATCCCATAATAAGGTCATCCAATGTATCAATATGGTGACTAGACCGAAAGTTAGTGTGGAAGGAGTTGACGGGCACTATAGGTAAGGTGGGGTCCATAGAAGGGTAAGGACGTGGGACCAAGCCATCCTTGAGCCAACTAAGAAGTGGCTCGCTATGTATAGCATACCCGGAAGAAACACGGGTGGCTCGGGATGGACATCCTCTAAATGTGGCTCCTCGAAGGGAGGGTGGCTCCCATGATGGGTGGCTAGAGGGGTGGGCTCCAGGAGAGGTGGCAAGCATGAATCCGAAGGTGGAGTGGGCCACTGGGGTTGGGTGGAGGGAAAGACGAGGGTGCTCGATTGAGCCCTATCCTTAAGGATGATCTTGCCAGGTAGGTAAAGTGGGTATAAGGTGCAAGTCCTTTTGCCCCAGTCAAGATTAACCTTTCTTTCTCCTAACCACGTTTGCCCTAAAATGATGCATGGACCAGCAAGTGTGCCGATCCTGCACCATGCACCATCGGTGTAAAGAACGGAGCCGACCTTCCTATAGAACTCAACACAAACAAAATCACCATCTCGGACAATCTCGCCTGTCTTGGAGAGAGACTCCACGATATCAAAAGCAACCCAATTATCCGACTCCCTATCGGTGAAATGGAGTTCCGTTGTGGACCCATTAGGTAGAGTGGCTTTAGAAATGATATAGGGTCGGGCTAGGAAGGCCTTGGCTTGGGCCACCAAAGATGACCACTTGGACGCATGGCCTTGGGGAACGGCCATGGATAGCGGACATGGACATGCATACACTCGAAGACAAGACACTAGACCGACTAATGCAAAGGTTGGGATGCATGCATACTAAGGACAAGACACCAAGACTCGGTACGGGGCGGAGTTAATCGATCCGAAGATCACTCGCGCAAGTGTGCGGCCTTCCCGATAGGCGTAGCCTAACATTCGGACAACACCTTTTTATATACCGACTAATGGTATGCAAATGCGACCCAAAAGACACTTTTTTGTTTTAAAACAATGATGACTTTAAACACGACTTAGACAATGACTAATGGCTAGACGTAAATGACACCCTTTTTTTTGACACCCTAGACTCAAACTCGCTCTGATACCAAATTGATGCGGGACGAGACCACAGACACGACAAGCTCGTGACTGTCCCTTAACGAGGGAAGCGTCGGACGTGCACGGTTGAGAAACCGGCAATGAGCTAGGGTGGTCGGCTCTCACTTGTGCCCGGAACGGGTCACGGGACGGTCTCGCTCACTCTCTCGCAGCAGCAGTGATATGAAAATAAACCGAGCTACGATCCTATAACATGCTCTCTAGCAGCGGCATAAGCAAGTATATATGAAAAATAAGCAATTGCCGAGTGTAGGGAGCGAAAACGATACCTCCACGCGCTCGGCGTGCGGAAGACGGACCCAGCCGAAACTCGTACTCCCGAAACAATAATACACAATATTACAGCAATACACGTCACTGCCCACTCCACGCAGGGAGGTAAAGGGCTACACAATGGGGTCCGGGAGGACCGAATTTGGGTTGACGGGCGGCTTCTCGCGTTGATTCGGCAGCACCCGAACACGTGACGGTGGGACCCACGTGCTGTCCGGAGGCACCGTGCGGGACCCGGTGTCACCACTATGGTGGGGACACTTGTGGAAGTGTTCCCTGGGCTGGCGGCACGCTGGTTCACCGGCCGGAGGCCGGGCGGCTCCGTTCGGCACCGGTCGGAATGACCGGCCACGGATCTGTCGGTTCTATTTTTCGGCGCGCGCTCCGGCGAGAACGGACGCTGCGATCAGCCCCGACGTCGGAATGCGACGAAACTGGTGCCGTTGGAAAGCTGCTTCGAAGGGCTTCAACTCTCTGTGATTATAGAAAAATAACAAAGCCTGCACTTCCAATTGGCGAATTTTGAAGGTTGCTGTTGTACAGTGGCATAACTTACAGATCTGCAGGGCTGTCCTCTGAGAACTGTCATTGACCGCTGGGTAGATGTCCGATTCAGCTCTTGAGGTCTTCATCAAAGGTGTAGGAAATTGAGATAGGAAGACGGAAAAATGGGTTTTGACAAGTTTGGATGTGGCTGCTAATTGATAGGATTTTTTTCACTAACAATGGGTCGGATCTGGAATCTGACTAAAGGCACTGTAGCAGAGATAGAACACGAATTTTGAAAAATAGATAGAGGGCAGATCAAAAATCATGAAAAATGGTGGATGTAGGGGATGATGGACAGAACTCCCAGTAAAATTGGGAGGGTTTGGAAAATTCAAAAAGGTGGTCGGAGATGGGAAAATCAGAGCTGTTGTCACTGTAGACAGAGATAAAACAGATCTGGGAATGCAAAATGAACGAAAATGGAAAATTACTAAATGGAGGAGTTTGGACGTGAAAATTTAGGTGGAGGTGGGGATTCAAGGAAAGAACACACCCACAAAAGTTCAAATCCATCTGAGCTCGTGGCTGGCAGAAAGAATTCACGAACTACACCTCTGTCCAGCAGGACAGAAACTTGAAGACGGCTCCGCGGCGGCTCGAAGGCGGCACGAACGGCGGCGGCGGCGGCACAGATGAAGATCAGAGGTTGAGAGGGGAAGATAGAAGGTTGATACACTCTATAACTGGAGGTTGGAGGAGAGGAACCAGAGGGGAGGAGCTGGGGGCGCACCAAGCTTCTTGGATTACAACAAAAATTCTGATTTTTCATTATTTTTCACATGAAAATACAAGCTTATATATGATTCCAACCAAATCCAACCTCAACCCTTGGATCTAGGGGTGGGGATTGAAGGGCTGAGATGAGGTGTGAATAACACACAAAAACTAATAAAAAAATCAAGGGGAAGGGGGCGCACCATTGACCATGTGTAAGGTTGAATGGGGTAGGTGGCCAACCTATTAGAATGTTGACCCCTTTAACCCCATGTGTCCATATGACCAGCCCACCCTTCTAGATGTCCACCTAGGAAGGTTGACCAGGCCCACAAGGTGACATGGACCAATGGAAAAGGGCTGAGGGCCCCCATGCTGGTCCTACTGCATAATTGCATAAAAACCAACACAATCCATGGGAATGACTCCTTGGCTTATAAAGCCTTACATTTGCGTACATACTTTCCCAAGGATATAAACACAAACTAAAAGGATATAAATGCAAAAAAAAAGTACAGGCTCGGCGTCGATTCCCATCAAATGCTAAAAAACCAATGCAGTAAAAACCAGATCAAGCAAGGATAATCACTGCAATAGCCTTTGGTACTAGGCGGAGTTAAGAAATCCATAGATTTACTCACGCAAACTGTTGTCTTTCCGGCAAGAGTAACCTTGTCAGTCTGATTCCAACTTTTGATATACCAAGGATCTATTTGATGGTGATCAATAGAACTAGATCTAAAGATAGCAAATAAACTAAATCCACAAGCATGCTCAGAAGAGGGATAGGAGAAAAGGAACAAAACACACGGAGACAACGATTTTTAGGTGGTTCGGATGCCACAGTAGCAACCTACGTCCACCCCTCACCAAACGTGAGGATCCACACACTATCTTGTGAAAGGATACAAGATCAAACACACACACACACACACAAAGGCAATCAAACTTGACTGCACACACACACACGGATCTGTGAAGATCCACACACACACAAATGGTTTAGGATTACAACCAACACACTTTGAAACTGAGAAGGATGTGAAAATGAAAAACACAAGAACAAGGGCTTGATTAGTGCTCCTCCATAGTTGATGAAGGATTCTTTTGATGCAACTTGAGATCCACTTGATCCAGGCTTGATCTTCTTCAGATGTGGCTTGATCTTCACTCTTGAAAGGAGGAAGAGGGATGAAGAAATCTTCTCAGAGCACTGTTCACGTCTACAGTGCAAGCTTCCTCCTTCCCACCTTTGATAGACTCCTTTGATCCACAATGAGCATTAGGGTTTTCCAATCCCTCTTGTATATGTTTTATAGGTTCTTGAATGGTCCAAGGACTCCCCCAGACCAGATCCACAATTTCTGGAGAGTTTGGTTGCTTTGGGATTAAAAAAATACAAGAGGAATGGCTTTTCTCGAAATGATAAAAAGTCAACAATTGTTGGCAGCTTGGGGCTGGCGGTCGACCTGCAGAGGCCAGCAGTCGACCGCCAGGGGCCGTCCTGTAGCCATTTGGCTGCTGGGAAAATAGGTCGACCGCTAGCTTCTAGTGGTCGACCGCCAGGTTCACAGATCGCCAGACTTGAGTTCTGTTATTTTAGGTCGACCGCCAAGGGTCCACAGGTCGACCGCCTGTCTCCAATCCTGCAAAAATCAAGTGTTAGCTCACTTGAAACTTATCCATTGGTTCGATGCTTGAAATGGGCTTGTGTTATAGTTGATTACAAGTTGGTTTATAATCGATTTAACACATGGAAGGATTCATTAACACAAATTTGACATGGGGTGAAATTGATGGTTTAAAACATGAAGCTTCGCTTGAAAACAAAGTACATGGGAGATAAATGTCCTGGGTTTTGTTATCATCAAAATCACTCGGATATGTTCAACACTTGGGATGCCCAATTCCGTGGGCGGCCAGCACGCCAAGGGTGTGGGATGTAATGGTTCTCTCGCAAATCGCCCGCGGTAGTCACTCAAATATTAGCAAATTCGGGATCGGGCACTCACTCACGACCAATGGCACTAAGATGCGATACCAAACAAGCAAAGTGACTCCAGCAGAGAAGTGCAACCAGGAGCTCACTTGATTGGCGTGAAGACGCCGATCTCTGCCGGAGACGAGGGCGAGCGAGGAAGCGTGGGCTTACCCGCACGTTGTGCCGATGAAGCTTCAGCCGAAGACCTGCTAGTACATGCACTACGCCCTCACAGAGGGGGTGGAATAGGGGTGGGGATGATTAATTGCAACCAAAACTACCTTCACGCAGGGAGGGGCCGTCAGCCGGCCAGGCGAGATCGGACGGAGAGCTAAAGGAGTCACCGAATGAAGACTTCACCGATTCTGCCTGCTTCTGGAATTGCTGGATAGGTGGACGATGTTGACGACACCACGGGCTCTACCGGACTCAGAAGTCACCAAAACCTGTGCCGAATCCTCACTGATTGGCCTGGGAGGACTCCTGAATTTTTGTAGAACCTATGGACGTTGTCAAAGGTCGGGACCGGCTCTGGGACTAGGCCACTTCATTCTAGCTCAGACTGACTCCAGAACTCTGCAGCAGGAAGAAGAAGCCACCACGAACACTCCCGAGCTCTGAAGGTGACGCAGCTTATATGAATATGACCGTGGGAGGGTCCTTTTAGAGCAGCAACCAGAAAGAATGCCAGATGAGGTCGGAGCAGAGAGATAGAGCCCGTAGAGTGAAGAGGTGTCGGTCTGGCCCTGATAGGACAGACCTGCACACCTGGGGTAGAAAAATCAGAACTTTGTGCTTCGGCCTTCAAACGATGCTCCGTTTCTTGGCGATGCTAGGGGACTTGTAGGAGGAGACTTCAGCTAAAGAATCACATCCAAACTCCCACAGGAACGGCCGTGGTCGCACTTTAACTGGGCCTATGGTCTTCTACAGGAGTCGGGTTGCGCAGTCTAGGGAGGATGGCTCTCACGGGCAGCTCGGTGCTCGAAAGATGACGAAACCACCTCGCCTGGAAAGCTCTCTGGACGACCTTTCCATAGGTATATGATTTGCCAAGAGAATGTTTAGGGAAGGGCTAGAGATGAAGCTGCTTCCAAGACCCTGATCTGTTTCCTGCGAATTGGGTTGAGTAGGTTGGAGAAAGTGGTTGCTAGTGGTGGCAAGAGGTGAGGGGTTGCGATGGGGTGAGGTCTAATGGCTGTGAAAGGTGTAGGGGGATCAATTAGGGGGTGGAATGGGATGGTGGAGAGGCTGGGAAGAGGGCTGGGTCGCAGCTAGCAGGTGGAGAGGGAGAGAGGGTGGAGGGCACAGTTTGGCCTAGGGGAAGGTGGAGGCTTCTCTCTTGGTTTAAATGGGTGGTTAATGGGGGATTAATTTCAGTCTTGGGAAGGGGAAGGGGTGCTTGGGAGAATGAAAGGGTGGCTTGGGAAGAGGAAGGGTGGCTTGGGGAGATGGGATTCTCCCTTGGGAGTGGGAAGGGTGTATGGGGAGTGTCAAAGGTCACCTAGGAAGGGGAAGGGAATTGATGGGAGGAGTTATTGCTTCTAGGGAGGTGAAGGGGCAGGGTGATGTGGCAAGAGGAGATTGGATGAGGTGGAGCTTAGGTGGAGGAGAGAGGAGAGAGAGAGAGGGTGGTGCGCCCTAGAGAGAGAAGGGGGGTCGCCCCTTTAGAGAGAGAGGAGGAGAGAGAGAGAGAGAGGGGAATCCACCCCTTAGAGAGAGAGAGGGAGAGAGAGAATCTCACACAATTTTGGTGGATTTCAAACTTTCATTCAACAATTCATTAGTTCTCAAATGGGGGATTAGGGTCCTATTTATAGGAATCCCACAATTTAACATAAGTCCCTGACTTTTGGACTAATAACAAGAAATCAAGGGAAGAGGGGTGCCCATGGGTCTAGCCCATTGAATTGGGCCTATTAACCTACCAAACTAACATAATGACTCAAGACTTAGGTAAATGACTCATTAACCTAGGTACTAGACTTAAATAAAAGGAAAAGTACATGATAAGAAAATGAAAATTACATCATATGACCCGAAATAAAGTGACGAACAAGATGAAGCACAGTTGGCAAGCATCGGGATCCTCGAACAAATGGGATTGCTTGTGATGTCCCCATCATACCCCCGGGGTGCAGAGAACTCGACCCCGTCGAGTATGGGTCCACCGGGGAAGTGGTCCTCTAAAGCAGCTCGGGGTGAACCTCAACCTCCAAACTCAACCCTGAGTCTGCAACCAGGGGACGGTCCTTCATCCTCTTATGGTGGCTTGGGCACACCCTCTTGCTGGCGATGGTACCCTGCTTGCCTAGTATTGCCTCTGTGTGCACATGTCGGGCTCTCATGCTGATTTTTGGTGGCTCTCCGAGGGTATCACTCACAAGGGAAGATATAGGCTCAAGGTACTCCCTAGGATCCACCGCGGTGCCCGTATAGGGTGCCGGATCCACCACGTGGGAAATGGGGTGAATCCCAAAACCCATTAGTAAGTCCAACCCGTAAGCCGGGTTGCCAAAGCCACCCGGAACTTGGCAAGGTCCAAGTCCTCATGCCCTCAAGTTGGAGGTTACCCTAGGGTAGAGCCACTCCAATGTCACCATCGATAAGTTGCCTACTTGGAATTCCAAGTGGCGCTCGCAAGCTTTTGCCCGCTCTTTGTGAACCTCACCGCTCGTTGCTAGATGCTTGCGTGAATGCGTATGCCATGCACTATGATGCGGTGTGGGTGTGAAAAGCTTGATGTGTAAAGGTGGACCGGGACAACCATATATAGACCAGTCATGCTTTGACGCCAAGAAGACTTTGATGGAATTGGGAGGACCGGGGCATCCATAAGTGGACCTATCATGCAATGATGCCGTGTAGAATTTGATCAACCTAGGTGGGCCAGGGCACCTGTAGGTGTACCTATCATGCAAAGTGGTGATAAATATCGGGGGACCCGAACATCCGTAGATGCCTTTGACATGTGTATGACCAATGTTAAATGAGGGAGGGCCGATACACCCGAATATGAACCAATCATGCATCCTACTTGACATGTGGGTGATATGAACGAGTGGACCCGACTTAAGAATCATATCAAGTGGTGCTGTACGCCAAGACTTATGCACTTTTGTACCAAAGATGTCTCCTATGTGTAGGCTTTTGGACCTCCATTGGAATGGGTCAAAGGGGTCTAGGAAGGTGGATATCATGAAGTGGGGCACTTCCTCGATCCCTAAGTGTGTATTGCCCAAAGTCATGGCTCCCATGGTGTAATCTGAGTTTTGGGAGAGATGGGCTTGGTCCAACATGGTGGGTGAGGGTATGAAGGAGTGGGTGATAAGTGATGTGGGTGGACCACATGGGTTCCTGGGTTCCCATTGGGAGAGGTTAAAAGGATCAACATAAGTGTACCCGGGGGAAAGGAGCTCTAAGTTTATCCCAACATCCTCAAGGTCCTCACAATATGGTGGTGAGTCATCCTCCTCCAAAGTAATTGGTCCAAGATCTCTAGTGAGTTGACCGTTTAAGGCATTTGGGGTCTCAATGGGTGGGGAGTAGATCGGAGTGGGTTCTTCCTCCAAGGGGAGAAATAGAAGAATCTCAATAGTGCAATGCCCACTCATGCAAATGGAAGTGATGGAGCCAATGGTGGGGTGGGAAAAGTTAATGGTGCTAGGCTCCGAAGGTCCCATGGCAAGCAAGCCGGTCAAGTGGACTTGCCAATGTAGGCAATCCACTAGGTCTCCCAAGTCTCCCGCGAAGTAGAAGGTTTGTAAAGTGACATGGGGAGACCGGGTGGGAACAATTCAGGATTGATATCCCAATGGTGGTGAGCTCAGGAGGGTGGGACTTTGCTTGAGCCATTGGAGTATGGACTCATCTATGATGACGGTGTGCGGCTCATGAGGACCCGGACTAGGAGGGGTGGGTGAGTTTTGTGGCTCCTCCTCCTCAACGGTGTGGGCTTGGGTTTCCTCGAGGGTCAGGAGGGGGTCTAGGTCGGTCTTACTTCCAAGGGAAGAGGTGTTTACTTCCAAGGGATCAGGTGTTTGGATCATGGGCACCTCTTCCAAGGGGAGGAATGGGTCTTTTCGTGGAGGAGTGGAGATAGCCGGCTCATGGTACTCCCGGGGTGCTGAACATGGACGGGCTTGGGTTGGGCTTGATAGGGGAAGTACTTGGGTTGGAGTTGGGGTTGGGGGTGAAAAGGTGGTTGGTTGAGGAGGTCCGGATTGGGGTGCGTAGATCTTTCTAAGATCAGCCCTCATTTCAACACAAGATTCAATGGGTGCTTCCCCTTTGGCTTCTCTCAAACCCTACAATGTACTCCCATTCTTTTCTAGCTTGGCGCCAGAGCAAACTCTTGGCATAGTTGACTTGGATAGGCCCTGACAGGGTGAACCTCCCAAAGTGTCGGTCTATGGACTTCTCCCATTCTAGATATATGCTACGGCGGGATCCATCAAACACAAAAGCCGCTAATGGGTCTAAGGATGGCGAATAGGCTATGTAGGAAGTGGTCATGATGAACGGGTGATGAATGCAATGGCCCTAGGACAAGACTTAGTAGAGACAAGTCTAGAACTTGCTCTGATACCAAATTGATGTGAAACGACCTAAGGATGCAATCAGGCTCTGATACCAAATTGATGTGACACGACCCCTCAGACCTAGATTCGCAAGCAACCAAACCGAACGGCGGACTCACCCAAGCGGGTTCACCCGCGTCGCGCACACCCGGGTCCGTAGGTGGACCGACGATAGTGGTGAGGGTCCGAGGTTGGACCTTTCTATTCCGGGAGTTTGTCAAGCTTAGGATGGACCCCCAAAGGGCCTGGGATGCCCAATTCCATGGGCGGCCAGCACGCCAAGGGCGTGGGATGTAATGGTTCTCTCGTAACTCGCCCGCGGTAGTCACTCAAATATTAGCGAATTCGGGATCGGGCACTCACTCACCGACCGACAGCACTAAGATGCGATACCAAACAAGCAAGTGACTCTAGCAGAGAAGTGCAACCAGGAGCTCACCTGATCGGCGTGAAGACGCCGATCCCGGCCGGAGATGAGGGCGAGCGAGGAAGCGTGGGCTTACCCGCACGCTGCGCCGATGAAGCTTCAGCCGAAGACCTGCTAGTACATGCACTACGCCCTCACAGAGGGGGTGGACTAGGGGTGGGGATGATTAATTACAACCAAAACTACCTCCACGCAGGGAGGGGCGGTCAGTCGGCCAAGCGAGATCGGACGGAGAGCTAAATGAGTCACCGAATGAAGACTTCACCGATTCTGCCCGCTTTTGGAACTGCTGGATAGGTGGACGATGTTGACGCCACCATGGGCTCTACTGGACTCAGAAGTCGCCGAAACCTATGCCGAATCCTCACTGATTGGCCTGGGAGAACTCCTAAATTTTTGTAGAACCTCTGGACGTTGTCAAAGGTTAGGGCCGGCTCTGGGACTGGGCCACTTCATTCTGGCTCAGACTGACTCCAGAACTCTACAGCAGGAAGAATAAGCCGCCACGAACACTCCTGAGCTCCGAAGGTGACGCAGGTTATATCAATATGACTGTGGGAGGGTCCTTTTCTAGCAGCAACCAGAAAGAATGCCATAGGAGGTCGGTACAGACAGATAGAGCCCGTAGAGTAAAGAGGTGTCGGTCAGGCCCTGATAGGACAAACCTGCGCGCCTGGGGTAGAAAAATCAGAATTTTGTGCTTCGGCCTTCAAACGGTGCTCCGCTTCTTGGCGATGCTAGGGGACTTGTAGGAGGAGACTTCAGCCAAAGAATCACATCCAAACTCCCACAGGAGCGGCAGTGGTCGCAATTTAACTGGGCCTCTGGTCTTCTGCAGGAGTCGGGTTGCGCAGTCTAGGGAGGATGGCTCTCACGGGCAGCTCGGTGCTCGAACGATGAAGAAACCACCTCGCCTAGAAAGCTCTCTTGACGAATTTTCCAGAGGTATATGATTTGCTACTAGAATGTTTGGGGAAGGGATGGAGATGAAGCTGCTTCCAAGACCCTGATCTGTTGCCTGCGAACTAGGTTGAGCGGGTTGGAGAAAGTGCTTGCTAGTGGTGGCAAAACGTGAGGGGTTGCGATGGAGTGAGGTCTAATGGCTGTGGAAGGTGTAGGGGGATCGATTAGGGGGTGGAATGGGATGGTGGAGAGGCTGGGAAGAGGGCTGGGTCACAGCTAGCAGGTGGAGGGGGAGAGGGGGTGGAGGGCGCAGGTTGGCCTAGGGGAAGGTGGAGGCTTCTCTCTTGGTTTAAATGGGTGGTTAATGGGGGATTAATTTCGGTCTCGGGAAGGGGAAGGGGTGCTTGGGAGAATGAAAGGGTGGCTTGGGAAGAGGAAGGGTGGCTTGGGGAGATGGGATTCTCCCTTGGGAGTGGGAAGGGTGTATGGGGAGTGTCAAAGGTCACCAAGGAAGGGGAAGGGAATTGATGGGAGGAGTTATTACTTCTACGGAGGTGAAGGGGCAGGGTGATGTGGCAAGAGGAGATTGGATGAGGTGGAGCTTAGGTGGAGGAGAGAGGAGAGAGAGAGGGTGGTGCTCCTTAGAGAGAGAAGGGGGGGTCACCCCTTTAGAGAGAGAGGAGGAGAGAGAGAGAGAGGGGAATCCACCCCTTAGAGAGAGAGAGGGAGAGAGAGAGAATCTCACACAATTTTGGTGGATTTCAAACTTTCATTCAACAATTCATTAGTTCTCAAATGGGGGATTGGGGTCCTATTTATAGGAATCCCATAATTTAACATAAGTCCCTGACTTTTGGACTAATAACAAGAAACCAAGGGAAGGGGGGTGCCCATGGGCCTAGCCCATTGAATTGGGCCTATTAACCTACCAAACTAACATAATGACTCAAGACTTAGGTAAATGACTCATTAACTTAGGTACTGGACTTAAATAAAAGGAAAAGACAAGATAAGAAAATGAAAATTACATCATATGACTCGAAATAAAGTGGCGAACAAGATGAAGCATAGTTGGCGACCATCGGGATCCTCGAACAAATGGGATTGCTAGTGATGTCCCCATCATTGTGTGTGACAGGTCGAGACGAATATATGTGCCATTCTGTTGTATCATCATTACTAAGTTATCATTAAGTTTGTCATCATCAATAAGTTTGTCATCATCAAAAAGGGGGAGATTGTTGAGTTATGGTTTTGATGATAACTAAACTTAATGTGTGATTACGTGATGATAACTAAACTTATGGTTGATTACACATGTTCTTGATGATTGTGTTTATTCATCTTGTTGTTTATGCTGGTTGCATATGTTTGTTTTAGAAGAGGCAAGAGGTTTCATAACCTCTTTAATGTCAACAACCATGGTATTAACCCTGACTATCTTGCATGCAGGATCAAACTCATGGCAGTAAGCTGGTGAACCAAACGTGTGGATAAGCATCCCCTGCACCTCTACAATTCATTACAGGTGGTATATGTCATTTACTGTCGAGCACCATTGGTGGGATTCTTACCTTGTCATAGTCATCAATCTCACCATGGGTATTTCATATACCTCTCATTTCTAAACTTCATTCATGATATTTAAGGTTCACAATGATAACTTAGTTTGATAACTTACAAGTTCACTCTTCAAATGTATTAGTTTCTCATTCCAATCATGGTAACATGCTCAAATGGTCCTGATGTTTCTAATGCATAAACCAAGTGAAATCCAACCCCCAAATATATGAAATAAACATCTACTTAAAGTCATTGTTATTTGGAGATATTTCATTGGGCTAACACTTCAACTTTGCAGGACTAGGTCATTCCGGTCAACCAAAATCGCTAAACGCGAAAAGTCTCATACTGCAGAACTGGCGGTCGACCACCCCAGGTCGACCGGTAGTAGCGGTCGACCGCCCCAGGTCGACCAAAAATTCTAGGGATCAAATTTCTACAGGGTTTCTCAGTAGCGGTCGACCGCCAGCTTCCACAGGTCGACCGCCAGCCCCGAGCCAACAAAAGTTGACTTTATTCTCCACTTCGAGAAGAGCCATTCTCCTTGTATTTCTTTAATCCTAATGACACCCGATCATCCACAAACGTGGATTTGGTCTGGAGGATGTCCAAGGACCATTCAAAGGTTATAAAACCTATACAAGAAGGGTTGGAAACCCTAATGCTTCAATTCGAACAAGAGAGATCAAGGGAGGCTAGAGGAGGTGATTCACGGGTACTGTAGCACCTCCGTGAACAGTGCTTCGGGCTGGAGTTCTCCATCCATCCCAAGGGATTCAAGGTGTTTCAAGCCAAATCTGAAGCTAGCAACCTCTAAGGAAGAGAAGAGCCAAGGAAGCAAGCAAGGATTCCAAGAAGAGTGCGTAAGGGAGAAAGAAGAGGAGCCAAGCAAGCAAGAAATGAGAAAAGCCAAGCAAGCACGGATTGAAGCTCTGATCAAGTGAATATACGTTCAAGATCCGCAACATGCATTCAAGGGGAACCCAAAACAGGAGTTTTCTAAACTAAGCCTCATCGTCTTTATGTTTTGGGTGTTGTAATTGTGTTCATCATAAACTACAAACTCGTGTGTGTGTGTGTGGATCGTTGTGGGATCCGTGGTCGTGTGTGTGTGTGTCGTATTTGATTCGTGTGTGCGTAGGTCTTCTTAGATCTACGTGTGTTGTGTGATTTTATCCAGATCTTAGTGTTTGTGTGTGTGGATTGCTGCACTTGTAGCAGCAAGTGTGTGTGTTGTTGATCCGATTGTTGGATCATGTTGGAGACCTTGTCTCCGTGTGTGTGTGTGTGTGTGTTGGGGCGCGTCCCCATGTGTGTATGCAGGCGTCATCCTACGTGTGTGTTTGGAGCATCGTCTCTGTTTGGGGATTTGTCCCCAAGTGAAGCCTCACCGGGTTTGGTGAGGGGTAGACGTAGGATTACCATCGTTGCATCCGAATCACCTTAAAAATTGATGTGCATCATGTTTTGAATTGTGTGGTTCGATCCTTTTTCTTCTACCTCCATTCTACGTAAGTGTTAGTGTAATTACGATTCTGGATTTATCTACATATATCTTGCTTAATCCATATCCTCATCTATTAAGTTTGATAAATCTGATTTGTGATCAAATAGTTTTGAATCTCTTATCTAGCATTGTATCACATATTTCAAAAAGGGTAAAAGCTTTCGTAAAATTTGTAATCACCCAATTCACCCCCCTCTTGGGGGTCATTGATCGCGGGACTTCGTCCCCCCCTAACAATGATATAAAGAGAGAGAGGGAGAGGGAGAGGGGATGGGGTGTGAGAGAGAGAGGGGATGGGGTGAGGGAGAGAGTGTGTATGTTGGTCTGGTGGTGATAGACAGAGGGGGAAAGAGAGAGAGAGGGAGGGGATGGGGTGAGGAAGAGAGAGAGTGTGTGTAGATCCGACGGTGATAGAAAAAGGGAGAGAGTGATGCAGGACGGGACGCGAACCTGGGACTCTTGCTCGCGGACGTCCTTAAGCGAGGGAAACGCTTGGATCTGCGCAGTTGAGGAACCGGCAATGAGTCTTGGGTATCGGCTTTTTCGCGTGCTCGGATCGAGTCACGGGACGAGTTCCACTCACTCACTCACAGTGGTGACTAAATTGATCGAGCTAGAATTATAACACACTCATGCATCGGCATATAGAAATATATACGAGTAAAGTAAAATGCTGAGTGAGGGAGCGGAAACGATACCTCCACGCTCCGGGTGTGGGGAAGACGATCCCGGCTAAGACGCGTACTCCCGATACAATTTTAAAATTTAATTACAATGTTGATTTTGTTGCCCACTCCACGCAGGGAGGTAAAGGGATACACAGTGACGCCGGGAGTACCGATCCAGGGTTGACGGGTAGCAAGGCGGCGGGGCTTCGGAGCGGTAACTGGTAGCGGCTCCGATTCTAAAATCTGCTGGCCGACAGGACAGCGACAAAGGCCTCCAAAGGGACGTCGTCCTCCGGAGAGCTTCTGAAGGCAGGGGTTCATCGGGACGAAGATGGAAGGTCCCTGGTCGACCACCAGGAGTGTCGGTTGCTGAATCGACCCCGGCGTATTTTTCGAGGGATTTCTCTGCGACCTTCTTTGTTGGCCTGTCTCGGACCAGAATGCGCGCTTCCACAAGAACGACCAAGACGCCCAGATCTGGTGTCGGATCGAGACGCAGTTGGCACCATTAGAAAAAGGACTCAAAAATCTACGACATATGTTGATTTCAGATCCATCCAGTAAAAGGATTGGAAATGAAAATGACTATGGCACTGACACTTTTCTGGCTCAGAATCCAGATCCAGCAGAACAGGAGGGGAGATACCTAAAGATGATCTTTCACTGAGGGGTTGGCGGTGGATTTAGTGCTTGTGGATTTTATGGGTGGAAGAGGACTATGTGGGGGACGGGCACAATTATTTTTGGAATTTTCAGAGGTGATTTGAGGGGCGGGAAAAATAAGAGAACAAGACTCTTTCCTGCAAATCTGCAACCAGGCAGATTGCAGGGGGTTGGAAGAATGACCTGGGAGGAGGAGCAAACGGGATAGGAATGGAACAAAATGTATATTGGGGGAAAGCTAACACGAAGGGAAACAACCCCTAAAAATTTCAGCTCGATCAGAGCTGTGGACTGGGAGCACCAACCTGATCTTCAGGTTGTTGTTCTGGATTTCGTGGATAAGGACAGCAAGGTGGAGGGTGGCTTGTGACGGCTCGTTGGCGGCTCTGATGGCGGTGGCAGCGGCAGCAGCGGCGGTGGTTGAGCTTCACACTCTAGGGAAGAGGTAGAAATTGGATTCACTCCAATATTTAGGGCTTCACACCCAGATCATGCTGCTGCAAGGAAGAGGAAGAGGAAGAACAAGAACAAGGGAGAGAGAGCGGGGGGCACACTTGTCTATTTTCTCCAATATTTCTTCATTAATTTTTGTCCAAATGACACATGAGACATTAAATACTAAACCCTAGACCTAGGACAAATGACCTCTAATACCCTTGGTCAAAGGGGCATAAAGGGGAAGGGAGAATAAAAAAATACTAAACATTTCCCCCACATGGGGACAAACAAGGGGCCGCCCCCCTCCTTGGTCAAATATTGCAACCCATGGTCAATATTCTCTCCTTGACCATGGGCCACCATATTGGGCCCTCTATGAATGGAGGCCCACAAGAGAGGGAAGGCCCAATTGGGCTCTTAATGGTTTTGAGGCTCATTTTGGAAATTGGACCCCTTACATGAAGTTTAGCCCATATTACATTCTTGACCCATATTAAAGCTGAAAATACAAATACACACCAATACACTCAAAATAAAATACATACACATACACACAACATACACGGCCTAGCTCCGATGTCCCATCAATTCTCCCCATGCGGGAGAAACTCGACCCCGTCAAGTAATGGGTGCGGCTGCTCGCGTGGCTCCTGCTGATCCGTCACCGTACTAGGTAGCGCGGGTACGCTCCACTCCTAGTATTCATCACCTGCTCATCCTGTATATGTTCTTTATGCACATGCTACTATGGGAATGAGGCTAGTGGTGGACACTCCGGGGTGGGGTCACTCTCAAAGGGGAGGAGGCGGCTCGAAGACTCACTAGGAATCACTGCTGGGTCCCTGTGGGTGACTAGATCCGAGAAATTGATGTAGAGCTGATCCCATATTCCGGCATGTCTACAACGTACACATTAGATCCGACTTGTCTTACACTCGTAAGGGACAGACATCTGCAAGCTTGTATAAGACCGACTTGACTCGACATATGCAGACTCACAATGCACTTGACAAATGCATGCAAAGACTCCTAACAAACCACACAAAGAAAGAAAAATAGACTCATGCATGATCCTAGACTTAATGCAGTGACATTACCCCTAGGGGTCATCATCCGAGTGCTGCATCCTAGGTGTCGATATGTTCTTCCGAATCTTCTTCATAGAATTTGTCAACTAATTCTGGCTCGACCTCATAGCTGACAGACACAAACCCAGAAGGCGAGACTTCTCCAAACCTTTTGTCCCCTAGGACTAGTGATGTACGAGTAGGACATTGGCCGGCAAAGTGGCCAAACCCCTGACAGTGATAACACTGCAGTCGTGACCTACTAGTCTCTCCGATAAGTGGTCCTTTACCCTTATCCTCCCGACGGATAGGGGGTGTAGGCAACAGGGGAGGAGGTGTGGGTGCCGAAGGATGGGCAATAAGTCCCGGGGGGCGAGCAATGGGTGCCGATGGTTGGGGTGGAGGTAGATCCCTTGGCGTGGGAGGGTGAGGCCTTAGAGCGAATAGCTCCTGACGGGCGGGCTCCTGAGGTCGAGCCATGGGGGCCCTCTGATATGGGCCTAAAGAGCTACGTGGCTCGGCACTATTAAGAGGGATGGGGCCCAACCGTTGGGTAGACTCGAACGCTCCCTCAAACTGCTCTAACTCGAGAGCAACCTGATACGCATCTTCCAATTTGGTCACATTGCGGCGAAAAAGCTCATACTGATAGTGGGGCCGCAGACAATGACGGAAGCAGGAAATGGGCATGGTGCTCTCCTCCGATACGCCACATCGTAAAAAGTACTCATCAAATTCAGTGATATACTCAGAGACGGACCGATCTCCCTGGCTGAGACTCTGCCTCCTATCGATGAGTCGCTAACGGTATGTGGCAGGAAGGTACTTTAGTCGGAGTTTGGATTTCATCTCACCCCATGTCTCAACCTGGGGCTCTAGCCGATGAAATAACAGGCTCTCTACGTCCTTCCAATACGTATGTGCCTGTCCCAATAGTTTCATGGTCGTGAATCGGACTCTTCGGTGGTCCATCATATCGAACCAATTGAAGTACTGATCCATGCCGGCCTCCCAATCTAAATAGACCTTCGGGTCCAAGGACCCGTCAAAAGTGGGAGGGTCCACTCGAACGGTCCTGTGGGTCCGCTCGTCCTCATCATGATCACGATTCCGCCGTTGAACTTGACGGTCACGACCATAGCCCCTATTCTCATTATCGGACTCATAGTCATCCACCTCGGGGACTCGACGCCTCCTATCATCTACCCCTTGAGCCCTAGGAGCAGCAGGTTGCTGAACCAGCTCCTGTTGACCATTTCTCAACACGGAGTGCACCTCAACCGGGGGCCTCTCTAAGACGGCGACTCTCCCTACTAGACCATGAAAAGATTGGTCTGACTCTTCGGCCCTATCCTGTAAGGCCTTCATCCTCTCTACCAAACGTGTGCCTAGGCCATCCACCCGCGTACTCAACCCTTCCATTTTATCCACTAACGTACTCAGCCCATCAATTTTTTCCATAAGGCTTCGAAACATGTCAACCACTGATGGCTCATCGGGACTAGGGACTCGGGGATCTGCCATAGGTGGTGGGGGTGGTGAGTATTGGGTACCCCTACGAGTGGGCATGCAATGGACCAGGGGTTGGAATACACCGACCAAGGCGAAATGAAGGACGACCTAAACTCCAATATTCGGTACCTGGCGGAGGTTTGATCCGAAGATCGCACTCACGCAAGTGTGCTACCTTCCTAATAGGCGTAACCTATCATTCCGGGAGCACCTTTTGATATACCAGATATAGAGATGCAAGGTGACACCTTGGACCGAATACCCTAGATTCGACTTGCTCTGATACCAATTTCATGCGGGACGGGACACGAACCAGGGACTCTAGCTCACGGACGTCCCTAAGCGAGGGAAACATGTGGATCTGCACGGTTGAGGAACTGGTAATGAGTCATGGGTATCGACTTTTCCGCATGCTCGGATCGAGTCACGGGACGGGTTCCACTCACTCGCTCACAGTGGTGACTAAATTGATCGAGCTAGAATTATAACACACTCATGCAGCGGCATATAGAAATATATATGAGTAAAGCAAAAGGCTGAGTGAGGGAGTGAAAATGATACCTCCACGCTCGGGGCGTGGGGAAGACGATCCCGGCCAAGACCCGTACTCCCGGTACAATTGTAAAATTTAATTACAGCGTTGATTTGTTGCCCACTCCACGCAGGGAGGTAAAGGGCTACACACTGATGCCGGGAGTACCGATCCAGGGTTGACGGGTGGCAAGGCGGCGGGGCTCCGGAGCGGTAATGGGTAGCGGCTCTGATTCTAAAACCTGCTAGCTGGCAGGACATCGGACAAAGGCCTCCAAAGGGACGTCATCCTCTTGAGAGTTTCTGAAGGCGGTGGTTCACCGGGATGAAGGTGGAAGGTCCCTGGTCGACCACCAGGAGTGTCGGTTGCTGAATCGACCCCGACGTATTTTTCGAGGGATTTCTCCTGCGACCTTCTTTGCTGGCCTGTCTCAGACCAGAATGCGCGCTTCCACGAGAACGGCCGGTACGCCCAGATCCGGTGTCTGATCGAGACGCAGTTGGCACCATTGGAAAGAGGACTAAAAAATCTACGACATATGTGCATATAGACTTATATGGTCTGTGCTTAGAGTCATATACGCACTATGAAGTCTGTGCATCTTTCATACTTAACTGAAATTCATTTATGCATAGTGACTCTCATATCAATAGGTCAATACACAGTAGCTATCCATTCATGACTACAATATGTTTGACAAAATGCCTCTGTTGTGTCTGACAGGGACTTAAGCGTATCTCATCTCCAACTCATGTGTGTCATCAGAACCAATTATTGGGGCACGTGATCCAAGGTAGATCGATTCAAAAAGAAGCTGACACGTGGATCATCGCTCCATCTGCACCTGAGGCGTGACTTCTCTGGAAATGACGGGAACAAGCTCTCTACACGCCTGAAGCGAGAGGTTGTGGGACCCAAGCCTAAAGCTCTATAAGAAGGCCCCTCCTGCGATCAATAAAAGACAGACGACGAGGAAACAGAAGAAGGCATCAGAAGAATTCTGAGAGAAAGAAGAAGGAGAGAGCAGAGCTAAGAGAAGTGAGTTCGTGAGAAAGAAACAGAAGAAGAGAAAAGAAGAGAACCAATCTGAGAGATAAAAGGAAGCAGTGAGAAGAAGTAGAAGAGGAAGAGAGAATTTAGGAGATTGTGAGTTCGTGAGGAAGAGGAAGAGGAAGAGGAAGAAAGAGAAAGAGAGGTTTTGAGAGCAGAGATCGAGAGAAGAAAAGAGAGAACAGTAGAGAAGGAAAAGAAGCAGAAGAAGAGGAAGAAAGAAAGAGAGAGATAGAGAGCTCGAGGAGAGGAAGTAAAGCCCTAGCGGAAGATTTGTCTCCATTGGACTTTGGATCAGATCCAATCCAGTAAGCTCCTGCGATAGCCACATTTGTTTTACGATTCCTTCCAGTTTCAGTCGCTGTGATTTTCCATTCTTGTTTTTCTTTTAATCCTTTCTTTCAAGCTGTGTGTCAGTGGTTGCAGATAATTTGTTTATCTGGATAGCAAGCTGTGTTGCTCAGCATTGCAGAGGATTAGTTCCTATGGACAGCAAGCTGTGTTACTCAGCGGTTGTGGGCAAGCTGTGAGGCCAAGCGGTTTAAGCTGTGTATTAGCAGGAATCCACACTCGGGTTGAGTGTGAGGTGGATGTAGGTCTGGAGGACCGAACCACCTAAAAATCCTTGAGCATTGTGTGGTTTGCATCCTTGTGTCTTCAGTGCTAGATGAATGCTTAGGATCATTCCATCTATGGTTCTGATTGAATAGATATCAGGCACATGCATAATTGGTTTGGTTTTGTCTACAACTTAGACTTACTTAGGAATCTGCATTCTAGCAGTCCAACTATCTGGTCAAGCACATCATTGAATCTTATATTTTCAAGAGCTCAATTAGTATTTATTCCGCAACTGTGTCTAGTTATAAGTTTCTAATTAGGCATTTTATAGGGGAGATTCATTCACCCCCCCTCTAAATCCAGGCCTAGCACCCTAACAATTGGTATCAGAGCCAAGTTTTTGACTTTCCAGATCTAACGATCTGCAGATGATCCTGCCATCTTTTGGTGCAATTTTGTGAGAGTTGGTTTATCAGTTTGAATTCACTACTTTGAATTGGTTTTGATCTGTGCTAATGGCTCATCCTCTTGTATTCTGTGGTTCACATATTAAATTTTGGCTATGTCTCATGCGCAAGCATGTCAATTCTGTTAATCCTCAACTATGGAAGGTTATCTCTCACGGTCCACATAAAATCCCTAAGGATAAATCTAAGTGGACTTATGTTCACAAGATGAAAAATGATGATAATGTGAGAGCTCTAAATCTAATGAAGGCTGCAATTGATTCTGATGATTTTCCTTTTATCTCAGGTTGTAGCACTGCAAAGGAAATATTTGATAGAGTGACTGCAACACATATGGAGTAGGAAGAAGAATGTCTCATGGCAAGAAGGAGTGATCAATCAGATGAGTCTCCATCCTAGGTAAACTCTGAGACCGAGGATATTAGCTATGATGATTTAGTGGCCATGTATGAGCATCTACAGGATAAATATGAAAGAGTTAAATTAGAAAAGAGAAAATTAAGAAAAGAGAAAAATGCTGAAATCACAAGTCTAAAGGTTGAAAATGAAAATCTAAAATCAGAATTGAAAAATAAAGAAGGATTATGTGAAGATTGTTCATCTTGAAAAAATTGTGTGACAGCATGAAATCTCATTTGAGCCTAAAAGAAACATTGATTGATTCATTAAAAGAAGAAATGTTGCTCAATGAAAAGGAAATTGAAAAGGCAGAAGAAAAATTAAAACAAGAAAATGAAGAATTGAAAAATCAAAATAAGAAATTGATGGTTCTAAACACTGTTTTGTCTGAAAAATGGCTCGCAATTGAAAAAGGAAAATCAGTGTTAAAGGAGAAGGAAATGTGTGTTGAAACTAAAATCAACAATGAAAAGGAACAAAAACTTTAGCATGAAATCCAAATACTGAAAAATCTGAATGATGCCATGCAGAAGCAAATTGTCAACTGTGAACAAGACCTAACAAACTTTGAAATGCAGATCTCTTCACTCAAATCTAAAATTGTTGATTTGAATAAATCTATGTCTAGTTTTGTCAAAGGTAAGGAAAATCTGGACAAGCTACTGGGAAACAAAGTTAACTTTCAGGAAGAAGGCTTAGGATTCATTCCAGATAATAAGAGGAATTTTAAAGGAAAAGAACAAAAGAAAAAGAAAAATTGTTGTGAAAACACTCCTCATGTCAAGAAAATTTTTGTTGATCAGAAAAAGAATGTGCAATGTTTTTATTGTAATAAGATATGTCATATGATGCATGAGTGTAAATTGTTTGAACTTGATGACCTAGTTGCCATTACTGTACAGAAAATTCCTGGTAGAAATCATGCTGCTCATAGGAAGAAAATCAATTGTTATTGTTGTGGGAAAGTAGAACACACCTATGCTCAATGCTGGTTTGCACAAAGAGTAAACCCATGTATAAATTTGTCAAATTCCCTGTTCATTAGAATATGTTTGATAAGAAGAAAAATGTTTTCATGAGAAAGTCAAGTGATTGTTTTAACTATGGAAAACTTGGCCACAAAGCATCTCAATGCTGGTTGGCAGATTTTAGAGAACAAAATGTTCATGCTCAAAACAGAAACTTCAACATGCATGCTCATAATAATATGCATAAATAGAATCTGAAATCTGTTACTGGTCATTATTATGGTCAGTTTAGACATTCCATGTCCAAAGGCAAGTTGATGAATCTTGAGGAATCTGCTGCTCCCAAAAAGTCAAGAACACTGTTTGGTGATATTAATGGCAAACCAGGACCCAAGGTCTCTTGGGTATCTGTTGCATCAATATGATCTGTGTGTTGCAGGAGTGTCTTGGAAGCTGATGGATAAAGGGGTAATAAGCCAAGGCACCCGAGTGTAATAAACCCCATTCTGGTCTTCACAGGTTTGGTTATTTGAACTTTAATAATTGAGTTTAGATAGCTGCATATCTTGTTTCATATGTTCATGCATATCTGTCATCATTTGCATACTATGAGTATTCATGTCTCTCAATGCTCATACTGAATTGTCTGTCTAAATATTGGAATGAGAATAAAATTGCACTTCTAAAAATCCGAATTGATTGAATTTGAAGCCTGCATGTTGTATTGTGCATGAAATGCTCATATGCATACATAACATACACATAATTCACTGAAGATCTGATAGGACTGCTTTTGCATTGCTTTACCTAATCATAGTGGTATATCAAATGGTGAGTTACTAAAGGGAAGATGTAATTTACTTGGAAGTTCTTACTATGCGTGAGGTGGTTGTTAGATCAAGTCCTCTGCCCGGTACCTTGGGTCATATTTCACTTAGAGCAGTCTAGATGATTCATGAACAAAATTAATCAAACTCCCTACATAAACTGTCATTGA
Source organism: Amorphophallus konjac (assembly GCA_022559845.1). NCBI lineage: Eukaryota > Viridiplantae > Streptophyta > Magnoliopsida > Alismatales > Araceae > Amorphophallus > Amorphophallus konjac. The sequence continues at coordinate 340,019,421 of CM040126.1, read as the reverse complement.
ACATGCTATATTTAGAATCCTCACTTATTGCATAAAGTCAGGGGGAGTTTTGTCCATCCCTTGCATATATTCATGCCACATGTGTCCATGTAATATTTTCAAGAAAGCCACTGCAGTGCATACATGTAGTGAATTGGATTACATATCATTATTTTTTTAAAAATACCAAATAGAAGTGACTCACTACATATAGACAGGGGGAGCTAGCATTTTATATTCATTAATCTTTCACAAACTGAACCCTTCCTGTTTAGCCATTTAAATCATTCTCCTATACTTGTGTGTTAGTGATTCGCTTTATCAAATGATTTCTGTTGACTAATTTCTGATTCATCATCACCTGAACTCTCAATTGTCCTGAATATGAAATCTTTGTCTACTACTCCTTAATTTGCTAAAGGAGAGCTTCACTAGAATTCAGTCAATCCTGTGAAACTCGTCATTGTCAATACTGTAAAGGTGGTCTGACTGAATTTATGTCCTTGCTATTGGTTTCTAATCTACATTGCTCAATTGCACACTTATTGCTGCATTTCTTGAAAATCTTTGTCACTTCACTGCTCTCTTATCAGAAATTTCTGAAGATATGTCTGAGGTATATTGATCATATAAGCTACAAGCATGAGTTCCAATTCTTTCACTTTCTATGCATGTTTGTCAAAGTCTCTGCTACTGAATATTGTCATCATATGTTAATTGAACTGAGCCTTGAAGAAACTTCAGCCTGTGCACCCTTTTACAAATCTGAAATCATCTCTAATGCAAAATCTTCTATTATACAGGTTTAAGAATTTCTTTTAGTGATTTGAATTGGTTTAAGTCTAATGTTGCATCCCTATGGTTTTGATGATGTCTCACACTATAAATCAATCTTCTATCTCTAGATTTATGCTGGTTTCTCACCTGAGTGAGTACAGTTCATATGCTGTTTCTTTATATCATCTATCTACACTGATTAGTTAATATGGACTATAGTGGGTCGACTCATCAGCAAGGGTGGGTCGACGCATCAGAGCATTGATAGCTTGGGTACCAAAGTCTATACACCAGCTTGGTCTATTAAGTCTGTACATTGGCATAACTTCTTCAAGTCTGTACATCGGACATCTTCTATCTGAAGTCTACACACTGGTCTTAATATTCTAAGTCTATACACTGCCCGACCAGTTAAGTCTGCACATTGCCAAAGTCAGTACAGTTCAACTCTATACACTGGATTGTCAAGCTTCACGTCTATACACTGGCTGCTACATTCTCATGAAGTCTACACATCCGATAGTGTAAGTCTATACATCGCCCAGTGTCATGTTTGCATAGTCTGTACAACGCCTACTTTACTCACTCAAAGTCTACACATTGCTAGTCAGCAGGCTCGCACACACTAAAGTTCATACATTGCACAAAGTCTGAACATTGCTTCAGAGATAGCTTCAGCCAAGTCTATACATTGACTGGCAGCCTTCATGCTAAGTATGTACATTCCTTGAGTCCAAGTCTGTACATTGCCTTCAAGGCATCAAGTCTATACACTGGACTTTGTTTCACCAAGTGTGTACACTCCACATCTTTTCCTACGCTTGGCCAAGTCCATACACTCATACATTTCCCTACGCTTTCCTGGCCAAGTATATACATCGCTAAGTGTGTACGACATTGCATTCTACTCAAACGATCAAAGCTCAAAGTCTGTACAGCGTGAAGTCTATACATTAGCTCAGGGGCTTCAAGTCTATACATTGAACTGCTCTTCAAAGTCTGTACAGCGTCCGTCTCAGCCAGCGTCTCATGCTGCGTCTTAGGCAAGTCTGTACATCAGCTTCATTCGCTCAAGTCCATACATCCACAGTGGCTCATCAAGTCTATACATTCACAGTGGTTCTTCAATGTCTGTACAACGCTGAAGCCTTCACAAGTCTATACACTCCTTGAGCTTCACCAAGTCTGTACATCGCTTCAAGCGATTCAAGTCTATACAGACTACCTTCACATTCAGAGTCTGTACATCGGTCATACAGCCGATCGTCTCATTCAGGACTTTGCAAGTATGTACAGCCGAGCGTCTCATGCATCGTCTCACTCTGGAACAGTCTATACACTGGCTCAAGCTTGTCAAAGTCTGTACATCACCGTTGGGCATCAAGTCTTACAATGTTCACCGTCTTATTAAGAGTCTTACTCTATCAAGTCTGTACATTGCATACAGTACATTGCTTCCTCAAAGTCTGAACACTGGCCTCTTGCTTCAAGTCTACACATTGAGTTGTCCGACCACAACTCTATACATTCTGTTGTTATATCTTGAGCCTTCAGTGCTCACAGCACACACGTTACAAGTCTGTACACTGGTTAGGCTTCGTGAAGTCTACACAGTGGCTGAGCTTTGTAAAGTGTACACATTGGTAAGGCTCGTTTGCATTGTTCATCATAAGTCTATACACTGCTATTCATGCGCTTGCTCATTATGTCTATACACTGCCATTCATGCGCTTGTTCATTAAGTATGTACACTGCCTTCACATGCGCTTTATTCATCAAGTCTATACACTCTCTCACGTTGTACACACTTACTCAGTTGATGTTTCTGAAGTATATACACTCGTGTTGAATAGCCTGAACTAACTAAGTCTATACATTCCATTTGTCTGTCTGCAGGTGATTCAGGTTGATGATTGGGCACGTGATCCGAGGTTGGCACCTGGCACGTGATCCAAGACACCAGGAACGTGACACGTGGATGGCAACCCAGTCAGGATGCTGCCATGTGGTCGAAATTCAAATGATTTTGCAAAAAGTTCATGGGCGGGAACCTGGCAGCCACACGCCCAAAATCTGCTATAAATGTGAAGCTTCATCCTTCAGTAGAAGCTTGATCGTGAAAAGAAAAAAAAGCAAAAGCCATTGGTGTGAGTTTGCACGATCCAGAAAAGAAAAAGAGCAGAGAGTTCCAGATCTGAGAGGAGTATGTTCGAGAGAGAGAGCAGTGTCTGTAGTTTGATGAATTGCTTCCTTTGAAGCTACATTTGTATTGGTTTCTGAACCGACTGCTTCTTCGGTTGTCTTTCTTTCTATTTTGTTCTCTTTTCATTATTTGTTCATCCTTCTGATTCGAATTGGTTCCCCTCCGGTGTGTGGAGGAAGGGAGTATTACTCCAGTTTCCCTCTGAGTTGTAGAGGAAGAGAGATCGGTGATCTCTGGTGTTGCTAGTGACAAGTTGTCCTTAGCAGGTTCCCTCCGGTGTGTGGAGGAAGGGAGAGGTGTCTCCGTTTCTGTTCTAGCTGGTAGCTGGAACAGGTTTCAAACTCTGTGGGTAGCAGAGCTTGTCTGAGGGATTTGTTTCCCTTGGTTGTTCAAGCTGTGTGGCAGCATGTTGTTCGCAGACTGAGTCTGCAGTGATCTAGCCTTGTCTAGTGGAATCCTCATTCTAGTTAGAGTGAGGGGTGGATGTAGATTGCGGACTGCAATCGAACCACCTAAAAACCGAGTGCCTCTTCTATGGTTTGCTGTTAGTATCTGCGCTCTCCATCTGCTTGTCTCTTTGCTTCCATGTGATCGGTTCTTTATTCTCATTTACTTATACTGCCTTGCTTGGTGACTGCATTTGCATTTCTCTGTGTGCGGATTAAGGAGGGGCGTAAGCAGTAGAATTTATTTTCCGCCTAAGTTTTTACAAATTGGGAGTGATCTATTCATCCCCCCCTTCTATATCACTCCTGCTGCGCTAACAATTGGTATCAGAGCAGGTTTACGCCATGTGGACGAACGGTCAAGGAAATGCTAGTGGTCCTAGAACCTTCATGGCCGAAGGTCAATCCATTAGTCGCCCTCCGTATTTTGATGGTAGTAACTATCTGTTTTGGAAGAACGGGATTGAAGTGTTCTTCAGGGCTCAGAGCCATAAACTATGGAGAGTAATTACGGTGGGGCCATATGATCTGCCACCAAACGAGGACGCTTGGACAGATGACCACGTCAAGCTCTCTTCACTCAACTGGACGGCGCTGAACATCATCCAGTGTGCTGTTCATCCAGAGGAGTATGCCCGTATATCTGCCTACAAGACTGCCAAGCGAATGTGGGATGAGTTGCAATTGATCTATGAAGGTACAGCTCAAGTGATAGCCTCGAAGGTAAACCTCTACACTTCTAAGTGTGAAATGTTTAAGATGAATGCAGATGAGAATATAACTAAAATGTATGCCAGGTTATCTTTGATCACAAACACACTTAAAGGGCTAGGGAAGGATCTTGCTGAGGCAGATATAGTCAGGAAAATCCTTAGATCTTTATCCCCGGCATGGCACACTAAGGCCATTGTGATTGAGGAGTCAAAAGATTTGACTATCTTGACTGTGAATGAACTCATAGGATCTCTTATGACCTATGACATGAATTTCCAAGGAGGAGGAGAAGGAAGTGAGAGGAAGGGTAAAAATGTAGCTCTAAGAGCTTCCCGCAACAAGGGTAACAACAGCGGGAGCAGCAGCAGTAGCCCCGAGTCTGAGTCTGAGCTTGAAGGTTTGTCAAATCTCGACCAGGAGGAGCAGGCTATGCTCACTAGACAGTTCAGAAAATTTTTGAAGAAAAAGGGAAAGACCTTTAGGAAGAAGAAGCCACACTCTTTCAACAAGAGTGCTGAATTTACTAGTTACAGGGATAGAAATCCTAAGAGACTGACTTGTTTTAATTGTAACAAACAGGGACACATGAATGGCGAATGCCCAGACCTCCAGAAGAATGGTCCCTATCTTCAGAAGAAAAATATAAAGGTGCAGAAGAAGAAGAAGCCACAGGCGATGGTCTGCACATGGAGCGAGGAAGAAGAAGACCCCGAAGACGCTTCCTCAGAAGAATATGAAGATGGAATTTGCCTTATGGCAAACAGTGAAGAGGAGGTAATAAATATTTTTGAAAATTTCTCAATTGATGACTGGGAGGGTGCTTATGGTGAATTGTTAGATAAATTTAATTCTCTTAGTAAAGAGCACAGAGTTCTGAAAAGAAAATTTAACACAAATGTTGAAGAACAAACTCTGGTCTGTGAGGAAAATGAGAAGCTAAAAGAACAACTAGAAGAAATGACCTCACTAAGGAAAGAAAATGATAAGCTCAAGGGAGAAATTCAAGAAAGTCAAAAACAGCTCTATGAATTCAAAACTAAAATTGAAGAAAGCATGAATGAAATTAGAGTGAATTCAGAGAAATATGAAGCTGTGAAGAAAGTAAATGCTGAACTCCTAAAAAATTCTGAGTCCCTTCAAAAGGAGCTGGAAGACAAACAGAAAGTCTTAGAAAAGTTTGTCCAAGGAAAGACTAGTTTAGATGCTATACTAGGGACTAGGGTCAATTTCAATAAGGAAGGTCTAGGCTATGACCCAACCAACAAGAGACCCTTACAATTCAAGACCATCACCTTCTGCCCAGAGAAGGGAAAATAGAAGCTGGACACACCATCCAGCTCAAATAGCTCTAAATAAAGTCAAAGACCTAAAGAAAACACAAAAACCAGTACTGGAAAACCATTTAAGATGGGAATGAATTTTATGAAGAATAAGACTAAGCCCACTCACCAAAACACAAATGGTAGATGGACCAAGGAAGTGAATCAGAATAAGAGCTAGAAATACAACAATCAGATGGGTCCAAACAAGACCTACTGGAGAAATAATTTTCATGGTCAAAAATATGTTAATCAACAAGCTTACAGGAAATTTCCTAGGAATAGGAAGACTAATGAATGGAATAGAACTCACTTCTCCAGTCCAGCTGGATTCAACTTTAATAAACCAAAAATGAAGGTACCAGAGAAAACCATGCTGAAGCAAATCTGGATACCTAAACACTTGATCAGAGATTTGAACAATGTCCTTGGACCCAACTCATCTTGGGTTCCAAATCACTCTGCTTGATGTATCTGTGTAGGTCGGCCTGGCAGCTGAAGACAACAAGTGGTACCTCGACAGTGGCTGCTCCAGGCATATGACAGGAGACCGATCCAAGTTTAGCAAGATAGAGATGAAGCCAGGGGGTCTGGTCAAGTTTGGAGGAAAGAACAAAGGTAAAATAATTGGAGTTGGTACAGTAGGTAAGTCTTCCACAAACTCCATTGAAAAAGTCTTACTTGTGGAAGGGCTTCAACACAACCTGATTAGTATTAGTCAGTTATGTGACAGGGGTCACAGGGTTGTATTTGATGATAGTTCATGCAAAATCCTTGAAATAAATTCTGATGTGGTTAAATTTGTAGCCAATAGGATTAATAATGTCTACATTGTAGACTTAGATGAAAAATCTGAATCTACTATTTGCTTATCTGTCAACTCAGAAAATGATGCTTTTGAATGGCATAGACGTCTAGGTCATGCTAGCTTTACAACTTTAAATAAATTGGTCAAGCATGATTTAGTTAGAGGCATGCCTAGAATTAAATTCAACTCAATATCAAAAGCATGTGATGCCTGTGCTCTAGGCAAACAGACCAGAAATTCTTTTAAATTAAGATCTAAGCCATTGTCTTCTAGACCAATGAACTTCTTCATATGGACCTTTTCGGTCCCACTAGAACTCAGAGTCTTAATGGAAACAGGTTTGGCTATGTCATCATAGATGACTTCTCTAGATATTCATGGATATTTTTCTTAGCAAATAAGAGTGATGCATTTCAAAAGTTTAACCTGTTTTTCAATAAGGTCAAACAAGAAGGGAAGTACAAGGTCTGTTCTATTCAATCTGACCATGGAGGTGAGTTTGAAAACTCCATGTTTACTGATCTCTGTGAAAAAGAAGGACTAACTCACAGGTTTTCCTCTCCCAGGACACCTGAACAGAATGGGATTGTGGAGAGAAGAAATAGAACTGTGGTGGAGATGGCCCGAACCATGTTGATTGAAAGTAAATTACCTAGAAGGTTTTGGGCAGAAGCGGCCAATACAGCAACTTACATAATTAACAGGGCCATGGTAAGACCCATTCACAAGAAAACACCCTATGAGCTTCTAAAAGGTAAGAAACCAAACTTGTTTCATTTTAGAATTTTTGGAGCAAAATGTTTTATTCATAACAATGATAAGAAAGATTTAGACAAGTTTGAAGCCAAAAGCACACCTGGAATATTCTTGGGTTACTCTGAAGTGTCAAGGGCATATAGGGTATTTAACATATCAGATCAGAAAGTGGAAGAGTCTCCACACATCCTTTTTAGTGAAAAGAAAGATGCTTCTAATGTTGAAAATCTTGACAGGAATTCCAATCATGGTGGGGATTTTCTAGAAGATCAATACTAAGAAGAGAAGACTCAGCCGAGTGGAGAAACAAATTCCCCCAATCAGGAAGGGCCAAGAGAAACAGGTGAGTCTTCAACTAATATTAGATTTCTTAAAGACCATCCATTAGATAAAGTCATAGGCAATCCTGAAGATCCTCTTCGGACTAGGTCTCACTTTAGAAATGTGAATAATGATGACTTAATTGCTTTAGTCTCACAAATTGAACCCAAAATAGTAGAAGAGGCCTTGGCTGATCAAGCTTGGGTCAATGCTATGTGTGAGGAATTAGGTCAGTTTGAAAGGAATAATGTCTGGGAGCTTGTCCCAAGACCAGATGGTATTAATATCATAGGAACCAAGTGGGTGTTCAAAAATAAGATGAATGAAGATGGAATTATCTCAAGGAATAAGGCCAGATTAGTAGCCAAAGGCTACTGTCAGGAATTCGGTGTAGACTTTGATGAATCCTATGCACCTGTTGTTAGGATGGAAGCTATAAGATTGTTGCTTACCTTTGCTTGCTCAAAGAATATAAAACTCCAACAAATGGATGTTAAAAGTGCCTTTTTAAATGGAGTCATTAAAGAAGAAGTTTTTGTTGAACAACCTCCTGGATTTCAATACTCTCCTCAACCTAACCAAGTTTTCAGGTTAAACAAAGCCTTGTATGGTCTAAAGCAGGCTCCAAGAGCATGGTATGAAAGATTGTCTGAATTTCTGATCAGCAAGGGCTATAAAAGAGGTAAAGTTGATCAAACTTTATTCACCAAGGGCATAAACAGAGATCTCATCATAGTTCAGGTATATATAGATGACATTGTATTTGGATCAACTAAGCATGAACTATGTGATGAATTTTCTACCATGATGTCTGCTGAATTCGAAATGAGCTTGGTTGGTGAACTAAAATACTTCCTTGGATTGCAGGTACAGCAGCTAGAGGATGGGTGTTTCATCAACCAAACCAAATACACAATGGAACTGTTCAAGAGGTTTGGTATGGAAAACTTAAAGCACATTACAACACCCATGGGCACCAATACCTCATTGGATGCAGATGAGACAGGTAAAGAAGTAAATGCCAAACTTTATCGAGGTATGATTGGATCACTTCTTTACTTGACAGCCTCTAGACTAGATATACAATTCAGTGTAGGAATGTGTGCAAGGTATCAGTCTAGACCTACTGAATTACACTCAGCTGCAGTCAAAAGAATCTTCAGATATTTGTCAGCTACTCATTCTCTTGGTTTATGGTTTCCTGCATCTCACACACTTAACTTAGTAGCATACACAGATGCTGACTATGCAGGCTGTAAACTAGACAGGAAAAGCACTAGTGGCCATTGTGAATTTTTGGGTGGGTGTTTAGTGTCTTGGGGCTCCAAGAAATAACATTCTGTGGCCCTCTCCACTGCAGAAGCTGAATATGTGGCTGGAGGGAGTTGTGGAACACAAGTAATATGGATTAAACACCAGCTTCAGGAATACCAAGTAGACCTGGGGTGCACACCAATTTACTGTGATAATACTAGTGCCATCAATATTGCTAAAAATCCTGTTTTACATTCACGAACCAAACACATAGAGATAAGACATCATTTTATAAGAGATGAGGTGTCTAAGAATAACTTTGAACTGATTCATGTAGGCACAGATAATCAGATTGCTGACATATTCATAAAACCTCTAGATAATGAAAAATTCACCACATTGAGAAGAGAATTAGGCTTATACAAATTGTCTTAATTATGAAGCCTATTCTTATTATGAGGGGGAGTTGTGTTTGTCTGATGTTTAGCCTTCTTTCCTGCTGGTTTAAGGGGGAGTTCAGAATGCTTACTGGTTAGCTTTCAGAAATGCTATCTCTTAGGGGGAGCCGAGTTGTAATGTGAAAAGAGATGTTCTTTGACAGATTCAAAAGGGATATCCAGATGTGTAACTTTGCTGGTCTTGCATGACTGATCTAGTGTGGTTCTCTCAGATAGTAGAGTGTCACTTATCTCTTAAGTCTATAAGTCAGTGACTCTAATATCCAGTTAGAATCTTTCCTTTGGTACTCCTTCAGAGATCTGGACTAATTACATAAAGTATATCTTCCTACATTGTCATTGATTCTGGTTCAGGCCAAAAACCTGTATGTCTTGATATCTGACCCAATCAGCTTGAAATCTAGACTTCAAGACTCAATTCAAGAAACAGTCCTTTTGGTATTGTTTTCAATCATTCTATCTCTTTAACTCAAGGGATTAACTGAACAAATATGTTCTGTTTTGATCACTGAGAAATTGGGAGCTTCATCAATGAAATGAATTATTCTCTCATGTCATGAGGTGTCAAATGCTTAAAATGAATGAAAAGACATGACAGAGCAATGGTGGCTTGCTGGTGAGTAACTGGGGACTCTGGCCTCTAATCGAGGTGTTTCCTCATGTCAAAAGCCACAGTTACTAACTCTGTTCCTTAATAAAAAAAGGGGGGGAAGTAATGAGGTACTCACTCTGAGTAACTGGGGTTTCAGGCCTCTAATCAAGGTGTCTCTCTAATATCAAAGGAGTGAACTACCAACTTACTCATTGATCTTCTCGAAAATCATCTCCAACAAAAATTCCTTGTTGTTATGCAACTAATGGATTGCTTGTCTTCAATACCTTGAGAACACCTCTCTGATTTCGTCTCTTGCTGTCTTGTGGGATAGTTGAATGATCAGCTATATCTGGCCATACTTGTTAACTCCTGCTCTAAATCATACACCATGTATGCTGATAAACTTTTCAATCATTCTACTTCTCTATTGTGTACTGGAGTTTAAAGAATCTTCTCTTGAGATTAGAACCTCACTTATTCTCTTAAGACCTGTTGGGACGGTGCGATCGATATAGAGGGGGGGTGAATGTATCCCCTTCAAGAATATTACCCAAATTTAAACAATTCGCCTGCTACTAGATACAGTTGCAGAATAAAACCTATCGAGTTCAAATAGACATTTGATCGACTAGATGAGCTACTGACTATACTAGTGGAACCAGATGAAGTCTAATGCCAAATGACAGTACAATGCAAACTAGACTCACTTACCAAGATGTGAAGCTCAAGGCCACTGTAACTCGAAACAAGACTATTCAAACAACCTGTGAAACAGATAGAAGATATGGAAGAGCACACCACAAGCAGACCACAGAACAGTAGGATTTTTAGGTGGTTCGGTCCACAGACCTACGTCCACCCCTCACTCCCAACCGGAGTGAGGCTTTCACTAGCACAATGCTAGAACACTGCAGACTCAGTCTGCGAACAACATGCTGCCACACAGCTTGAACAACCAAGGGAAACAAATCCCTCAACCAAGTTCTGCTACCCACAGAACTTGAAACTTGTTCTAGCTCCCAGTTAGAACACAACCGGAGAGTCCTCTCCCTTCCTCCACACACCGGAGGGAAACTGTTAATGACAACCTGTCACTAACAACACCAGAGATCACCGATCTCTCTTCCTCTGCAACCCAGAGGGAAACTGGAGTAATACTCCCTTCCTCCACACACCGGAGGGACCTGACCTCAGTCTAGAGGATCGGAAGAACACAGTAAATCAGATCAAATAAAAGGAAAAATAAGAAATGAAAATAACACAGCGAACACAAGCTGTAAATGAAGGAACATCAGATGTGGCTCTCATCGGAGCTGACTGGCCTGGATTTGATCCACGGTCCAGTGGACAGATCTTCAGTCGAGACTACTTTCTTCTTCTCCACGAACTCTCACTATCTCTCTGCTCCTCCTCTTTTTCTCTTTCTTTTTCTGACACTCATCGTGCAGCCTCTCTCTCTGTCTCTACTTTTTCTCTTCTTCTTCTTTTTATTCTTCTGCTGCTGGTTTCTCACTGTATATACTTTTTTTCTCTCTGCTTCTGTGTGTCTTCATTCGAAGACGAACCCTTCTATTTATATCAGCAGCAGCACTGGGCGCGTGTGGTCTCCACAGCTCCCGCCCAAACCTTGGACCACGTGGCAGCTCTCCAGCAAGCTTCAGCACACGTGTCACGATCCTGGGCCTTTATCCATTCTTGGATCACGTGCTCTCATTAGTCTGAATCCTCTGCAGGCAGAGACAAATGAAAACATGACTAGTTAGTTCAGTCATACAACCACGACTGTATATACTTTAGAAACAACAACTGAGTAAGTGTGTACAATCGTGAGAGAGTGTATAGACTTAATGAATAAGCGGCAGTGTACAGACTTAAAAGATGCAGCGTGATAAGCAAACGAATGTATATACTTTAGAACAGCAAATGATCAAGTATGTACACTGAGAGGGTGTATAGACTTGCAACATGCGCTCTCAGTGTATAGACTTGCTGATGAATGCATTATCATAACAGGATAGAATGTGTAGACTTCTGTGAAATGCATGAGGGAATCGGGTGTATAGACTTTAGGTAAAGCATGTGATGCAACATAGTGTATAGACTTGAAGCCTTGAGAACGAGTGTATAGACTTAGTGGATAAGCTCATGAAAGGCAGTGTATAGACATGTGATGAACAATGCAAATGAGCTTTACCAATGTGTAAACTTTACAAAGCTTCAGCCACTGTATAGACTTCACGAAGCCTAACCAGTGTACAGACTTGGAACGAGTGTGTTGTGAGCACTGAAGACTCAAGTTAAAACAACCGAATGTATAGAGTTGTGGTCGAACAACACAATGTATAGACTTGAAGCAAGGCTCTTAATAAGACGGTGAATAATGTATTGACTTGATGCCCAACGGTGATGTATAGACTTCGACGAGCTTGAGCCAGTGTATAGACTTTGCCAGAGTGAGACGATGCATGAGACGCTCGGCTGCACAGACTTGCAAAGTTCTGAATGAGACGATCGGCTGTTGGACCGATGTACAGACTCTGAATGTGAAGGCAGTCTGTATAGACTTGAATCGCTTGAAGCGATGTACAGACTTGGTGAGGCTCAAGCAGTGTACAGACTTGTGAAGGCTTCAGTGTTGTACAGACATTGAAGAATCACTGTGAATGTATAGACTTGAGCGAATGAAGCCGATGTACAGACTTGCCTAAGACACAGCATGAGACGCTGGCTGAGACGGACGTTGTACAGACTTTGAAGAGCAGTTCAATGTATAGACTTGAACGAATGAAGCCGATGTATAGACTTGCCTAAGACATAGCATGAGACGCTGGCTGAGACGGACGTTGTACAGACTTTGAAGAGCAGTTCAATGTATAGACTTGAAGCCCCTGAACTAATATATAGACTTCACGCTGTACAGACTTTGAGGCTTTGAACGTGTAAGATGAAGTGATGTACAGGCTTAGCGATGTATAGACTTGGCCAGAAAATGTAGGGAAAGATATGAGTGTATAGACTTGACCAAGCGTAGGAAAAGCCTCCAATGTGCAGACTTTGAACTCTGAACACTGTACAGACTTTGCAATCAACAGACGATGTATAGACTTGCTAATCTGAAGGCCAATGTATGGACTTAAACATTAACACTCAAATGTATAGAGTTGAAGGGCTAACAGTCTAGTGTATAGACTTCAAAAGGACAAAGCATCCACAGACCAGACGATGTATAGACTTAGCCAATATGAGACACTGTACAGACTTTGTCAAGTGACTGGCTGTACAAACTTCAGAAGATGAAAACTTTGTATCGACTTGAAGACCATGAGCCAATGTATAGAATTACCTTAACAATGAATGAGTAGACTTTGAAACAAGAGTCAGGCAAACGGATGTACAGAGTTGGCCAGAGCAGCATGTATAGACTTTGAAACATAGAGACTTTGAAACAAAGGCAGTGTATAGACTTGATGCAGTTCTGCTGCCAATGTACATACTTTGATTCCCAAATGCGATGTAGAGACTTTGTGAGATGTATGAACTTTAGTGTGTGCGAGCCTGCTGACATGCAATGTGTAGACTTTGAGTGTGTGAAGCTGGCGATGTATAGATTATGCAAGCATGACACTGGGCGATATATAGACTTACACTATCAGATGTGTAGACTTCATGAGAATGCAGTAGCCAGTGTATAGACATGAAGCTTGACACTCCAGTGTATAGAGTTCAGTTAGAAGGTGCCCGATGTATAGAGTTGAAGATGATATGCCAATGTACAGACTTAATCAATCAAGCTGGTGTATAGACTTTGGTACCCAGACACTCAATGTTCTAATGGGTCGACGCATCAGTAGGGGTGGGTCGACCCACTACTGTCCATACTAACTAAACAGACTTGGCCAATCCAGTGTATAGACTCGTTGCCTTGAAGACAATGTACATACTTTGAAGACCGACCTAGCAGGATGTGTAGACTTGGAATGCAACCAGGATGTCTAGACTTGATGTGAGGCAATGCACAATGAACATGAACTAATGAATTGAATGCATATAGCAGACAAGAACTAAATGTATGCTGGAGAACTAATTAAAGCATTACCTGATCTGAGCATTCACCTTACCTGTCATGATTTGACTTTGACTTGGGTTAATTTCATGACCTGTGAGTCATCCTTAAACCTGTTCTGACAGTTTCTCATAATGCAACAGGATTATATCATCAAGGATGTAAACATAATGAGGCATAATACTATCATCATCAAAACTCCAGAACCACAGGGGACACATCAATCTCCCCCTTTTTGATGATGGCAATATTATGAGTCATTGCAATAGATTCATCATGGTGATTATGAGATACCATATTTCATGCACCACAGAGTAGCTCAGTCAGAAATGAGTATGATGCAAATAATAAAAATGATGACTCACAAGAGTTCTCCCCCTTTGACAACATCAAAAAAAAAGGGAATGTTCATTGACTGTTGAAGGAGCTATTATGCAATGCTGTGAGTTATAGTCATCAAAAGCAAACCACAGGGACATGCAAGAATTCTCCCCCTTAGATCAACAGTGATTTGAGTGAAGCTCAGGAAATATAGAAGTCAACAGTTAGATCTGACATAATGGGGTCCATTGTGAGAGAGAAGGCACACAGAGTGAATGAGAAAGGTTTTCAATGTGATATCAATTTCATAAATCTGATTAAATACGTATTTCAGACTCTTCTATTATAGAGATTTATGAATGATCTTCATTGACAAGTCAGATCAGAATATGATGTATGCAAGGCTTGTTTATAAGTTTCCTGTACTCATATCTGAAATCAATTTTAATAAAAGTGAACCTTGCTTTCATATTGACAGTCTTGTTTGATCTTCTTCTTTCTTACTCACTCAATTTCAAAGATTCCTTTAAGAGATGCAATCAATAGTAATGAAGTTAAACACATAAGAAAAAACATTTGTTTCTGTCAAGTTCCAATAGAATATTTCTTTTGCACATATTTTTCAAATGGTATACTAGATTAGCAGTAATTTTCATAACATTCTTCATGAGCAATTGAGTTTAGTACACCCTTGTAACTAGAGGATACACGTTGTTTAGACGCCAGTATCCCTAAGCACTTGGATGGACTAACTGTCATGCTTCATAGGAACAGAGATTGCATTTACACTTCATGACACACTACAGATCATTTCTTTGATGAGTGAGATGTATTTCTCAGTGTGCATGCTATTGCTCTGCCAGATTATCAATCATTTTTAAGCAGAGTTAACTATGGCGCCTCATGACACAGTCCTTTGGACATGATTTCTCAGTGACCAAGGTCATTGCTCTGACAGGATTTACCCTTAGACATAATCCATATTCTCAGATGTTTAAAAATCAATACTAATTTCATACATATCAATTAAGGAATATCATGATTTCAGAATTTTCAGAACTCAGAAGAGTTTAAAAGACTCAACATGAAAATGTTGGTTAAAGTTTATTAAGACCAACTCAGATATTTTCAAGATATGTTCATAAGCAAACACAAGACATACATGAAACATCAACCGGCTGAAAGAATCAGACATTCATAATCCTATATAATAGAAGATTCCTGTTTAAGTTATTTTCAGATTTATGATCAGGATATGTACAGAGAATTCTTTCTGAGTTTTCAGGAAAGGCCGAAACATTTTTGGGAGCAGCCAATTCAACAGATGATACCAATGAATAGGATGAGTGAAGATGGCTGATAACAGTTGAAGCAGTAAGCTGAAATGTGTTGCATTACACATTCATCACAGGGATTTAGGCAAGATAGCAGTTCAATCTGAAGATGGAAAGTTCAGATGGTAGAATATGAATAATGCTCCCCCTAAATTTATACATGATCTAACATTCCTAAATGTATGCAACTCTGACCTATGGTACCAGGCGGAGGACTTGGTCTAAAGACTACCTCACACATAGTAAGCACTTCCAGACAGAGTTCATCTGCCCTTTAGTATCTTACTATTTATATACCAAGAGTCATGCATAACAATCCAATGCATATGCAGTTCTACATGCATCTTTTAGCTAACACTATGCCACTTATATGCAATTGTGATGCATGTGCATGTCAAATGTGCAGATGAATATTTTTAAGCATGAAACATCATCCAAGCAGCAGACTTACTCAAATCACTTTTTCAGATTTTTTAGAATGCAATTTATTTTTCAGAGATTATGCATTTTAGAAAATATCAACTAACTGCAATTGACATATGTATGCATCAAATGCAGACATTCTTTAAACTCATGTATGCACCAGTGCATGATAAAAGAAAATTACAAAAGGTAGATGCAGTTCTGGACATGTATGCATTGACATATTAAGCATGATGTTCAATTAAAACAAAAATTCAGGTGAACAAACATTTAATCAGCAGAGTTGGGGTTTACCATACTTTGGATGCCTTGGTTTATTTGACCCCCTTTTATTCCTCATCCCAAGGCATACCTGCAAAGCACAGATCTCATTTTGTGTTTCTAGGTACCCAAGACTTCTTGGGTCCTACTTTGTTAGTAACACCTCTGATAGGTGCTTTCCACATTCTTTGGGCATGTAAGTCATCAGACTTCATTAAATTACACTCACTCATGGAGTGCCCAACCTGCCCACAATCGTGACAGGAAACAGCAGATCTTGAATTCTTTTTATGCACAACATTGTTAGCATGGAATCTGTGTGCATTATTCTAAA
This sequence comes from Amorphophallus konjac, assembly GCA_022559845.1. Taxonomy (NCBI): domain Eukaryota; kingdom Viridiplantae; phylum Streptophyta; class Magnoliopsida; order Alismatales; family Araceae; genus Amorphophallus; species Amorphophallus konjac. Next base: position 340,003,055 of record CM040126.1, on the reverse strand, counting down.
CATAAATTTTATGTGCATTGGCGTGAAGATTTCTGTTACTTGCATGAAATTTTGGTTTACCTTTACCTGCCCACCAGCATTCCAAAGCTCGGTGGCCAAATTTTCCACATTCAAAACATGCCAGACTCTTTTCTTTAGAAACAGTTTTATTTCTTCCAAAAACATTTCTATTTGCAGGGAGTTTTATATTCTGAGAGAAAGTTCTTCCCTGAGCATGCCAACAGTCCTTGACTGTATGGCCATATTTTTCACAATGAGAATAATTAGAAAAGGTATTTCTATGAGGGCCTAACCAACATTGTGCAGCAACATGTCCTATTTTTCCACAGTTATAACAATGAATTTTCTTTTCCCTAAGGACATGATTTCTACCCTGATTGTTTTGAGCAGCTGCTAGGTCATCTTTTTCCATCAAATTACACTCATGCATCAAATGTCCATAATTGTGACAGTAGTGACAGATCATTTTCTTTCTAGATGCATGCGAGTGTGTGGGTGAAACATGCAAAGTGGGAAGAGGAACATGTTGATATTTTTCTTTCTATTTTTTTGTTGTTTTCTTTTGAGCAGTTGACTGATGACCAGGAAGGGTCTGAGGGCTTTGAGAAGTTGAACTGGACACAAAGAAAGTTTGAACTTTGTTTTGAAAACTCTTCTTATTTGAGGGATTATAGCCCAACCCTTCCTTCTGAAAATTTACCTTAGTTCCTAGAATTTTGTCTAGATTATTTTTTCCGTCCACAAATTTTGACAAGGAATTATTCAAATCTTAAATTTCATTTTCCAAAGAAACGATGTGTATTTCATAACTGGCAATCTCTTGTTCATTGCAATTTACACATTCGCTTAGCACCTTGTTTGCAATTTTACATTCCTCAATTTCTTGTTCCAGATTTCTCAATTTTTCAGACTCTTCAATGTAAACAGTTTTTCCTTTTTCTAAGAGAAGAAGTTTCTCTGACATAGCAGTGTTCAACTGCTTCAACCCTTCAACTTCTTGAATTAATTTGTCATTTTTTGATTTCAGATTTTCAATTTCTTCAACAGAGTCTTTATCAATTTTTATTGAGTTCATTTTATCATTCAGCTCTTCCTCTATCTGTTCAAGCTCCAGAATCTTATTTAACATATCTTTGTTTTCTTCCTTTAGAGAAACAATAAACTCCTTATGCCATTCTAAATTTGAGTGAAGATTTTCATTTATTTCCTTGAGAAATGGACACTCATTGCATGCAGATTTAACCGAACATATTGTTTTAACCTGGAGTTTTTTACATTGTTTCTTAAGACATTCATTTTCAGATTTTAGAACATTCAATTTAGCGTTAACAGAATTAAATTCTTTCAACAGTTTTTCATTCTGAACTAAATCATTAACATGAACCTGATCATTCTCAACCGAGCTAAGTTTTTCTTTTAGTTCAGTGATTTCACATACAAGTTTTTAATTTTCTTCTTTAAGTAGGCCAATTTGTTTCCTTGAACTTTCCAACCCAGCTTCAAACTCTTTTAATTTTTTTTGGTGTTTTTCAATGTCTTTCTGCAATTCCATGTTTACAGATTCTATGGCAATAGATTTTTCAGCAAACAAATTCTTCTCTTGCTCAAGTTTTTCAAATTTTTCTTCATTTTCTTTAACAATTTTTCTAAGAAAGTCATTTTCAGATTTCAGTCTACTTAGTTCAGAGCAAACACATTTAAGTTCATTCATCAATTTTTCATTCTGGTTTTTATGCATATGGATATCTGACAAATAGGCATCATGAGATTGCTTCACATTTGAAAAATTTTCACATGGTGAACTTGAACTACCCTGATCACTTTTCTTTTTCAAGTTCTTGTATCGTTTTCTTAATTGTTCATGAGACTCAAACAGCTCAGCATATGCATTCTCCCAATCATCTAAAGAAAAATTCTCGAAGATGTTTACCTCCTCCTGATCATCTTCTTCTTCATTTTGGCTGCTGCTATGAATACTTCCTTTAGCCATCATGCAGTTGTCTTCATTTAACCTGTGAGTTAGCTTCAGCTCCTCCAGGATGTCTTTGGCAGACCTGCAATCATAAAAATAAGAGTGTAAGGCTCTGTCAGTGGCTGTTTTCATCAGATTGAAGGCTTTCTGATTTTCTCCATCCTTTGATCTGTGGCTGTTAGTCCATTTGGACACTTTCTTTGGTAATTTTTGAGGACCTTGTGAAATTAATTTCCACAGATCAGGATTAACTGCATCAACATAATTTCGTAGACTGATAAACCACGCATTAAAATTAGAACCATTGAAAACCGGTGGATCACCCATGAAAGCTGATCAGATAAATGCAACAGGAATAATGAAGCACCAAGACAGCAGGATCGAATCTACAGATCGCTGGACCTTCTAAGCAGACAACCTGCTCTGATACCAATTGTTGGGACGGTGCGATCGATACAGAGGGGGGGTGAATGTATCCCCTTCAAGAATATTGCCCAAATTTAAACAATTCGCCTGCTACTAGATACAGTTGCAGAATAAAACCTATCGAGTTCAAATAGACATTTGATCGACTAGATGAGCTGCTGACTATACTAGTGGAACCAGATGAAGTCTAATGCCAAATGACAGTACAATGCAAACTAGACTCACTTACCAAGATGTGAAGCTCAAGGCCACTGTAACTCGAAACAAGACTATTCAAACAACCTGTGAAATAGATAGAAGATATGGAAGAGCACACCACAAGCAGACCACAGAACAGCAAGGTTTTTAGGTGGTTCGGTCCACAGACCTACGTCCACCCCTAACTCCCAATCGGAGTGAGGCTTTCACTAGCACAATGCTAGAACACTGCAGACTCTGTCTGCGAACAACATGCTGCCACACAGCTTGAACAACCAAGGGAAACAAATCCCTCAACCAAGTTCTGCTACCCACAGAACTTGAAACCTGTTCTAGCTCCCAGTTAGAACACAACCGGAGAGTCCTCTCCCTTCCTCCACACACCGGAGGGAAACTGTTAATGACAACCTATCACTAACAACACCAGAGATCACCGATCTCTCTTCCTCTGCAACCCAGAGGGAAACTGGAGTAATACTCCCTTCCTCCACACACCGGAGGGACCCGACCTCAGTCTAGAGGTTCGGAAGAACACAGTAAATCAGATCAAATAAAAGGAAAAATAAGAAATGAAAATAACACAGCGAACACAAGCTGCAAAATGAAGGAACATCAGATGTGGCTCTCATCGGAGCTGACTGGCCTGGATTTGATCCACGGTCCAGTGGACAGATCTTCAGTCGAGACTACTTTCTTCTTCTCCACGAACTCTCACTATCTCTCTGCTCCTCCTCTTTTTCTCTTTCTTTTCCTGACACTCATCGTGCAGCCTCTCTCTCTGTCTCTACTTTTTCTCTTCTTCTTCTTTTTATTCTTCTGCTGCTGGTTTCTCACTGTATATACTTTTTTTTCTCTCTGCTTCTGTGTGTCTGTTTCCGAAGACGAACCCTTCTATTTATATCAGCAGCAGCACTGGGCGCGTGTGGTCTCCACAGCTCCCGCCCAAACCTTGGACCACGTGGCAGCTCTCCAGCAAGCTTCAGCACACGTGTCACGATCCGGGGCCTTTATCCATTCTTGGATCACGTGCTCTCATTAGTCTGAATCCTCTGCAGGCAGAGACAAATGAAAACATGACTAGTTAGTTCAGTCATACAACCACGACTGTATATACTTTAGAAACAACAACTGAGTAAGTGTGTACAATCGTGAGAGAGTGTATAGACTTAATGAATAAGCGGCAGTGTATAGACTTAAAGATGCAGCGTGATAAGCAAACGAATGTATATACTTTAGAACAGCAAATGATCAAGTATGTACACTGAGAGGGTGTATAGACTTGCAACATGCGCTCTCAGTGTATAGACTTGCTGATGAATGCATTATCATAACAGGATAGAATGTGTAGACTTCTGTGAAATGCATGAGGGAATCGGGTGTATAGACTTTAGGTAAAGCATGTGATGCAACACAGTGTATAGACTTGAAGCCTTGAGAACGAGTGTATAGACTTAGTGGATAAGCTCATGAAAGGCAGTGTATAGACATGTGATGAACAATGCAAATGAGCTTTACCAATGTGTAAACTTTACAAAGCTTCAGCCACTGTATAGACTTCACGAAGCCTAACCAGTGTACAGACTTGGAACGAGTGTGTTGTGAGCACTGAAGACTCAAGTTAAAACAACCGAATGTATAGAGTTGTGGTCGAACAACACAATGTATAGACTTGAAGCAAGGCTCTTAATAAGACGGTGAACAATGTATTGACTTGATGCCCAACGGTGATGTATAGACTTCGACGAGCTTGAGCCAGTGTATAGACTTTGCCAGAGTGAGACGATGCATGAGACGCTCGGCTGCACAGACTTGCAAAGTTCTGAATGAGACGATCGGCTGTTGGACCGATGTACAGACTCTGAATGTGAAGGCAGTCTGTATAGACTTGAATCGCTTGAAGAGATGTACAGACTTAGTGAGGCTCAAGCAGTGTACAGACTTGTGAAGGCTTCAGCGTTGTACAGACATTGAAGAATCACTGTGAATGTATAGACTTGAGCGAATAAAGCCGATGTACAGACTTGCCTAAGACACAGCATGAGACGCTGGCTGAGACGGACGCTGTACAGACTTTGAAGAGCAGTTCAATGTATAGACTTGAACGAATAAAGCCGATGTATAGACTTGCCTAAGACACAGCATGAGACGCTGGCTGAGACGGACGTTGTACAGACTTTGAAGAGCAGTTCAATGTATAGACTTGAAGCCCCTGAACTAATGTATAGACTTCACGCTGTACAGACTTTGAGGTTTTGAACGTGTAAGATGAAGTGATGTACAGGCTTAGCGATGTATAGACTTGGCCAGAAAACGTAGGGAAAGATATGAGTGTATAGACTTGACCAAGCGTAGGAAAAGCCTCCAATGTGCAGACTTTGAACTCTGAACACTGTACAGACTTTGCAATCAACAGACGATGTATAGACTTGCTAGTCTGAAGGCCAATGTATGGACTTAAACATTAACACTCAAATGTATAGAGTTGAAGGGCTAACAGTCTAGTGTATAGACTTCAAAAGGACAAAGCATCCACAGACCAGACGATTTACAGACTTAGCCAATATGAGACACTGTACAGACTTTGTCAAGTGACTGGCTGTACAAACTTCAGAAGATGAAAACTTTGTATCGACTTGAAGACCATGAGCCAATGCATAGACTTGCCTTAACAATGAATGAGTAGACTTTGAAACAAGAGTCAGGCAAACGGATGTACAGAGTTGGCCAGAGCAGCATGTATAGACTTTGAAACAGAGAGACTTTGAAACAAAGGCAGTGTATAGACTTGATGCAGTTCTGCTGCCAATGTACATACTTTGATTCCCAAATGCGATGTAGAGACTTTGTGAGATGTATGAACTTTAGTGTGTGCGAGCCTGCTGACATGCAATGTGTATACTTTGAGTGTGTGAAGCAGGCGATGTACAGATTATGCAAGCATGACACTGGGCGATATATAGACTTACACTATCGGATGTTTAGACTTCATGAGAATGCAGTAGCCAGTGTATAGACATGAAGCTTGACACTCCAGTGTATAGAGTTCAGTTAGAAGGTGCCCGATGTATAGAGTTGAAGATGATATGCCAATGTACAGACTTAATCAATCAAGCTGGTGTATAGACTTTGGTACCCAGACACTCAATGTTCTGATGGGTCGACGCATCAGTAGGGGTGGGTCGACCCACTACTGTCCATACTAACTAAACAGACTTGGCCAATCCAGTGTATAGACTCGTTGCCTTGAAGACAATGTACATACTTTGAAGACCGACCTAGCAGGATGTGTAGACTTGGAATGCAACCAGGATGTCTAGACTTGATGTGAGGCAATGCACAATGAACATGAACTAATGAATTGAATGCATATAGCAGACAAGAACTGAATGTATGCTGGAGAACTAATTAAAGCATTACCTGATCTGAGCATTTACCTTACCTGTCATGATTTAACTTTGACTTGGGTTAATTTCATGACCTGTGAGTCATCCTTAAACCTGTTATGACAGTTTCTCATAATGCAACAGGATTATATCATCAAGGATGTAAACATAATGAGGCATAATACTGTCATCATCAAAACTCCAGAACCACAGGGGTCACATCAAGACCTACTAGTGACTGTCTGCACTAAAAAGTTACTGCCCTTATTCTTCATGTTTCCAGCGCTGTCATACATTCTGTAGTTCTTTTTGCTGATGTCAAAGGGGGAGAGAAGTTCTGCAATATCAGTGAAGTCTTGGATTTGTCTTGAGCTTTGGGGGAGTCATGTTGCTTGGGGGAAGATATGTTTATGAGTTGTGGGGGAGATGAGAGTGTGTTGTAGGGAATGTTTAATTCATTTGCATGTGCATGCCTTGAATTTACTCTGTTTGTTGCAGCTGATATAAATCTCTTGTTGAACCTTGATATTGCTTGATTCATAGTGTTGTCATCATTAAAAAGGGGGAGATTGTTGCATCCCTATGGTTTTGATGATGTCTCACACTATAAATCAATCTTCTATCTCTAGATTTATGCTGGTTTCTCACCTAAGTGAGTACAGTTCATATGCTGTTTCTTTACATCATCTATCTACACTGATTGGTTAATATGGACTGTAGTGGCTCGACTCATCAGCAAGGGTGGGTCGACGCATCAGAGCATTGATAGCTTGGGTACCAAAGTCTATACACCAGCTTGGTCTATTAAGTCTGTACATTGGCATAACTTCTTCAAGTCTGTACATCGGACATCTTCTATCTGAAGCCTACACACTGGTCTTAATATTCTAAGTATGTACACTGCCCGACCAGTTAAGTCTGCACATTGCCAAAGTCAGTACAGTTCAACTCTATACACTGGATTGTCAAGCTTCACGTCTATACACTGGCTGCTGCATTCTCATGAAGTCTACACATCCGATAGTGTAAGTCTATGCATCGCCCAGTGTCATGTTTGCATAGTCTGTACAACGCCTGCTTTACTCACTCAAAGTCTACACATTGCTAGTCAGCAAGCTCGCACACACTAAAGTTCATACATTGCACAAAGTCTGAACATTGCTTCAGAGATAGCTTCAGCCAAGTCTATACATCGACTGGCAGCCTTCATGCTAAGTATGTACATTCCTTGAGTCCAAGTCTGTACATTGCCTTCAAGGCATCAAGTCTATACACTGGACTTTGTTTCACCAAGTGTGTACACTCCACATCTTTTCCTACGCTTGGCCAAGTCCATACACTCATACATTTCCCTACGCTTTCCTGGCCAAGTATATACATCGCTAAGTGTGTACATTGCATTCTGCTCAAACGATCAAAGCTCAAAGTCTGTACAGCGTGAAGTCTATACATTAGCTCAGGGGCTTCAAGTCTATACATTGAACTGCTCTTCAAAGTCTGTACAACGTCCGTCTCAGCCAGCGTCTCATGCTGCGTCTTAGGCAAGTCTGTACATCGGCTTCATTCGCTCAAGTCCATACATCCACAGTGGCTCATCAAGTCTATACATTCACAGTGGTTCTTCAATGTCTGTACAACGCTGAAGCCTTCACAAGTCTATACACTCCTTGAGCTTCACCAAGTCTGTACATCGCTTCAAGCGATTCAAGTCTATACAGACTACCTTCACATTCAGAGTCTGTACATCGGTCATACAGCCGATCGTCTCATTCAGGACTTTGCAAGTATGTACAGCTGAGCGTCTCATGCATCGTCTCACTCTGGAACAGTCTATACACTGGCTCAAGCTTGTCAAAGTCTGTACATCACCGTTGGGCATCAAGTCTTACAATGTTCACCGTCTTATTAAGAGTCTTACTCTATCAAGTCTGTACATTGCATACAGTACATTGCTTCCTCAAAGTCTGAACACTGGCCCCTTGCTTCAAGTCTACACATTGAGTTGTCCGACCACAACTCTATACATTCTGTTGTTATATCTTGAGCCTTCAGTGCTCACAGCACACACGTTACAAGTCTGTACACTGGTTAGGCTTCGTGAAGTCAACACAGTGGCTGAGCTTTGTAAAGTGTACACATTGGTAAGGCTCGTTTGCATTGTTCATCATAAGTCTATACACTGCTATTCATGCGCTTGCTCATTATGTCTATACACTGCCACTCATGCGCTTGTTCATTAAGTATATACACTGCCTTCACATGCGCTTTATTCATTAAGTCTATACACTCTCTCACGTTGTACACACTTACTCAGTTGATGTTTCTGAAGTATATACACTCGTGTTGAATAGCCTGAACTAACTAAGTCTATACATTCCATCTGTCTGTCTGCAGGCGATTCAGGTTGATGATTGGGCACGTGATCCGAGGTTGACACCTGGCACGTGATCCAAGACACCGGGAACATGACACGTGGATGGCAACCCAGTCAGGATGCTGCCATGTGGTCGAAATTCAAATGATCTGGCAAAAAGTTCATGGGCGGGAACCTGGCAGCCACACGCCCAAAATCTGCTATAAATGTGAAGCTTCATCCTTCAGTAGAAGCTTGACCGTGAAAAGAAAAAAAAGCAGAAGCCATTGGTGTGAGTTTGCACGATCCAGAAAAGAAAAAGAGCAGAGAGTTCCTGATGACGGCATCACACCACATACCCTCTGGCTTGGCACTTCTCTCCCTCCCGGAGGCAGCTAGGGAGCAGCCCTTCTTCAGACGGAACATTGGTGCTTATCATCCTATTACATTTTCCTATTTTCTTGAGTCATTTTGATGTATTTGCCTATGTTTTGAGTCATGTTACTAGGTTATCATGTTATTTACTTATGTTTGTATGTAGGCTAGTGGGCTAATGGGGCTAGTAGGTCTTATTGGGCCATTTCTTTGGTCTGGCCCATGGGCGCCCCTCTCCCCACCCCTTGGTCTTCCGTCATTTGTCCATTTCATGAGGTCTTTTTGTAAATTTGGTTTTCCTATATATAGGACCCCAAACCCCCTCTTTTGAGGTAATGAAGTATTAAGCAAATTTGAGCCACTTAAGTGCATCTCTCCCTCTCTCTCTAACTCTCCCTCTCTCTCTTTCCTCAAGGGGCGAACCCCACTTCTCTCTCCTCCCCTCCCTTGGGCGCAACAGCCCCTTCACCTTCCCCTCCCCCTGCCACCTCAGCTGCCACCTCACCCCCTCCACCCTTTCATATTCCCAAGGCCTTAATTCCCTTCAATTCCCTCCACTTCCCAAGCAACCTTTCACCTTCCCTAGACAACCCATCCCCTTCCCCATACAACTTCCCACCTCCAAGGCAACCTTCCCCCTCCCCTAAGCAACCACTCCCCTTCCCCACACTCCATTCAAAGCTCTAGTGCGATCCAAGCCCTCTCCCCTCCTCCACTTGGTGCGCACCCCACCATCTAGCACAACCCCACCCCCCCCCCCTCTTGACCAAATCACAGCCAGTACTCCCACCTCCTTTCCCTGCTAGCTTCGCCCTTCCCTCCACCTCCATTACCCTTCATCCCATCTCCCCACAAGATCCCCCATCATCCCCAAGGCACCCTTGTACCCTATTCCTCCACAAAGGAGCCATCCTGCCCACCACTCAATCTCCAACCCGTGTGCAGAGAAGACCTGCAGACCATCACCAAGTTGCAGCACCATCCACGACTCCATCCTGGCCCTGCTGAGGGCATGGTCTACATCGACGGGAAGGTCTGAGAGTCTACTTCACAAGCGAGGTGGAATTGTCCAGTTCCAAGTTCGTGGCCGACCGGGAGAGCTGTTCTCCCCCAACTGCGCCAGACATCCTCTGCAGAGAGCCTGAGCCCGATTTGAAGCTGCACCAAGACCAACGGCGGAGGATTCAGACCGAAGGCCCTTCATCAAAGTTCTTCCTCCATCTGTCCCCAACCAGGATCAAGAAACAGAACCTCATTCGGCATCCGGGGGCCAGAGTTCCGAATTTTCTCCCTCAGTCGCGCGGGTCTGCCTCCTGCAATCTGCAGCGACCAGTTCCCACTCGTCGGCGTCCCCCTGCCCACCCCGACCTCAGAAGGTGTTGCCGTCAGTTTTTCTGTGTAGAGGCTTTGTCCACGGTTCCAGCGACACCAACGGTTTGTGATTCGGCATCCAGGAGCGACCGGGGCAACTTCTGAAAGTTGCAGACAGAAACAGGGAGCCACCCGCCCCAGAATCTGTTGCTCTACTCAGACCTCCACTGCAGCCATCGACGATGTCAGAATAAATTGATATAAATCAGAGCTGTTTGGGTTCCTGTTATGAGAAGATCCCCCCCAGGCTCGTCATCGGAAAAATTCCTGACCAAGATCTACAGGGACTACACCGACTGCCTATCAACGTCCACAGCCAGCGGTCCAATTCGGAAGCGGTCCCTCCTCGTGGGCTACTAAGCTTATCTCCCCCCTCTTGCCTGGCCGGCTTACCGCCCCTCCCTGCGGGAGGTAGTGTTTGTTGTAACCCATCAATTCCCACCCCCGAGATCACCCTCCTGCGTGAGGTGTAGTGAGTGTACACTTAAACAGGTTCGAAGCTTCATCGGCGCAGTGTGCGGGGAACCCACACTTCCCTGCCCGCCCTCGTCTCCGACCGGGGTTGGTTTCCTCAAACCAACCAGGTGAGCCTCCTGCCCTTGCCTCCTTATACCTGTTTATTTAATATCCGCGAAACATATCGGCCGGTAGGAGAGCGAGTGCCTGATCCCGGCGCCACCTTTCAGTGTGGTCACCGTGGCCATAAGTGAGCGAGTGACCCCGTGCCCTTAAGGCATCCGGCCGCCCTTGTTTGTGGGCTTTCAAACCTTCGGGAGGGCTAACTAAAGTGGTGCTGGTCCTCTAACCAGTCAGGGGCTATCTCCATCACCTCGACTCGGCATCACCGGGCCACCACGGGAATCGTGTGCGCACGGTGCGTTGGTAGCTTTAACATATTCTCGGCGCCTTGTAATTGTGATTATGAATTAGGTCCAAGGAATCAAAGTCTCCGCTGCATTTTGTGTCACATCAAGTGGTATCAGAGCAAGTTTTAGACTTGTCTCTACAAGCCTAGGTCCAAGGGCTATTGCATTACCACCCTCTGTGTATCGGTCTCTTCATCATCGTGCATGTCCACCCGTAGAGGCACTGTTTACCGAACCGACCACTCTACTTCAGATCCCCCCATGAGTTCCCATTCTCAGGGCAACCAAGGCATCCCTAGTGAAGTCCCACAAGCCCCAATGGAGCAATTTGAGACTACCCTTAGAACTATTATGGAGAAGCTTGATGGACTTACCACCCGAATGGATAGACTTGAGGAAGTGGGGGCCCCACCTAGGATCCCTGCCCACAGAGCTCCCCCTCCACAAGTTGAGCCAGGTAGGGAAGGCCTTGAGAATGAGTGGTACCACGAACCGGAGAGGCCCCAACGGCCTCGGCATCATGAGAGACGACCCCGAGATGACCAGGACGAGTTCCTCTTAAAAATGATCAAAGTAGAGGCACCAAATTTTGATGGGTCCCATAACCCAAGTGTCTATGAAGAATGGGAGCATGGCATGGACCAATACTTTGAATGGTACCCCATGTCCGAAGAGAGAAAGGTTAGGTTGGCCAAGATGCACCTTCTTAAGTTAGCCAAAACCTATTGGCTAAAGGTAGAGAGTCAAAGGAGAATTAGGCGTCAAGAACCCATTAACACATGGATAGACATGAAGACACAGCTTAGGAATAAGTATCTTCCCCACTCCTATAGCCAACTTCTCCTTGACGAGTGGCAAAGCCTTACCCAAGAAGGGAAAACCGTGAAAGAATACATAGAAAAATTTGACTCATACCTCTTAAGGTGCGGTGTCTTCGAAGACCCAACTGTCACCCTATCACGGTTTAGGAATGGTCTCCTTCCCCACATCAAACGGGAACTTTACATGAGAGAGGCTCATAGCCTTGAAATTGCCTATCAAATAGCCCGGGATGTAGAGAGGTTCTCTAGAAACCCTAGGTTTGCCCCCCCCATAGGGCCGGGACCACGTCCCAACCTCCCTCCCCTGTTGAGAACACCTCCTCCCAGTGGGGGAACTCCTACAAGACCCTCCCCTCAGCCAACCACACCCAACCCTCCTCCTCGAAGGGAAGACAACTCCAAAGGGAAGACCCCAATGAGTAATACGGTCAAGTGTTTTCAATGCCATGGCTATGGCCACATAGCCACCCAATGTCCCTCCAAGGGGTTGTCAAACCTAGTTATTGAGAGTGGACCTTCTACTCCCCAGGAAACACATGAGAGTACTATTGAGTAATACGAGGCTGCTTTAGGATGGGAAGAGGAATACAATGAGCAATTCTTTGAGGAAGGGGTAGAAGAGGACCCCCACTCCAGTCACCTAGGGGTGATAAGGTGCACCCTCACCCAACCACAAGAGGATGACTGGCAGAGGACTTCCATTTTTCACACATTTGTGAAGATCGGGGACCATGTTAGGAAGGTCATCCTAGACAACGGGAGTTGTGTCAACGCCGTGTCTCCGGACACCGTCAAGCTCCTAGGGCTTACCCCTACACCCCACTCCAAACCTTATCGTGTATCATGGATAAACAACCACTCCCTACCCGTCAGCACATGTTGTCTTATCCCCATCACCTTCTCATCCTACCAAGGGCAGATATGGTGTGATATCATACCTATGGCTGTAGGAAGCATCCTATTGGGGAGACCTTGGATATATGATGTCAATGCTACCATCCATGGGAAAACGAACACATGCACCTTTGACCACGAGGGGAAGACTATCCGCCTCAACCCCTCCCCTCCCCAAAGAGAACCACCCGCCAAGGGAATCCTTCCTACACCACCAAAACCCAGGGCCTCGTCTGCACCAACCCAACCAACAACCCAAAACCCCACCCCTGAAAATCCCACCGGGCCAGTCAAAGGCCTCCACCTCATCACTAGGAAAGAGCTCGAGGAAGAATTAACCCGAGGGACACCCCTTTGTGCTATTGTCCTATGTCTTGGAGAGGCAACCCCCTCCAATCCTCACCCCATGGAAATCCACCCTCTCCTGGGAGAATTTAAGGACGTATTCCCCGAGGAACTCCCCGACCAACTACCACCCATGAGGGATGTCCAACATGCTATAGATCTCATCCCGGGAGCCACCCTCCCAAACCTGCCCCACTATCGCCTCAACCCCACAGAACATGCTGAGTTAAGGAGGCAAGTGGAGGAACTGGTTAGAAAGGGCTTTCTTAGGCTGAGCAAAAGCCCATGTGCCGTCCCGGCCCTCTTCACACCAAAGAAGGACGGGACATGGCGAATGTGTGTTGATAGTAGGGCCATCAACAAGATTACTGTCAAATATAGGTTCCCCATACCTAGACTTGACGATATGCTGGACATGCTCGCCGGAGCCACCATATTTTCCAAAATAGACCTCAAAAGTGGCTATCATCAGGTTAGGGTAAGGCCAGGGGATGAATGGAAAACGGCCTTTAAAACCAAAGATGGGCTTTATGAATGGTTGGTGATGCCTTTTGGGCTCTCAAATGCCCCAAGTACCTTCATGCGTCTTATGACCGAGGTCCTTAGGCCCTACATTGGAGTCTTCCTGGTAGTATATTTTGATGACATCCTCATCTACAGCCAATCCAAGGAAGCCCACCTCAGTCATCTAAGGCAAGTTTGCACCACCCTTAGGAAAGAAAGTCTCTTTGCCAATTTAGGAAAATGTCACTTCATGACCCAATCCATTACCTTCCTTGGGTATGTTGTCTCCACAGAAGGAGTATCCATGGACCCTGAAAAAGTCCAAGCCATCCTCAATTGGCCGGAACCCCGCACCCTCCATGAAGTCCGAAGTTTCCATGGGTTAGCCACCTTTTACCGTAGGTTCATCCGAGGGTTCAGCACAGTCACTGCCCCTATCACAGACTGCCTTAAAAAGGGGACCTTTGTATGGACCAAGACGGCTTCTAGGGCTTTCCAAGAACTAAAGGAGAGGATGACCCAAGCCCTAGTTTTATGCCTCCCTGACTTCTCCAAAGTCTTCGATGTAACTTGTGATGCTTCTGGGGTGGGAATTGGCGGGATCCTCAGCCAAGAGGGACATCCTGTGGCCTACTTTAGCGAGAAATTATGTGATGCCCGGATGAAATACTCCACCTATGACAAAGAATTTTACGCTGTAGTGCAATCCCTCCGACAATGGAGGCACTACCTCTTGCCCAAAGAGTTTGTCATATTCTCCGACCATGAGGCCCTAAAATACCTCAATTCCCAGCAAAAACTGAATGCCCGGCATGCCCGATGGGTCGAATACATCCAGGCCTACACCTTTGTAATCAAACATAAGGCCGGAAGTGAAAACCGAGCAGCCGATGCTCTGAGTAGGAGAGTCTCCCTACTATCTACCATTCGGGTAGAAGTGGTAGGATTCGACCGGGTTAAGGAAGAGTACCCGGATTGTCCTGATTTTGGGCATATCCACGCCAAACTGACCACCCATTCACCCCAGGAACATCAAGGTTTCATCCTGGAGGATGGGTTCATCTTCAGAGTACACAAACTTTGCATACCTAGAACCTCATTGCGCGATCTATTAGTCTGGGAATTACATGCTGGAGGCTTGGCTGGGCACTTTGGGGTTCACAAAACCATTGCCTTAGTAGAAGGGCAATTCTATTGGCCCATCCTCAAAAGGGATGTGGCCAAAATTGTGGGGCAATGTCGTACATGTGCAACTGCTAAGCAAGTCAAACAGAACACAGGCCTGTACACCCCTCTACCCGTCCCGGACCGACCATGGCAGGATCTGAGCATGGACTTCGTGTTAGGGCTACCTCGGACCCAAAGGAAGCATGACTCCATTTTTGTCGTAGTGGACCGATTCTCTAAGATGGCCCATTTCATCCCCTGTTCCAAAACCTCAGACGCCTCCCATGTGGCCCGCCTATTCTTTGATGAGGTGGTCCGCCTCCATGGCCTGCCCAAGACTATTATCTCAGATAGGGATGTCAAATTCACCAGCTACTTCTGGAAGACCCTCTGGCATCTTATGGGGACCCTGCTTAAGTTTTCCACAGCCTACCACCCTCAAACCGATGGACAGACTGAAGTTGTCAATCGGAGCCTAGGGAACCTTCTGCGGTGCCTTGTTGAAGACCGCCCTGGAAATTGGGATCTCATCCTGCCTCAAGCCGAGTTTGCCTACAATAATTCCACCAATAGGTCCATAGGCATGAGTCCTTTCGAAGCTGTGCATGGCTACAAGCCCAGGAAGCCAACAGATCTCATTCCCCTACCCCCGCATGCTAGAGTATCCATCACTGCTGAGTCCTTTGCACAACACATTAGAGAGTTGCATGAAGAAATTCGCAAAAACATTAACAAGAGCAACGAGATTTACAAGAAGTCTGTTGACTCCCACCGCCGCCACCAAGAATTCCATATTGGTGATTTTGTGATGGTGAGAACCGAGAGGTTGTTCCCTGGGAATACTTCGAAGCTGAGGTCGCGTGGAGCTGGCCCCTTCCAGGTGCTGAGACGCCTTGGCACCAATGCTTACGTGTTGGACCTCCCTGAAGAGTACGGAGTAAGCCCCACATTCAATGTGGTTGACCTGGTGCCCTACAAGGGCCCCACGGTGACACCCGGTGAGGAAATCCAGCCTACTCCCTCCTTTGAGAGCGCCCCCACACCCCAGAGAGCTCAACCCCATTTGAGAAACCGGCGCGATGAAGTGGAGCAGATATTAGATGAACAGGTTACCATCACAAGGAGCAAGGCGTATGAGCGCTACCTGGTCAGGTGGAAGGGACGACCACCCTCGGACGATACCTGGGTGAGCCGGGAGGATCTCCAGCAGCTGTCCCCCGATCTCCTAGAGCAGTACCGCAGTAGGGAGGGCCTTTACTCGACAGAGTCGAGCTCTTCGCCGCCCAGGAGAATTGATGAGGGCATCACACCACATACCCTCTGGCTTGGCACTTCTCTCCCTCCCGGAGGCAGCTAGGGAGCAGCCCTTCTTCAGACGGAACATTGGTGCTTATCATCCTATTACATTTTCCTATTTTCTTGAGTCATTTTGATGTATTTGCCTATGTTTTGAGTCATGTTACTAGGTTATCATGTTATTTACTTATGTTTGTATGTAGGCTAGTGGGCTAATGGGGCTAGTAGGTCTTATTGGGCCATTTCTTTGGTCTGGCCCATGGGCGCCCCTCTCCCCACCCCTTGGTCTTCCGTCATTTGTCTATTTCATGAGGACTTTTTGTAAATTGGGTTTTCCTATATATAGGACCCCAAACCCCCTCTTTTGAGGTAATGAAGTATTAAGCAAATTTGAGCCACTTAAGTGCATCTCTCCCTCTCTCTCTAACTCTCCCTCTCTCTCTTTCCTCAAGGGGCGAACCCCACTTCTCTCTCCTCCCCTCCCTTGGGCGCAACAGCCCCTTCACCTTCCCCTCCCCCTGCCACCTCAGCTGCCACCTCACCCCCTCCACCCTTTCATATTCCCAAGGCCTTAATTCCCTTCAATTCCCTCCACTTCCCAAGCAACCTTTCACCTTCCCTAGACAACCCATCCCCTTCCCCATACAACTTCCCACCTCCAAGGCAACCTTCCCCCTCCCCTAAGCAACCACTCCCCTTCCCCACACTCCATTCAAAGCCCTAGTGCGATCCAAGCCCTCTCCCCTCCTCCACTTGGTGCGCACCCCACCATCTAGCACAACCCCACCCCCCCCCTCTTGACCAAATCGCAGCCAGTACTCCCACCTCCTTTCCCTGCTAGCTATGCCCTTCCCTCCACCTCCATTACCCTTCATCCCATCTCCCCACAAGATCCCCCATCATCCCCAAGGCACCCTTGTACCCTATTCCTCCACAAAGGAGCCATCCTACCCACCACTCAATCTCCAACCCGTGTGCAGAGAAGACCTGCAGACCAGCACCAAGTTGCAGCACCGTCCACGACTCCATCCTGGTCCTGCTGAGGGCGTGGCCTACATCGACGGGAAGGTCTGCGAGTCTACTTCGCAAGCGAGGTGGAATCGTCCAGTTCCAAGTTCGTGTCCGACCGGGAGAGCTGTTCTCCCCCAACTGCGCCAGACATCCTCTGCAGAGAGCCTGAGCCCGATTTGAAGCTGCACCACGACCAACGGCGGAGGATTCAGACCGAAGGCCCTTCATCAAAGTTCTTCCTCCATCTGTCCCCAACCAGGAGCCAGAAACAGAACCTCATTCGGCATCGGGGGCCAGAGTTCCGAATTTTCTCCCTCAGTCGCCCGGGTCTGCCTCCTGCAGTCTGCAGCGACCAGTTCCCACTCGTCGGCGTCCCCCTGCCCACCCCGACATCATAAGGTGATGCCGTCAGTTTTTCTGTGTAGAGGCTTTGTCCACGGTTCCAGCGACTCTGACGGTTCGTGATTCGGCATCCAGGAGCGACCGGGGCAACTTCTGCAAGTTGCAGACAGAAACAGGGAGCCACCCGCCCCAGAATCTGTTGCTCTACTCAGACCTCCACTGCAGCCATCGACGTCGTCAGAATAAATTGATATAAATCAGAGGTGTTTGGGTTCCTGTTACGAGAAGATCCCCCCTGGGCTCGTCATCGGTAAAATACCTGACCGAGATCTACAGGGACTACACCGACTGCCTATCAACGTCTACAGCCAGCGGTCCAATTCGGAAGCGGTCCCTCCTCGTGGGCTACTAAGCTTATCTCCCCCCTCTTGCCTGGCTGGCTTACCGCCCCTCCCTACGGGAGGTAGTGTTTGTTGTAACCCATCAATTCCCACCCCCGAGATCACCCTCCTGCGTGAGGTGTAGTGAGTGTACACTTAAACAGGTTCGAAGCTTCATCGACGCAGTGTGCGGGGAACCCACACTTCCCCGACCACCCTCGTCTCCGACCGGGGTTGGTTTCCTCAAACCAACCAGGTGAGCCTCCTGCCCTTGCCTCCTTATACATGTTTATTTAATATCCGCGAAACATATCGGCCGGTAGGAGAGCGAGTGCCTGATCCCGGCGCCACCTTTCAGTGTGGTCACCGTGGCCATAAGTGAGCAAGTGACCCCGTGCCCTTAAGGCATCCGGCCGCCCTTGTTTGTGGGCTTTCAAACCTTCGGGAGGGCTAACTAAAGTGGTGCTGGTCCTCTAACCAGTCAGGGGCTATCTCCATCACCTCGACTCGGCATCACCGGGTCACCACGGGAATCGTGTGCGCACGGTGCGTTGGTAGCTTTAACATATTCTCGGCGCCTTGTAATTGTGATTGTGAATTAGGTCCAAGGAATCAAAGTCTCCGCTGCATTTTGTGTCACATCAGTTCTAGATCTGAGAGGAGTATGTTCGAGAGAGAGAGCAGTGTCTGTAGTTTGATGAATTGCTTTCTTTGAAGCTACATTTGTATTGGTTTCTGAACCGACTGCTTCTTCGGTTGTCTTTCTGTCTATTTTGTTCTCTTTTCATTATTTTTTCATCCTTCTGATTCGAATTGGTTCCCCTCCGGTGTGTGGAGGAAGGGAGTATTACTCCAGTTTCCCTCTGAGTTGCAGAGGAAGAGAGATCGGTGATCTCTGGTTTTGCTAGTGACAGGTTGTCCTTAGCAGGTTCCCTCCGGTGTGTGGAGGAAGGGAGAGGTGTCTCCGTTTCTGTTCTAGCGGGTAGCTGGAACACGTTTCAAACTCTGTGGGTAGCAGAGCTTGTCTGAGGGATTTGTTTCCCTTGGTTGTTCAAGCTGTGTGGCAGCATGTTGTTCGCAGACTGAGTCTGCAGTGATCTAGCCTTGTCTAGTGGAATCCTCATTCCAGTTGGAGTGAGGGGTGGATGTAGATTGCGGACTGCAATCGAACCACCTAAAAACCGAGTGCCCCTTCTGTGGTTTGCTGTTAGTATCTGCGCTCTCCATCTGCTTATCTCTTTGCTTCCATGTGATCGGTTCTTTAATCTCATTTACTTATACTGCCTTGCTTGGTGACTGCATTTACATTTCTCTGTGTGCGGATTAAGGAGGGGCGTAAGCAGTAGAATTTATTTTCCGCCTAAGTTTTTACAAATTGGGAGTGATCTATTCATCCCTCCCTTCTATATCACTCCTGCTGCGCTAACATCTAATGTACTCTTAAGTTTGAAGTTAATGGACTTGAAAATATCTGATTCAATCTTTTAATAAACCTTAACTAACCGCCTCATGTAAGTTCATGTAAGACTTCCGGACATCTAAAAATTGAAACCTTGATTTACTTTGGTTGAAATGCATGAAATCTGTATTGGTTTTAAACAAGTCTTTCTTCAAAACCTTATGGGTAGCTGTGTCTAAATGATAATTATGTTATGCAAATGGTAGAGCAATGACCAAATGCGTTGAGAAACTGGGATCCCCTAAGTCATGATGCTTCTTAGCTAACTCTATTCAGAAAATAAACAAAGGTTAGTTTCACTGAGTAACTAGGGGTACTTGCATCTTGTAAACGTGTACCCTTACGTAAAAAGGTGTTATCTATACCTGAAACAGAATGGTACATTCTGCTGAGTAAGCACGGGGTTCTGGCATCTAATCAGTGTCTACCTTTACAACGAAAGGCATGAATTATTTTTGACTGTTCTGAAAATGGAAAGAAATGAAAATTCTGTTAAACCCAAAAGGTGAATTTTTCTGAAATGACAAATTGTTTAACCTCAATACTCATGACTGCTTTTCCTAAAGAAGTCATTAGAATCAATTGTGTAAGATGAAAGGGGGTTGAACTAGAAAGTTATATGAGCAATTGGTTCTTTTTTATTAAAAATTGCTTCAGATATGAGTATTGTATCTTATTGTCAAACCTTGTATACATCATTCTTAAACCATGCTTGTCAATTAAAGCCATTTCATAAGATTTTATAATAGAAGAGTCTGAAACTTAAACATGGATATATGGAATGGGTACCTTACTGAAAATCCTCTATTCTCAAATATTTTGTTGTGGAACGTCTGTGATCATATATCACACCTGCTCAGATCATGCTCACCTGTTTGCTATTTCTTTTTATCACTACTTCAACTGTCTTTGAAAAATCCTGTATTCTGCATGTTGCCATGTCATCCTTCATGAATTTCTTCTTGACATATCCCTCACCTTACACTCTTGAAAGCCTTGCTTCATTCAGATCAGGGAGCATTGGATTATTTTAAAGGAGAGGTTAGGTCTTGTCTAGACTGCACTTATTGCTTTTTAAAGGGGGAGGTTTGTTTGTGATCTTATTTGGTTAAGTCAAAGGGGGAGGATAGCTTGATTGGTTCTTGTCCCGTCTACATCATGTAAACATCAGCATCTCCATGAATTCCATTCATTCTTCATAAGGGGAGAATACATCTACAACATAGACTTGATTGGTGCTTGATTGTTTTTCTGCCCCTGTGTTTTTTGCTGATTTGATTCATTCATCCAAGGGGAGAGTTCTTGAGAAAACATCTTATTGTGCCATTTGTCTCAGGGGGAGATTTTGATTCAATCATATCATGCATGTTTGTATTTCTCATATCAAACTATTTTCTTTATAATGAAGTCAAAGGGGGAGAATAGTTTGACATGAGTCTGCATCTTGCTATCTTGCATTATTCTTATGACTCATAGTATTGCCATCATCAAAAAGGGGGATATTGTTGTGCCCCTGTGATTTTGATGGTAGCAAACACTATAAGTCATCATGTGTTTGCATGAAAGATTGAATGATGATACCTCTGGTCATTGCACTATGCATTAATGAGAATTATCTGATGTGCATTGATTTGTGTGCCTTAATGTTGTCATGATATTCATTTGCATGATATATGCATTGTCTCTTAGGTTGTTAAGTCATATGCACATAAGGTCCATGCTAGTTGTTCATTGTGCATACTCAGGGCGTGCATACACAAGGTCATTCCATCGAACAGTTCGTGTGCATGTCATTGGACCGTGCATCTGTTATCATATGCATGCATATAGCGGTGCACATGAGGTCGATGTACAAGCTGCGTGGAAGGTCTGTGGATATGTGAGCATTTTGCATATAAGTCAGTGCAAGCTGCGTGGAAGGTCTGTGCTTAACCTCAATGCATGTTTTCATTAGTGTTCATAAGGTCTGTGTAGCTCTTACTGCGAGCAAGTCTGTGCAGGGTTTAGCTGCATGCATGATCTTTTAGCTAATGCATATAGGGTCGGTACAGCCTTTGCTACAAGTGAGCACAGGTCGGTGCATAACCAAGACGAGTCTGTGCATGTTCTCTTCCGTGCATATTAAGTCTGTACAATTCACTATTCCAACCAATGCAAGTTCAGCCTTAGGCTGACTATGGTCGGTGCATTTCGACGCAAGGATCGGTGCATGTCTCATACATTGTTTGTGCATGTTTACATGGTAGCTATCATAAGGTCCGTGCATCCTTCGCTGAGTGCAAGTCAAGTCATTGCACGTTACTCAAAGTCTATGCAGGTCTCGCATAGATCAGTGCATATGGCATATCAGGTCTGTGCATACTAGGTTTATGGCATATAAGGTCAGTGCACTTCACTTCTTAGAGTCTGTGCACACATCTATCCTTGAAGGGCCAGGTCCATGCATACTAGGGCCGTGCATTTCATAGTCAGTGCATATCTTGTTGAAACATAGGCATAGTCAGTGCAATTCTTGCTGTGAGCTTACAAAGGTCTGTGCAAGTTTTGTCTTGTGCAAGACACGGTTGCATTTGTTCTTTACATAGTCCGTGCATGTTTTTGCTATTTGGTCTGTGCATATGTGCATATAGACTTATATGGTCTGTGCTTAGAGTCATATATGCACTATGAAGTCTGTGCATCTTTCATACTTAACTGAAATTCATTTATGCACAGTGACTCTCATATCAATAGGTCAATACACAGTAGCTATCCATTCATGACTACAATATGTTTGACAAAATGCCTCTATTGTGTCTGACAGGGACTTAAGCGTATCCCATCTCCAACTCGTGTGTGTCATCAGAACCAATTATTGGGGCACGTGATCCAAGGCAGATCGGTTCAAAAAGAAGCTGACACGTGGATCATCGCTCCATCTGCACCTGACACGTGGCTTCTCTGGAAATGGCGGGAACAAGCTCTCCACACGCCTGAAGCGAGAGCTTATGGGACCCAAGCCTAAAGCTCTATAAGAAGGCCCCACCTGCGATAAATAAAAGACAGATGACGAGGAAACAGAAGAAGGCATCAGAAGAATTCTGAGATAAAGGAAGAAGGAGAGAGCAGAGCTAAGAGAAGTGAGTTCGTGAGAAAGAAACAGAAGAAGAGAGAAGAAGAGAACCAATCTGAGAGATAAAAGGAAGTAGTGAGAAGAAGAGGAAGAGGAAGAGAGAATTTAGGAGATTGTGAGTTCTTGAGGAAGAGGAAGAGGAAGAAAGAGAAAGAGAGCTTTTGAGAGTAGAGATCGAGAGAAGAAAAGAGAGAACAGTAGAGAAGGAAAAGAAGCAGAAGAAGAGGAAGAAAGAAAGAGAGAGATAGAGAGCTCGAGGAGAGGAAGTAAAGCCCTAGCGGAAGATTTGTCTCCACTGGACTTTGGATCAGATCAATCCAGTCAACTCCTGCGAGAGCCACATTTGTTTTACGATTCCTTTCAGCTTTCAGTTGCTGTGATTTTCCATTCTTATTTTTCTTTTAATCCTTTATTTCAAGCTGTGTGTCAGTGGTTGCAGAGAATCTGTTTCTCTGGACAACAAGCTGTGTTGCTCAGCGTTGCAGAGGATTAGTTCCTCTGGACAGCAAGCTGTGTTGCTCAGCGGTTGTGGGCAAGCTGTGAGGCCCAGCGGTTGAAGCAGTATATCAGCAGGAATCCACACTCGGGTTGAGTGTGGGGTGGATGTAGGTCTGGAGGATCGAACCACCTAAAAATCCTTGAGCATTATGTGGTTTGCATCCTTGTGTCTTCAGCGCTAGATGAATGCTTAGGATCATTCCATCTATGGTTCTGATTGAATAGATTTCAGGCACATGCATAATTGGTTTGGTTTTATCTACAACTTAGACTTACTTAGGAATATGCATTCTAGCAGTGTAACTGTCTGGTCAAGCGCATCATTGAATCTCTTATTTTGAAGAGCTTAATTGGTCTTTATTCCGTAATTGTGTCTAGTTATAAGTTTTTAAGTAGGAATTTTATAGGGGAGATTCATTCAGCCCCCCTCTAAATCCAGGCCTAGCACCCTAACAATTGGTATCAGAGCCAGGTTTTTGACTTTCCAGATCCAACGATCTGCAGAGGATCCTGCCATCTTTTGGTGCAATTTTGTGAGACTTGGTTTATCGGTTTGAATTCACTGCTTTGAATTGGTTTTGATCTGTGCTAATGGCTCATCCTCCAGTATTCTGTGGTTCACATATTAAATTTTGGCTATGTCTCATGCACAAGCATGTCAATTCTGTTAATCCACAACTGTGGAAGGTTATCTCTCTCGGTCCACATAAAATCCCTAAGGATAAATCTAAGTGGACTTATGCTCACAAGATGAAAAATGATGACAATGTGAGAGCTCTAAATCTAATGAAGGTGATTTTCCTTTTATCTCAGGTTGTAGCACTGCAAAGGAAATATTTGATAGAGTGACTGCAACACATGTGGAGCAGGAAGAAGAATGTCTCATGGCAAGAAGGACTGATCAATCAGATGAGTCTCCATCTCAGGTAAACTCTGAGACCGAGGATATTAGCTATGATGATTTAGTGGCCATGTATGAGCATCTATTGGATAAATATGAAAGAGTTAAATCATAAAAGAGAAAATTAAGAAAAGAGAAAAATGTTGAATTCACAAGTTTAAAGGCTGAAAATGAAAATATAAAATCAGAATTGAAAAATAAAGAAGGATCATGTGAAGATTGTTCATCTTTGAAAAAATTGTGTGACAGCATGAAATCTGATTTGAGCCTAAAAGAAACCTTGATTGATTCATTAAAAGAAGATATGTTGCTCAATGAAAAGGAAATTGAAAAGACAGAAGAAAAACTAAAATAAGAAAATGAAGAATTGAAAAATCAGAATAAGAAATTGAAGGTTCTAAACACTGTTTTGTCTGAAAAATGGCTCACAATTGAAAAAGAAAAATCAGTGTTAAAGGAGAAGGAAAGATGTGTTGAAACTAAAATCAACAATGAAAAGGAACAAAAACTTCAGCATCAAATCCAAATATTGAAAAATCTGAATGATGTCATGCAGAAGCAAATTATCAACTGTGAAGAAGACCTAACAAACTCTGAAATGCAGATCTCTTAACTCAAATCTGAAATTGTTGATTTGAATAAATCTATGTCAGGTTTTGTCAAAGGTAAGGAAAATCTGGACAAGCTATTGGGAAACAAAGTTAACTTTCAGGAAGAAGGCTTAGGATACAGTCCAGATAATAAGAGGAATTTGAAAGGAAAAGAACAAAAGAAAAAGGAAAATTGTTGTGAAAACACACCTCATGTCAAGAAATTTTTTGTTGATCAGAAAAAGAATGTGCAATGTTTTTATTGTAATAAGATAGGTCATATGATGCATGAGTGTAAACTGTTTGACCTTGATGACCTAGCTGCGATTACTGTACAGAAAATTCCTGGTAGAAATCATGCTGCTCATAGGAAGAAAATCAATTGTTATTGTTGCGGGAAAGTAGGACACACCTATGCTCAATGCGGGTATGCACAGGAGAGTAAACCCATGTATAAATTTGACAAATTCCATGTTCATCAGAATATGTTTGATAAAAAGAAAAATGTTTTCATGAGAAAGTCAAGTGATTGGTTTAACTGTGGAAAACTTGGCCACAAAGCATCTCAATGCTGGTTGGCAAATTTTAGAGAACAAAATGTTCATGCTCAAAATAGAAACTTCAATATGCATGCTCACAATAATGTGCATAAACAGAATCTGAAATCTTTTACTGGTCATTATTATGGTCAGTTTGGACATTCCATGTCCAAAGCCAAGTTGATGAATCTTGAGGAATCTGTTGCTCACGAAAAGTCAAGAACACTGTTTGGTGATATTAATGGCAAACATGGACCCAAGGTCTCTTGGGTATCTGTTACATCAAAATGATCTGTGTGTTGCAGGAGTGTCTTGGAAGCTGATGGATAAAGGGGTAATAAGCCAAGGCACCCGAGTGTAATAAACCCCATTCTGGTCTTCACAGGTTTGGTTATTTGAACTTTAATAATTGAGCTTAGATAGTTGCATATCTTGTTTCATATGTTCATGCATATCTGTCATCATTTGCATACTATGAGTATTCATGTCTCTCAATGCTCATACTGAATTGTTTGTCTAAATATTAGAATGAGAATAAAATTGCACTTCTGAAAATCTGAATTGACTGAATTTGAAGCCTGCATGTTGTATTGTGCATGAAATGCTCATATGCATACATAACATACACATAATTCACTGAAGATCTGATAGGACTGCTTTTGCATTGTTTTACCTAATCATAGTGGTATATCAAATGGTGTGTTACTAAAGGGCAGATGCAATTTGCTTGGAAGTTCTTACTATGCATGAGGTGGTTGTTAGACCAAGTCCTCTGCCCAGTACCATAGGTCATATTTCACTTAGAGCAGTCTAGATGATTCATTAACAAAATTCATCAAACTCCCTACATAAACAGTCATTGAACATGCTATATTTAGAATCCTCACTTATTGCATAAAGTCAGGGGGAGTTTTGTCTAGCCCTTGCATGTATTCATGCCACATGAGTCCATATAATATTTTTAAGAAAGCCACTGCTGTGCATACATGTAGTGAATTGCATTACATATCATTATTTTTTAAAAAATGCCAAAAAGAAGTGACTCACTGCATATAGACAGGGAGAGCTAGCATTTTAGATTCATTAATCTTTCCCAAACTAAACCCTTCCTGTCTAGCCATTTAAATCATTCTCCTATACTTGTGTGTTAGTGATTCGCTTTATCAAATGATTTCTGTTGACTAATTTCTGATTCTTCATCATCTGAACTCTCAATAGTCCTGAATCTGAAATCTTTATCTGCTACTCCTTAATTTGCTGAAGGAGAGGTTCACTTGAATTCAGTCAATCCTGTGAAACTCATCATTGTCAATACTGTAAAGGTGGTCTGATTGAATTTATGTCCTTGCTATTGGTTTCTAATCTACATTGCTCAATTGCACACTTATTGTTGCATTTCTTGAAAATCTTTGTCACTTCACTACTCTCTTATCCGAAATTTTTGAAGATATGTTTGAGGTATATTGATCATATAAGTTACAAGCATGAGTTCCAATTCTTTCACTTTCTATGCATGTTTGTCAAAGTATCTGCTGCTGAATATTGTCATCATATGTTAATTGAACTGAGACTTGAAGAAACTTCAGCCTGTGCACCCTTCCATAAATCTGAAAT
Source organism: Amorphophallus konjac (assembly GCA_022559845.1). Classification (NCBI taxonomy): domain Eukaryota; kingdom Viridiplantae; phylum Streptophyta; class Magnoliopsida; order Alismatales; family Araceae; genus Amorphophallus; species Amorphophallus konjac. Next base: position 339,976,638 of record CM040126.1, on the reverse strand, counting down.
CATCTCTAATGCAGAATCTTCTATTATACAGGTTTAAGGATTTCTTTTAGGATTTGAATTGGTTTAAGTCTAATGTACTCTTAAGATTGAACTTAATGGACTTAAAAATATCTGATTCAATCTTTTAATAAACCTTAACTAACTGCCTCATGTAAGTTCATGTAAGACTTCCCGACATCTGAAAATTGAAACCTTGATTTACTTTGGTTGAAATGCATGAAATCTGTATTATTTTTAAACAAGTCTTTCTTCAAAACCTTATGGGTAGCTGTGTCTAAATGATAATTATGTTATGCAAATGGCAGAGCAATGGCCAAATGCGTTGAGAAACTAGGATCCCCTAAGTCATGATGCTTCTTGGCTAACTCTGTTCAGAAAATAAACAAAGGTTAGTTTCACTGAGTAACTATGGGTACCTGCATCTTGTAAATGTGTACCCTTACGTAAAAAGGTGTTATCTATACCTGAAACAGAATGGTACATTCCGCTGAGTAAGCTAGGGGTACTGGCATCTAATCAGCGTCTACCTTTACAACTAAAGGCATGAATTATTCCTGACTATTCTGAAAATGGAAAGAAATGAAAATTCTGTTAAACCCAAAAGGTGAATTTTTCTGAAATGACAAATTGTTTAACCTCAATACTCATGACTGCTTTTCCTAAAGAAGTCATTAGCTTTAATTGTGTAAGATGAAAGGGGGTTGAACTAGAAAGTTATATGAGCAATTGGTTCTTTTTTATTAAAAATTGCTTCAGATATGAGTATTGTATCTTATTGTCAAATCTTGTATACATCATTCTTAAACCATGCTTGTCAATTAAAGCCATTTCATAAGATTTTATAATAGAAGAGTCAGAAACTTAAACATGGATATATGGAATGGGTACCTCACTGAAAATCCTCTATTCTCAAATATTTTGTTGTGGAACGTCTTTGATCATATATCACACCTGCTCAAATCCTGCTCACCTGTTTGCTGTTTCTTTTTATCACTACTTCAACTGTCTTTGAAAAATCATGTATTCTGAATGTTGCCATGTCATCCTTCATGAAATTCTTCTTGACATATCCCACACCTTACACTCTTGAAAGCCTTGCTTCATTCAGATCAGGGAGCATTGGATTTTTTTACAGGAGAGGTTAGGTCTTGTCTAGACTACACTTATTGCTTTTTAAAGGGGGAGGTTTGTTTGTGATCTTATTTGGTTAAGTCAAAGGGGGAGGATAGCTTGATTGGTTCTTGTCCCGTCTTCATCATGTAAACATCAGGTTCTCCATGAATTGCATTCATTCTTCATAAGGGGAGAATACATCTGCAACATAGACTTGATTGGTGCTTGATTGTTTTTCTGCCCCTGTGTTTTTTGCTGATTTGATTCATTCATCCAAGGGGAGAGTTCTTGAGAAAACATCTTATTGTGCCATTTGTCTCAGGGGGAGATTTTGATTCAATCATATCATGCATGTTTGTATTTCTCGTATCAAACTATTTTCTTTATGATGAAGTCAAAGGGAGAGAATAGTTTGACATGAGTCTGCATCTTGCTATCCTGCATTATTCTTATGACTCATAGTATTGCCATCATCAAAAGGGGGGAGATTGTTGTGCCCCTGTGGTTTTGATGATAGCAAATACTATAAGTCATCATATGTTTGCATGAAATATTGAATGATGATACATCTCGTCATTGCAATGTGCCTTAATGAGAATTAATTGATGTGCATTGATTTATGTGCCTTAATGTTGTCATGATATTCATTTGCATGATATATGCATTGTCTCTTAGGTTGTTAAGTCATATGCACATAAGGTCCATGCTAGTTGTTCATTGTGCATACTAAGGTCATGCATACACAAGGTCATTCCATCGAATGTCATTGGACCGTGCATCTGTTACGCATGAATATAGCAGTGCACATGAGGTTGATGTACAAGTTGCGTGGAAGGTCTGTGCATATGTGAGCATTTTGCATATATGTCCGTGCAAGCTGCGTGGAAGGTCTATGCATAACCTCGGTGCATGTTTTCATTAGTGTTCATAAGGTCTATGCAGCTCTTACTGCGAGCAAGTCTGTGCAGGGTTTAGCTGCATGCATGATCTTTTAGATAACACATATAGGGTCGGTGCAGCCTTTGCTGCAAGTGAGCACAGGTCGGTGCATACCCAAGATAGGTCTGTGCATGTTCTCTTCCGTACATATTAAGTCTGTACAATTCACTGTTCCAACCGATGTAAGTTCAACCTTAGGCTGACTAAGGTCGGTGCTTTTCGACGCAAGGATCGGTGCATGTCTCATACATTGTCTGTGCACGTTTACATGGTAGCTGTCATAAGGTCCGTGCATCCTTCGCTGAGTGCAAGTCAAGTCATTGCACGTTACTCAAAGTCTGTGCAGGTCTCGCATAGATCAGTGCATATGGCATATCAGGTCCGTGCATACTAGGTTTTTGGCATATACGGTCCGTGCACTTCACTTCTTAGAGTCTATGCACACATCTATCTCTGAAGGGTCAGGTCCATGCATACTAGGGCCGTGCATTTCATAGTCGGTGCATATCTTGCTGAAACATAGGCATAGTCGGTGCAATTCTTGCTTTGAGCTTATAAAGGTCTGTGCAAGTTTTGTCTTGTGCAAGATAAGGTTGCATTTGTTCTTTACATAGTCCGTGCATGTTTTTGTTGTTTGGTCTGTGTATATGTGCATATAGACTTATATGGTCTATGCTTAGAGTCATATACGCACTATGAAGTCTATGCATCTTTCATACTTAACTGAAATTCATTTATGCACAGTGACCCTCATATCAATAGGTCAATACACAGTAGCTATCCATTCATGACTACAATATGTTTGACAAAATGCCTCTATTGTGTCTGACAGGGACTTAAGCGTATCTCATCTCCAACTCATGTGTGTCATCAGAGCCAATTATTGGGGCACGCGATCCAAGGTAGATCGATTCAAAAAGAAGCTGACACGTAGATCATCGCTCCATCTGCACCTGACGCGTGGCTTCTCTGGAAATGGCGGGAACAAGCTCTCCACACGCCTGAAGCGAGAGCTTGTGGGACCCAAGACTAAAGCTCTATAAGAAGGCCCCTCCTGCGATCAATAAAAGACAGACGACGAGGAAACAAAAGAAGGCATTAGAAGAATTCTGAGAGAAAGGAAGAAGGAGAGAGCAGAGCTAAGAGAAGTGAGTTCATGAGAAAGAAATAGAAGAAGAGAGAAGAAGAGAACCAGTCTGAGAGATAAAAGGAAGTAGTGAGAAGAAGAAGAAGAGGAAGAGAGAATTTAGGAGATTGTGAGTTCGTGAGGAAGAGGAAGAGGAAGAAAGAGAAAGAGAGCTTTTAAGAGCAGAGATCGAGAGAAGAAAAGAGAGAACAGCAGAGAAGGAAAAGAAGCAGAAGAAGAGGAAGAAAGAAAGAGAGAGATAGGGAGCTCGAGGAGAATAAGTAAAGCCCTAGCGGAAGATTTGTCTCCACTGGACTTTGGATCAGATCCAATCCAATCGGCTCCTGCGAGAACCACATTTATTTTACGATTCCTTCCAGCTTTCAGACGCTGTGATTTTCCATTCTTGTTTTTCTTTTAATCCTTTCTTTCAAGCTGTGTGTCAGCGATTGCAGAGAATCTGTTTCTCTGGACAGCAAGCTGTGTTGCTCAGCGTTGTAGAGGATTAGTTCCTATGGACAGCAAGCTGTGTTGCTCAGCGTTGTAGAGGATTAGTTCCTCTGGACAGTAAGTTGTGTTGCTCAGCGGTTGTGGGTAAGCTGTGAGGCCCAACGGTTTAAGCTATGTATCAGCAGGAATCCACACTTGGGTTGAGTGTGGGGTGGATGTAGGTCTGGAGGACCGAACCACCTAAAATCCTTGAGCATTGTGTCGTTTGAATCCTTGTGTCTTCAGCGCTAGATGAATGCTTAGGATAGTTCCATTATGGTTCTGATTGAATAGATTTCAGGCACATGCATAATTGGTTTGGTTTTGTCTACAACTTAGACTTACTTAGGAATCTGCATTCAAGCAGTCCAACTGTCTGGTCAAGCGCATCATTGAATCTCTTATTTTGAAGAGCTCAATTGGTCATTATTCCGCAACTGTGTCTAGTTATAAGTTTTTAATTAGGCATTTTATAGGGGAGATTCATTCACCCCCCCTCTAAATCTAGGCCTAGCACCCTAACAGTTCCTAGGCAGCTCCTTTCTGAATTGAACCTTGCTTAATGCCCAGCATACTTTGTGTGAGATGGAAGGGGTAATGTGTCCGTTGGGAACAGACACAGCCTCGAACCGTTTAGAGCACCTCGCTCTCCATATCTCCCATAGCATGAGGAGGCAGGTATAAAGAGTAATAGAGCCAGTGGGCGAAGCAATATCGGCAAAGGTCCAAAATGCTCCAAAGGCGTGTTGTAATTTGACCATGCATGACAGCCCCGACGCTAATCAGTGGAGCAAACCATCGCCAAAGGTTAGCCGCCAAGTCACCGGTGATGAAAAGATGATTGAAGTCCCCCATCATGGGAAGGCGATAGCAGGAGCATTTTGAAGCCAGCTGAATCCCGCAATCAGCAATTATGCTATCGACCGAGACTACTCTGTTGAGAATTTTCCAGCCAAAAATAGATGCTCGCCTATAGAAATCCATATGCCAGAGTTTGGAAAGCGATGGTCTGCAGATTCCAGTCGGTCTCGCCAACTGATATGCAGATTTGGTGGTGGAACACCCACTTGGTGTTGGGACCCAAATGCGGGAGTCTGGAATATCATCACTGAGAGAGACCTCCGTAAGAATGCTGGGAGAAGGCACAAGCTGCCATAGTGGATGGTTGCAGTCGTGGAGAACTTGGCGAACTGATGTAGGAGGACCCTCATAAGAGCCCAACAAGATGTTTCTCAACGGCGAAGCACCAATCCACAGATCATCGATGAAATCGACTGAGGATCCATTACCTAAAACCCACCTTGAATTATTTTGAGCAAGACCAAAGGCCTGTCTGAATGTGGCATTGTTGAGCCCTCGGGGGAAACGACCAGGGTGGGGAGCGGTCCCAACCAGATATCTGCATCGAGCCTACTTAGCCCACATTAAGTTGCCATTGAATATGTGCCAGATATGCTTAGCTGCTAAGGAAATTTGGATGTGCTCAAGGCTTCGGATACCCAGACCACCTTCCCAGAAAGGTCTCTTCATAACATCCCAGGAGACCCAATGGCGCCTGCGGCTGTCCACGCTACTATTCCAGAAGAAATTAGCACACGCCTTCTCGATATATTTGATGATTATTTTTGGAATAGATGATGATGCTGGAAGATTTAATGGGATGGAATTGAGCACAGCATTAATCATAGTCACTTTACCCTGCCTGGGATAACAACTTAGAATGCCACAGTGATGTTTTGAGATTAATTTTGTCCAGTAGGTGAGAATAGTCAGACACCAAGACTCTGCCCGGGCGTAGAGGAACTCCAAGGTAGATTAACGCACCAGTTTGCGTTTATATCTTGTGAGGGATTGGATGCGGTTGGCAGTGGACAAAGGGGCCTTCTTAGCAATGAAGAAAGTGCTCTTTTTAGCATTAATCTTCTGGCCTGAGGAAGATTCATATCGGCTGATAAATGAGAGCAGCTTCTTGATATTATCCAGTTGGCCATTTAGAAAGATAAGAGTGTCATCAGCAAACAGCAAATGAGTAATAGTTGGGCATCTTCTAGGACCAGAGAAGGGCTTTAGATCTCGATAGCACGGAGTTTGGCAAGACCCCTGCTAAATGCCTCCTGCATGATGATGAAGATGGCAGGGGCAATAGGATCGGCCTACCTGATTCCCCTGGTGGATTTGAAGTAACCTGCAGCCGATCCATTAGACATGATAGAGAACCACCAGTTCGAGACTAGCATGGCAATGAGGGAGGTGAAGCGGGAGGAGAACCCAAATTTAGTAAGCACATCCAGCAAGAAATCCCATTCAACCCTATCGTACGCCTTCATCATGTCCAGTTTCAGGATGATATTATGTCCTCGAGTTTTCCTGTTTAAGTCTTTGACAAGTCCCCTAGCAAGAGCTACGTTGTCTAAGATAGATCTGCCTTTAACAAAAGAACTTTGTTCTTTAGAAATGATCAGTGGCAGGACGTCAGTTAATCGATTCACCAGTATCTTAGACACAATTTTGTAGATATAGTTACATAAGTTTATTGGCCGGAAATCACCAAATGTCTGTGGCATTGCCACTTTTGGAATCAATGCCACAAGGTTGGAGGCGACACTGCACGGCATCGGGAAACCCTTGAAGAAACCTTGGACAGCCTCATTGGTGGACTGGGCGATGGTGTCCCAGCAAGTAGTATAGAAGAGTCCAGTAAACCCGTCTAGTCCCGGGGCCCCATTTCCATTTGAACCCCAAACAACATCCTTAATCTCAGCCGCAGACGGAATGTCACAGAGAACCCTGTTCTGATCCTCATTAATAGTAGAAGGGATGTTCTGCAAGATGGCCGCATCATTTTCGTGTGGTTCCGTTAAGAGCAGATTGAAAAAGAAATTGCCAGCCTCTTCATTCAACCTACTTTGGTCATCACACCACTGCTCATTGATCTTCAGTCGATGGATGTAATTTCTCCTGCGATTACCATGCACAACCGAGTGATAAAAGGCTGTTGGCACTCAAAATATGATTAACGGCGATCAAGCCTCGAAGATGAATGACACGGCCCACCGAAGCACGGAAGCCGATGGATATCAACATATTGAAGCCCTCTCAAGCTGCCAGAGCCTCAGGTCACCTTGTATGTGTTAGTGTTGGTGTGCTACAGGCCAATTTTGGGTCTGGTAGGCCCAATAGTTGTACGATCTTGTTCATTAATAAAGTGGTGTTTGAGCGTAAATATGCGATTGTGTTACTTTACGTTGTCCCTAGGATATGTGGTTGTAAAGTCAGCTCGAGATGGGATCTCGAACATGAGATTGACTTTACATGTACACATACCTTAAACTGTTCCTGGTTGGAGGGTAATCACTCGGGGACTTTGATTACCTATTAAACCAGTACACATGATGTGTCAGTGACCAGTCTCATGGTCATTGGTGCGGAGCACCAACACATATGTGTAGGTGTATGTCCTTGGAGGATGTGCACTGAACTAATCCGCTATTGGATCTTCAGATGGTTGATTATACCTTATGTCAACTGAAGATCCAACGGTCACAGTAGCATCGTTGGTCCTTTGACTTGAGATATTGATCGGATCTTACACGAGGACTGGAATGGTTTAATTACTTAGCTAAGTGACTTTAACCATAAGTCATGAGTTGCCGAGTCATTAACCACTCCAGGATACGTGTGAAGATCATCAATGGTCAAGAAGGGATCGCTCACTGTCGGGTATATATCAGACAGTTAATGGGTCATGACATTGACGCTCCATTAAATCCCTGGCTAGGGTCGTATGAGTTCGTTTAGGACGGACGTCATACACTTTAAGGAGGTCATAGTCAAATGGCACGATCATGGGGTTTGACAGAAACCGTACCCTCGATCGTACCAGACTCATAGAATGAGCGAGGGATTATATCGATGCGGTAACTATGGACCTACAGGTACCAGACAGGCTGGTTTAAACCCGGGGTCCTTTAGGATCACGCGGATTTGCTTGACCCAACGTGATCAAAGGTTCGGAATAAATTAAACTATTGTTCGGCTCTAGTAGAAGCGAAGAATACGTTTAATTTACTTCTAATTGAGAATTAGAAGTTAATTGACCTTAAACTAGAGTGACTGTGGGCCTAGAGGATCACACACAATGGATTCTTGGGTGACGGATTATTATTATACAAGTGTATGTATTAATTCCTTTTAATTTCTTTTGGAAAGGAGTGTAAATGGAGCTTAATACATATGTATAATAGTGGATATGACATATATACAGTTTCGGTCTTTTAGAACCCTTTTCTAATAAACCTAAACTCTATATATAGCCACCTACGTGATACTCTTTCCAGCCTTCACTTCTTCCAACCTCTTAAGCTTAAGCAAGCACATAAGCTTAAGAGGAGGATTAGCCTCCCCCCTTTCTCCCCTTTGCTCTCTCTCTCTCCAGAAGGTGATAGAGTCGGGGAAAGTTACGTCGGGGAGGTACCGTCGCTGCGCAAGGGTCCGTGTGGATCTGCTCTAGAGGCCGTACAGCTGTGCGGCTCGGTTTCTATGCATCGGGCTTAGCGGACAGCGTCGTTCCGCGCAAGGTGAAACACTCAATCCGTAATTAGGGTCTTAGAAACACCGATTAGAGCACAGATTAAGCTTTCCATAAGACCGAGATCGGGCAAATGAATTTTTGTTATCCGCTGCGTCGCCCGTAGGTGCTGTGCGAAACCTTACAATGGTATCAGAGCCAGGTTCGCGCTCTGATCGGTGTTTTTATCGCCGTTTAGAACCATACTTTAGGGGCATATTAAATCTTCAATTATAATTTGTAGAAAGAGATTTGGACATCTCTGTTCTTCCTGGATGCTGGGCATCCAAATAGCAATTTTTTTTTTTTAAAAAAAAATTTTTAATTTTTTGGGGGGGCTTCCCGTCGGGCGCACTGCGCCGCTGGGCGTAGTGCACCGGCGGGCGCACCCGAGTGGGCGGGCGCCGCGTACGCGAGGCGCCCGCGTTGCGGCCCCAGCAACGCGGGTCAACGCCCGCGCGCGCGGGGTTGACCCGGCAATATTAAAAAAAAATAAAAGGTTTTTTTTTATTTTTTTTAAAAAATTATTTTTAACCCTTTTAATTTACTGTGCTCTAGTAACATTAATATATATATTAGATATATATATGAAAATGCACAGTAAATTAAATAGAATTTTATCAAGTAGGTTAATTGTGTTATCTCGATGGTAAATGTCAAAAGTTAATTTTTATTTAACCGTGTTGAATTTACCGAGGTGAGATAATTACTATTTACCTTAAGATAAAATGGTAATAATTGAAGTTACTTTAGTGAAATTTAAGTTTTTGAATTTTTAATTATTAGATAATTAGAAATTTTAAATTTTATTGAAGTAAAATGTAGAAAATTCAATTATTTGAATTTTAATTATTAGATAATTGTTAAATTTAAATTTTGAATTTTAGAAAATTACTAATTGAGGATAATTGCATTATTTTAAATTTATTTTCAAACAAAATTATTAGATAATTAGTTTGAATTTAAATTTAAATTATTGGCATGTTTAAATTTTGAATTTAAATTTGATTATTGGATAATTAAATTTAAATTTAAATTTAATTAATTATCTCAATTACATGCCCTTGTAGAAAATGATGGTTCATTACGTGTTTTACTTTATTTATCTTGTATTGGCCTGCTTGTGTGTTTAATTTTAGTTAATCATGCTTTGATTTTTAAAATTAAACAAAGCTAGCCTATTTTTGTTTGCACATCCCATTTTCTAAATTCAAAAAGTAAGGATTATTTTCAGAAAATAACCCTTGATTTATTTTATTTGAATAGGTTGACAAGTGATCATGGACTTGGATTAATGTAATTAATTGGGGTCTGCGAACCTCCATTCTCTCTCTGTTAAAATTCTAATGTACTTCTATCCTCCTCCATTGTTGTACTCGCCCTAAGGGCTGCTGGAATTTAAGTCACATGTAATTTAATTTTTCGGCCTGCGTGCCGTGTAAAAGTTGTAATTGATGCGGCGTCGGAGTTTGAAAGCGCGGAGCACACCCGACGAGGACGATCCAGCTGCTTTGGAAGCGGGCCGGATGTCTTTGTTACATTAAGGTTAAAGTCCATGATCACTTGCGTTTATTTTTGCATTGGATGCATTTATTTTATGCAAACTATTAGGTACGGTAAATATATTAGATATATTTATATTACCACCTAGGGTGAGATCAAGATAAAATTAAATTCCCTCGCGATTAAATTTTAGATCTGGTAAGCGTGGCTCTAGGAGTCATCGTGGCCCTCCATCATTATGGAGTGAATGAACGTCTTTATTTCATGGATTTGTTGTGCTTTCCACAAGGTCCATGAGTTTGGGGGCGGGATTAAACTCCAAGGCTCGGCCTCAATAGGGTGAGGAATTGAACTCGGCTTTGTTGTGCTTTCCACAAGGGTGGGGTCATGAACTCGGCTTTGTTGTGCTTTCCACAAGGGTCGGGTCATGAACTCATTGCTATGTAGTAATGATGGTTAGATCTAACTGAGAATATCCTTTGTTATACTTTCCACAAGGGGATGATTTCTCGGAGGTCGAATATCGGATATTGCATTAGATGCAAGTGCCTGTTGACTGCCCTTGAGATGGTGTATGGCTTGTTGTGCTTTCCACAAGGTCGTACATCAGTCTCGTTGGGATTCCGACCCACTAGGTTGATCTCGTTGATCTCCCGTTCTATATACTGAGGGTTATATAGTTCAATCGAAAAATAGTGCGACTAACTAAGATAGAAAATCACATCTAAGTTAGAATTTGAACACATGCTAAGTTATCTTTTATTCCTTATCCAGATTACAATGTCGTCGTCCAACCCCCTCCGTGGCATCTTAGATGCAAATCGCTTAACTGGACCGAACTACTCGGATTGGCTGCGTAACCTACGCATAGTCCTTACCGCCGAAAAGATTGCATACGTGTTGGACACGGTTCATTCTGAGACGGCTCCTGATGCCGACGAGGGCGAGTTGCTGGCTTATGCCAAGTGGTCTGAGGACTCCTCCCTTGCCCAATGTTACATGTTGGCCTCTATGGCTCCCGAGTTACAGAGGTAATTTGAAAAGACTGATTGTAGAAGTATACTTCTCAATCTACACCAGCTCTTCAGGGAGCAGGGTAGGATCGAAAGGTATGACATCTCCAAAAGGCTTTTCATGACACTGATGTCTGAGGGTTCTTCAGTATAGGCTCATGTACTGAAAATGATGGAGTGGATAAATAGACTCAATGCACTAGGGTTCAAGTTGGATCTTGAACTGTGCATTGATCTTATACTCCAGTCATTGCCCGATTCCTTTTCTTCCTTCATCATAAACTTTAGCATGAATAGAATTGATGCAACTCTCCCAGAGCTGCTCAACATGTTAGAGTGCTGAAGGAACTATGCAGAAAGATAAACCATCTTCTTCTGTAATGATTATTGGTCGGGCCAATAAGAAAAGGAAGGCCACCCAGATATCCACTACAAGTAACAAAGGGAAAGGAAAGAAAATGGCCACGGGTAAGCAACTCGCCAAAGTTGACAAAGGGAAGGGCAAGAAGAATGAAAAGGAAGACAAATGTTTTCGATGCGGAGAAACTGAGCATTGGAAAAGGAATTGCAAGGTAATTCTAAATGAAGGTATTTTTATCATAGACCTTAATTTATCATATATGGAATCCACATCATGGGTATTGGATACTGGATGTGCATCTCATATCTGCAATTCTGTGCAGGTGCTGGCAAATAGAAAGCGATTGGGCAAAAAGGAGATTGAACTGAGGATGGGAAATGGAGCTTTGGTTTCTGCCAAAGCTGTCGGGACTGCACGCCTCAGTTTACCTTCAGGAGTCATTCTGGAGCTGAATGACTGTTATTATGTTCCTAATATTATTAAGAAAATTATTTCAATCTCTGTCTTGTATAACATTTGATATACATTGACTTTTAATAGCACTGGGTGCTCTATAATGAATAATGGTTTGATTATAGCCGATGGTTCATTAGTCAATGGTCTTTATGTATTAGATACACGTTCTAATGTTATGCAAATTTCCAATACTGATGAAGTGAATTCTGCATATCTATGGCACTGCAGACTTGGTCATGTAGGTGAGAAAAGAGTCTCTCACTTACACTCAAATGGGTATTTGAATTCGTTCGAATACAAGTCATTTGATACCTGTGAGTCGTGTCTCATGGGGAAAATGACCAAGGCTTCTTTTGGTGGACATGGTGAGAGGGCTGTTGACCTTCTCGAGCTCATACACTCGGATGTGTGTGGACCCATGTCCATAGAAGTAAAAGGAGGTTATCTCTATTTCATTTCTTTTATTGATGACTTCTCTAGATATGGCTATGTGTATTTAATGAGACATAAGTCACAAGCCTTTGAGAAGTTTAAGGAATACAAGAATGAAGTAGAGAAACAGACTGGCAAAAGTATTAAAGCTCTTCGATCGGATCGAGGAGGTGAATACTTAAGCCATGAATTCACTTCTTATCTTAAAGACCATGGAATAGTTTCTCAGTGGACTCCACCGTATACACCACAGCATAATGGTGTATCCGAGAGGAGAAACATGACCTTGTTAGACATGGTCCGATCCATGATGTCTATGTCAGGACTACCCTTGTCTCTCTGGAGCTATGCGTTAGAGACTGCGGCTTATTTATTGAATATGATCTCAAGTAAATCAGTTCCTTCTATACCATATGAGATATGGAAGGGCAGGAAACCAAATTTTAATCACATTAAAATTTGGGGGTGTCCTGCTCATGTAAAGAAGAACGAGAGTGATAAGCTTGAGTTGAGAACCGATAAGTGTAGGTTTGTGGGATATCCAAAGGAGACGTTTGGATATTATTTCTATCACCCTTCTGAGCAAAGGGTCTTAGTGGCCAAGAGAGCTGTATTTCTGGAAAGAGAATATCTACTCCAGAAAAACAGTGGGAGCCAGATAGAATTGGACGAGGTCCAAGAACCACAACCCATAGACACAAACTCGTTAGATGAGACGGTATCGGTTGATCCTATTCAAGGTGAAACATTGACACTACGGAGATCTGGTAGACTACCGAGAGAACCTGAGAGATATGTTGGACATGTCTCAGAGGGGTCCTCTAAGGTATGTATCGATGAGGATGATGATCCTCAGTCGTACCAGGAGGCGATCCATAGTGTAGACTCCGAGAAATGGCAAGAGGCAATGGATTCAGAAATCCAGTCCATGTACACCAATAAAGTTTGGAACTTAGGTGATGTACTCGAAGGGAAGGTCCCTATCGGCTGCAAATGAATTTTCAAAAGGAAAATCGGTGCAGATGGACAGGTTGACACATACAAGGCTAGACTAGTGGCGAAAGGATATCGTCAAAGGCAAGGCATTGACTATGACGAGACGTTTTCGCCGGTAGCCATGGTTAAGTCAATCAGAATCCTCCTTGCCATTGCTGCATACCTGGATTATGAGATCTGGCAAATGGATGTGAAGACAGCTTTTCTTAATGGAAACCTGTTAGAAGAGGTGTACATGGTACAGCCTGAGGGATTCACCTCCAAGCCACATCCTAATAAGGTATGCAAACTTCAAAGGTCCATTTATAGATTAAAGCAGGCATCTAGAAGCTGGAACTTAAGATTTGACGAGGCTGTCAAATCTTTCAACTTCATTCGGAATGAAGATGAACCCTGTGTTTACAAGAAGGTCAATGGGAGCTCAGTGACCTTCTTGGTCCTTTATGTTGATGACATCTTACTCATTGGGAATGATGTAGCGATGTTGACATCAACTAAGTCTTGGTTGTCCAAGACCTTCTCCATGAAGGATTTGGGAGAAGCATCCTATGTGCTGGGCATAAGGATCTATCGAGATAGATCTAAAAGGATGCTAGGATTATCTCAATCCATGTTCATAGACACTATCCTCAAAAGGTTTAGGATGGAAAATTCTAAGAGAGGTCTCATTCCCATGAGACATGGAATTTACCTATCCAAGGGGATGAGTCCTAAAACTTCTGAGGAGGTCGCACACATGAATAAGGTACCCTATGCTTCGGCGATAAGGTCAATCATGTATGCAATGCTATGTACACGGCCTGATGTTGCCAATGCTTTAAGCATTGTCAGCAGATATCAGGCAAATCCAGGCGAAGAGCACTGGAAGGCAGTAAAGGGTATCCTTAAGTACCTGCGAAGGGCTAAGGATCTTTTTTCTGCTTTATGGAGGAGAGGACCTACAGCTTAGAGCTTACACAGATTCTAGTTTCCAGTCAGATCCAGATGACTGCAAATCCATGTCTGGATTTGTATTCATGTTGAATGGAGGGACAGTCAGTTGGAGAAGCTCCAAGCAAGACACGACTGCAGACTCGACGACGGAGGCGGAATATATTACTGCAGCTGAAGCTGCTAAGGAAGCCTTCTGGATGAAGAAATTCATCTTGGAACTTGGCGTAGTTCCCGAGATATCAGCTCACATCCTATTATTTTGTGATAATAATGGGGCCATCGCCCAGGCGAAGGAACCAAGATCTCACCAAAGGTCAAAGCATATTCTCAAGCGCTTTCACCTTATTCGGGAGATTGTTGATCGTGGAGATGTGATGGTAGAGCGTGTACCGTCAGAAGATAACATAGCAGATCCACTGACTAAGCCTTTGACACAGACTGTATTTGAGCGTCATCGGGATAAGATGGGCCTCAAAGTTGTGGGCAATTGGCTGTAGTTCAAGTGGGAGATTGTTAGTGTTGGTGTGTTACAGGCCAATTTCGGGTCGGGTATTCCCAATAGTTGTACAATCTTATTCATTAATAAAGTGATGTTTGAGCGTAAATATGCGATTGTGTTACTTTATGTTGTCCCTAGGATATGTGGTTGTAAAGTCAGCTCGAGATGGGATCTCGAACATGAGATTGACTTTACATGTACACATACCTTAAACTGTTCCTGGTTGGAGGGTAATCACTCGGGGACTTTGATTACCTATTAAACCAGTACACATGATGTGTCAGTGACCAGTCTCATGGTCATTGGTGCGGGGCACCAACACATATGTGTAGGTGTATGTCCTTGGAGGATGTGCACTGAACTAATCCGCTATTGGATCTTCAGATGGTTGATTATACCTTATGTCAACTGAAGATCCAACGGTCACAGTAGCATCGTTGGTCCTTTGACCTGAGACATTGATCGGATCTTACACGAGGACTGGAATGGTTTAATTACTTAGCTAAGTGACTTTAACCATAAGTCATGAGTTGCCGAGTCATTAACCACTCCAGGATACGTGTGAAGATCATCAATGGTCAAGAAGGGATCGCTCACTGTCGGGTATATATCATACAATTAATGGGTCATGACATTGACGCTCCGTTAAATCCCTGGCCAGGGTCGTATGAGTTCGTTTAAGACGGACGTCATACACTTTAAGGAGGTCATAGTCAAATGGCACGATCATGGGGTTTGACAGAAACCGTACCCTCGATCGTACCAGACTCATAGAATGAGCGAGGGATTATATCGATGCGGTAACTGTGGACTTACAGGTACCAGACAGGCTGGTTTAAAGCCGGGGTCCTCTAGGATCACGCAGATTTGCTTGACCCAACGTGATCAAAGGTTCGGAATAAATTAAACTATTGTTCGGCTCTAGTAGAAGCGAAGAATACGTTTAATTTACTTCTAATTGAGAATTAGAAGTTAATGGACCTTAAACTAGAGTGACTGTGGGCCTAGAGGATCACACACAATGGATTCTTGGGTGACGGATTATTATTATACAAGTGTATGCATTAATTCCTTTTAATTCCTTTTGGAAAGGAGTGTAAATGGAGCTTAATACATATGTATAATAGTGGATATGACATATATATAGTTTCGGTCTTTTAGAACCCTTTTCTAATAAACCTAAACTCTATATATAGCCACCTACGTGATGCTCTTTCGAGCCCTCACTTCTTCCAACCTCTTAAGCTTAAGCAAGCACATAAGCTTAAGAGGAGGATTAGCCTCCCCCCTTTCTCCCCTTTGCTCTCTCTCTCTCCAGAAGGTGATAGAGTCGGGGAAAGTTGCGCCGGGGAGGTACCGTCGCTGCGCAAGGGTCCGTGTGGATCTGCTCTATTGGCCGTACAGCTGTGCGGCTCGGTTTCCCTGCATCGGGCTTAGCGGACAGCGTCGTTCCGCGTAAGGTGAAACACGCAACCCGTAATTAGGGTCTTAGAAACACCGATTAGAGCACAGATTAAGCTTTCCATAAGACCGGGATCGGGCAAATGAATTTTTGTTATCCGCTGGGTCGCCCGTAGGTGCTCCGCGAAACCTTATAGTATGAACGTCGGGGACTTCACCTCAGGAGAATCGAGATGACTTCACAACCAACCGACAGTGCGACCAAGCCTACCCAATCAACCGGCATCGACTCTGTCATGCCACATACACTACATCCGTTGTCCGACCAAGGATAAGGGTCTACCCGGTGGCCCGCCACCTTATGAAAGACTCTCCTGAGTGGAAAAGAATGCCCTTAGCTCTTCGGAATGGAGGACCGAGGGCTCTGTCGATAGAAGATCTCGATTACCCGGCACGGGTACGGCTTCTTGCCAAGTTGGGCCCGTTAGTTGCCGAATGATCATCCAGCCAGGGCGGAACTATCCCGGGTGTCATTCCACCCTTCGAGAAGTTTTAAACACAAGTCAGGCCGAGCTAGCAGCACGAATCATAGTGCTGAAGGCCGTGTCAGCGGAAAAACCGTGTGTTCAAGATAAAGAAGGTCCCCTTATCCAGCGTGCCATTCTTCACGCCGGATTAAGCTTTGAATATGTTCCTATATATATTGCTACCTGGTTCGGCTGTGAAAAGGAGAGGCGAATTAGAAAAAAAGAGACCACTGGCGATTGCTCGAGGGAGAGAGAGTTGAAGAGCCAATCAAACTCGAGGGAGAGAGGGTTTTCTTGGGGGAGAAGAAGAGTTTTCGCAGAGAAGTCCCCTCGCCGCCGTCTTCCTCTGCTCTGCCTGAAGTCCTCCGGAGCCAGAGAAAGAGAGAGTCCAATACTCTGTTTGCTGGCGAAGTTCAAGTGGGTTTCATGGATTGCTTCCCGAAGATCCCCCTTCTGTTTCCCATTTTCTACTATCGTGTAAGTGAGGGGGAAGGGGCGATGATATGAGCCCATCTCCCCTCCTCACCATCTCTGCATCCTTCACTTCCCCTCTGTAATCCCTTCTCTGCAATCAATGAAACGGCCGCCGGGTGACAATGCCGGCGCACCGAATGCTTATAATATGCCAGGTCTCTCGTGTCCCGCCAATGGAATGAATGCTGTTATATTCTATATGTTTCTTTCTATCCCGTTCTCAACTTACATGCCCAATCGCTTCATGTGTTCGAATGCTGAGCTTTACTCCGTGAGACCGAGCATGCCCAGGAGCTATCATGCGCTATAGAAACGATTTCCCCTTCCCCGGGGGCACTCTCCTTTTAATGTAATGGCTATGCCAATTCGCTATGTGTGCTTCGTGGATTTCGTGGTTAGAGACATGTTTGTATGTGCACCTCTATCCGCTCCAGCTCCGAGGCATCCCTCCTCAGCATCTCTCTATGCTTCTCCATAGCCCAGAGTGAACGGGGTCACCTCTACAACCTGCGTATGCATTCTATGCTGATGGTTTGAATGGCTATTCTTCAGATTACGACCATTTAACTCCATGAGTGCTAACTTATTAACCTCGTGAGCACTAATTTGGTAACTCTGTGAGTGACGGCTAGCCAGTTCATCGGATGTTATGCTTTGCCATTTAGCTTTCCCTTTTTTTTTGTTCTATATATGATCCACGACTGTCGAAGTCTGTTACTTCTGATAACAGTAGTTTCAGTACTCCGGAGAGGGGAACATACCCTATTGATACCTCAGGATCATCATTCGGTCAAAGGGCTCCATCAGTGAGTGATGAGTGTCCCTATGGGCCGTAAGGTGAATATCGACAGGGCTTAGCCCGATATCAAATCCATTGTCCTCAGGGACATTGTAGTGGCCACAGGTTGTATACCCCTTGTAGGCCAGTCCTCGGGGCTCTTCGTCCCTGCTGGCTGTCCCTCTTGGATTGTGATTTGATCATGGGTTGTGCACCCCTCGTAGGCTAGTCCTCGGGGTTCTCCTTCCCTCATTGGTCGTCTCATCCGATCGCTTCAACCCACGGAACCTTGGTGTCCCTAGTAGGCTAGCCCTCGGGGTTTCCTATCCGATTGGGATCCACTGGCCGCCGTCGTGCTATCCGGCTAGTTAGGGGCTTACTCCACACGTGGGTATGACCCCGTTTCTCCCCTGCAATCCTTCAGGGACGGGGGAGATGCTGTCAAATTTTCGGCAGAACTTCTTAATTAATAAGTTACCCCCAGTGAACTGGCTTCAATAAAACATATGTTCTAGTTAATAATCCCTTGTGCTCGAGTATGAGCCTCGTACTGGCTTACAACTTCACTCCTGAAGAGCCCTGGACTCTAATTAAACAGGCAATCAGCCCAATTAATCTGAAAACCCTCAAAAACATCTTAACAAACCGAAAAAGTTTCAAAAATTCTTAAAAAATTAACTAAAACGGCGTGGGCCTAACCCGGCGCGCCCTAATACGGCGTGGTAGGCCCACGCGCCGGATTAACATTAGACTCATAACTTTTTGATTTCAATTGGCTCGTTTCCGGCGCGCCCCAAGGTCACTGCGCCGTTTTAATGTTTGTCATGGCCACGCCGGATTAAGGCTCTTTTACCTACGTCTGGCCGCACCGGGGAAACCTATCCCTGCGGGTGGTTGCGCCGATTTTGAATTATTGCATTGTTTTAATCACTCACTCGCCTTCAGAGCGATCTTTGCCTCCCACGGTCGAGATTAATAAACCCTAATCAGTAATAAACTAAATAAGAAAAGGGCTATTCAAGTCCGAACCATCTTATTACCATGCTTCTACTGCTATATCTGTTAGCATCATGCTTCGTTATCATGCTTATGTTACGATTTTCGCCTCCTTTGGCAGAGATCAATAAATGTGATTGATCATCGTTTATCTTCATAACTCTACTGCCATGCTTGTCATAATCATGAGCATCATGCATGCATGCTTGCATTGACCCTCGGGTATATCAAATGGCACTGACGGAAGTCCAAGTTACGTCCGACCGGAAGTCTTTGCTATGCGAGATGGGGGTTGTCACGCCCCGAAGCGGAAAATCGGCGCGTACAGTCACATACGAGCTAGCACTAACAATAAATTCTAATCTAAACAATTAGACAAATTATAAAGTGAGAAACACTTCCATTAATCAAAATAATTCCAACTTTATTACAATAACCAACATGCTAAGACTCGATCAAACATGTCTTTCAAATGAAATTCTAATACAACACTGATGTAAAATCAAACTGGATGTAAATACTAATCTGACTCAATAACTAGGTACAAAAGCACTCAAGGATCACTCCTGACCCTCCCCATCGGTAAGCGCGTCACCTGAAAAGCCTGAAAAAGGGGGGAACACAACTATGAGCTGACGCTCAGTAGGAAATAACGGCATATTTACGTAGTTAACATCTTAATTACCAGTTGTATGCAACAGAGAACAAGGAATTGAATAAAGAGATCAAGAACAATGTAGAAGGTCTTGCAAAGTCAAGAATTGAATAAATTCCAATGATCAATAATATCATGTATAAGAAATTCACTAAGAGCAATTGAAACAATAATAATTGGCCAACAAGCAAGTATTTCAATAATTCATAATCAAGTAAAAGGAATAACAATAGGTCAAATGTCGTAGACACACACTAGTCAAGTACTCGGTGTAATGCCACACCTTGTCATTAACATCCCATGGGCTCACTAATTTTCGGGCGCTCTCCCCAGGACCAGGCCGGGCCCTTATGATGCAATGGCATTGGTTTTATGGATCGATGATCCCAATTGTCTAGACATTTCTTATATAAATATGGCCAATGAATTTCAAGGAATAAGCTAAAATGTAACAAGTACAGATCTAGCAAAAATCAGAATAACAATAAAATGAAGGATTAAACTTTGGCATAATGTTTAACGACAATTAAGTCGTGGAATCCAAGAATGAAAGGATAAGTAGGAAAAATACAATCTTTAGAATACATTCAATTCCATTAATTAACATTTTATTCTGTTGGTTTAACAAGTTTTATCATACTGGAAATGCCTTAAATTAATTGGATGCAAAAAGCCAAAGAAATGATTTATTTAGTATTATTAGAGTAAATTACTAAGAATTTCACTTAATTCATAGAAATAAATCCTATCATGGTGAAAATCTCCCTAATATTTTTAAGTAACTCTAGCACATGATTCCTTTGGAAAATGACAGTAAATATATATTTTTGTTACTGGAATGGAATTTTTACACATTAAAAATACCTTTTTAAACACAAAAAAACCCATATTTGGTGTGCTATAAAAAGTTCCTTATGAAATTTTTGGATGGTTTATTAAGAATAAATCATCTTACTGGTTGTTCATTTTTCATGATACCCAAAGTATTTTTAGCATACTGAAATTAATTTTTCTACATTATTCTACCATTTATGCTATTTATTGAATGGAAGAAATACATTAGAAATTTGTTTAAGTATAAAAATTCCTCTATAACTTGCTGTTATCATTCTAACATGCTGGAAAATTTTTGTTATGCTGTAAGAACTTTTTTCATGCTGTAAGGGTTATTTTTAACAAGTTAATATAATTTTTATGCATTTATTCTCTATTATATGGAGAGTAAATGAATTCTATTTGGTAAAAATATCAAATTTTCACAGAAAATTATATCTCACTTGATAATTATATCAGAACATAATATTCATGAATTTTCATACCTTTGAGATCTTTTTAACATACCACATATAATTTATAAGCATTTTCTTTCATTTTATAGAAGAAATATAGATTTTTATAAGAAAAAATATTCTAAATCCACCTAAATCCACAAGAATTTAACTTCTCACATGCTGCTACTATAAGACAAATTTTCCATGCATTTAAATTATTTAATAATAATTTTTGCATGCTGGACATAATTTCTTATACATTTATATTCTATTAATTATAGGAAAAATAGGTTTATATGCATAAAAAAATAGATTAAAATACTTTCCAGTAGCAGAAAAATAACTTTTAAATCTTCTGGTAGCAGAAGTATAACTTTTAAATCTCCTGGTAGCAGAAGAATATGTTTTACAGGGATTCAGGGTTTTTAATTATTCATTTAATAACTTCGGATCGCGTTTAGGGCGGAGGTCGGTCACCCGGCCCCTTTTTATTGGGGTCGCGGTCGCCCACAGGACCGCAACCACCTGGTCGCGGTTGGTCGCGCGACCGCGACTAGGATGGCGGTCCTGCCGGGGGCCGCGATCATCAAGGCCGTTTTCTGCTTGTTATGTGTGTGAGATCCAGGGATTAAAAAGCATATATCTTCCTCAATTCTTAATGGAATTAAGCATATGATATATCAATGGAAAGTTAAGACAGAGTACTATCATTTGGTAAGGTCAATTTCAGATTTAGGTTCTGTAATTAAGTTCTGTATTGACAGGAAAAAGAAAAAACCCTAATTAGGACAGTGTGTTACTAAAACATCAAATTCTCTACGTATACATGATAACTTTTAGGGCTTTTTATATCACTGGAAAGCTAACAGAGAGGGCTTTCCAACCATGTATCACACATGCTATGAATTTCAACATTTATGTTTCGAATTCATGGATTAATCAGGTTCCAAGTATATGAAATCACCATATGGACAAGTTAATGTTCAAACCTCAAATTCTCTAAATAGAATTGATGGATCAAAGGGATTTTTACGCTAAAAGATAAATAACATGCTAAGCTTCAATTTGATATACAATAATTAACATTTGGCCAGTTATAACCTACCCCAATTGAAGACTTAAACCACGAGATAGATTAGACCCACGAACTATAAGAATCCCCTTCAAAGATCTCCTGATTCCTCCCTCAATACCCTATCAAAATTAGGGATTTTAGTCTCAGATGATAGATCTCGTCGAGCTGATCAAAAACCCCTACTCATATGCCTATTTTGGTTGAGGTACTAACCTGATTTGATGAACCAAAACTTGGAGATAGAAAAACGACGGGGAGCAGACCACCTTCCACAAAATCGCCAAGATCTCCCCAGATCTAACTCCTCTGCCGACACCACAGCAACCAAATGAAACTAGACTCGAAGAGCTTTCTATCTATAGCTCATACACCTTCTGGATCCTTCCAGGAAGGGAGAATTTTGACCTTGAAGAGGCGTGTTGTTTACGCCGCCGAAATAATTGACCTAGACTAAACTCGTCTAATCACTCTTATCCTAGTTAATCTTACACGAAATTTGTTGGGGGCTATTAATCTACCAGTCACTAACTTTCATTTGTCCCTAACCTCATCGCATTTGGTTAAGAAATGGGCTCTAATTTGATGTTTTAAAATGGGTGAATAGTGAACACGAATTTCGGGTTAGGTGGGTTGAAAGTCAGACTTAACCCACTGATTAGGCCTAGATACTGATTTTATTAGGCTTAGTCATAGAAGAAAAAAGTGTTAGTCGATGCATCTATTATTTAATTACTATTTTTATGAATTTTTATATAGTAGACAAAGTTTTCACTTCTACTATTCCGTAAATAGTTAAATATTAAGTTCGGAAGACTTAATCCACTAATTCGGCCTAATAAATGATTTTAGTAGGCTTAGCCCTAGAAGACACAATTGCTAATCGCATGGTCTTCTACCTAATTATTATTTTTCAAGATTTTAATATGGTCAACGAAATTTTACTTCACTATTCATTTAATAATAAAATATTAAATTCGAAATTCAAATTTCAAATTCTCTCTTTTCATTTCATTTTCATTCCAACCCAATTGCATTTATGTTTCATTTCACCTAAACCTTATTTTCATTTGGGTTACATTTCATTTTCATTTCATTTCAATTTAATTCAAATTTTTAAAGGTTTATTTCAATTTCTATCCAATTATTAATTCAACTAAATTCAAATAAATTCCTAAAAATTTTAATTTGACAAGGAAAATTAAATAAAATTATTAATTAAATACGGGGTATTACACCCTCCCCTACTTTAAGGAATTTGGTCCTCCAAATTCACTGCATTACGATGCGAAAATAAAGGATAACAATTTCAAGGGACAATTAGCTCACCTAGAAAAGGTCGGGATACCGCTTTCGTAAAACATCTTCGGATTCCCAGGTGGCTTCTTCAGCTCCACGCCGACTCCACTGGACCTTGACCATAGGTATAGATCGACTCCGGAGTTGTTGCTGCTTCCGGTCCAAAATCTTTATCGGTCTTTCCTCATAGGTCAAATCCTCCTTCAGTTCGAAGTCCACATGCTGAAGAACGTGAGTGGGGTCGTACACATACTTCCGCAACATAGAAATATGGAAGACGTTGTGCACGCCAGACAACTGCGGCGGTAACGCCAATCGATAAGCCACTTCCCCCACTCTATCTAAAATCTCGAACGGACCAATGTACCTCGGACTCAGCTTACCATGAATACCAAATCTGCGAATCCCTCTCGTAGGAGAGACCTTTAGAAACACATGATCACCTACTTGGAATTCCAATGCTCTTCTTCTGTTATCGGCATAACTCTTCTGTCTTGACTGAGCCACTTGTAGCTGATCTCGGACAATACGGATATTCTGTGACGATTCCGAGATAAGATCTGGTCCGAGCCATTGTTTCTCACCTACCTCATCCCAACATAACGGGGATCGACAGCTTCTCCCATACAACGCTTCAAATGGAGCCATCTGGATACTAGACTGATAGCTGTTATTGTAGGCGAATTCAATTAATGCCAAATGCTCATTCCAATTACCACCAAAGTCAATCATACATGCCCTCAGCATATCTTCCACTATCTGGTTGGTTCTCTCTGTCTGCCCATCTGTCTGTGGATGAAATGTCGTGCTGAAATTTAGACGAGTACCCAAAGACTCTTGCAGTCCTTTCCAGAAATGAGAAGTGAATCTAGGGTCTCGATCGGATACTATATTCACTGGAATACCATGCAATCTCACCACTTCCTTTATATACAGAGCTGCTAGAATATCAACTGTCCATTTAGATTTAATGGACAAGAAATGGGCTGACTTTGTCAGTCTATCGACGATCACCCAAATTGCATCGAAACCGCCACGAGTTCTAGGCAGACCCGTGATGAAATCCATGCTAATACTCTCCCATTTCCACTGGGGTATATCGAGTGGCTTCAATTTTCCTGCCGGCCTGAAGTGCTCGGCCTTAACTTGCTAACATACCAGGCATCTACTCACAAAATCTGTAACTTCTCTTTTCATATTCGGCCACCAAAAGGATCTTTTTAAATCCTTAAACATTTTAGTGCCTCCAGGATGAATCGTGTATTTAGATCTATGAGCTTCGTCGAGAATCTTGTTCTTGATTTCAGCTACGTCAGGTACACACGTTCGTCCTTGAAATAAAGTCTTCCATCCTCAGAAATCATGAAATCCGGTCTGCTGCTCAAACTTCCCTTGATCTCTACCAGTTCGGGATCATTATCTTGCAAGGACTTGATCTCCATCACTAATTCAGGTTTAAGTTGCATTTGTGCAATAATGACCCGATCATTATTGAAATTCAAATCCAGACTAGCCATCTGCTCCAATAGCTTCTATTCTTGCATCATAAGACTGGATAACTTTGCTATAGGCTTCCGGCTCAATGCATCTGCCACCACATTACCTTTGCCAGGATGATACTCAATAGAGAAGTCGAAGTCCTTCAAATACTCTAGCCATCTGCGCTGCCGCATATTGAGTTCCTTCTGAGAGAATAAATACTTCAAACTCTTGTGATCTGAAAATACCGTGAAAGATTCTCCATACAGGTAATGCCTCCAAATCTTCAAAGCAAAGATGACGGCTGCCAATTCCAAATCATGAACAGGATAGTTCTCTTCATGCTTCCTCAACTGCCTGGAAGAATAAGCAATTACCTTCCCATGCTGCATAAGCACACAACCTAAGCCAATACCTGATGCATCGGTGTAGACCACAAAGCCTCCTTCACCAGAAGGTAAAGCTAACACGGGTGCTGAAGTTAAGCATTCCTTCAATGTCTGGAAGCTTTTCTGACAAGCATCCGACCATTCAAACTTATTCTCCTTGCGGGTCAATCTGGTAAGGGGTACCGCGATCTTGGAGAAGTCTTGAATGAATCTACGATAATAACCTGCCAGGCCTAAGAAACTTCTGATCTCAGTCACACTGGTGGGCTGTTCCCAATTCTTCACTGCTTCCACCTTCGAAGGATCAATAGAAATACCATCTTTGGTAATAATGTGTCCTAGAAAAGACACCTCTTGAAGCCAAAAACCACACTTACTGAACTTGGCGTACAGTTGATGGTCTCTTAATATCCGTAGTGCCAATCTCAGATGTTCGGCATGCTCTACTTCACCCTTAGAATAAATCAAGATATCATCAATGAATACCACCACCCATCGATCAAGATAGGGTCGAAAAACACTATTCATCAACTGCATGAAAGCCGCTGGTGCATTCGTTAAACCAAAAGGCATAACGACAAATTCGAAATGACCATACCTACTGCGGAAAGCCGTTTTATGAATATCTTCTTCCTTAATCCGTAACTGATGATATCCAGATCGAAGATCGATCTTAGAAAAGAATTGAGCTCCTGCTATCTGGTCAAATAACTCATCAATCCTCGGCAATGGGTACTTGTTCTTGACAGTTATCTGATTCAGTTGCCGATAATCGATGCACAGTCTCAACGAACCATCCTTCTTCCAGATAAATAGTACAGGGGCTCCCCAAGGGGAAGTACTAGGGCGAATGAAACCCTTCTCAAGTAACTCCATCAATTGCTGCTATAATTCCCTTAGCTCCGTAGAAGACATACGGTACGGAGCTTTAGAGACATGAGAAGAACCAGGAATAACATCAATAGAGAAGATAACTTCCCGCTCAGGCGGAAGTCCCGGTAGATCCTCAGGAAATATATCAAGAAATTCACGGACAATAGGGATGTCCTTAATCTCCACCTGCTGCTCGAGAGTAGCATAGACAAAGGCTAGAAATGCCTCGCAACCTCACCTCATCAGTTTATCAGCATTAAGGGCCGAAATAAGTGAGATAGAGCGATGGTATCTAGCTCCCATAAATGAAAGTTCCAGGTGCCTATTAAAAGACACCGAGCTAGAACTGCAGTGAACATTGGCCTCATACTTGGCCAACCAGTCAGCTCCTAGGATTGCATCATAATCCTTCATGTCCATGCAGACTAAATCAGCAGGTAAATTCTGCTCATGAACCATCACCTTGCTAGAAGGATAATAATGCTGAATTGTCAATCTAGAACCAATAGGTGTAGATATCGCTAACGAAGAACTCATCAAAATAGGTTCCACAGCTAAAGACTTAGCAAATCTCCGAGAAATAAAAGAATGCGTAGCACCAGTATCAAAAAGAATAAAGGCTGGCTTGTCGAGTATAATGAGAGTACCTTCGACGAGTCCACCTTCTCCGGCTGTGTCTGCTTCATCAACCTGAAGTGCCTGGAGCTTGCCTTGCGGCTTCTTGAAGACCTGAGGCTTCGCCGGTGTAGCTTGCTCCGATAATAATGGACAATCTGGGATGCGGTGCTCCCTACTTCCGCAACGTAGACAGGCGCCCAACTTGCGCCAGCACTCTTCCATCTTGTGACCAGGACGGTCACAATATCTGCACACGCCCTTAAAGGGTACAACATGGACATGCTTCTTTTCTTCCTGCTTCGGCATCTTTCCCTTCCATGAGCCTGCTCCGGTCCACGAACTCGACCCACTCGCGGGCCTCTTCTTGATAAAGCTAGGTCCGATCTTGCTTTTCTTGAACTCCTTCGGTTGCTCTTTCTTCATGCCTTTGCCACGGATTCTTTCCGTCATCTCAAGAGTGTCCTCCAGAACTTGCGCCTTCCTTACCATCTCAGAATAAGTTGATATTTCCATAGGTGCCAACTGGTTGATATAATGAAGCTTCAAACCATTAAGAAAGCGCTTCGCCTTCATCTTTTCAGTAGAAATGAGATGAGTAGCATATCGAGATAGTCTGGAGAATTGTGCTTCATACTCTGCTATAGATAAGCTCCGTTGCTTTAGAGCCACGAACTCAGCTGCCTTCTTCTCTTGAACTCGGTCAGAAAAGTACTTGTTGTTGAAGAATTCCTCGAACTCTTCCCACGTAACCTGCCGATCACCGAGAGTCGCCTTGATAGAATCCCACCACGTACGTGCATCACGTTCTAATTGGAAGGTAGATAAAAGAACACGTTCTTGGTCGGTGCATTGCATGACTCCAAAAATCCTTCCCATATCATCAAGCCAGTGCTCGGCTTCATCAGGGTCGGTCGAACCAGCGAATCTAGGCGGATTCATCCCGCGGAAGTTCCGGTATAAATCACCGGTGCCATGCTGTGCCGCTCCTACCTGAGCCACTTGCTGTAGGGCCTGAGTAAGGCCTTGAACAGTGCGCTGCAGGTTCCTCCATTCAGCACGATCAGCTGCCATTGCAAAAGCCTACACGAGGAACAAGATTACTTAGGTCCAATAAGATAGGTAATATCGCGATTAAGATACGGACTTAACCCAAGTTTCTACCCAATCTCACCAGGTCAGGTCCTAGACTTTTACAAGGTTAAGGTTCTAATGCACCTAGACACGACCAAAAACTCGGTACCTGGCGGAGATAATCGGTCCGAAGACCACTCGCGCAAGTGTGTGACCTTCCCGATAGGCGTAGCCTAACGTTCGGACAACACCTTTCGATATACCGGGTTATTGGATGCAATGAGAAACCTAAAACTTAGGGGAACCTAGGAATATGAAACCTAGGGCTCTGATACCAACTAAACTGTCACGCCCCGACGCGGAAAATTGGCGCGTACAGTCAGATACGAGCTAGCACTAACAATAAATTCTAATCTAAACAATTAGACAAATTATAAAGTGAGAAACACTTCCATTAATCAAAATAATTCCAACTTTATTACAATAACCAACATGCTATGACTCGATCAAACATGTCTTCCAAATGAAATTCTAATACAACACTGATGTAAAATCAAACTAGAAGTAAATACTAATCTGACTCAATAACTAGGTACAAAAGCACTCAAGGATCACTCCTGACCCTCCCCATCGGTAAGCGCGTCACCTGAAAAGCCTGAAAAAGGGGGGAACACAACTATGAGCTGACGCTCAGTAGGAAATAACGGCATATTTACGTAGTTAACATCTTAATTACCAGTTGTATGCAACAGAGAACACGGAATTGAATAAAGAGATCAAGAATAATGTAGAAGGTCTTGCAAAGTCAAGAATTGAATAAATTCCAATGATCAATAATATCATGTATAAGAAATTCACTAAGAGCAATTGAAACAATAATAATTGGCCAACAAGCAAGTATTTCAATAATTCATAATCAAGTAAAAGGAATAACAATAGGTCAAATGTCGTAGACACACACTAGTTAAGTACTCGGTGCAATGCCCCACCTTGTCATTAACATCCCATGGGCTCACTAATTTTCAGGCGCTCTCCCCAAGACCAGACCGGGCCCTTATGATGCGATGGCATTGATTTTATGGATCGATGATCCCAATTATCTAGACATTTCTTATATAAATATGGCCAATGAATTTCAAGGAATAAGCTAAAATGTAACAAGTACAGATCTAGCAAAAATCAGAATAACAAGAAAATAAAGGATTAAACTTTGGCATAATGTTTAACGGCAATTAAGTCGTGGAATCCAAGAATGAAAGGATAAGTAGGAAAAATACAATCTTTAGAATACATTCAATTCCATAAATTAACATTTTATTCTGTTGGTTTACCAAGTTTTATCATACTGGAAATGCCTTAAATTAATTGGATGCAAAAAGCCAAAGAAATGATTTATTTAGTATTATTAGAGTAAATTACTAAGAATTTCACTTACTTCATAGAAATAAATCCTATCATGGTGAAAATCTCCCTAATATTTTTAAGTAACTCCAGCACATGATTCCTCTGGAAAATGACAGTAAATATCTATTTTTGTTACTGGAATGGAATTTTTACACATTAAAAATACCTTTTTAAACACAAAAAAACCCATATTTGGTGTGCTATAAAAAGTTCCTTATGAAATTTTTGGATGGTTTATTAAGAATAAATCATCTTACTGGTTGTTCATTTTTCATGATACCCATAGTATTTTTAGCATACTGAAATTAATTTTTCTACATTATTCTACCATTTATGCTATTTATTGAATAGAAGAAATACATTAGAAATTTGTTTAAGTATAAAAATTCCTCTATAACCTTCTGTTATCATTCTAACATGCTGGAAAATTTTTGTTATGCTGTAAGAACTTTTTTCATGCTGTAAGGGTTATTTTTAACAAGTTAATATAATTTTTATGCATTTATTCTCTATTATATGGAGAGTAAATGAATTCTATTTGGTAAAAATATCAATTTTTCACAGAAAATTATCTCTCACATGATAATTATATCAGAGCATAATATTCATGAATTTTCATACCTTTGAGATCTTTTTAACATACCACATATAATTTATAAGCATTTTCTTTCATTTTATAGAAGAAATATAGATTTTTCTAAGATAAAATATTCTAAATCCACCTAAATCCACAAGAATTTAACTTCTCACATGTTGCTACTATAAGACAAATTTTCCATGCATTTTAGTTATTTAATAATATTTTTTGCATGCTGGACATAATTTCTTATACATTTATATTCTATTAATTATAGGAAAAATAGGTTTATATACATAAAAAAATAGATTAAAATACTTTCCCGTAGCAGAAAAATAACTTTTAAATCTCCTGGTAGCAGAAGAATAACTTTTAAATCTCCTGGTAGCAGAAGAATATGTTTTACAGGGATTCAGGGTTTTTAATTATTCATTTAATAACTTCGGATCGCGTTTAGGGCGGAGGTCGGTCACCCGGCCCCTTTTTATTGGGGTCGCGGTCGCCCACAGGACTGCGACCACCTGGTTGCGGTTGGTCACGCGACCGCGACCAGGATGGCGGTCCTGCCGGGGGCTGCGATCATCAAGGCATTTTCTGCTTGTTATGTGTGTGAGATCCAGGGATTAAAAAGCCTATATCTTCCTCAATTCTTAATGGAATTAAGCATATGATATATCAATGGAAAGCTAAGACAGAGTACTATCATTTGGTAAGGTCAATTTCAGATTTAGGTTCTGTAATTAAGTTCTGTATTGACAGGAAAAAGAAAAAACCCTAATTAGGACAGTGTGTTACTAAAACATCAAATTCTCTACGTATACATGATAACTTTTAGGGCTTTTTATATCACTGGAAAGCTAACAGAGAGGGCTTTCCAACCATGTATCACACATGCTATGAATTTCAACATTTATGTTTCAAATTCATGGATTAATCAGGTTCCAAGTATATGAAATCACCATATGGACAAGTTCATGTTCAAACCTCAAATTCTCTAAATAGAATTGATGGATCAAATGGCTTTTTACGCCAAAAGAGAGATAACATGCTAAGCTTCAATTTGATATACAATAATTAACATTTGGCCAGTTATAACCTACCTCAATTGAAGACTTAAACCACGAGATAGATTAGACCCACGAACTATAAGAATCCCCTTCAAAGATCTCCTGATTCCTCCCTCAATACCCTATGAAAATTAGGGCTTTTAGTCTCAGATGATAGATCTCGTCGAGCTGATCAAAAACCCCTACTCATATGCCTATTTTGGTTGAGGTACTAACCTGATTTGATGAACCAAAACTTGGAGATAGAAAAACGACGGGGAGCAGACCACCTTCCACAAAATCGCCAAGATCTCCCCAGATCTAACTCCTCTGCCGACACCACAGCAACCAAATGAAACTAGACTCGAAGAGCTTTCTATCTATAGCTCATACACCTTCTGGATCCTTCCAGGAAGGGAGAATTTCGACCTTGAAGTGGCGTGTTGTTTACGCCGCCGAAATAATTGACCTAGACTAAACTCGTCTAATCACTCTTATCCTAGTTAATCTTACACGAAATTTGTTGGGGGCTATTAATCTACCAGTCACTAGCTTTCATTTGTCCCTAACCTCATCGCATTTGGTTAAGAAATGGGCTCTAATTTGATGTTTTAAAATGGGTGAATAGTGAACACGAATTTCGGGTTAGGTGGGTTGAAAGTCAGACTTAACCAACTGATTAGGCCTAGATACTGATTTTATTAGGCTTAGTCATAGAAGAAAAAAGTGTTAGTCGATGCATCTATTATTTAATTACTATTTTTATGAATTTTTATATAGTAGACAAAGTTTTCACTTCTACTATTCCGTAAATAGTTAAATATTAAGTTCGGAAGACTTAATCCACTAATTCGGCCTAATAAATGATTTTAGTAGGCTTAGCCCTAGAAGACACAATTGCTAATCACATGGTCTTCTACCTAATTATTATTTTTCAAGATTTTAATATGGTCAACGAAATTTTACTTCACTATTCATTTAATAATAAAATATTAAATTCGAAATTCAAATTTCAAATTCTCTCTTTTCATTTCATTTCATTTTCATTCCAACCCAATTGCATTTGTGTTTCATTTCACCTAAACCTTATTTTCATTTGGGTTACATTTCATTTTCATTTCATTTCAATTTAATTTAAATTTTTAAAGGTTTATTTCTATTTCTATCCAATTATTAATTCAACTAAATTCAAATAAATTCCTAAAAATTTTAATTTGACAAGAAAAATTAAATAAAATTATTAATTAAATACGGGGTATTACAGGGGTCTTCGGACCTACGTCCTCCGCCACGTACCAGGGGTCTCCAACGCAACGAACCATGCCTCTCTTGCATGATAGATAAAAGCATCTCACGTGACCTCGTCACGTTCATACTCTTGCATCTTGTTTCGGCCTCGAACGGCCCGCTATCTCGATAATTAATCAAAGGTTTTCTCCCTTATGGGGGATGTAATTAACGTCATAACCTTTATGGTATGGCAGACTGCTGGTCTCGACCCGAATCTCACTCTCGCCCCACAAGGGTCAGAATGAGCGCACAATAAACTTGTCACTCGCGTGACTATCATGCTTGCGCGATCAACTAACTAGTCGGTTATTTATTAATTAACTGGTTGATTGATTGACATAATAAAATACCCCTGGTATAAAAAAATAATAAAAATAATCAAACAAGTCTGGCATGCCCGGTGGGACTAGCGTCACCTTTCATCTCTTTGCCGAGATTTGCGGGCCCCAAGGCCCTCCCAAAGACTGCTGATCGTTTGTTTGTCTTATATGGCAGGCATACAACAATATCATCAAGACTTGCTGCTGTTACCTTCGGCCCCGCGATCGTTGCCGGCCATGCTGAACACGGGTACCTGGCGGTGCCCACTGTCTTAGGGTCATTCCCTACTGCCGTAGGCTTCCCCAACTTTTTGGGGTTGGCCTTTGTTGAGTTACTTCAAGTGGAGAGCTCAGAGCCTACCGAGGAGACTACAATGAAGGTCGAGGCCTTGAAGGCTCGATGCTCTGCGGGCTCAATCAAGAGTCCGGTTCTGTTCGCCAGCTGCCTGGTGCACCACATCACCCTTGGGGCCCACCCTATTCCTGCCAAGAATGCTGGAGGACGCCAGCGTAGAGGCTTCTGGCTGAATACTGCTCCTGTCACCGGATGTCTCTCTATATCCGGTAAATCCATACTAATTGGTGGAGTTTGCGTCTTCCTTGACGGATGTGACGCTCAGGTGGTCCCGGATCGGGTCGTCCCCACCGTACCGGTTCACAACTCCTATCAGGCCCTCTCTGGAAGGAGGGCTGAGAAAGAAGAAGTCGGCCACCATGGCTGTAAGAAGCTGGCCCCTAAGCCGAAGAAATTCAAGCAGGTTTGGGTCCCTAAAAAGACCCAGCCCGCCTACCAGGTCACACCAGCCCGTCACCGCCCTGCATGTGACGGAGTGGGAATGAAGAAGGAAAGGGGTCCGGCCCCAAGGAATGAAGAGACGGTTGCGGACTTTCCACGCCGTGAAGGCTTCAGGGCCTGCGCCCGACAAGCCAACATCCCTACAGTGGGAAGAAGATTCCAGCAACTTGTCGGACAAGCCCGGCTTGCTTATATCCCTCCCGTGGGAGGTCGACACCTACCCCCAGTCCTACATCAGGGACTGAGGCAAGAAGAAATGACCAGCATGGGCAGGAATTACTTCAGGGGTCTAGGCAACCCCTCGCTGGGTCAACAACGGCTACTACAAGCAGCCGTGGCTGAAGAAGACTACTGCCCATCAACGGCAGTTGAAGGAGAGGAAGAAAGAAGGATGACGTCGTAAGTCGACGACAATGGTTATGAAGATGGCTTCGATGCTGAAGCCGATGAGACCGCCCCTCGGCGGGAAGAAGGAAAGAGAATCTCCGTACTTGAGAGACTTACCTTCCCGGATCATGTAAGAAGGAAGGTTCAGAGACAAAGAAGAAGAATGCAGGTCTTCACCTGTAACATGGCTAGCATATCTGGCCAATATGGAAGGCTTCCAGAAGATCCTCACGAGCTGGCTCGATGGGCCGGTAAGCCAGGGCCGAACACTCGAAGGGTAGAAGCTGCAAGAGAACTGTTGGCAGCAACTAAAGGGGAGCAAACCCTAGCCCACGTCCAACAATGTCATGGATCTACTGTCCTGACCGCCAATGTGGTGACAGCGGAAGAAGAAGAAGATGTCCTACTCGACATCTTGCCTGAGGGTGCATACGGGGAGACAACAGAAGCCATTCCCAGCACTGCAGCTATAGATCCGGCAGTACTAATGATACTACAAAGGTACCTCCAAAAGATAGAGCTGCTGAAGAAGCAACTGATGGAGAAGACAGAGTAGTCTTCAGCCTCCAAGCAACCTGAGATGCGTGGCGAATCATCACGGGGAGCCATCAACCGGAGTGACCCCTCTCTACACTATGCCATGCCCCAGCCGGTGGAACCAGGCCTGGCGATGACTCAGCAATGCCCACCACAGCCGTTGATGCCGCCGGTGCTACCACAGGTGCACCAGACACCTCCATTGCTACGTCCTCCTCCGTAGGTGACCACCCTGGTCACCCCCTACCTACAGCCGGCACACTTCTACCTAGAACCGGTTGATCCAACCGTCATGAGCAAAATGATGGTGGAGAGAATGATCAAACTGAAGCTCGCTGAAAGAACTGAAGGCGACTACGTCGCATTTGATGCATATAGGGTTCCATACCCGCCGCACCATGCTGCCAAGCGGCTCCCTCCCGGGATTAGCAAGCCGCCAAAATTCGACAAGTTGAACGGGAAGGGATCCCAAAAAGAACATGTCGCCTACTACATGATCGTCATGGGTGATCTAGCCACCGACGAGTCATACTTGCTAAAAATTTTCGGGTCCTCGCTGACGGGGCTCGCTTTTGAATGGTACTCCAGCCTCCCGGTCGGGTCGATCAGCGACTGGTCGGACATGCAGGGGAAGTTCAGAGAAAGATTCCATGTTATAGAGAGGGAGGTCACAGTAGCCGAACTCTACTCAACAAGATAGAGGGCAGATGAAACAGCCCTTGATTATATCAAGAGGTGGAGGAACCTTGGAATGAGATGCAAGCAGCCCCCGCATCAGGAGGACGTTGTACAAATATACAAACAGAACCTCAGGAGAGAGGTCTTGGAAAAGATGATAGGAATGGAAATCTGGTCGTTCGATCGATTGAACAACATTGTGGCCGAGGTTGAGGCTTTCCTGTCCAGACCTGCCCCTACATCAACCGTTGCTGCTACACAGAAAGGTGAGGCAGTAGAACCGCACCAGGTGCCTAAAGAAGCAAATGCCCTTGACATTAAAGCATTT
This sequence comes from Amorphophallus konjac, assembly GCA_022559845.1. NCBI lineage: Eukaryota > Viridiplantae > Streptophyta > Magnoliopsida > Alismatales > Araceae > Amorphophallus > Amorphophallus konjac. The sequence goes on along the minus strand of CM040126.1, from coordinate 339,941,945 downwards.
GAACAACAGAAGGACAAAGGCAAGAAGGCGGATGCCCCACACCCTGCCAAAGCCGGAGACGGCAAAGAAGGTCCCTCAGTACGGGATAAAATGAAGAAGGCCTATTCTTTTCCGAAGGATAAGACCGGAATTCTAATCGATTGGGTAACCCAATATGATAAGGTCACCCTGCCCGAGCCAAAGAGGCCGGAGGACCTGAAGAGAAAAGACAGTCCAAGGTTCTGCCCTTATCACCAGATGCTGGGGCACCCAATTGAAGACTGCTGTCTTCAAAGATATTATTGAAGGCATCGTGAAGAAGGATGAGATTGACTTGGGAGAGTACAGGGTCGACCCTCCACAACCTCATGAAGCTCCTCTGAGAAGGGCCGCAGCCAATATGATCTCTGTGTACCAGGCACTGCCTGAGGAGATCTCTGAAGCTAGCACTCGGCACACTTATGAACTCTGTTTCCTGGCACCCTTAGAAGAAAAACAGGGATGGCTACAAGTCCCTGCAAAGAATAAGAAGAAGACGGCACCTCGCCTGAGAATGGGGGCACATATTCGTGGCATTACACCACGACCTACCCCTCCGGTGGCAGCACCTATGTGGACCAATCCACCTGCAGTCATCAGGGTACCCACATACAATCGGAGAAGACAGACTCCCCTGCCGATGGTCAAGGAGATTAGTCCAGAGGTCCGGCGACTGCAGGAATACATAAATGGGCTAGATGAATATGTACAGCCCGAATTAGAACCCTTGCTGGTGTGGGATCATGTCCCATGGCAAGAACTGGAGCAACTGTCACTCAAGCAGGAGCAGCAAGCTGACACAGCATCCGACAAGGATGGCAGCCTATTCTGGGGGCAGGCACCGACTGAAAAGAAGAAGAAAAAGAAACAAAAGAAGAAAAGAAAGGCCTCCAAGGTCAACAAAGAGCAGATTATGTCCTGCAATACTCTCTCGGCTCTCTTCAACTTGCCTGGTGACGAGGACCAGGAAGAAATATGCTTTGCACCCGCCGCAGGGGCAAGCCAGGCTGAAGCAGCTACTACAGCACATGCAACCCGGTCAGGCCAGAAATGGGGGCGCCAGCCGCCCGCTAACCACATAATCATATTCAGGGGAGAGCAACCCTACAAGATACCTCCCCCGGAGGTCAAAGGGGTCCAGATCCCTCCTCCGTCAGGCCTTTATAACCAGAATGGGGGCAGTACTACTACCCCTTCCTTCCTGGAAGTTTTGAAGATGTCCAACGGAAAGTAGCCATGTCAGGATGCCGATCTTGCCATTGGGGATACCTACCCGCAGCCCCAGCAATTATCCGAAGGTCAGGATGTTGATAAAGCTTGTCCGGCGGTAGCCGATGAAGGGTAACAAGAACATAGCACCAAGCAGCAGGATGCAGAATCTGAGCCCAATGAGGCGGGACCGTCAGGGACCGCAGTCCAAGACTCCTCCAAGCCCAGATGGGCCGATGAAATGAAACTGTCCAATGTCCGAGCAGGAAGCCGTGTAGTTAAATTGTTGAAAAATCTCTCGACAAGATTAACTATTTGGGAAAGTCTCTCTCTTAGTGAAGAGACCCGACAGGTGATTATCACTGCTTTACAGACGCCTGCCCAGTATGAAACCTGCTTGGCTGAAGCCCTGCTAGAGGCCAGCATGACCTTCACTCAGGAGGACATGTTGCTCCCTACTATTAGCCACAACAGACCGCTCTACATGAGGGGGCACCTAAATGGAGAGGAGCTGAACAGGATCTTGGTCGACCCTGGCGCAACTATCAACATTCTGCCATATAGAATATACCAGAGGCACCACTTTAATGTACTCCTCGATAAAGCCGGAGAGATGCGTATCACCGACTTCAACCAAAAGTGTGAAGTATCGCTGGGAGTAGCAGAATTCACACTCACTCTGGCAGACTTTATCACGAAGGTGCATTTTCATGTCATCGACTCCCGCACCTCGTACAAGGCACTGCTTGGCCGCCCCTGGTTGCATGAAAATATGGTGGTGCCGTCCATGCTCCACCAGTGCATCAAATACAGCCTCGAAGGAAAGGAGGAGAGGATATTTGCTGATCTCCACCCATTCGAAGTGTCCGAGTGTCACCTGGCAGACGCTCATCTATATGTAGAACGGTCCCAAGGGACCCCTGAAGCCAAGACCCCTGCAGGGGCACCCAAAGGCACATCCAGCGACAAATGGTTCCCACCACTGCCACGCGGATATATCAAGCCCAAGGCGGTCTCTTATATTACCGTCACTAGAGATGTGGGCAGGCTGGCACCTCCCTCTATATACCCCAAAGCCAATGAAGCCGAGGTCGATCAGCAGCACGACCATATAAGGGTCCCGGAAGGCCTCACCAAGCCGATCCCCGGCCTCGATAATGCAACTATCGAGCCTTTCAAAGCTTGGGAGGTAACGCAGATAGATGCCCCAGCAGCTTGTTCTATACTGCTGAGGAGCACCCTACCCGGGAAGACACTGATTGTCACCTGCCCGAAGACATGGAGAATCCGCTAGCTCCCGTTTAGGGTCTGGCATTCACGAAGATTCGGATGGCCAGGATGTTCCAGAAGCAACACATCCCCTCCAACCAGTCGCACAAAGACAAAGAAGCATTCCAGAAGATGTGGTATCCCGCTAGTCTGGACAAAGAAATGAGACGTGTTTCTCAGCATCCAGGATTGGGCTTCACCCTTGAAGAATATTACTAAAGTGGGTGCTATGAGGTGGATACTGTCTCCACTTTCTATCCTGCCGAGAACAACCCGCTGGGGGTAACTTTTGATGAATACCCAACAGAAGCTGAATATGCGGAATCGGCTCAATCAAGAGACCCAGAAACAGACACCATGGCTCCTTTCCGATGCTGGGAGCAAGTCTATCCTGAAGAAGCGGCCCTTCAAGCCAGATTTGACACGGCCAGCAGTAGCGAAGCCGAAGATGTTGAAGAAACAGGGACATCTCCCTCTGGCGGGTCTCCGCTAATGATGATTCCAACACCTCTTGTGCCGACCGGAGAGACTTCTGTCGAAGCCGAGCAAGAGATGCATGTTGTTGAAAAGAAAAGCGCCACCCCTACCGAGGACACGGTGATCCAAAGGGGGGATGAAGCTGTTAATTCACCCCCCGAAGCTGCAACGGCAATGGATTCGCTGATGAAACAATTCACACAGTCGCTTCTTGCCGAGGCAGAGATCCTTGCTGAAGTTCAAATAGAACCAAATGAAGAAATCGAGGCCCTTGACCTTGAAGATGATATTCTATACTTCATCGACCTTCAGCCGGCACCCCCGAAAATAGAAGATGGAGGCCAAGCCACGGTCGATGAGCAGATAGAAATCAACTTGGGAGATGAGGACGACCATAGGCCGACTTTCCTCAGCGCCTAGCTATCTGCTGAAGAACTGAAACTGTACATCTAGCTACTACAAGAATACCGGGATTGCTTTTCCTGGACCTATAAGGAAATGCCAGGACTGAGCCCTGCAGTCTCACAACATGAGCTAGCAATTAGCCCCGAAGCCTAACCGGTGAAGCAACTGCCGCGGCGCATGAGGCCAGAGCTCATTACTCAAATATGCAAAGAGGTGGACAAGTTCATTAATGTGGGTTTCGTTGAAGAAAATCAATATACCACGTGGTTGGCCAATATTGTGCCCGTGAAGAAGAAGAATGGACAGATCCAGATATGTGTTGACTTCCGAGATCTGAATAAAGCCTGCCCCAAGGATGACTTTCTAATACCAATAACAGAGGTCATGATAGATGCAACAACCGGCCACGAGGCCCTATCATTCATGGATGGGTCGTCCGGCTATAACCAGATATATATCGCGAAACATGACCGGATCCACACTGCCTTCCGAACCCCCAAGGGCATTTATCACTACAAGAGGATGCCGTTTGGATTGAAGAACGTAGGTGCCACCTATCAGCGGGCAATGACTAGAATATTTGATGAGCTGCTCTACCATAAGGTCGAGTGCTACATAGATGACTTGGTAGTCAAAACCAGAAAGAAGACCATCTACAGGACCTCCGAGTAGTCTTTCAGAGGTTAAGGCAGTATGAATTAAAAATGAACCCTATGAAGTGTGCGTTCGGAGTATCGAGCGGGAACTTCTTGGGTTTCATTGTCAGATATCGGGGAATTGAAATAAACCCCACAAAGATCAAAGCAATTCAGGAGTTACCTTCACCAAGGAACCTCTCCGAGCTGAGATCTCTGCAAGGCCGCCTGGCCTACATCAGGCGGTTCATATCCAATTTGTCAGGGCGATGCCAGCCCTTTTACAAGCTAATGATGAAAGATGTTCCCTTTTACTAGGACGAAGATTGCCAGACAGCCTTCGACAAGCTCAAAGACTACCTGAAGACTCCTCCAGTGCTGGGCGCACCGGTGAAAGGACGGCCGCTGGTTATGTACATTGCAGCCACATATAACTCCCTGGGGGCAATGCTAGCCCAGAACAATGAAGAAGGGAAAGAACAAGCCCTCTACTACCTCAGTCGAAGACTAGTCAGAACTGAGGAGAAATACACCCACATTGAGAAGATCTGCTTGGCACTGGTTAACGCCGTCAAGAAACTCTGACACTACATGTTGTCACATGAGATTAAACTGATCTCCAAGGCAGATCCGCTAAAATATATCATGTACCAACAGGCACTCAAAGGTCATTTGGGCAAATGGGCGGTGATCATTATGGAGTTTGATATTTCCTACATACCGCAAAAGGCTGTCAAAGGCCAAGCTATCGTGGACTTCTTTGCTGAGCATCCAGTACCTGAAGACTGCCCGCTGGAACCAGAGCTTCCTGAAGATAAAACCCTAGAGGTCGGCCAGGTGCAGCCCTCTCTATGGTAGCTGTATTTTGACGGCGCTTCTAGAATCGATACCTCAGCTACTGGGTCAGCCAGAGTCAGAGCGGGGGCAGGCATAGTCCTGAAGTCTCTCGAAGGAGAAGTCATATATACATCTTGCTCAATAAACAAGTCATGCATAAACAATGAAGCAGAATATGAAGCCCTCATAATCGGGTTGCAGATTGCTCTATCTATGGAGATCCAGATGTTGGAGGCATTCAGAGATTCCATGCTAGTCATAAAACAGCTGGAAGGAGAGTTCGATGTGCAGAAGCAAGAACTCCTCCCTTACTATCAACTGGCCCTCCGATTGATGGTGAGATTCTACTTCATCAAAATCAAGCATATTAACTAAGGACAGAATGCTTAGGCGGATGCCCTCGCAAAGCTGGCTAGTTCTTTGGCAATCCCGCCAGACACAAGCCTGAATATAGCGGTAATCAACCGTCGGCAGGTCCCCAGTGTAACAGAGGTTCTGGCCGATGAACAAGAAAATGAAGCGGCAACTGTAGAAGAAGTTCAGCAGCCCAATTGGCGGGAGCACCTTCTGCGTTGGTTCCGGCACCAACAGCTCCCGAAAGAAAAAGAACAAAGAATGAAGCTCCTAATGATCAAAGACTCTTACGAGATGAGAAGCTGGACCTTGTTCCGAATAATGGCCGATGCCCGAAGGAAAGTTCTGCTCCGCTGCTTGTCTTTGGCAGAAGCTGGGCAAGTGATGCAAGAAGTCCATGCCGGGTCAGTTGGAGCACACCAGGCCGTGCCGAAAATAAAAATTGAAATAAAGAAATTGGGATATTATTGGCCCTCCATGTTTGAGGTTTGCTACAAGTTTGCTAAAGCTTGCCAGAAATGTCAAGAGCACGCCAACATGTCCAGGAGACCGCCGGTGCCGCTACACCCCACCCTACCAAGGTGGTCGTTCGCCCAATGGGGCACAAATTGGTAGGGCCACTGCCAGCATCCTCGTCAGGGTGTAGATATATCTTAGCAGCCACAGATTACTTCTCCAGATGGGCAGAAGTAGTTGCGCTAAGAGATGTAACGGGAGAATTGGTCACAAGATTCTTTCGTCAGAATATAATATTTCGGTTCGGGATTCCCAGCCGAATTATCTCTGATAATGGCAGCCATTTCAGAAACCAGAAGGTTTATCAGCTAGCTGATAAATGCAAGATTGATTGGAGGACTTCGTCCCCTTACAACCCTCAAGCCAATGGGCTCGCAGAAGCCTTCAATAAAACATTATGCACACTGCTAGCAAAGACCGTCAAGTCTAATAAAAAGGACTGGGAAGAAAAGATGTACGAAGCGCTTTGGGCCTATCATACCGTTTATAAAATCCCAACCGGCTGTTCGCCATTCTCCCTCGTATACGGGTCAGAGGCTGTGGTGCCGATTGAATTGGAGGTCCCCTCGCTGCGAGTTGCCATCCAGCATGGTTTGGTTAGCGCCGAACAGACCAATATAGAAAGAAGACTGGAAGAGCTTGCCGAGCTCGAAGGAAAGCGTCTGCGCACGCAACAAAATATTCAACTCTACCAAGCTCGCATAGCCCGTGCTTTCGACAAGCTGGTCAAAGGTCGATAATTCAAGAAGGGTGACCTAGTAATGGTCAAAAGAAGAGAAGTGATGGCCTCCAATCCCAAAGGGAAATTGGTTGAAAACTGGGTTGGACCATATGTCGTCCGCCGAGTATATGAAGGGGGTGCGTACGTCCTTGTAGATCACAAAGGAGTCGTCCAGTTCTCTCCCCTTAACGGAAAACACTTGAAGCTGTATCACGCAGCTCAACTGACATTCTCAAAATGACCAGGACCTACCTTACTCTAGTGGCACTCCGCCCTAGCTAAGTCCTTCCTACCTTAGTCTAGTGGCGCTCCGCCCTAGCTAAGTTCTACCCACCTTGGTCTAGTGGCATTCCGCCCTCGCTGAGCTCTACTCAACTTGGTCTAGTGGCATTCCGCCCTGGCCGAACTCTACCCACCTTGGTCTAGTGGCATTCCATCCTGGCCGAGCTCTTTCTACCTTGGTCTAAGCGGCATCCCGCCCTGGCCGAGTTCCACCTACCTTAGTCTAGTGGCACTCCGCCCTAGCTAAGTTCTACCTACCTTAGTCTAGTGGCGTTCTGCCCTAGCTAAGCGCTTCCTACCTTGGTCTAGTGGCATACCGCCCTGGCCGAGCTCTACCTACCTTAGTCTAGTGGCACTCTGCCCTGGCTAAGTTTTGCCTACTTTGGTCTAGTGGCATTCTGCCCTGGCTGAGCTATACCTACCTACCTCTAGTAGCACTCTGCCCTAGCTAAGTTCTACCTACCTTAGTCTAGTGGTACTCTGCCCTAGCTAAGCTCTGCCCACCTTAGTCTAGTAGCACTCTGCCCTAGCTAAGTTCTACCTACCTTAGTCTAGTGGTACTCTGCCCAAGCTAAGCTCTGCCCACCTTAGTCTAGTGGCACTCCGCCCTAACTAAGTTCTACCCACCTTGGTCTAGTGGCACTCTGCCCTAGCTAAGCTCTACCCACCTGGGTCTAGTGGCACTCCGCCCTAGATATATATATATATATATATATATATATATATATATATATATATATATATATATATATATATATATACGTGTGTGTGTATAAATAACAGCATACAATACAATATTGCCATTGCGGGCCTTACACCCGAATCGGCACAAAATCTATCCTTTGCGTTAGCATTACCTTCTTGCTAACGAATAAACCCTTTCTCGGCGCAAGACCCCATGTCCTAGTCGACCTTCACTCAACATCACCATTACGGACCTTACATCTGAATTGGCTAAAGCCCCTCCTTTGCACTGGCATCGTTCCTCTGCCAATGAATAAACCGCCTCTACTGGCCTGAGACCCTGCGCCTCAGTTGGTAGCTATCTAATGTCACAAAGGGGTCAAATATCACATATTGACCTCTCAACATCCTCCTGTTATGTAAAAAAAAAAAAGAAAAAGAAAAAATGGGGCTTAAAATAGAGGTGCCCTGCTGGCCTTGTTCCTATATCAGGACAAGTGTAAAAATGGCTATAACCCGGTTGTGGCGAAAACCCGAAAGGGCGCCACAGGTAAAATCGGGTACCCCGCCACGTGAAAACCCGAAAGGGAGCGTGGGCAAAAGTAAGAGGGGGCTGGCTTCGGTGAAAACTTGAAAGGGCGCTTAAGTCAGTATTGTGGTAATTTAAAGTTCCTTTTCACCCCCATCACAATGAAACTCTGGAAAGGGTGATCACCCCAGACCCCGTTAGAGATCTTTTCCTCAATATCCTTTCGACCCTTGCCATCATCAGCAAGACCGGTCGACCTTTTCCCTTAACCCGGACCTTCCGTCCTCATTAATGAATAAACTAATCCCTTACTTCAACACTTAACCAATGTCAATAAACAAACCCGCTTTCGACCCTCGTCACCATCACCGAGATCGGTCGACCGTCTCCCCTTTAACTTGGACCTTCTGTCCTCGTTAACGAACAAACCTATCTCTTGCTTCGACATTTAACCAATCTCGATGAATAAACCTGTGACCGACTCTTGTCATCATTGACAGGATCAGTCAGCCTTTTTCCCTTAGCTTGGACCTTACGCCCTCGTTAATAAACCTATCCTTTTCTACGGCATTCATCCAAGGCCAATGGACGAGGCATTCTCAGCCCTTGCCATCATCGGCAAGATCGGTCAATGTTCCCCTAACTTGGACCTTCCATCCTTATTAATGAATCTACTTTTACTTCGACATTTAGACCAGTGTCGATGAACAAACATGAGCTCGGCCCTTGCCATCACCAGCAAGGCCAGTCGGCGTCCCAACAGCCCGAATCCCTCATCCGTTGATAATAAACGAGTCCGCGTTCATCCCAAACTTGTTCCCTTCAAAAAAAAAGGGAGGAAAAAATGAAATGAGGCTTAAAATAGAGGTGCCTCGCCGGACTTGTTCCTATATCAGGACAAGGGTAAAAATGACTATAACCCGGCTGTGGCGAAACCCGAAAGGGGCGTCGCAGGCAGAATCGGGTATCCTGCCACGTGCAAACCCGAAAGGGCGCGTAGGCAAAAGCAAGAGGGAGCTGGCTTCAGCGAAAACCCGAAAGGGCACTTAAGTCAGTAAAGTGACATTTTAGAGTCCCCAAGTTCCCTTGTGACGCTCATCACCATCGGCGAGATCAGTCGATTTCCTTTTGACCCTTGTCACCATCGGCAAGATCGGTCAACCTCCTTGCGACCCTTGTCATCATCGGCATGATCGATCGACCTACTTTTGACCCTCATCATCATCGGTAAGATCGGTCGACCTCCTTGTGACCCTTATCACCATCGGCAAGATCGGTCAACCTCCTTGCGACCCTTATCATCATCGGCAAGATCGGTTGACCTACTTTTGACCCTTGTCACCATCGGCAAGATCGGTCAACCTCCTTGCGACCCTTGTCATCATCGGCAAGATCGGTCGACCTACTTTTGACCCTCGTCACCATCGACGAGATCGGTCACTCTCCTTGCGACCCTTGTCATCATCGGCAAGACCGGTTGACCTACTTTTGACCCTCGTCACCATCGGCGAGATCGGTCAATCTCCTTGCGACCCTTGTCATCATCGACAAGATTAGTCGACCTACTTTTAACCCTTGTCACCATCGGCAAGATCGATCGACCTGCTTTTGACCCTTGCCATCATCGGCAAGACCGGTCGACATCCCCTTTAACCTGGACTTTTTATCCTCATCAACCAATAAGCCGCCTTTGCTTCGACATGTAACCCATGCCGATGAATAAACCCTACCCTCAGTTCCCGTCACCATCGATGAGTCTGGCTGATAAGCCTTCTGACAGTATTCCCCGATCTTAGGAGGCCTCTACACCCTTGTCCCTCGGACTTTTGGCCTACATTAGCCATAACTTGGCCCCGAGAATAGTTACGACGCGGTGGAGCGAACACCTCACCCCTTCGCTGAAGGCGTGAGCGCTCTCCTGCCCTAGTGACTCACATACTCGGGCTAAGCTGACTAGCGAAGGATAGAAAAAAGAGAGAGAAGGAAAATAACAATAAAAGAATGAAGTCGCCATTTAGCAGCAAATGAAGATATTTCATTCCTATGAAGCAGCAAGATACATGTTACTCGGGGCATACCCCGGAGTACATAAAGTCCACTAAAACAAAAGGCAAATGGAAGAGACTACTGCAGTGGGCGTCGGAAGATATCCTCCAGCTCCAAAATACCCAAGGAAGGGTGGCGGGTCAGCTCTTGTAGTCAAGACTCGGCAGCCTCCAGCTGTGATAGTTTCTCTTCAAGAGAAGCGGCTTGTCCTTCGGCCATTTCCGCTTCCTCTATACTCTGAACTTCCAGACGCTTGGTCTCCTGAAGCTCGGCTTCGGCCCTGGAGAGTTTAGCGTGCAGTTCTGCTATCCGAGCTGTAAGGAAGGTTCGGCGCTGTGAAGAGGTACTGGCTACATCTCTCATCGGCCCCGCAGTCCCTCTTAAGGAGGCAAGAGCAGTTCGGAATTCAGCCCACTCCAATGTTATGGCCGTCAGTTGATCAGTTACCTCCCGGCCCAGAAATTCCAGTCTATTCACATACTTCAACAGCAGTATTACCCATGGCGTCCAGTCGCCCATGGGGAAGCTAAAGGCTAGCAGCGAGCGGGACAGGTGCTCCACCAAGCCCCTCAGCTGTACATAAGTCAAATCTCGGCTAGTTGTTATAATCTGCTGAAGGTCTCCAAGAATTGTCACACTAGGTCGCTTGATGATTGAAGACCAAGTGGTGACGTCTCAGAGAGCTCGAAGTCTACTCTGCTATCCACGGCGGCCCAGATATCGTCACTCATCTCAGAAGATGACGACGGCATGATCTGCAAGGCACTTGCACTGGAACCAACTCCAGCAGTTGATGCAACAGACGGGGTCTCGATGACAGCAACCTCCCAGCCAACTTCTTGAGGTGGAGCGGCATTTGGAACATCGATAGCCGAGGATACCTACTCCTCACCCCCAGCCTGGCTGACCTCCATATGGCCAGTTTCAGCAATGAGAGCCAAGGCCTCGGAAGCCCCAGCTTCTTCTTCAATGATTTCTCCCGCTTCTATCTCGAGAGGGCCACCCTTTTCTAGAGCCAACTATCGTTCGGCTTCAAGTGGTTTAGGTTCCATGGCTACTGTCGATTCGTCAATCCCTGCAATTACCCCAGGTCCTTCTGGACCCGCTGCTGCCGCATAGTCTTTGGGATATAGCAAAGCGATAGGCCACAAGACTGGTGGGAATGTTGGGTGACCCGCACCTAGAGCCAGGAGAGGTATCTGCACCGTGATGGTTGGTAGTGCCACCTCAGTCTGCATAAGAAATATATGCATCAAACAGCTGATGTGAAAAGAAGGGAAGAGCAGTAAAGTGCAAATGGTAGGGGGGACTTCTCACCTCAACTGGCACTAAGCTCAAACCTCCAAGGGTGGCCTCTGCGGCTCCAGCCCCTTCACTTACGAGTGATCCCAATGGCCCAGGGCCGCTCCATGCCAACCGGGGTGGGCTGAAGGTTGTATAATCACTTTCATAAGCCGAGGACGCCTAGGCATCCTCGGTCTCCGTATCAACCGGTGGGAACTCCTCGTCACTAGAGCCGCCACCATAATCGACTTGCTCGGAAGAGGAAGAGTCCTCTGCCTGTTCCGGACGCTCCACCATCGGAGCGGATGTCCTGCTAATAGGAACATCACCCTCAGCAGGGACTTCCTCAGTCGACTCTATACTAGGAGCTTCGGCCGAATGGATCTCGGGGGCGGGCTCGCCTCCTAAAATGGCTTGCTCCCCTGCAGCAGCTTCCTCCATGGCCCCGGCTTCAGGAAGTAATGTCGGTTGTATTTCAACTGAAATTTGAAGTAAGAGGCAATCAGGCCAACTGAAGGCATGATGGCTCGCAGAGTCCCCATGAACAAATTGCAAATCACCTTCCATTTCCTGCCTGGGCATCGGGGAAGGTAGATCTCTCTCCACAGGAGCTATGGGGACTTCCCCTGCCCCTTCTCCAGTCACGGCGCCTGCTGCTGCCTCTAGTCCAACGACCGCAGCAACCGTGCCGGCAACTGCAAAGAAGGATTAGCCAAGGCAGCTAGAATGAGTAAATAAATAATAAGAAGAATGAAGAGCTTACCTTCAGCTTCAGGCCCCTGCACGCGAGAAGCCTCAAACTCTTCAAAAGATACAACCGGAGGAAGGACGATTGCTGGTTCCTTTTCTGCGGCCTTCTTCCGGCGCACCCGTGTCACTCGGGTCACTACCGCTTTGGCCTTGCCAACAGCCTCCCCTAACTGGGATCTAGTTCGCTTTCGTGAGTCACCAGGAGGCAATGGTGTCGTGGTTGGGGCCGGCTCGGGAGTCTCAAAATATGTCAGCTTCTGAGCTTTTATTATTGGCTCCCTAAAGTGCCGAGTCTCCTCCAAAGTGGGTCGGACTGCATACGCACGAAGGTGAGAATGATATATGCTGCAACGAAGAAAAGAAGCTGGCCGAAGGGCCGGAATAAAGAAATAGAACATACTTTATGGCCCCGTATAGAAAGGAAAAAGAGGCCAATAAAATAGCGATGGCACTTTGTCTCTCGAAGCTGCCTCACGAATAAGCCAACACAAGTCTCCTATCTTCTCACTCTGATCGGCCAACAATGCCAAGTCTGTGTGGTCGAAATAAGACAGGTGGTAATAAAAGCTCAGATGGTCCAGTCCCCATCCGTCAACATACTTGAATGAAATATGAAGGGGTCGGTCCAGAATAGCTTCACTTTGGCCACCCACTGAGAGCCCATGGGAACGAAAAAGTGCAAACAGCCAAGGGGTGTTATCATACAAGGCGCCCCGCCTATCTTCCCTACGGATAAAAGTTCGATAAGGATGCAATCTATCAACCTCGGGACGCCAGTCGGCTACGACCGAGATAGGCTCCTCCACCGGTAGAGGGAGTTACTGAAGAACCACCCGTTCGCTGCTTACACGGCATAATCCCCGAAGCGTCTTCACATAGTCATCCCTGTCGATTGCAGGCAGCTTCAGATTGACTTTAGATGAATGGCTCTTCGTAGCCTTCCGGGCTTCCAGATAAGCCCTCACCTCTGCATTGGTCCAAGACTTCAGCTTCTTCAAGTAAGAAGGTTCGATGTCAAGGGCTGGCTCTGACTGGGAGTCCAAAAATCTGTGCTCCGCAACAGCCCAGCATTCTCGGCGGGAGCTCCTGTAAAATCCCGTCCGCGCGTTCCACCACTTGATATATTCCGGGGTAACGTGGGGGAAATGAGCAGGGGTTGGCACCCTGAATGAAACATCCTCTCGGCGATGGAAGTAGTCCCACCATATTCGAGCATCGTCATTGGATACTTGCCCAGCTCTATGCCTGTTTGGCAATGCAAATTATGAAGAGGAAAAAGGAATGTGCTGATCGTAGCCAAAATTCTGGCTGAAGCGGAATAGATAATATGGCTCTTTCCATAGAATGCCACTCTTCCGGAATACAAGGACGCTCGGTCTAATAGCCAGTTCCGAGTCAACCAATTCCTGCTTCAGAATGGGCCTTGTGCACTTGGCCCCAGAAATCGGATGGATATATTCTTTTGTCTCAAAAAGCTTGCACTACCTTGTCCTATTCACCAACGGGCTTGAATGAGCAGCCAGGCTCCAGAAGTGAAGAACCCCGGGTGAATCCGTGGGAACCCGGGCCAGCTTGCCCCGAATGGCGAAGAGCTGTTCCGCTACCAACGCCGGTTCGGCACCCGCAAACTCTATCATCCGTGGAATAAGAAGAACTGATTGCAACGCCCGAGGAGCAGCCTCCAGGAACAGGGTGTAGACCCAAGCATAGATGAAATGTAATGGAACCGTCCGCAAATTCCTAGGGAGGCGCATCTTGTTTAGATCTCCCAGCATCTTGAAAGTGAGGCACAGAGCCACCGGGCAAAGGGGTAGCTTCGTACCCCAAGCCATGAGACAAGTGGGATAGATGGCTTCCGCTCTGATCATGCTCTCGTCGCCTTGTGGGGGAGCGAAAGAACAAATCCAATAGGTCAAATACGCAGCACAGTGGGTGACTACGTCAACACCGGTGGGGTTCGGGTCCTCCCTTTGCCCTCCCCTTGAAGATGATGATGCAGTGGCCTGTCGCCGGACCCTCTTCTTCCTCTTCGGAGCCATCGGTGCTACTGCGTGGAAGTCCTCATACTTCTTCTTCCCGCCGAAGAAATGCTAGAGCCAGGTGCCCATCCGCACTCGCCACTGTAGACACGCCATTCTTGACGTCTCCTGAGAAAGTCTCATATTACTATACAACGTCCCGCAACGGCTTACGCATTTTGAATCGCTCGAGTGCTTCCTTTTCTTGGGTCTTCTTCTGCCTTTTTTGGCATCCGGAATCGTCTCGTCACGGCATTCGGACGACATCAACACCAGTCAGACGCATCAAGAGGTTCCGAAATCAAGAAGGGGGTCTACCGGGCGGCCGCCGACGCCTGATTTGAGGACCCGGGTGGGTCTTAATGGGGGCGTCCAGGCCCCTGGACGCCCCCATCTTTTTAATTTAATTTATTATTTTCTCAGGGCCCAAAAATAAATAAATAAATATATATATTAATGGAGGCGTCCAGGCCCCTGGACGCCTCCATAAAAACTAATAATAATAAATATTTATAAAATGCCAGTTGGGATAAAAAACATAATAAAAATATATATATATTAATGGAGGCGTCCAGGCCACTGGACGCCTCCATAAAAATAAGTATAAAAAAGTCAAAATGCCGGCCTTGGCATAAAAGACAAAATCAAAATAAAAATAACATATTTTTGGAGGCGTCCAGGCCCCTGGACGCCTCCATCAAATCCATCACGGGCGTCGGCCACCGAACGACGGTCTGTCGTGTGTGAAAAAATCCAAAATTTGAAGACGTCCAGTCAGCTGAACGCGCCCATTTCTGAATCACGAGGCGCCGCTCAAAAAATCACGCGTTGTGCCAAACCGCGTACGACCGTCGTCGATTTTCGGTGGACCTGTTTGAGGCGTCCGGGACCCTGGACGCCTCCACAAAAGTATTCCAAAAAAATATATAAAAATAGAATAAAATATTATTTCGGCCCTGATGGAGGTGTCCAGGGTCCTGGACGCCTCCACCCTCCGGAGCCCTATAAATAGAGGCCCACCCCCTCAGTTCTAGAAGAGCTTAGAAGTGATCCGATAGGCTGCCGGAGCCCAGAGGCTACGGAGTCATTTTCTAACCCGTGGGTTCTTTTGTAGGTGGAGGTTCTGCCGGCTTCTCGGGTGCTCACGCTCGCGAGAGGAAGGTCGTCTTCATCCACCGCGCTTCCACGTCGTCCCCACGCTGCCGGAGCTCCGCCGGATTTCACCATCGGCACATCCAATAAGCCAATTCTTTCCTTTTCTTCGTAGTTCTTTTGCATTCATCATCTTGCATCCCCTATCCCCCTTTATAAGGGCACCTTTTCTTATACACTTCTTACATCCATCATCTCATTTCCCTCCTACTCGAGTCCGAGAGGGGTTTAAAAGATAACACCAACCAGGTGTGTGTCTTGCCATCATTTCATTATTTTTATCGCAAAGATTTGAATACTACACCTCCATCTTTTTAATCCACTTGTCATTTGTTTGTCGTTGTTTTGCAAGGGTAGCCGAGGAAAGCCCTCTCCGTCGGCCGGTCGGAGGGAGAGGAAGAAGCAACCCGCCATCTCCCGCTCTTGAGGTAGGCGCGATCACCTTCTTATTTTGGGGCCTTTCGGCCCCTGGCGATCACATCTTTTCATCGAGGCCGCGGCGAGTCACTTCCCCAATGGCCGTTTAAATTTCCGTTCTTATATTCTCTTTATATTCTGTTATATTCTGCTCATATCATCGAGGCCGCGGCGAGTCACTTTCCCAATGGCCGTTTAAATTTCCGTCTTTATATTCTCTTTATATTCTGTCATATTCTGCTCATATTCTCGAGGCCGCAGCGAGTCACTTCCCCAATGGCCGTTTAAATTTCCGTCCTTATATTCTCTCTATATTCTGTTATATTCTGCTCATATTCTCGAGGCCGCGGCGAGTCACTTCCCCAATGGCCGTTTAAATCTCTGTTCTTATATTCTCTTTTATATTCTGCTATATTCTGCTCATATTCTCGAGGCCGCGGCGAGTCACTTCCCCAATGGCCGTTTCAATTCTTGTTATTTAATTTCTGCACCATCCCCGTCCCCCTCGAGGTCGCGGCGAGTCACTTCCCGCTATGGCCGTTTGAACCCCATATCTTGCTATATTATATTTGTCCCGCTCGCCCCGCCGGAGCAATCTCCCGTGGTGGCCCCTTCTCTCTTCTCTATCATCTCTGTGTTGCAGCAAAACAACAAAACAAACAAAAAGAGGAGCCCCCGAGCGCTCCGCGTCTTCTCCGTTCTTCCCCGAATCGCGTGACGTCGCTCACAGATTGGCGATCACGGTGGGACCTCTACTGCTACCTTTCGGCTACCCTTGCAAGTTCGGCACCACCCGTGCCTCTCCACCTTCGCGCCCGCGCGCGCCCCCGTTGTGCTCACGGTAGCACCGTCAGTTTTGATTGGTTCTTTGTTTATTATATGTCTGTTATTTCTGTTGTTTTCCCACTCCATATATCCGTCAGCATTCCATTGCATACATCCATTCCTCTTTTCTATCCTTTTTTTCATTTTTTGAGATCACCCTTTCCCGGTGAAGGAAGGACTCTCCGTTTGGGAATTCCTCTCAACGGACTAGAATCTCCTACACTGGGACCTCCGTAAGTCCCCGACATCGAAGAATCTCCTCTTCGTTCACTGGGCTGGTTGTACCATTGAAGTTCCCCGGAGTTAGTCATTTCATTCGTGGTGAGACGAGAGACCCTAGCTGACACGGCGGTGAAACAAAAAATAAACTAGGGTCCCCTATTTTGTGTGAACTTCGGATCTCGCTAAAAACACAAAAAATCATCAAAATCAAAACACAAAAAAGGCGTAAAGGCATCCACTTGTTTGATAATCTCTGCTACCTACTTGCTAGTGTATGTTTTTACGTTCTGGGAAAACTGTGAGCATGTCTCACGAGTCTTTTGAGGAGAACCACCCTAGCCGTGGTTTGTCAGCCGACCCGCGAGTCTATGCTATGGACTCGGGTCCTTCTCATGACCCCTCGCATGAGGTGCAGGTTATTGCCGGGGACACGTCCCCGCCACAGGATATCACTTCCTTACTGGGCGTCCTCGCCAACACGGAGCTTACCTCTGAACAGCTCCGGGCCTTCCAGGCTATTCTAAAAGGGAAATCTGTTTCCCCCACGCCCCAGGAGTCAACTCCGGCCATCGCACCTCTCCAAGAGTCCGTGCAGGCCATTCCATCTCCCTCATTGGCGCAAGCCATCCAGTCTCCCTCGCTTCAAGGACAAGCGAGCCAACAACCACCCTCATTCCAGTTCCCATCACAATCTCAAACTCCCATTGTTCCCCATACACCGCTTCAGCCGGGGCCAACTGTCGGCGGTCCGACAGCTCCCTCTCATTCCGGGTTCCCCCCTCAAGTCTCCGGGAGACAGTTTCTCCCCCAGTGGCAAGTGCCACCTTCATCTCCAGAGGAGCTCACCCAATCGCTCCTCAATAGGTTCAATCGCATGGACGAGCAGTTTCAAAATCTGAGAAGGATGGTGGATGTGAAAGCCACCCCGGAGGTTGCTTTGCCAATCCTTCCCGTCATTCATCTTCCTCCCTCCGAAATGCCCACGTACCGCAGATACAATGGTACCGGCAACCCCTTCATTCACCTCAAGGATTTCATGTATGAATCCTCCTATTGGCAAAACGATCAGAGGTCCCTGGCATACCTCTTTCGGAGATCATTGGATGGTCCCGCGCTTGAGTGGTTCTATTCTCTGGAGCCCCGCGAGGCCGAGAATTTTGAAATAGTCCAGAGAAGGTTCTTGCAGAAATATAGGGATAGGGTCGGTCCCTCACTCTCCATTACCGACCTAGTGGCCGAAAAGATGAAACCCGACGAGGATTTTGTCCGATATGCTGATAGATGGAGGTCTCTGGCGGAAAGAATAAGGGATACCCTCTCTGAGCCCGAACAAGTGAAGATGATTGTGTCTAATGCAACCCCACAGTTCAGACATGTCCTGGCCATGAATAAACTTACTACAATGGAGGAACTCTATGAAAGGGCCCGATACATCCAAACCCAGCTAAAAGACTCCCCCATCATGAACATGTTTGAATCGCCGAAGCCCAAAGTGGTCAGAAAGACAGGCGCTGGTGTCCCGGGCGGAGCCACAGAAGGGGTCGTGACAAATGAGCAAGTCAGTGCGGTCAACAATGCCAACTATGCAGTCAACCCAAGGCCTCCACAAATGCCCCGACTTCCCCTTCAACCGGGTCCTTTCCCTCTTCGTCCTCCACCCCAAAATAATCCACCCCAGGATAATATGCCTCCATTACGCCAACCCCAGCAACAACAACCACAACCTCAGCAACAACAACCACCGCTTCAGTACAACCAAGTTCCACCTCCGGGGAACTATGGTCCCCAACAGCAACAAAGGAGGCCGCTCGGTCCCAAGAGAGCCTACTATCCACCATTGCCGGAAACCTTAGCAGACATTTTTAATGCCCTCATGGCATCAAACCAACTCGCCCTACCCAGAGAAAGGCCCGCGTGGCCCCCCAATGTTGATACCTCCAAATACTGCGTCTATCACAGGCAGCCGGGACACACAGTGGATTACTGCTTCCATTTCAAAGATTACATCCATGATATGAATGATGAACATCAAATAGATTGGGATGAGATGAGACGATACGTCGCGGCTCTCAAGGCTAGGAGACCTCCTCATAGGCCACAGCAACAGTTACAACAGCAACAGCAACCACAACAACAACAGCAGGCTCAGCAGGCCCCACAACAACAGCCCGACATGGGCATAATCCAGAATCCACTACCGGAGCACCAACAGCCCAATCATCAGGTTAACCCCATCTCCTCCTTCCCAGAAGTCGGGAGAGAGCAGGTGTGGCACCAGGAAAGTACCTCCATTCTTTATACCTCCAACCCTATCGTCATGCAACCCCCTCACCTTGCCCGGGTAGCACCTCTCTCTCATCAACCCGCGTCAGTATCACCATCACCATTTCCACTACCATTACGCCCTCTCATCCGCACCCCGACCTCCTATCAACCGACACTCTCCACTACGCCTTCACACTCTCTCATCTTCTCTCACTCCCCCACTTTACCATCCACCTCTACCACATTTACCCCTATGCCTTCTAAACCCCTTATCATCCGTCAACCATTAATAACCCCGTCTTTCTCCACCACATCACCACTAATGCCTTCAAAACCACTCATTAACCATCACCCACTTCAAAATCATTGCCCACTTCAAGCCCTACCCACTCCTACTCGTCTCCACCGCCACCTTCTAGACCCCTTCTCCTTCATAATCCGCGCAATATCCCCTCTACCTCCACCATGCCGCCACCTAACAAACCCCTCGTCAGAATCCCCGCTCCCGTCATCACCCCTGCTTCATCAGCCATTCCTCCACTACTACCCCTCAAACCTCTGTTAAAACCCACTGCTACCCCCACAGAGGTACAAAAGCCGCAGGCAATGGTGCTCCGGAGTGGAAGAATTTTCCACAGGGTTTTCCCCCACAACAGTCAGAATCTTGAGCAATCTCAGCCAGAGAAGGATGATGCAGAACAACCAGAAAGAGCTATCCCTGGAACACAGTATGATCTATTGAAACACCTAGATAAGACACCAGCTCGGATCTCCATCCTGGAGCTACTTCAAAGATCAACATCCCACCAGGCGGCCTTGATGGAATATCTTCAAAAAGTCATGGTTAATGAAGACCTCCCCGTGGAGAAGATTTCGACCGTCCTGACCCCAACAGACACACAACCAGCCATCATGTTTCACAACTACGAGCTCGCTCCCAAGGAAGCTCGGAAATATGCATTGTGCATTTCAATAAAAATCAATGGGGTATCCATAAACCCGTGTCTTGTGGACACGGGTGCGTCCATAAATGTAATCTCCATGAGCACTCTTCAGTTGTGTGGGATCGACGAGGAACAAATAAGACCTTCCTCGATCACGGTCACGGCCTATGACAATAGCAAAAGGCCGCCGCAGGGGATGATTATTCTGAAGGCAGAACTAGGCCCCATGGCAATTCCCACGGAATTCCATGTCCTCGACATGGACCCCACATTCAAGGCTATACTGGGTCGCCCTTACATCGAAGCCATGGACGCTGTACCTTCCACCAACCATCAGTGCATGAAGTTTCCTTACAATGGGAGAATTATTAAAGTGGTCAGTACACCTGTCCTTCACACAGTGGATGCTATCAACACCTCTCTGCCTTCTGTTTGGCCGTCTCATCGGCCCATATTGTCACTGCTGGACGTACGTGATCCATCTCATGTTCCACTAGCACCAAAGGAGCCGGTCAGGGCAACCACAACATCATGTCTCCCTTTTCACTCCAAAGGTTGGGAGATTATGAGGAACATCGGCTATCAACAGGGAAAAGGTTTGGGCGCACAGTTACAGGGTATGCTCAAACCGCCAAAGGAAATTAGGCCGAACCACAGGTTTGGCCTAGGTTTCAAAGGACCGTTCAAGGCAGATTGGAAGCCCCTCACGTGGACTCTATCAAACCACTTCAACAGAGGGCCCGTTGTTCAGATGGGAGATCAACCACAAGAAGCATATGGGGGATCACATGCTGTATATTTGGCTGAAAAATATCCGAGGATCACCAAAAGAGGCAAGGTCAAAGATCCGGAATGCGAGTGGGACAAATGGTTCGACATACGGGACATTTCCGTTGCACTGGAAAGGATGTTCTCGTCTCCGCAGCTTGAAGGACCACCATTGATCTCCGAAATACCAGAGAATATTACCACTCTTGTCAAGGTTCCAAACTATCCTCGTCCTCGCCAGAAGGACTCTGTCATCAACGGATCTTCATCCGTCCTCAACATTGCCGTCGACGGCTCATTAGCCGCCATCCTCTCCATCCACTCGTCTCAGCCTTTGCTGATATCTTCTTCCTGGGCCAGACAATTATCTGATGATCTTCCCAGGTCCCCTTCTTTGCTTACATACCTGCGCGGGCTTTTCAACCCGCGCCAGGTCTTCAACCATGATCTACTCTATGAGCCTCACAATCCTCTAGCCATAACCCCTTTTCTCTCTCCTCCAATCTCTTTTCACTGCTTTGTCATTAAAAATGAAAACGAAAAAAAAACGTCAATTTTCAAACTCCCCAACAACACATCTTCGTTGAGGAAACCTCCTACATCTCCCACGGGTGCGTACCGCCCTGCGGACCACCCGTCCAAGGTCCGATGAGTGACCTTTTCTACCCCTCCTCTGAGGGGTCTTCTCCTGTACATTCAACATCATCCTCTTCGTCCTCCTCTTCTTCTGTAAATATTGTCAGTCAATCTAGGAATGATAGGCCAAAAGTAGTACCTAGGAAGAAATCCAAGGGTAGGCAGATCCCTCGTCGATTCCTTCTGGATTTGGCCGCCAGGTGTCAGGCCCTCCTTGCCATCCCCCAGTTGTTAGAAAATCCCATCCAGCTACCCGAATTAGAATGTGAGGGCGACTGTGCATCTGATGAAGGGTATGGAGTCTACGAGATCACGGATGAAGAATGCCCCACTGAAGATGAGGGTGAAGAATATGAGGATGCGGCGGGCGCATACGCTAGTGGAATGAGGAGATTCGACGAGCCGTCAACCGCCGTAGAAGAATCCACCAAAGAAGTCAACTTGGGAACTGAGGAAGACCCTAGGATCATCCTCATAAGTGACAACCTACCGCCCTCTGAAGAAGAGACATTAATTGAGGTTCTCAAGGAATATAAGGACACGTTTGCATGGAGCTCCGAGGATATGCCGGGTCTGGATTCAACCTTGGTCGAACACCGTTTAACCCTAAAACCAGGGTCCATCTCCGTAAAACAAAGGTTAAGGCGTTTCCACCCTCAGATGGCTTTGAAAATGAAAGAAGAGGTCGATAAGCTCCACAAAGCCAGGTTCATTAGAGTCGTCCTTTATCCTCAATGGGTGGCGAACATTGTCCCGGTCATGAAAAAAGATGGGAAAGTCAGGATTTGCATCGACTTCCGGGACCTTAACCGCGCGTGTCCAAAGGATGATTTTCCCTTACCTCACATTGATGTACTGATTGATAACACGGCAGGCTATGAAACCCTCTCTTTCATGGATGGATTTTCAGGATACAATCAAATTCGTTTGGCAGAAGAGGATCAGGAAAAGACGTCATTCACTACCCCTTGGGGAACATATTGTTACGTGGTCATGCCGTTCAGATTAAAGAATGCTGGAGCTACTTACCAAAGAGCGATGATGGCCATATTTCATGACATGATGCACATATATCTGGAAGTGTATGTGGATGACTTATTGGTGAAATCAAGGACCAGGATGGAACATCCAGAAGTTTTGGCTAAGGTCTTGCAAAGGTCAAGAAAGTTCCAATTGAAAATGAACCCGAAGAAGTGTGTGTTTGGTGTGTCGTCAGGTAAATTGCTGGGGTTCATTGTGAGTAAAAGAGGGATCGAGATAGATCCCGACAAAGCTAAGGCCATCAGGGATATGCCGCCTCCCAAGAATTTGAGGGAAGTCCGAGGTTTAATCGGGAGGTTGCAGTTTATTCGTCGATTTGTGTCCCAACATTCACAAAGGTGTAGACCTCTCTACGAGTTGACCAAGCCAGGAGTAGAATTCCACTGGAATTCTAAATGTCAGAAAGCTTTTGAAGGGTTGAAGGAATATCTGGCTAGTCCGCCCGTTCTCATCCCACCCAAACCAGAAAAACCTCTGATCCTTTACGTCTCAGTCTTGGATGACTCCGTGGGAGCCGTCCTCGCACAAGCTGATGAAGAAGGCAAGGAACGGGCAACCTATTACTTGTCCAAACTTCTCAATCCCTGTGAGCAGAAGTACACCGGCATGGAGAAAACATGTGCTGCCCTCGTTTGGGTAGTGCAGAAATTGAAGCACTACTTCTTGGCTCACGAGGTCCACTTGATTTCTCGAATGAATCCTATCAAATTCCTTCTGGAGAAATCCGTCCTTACGGATAGGCTAGCACGCTGGCAAAGTTTTCTCTCTCAGTTCGACATCACCTACATCTAGCAAAAGGCGATTAAAGGCTATGCCATAGCCGAGCATCTCGCTCACCATCCTCTTCCCAAGTTCGATCCCGTCCAATCAGAGTTTCCAGATGAGGAACTAATGTCCATCAACCAATCAGATGAGCCAATGTGGACGCTATATTTTGATGGAGCTCTGAATTCTCAAGGGAGAGGAATCGGCATCGCCCTCCTGTCGCCTGAAGGCCTCACATTCCCATTGGCATACCAGCTCAAATTTCCAGTCACCAACAATATAGCCGAATATGAAGCTCTTCTAGCTGGCCTAGAACTCGCTCATTCTTTTCGTATCACTGAGTTGCGAGTCGTAGGTGATAGTCAACTCATGCTTCGCCAGGTGCTCATTAAATATCGCACTCGCGATCCCAAACTCAAGCCATACCAAGAACTCACTGCTGCCTTTGCCAAACTGTTCGCCAAACTGATCTTTGTTCATGTCCCTCGTCATCAGAATATTCTCGCCGATGCCCTCGCCTCGTTGGCATCATCCATAAGGTTCCCTCTAGGAAGATGGTTTAAGTCCATTTCCATCTATAAACTCCACGCCCCTGCAATCGATGATGCTTCCTACGTAAACATCAAAGACAGGATAGCAAGGAAGATCCTGCAGGAAGATATCCTTGAAAAGAGGGAAATCATGTTGGCAGAGGCCGCAGAAGAACTGGATGATGAAGAGAAACCATGGTTCTATGAAATTGTCAAATACTGCCAAGATCAGTCTTATCCTGAAGGGGCCACCGCAGAGGACAAGAAAGCCATAAGAAGGGTGGCTCAGAAATACACATTGGTTGGAGGTGTACTCTATAGGAGGAGCCTTACTGGTATTCTGTTAAGATGTCTTGGTGACGATGAGGTTTGGAAATGTGTAGAAGAGACGCACTCGGGTGTGTGCGGTGGCCACGTGAATAGTCAGATGCTCGCCAAGAAGATCATTCGTCAAGGCTTTTTTTGGCCCACTATGGAAGAGGATTGTGCTGTCTATGTCCGTAGGTGTGTCAAGTGTCAACTTCACGCCGATAAAATCCATTCACCATCTTCCTCACTTCATCCAATATCCTCCCCATGGCCTTTCTCCATGTGGGCATTCGACATCATTGGTCCCCTAGGTGATCCCAATTCCCTCACCAAGCAGAAATCTTTCATCCTTACTGCGACGGAATACTTCACCAAATGGGCCGAAGCCGAAGCTTACGCGGAAATCAAGGCGTCAACAGTCTGCAAGTTCATCATGAAGAACATCCTCGCCAGATTCGGCGTCCCAAGCACGATCGTCACCGACAATGGGCCACAGTTCATTTCTCAGGACCTACAGGACCTCTGCAAAAGGTACGCAATTACATTACATCATTCATCGCCTTATTACCCACAAGGTAACGGCCAAGCGGAGGCCACCAATAAAACATTGCTCAAAATCATCAAAAAAACCTGCGAGTCTAGTAAGTTTTCAGACTGGCCAGAAAAGCTTATCGAAGCTCTATGGGCCTATCGCACTTCAATCCGTACCCCCACCGGGCAGACTCCATTTGCCCTTACTTATGGTATGGAAGTGGTAGTCCCGTACGAGACTCTGATCCCTTCTCTTATGATACAATTGGATGAGGAATTTCCCCTCGACGATCGTCGTAATTCACTCCTCACCCAGTTGGAACTCTTGGATGAGAAGCGACTGGCCGCTGCCGAACACGCGCGTGTGTATCAAAATAGACTCGCTCGCTTTTACCAAAAGAAAGTCGTTGAGAGAAAATTTAAAGTTGGTGAGATGGTCGTAAAAAGAATTTTTGTCAAACCTGGAGGTCCGCGTTCTAAGCTCCAACCCAATTGGGAAGGACCATTTGTAATTCAAGCCGTGTACCCTGGCAACGCCTACAAGCTAATCAACGCCGAAGGGACCGAGTTATCCCACCCTTGGAATGGGCTTTATCTTAAGAAATACTACCCTTAGCACAAAACAAAAAAAATGATGAAAAGATAAAAAAACATCAAAAACAAAGAAATACCAAAAACCACTAAAAATACGGAAGATTCAAAATGCCGATGCCTGGCAGTCACCATGTAGTTAAGTCCCTGCATCTAACCTTCATGTTAGGATAGGGCCCATTAAGGCTTGGTAGGCACTGGGTCTTGGTTTTCCAGAACCGTGGAGATCCCTGTCTGGCCACGTCGGCCTATGCTCGCTCGAAGGAAGCTAACATGTGCTCACTTATATATTTTATTCAAAAAAGTCGGTAGCATCACCTACGGTGGGGCCCCACCCAGAAGATATCCGGAAGCTGTAATCTTTATTCTTTTCTCTTCGACCCAATGAGACAGTCGGCGCCCTTAAAACGCTGAGCATGAGAAACCGAAACTCAAACCCCAAAGGCAAGAGTAGGATGCATTTCCTCGAGCATCGATCAGAGCACGAGAAGAGGGCAGTGTCCCCGCAGGCATACGAAAAGGGAGCCCACATACGTCAAACGACTATATCTCCCTCACAAAAAGAAATACAAAATCAAAATCAAGAGAAAAGCCTGGTCGTGACCGTGCCTGATGCAATAAACGGAACCCCTCAAAGCAAAAGTCTGAATCCACAAAAGGGGCCGTGGAATGTAAATGCTCGAGATTTGGTCCGAAGCTGTCCGAAAGGAAAGAGTTAATGGGCCCTTATTCGCTCGCCGGGTTAACGGCTTTGCCGGTCCTCTCAGGAGGTTTATCCCCTACACTCTTCTTTCTCCCTCTAAAGATAAAGGTTCGATGGAGTTTCTGAAGGGTGAAAACTGCCCAGGGTCCGCGACCTTATTTTAATATACACATTTGGTTGCCTACTTTGAAAAGCAAAAGCTATCGCTGCGAAGGAGTCTCCGTGTTTCTGGCTGGTCAAGACCCCTATTTACCACCTTGATGTCTTCTTGCTTAACCTTGGGCTTAGGCCAATGCAAGCGCGTCACCTATGGGTGTGACGGCGTCTGATTCCGGGTCAGCGTCGCGCGGTTGGTCGTTAGGGTTCCAAGGTGTTCCATCTTATACCATCTAGAGTTGTGAGGAAACAGACCCGGGTCGGGCAAACCATTTACCTCAAACACCTTTTGGGTGAATCCCTGTGGTCGGAAGCGACTGGGAGCCTAAGCATGGCATGACGGTATTGTCATCAGGGTAAGTCTTAGCCGGCGGGATCATCATTCGAGGGGTCTAGAGGCCCAAATCAACCTAGATGTGCACTTAGGATACCTGGGAGGTTAGTAAGAAACCCCTGTTCTCACGTAGGTTAGGTGCCACCTGGGCGCTTGCCAGGCGTTAGCAACAAAAAATTTTTTTTTTTGAAATGATAATTGAAATGATAAAAATAACAAAAAAAATGGAAAAGAGAAATGTACATATTTGCAAACAAAAAAAAACTTTTTATGATAAAACAAAAAAATATCAAATATAAAAAGGAAAACAAATCAATTTTGCATGATTACATTTGCGTGCAGCATCTCACTTTTAATACCGCTTGCATTCGTGTGTTTGCCTGTCGCATTTATCATCACCGCATCGTTCCCTTGCCTTCGTTAAATAAAGGCTTGGCCCCTTGACCAGTTATCAAGGACAGTCACACTGACCATTTGCTTATTGAGCAAGGGGCCAAGTCAGAACAGAAATTCTGATTTGTTTGTTTCAGTGATGTGTGCAGGGATTCAGGCAACAGAAGCATAGGTGAAAAACAAACAAACCGAACCTTGTGTTTTATTCCAAAAACCAAAAAAAATTACATCAAGTTCCGCCCTCTCTCTCTGCATTACTCGTCCCACTACTCTCCGGACAAAACACTCTCAAAGGTGCTACCCAACTACGAAAAGCGGTACTCCTACCGCTCTGTACTCCTCTTCCTATTCCCGCATCCCGGCGTTGATCTACGGAAGCAGTAGAGAAGCTACCAACACGAAAGCCACGCTCTCATGCTCTTCGGTAGCGCTCCTCACCATCTCTCAGCCACTGTTCAGCAAGGCCAAGGCTGATTCGGAGTTCGAATAGTTGGGCCTCCATGGCCCTTCGTTCCTCCCTTTCAGTCAATCTGTTGGCTCTTTCTCTCTCCGCGTCTCTTTCTCTCTCTGCACGTTCTCTCTCACGGTCTTCCCTCTCCAACTGGAGAGTGATCCTCAGTTCCACGGCATCCCTAGAGGAGTCGTCATCAGGATGACGCCGCAGTTCCCTCTCCAGTTTTGCTATCCTAGCCTCCTTCTGCGCAGCTTGGGCAAGCGCTCCTTCCGTCTCCTTTTCCTGCCAAATGTACCATCTCAGATACGCGATAAGGCGTAAACCAAGAGAACCCAACACTGAAACTTTTACCTGTATACAGAGCATCCCTTCTGCCTCTGCGGCACGCTACGTGGCATGAGCAAGTTGCTCATGAAGCGAGTCAAGTTCTGAGGTGGGAATCCACAAGCTGGAAGAGGCACCACCCACTCCCATCGCTGGGGAAGCCGCGCCAATCTGGGCATGCTACGACCGCGTGAATTAGCAGCCAACATCTGGAATCTGGGGTTTTAATTAGGAACGTACTGTACACCTACCAAGGCGCTCGTAGCTCCGTGGGCATCGCCCAACTGTTGTTCCATCTCTACCAAGCGAGTTCGTAAATTCGCTATCATGGCATCCCGGACATCCTGCAGCCTTACAAGTCAGCATTTTCACTAGAAAACCAAGAAAAGGAGAAAGAAGAGAAGAGAAAAGGGGAAACCTACCTCCACAAGTCCCCGGGGTTGGAACCGTTCTGCGTACTTTGTCCTATATAGACGTAAGTAGTCCTCGCTATCCCGCGCCTGTGATTCTACAATCGTGTCACCCCGTTGCCAGTCCTCATACTATTCGGGGAATCGCACGCGCCAGTCAATGCAGGTCGCCGGTCCCCGCGTCTTTCTCCCGACACGAGATGGCGCAGCTGAATCCACCCATTCTTGAGCCAGTCCTAAAGTCCTCATAACTAATCGAAGCCAAAGCAGCTCGATTTCATTCAGGCAGTGCATCCACAGTTCCCGTCTGAACCGGGCACGACTTGCTAGAACCCACGGCTGGCCAGCATCGCCCATGCCCAGGTAGGGCCTCCACACCACCTGCATCACCATACATACATCATGTTAGTTACCATTCAGTCACATGCATAAACACACAAAAAATCACACGCATCATACCATGGCCTCGGGATACTCGCTCAGCTCCCGACGAAGCGACGCCAGCTGGTAGCCGTGGGGTGCTGCAACCACGACCGGCCTCCACCGCCGCGCTAGAGGCACGGCCCTCATGTTCCCATGCCTAGCCCTCCCCATCGGGAAATAGTAATAGCTCCACACCTGCATTCATCATACATCATTAGTACAATAATTGCATATTTAACTGTGAAAATGCATAAATAAATTGTGTACCTGGAGGAAAGGTGCGAAGCCGCTGACTGTCATCTCCTTCTCCGAAGTCTGGGAGAGATCAGCAATCAAATGGGCAAGCAGAGCCGCTCCCCACGCATAGTGTCCCACTCTGTCCAGATCCGCCAAGATCCCGAGGAAATGGCAGTGGATGCCATCCCCCTTCGTCCCCAGCAGAAGGCGGCCCAGGAAGAAGAAAAGAAACCTCCGAAGATCTAGGTCCACCAGCTCCCTCTCGCTCGGATCCTGGGTGAAAGCTGCACGAGCATCCCCCTCTAGTCGAGCCAAGAACTCCGCTCCAGTCTCGCTAACCCGCTGGCGCGAGTCGACGAATCCGAGCGCCTCCATGATCTCCACTCGACCCACTACCCTGCTGTCTCTATCAGTCACACTCGTCTCCAACCACAGTAGGTCCAGGGCGCTCTCTCGGTAGTCGGGGTAGGTGACCCCGCTGACTGCCTCTCCGTCAACTCGTAGCCCAGTGATCCGAGCCACGTCCTCCAGCGTCGGCACCATGTGCCCCCAGGGCATCAGAAACGCCCGGCTCGGTGCGTGCCACCGCTCCCTTAGTGCCTGGATAAGAGGAAGGTCGAGCCGGAAGGGCTCGATCCTAAGGAAAGCTCCAAAGCCTATGGCGTCCACACGCGCCCTCTGGAAATCCGGCAGCCCACGGTATGCTGCCACCACCAGGGACCAGCTAATCCGGCCCTTCATCACGCCCTGCAAACCACAAAACCAACAAAGAACACATCAGCATCATGAACAGTAATAAACAATAACACTGTATATATGCTACTTATTCTTTTTATTTTTACTTTTTTTAAAATATTTATATTTTCTTGTGGAGGCGTCCAACGCCCTGGATGCTTCCTTCCAATTTACTTTTTTTCTTTTTTAGAAAAAACCCAAAAACCCAAAAACCCAAAACAAAATTTATTAATAATATGTATATTTTTATGGAGGCGTCCAGGGCCTAAGACGCCTCCTTATTTTTTAATTTTATTTTATTATTTACGTAAATTAATAAATAAACAATAAAAGAAAAGGAAAATATTGAGGCGTCCAGGCCCCTGGACGCCTCCTTTCCCCCACTACCCGGCCTTCTCTCAGCCTCTTGCCCGTCCGTTTAGCCTATTAAACCACAGAGTGAAAGTTTCGAAGGGCTTACCGGGTCGTGATCATCCTCTCCTGCGTCGCCAGCATCCGCGGCGGCCTCCGCGGCCAGAAGCGGCACCTCCATCTCCACCTCGGCTCGGGCCTCCTAACTCATTGGGACGAAGAATGGGTTTGTCTGGTTTGACCGGATCGTTTGAATGAACAGTAAGTGAGTAGGGGGGGGGAGCCCCCCCCTCTATATATAAATTGATCTTTAATTGGGGTGTCCAGGCGCCTGGACGCCCCCACCTTTTTTATTTTTTTTAAAATTCAAAAAAATGTAGGGGCGTCCAGGCGCCTGGACGCCTCCAAAACAAAAAATAAAAAAATAAAAAAAATAAAAAATTAGGGGCGTCCAGGACCCTGGACGCCCCCAAAAAATTTTGAAAAAAATTATAAAAAAATAGGGGCGTCCAGGCCTCTGGACGCCCCCATAATAAAAATAATAAAAAATATAATAAAAAGAAAAAAGGGGTTAGAGTATGTATATAATCTAAACAAAAATAAAAAAAGAAAGAAAAAGAAAAAGCACAAAAAAAGATAATAATTAAGGGGACGGGGGTCCGAAACATCCAAATGACAGATTTTATTTCATCAGAAAGTAGAATGAGCTACATCAGGGGTTTAGGCGCCTTAGGCCTTAACTTCCCCAGTTCGGTTACATAAGCCCTCCACGGCTCGCATTCTTCCACCACGTGCGCTAATGCCTTTCCCGCAACACTTGTCTTCCAGGGAGCTTTAATGGCCTTCGCTTCCTTCGCGTCCGCTTCAGTGCCCAACTCCCTCTTCTTCAAAGGAACGATGCCAGTCGGTGGCGGGAACGAATGGCGTGGGATGCCAATCTGGAGGCAGCACCGATGCGCGTTGTAAAGAACAAACTCGGTCGCGCCGATCAGTTGAAGATCAACTTTGGGGGAAGGCCTCATGAGGAGATCAAGCGAAAGTAAACATGCCGGTGCGCAAGTAAAGAAGCCTTGTGTCACGGTGCGGAAGTGAGACCGCCAGTCTTCACGTTTCTTCAGCCACGGAACGCGGTTCACTACAGTACCACCGAAGCCTAACACGTCGGCTATGTGATGAAGAGGGCTTTGTTGGAAGAGTTTCGAAGCAGTTGACATTCCCTCGCGGTGGTCGAATTTGAAGTGCAAATCAAGCCAGCAATTCAAGACAAGTGCGCAACCAAAAGGAGGCTTACCCATACTAGAGGCGGTAAGGCCGCTGTAAAGATAAGCAAGGACGGCGGGTCCCACCCTCTTTCCACTCCAGATTCTGCGAATGGCACTTAGTTGATCCTCCTCCACTATGTTGTCGGTATGAGGAAACAAGAGAGCACCCGCCAGACAGATAGTGAACCCCTTCATGATTCCCTCCAAATAGTCATCATCTGGTGACCCTCTCAGGGCGTCCATGACCCACTCCGCGAGCTTTTGGAGATCGATCCCCTTTTGAGTACGGACCTTTCGGGCTGCGTCGGGCGGCATAAAGCTTCCAAGGACACTTTCAGAAGTCCCCCGTGTCAGCATTCGCATAGCCATCACCTTCCCGTCACTCTTGAATTTCTTCAAACCAAGCAGAAGTTCCACCTCCTCGAGGAGGATGGTCACCTCGAAGGTCGGGAAAATAAAAGTGTGGGTCTGGGGATGCCAGATCTCCACTAGCGCGCCCATAGCCGCCCAGTCCATACGAATCTTCTCGTAATGTTTGGCGTGAATAAGGAGCCCCTGCAGATGCCACTTCGAGAGTATGGCCCTCATGCCAATGGAAATATTGGAAGTTAGCTTTGAAAGCCATGGCAGTTTGGAAAACTTCCTCGGGCCTGGGAAGAGTGGATATGGCTAGAAGAGGAAAGAAAGAAGAAATGAAGGAAGTAAGAAGAAGGTTCACATGGAGAATCTGAAAAGAGTCGGCTTACCATATGCGACATGATCGTCCCACTCAGATGACCCTCGAGGTCAGAGAGTCGCCTGATCTCGCTGCTAGGCCTGCTCCTCTTCATAACGCGGGAAGACTCTCCTTCCATCCTGAAATCTCTAGATTCTCCTCTCCTTCCTCTCCTGAGCTTCCAAAACCCACCTTGGTGCATTTGAATGAACTAGCCTAAGGGGAGTTCTTATAGGAAGGGAAGATCGCTACAGGACAGAACATGTCACATCAGCAGTCAGTGTCAGGATTTTGGCTAGATTTCCTTTCCATTGTGGTGTGATTCTATTATAAATCTGCTACTTTCTGATGTTATTGATCCATGCTGGCCTGTGCAGGTTTTACTAACGGACATCTTTGTCCTATCTCCTGTCCCACCTTTCAATGGTTGGTCCCACCATGTCATGCATCATAGTATGCGATACCTACGCTACTAGAACATGTCAAGGACCTTGTGGCCCGAACGAATCTGGGATTTGAGTTCCCCTTCAACAAAAACAGTGATGATCCTGGAAGAATTTGGGTTGTACGGATAGGCCGTTAATTTGTGGTAGCATGAGGACGACGGTTCCATTTAGTGAGTTGGTGTGCGGATAAACGGGCCCCAGCCCAGTGTCGGCTCACCGATCGGTATCCTGACCCGTCCTTCACAAGTTGACAATATTATCCTTGGCTATTTTCTATTTTAGTTTGTTTTAAATTTTTCTTTAAACCCAACATGCATTCATATAGGACTTTGATTTATTACGGAAGATCATTCAAGTGATTCGATTGTGAAAGCCGTTGTGTTTCAATTCCCACAAATATGAGATATTCCACTCCGAATGAAATACTGAGTTTCCTTGAGACAGCCCTACGCTGCTCTTCCAAAGAAGACCCTTGTTTGGACAGACCCTCAGATATTCCTTTACTTTTTTGACCCACCTTGGCCGCAGCACTTCCACATTGGCTGGTAACCGCTCCCCAAAGGTGAAACCTCCGGTTTATGACCCAGGTACTTTCACACCGAGAAGTTGGTCCCTTTTTGTTTCGTGCCAGAGCGCACATCTCACCCTCCCTTATTTGATCTCCGTCCAAGCAATCGTCAATATTTGAAAGACCTTCTGCAAGGTCGCCTCATTGAAACTCCAGGAAAGATTCCAAACAGTTACGTCACAAGCGTGTCTCATCACACCTTGGCATCAACTTATCAGTCCGCTCCCACTTCATTTCACTCCACTTCGATACCATTCCACTACGTGTCGCTCCCTTGCAAAGCAGACGCCAAGGCGGGGCAGCTGTAGACACGCCATTCTTGACGTCTCCTGAGAAAGTCTCATATTACTATACAACGCCCCGCAACGGCTTACGCATTTTGAATCGCTCGAGTGCTTCCTTTTCTTGGGTCTTCTTCTGCCTTTTTTGGCATCCGGAATCGTCTCGTCACGGCATTCGGACGACATCAACACCAGTCGGACGCATCAAGAGGTTCCGGAATCAAGAAGGGGGTCTACCGGGCGGCCGCCGACGCCTGATTTGAGGACCCGGGTGGGTCTTAATGGGGGCGTCCAGGCCCCTGGACGCCCCCATCTTTTTAATTTAATTTATTATTTTCTCAGGGCCCAAAAATAAATAAATATATATATATATTAATGGAGGCGTCCAGGCCCCTGGACGCCTCCATAAAAACTAATAATAATAAATATTTATAAAATGCCAGTTGGGATAAAAAACATAATAAAAAATATATATATATTAATGGAGGCGTCCAGGCCACTGGACGCCTCCATAAAAATAAGTATAAAAAAGTCAAAATGCCGGCCTTGGCATAAAAGATAAAATCAAAATAAAAATAACATATTACGCCTCCATCAAATCCATCACGGGCGCCGGCCACCGAACGACGATCTGTCGTGTGTGAAAAAATCTAATATTTGAAGACGTCCAGTCAGCTGGACGCGCCCATTTCTGAATCACGAGGCGCCGCTCACAAAACCACGCGTTGTGCCAAACCGCGAGCGGCCGTCGTTGGTTTTCGGTGGACCTGTTTGAGGCGTCGGGACCCTGGACGCCTCCACAAAAGTATTCCAAAAAAATATATAAAAATAGAATAAAATATTATTTCAGCCCTGATGGAGGTGTCCAGGGTCCTGGACGCCTCACCCTCCAGAGCCCTATAAAATAGAGGCCCACCCCCTTAGTTCTAGAAGAGCTTAGAAGTGATCCGATAGGCTGTCGGAGCCCAGAGGCTACGGAGTCATTTTCTAACCCGTGGGTTCTTTTGTAGGTGGAGGTTCTGCCGGCTTCTCGGGTGCTCACGCTCGCGAGAGGAAGGTCGTCTTCATCCACCGCGCTTCCACGTCGTCCCCACGCTGCCGGAGCTCCGCCGGATTTCACCATCGACACATCCAATAAGCTAATTCTTTCCTTTTCTTCGTAGTTCTTTTGCATTCATCATCTTGTATCCCCTATCCCCCTTTATAAGGGCGCCTTTTCTTATACACTTCTTACATCCATCATCTCATTTCCCTCCTACTCGAGTCCGAGAGGGGTTTAAAAGATAACACCAACCAGGTGTGTGTCTTGCCATCATTTCATTATTTTTATCGCAAAGATTTGAATACTACATCTCCATCTTTTTAATCCACTTGTCATTTGTTTGTCGTTGTTTTGCAAGGGTAGCCGAGGAAAGCCCTCTCCGTCGGCCGGCTGGAGGGAGAGGAAGAAGCAACCCGCCATCTCCCGCTCTTGAGGTAGGCGCGATCACCTTCTTATTTTGGGGTCTTTCGGCCCCTGGCGATCACATCTTTTCATCGAGGCCGCGGCGAGTCACTTCCCCAATGGCCGTTTAAATTTCCGTTCTTATATTCTCTTTATACTCTGTTATATTCTGCTCATATCATCGAGGCCGCGGCGAGTCACTTCCCCAATGGCCATTTAAATTTCCGTCTTTATATTCTCTTTATATTCTGTCATATTCTGCTCTTATTCTCGAGGCCGCGGCGAGTCACTTCCCCAATGGCCGTTTAAATTTCCGTCCTTATATTCTCTCTATATTCTGTTATATTCTGCTCATATTCTCGAGGCCGCGGCGAGTCACTTCCCCAATGGCCGTTTAAATCTCTGTTCTTATATTCTCTTTTATATTCTGCTATATTCTGCTCATATTCTCGAGGCCGCGACGAGTCACTTCCCCAATGGCCGTTTCAATTCTTGTTATTTAATTTCTACACCATCCCCGTCCCCCCCGAGGTCGCGGCGAGTCACTTCCCGCTATGGCCGTTTGAACCCCATATCTTGCTATATTATATTTGTCCCGCTCGCCCCGCCGGAGTAATCTCCCGTGGTGGCCCCTTCTCTCTACTCTATCATCTCTGTGTTGCAGCAAAACAACAAAACAAACAAAAAGAGGAGCCCCCGCGCGCTCCGCGTCTTCTCCGTTCTTCCCCGAATCGCGTGACATCGCTCACAGCCACGTCTCGCCGGGCTTTCGAGCCTCCCTCGTGTCATACGACGAGCGGCAAAGTGTGTGATACGCCTTCATCAGATAACGATAGGCGTAACCTGCCAAGTACCGACTTTCGCCATCGGTCTGATCCTTTAGCCAGTCTGGCCAGCAAACCTCCTCGTATGGTTCTCCGTCGATAGGTATGCCACTGAGTTGCGAGAGGCTCCATAGATCTAAAGAAGTCTCTCCCTCTGAAGTATAGAAAGTGTTGTACTTGGGACAGAAGACTTCCATCATGCCGCAACATAGACCTCGGGATATGGGGTAACGGTACCTTGAGGCGTACACGCTGTGATATATGCCAGGCCTGGTCAAGATGGGAGCATAGTGGTACAGCACATAGTCTGTGAATTCCATTGCTCCGGGTCTAAATGCGTGGGCATCGATGGCCCTCACCTCGGAAAACCACCCCACAGATATCTGATGCTTAAAACGGACCGCCAGGCAGTCCAACAGAAAAGATTCCTCACTATACCCCCATTTCAATGGGGCAAGAAACAAGCCAAATATCGGCTTCTCCCAGTCTACACGGCCTGCAAAATCATTCCACCGGGCAGGCACAAATTCAGGGGCCCTGGTCGGCGCTCCACTTCCTGACTTCCTCGGGGAGATAAATAGGCCTTCCCCGCACCACACAGTCTGTCAAACTATCCCTCTCCACTAGCAATGCTTGCTCGGCTTTGCGGACAAGGAACATGTCTCTCTTCCCTTGAAGATTGAAGCGCCTAAGGAAGGACATCAGATGCTTGTCCTTGGGGTAGTCCCTCCTGATAGCACCTTCCCGGTCATATTGAAAGGAATCGCCCCTGAGGATGAGGAGGCAGCTAGTATCTACCGTGTCGGTCTCCGAGTCTGAAGATTCTGCGACCACGGCAAGCTGATTGTGCCCCCGATCCAAGGAATGAACATTCTCCCATGTCACCACGGCACGAGGAGCAGAAGAAGAAGAGCCAGATGCCACTGCTATTTGTAAGAGGGCACATCAAAGAATAAGCAAGGTTAGAAAATTGTTGATCAAGACAAATTTCTGACAAAATTTCAACAGAACCTCCCCAGCACGGGAGATTGCCAAAGAAAAGCGAGAACACGTCCACCAGGGGAATAGTCCCTAAAAGCAGCCATCGGCATCACACCGAGGCCAAACGGGACACCCGGGGGAGTAGCTCCGAGGGCAAGCCCTACTAGAAGCCTCCCGGGGCCCAAAAGATGGGTTTTAAAACCCGAATGAGCAACACTCTCACTCACCCGCTCGAAGGGGGCGGCCGTGGTCGCTCCCAACTCACTCGGCGCCGATGCTGGAGAGGGGAAGTGCAGGAAGAGAGAGAAAGCTATTGTGCGAATGAGGAGGAATGACGAAAAAAAATCAAGAAGAAAAATATATATAGGGGAGGCCTCCCCTTGGCTAATCCGGCGCGCTATTTAGCATGCCGAATTAGCATTCTTCGAACAAAAGGCACGCCGGAATTAACCACGCCGGATTAGCTTCTTCCAAGCACCAAAGGGCACGCCGGATTAAGACTCCAATGCCCAGGGGCACGTCAGATTAACTTCCAATTCCCGAGGGGGCGCCAGATTAAAACCTACGCCGTATTAACATTCAAACTGCGTCGGATTAAGGGCCATTCCGAGCTTTCGTCAATCGAAGAGGAGATCAATCCGGGCGAAGGTCATCCGTCGGTCTTGCTACACTCGTGCCTCGCTCACAACACCCAAGCCTCAAAGACGAATGACACGGCCCACCGAAGCACAGAAGCCGATGGATATGAACATATTGAACCCTCTCAAGCTGCCAAAGCCTCGGGTCACCTTGTATGAATGCCGGGGACTTCACCTCAGGAGAATCGAGATGAATTCGCAACCAACCGGCAGTGCTACCAAGCCTGTCCAATGAACCGGCATCGACTCCATCATGCCGCATACACTACATCCGTTGTCCGATCAAGGACAACGGTCTACCCGGTGGCCCGCCACCTTATGAAAGACTCTCCTGAGATGAAAAGAATGCCCTTAGCTCTTCGAAATGGAGGACCAAGGGCTCTGTCGATAGAAGATACCGATTACCTGGCACGGGTACGGCTTCTCGCCAAGTTAGGCCTATTAGTGGCCGAATGATCGTCCAGCCAGGGCGAAACTATCCCGGGTGTCATTCCACCCTTCGAGAAGTTTTGAACACAAGTCAGACTGAGCTAGCAGCATGAATCATACTGCCGAAGGCCATGTCTGCGAAAAACCCACGTGTTCAAGACAAAGATACGTGAAGTGCCAAGGAAGGCTGTATGTCGTCCCGAGAGCTTCCGTCAAAGCTTCCTGTCAAGGTTTTGCAGGACTGTGATGAGACGAATGGTCACGGTGACTCTCGGAACCATCCTCGAGACCCACGGTCTGACCCGCACCAAGCAAATGAAGTTAATACGGCGCGCTCGATCACCGGCGCCCCCTTCTTCGACGCCCTCCCATTCCGGCGCGCGAAAGGTCATGAAGGGCCCCTTATCCGGCGCGCCATTCTTCATGCCGGATTAATCTTTGAATCTGTTCCTATATATATTGCTACTTGGTTCAGCCGAGAAAAGAAGATGTGAATTAGAAAAAAAGAGACCACTGGCGATTGCTCGAGGGAGAGAGAGTTGAAGAGCTAATCAAACTCGAGGGCGAGAGGGTTTTCTTGGGGGAGAAGAAGAGTTTTCACAGAGAAGTCCCCTCACCGCTGTCTTCCTCTGCTCTGCCTGAAGTCCTTCGGAGCCAGAGAAAGAGAGAGTCTGATACTCTATTTCCTGGCGAAGTCTAGGTGGGTTTCGTGGATTGCTTCCCGAAGATCCCCCTTCGGTTTCCCCTTTTCTGTTGTCGTGTAAGTGAGGGGGGAGGGGCGATGATATGACCCCATCTCCCCCCCTCACCATCTCTGCATCCTTTACTTCCCCTCTGTAATCCCTTCTCCACAATCAATGAAACAGCCGTCGGGCGACAACGCCGGCGCGTCGAATGCTTATAATATGCCAGGTCTCTCGTCTACCGCCAATTGAATGAATGCTGTTATATTCTATACATTTCTTTCTGTCCCGTTCTAA
Organism: Amorphophallus konjac; assembly: GCA_022559845.1. NCBI lineage: Eukaryota > Viridiplantae > Streptophyta > Magnoliopsida > Alismatales > Araceae > Amorphophallus > Amorphophallus konjac. The sequence continues at coordinate 339,903,827 of CM040126.1, read as the reverse complement.
TCTTGCTTTCCCAATCGCTTCATGTGTTCGAATGCCGAGTTTTACTCCGTGAGACCGAGCATGCCCAGGAGCTATCATGGGCTATGGAAATGATTTCCCCTTCCCCGGGGGCTCTCTCCTTTTAATGTAATGGCTATGCCAATTTGCTGTGTGCGCTTCATGGATTTCGTGGTTAGAGACATGTTTGTGTGTGCACCTCTATCCGCTCCAGCTCCGAGGCATCCCTCCTCAGCATCTCTCTGTGCTTCTCCATAGCCCAGAGTGAACGGGGTCACCTCTACAACCTGCGTATGCATTCTATGCTGATGGTTTGAATGGATGTTCTTCAGATTTTGACCATTTAACTCCGTGAGTGCTAACTTATTAACCTCGTGAGCACTAATTTGGTAACTCTGTAAGTGACGGCTGGCCAGTTCATCGGATGTTATGCTTTGCCGTTTAGCTTTCCCTTTTTTTTTGTTCTATATATGATCCACGACTGCCGAACTCTATTACTTCTGATAACAGTAGTTTCAGTACTCCGGGTAGGGGAACATACCCCATTGATACCTCAGGATCATCATTCGGTCAAAGGGCTCCATCTGTGAGTGATGAGTGTCCCTATGGGCCATAAGGTGAATATCGATAGGGCTTAGCCCGATATCAAATCCACTATCCTCAGGGACATTGTAGTGGCCATGGGTTGTATGCCCCTTGTAGGCCAGTCCTCGAGGCTCTTCCTCCCTACTGGCTGTCCCTCTTGGATTATGATTTGATCATGGGTTGTGCACCCCTCGTAGGCTAGTCCTCGGGGTTCTCCTTCCCTCATTGGTCGTCTCATCCGATCGCTTCAACCCACGGAACCTTGGTGCCCCTAGTAGGCTAGTCCTCGGGGTTTCCTATCCGATTGGGATCCGCTGGCCGCCGTCGATCTGTCCGGCTAGTTAGGGGCTTACTCCACACGTGTGTATGACCCCGTTTCTCCCCTGCAATCCTTCAGGGAACGGGGAGATGCTCCCAAATTTTTGGCAGAACTTCTTAATTAATAAGTTACCCCCAGTGAACTGACTTCAATAAAACATATGTTCTTAGTTAATAATCCCTTGTGCTCGAGTATGAACCTCGCACTGGCTTACAACTTCACTCCTGAAGAGCCCTGGACTCTAATTAAACAGGCAATCAGCCCAATTAATCTCAAAACCCTCAACAACATCTTAACAAACCGAAATAGTTTCAAAAATTCATCAAAAATTAACTAAAACGGCATGGTCCTAACCCGGCACGCCCTAATACGACGCGGTACCCCCACGCGCCGGATTAACATTAGACTCATAACTTTTTGATTTCAATTGGCTCGTTCCCGACGCGCCCTAAACCAGCGCACCCTAAGGTCACCGCGTTGTTTTAATGTTTGTCATGGCCGCGCCGGATTAAGGCTCTTTTACCTACGTCTGGCTGCACCGGGGAAACCTATCCCTACGCGTGGTTGCGCCAATTTTGAATTATTGCATTGTTTTAATTACTCACTCACCTTCGGAGCGATCTTCGCCTCCCACGGTCAAGATTAATAAACCCCAATAAGAAATAAACTAAATAAGAAAAGGGTTGTTCAAGTCCGAACCATCTTATTACCATGCTTCTATTGTTATATCTGTTAGCATCATGCTTTTGTTATCATGCTTATGTTACGATTTCCGCCTCCTTTGGCGGAGATCAATAAATGTTATTGATCATCGTTTATCTTCATAACTGTACTGCCATGCTTGTCATAATCATGAGCATCATGCATGCATGCTTGCATAGACCCTCGGGTATATCAAATGGCACTGACGGAAGTCCGAGTTACGCCCGACCGGAAGTCTTTGCTATGCGCGATGGGGGTCTTTGGACCTACGTCCTCCGCCACATACCAGGGGTCTCCAACGCAACGAACCATGCCTCTCTTGCATGATAGATAAAAGCATCTCACGTGACCTCGTCACGTTCATACTCTTGCATCTTGTTTTGGCCTCGAACGGCCCGCTATCTCGACAATTAATCAAAAGTTTCCTCCCTTATGGGGGATGTAATTAATGTCATAACCTTTATGATATGGCGGACTGCTGGTCTCGACCCGAATCTCACTCTCGCCCCACAAGGGTCAGAATGAGCGCATAATAAACTTGTCACTCACGTGACTGGCACGCCTGCGCGATCAACTAACCAGTCAGTTATTTATTAATTAACTGTTTGATTGATTGACATAATAAAATACCCCTGGTATAAATAATAATAATAATAATAAATTAAACAAAGGTAGAATTCCTATCACCATTATCAAGCCAATCCAGCCTAGCCTTTTGTGCCCCGAACAATTCTTCACAGTGAATGGTTCTCCTGAGTAGAGCATTAGCTTCATTTAACACTGATCTAGTAGCCTTAGTGGGATCAGCATCAAAGGCACATTGGCAAGAGTTCACATTAACCTCCGCAGCTGCAATATTTTCCTTCACATCCCCAAGACTTCTTTATTCCATACCTTCAGAATATTCTTTAAGTTCCGCAACTTGTAGTGAAAAGTAACAAAAGGGTTTGGATGATGGAAAGAGTGGCTAGACCACGCCTCAACGACAACTGTAGTGAAGGTTGGATGGGTGCTCCACATGGACTGGAAAAGGGAGCGGGCAGGCGGCCTACTGGATAATACTTCTTGAAGAAGCAGAGGCGCATGATCAGATGGCCCCCTAGAAAGATGCTTAACAGAGAAATTAGGAAGCATATCATGGAAGTGGGAGTTATACAGCACCCGATCAAGCCTTGCTTTGATGGCAGCGCCACCCGTTCGGTTATTCGACCAGGTAAAAGGAGCACCAACATAACTTGCATCTTGGAGGCCAGCAGTAGATATAAAAGAGTTGAAATCCAAACTAGCTTGAGCATTAGAGATAGTACCGCCCTTCTTTTCCCTTGGGGACATTATACAATTAAAATCACCACCGAAAATCCAAGGTCCAGTCACCCGGCCTGCAACATCCAGCAGGGAATCAAATAGCTCCCGGTGAACATGAAAGTTACAGTCACCGTAGACCAAAGAAAGAAAGCAAAGATCACCATTAACATTGGTAAAACTAACAGAAAGCTGCTGGGCAGACGAATCCACAATGGTGAGATTTGCCACATTACTCCAGAACAACCAGAGTTTGGAATCCTCACCAATATTAGCAAGAGCATGATCCATGCCAAGGTATCGTCGGATGTCCTCCGCACGATTGAAAGGTATTTTGGGTTCAGAAATAGCTCCTATAGAATAAGTAAAATGTCGAATATGATGATTAAGGGCGTGCCTAGAGGCGGAATTGGCAATACCTCTGATATTCCAGATCAATATAGTTGGAATCATGAGGAAGAATAACCCAAGGACCTCTCAGCAGCCTTCTGCTGCGACCTGGTACGGACGCCCAACACGTGATTCACTGCCCCTTCTTTGGCTATTACCACAGTACGCATAAAGATATTTTCATCGGCCGCCAACCGAGAGACTTCACTAGGAGGACAGACAGCTGAAGGAATGTTCAAGCCACCGACCGGTTGGTCCTGGACATTATTTGAGGTCTCTGCCACCCGAGATACATACATTCTAGGGTCATGCTACATCGCATTAGAACAGCCATCTACAGATGAAGATCCTTTCCTAGTGTCCTCCACCCCCAAAGGATGGGGAGAATCCACTGCTAAAGGGCCAATAAAATCTGCACTCAAACCATCATGAGAAATAGAGACAGGAACACCATGAACCATAATAGATTCGACCGCCAAGCAACTGTAATGGTTCTTACTATCCACTATGGCACGCTCCTGAGAAGTTGTTGTTGATTTCTTGCGCCAAACCTTAGCCGGTTGGAAGCTTGTGACACGAAACCTTCTGCACTATTCTCCTGGACACCTTCTGTAGTAGGAGTAGGGAGCTTTTTAGCCTTCTTGTTACAAGACTCTACACTGTGCCCAAGCTTGTGACAGAAGGCACAAAGCGAAGGGACTTTATGATAATTAACTCTCTGCCAGAATCCGTCACAACCACAACAAATCCAAAGACGGTTAGCACGAGGCTTAGTGATATCCAACTCAACGCAGACGAGGGCTTCTTGGGTTTGCGTCAGATCCAATGTGTGCTCGTGAGTACGGAGGACCGGACTGATATTGGAAGCTATTGATGAGATATAATCCTCCGAATAAAGATTAATCAGTAACATGGGGAAGCCAATCCATATCGGAAGGAAAGTTGGTCCGAGGTGAAGTCGAAATTGGGATCCCAATGGAAGAACCGGAAGAGGAACCCTTTGATGTACAGATTTCTCCGCAAGAGAACCTTCAAGAAATCTTCCTCACAGGTGAACCTGAATAAAAGATGTCTGCGGTTTAATGAACTGACGATGAAATCACTTTGAAGAGCAAGACGTTGCGTGAGGCAAGTTTTGATCTCTGGGATAGTACAACGACCGTATGAGCAACGAACAATAACAGCCATCCGAAGAGTTTCCATGGAGAGATCAAACTCCTCATTGGAGAAGAAAACCGCTGCTCGCCCGAGTCCGTAAATGCCGGCGCCTTAACACCTATCTTTAATGCTGGTGGAGGCTTGGACGCCGAGATTATCTGGGCAAAAGATCTCTTAAGACCACCTTGATCTAGCGAGAACAGAGAGGGAGATGGAGGTTTGCACGCCGCCTCCTCCGCCATGGACCTCCGGGGATCGGCCAAGGCCGACACCCGGGGGGGACGGCGCCGCCCCAAAGCTGACACGAAACCCTAGCAGAGCTTCAATAGTTTTCAACTGTATATCATCTCACCTTTATTTTTCGACTATGTGGGGGACGTGCACAATTATTTTTGGAATTTTCAGAGGTGATTTGAGGGGCGGGAAAAATAAGAGAATAAGACTCTATCCTGCAAATCTACAACTAGGCAGATTGCAAGGGGTAGGAAGAACGACATGGGAAGAGGATCAAACGGGATCGAAATGGAACAAAATGTATATTGGGGGAAAGCTAACACGAAGGGAAACAACCCCTCAAAATTTAAGCTCGATCAGAGCTGTGGACTGGGAGCACCAACCTAATCTTCAGGTTGTTGTTCTGGATTTCATGATTCAGGAAAGCAAGGTGGAGGGTGGCTTGTGGCGGCTCGTTGGCGGCTCCGATGGCGGTGGTGGCGGTGGCGGTGGCGGTGGCGGTGGTGGAGCTTCATACTCCAGGGAAGAGGTAGAAATTAGATTCACTCCAATATTTAGGGCTTCACACCCAGATCCTACTGCTGCAAGGAAGAGGAAGAGGAAGAACAAGAACAAGGGAGAGAGAGGGGGGGTGCACTTGGCTATTTTCTCCAATATTTCTTCATTAATTTTTATCCAAATGACACAAGAGACATTAAATACTAAACCCTAGACCTAGGACAAATGACCTCTAATGCCCTTGGTCAAAGGGGCATAAAGGGGAAGGGAGAATAAAAAAATGCTAAACATTTCCCCACATGGGGACAAACAAGGGGCTGCCCCCCTCCTTGGTCAAATATTGCAACCTATGGTCAATATTCTCTCCTTGACCATGGGCCACCATATTGGGCCCTCTATGAATGGAGGCCTACAAGAGAGGGAAGGCCCAATTGGGCTCTTAAAGGTCTTGAGGCCCATTTTGGAAATTGGACCCCTTACATGAAGTTTAGCCCATATTACATTCTTGACCTATATTAAAGCTGAAAATACAAATACACACCAATACACTTCAAAATAAAATACATACACATACATACCACATACACGGCCTAGCTCCGATGTCCCATCAATTCTCCCGGGCGGGAGAAACTCGACCCTGTCAAGTAATGGGTGCGGCTGCTCGCGTGGCTCCTGCAGATCCGTCACCGTACTAGGTATCGCGGGTATGCTCCACTCCTAGTATTCGTCACATGCTCATCCCGTATATGTTCTTTATGCACATGCTGCTGTGGGAATGAGGCTAGTGGTGGACACTCCGGGGTGGGGTCACTCTCAAAGGGGAGGAGGCGACTCGAAGACTCACTATGAATCACTGCTGGGTCCCTATGGGTGACTAGATCCGAGACATTGATGTAGAGTTGATCCCATATCCCGGCATGTCTACAACGTACACATTAGATCCGACTTGTCTCACACTCATAAAGGACTGACATCTGTGAGCTTCCATAAGACCGACTTGACTCGACATATGCAGACTCACCATGCACTTGACAAATGCATGCATAGACTCCTAACAAACCACACAAAGAAAGAAAAATAGACTCATGCATGATCCTAGACTTAATGCAGTGACATTACCCCTAGGGGGTCATCATCTGAGTGCTGCATCCTGGGTGTCAATAGGTTCTTCCGGATCTTCTTCATAGAATTCGTCAGCTAATTCCGGCTCGGCCTTATAGCTGACAGACACAAACCCAGAAGGTGAGGCTTCTCCCACCCTTTTGTCCCCTAGGGCTAGTGATGTACGAGCGGGACATTGGCCAACAAAGTGGCCAAACCCCTGACAGTGATAACACTGCAGTGGTGACCTACTAGTCTCTCCGATAAGTGGTCCTTTACCCTTTTCCTCCCATCGGACAGGGGGTGTAGGCAATAGAGGAGGAGGTGTGGGTGCCGAAGGACGGGCAATAAGTCCCAGGGGGCGGGCAATGGGTGTCGATGGTTGGGGTGGAGGTAGATCCCTTGGCGGGGGAGGGTGAGGCCTTGGAGCAAATAGCTCCTGACGGGCGGGCTCTTGAGGTCGAGCCATGGGGGCCCTCTGATATGGGCCTAAAGAGCTACCGGGCTCGGCACTACGAAGAGGGACGGGGCCCAACCGTTGGGTACACTCGAACTCTCCCTCAAACTGCTCCAACTCGAGAGCAACCTGATACGCGTCTTCCAATTTGGTCACATTGCGGCGAAAAAGCTCATACTGATAGTGGGGCCGCAGACAATGACGGAAGCAGGAAATGGGCATGGTGCTCTCCTCCGATACGCCACATCGTAAAAAGTACTCATCAAATTCAGTGATATACTCAGAGACGGACCGATCTCCCTGGCTGAGACTCTGCCACCTATCGATGAGTCGCTGACGTTATGTGGCAGGAAGGTACTTTAGCCGGAGTTTGAATTTCATCTCACCCCATGTCTCAACCTGGGGCTCTAGCCGATGAAAGAATAGGCTCTCTACGTTCTTCCAATATGTCTGTACCTGTCCCATTAGTTTCATGTTTGCAAATCGGACTCTTCGGCTGTAACGCCCCGAGCCTTTAATACAGCGGAAGATAATCTCAGGAAACATGAACAGCCGGCATGGTAAGCCTCTTGTAAGCAAGAATAATCAGAGCGCAATAACAATCACATAAAGTAATTGCACAATAATTTACTCACACCTTACTTGTATTAATAATAAGAATGATTCAAGTACATCAACTGTTCAACTCTCTTAAATCCATTGGACTCAATAAAGAGAAAATTACATGAACTCGATCTAGACATTATTGACTTCCTAAGTCTTCTCTCAATCTTATATGACTTTCATTCGCTCTCGGACCCATCACTTGACTAACTCGAATCCGAATCCGAACTACTCGCATCTCCTGAAAAGATTGGAAATAAGGTAATGAGCACACTTGTCCAGTAGGTATCTTCACATCAACATGAAGGTAATATTAAAGTGATTAACATTTTGGCTCTAAAGAATAAGGTAAAATCATGCGAATGCGATAAATCATGTGAACAAACCAACATAACGAGACATGATCAAGTTAAGATATGATTGAGCAAGTATGATCAAGCAAGAATGCACTTATGGCCTTTCATGAATAAGAATGTAACGAGAATGTACTATAACATCATGTAACAAGCAAGAATGTATTCTTCACTTAGTAACAAGTACTTCGTGAATTTCTGTGAAATTTCATGATTTCCATGATTACCGTGGATAATTTTACTTATTTATAAAGAAAGTACTCCCAGTACAATGCGACGCCAGTAGTATCATACCCCATGATTTATAATAGTATGTTTCCGACAATTAGCCGAGGGGATTAGCATAGAGCCTTTGAACACAATCAGTGATCGAACCGCATCTTCAAGTATAAATCAAGATACTTCCACGTTTATAGAAATAAAGTTGGCCACGCATGTAATAAGTTCAATGAATGTTCAAAACTCAATGTCAATAATAAGAATGCACCAAATATAGACTCATGAGTTCAAGAAATGCATTAAGATCTAAGTTATGCCTTGGAGAAAATTTGACAGCATAACGGTACATTATTTATCTTTCATGCTTTATCTTAGATGTCTTTGAACAATGTTACAAGTCCTAGACTATCATTAGTCAATCTAGGATCATAGGAATATTAACTCTTAGGTTAAACCTCGTGTCAATAGCATTTAGGAAACTTAGCAATCTATAACTGGGCCACTATATTGATATGGCGGTTGTTGGATGGTTAAGAGAGGATCTAGAGGGGGGTGAATAGATCCGGGTAAACACAATGAGCAATTTAAAATGATTTCAACAATGAATTAAAACGAGCCTCAGATCTGAATAGTAAACCCGTGAGCTATGCAGTGGGAAGGAAGATCTTGGTAACGCTATGAATAGAGATAGGAGAGATGGAAGGAAAACATCACACCATAACACAAGGATTTAAGGTGGTTCGGTTGTCCCAAGACAAACCTACGTTCACCCCTCTCCCAACTAGGAGAGGCTTCCTCTCTTTGGCCAGGAGAAGTGTTACCACACACACACACACATACACACACACATACACACGAGGAGCAGGCTCCTCACGAGGACGTCGTCCTTACTACACACGGGGACGGATCCCCCACACAGAACAAGCTAAACATGAAAAGGAAAACAAGAAGGAAAAAACAACAAGAACAGAGATTGATAGTGGAAGGAAAGGCAGGGCTGGCTTCATGGCTGCTGATCTTCTTTCTTAACTTCCTCCTATTCTTCCATCTGGGCTTAGCAGGCACTCTTCTCCCTTTTCTTTTCTTTTTCACTCTCTATCTTTTGCACTTAGAAAGGTTCATCCCATAACCCTTGCAACAGCAATAGCAGCAGCATCTTCGTTCATGGAGTCCTTCTATTTATAGGCGTAATCACTCCTTTCAGAAGAGGTTCCAAGTTGAGCGTGATTGGCCCTTCATAAATAACCATTTGTCTTCAGAGAACCTTTGTCTTGGCCACGGAGGTATCAGACAATTTCCTCTCATTTTGTTGCTTTTGGTTGACCTGAGAGGGCGTGAGAGGAGCCTCCTAAGAAGGATCTATAGGATCTTTACTGTCCGGCTGGTAGGATAGCCAGGATGTCCTTTTGTCCTGAGGGATCTTACGGACAGAGCCTCTGATTGGGTGGAAGTAAAAAGTTACGTACCAGGAAAGGTGACTTTTCCCACAAAAGGTAGCTTGCTTTTCCACTCACCAAAAGGACTGATATAGCAACCCATGATTACCAAAAGGTTGACTGACCAAGGAGACCTTTCCAGACCTCAAAAGATGTGTTTTTGGACACTTGCGGTTCCTATTTTTGCTCTCTGGATCACCCAGTTGAAATGACAGAAAGCTGCTTAAAACAGAGGTAGTTTGGCTCACTGAGACATTTCATCAAACACCTTCTGTTGATTCAGTAGGGTCGATGTAGCTTCTGGACTTGAACAGTGAGGTCGGTGCAGACAAGATCCTTGCCCTTTGGCATTGGTAAATGCACATACGAAGCTTGGTCCTCGACAGGGTCAGTGCATATTAAGAGCCTCTTCAGTAGAGGTCGGTCCTTCAGATGAAGCCGGTGCAAGCTTCAAGGTTAGTGCACGCTTCAAGGTTCCTCGCATGTAGGTCGGTGCACATCTTGAACTTCCTCAGTAAGGTCTATGCATATTGAGGAGCAGGGTCTGTGCACACTAGAACAAACTCGGTGCACATCCATGCTACGAGCACTCAGGGTCGGTGCACATGGGCTTGACATCCCTTGAGAGGTCGACCTGTCTCTTTGCAGGTTCGGAGCAGCTGTGATGAGGCATGCAGAGGTTGGTGCACATTTGGATGCTTGGCCTAGTCCAGGGACGGTGCAGCTTTGGATTTCCTCCAGTTGAGGTCGATGCACATATGACCTTTGTTCAGTAAGGTCGGTGTAGTTCTTAAGTATAGTCGATGCAGCCTGATGAACAAGGTCTGTGCAGCATAGAAGTCGGTGCACTTCCTGAGCAAGGTCCGTGCACACTTTGAACTTCAGTAAGAAGGTCGGTGCATATCACTGTTCCAAGCACACTTCACGGTCGGTGCATGTTTTGAGCTTAGCACACCAAAGTCTGTGCACATTACTGTTGCCGCCCAGTCAAGGTTGGTGCATGTCTTGCCGGCTCGCAGCTAGGGTCGGTGCACATCCTGCCCGCTCGCAGCTGAGGTCGGTGCACATTCTCCTCGCTCGCAGCTGTTGCAAGCGTATGTAGGTCGGTGCACATTTTCCCGCTCTCTGAGGTCCGTGCGCATTGGAACAAGGTCGGTGCACACTCTTGCCTGAAGAGAGATGCATATGAGCTGATTAGCAGAAGGTCTTTTTACCTGGACACATCAAAAGGATGTCATGAGTTTTTGAGCCAATTGACTAATTACTCATGATGTGACATCATCAAAATAGTATAATTAAGCATATTACATATATGCCCAACAGCGGTCTAGTATTGGGCAGCTAGAATGGGCTGAATCCAGAAAGAAATCAATTTGGACTCAGAGAACATGGTGATCGGATGTTGGGCCGTTAATGGGACTTAGCGGTCGAGTATTGAACCATTACTGTACAGAATTCAGAAACATCGATAGTGTTTTCTAGACAATTGGGCTTTAATGGTACAACCAACTCGGCATCCTAGTGGGAGTCCCAGGCTCGCAGAGAGTTACGGAGGCCTTGAGACAAGATTTCCTAGTCCATTGGAAGGAGTATCCAAATGAGAGGTTATCAAGTTCAAGATTATGTTCCTATAGTGCAAAAGTGTAACTAATGGTCATATACCGGAATATATACACCAATCAGTGAACCACGTTTATTATCACGTTTGAAAGATGTATTTAATACAAAGTATACGTTTTGGCATGAAATTAGCATAAGCTTTAAAATAATCCTAAGTATGATAAAAAACATGCGATCACTATCATGAATCAGTAATTTAAAACTCAGAGTAATGAAATACCATTAAAATAGGTTAGAACATAGTTAACTAGGCTTACTTATAAGTTAATGGACTGTTCTTAAATCTACCTCGGTTGACAGAAAATAGAACACTGGTGGTCCAATATAGAGCCGTTACAGACAAGTGGCGGTTTATCGTAAGGCCGCTAGAGGGACTTTAACGGTCTATCTATTGTTTGTCAGAGATTTCATAAAAATTGAATTTATAGAGTGTATAGCTGTTTATCGTAGGGCCACGTCAAAATGGTGGCGGTCAAAGACAAGGCCACTAGATAACGTCCGACATTAAACTTAAATAAATAAGATGAAACTATGTCTAAAACACATCATGTCTGGAAATCAACATGTATAAACTTCCCTATAATGATAGATCGAAGGTTAAGCTAACAATATGCATAGATTTTCTGTGAATCAACAAGAAAGTTCCTCTTAACTTAGTTAGGGCTAAGAATATGCATGAATGTATACTATATGCATAAAACATGAAATTCTCGGTCTATAAAGCATGAAATCATGTGAAATAAGAGGACTTTTATCCCTAGAATGAGATTTCAGCCGTTCATGAGATGACCTACCTCTGCTAAGGCTTTTAGGCTTGGAATTTCAGGCTGAAAGTCAACCTTAATTCTGCACTTCTTGTGACAAATCAAAAACTTCACGTCCTGTTATCTCTTGATCCACTTGACCTAATGATGTGAAATTTGGAGGGTAAGAAGTAAATACTAAGGGGAACAAAAAGTTCTAAAGGCACTAATGCTAAATACCTCGATTTGGTTTCCTAATTCCTTGATCTTCACGGGACTTTTGCATAGTTTCCTGGGTCGCTAATGCGGAACCAGCAACTTTGCAGGCTTCTATCTCTTTGTGTGCTTGATCTCCTAGTAAGAAATTTTGAGGGATGTTAATCCTATATATTGGGAATAAAAACTTCTAAAGAACTTACCCAAAATAATATCTCTTTACCTTGATTCCACGCGGCCAAATTTAAGGGTCGCGCAGGTAAAAACTTGGTTCTATTTATAGGGTTTGGCTAGGGTTTGAGGATTAGATCGGTTCTATAGTCCTTAGTTGGTACTATACAGACTTCTGAGAGTCCCAAATATGTTTACTAGTCCTCCCACCTCGATCTCTAGGAGATAAACAATCAAAAATCTAATCTTTTAGCTCCTTCTTCAACTCACGGAACTGACAAAAAGTAGCGGTCTAGGACTGGTCCGCCACATGTCTTTTAGCGATTTTACGAAAGACCGCCACGGTCATTGGGCGCCAAATTTGAAATTAGTTCAAACTCTAATTTCAGCTTTACACTAAATTATCTAAATAATTTAGTATTTATCCGTATATTCCGTGAATAAGCTAATTAACCTTCTAGAATATGGGCCAAACTTCATGGGCTTGATCCTTGAGTCTTATGGGCTTTATTTAAAAGGCTAGTGATGGGGACATCACCTCCCGTGCCCATACTCATGGCTCGTCTCCTCACCCCGGAAGGGTCCGACATGGTCTAGTCATTTATCTTGAGTCATATGTTGTATTTCCTCATTTTTATTTGAGTCATATCATTGTAATTTTCCTTTTATTTGAGTCATGTACCTAGGTTAATGAGTCATCTACTTAAGTTAAGTGTCATAGGGTTGATTAGATTAGTTAATGGGCCCAATTCATTAGGCTAGGCCAAGGGGCGCCCCCTACCTCCTTGGTTATTTGTCATTGTAGCAAGAGTCAGGGACTTTTTGTAAAATGTGGGTTGCCTATATATAGGACCCCATTCCCCCCCATTTGAAGTTAATGAAAGAGTATTTGAATTTTCAACTGTCCAATTTAAATCTTCTTCTTTTGGAGAGAATCCAATTGAGTGGTTGAGAAGCCCTTATCCCCCCCCCCTCTCTCTCTCCCCCCCCCTCTCTCTAAGGGGTTCGCCCCCTTCTCTCTCTCCTCCCCTCCCAACCACTTTCTCTCTCCCTTTTTCCTCCATTAAGACCTCTCCAACTCCCCACAACCCTCCTCTTTACTACACCCCATCCCCAAGAGATCTCCACCAATCCTCATCCCACCTCCCAACCCCCAACTACCCTCTCCCCTTCCCCAAACACCTCTCTCATCTCCCAAGGGGAGAATACCATCTTCCCAAGGCCCCCTTTACCTTCCCCACACACCTCTTCCCACCCCCAAGGCTAGAAATTAATCCCACCCTTAAACCCAATTTCAAGTACCCTTTCCCTCTCTGCCTCCCAACCCAAATTCGCAGCTCCTCTCTCACCCACTGCAAACACCACCTTCCAGACCCCATTCTCCCCCTCCCACACCTTGGAACACCCCCTCCCAGACCCCCTCACAGCCAGGGGTTTCCCCCACACCCATCCACCCCATTTCCCATCTCTTCTACCCCATTCCCCCCACCACCTTTTACCACCTGCAATTCTCCGGTCGCAGGCAGTAGAGTACCAGTAGCTTGCAGAGCCGGCCCCGACTTCATCCCAATGTCTCTGGAAGCCCAAGTGGTACCGTCGAAACAGTCTCCCTGTCCTCTTCGCAAAGGAGGTAATCTCATCCCATTCTGAGTTCGTGGCTGCCCAGAGGAGTCTTCACCGCAGGACAGTGCATCTGCTACCAGATAGTCAACCTGAAGCGGCTTGCAGAGGCTCCCACGGCCATCATCTTGAAGATCTGGAGGCGGGGCTTGACCGAGAGCTTCATCTACACGTCTTCTTTCAGTACCAAGAAGCGGCACCCCGTTCGGCATCCGGAGCTATGATTTCTCATTTTTATCCCCTAGGTCTCGTTTCGAAGAGGACTCGACATCGAATCCAGCGACTCCGGCCAAGCCTGAATCGGAGCTGAGGAGCGTCCGTGGTATCCTCACCTTCCAACTGTAGGGGTGCAGAAGCTACCAGAACTAGCAAGCAGAGCCCCTGTTCGCACCTCTGCCCCGACTAGCATCGCCTTCCAGAAATTTCCCCAAAAATTAGATGTCATCCTGATCTAACCCCGAAGATTTTGTCACTGGTCTCATCGGTAAAAAAATTCGGGAGTGGCCGCAGCAGTATCAACTTCAACTGTCTGTCCCCTGTTCCAGAGATCGGGCAGAACCGACGTCTTCCATCCGTTCGATTTCAGTTTCAGCTTTTCCCCTCCCTGCTTGGCTGGCTTAAAGCCCCTCCCTGCGGGAGGTAGTGTTTGAATGTAATTTTGGCTTCCCTTCCCCAAGTTCAACCCCCTTGCATGGGGTGTAGTGGTGTAAAACTTTGAACAGGTTGAAGCTACACCGGCGCGGCGTTTGGGGAACCCACGCTTCCCCACTCGCCCACGTCTCCGAGCGGGACCGGTTTCTTCAAGCCGGTCGAGTAAGTGCTCTATCCCTTGCGCATATTTGGTGCCTTGTTCTTTCAATATTATCTCTTAGCTCCGCTGGCCCGTGAGAGTGAGTGCCCGGTCCGCAAGCCCCATTGCTTCGAGTGGCCGTCGTGGAAGAGAGTGTAACCCGTGCCCTTGGCACAACGTCGGCTCCATTGAATTGGGCCTCCATACCCTTGGGAGAACCCTTGGCCGTGCTGGCCCTCTACCAGCAAGGGTCCATCCCTCACAACTTCCACTCAGTATCACCGAGTTACCCCGGGACTTGGGTGAGTGTCGAGTGAGTGGCCGCCGATATCGGTCCTTTTCGATTGTAAATTGTGCTTGCTTGTTAAAGTCCAAGGGTGTGTCACATCAAATTGGTATCAGAGCAAGTTCTAAACTTGTCTCTACTAAGTCTTGTCCTAGGGCCATTGCATTTATCCCCCCGTTCATCATGGCCATTTCTTACTTAGCCTACTCGCCACCCATGGACTTCATTCTAGATGGGGATATTATCTTTGACGGATCATGTTTTAGTGATTACCTTAGGTGGGAGGCTACCATAGAAAATTACTTTGAAGAGACTTGGGTATATGGACCCGCGAGAGTCCTCAAGGCCAAGGAACGACTTCGGGGTCAAGCCAAGGAAAAGTGGCGGAGAATAGAGGGCTTAAGGAGGGTTGAAAGACAAGAACCTATTCATTCATGGGAAGAGATGAAGGTAGAACTTAGGAAGATCTGCATCCCCAAATATTCTCACCCCTCCTACTCAAACACCCCTAGCCCAAGGAGCACTACCACTCCTTCATCCCCACCCGTCCAACTTGAGACCACCCTTAGGCCTCCACCCCCACCACTCCCAAAAAATTTCCTCTCAACCATCATCACTACACTTCACCACCAAATCCTCTCCCTTAAGACCCAAATGATCCAAGCATCCACCTCCCCACCTAACCCCATGAGGGTCCCCACACCCCAACAAAAACCCCCTTCCACAACCCTCACTATCCAAGCCCCCTTGGTCCCCACCACTAGCCCTACATCCTTCCCTATAAGGGACACTCCCCCTAAGACCGACCAACCCAAGCCACCCAAGCCACCCCAACCAACCCATCTCCCACTCCCTCCCCCAAAACTCCCATGTCCTAGGCCTCCACTACCTCCCCTCCCTATCCCAAACCAAGTTTCCCTTTACCCTCCACCCCGAGTGCACCATACATTAACCATCACCACCCCACCCCCAAAAAACCCTCTCACCTCCTTGGAGGAGGAACCCATACCCGACCCCACAGTGATGAACACTCCGGACCCTATCCCCACCACGGAGACCACCCATATCCAAGTGGAAGAAGAAACCTCACATGGTGGCCTTCACCTTACACAACCCTCTCTAGTTGTGGCCGAGCTTATCTTAGGAGAACCCCTTATTAGTTGGCTAAAGGAGAGCCCAATAAGAGAGATCGCGGCCCCCGATTTCCCTCCCATGGAGCAAAACCTTCCCATAGTGCCCTTCTTCTCCTATCACACCACCATCCAATCATCTTACCAAGTAGAAACCTTAGGGGATCTTCTTAAAGGCTTAGCTTGGCAAATGGAGTTGACCGGCATGTTGACCACAATAGACAACCAACCAAGGAGTCTTGACCTCCAACACCTATGTGTCGGGTCCATCACCTCGGTATACACCATTGGTTGCTACACTAGTGACCTCCTTCTATTCCTCCCCACACCCGATGAGCCCAACCTTCTCCTCAATTTGGATATTCTTATAGCAGGTAGAAAGCCAAACCCTCCCCTCATAGCCAAGCCACCCACCAAGAACTTTGGCTCAATTATTTCATTAGAGGAGGATGACCCACCACAATTTGAGGATCTTGAGGACATAGGGCCCCTCCCCCTTGGTAACCCTTTTTATGATCCCTTTGATCCCTTCCAATGGGAACCGTGAAACCCATGTGACCCAACCACCTTACCCACCGCCCCTTTCCTACCCTCACCCACCATGTTGGGCCAAGCTCACCTCATCCATAACCCATGT
Source organism: Amorphophallus konjac (assembly GCA_022559845.1). Taxonomy (NCBI): domain Eukaryota; kingdom Viridiplantae; phylum Streptophyta; class Magnoliopsida; order Alismatales; family Araceae; genus Amorphophallus; species Amorphophallus konjac. The sequence goes on along the minus strand of CM040126.1, from coordinate 339,887,260 downwards.
AACATCAAAGGAGCCATGACCTTAGGCAACACCCACCTAGAGATCGAGGAAATGCCCCACCCCATATCCACCTTCCTAGATCCCTTCGACCCTTTCACCTGGAAGTTCAAAGGTCATCCCACATCTATGCACATAAAAGTCACCTTTGGGATAAGCATGCATGTGTCTAGGCTTACCACATCACTTGACATGAACACTATGTTGGGTCCATTCATTCACATCACCCACATGTCAAGTAGGAAACAAGAGTGGTCCATATTCGGGTGTAATGGTCCTCCTTCATTCATCATGGGTCGTAGACATGATAGGAGTATTCATGGATGTCCGGGTCCCCCGGCATTTGTCACCCCCATGCATGACCGGATCACCTATGGATGCCCCAGTCCTCCCCATTCCGTCAAAGTCTTTTTGGCATCAAAGCATGATTGGTCTACTTTTGGTTGCCCAGGTCCACCAATCACCCCAAGAATGTCCGCATTCACAAAATTACATGAAAACCTTCGCAAGCACATCAGCAAGAAAATGAGGTTTATAAAAGGCAGGCTGACTCCCCTCGGCGTCACCAAGAATTTCACGTGGGTGACTTTGTGATGGTGAGGACGGAGAGGCTCTCCCAGGAAGCCATCTCCAAATTTGAGGCCTTGTGGGGCTGGTCCCTTCCAGGTTCTGAGGTGCATTGGCACTAATGCCTATGAGTTATATCTTCCCAAGGAGTACGGAGTGAGCCCCACATTCAACGTGGCCGACCTAGTGCCATATAAGGGTCCCACGGTGGTACCTAGTGAGGATATTGAGCCCCCTCCCCTCATTGAGAGACCACCCACCCGTGAGAAGAGTCCACTAGCCAGGAGAGCCCAGCGTGAGCAAATTGAGCAAATATTGGATGAACAGGTCACTGCCACTAGGAGCAAGGTGTATGAGCGCTATCTCGTCAGGTGGATGGATCGGTCTCCTTTGGAAGACTTGTGGGTGGTACCACTCCTACACCCTCCAAGGAGGGAAGGACTCTTTCTCGATAGAGTCGAGTTCTCCGCACCCCGGGAGTATGATGGGGGCATCACCTCCCGTGCCCACACTCACGGCTTGTCTCCTCGCCCCGGAAGCGTCCGACATGGTCTAGTCATTTATATTGAGTCATATGTTGTATTTCCTCTTTTTTTTTGAGTCATATCATTGTAATTTTCCTTTAATTTGATTCATGTACCTAGGTTAATGAGTCATCTACCTAAGTTAAGTGTCATAGAGTTGATGAGATTAGTTAATGGGCCCAATTTATTGGGCTAGGCCCAGGGGCGCCCCCTACCTCCTTGGTTATTTGTCATTCTAGCAAGAGTCAGGGACTTTTTGTAAAATATGGGTTGCCTATATATAGGACCCCATTCCCCCTCATTTGAAGTTAACGAAAGAGTATTTGAATTTTCAAGTGTCTAATTTAAATCTTCTTCTTTTGGAGAGAATCCAATTGAGTGGGTGAGAAGCCCTTATCTCCCCTCTCTCTCTCTCTCCCTCTCTCTCTCTGAGGGGTTCGCCCCCTTCTCTCTCTCCTCCCCTTCCAACCACTTTCTCTCTCCCTTCTTCCTCCATTAAGACCTCTCCAACCCCCCACAACCCTCCTCTTTACTCCACCCCATCCCCAAGAGATCTCCACCAATCCTCATCCCACCTCCCAACCCCCAACTACCCTCTCCCCTTCCCCAAGCACCTCTCTCATCTCCCAAGGGGAGAATCCCATCTTCCCAAGCCCCCCTTTACCTTCCCCACACACCTCTTCCCACCCCCAAGGCTAGAAATTAATCCCACTCTTAAACCCAATTTCAAGTACCCTTTCCCTCTCTCCCTCCCAACCCAAATTCGCAGCTCCTCTCTCACCCACTGCAAACACCACCTTCCAGACCCCATTCTTCCCCTCCCACACCTTGGGACACCCTCTCCAAGACCCCCTCACAGCCAGGGGTTGCCCCCACACCCATCCACCCCATTTCCCATCTCTTCTACCTCATTCCCCCCACCACCTTTTACCACCTGCAATTCTCATGTCGCAGGCAGTAGAGTACTAGCAGCTTGCAGAGCTGGCCCCGACTTCATCCTGGCATCCCTGGAAGCCCAAGTGGTTCCGTCGTAAGCGTCTTCCTGTCCTCTTCACAACGGAGGTGGTCTCGTCCCATTCTAAGTTCATGGCTGCCCAGAGGAGTCTTCACCGTAGGACTGCACATCTACTACCAGATAATCAACCTGAAGCAGCTTGCAGAGGCTCCCACGGCCATCATCTTGAAGATCTAGAGGCGGGGCTTGACTGAGAGCTTCGTCTACACGTCTTCTTCCTGTACCAAGAAGCGGCATCCCATTTGGCATCCGGAGCTGTGATTTCTCATTTTTCTCCCCCAGGTCTCGTTTCAAAGAGGACTCGACAACGAATCCAGTGACTCTGGCCAAGCCTGAATCATTGCTGAGGAGCGTCCGTGGTATCCTCGTCTTCCAACTGTAGGGGTACAGAAGCTACCAGAACCAGCAAGTAGAGCCCCTGTTCGCACCTCTGTCCCGACCAGCACCGCCTTCCAGAAATTCCCCCAAAAATTGGACGTCATCCTGATCCAACCCCGAAGATTTTTCTGTTGTCCTCCTGGTTTTGATGATGACCACCATGATATGACAAGTTGATGTATTAATTGATAACCTGTTATGTGGCAAGTATTTTTGTTGAGAATTACTGCAGGAAATAGTCAGTGTCGACGCCACAAGCTCAAAGGGTCGACGCAGCCTTCAGTTCCTCCAAGTTGAAGCACACTTCATCAAGACTGCGTCGACGCCTCAAGCAAGACAGCGTCGATGCTGTGACTGGATCTCAAGCTGTTTAAGTCACGCGCATACTAACTGCGTCAACGCCACTCGGGTGCAGCGTCGACAGGTCTGCCTCCAGAGGCCCAAGACAGAAATATGTCCTCAAGCTATCTTCAGACAGCGTCGACGCATCCAGATGCTGGCGTCGACGCACCCAGTCCTAGTCAAGCGCTCGGGCAGAAGAACTAGATAAAGTGGGCCAGCCACGTCTGCAAATGAAGTGCACACTTCCTCTGTTAGTCCAAAAGCTTCTCCACACGTGGGCAAATGATTGGAATTTCGTGGGGCCCAATCCTACGCGGAAAACGAAAAGGAGATAGAGAAGTGGATCACTACTCTATCCGATGAGTGGAAGAAAAAAGGAGAGAGGAAGGGCGTGAGGTATTCTTCCTCAGGAGAACTAAGAGCAAGGGGATATTCGAAGACTGTCCAGTGCGAAGCTTGCAGTAGAGGTTCGTTCTCCAGGTGAAGTAGATCAGACGCTGAAGAACCGTGGAAGCATCAGTCTGATCTAGCCTCAAGTGTAGAGGAGATCATACTCAGATCGTGCTGTTCATCCCTTCAGGCTACACTCTCTTCTGCTGCGCAAGAAGCTTGAAGATTCATTGACTAACGTCTTCTGAGTTCATTCCTTACTTTGTATTTTTGTTTTTCCTATACATTGTCATATTCAGATTACTGTTCCACTGGGATTTAGTGGACAGGTTTGTTCTGATCCAGAGTGAGTTCTGAGATCAGAGGGTGAACAGACTTCGTGTCTGCAAGCTGTTTGACAGCGGTTCTGTGACAGTGTGTTGTTGTCTTCTGTAGATTGGATCTGCAAGTCCGAGAAGGGTTCTTCTCTGGTTTTAGCATAAGCTGTAAAGCTCAGCGGTGATCCCCACCGGGTTGGTGAGGGGGTGGACGTAGGTCTCGGGATAGAGACCGAACCACCTTAAAACTCCTGTCTCCCGTGGTTTGTGCTTGTGGTTTGATTTCGTGCTTATTGTCTCTGTTAGTGCACTTAGATATGGCGTTTGCCTTCTAGAGTTCACGGAGTGAGGTTATGCCTATGCTATCACAGAGTGTGCGATCGTCTTATTCTGTTTAAATTTTTAAGTGGTCAATCTATTCACCCCCTCCCCCTCTAGCTTGACGATCCTCTGCTCCCAACAAGTGGTATCAGAGCTCCAGGCTCTCTTGAAGGGTTTAAAAGCCTAGAGAGAAGTAATGGAGAGCAAAGGACTCATGCCAGAGGGTTATGCTGTGAATAGACCACCATTTTTCGATGGGACTAACTATTCCTATTGGAAGAATCGCATGCAAGTTTTTCTCAGGGCCCAGGACTATGAAACATGGAAGGTCGTGAGTAAGGGGCCCTATATAATTGAAGGCGACGAAGAATTATGGGTGAAGGAGCAGGTAAGAAAATCAACCGTCAACTGGCAGGCAATGAACATTATGCAATGCTCCCTGCACCCCAAGGAATTCTCGCGCATCTCCTCATGTGCGAGTGCAAAAGAAATGTGGGATCGACTCGAGGTAATATACGAGGGTACCTCGGAGGTAAGAGAGACCAAGGCTAACATGTTAATCTCTGAATATGAGTCGTTCCACATGAAACCTGAAGAAAGTATTTCTGAAATGTATGCCCGTTTAACGTTGCTTGTAAATGGTCTCAAAGGTCTAGGGAAGGCCTATTCAGATTATGAGCTGGTGAGAAAGATTCTTAGATCTTTGACACCCGTGTGGCACACAAAAGCCACAGTAGTCAAAGAATCTAGGAATCTTCCCAAGACCACTCCTGACGAGCTGATAGGTTCCCTTATGGCCTATGAGCTGAATTTGAAAAGATCTGATGAGGAAATAAAGAAGAAGAAACCGCTAGCTCTCAAAGCTGCTCCAAGCTATAAGAAGAGCTCAGATGAGAGTCTGACCTCTTCATCCGACAGTGATTCAGGTGAGATTGCCATGCTCACAAAGAAATTTCAAAAATTCTTACGAAGGGAAGGTAAAACTGGTCGATTTAGAAGCTATCAAGGTAAAATGAATTCTAAGTTTAAGTCTGACCAATCTAAGAAATATGACAAAGTGGTTTGTTATCAATGCAGGAAACAGGGACATATCAAGTTAGAGTGTCCAGAAAATTCCAAGAAAGCTCACCCCAAGTTCAAAAATAAAAAGCCCAAGGCCATGATCAGTACATGGAGTGATGAAGAAGAAGAAGAGGAGTATAGCACCTCAGAGGAAGAAAAAGAGGTGAAGCTATGCCTAATGGCCAGGGGAGAGGACTCTGCTGAGGTAAATTCTCCATTTGATGAATTTACTTGTAATGACTGGGAAGAAGCTTTCAATGAGCTTATGGATAAATATGATGCTGTGAAGAAAGAAAATAAAATGCTTAAAAAGAAGAAAAACCAGGGAAATCAAGAGAACTTGTCAAATGAAAAGGTTAAAGTGCTAGAGGATGAAATTGTTTGTCTGAAGAAAACTCTGAATGAAGAAAATGAATACAAATCTCAATTGATTGAATTGAAAAGAGAAAATGAATTCTTATTAAATACGCACGATGAACTGAAGTTAAGAATGCAGAAACTGGAAAAGGACACCAAAATTGCTGAAGAAAAATACCAAGTCGTAAATGGTGTCAACTTGAAACTTCAGGAAGATTTGAAGAAAGCTAAAGAAGAAAAATTGGACAAACAAGCTTCCCTGGAGAAAATGACACAAGGTAAACATAATCTTGATGCTTTACTGGGAACAAAGTGCAATGTTGGCAAGGAAGGACTTGGATATAATCCAAGCAAAAAGAAAGAAATCGGAATTAAGCTGGTGACCTTCGTGTCAGAAGAGAAGAAAGCTGAGGAGAAACAAATTAGGAAAAATGAAGTGACAAAGGAGAAAGGAAAAGAGAAGATGAATGAAACTCCTAAGGCAAAATCTGCTAAGAATGTAACCAGTTGCAAGCCTGTCACTTCATCACCACATAAGGCTTCCAGCTCCAGATCCTCCTCTCACCAGCATCGTAGTAGAAAGACTGAAAGCACCAAGTCTGGCAAGAGCCAGATGCGTCCACGCAAGGCCAGTAATGCGTCGACGCACCCAAACCACCATGGCCAACACTTCAATCAGTCTTGGTGGATGGGCCGACGCACACATCACAATGCGTCTACGCACCCTACATTCTATCATGCACACAGAAGCAACTATGGGTGGGTGAGTCCACGCACTCATTCAGGTAGGTTGACGCATCCCATGTATGCATATCCAATAAGCCAAATGCATTCATTTAGGGCATTCAACCCACACCACCAAGAAACCTATTGGAGTCAAAATAAACGACAGTTCAATAAAGCATCTAAAACAACCTTAAAATCAAATCAGAAACCTACTGCCTCCTCAACTAAAATCCATCAAAAACCTCAACAAAGACAAATGTGGATTCCTAAGAACCTGCTGAATTACCTGAAGTCATCCAGTGATTCAATGGGACCCAAGTGTGTTTGGGTTCCAAAATCTCTTGTTTGATGATTCATGCAGGAATGCCTTGCGGCCGTGCACAACAGGTGGTATCTTGACAGTGGCTGCTCAAGGCATATGACAGGGGACAAGGCCAAGTTTTGTCTCTTGGTTGAGAAGGATGGAGGCTTTGTCACCTTTGGTGGAAACAATAAAGGCAAAATAGTTGGCAAAGGTAAAGTTGGCAAGAACCCTTCCACCTCCATTGATGATGTTCTTTTAGTAGAGGGTCTAGAGTATAACTTGCTCAGTATAAGCCAGCTGTGTGATAGGAGTAATAAAGTGGTGTTTGATGCAAATACATGCACCATCTTAGAAGAAAAATCAAAAAAAGTTAAATTTGTTGGAAAAAGGATAAACAACATGTACATGGTAGATTTAGACGATCCTGCTCATAATAATCTTTGCCTTGCTGTAAATAAAACTGAACTAGCTTGGTTGTGGCACCGTAGGCTAGGACATGCTAGCTATAGTGTCTTGCATAAGTTAGCCAAACACAGCATGGTAAATGGCCTGCCTGATGCTTCATTCAAGAAAAATGACAAAATCTGTAATGCATGCACCCAAGGCAAACACACTAGGAAGTCATTTAAGTCCAAGGTAGAGAGTCAGTCCACTAAACCTTTTGAACTCATTCATTTGGACTTGTTTGGACCCACTAGAACAGCAAGCATTAGTGATAATAAATATGGATTTGTTCTAGTGGATGATTTTTCTAGATTTACCTGGGTATTCTTTCTAACTCATAAGAATGAGGCATTTGAGGAATTTCAGGCATTCTTCAAGAAAACACAGCAGGATGGTAAGTTTGTCATTTCTTCCATTTTGTCAGATCATGGTGGAGAATTTGACAACTCTAAATTTGAGGATTTCTGCAGAGCAACAGGGATAAATCACAGGTTTTCTTCCCCAAGAACACCTGAACAAAATGGAGTCTGATGGATTGAATTACTTGGGTATTCCTGTCAAGAAAGGCAGGTATCTATGCTCTGATTTTCAATTTCTAATTGACAAGGTACAACTCAGGCTAGAAGGATGGCAGTCTAAGTTGTTATCTGCAGCAGGAAGGGCTGTGCTTATTGATTCTGTTCTACATAGTATTCCTGTATACTTAGCTTCAGCTTGTTTTATACCAAGGAAGGTAATACATATTATTGAAAGCATGAGTGCTAATTTTTTCTGGCAAGGTAATCAAAACACAATTCGGAGACATTGGGTAGCCTGGTCTACTATACAGAAGCCTAGGCTAGAGGGTGGTTTGGGCATCAAGGACTTGACGGCAGTTCAAATTGCCTTGGCTGTTAAGATGCTGTGGAACATTATACATGGTTCTTCTCTTTGGTCTGTTTATGCCAGATGTAGGTTTATTAAAATGCATTTTGCTAGCTGTTTGAAGCCTTTTCCTGCTGGCATGCCTATGGCATTTTTCAGGCAAGCCAGGGATATCATTCTACAACACAGCAGATGTTTCATTGGTAGTGGGGATGGTATTGACTTTCTTAGGGATAATTGGACTGGGAATGGGCCTTTGTATTGTGTTATCCCGGACAGCAATACAAATGAGGGTACAGGTCACCCTTTTGTTTCTGTAAGAGAGGTATTGTTGAACCCAGAACATGAAGCCAGGAATTTCAATGGGTTTTCTCAACTCCCCCAAGTTCAGTTGACTAATGAATGTGATACATGTGTATGGACTGGATCTGTTAAAGGTAACTTCACTGTTAAATCAGTATACAATATGATTAGGCCTAAAGGAGTAAGGAGGCCTGCCTGGGCCAAGTTATGGCACTCTGCCATTCCCCCGAGAGCTGCTCTATTTACCTGGAAGCTTCTCCATCGAGCAGTCCCGGTTGACATCAGGGTTATGGATTATGGATTTAATGTGGTATCCATGTGTAACTGCTGTTCTTTTCCTAGCCAAGAGGATCTTAATCATGTCTTTATCACTGGAGAACTTGCTACGGATTTATGGAGATGGCTATATCCACTGATTAACAACAGAGTATGGGTTAGTGATCAAATTACTATCCGGCTATGGAATCTTATCTCAGGTACAAATATGCAATCAGCTTTTAGCCTTATTGGGTTCCTTGCAATTATTATGATGATATGGGAATTATGGAAATCCAGATGTGCTGCTAGATATGAAGGTGTGCCTGTCCACTGTGCTGCTATTAAAAAGAAAATTTTATACTCAATCTCTTTGGCTCTTGACAGGATAACTTTTCATAGGCCTATGTCTTCATATCATGCCAAAACTATAGCTGCTTTTAATCTAACTCCTCGGATAGTTATCCAAAAGCCAGTTTCTGTTCCATGCAAATTTGCTGTGCAAGGTTATACTTTACATTTCGATGGAGCCTCGAAAGGCAACCCCGGCAGGAGTGGGGGAGGTGGCTGCATAAGAGACTCAACAGGAAGCTTATTTCTTGCCTTTGCCTTCAACTATGGTATTGGGTATAGCCTTGTGGCTGAGACTAGAGCACTACATGATGGTCTAGCAGCCGCAAAGCAATGTGGAATTAAACTAGCAGCTATTTTTTCTGACTGTGCGGTTCTTGTGGAGGCAGCTATGAAGGGTATTCTCCCTAGCTGGATGACACATCCTTGGTGGAAGAGAATTATGTTGCTGTTGCAGGAGATTGGTTGCCCGATCCAGCATATTTACAGGGAGGGGAATCAAATGGCCTATTCATTAGCATCACACGCATGTAATGCCTCCAGCAATTCGGTGTTTATTCATGATAAAGATCTCCCATGGCTGGTTAGGGGTACCTTCAGGGTTGATAAGGCCAGATTGCCAGCCTTTCGCTTCTAGGTTCTCTTGGCTATATTTTGTTCAGCTATTTTTTGTGTTTTGCCTTTTGATACATAAGGGCCTATGTTATGGCTTCCTTTTGATATTTTTAGGGGTGAATACCCCCAAGGACTATGTAACCTTTGCAACAAAAAATAATAAAAGCTAGGGCCCTGGAGCTACCTGGGGGAGTGGGAACACTCTCCCTTTCTGAGGGGGGGTGCACTCGATCAGGTCTAGACACCAGATAGGCCGGTTTTTTTTTAAAAAAAAAATGGAGTCGTGGAGAGAAGAAACCGAACCCTTGTGGAGATGGCCAGAACCATGCTGATTGAAGGGCAACTCCCAAGGAAGTATTGGGCAGAGGCTGTGAACACTGCATGCTACATTATAAATCGGGCAATGGTAAGACCTCAGTCCAAAAAGACTCCATATGAAATGCTGAAAGGTAAGAAGCCCTCTGTTGCTCATTTTAAAGTTTTCGGCTCAAAGTGCTTTGTTCAGAATAATGATAAACGGGCCCTAGATAAGTTTGAACCCAAGAGTGAACCTGCCATCTTCTTAGGATACTCTAGTCACTCTAGGGCATATAGGGTCCTAAATTTGAAAACACAAACTGTTGAGGAATCACCTCACATTGTTTTTGATGAGCTAATTGACAATTCACAAGTTGAATCTTCATGCAGGAACGAGGGTGATGAAGACTTCCTTAACAAGCTGGAGGAGAAAGAAACATTGGAAGGAGATTCAAGGCCAAAAGAAGATGAGCCAGAGTCGAGTAATCAAGGTAATGCAGGTATCAATGGAGGTGACCTTCTAACTAACATTAGGATGTTAAGGGATCACCCCTCATCTAGCATAATTGGCAACTTGCATGAACCTGTTAGGACACGTTCTCAAATTCAAGAATTGGATAACATGGCACTTGTGTCTCAAACTGAACCCAAAAATGTCATAGAGGCCTTAAAAGATCCCAACTGGATAAATGCCATGCATGAAGAACTCAACCAATTTACAAGAAATGAAGTGTGGCATCTAGTGCCTAGACCCAAGGATCAATCTATAATAGGAACTAAATGGGTCTATAAAAACAAACAAAATGAAAGTGGTGTTGTTGTTAGGAATAAAGCTAGACTAGTTGCACAGGGCTACAATCAAGAGTTCGGTATCGACTTCGAAGAGTCCTTTGCACCAGTAGGCAGATTAGAAGCCATTCAGTTGTTGCTTGCATATGCTGTAAGTCATGGAATAAAATTACAACAAATGGATGTAAAAAGTGCTTTCTTAAATGAAATAATAAAAGAAGAAGTATATGTGGAACAACCCCCTGGTTTTGAATGTGCAGAAAATCCTTACCACGTATACAGGTTAGACAAAGCACTGTATGGACTCAAGCATGCACCTCGAGCCTGGTATGACCGGCTCAGCTCCTTCCCCACTGAAAAAGGATATGTTGAGCTATGATTTTGATGATAACTAAACTTAGTGTGTATTGCTATGGTTTTGATGCTAACTAAATGGTTGATTGTTCATATTGATTGGTTGAATATGATTGAGTTGAACATGTGCATTGAATGCTTCCTATGCATACTTTTCATGGAGCTTGGTTACATGATGCATTCATATTGGACATGCATATCTATGTATCTTGATCTTTAGTCAATCATGTTTTCAAAGTGTTCACTTGTATATGTGCATGGCTAAATTGCTCTCATACTTTGCTCACTTGCATAGAAATAATTCTTCACCTTTAGCTTAAACCTTTTATGGTTCAAGTGTTTGTATGCACCTTGAACATGGGCTTTCATGTATGCATTTCATACATTCATCATCTTGATTATTAAGCTAAAAGTTCTAATCAATTTTATCATGGTTTTGTAGGTTAAACTCTTTGTATAATCCCTCCAAGATCAAAGAAGCTCAATGCCACAAAGTTTGGAAGGGTTGCAATGGAGTTTGAGGGTAAAATCTTTAAGTCAGGAATTTCACTGTAGCCAGGTCGACACTGTAGCCAGGTCGACACTGTAGCGCAGTCGACCGCCAAGCCAATCCTGGTCGACCGGATTTCCCAGGGATCACCCGTTTGCAGTGTTTCTCAGTAGCGGTCGACCGCCAGAAAGTTCCGGTCGACCGCCAGCCCCGAGGCCTACTTTTGTTGACTTTTGGTTCAAGTTCGAAGGGTGGTCTTTCCATCCATTTCTTTAATCCTTTTGCCCCCAATTACACCAGATTTCGTGGATCTGGTCTGGGGCTTGTCCAAGGGGCCTTTCAAGAGTTATATAACATCTCATTTGGAGCCATAACCCTAACTATCCAAGAGATCCAAGGGGAGGCTATCCAAGGAGGAGGAAGAGGGTACTGTAGCTCCGTGAACAGTACCTCGTGCAGCAACAATCTTCATCCAACTTCAAGCCATTCAAGGTAGATCTGAAGCCAACATCCTCCAAGGAAAAGAAGCAAGCAAGCAAGCAAGCAAGCAAGTAGGCCATCCAAGGGGATTCAAGTGGAGATCAAGAGGAGGTGTTCAAGTGAAGATTGAAGATATGTTCAAGATCCGTAACATGCATTCAAGGGGAACCCAAAACAGGAGTTTTCTAAACTAAGCCTCATCATATTTATGTTTTTGGGTAATGTATTTATGTTCATCATAAACTGAAGAATCTATGTGTGTGTGGATCGTGTTGGATCCGTGGTCGTGTGTGTGTGTTGTTTTCCATTCGTGTGTGCGTAGATCTTCCTAGATCTACGTGTGTGTGTGGATCTCTTATATCCAGTTGTTTTAGTGTGTGGTTTGCTGCACTTGTCGCAGCATGTGTGTGTGGTAGTGATCCGGTTGTCGGATCGTGTTGGAGTTCATCTCCGTGTGTGTGTGTGTTGGAGCTTGTCTCCGTGTGTAGTTTGGGGCACATCCCCGTGTGTGTGTGCAGGTGTCGTCCTGCGTGTGTGGCTAGAGCGTCATCTCCGTTTGGGGATTTATCCCCGAGTGAAGCCTTACCGAGTTCGGTGAGGGGTGGACGTAGGATTGCCGTCGTGCATCCGAACCACCTTAAAAACCGCTGTGCATTGTGCTTGTATTGTGTGGTTTTCTCCATTTCCTCTATCTCCATTCTACATAAACGTTAGTTTAAATTGTTGTTCTGGTTTTATCTTCGTCTATCTTGCTTAATCTATATCTTATCATATAAAGTTTGTTAAATCTAATTTGTGTTCATATAACTTTGAATCTTCTAAATAGCTTTGTATCACATAGTTTATAAAAGGCCAAAAGTTTTTCTAAAATTGGTAATCACCCAATTCCCCCCCCCCCTCTTGGGTGTCATTGATCGTGGGACTTCAATTGGTATCAGAGCCAAGGCTCTAAATTTCATAGATCTAACGATCTAGAGTGATCCAGATCAATGATTACCATTATGTATACCTTGAATTCTCCACCGGTGTTTGATGGTTGCAATTTTGATTTGTGGTTAGGAAGAATGCTCAGTTTAGTCAATTCATACAACCCTAAGCTATGGAAGCTTATCTCATATGGTCCTCATGAATTGCCTAAAGACAAAAATGTCTGGACTGAAAATCAAAGGCTTAAACATGATCAAAATCAGTTGGCTTTAAAATTGTTCAAGTCAATTCTAATCAGTTTCCTTTTGTCTCCCATTGCAGGTCCGCGAAGGACATCTTGGATGGTTTAACCAAAGTCCGGGAAGAGCATGAAGACCAATGCCTTGTGGCAGGCACAAGTGATCAAGGCAGTGATCAACAAATCGAATCAAGCTCAAAGGTAAATTCTGATTCTGATAATGAAGATGAAGTTAGTTATGAAGATTTGTTGATTGCATATGATGATCTTGCTGAAAAATACAAGAAGCTAAAATCTGAAAACAAAAAATTGAAAAAGGATGCCGAACAAAATAAGTGTAATTCCTCTTGTAAAAAATGCTTACATCTAGAGGAAATGATTGAGGCTCATATGTTTGACATTGAATTTCACAAAGATCAAATATGTTCCTTAAGAAATGAAAACAAGGAGATGACTGCAAAACTGAATTCTATGGCCGATGATCAAACCTTGATAAATGAACTGATTCATGATGAAAAGCTTGTTAAAGAAAACGAGAAACTGAAGGAATTGAACAAGGCCATTTCTGAAAGATTGCTTGTTTTTGAAAAAGGGAAATTTGTGAATATTGATGAATCTGAAAAAGTTCATGCCTTGTTGCAAGAAATAGAAAGTCATAAAACCATAAATGCTACGTTACATGAACAAATCAATTCGTGTGAAAATAAGATGGCGTCCTCTGAATTGCACATTTCATCTCTTGAAAAAGAAATTTCTGACTTGAATAGTTCATTGTCTAAATTTGTGAATGGCCAAGAAAACTTGGATAAATTACTGGGCATGAAAGTGAATTTTCAAAGGGAAGGGCTGGGCTTTAATCCTGTGAACAAAAAGAGGTTTGAAAACAAAGTTTATACAGCTTTTGTGCACAGTTCAAACATAGCCAGCACATCTAATGAAAATCTGAAAAAGAAAAATCATGTTGCACACACACATGCATCCACAAAGAAAATCAACTTGCATCAAGAATCCAAAAATGCTGCTAGCACTTCCATGCATGTTGAACATACTTCTTCCACGCACACACAACCACCTAGAAAGAAACTCACATGCTTTTATTGTGGAAAACATGGACATGCTATGTATAATTGCTTCATTATGAAGAATGATGACTTGAGAGCATGTAGGAATCAAACTGTTTTGAAAAATGCAAAGAAAGTATTCACCAGAAAACCTTCCATGCATTGTAATCACTATGGTAAAAGGGGTCATACGACCTCACATTGTTGGTTCTTGTTGAAGAGAAAGAACTCTCACTCAACACATCATGCTCACACACATAAATCAGTAGAACAAATAAGAAAAAGAAATGTGATGCCAGGTGCTTCTCTCCATCACCTTGGCAAATCTAGGAATGTTAAGCATGATAGTTTTCTAAAGAAAAATGATGATTTGAATGTTGTGAAAAGTTGGAAACCACATGCCCATGTTGCTGCTAACCCACAAGGACCCAAAAGGATTTGGGTACCTAAGAATGCAAAGTGAGAAAACTATTTTGTAGGTGTGCCTTGGGAATAAGAAGCATGAAATTTGTATTCGTTCAAAAAGATTACACACACAAAATTCAAATGATGATGGGCTAGTCATGACTGAGCTTAAATCAACTGAAAGAATACCTTGCAAGGATGAAAATGACGAGAACCCTCTCAAGTTGCTACAAGAAAAAAGGCTACTTTGTGTAGATCAACTTTCAGGATCGAATCAAGTACAAGGTGGTGATAGTCTTGTACGTGTTGAAGCAAGTACCCAAGACATGGTATGAAAGACACGTATCACTTTTAACTAAGAATGGGTTCAATAGATAAGGTTGATCAACCACCTCTCACAAGGCAAACCAGGTGGAAGGCTTGGAAGAAAATGGATTCCCAAGACAAAGGTAAGAAAGCAAAATCTGAAATATCAACCCTCGTGAGGTTGATTATCCTAGTGATTGAAGGCTTCCAATCTTGTCTCTTGAACTAAGGTAACTCAACTTGGTTAATTCATGCAATGGCATTCTGTCACTTGGTGACATCTTTAGATGACAGGTATTGAATCTACTACCCTGCTGTGATGGACTTGTCAAAATTGGTTGAATCAAATTGAAAAGCCTGAGAGTTGTGTGTGAAGTGATTCCATATTGAATATCTCTCAGTTTGAATTGCATGATCACATTTAAATTGATCTGCACATCTGGTATATCAAATAGCATCTGTGGAAGAGGGGACTATGTCCACTTGGAAGTATTCCCTAAGCGTTGAGCTGGGTCTTCGGACTAAAATCTCCGCCTCGTACCAGATCTTGAAAATTATGATTGGTTGATTTGTGAATGAATCCTTGAGCTGAGCTATGTAAGTTAAAAATATGTTTGTGATTAAATGATTCATACATTTGACTTTTGGATGTATTCTAATTTCAACACATGTGTATGGCCTTTGAAAATTTGACCTTGAACTATTCTGAAAAGTGGGTTGCATTGCTTAATTTTGATCATCTAAGCACCCTTATTCATAAAGGTCATGTCATGAAAAATGTTTGTTGACACATTAATATAATGTGAATGCTCCTATGTGGATTCTGCCTCATGATTTGAAGATCAATTCCTCCTATGCTACATTTGCATCTTGCATCACATGCTCATCTAGACATAGATTGTATGCATTACAATTCATACATGAGCTGAAATTAGTTCATTCATTTGGCATCAGAACTTTTTGCACCACATTATATTTTGTCTTGGCATGTTACATTTCATTACTATATGTTCAAAGGTTGCATTGCATTAGAGCTCATGCATTAGCTGCATTCACTTCGTTCAATTTGTATCTATTTGATTAGTATCAGTTGCATATTTACTTTGCATGTTGCATACATTCCCTCTATGTGCTTGCTTGATATTATATGCTATTCACCCTCATTCCTTGGCACTTCTATGGCCTTATGTCCTCTTGATAAATAATGTTGTATTTGAGTCATTGTTGGAGTGTTTCATGTCGTACACAATTGGGAAGTTCACATTTGATAAGTGCATCTATTTAGGGGGAGTTGCACTGTCATGTATTCATGATATTTTTGGTATACATGCTGAATCAAATTCGCACACTTCATGCACGAATGTGAAAATGAGAGTTAAAGATAAGGATATATGAATTTCTTTTCAACACTCTTGAGATGTTAAACTTGCTGCATGTTTGTTGAAGAGACAGTTGAGGAAAAAGCTGCCTACCTATCCTTATTGAAAAATCTTGAATGAAAATAAAAGATAGAGCAATACTCGGTCTCACTGAGTAAACTGGGCACATGTCACCTGAGACGTGATGTGGTTCATATCTGAAAAGTGTTGACTAGTATCTCTATTCAAAATGAGGTGAAATGGTTCAGTATTCTGAGTAACCGGGGATTCTGGCATGAGCTCCATGCGTCTACTAGCGTAAAAAGGAATCATTTTGAACCTGATCACTCTTGAAAAATTCTGCCTATCATGTGATACTGGTTGAGTTAAAAAAAATGTGGTGAAAACTCATTGTGGTAGAGCGAAGCCTCCAATACGCTGTTCTCAAAAAATTGAAGTGCAGTCTGTGAAATGTCTCATTGTGTTGATCTAAAAATCTAAATATCCATGTTGAAATTATCATTTTTCATGTTACTCACTTACACATCTATGAATTTGATTTAATATGTATTCAGAAAATTAATTGACTGCATCAGTAATTGCATAAATCTCCTATATGATTGCACGATCTCCCATGTGCTACACATGTGCATTCTGGTGAGCATGATTCTCTTGCATCTTTCTTATACCCTTTCCCTTGTTATATATGTATGGGGGAGATTGCATGTATGATTATATGTAACTGTTTGGTTGCATTATGTGCATTTCATGAGTCATCATCTGCATATACATAGTTTCATGCATTTAAAACTAAAATACAAAAATCAGAAATTTAAAAACCAAATAAAATTCTTTTGGTATGCCCTCATGCTCTTGCTTGTTGTGAAAATCTGCCATGGGATCTAGATTTTGAATGCTATCATGCTGAACACCTCATCTTGTGAACATCTTGCTCCACTGGTTCATATCCTTGAGGCCAATCACCACCTTCAATTGGTTTCTATACATGCTTGACGGTATTTGCTTTGAATGGTGTCATTTTGTCTTGTGAGACTAATCACCAATTGAACTCATCTGATTAGAATCATGTTGATTTTGCCCTTACTTCTTCTGATTTGATAAGATGGGTTATTGCTATTTCAAAGGGAGATAAACTTGTTCTTCCTACTTTGGCTTCCACCAGCTTGTTGATATTGTTGCTCATGTTACAGGGGAAGAAAGACTTGCCTTATCCCACTTTTTGATAATGTCAAAGGGGGAGAAAAAGATGATTCATGCTTGCCTTTGTGATGATTCTTGATTACCCTTGTTAGGAGAAAAAGATTCATGATTGCCATGTGTAAGGGGGAGAAGAACATGTTGTATCATCATTTAGTTTATCATCATCACTAAGTTTGTCCTCATTCATCACTAAATTAGTCATCATCAAAAAGGGGGAGATTGTTGAGCTATGATTTTGATGATAACTAAACTTAGTGTGTATTGCTATGGTTTTGATGCTAACTAAATGGTTGATTGTTCATATTGATTGGTTGAATATGATTGAGTTGAACATGTGCATTGAATGCTTCCTATGCATACTTTTCATGGAGCTTGGTTACATGATGCATTCATATTGGACATGCATATCTATGTATCTTGATCTTTAGTCAATCATGTTTTCAAAGTGTTCACTTGTATATGTGCATGGCTAAATTGCTCTCATACTTTGCTCACTTGCATAGAAATAATTCTTCACCTTTAGCTTAAACCTTTTATGGTTCAAGTGTTTGTATGCACCTTGAACATGGGCTTTCATGTATGCATTTCATACATTCATCATCTTGATTATTAAGCTAAAAGTTCTAATCAATTTTATCATGGTTTTGTAGGTTAAACTCTTTGTATAATCCCTCCAAGATCAAAGAAGCTCAATGCCACAAAGTTTGGAAGGGTTGCAATGGAGTTTGAGGGTAAAATCTTTAAGTCAGGAATTTCATTGTAGCCAGGTCGACACTGTAGCCAGGTCGACACTGTAGCACGGTCGACCGCCAGGCCAATCCTGGTCGACCGAATTTCCCAGGGATCACCCGTTTGCAGTGTTTCTCAGTAGCGGTCGACCGCCAGAAAGTTCCGGTCGACCGCCAGCCCCGAGGCCTACTTTTGTTGACTTTTGGTTCAAGTTCGAAGGGTGGTCTTTCCATCCATTTCTTTAATCCTTTTGCCCCCAATTACACCAGATTTCGTGGATCTGGTCTGAGGCTTGTCCAAGGGGCCTTTCAAGAGTTATATAACATCTCATTTGGAGCCATAACCCTAACTATCCAAGAGATCCAAGGGGAGGCTATCCAAGGAGGAGGAAGAGGGTACTGTAGCTCCGTGAATAGTACCTCGTGCAGCAACAATCTTCATCCAACTTCAAGCCATTCAAGGTAGATCTGAAGCCAACATCGTCCAAGGAAAAGAAGCAAGCAAGCAAGCAAGTAGGCCATCCAAGGGGATTCAAGTGGAGATCAAGAGGAGGTGTTCAAGTGAAGATTGAAGATATGTTCAAGATCCGTAACATGCATTCAAGGGGAACCCAAAACAGGAGTTTTCTAAACTAAGCCTCATCATATTTATGTTTTTGGGTAATGTATTTATGTTCATCATAAACTGAAGAATCTGTGTGTGTGTGGATCGTGTTGGATCCGTGGTCGTGTGTGTGTGTTGTTTTCCATTCGTGTGTGCGTAGATCTTCCTAGATCTACGTGTGTGTGTGGATCTCTTATATCCAGTTGTTTTAGTGTGTGGTTTGCTGCACTTGTCACAGCATGTGTGTGTGGTAGTGATCCGGTTGTCGGATCGTGTTGGAGTTCATCTCCGTGTGTGTGTGTGTTGGAGCTTGTCTCCGTGTGTAGTTTGGGGCGCATCCCCGTGTGTATGTGCAGGTGTCGTCCTGCGTGTGTGGCTAGAGCGTCGTCTCCGTTTGGGGATTTATCCCCGAGTGAAGCCTCACCGAGTTCGGTGAGGGGTGGACGTAGGATTGCCGTCGTGCATCCGAACCACCTTAAAAACCGTTGTGCATTGTGCTTGTATTGTGTGGTTTGCTCCATTTCATCTATCTCCATTCTACATAAACATTAGTTTAAATTGTTGTTCTGGTTTTATCTTTGTCTATCTTGCTTAATCTATATCTTATCATATAAAGTTTGTTAAATCCAATTTGTGTTCATATAACTTTGAATCTTCTAAATAGGTTTGTATCACATATTTTATAAAAGGCCAAAAGTTTTTCTAAAATTGGTAATCACCCAATTCACCCCCCCTCTTGGGTGTCATTGATCGTGGGACTTCAGGATATTCAAGAGGTAAAGTGGACCAGACATTGTTTACAAAGGTAAGGAATTCAGATATCATTCTGGTTCAAATATATGTTGATGACATTGTCTTCGGTTCCACTAAACCCAGTTTGTGTAAGGAATTTGCTAACTTAATGACAACAGAATTTGAAATGAGCCTCATGGGTGAACTTCAATTTTTCCTAGGTATGCAGATTATTCAAAGTAGGGACGGATGCTTTATTTGTCAGACAAAGTACATCAAGGAGCTACTGAAGAAGTATAAAATGGAAAATCTGAAGGCAATCAGCACTCCCATGTGCACAAACACACCCTTGGATGCAGATTTGAAAGGTACACAAGTTGATGCCAAGACCTATCGAGGTATGATAGGGTCACTTTTATACCTTACTGCATCAAGGCCTGATATTCAATTTTGTGTTTACATGTGTGCTCATTTTCAAGCTGATCCTAGAGAATCCCACTTAAGTTCTGTCAAGCGTATTTTTAGATACCTTGCTGGAACTCAAGACTTAGGGATATGGTATCCTGCATCCTGCTCCTTTGATCTGGTATCATATTCGGATGCAGACTATGCTGGATGTAAATTGGACAGAAAAAGTACTAGTGGCTACTGCCAATTTTTGGGTGGGTGCTTGGTCTCTTGGGCTTCCAAGAAACAACACTCAGTGACACTGTCCACTGCAGAGGCAGAATATGTCGCTACAGGGAGTTGTGGCACTCAAGTGTTGTGGATCAAGCATCAGCTCCAAGATTACCAAACTGATCTTGGATGTGTCCCAATATTGTGTGATAACACAAGTGCCATAAACCTGGCCAAGAACCCCATCCAGCACTCTAGGACCAAGCACATTGAAATCAGACATCATTTCTTAAGAGATGAGGTCAGTAAAGGGAGTTTCAAGCTTGTTTTTATAGAATCTGAACTACAACTAGCTGATATTTTTACCAAGCCTCTCAATAATGAGCGTTTTTCATATCTTAGAAGAGAGCTTGGACTCTGTAATTTACATTCTGAAGTTTGAATTGATTGCATGTTCAAATGTCTGAAAGCTCTTTGATTGCCTTTGTCATGATCATTTGATGTCCTGCTATGGTCAAAATGTCCATGTTTGAATAATTCATATACTTAGGGGGAGTATGAATCCTTGTTAGTTTGACTTGTTTTTGTTCATCTAAAATAAAACCTCAGCATGTTCACAATTTCATCCGTTTTTATTCTCTTAAATCATGCTTGAGTTAAGGGGGAGTTTGGTATAAATAGTCCTTGGAATAAATTTGGAAGTCTGTAGATAAGATGTCTGATGCGGTAACGCAGCCTCTAGGATGCGTCCACGCAGCGGTGGACTGCCTCTGATCACTGATAAATTGTCCGAGCAGAATGGCTGAGTGCGTCGACGCTGCAGGTGTTCTGCGTCGACGCTCTACTAGAAACAGAGAGCTGTGGTGGTGACTGTGTTCTCACGTCTAGTCCATAAGGTCGTCTCATCCATCCTTCCTGCTAGACTTTTTCTTCTTCAAGAGTCTCCTTTGCACCCCATCATGCTTATCTTCTATCTTATTCACCTTCTGCTCCCAACAAGTGCCACCAAGATTTCTTGATGTACTCTCCTTCTATTCCAGAATAAGGGAATTGTCTCAAATGTTAGGGTGAAAAGTTAATGCCTTAAATTCAGGGGGAGCTAAGGGGATAATTTCTAATAAAAACAAGTTTCTCTTAGAATAGCTTCACACTACTTAATGATATAAAATGTGTGTCCTTCAATGTTTGAACTTAACAGTACTTGAACCTAAAAGTGATTGAATCTGGAATAAGGACTAAACAAGTTAATATGACTTGGTTCCTATCATCTCTTTGTCCCAAATTAATCAAAAGTAGAAGGATCTTTCAATGAATTGGAATTTAATTGGTATTGTTGCTAAAGTTTGTTTAGGTCTAAAAGAGCTAAAAGATAAAGTGAAACACACAGTGTATCTGTAATACGCAGAGCACTGGTAGGCTTTCACTGAGTAACTGGCTCTATGCACCAAAGAAGTGCTAAAGAGCAAGTCATGAGGTGGACTACTATCTCTGTCCTTAAATGAAAATTATCCATTTCAGAGCAATGGTGACTCTCAACCGAGAAACTACCTTTCTCACCCATGAAGTGTTGAAAGGCATGTCATGAGGTTGATCACTACCTCTGATTCAAGGCAAAATGGTTAGCTATGCTGAGTAACCGGGGACTCTGGTGCCTGATAAGCATGTGTACTTGTGTCACAAAGCTAGCTATACTTGACTGCTAATGGATGCAATAAATAAAATAAAAATTAAAACACATGTGTGTTAATATGAAATCAAAAGGCTCAACAGATCTTATGAACTCATCCTCAATGCTCATTAAATTTCTTTCTACATAGACTTTTCGAAATTGAATAATGCAGGATACAGAAGTGAGAAGATCCCTAGTATGAAGCTCGTTTAGAAATTATTCCATTTCTGCACTGTTAATGTTCATATCTGTGCTTCAAACTTGGAAGAATATCATTATTTTATGTCACTGAATGGTTCGAAGCTAATCTGAGTAAATTTAGTTTTCATGGGAATTTGAACTGAAGCTATTAAAAATCCCTGAATATGAGTGTATTACCTTATGAACCCTGGACTCTAACGATTTTTCCCAAGTTCTGTTCTTTAAGCTGCTTCTTCTCTCTTTTAAAATCTTTGTCTGGCAGAGTCTATTTACACTATGGCGTCGACGCACCCTTGTTCATAAGGTCGACGCATCTGGGCTTTTCCAATGCACACTTGAGCATAAGTGTTCACGGCGTCGACGCATTGATCTCCTAGCGTCGACGCATCCACTCTATCTAGCTTGCCTAGATTATGGCCTGGATCCATTACCCGTTTACCCGATAACCGGATTGGGGGTTTCTCTTTTCACTCTTTTAAACCCTCAACCGAGGAAACAGTCGGCTACCTTTTCCTTCATCCTTCTCAGGCACAACTGTTCCTCTCCTCCTTCTGAAACACCTCACGGCCACCCTCTTCTTCTCTATCCGTGAAGATGGCGTTCGTCTACTCCAGGAAAGGAAAGAAGCCTGCTGAGGAACCATCTTCGGCTCCTCCAGCTCCTGAGCTCGCCGCTGAAGCCCAAGCTCCTGAATCACCTGCGGCGGCTCCTCCTCCTAAATCTTCTTCTCCGCAAAAACGCAAGGACAAGGGGAAGCGTCCACGCAGTCCCTCTCCTCCTTCCAAGAAGAAGAAGGCCCGTTCGTCTTCCAAGCCTTCCTCTCCTCAGAAGAAAGCTTCCTCCAAAAAATCCAAGTCTGGGGTCTCTGTGTCCGCTCCTACTTCCGGTACAGACGAACCCCTGAAAGTTTTAATTCCACGGCATATTCTTGAATCGGACGAAGCTTTTCATGCTGCCTTCCCTGAGATTCGGCCTATTTTGGAGTTTCAAGGTTGGTGGGACTTTGCCACCAAGTATTCCATTTATTATCCTACGTTTGTCAGAGAGTTTTACCATAATCTCTGCCATCAACCCAACCTTGGAATACTAACCAGCTCTGTACAGGGTGTTAAGTTTGAGCTCACGGCTCGTCTACTCGCCAGCGTGTGGAAGATTCCTAAGAAGGGGGCCGAACTACACTCGTTTCCTTTGAATGAACATGAAGCATTTGCTGTTTTGATCGGCCAGCCAGAGGACCCTTCAGACATTAAGCAGACCTATTTGTCTAGCTTAAAAGCGAATCAGTTTTTATCTCCTGTTCGTCTACTGCACCATATATGCACATCCATCTTTACCCCACAGAGCAGTGGACGTGAAAGGGTCACTATCATGCAGAGATTTTTACTGTACTGCATGTTGAAAGAAATCAAAGTTTCGTTGATTGATGTTATTATTCAGACAATGGGCACTTGTCTGGACAACTCTAGGACTCTACCCTACGCAGCACACCTCACAGCCCTATTCAGAAAGGTTGGAGTTCCTTTTGGCAATGAGAATAAATGTGTAGTTCCTAGAGGTAATGTTTACTCCATGTCTTTTGTCCAGAATTTTATGGGAATAAAAATAGTAGATGGAAAGCCAGTCAGAGTGCTGCCTAGTCAACAATCTGATGTAAGGGCAGCTACTCCTCCTTCTGAGCCTGAATCTGAGTTAGTCAGGACACCTTCTGAGCTAGTTGCTTCTCCTCCACAATGGGCAGGACAGGAGAGAGATGTGGACATTGAGTTCCGAGGTGAAGACCAAGCTCCAGCCAGGTCACCTCCTTCATATGCTGGTGGTGAGAAGGCTTTTCCTTCGTATACGGTGGAGTCTCCCAAAGATGCTGATGAGCCACCCAGAACAGCTGATGAGGAAGAATTTCAGCCTTATGCACCTCTTTTCCAAGATGATGAGCCTGAGTGGCATGACATTAGAAAGGAACCCAAGACTCAGTGGGAACAAGGTGAGTCCAGCTCACATAATACTAATAGAGAACTTGGGTCCAATGGCCAACAGCCTCAGGATGATTATTTCCAGGCCCCTCCTGGTGCCACAAAAAAGGATTTACTGGTTCACCTCATTAGAATGATGCAACATCAAGGGGACAAAATTAATTTTTTCATTCTGTATACTGACTTTCAGCTGGAACGTCTGTACAAGAGAATTGTCATGTCTGAAATTTCTATACTGGTCTCATGGAAAAACTATATGGAGGCCAAGCAGAAAACTGACAAAGCAATGAGGAAGGTCCTGAAAAGTGTTGCAAAGATTGTAAACAAGACTGCAGAGTTAGTGTCCAATATGCACGCTACACAGATTTCTACCCTTCAGACCATGGCCCAGCTGCAATCCCTGTGTTATGACATTCAAATTGCGATAGTTACTCTGCAATCTCCAGTAACCTCGATTGCACCACGGTTTCAAGCTGTTGTTGATAAGCTAACTAGTCTTTCATCTTCCATTGAAACAATTTGCAGTACGCTTGAGACGTTAACACGAGGATCTGAAGATGTCCGTTCAGAGCTGGGAGGTCTTAAAAGTAATCTGATGTTTTAGTTGGGCGAGCTCACTCAGGAAATTCAAGCTTTGCACGCCCAACAGACCTTCTCATCGCATCGTCCTCCACCTCCACATGGCCAGTCCTCTCATCAGTCGTCTAGGAGATATAGACAGTTTTTTCCTAAGTAATGGTGTAGATGTTTTGTTATAATTACTTGACCTGTGGCCTCCCCTTCTTGCTGATGTCAAAGGGGGAGACTGTGTGAGACTGTGATGCACTTCACTTTTTCATCTTTATAATTTGATCATGTGTTGTGTTTAGTTGAATGGTGAATAAATTGAATGTTGATACTTGCTTTTGAATTGCATGATCATTAGAGTGCTAGAATTCCATCATGGTTGCCATCATCAAAAAGGGGGAGATTGTTGTCCTCCTGGTTTTGATGATGACCACCATGATATGACAAGTTGATGTATTAATTGATAACCTGTTATGTGGCAAGTATTTTTGTTGAGAATTACTGCAGGCAATAGTCAACGTCGACGTCACAATCTCAAAGGGTCGACGCAGCCTTCAGTTCCTCCAAGTTGAAGCACACTTCATCAAGACTGCGTCGACGCCTCAAGCAAGACATCGTCGACGCTGTGACTGGATCTCAAGCTGTTTAAGTCACGCGCATACTAATTGCGTCAACGCCACTTGGGTGCAGCGTCGACGCGTCCTCCTCCAGAGGCCCAAGACAGAAATATGTCCTCAAGCTATCTTCAGACAGCGTCGACGCATCCAGATGCTGGCGTCGATGCACCCAGTCCTAGTCAAGCGCTCGGGCAGAAGAACTGGATAAAGTGGGCCAGCCACGTCTGCAAATGAAGTGCACACTTCCTCCGTTAGTCCAGAAGCTTCTCCACACGTGGGCAAATGATTGGGAATTTCGTGGGGCCCAATCCTACGCGGGAAAATGAAAAAGGAGATAGAGAAGTGGATCACTACTCTATCCGATGAGTGGAAGAAAAAAGGAGAGAGGAAGGGCGTGAGGTATTCTTCCTCAGGAGAACTAAGAGCAAGGGGATATTCGAAGACTGTCCAGTGCGAAGTTTGCAGTAGAGGTTCGTTCTCCTGGTGAAGTAGATCAGACGCTGAAGAACCGTGGAAGCATCAGTCTGATCTAGCCTCAAGTGTAGAGGAGATCATACTCAGATCGTGCTGTTCATCCCTTCAGGCTACACTCTCTTCTGCTGCGCAAGAAGCCTGAAGATTCATTGACCAACGTCTTCTGAGTTCATTCCTTACTTTGTATTTTTATTTTTCCTATACATTGTCATATTCGGATTACTGTTCCACTGGGATTTAGTGGATAGGTTTGTTCTGATCCAGAGTGAGTTCTGAGATCAGAGGGTGAACAGACTTCGTGTCTGCAAGCTGTTTGACAGCGGTTCTGTGACAGTGTGTTGCTATCTTCTGTAGATTGGATCTGCAGGTCAGAGAAGGGTTCTTCTCTGGTTTTAGCATAAGCTGTAAAGCTCAGCGGTGATCCCCACCGGGTTGGTGAGGGGGTGGACGTAGGTCTCGGGATAGAGACCGAACCACCTTAAAACTCCTGTCTCCCGTGGTTTGTGCTTGTGGTTTGATTTCGTGCTTATTGTCTCTGTTAGTGCACTTAGATATGGCGTTTGCCTTCTAGAGTTCACGGAGTGAGGTTATGCCTATGCTATCACAGAGTGTGCGATCGTCTTATTCTGTTTAAATTTTTAAGTGGTCAATCTATTCACCCCCTCCCCCTCTAGCTTGACGATCCTCTGCTCCCAACATTTTCCACTGGTCTCATCGATAAAAAAATTCGAGAGTGGCCACAGCAGTATCAACTTCAACTGTCTGTCCCCTGTTCCAGAGATTGGGCATAACCGACGTCTTCCATTCGTTCGGTTTCAATTTCAGCTTTTCCTCTCCCCGCCTGGCCGGCTTAAACTCCCTTCCCCAAGTTCAACCGCCTTGCATGGGGCATAGTGGTGTAAAACCTTGAACAGGTCGAAGCTACACCGACGCGGTGTGTGGGGAACCTACGCTTCCCCGCTCGCCCACGTCTCCAAGCGGGACCGATTTCTTCAAGCCGGTCGAGTAAGTGCTCTATCCCTTGCTCATATTTGGTGCCTTGTTCTTTTAATATTAGCTCTTAGCTCCTCTGGCCCGTGAGAGGGAGTGCCCAGTCCGCAAGCCCCATTGCTTCGAGTGGCCGCCGTGGAAGAGAGTGTAACCCGTGCCCTTGGCACAACGTCGGCTCCATTGAATTGGGCCTCCATACCCTTGGGAGAACCCTTGGCCTTGCTGGCCCTCTACCAGTAAGGGCCCGGCCCTCACAACCTCCACTCGGCATCACCGAGTTACCCCCGGCCTTGGGTGAGTGTCGGGTGAGTGGCCGCCGATATCGGTCCGTTTCGATTGCGAATTGTGCTTGCTTGTTAAAGTCCAAGGTGCTTCGGTCTTGTGACTATCACCCCAAGGTGGTGTCACATCAGCTAGGTTAATTGATTATCATTTTTGGGTCTTAATAATGATTTATTTAACCTAGAAATTAATTTTATTAATCCCTTTTGTCCTTTATAAATTCTAAGAAAATACTTAAATAATTCAGGAATATTTTATTAAATTTCTGGGGCATTACATCGGCGATCCATCATATCGAACCAATCGAAGTACCGATCCATGCCTAAATAAACCTTCGGGTCCAAGGACCCGTCAAAAGTGGGAGGGTCCACTCGAACAGTCCTGAGGGTCCGCTCGTCCTCATCATGATCACGATTCAGCCGTTGAACTTGACGGTCACGACCATAGCCCCTATTCTCATTATCGACTCGTAGTTATCCACCTCGGGGACTCGACGCCTCCTATCATCTACCTTATGAGCCCTAGGAGCAGCAGGTTGCTGAACCAGCTCCTGTTGACCATTTATCGGCGTGGGGTGCGCCTCAACCGGGGCCCTCTCTAAGACGGCGACTCCCCCTACTAGACAATGAAAAGATTGGTCCGACTCTTCAGCCCTATCCTGTAAGGCCTTCATCCTCTCTGCCAAACGTGTGCCTAGGCCATCCACCCGCGTACTCAACCCTTCCATTTTATCCACTCACGTACTCAGCCCATCAATTTTTTCCATAAGGCTTCTTAACATGTCGACCACCGATGGCTCATCGGACTAGGGACTCTCGGATCTGCCATAGGTGGTGGGGGTGGTGAGTATTGGGTACCCTTACGAGTGGGCATGCAATGGACTAGGGGTTGGAATGCACCGACCAAGGTGAAATGAAGGATGACCTAAACTCCAATATTCGGTACGTGGCGGAGGTTTGATCCGAAGATCGCACTCACGCAAGTGTGCTACCTTCCCAATAGGCGTAACCTATCGTTCTGGGAGCACCTTTGATATACCGGATATAGAGATGGAATGTGACACCTTGGACCGAATACCCTAGACTCGACTTGCTCTGATACCAATTTGATATGGAACGGGACACAAACCTGAGACTCTAGCTCACGGACATCCCTAAGCGAGGGAAACACGTGGATCTGCGCGGTTGAGGAACCGGTAATGAGTCTCGGGTATCGACTTTTCTGCGTGCTCGGATCGATTCACGGGACGAATTCCACTCACTCGCTCACAGCAGTGACTAAATTGATCGAGCTAGAATTATAACACACTCATGCAGCGGCATATAGAAATATATACGAGTAAAGCAAAATGTCGAGTGAGGGAGCGAAAACTATACCTCCACGCTCCAGGCGTGGGGAAGACGATCCCGGCCAAGACCCGTACTCCCGGTACAATTGTAAAATTTAATTACAGCGCTGATTTTGTTGTCTACTCCACACAGGGAGGTAAAGGGCTACACAGTGACTCGGGAGTATCGATCCAGGGTTGACGGGTAGCAAGGCGGCGGGGCTCCGGAGCGGTAACGGGCAGCGGCTCCAATTCTGAAATTTGCTAGCCGGCAGGATAGCGGACAAAGGCCTCCAAAGGGACGTCATCCTCCGGAGAGTTTTCGAAGGCGGTCGTTCATGAGGATGAAGGTGGTAGGTCCCTGGTTGACCACCAGGAGTGTCGGTTGCTGAATCAACCCCGGCATATTTTCCGAGGGATTTCTCCGGCGACCTTCTTTGTTGGCCTGTCTCGGACCAGAATGCGCGCTTCCACGAGAACGGCCGGTACGCCCAGATCCGGTGTCAGATCGAGACGCGGTTGGCACTATTGGAAAGAGGACTCAAAAATATACGACATATGCTGATTTTAGATCCATACAGAAAAATGATTGGAAATGAAAACTACTGTGGCACAGACACTTTTCTGGCTCGGAATCTAGATCCAGCAGAACAAGAGGGGAGTAGTCTAAAGATGATTTTCGACTGAGGGGTTGGCGGTGGATTTAGGGATTGTGCATTTTATGGATCGAAGAGGACTATGTGAGGGAAGTGCAAAATTATTTTTGGAATTTTCAGAGGTGTTTTGAGAGGCAGGAAAAATAAGAGAACATGACTCTATCCTGTAGATCTGCAACCAGGCAGATTGCGAGGGATAGGAAGAACGAACTGGGAGGGGGAGCAAACGAGATCGGAATGGAACAAAATGTATATTGGGGGCAAGCTAACACAAAGGGGAACATCCCCTAAAAATTTCAGCTCGATCAGAGTTGTGGACTGGGAGCACCAACTTGATCTTCAGGTTGTTGTTCTGGATTTCGTGGTTCAGGATAGCAAGGTGGAGGGTGGCTTGTGGCGGCTCGTTGGCGGCTCTGATGGCGGCGGCGGTGGTGGTGGAGCTTCACTCTCCAGGAAAGAGGTAGAAATTGGATTCACTCTAATATTTAGGGCTTCACACCCAGATCTTGCTATTACAAGGAAGAGGAAGAGGAAGAACAAGAATAAGGGAGAGAGAGGGGGGGCGCACTTGGCTATTTTCTCTAATATTTCTTCATTATTTTTTATCCAAATGACACAAGAGACATTAAATACTAAACCTTAGACCTAGGACAAATGACCTCTAATACCCTTGGTCAAAGGGGCATAAAGGGGGAGGGAGAATAAAAAAATACTAAACATTTCCCTACATGGGGACAAACAAGGGGGCACCCCCATCCTTGGTCAAATATTGCAACCCATGGTCAATATTCTCTCTTTGACCATGGGCCACCATATTGGACCCTCTATGAATGGAGGCCCACAAGAGAGGGAAGGCCCAATTGGGCTCTTAAAGGTCTTGAGGCCCATTTTGAAAATTGGACCCCTTACATGAAGTTTAGCCCATATTATATTCTTGAGCCATATTAAAGCTAAAAATACAAATACACACCAATACACTCAAAATAAAATACATACACATACATACCACATACACGGCCTAGCTCTGATGTCCCATCAATTCTCCCCGGGCGGGAGAAACTCGACTCCGTCGAGTAATGGGTGTGGCTACTCGTGTGGCTCCTGCAGATCCGTCACCGTACCCGATAGCGTGGGTACGCTCCACTCCTAGTATTTGTCACCTGCTCATCCCGTATATGTTCTTTATGCACATGCTACTGTGGGAATGAGGCTAGTGGTGGACACTCCGAGGTGGGGTCACTCTCAAAGGGGAGGAGACGACTCGAAGACTCAATAGGAATCACCGCTGGGTCCCTGTGGGTGACTAGATACTAGACATTGATGTAGAGCTGATCTCATATTCCGACAAGTCTACAACGTACACATTAGATCTGACTTGTCTCACACTCGTAAGGGACTGACATCTGCGAGCTTCCATAAGACCAACTTGACTCGACATATGCAGACTCACCATGCACTTGACAAATGCATGCATAGACTCCTAACAAACCACACAAAGAAAGAAAAATAGACTCATGCATGACCCAAGACTTAATGCAGTGACATTACTTCTAGGGGGTCATCATCCGAGTGTTGCATCCTAGGTGTCGATAGGTTCTTCCGGATCTTCTTCATAGAATTCGTCAGCTAATTTCGGCTCGGCCTCATAGCTGACAGACACAAACCCGGAAGGCGAGGCTTCTCCAACCCTTTTGTCCCCTTGGGCTAGTGATGTATGAGCGGGACATTGGCCGGCAAAGTGGCCAAACCCCTGACAGTGATAACACTACAGTCGTGACCTACTAGTCTCTCCGATAAGTGGTCCCTTACCCTTATCCTCCCGATGGATAGGGGGTGTAGGCAACATGGGAGGAGGTGTGGGTGCCGAAGGATGGGCAATAAGTCCCGGGGGGTGGGCAATGGGTGCCGATGGTTAGGGTCGAGGTAGATCCCTTGGCGGAGGAGGGCGAGGCCTTGGAGCGAATAGCTTCTGACGGGCGGGCTCCTGAGGTCTAGCCATGGGGGCCCTCTGATATGGGCCTAAAAGGCTACGGGGCTCAGCACTACGAAGAGGGACGGGGTCCAACCGTTGGGTAGACTCGAACTCTCCTCAAACTACTCCAACTCAAGAGTAACATGATACGCGTCTTCCAACTTGGTCACATTGCGGCGAAAAAGCTCATACTGATAGTGAGGCCGCAGACCACGACGGAAGCGGGAAATGGGCATGGTGCTCTCCTCCGATACGCCACATCGCAAAAAATACTCATCAAATTCAGCGATATACTCGGAGAAGGACCGATCTCTCTGGCTGACACTCTGCCACCTATCGATGAGTCGCTGACGGTATGTGACAGGAATGTACTTTAGCCGGAGTTTGACTTTCATCTCACCCTATGTCTCAACTTGGTGCTCTTGCCGATGAAATAACAGGTTCCCTACGTTCTTCCAATACGTCTGTGCCTCTCCCATTAGTTTCATGGTCGTGAATCGGACTCTTCGGCGGTCGATCATATTGAACCAATTGAAGTACCGATCCATGCCGGCCTCCCAATCTAAATAGACCTTCGGGTCCAAGGACCCGTCAAAAGTGGGAGGGTCCACTTGAACGGTCCTGAGGGTCCGCTCGTCCTCATCATGATCACGATTCCACCGTTGAACTTGACGGTCACGACCATAGCCCCTATTCCTATTATCGGACTCGTAG
This sequence comes from Amorphophallus konjac, assembly GCA_022559845.1. NCBI lineage: Eukaryota > Viridiplantae > Streptophyta > Magnoliopsida > Alismatales > Araceae > Amorphophallus > Amorphophallus konjac. The sequence continues at coordinate 339,856,081 of CM040126.1, read as the reverse complement.
TTATCCACCTCGGGGACTCAACACCTCCTATCATCTACCTCTTAAGCCCTAGGAGCAGCAGGTTGTTGAACCAGCTCCTGTTGACCATTTGTCGGCGTGGAGTGCGCCTCAACCGGGGGCCTCTCTAAGACGGCGACTCTCCCTATTAGACCATGAAAAGATTGGTCTGACTCTTCGGCCCTATCCTGTAAGGCCTTCATCCTCTCTACCAAACGTGTGTCTAGGCCATCCACCCACGTACTCAACCCTTCCATTTTATCCACTCGCGTACTCAGCCCATCAATTTTTTCCATAAGGCTTCGAAACATGTCGACCACTGATGGCTCATCGGGACTAGGGACTCAGGGATCTGCCATAGGTTGTGGGGTGGTGAGTATTGGGTACCCCTACGAGTGGGCATGCAATGGACTAGGGGTTGGAATGCACCGACCAAGGAAAAATGAAGGATGACCAAATCTCTAATATTCGGTACGTGGTGGAGGTTTGATCCGAAGATCGCACTCACGCAAGTGTGCTACCTTCCCAATAGGCGTAACCTATCATTTCGGGAGCACCTTTTGATATAACGGATATAGAGATGCAATGTGACACCTTGGATCGAATACCCTAGACTCGACTTGCTCTGATACCAATTTGATGCAGGACGGGACGCAAACCTGGGACTCAAGCTCGCGGACATCCCTAAGCGAGGGAAACGCGTGGATCTGCACGGTTGAGGAACCGACAATGAGTCTCGGGTATCGGCTTTTCTGTGTGCTCGGATCGAGTCATGGGACGGGTTCTAATCACTCGCTTATAGCGGTGACTAAATTGATCGAGCTATAATTATAACACACTAATGCAGCGGCATATAGAAATATATACGAGTAAAGCAAAATGTCGAGTGAGGGAGCGGAAACGATACCTCCACGCTCCGGGCGTGGGGAAGACGATCTCGGCCAAGACCTGTACTCCTGATACAATTTTAAAATTTAATTACAGCACTAATTTTGTTGCCCACTGCACGTAGGGAGGTAAAGGGATACACAGTGACGCCGGGAGTACCGATCCGGGGTTGACGGGCAGCAAGGCGGCGGGGCTCCGGAGCGGTAACGGGCAGCGGCTCCGATTCTAAAATCTGCTGGCCGACAGGACAACGGACAAAGGCCACCAAAGGGGCGTCATCCTCCGGAAATTTTCTATAGGCGGTGGTTCACCGGGAGGAAGGTGGAAGGTCTTTGGTCGACCACCAGGAGTGTCGGTTCCTGAATCAACCCCGACGTATTTTCCGAGGGATTTCTCCGGCGACCTTCTTTGTTGGCCTGTCTCGGACCAGAATGCGCGCTTCCACGAGAACGGCCGGTACGCGTAGATCCGGTGTTGGATCGAGATGCGGTTGGCACCGTCAGAAAGAGGACTCAAAAATCTATGACATATGTTGATTTCAGATCCATCCAGTAAAAGGATTGGAAATGAAAACTATTGTGGCACTGACACTTTTTTGGCTCAGAATCCAGATCCAGTAGAACAGGAGGGGAGCTGTCTAAAGATGATTTTTGACTGAGGGGTTGGCGGTGGATTTAGGGCATGTGGATTTTATGGGTGGAAGAGGACTATGTGGGGGACGTGCACAATTATTTTTGTAATTTTCATAGGTGTTTTGAGGGGCGGAAAAAATAATGGAACATGACTTTATCCTGTAGATCTGCTACTAGGCAGATTGCGAGGGGTAGGAAGAACGACCTGGAAGGAGGAGCAAAAAGGATTGGAATGGAACAAAATGTATATTAGGGGAAATCTAACATGAAGGGGAACAACCCCTCAAAATTTCAGCTCGATCAGAGCTGTGGACTGGGAGCACCAACCTGATCTTCAGGTTGTTGTTCCGGATTTCATGGTTCAGGATAGCAAGGTGGAGGGTGACTTGTGGTGCCTCATTGGCGGCTCCGATGGCGGCGGCGGCGGCGGTGGTGGAGCTTCACACTCCAAGGAAGAGGTAGAAATTAGATTCACTCCAATATTTAGGGCTTCACACCCAGATCTTGCTGCTGCAAGGAATAGGAAGAACAAGAACAAGGGAGAAAGAGGGGGGCGCACTTGGCTATTTTCTCCAATATTCCTTCATTAATTTTTATCCAAATGACACAAGAGACATTAAATACTAAACCCTAGGCCTACGACAAATGACCTTTAATAGCCTTGGTCAAAGGGGCATAAAGGGGAAGGAAGAATAAAAAAATACTAAACATTTTCCCACATGGGGACAAACAAGGGGCCGCCCCCCTCCTTGGTCAAATATTGCAACCCATGGTCAATATTCTCTCCTTGACCATGGGTCACCATATTGGGCTCTCTATGAATGGAGGCCCACAAGAGAGGGAAGGCCAAATTGGGCTCTTAAAGGTCTTGAGGCCCATTTTGGAAATTGGACCCCTTACATGAAGTTTAGCCCATATTACATTCTTGACCCATATTAAAGCTGAAAATACAAATACACACCAATACACTCAAAATAAAATACATACACATACATACCACATACACGGCCTAGCTCCGATATCCCATCAGAGAGAGGGAGAGAGGATGGGGCGAGAGAGAGAGAGAGAGTGTGTAGGGAGGGGGGACGCCGAAGGCGCCTCCCCCTCCTGTGGTGATAGAAAGAGAGGGAGAGAGAGAGAGAGAGAGAGAGAGAGAGAGCGAGAGGGAATAGTCGTTCCATGAGGGTCAGAGGGGAAGGGGAACGGGAGGGGGTCTGCCAGAAGGGGAGGGGGAGGGGGACCAAGGGCTTGCTTGCTGATATTCAGATTTTTTTAAATTTTTAAATAGAAAGTCACTTCGAGTGGGAGTGGCTTCAAAGAAAAGTCATTCCACTACAAGAAAAAGCGGCTTTAGCGACGGAACCTTGCGACGGATATTAATCCGTCGTAAATATGTCTGTAAATTCAGACGGACCTATTTCGTCTCAGTATTTAAGATAGAAAATTATTCGTCTGAATATCCGTCTGAATTAGTGACGGATTTTCAGATGAAAATTAAGACGTCTGAAATTAGAGACGGATATTCAGACGAATTATTTTCTGTCTGAAATTTGAGACGAAAATTGTTTCCGTCTGAAATACCGTTGCAAAAATTCATCCCCCTCTACTATTGACGCCCCCCCCATTCCCCCCCGCTCTCCCTCTCACTCTCACTCCCCCCCGCTCTCCCTCTCCCTCTCACTCCCTCTCACTCTCACACCGTCGCCGCCGTCACCGTCAGAGGTGCGCCGTCGCCGCCGGCCTCATCTCCCCCCACCGGTAAGCCCCTCCCTCCCTCTCCCACTCCCGCCGCTGCACACAGCCGTCCGCTGCTCCCCATGGCGGTGTCGTCGCCGCCGCCGGCCTCCGTCTCCCGCCCTCTCTCACTCTCGCAGCACACAGGTTTGATAGAGGGGGGCCGGTGGAGGGGGAGGGGGGTGGTTGCAGGAGGGGGAGGGGGGTCGCAGGAGGGGGAGGGGGTGCGGTGGAGGGGGAGAGGGTGCGGTGGAGGGGGGTGGTCATAGGAGGGGGAGGGGGGTCACAGGAGGGGGAGGGGGTGCGGTGGAGGGGGAGAGGATCGCGGGAGGGGGAGGGGGTCGCAGAAGGGGGAAGGGGTGCGGTGGAAGGGGAGGGGGTCGTAGGAGGGGGAGGGGGTGCGGTGGAGGGGGAGGGGGTCGCTGGGGGAGGGGGGTCAGCAGGAGGGGGAGGGTCGCAGGAGGGGGGGGTCGCTGGAGGGGGGAGGGGTCCGGTGGAGGGGGAGAGGGTGCGGTGGAGGGGGAGAGGGTCACAGGAGGGGGAGGGGGGTCGCAGGAGGGGGAACGTGTGCGGTAGAGGGGGAGGGGGTCGCAGGAGGGGGAGGGGGGTACGGTGGAGGGGGAGGGGCTGCGCTGGGGGCGGGGGGTCAGCAGGAGGGGGAGGCCTACCGGTGGAGGGGGTGGCAGGAGGGGGAAGGAGGTGCGGTGGAGGGGGAGGGGCTGCGCTGGGGGAGGGGGGTCAGCAGGAGGGGGAGGCCTACCGGTGGAGGGGGTGGCAGGAGGGGGAGGGGGGTCGCAGGAGGGGGAGGGGGTGGGGTGGAGGGGGGGTCATAGGAGGGGGGATCGTAGGACGGGGATGGGGTGTGGTGGAGGGGGTCGCAGGCGGTGGAGGGGGGTCGCAGGAGGGGGAGGGGGTCGCTGGGTGAGGGGGGTCAGCAGGAGGGGGAGGGGGGTGTGGTGGAGGGGGAGGGGGTGCGGTGGGTGGAGGGGCTGCCGGTGGAGGGGGAGGGGCTGTCGTGGATTAATTATTTTATTTATTTTATTTATTATATTTTTATATTCATTGCAGGATAATCGGTCGAGAGGAAGGGAATGAAAGATTCAGAGATTTTTTTACAAATAAATAGTAAGTAAAAATTTAATTTCTTCTTTATATGTTGTTTCATTTTATTTTAATTTATGTAATCTTATTTAGATTTATTGTTAGGATGTCTTATTTTTTTTATGGTGAAAAAAAATCTAAGAGGGGGGGCTATTTGGGAGGGGGAGGGGCCTGCAGGAGGGGGGACTTCGGGAGGGTGGGGGGGTTCCGGTGGTGGGGGGGGAGGTCATCTGGGGGGGATTTCAGTGGGAGGGGGGGTTCAGGGGGGGGCTCGGTGGAAGGGGGGTTCAGGGGGGAAGGGGGAGGTCGTTGGGGGGGAGTTTAGGGGGGAGCTCGGTGGGAGGGGGAGCTCGGTGGGAGGGGGGGTTCAAGGAGGGGGGGGCTCGGTGGGAGGGGGAGGGGCCAGCAGGAGGGGGGGCTCTGGGAGGGGGGGTTCCGGTGGTTGGGGGGGAAGGGGGATGTCATTGGGGGGAGTTCAGTGGGAGGGGGGGTTCAGGGGGGGAGGTCGGTGGGAGGGGGGAGGGGGAGGTCGGTGGGAGGGGGGTTCAGGGAGGGGGGAGCTCGTTGGGAGGGGGGCGGTCTGGGAGGGGGAGGGGCCTGCAGGAGGGGGGGCTCTGGGATGGTGGGGGGGTTCCGGTGGTGGGGGGGGAGGGGGAGGTCGTTGGGGGGGGGGGGAAGTTCAGTGGGAAGGGGGGTTCAGGGGGGGAGCTCGGTGGGAGGGGGTGGTCTGGGAGGGGGAGGGGCCTGCAGGAGGGGGGGCTCCGAGAGGGTGGGGGGGTTCCAGTGGTGGGGGGGGGAGGTCGTTGGGGGGGGAGTTTAGTGGGAGGGGGGGTTCAGGGGGGAGCTCGGTGGGAGGATCAGTGAACTGTGACTCCCACACCTATTTTTTTTCCAGAAGGAGCTCTTTTTTATTTCATTGTGAAAGAATCTTGCTTACAATATCATCGGGGCATACTCCTGTACTACAATTGGTAAATCAAAACCTACAAACTATTAGCTAATGAGAGAATCTAAGGCTAGGGAAGTCGGTCTTATCTAAGACCACATCACCTTTCGTCATCGATGGCAAATCCACTAAACAAAGAAAAATTCTATTTTGGGCTGAGGTTTTTGCATGAGTGGCTAAAGAATCAGCCACTGTGTTACCCTCTCTATGCACATGACTCACTGATGCACTGCCCAACGTTGCTTGAATTCTCCTCCACCACATTGTAGTCTCCCAGCTAGGTGTTCTTCTACTGTGAATAGCCTGCACCAACAGTGCAAAATCTGAATAGATGGCTGACAAGGGAAAATCGTATCGGGCAGCTAAATGAAGACCATCATTGTTTCAGCTATGAGGATGTTCCCATCTCATAAAAAAAGTAAAACCAATTAGGAAATTGCAATGAGTGTCCCTGATACACCCTCTACCTCCACAAAGACCAGGGCTACCAGTTGAAGCACCATCTACATGCAACTCATAGTTATCCTTTGCTAGTGACCTTGTAACAACCAATGGAGATTTGATCATTACTCTATGCCTGAGATTATACTGATGAAGGATATTAGCTTGCTCAGCTGAAATTGGTTTGTGGAAAACCATACTGTCCAAGGCCTGCTGAATATTGGCACAGATATTCTGATGAAGTTTCTCAATCGCAGGTAGCTTCCCTTCAAACCTAGCCTTGCACCTAGCTTTCCAAATTTCCCATATCATAAGGATAAAGGCGTATGATCCTCGATCCCCAAATCTGTCTTTATCAGACCCTAGTTGATGTTCAAAGTGCCCTGTACTGTATGTTGTTCATTAGTGAGCGCCTCCCTAACTGACACCCTTTGGAATGTGGGAGCCTGTACCCCCTACATTGCTCAGAGTGCTACTTGAAACCTGTAGTTTCCTGAATGCTCTGAGCCATCCTTGCCGCAGCCTTAGACGACAATAGAAAAGTGCTCTTCCCAGCATTTATTTTTTGCATAGAATATTTTTTGTATTTATCTAAAACTTGGAGAAGGGTTTTGATGTTAGGGGCTGTTGCATTCATAAAAATAAGTGTATCATCTGCATATAGCAGATGCAACATCTGATTACACCTCCGGGGGCCACTGTACGCCTTAGGGGAAGGAGAAGCCTTGAAGGTGTTGTGTTAGATGGAAGCACTCTGTCACCACGAAGTGTGGATCTAGAGGGGGGTGAATAGATCGATGGCCTAATTTAATAGTTCAATGAGGCTGTAATGTGGAAATTAAATTGATCTACTAGATCACTAGCTAGAGTGTTTGAACTGAGCAGAAATGAAGCGATCTGAGAAGAGAATCAAGAGAAGCAACCACACACCATATCATAGGCAATCACACAAGCACATAACACACCAGATTTTTAGGTGGTTCAGTCCTCCAGACCTATGTCCACCCCACACTCAAACCCAAGTGTGGCTTACTGCTGAGCAACACAGCTTGCGTCCGCTGGGCCTTACAGCTTAGCCTACAACCGCTGAGCTTCACAGCTTGCTGTCCGAGACCTAGTCTCCCCCGCTGAGGAATTACAGCTTCACCTGTCCAGAGGCTACACCTCTGCAAACCGCTGACACACAGCTTGAAGACATGAGTTCAGAAAATAAAAATAGAATCAAACAAAAACAAGAAATCTCAAAAGAGAATGTAGCTCACAATGAGCAATCTCAGCTCTGGTATCTGAACCAAGAGATTGAGGAACAATCGTTCAAATAAACTCTCAATTCTATCTTCTCAATCTTCTCTTCTCTCTCTCTTTTTCTTCTCTCTGCTTTTCTTTTTCGATCTTCTACTCACTGGATCGTGCAGGCTCTAATTCACTCTCTGCTCCTTTGATCACGATCAGGTCTTCTTCTGAGGAAGAAGCTTCATATTTATAGAGCAGCAGATAGGTGGGCGTGTGTCCTCCACATTACCCGCCCAACATTTTGGTCACGCGGCAGCATCCAAGCTTGTTGCTTTACACGTGTCATGATCCTGGCTTCTTGGATCACGTGCCCTTCTCAATTTCCTCGAGCAGATATTCTGTCAGGTCAGACGAGGGTGCACTGAGTAAGTTTGTGTTTTGAACAAAGCATGTACAGACTTTGTATATGTGTGCAGAATCATGTACATACTTTGCAATGCCTAGTGTTAAAGCATGAGAGCACAATGCACAAACTAAGTGTGTGCATGTGTGGACTTTGAGTGCATGACACAGGGCGATGTACAGACTTGTTTTGAAGGATTGCACAAGCCATTGAGGAATGTACAGACTTTGAACGTGTGTAATGCAGCATGCATATATCAAAGTATGTACATCAAGAATGAATGCATGGACATGCCATTTGAAGAATGTACAGACTTGTGTTCTGAACGATGCACAAATGCATAGTGTATGGACTTAGCGTGCATACGACAATGACGATGTACATACTTGCCACCTGAAGTGTGTACAGACTTCACCGAAGAGTGTTCAGACTTTTGGGATGTAATGTAGACTGCATTTAACAAAGTGTGTACATTAAAACTGGATGCACGGACTTACTGATGCATCTTTATAAAGACTGCAACGAACCTTGCACAGACTTCATTCATGCAAGCAAGACAGTGCATAAAGAACACGGGCTGTACTGACTTGGTCAAGTGAACCAATGGAGGTTGTACAGATTGTGTATTAGCGTGAAGCAACTGAATGCACTGACTATACTTATGAATGTATAGACTTGATAGCATGTAATGTAGTATGCATATGGGAATGTATGTACATTGAAGATGAATGCACGAACATGCCATTATCGAGTGTGCAGACTCAGCTTGCAACAATGTGCAGACTTTGTGTTGGAGCAACCAGACAATGTATATACTTTGTTAAAGTGATGCACGAGCATAACTGCAAAGAATGTATAGACTTGTGTGTGCGGGCAGACGATGTACAGACTTTAAATCAAAGGATGCACTGGCTGTACAGACTTTGCATATGCATGGACATGCCATTTGAATGTATAGACTTTGTGTGCAATGTACAAGACGATGTATAGACATGCCAGCAATGAGTGTATGGACTTAGTGTACATGCGAGAACGATGTACAGACTTGCTGGAGTGATGATGCATGAACTTAACTGCTCGTACCAGCAATGGGATGTATAGACTTTCTGTGTGCGAGGACGGCGAATGCACTGACTTGTGACTCATAGTGTTTGCTATCATCAAAACTACAGTGGCACAACAGAAGGTCCCACCTCAGGGTTCTGTGCTGTGCAACCTGAACAGGAACAAAAGGGGACATCAACAAAATGGGGAAGAAGAAGACCCGGAGGTCCCACCTCCGGGTTGTGCAATTAGCCTCTCCCATTGGCCTCCCCATTCTTACAGGTCCTAGTGCCCTCCCACCAACTCCCGCTATAGGTATATCTATTTTAATTTTCAGTAACATGTTACATTTACTTATGAAAATTAATGCTTTCCCACTTATATATTTCTTTCAATTTTTAGCAAAATATTTAACTACTCTAATGTGAATTAATTCTTACAGGTCCTAGTGCCCTCCCCCCAGCTCCCGCTACATGTATATCTATTTTAATTTTCAGTAACATGTTGCATTTACTCATGAAAATTAATGCTTTCCCACTTATATATTTCTTTCAATTTCCAGCAAAATATTCATTTCTCTAATGTGAATTAATTCTTACAGGTCCTAGTGCCCTCCCACCACCTCCCGCTACAGGTATATCTATTTTAATTTTCAGTAACATGTTGCATTTACTTATGAAAATTAATACTTACAGCCCTCCCACCACCTCTGACTTCTATAGGGCCCCCCCCACCACTCAGCAGCCAGTTGACGATGCCAGCAGTCATCACGAGGGAGGCACTGTCCATGATGGACGTCGCCCCTGCTGGATCTCCGGGTATATTTATAAGGCTATTTTACATTCATTAATTATTAGCGGTAAGGTTCTAATATGAATACTTTGACATTTGCAATTGCAGGAAAAAATTAGAACCTTCCAATGCTGTCCATCATGCTATTAGCCTAGTAATGGCACATGTGCCCGGGCCACATTTGTCTTTCAAAGAATTTTCGATGGGCGTCCGCGATTCATTGTTCGACATGTTCTTAGTAAGTAACTATGTCATTTAATTCAAGTCTTTTCCAAACTCAATTCACAGCAGTATATTAATTGTGAAGCTTAATTTATTTACAGCGGACTTATCGATTCACAGGTGGACATGATGCGGCACGATGTCGTTCTGTCTGGGAGTCTATTGTGAAGACAAATTATCGAAAGAGAGTATATGCGGCTCAGAGGAAGGCTAAAAAAATGCTAGTGGGAGTGAAGACCGACAGCTGTGGAAGGAGCACCGTCCTCTATGGATGAGGAAGGAGGATTGGGACATACTATGTGACAAATTTGCCGACCCCAAGTGGATAGAAAAGTCCCAAAAAGCCAAATCAAATAGGGCGTCACAACCGGAGGTAAATTTGCATACATGTGGGTCCGTCTCTTTCGCAACTCATAAAAATAAAATGGTAAGTAATGTTTCAATTTATCTTCTTACATTTTATTAATATATATGACAATTTTTTACTATGAACTATATAACAGGCTGTGGAGCGTAATCGAGCTCCGACATTCCTCGAGGTGTTCGACAGAACACACAAAAAGAAGGCGACAGGTCAATTTGTGAGTGCGAGAGCTCGTTCAGTAGCGGTAAGTTTATCTACGTGTGCAACTTCTACCGTTCATTTAAATCAGATTGATTCATATGAAATTGACTAATTATTTTATTTTATTTGTAGGAAACATATAACAGAGCTGTGACAGAGAAGTACGGGGAGGGAGAGGGGCAGCAGCCAGAGTTGGATCCAGCAGAATGGGTGGCCGCAGCTGGTGTACCGAAGAAGGGCCGGATATATGGTTTTGGGGAGAGCATGGACTCTAGCGCAGTGATATCATTGTGTGCGAGTTCGAACTCTGCCCAAACCAGTACTTCTGCCTTCAGTATACGTCAATCTGCCCCCAGTACTTCTGCCAGCGATGTCAGAGACATCGTCCGATCGGAGATGTCTAGCCACATTTCTGATTTACAGCTGCAAATGCAGCGGCAGTTCTGAGAGGAGATGTCTACCCAGCAGGCAACCATGTTGCAGGCACTCACTGGTCTGCTCTCCCAAGCGGGAATTCTCCCTCATGCATCCACCACCACGGCACAAGCGGCACAGGTGATTCTTTTCCATGAGTCTTTACCATGAGCTTAGTTTTGAAGAATTATTTAAAATTAAAGATGACCTGGGTAATTCCGATCGTTCCAACACGACCTGGGAGGTAGACGTGACTTGTCAGAGCTGACGGATTCCAAATCGGACATCCGGTTTGAGCCCGACGCTCAAAAGTGCATTTTGTAAATGCACTTGGTTTAAAATTAAAGCAGTCGGGTCCGGGGGTCCAGAATGTGAAATACTGATCCGATCGGTATTCCGATCGTTCCAACACGACCTGGGAGGTAGACGTGACTTGTCAGAGCTGACGGATTCTAAATCGGACATCCGGTTTGAGCCCGACGCTAAAATAACTCAATTCAAAACTAAGTTAGTTTTCAAAACTAACTTAGTTTAGAATAATTCAAAAAAGTAGGGGTTCGGGGGTCCAAATGTGAAATACTGATCCGATAGACATTCCGATCGTTCCAACACGACCTGGGAGGTAGACGTGACTTGTCAGAGCTGACGGATTCCAAATCGGACATCCGGTTTGAGCCCGACGCTCAAAAGTGCATTTTGTAAATGCACTTGGTTTAAAATTAAAGCAGTCGGGTCCGGAGGTCCAGAATGTGAAATACTGATCCGATTGGCATTCCGATCGTTCCAACACGACCTGGGAGGTAGACGTGACTTGTCAGAGCTGACGGATTCCAAATCGGACATCCGGTTTGAGCCCGACAGTCAAAAGTGCATTTTGTAAATGCACTTGGTTTAAAATTAAAGCAGTCGGGTCCGGGGGTTCAGAATGTGAAATACTGATCCGATCGGCATTCCGATCGTTCCAACACGACCTGGGAGGTAGACGTGACTTGTCAGAGCAGACGGATTCCAAATCGGACATCCGGTTTGAGCCCGACGCTCAAAAGTGTATTTTATAAATGCACTTGGTTTAAAATTAAAGCAGTCGGGTCCGGGGGTCCAGAATGTGAAATACTGATCCGATCGGCATTCCGATCGTTCCAACACGACCTGGGAGGTAGACGTGACTTGTCAGAGCAGACGGATTCCAAATCGGACATCCGATTTGAGCCCGACGCTCAAAAGTGTACTTTGTAAATGCACTTGTTTAAAATTAAAGCAGTCGGGTCCGGGGGTCCAGAATGTGAAATACTGATCCGATCGGCATTCCGATCGTTCCAACACGACCTGGGAGGTAGACGTGACTTGTCATAGCTGATGGATTCCAAATCGGACATCCAGTTTGAGCACGACGCAAAAATAACTCAATTCAAAACTAAGTTAGTTTTCAAAACTAACTTAGTTTAGAATAATTCAAAAAAGTAGGGGTTCGGGGGTCCAGAATGTGAAATACTGATCCGATCGGCATTCCGATCGTTCCAACACGACCTGGGAGGTAGACGTGACTTGTCAGAGTTGACGGATTCCAAATCGGACATCCGGTTTGAGCCCGACGCTCAAAAGTGCATTTTGTAAATGCACTTGGTTTAAAATTAAAGCAGTCGAGTCCAGGGGTCCAGAATGTGAAATACTGATCCGATCGGTATTCCGATCGTTCCAACACGACCTGGGAGGTAGACGTGACTTGTCAGAGCTGACGGATTCTAAATCAGACATCCGATTTGAGCCCGATGCTCAAAAGTGCATTTTGTAAATACACTTGGTTTAAAATTAAAGCAGTCGGGTCCGGGGGTCCAGAATGTGAAATACTGATCCGATCGGCATTCCGATCGTTCCAACACGACCTGGGAGATAGACGTAACTTGTGAGAGCTGACGGATTCCAAATCGGACATCCGGTTTGAGCTCGACACTCAAAAGTGCATTTTATAAATGCACTTGGTTTAAAATTAAAGCAGTCGGGTCCGGGGGTCTACAATTGGATATCTTTACAGTCATCGATTTGATATTATGTTTGATACAGTCATCGATTTGATATTATGTTTGATTTAAATTCATGTAATCTAATAAAATATTTAATTTATCTTTATACTAATTTTTTTATCTATGTATGTTTTTTTTAATATAGGAGGATTCTTCTACGAGCGGCAGCACAGGAGATGAGCACGGCGGGGGGGATGAAGATATGGACGATCTGGAGGATATTTATTGATTTTGTTGTATATTTTTCTATGTAACGCTGATGAGTTTATTGTGATATTTGATGTAATTTTAATTAAACAGATTTTTTATTTTTGTTCGTGTGTATTTTTTATTTTCGGTGATTTTGTAAACAGGTTTTTAATACAAATTCTTTGTTTTAAAAAAAAGAGAAGAAATATTTCGGACGGATTTTGAGACAGATCCGTCTGAAATTTGCGACGGATATAAGGACGGAAATAAATCTGTCTGAAATGCAAGATGGCTTGCAGACGACTGTACAGACGGATATTTAGACGGAATTTTTCCGTCGCAAACATCAGACGGGTTTTGAGACGGATCCGTCTACAATTTGCGACGGACATAACGACGGAAATGAGTTTACGTCGGAAAATTTGAGATGGATATTTAGACGGAATTATGCCGTCGTAAAATTCAGACGGATTGTAAGACGGAACGTTCCGTCCGAAGTACCAACGAAATTTGCGACGAATTTTTATTCCGTCTGAAATTTAGGACGGAATTTAGGACGGAATCAAATCCGTCGGTTATTTGTGACTAAGTTTTTAAGACGGCCTTATTCCGTCGCAATTCCGTCGTAAATCCGTCGCAAAATCTATTAGCGACGGATTTTGCGACGGAATGTGGCCGTTGCAAAAGCCACTTTTTCTTGTAGTGCTCCCACACTGAGTGACTTTCCTCTCTCACTCTCTCTGCCTTCCTCTTTCCCTCTCCCTCTCTTTCTTCACCGCCAAAGGCTCTCTCTCCTCCCCACCCTCCTCACCTTCCTTCTCTTCCTCTCCTTCCATCCATCGCGTCCCCGCCTCCCGCTGGAGGTGACCCTACGCCCCCTTCCCCTGTGTGCTGTCGGAGTCCCCTCCCCCTCCACCAGCTAGTTTCTCTCTCTCTCTCTCTCTCTGGTGTGATCGCCCCCCTGTTATTGTCGGAGCTCCCTCCCCCTCCCTCCCGCCCGTCTCTCTCTCTCTGGTGTAACTACCTCCCTATGTGCTGCCAGAGCCCCCTCCCCCTCCGGTGGACCACCACTTGTCCCCCTCCCTAACTTAGACACTAAGACTATAGCATCCCGCCCTAACATCTGGTCCAATTTTCAACTCTCATCGGATTTAGGAGGGATGCCACAGTGAGAAAAACACAACAGAAATAGAATTAGTTGATGAATTACTTAAATAAAGAGAATACAAGATCAGTGGAAGATTAATCTCATTCCCATCAGTTAAATCACATTCTCAAAATCACAATAGTCCAAAACTCATAAACCGAAAGTTACTTACAATAGTCCATTATTACAAAGTTTTAAATGTTCTAACAATTAATCACCTCAAATGGAAAATAAAGATCTCTAAAGACTACACTAAATTTTCTCGATCGGATTCACTACGCGTTAACTCCTCATCCTCACCGAGGGAATCACCTAAAAATGGTTAGCAAGTATGAGTCTAGGAATAGACTCAGCAAGTTACTAAAATCAAATCGTTCCCTTTTATCCACATCTAACATACTTCAAGGGTTAATTAACAAAAGATACTAAAATCTAAAATTAGGTTACCGAGTACGAAAAAATAGGTTTTGCAGCAGTAAACAACTCTTTATATGACTATCCTTCAATTTTTCAAAAACTCATATACCCATTCAGATTTTTAAAAAATAAAACTTTTCAGAATTTCACATGACTGCACATATTTCAGAAATAGAATTTCACAATTTCAGAAGTCATATGTCTTTGCAGAATTTCAAGTACAGAAATAGAATTTTCTAGATTTGCATATGATTGAATAGATTTCAGAACATAATTTCAAATTTTTCAGAAGTCATATGTCTTCACAGATTTCAGATTCAGAGACAGAATTTCAGATGATATATATGGCTTAGACATAGTGCCCAAACCGCCATTAGAAGGTCAGTACACACAGAAACTCAATCCCCTAGGCAATGGAGACGAGTCTTGGTTAACTACGCAGAACCGAGGAAAGTCCTTCCCACCTTAACCAGTGGAACTTGTCCACCTCTAGGATTTCACCTTGTGCCCTCGAGGTCAAAACAGATTGAGCCTCCCCACAGAGGCATTTCTATAGTTTGGCTACACGCCCTTCTATGACAGCAGTATCCATATAGCTTATAAAATAACTTAATTTTTTTTCCTTTCCGAAGATTTTAGGAATACAATATGTTCAGATTTCTGAAAATAGAAAACATGCTTATATATAAGCTACGTATGCGTGTAAAATAGTTCATAATTGTAAGCACAGAGTTTTAATGAACATGAAATTTTTACATGAAGTTACCAACTTGGTTCATTATCATTTCTCAATTTTTTTAGATTTTTTTGAATTAGATTGACCTCTCAAAACTCACTTTTTAATCGTGTTGGAATTTAGAAATAAATTTATTTTTAAACTACAGATGTATGGAAAATAAGTCATAAGTATGAGTACAGAATTTTTCTGACCATGAAATTTTTTTCAATAAGTTACCTACTTAGTCATCTATCATTTTCTAATTTTTCAGATTTTTCTGAATTAGTTTGGACTCTCAAAATCTATTTTTTCCTAGTTGCTGGAATTTAGAAACATTGTTATATTTCAAACTACACCTGCGTGGAAAATAAATCATAACTAAGAGTGCAGAATTTTCCTGACTATGAAATTTTTACAGTAGATCACAAACTTAATCCTCTAGCATTCTTATTTTTTCAGATTTTTCTGAATTCAAATGGTCCTCCAAAATATCTTATTTTCAGAGTTATGGAAAAATAAGGTAGAACACCCAGTCGGGAGACTACGTTGACTCATTCAATTGAATGGGTCCGCGCATCCACCCCATACAAAGGGGGCTGGGTCGACCCTATCAGACCCTCATCCCAGCAGGCTGAGTCGACCAAATCAGCTGGATGGGTCGACCCACACCCTCACAGTTCCAGGGAAATTGTAAATCGCGTAAAATCGAACAGTCACGTATTAAAACAGTAATTAAATGAATCTTTAAAAGAGTAATACAATGATCTTGGTGTAGGTTCTTTACAAGTTCTTTATCTCATTGAAGTGAATAAATCAAACTAAGAATGACGAAATTTCAAAAACTTGTGTGGATTTCTTAGAATACGTCATGGAACACAATTAAAAACATGGAACAAATCCAACGCAATTATCATGAGAATGCTTTAAGATGTAGCATGGTTCTTCTATTCCCAAAACCTATGAAGTATTTTAAACATGTCAAAAGATAGCATTTGGTTCATAGTAACTTGTCTTAACAACGAAAAACCCACAGATTTAAGGAAACGATCACTCGAAGCTGTCCCTCGCAATCTCACGCCGCTACAAAACACCATAAATCATGAATCACCAAGGAAATCTTCACACAGCAGCCTCCTAAGCACTCTCACGCCTCCTCCTCACACCCCTCTCTTCTTAGAAGAGAGTCCAAGGTGTTCTATGGTTGAAGGAGGAAAAGAGAAGGAAAATAAAAAAGGAATTACCCAAATCTTCAAACATACTTGATTATAAAGTCAAAATCATTTCAAAACTAGATCTAAATCTTAACCATTGCTTCAGATCTACCCAAATCTAATGGCAAAACATTGTTCTGAAACGGTCAAGGTCTCCACGGACAAGTGTTTACCATTCGAACGACAAACATGTGAAAAACATATGGAGAACACTATTCATGGCCCACTTTAGAAATTAATATCTCACAAGGTAATTAGAATGATTAGAAAAATATAATTGTTACCTATTAATCACCTCGATTTATTCTACCATGAAAACTTATCAAATAAATATTTAGAGTTAAAAATAAAATTGAGTAAATAATAAAAAGTGAGAAATGAATAGTAATTACGTTGGGTCATAGCCTATCCTAAATTGTGAGAATTTGTGTATATGCCCTTATGTGTTCTACTAGTGAATGGATATAATATAAAAAGAGCTTATGTTAACAATTAACTTATAAAATTTTAATTGTTCAAAATTCTAAATCTATAATTATCGAAAAACTTATATTTAATGTATTATCTATTTTATTTATTTATTTAGTTATGAATTTAATAAAACATGCACTAAACACATATTTTATCAAGTTAAATAGTAAAAATGCTTTATAATTTTTTAAAAAAATTTCGGGCACTACAAAGACAGATAACTATGGGCACTTTTGTATTTTCACATGTTTGATTAGGTCTAACTATAGTTAAGTTGACGGGTGGTAACGGGAGATTAGGATAATGACATATCTGTGAATTTTTCAAGATAGTGGCAATATGTATACTAACATATTTCCAGGAGTGATATCTGTAAATTCTTCTGTAACAATATATAGTTTATATGCAAAAAAATATATATCTTTATTAGACAAATATACTTTCACACGAAGAAGTCTGCCCTAACCGTCCATCAGATAATAGATAATTTTTCATGTAATTTACAATTTAAGAGAGATATGTGTGTAAAAATATTTACTTTTTTTGGTTTTTCTTGAAAGTTCCATTTTAATCGAGGCCTTTTAGATCGTAATATTGCAGGGTGATATAGTGCTAACAGATAAGGGTCACTTTGATAACAGGTTAGGTTAGGGGCGGGTGACTTACCCGGGATGACCTACCTGACTCTAACCTTAACTTGGGTGGATTAACTCATTCCACCTATTTATTAAGAATAAATTAATCAACTTTAACCCTATTCTACTCGGGTTAAGAAAAAAAATATCAAATAAAGATTAACCTATCCGACCTCAATTAACTCACCCTAATTCAAGTGAATCCGTTACCAAAGTGACCCTTATTGTCCGACACTGTCGATGCACACTCGTACAGCGCGATCACACAAACTATGATTTTAGGAAAAGGGGATTAACAGTGTCGTCTAGCCCTGTGCTATGAGCACTTCGATTCTATTTCAATTGGTGGGCGTCTCACTGCCTTCTGCGGCGTCTTTTTCTTAACAAGTTAATAAGACGTCGGGGACGATGGTACAGAATTGAAAAGTCTCTCTGTCTAATAAGTAAAACATATTTTTACGACTTCCATCGTCGAATAAAGAGATACAATATAGGATGGTTAGAAGGGGGGGGGGGGGGAGGAGAAAGCTGTTTGTTACTTTGTCTCCGCAAATAAGCTGGTTAGCGTGGCAAACAGGAGACGTACGATGGAGAGAGAAGAACCAGCCGGGAGCCGGTTTCCCTGATTGATGGTGTCATTGTTGGAATTATATGCCCTCCGTGTTCATCTCTTCTTCGTTAATTAATTAATTATTTAATTAATTAAACTGGGCATTGCTCTAGTCTTCTTTCATCTTTAATTATAACGTGTGGGATCGATATATATACACAAGTGTCACACAAACATGTGCATAGGACGTGTGTGAAAAGTTTAAAAGTAAAACATGAGGACACTGAAATAATAAATATATATATATATATAATCATATATATCCGCCTATGTATAGCAGCTTAATTAATCATGATTATTGAAGCATTATGTTAAAAGAGAAAAACTATCGGCAAATTATTAACCAAACTATTAGTTTCATGTTAACATCCAAACGAATATTTTAATCATTTATTTTTTAAAAAATATGTAACATCAAATAGAGTGTCATATATACTAATTAATGTCTAAATATCACTTCACACTTGATATTTTGTTCGACAGGACACACGCACACTCTCTCTCTCTCTAATATTATAAATAGATAATAAAGGCGACTACTGAACCTGTGGTGGTGGTTCTTCTTCTCAAACGGTGAATCGCAAGATATATAAACTCTCTCAAAAGGCCGCCGCTGTTCCCTGTCCTCCAGCAGGGGCGTGAAGGTGGGAACCACGAAGTCGTAAACCACTTCTATTGAGCTACAGTTTCTCTCGGTTTCTCGTGGATCCTCTAACTAGCTAGCTAGACAACTAGGTAACCCCATATATATATATATATATATATATTTATATTTATACGTACCCACGGGGAGGTTGCTGTTCTCTCCTTCCATTATTTGCGTCGCCTCCATGCAACCTGTCGCCCTTGCATTGCGTACAACATCTAGTCAATGAAAGCCCATGCAGTGACAGAAAGTGCACAGAAACCCTTTGCATCCGACAAAGAGAGTCCAGAGGTAGCTGGTGGTACTACTCTCTCTCTCTCTCTCTCTCTCTCTCTCTCTCTCCATATATAGAGATATAGAGATAGACAGTCGACGTCCATTCGATCTCTCTTCTATGTCAGCCTCCACACATATATATAAATGCACAGAGAGATAAGACAGTCAGTACACTGGGAGGACATTAAAGTGAATCGCAAGTTGTTGTTTGTTTATGAGGGGAGGGGCACATCATCCCTCGTGGAAACAGGAAAAAGAAATGATGCTCATTTCTCAAACGTTGCCATATATATATATATATATATATATATATGCTCCGGCTGGGTCTCCCTCCCTCATGATAGATAGAACTTGGTGGGGAACGGGAGGGGGGCCGTCCCTCGGTACGATGGCGGCCCTGGGGTCTGCCTCGTGTCACCAATGGATTTGTGAAATTTAAATAGGATGGAACATGTATAATTGTATGAAATCTACACTTGTTTGAAATGCATGAACCGAAATTAAAATAATATTTAAATGAAAATTGAATTATGAATATCTTAAACGTATATGTATAATGGACTTTTGTGAAATTAAGAATTGTTGAAGAACTTTTATAATGGGTTCGAAAATGTTTTTTAATAAAAAATTATTGTTTTAAAGTGTATAATTAATTAAAAAGTAGTCACTCCATATATATATATACAAATCGGATCGATATATATCAACTAAATTTAACACCATGCATATATATATATATATATATACACGAGTGGTCTCGTCGTAAGGGGTTGGCCATTTTAATTTGAAGTTTAATTTGAAGTGGCCAAGTCTGTTGGAAAAGCTTCAGAAAAAAAATTGGCCACGTACCGTACGTTAATTCGCACACTTGGGTCACAGTACTCTGATCTGATCTAGCGCGCAAACTCTTATTCAATAATAGCATGCAGCTAGCTAGGTCGACGTCACAGAGTTCAGTGGTGATGGACCCGAGACGAGCTTAAGCTGCCAATAATTGTGATTTTGAAACTGCCAGATGAGTGAACTGGGTGGTCTTCTCCACACGAACCCAAATATATATATACAACTAGAATAATTGAGAGTCGATCAGGATATCCGGTAAAAAAAAAAAAGTGAGAACAGGCAAATGACCTATATATTTTTGTTAGCTAGACATTCCCCACTCTAAAATTAAAACAATAATTAATTCTATTAATTCTTACTGAGCTTCCACTAGCTAGAGTAAAAAAAGAAAAGCTTGCACTAGAAATATATATATATATATATATATATGGTCTTTTTGTATATAACCCCCCAAAAGATCGTTTATATGTGAAAACCCCCTGCGCAATGAACATATATATGTAAATAACTCCCTATATGCTCCAATGACATGTGAATAGCCCCTTGATTAATTTGGTGAAGCTGCAGGGGGTGGTTACGTGCATGTATCCTGCTCATGTAGTGCGTTTCCTTATATATATATATATATATATATATATATATTCATTATATAGGGAGGTTTTTACAAATACACTATATTTCGGAGTGTTATTTATAAAAAACCCAGATACATTTTTTTTTTCATACAGTCTTAATTTTTTTGAATATTATAAGACTATTTGAAAAGAAATTTGGCAAACAAATGCAGGTACTTGATCGGCCAAATGTGAAGAACTGATACAAATCAATAGAATTTTATGATCAAAAAATTATTATCCAAACTTTTATCAAATAAAATTTTGATAAAAGACTGAACTGATCGTAATCAAGTATTCTTTCTATATGCATGGAAAAAGAAACAACTTGTTGCACTCCTTGAAAATGCATCTTAATTAATATACTTCCATCTGATCACCCGTCAAAATGTATTAATTATTAAAATGAACTCGATCTTCAGTTTTTGTTTCAGTAGATATTTTTTATTTACAGAGAGGGAGACTTCGAGATTGAACTCATGACCTCTCCCTTGCAAAAGTGGAGAGTGTCCATTCGGTGACTGACGGGGAAAAACTCAATCTCAAGTTAATTTTCCATCACTCAGTTTTTAGTGACAATACAAGTACGTAGTTGGAGAAAGTTTAGGTGGCATGTCCAAAGTAGTGTGGCATACCACTCTCGTTGATGTAGTCTGATCTAAAAATTTGACAGCATGAATGAGATTTTAAACTTAAGTTTTGGTGCTTTCCTCCTGAGGAATGCCAAACTTAAGTTCAACCTTCTTTACCGTCAGATCTTTAGATCTGACTGCCAGATGAAGAAAGTGGCATGTCATGTCATGTTACTTTGAGAGTGGCACCATGGCAGCCCTTAGTAGCAGTTTATGAGTACCTCTTCATTAAGCTTTAGTTTTTTGGGTGTAAGAACAACCTATTTCTATTTTGTTCCAACATCGTTTCTGTCATTTCAGATTTTTTTTTTTTTTTGAATGAGATGGAATATATACCTACGTCTATTTTCATTTCCCACGTCTCCTTCCCTGCAGTCGGGTGTGTGGGGGTTCAGAAGGCCATGGCAACCAAGAGGAACACGGACATACTTGAGGTTGGGATCTCGCTCTCTCTCCCCCCACTCTCTCTCTCTCTCTCTCTCTCTCTCCACACGAAGAGAATTATCGAGTGGTTAAAGAAATAGACCATAGTTAGAGATCGGTTTCTCCTCCTCCGCCCTGCCTCTCTGCACTAGATATGGGCCATAGACACCCCTCCTTCACTCCCATCACACCTTCACTTCTATATCCAGGTACGTAGTGAGACATCCTTCCCTCCCCGGCCCTCCATCATAACTTCGGAGATATAAACGTGTACTGCAAGGAGGTAGCATAGATGATGGAACGAACGACCACATCATCTTCGTCCTCCCCCTCGGGGCAGCAGCAGCCACCACCGCCGATCTCCCTGGATGTGTCTCTCTCCTTGGGCTTACCGCCTCGCCAAAGGGACGTCCGGCTTTTCTCCTGCCTCTTCTGCAACAGGAAGTTCCTGAAGTCCCAGGCGCTCGGCGGCCACCAGAACGCGCACAAGAAGGAGAGGAGGGCGAGGTCGAGCGCTCGGACGCACAACCCCGCAAGCCTGACGGGCCTCCCGGCTCTCTGCCCGTCGGCGTTCCCCATCGGATCCCGCCAGATGAGGGCGTCCCCGCATACCACCCACCTACCGCCACAGGGCAATTTTGTCGTGGACTCCGGTTACTGTGGCCTCCGCGAGCAGTTCGACACCAGCCACTTGTACGTCACCAGGGATGCCACGGCGGGCGGAGAGTCCATGGATCTCTTCAACTGGTACCCGCCCCCAGCACACCCCTGCCCGCCCTCTCTGTCGAGTTCCAACGGTGCGGCGGCGGCGGCACCCTCCACGGGCGAGGGCTCCGACGGGCTGGATCTGGCCTTACGGATGTGATCTCGCCCTACCTGTTCGGTGGGGAAGACAGAACCGGCCAGGATATTAGGTTCCCTCCCCGCGCGTGATCTCTTCAGCGCAGATCTGTAGCAGTCGCGTACGTCCGTCTGCACCGTACCTCTCTGTCTTCGATCTCCATCTTTTGGGTTTTCGTGTGTGTGCGTGTGTGGCTCGCCTCCGCGCGCGCCCTGTACGTACGTGCCCAGCTGGATGCTCGGAGAGGTGTTGTCTCTGCCTGCTGTGTAGTAGAGTACGGGAGACCTCGAAGAGGAGGCTGTTATGTTAGGTCATGTCCCTCCGGCGGCAGGCCTCATCAGTCTAACTGTTTAGCGGTTTATGTCGGCGACAATTAGCTTTAATAGTGACCCAAATTAAACTTATCACTGGAACCTCACAACTGTAGCTGAAATGCCCATGTCTGTTTTGCGTCGTGTGCTTTGTTTTTTTTAGCAAAGCATTTTAACATGCCAGCATTAAATATATATATTTAAATATCTTAACACGTTAATCTGTTAACCAGTTAAGATTTTAACGCGTTTGTATTAATGCGTTCACTAATTATAGTTAATGTGTTTATGCCTTAAATTTGACATATTAACTGATTAATGTGTTAACATTTTAACGTTTTAGTAGTTTAATGCGTTAAATGGTTAACACTTACTATAGCAATATATCGACGGGTCAAATATTTTAATACATTAACACCTTAAATCGTTGGTATGCTAATATTTCGATGCATATTAATGTGTTAAGAGGTAATTAATCGTTAAAAAAACTAAAAGATAATTAACGGATCAAGGAGTTAATACGCTAACACTTAATTTAATGCGTGCTAATTAGACATCATTTGTTAAGGAATTAAGACATTAAATAATGAATGCAGTATAAGAAGCTATCATGTTAATGTTTCAATATGTTGACGCATTAATTGTTTAACGTGCTGACCCTTAACATGTATATATTAACACGTTCGTGAATTAACACGTTAATTAGAAATTAACAAGTTAACACCTTGAAATATTATTGTATAAAACGTGTGTTAAAGTTTTAATATCTGGAGAGGGGAAGACTCGCGGCCCACTATGTACGTGGTCCAAACGGCCCATCAAGGCCTGTCAGATCCAACAAGTGACAACCCCTACAGGACCCACTTACTATAAAAACCTCATTCGCCCGAGGCCTGCATAGCCCATCAAGCCTTAGCTCGATCGCCCGATCGATAGGCCTCCCAAACACTCGAAAAAAGTCTACAGACGATCGCCCCGAGCCATCAAAAGGCAGAGGAATGCTCCCTTATGAGTGCCCACATTCTCCCCCCCCCCCCCTACGTAGGCAAGGGATGCCCCTTATCTTTTATGGATCAGTCCATCGTCAAGACTCCTTGATGGGTTAGGGCGAAGTCCTCTCTACTGGGCGCCTATCCAAGCAGATATTACACTGGTATCTGGGAGCAGGAAACTGAAGGGGATAAGGAGATGGTGAGAGTCCTTGAACGATAAGAGTCCCTCCTGTGGACTTAGTCTCCCTCAGGCCCTCACCCCTCCTTTACCTAGGGAAGGGAGCCAGCAACTATATAAACTCAGGGAACCCCTCCTGAAAGGTAAGTCAACTCTCAGCCACTTCAACTAGTGGAGAGTAATCTCGTGCCCTTCGCCTCTCCTGCCTCCCTTTTGCATCTCGCTCAAACAACTCACTGACTTAGGCATCGAACGATTTTGCCCGAGTTCGCAACCCCGAGCCCCCTGATTGCTTTCTTCACTTTTCACAGAATCCTATGCTAGAGTGGCTGCACACTACGAACGCCCTAGTTCGGACGGCTCACGGTTTGGCATGAGATCTTACCTCTTCATCTGGTGCCGTCTGTGGGAAACGAGCGAGAAGCCAGTATGGTGCGAAGAAGCAGCAGTAGGAAAGCTACTGGCGACAAGGGGAAGGCGCCAGCGGTCGCAAACGAAGGGCCCGTGCCATCACACTCGCTCACTGGCCCCCTTCCTAATGACCAGGCCAATGCCCCTCCCCCACCGCCACCTCTGGGGGGATAGCCTACCATGGTGGACCCAGATGCCATCCGTTCCCTCAACGCTAAACTGGACACCCTCGTCGATTTGATGAGGGCCTAAGTAGCGAGAGAGGAACAATCCCAGCCTTCCCGTTCGGGTTCCCCCCCCCTACAGAGGCCTCCCGGCTGACAGTCGGGGGTCGCTTTATCCTCTAAGGAGGTCGTATCATCCAGAGCGGGATGGGTGGTCCTTCTCAACCCCAACCTCCGCCTGCAGAGCAAGAGGCCTCCTCCAACCCATGAGGGAGGAGGAACGAGGCTGGACCGCCCTATCAATAGCTGGAGATGGCCGCCCCTACCACAGAGCGGCAGGGAAGAGACCCGGGGCATACCAGGAGCCCCCTAGCGCTGTCTCGAGCTCATCCAGAGCTCTCCCTTTAGCTCCCAAACTTCGAGCAATGATTTGCCGAGCAGGAGCGCGCACTCCGTGCTCTGCAGTAAAACTCTATGAGTAAGGAGGATGAGGAGCAATCCCCGTTCTCCCCTGAGATTCTAGAAACCGAGATATCCCCAAGAGTTTCTCTCCCGGCCTTCAAGTCTTATGATGGTTTGGGCCATCCGGCTGACCACTTTCATAGCTTTTGATGCCTTGAGGACTCTGCAAGGGGCGACAGACGCCATCAAGTGCCGAGCCTTTGTCACCACCTTGGTACAAGGGGCTCAAGCTTGGTTTTAAGCACTCGCCCCCAGGAGCATCACTGGCTTCCGATAGTTTGGGCGGCTTTTCAAGGAGAGCTTCGCTGGGAACGGATCGCGAAGGTCAATTGTGGGGCTATTGGCACTCAAGCAACCATCGGGGGAAAAGCTGCTGGCCTATATCAACCGTTTCAAAGCGGAGGCCCTGCGTATCCCCCACCTTGACGAAGAATCAAATCAGCCATTAAGTCACAGCATCAAGATAATGCTTCGATGCATAAGGGCAACTATGTAGCATTATTACAAGGAACAGGTTGAAGCACCAAGTTGTACATTGATTCCACGGAGCAGATACTGATCAGTCAAGTCTGTGCACCGACGTAACAAGTGTACTGCATCGATGCAGACCATCTAGAAGCTCCTCATCTTCAATTCTGCACTGACGCATTCATAAAATGAATCAACACAAAAAGGCAATTTTCGTCGACTGCATCGACGCACCCAGCTGAATCCCGCTAGGTGCAAGTCAACACGTCGATGCATCCAAGGTGTTAGAATGCAGGGCACGAATCCAGAGGGGGGGTGAATGGATTCTGTTAAAACAATTGCGGAATTAAACTTTTAACTGCACTCAATGTGATCTAAGAAGACACCTAAGCTCTTTTTATGAAAAATTATTCTCTTAAAACATGTATCAAACACATGGTGTGTGGAGAGGGGGATTTCCGCAGCCCACCACAAAGGCAGCCCAACAAGACCTACAAGGTCCAACCGGGCGAGCCCACCCAAGTGATAGCCCACAGGGCCCACTTCGGGAGAAAAGCCCAATAAATAAAGACTCGAGGAACCAACTCTCCCCAGCGGCCTTCTAGGCTCGGGGGGCCCGAGACAACGGTCAGGTCGCATGGAAGGTCCGGTCTAAAGCCCACTCTCCGACCGAGAGAAAGAGGCTCCAGCCGACCTATCCGACCCCACCTTCGCCGGGCCATGCCTATCGCTCGGACACGAGCTAGCATCCCCGTAGCTCGGTGAGACCGCTTGATTATCTGCAGGTGCGGCCGTTCAGAGTCCTCCGCCAGCGGGAGAGTCACGGGAGCTGCCGAACTCCAAGGGGATAACGCCCCCACGATCTGGTCATGAAAGCCCCCGCTGAAGACGTAACTCCCGCCGGGAAGCCCTCAGCTCACCGGACTCTTAAAAGGCGACGCACTATTTAAGCCAGGGATACCCTCCGGAAGATGGTAAGATGAACTAGCCATTCACATACCCTAAGCTCCTGAGCACGATTCGCTTCACCCTTGGTGGAGAGGATTCTCGCGCATCAGCTCTCTCCTCCCCCCGTTATCGCTTCCACCATCGCTCTACTGACTTAGCCATCGGAGGGTTTTACCCCAGGGGGATCCCCTGGGCCCTCTGATACGTTTCCCTTCTCTTGCAGAAACATCTTCTGGTGATCTACAGCCCGCTCAGGACACAGCGCGAGATTCCGCCTCTTCATCTGAAGCCGTCTGTGGGAAACGCACGAAGAGTCAAGATGGTGAGAAAAAGCTCAGGGAGGAGATCCGCCGGCGGGGCAGGTAAGGCTGTGGCAGCGGCGGGAGGCGTCCCCCCTAGGGTCTCGCAGAGCCCCCCCTCCAACGCCAGCGTCCCCACTAACGGACCACCACCCCCCCCGGCGGAGACAGGGGCACCCCTCGACGGTGGCGCCAACGCCTTCCAAGCCCTCAACGAGAAGATGGACGTCCTCGTGGAGCTCATGAGGGCCCAGGCGGCCCGGGACGCGAGGTCCCGCGCCCCGTCAGGAAGTCCCCCTCGAAGGAGTGCAACGCAGCACACCGCCGGAGGCCGCTTCACCCTCCACGGCCGACAGCTCCTCCGCAACAACGTCGGAGGACCCTCGCAAGCTCCGCCTGCGGAGCAAGAGGCTTCCTCCACGCCGAGGAGTGGGAAGCAGGGGGCGAGGCCGCCGCGCCCGGGCACCAGTGCTCCGGGAGATCGCCACGACGCCCCCCCCAGCCCCACGGCGCGGCCACAGCCGGAACTATCCCTCCGGCTACGAGATTTTGAAAGACGGTTCGCAGAGCAAGAGCGCGCTCTCCGCGCCCTTCAGAAGACCTCTTTCCCGGAGGACGAGGAGAAATTCCCTTTCTCCGAGTACATCTTGAAGGCAGAGGTCTCTCCTAGAGCCTCCATCCCAACCTTCAAGCTCTACGACGGCCAGGGCGACCCAGCCGACCACTACGACAACTTCGACGCCCTGGTGACCCTGCATGGAACGCCGGATCCCATCAAGTGCCGAGCCTTCGCGGCCACCCTGGTCCAGGGCGCTCAGGCATGGTTCCGAGCCCTCGCCCCGGGGTCCATCCGAGACTTCAGGTAATTCGGGCGAATTTTCAAGGAGAGCTTCGCCGGTAGCGCCCCCCCAAGGTCAGTAGCGGGGCTCCTGGCTCTCAAACAGGCGCAAGGGGAGAGGCTCCGGACTTACGTCCACCGATTTAAATCGGAAGCCCTTAGGATCCCCCGCCTGGATGTGGCCTCAGCCACAACCGCACTGACCGGGGGCACCCGGGACGAGAATCTCCGCCGCGAGCTTGTCCTCCACCCTCCCTCGACCCTTGCCGAGCTAGTGACTCTGGCACTGCGCCACGCCGAGTGCGAAGAAGTACTCAGCGCCTGCCGAGACACAACCGGCTCGGGTCGGGAGGGGGACAAAAAGCGGACCTCCGAGCCAAATCCTGGCTCGAGTAAGAAGCGCGATCGAGAAGGAGAGCGCAAGAGAAAGTACGAGCGGTATACCCCCTTGACCGCACCAGTCTACGAGATCTATGAAGACATCAAAGACTCGGGACTTCTCCGCCAGCCCGAGCCGATGAGGTCGAAGAACCGCAAGCGGGACAGGCATTGCCTGTTCCACGGCGACCACGGGCACCACACCGGAGATTGCCATCAGCTCCAAGACGAGATCGAGCGCCTCATCCGTCTGGGGCATCTAGCCCGGTTCACAACCGGGCACAAAGAAGACCGAGACGCCGCAGAGGAGATCGACAACCCCCCCCGAGGGGTCCACATCAACGTCATCTCCGGAGGAGCGGCATCGGGAGGCGACACCAGCCGAGGAAGGAAACGTCATGCCGAGCGGGCCAGCCGAGCCTTAGAGCCCCCCAAAGGCCCGCCAATGGAGCCCCAGGTCATAGTCTTCTCCGACCAAGACCTGGAAGGGCTGAGCACCCCGCATGACGATGCCCTCGTTATCTCGGCCACGATAAATCACTGCAATGTAGACAGGATTTTGGTTGATAATGGGAGCGCCCCCGATGTATTATCTTATGACTGTTTTCTCAAGATGGGGGAAGACCCATCCAAGCTCCGCCCGATCCGAACACCCCTGTGCGGGTTTAATGGCCTGGCCACCTACCCCGAGGGAGCCCTAAGCCTGCCGGTCACTATCGGCACCCCACCCAAAACCGTTACGGTCATAGTGGACTTCATAGTGATTAAAGGTATGATAGCGTACAACGCCATTTTCGGCCGAAAAATTCTCAGCCGAATAAAGGCCGTACCATCTACCTATCACCAAAAAATGAAGTTTCCCACCAAAAACGGGTTGGGGGAAGTCCGAGGTAACCAGGCCACGGCTAGAAGGTGCTACAATATCTCGGTGGAAGCCTCAAGGCCGGACGGGAAGGATAAGGGCCCCAGGGGAGTCGAAGGAAAAACCGTGACCACCGAGCCCGGTGGCGAATTATTAACGGTATTCCTGAACGACGACCCGGCCCTTGGAGTGAGGATCGGTTCCGACCTACCACCGAAGGAACAGCAGCAATACAAGGAGTTTCTTTCTGGGTACGTCCGGGTCTTCGCATGGTCCGATGATCAACTCCCTGGTATACCAGAGGAAACTGTGATGCACAAGCTCAACCTCGATGCCACCGTGAGAGCCGTACAGCAGCGGAGGAGGAAGCATGCGCCCGAGAAACAGGCGATCATCAAGGCGCAGGTCACCAAGGGACAAGAGACTGGTCTTTTCAGACCGGTCCTGTACCCAACGTGGCTAGCCAACGTCGTCCTGGTGCCGAAGACCACCGGCAAATGACGAATGTGCGTAGACTTCACCGATCTGAACAAGGCCACCCCCAAGGACTGCTATCCGCTACCGAGCATCGACCAACTGGTTGACTCAACCTCGGGCAACGAGATACTCAGTTTCCTGGATGCCTATTCGGGTTATCATCAGATCCGAATGAACCCTGAAGATGTCGAGAAGACCGCTTTCATCACCGACTACGGCGTGTACTGCTACACCCGGATGCCCTTCGGATTGAAGAATGCTGGAGCCACATACCAGCGACTGGTCAACCATATGTTCGAGGGACAGTTAGGTCGGAACGTCGAGGCCTACATCGACGACATGCTCGTCAAGACCCCGAAGGCTCACGATCACCTCACCGACCTGACCGAGACTTTCGGCACCCTCATGAAGTACAGCATGAAGCTCAACCCCGCCAAGTGTGCCTTTGGAGTAAGATCCGGAAAGTTCCTGGGTTTCCTGGTCACTCAGCGGGGGATCGAAGCAAACCCTGACAAGGTCCAGGCCATCCCGGACATGCGCCCGCCCACGTGCATTAAAGACGTCCAGCGTCTGACGGGGCGTGTCGCCGCTCTCAGTCGTTTCCTGTCCCGTGCGGCCGAACGATGCTTGCCCTTCTTCAAGCTAATGAGGGGGCCTAAAATAGCGTCTGCTACGTTCGCATGGGACGGGGAATGCCAGACAGCGTTCGCCGAGCTCAAAGAGCTCCTAGCTTCACCCCCGGTGCTTTCCAAGCCCGTTGCGGGCGAGGTTTTGCTGCTCTATCTCTCGGCGACGCCATCAACGGTCAGCTCGGTCCTAGTCAGAAATGACTCGGGAGTCGAGAGGCCAGTCTACTACACCAGCAAGGTGCTCGGCGAGGCCGAGCGGAGGTACCCCGCAACCGAGAAACTCGTGCTAGCGTTGGTTACCTCCGCGAAGCGCCTCCGACCCTACTTCTAGGGGCATCCCATCACCGTGCTAACCGGCGAGCCACTGAAGAAGATTCTGGCCCACCCCGAGGCCTCGGGGCGACTTGTCAAATGGGCCATCATGCTCGGGGCATACGACATCTCGTATCGGCCACGATCAGCTATCAAGGGGCAAGCGCTCGCCGACTTCATCGCCGAGAGCACCGCTCCGGTCGAGGACAGGCCTCCGACAGCAACCGGGCCAACCTGGGAGCTGTTCGTCGATGGATCGTCCAACTCGGTCGGCAGCGGCGCAGGGATCCTCCTAAGGTCCCCCGAAGGAATAGAGTTGCAGTACGCCCTAAAGTTCAACTTTCCGGCGTCCAACAATGCTTCCGAGTACGAGGCCCTTATCTCGGGGGCCCGCATGGCCCGACGGTTGGGGGCTGAGCGAGTCAGGATCCACACCGACTCCCAGCTGGTCGCAAGCCAGGTCAGTGGCGAGTACGAAGCTCGGGAGGCACCTATGATCAAATACCTCCAGTTGGTCCGGAGCCTGGCCTAGCAGTTCGAGGAGTTCGAGGTAGTCCGAATAGCTCGGGAGCAAAACTCTCGGGCGGACGCCCTCTCCCGACTGGCCTCCTCCCTAGACCCGGAAGGTACACGATCGGTCCTCCTAGAAGAGCTAGAGCGCCCGAGCATAGACTCGGAGCTCCTCGCCATTGACTCGGCCACTCCCGACGACTGGCGCTCCCCCTACCTATCCTAGCTACGAGACTCCCAGGAACCCTCCGACTCTCGAGAAGCCCGCCGGATGAAGTACCAAGCTCGGCGCTTCGTCATCCTCGACAACGCCCTCTACCGAAGATCGTTCTCCGGGCCCCTTCTGAAGTGCCTCGGCCCCGACGAAGCGAGCCAAGCTATTGAGGAGATTCATCGAGGCCTGTGCGGAGCACATTCAGGAGGTCGGTCGCTGGCCAGAATCCTGCTAAGGCAAGGATACTGGTGGCCGACCCTCCAGCGCGACTGCACGGCTTACGTGCAACATTGCGACCGTTGCCAGCGGTTAGACCATTTGGTCCACCAGCCGGCCACGGAACTTGTCACCCTTATCGAGCCCTACCCTTTCGCTCGGTGGGGGATCGACATCCTTGGGCCATTCCCAACGGCTCAATCCCAGAAGAAGTTCATCATCGTCGCCATCGACTACTTCACCAAGTGGATCGAGGCTGAAGCAATAGCGAGGATCACCGAGACAGTCGTCTGGGGTTTCGTATGGAAATCGATCATTTGTCGCTTCGGCATCCCCCGAGTGATAGTGAGCGATAACGGGCGGCAATTCGACTCTCGATACTTCCGAGATAGATGTGCCGACCTAAATATCCGCAACCACATCACTTCGGTCGCCCACCCTCAGGCCAACGGGCTGGTTGAAAATGTCAACAAGACCATCTTGAAGGGCATAAAAACCAGACTCGGCAAGGCTAAGGGTAGCTGGCTCGAGGAACTGCCTAGCGTACTATGGTCGCACCGAACGACCCCCAGAACGGCAACCGGTGAGACCCCTTTTCAACTGGTATATGGCACCGAAGCCGTCGTTCCATTGGAAATCGCCAATCCGTCTCTCCGAGTGATCAGCTTTTTGCCCGAGGCAAACGAGCAGAAGCTGCTCGAGAACCTCGACCTGGCAGACGAACTCCGAGAGATCGCGAACATCCGAGCTACGGAGTACCAGCGCCGCCTCACTCGGTACTACAATGCCAGGGTCCGAGGCAGACAATTCCGACCAGGGGAATCCGTCCTCAGGAAGGCAGAAGCCTCTCGACCACTAGAGGCGGCGGGCAAGCTATCCCCCAATTGGGAAGGCCCCTGCCGAGTGATCGAGACGCTCGGGAAAGGTGCGTACAGGTTAGCCACAATGGAAGGGGAACCCATTCCCCGGACATGGAACGCAACCACACTACGCAGATTTTATTTCTGAATACTGTATCAACAAATTGGGTAAAATAAACCCCCTTATCTTTCGCATTCATTCAAGATAACTGTTGGTACATCAGAAAGGCAACTGCCAATACATTACATAACAAAAACGGAAATCCATCTGGCACCGCAGCAAACGGCCATCGCCCGGTCGACCCGGTCTTGACCTTCTCGCATCCAGCCACTGACTCTGCCTCGCGTAGAAACTGGCTCGGACAAGAGATGGTCGACCCAGTTGGCTCGGGTGGTCCGTGACAAAGGTGACAGAGGGATGGCAAGGAGAAGGCCACCTTTCACGCAAGGAAGGCTACCTTCCAAGTTGGCAACAACCTGGAAAAAGGGCACGCCGCGAAGGTCCCCTTTCTTCCAAACTGCCAACTCTTTGGAGGCGAACAGAAAGCAAGCAGCCCCCGAAGAGTGAAAGAAATGAAGAACAAAAGAGAGAGAAAGAGGCTGCGGACAGGGATAAGGAAGGGACTGGAGCCGCATCCTCCCCTCCCGCGGAGGGGAATGGCGGCCGGCATCCCTAACTCCCCCATCCGCCCCCCATCTCGGCGTCTGCCCGGAGGCCTCGCCGGAGCCAAGAGGAGGCAAACGGCGTGCCCCCGCACGTCGAAGCCCTCTCCAGATCCGCGCGGCAACCGTCGGACCCGTCTCATGCACGCGCGGCGACCGTGGGACCCGACCGATATTCCAGGACAGCTGGAACCGGCCGGTCCCCGTCGTCTACAGCATCACCTTCTGAAGGGTCCTCCATGCTCCGATCGCGGCGGTGCAACGCAAAGCGAAGACGAGGGAATAAGAGCAGACCGCCGGCGAAAGTCCTAAGTGTTAAGAGAGAAGGAGCACCCTTTGGTCCTTTTTATAGGCCAAGGGAGGCCACGCGCCTTAAATGACTCCCCCCTCGAAAACACGCTACAGGACCTCCCTGGGAAGGTCACCTCAAAATCCTTGCCCCCCGCCCTAGCGGGATTCGCGAAGCACCTCGACTTTCAAAGCATGGTAATATGGAAGGACGCCCGTCAGAAGTCTCCCGAATCGACGTGCGAAAACGGCGCAAAAAATATCGGCACTTTCCAACTGCCCCGGTACGCCAACCAAATCACAGCAAAGATAGCGATCAAATAAAGTAAGTTATTTGTTGCCTCCTATAAAAGCCTCTTACAACAAGGAAGACGGACAAAAAGGGGAAGGGGCAAAATAAAGTTACATCAGGCCTCGGGCCCACTTTGAAGCTCGGGAACAGCAGTAGGGGACGCGTCACCCCCGGTACCCTCGGCGACGGCCGGCCCGGACACTGACCTCGCCTGTGTGAGAACTGTCCCGGTCGTGGGCCCTCCCGAGGCTTCCGGAGCCGGTGACCCCGCTGAAGGCGATTCCTCCGGTTCCTCCCCGGCCGAAGATGAGGAGCTGGAATCTGACTCGTCCGAGTCATAACGCTGGCCATAAGGAAAATCACCTCCGGCCAGGTGCTTATTAGCATAGTTCATCGCCCGGCGATAGCCCTGCCTGAACCCCTTTCGAGAACCCCGGCGGAGCGCTACCTCGTAGTAGGGTAGGGCGGGTACAATCAGGTCGGCCGAGTAAGCTTCCGAGCCTTTATAGCGCTCGATCGCCTCCGCCTCGACCTGCCCGTCCCGAGCCCGCTCCGCCTCGGCCGCACGCTCTTCCGCCCTCGCCAAACGCTCCTCCAGCTCGGTCATCCTCCGCTCGGCCTCGGTCATCCGACCCTCCGCCCGGGCTCGGTCCGCCTCGGCCTCGGCGCGAAGGCGCTCCGCGTCCTCCGCCCGATCCTGCAGCTCGCCGCGCTCAAGCTCCCAGAGGCCATCCAGCTCGATGTGACGTTGACGCTCGTCTTCTAGACGTTTGCTCTTCCTCTCGAGCGATTCTTGGGCCCTTGTCAGCTGCTCGGCCAGTACCTCGGCTTCCCGTCGGCTCGACCGCGCCAACTCCCTGAATGCAAGGAACTGCCGCCGGAGCCCCTCGTGCTCCCCCTCGAGCCGGGCCAGTTTCCCCTCGCATCCACCAAGGGTTCAGGCGAGCTTCGACCGCTCCGCCTCCGTCCGGGCGTGCGCCTCTGCCATCACGGCCGCTGTCCGAGCTATAACCAGGCCGCCCTCCATCAGGATGTCAAGGACCCCGGCAGGAGTGCTGCGCTTTTCTCCCCCCCTCGTCCTATCGGCGATCGACCGACAAATCCGGTACAGATCACCCGAGACACCAAGCCTGACCAGAGCTTCCGGCAAAGGGGACCGCTCCACCCTGGGCACCCCGTCAGAAGGCCCTGTTGTGGCGGCGAAACTAACCGCCCCGCGCACCACGGTCGGTTGGGGTTGCAACGCCTCCCCGGGCGAACCCCCACCCTCGACCGGCGCCGCGGGACCAATGGCACCAGAAACTGCCGGCACTTGGGGTTGCGACGCCCCCGCGGGCACACCCCCATCTGCACCGACCGAACTCTCGGTCCCAGTGCCGGCCACGCCGGCATCGGCCCCTTCTGTCCCTACAGAGGGGAGAGCCGACCCATCACCTCCCTCTGCGGGGCCCCTGGTCTCCTCGGCCCCCTCTCGCTCGGCAGATGGGAGAGCCAGCCCAGAAGGGTCGGCCCCATCCTGCCCCCGAGAGGGGAGCGCCGCCGGGCCAGAGTCGCCCCCGACGGTGGTAGGAAGACCGGCTTTCCTGGCCCTCTTCCTGGCCTTCGCGGCCTCCCGCAATTTCCCCACCAGGGGATCCTTGCGCTTCAGGCCGATCGATCGAGAAGTCCCCTCGGGGGCCGCCCCCTTGCCCTTATCTCGGGCATGAGCGCGACCCGCCGAGACATCAGGTTCGTCGGCTGCCGAGTCTTCTCCCAGATCGATGACCTCGGCCGCCTCCTCCAGAGGCTCTCGCCTCACATCTGCAACAAGAAGAAGCCCCGGTCAGGAGGAGGAAAAAGAGTTACCACCCCAGAAGAAGAGCCTCAAGAGCCGTACCTGACGACGTCAACCGCGAGAGAAGACACCGTTCGATGTTCTCCGGCGTCACCAGCTCCTCGGTCGATTGGCGATTCTCCAGCAGACGGGCAGCCTGCTGCTCCACGTGGGGAGGGAACTCCTCCTGGCGAGGGGGCAGATTCGGGAGAAAATTGGGCGAGGTCCGGCATCTCCAGATCTCGTCCGTCGCCACCGCCTTCACCCAGAAGAATTGAGTCTTCCACCCCTTGTGCGAAGAATCCTTCGCCGCGAGCGAGATGCAGCTCCTGTTCCTTCGCGCCTGGATGAAGTAAAAACCTTTCCCAGCCGATGGATGTGCCTTCAACTCGAAGAAGAAGTGGAAAAGGTCTAGAGACGGGAAGATGCCGCGTTGATGGCACAAGATCCCAAAGGCAGAAAGAAGAAGATAGGAGTTGGCCACCAACTGGATAGGCGCCAACCGGAAAAAAGTGAGAAGCTACAGTACGTAAGGATCAAAAGGAAGCCGAATCCACTCTTCCAGGCCAAAAGAAAGGTGCAAATGTGCCCATCGCGGTCATCCAGACTCGTCTCATACGGAGTGGCGGCAGCAAAGCTATAGCGGAGAGGCAGACGGAAACGGTGCTCCAGCCTCCGCACCTCCGCTTCTCCCAACTCGCTACAGTTGGGGACGGGATCGCGCCTCACGGGCACAAGCTCCGGACTCTGATCCGCCATCGGATCGGGAGAAGATCCCTCGTACGAGCTTGAAGACTCCGGGGGAGAAGGAAGCTGCCGGACCGCCTCCGCGGTTATCCTCGCCAACTCTTCAAACGCCGCCGCAAGGCTCCGCGTCTCCGCTGTGCTCTCACGGCGCATCAAGAAGCAAGGAAAGTCTAAAACCCTGGAAGCCTAGAATGATGAACAGCGCCCCCTATAAACCCCTGAGGGTGGCGGCGCGCCGTTCCGTTCTCCGGGAAAAAGGGGGGCCCCTTCGTTTCAAATCCGTCAGGATCATCATTACGGGCCTCGGCGACCGCTATAAGCGGCTCCATAACGCCAACGGAATTCCACCCACCTGAGCCACGCCGGTCCGAAGCCTCGAAAAACTACTCATCCGAGCCTCCTTGGCTCGGGAGTAGGAGGGGGACAAGTGGAGAGGGGGATTTCCGCAGCCCACCACAAAGGCAGCCCAACAAGACCTACAAGGTCCAACCGGGCGAGCCCACCCAAGTGATAGCCCACAGGGCCCACTTCGGGAGAAAAGCCCAATAAATAAAGACTCGAGGAACCAACTCTCCCCGGCGGCCTTCTAGGCTCGGAGGGCCCGAGACAACGGTCAGGTCGCATGGAAGGTCCGGTCTAAAGCCCACTCTCCGACCGAGAGAAAGAGGCTCCAGCCGACCTATCCGACCCCACCTTCGCCGGGCCATGCCTATCGCTCGGACACGAGCTAGCATCCCCGTAGCTCGGTGAGACCGCTTGATTATCTGCAGGTGCGGCCGTTCAGAGTCCTCCGCCAGCGGGAGAGTCACGGGAGCTGCCGAACTCCAAGGGGATAACGCCCCCACGATCCGGCCATGAAAGCCCCCGCTGAAGACGTAACTCCCGTCGGGAAGCCCTCAGCTCACCGGACTCTTAAAAGGCGACGCACTATTTAAGCCAGGGATACCCTCCGGAAGATGGTAAGATGAACTAGCCATTCACATACCCTAAGCTCCTGAGCACGATTCGCTTCACCCTTGGTGGAGAGGATTCTCGCGCATCAGCTCTCTCCTCCCCCCGTTATCGCTTCCACCATCGCTCTACTGGACTTAGCCATCGGAGGGTTTTACCCCAGGGAGATCCCCTGGGCCCTCTGATACGTTTCCCTTCTCTTGCAGAAACATCTTCTGGTGATCTACAGCCCGCTCAGGACACAGCGCGAGATTCCGCCTCTTCAGTGTGTAAATGAACTCCACACTAAACAGCAAGCTGAATCAGAATTAAAAGTGTAGTCACTGTTTAGTTTAACACTCAGCATGCTCAGACTAATGTAGGCTGACTAGATGCAAGTGAACAAAGACAGCCTAAGAGAGTGTTTTAATTAGACTCTCAAAAAGACACTTAGCGCATGAAGAATGGTTCGTTGAAAATCTAGTTGCAAACTGAAAGGATGAAGTACAGTATGACCATATAGCGAACAAAAACCAATCAGCCTCTTAATCAGAAGAATCAGTGAGCGGGGGAAAGAGATAAGGAACAATCACACGAAGCAAACCACATCACACTGGATTTTTAGGTGGTTTGGCTAGACACCAGTCCACCTACGTCCACCCCTTACTCCAAATCGAAGTGAGGCTACCCTTGCTGAAGCAAGAGCAAGCAGACTCAGTCTGCAAACATACGCTGCCTAACAGCTTGCCTTGAGGGAGATAAATCCCTCGACATGGTATTGCTTCCAACAAGACCAGCACCCGAGCTCTGTTGTCCACAGAACTAGAACCTGAGGCAAACCTCCCTTCCTCCAAACCGGAGGGGAACCACTAGTGACACCCCATCACTAGCAACCGGAGACACCGTCTCCCTTCTTCAGCAAATGTAGAAGGGACATGAACAGCAACCCACTGCTCACCAAAACCCAGAGAATTAGATCCTCCCTTCCTCTGAATCCACAGAGGGAAACTGTGAGTGACACCCAATCACTGACAACCGGAGACCCAAGTCTCCCTTCTCCTGAACACACAGGAGGAAACCCAATCCCAAACCAGGGAATCAAAAACCATAAAATGAATGATAAAGAAGAGCAAAAGAAAAACCCAAAAGGAAGAAACAAAAACAGATGAAGCTTCGTAGGAGCAACTTGAGTTAGATCAGATCCAGGAACCAATACAATTCTGATCTTCAAGGAGTTTCTAAGCTTTCACGATCTCCTTCTCTCTGAATTGCTCTTCTTTCTGCTCTCTTCTCTGCCGGCTCCTTCTATTTCTCTCCTTTTCTCTTGATTTTATTTTCTCTGCTCTTCACTCTCAGCTCTCCCTTATTCTTCTACTGGCTTTCTTCTCTGGCGGCTACTACCTCCTTTTTTCTTTTCTTGCGCCACCCTCTATTTGGAGGAGGAAGACTCCTTTCTTATTTATAGAACAGGGGCTCTGTAAACACTTTTTGGATAAGTGTTTTGATTCCATAGGTATATCATTAGGCCACATGGCAGAAGAGAGAATGTTCCTCAGCCAGACTGGCCTTGGATCACGTGCCCCATCATATGCTCCCTTGGGCTCATGTGCCACTCACCTGCCCTTCCTGGGAACACGTGCCAGTGATTGGGATGGAACTCACATGTTATCATAATCCCAGTCACATGCCTTGAGCTGCTGAAGATCTGTTTGATCTTTAATTTTAAAGAGTTGATGACTTTAGTCACGCATTTCATCAAACACTTCCTTCTGCTATAGTGGCCTCAGTTCCCAGCAGCTGCATCGACCTTGGTGAGCTTCTCAATATGTGCATTAATTTGATTGAGTTTAACCACAATATGTTCTTCGACCTTGTTAAATGGAGCTTTGGTCTTCTGCTTCGAGTTTCCTCGTAGGTACACTGACCTTCATGAGCAAAGAACACTGATGTGCACCGACTTGTGGGTCTTGTAGTGTTGATGTGCATCGACCTTGTCAGCATCGAACACTTCATCTACATGTCTAGGAAGGGCACCTGCATCGACCTTAAAGGCACTCCAAAATATGTGCATCCACCTTAGGTGAATGGTGTTCTTCAGCTGCACTGAGCTTATCAACAAGGATTTCCTCATCCGCACTGATCTTGCTAACAGATTGGAGAAAGTAGCACATACCTCTCTTCATAGTTGATTGATGTGCATTGACCTTCCTCTTGAAGTTGCTTAATGTGCACCGACCTCAGATAGCAGATTGAAAAATATTGCACAGACCTTTACTCTGAACTGGCTAAGGTGCATCGACCTTGCTAGCATATTAGAAAAGTTGCACAGACCTTATGTACTTGAACCAGAACATGCACCGACCCTCTTTTTAGAGTTAATCAATGTGCATTGACTTTGCTTCTGCAGTAACTGAGGTAGCATTGACCTTCAGATTGAAGTAGCATCGACCTTGTATATGCATAATGCAAAATGTGCATCGACCTTCATTCTGTGCAAGGCTAACTAGCATCGACCTTCATTCATCAACCACAGAAGCTGCATCGACCTTAGCTCTCCATATGAACAGTACATCCATTGACCTTTGTTCTGAAATAATTGAAGTAGCATCGACCTTATTTCATCAACCACAGAAGCCGCATCGACCTTAGCTGTCAGCTTGCACTGTCTTGGACTTTGACTTGCCAACCAAGATTATTGACAATTCTCATTGGCTGTGCATTGACTTTATTGACCATGTTGACTTTTCTAGTTGACTGTGCATTGACTTCTGATTTTAACTCACTTTCAACCTGTACTTTGTGCAACTCGAACACCTCAACAACACAAGTAGAGTCATTAGAGCATATGCATGATTCTTTATGAACAGACCACATTGATTGATCATATTAAAGAGTATACATGACTGGAGAGGGGGATTTCCACAGCCCACCACAAAGGCAGCCCAACAAGACCTACAAGGTCCAACCGGGCGAGCCCACCCAAGTGATAGCCCACAGGGCCCACTTCGGGAGAAAAGCCCAATAAATAAAGACTCGAGGAACCAACTCTCCCCGGCGGCCTTCTAGGCTCGGAGGGCCCGAGACAACGGTCAGGTCGCACGGAAGGTCCGGTCTAAAGCCCACTCTCCGACCGAGAGAAAGAGGCTCCAGCCGACCTATCCGACCCCACCTTCGCCGGGCCATGCCTATCGCTCGGACACGAGCTAGCATCCCCGTAGCTCGGTGAGACCGCTTGATTATCTGCAGGTGCGGCCGTTCAGAGTCCTCCGCCAGCGGGAGAGTCACGGGAGCTGCCGAACTCCAAGGGGATAACGCCCCCACGATCCGGCCATGAAAGCCCCCGCTGAAGACGTAACTCCCGCCGGGAAGCCCTCAGCTCACCGGACTCTTAAAAGGTGACGCACTATTTAAGCCAGGGATACCCTCCGGAAGATGGTAAGATGAACTAGCCATTCACATACCCTAAGCTCCTGAGCACGATTCGCTTCACCCTTGGTGGAGAGGATTCTCGCGCATCAGCTCTCTCCTCCCCCCGTTATCGCTTCCACCATCGCTCTACTGACTTAGCCATCGGAGGGTTTTACCCCAGGGGGATCCCCTGGGCCCTCTGATACGTTTCCCGTCTCTTGCAGAAACATCTTCTGGTGATCTACAGCCCGCTCAGGACACAGCGCGAGATTCCGCCTCTTCATCTGGCGCTGTCTGTGGGAAACGCACGAAGAGTCAAGATGGTGAGAAAAAGCTCAGGGAGGAGATCCGCCGGCGGGGCAGGTAAGGCTGTGGCAGCGGCGGGAGGCGTCCCCCCTAGGGTCTCGCAGAGCCCCCCCTCCAACGCCAGCATCCCCACTAACGGACCACCACCCCCCCCGGCGGAGACAGGGGCACCCCTCGACGGTGGCGCCAACGCCTTCCAAGCCCTCAACGAGAAGATGGACGTCCTCGTGGAGCTCATGAGGGCCCAGGTGGCCCGGGAAGCGAGGTCCCGCGCCCCGTCAGGAAGTCCCCCTCGAAGGAGTGCAACGCAGCACACCGCCGGAGGCCGCTTCACCCTTCGCGGCCGACAGCTCCTCCGCAACGACGTCGGAGGACCCTCGCAAGCTCCGCCTGCAGAGCAAGAGGCTTCCTCCACGCCGAGGAGAGGGAAGCAGGGGGCGAGGCCGCCGCGCCCGGGCACCAGTGCTCAGGGAGATCGCCACGACGCCCCCCCAGCCCCACACGCGGCCACAGCCGGAACTGTCCCTCCGGCTACGAGATTTTGAAAGACGGTTCGCAGAGCAAGACCGTGCTCTCCGCGCCCTTCAGAAGACCTCTTTCCCGGAGGACGAGGAGAAATCCCCTTTCCTCGAGTACATCTTGAAGGCAGAGGTCTCTCCTAGAGCCTCCATCCCAACCTTCAAGCTCTACGACGGCCAGGGCGACCCAGCCGACCACTACGACAGCTTCGACGCCCTGGTGACCCTGCATGGAACGCCGGATCCCATCAAGTGCCGAGCCTTCGCGGCCACCCTGGTCCAGGGCGCTCAGGCATGGTTCCGAGCCCTCGCCCCGGGGTCCATCCGAGACTTCAGGCAATTCGGGCGAATTTTCAAGGAGAGCTTCGCCGGTAGCGCCCCC
The DNA here is from genome assembly GCA_022559845.1 of Amorphophallus konjac. Taxonomy (NCBI): domain Eukaryota; kingdom Viridiplantae; phylum Streptophyta; class Magnoliopsida; order Alismatales; family Araceae; genus Amorphophallus; species Amorphophallus konjac. The sequence goes on along the minus strand of CM040126.1, from coordinate 339,815,099 downwards.
CCAAGGTCAGTAGCGGGGCTCCTGGCTCTCAAACAGGCGCAAGGGGAGAGGCTCCGGACTTACGTCCATCGATTTAAATCGAAAGCCCTTAGGATCCCCCGCCTGGATGTGGCCTCAGCCACAACCGCACTGACCGGGGGCACCCGGGACAAGAATCTCCGCCGCGAGCTTGTCCTCCACCCTCCCTCGACCCTTGCCGAGCTAGTGACACTGGCACTGCGCCACGCCGAGTGCGAAGAAGTACTCAACGCCTGCCGAGACACAACCGGCTCGGGTCGGGAGGGGGACAAAAAGCGGACCTCCGAGACAAATCCTGGCTCGAGTAAGAAGCGCGATCGAGAAGGAGAGCGCAAGAGAAAGTACGAGCGGTATACCCCCTTGACCGCACCAGTCTACGAGATCTATGAAGACATCAAAGACTCGGGACTTCTCCGCCAGCCCGAGCCGATGAGGTCGAAGAACCGCAAGCGGGACAGGCATTGCCTGTTCCACGGCGACCACGGGCACCACACCGGAGATTGCCATCAGCTCCAAGAGGAGATCGAGCGCCTCATCCGTCTGGGGCATCTAGCCCGGTTTACAACCGGGCACAAAGAAGACCGAGACGCCGCAGAGGAGATCGACAACGCCCCCCGAGGGGTCCACATCAACGTCATGTCCGGAGGAGCGGCATCGGGAGGCGACACCAGCCGAGGAAGGAAACGTCATGCCGAGCGGGCCAGCCGAGCCTTAGAGCCCCCCAAAGGCCCGCCAATGGAGCCCCAGGTCATAGTCTTCTCCGACCAAGACCTGGAAGGGCTGAGTACCCCGCATGACGATGCCCTCGTTATCTCGGCCACGATAAATCACTGCAATGTAGACAGGATTTTGGTTGATAATGGGAGCGCCCCCGATGTATTATCTTATGACTGTTTTCTCAAGATGGGGGAAGACCCATCCAAGCTCCGCCCGATCCGAACACCCCTGTGCGGGTTTAATGGCCTGGCCACCTACCCCGAGGGAGCCCTAAGCCTGCCGGTCACTATCGGCACCCCACCCAAAACCGTTACGGTCATAGTGGACTTCATAGTGATTAAAGGTATGATAGCGTACAACGCCATTTTCGGCCGAAAAATTCTCAGCCGAATAAAGGCCGTACCATCTACCTATCACCAAAAAATGAAGTTTCCCACCAAAAATGGGTTGGGGGAAGTCCGAGGTAACCAGGCCACGGCTAGAAGGTGCTACAATATCTCGGTGGAAGCCTCAAGGCCGGACGGGAAGGATAAGGGCCCCAGGGGAGTCGAAGGAAAAACCGTGACCACCGAGCCCGGTGGCGAATTATTAACGGTATTCTTGAACGACGACCCGGCCCTTGGAGTGAGGATCGGTTCCGACCTACCACCGAAGGAACAGCAGCAATACAAGGAGTTTCTTTCTGGGTACGTCCGGGTCTTCGCATGGTCCGATGATCAACTCCCTGGTATACCAGAGGAAACTGTGATGCACAAGCTCAACCTCGATGCCACCGTGAGAGCCGTACAGCAGCGGAGGAGGAAGCATGCGCCCGAGAAACAGGCGATCATCAAGGCGCAGGTCACCAAGGGACAAGAGACTGGTCTTTTCAGACCGGTCCTGTACCCAACGTGGCTAGCCAACGTCGTCCTGGTGCCGAAGACCACCGGCAAATGGCGAATGTGCGTAGACTTCACCGATCTGAACAAGGCCACCCCCAAGGACTGCTATCCGCTACCGAGCATCGACCAACTGGTTGACTCAACCTCGGGCAACGAGATACTCAGTTTCCTGGATGCCTATTCGGGTTATCATCAGATCCGAATGAACCCTGAAGATGTCGAGAAGACCGCTTTCATCACCGACTACGGCGTGTACTGCTACACCCGGATGCCCTTCGGATTGAAGAATGCTGGAGCCACATACCAGCGACTGGTCAACCATATGTTCGAGGGACAGTTAGGTCGGAACGTCGAGGCCTACATCGACGACATGCTCGTCAAGACCCCGAAGGCTCACGATCACCTCACCGACCTGACCGAGACTTTCGGCACCCTCATGAAGTACGGCATGAAGCTCAACCCCGCCAAGTGTGCCTTTGGAGTAAGATCCGAAAAGTTCCTGGGTTTCCTGGTCACTCAGCGGGGGATCGAAGCAAACCCTGACAAGGTCCAAGCCATCCTGGACATGCGCCCGCCCACGTGCATTAAAGACGTCCAGCGTCTGACGGGGCGTGTCGCCGCTCTCAGTCGTTTCCTGTCCCGTGCGGCCGAACGATGCTTGCCCTTCTTCAAGCTAATGAGGGGGCCTAAAATAGCGTCTGCTACATTCGCATGGGACGGGGAATGCCAGACAGCGTTCGCCGAGCTCAAAGAGCTCCTAGCTTCACCCCCGGTGCTTTCCAAGCCCGTTGCGGGCGAGGTTTTGCTGCTCTATCTCTCGGCGACGCCATCAACGGTCAGCTCGGTCCTAGTCAGAAATGACTCGGGAGTCGAGAGGCCGGTCTACTACACCAGCAAGGTGCTCGGCGAGGCCGAGCGGAGGTACCCCGCAACCGAGAAACTCGTGCTAGCGTTGGTTACCTCCGCGAAGCGCCTCCGACCCTACTTCCAGGGGCATCCCATCACCGTGCTAACCGGCGAGCCACTGAAGAAGATTGTGGCCCACCCCGAGGCCTCGGGGCGACTTGTCAAATGGGCCATCATGCTCGGGGCATACGACATCTCGTATCGGCCACGATCAGCTATCAAGGGGCAAGCGCTCGCCGACTTCATCGCCGAGAGCACCGCTCCGGTCGAGGACAGGCCTCCGACAGCAACCGGGCCAACCTGGGAGCTGTTCGTCGATGGATCGTCCAACTCGGTCGGCAGCGGCGCAGGGATCCTCCTAAGGTCCCCCGAAGGAATAGAGTTGCAGTACGCCCTAAAGTTCAACTTTCCGGCGTCCAACAATGCTTCCGAGTACGAGGCCCTTATCTCGGGGGCCCGCATGGCCCGACGGTTGGGGGCTGAGCGAGTCAGGATCCACACCGACTCCCAGCTGGTCGCAAGCCAGGTCAGTGGCGAGTACGAAGCTCAGGAGGCACCTATGATCAAATACCTCCAGTTGGTCCGGAGCCTGGCCCAGCAGTTCCAGGAGTTCGAGGTAGTCCGAATAGCTCGGGAGCAAAACTCTCGGGCGGACGCCCTCTCCCGACTGGCCTCCTCCCTAGACCCGGAAGGTACACGATCGGTCCTCCTAGAAGAGCTAGAGCGCCCGAGCATAGACTCGGAGCTCCTCGCCATTGACTCGGCCACTCCTGACGACTGGCACTCCCCCTACCTATCCTGGCTACGAGACTCCCAGGAACCCTCCGACTCTCGAGAAGCCCGCCGGATGAAGTACCAAGCTCGCCGCTTCGTCATCCTCGACAACGCCCTCTACCGAAGATCGTTCTCCGGGCCCCTTCTGAAGTGCCTCGGCCCCGACGAAGCGAGCCAAGCTATTGAGGAGATTCATCGAGGCCTGTGCGGAGCACATTTAGGAGGTCGGTCGCTGGCCAGATTCCTGCTAAGGCAAGGATACTGGTGGCCGACCCTCCAGCGCGACTGCACGGCTTACGTGCAACATTGCGACCGTTGCCAGCGGTTCGACCATTTGGTCCACCAGCCGGCCACGGAACTTGTCACCCTTACCGAGCCCTACCCTTTCGCTCGGTGGGGGATCGACATCCTTGGGCCATTCCCAACGGCTCAATCCCAGAAGAAGTTCATCATCGTCGCCATCGACTACTTCACCAAGTGGATCGAGGCTGAAGCAACAGCGAGGATCACCGAGACAGTCGTCTGGGGTTTCGTATGGAAATCGATCATTTGTCGCTTCGGCATCCCCCGAGTGATAGTGAGCGATAACGGGCGGCAATTCGACTCTCGATACTTCCGAGATAGATGTGCCGACCTAAATATCCGCAACCACTTCACTTCGGTCGCCCACCCTCAGGCCAACGGGCTGGTTGAAAATGCCAACAAGACCATCTTGAAGGGCATAAAAACCAGACTCGGCAAGGCTAAGGTGTAAGACCCCAAATTCTTTAGAAATTTATTTGGAAAGTTATTTGTAATTATTTAGAATTTATTTGAAGTTATTCGAAATTAATGAGAATTATCCAAATTAATTAGATTAATTAATTAATTAATAGAATAAGTCATTTTTCTACTATTTTATAAAAATCCCCAAAAATCACATCTTCTACTATTAATTTATCAACTTTGTCTTCTACAATTAAGCCTAATAAAATCGTTTATTAAGCCGAATTAGCGAACTAAGTCTTCCGAACTTAATATTTAATTAATTACGGAATAGTAGAAGGGGAATTTTATCTAACATATAAAAATTCATAAAAATAGTAATTAAATAATAGGTGCTTCGACTAACACTTTTGTCTTCTTGGAGTAAGCCTAATTAAATCATTATCTATCCCTAATCAGTGGATTAAGCCTGACTTACAACCCACCTAACCCAAATTCGTATTCACTATTCACCCAAACTTTGAACATCAAATTCGACCTGATTACTCAACCAAATGATATGAAATCAGGGGCAAATGGAAGGCAACAATGTAAGGAACATTTACCCTCAATCAATTTGAGGTAAACTTAGCCCCAAAACGTGCTGCCGACATAGTTTGGTCAAGTCAAGGATTTCGGCGCCGTTTCTAAACTCGTAGCTTGCAGCAGCAAATACTCCCAATTCAGAAGGCTCCAGAAGCTCTATGAGCTATCAAAATGAATCCCTACGAGTCTTCTTTCATTTGGCTACTGTGGGGTTCGCTGAAATTTTGGATCTGGAGAGATCTAGTTCGATTTGTGGAAGTGGGTCAGTAGGCCGTTGGCTTCCCTTCATCCTTCTTTGATCAATCGATTGAGGTAGGAATTCTCAACCAAATCTTGATCATGAGTATAGCAAATTGTACCTCTCATCGAGCTCTTTCCATTGGTGGCAAAAGCCCCAATTTTCATTAGGTATCTGTGGAGATATCGAGGTTTTAGTGAGGTGCTGTCAAGTTGTTCTTTATTCTAGGTTTCGAGTTCCTTCTTCAATTTGAGGTAGGTGATAACAGCCCAACTTCTAATTAACATACATGAATGTAATCAATAGCATGTTAGCTTTCTTTTGACATCAAAATCCCCAATTTTTATAGATCATGCCTAGAGTATTTCGTGTGTTATTAGAAGCATGCTAGCAAGCTAGACTTTCCTTGTGTTCTTCATAGAATATGTTGTATTTCATTGGATTCCTATCGAAATTCGTGATTTAAAATTGTGTTTTATGACCCTAGGATGCATATTAATAACCCTAGAGTCTTTGGTTATGATCCCAATACTTTTAGACCCCAAATTCTTGGAGTTTTTCATAGCTTTTTGGGTCTGGAAACCCAGGGGTCGACCCACGGGTCGACCCATTTCAGCCCTGCAAGCAGCAGCCTGCTGCCTTGCATGGGTCGACCCAATGGGTCGACCCACAGCCTGCAGGGGTCGACCCATGGGTCGACCCATGCAGCCAGGAAGCCAGGGGTCGACCCAGGGGTCGACCCATCGCTGGAAATTTTCCAGGGGTCGACCCAAAGGGTCGACCCATGCATTGTAAACCCGTTTTTTTTGATGATTTGACCCGGGGATCAATCCGGATCATCGGGGAATCAAACCATTCAACCTAATCACATTAAAAACTACATTTTTGAGGAACTAATGACCTATTCATGTACCCTTTTTAGTTTCAATTAACATTGGTCCATACATGCAAACTTAGTGTAAAAACACACCGTTTATCATCTTCATTTCAATGCATACAAGATTAATTAGAAACCCACATAATTAGTGGTTAATGGCGTAACTAAATCTCTGTTAATGCATTCTATTTCACTCCTGTGGGAGTTGTTCTTTGCCTTATTATCTTGAATCAACTTCTTGGCAATTGTCTTAATGCAAATGATAATGGTTAATCATGATATCCTAACTTGGTGATTATGATTAATATGTTGTTTAGCTTGTTTGATTGCTGCTGTTTTACAGTAGCGCAGCACGATTAACTCTTGTTGTGACTTGATTTCAATCTCCTTGATGATTATACTTACCTTGAAATTCTGGAAATGAATCTCCTTCCTACTTGAAGTATTTATTGCTACTTAGTTTAAACCTTGGAATTCTGACCATAAACTGTGAAAGTCTAGATTCGTGGGATCTTTGATCCAAAAGAAATCAATGCCTGGCAAACAATTAAGGGCTCGGTCTGGTCCTGGGAAGAGCGCCCGAACACTACGTGTACCCCCGGGGAGGTGAATGACTAGGTGTGGCATTTGGCACCAGTACTTGACATGTGTTAAATCTAGGACTGTCCACTACTCTCTCCACTACTCTCTACATTACTTTCTACTACTTTTCACTTTCCACTCGTCACTGTTCTATACTCTACTTGTGGTTACTGTACTTGCTCATTACTTGGACGTGGAAATGAAATTACATACGTGCTTGACATGACTTGAATTGACTTGATATGGCCAACTTTTTATCATTATGATGGAAATCTCAGTTCAAGATTCAAAATTCACGAGCTTTGTGGGTTTGATGAGATCGACAGTTTACACAAAATCTGAGCTGAACCTTCTCCGAGTCAGGAAGTTTGACGGAACAAGCATCTCCGAGTGATCGGCAAGCAGCTTCATCAACAAATGCAATCAAATGGGCCATTCCATGCTAATCGTCTCATTTTATTGGGCCGTATACATGGGCCTAATGGGTCATCTCTATGAAATTTTATTCACAATAAAAGAGTCTTATTATGTATTTTAGTCTTTCGGTGTCTTTAAGTATTCCTAGGGAATCATGATAAGAAGGTATTAAGTGTTAAGGAGTCTTATTATGTATTTTGATGTTTCCGATAGGGTGTCTTTTAGTATTCCTAGGAAGTCATGATACTAAGTGGTAAGTGTCTCTTAATCTTCCTTGTATGCCTATATAAGAGTCTTGTATCCCACGGTGGAAAAACAGTGAATGAAGATCTATTTTTGGAACCCATGTGAGTCCCACGTAGGGGGACCTTTCCCCCTCCCTTATCTTCTTCCCTTCACCCCCCTGCAATTCCCATGGCCGCTAGTGCCTTTTCCTCCTTCCCTCTCCACGGGTGCGATGCCCACTTCTTCCCTCCCTCAACCACGGGTGAGTGATGCCCTTCGTCTAATTCTCTCTCTCTCTCTCTCTATCTCTATCTCTCTCCAATTCTCTCTCATCCCCACCCCAAATTCGGAATCCACTCTCTCTCCTCTCTTTCACCTCTAATTAAGACCCCTCCCCCTTCCCTATACCCCTCATTTAAGTCCCCTCCCCTCCCCTAGGTAGAACTCCCACTCCCTAGGCATTCTCTCCCCTTCCCCACACAACCTTTCGTCTTCCCAGGCACCCTTTCATCTCCCCAAGGCCCAATTTCGAATTTGGGTGTTCCCTCCTCTCTCTCTCACCACCCCATTACCTCCCCACCTCCCAAAAGCACCCCCCTGCAACCCCAGCCACGTCCATCCCCCCCCCCTCCCTTAACCCAAACCCACAAATCCCTTCCATCCCCCTTAATCCCCCCCTCCTCAATCAGCTCCATTCGCAGGCAGAAATCAAGCCCGAGTTGCAGTCGATATTGGGAGCAGTTCCAGGCAGAATCGGCTTCCGGGTTCTTCATCAAAAACGTACGTTGGCGAGTCTTCTGACCAGGCGAGGTGGAATCGTCCTCTTCCGAGTTCGTGAGCATCGGCAGTGGCCAATCTCCCACGACTGCGCAGGAGGCTCCTGAACCCGACCAGAAGCTGAGGAAGACCACCACCACGCCCAACCCTGACGGAATCCGACTCCGAGCTGTTCAGAAAAGTTCCTCCCCTCTCTGTCAGCTCTCAGGAACAGAAGGCGGTTCGTCGATCGGAGCTCAAGGTGTGAAGTTATCAATTTCCTACCACTGTTGGGTCATTCTGTCCACCGATCCCCTCCTCCGACCCGTCCCCACTCAACGGGACCTGCACGTCCACACCGACATCCGACTGAGGCGAGACCAGTGCCGCTGGAAAGTAGTCGTCCCCACGATTCCAACGCCACCTGCTGCGCACCAAATGGAGTTCGGGATTGCTCGTGGTGTCCATGTCAAGCCGCTGTTCAGAAGCTGCCCCTGCACAGAACCAGAACGGGGTCCCCGCTCAGTCGTCCGTGGCGACCAGGTTCGGGCGGAACCAAAATTCAGAAAAATTGTGCTGCATCCCTACCCTGTTACGAAGCCAACGGCACCAACCGCGCCTCCGGCAAAATTCCAGAGTGCGATCTACAGCCACTTCAACAGCTGCTGGTCACAGATTCCAGAACCGGGCTGATAAAAGAATTTGGAGAAATATGAAAGAAGAGTCAGTTTTATGCCCGACGTTAATTCGTTTCACATCAAGTGGTATCAGAGCTTAGGGAATCGGGCCGTCCCATCGGACCGAGATCCTGAGCTTTGAGGTTCGAGGTCGAACCTCCTCCAAGCGGAGGAGTATGATGGAAATCTCAGTTCAAGATTCAAAATTCACGAGCTTTGTGGGTTTGATGAGATCGACAGTTTACACAAAATCTGAGCTGAACCTTCTCCGAGTCAGGAAGTTTGACGGAACAAGCATCTCCGAGTGATCGGCAAGCAGCTTCATCAACAAATGCAATCAAATGGGCCATTCCATGCTAATCGTCTCATTTTATTGGGCCGTATACATGGGCCTAATGGGTCATCTCTATGAAATTTTATTCACAATAAAAGAGTCTTATTATGTATTTTAGTCTTTCGGTGTCTTTAAGTATTCCTAGGGAATCATGATAAGAAGGTATTAAGTGTTAAGGAGTCTTATTATGTATTTTGATGTTTCCGATAGGGTGTCTTTTAGTATTCCTAGGAAGTCATGATACTAAGTGGTAAGTGTCTCTTAATCTTCCTTGTATGCCTATATAAGAGTCTTGTATCCCACGGTGGAAAAACAGTGAATGAAGATCTATTTTTGGAACCCATGTGAGTCCCACGTAGGGGGACCTTTCCCCCTCCCTTATCTTCTTCCCTTCACCCCCCTGCAATTCCCATGGCCGCTAGTGCCTTTTCCTCCTTCCCTCTCCACGGGTGCGATGCCCACTTCTTCCCTCCCTCAACCACGGGTGAGTGATGCCCTTCGTCTAATTCTCTCTCTCTCTCTCTCTATCTCTATCTCTCTCCAATTCTCTCTCATCCCCACCCCAAATTCGGAATCCACTCTCTCTCCTCTCTTTCACCTCTAATTAAGACCCCTCCCCCTTCCCTATACCCCTCATTTAAGTCCCCTCCCCTCCCCTAGGTAGAACTCCCACTCCCTAGGCATTCTCTCCCCTTCCCCACACAACCTTTCGTCTTCCCAGGCACCCTTTCATCTCCCCAAGGCCCAATTTCGAATTTGGGTGTTCCCTCCTCTCTCTCTCACCACCCCATTACCTCCCCACCTCCCAAAAGCACCCCCCTGCAACCCCAGCCACGTCCATCCCCCCCCCCCTCCCTTAACCCAAACCCACAAATCCCTTCCATCCCCCTTAATCCCCCCCTCCTCAATCAGCTCCATTCGCAGGCAGAAATCAAGCCCGAGTTGCAGTCGATATTGGGAGCAGTTCCAGGCAGAATCGGCTTCCGGGTTCTTCATCAAAAACGTACGTTGGCGAGTCTTCTGACCAGGCGAGGTGGAATCGTCCTCTTCCGAGTTCGTGAGCATCGGCAGTGGCCAATCTCCCACGACTGCGCAGGAGGCTCCTGAACCCGACCAGAAGCTGAGGAAGACCACCACCACGCCCAACCCTGACGGAATCCGACTCCGAGCTGTTCAGAAAAGTTCCTCCCCTCTCTGTCAGCTCTCAGGAACAGAAGGCGGTTCGTCGATCGGAGCTCAAGGTGTGAAGTTATCAATTTCCTACCACTGTTGGGTCATTCTGTCCACCGATCCCCTCCTCCGACCCGTCCCCACTCAACGGGACCTGCACGTCCACACCGACATCCGACTGAGGCGAGACCAGTGCCGCTGGAAAGTAGTCGTCCCCACGATTCCAACGCCACCTGCTGCGCACCAAACGGAGTTCGGGATTGCTCGTGGTGTCCATGTCAAGCCGCTGTTCAGAAGCTGCCCCTGCACAGAACCAGAACGGGGTCCCCGCTCAGTCGTCCGTGGCGACCAGGTTCGGGCGGAACCAAAATTCAGAAAAATTGTGCTGCATCCCTACCCTGTTACGAAGCCAACGGCACCAACCGCGCCTCCGGAAAAATTCCAGAGTGCGATCTACAGCCACTTCAACAGCTGCTGGTCACAGATTCCAGAACCGGGCTGATAAAAGAATTTGGAGAAATATGAAAGAAGAGTCAGTTTTATGCCCGACGTTAATTCGTTTCACATCACATTATCTCCTGTAGTAAATTCTTGTCTTACTATTCTATTCATTATATTTCTTGACCTCGCAAGATCTTTGAATTTCGTTTCGTGATATCATCGTTATCTTTTTATTGTTTTTATCATTTGTAGCATGACATTTTGAAAATGTAATTAAACTGTTAATCACTTATACATGTCTGTTATTTCCTACTGAGCGTTAGCTCACACCCCATTGTTTCCCCCTTTCCAGGCTTTTCAGGTGACGCGCTTACCGATGGGGAAGGGCAGGTGTGATGTCTTGAGTGTATCAGTTCTAGTGTGTTAGTAGTGTGTTATCCTTCTTTAGTTGTGTTTTGGAGAGCTTTTAGTCTCAGTCATGTTATTGAGTTTTAGTGGTTGTTTATTCCAGTTGTATTAAGTTGAACTTGAGGATTATTGTATTAGTCGTGGTTTATTAATGATCATTTAGCATTTCCATCTTGTAGCACTTGTGTATTGTTTTAGATTTAGTTCCCTCTCTTGCTAGCGTGTCCCTAACTGTACGTCCCGTTATTTCCGCCTTGTTCGGGGCGTGACAGTTTAGTTGGTATCAGAGCCTAGGTTTCACATTCCTAGGTTTCCTAAGTTGTAGGTTTTCTTGCATTGCATCCCAATAATCGGTATATCAAAAGGTGTTGTCCGAACGTTAGGCTATGCCTATCGGGAAGGTCGCACACTTGCGCGAGTGGTCTTCGGACCGATTACCTCCGCCAGGTACCGAGTTTTGGTCGTGTCTAGGTGCACTAGATCCCTAACCTTGTAAAAGTCTAGACCTGACCTGTGAGATTGGGTAGAACTTGGGTTAAGTTCGTTTCTTAATCGTGTAATTATTTATCTTGATTAAACCTAAGTAATCTATTTCTCGTGTAGATGGCAGCTGATCGTGCTGAATGGAGGAACCTGCAACGTACGGTTCAAGGCCTTACTCAGGCCCTTCAGCAAGTAGCTCAGGCAGGAGCGGCACATCATGGCACCGGTGATCTATACCAGAACTTCCGCGGAATGAATCCGCCTAGATTCGTTGGTTCGACTGACCCTGACCAAGCCGAGCACTGGCTAGATGAGATGGGGAGAATCTTTGAAGTTATGCAATGCACCAACCAGGAGCGTGTCCTTTTGTCCACATTTCAACTGGAACATGATGCACGTACTTGGTGGGATTCTATCAAGGCAACTCTCGGAGATCGGCAAGTTAGGTGGGAAGAGTTCGAGGAATTCTTCAACAGCAAGTACTTTTCCGATAGAGTGCAAGAGAAGAAAGCGGCAGAGTTCGCGGCCTTGAAACAGCGAGGTTTGTCCGTGGCAGAGTATGAGGCTCAATTTGCACGGCTTTCTCGATATGTTACACATCTCATTTCCACCGAGAAGATGAAGGCGAAGCGCTTTCTCAATGGATTGAAGCTTCATTATATCAATCAATTGGCACCGATGGAGATTTCCACTTATTCCGAGATGGTAAGGAAAGCACAAGTTCTAGAGGATACTCTCGAGATGACGGAGAGAATCCGTGGGAAAGGCACCAAGAAAGAATTACCTACGGGTTCCGGGAGTGTCAAACCCGGGTATACCAAGAAGAGACCTGTTAGTGGACCTGGTTCGTGGAGCGGGTCCGGATCGTGGAAAGGCAAGATGCCGAGGCATGAAGACAAGAAGCCTGGTCCTATTGTTCCATTCAAGGGCGTGTGCAACTATTGTGATCGTCTGGGTCACAAGATAGAGGAGTGCTGGCGCAAGCTAGGCGCCTGTTTGCGATGTGGAAGCAAGGAGCACCGTATCCCCAATTGTCCTCTCATATCGGAACAAGCTACACCGGCAAAACCTCTAGTCTTCAAGAAACCACAAGGCAAGCTTCAAGCTTTACATGAAGATGAAACTGGGATTTCTGATGATGGCGGACTCGTCGAAGGTACCCTTACTATAATCGATAAGCCCGCATTTGCTCTCTTTGATACTGGTGCCACACATTCTTTTATTTCACGGAGATTTGCTAAGTCATTAGCTGTGGAACCTGTTTTGATGAAAACTCCGTTAGAGATTTCAACCCCTATTGGCACTAGATCAACAATCCAGTATTTCTATCCTTCTAGTAAGGTTATGATTGGTGAACAGAACTTTCCAGCAGATTTGGTCTGCATGGATATGAAGGATTATGATGTAATCCTAGGAGCAGATTGGTTGGCCAAGTATGAGGCCAATGTTCACTGTAGTTCTAGCTCAGTGACTTTTACTGGACATTCTGGTTTATCTTTTACGGGAGTCAAGCACCATAACTCCGTACCACTCATTTCGGCTCTTCGAGCTGATAAGCTTTTAAGGCATGGGTGTGAGGCTTTTCTAGCCTTTGTTTGTGCAACCCCTGAGCAGCAGATTGAGATCAAGGACATTCCTGTTGTCCGAGATTTTCCTGATGTCTTTCCAGAGGAACTACCAGGACTTCCGCCTGAGCGGGAAGTTATCTTTTCTATTGATCTTATTCCTGGCACAGCTCCTATTTCTAAGGCTCCTTATCGTATGTCTCCTGCGGAACTGAGGGAACTGAAGCAGCAACTGATGGAATTACTCGAGAAGGGTTTTATTCATCCTAGTACTTCTCCGTGGGGAGCCCCTGTGTTGTTCGTCAGGAAGAAAGATGGTTCGATGAGGTTGTGCATTGATTATCGGCAAATAAACCAGCAGACTGTCAAGAACAAATATCCCTTGCCGAGGATTGACGAGTTATTTGACCAGATAGCGGGAGCTCAATATTTCTCTAAGATCGATCTTCGATCTGGATATCACCAGTTGCGGATTAAGGAAGAGGATATTTATAAAACAGCTTTCCGCAGCAGGTATGGTCATTTTGAATTTGTCGTTATGCCTTTTGGTCTAACGAATGCTCCAGCAGCTTTCATGCAGTTGATGAACGACATATTTCGGCCCTATCTTGATCAATGGGTCGTAGTCTTTATTGATGACATCCTGGTTTATTCTAAGAATGAGGAGGAGCATGCTGAGCATCTGAGAATGGCATTGCAACTATTGAAAGATCATCAGCTATATGCTAAGTTCAGTAAGTGTGAGTTCTGGCTACAAGAAGTGTCCTTTCTCGGACATATTATCACCAAGGAAGGTATTTCTGTGGATCCTTCGAAGATTGAGGCAGTGAAGAATTGGGAGCAGCCTACTAGTGCAACAGAAGTTAGAAGTTTTCTAGGCCTGGCAGGTTATTATCGAAGATTTATTCAAGATTTCTCCAAGATTGCAGTACCTATGACAAGATTAACCCGCAGGGAGAATAAGTTTGATTGGTCAAATGATTGTCAACGAAGCTTTCAGACTCTGAAGGAGTGTTTGACTACTGCACCTGTTTTGGCTTTACCTTCTGGTGAAGGAGGATTTGTTGTTTATACTGATGCTTCAGGTATTGGCTTAGGCTGTGTACTCATGCAGCATGGGAAGGTGATTGCCTATTCCTCTAGGCAGTTGAGGAAGCACGAAGATAATTATCCTGTTCATGATTTGGAACTTGCTGCAGTCGTGTTTGCTTTGAAGATTTGGAGGCATTACTTATATGGAGAAACCTTTACAGTGTTTTCGGATCATAAGAGTCTGAAGTACTTATTTTCTCAAAAGGAACTCAACATGAGGCAGCGGAGATGGTTGGAGTACTTGAAAGACTTCAACTTCTCGATTGAGTATCATCCTGGCAAAGGTAATGTTGTGGCAGATGCATTAAGCCGGAAGCCGGTAGCTAGATTGTCAAGTCTCATGTTATAAGAATGGAGATTGTTGGAACAATTATCTAGTCTGGATCTCAATATTGACAATGATCGGATCCTGATTGCTCAGATTCGACTTAAACCTGAATTATTGATAGAGATCAAGTCCTTGCAAGATAATGATCCCGAGTTGGTAGAGATCAAGGGAAGCTTAAGTAGCAAACCTGACTTCATGTTGGCCGATGATGGTAGATTATTATTTAAAGGTAGAACTTGTGTTCCGGATGAGGCTACAATAAAGAACAACATTCTTGTGGAAGCCCATAGATCCAGATATACCATTCATCCTGGAGGCACTAAGATGTACCGAGATTTGAAAGGGTCCTTTTGGTGGCCGAATATGAAAAGAGAAGTTGCAGATTTTGTGAGCAGATGTTTGGTATGTCAACAAGTTAAGGCCGAACATTTCAGACCAGCAGGGAAATTGAAACCACTCGACATACCCCAATGGAAGTGGGAAAGTATTGGCATGGATTTCATTATGGGTCTACCTAGGACTCATGGTGGATTTGATGCGATATGGGTGATTGTTGATCGTTTGACAAAGTCGGCTCATTTCTTACCAATTAAGTCCAAGTGGACGATTGATGTATTGGCTGCTTTGTATATAAAGGAAGTGGTGAGATTGCATGGTATTCCAGTGAATATAGTATCTGATCGAGACCCCAGATTTACTTCACATTTCTGGAAGGAACTGCAAGAGTCTTTAGGTACTCGTCTGAATTTCAGTACTGCTTTTCATCCACAGACAGATGGACAGACTGAAAGAACCAATCAGATAGTGGAAGATATGTTGCGAGCTTGCATGATTGATTTCGGTGGTAATTGGAGTGAGCATTTGGCATTAATTAAATTTGCCTACAATAACAGCTATCAGTCTAGTATTCAGATGGCTCCTTTTGAAGCACTATATGGTAGAAGTTGTCGTTCCCCGTTGTGTTGGGACGAGGTAGGTGAGAAACAGTGGCTTGGACCAGATCTTGTTTCGGAATCATCACAGAACATCCGTGTTATCCGAGACCGGTTACAAGTAGCCCAGTCAAGACAGAAGAGTTATGCCGACAACAGGAGAAGGGCATTGGAATTTCAGGTTGGCGAGCATGTGTTCTTAAAGGTCTCTCCGACAAGAGGGATCCGAAGATTTGGCATTCATGGCAAGCTGAGTCCGAGGTACATTGGTCCATTCGAGATTCTAGATAGAGTGGGAGAGGTGGCTTACAGACTGGCTTTACCACCACAATTGTCTGGCGTACACAACGTTTTCCATGTGTCTATGTTACGGAAATATGTGTACGATCCCACTCATATCATTCAACAAGTGGATTTTGAACTGAAGGAAGATTTGACCTATGAGGAAAGACCTGTCAAGATTCTGGACCGGAAGCATCAGCAACTCCGGAATCGTTCGATACCGATGGTCAAGATTCAGTGGAGTCGGCGTGGGACCGAAGAAGCTACATGGGAGTCCGAAGAGACTATGCGAAAGCGGTATCCCGATCTATTCTAGGTGAGCGATCTTTTTCTACTCTCAGTTTAGTGCAGTGAATTTGGAGGACCAAATTCCTTTAAGTAGGGGAGGGTGTAAGACCCCAAATTCTTTAGAAATTTATTTGGAAAGTTATTTGTAATTATTTAGAATTTATTTGAAGTTATTCGAAATTAATGAGAATTATCCAAATTAATTAGATTAATTAATTAATTAATAGAATAAGTCATTTTTCTACTATTTTATAAAAATCCCCAAAAATCACATCTTGTAGAATTAATTTTTTTTATCAACTTTGTCTTCTACAATTAAGCCTAATAAAATCGTTTATTAAGCCGAATTAGCGAACTAAGTCTTCCGAACTTAATATTTAATTAATTACGGAATAGTAGAAGGGGAATTTTATCTAACATATAAAAATTCATAAAAATAGTAATTAAATAATAGGTGCTTCGACTAACACTTTTGTCTTCTTGGAGTAAGCCTAATTAAATCATTATCTAGCCCTAATCAGTAGATTAAGCCTGACTTACAACCCACCTAACCCAAATTCGTATTCACTATTCACCCAAACTTTGAACATCAAATTCGACCTGATTACTCAACCAAATGATCTGAAATCAGGGGAAAATGGAAGGCCACAATGTAAGGAACATTTACCCTCAATCAATTTGAGGTAAACTTAGCCCCAAAACGTGCTGCCGACATAGTTTGGTCAAGTCAAGGATTTCGGCGCCGTTTCTAAACTCGTAGCTTGCAGCAGCAAATACTCCCAATTCAGAAGGCTCCAGAAGCTCTATGAGCTATCAAAATGAAGCCCTACGAGTCTTCTTTCATTTGGCTGCTGTGGGGTTCCCTGAAATTTCGGATCTGGAGAGATCTAGTTCGATTTGTGGAAGTGGGTCAGTAGGCCGTTGGCTTCCCTTCATCCTTCTTTGATCAATCGATTGAGGTAGGAATTCTCAACCAAATCTTGATCATGAGTATAGCAAATTGTACCTCTCATCGAGCTCTTTCCATTGGTGGCAAAAGCCCCAATTTTCATTAGGTATCTGTGGAGATATCGAGGTTTTAGTGAGGTGCCGTCAAGTTGTTCTTTATTCTAGGTTTCGAGTTCCTTCTTCAATTTGAGGTAGGTGATAACAGCCCAACTTCTAATTAACATACATGAATGTAATCAATAGCATGTTAGCTTTCTTTTGACATCAAAATCCCCAATTTTTATAGATCATGCCTAGAGTATTTCGTGTGTTATTAGAAGCATGCTAGCAAGCTAGACTTTCCTTGTGTTCTTCATAGAATAGGTTGTATTTCATTGGATTCCTATCGAAATTCGTGATTTAAAATTGTGTTTTATGACCCTAGGATGCATATTAATAACCCTAGAGTCTTTGGTTATGATCCCAATACTTTTAGACCCCAAATTCTTGGAGTTTTTCATAGCTTTTTGGGTCTGGAAACCCAGGGGTCGACCCACGGGTCGACCCATTTCAGCCCTGCAAGCAGCAGCCTGCTGCCTTGCATGGGTCGGCTCAATGGGTCGACCCACAGCTTGCAGGGGTCGACCCATGGGTCGACCCATGCAGCCAGGGAGCCAGGGGTCGACCCAGGGGTCGACCCATCCCTGGAAATTTTCCAGGGGTCGACCCAAAGGGTCGACCCATGCATTGTAAACCCGTTTTTTTTGATGATTTGACCCGGGGATCAATCCAGATCATCGGGGAATCAAACCATTCAACCTAATCACATTGAAAACTACATTTTTGAGGAATTAATGACCTATTCATGTACCCTTTTTAGTTTCAATTAACATTGGTCCATACATGCAAACTTAGTGTAAAAACACACCGTTTATCATCTTCATTTCAATGCATACAAGATTAATTAGAAACCCACATAATTAGTGGTTAATGGTGTAACTAAATCTCTGTTAATGCATTCTATTTCACTCCTGTGGGAGTTATTCTTTGCCTTATTATCTTGAATCAACTTCTTGGCAATTGTCTTAATGCAAATGATAATGGTTAATCATGATATTCTAACTTGGTGATTAGGATTAATATGTTGTTTAGCTTGTTTGATTGTTGCTGTTTTATAGTAGCGCAGCACGATTAACTCTTGTTGTGACTTGATTTCAATCTCCTTGATGATTATACTTACCTTGAAATTCTGGAAATGAATCTCCTTCCTACTTGAAGTTGTTATTGCTACTTAGTTTAAACCTTGGAATTCTGGCCATAAACTGTGGAAGTCTAGATTCGTGGGATCTTTGATCCAAAAGAAATCAATGCCTGGCAAACAATTAAGGGCTCGGTCTGGTCCTAGGAAGAGCGCCCGAACACTACGTGTACCCCCGGGGAGGTGAATGACTAGGTGTGGCATTTGGCACCAGTACTTGACATGTGTTAAATCTAGGACTGTCCACTACTCTCTCCACTACTCTCTACATTACTTTCTACTACTTTTCACTTTCCACTCGTCACTGTTCTATACTCTACTTGTGGTTACTGTACTTGCTCATTACTTGGACGTGGAAATGAAATTACATACGTGCTTGACATGACTTGAATTGACTTGATATGGCCAACTTTTTATCGTTATCTCCTGTAGTAAATTCTTGTCTTACTATTCTATTCATTATATTTCTTGACCTCGCAAGATCTTTGAATTTCGTTTCGTGATATCATCGTTATCTTTTTATTGTTTTTATCATTTGTAGCATGACATTTTGAAAATGTAATTAAACTGTTAATCACTTATACATGTCTATTATTTCCTACTGAGCGTTAGCTCACACCCCGTTGTTTCCCCCTTTCCAGACTTTTCAGGTGACGCGCTTACCGATGGGGAAGGGCAGGTGTGATGTCTTGAGTGTATCAATTCTAGTGTGTTAGTAGTGTGTTATCCTTCTTTAGTTGTGTTTTGGAGAGCTTTTAGTCTCAGTCATGTTATTGAGTTTTAGTGGTTGTTTATTCCAGTTGTATTAAGTTGAACTTGAGGATTATTGTATTAGTCGTGGTTTATTAATGATCATTTAGCATTTCCATCTTGTAGCACTTGTGTATTGTTTTAGATTTAGTTCCCTCTCTTGCTAGCGTGTCCCTAACTGTACGTCCCGTTATTTCCGCCTTGTTCGGGGCGTGACAGTTTAGTTGGTATCAGAGCCTAGGTTTCACATTCCTAGGTTTCCTAAGTTGTAGGTTTTCTTGCATTGCATCCCAATAATCGGTATATCAAAAGGTGTTGTCCGAACGTTAGGCTATGCCTATCGGGAAGGTCGCACACTTGCGCGAGTGGTCTTCGGACCGATTACCTCCGCCAGGTACCGAGTTTTGGTCGTGTCTAGGTGCACTAGATCCCTAACCTTGTAAAAGACTAGACCTGACCTGTGAGATTGGGTAGAACTTGGGTTAAGTTCGTTTCTTAATCGTGTAATTATTTATCTTGATTAAACCTAAGTAATCTATTTCTCGTGTAGATGGCAGCTGATCGTGCTGAATGGAGGAACCTGCAACGTACGGTTCAAGGCCTTACTCAGGCCCTTCAGCAAGTAGCTCAGGTAGGAGCGGCACAGCATGGCACCGGTGATCTATACCGGAACTTCCGCGGAATGAATCCGCCTAGATTCGCTGGTTCGACTGACCCTGACCAAGCCGAGCACTGGCTAGATGAGATGGGGAGAATCTTTGAAGTTATGCAATGCACCAACCAGGAGCGTGTCCTTTTGTCCACATTTCAACTGGAACATGATGCACGTACTTGGTGGGATTCTATCAAGGCAACTCTCGGAGATCGGCAAGTTAGGTGGGAAGAGTTCGAGGAATTCTTCAACAGCAAGTATTTTTCCGATAGAGTGCAAGAGAAGAAAGCGGCAGAGTTCGCGGCCTTGAAACAGCAAGGTTTGTCCGTGGCAGAGTATGAGGCTCAATTTACACGGCTTTCTCGATATGCTACACATCTCATTTCCACCGAGAAGATGAAGGCGAAGCGCTTTCTCAATGGATTGAAGCTTCATTATATCAATCAATTGGCACCGATGGAGATTTCCACTTATTCCGAGATGGTAAGGAAAGCACAAGTTCTAGAGGATACTCTCGAGATGACGGAGAGAATCCGTGGGAAAGGCACCAAGAAAGAATTACCTACGGGTTCCGGGAGTGTCAAACCTGGGTATACCAAGAAGAGACCTGTTAGTGGACCTGGTTCGTGGAGCGGGTCCGGATCGTGGAAAGGCAAGATGCCGAGGCATGAAGACAAGAAGCCTGGCCATATTGTTCCATTCAAGGGCGTGTGCAACTATTGTGATCGTCCGGGTCACAAGATAGAGGAGTGCTGGCGCAAGCTAGGTGCCTGTTTGCGATGTGGAAGCAAGGAGCACCGTATCCCCAATTGTCCTCTCATATCGGAACAAGCTACACCGGCAAAACCTCTAGTCTTCAAGAAACCACAAGGCAAGCTTCAAGCTTTACATGAAGATGAAACTGGGATTTCTGATGATGGCGGACTCGTCGAAGGTACCCTTACTATAATCGATAAGCCCGCATTTGCTCTCTTTGATACTGGTGCCACACATTCTTTTATTTCACGGAGATTTGCTAAGTCATTAGCTGTGGAACCTGTTTGGATGAAAACTCCGTTAGAGATTTCAACCCCTATTGGCACTAGATCAACAATCCAGTATTTCTATCCTTCTAGTAAGGTTATGATTGGTGAACAGAACTTTCCAGCAGATTTGGTCTGCATGGATATGAAGGATTATGATGTAATCCTAGGAGCAGATTGGTTGGCCAAGTATGAGGCCAATGTTCACTGTAGTTCTAGCTCAGTGACTTTTACTGGACATTCTGGTTTATCTTTTACGGGAGTCAAGCACCATAACTCCGTACCACTCATTTCGGCTCTTCGAGCTGATAAGCTTTTAAGGCATGGGTGTGAGGCTTTTCTAGCCTTTGTTTGTGCAACCCCTGAGCAGCAGATTGAGATCAAGGACATTCCTGTTGTCCGAGATTTTCCTGATGTCTTTCCAGAGGAACTACCAGGACTTCCGCCTGAGCGGGAAGTTATCTTTTCTATTGATCTTATTCCTGGCACAGCTCCTATTTCTAAGGCTCCTTATCGTATGTCTCCTGCAGAACTGAGGGAACTGAAGCAGCAACTGATGGAATTACTCGAGAAGGGTTTTATTCGTCCTAGTACTTCTCCGTGGGGAGCCCCTGTGTTGTTCGTCAGGAAGAAAGATGGTTCGATGAGGTTGTGCATTGATTATCGGCAAATAAACCAGCAGACTGTCAAGAACAAATATCCCTTGCCGAGGATTGACGAGTTATTTGACCAGATAGCGGGAGCTCAATATTTCTCTAAGATCGATCTTCGATCTGGATATCACCAGTTGCGGATTAAGGAAGAGGATATTTATAAAACAGCTTTCCGCAGCAGGTATGGTCATTTTGAATTTGTCGTTATGCCTTTTGGTCTAACGAATGCTCCAGCAGCTTTCATGCAGTTGATGAACGACATATTTCGGCCCTATCTTGATCAATGGGTCGTAGTCTTTATTGATGACATCCTGGTTTATTCTAAGAATGAGGAGGAGCATGCTGAGCATCTGAGAATGGCATTGCAACTATTGAAAGATCATCAGCTATATGCTAAGTTCAGTAAGTGTGAGTTCTGGCTACAAGAAGTGTCCTTTCTCGGACATATTATCACCAAGGAAGGTATTTCTGTTGATCCTTCGAAGATTAAGGCAGTGAAGAATTGGGAGCAGCCTACTAGTGCAACAGAAGTTAGAAGTTTTCTAGGCCTGGCAGGTTATTATCGAAGATTTATTCAAGATTTCTCCAAGATTGCAGTACCTATGACAAGATTAACCCGCAGGGAGAATAAGTTTGATTGGTCAGATGATTGTCAGCGAAGCTTTCAGACTCTGAAGGAGTGTTTGACTACTGCACCTGTTTTGGCTTTACCTTCTGGTGAAGGAGGATTTGTTGTTTATACTGATGCTTCAGGTATTGGCTTAGGCTGTGTACTCATGCAGCATGGGAAGGTGATTGCCTATTCCTCTAGGCAGTTGAGGAAGCACGAAGATAATTATCCTGTTCATGATTTGGAACTTGCTGCAGTCGTGTTTTCTTTGAAGATTTGGAGGCATTACTTATATGGAGAAACCTTTACAGTGTTTTCGGATCATAAAAGTCTGAAGTACTTATTTTCTCAAAAGGAACTCAACATGAGGCAGCGGAGATGGTTGGAGTACTTGAAAGACTTCGACTTCTCGATTGAGTATCATCCTGGCAAAGGTAATGTTGTGGCAGATGCATTAAGCCGGAAGCCGGTAGCTAGATTGTCAAGTCTCATGTTACAAGAATGGAGATTGTTGGAACAATTATCTAGTCTGGATCTCAATATTGACAATGATCGGATCCTGATTGCTCAGATTCGACTTAAACCTGAATTATTGATAGAGATCAAGTCCTTGCAAGATAATGATCCCGAGTTGGTAGAGATCAAGGGAAGCTTGAGTAGCAAACCTGACTTCATGTTGGCCGATGATGGTAGATTATTATTTAAAGGTAGAACTTGTGTTCCGGATGAGGCTACAATAAAGAACAACATTCTTGGGGAAGCCCATAGATCCAGATATACCATTCATCCTGGAGGCACTAAGATGTACCAAGATTTGAAAGGGTCCTTTTGGTGGCCGAATATGAAAAGAGAAGTTGCAGATTTTGTGAGCAGATGTTTGGTATGTCAACAAGTTAAGGCCGAACATTTCAGACCAGCAGGGAAATTGAAACCACTCGACATACCCCAATGGAAGTGGGAAAGTATTGGCATGGATTTCATTATGGGTCTACCTAGGACTCGTGGTGGATTTGATGCGATATGGGTGATTGTTGATCGTTTGACAAAGTCGGCTCATTTCTTACCAATTAAGTCCAAGTGGACGATTGATATATTGGCTGCTTTGTATATAAAGGAAGTGGTGAGATTGCATGGTATTCCAGTGAATATAGTATCTGATCGAGACCCCAGATTTACTTCACATTTCTGGAAGGGACTGCAAGAGTCTTTAGGTACTCGTCTGAATTTCAGTACTGCTTTTCATCCACAGACAGATGGACAGACTGAAAGAACCAATCAGATAGTGGAAGATATGTTGCGAGCTTGCATGATTGATTTCGGTGGTAATTGGAGTGAGCATTTGGCATTAATTGAATTTGCCTACAATAACAGCTATCAGTCTAGTATTCAGATGGCTCCTTTTGAAGCACTATATGGTAGAAGTTGTCGTTCCCCGTTGTGTTGGGACGAGGTAGGTGAGAAACAGTGGCTTGGACCAGATCTTGTTTCGGAATCATCACAGAACATCCGTGTTATCCGAGACCGGTTACAAGTAGCCCAGTCAAGACAGAAGAGTTATGCCGACAACAGGAGAAGGGCATTGGAATTTCAGGTTGGCGAGCATGTGTTCTTAAAGGTCTCTCCGACAAGAGGGATCCGAAGATTTGGCATTCATGGCAAGCTGAGTCCGAGGTACATTGGTCCATTCGAGATTCTAGATAGAGTGGGAGAGGTGGCTTACAGACTGGCTTTACCACCGCAATTGTCTGGCGTACACAACGTTTTCCATGTGTCTATGTTACGGAAATATGTGTACGATCCCACTCATATCATTCAACAAGTGGATTTTGAACTGAAGGAAGATTTGACCTATGAGGAAAGACCTGTCAAGATTCTGGACCGGAAGCATCAGCAACTCCGGAATCGTTCGATACCGATGGTCAAGATTCAGTGGAGTCGGCGTGGGACCGAAGAAGCTACATGGGAGTCCGAAGAGACTATGCGAAAGCGGTATCCCGATCTATTCTAGGTGAGCGATCTTTTTCTACTCTCAGTTTAGTGCAGTGAATTTGGAGGACCAAATTCCTTTAAGTAGGAGAGGGTGCAAGACCCCAAATTCTTTAAAAATTTATTTGGAAAGTTATTTGTAATTATTTGGAATTTATTTGAAGTTATTCGAAATTAATGAGAATTATCCAAATTAATTAGATTAATTAATTAATTAATAGAATAAGTCATTTTTCTACTATTTTATAAAAATCCCCAAAAATCACATCTTGTAGAATTAATTTTTTTTATCAACTTTGTCTTCTACAATTAAGCCTAATAAAATCGTTTATTAAGCCGAATTAGCGAACTAAGTCTTCCGAACTTAATATTTAATTAATTACGGAATAGTAGAAGGGGAATTTTATCTAACATATAAAAATTCATAAAAATAGTAATTAAATAATAGGTGCTTCGACTAACACTTTTGTCTTCTTGGAGTAAGCTTAATTAAATCATTATCTAGCCCTAATCAGTGGATTAAGCCTGACTTACAACCCACCTAACCCAAATTCGTATTCACTATTCACCCAAACTTTGAACATCAAATTCGACCTGATTACTCAACCAAATGATCTGAAATCAGGGGCAAATGGAAGGCCACAATGTAAGGAACATTTGCCCTCAATCAATTTGAGGTAAACTTAGTCCCAAAACGTGCTGCCGACATAGTTTGGTCAAGTCAAGGATTTCGGCGCCGTTTCTAAACTCGTAGCTTGCAGCAGCAAATACTCCCAATTCAGAAGGCTCCAGAAGCTCTATGAGCTATCAAAATGAAGCCCTACGAGTCTTCTTTCATTTGGCTGCTGTGGGGTTCACTGAAATTTCGGATCTGGAGAGATCTAGTTCAATTTGTGGAAGTGGGTCAGTAGGCCGTTGGCTTCCCTTCATCATTCTTGATCAATCGATTGAGGTAGGAATTCTCAACGAAATCTTGATCATGAGTATAGCAAATTGTACCTCTCATCGAGCTCTTTCCATTGGTGGCAAAATCCCCAATTTTCATTAGGTATCTGTGGAGATATCGAGGTTTTAGTGAGGTGCTGTCAAGTTGTTCTTTATTCTAGGTTTCGAGTTCCTTCTTCAATTTGAGGTAGGTGATAACAGCCCAACTTCTAATTAACATACATGAATGTAATCAATAGCATGTTAGCTTTCTTTTGACATCAAAATCCCCAATTTTTATAGATAATGCCTAGAGTATTTCGTGTGTTATTAGAAGCATGCTAGCAAGCTAGACTTTCCTTGTGTTCTTCATAGAATAGGTTGTATTTCATTGGATTCCTATCGAAATTCGTGATTTAAAATTGTGTTTTATGACCCTATGATGCATATTAATAACCCTAGAGTCTTTAGTTATGATCCCAATACTTTTAGACCCCAAATTCTTGGAGTTTTTCATAGCTTTTTGGGTCTGGAAACCCAGGGGTCGACCCACGGGTCGACCCATTTCAGCCCTGCAAGCAGCAGCCTGCTGCCTTGCATGGGTCGACCCACAGCCTGCAGGGGTCGACCCATGGGTCGACCCATGCAGCCAGGAAGCCAGGGGTCGACCCATCCCTGGAAATTTTCCAGGGGTCGACCCAAAGGGTCGACCCATGCATTGTAAACCCGTTTTTTTTGATGATTTGACCCGGGGATCAATCCGGATCATCGGGGAATCAAACCATTCAACCTAATCACATTGAAAACTACATTTTTGAGGAACTAATGACCTATTCATGTACCCTTTTTAGTTTCAATTAACATTGGTCCATACATGCAAACTTAGTGTAAAAACACACCGTTTATCATCTTCATTTCAATGCATACAAGATTAATTAGAAACCCACATAATTAGTGGTTAATGGTGTAACTAAATCTCTGTTAATGCATTCTATTTCACTCCTGTGGGAGTTGTTCTTTGCCTTATTATCTTGAATCAACTTCTTGGCAATTGTCTTAATGCAAATGATAATGGTTAATCATGATATCCTAACTTGGTGATTAGGATTAATATGTTGTTTAGCTTGTTTGATTGCTGCTATTTTACAGTAGCGCAGCACGATTAACTCTTGTTGTGACTTGATTTCAATCTCCTTGATGATTATACTTACCTTGAAATTCTGGAAATGAATCTCCTTCCTACTTGAAGTTGTTATTGCTACTTAGTTTAAACCTTGGAATTCTGGCCATAAACTGTGGAAGTCTAGATTCGTGGGATCTTTGATCCAAAAGAAATCAATGCCTGGAAAACAATTAAGGGCTCGATCTGGTCCTGGGAAGAGCGCCCGAACACTACGTGTACCCCTGGGGAGGTGAATGACTAGGTGTGGCATTTGGCACCAGTACTTGACATGTGTTAAATCTAGGACTATCCACTACTCTCTCCGCTACTCTCTACATTACTTTCTACTACTTTTCACTTTCCACTCGTCACTGTTCTATACTCTACTTGTGGCACCAAAAGCCTCTCGACCACTAGAGGCGGCGGGCAAGCTATCCCCCAATTGGGAAGGCCCCTACCGAGTGATCGAGACGCTCGGGAAAGGTGCGTACAGGTTAGCCACAATGGAAGGGGAACCCATTCCCCGGACATGGAACGCAACCACACTACGCAGATTTTATTTCTGAATACTGTATCAACAAATTGGGTAAAATAAACCCCCTTATCTTTCGCATTCATTCAAGATAACTGTTGGTACATCAGAAAGGCAACTGCCAATACATTACATAACAAAAAGCGAAAATCCATCTGGCACCGCAGCAAACGGCCATCGCCTGGTCGACCCGGTCTTGACCTTCTCGCATCCAGCCACTGACTCTGCCTCGCGTAGAAACTGGCTCGGACAAGAGATGGTCGACCCAGTTGGCTCGGGTGGTCCGTGACAAAGGTGACAGAGGGACGGCAAGGAGAAGGCCACCTCTCACGCAAGGAAGGCTACCTTCCAAGTTGGCAACAACCTGGAAAAAGGGCACGCCGCGAAGGTCCCCTTTCTTCCAAACTGCCAACTCTTTGGAGGCGAACAGAAAGCAAGCAGCCCCCGAAGAGTGAAAGAAATGAAGAACAAAAGAGAGAGAAAGAGGCTGCGGACAGGGATAAGGAAGGGACTGGAGCCGCCTCCTCCCCTCCTGCGGAGGGGAATGGCGGTCGGCATCCCTAACTCCCCCATCCGCCCCCCATCTCGGCGTCCGCCCGGAGGCCTCGCCGGAGCCAAGAGGAGGCAAACGGCGTGCCCCCGCACGTCGAAGCCCTCTCCAGATCCGCGCGGCAACCGTCGGACCCGTCTCATGCACGCGCGGCGATCGTGGGACCCGACCGATATTCCAGGACAGCTGGAACCGGCCGCTCCCCGTCGTCTGCAGCATCACCTTCTGAAGGGTCCTCCATGCTCCGATCGCGGCGGTGCAACACAAAGCGAAGACGAGGGAATAAGAGCAGACCGCCGGCGAATGTCCTAAGTGTTAAGAGAGAAGGAGCACGCTTCGGTCCTTTTTATAGGCCAAGGGAGGCCACGCGCCTTAAATGACTCCCCCCTCGAAAACACGCTACAGGACCTCCCTGGGAAGGTCACCTCAAAATCCTTGCCCCCGGCCCTAGCGGGATTTGCGAAGCACCTCGACTTTCAAAGCATGGTAATACGGAAGGACGCCCGCCAGAAGTCTCCCGAATCGACGTGCGAAAATGGTGCAAAAAATATCGGCACTTTCCAACTGCCCCGGTACGCCAACCAAATCACAACAAAGATAGCGATCAAATAAAGTAAGTTATTTATTGCCTCCCATAAAAGCCTCTTACAACAAGGAAGACGGACAAAAAGGGGAAGGGGCAAAATAAAGTTACATCAGGCCTCGGGCCCACTTTGAAGCTCGGGAACAGTAGTAGGGGACGCGTCACCCCCGGTACCCTCGGCGACGGCCGGCCCGGACACTAACCTCGCCTGTGTGAGAACTGTCCCGGTCGTGGGCCCTCCCGAGGCTTCCGGAGCTGGTGACCCCGCTGAAGGCGATTCCTCCGGTTCCTCCCCGGCCGAAGATGAGGAGCTGGAATCTGACTCGTCCGAGTCATAACGCTGGCCATAAGGAAAATCACCTCCGGCCAGGTGCTCATTAGCATAGTTCATCGCCCGGCGATAGCCCTGCCTGAACCCCTTTCGAGCACCCCGGCGGAGCGCTACCTCGTAGTAGGGTAGGGCGGCTGCAATCAGGTCGACCGAGTAAGCTTCCGAGCCTTTATAGCGCTCGATCGCCTCCGCCTCGACCTGCCCGTCTCGAGCCCGCTCCGCCTCGGCCGCACGCTCTTCCGCCCTCGCCAGACGCTCCTCCAGCTTGGTCATCCTCCGCTCGGCCTCGGTCATCCGACCCTCCGCCTGGGCTCGGTCCGCTTCGGCCTCGGCGTGAAGGCGCTCCGCGTCCTCCGCCCGATCCTGCAGCTCGCCGCGCTCAAGCTCCCAGAGGCCATCCAGCTCGATGTGACGTTGACGCTCGTCTTCTAGACGTTTACTCTTCCTCTCGAGCGATTCTTGGGCCCTTGTCAGCTGCTCGGCTAGTACCTCGGCTTCCCGTCGGCTCGACCGCGCCAACTCCCTGAATGAAAGGAACTCCCGCCGGAGCCCCTCGTGCTCCCCCTCGAGCCGGGCCAGTTTCCCCTCGCATCCACCAAGGGTCCAGGCGAGCTTCGACCGCTCCGCCTCCGTCCGGGCGTGCGCCTCTGCCATCACGGCCGCTGTCCGAGCTATAACCAGGCCGCCCTCCATCAGGATGTCAAGGACCCCGGCAGGAGTGCTGCGCTTTTCTCCCCCCCTCGTCCTATCGGCGATCGACCGACAGATCTGGTACAGATCACCCGAGACACCAAGCCTGACCAGAGCTTCCGGCAAAGGGGACCGCTCCACCCTGGGCACCCCGTCAGAAGGCCCTGTTGTGGCGGCGAAACTAACCGCCCCGCGCACCACGGTCGGTTGGGGTTGCAACGCCTCCCCGGGCGAACCCCCACCCTCGACCGGCGCCGCGGGACCAACGGCACCAGAAACTGCCGGCACTTGGGGTTGCGACACCCCCGCGGGCACACCCCCATCTGCACCGACCGAACTCTCGGTCCCAGCGCCGGCCACGCCGACATCGGCCCCTTCTGTCCCTACAGAGGGGAGAGCCGACCCATCACCTCCCTCTACGGGGCCCCTGGTCTCCTCGGCCCCCTCTCGCTCGGCAGATGGGAGAGCCAGCCCAGAAGGGTCGGCCCCATCCTGCCCCCGAGAGGGGAGCACCGCCGAGCCAGAGTCGCCCCCGACGGCGGTAGGAAGACCGGCTTTCCTGGCCCTCTTCCTGGCCTTCGCGGCCTCCCGCAATTTCCCCACCAGGGGATCCTTGCGCTTCAGGCCGGTCGATCGAGAAGTCCCCTCGGGGGCCGCCCCCTTGCCCTTATCTCGGGCATGAGCGTGACCCGCCGAGACATCAGGTTCGTCGGCTGCCGAGTCTTCTCCCGGATCGATGACCTCGGCCGCCTCCTCCAGAGGCTCCCGCCTCACATCTGCAACAAGAAGAAGCCCCGGTCAGGAGGAGGAAAAAGAGTTACCACCCCAGAAGAAGAGCCTCAAGAGCCGTACCTGACGACGTCAACCGCGAGAGAAGACACCGTTCGATGTTCTCCGGCGTCACCAGCTCCTCGGTCGATTGGCGATTCTCCAGCAGACGGGCAGCCTGCTGCTCCACGTGGGGAGGGAACTCCTCCTAGCGAGGGGGCAGATTCGGGTGAAAATTGGGCGAGGTCCGGCATCTCCAGATCTCGTCCGTCGCCACCGCCTTCACCCAGAAGAATTGAGTCTTCCACCCCTTGTGCGAAGAATCCTTCGCCGCGAGCGAGATGCAGCTCCTGTTCCTTCGCGCCTGGATGAAGTAAAAACCTTTCCCAGCCGACGGATGTGCCTTCAACTCGAAGAAGAAGTGGAAAAGGTCCAGAGACGGGAAGATGCCGCGTTGATGGCACAAGATCCCAAAGGCAGAAAGAAGAAGATAGGAGTTGGCCACCAACTGGATAGGCGCCAACCGGAAAAAAGTGAGAAGCTGCAGTACGTAAGGATCGAAAGGAAGCCGGAATCCACTCTTCCAGGCCAAAAGAAATGTGCAAATGTGCCCATCGCGGTCGTCCAGACTCGTCTCATACGGAGTGGCGGCAGCAAAGCTATAGCGGAGAGGCAGACGGAAACGGTGCTCCAGCCTCCGCACCTCCGCTTCTCCCAACTCGCTACAATTGGGGACGGGATCGCGCCTCACGGGCACAAGCTCCGGACTCTGATCCGCCATCGGATCGGGAGAAGATCCCTCGTACGAGCTTGAAGACTCCGGGGGAGAAGGAAGCTTCCGGACCACCTCCGCGGTTATCCTCGCCAACTCTTCAAACGCCGCCGCAAGGCTCCGCGTCTCCGCTGTGCTCTCACGGCGCATCAAGAAGTAAGGAAAGCCTAAAACCCTGGAAGCCTAGAACGATGAACAGCGCCCCCTATAAACCCCTGAGGGTGGCGGCGCGCCGTTCCGTGCTCTGAGAAAAAGGGGGGCCCCTTCGTTTCAAATCCGTCAGGATCATCATTACGGGCCTCGGCGACCGCTATAAGCGGCTCCATAACGCCAACGGAATTCCACCCACCTGAGCCACGCCGGTCCGAAGCCTCGAAAAACTACTCATCCGAGCCTCCTTGGCTCGGGAGTAGGAGGGGGACAAGTGGAGAGGGGGATTTCCGCAGCCCACCACAAAGGCAGCCCAACAAGACCTACAAGGTCCAACCGGGCGAGCCCACCCAAGTGATAGCCCACAGGGCCCACTTCGGGAGAAAAGCCCAATAAATAAAGACTCGAGGAACCAACTCTCCCTGGCGGCCTTCTAGGCTCGGAGGGCCCGAGACAACGGTCAGGTCGCATGGAAGGTCCGGTCTAAAGCCCACTCTCCGACCGAGAGAAAGAGGCTCCAGTCGACCTATCCAACCCCACCTTCGCCGGGCCATGCCTATCGCTCGGACACGAGCTAGCATCCCCGTAGCTCGGTGAGACCGCTTGATTATCTGCAGGTGCGGCCGTTCAGAGTCCTCCGCCAGCGGGAGAGTCACGAGAGCTGCCGAACTCCAAGGGGATAACGCCCCCACGATCCGGCCATGAAAGCCCCCGCTGAAGACGTAACTCCCACCGGGAAGCCCTCAGCTCACCGGACTCTTAAAAGGCGACGCACTATTTAAGCCAGGGATACCCTCCGGAAGATGGTAAGATGAACTAGCCATTCACATACCCTAAGCTCCTGAGCACGATTCGCTTCACCCTTGGTGGAGAGGATTCTCGCGCATCAGCTCTCTCCTCCCCCCGTTATCGCTTCCACCATCGCTCTACTGACTTAGCCATCGGAGGGTTTTACCCCAGGGAGATCCCCTGGGCCCTCTGATACGTTTCCCTTCTCTTGCAGAAACATCTTCTGGTGATCTACAGCCCGCTCAGGACACAGCACGAGATTCCGCCTCTTCAATGACTATATTTTTTGACAGCATCAAAACACAGGGACTATAGTTTTTGACAGCATCAAAACACAGGGACACAACAATCTCCCCCTTTTTGATGATGACAAAACTCTGAGTCATTATTAATCATTTCAATCAATGAATCATCAATGACCTCTATGCATTTGTATCATGCAACTAAATAAACAATCATTGACCTCTCTATGACTCAACCAAGCTATTCCCCCCCTTTGACATTATCAAAAAGAAATTATAGTTTGAGAGAATCAGAGAATGAAATGCGAAGCATGCAAAAACTAAGCTCCCCCTTGCCAAATGAACTATAAATACACGGTCATGCAGATCATGAAAGCAAGGATGCTGATGAAGCAATCTGCACCTTTGATAGAGAAAAGGAATTGGAAAGGAAGAAATGACCCACATACATCAATAAAAAACACAGGGACAGTTGGACAATTCAGGCAATAAGATAATGGCTCAAGAGGTATAGCAATCAGCAGAAAATATCAACTAGTAGAGTCTAAAATTATGCAATCAAGATGTTTCAAACAGAGTAGAAAGAACCGAGCATACGAAATCAATAGATCTTCTAAAGGGGTAAGGAAGATTTTCAATGAGATACCACTGCCATAAATTCAAATTTAAAGATATTTCAGAGTCTTCAATTGTAAGGGCTCATGAAGGAACTTTACTAAACTGCCTGGTTTAAATATAATGTATTCAGAGATTTTCCAAAATATTTTTTCTTTATGCATATCTGAAATCAATATTTAATAAAAAAGAACCAAGCTGTCATGCACACATCTAGTTTAATCTCCCTCCATCTTAATCATTCATATTCAATGACCCCTTTAGGGTTAGCATGAAGTAGTATTGAGATTAAACAAACTTGAATATAACTGATTTTGTTCCAGAATACAACAATTTTTCTGTTTCAAATATTTTTTTGATTTCTTCTTTAAACAAGATATTTTTCAAGAGCACTCTAGTTTAGTGCACACTTTATAACTAGAGGATACACGTTGTTTAGATGCTAGTATCCCTAAGAACTTAATGTGAATAACTGTCATGCTTCATTAAGAACATAGATAATTAGGACACTTCATGACATAGGTTGACTCCATTTCTTTGATGAATGTCCCAGTTTCTCAGTGCAACCTAATCATTGCTCTACCTTAACCTTTCACATATTTTTCATCAAATTTTCAGTAGAGATAACTATGGCACTTCATGACACAGTCCTTTAGACATGGTTTCTCAGTGATCACAGTTATTGCTCTGACCAAATATATTGCTTTTTGGACATACCCAGAATAAACACATGTTTAAAGACAATACATGCATCATGTAACTTAACCAAAGAGTGCCATTGTTTTAAAACTTTCAGATTTAAGAAGGTCTTACATGATATATCATGAATCCACTAGTTAAAGTTTATTAAAAGGATTGACTTAAATATTTTCAAGATTTTTAAATCTAAACTCAAGAATTACATTAGACTTAAACCACATTAGTCTTTCAGACCTTCATAATTCCCTATAATATAAGATTCCTTTTCCAAATCATTTTCAAATTTATGAACAAGGTATCTAGATTGAAAGCTTCATGAGTTTTAGACAAATCAAGGGAATTTCAGAAGAAGCAAGAACATCAAGCAGTAAAGAGCATTAAGCAAGAGTGGTAATAACTGATGTAGCAGATAAATCCAAGACAATAGTTGATAGTGAGCAACGATAAGAATAAGCTCAGAGAAATAGTAAAGATATCCAAGTGTCCTTCAGATAGATGACTCTTAAGCACCAAGTGAATCCCGATCAGATGATATCAACATAGCAAGCCCCCTTACAACAAAAATAGAAGCATCAGACAGTGGCTTTCAAGGCCATGTAAGTGAAGTACTCAAACGATTTCAACAAGGATATTTGTGAATTCAGAATAGCTGAGATCAAGTGAGAACCTAGGGATCAGAACAAATAAGTAGGCCTGAGTTCAATCACAGCAACACGGGGTCTTACACAAACAGATCATAGTCAAGATAGCGCTGACTGAAACATGGAGCATCTGTTGACCGAAGTGAGCAGTTAGGTCGACCGAGTTAGACAGAGTGTGAGTGATAAAACAGATTTTCAAACACCCATTTTCAAAAACCTACTAATGCTCCCCCTAAGTGTATGCATGTTAAGCACTATTTTGGTGTTTTCAATATGAATGATATGCAATTAACAATATGTATGCATGTGCATTGATTCCGCTTAGCTAAATGCATTGAATAATAATATATGACATGAAAACCATGCAGAGGATTAATCTGACCAAGTGTGCATGAATCACAAAAATTATCTTGACAGACTCCCCCTGAATTTATGCACTATGTGACTAAATTATAAGTGCAATGTATGCAATGAAATCTACGTAGAGAGTTTTATGAAATATGCTCATGAAAGTCTAGACTGCTCTATGTGCAAATTTTTGACCAATGGTACTGGTAGAGGACTTGGTCTAATGACCACCTCAGACATAGTAAGAACTTCCAGACAAATTGCATATGCCCTTTAGTAACTTACCATTTGATATACCATAATAGTCATGCAAGACAATGCAATGCAAATGCAGTCCCCATTTGAGAAGTGTATGCAACAAATATTCAGTGACTACGTGAGATATGCATCATGACATATACCAACATTTAACAAATGCAGTTGTCATACCAAATGTCAGTCACATGTAGATCAGATTTTCAGAAAATTTCAATTAAATGATGCACATATGCAATAATAAATTCAATTAGAACAATGCAAATGACACATGAAAAATGCAAACATGTATTCTAATTGATAAATCAATCAAGATATGTAGCTATAAAGACAGAATTAAAGAAAGTTCAAGTAGCTAACCTGAAGAAGTGCAGGAGTGAGTTTTTTTAACATACTTGGGTGCTTGGTTTATTGAACCCCTTTTTATTCCTTAGCTCCAAGGCACACCTGCAAATCAGATTCTTATTTTGCAGATTTAGGTACCCAAGATTTCTTGGGTCCTGTAGTGTTAGCATCACTATTTAAAGAGCCTTTCCATAATCTTTGGGCTTTCAGATCATCATACTTCATAAAATGGCAATTAAACATGGAGTGCCCAATCTTTCCACAGTAATGACAAGAAACATGTGCCTTAAATTTTTTCTTATACATATAATCATATGTATGGAGTTTCTGATCATGACCAAACCTGTTATCATTCCTCTTACCATGAGAGATTCTCCTGGCTTCAGCATACCAACAATCCTCGACTGTATGACCGTTCTTATCGCAATGAAAGCATACAGTTTGGATGTATCTCGAACCAAACACATCTTTGTCCAGAACAATCTTCTTAACATGAAATTTAATTTAACAAAATTTGTATGAGTTTTCCTCCTAAACCAGCAGTGATCGAGAAGCAATGTGGCCCGATTTACAACAGTTGAAGCATGTAGAAGATTTTCTTTTGAAAACAAATTTATCTTTACCAAAGACATTCTGTTCTGCAGGGAATTTATCATGTTTAGATTGAACTTTTCCATGGGCATGCCAGCAATGGGCTGTAATGTGGCCCATCTTGCCACAACAAAAGCATTGAACACTCTTTTTTTGAAATGCATGATTTTTGACATGAGATTTCCTATCATGCATTTTTCTAGCATTTAATTCATCTAGTTTCATTAATCTACATTCATACATTTGATGACCACCCTTGTGACAGTAACGGCATGTCATGAGTTTATTTTTGTGTGCATGTATAGGTGTGTTAGTGTTATTTACAACATGCACATTCTCAACATAAGTGTGATTCAGTCTTTTCTGCAAGTGACTGGTCTTTTTCATTTTTTCAGTTTGTTTGTGAGTTTTCTGATTCACAATATCCTCAAGAGACTTTTGAGCCATGAATTGAAAAACTCGAGGGTTTTTGGTGCTGGTTTGATTAGTGTTGCATACAAATGATGTATGAATTTTATTTCCAAAGCTCTTCTTATTTACTGGATTATACCCCAGCCCCTCTTTCTAAAAATTCACTTTCATCCCCAACAGCTTATCCAAGTTATCTTGTCCTTTAACAAATTTAGACAAGAAATTTTTTAGATCCTTAATTTCATTTTCCAGAGATGTAATATGTATCTCATAACTAGCAATCTCTTGTTCACTTTAATTCACATACTCATTTAGCACCTTGTTTGCAATTTTATAGTTCTCAACTTCTTGTTCAAGATTGTGTAATTTTTTAGACTCTTTTATACAAGTAGATTTCCCTTTTTCTAAGGCAAGAAGTCTCTCAGACATAGTATTGTTTAACATCATCGAATTTTAATTTTCTTTTTGCATCAATTTTAACTTTTCAAATTCATCACTGATCACAGATTTTCCTTTTTCCAAGATTAGCAACCTATCAGATGTTACATTGTTTAATTC
Organism: Amorphophallus konjac; assembly: GCA_022559845.1. Lineage (NCBI taxonomy): Eukaryota > Viridiplantae > Streptophyta > Magnoliopsida > Alismatales > Araceae > Amorphophallus > Amorphophallus konjac. The sequence goes on along the minus strand of CM040126.1, from coordinate 339,779,604 downwards.
TTTCAATTTTTTATTTTCAGATTTTAACTCCTTGATCTGTTCAACAAGATTTCCATCATTAGACACGGAACTCAGCTCTTCAATTAGTTCATCCTCTCTCTGTTCAGTTTTCAAATTTTTATCCAACAAATTTTTGTTCTCTTTCCTCAAGGATGCAATTAAGTCCTTATGCCATTCGACATCAAAATGGAGAGACACAATTATTTCTTTTAGAAGCAAACATTTATTACATGCAGTCATATTAGAACATGCATTTTCAGATTTGATTTTTTCAATTTATTTCTGAAGTGAATCATTCTTAGATCGCAAAGTATCCATTTCAGCTTCGACAATGTCCATATCTTTTACATGTTTTCTCAGTTTGTCATTTTCAATTTTTTGTTATTCCAATTCTGAATCTATTGAATCAAGTTTGATTAGTTATTTTCTGAAGATTTCATTCTCAGTTTTCAGTGTCTCAATATCAACATTTTCAGAGTTGGAGTTAGCATCTTCATGTAATTTTTTTTTCAAGGATTTATTCTTTTTACTAAATCTTTCATACCTTCCTAACAACACACCATATGCATCCTCCCAGTCATTTAAAGTGAAGTCGAAGGGATTTACCTGATCATCGTCCTCCTCTTCATTTTGATTGCTACTTTGATTACTGTTGTCAGCCATCAGACATTTGTCCTCGTCTGATTTTATCTTCTAGGTTGATGTTGCGGCTGCTTTCAACTTATCCAGGATTTCTTTAGCGGACCTGCAAGTGGAGATTAAAGGAAAGACACTAAGGTCAACGACATTTCTTAAGATATTGAGGGCTCTAATATTTTCATAATTTTGCATTCTATATCTGTCTGTCCATTTGGACATAGCTTTGGACAGTCTGTGTGGGCCTTTGGAAATAAGATTCCAGAGGTTTGGATTTACAGCATTCGCAAATGTGCACATACTGCCTAACCATGCAGCGAAATCAGAACCATCAAAGATAGAAGGACGAGCCATATATAAATTCAAATGCGATTAACCAAGAGCTATGAATCAGCATACAAAAAGTACTTAAGAATAACATGATTCACTGCAGATCGTTGGATCTGGTGGAACAGTACCCTCTGATACCAATTGTTAGAATGCAGGGCTTGAATCCAGAGGGGGGGGGGGTGAATGGATTCCCGTTAAAACAATTGCGGAATTAAACTTTTAACTGCACTCAATGGGATCTAAGAAGACACCTGAGCCCTTTTCCTCAAAAATTGTTCTCTTAAAACATGTATCAAACACATGGTGTGTAAACAGACTCCACACTAAACAACAAGCTGAATCAGAATTAAAAGTGCAGTCACTGTTCAGTTTAACACTCAGCAAGCTCAGACTAATGTAGGTTGACTAGATGCAAGTTGTAACACCCCGGTTAAATAATAAAATGTAAAGGGGAAACTTTTGAATATATATATATATATATATATATATATATATATATTGGAATTAAAGCTATTTACTTGCTATTTAAAGACTTCAATGATTTCTCTTAATTAAAGAATATTATTTATTTTGAAAGTAGCTAGATTATATCAATAAAAAAGAATAATTATTTTTCTACAATTACCATAAAAGAAATTTTATATTTCAAGAGATAATCAAATTTTTTATGATAATCTGAATTTTATATGTATATAGATTAAATTAATTGAATTTCAACCGTAGGCCAAAGTTTGACTAATTTCTAAAAATATGGAAAAAATTATATTCTTGTAGAGAATGAAAAGTTAAACAATATTGTCAGCTGGGCCGACCCCCAATAAAAATTGGATTAGACTAAATTAGGGAATCAATGGTTAAAATCGTTGTTTTAATAACTCAAACCACATCAATCTTAAAGATCAAATTCGAGCCCATTTCTCAACCATTTGAGCCCAAACCAGACCCATTTGATAGGCAAACCCTAGTAGATCGTTTCCCCTCCGAAACCCTAGCCTCTAGAGACTTCTATTGGCGGCGGCGGCGTGGATTAGGTGGTATCCCCGAAATTTTCGCCGAGTTTAAACCCTTGGACTCTTTAGGCTAATTCGATATGTAGGAACCTTTTTAGACCCTATAAGTAGAGGGGTTTTGACCCCCTGGAACCCTATTTGTCTCCCCAACCGGCGGCGTGACCTAGGGTGGCCGATCGAGAGCGAATTTGGGTGAGGATCGGAGGCATGTTCGTGGATTAGGGTTTCGGGCGTCTTCCTCCTTCTTCTTCAAATAAGGTAGGTTTCTCTCGGGCTAAAATTAAGTAAAATATATCATTTTGTGTGTCTTTAAGCTCTCTTTCATTTGATACTAAAAGCCCTAAAATTCGTATAGTATCCTGTGAGAATTTTTAGTTTTTGTAGAAGCATGTCATAATTAGGGTTAACTATGTTCCACCGTGGTTTAAGTAGGGATTTCAGGCACTAATCATTCAATTGATCATGCCATCTTGTGTAACTCTTTGTGCTCGTTCTATTGATGGTAAAAGCCCTAAATTTCATGCTCTATGTTTCGTGTATTTCACTGTTTTAGCTAACCCTAGTCGGACTCGCCGGAGGTGGGTAAGGCGAAGGTAGCAGAAGCCCCCGGACTTGTGCGACCTTTCGATAGACCGCCCATCCTAGATAGACGGTCGGTTATTGACCGTTCACGTGTTTCATCTCCGATATGTTTCGTGGAAAGAGTGGCAGATCCCTAACCGCTCTACCATCAGGCGACCAGTCACAGACCGTTCTTCTTCCCCAGCGGCACTCTACAGACCGTCCATATCCAGCAGGCCTTCGGACTTGAGAGGGCATGAACGGCCTGTCGTGCGACTGCCTAGGCATGTGGACGGTTCTGAACGAACCGCCCAACTATACAAACTGCTTATTTTCATTTTAGAATGATTTATTTTAGTAGATTAGTGGCTAATGGTAAGTTAGTAACACACATGATAAACTGGAATTTATGGAAGTAAATATTTATGAATTCTTGCTAGTTGTTCTCACTTGAGCTTGATTCATCTTTTCTAATAAAGTAAATCTTAATTATGATCCATTGATAATTGAAATTTGTTATTAGGATTATTCAACAGTTGTTCTACTCCGGTAGGATTGACTGACCGCTATACTTGGTTTCCGATGTTTTGCTAGCCTCTATTCCTTGTAATGGTTGGGACTCTCCGCCGGATACAACTTCCATCGGACTAGGACCTTCATTACAGGACCTCCGTAAGTCTCTGCGAGCCTGGGATTCCCACTAGGACGCCGGGCAGGTTGTACCACCAAGACCTGAACCTGTTCACGTGATCGAACCACTTGGATTGATGTGTTGTGAGTCATGGCTCAATTTGGACCGTTTAACTCAATAGGTGGCCCATTAGGAACCGTGCATCCCTGGCTAATTGCAATTTAAGGTTGGTCGATTATCCTTGTCCTTCCTTCGACCAAATCACGGTTTGATCGACCCAGTAAGCCTTGGACTGACCAGTGGAAAGTGGGCTGGACCCTGGTTCAGTTCTGCCCCACTTATGGCAGCCCGGAGCCCATTTGGGTAGATTTCTAGTTTATTAAGTTAAACCAGTTAAAAGGACTGATTAGGCTTGTTCATGTACTCGAGCGGATCTTATTGGACCGTTCATCCCTCGAGCGGTCCTATAAGGCTTGTTTATCATGTTCTTGGACTTCGAGTCCTTTTGGCCATGTTCGGCCCATTCTTGACCGTCTATACTAGTTGAAAGGCCCATTTCTCACCATTCTTCTCTAAGAGCGACCCAGAATGGTCCGTTTATCCTTAGTTTCGGCTGGGCTGTTATTCAGCCAGTCATCCTTGCACGGCCCAGGATGGATCGTTTATGTGTTAAGCGGACCAGTAATGACCGTGTACATTCTAGTTTTCCAAAATTGATGTTTTCATGGTTTTGATGTGTGTGAGCTGCTTTAGCCTATCCAGGTTATGGTACCTCGAGTTTCGACCTATTGTTAGATCTATTGTCAACATGTATCCATTTCATGGGGTCATTTCTTTAAATGACTATTTCTTCTCGATTAAGGAGCTTATTGTTTGGAATCTCAAGAAAATCTATACTCTTATGCACTTTACCTTGATTACATGAACTTGATCTTGGAACTCTTTGCCATTCTATTCGTGGATGTTTAGAATTTGTGGGATCGATGATCCAAACAAATCAATGTCAAGGCAATCATATTTAAGGGCCCAGTCTGGTCCTAGGAGGCGCACCCGAAAAGTACTTGATCCCCGGGGAGGTGAATGACTAGGTGTGGCATTTGGCACCGAGTACTATCTATCGTGTTGGGTCTACGACATTCCACATTCTCATGAACTTGCTATTCGTGCTTGAAAGCATGAAGTACTTACTTGCATGACTCGACTTGACTTGACTTGATATATGGCCATTCACTTGAAGTTCGGATTACCTGCTATTGCTATCGTGACTTGCAATCTTTGTCGTGTTAGTTATCTTGTTATCATGCTTAATTATTTTCCCGCGTTATTCATGCATTCATGAAATGGTTAATTACTTAAACTATGCCTGATGATAGAGTGTAATTCCTACTGAGCTGCTTGCTCACCCCGACTTTCCAACCCTTTTCAGGTAACGAGGTTGACGAAACGCTTACAATTGGGATCGGGGCAGCGTGATCGAGTGAACTTGGAGCTTTAGAGCCCGGAGTCTATCTTTTTACTTTCTTGAGTCTAGATAGTATAGTGAGTCTGGTCATTTTCTCTTCTTTTTGTCTTTATTGAGTCCAAATTGTAACTTTAAATTTAAATCATCAATAAAAATGTATTTATATCAAATTGTATGGCCTCCATGTGTCTATTTGTGTTAATTTATTTTGCCCTTGTTATCATAACAGTTTCGCTGTATGTTCCGAACGCTGCTTCCCGCTGCTATCGGTTCGGGGCGTGACAGAAGTGGTATCAGAGCCTCGGTTGTTTATGTTCTAGGTTCTTGTCTATAAGTATAGGTTAACCAAAGTTATAGGACCCGTGTCATCCCTTTTGTCACCTGGTGAGATTGGGTAGTGTCTCGGGTTAGGTAATAAAACATGCATAAGATTGCGTAACGCTATGCGTAAGGGTGATAAATATGTTAACTTTATAAATTTTTACAGGTATCAAGCCCTTTTGAAATGGAAGCAAAGGGGTTCCCGAGTAAGCTAAGGTTCGGTTTCGCAAAAAGGTGACGAGTCCATTGTAAAAAGATTCGAAGTAATAAGAAGAAAAGGCATAACCTTTCACAAATGAAATGTTTCCACTATCATAAAATTGGTCATCTAATCAAAGAGTGCTGGCGAAGGAGAGGAGCGTGTCTTTGTTGCGGAAATAAAAATCACATAATGGCTAATTGCCCTAAGCTACTTCCACAAGCAAATTGGCATTGATTTCTAATAAGGTATCGTTCTTCCTTATCTTTAACTATAGTTAAAATTCTTTTATTTTTCATTAATCGTATGATTACCATGTTATTTCGAATAGTTAATGGCGATTGACGAATTTGGAGACCAAATTCCTTAAAGTGGGGGAGGATGTAACACTCCGGTTAAATAATAAAATGTAAAGGGTAAAAGTTTAAATATATATATATATAAATATATATATATATATATATTGGAATTAAAGCTATTTACTTGCTATTTAAAGACTTCAATGATTTCTCTTAATTAAAGAATATTATTTATTTTGAAAGTGGCTAAATTATTTCAATAAAAAAAGAATAATTATTTTTCTACAATTACCATAAAAGAAATTTCATATTTCAGGAGATAATCAAAATTTTCATGATAATCTGAATTTTATATTTATATAGATTAAATTAATTGAATTTCAACCGTAGGCCAAAGTTTGACTAATTTCTAAAAATATGGAAAAATTATATTCTTGTAGGGAAGGAAAAGTTAAACAATATTGTCAGCTGGGCCCACCCCCAATAAAAATTGGATTAGACTGAATTAAGGAATCAATGGTTAAAATCGTTATTTTAATAACTCAAACCACATCAATCTTAAAAGATCAAATTCGAGCCCATTTCTCAACCATTCGAGCCCAAACCAGACCCATTTGATAGGTAAACCCTAGTAGATCATTTCCCTCTGAAACCCTAGCCTCTAGAGACTTCTATTGGCGGTGGCGGCGTGGATAAGGTGGTATCCCTAAAATTTTTGCCGAGTTTAAACCCTTAGACTCTTTAGGCTAATTCGATCTGTAGGAACCTTCTTAGACCCTATAAGTAGTGGGCTTTTGACCCCCTGGAACCCTATCTATGTCCCCAGTCGGCAGCGTGACCTAGGGTGGCCGATCGAGAGCGAATTTGGGTGAGGATCGGAGGCGTGCTCGCGGATTAGGGTTTCGGGTGTCTTCCTCCTTCTTCTTCGAATAAGGTAGGTTTCTCTCGGGCTAAAATTAAGTAAAATATATCATTTTGTGTGCCTTTAAGCTCTCTTTCATTTGATACTAAAAGCCCTAAAAGTCGTGTAGTATCTTGCAAGAATTTTCAATTTTAGTAGAAGCATGTCATAATTAGGGTTAACTATGTTCCACCTTGGTTTAAGTAGGGATTTCAGGCACTAATCATTCAATTGATCATGCCATCTTGTGTAACTCTTTGTGCTCGTTCTATTGATGGTAAAAGCCCTAAATTTCATGCTCTATGTTTCGTGTATTTCACTGTTTTAGCTAACCCTAGCCGGACTCACCGGAGGCAGGCAAGGCGAAGGTAGCAGAAGCCCCCGGACTTGTGCGGCCTTTCGATAGACCGCCCATCCTAGATAGGCGGTCGATTATTGACCGTTCACGTGTTTCATCTCCGATATGTTTCGTGGAAAGAGCAGCAGATCCCTAACCGCTCTACCATCAGGCGGCCGGCCAGTCACAGACTGTTCTTCTTCCCCAACGGCACTCTACAGACTGTCCATCTCCAGCAGGCCTTCGGACCTGAGAGGGCATGAACGGCCTATCGTGTGATCGCCGAGGCATGGGGACGGTTCTGAACGAACCGCCCAACTATACAGAATTGCTTATTTTCATTTTAGAATGATTTATTTTAGTAGATTAGTGGCTAATGGTATGTTAGTAACACACATGATAAACTGGAATTTATGGAAGTAAATATTTATGAATTCTTGCTAGTTGTTCTCACTTGAGCTTGATTCATCTTTTCTAATAAAGTAAATCTTAATTATGATCCATTGATAATTGAAATTTGTTATTAGGATTGTTCAATAGCCGTTCTACTCCGATAGGATTGACTGACCGCTATACTTGGTTTCCGATGTTTTGCTAGCCTCTATTCCTTGTAATGGTTGGGACTCTCCGCCGGATACTCCTTCCGTCGGACAAGGACCTTCATTACAGGACCTCCGTAAGTCCCCGTGAGCCTGGGATTCCCACTAGGACTCCGGGCAGGTTGTACCACCAAGAACTGAACCTGTTCACGTGATCGAACCGCTTGGATTGCTGTGTTGTGAGTCACGGCTCAATTTGGACCATTTAACTCAATAGGCGGCCCATTAGGAACCGTGCATCCCTAGCTAATTGCCATTTAAGGTTGGTCGATTATCCTTGTCCTTCCTTCGACCAAATCATGATTTGATCGACCCAGTAAGGTCTGGACTGACCAGTGGAAAGTGGGCAGGACCCTAGTTCAGTTCTGCCCCACTTATGGCAGCCTGGAGCCCATTTGGGTAGATTTCTAGTTTATTAAGTTAAGCCAGTTAAATGGACTAATTAGGCCCGTTCATGTACTCGAGCGGATCTTATTGGGCCGTTCATCCCTCGAGCAGCCCTATACGGCCCATTTTGTCACGCCCCGAGCCTTATTCACAGCGGAAGACTCGCTCGGGGAGCGCGAACAGCCGGCATGGTAAGCCTCTCGCAAGCAAGAACGACCAGAGCGCAATACAATCACACACATAAATGCAATTGCACAAGATTTAATCAAAATTCAACTTTATTACATAAATGATCAATATTCACAATACAACCACTTATCATCATCTTTTCCTTCTACTAGACTCAAGAAATAAGAAAATTACATTGACTCAATCTAGACATTATAGACTTCCTAAGTCTTCACTCTTGCAATAACAACATTCAATCGCTCTCGGACCCGCTACTTGAATCACCCGAATCCGAATTCAAAATATTTCCATCTCCTGAAAAGCATTGGAAAAATAGGTAATGAGCACACTTGCCCAGTAGGTATCTTCGCATCAACATGAAGGCACTATTAAAGTGATTAACATTTTTGCGCTAAAGAAATAAGGTAAAATCATGCAATGCGATGATCATGCGATTAAATCAAAGTAACCAGACTATCATATAAGATGGAATGAGAATAATAATATATCGAGAATGTACTAGCAAGCCACATATTCATCACTTTAGCATCTTATGCTTATGAGCAAGTGCTTCGTGAATTTCTGTGGACTATCGAGCAAGAATGTCATGTCGTGTCGTATCATGGATCTTCACTTATTTATAGAAATAGTACTCCCAGCGCAATGCGACGCCAGTAGCATCATACCCCATGGTTTATAAAATAGTATATTTTTGACAATCAACCGAGGGGACTAGCATGGAGTCCTTGAACACAATCAGTGCTCGATCGCATCTTCAGTTATAAATTAAGCTACTTCCACGTAATATAACAGTAAAGTATGGCCAAGAATGTGGTACTTCCAATAATTTCGTGATAACTAGAATCAATGAATGAATGCTTCGATGCAAGAATGAGTCAAGAAAATGACTTAAACAATGTCATGCTCTTAGAAATAAATCGACAGCATAACGGTATTTTTCTTATCTTCCATTCATTACATTAAGTCTATTAAGTAATATGATAAGTTCTAGATCATCAAGGGTTATCTCGAATCCTTGAAATATCAACCCTTGGTCAAACCTTGGGTTAACATATGCCAGTAGTGTGACGATCGTTTATCGGGCCGTTACATAATGTGACACGCCAGTAATGGGCCGTTACAGTGATCCGAGTCCTGAAAGATAAAAATAGACTCAGAGAAAATGTGACGGTCATAACATGGGCCGTTATGTTAGCATGACGGTCCAAGGCAAGACCGTTACATTACTAGATCCAGAAAACCACGATAGTGTATTCTATTTAATAGGCTTTTAATGGTACAACCAACTCGGCATCCTAGTGAGAATCCCAGGCTCGCAGAGAATTACGGAGGCCTTGAAACAAGATTTCCTAGTTCATTGGAAGGAGTATCCAATAGAGAGGTCCCCAAGTCCAAGATTGTGTTCCTATAGTGCAAAGTGTGAACTAATGACAACATACCGGAATATGTGCCATGCACTTATAGAAATGACTCTATTGACAGAGAGAGATATGTATAATCAATGTGAAAATCATGATGAAAACTCCGTCAATACAAGGTTAAAAAGAAAAGTCATGCTTTATAATACAAACTATATAATTGGGCTCATTAAACTAACATTACTTAAAATAACAATGAGACACCAAATCATGCAATACCTATCATGAACAATCAAATAACCTTAAAATCACATGATCAGGTTAAAACTTAGGTAACTAGGCTTAACAATAAATAATATTGGCAAGTTATATTCTGTCTAGGGTTGACAGATCATAGACTCTGACGGTCTAGAGATGGGGCGTCACAGTGATTGTGACGATCAGGAACCAGCCGTTACATGAACGTAACGCGCCTGTCTTAGTGCGTTAGAGACAACAGTGAAAATCCAAAAACAACAGGGTGTGTGACGGTCTATCGTAGGGCCGTTATATGAGTGTGACGATCCTATGCTGATGCGTCAGAGCGTCTGCTAACAGAAAACATGTAAAACACTAAGAGATCAACTCACATCATGTCTGTAAATCAAACATCATATCTATTCTAGGCATGATGACGAAGTATAGGCTATCTATATGCATGGGTATCAGTGGATTAGATGAATAACATGCTTTAATTTCTCTATTAGGGCTAAGAGATGCATGACATGTATAATAACTAATAAAACATGAAATTAATGCTCTACTATGCATGAAATTCAATCAAACCAGAGGGCTTTTAGTCCTATCAGGTTATTTTTACCATTCATGAGATAACCTACCTCTTAACTTAGGCTGTATCTTCTGAATTGGGTTGAGAATCTTGCCCTAGTTTTCCTCCTTCTGTGACTTTTCCGGCGACTTCTTTAGGTTCTATCTCCACGACCTCTTGACCTAAAGATGTGAAATTTGGAGGGGAGTTAGTCTAAACAAATGCTTCTAAAGAACTTACCTGAGATAGTGACTCCTTACCTTGATTCTTTACGTCCAAAAAGTAAGGGTCGCACAGTTCAGAACTAGGTCCTATTTATAGGGCTCTAGCTAGGGTTTGAAGATTAGATCGAGTTTAGAGTCCTTAATCTATCAACACCTAATCTCTAAGAGTTTTTAGAGTCTTTATACATTGTTCCACTTAGGTCTCTTGTGGATAGGAACATCAAGTTCCAATCTTTTTACAACTTCTTCTACTCACGGAATACGCAGAGTGTAACGGTCGAACCCTACCGCATTACACGGCTGTGGCGGTCTTACGATAGACCGTTACAGTCGTCGTAGCTAGAGTTTGTACTTATTAAAACTCTTTTATTTACCTATCCATATATTTATCTATATAATTAGTATTTATCCTTAAAAATTCATGGATAGACTTAATAACCTTCTAGAATATGGGCCAAACTTAATGGGCCTGGTCTTAAAACCTTTTTGGACTCTAATTAAGTGAGTTGGGTTAATTGATTAACACCATTTGGCCTTATATTGATTAATAAATTTAAATTAGTCCATTTAATTGCTAATAATGCCAGGAAATTCTCAAATAAATTCTGGGGCACTACACCCTCCCCCACTTAAAAGAATTTGATCCCCAAATTCAATACATGGATTGTGGAGAGTGTACTTACAGTCAAACAATTCTGGGAATCTTTTCTTCATAGCTAATTCGGTTTCCCATGTCGCTTCATAAGGCCATATTTTCTTCCATTGGATCTTGACCATAGGAATAACTTTATTCCTTAATTGACGCACTTCCCGATCCAAAATCTTTATTGGTGTTTGTTCGTATGTTAAGTCCTTCTGAATCTCCAGATTATGAAATGTGAAAATATGATCTGGATCATATACATACTTCTTTAGCATAGAGACGTGAAATACGTCATGAACTCCTGCTAACTGTGGAGGTAAAGCTAATCTATAAGCCACTTCACCGACCCTTTCAAGAATTTCAAATGGGCCATTGAACCTTGGAGTTAGCTTTCCTTTAATGCCAAATCTTCGAATACCACGACCTGGAGAAACTTTTAAATATACATGATCTCCTACCTGAAACTCCAAGTCACGTCTTTGATTATCGGCATAAGACTTTTGCCTATCTTGTGCCATTTTCATTCTCTCTTGAATGAGGTTAATTTTCTCCGTAGAATCCCTGACAAGGTCGGGGCCTAAAAATTGCTTTTCCCCTATTTCGTTCCAACATATTAGAGATCGACAACTTTTCCATATAGAGCTTCAAAAGGTGCCATTTGTATGCTTGCTTGATAGCTGTTATTATATGCAAATTCCACCAGAGGCAAGTGATCATGCCAACTTCCTCCAAAATCAATGACACAAGCCCTGAGCATGTCTTCTACCACCTGATTTGTTCTTTCCGTCTGACCATCAGTTTGTAGATGAAAGGCTGTGCTAAAATTTAATCTAGTCGCTAGTGAATGTTGTAGACCTTTCCAGAACTGTGATGTGAATCGAGGATCTCTATCTGATACAATAGTGACGGGGACACCATGTAATTTGACAATTTCCTTTATGTACAATGCTGCTAGGATATCCACCGACCATCGACTCTTTATTGGTATGAAGTGTGCAGATTTAGTCAATAGATATATGATTACCCATATGCCATCATGTCCACCTCTTGACTTAGGTAAACCCATAATGAAGTCCATCCCTATGCTCTCCCATTTCCATTCGAGAATATTTAAGGGATGTAATTTACCTGCGGGTCTAAAATGTTCAGCTTTAACTTGTTGGCAGGTTAGACAACGAGACACGAAGTCAGCTATTTCCCTCTTCATATTGGGCCACCAAAAGTTTCTTTTGAGATCCTGATACATTTTTGTACCTCCTGAATGAATGGTGTATTTTGATTTATGTGCCTCTTCTAGGATCAATTTCTTTGTATCCTCATGATCCGGTATACACATTCGGCCCTTGAATAGCAATCTTCCATCATAAGAAGTAGAAAAATCCGGCATTTGTTCAATATTGGCCTTAATTTCCAGTAAAACTGGATCATCCTCTTGTAATTTGGCCAAATCCTCTATTAATGTAGGTTGAGCTCGGATATTAGCTATGAAGCAATCTTCTTCCTTAATATCAACATCTAAATTCAACTGAGCAAATTGAGGAATAAGGTTAGTTACACTAATCATGAGACTTGATAACATACCCATTGGTTTTCTGCTGAGTGCATCTGCTACCATATTTATCTTGCCAGGATGATATTGAATAGCAAAATCAAAGTCCTTGAGATGTTCTAACCACCTCCTTTGCCTCATGTTAAGCTCCTTTTGAGAGAATAAATATTTCAAGCTCTTGTGGTCTGAGTAGATCGTAAACTTTTCTCCATAAAGATAATGACGCCAAATTTTTAAGGTGAAAATAACCGCTGCCAATTCTAAATCATGTACAGGATAATTTTCTTCGTGACGTTTCAGTTGTCTTGAAGAATAGTAAATCACCCTTCCGTTTTACATAAGGACACATCCTAAGCCAATTCCAGACGCATCCGTATACACTTCAAATCCACCACCCTCCATTGGTAGTGATAAAATAGGGGCTGTGGTAAGATGATTCTTAAGAATTTAGAAATTCTTCTCGCATTCCTCTGACCAGACAAAAGGATTTTCTTTTCTGGTGAGTCTAGTTAAAGGGACTGCTATTTTGAGAAGTCCTTAATGAATCTTCTATAATAACCAGCTAGACCCAGAAAGCTCCTTACTTCAGACACAGTCGTAGGCCGACTCCAATTCTTGACAGCTTCTACCTTAGAAGGATCCACATCAATACCTTCTTTTAAAATAATGTGGCCTAGGAATGAGACTTCCTCGAGTCAGAATTCACACTTATTGAGTTTGGCATATAGCTTGTGTTATCTAAGTGTTTGCAAGGCTATCCTTAGATGTTCTTCATGCTCCTCTTTTGTCTTGGAATATATTAAGATGTTATCAATGAAGACGACGATGAACTGGTCCAAGTATGGCTGGAAGACACTATTCATAAGTTGCATGAATGCTGCGGGAGCATTAGTTAATCCAAATGGCATTACCACAAATTCATAGTGGCCATAACGACTTCGAAAAGTTGATTTATAAATATCTTCCTCTTTGATTCTAAGCTGATGATAACCTGATCTGAGGTCAATCTTAGAAAAATATTTTGCTCCCGAAAGCTGATCGAAGAGCTCATCAATATGCGGCAATGGATACTTGTTTTTAATTGTCAACTGATTCAGTCGCCGGTAATCGATGCATAGCCTGAGAGAACCATCCTTCTTCTTGACAAATAAAATAGGCGCACCCCAAGGGGATGTGCTAGGTCTGATGAAACCCTTGTCTAGTAGTTCCTGCAACTGCCTTTTTAGTTCTTTGAGTTCTGTGGGGGACATCCTATAAGGGGCTATAGAAATAGGTGCCGCTCTAGGAATGAGTTCAATGGTAAAGTTTACTTCCCTCTCGGGTGGTAAACTAGGTAGTTTAGATGGGAACACGTATGGGAACTCATTTGCAATTGGAATATTTGCTAGGGCAATTTCCTTAAATTCGGTAATAATGACTGAAGCAAGAAAAGCTTCACATCCTTGCGAGATAAGTTTGCAAGCGTGAAGAGAAGATATAATGGTAGGATGTTTCTTGTATTTGATGCCAAGAAAAGAAAATCTTGGAAGACCGGGCTTTCGAAAAGATATAATCCTATTTCGGCAATTTATATAAGCATCATGGTCTACAAGCCAATCAACCCCAAAAATGGCATCATAACCCTTCATGTCAAGGCACACGAGGTTTGCGGGGAGATTGTAACCTTCTACTATCACTTTGCTATTAGGATAATACTCGGTGAGCTTGGTTCTAGATCCTAAAGGTGTAGAAATAGCAAGATCTGAAGGTAAGGGGACTGATGCAATTGACAACGTTTTTGCAAAGGTAGTGGAAATAAAAGAATGAGAAGCACTAGTATCGAATAGCACGAATGCAGGGTAAGAACATATTTGAAGAGTACCTTCCATAAGCCCATCATTTAAATCCCTGGGTGCTTCATCTTCATCTATAACAGCATTGAGGTGAGCCTGTCTCCTACGTCCTCCATTAGCTGGTTGCTCTTTTATAAGGGGGCAATCTGGCACACGATGCTCCCTACTTCCACAACGCAAACAAGCACCGAGGCGCTTCCAGCATTCTTCAGCCGAAGGGCTGAATTTCTCGTAAAAAGTGCACGTCGCGGCAACTTGCTCCTTCTCTTCCTTAACCCTTTTATTATTCTTTTGGGAACTTCCACCGTTCCCACTCCTTGATCTTTTCTTGTTATCACGGCTTTTGTAGGGTTCCGTGATGCTAAACTTCTCCTTCTTATAATGCCGATCTAAGCGCCGGCTGGATTCCTCTCCTTTTCCTTTCAACTTTTCGACCTTCTCTAAGGTCCTCTCGCATAGATATGCCCTCTGAACCATCTCTGCGTAAGTGCGGATATTTTGTGTCCCAAGTTGCTGAATGAACCTGGGCCGTAACCCGTCCATAAATCGATTTACCTTTAATAATTCCGTGCTAATAAGGTGTGGTGCATATGGTGCTAGTCTTGAAAACTGCAGCTCATACTCTGCTACTGACATCATCCCTTGACGAAGGGAGGCAAACTCCATGGCCTTCCTTTCGTTTACATGTTCGGAAAAATACTTGGTACGGAATAAAGTAAGAAACCCGTCCCATGTATGAGGTGCATCGGCCAGAGGTGTCGGAACCGACTTCCACAATGTACGGGCATCTTTATTTAGTTGAAATGTTGCTAGACGCACCTTCTCCTGATCAGTGCATTGAATGACATCAAAGATACGATTCATTTCATTGATCCAATTTTCTGCCTCATCGGGATTGGAAGATCCATAGAAACGCGGAGGATTTAGACTCTGAAAATTGCGATGAAGGTCGCCAGCCCGTGTTCCTACCCCTGCCTGGGCCATGGTTTGCAATGCCTGCGTAAGGCCGGCAACGGTTTGTTGCATGCCATTCCAGTCAACGCGATGAGCCATGATAAGAATAATAAGGTACCTGAGAGAAATATAACAGCTTGTTATTTCTCATGAGACCGAAAGAAAATCAATCTTAAAGCTAATAACTATCTCATCCCGGCTCTACCCAATTCTCACATGGGCATGAAAATTCCCTCCTTGGTTCATAGGTGGGGGTCCTTAACCCTTGGACTTATCCTATGACATGATTCTTTTCCCTAAGTCCTGAGACTTAGGCTCTGATACCAACTTAACTGTCACACCCTGAGCCTTATTTACAGCGGAAGACTCACTCGGGGAGCGCGAACAGTCGGCATGGTAAGCCTCTCGCAAGCAAGAACGACCAGAGCGCAATACAATCACACACATAAATGCAATTGCACATGATTTAATCAAACTTCAACTTTATTACATAAATGATCAATATTCACAATACAACCACTTATCATCATCTTTTCCTTCTACTAGACTCAAGAAATAGGAAAATTACATTGACTCAATCTAGACATTATAGACTTCCTAAGTCTTCACTCTTGCAATAACAACATTCAATCGCTCTCGGACCCGCTACTTGAATCACCCGAATCCGAATTTGAACTATTTCCATCTCCTGAATAGCATTGAAAAAATAGGTAATGAGCACACTTGCCCAGTAGGTATCTTCGCATCAACATGAAGGCACTATTAAAGTGATTAACATTTTTGCTCTAAAGAAATATGGTAAAATCATGCAATGCGATGATCATGCGATTAAATCAAAGTAACCAGACTATCATATAAGATGGAATGAGAACAAGAATATATCGAGAATGTACTAGCAAGCCACATATTCATCACTTTAGCATCTTATGCTTATGAGCAAGTGCTTCGTGAATTTCTGTGGACTATCGAGCAAGAATGTCATGTCGTGTCGTATCGTGGATCTTCACTTATTTATAGAAATAGTACTCCCAGCGCAATGCGACGCCAGTAGCATCATACCCCATGGTTTATAAAATAGTATGTTTCCGGGAATCAGCCGAGGGGACTAGCATAGAGCCCTTGAACACAATCAGTGCTCGATCTCATCTTCAGTTATAAATTAAGCTACTTCCACGCAATATAAAAGTAAAGTATGGCCAAGAATGTGGTACTTCCAATAATTTCGTGATAACTAGAATCAATGAATGAATGCTTCGATGCAAGAATGAGTCAAGAAATGACTTAAACAATGTCATGCTCTTAGAAATAAATCGACAACATAATGGTATTTTTCTTATCTTCCATTCATTACATTAAGTCTATTAAGTAATATGATAAGTTCTAGATCATCAAGGGTTATCTAAAATCCTTGAAATATCAACCCTTGGTCAAACCTTGGGTTAACATATGCCAGTAGTGTGACGGTCGTTTACCGGGCCGTTATATAATGTGACGCGCCAGTAATGGGCCGTTACAGTGATCCGAGTCCAGAAAGATAAAAATAGACTCAGAGAAAATGTGACGGTCATAACATGGGCCGTTACGTTAGCATGACAGTCCAAGGCAAGACCGTTACATTACTAGATCCAGAAAACCACGATAGTGTATTCTATCTAATAGGCTTTTAATAGTACAACCAACTCGGCGTCCTAGTGGGAATCCCAGGCTCGTGGAGAATTACGGAGGCCTTGAAACAAGATTTCCTATTCCATTGGAAGGAGTATCTAATAGAGTGGTTCTCAAGTCCAAGATTATGTTCCTATAGTGCAAAGTGTGAACTAATGACAACATACCGGAATATGTGCCATGCACTTATAGAAATGACTCTATTGACAGAGAGAGATATGTATAATCAATGTGAAAATCATGATGAAAACTCCGTCAATACAAGGTTAAAAAGAAAAGTCATGCTTTATAATACAAACTATAGAATTGGGCTCATTAAACTAACATTACTTAAAATAACAATGAGACACCAAATCCTGCAATACATATCATGAACAATCAAATAACCTTAAAATCACATGATCAGGTTAAAACTTAGGTAATTAGACTTAACAATAAATAATATTGGCAAGTTATATTCTGTCTAGGGTTGACAGATCATAGACTCTGACGGTCTAGAGATGGGGCATCACAGTGATTGTGACGGTCAGGAACCAGCCGTTACATGAACGTAACGTGCCTGTCCTAGTGCGTTAGAGACAACAGTGAAAATCCAAAAACAACAGGGTGTGTGACGGTCTGTCGTAGGGCCGTTATATGAGTGTGACGGTCCTATACTGATGCGTCAGAGCGTCTGCTAACAGAAAACATGTAAAACACTAAGTGATCAACTCACATCATGTCTGTAAATCAAACATCATATCTATTCTAGGCATGATGACGAAGTATAGGCTATCTATATGCATGGGTATCAATGGATTAGATGAATAACATGCTTTAATTTCTCTATTAGGGTTAAGAGATGCATGACATGTATAATAACTAGTAAAACATGAAATTAATGCTCTACTATGCATGAAATTCAATCAAACCAGAGGGCTTTTAGTCCTATCAGGTTGTTTTTGCCGTTCATGAGATAACCTACCTCTTAACTTAGGCTGTATCTTCTGAATTGGGTTGAGAATCTTGCCCTAATTTTCCTCCTTCTGTGACTTTTCCAGCGACGTCTTTAGGTTCTATCTCCACGACCTCTTGACCTAAAGATGTGAAATTTGGAGGAGAGTTAGTCTAAAGTATTGTAAACAAATGCTTCTAAAGAACTTACCTGAGATAGTGACTCCTTACCTTGATTCTTTACGTCCAAAAAGTAAGGGTCGCACAGTTCAGAACTAGGTCCTATTTATAGGGCTCTAGCTAGGGTTTGAAGATTAGATCGAGTTTAGAGTCCTTAATCTATCAAAACCTAATCTCTAAGAGTTTTTAGAGTCTTTATACATTGTTCCACTTAGGTCTCTTATGGATAGGAACACCAAGTTCTAATCTTTTTACAACTTCTTCTACTCACGGAATACGCAGAGTGTAACGGTCGAACCCTACCGCGTTACACGGCTGTGGCGGTCTTACGATAGACCGTTACAGTCGTTGTAGCTAGAGTTTCTACTTATTAAAACTCTTTTATTTACCTATCCATATATTTATCTATATAATTAGTATTTATCCTTAAAAATTCGTGGATAGGCTTAATAACCTTCTATAATATGGGCCAAACTTAATGGGCCTGGTCATAAAACCTTTTTGGACTCTAATTAAGTGAGTTGGGTTAATTGATTAACACCATTTGGCCTTATATTGATTAATAAATTTAAATTAGTCCATTTAATTGCTAATAATGCCAGGAAATTCTCAAATAAATTCTGGGGCACTACACGTTTATCCTGTTCTTGGGCTTCCAGTCCTTTTGGCCATGTTCGACCCATTCTTGATCGTCTATACTAGTTGAAAGGCCCATTTCTGACCGTTCTTCTCTAAGAGCGGCCCAGAATGGTCCGTTTATCCTTAGTTTCGGCTGGGCTATTCTTCAGCCAGTCATCCTTGCACGTCCCAGGATGGACCATTTATGTGTTAAGCGGACCAGTAATGACCGTGTACATTCTAGTTTTCCGAAATTGATGTTTTCATGGTTTTGATGTGTGTGAGCTGTTTTAGCCTATCCATATTATGGTACCTCGAGTTTTGACCTATTGTTAGATCTATTGTCAACATGTATCCATTTCAAGGGTCATTTCTTTAAATGACTATTTCCTCTCGATTAAGGAGCTTATTGTTTGGAATCTAAAGAAAATCAATACTCTTATGCACTTTACCTTGATTACATGAACTTGATCATGGAACTCTTGGCTATTCTATTCGTGGATGTCTAGATTTCGTGGGATTGATGATCCAAACAAATCAATGCCAAGGCAATCATATTTAAGGGCCCAGTCTGGTCCTGGGAGGCGCACCCGAAAAGTACTTGATCCCCGAGGAGGTGAATGACTAGGTGTGGCATTTGGCACCGAGTACTATCTAGCGTGTTGGGTCTACGACATTCAACATTCTCGTGAACTTCCTATTCGTGCTTGAAAGCATGAAGTACTTACTTGCATGACTCGACTCGACTTGACTTGATATATGGCCATTCACTTGAAGTTCGGATTACCTGCTCTTGCTATCGTGACTTGCAATCTTTATCGTGCTAGTTGACTTGTTATCATGCTTAATTGTTTTCTCGCGTTATTCATGCATTCTTGAAATGGTTAATTACTTAAATTATGTCTGATGATAGAGTGTAATTCCTACTGAGCTACTTGCTCACCCCTACTTTCCAACCCTTTTCAGGTAACGTGATTGACGGAACGCTTGCAATTGGGATCGGGGCTGCGTGATCGAGTGAACTTGGAGCTTTAGAGACCGGAGTCTGTCTTTTTACTTTGTTGAGTCTAGATTGTATATTGAGTCTGGTCATTTTCTCTTATTTTTGTCTTTATTGAGTCCA
Organism: Amorphophallus konjac; assembly: GCA_022559845.1. Lineage (NCBI taxonomy): Eukaryota > Viridiplantae > Streptophyta > Magnoliopsida > Alismatales > Araceae > Amorphophallus > Amorphophallus konjac. The sequence continues at coordinate 339,759,855 of CM040126.1, read as the reverse complement.
AATTGTAACTTTAAATTTAAATCATCAATAAAAATGTATTTTTATCAAATTGTATGGCCTCCATGTGTCTATTTGTGCTTATTTATTTTGCTCTTGTTATCATGACTGTTTCGCTGTATGTTCTGAACGCTGCTTCCCGCTGCTATCGGTTCGGGGCGTGACAGAAGTGGTATCAGAGCCTCGGTTGTTTGTGTTCTAGGTTCTTGTCCATAAGTATAGGTTACCCTAAGTTATAGGACCCGTGTCATCCCTTTTCTCACCTGGTGAGATTGGGTAGTGTCTCGGGTTAGGTAATAAAACATGTATAAGATTGCGTAACGCCATGCGTAAGGGTGATAAATATGTTAACTTTATAAATTTTTGCAGGTATCAAGTCCTTTTTGAAATGGAAGCAAAGGGGTTCTCGAGTAAGCTAAGGTTCGGTTTCGCTAAAAGGTGGCGAGTCCATTATAAAAAGATTCGAAGTAATAAGAAGAAAAGGCATAACCTTTCACAAATGAAATGTTTCCACTGTCACAAAATTGGTCATCTAATCAAGGAGTGCTGGCGAAGGAGAGGAGCGTGTCTTCGTTGCGGAAATAAAGATCACATAATGACTAATTGCCCTAAGCTACTTCCACAAGTAAATTGGCACTGATTTCTAATAAGGTATCATTCTTCCTTATCTTTAACTATAGTTAAAATTCTTTTATTTTCCATTAATCGTATGATTACCATGTTATTTCGAATAGTTAATGGCGATTGATGAATTTGGGGACCAAATTCCTTAAAGTGGGGGAGGATGTAACACCCCGGTTAAATAAAAAAATGTAAAGGGTAAAATTTTATAATATATATATATATAGGAATTAAAGCTATTTACTTGCTATTTAAAGACTTCAATGATTTCTCTTAATTAAAGAATATTATTTATTTTGAAAGTGGCTAAATTATTTCAATAAAAAAAGAATAATTATTTTTCTACAATTACCATAAAAGAAATTTCATATTTCAAGAGATAATCGAATTTTTCATGATAATCTGAATTTTATATGTATATAGATTAAAGTAATTGAATTTCAACCGTAGGCCAACGTTTGACTAATTTCTAAAAATATGGAAAAAATTATATTCCTATAGAGAACGAAAAGTTAAATAATATTGTCAGTTAGGGCCAACCCCCAATAGAAATTGGATTAGACTAAATTAAGGAATCAATGGTTAAAATCGTTGTTTTAATTACTCAAACCACATCAATCTTAAAAGATCAAATTCGAGCCCATTTCTCAACCATTTGAGCCCTAACCAGACCCATTTGATAGGTAAACCCTAGTAGATCGTTTCCCCTCTGAAACCTTAGCCTCTAGAGACTTCTATTGGCGGTGGCAGCGTGGAATAGGTGGTATCCCTGAAATTTTTGCCGAGTTTAAACTCTTGGAGTCTTTAGGCTAATTCGATATGTAGGAACCTTCTTAGACCCTATAAGTAGAGGGCTTTCGACCCCCTGGAACACTATTTATCTCCCCAGCCGGCGGCGTGACCTAGGGTGGCCGATCGAGAGCGAATTTGGGTGAGGATCGGAGGTGTGTTCGCGGATTAGGGTTTCGGGCGTCTTCCTTCTTCTTCTTCGAATAAGGTAGGTTTCTCTCGGGCTAAAATTAAGTAAAATATATCATTTTGTGCGTTATTAAGCTCTCTTTCATTTGATACTAAAAGCCCTAAAATTCGTGTAGTATCTTGCCAGAATTTTCAATTTTAGTAGAAGTATGTCATAATTAGGGTTAACTATGTTCCACCTTGTTTTAAGTAGGGATTTCAGGCACTAATCATTTAATTGATCATGCCATATTGTGTAACTCTTTGTGCTCGTTCTATTGATGGTAAAAGCTCTAAATTTCATGCTCTATGTTTCTTGTATTTCACAGTTTTAGCTAACCCTAGCCGGACTCACCGGAGGCGGACAAGGCGAAGGTAGCAGAAGCCCCCGGACTTGCGCGGCCTTTTGATAGACTGCCCATCCTAGATAGGCGGCCGGTTATTGACCGTTCACGTGTTTCATCTCCGATATGTTTCATGGAAAGAGCGGCAAATCCCTAACCGCTCTACCATCAGGCGGCCAGTCACAGACCGTTCTTCTTCCCCAACGGCACTCTACTGACCGTCCATCTCTAGCAGGCCTTCGGACCTGAGAGGGCATGAACGGCCTGTCATGCGACCGCCGAGGCATGGGGACGGTTCTGAACGAACCGCCCAACTATACAGAACTGCTTATTTTCATTTTAGCATGATTTATTTTAGTAGATTAGTGGCTAATGGTAAGTTAGTAACACACATGATAAACTGGAATTTATGGAAGTAAATATTTATGAATTCTTGCTAGTTGTTCTCACTTGAGCTTGATTCATCTTTTCTAATAAAGTAAATCTTAATTATGATCCATTGATAATTGAAATTTGTTATTAGGATTGTTCAACAGCCGTTCTACTCCTGTAGGATTGACTGACCGCTATACTTGGTTTCCGATGTTTTGCTAGCCTCTATTCCTTGTAATGGTTGGGACTCTCCACCGGGTACTCCTTCCGTCGGATTAGGACCTTCATTACAGGACCTCCGAAAGTCCCCGCGAGCCTGGGATTCCCACTAGGACGCCGGGCAGGTTGTACCACCAAGGCCTGAACCTGTTCACGTGATCGAACCACTTGGATTGCTGTGTTGTGAGTCACGGCTCAATTTGGACCGTTTAACTCAATAGGCGGCGCATTAGGAACAGTGCATCCCTAGCTAATTGCCATTTAAGGTTGGTCGATTATCCTTGTCCTTCCTTCGACCAAATCACGGTTTGATCGACCCAGTAAGGCATGGACTGACCAGTGGAAAGTGGGCTGGACCCTGGTTCAGTTCTGCCCCACTTATGGCAGCCCGGAGCCCATTTGGGTAGATTTCTAGTTTATTAAGTTAAGCCGGTTAAACGGACTGATTAGGCCCGTTCATGTACTTGAGCGGATCTTATCGGACCGTTCATCCCTCGAGCGGCCCTGTGAGGCCTGTTTATCATGTTCTTGGGCTTCAAGTCCTTTTGGCCATGTTCGGCCCATTCTTGACCATCTATGCTAGTTGAAATGCCCATTTCTAACCGTTCTTCTCGAAGAGCGGCCCAGAATGGTCCGTTTATCCTTAGTTTCGGCTGGGCTATTCTTCAGCCAGTCATCCTTGCACGGCCCAGGATGGACCGTTTATGTTTTAAGCGGACCAGTAATGACCGTGTACATTCTAGTTTTCTGAAATTGATGTTTTCATGGTTTTGATGTGTGTGAGCTGCTTTAACCTATCCAGGTTATAGTACCTACGTCCACCCCTCACTCCAAACCGAAGTGAGGCTACCCTTGCTGAAGCAAGAACAAGCAGACTCAGTCTGCAAACATACGTTGCCTAACTGCTTGCCCTGAGGGAGACAAATCCCTCGACCTAGTCTTGCTTCCCACAAGACCAGCACCCTAGCTCTGCAGTCCACATAACTAGAACCAGAGGCAAACCTCCCTTCCTCCAAACCGGAGGGGAACCACTAGTAACACCCCGTCACTGGCAACTGGAGACCCCATCTCCCTTCTTCTGCTAATGCAGAAGGGACATGAATAGCAACCCACTGCTCACCAAAACCCAGAGGATTAGATCCTCACTTCCTCTGAATCCACAGAGGGAAACTGTGAGTGACACCCAGTCACTCACAACTGGAGACCCAAGTCTCCCTTCTCCTGAACACACAAGAGGAAACCCAATCCCAAACCAGGGAATCGGAAACCACAAAATGAATGATAAAGAAGAGCAAAAGAAAAACCCAAAAGGAAGAAACAAAAATAGATGAAGCTCCATAGGAGCAGGTTGGCTTGGATCTGATCCAGAGGCCAATACAATTATGATCTTCAAGGAGTTTCTAAGCTTTCACGATCTCCTTCTCTCTGAACTGCTCTTCTTTCTTCTCTCTTCTCTGGCGGCTCCTTCTATTTCCCTCCTTTTCTCTTGATTTTATTTTCTCAGCTCTTCACTCTCAGCTCTCCCTTCTTCTTCTTCTACTGGCTTTCTTCTCTGGCGGCTGCTACCTCCTTTTTTCTTTTCTTGCACCACCCTCTATTTGGAGGAGGAAGACTCCTTTCTTATTTATAGAACAGGGGCTCCGTAAACACTTTTTGGATAAGTGTTTTGATTCCATAGGTATATCATTGGGCCACGTGGCAGAAGAGAGAATGTTCCTCAGCCAGACTGGCCTTGGATCACGTGCCCCATCATATGCTCCCTTGGGTTCATGTGCCACTCACCTGCCCTTCCTGGGACCACGTGCTAGTGATTGGGATGGAACTCACATGTTATCATAATCCCAGTCACGTGCCTTGAGCTACTAAAGATCTGTTTGATCTTTTAAAGAGTTGATGACTTTAGTCAGATATTTCATCAAACACTTCCTTCTGCTACAGTGGCCTCAGTTCCAAGTAGCTGCATCGACCTTGGTGAGCTTCTCAATATGTGCATTGACTTGATTGAGCTTAACCACAATATGTGCTTCGACCTTGTTAAATGGAGCTTTGGTCTTCTGCTTCGAGTTTCCTCATAGGTACACTGACCTTCATGAGCAAAGAACACTGATGTGCACCGACTAGTGGGTCTTGTAGTGTTGATGTGCATCGACCTTGTCAGCATCGAACACTTCGTCAGCATGTCTAGGAAGGGCACCTGCATCGACCTTAAAGGCACTCCAAAATAGGTGGATCGACCTTAGGTGACTGGTGTTCTTCAGCTGCACTGACCTTATCAGCAAGGATTTCATCATCTGCACTGACCTTGCTAACAGATTGGAGAAAGTTGCACAGACCTCTCTTCATAGTTGACCGATGTGCATCGACCTTCCTCTTAAAGTTGCTTAATGTGCACCGACCTCAGATAGCAGATTGAAAAATATTACACAGACCTTTACTCTGAACCGGCTAAGGTGCATCGACCTTGCTAGCATATTAGAAAAGTTGCACAGACCTTATGTACTTGGACCAGAACATGCACCGACCCTCTTTTCAGAGTTAATCAATGTGCATCGACTATGGTTCTGCAGTAACTGAGGTAGCATCGACCTTGGTTGCGTGCAGATTGAAGTAGCATCGACTTTGTATATGCACAATGCAAATGTGCATCGACCTTCATTGTGTGCAAGGCTAACTAGCATCGACCTTCATTCATCAACCACAGAAGCTACATCAACCTTAGCTCTCCATATGAACAGTACATGCATTGACCTTTGTTCTAAAGTAATTGAAGTAGCATCGACCTTACTTCATCAACCACAGAAGCTGCATCGACTTTAGCTGTCAGCTTGCACTATCTTGGACTTTGACTTGCCAACCAAGACTATTGACAATTCTCATTGGCAGTGCATTGACTTTATTGACCATGTTGACTTTTCTTGTTGACTGTGCATTGACTTCTGATTTTAACTTGCTTTCAACATGTACTTTGTGCAACTTGAGCACATCAACAGCACAAACAGAGTCATGAGTGCATTTGCATGATTCTTTATCAATAGACCACATTGATTGATCATATTAAAGAGTATACATGACTATAGTTTTTGACAGCATCAAAACACAGGGACTATAGTTTTTGATAGCATCAAAACATAGGGACACAACACAAGGCAGTGTCGATCTTCCGTAAACAGCCTCTGATGCTGTTTATTTCGGCCGACTGAAATAGGGAGAACGGTCGACCGTTTACAGCAAGACTCTTCAACAGCCAGAAGGGTTAAGAAAAATGGATAAAGGATGGAACTGGATGATTAAGGGTGAAGATTGACTGCCTTAATGGATCAAGAGGATACGAAAGACTGAAATGAGTATAGACTCGTGAGGTCTCTGAAGAATCACGTGCCTGTCATGCCCCGAGCTTTTTAATACAGCGGAATAAATATCGGGAACGTGAATAGCCAGAATGGTAAGCCTCTCGTAAGCAAGAAATCATAGCGCATGCCAATCACACAAAAGTAATTGTAAAAATATATTTTTCTAAATTCTAACTTTATTCCATACTAGTAACCATAAAGTACATTAGAATCATGACTTTAGACATCCTTACATCATAGACTCAATAAAATATAAAAAATTACAATAGGACTCGACTAGACACTTGACAACTAGGTCTTCTCTCGATCCATTTGACCTTCAATCACTCTCGGACCCGTTACTTGTATATTCTGAATCTGATCCATCGATACTTTCTGGAAAATTGAGAAAGTAGGTATGAGCACACTTGTCCAGTAGGTATCTTCGCATCAACATGAAGGTAATATTTAATTGATTAATATCTTAGCTCTAGATCTTAAGGTAAAAATAAGAATTTGATAAACAAGCAATATAAACCAAGATAACCAAGGATATAGAATCATGAAACAACTGAGCAATTGATGTGAGCAAGTATCGATCATGAACAAGCAAGATTAATCATATATATGTAAATTTGGCCATTCATGAACAAGAATATACGAGTATGTAACTTGAAAGTACGTTACACAACCTTGTAAAGGCTATGTACTAGAAAGTCATTAACAAGCATGTAATTTTCATTTTGAGCCTCGTGAATTTCACTCATTTATAAGAGAAAGTACTCCCAGTGTAATGCAACGCCAGTATCATCGTACCCCATGGTTTATAGCACGTTTCTGACCATCTGTCGTGGGGACTAGCATGGAGCCCTTGGACACAATCTGTGTCCGGTCTTGCATCTTCAAGTTATAAATCCAACTACTTTCATAAGATATAACAATAATTTCAGCCAATAATTCAATTCCAAATAATAAGTTTCATAACCAAGTAACCAAGGTATAGAACGTACCAAAACTGACATGAGATATCAAAGAATGAATTAAAAGAATATTACACTCTAGCGGCATTCCTGCAGTATAACGGTACATTCATTAAGTTCCATATCTTAATATTAACTTGTTAAACATATGTTAAGACTCCAGATAATGCTAAGACCATCTAGGAACTCAAGAAAACTAACCTCAAAGGTTAAATCTCGGGTTAGACAGGTTTAGAGATAAATTGGTCGTTTACAGGACCATTTCATTAAGAAAACGGTCAGAGTCTAGATCGTTTCATGAAATAGAGTCGACGCATGAAAAAGAAGGTTGACGTAGTGAAACCATCTGGAGCTTTACGGTCATGGCAGGGCCGCTTGGGGTCTTTCAGCGGTCTGGCGAATGGTCGCTAACAAAATCTAGCAGTCAACCATAGGGTCGCTAAGGTCCAGAACATATTAAAACACCGATAAAGTACTTTCTAGACATTTGGGCTTTGATGGTACAACCAGTTCGGCGTCCTAGTGGGAATCCCAGGCCCGCGGAGTCTTACGGAGGCCTTGAAACATAATCCCCTAGTCTGATAGAAGGAATATCCAGCAGAGAGGTTCATAAGTCCAAGAGAGTGTGCCTATAAGTGCAAAGTGTAACTAATGGTCACATACCGGAGTATATGCCATGTACAAAAGAAAATGACTCAAAAGATAAGAGTGGATCATGATAAAACAATGATCAAATTAAAACTAGACAAGTCATGAACCATGTGAATTTTAATATAAATATAAGAGTATATGGTTTTGGCATGAAATAACATAAATTTAAAATACTTTCAAAGTGCATAAGTAACATGAAATCAACTAGAATGATTGATTAACATATTCAAGTATAAGGATACAACATTTAAAATAGGTATAAGACCTAATTAGCCAAGCTTATCATAGGATATTTAGGAGTGTTCTACTTTATGTTTCGGGTTAACACAAATACAATACTCAGAAACGACAAACGGTCTTAGGCGGACCGTTTCATGGGCCTTAGTGGTCTATCATAGGGCAGCTAGGGATCTCAGGTGGTCTCAGGAAGACCATTTGTTCCTGTGTAGCATATCAACATTAAAGCCGAAGTCCAAGCTTATTCTAGGGCAATATAATGCATGGAAATGATGTAAAACATGCTGGAAGAATATTGGGCCAAGAAAATGGATAGAAAAATGTGAAATGAAGTAAGAATTAAATCTTTTTCATTAAAGGCTAGGTTCATGCATGAAAATAACTAGTTTGCACAGTCACATTAAAACATTAAATTCTCTATGCATGATGCATGAAAACGACTAGAAGTAGAGGGCTTTTATTCCTAACTTTGAGTTTAACCCAATCATGAGATAACTTACCTTTGATTCGCTTCCCAAGTCTTGAATTCTGACTAGAAGTAAGCCCTAGTTCCCGCATGTTCTATGTCAAACCTGTAACTTCTCGCCCCTCTATCTCTTGATTCTCTTGACTTAAAGATGCAAAAATTGGAGGGTAAACAGAAGACATAAAGGGTAACAAAAAGTTCTAAAGACAACTTCTAAATACCTCGTTTAGGGCTTCTAAGTTGCAGATCCATCTGGCCCGGTCGCACAGTTTCTTGAGATTCTTGTACCGAACCGACAACTTTGAATGCCTCTATCTTCCGGTTGACTTGATCTCCTAAGACGAAATTTAGAGGATAGTTAGACCTTAGTATTATGAACAAAATATTCTAAAGAACCTACCTTAAATTCATCCTCCTTACCTTAATTTCACGCAAGCCAAAAGTAAGGGTCGCACAGGTTGAACTTAAGGTCTATTTATAGGGCCAGCTAGGGTTTCAAGGATTTGGACGATCCTAGAGTCCTAATTAGGCCACCAATTCGATCCATAAGCACTCTATAGTCTCCTAGCCAACAGATTGCATCGATCCCAAATGATTTTGCCTGAAGAAATTGGAGTTTCCACGCAATCAATCTGTTCGCGATCGGACTCTGATAAGCGATCTAGCTAGGACCATTTTCCACAGCCAAGCGGTCGCCCAATAAACCGTTTCTATCCCAGGGCGCCGAATTTTGATTCAATTCAAACTCCTCTATTTATTTATCCATTTATTTATCTAATAATGAGTAATTATCCCCTAAATTTCGTAAATACAATAATTTAAGCTTCTAGAATATGGGCCAAATCTCTTGGGCTTGGTTTTAGGTCTTTTGGGTTTATTTAAATGGGCCAAGTCAATTTGTTATTATTTAGGCTTTCATAACAACTTATTTAACCCAGAAATTCATTTAATACTCTATTTAGGTTCTCATAAATTTTATTAATTCCCAAAAAATCTTAGAATATTCCAAAATATTTTATAAAAATTCTGGGGTATTACATGACAGCGCTCATGGTCATGGAACCCTTGGTGCGAAAATAATAGCCCACGTGGCTGGAAGGCTCATATCTTCTGAATACTCCTATTTTCCATGTGGACCAATAGAATTTCGGCTGATCAAAATCTCGAATGGAAGAGTGTGGAAAACGATACTCGGTTCTATAAATATCATTCTCTCTTATAAGAGAAACAGAGAGAATGCTGCAATCCTTTGTCTCCCAAAAGAAAAATCAGTGAGAGCTTCTCCGATAGAAAAAGAAGAAGAAAGAAGGGAGAGAAGAGGTGAGCCGAAGAGCAGTGAGCTGAGAGGGGAAAAGAAAGAGAGTCTGAGAAGAAAAGAGAGTGGGTCTAGAGAAGAAGAGTGAGAGCAATTCCAAATATTCAGATCGAAGGAGGATTTGAGAGCAGCCAGAGCTACCATTGAAGATCTGTTGTTATTATCAGTTCGTGGATCAAATCCACAACCGCTGTGCTCCTTAGGAGCTACATTCTTTTCGTCTTGTTTTGTTTCTTTTGTTTGTTCTTCATTTTCGTTCCAGTTTCTCTGATTCCCTATCTAAGGACTGGGTGTTCCTTCTGAGCAATCATAAGAAGGGAGAGGTTCTCTCCGGGTTCCCTCTGAAACATTCAGAGGAAGAGAGGACCGTCCTCTGGGTTGTGGGTGACTGGTGTCGCTCATAGTTTCTCTCTGTCTTCACTAAGGAAGGGAGGTGTTCCTCCAGTCACTATTGCGGTAGTGGGTTCTGATTTAGCGAGGTGCTAGATCAGGGTTTGAGGGATTTGTCTCCCTCTAGTTCAAGATGTTAGTCAGCACATTGTCGCAGATTGAGTCTGCTTCTTGCGATTTGCAAGGGGAAGCCACCCTCTGGTTGGAGTGTGGGGTGGACGTAGATCTACAAGGCAGATCGAACCACCTAAAAATCTGGTGTGCACCGTGGCTTGATCATATGTGATTGCTCCATTCCATCTATCCCCTTCACATGTTTATGTGTGATCAGATTCTTCATTGCCTTCTAACTATGTGGTAAGTGTTCGACATGGTGGTTGTGTAGAATGGTTGTCTGCTGCATCAAAACTGAATTGTTGCTATTAAGTCTCTGATAGTCACTCATGAGTTTGAGACTACTTCCGAATGAACCGCTGGATAATTTAATCAGTCTTGTTCTGGTATATTAAAAGCCGTGTTCTCATATCTTGCGAGAGGAGAGTTTCTGGACTCAACCCTCCACCCAATATAGTGTGAATCTAACTAATGAATGGTATTTGAGTGTAGCTCAACGATTGATAAGCTCTACCATCAACTGTTAAGTACTTGATAGAACTGTTATTTACATGTGTGTGATAGCCGTGGACTTTATTGTCTAAGCAAGGTCTTAGCTGTGAATGATTCTCTAGCAATTGCTTATGTGTTCTTGTCAAGAGCATTACTTCCATCTGGGCTGCTGGCACTGTTTCCATTTCAACTCAGCTTGTTTCATAGTGTGAGTTGCTTTCAATTTAGCATATGTTTTTATAAGGGATCTATTCAACCCCCCCTTCTTGATCCCAACTGCGCACCTAACAATTGGTATCAGAGCAGTCTCTGATTCATTAGATCCAACAATCTGCAGTGGGTCCTGCTACTTTCTCGGTGCATTTGTTGTCATTATCTGTTGTTCCTCTAGTACAGTGTCATCTTCAGTTCACTGTTTTGATTGATAGCCTTAATTTGATTTCAATGGCTCATCCACCGATTTTCAATGGGTCCAACTTTGATTTCTGGCTTAGCAACATGCACAGGCTTGTTAGATCAATTCATCCTAATCTATGGAAGTTAATTTCACACGGTCCACACTGATTACCTAAGGATTAGTCTAAATGGACTGACAATCATAGATCCAAGAATGATGAGAATCTAAGAGCTTTGAATTTGATGAAGGCTGCCATTGGTATTGACATACTTCCTTGTTTTTCTATTTAAAGGACTGCCAAGGAGATGTGGGACAAATTGAGGACCATCCATGGACAGGGGGAAGAAAAATGTCTCATGGCAGATAAAAGTGATCACAATAGTGATCAAAATGAGGATGAGGAAGAAGTAAGTTCTATCTTCGAAAACTATTTTATAGAAGACTGGGTAAATGCATATAGTGATTTACTTGAGTCTTATGAATGGTTAAGAAAATAGAACAAATCTCTGAAAAGAAAAGCGAATAATGTCATGAATCCTAATTCTGAAAATGAAATGTTGAAATGCTGAAAACTGAAAATAATATCTTGAGAAAACAACTGATGAATCTTGACGAAGTCAATTCAGAACTGGATCACATGAAATCCAAAAATGAAACCCTTAGAAAATACATTGAAGAAGCTAAAGAAAAATATAAAAACCATGAGAGACAAAACAAATTAAATCTTGAGAAATTTTAAGCTGGAAGGATGGTTATTAGCACCGGCTTATTTTCTCAAATTAATTGAGGATTAAGCACAGAGAAATACTCCCTAAATAGAGCAAAATGGCACATCGCCAAAGTTGCTCTACCAGTCGAGTTGAGCTCAAAAATCGAGATATTTCACCGGGTCAAGCGGTGCAACATAACAACCGGGGATCTGCCCTGAGCAAATGGCACTATGCTAGCTAGTTTTCCGACAACCGGGTCAATTTTGGGATTCTGGACAACCGGTCGTACCTTATGGCACTTTGTGAAGATTCGGGGATCACCCCCGGACACCCTGCATACGGTATCACACCACCAACGCTTCAACAACCGGGTTAACTCAGGACTCAGAATAGCCTGCTGCATTATACGACTCTTCGCCAAGGAGCAAGGGTCACTCCGACCACCAGACAAACGGCATCATCATATCAACGCCCCAGTCACCGGTCCTAACCAGCTAGCCGTGATCCATGGCAACATCAACAACTGATCGGGCCCACCCCCGATTACTGAGTTTGCAGGTTTACCCGCGTTCAACACAGCTACCCGAGCCGACCAGGGGGCGCCCTGACTACAAGCCACGCCATGTGGCACCCAGCAACGAGGCCGGGGTCTACCCTCGAGTCACCTCCCTCCAACCCTCTGAAGTCAAAGGAAGACCCATCTGGGCCAACCACCAGCTTTAGAAGCTCACAGCACCCTTATAGGGCCCACACACGCGTGTCGGGAATTTCCCCGAGCACCTGGTGGGCGCGTATGCTCCAGCCACTCTATAGTAAGTCTGAGCCCAACTCGGGACTCCCAGCAACCCATCACGTCATACACTACCATCGTGCGGCCTCGCACGCTGATCGACCTACGAGGTCAGGTCGCGAGGGTCAAGGGGGTAGCCCCCGGAAGAAAATCTCTATTTATAAGGGGTCAAACCCCCAGTCAAACACTCAATCAAACCCTAAGTCAAACCCCTCAGTCAAACTCGAGTAAAACCCCCCAGTCAAACCTGCCTAAACCCCCCCGTGGGAGGGTTTAGGCGGACCAGCCTCACCCCTAAGACTGGTCCGCCTAAACCCCCATAAAACAAAAAAAAACTTTTTTAATCAAAAATGCCCCCAGCCCCATGCCCAGTCTGCCTAAACCCATCCCAAATAAAAAAGGGGTATTTTAATGAAAAAAACCCCTCCGTGAGGGTTCAAGCGGACCAGACCAGCCCCTTGGGCTGGTCCGCCTAAACCCCCCTGGGGGAGAGGTTTAGGAAGATCAGACCCGCCCTTTAGGCTGGTCCGCCTAAACCCTCCCTCCCCCACTCCGTAAATAATAAAAAAACTATTTTCTTTTCTTTCTTCAAGGGTTTACCCGGACCAAGTTGTGCCCTCAACTTGGTCCGCATAAACCCCCCATGACCCTTCATCTTCCCCTATAAAATCCCCCTAGGGGCTCAAGGGAAAAGGGGAATGAAATGCACTGGAATGCAATGGAAGAACCTATGACCTAACTGCTGCACCCTCAGAGTTCCTCCATAGGCCCCCAGCAAGGGTCGAGGACGCGAGAAGCTAAGTGCGCACGTGGTTGGCTTATACACGCCGAGGGTATGTCACACGCACTACCCTCACACGGCGTCTAGCCATCGCACACATGTCCATCCCCGTCACGTATAAGGCGTTATGACAACGGTGAACACACCCGCACCCCGGGTCCGCCTGCGTATGATGACCCACGTGGCTACGCATACGTCATGATGCCGCACCTGCTCCCGACACAGAACCGCGTGCCTACTGCTCGCCCCGAGCTGGCCACCGACTACTCTGACTGATGACTCGAGTAAGCTGGACCCTGGCCCGGGAGTAATATTCTCGGGGCCGGCCTCGACTCCCCAGCATGACGACATTTGCCATCCGAGGCACAGACCCGACCGCTCACCTTGAGCCGCGTCCAACCTCCGTCAGGCGTCAGCCCATGACCGCCCCTGCCACCTAGGTAGTCGGGCTTCTCTCGATCTCCTCATGGAGAGTCTCTGTAAAACACACGAATATCCACCTTATTACGCATTGACCCGGGGACCGACCTGCACGTCAGAATTGTCCCGTGACTTGTGCCAGTTGTACTTTGGCCTCCTTTGCCCATTTGTAAAGCCCACGTGGCTCTCATAGATCATGAAACTAGTTGAATACATGTACTTGTACTAAGGCCTCAGCCCCTTCCCAGCGCCCACCTCCTTCAGTCACAACGGTGCCCCCGACACCTGACTGCCAGCTACTCCAGTCACATCGGGGCCCGCGGCGCCCGACCATTCAACAACCTCAATCACAACGGTGTCCCCGGCACCCGACTGCCAGTTACTCCAGTCACATCGGGGCCTACGGTGCCCGACCGTTCAACAACCTCAGTCACAATGATGCCCCCGGCACCTGACTGCCAGTGACCAATCACATCGGGGGCCACCGCGCCCGACCATTCAACAACCTCAGTCACAACGGTGCCCTTGGCACCCGACTACCAGCTGCTCCAGTCACATCGGGGCCCGCGACACTCGATCACTCAACGACTCTAGTCATAATGGTGCCCGCGGCACCCGACTGCCAGCTCCTCCAGTCACCTCTGGGCCACCGGCACCCGATCACTCAACAACTCCAGTCACAACAGTGCCCCCGGCACCCGATTGCCAGCTACTCCCGTCACATCGGCGCCTGCAGTACCCGACCACTCAACTTCCTCCGCACAACGGTGCCCACCGCACCCCTAATGGCCCGGCCTCAACACTGTCTCATGTCGGGAATACATTGTGACGCTCCTCAGGTGCCATCCTGCTAAGTTACAGGTCCTCTGACGGACACTATGTACAGATACGGAACTATCCACACAATAACGTAATGACCCGGGGACCGTCATGAATGACGGAATTGTCCCGTGGCTTGCAAGCACTTGTAATCGGGCTCTCACGCCCCCATATAAATGCCTTTCATGGCATATAAGTCATGTAATCTAGTTAGGGAGCGGATCCCCGTCCTCATCAGAACCAGTCTCTCTGCCCCTAGTTATCCCTGTTGTGTTGCTGTTTCCCTGTCGCTGTTGCATGGACTAAGCCTGTAGCAACCCTGATAAAATATTATTAATAATAAAGATTTTAAAAATAAATCAAATAATTAGATAAATAAAATAATATAAAATAACGCCTCGGATAACGACGCTATTTAAATTATAAACGCCTCTAGATAAGGCGTTATTCAAGAAGTGACGCCCTGACCACCCGGCGTCAAATTCCAACGTCAAAAATGGTAAGGCCAAGAAACGCCCCTATCTTGGGCGTGTTTTTTAAACAAAGGAACGGCGCTTCTTAAGAAACGACCTGAACTAGGTCGTTAATTCAAGAATCGACGCCCTGACCAAAGTCGTTAATTCCATTCGAGTTCCGTTCGACACGGGAGCTTATCCAGGGAAGGATTATGTTAATCTAGTAAGTATTTAATAGGGCAAGGACTCTATATTGGAAGCATTACTTCCACTAGAACACTAACCCTAACAGGACGTCCAAAATCCTATAAATAGTCTTGACAGCCGAACCCTAAACCTATTTGGACGATCGAACTGCACAGGTACGTTAAGAACATATGTTCTTCTTCTTCTGTTTCTTTCCTTATGAACGTAGTATGTGAAGAATTAATATTCTTCATTTCTTCTATTCTTGCAGGTTAAGAAGACTAACGGGTAAGTCTTCTTTCTTCTTCCCTTCTCCGCCTTTACCTCCTCTCATGTTAATACGAAGCATGATCTCTTCGTTCTTCTGCCTCCAGGTTGACTGTTGAAGAAAACAATCAACTGAGCCAAGGTTCTTCCTCTTCTTCTGTTACAGGTTAGGAAAAACACCTACGTACGTGAAGAACAAAGGTGATGTTCTTCTTTCTTTTACCTTCGGTCAGGAAGTATGAAGAAATACTAATATTTCTTCTTCTGTTCTCGTAGGAATTACTGGACCGAAGAACAAGAGCTCCTCTTCTCACGGTTCAGATCATCAAATTATCATAAGGTAGGTTTTCTCAAGTTATGGTAGCCCAAACAAAATTTATGCAAGATATACATATATATAAGCATGACATGCATATGGTTTATTATGGTTTTAATACGTTTCTGCGATATTTTGAAAGAGACGCCCCTGTCAAGGGCGCTAATTTACAAGACACGACCCTGCCCAGGTCGTCAATTTCATGTTTGACGCCCTGTACACAGGCGTTAATTTCATGTAAATGTTAATCACCTATCTTAAGACCTGATTATCCATGAAATTACATGAAATCAATAATTGTTAACGGTTAAAAGTCAATAACCATGAAACATCAAATCTAATATACTGCATCTGAATTCCTGCCAATTTTCCTATCATGACTATATGATTGTTATCGTTGATTATCGTGCAAATCTTGCTGATCATGTAAATTCCTGGTATTATTGAATTCACGACCTAGACTAGGTCGTTTTTCCATGTGTTAACGTCCCATCACAGGGCGTGAATTGAAAATAAACGCCCCTTACTAGGGCGCGTATCTGTTAAAATCCTGGAATACATATTCTGAAAAATAGAATTAAATGGTAACGCCCCTTCCCAGGGCACGTTTTTGATAATTTCTGAAAATAAAAATGTTCTAAAAAATATTGTAAATAAAAAGACGCATGCTATTGTAGTCGTCTCATTACAAAGAAACGCCCCTGTCCAGGGCGCGTTTTAGATAAATTAATGAAATATTTAAATTTTGAAAAAAATGGAAACATGTGTAAACGCCCTTCTGTTAGGCGTTAATTACTTGATAAACGACTCTGCTTAAGTCGTTATTTTACTATAAAACTGATTTTCCAATGTTTCTGTTAACCGATGGTTTCATATGTTATATGATATATATATCGGCACTATTCTCCACTCCGTGAGTATAGTCCCACGTTTCACGATTGTTTCATCGATCACACTCAACTCTCATTGACATACAAGCTCTCCATTGGATATTCCGTTCCTTTGGACTAGCGAGTTAGTCATAGAGACCTCCGTAAGACTCCTCGTACCTTGGATTCCCTCAAGGTCGACTGAGCTGGTTGTACCCTAAAAACCTATTACACAATTAATGCCATGTCAATCTAAAGAAACATGGTATACCGGCCCTTATGATTATACAAAGAGTATATCATGAGAAATTCTTAATGGGATGATGATATCATGCCATATCATGTCGTTCTTGTAAACCTCAATTCTATGATAAGAATGAGGGTATCTTACCTTTGATATACTGTTCATGTGGACCTTAATTCTATATAAAGAATGTCCATATTTATTTGTCATGGTACCCAAGTTGAGGGAACCTAATTCTACCTAGTTTTATCGATATCGTGATTCTGCCGTTATTATCGCCATTCTATGTCCTTTGTCATATTTTGGACTCTATTCGGTCAAAGTTGTCATACGTGTCTACAAGCTTGATGATTGAAATTCTATATTGGCTATATAAACAAGAGTGGATGTCAAAACACATGATAAATGCCTGCGCATATAGGGCCCGATCTAGTCTTGGGAGGAGCACCCGAAAGTACTTGTGCCCATGGGAGTTAAAATGATAAGGTATCTGGCATTATACCGAGTACTTGACTTGCTTGATTGGACATTCCACACACATCTTGTACTTAAATCGTACTTGACTTGACATGAAATGCGTGGCCCGAAAAGGGTAATTTGCTTGCTTGATACATGATAGCCAAAGTTCTTGACATGACTTGTTAAACGTACTTGCTTGAATATCTTGAATAAACTTGTTATCTTGTTGAAAGTTCATGATTAAGTTCATCTTATTTCCTTGATATTACATTCTCTCTATCTTATCGTTTTATGCGAGCATGCATAGCTTTATTGCATTCATGAAAGATGTAATTACTTAAACCCCTTGCTAGTACTTGAGATATAATTTCCTACTGAGCGTTCGCTCATTCCGTTTGTCCCTTTGTACTTTTCAGGTAGGTCCGACGACGATGGAAGTCAATCGGATGGGAATGGTCAAGAGTGAAAGTGATAGAGATTCTCCAAGTGTCGTCTAGTTGTTTCTATAGTTTTCTTGAGTCGACTATGTACTTTTCTTTTTATTAAACAGAGTATTGGATTTGTAATAGTCTATCCATTATGAAATAAAGGATTGGGTTATCTTGCTATTTTGCGCATCTCTATCTTTGTGTCGAATACACGACCACTCTGATTGACATGATTGATATAAACTCGTCGCGCATCTCCGGGTATCTTCCGCGCTCGGGGCGTGACAGTTTTTGTGGTATCAGAGCCTAGGGTATTCAATTCCTAGGAAAAACCCAAGTCCAAGGAAAAGTTTTAACCTTTAAACCAGTGAGATTGGGTAGAACCAAGGGTTAAATTTAACATAGTGTACGAGTCTTTAAATACGATCACGTACTGATATAGTTATTGTAATTGTAGGATAATGGCTGCCGAACGTGCTCAATGGCGCAACATGCAGCGTACCCTCCAAGGGATGACTCAAGTGCTATAACAGGTAGCACAGGGTGGTGCTCCACGAACTGGAAGCTTACACCAAGCCTTTAAGAGCATGAATCCCCCGAAGTTTATGGGATCGACCGATCCGGACGATGCCGAGCATTGGGTTCGGGAGACTGAACGCATATTCCGTGTCATGCAATGCACGGATCAGGACAAAGTTCTATTAGCTACATTCCAGTTAGAGAAAGATGCTAGATGCGGGTGGGAGTCTATTGAAGCAACCATCGATCCTACTCAAGTAACATGGGAAGAATTTGTGGAATACTTCAATGCTAAATATTTCTCGGACCGAGTCCAAGAAAAGAAGGCTGTAGAATTCGCTGCATTAAAGCAACGATCTTTATCATTAGCAGATTATGAAGCTCAGTTCTCCAGGTTGTCTAGATATGCTAAGCATCTTATTAGCACGGAGAAGATGAAAGACCGTAGATTTCTTAATGGGCTTAGGCCCCACTATATTACTCAACTGGCGCCTATGGACATCCAAGTTTATTCTGAAATAGTGCGCCGAGCTCAATTACTTGAAGATGCCACGGAACTATCTGATAAGATCCGTGGAAAAGACAAGAAGGAGCAAGTCACAGGTTCGGGTTCTTTTAAACCCAACTTTAAGAAGAGGCCCAATAATGGAGGTTCATCCTCTCAAGATTCCAAGTTCAAGAAATCCAAGCCCTTCTCTATCACCACTACCCCTCCAAATGTAGTGTGTAAGCATTGTGACAAGGCTGGTCACAAGACAGAAGAATGCTGGAGGAAGTTAGGAGCATGTCTCCGTTGTGGAAGCCGTGAGCATCGGATTCCCGAGTGTCCATTAATGAATGACCAAGCCGGTGATGGTAAACGCCCGGTGACAAAGAACGCTCGACTTCATGCAATAAAGGAGACCGAGCAAGAAGAAGGTGGACTGGTAGAAGGTACATTAACAGTTTGTTCTAAAAGTGCTTATGTCTTATTTGATACGGGTGCATCGCATTCCATTATTTCTAAGAAGTTTGCCGACCCGTTACCGTCAGAACCAGAATGGATAAAAATAGTTCTAACTACTCCTCTTGGAAGTGAAAATGATATTACTCATCACTACCAAAACTGTGAGGTAATGGTTCAAGGTAGGAATTTACCTACAGATCTCATATGCCTTGATCTAAAGGAGTATGATGTTATACTGGGAGCGGACTGGTTATCCAAATACCAGGCAACGGTTGATTGCCGCAATAGCCGAATTGCTTTCAAAGATTTTCCAGAATTAGTCTTTACTCGCCCCAAGAGTCAGAGCAATTCCCCTCTTATCTCGGCTCTTCGAGCAAGCAAGCTCGTCAGGAAAGGATGTGTATCCTTCCTTGCTTTTGTCACTGTTAAAGAAGCTAAGGAAACCAAGATAGAAGACATTCAGGTAGTACAAGAATTTCTAGACGTATTTCCGAAAGATTTGCCGGGATTACCCCCTCAAAGAGAAGTGGCCTTCACCATTGACTTAGTCCCTGGTGCTGGTCCTGTTTCAAAGGCACCCTATAGAATGTCCCCTGCGGAACTCAAAGAGTTGAAGGAGCAATTGATGGAATTAATTCGAAAAGGGTTTATTAGACCAAGTACTTCCCCGTGGGGAGCACCAGTACTATTTGTAAAGAAAAAGGATGGATCCATGAGATTGTGCATCGACTATCGACAATTGAATCATCTCACTATCAAGAACAAGTATCCACTGCCGAGAATCGATGAGTTATTTGATCAGATTTCCGGATCCAAATATTTTTCCAAGATTGATCTCAGGTCGGGATATCATCAGTTAAGAATCAAGGATGATGACATTCATAAGACTGCATTCAGAAGCAGGTATGGCCATTACGAATTTGTTGTTATGCCTTTTGGACTAACAAATGCCCCTGCTGCCTTTATGCAGTTAATGAATAGCATATTCAGGCCTTACTTGGATCAATTCATAGTAGTCTTCATTGATGATATATTGATATATTCAAGACTAAGGAAGAACATGAAGAACATTTGAGGATTGCATTGCAAGTCTTGAGGACAAATCAATTATATGCTAAACTCAGCAAATGCGAGTTCTGGCTTGAAGAAGTGGCTTTTCTAGGACATGTGATTTCAAAAGATGGATTATCAGTAGACCCGTGAAAAGTCGAAGCTGTTAGAAACTGGGAAAAACCAACCAATGCAAGCGAGATCAGAAGTTTCTTAGGTCTTGCAGGATATTATCGGCGATTCATCAAAGACTTCTCCAAGATCACCGTGCCCCTTACAAGATTAACTCGTAAGGAGATCCGATATGAATGGAGTGAGGAATGTGAAAGAAGCTTCCAAACTCTCAAAGATCATCTTACTACAGCTCCGGTCTTAGCTCTACCAATAGAAGGAGAGAAATTCGAGGTTTACACCGATGCTT
This sequence comes from Amorphophallus konjac, assembly GCA_022559845.1. NCBI lineage: Eukaryota > Viridiplantae > Streptophyta > Magnoliopsida > Alismatales > Araceae > Amorphophallus > Amorphophallus konjac. The sequence goes on along the minus strand of CM040126.1, from coordinate 339,739,294 downwards.
CTGGCATTGGCCTCGGGTGTGTCTTAATGCAACAAGGGAAGGTCATAGCATACTCTTCACGTCAACTGAAGAAGCATGAGGAGAATTACCCCGTCCATGACTTAGAACTGGCCGCGGTGGTATTTGCCCTAAAGATATGGAGACACTACTTATATGGAGTGCAGTTTACTGTATACTCCGATCACAAAAGTCTCAAATATCTATTTTCACAAAAGGAGCTAAACATGAGACAAAGACGCTGGCTAGAATATCTCAAGGACTTCGACTTCAATATACAATACCATCCCGGAAAGGGTAATTATGTTGCTGATGCCCTTAGTCGAAAGCCGAGAGCAATGATAGCCAATTGTATGATACAAGAATGGAGGTTGCTAGAACAATTCTCCGAGCTCAATATAAGCTTGGACAAAGAAGCCAAATTTGTCACATTATCTCATGTAAGCATACAGTCAGATTTATTATCTGAGATACAAGCACTTCAGGATGATGATCCTATATTAGTGGAAATCAAAGGAAGATTAGAAGGACAATCTGATTTTCAACTAACTTCTGATGGAAGATTATTATTCAAAGGTAGAACTTGTATACCAGATTGCCTAGAATTAAAGAAGAAGATCTTAGATGAAGCTCATAGATCAAGATACACTATTCATCCAGGATCAACCAAAATGTATCAAGATGTAAAGAGGAACTTTTGGTGGCCTAATATGAAAAGAGAAATAGCGGACTATGTATCACGCTGTCTCACATGCCAATAGGTCAAGGCGGAACACCAAAAGCCTGCTGGAAAACTACATCCTCTAGATATTCCTAAGTTGAAGTGGGAGGATATTGGTATGGACTTCATCATGGGTTTATCTAAATCAAAAGGAGGACACGATGGAATCTGGGTTATCATTGACCGGTTAACTAAATCGGTGCATTTCTTGCCAATAAAAAGCCGATGGTCCATTGATATGCTAGCTGCACTATACATCAAGAAAATAGTCAGGATACATGGAATTCCTGTCTCAATCGTGTCTGACAGAGATCCCCATTTTACTTCTCATTTTTGGAAGGGATTACAACATTCGTTGGGAACAAGGCTCAACTTTAGTACTACTTTTCACCCACAAACGGATGGTCAGACCGAGAGAGCTAATCAGGTTGTTGAAGATATGCTTAGAGCATGCATTATTGACTTTGGAGGAAACTGGCATGGCCACTTGCCTCTAGTTGAATTTGCATATAACAACAGCTACCAAGCTAGTATCCAAATGGCACCTTTCGAAGCTTTATATGGAAGGAGTTGCCGATCACCCTTATGCTGGAACGAAGTTGGAGAAAAATAACTATTAGGTCCAGACATGGTAAGGGATACAACTGAGAAGATACAAGTAATCAGAGAAAAATTACAAGTTGCTCAGACCAGGCAAAAGGCTTATGCAGATACAAGAAGGAGAGATCTTGAATTCCAAAGCGGAGATCATGTATTTCTCAAGATATCGCCTGGACGTGGCATACGAAGATTTGGTGTTAAGGGCAAGCTTACGCCAAGATTCATCGGACCATTTGAGGTACTCGAATGAGTTGGCGAGGTTGCTTATCGCATCGCGTTGCCTCCTCAATTGTCCAAAGTGCATAATGTGTTTCACATATCTATGTTGAAGAAGTATGTTCACGATCCGTCGCACATTATTGAACATGGAGATCTGGTGATCAAGAAAGATCTCACATATGAACAGAAGCCTATGAAGATCTTAGATCGTGAAATACGAGCACTAAGGAATAAGGTTATTCCCATGCTTAAGGTGCAATGGAATAAGAATTCTGAACACGAAGCAACATGGGAGACCGAGGAATCTATGAAGAAACGATTTCCCGAGTTGTTGTAAGAGGTATATGAACTACACTCTCCACGTATATACATATTATGCAATTGAATTTGGGGACCAAATTCTTTTTAAGTGGGGGAGGGTGTAGCAACCCTGATAAAATATTAATAATAATAAAGATTTTAAAAATAAATCAAATAATTAGATAAATAAAACAATATAAAATAACGCCTCGGATAATGGCGCTATTCAAATTATAAACGCCTCTAGATAAGGCGTTATTCAAGAAGTGACGCCCTGACCACCCGGCGTCAAATTCCAACGTCAAAAATGGTAAGGCCAAGAAACGCCCCTATCTTGGGCGTGTTTTAAACAAAGGAACGGCGCTTCTTAAGAAACGACCTGAACTAGGTCGTCAATTCAAGAATCGACGCCCTGACCAAAGTCGTTAATTCCATTCGAGTTCCGTTCGACACGGGAGTTTATCCAGGGAAGGATTATGTTAATCTAGTAAGTATTTAATAGGGCAATGACTCTATATTGGAAGCATTACTTCCACTAGAACACTAACCCTAACAGGACGTCCAAAATCCTATAAATAGTCTTGACAGCCGAACCCTAAACCTATTTGGACGATCGAACTGCACAGGTACGTGAAGAACATATGTTCTTCTTCTTCTGTTTCTTTCCTTATGAACGTAGTATGTGAAGAATTAATATTCTTCATTTCTTCTATTCTTGCAGGTTAAGAAGACTAACGGGTAAGTCTTCTTTCTTCTTCCCTTCTCCGCCTTTACCTCCTCTCCTGTTAATACGAAGCATGATCTCTTCGTTCTTCTGCCTCCAGGTTGACTGTTGAAGAAAACAATCAACTGAGCCAAGGTTCTTCCTCTTCTTCTGTTACAGGTTAGGAAAAACACCTACGTACGTGAAGAACAAAGGTGATGTTCTTCTTTCTTTTACCTTCGGTCAGGAAGTATGAAGAAATACTAATATTTCTTCTTCTGTTCTCGTAGGAATTACTGGACCGAAGAACAAGAGCTCCTCTTCTCACGGTTCAGATCATCAAATTATCATAAGGTAGGTTTTCTCAAGTTATGGTAGCCCAAACAAAATTTATGCAAGATATACATATATATAAGCATGACATGCATATGGTTTATTATTGTTTTAATACGTTTCTGCGATATTTTGAAAGAGACGCCCCTGTCAAGGGCGCTAATTTACAAGACACGACCCTGCCCAGGTCGTCAATTTCATGTTTGACGCCCTGTACACAGGCGTTAATTTCATGTAAATGTTAATCACCTATCTTAAGACCTGATTATCCATGAAATTACATGAAATCAATAATTGTTAACGGTTAAAAGTCAATAACCATGAAACATCAAATCTAATATACTGCATCTGAATTCCTGCCAATTTTCCTGTCATGACTATATGATTGTTATCCTTGATTATCGTGCAAATCTTGCTGATCATGTAAATTCCTGGTATTGTTGAATTCACGACCTAGACTAGGTCGTTTTTCCATGTGTTAACGCCCCATCACAGGGCGTGAAATGTAAATAAACGCCCCTTACTAGGGCGCGTATCTGTTAAAATCCTGGAATACATATTCTGAAAAATAGAATTAAATGGTAACGCCCCTTCCCAGGGCGCGTTTTTGATAATTTCTGAAAATAAAAATGTTCTGAAAAATATTGTAAATAAAAAGACGCCTGCTATTGTAGTCGTCTCATTACAAAGAAACGCCCCTGTCCAGGGCGCGTTTTAGATAAATTAATGAAATATTAAAATTTTGAAAAAAATGGAAACATGTGTAAACGCCCTTCTATTAGGCGTTAATTACTTGATAAACGACTCTGCTTAAGTCGTTATTTTACTGTAAAACTGATTTTCCAATGTTTCTGTTAACCGATGGTTTCATATGTTATATGATATATATATCGGCACTATTCTCCACTCCGTGAGTATAGTCCCACGTTTCATGATTGTTTCATCGATCACACTCAACTCTCATTGACATACAAGCTCTCCATTGGACATTCTGTTCCTTTGGACTAGCGAGTTAGTCATAGAGACCTCCGTAAGACTCCTCGTACCTTGGATTCCCTCAAGGTCGACTGAGCTGGTTGTACCCTAAAAACCTATTACACAATTAATGCCATGTCAATCTAAAGAAATATGGTATACCGGCCCTTATGATTATACAAAGAGTATATCATGAGAAATTCTTAATGGGATGATGATATCATGCCATATCATGTCGTTCTTGTAAACCTCAATTCTATGATAAGAATGAGGGTATCTTACCTTTGATATACTGTTCATGTGGACCTCAATTCTATATAAAGAATGTCCATATTGATTTGTCATGGTACCCAAGTTGAGGGAACCTAATTCTACCTAGTTTTATCGATATCGTGATTCTACCGTTATTATCGCCATTCTATGTCCTTTGTCATATTTTGGACTCTATTCTGTCAAAGTTGTCATACGTGTCTACAAGCTTGATGATTGAAATTCTATATTGGCTATATAAACAAGAGTGGATGTCAAAACACATGATAAATGCCTGCGCATATAGGGCCCGATCTGGTCCTGGGAGGAGCACCCGAAAGTACTTGTGCCCATGGGAGTTAAAATGATAAGGTATCTGGCATTATACCGAGTACTTGACTTGCTTGATTGGACATTCCACACACATCTTGTACTTAAATCGTACTTGACTTGACATGAAATGCGTGGCCCGAAAAGGGTAATTTGCTTGCTTGATACATGATAGCCAAAGTTCTTGACATGACTTGTTAAACGTACTTGCTTGAATATCTTGAATAAACTTGTTATCTTGTTGAAAGTTCATGATTAAGTTCATCTTATTTCCTTGATATTACAATCTCTCTATCTTGTCGTTTTATGCGAGCATGCATAGCTTTATTGCATTCATGAAAGATGTAATTACTTAAACGCCTTGCTAGTACTTGAGATATAATTTCCTAATGAGCGTTCGCTCATTCCGTTTGTCCCTTTATACTTTTTAGGTAGGTCCGACGACGATGGAAGTCAATCGGATGGGAATGGTCAAGAGTGAAAGTGATAGAGATTCTCCAAGTGTCGTCTAGTTGTTTCTATAGTTTTCTTGAGTCGACTATGTACTTTTCTTTTTATTAAACAGAGTATTGGATTTGTAATAGTCTATCCATTATGAAATAAAGGATTGGGTTATCTTGCTATTTTGCGCATCTCTATCTTTGTGTCGAATACACGACCACTCTGATTGACATGATTGATATAAACTCGTCGCGCATCTCCGGGTATCTTCCGCGCTCGGGGCATGACAAAGCCCTCCCGACGTCGCGGTTCCCAGGGTCCCTAACTCTCTCTTCGGCAGTAGAAACAAAGGTATTCGGATTCAATCCAATGTAAAATAAATAATGGTTGCTTGCGATCGGTGGAGAAAGATGTCCAGTACACGAATCCCCATAATCGCCTACGCACTCGCACCCCTGGAACCCCTTCTATCCACATGTCGCCCGATCTCTCGAGCCACGTGCCACGTACTGGTGACACTTCCCCAGTCAATTCTTGGTTCCATAGGTGATTGTTGAGAAATCGACTGGCACGCCCACATTCCACCCAACAATCCCTATCCCAGTCTCCCAGAATGACTAACCATGCGCCATCCCTTCCAGCGCGTTCATATCATTCTCTCTGCCTTCTTCTCAATACCCCCGGAATCCCCGCATGCCCAGTCAACCTATCTCGGCCTTCCGTAAAAGGCGAGTGTGCGCCCCCCGTCGCGAGGACAAAATAGACGTGACTCCTCATACGCGTATAACAATGGTAAACATGGAACTTTAGAAAAGCTTGGAAGAATCTCTAACTAAACAGAACGCTTCACTTGACGAGCAAACTTTAATTAATGACCTGATTCAAAATGAAAATTGATAAAAGAAACTAATAATCTGAAGGGAGAGATTGAAAAGCTAAATCATCTAAACACTACCCTGTCTGATAGATTGGTTAGTTTTGAAAAGGGTTAGCGTGTCATTTCTGACGGATCAGATAAACTAGCTAGCCTGGAAACTGAGATTGAGAGTCATAAGTCAGTCAATGCTTTATTGAATGAGAGATTAGCTAGACATGAGGAAGAAAATGAAAACTCTGAATTGCTAATTGCCACGTTAGAAAAGGAGATTCAGGACTTAAAAAATTCTTTGTCAAAATTTGTTGATGGTCAAGAAAACTTGGATAAGTTGTAAGGAGTCAAAATTAATTTTCAGAGAGAGGGGCTAGGTTACAACCCAGTTTACAAAAAGAGCTTTAGAAACAAACTTCATACACCTTTTGTGTGTAGCTCTAAACAAACCAGCACCAAAAATCCTTTAGTCTTTCAGTTCAAAGCTCAAAAGGATCCTAAACATGTTACTAGTCACAAAACTCAAAAATAAATAGAGGAAGTGAAAAATAATGATCACTTGCAGAAAAAGCCAAGAAACATTCATGCGAGAACTATGCAGTTGTACACAACTCGAACACACACAGACATGCACACAAAAAGGAAATGTTATGTCATTACTATCATAAGATTGGTCATTTAATGTTTGAGTGTAGATTGATGGAACAAGATGATCTGAATGCTTATACAATGCATGCTAGGAAATCTCATCTTAGAAATCATGCATTTCAGAAAAAGAAAATTCAGTATTTTCGTTGTGACAAAATAGGCCACATTGCTGCTCAATGTTGGCATGTCCAAGGGAGAAAATTTAATTCTGAATTTGATAAACTCCCTGTAAAATAAAATACTTTTGGTAGAAATAAATATGGTTTTAAAAGAAAATCTCTTGCATGTTTTGAGTGTGGGAAACCAGGCCACCGAGCCTCGGACTGCTGGTTGGCCGATTACAAAAGACAAAATGTTTATGTTAAAAACAAAAAGATTCATGTTCATGCATATAAAGTCCATGCTCACTCTAATATGCATAAAAAGAACAAAAACCTTATGTCTCATGTCATTATTATGGTTAGATTGGGAATTTTATAACTGCTTGCTATTTAATGAAGTTTGATGATTTGAAGGCCCAAAGGTTGTGCAAAACATCTCTTAAAGGAGCCATTAACCCTTCAAGACCCAAGGAGACTTGGGTATCTAAAATTGCAAAATGAGAATCTATTTTACAGGTGTGCCTTAGAAGGAAATAAAGAGGGGGTTAAATAAAAGCAAGGCACATACTATTTGGTAAAACCCCGGTTTTTGTCTCTTTCATTGTAAAATTTGAAATTTGTCATTCTCTCTCTTATTGAATTACATAACATGTTTTGAATCTGCCTGAATCTCATGCCATTCATTTTTGTTTACCCTTTTAGTTGCACACTTAAGGGGGAAGTTGAATTAAATTGGAATGCATAGATTCTCATCTCTGATAATTGGAAATCTGCTGCATATATCTCCACATGTGCATATGTCATATGCATTGTCTTCATAAGTATCTCATAGAAACTTTCAAGATCTGCAATTGTATATTGACCTGCTCTTGTTAAGTATTTCATGCATGACTTCATGGTATAATAAATGGTGATATGAATAAGGACATGCTAAGATTGTCTGGAAGCATTCACCATGCGAGAGGTGATCTAAGGGTCAGTCCTCCACCTACAACCGTGGGTCAAAATTACATACAAGGCATTTTAGATACTCATGAGAATTGTTCAGAAGTTCCCTGCATAGTCTTCATGCTTAAATCAGTGAATGCACTTAGATAGGGGGAGTCAATGCATAGGCATACAAATGTTTAATCATGCATACAAAAGTTTTAAATTCAATTGCATATTATTCATGTGCAATGTTTCAAAAAGGTTGCATGACATGCATGCACATTCTTAGGGGGAGATTTGTACTCTACCTTATGATCAATTTGACTGTCATTGCTTGCTAGCTCATGCACACATTTAGGAGGAGTCGGCACTTAAATAAGATTAATCACATGCATGCACATATAGAAGGGGAGTTCCTGCACTCTACAGTTTGCTCGTAAGCATTATGTTGCTTTGTTGCCCGATCACTATCTATCCAATCTCTGTTCATATTTGACATACTCTTGAGTTGGTCTTCTTGAATTTCCTTCACATATATTGTCTACCTCATGAATGTGAAGTTCCCCGAAATCACCCTCTACTTGCTGCCTGTCTGAAAACTCTTGTCATACATCTTGTCACACATTGAGCTGATGTTCCTACATCTTCAACATGTTCATAACTGTGAGCCTTCTTGAAATCATCCTCTAGCATCATTCTTGAAAAATTCCGTGAATTATCTAAAATTCAAAAAGTTTTTAATTTGCATACCATGATCATAAATCTGTTCATTCAATATTAGGAATCTTCCATTATATAGCCTTATGATTGTCCAAAATAATCTTGCTGGTTTGACCTTAATGGTGTCTTTGAGTTTAAGGATGAATGTCTTGAAAATTTTTGTGTTCAATGTTAATAGACCTTAATCAAGTTTTTACATGTTGTGTCTTAAAATTTCTTCTAAAAATATGAAAATTCTTAAATCATGGTTTTTCTTTGGTTGAAACACTCAAGTTGAGTATTGTCTTTAAACATCAGATATTCTGATATTTCTCAAGGCTAAAAATTGTCAGAGCAATGACAATGGTTCACTGAGAAACCATGTCCACTGACCCTGGAGTCTAATGGACTGTGTCATGAAGTGCCATGTTAACTCTGCAAAATATCTAATGAAAATCTAGGCAGAGCAATGGCTAGCTTACTGAGAAACATATCTCACTCATTAATGAAATGAGTAGAGGTATATCATGACGTGAAAAGCCACCTCTGTACATGTTGTGGCATGATAGTCAGTCTTACTGAATACTTAGGGACACCGGCGTCTAAACAACGTGTGTCCTCTAGTTATAATGCATGTACTAGACTTGATTGCGCTAAATGGTAAGCTAAAAAAATCTTGCTAAATCCAAGAAATAATTTAGAACTTTCATGCATGTTTAACCTCAATACTATCTTTGGTAAATCTCAAGGGAATCATTGAACTTGGATAAGTAAGACTGAGGAAGATTAAACAATGTGCTAATATGAAATCTTGATTCATTTCTATTAAAAAGCTTGAATGCAAACCTGTTTTCAAATGTCATTGCTAAACTAAGAACCCATTAGGTTTGAACCATGCTATTAAATAAGGAACATATCATAAACTGTTTATAATGGAAGAGTCTGGAAATTCATTACTCTCAGATTTATGAAATTAATATTTGATTGAAATTTCTTGAATGATCCATACTTTTGAAACCACTGATGAAATTATGATGCTTATTGCTTCATTGGCTGTTCAAGTTAATGTTGTGCCCCTGTGGTCATTTGACACATCATGGTTTTGATAATGGCTAAACACTATAAGTCATTGATATTTCCCACTCTCATATGATTGAAATACTTGATGCTTTTTCATGACAGATAAGCGAAGAAATGGAGTGGAGCTGGCAAAAGTGAAAGCCCAATGATCGCGCCCAAGCAAGGATGAAAATCCCTTCAAGAAACAAGAGTCAACTCCTTAGGCTGGACAGCTATCAGCAGATCAGGCTGGCTTCAAGAAGAGTCGACACTCGGCACAAAAGAGTTGACACTTCACATAGCCAAGGTCGATGCACAATGAAGAACACACTTGGCTTCAATGCCCAAAGGTCTGAGCATTCGTTATAGAAAGGTCAAAGACTCAGTAGACATCTTCAATTTCTAAAGAGTTTGATGCCACAGAGTTCAATGGAGTGCAAACGGGTTTAAGGGGTTGAATGAAGCAAATTTGTGAAAAATCCAGCTATCGGTCGACCGCCGGTCACAGACCGGTCGACCGAAATTGCCAGAACCGAAAAAGCTACAGCATTTCTCAGTAGAGGTCGACCGCCCATAAAATCTGATCGACCGGCCGAGCAGTCCGGTCGATCGCCCCTTACTGTCGGTTGACTGAAATTGCCAGCAACGAAATTCTTCAAATCTGTAAACTTCTGGTCGACCGACCACCTACTTCTAGTCGACCGACAGCCCCGATGCAGCAATTGTTGACTTCATTTTCTCAACGTGGGCATCCCCTTTTCTTGGATTTGTTTAATCCTAAAGTCACCCAATCTACCATGATTTGTGGATCTGGTGTGGGGCTTGTCTATGGACCATTCAAAGAGATATAAAAATAACACAAAGGGGGTTAGAAACCCTAATGGATCAAGTGAGATCAAAGAGAGGCTAGAGGAGGCTATCCAAGGGAAGAAGAAGAGGGTACTATAGCCGTGAGCAGTACTTCGTGCAGGAGTTCTTCACATATTTCCAAGGTGATTCAAGCTCATATCCGAGCTAGCAACCTCCAAGGCAGTGTAGCAGCAAGCAAGGCTATCAAGGGGATCCAAGGAAGCTCATTTCACAAGGAAGAAGAAGCCATTGCTGCTGAATCAATGGGAGAGCTTTGCGAAGAAGAAGAAGCCGCTGTTGGTGATCTACATCGTGTGAAGACAAGAAGAAAAAGAGGCAGCCCTTGCTGAAGCATCAGATTCACCTCCTTCATTTCAGGAAAGATCTTCTCGATTTTAGCATATCTCCATATCTTGCTTGAACATTTTTATTTTATTCTCTTTTCATTTTGTTCAAGTTATTGAAACTGAGAATCGCCCCTACCGCGGTTAGTAGGAAGGTAATTGGAAGGTGCTCCAATCTGCGGTGTTGTCGTCCCTACCGGTGGTTAGTAGGAAGGCAATCGAAAGTTCTCCGATTTACGGTTTGGTGCGTTGCACTAGTGAAACCTCACCGGTGAGGGGTGGACGTAGGACTGGGGATTCAGTCCGAACCACCTTAAAATCTCGTGTGTTGTGGTTTACTTGTGCGATTGCTATGTGCTAGATGCATGCTTAAGTTTAATCTTTATTTTACTTGTCCATCTTGCTAAGCAATCGTTGTATCCTTCGTTAAGCCAGTTGTATTTCGATGCGATTCTCTTTATCTAGCTTTAAAGAGGGGTGTTCTGTGAAAAGAGGGGCAGATCTATTCACCCCTCCCCTCTAGATCCGCCATCCACTACTCAAGAAGTGGTATCAATGCCTAATCTCTCATTATGGGGTCCAACGACCTTGAGAAAAATGGTGGATTATCGTCCAAGGGTTTATTACCTGAAGGACATTCTATGAATAGGCCTCCTTATTTCACTGGAACTAATTATCCTTATTGGAAACAACGCATGCAGGTGTTCATTCCCGCCCAAGATTACGAACTCTGGCGAGTGATCGGCAAAGGTCTATATGAGCTTACGGATGATGAGGGCTTGTGGACCAAAGAACAAATAAGAAAATCCACTGTCAACTGGAGTGCTAGACACTTCATGCAATGCTCACTCCATCCAGTAGAATTCTCAAGAGTAGCTACCTGCGCAACTGCAAAAGAAATGTGGGACAGGTTAGAAGTGATTTATGAAGGAACCTCTCAGGTACGAGAAACAAAAGCCAACATTTTAGTTTCTGAATATGAAATGTTCAGGATGAGGCCAGATGAGTCAATTCAAGACATGTATGCTCGCTTAACTGGGCTTACTAATAGTCTAACTGATATGGGAAAGAAATATTCAGAGTAGAAATTGTAAGGAAGATTCTCATATCACTGTTCCCAGCATGGCACACGAAGGCTACCGTGGTTGAAGAATCCAGAGATCTCGCAACTACTAAGGTAGATGAACTCATCAGGTCATTGATGACCTATGAGATCAACCTAAAGAACAAAGATGTTGAGGTACCTAAGAAAAAGTCCCTAGCTCTTAAAGCAGGACTCAACAGTCAAAGCACTTCTGATGAAGGTGAGGCTTCTGCAAGTGAGCGAGATGAGGATGACGTAGCCATGCTCACACGTAAGTTCAAAAAATTTCTGAGAAAGGAAGGTAAGAGCTTCATGAGAGGAAGGTCACAGGTAAGGAAAGGTTTCAAATCCAATTCTGAAAACTTTAAAAAATCTGACAAGATCATTTGTTATTCTTGCAATAAACTAGGGCATTTCAAGACTGAATGTCCTGAAAAATTCAAAAAAGCTGGCAAATGGAAGGGCAAGAAGAAGAACAAGGCCATGGTGTCCACATGGAGCGCCGAAGAAGAAAGTGATGATGGAACCAGCTCCTCGGATAAAGAAAAAGAAGTTCTTTGCCTCATGGCCAGAGGTGACGAAGAAACTGAGGTACACTCTCCATTTGAAAATTTCATAATTAATGATTGTGAGGTAGCATATATACAGCTCATGGAAAAATATGACATGTAAAAAAAGGAGAATAAATCATTGAAAAATAAAATTAACTCGTTTGTGCATGATCATGATATGAATCATAAGACTGCTTAACTTGAAACTGAAATTGAAGACCTTAAGAAAATGATTGAGAACTTGGAAGAGGGAAGAAAAAAATGGCTGACTTGGAAACTGAAAATGAAGACTTAAGAAATGAGATTGATAGCATGAAACTAAAAATGCAAACCTATGAAAAGGTCAACAAATTGAGTAATGAGAAATATGAAGCTGTCAAATAAGTCAACACTCAACTCCTTCAAAACATTGAAAATCTACAAAAAGAGTTGAAGGATAAACAACAATCTCTAGAAAAGTTTGTAGATGGAAGAGAAAACCTAGATGCATTGCTAGGTACTAGAATGAATTTAAGCAAGGAAGGGTTGGGTTTTAATCCCATAAACAAAAGGCCAATTGGGTTAAAAACTGTCACATTTGTTTCCTCTTCTGATGCTTCTTCCTCAAACACAACACCCAAAGGAAAAGAAAAGGTTGAAGAGGAAGTGACTGAAATCCCCAAAAAGATTGCTCAAAAGCCTAAGAAAAGTCAACCTGCCCCACAGCACAGGTCAACACTTCCTTGGCCATCGCCCGCACAGCCTTCTAGATGCCACTATAACTGGGTTGCATATAGGACAGGTCGACACTCCCATTCATACAGGTCGACACCACCCTATTTTTGGGGCAATTGTGATTCCTTTGTACATCAATCCTATAAGCTTCAATCCCCTAGGTGGCAAAACAATCACTTTCAACCCAAAACCAACCAGTGGCCTCAATGGTTTAAAAAGTAGACTTCCTCAAACATCCACAAAATCCAACAAAGAGCCTATAAACAGAAAGTGAATGTCAAAGCTGAAAAGAAAAATCAAATCTCTGCTCTAAGCAAAGAAAACATGAATGCAAGGAAGGTTTGAATTCCAAAAGAGATGGTATCATATTTTAAAAATCTAAAGAAGTTGGTGGGACCCAAGTTTTGTTGGATTCCAAACCCCATTGCTTAATTGCTTGTGCAGGAGTGTCTTGCAACCATGCATAACCGGTGGTACCTTAATAACGGCTGTTAAAGACACATGACTAGAGATAAAACAAAATTTTGTCTCTTGATGGAAAAAGAAGGAGGACACGTCACATTTGGAGGGAACAACAAAGGAAGAATCACTGGAACAGGTAATGTAGGTAAGAACCTCTCCAACTCCATTGGGAACATCCTACTTGTTGAAGGTTTGAAATACAACTTGTTCAGTATAAGTCAATTGTGTGATAAAGGTCACAAAGTGTTGTTTGACTCTCATGAATGTAGAATCCTTGAACTAAAATCTGACAAGGTAAAATTTTCTGATAAAAGAGTCAACAATGTTTACATGATTGACTTAGATGATCCTGCTTACATAAATCTCTGTCTTGCTGCACCAAAGTCTGAGCTTGCATGGCTATGGCATCATAGACTAGGACATGCTAGCTACAATGTCTTACATAAGCTTTTAAAGCATTCAATGGTGAAAGGTTTGCCTGAAATATCTTTTAAACAAGAAAATAAATTGTGTGATGCATGTGCCCTAGGTAAACAAACAAGAAAATCCTTCAAGACTAGATCTATAAATATGTTATCAAACCACTCGAGCTGATTCATATGGACTTGTTTGGTCCAACCAAAACTGCTTATTTAAGTGGTAGAAAATATGGATATGTCTTGGTGGATGATTTCTCTAGGTTCACATGGGTTTTATTTCTCACACATAAAAATGATGCTTTTGATGAGTTTCAGGCACTCTATATGAAGATAAAGCAAGACGGTGAGTTTAAAATCTCCAACCTTCAATCTGATCATGGTGGTGAATCTGAAAATACTGAATTCTATAATCTCTATAGGGCTGAAGGCATTTCACATTGATTTTCATCACCAAGAATCCCTGAGCAAAATGGTGTAGTTGAAAGAAAGAATCGAACACTCATAGAGATGGCGAGGATAATGCTTGCCGAACGGCAGCTCCCAAGGAAGTTTTGGGCTGAGGCGGTAAACACAACTTGTTACATTATCAACCGATCTATGGTAAGGCCACACACCAAAAAGACTCCTTATGAGTTGTTGAAAGGTAACACGGCCTCTCTCTCACATATGAAAGTGTTTGGGTCTAAATGCTTCATCCACAATAATGATAAAAAAGAATTAGATAAATTCGAGCCCAAGAGCGATGAAGTTATATTCCTTGGATATTCTGATAGATCTAGGGCTTATAGAATTTACAACATTAAGAGTCATGCTGTGGAAGAATCACCCCATGTTTCCTCTAATGAATGTCATGATGATTCTAAAAATGATAACTATTACAGGAAAAATGATGAAGACAGAGAATTCCTAAGTATGAAGGAAAAGAATAATCCTCCACAAGAAGAAAGAAGAGAAGATGGTGACCTAGCTGAATCAAGCAATGCAAGGGATCAAGTTCTAGGAGAAGGTAATGATTCTACAGACATTAGAATTCTTAAGGATCATCCTTTAAAAAATGTCATTGGAAGCTTGAAAGATCCACCCAGAACTAGGTCACATTTTAGAATTGTGGAAGAATTAGATCATCTTGCTCTTGTCTCCCAGATTGAACCCAAGAATATTGATGAAGCATTGAAAGATAAAAATAGGATAAACTCAATGCAAGATGAATTAAACCAGTATGAAAGAAATAAAATTTGGCATCTTGTTCCTAGACCATCATCACAATCTGTCATAGGCACTAAATGGGTATTTTGGAACAAACTCAGTGAGGATAGTAAGATAATAAGAAATAAGGCTAGATTGGTGGCTCAAGAGTATAATCAAGAGTTTGAGATTGACTTTGAGGAATCTTTTGCCCTAGTAGTAAGATTTGAGGTCATCAGAATTTTACTTTCCTTTGCATGCTCCCTTAGAATAAAGTTGTATCAAATGGATGTAAAAAGTACATTTTTAAATGGTTTGATCAAAGACGAAGTCTATGTGGAGCAGTCCCCTCGCTTTGAGAACTCTAACCATGCAGATTTTGTATACAAGCTAGATATGACACTTTATGGCTTGAAGAGAGCACCAAGAGTTTGGTATGAGAGACTAAGCTCGTTCCTCATTGAGAAAGAGTACACACGAGGTAAGGTAGACCAAACACTTTTCACCAAGAAGTAAGGTAAGAACATCTTGATTGTTCAAATTTATGTTGATGATATTATGTTTGGTTCTACTAAATCTGAAATGTGTGAGGAATTTGCTAACCTCATGACTAGCGAATTCGAGATGAGCCTAATGAGAGAACTCTAATTTTTTCTCAGTTTACAGGTCAACCAAGGAGAAGATGGGTGCTTCATAAGTCAAGCCAAATACATCAAGGAGCTGTTGAAAAGATTCAACATGACAAGCTGCAAAATAATTGCAACTCTTATGAGCACCACAACATCACTGGATTCGGATGAAAATGGTAAATTAGTGGATGCAAAAATCTATAGAGGTATGATCGGCTCCTTACTTTATTTGACTGCACCCCGACCAGATATCCAGTTTAGTGTTTGCCTCTGCGCTAGATTTCAAGCTAGTCCTAGAGAATCCCACTTGACTGCCGTCAAACGTATCCTTAGATATCTTATTGAAACTCAAGATTTGAGATTGTGGTATCCATCATCATGTGATTTATCTCTTATTTCTTATTCTGATGCGGACTACGCTGGATGCAAGATAGATCGCAAGAATACTAGTGGCTACTGCCAGTTTCTAGGCGGGTGTCTAGTTTCTTAGGCCTCCAAGAAACAACACTCGGTTGCCCTCTCAACTACAGAAGCAGAATACGTTACTACGGGGAGCTGTGGCACCCAAGTGATGTAGATTAAACACCAACTCCAAGACTACTTAGTGGATCTTGGTTGTGTCCTGATTCTGTGTGATAACACTAGTGCTATCAACCTTGCAAAAAAATCCAGTCCAGCACTCTAGGACCAAGCATATTGAGATTAGGCATCACTTCATTAGAGATGAGGTCTTTAAGAAAAACTTTGAACTACATTTTGTTGATACACTAAATCAGATTACTGACATCTTCACCAAGCCCTTGTGTAATGACAGGTTTACAACACTCAGAAGGGAGCTTGGTCTTTGCAGACCTCAGGCTAATAAAAATTGAAATGATGATCTTCTTCAGCTTGCTTGTGTGTTTTTGCTGATTGGTATCCATGTATTGTTTATATGTAAATATGTCATTCTGCATGTGGTGTAGCAGTGCATGTAGTTGCATAATAAAGTTGAATTCATGTTCACGATGCATTACATATGGTGTAGCATCATTCGTGCATAGCTATGATATATTAAATGCTGAAGTGTGGAAAGGCAGGTTATGCTTGTCTAGAAACACTCACCATGCATGAGGATACACCTTCGCCAAGTACCATGCGTCACTGTCACATCTAGATCATACAGTAAGGGGGAGCTATTTCTTTGAAGCATTCATGCATACGTTTCATCTTCCTTCAGTTACCATCAATAAGTGTACAACCATGGGCCGGGTCATACATTTCATTTCTGATCATTCCCCTTGATTACAAACATAACTCCTTGAATGCATTCACTGCACATCCTTGGGGGGAGTCTTGCTGCTTCTCTTAATCTCTTGCAATCTTAACTTCAATGGCTTCCAGTCTGAACATGTGATCATGAAACATACATACCTATGGCGTAAGAGCTTTCTGTTATATGAACTGATGATTGTCCATGCAATTAAAATGGTTCAGATTTAATGATTTCCTTGAAGTTCTGATATATTTTTTGAAATCATCTATGCTCGGTGGTTTTAATAGACATTAACTAGAGATTACATGTTGTGCCTTGAATGACTATCCTGAAATCTAAAAATTCAAACTTCATGGCAACCTTGGTGATACACTAAAGCTTAGTATTATTTTTAAACACCTTGATGAGCTGGAATTCCTGATAGTAAATTTGACAGAGCAATGATATTGTTGCATGGAGAAATATGTCACGTCCTCAAAATAAGTGACGAATGATATGTCATTGTTGGAAATCTAATTTTGATAATGACAACTTATGAATCATGTTTAGACTTAATTAAATAATCACCTTAATCAATTTCAGTCTTCTACTTTGAATAATGACATAAGCAGCTGAATTGTTTAAATCGTTGTGGTCTTGGTTTTACTTTTAATAAAGTTGGTGCAGTGCTTGCCTTGTACTTCATTAGGTTGATGCAATGTGTGTTCAAATCACTTTCATGTCGGTGCAAGTCTATGTTTGATTCACAATGAGTCTGTTCACAAGCTAAGTCCGAGGATCGCATAGTCTTTGCATGTATTCATCAGGTAGGTGCAATCCTTAAGTCGTTGCATTCATCAGGTAAGTCGGTGCAATCCTTGTCCTGCACACGACTGAGTCTATGTAATAGCTAAGTCGGTGCAATCATCTTGGCCGCATTCTATCACGTTCGTGTGAGCTGATTG
The DNA here is from genome assembly GCA_022559845.1 of Amorphophallus konjac. Classification (NCBI taxonomy): domain Eukaryota; kingdom Viridiplantae; phylum Streptophyta; class Magnoliopsida; order Alismatales; family Araceae; genus Amorphophallus; species Amorphophallus konjac. The sequence goes on along the minus strand of CM040126.1, from coordinate 339,721,685 downwards.
AGTTGGTGCAAAGGTTACGTCGGTGCATTGATCTGTTCGCTTGGCTGCGTCTCATGCACTTGTGTATCTCATGTTGCGTCTCATGCACACCTAGGGTCTGTGCATGAACTGCGTCGCAATGCATGCCTGCGTCTCATGATTCGTCTAAGGCATATATTAAGGTCGGTGTAGGTTGTGTCTAAAGCAGACACACGGTCGGTGCATGTCTACGTCTAAGGCATATACATAGTTGGTGCATGTTTTACATGCACACATATAGGGTCAGTGCAAGTTGCATTTCATGCGCATCCCACGTTTGTGCATGCTATAGTCGGTGCATCATTCTTTGCTTATCTGCATATATACGTCGGTGCTTTGATCTGTTTGCATGTCTGAGTCCGTGCTCTTGTCGATACTAGGTCGGTGCAAGATTACTTTTAGCTTCGCATCTGCTAGAGTTTGTGCAAGAGAGTTTTGGCACGATTGAGTCTGTGCATTCCTTATGTCACGGATGCTGTCAATACAGTCTTTGCATCTCGAACACATGCAGTCCGTGTAACACTTGATGTGTGTATAACTTGACTCTGTGCATACGTGATCTTATGTTGTGATGAGTCTGTGCATATCAGGTTTATTGCTTTGTTAACTTCGTGCAATTTCATTACTTCCTGTCTTGGGTTTAATTGGCATATGACTGACTTCAAGTCTAGTATGTTGCCAGGATGTTTGCTCGAGGATACTAAGAAAGGCACGTGATCTGAAGAAAAAGGGGAATGATGATCATGACACATGAAAGGCAATCCAAGCTAGGATGCTGGCACGTGGCTTCTGAAGACTCAGATCTGGACTGAAATCTGAGCTGGAAAATTGGTTGCTCCACACGTTTCTCTTTTGCTGGATATGTATAGGGAGCTGACTTCGAGAACAAGTCTTAAGGAGAAAAATATGAAGGAGAGGGATTGAGCACCTAAAAAGAGAAAGCAGATAAAGAGAGAGAGATAGCTGGAAGGGAAGAAAGTGCGGCGCATTGAAGATCAGTTTTTTTTTTTTGTAGTGCTATCTGGATCAGATCCGAAACACTTGGCTCCTGCGTGAGCATTTTTAGATTGAATTTATCGACAGCTTTCTGTTGCTGTATTCGGTTCCTTGTTCGTCTTTCTTTTACATTTATTCAAACTGTTTGTCAGCGTTGCAGAGGATTGGTTACTCTGGACGGAGAAGCTGTAATGCCCAGCGGTGAAGCTGTTAGTCAGCGGTCAGCTAGGCTGTAAGGCCCAGTGCAAGCTGTTAGTCAACGGTTGTAGGCAAGCTGTGAGGCCCAGCGATTTTTCAAGCTGTGAGTCAGCAGGAATCCACTCTCGGGTTGAGTGTGGGGTGGACGTAGGTTTGAAAGAGTGAACCACCTAAAAATTTGGTGTTCTGTGTGGTTTGTTTGTGTGATTGTTTGTCGATAGATGCATGATAGGCACGGTTTCAATGTATACCTCTAGTTGAGTCAAGTCTTGCATCTGTTCAGGGAGTTCAGATCCATTTCGTCTCTATTTAATTTTTAAATTGGTCAAGATTTTCACTAAGGGATTCATTCACCCCCCTTCTGAATCCATCGCACCAGCCCTATCAGTTGGTATCGGAGCGGTTGTTTGCATAGAGGGTCCGGCGACCTGCAGATCTGATCCGTAATTGGCTTCGGTGCGATCTGAGTTGATTCGTTCGCTTGCATTGGTTTGATCTGTTCTCTATTTAGAATTCTGATCCTATCTGAGCATGGAATTCATGATTGATCTTCCGAGGTTTGAGGGTCTAGGTTTTTACAAGTGGTTTAACCAATTTAGAGTACGTGATGCAGATTAATCCAGATCTATGGATAATAATTACACACAGCTCTTATCAAGTTCCAAATGATAATTCCTTATGGAAAACTTCGGACCACTTGAAATTCGCAAAGAATCAGAAGGCCCAGAAGCTAACTCGAAGGGCTATAAATACTGACAAGTTTCGATGTGTGCTTGATTGTTGCAGTGCGTCAGAAGTTATTGATATGGTTACAGCCATCAAATGTCAGGATGAGGTGAAGTGTCTCATGGCAACAGACGAAGACCAGAGTGATATGGAGGAGACTTCGTCACAGGCAAGCTCTAACACTGGTAATTTCTCTCTAGAAGAGTTGATTGCGTTGAATGAGCATTTAATTGAGAAGTACGATAAGATTAAATCTGAGAAGAAGAAACTATGAAAAGAAATGCTGCATGAAATCAGAAGTATGAAGGTAGAAAATAAAAACCTAAAGTCAGATATACACAAAAAAGGAAATGAAATGAAACACTTAAAGTCTGAGAATGAGAGTTTAAGGTATAGGCTCATCAAAGAAAATGATTCTTACAATGAATGTGCTGTTCTCAGAGATTTGATTAATGATATAGATTATAATGATAATTTGTAAAAGGAATTAATCAAATCCATGAAAGAAGAAAACAAATTATTGTTGGAAAAGAAAATTGAGGTTGAAGAAAGTGAAGAAAAACTGTTTGAAGAAAATGGTTATTTGAAAGATTAAAACAAGAAACTGATGGTTTTGAACATTGTGCTTTCTGAAAAACTGATGGCCAATGAAAACGGTAAGGCAATGTTGAATGACCAAGAAACTATTTGTTGTGTCCCTATGGTCATTTGAGTCATCCTGTGGTCACTTGGGTGATTCGACATCATCCTATGGTCATATGAGTTCTGTGGTATTCTTGGTTTTGATAATGGCTAAACACTATTAGTCATTGATACTTTCCACTCTCATGTGACTGACACACGTGATGTTTTGTTCATGACAGATACGAAGGAATTCAGTGGAAATGGCAAAGGTGAAAGCTCAATCCCAAAATACATGAAATTGATGAGGAATTATCATGACAGATACAAAATTTAGAAATGCTCAAAGCATATTCTAAGTTGATTTCAATCCCAAAATACATGAAATTGATGAGGACATGAATATCTTGACTTCTGAACATGTTTCATTTGTCTAACACTTCATTTTTGCAGGTATAGGTGTTTTCGGTCGACCTACACACCTTGGCCGGTCGACCAGATTTGCCAGAGCCTAAGAATTCTACGTTTTATAGGTTTCGGTCGACCGCCCCTGCCTTTCCGGTCGACCGGTTCTTCCAGAAACGAAACACTCCAGGAATTACAGATTTCGGTCAACCGCCCCTACTTTTCCGGTCGACCGATTTTCCCAGAACCGACAAGTTGGAGATTTTACAGATTCCGGTCGACCACCCCATGAATTCCGGTCAACCGCCAGCCCCGATGCAGCCATGTTTGACTTCAAATTCCACCTCGTGGCTAGCCCCTTTCCATGTATTTGTTTAATCAAAACTCACATAATCTCCCATGATTTATGGATCTGGTCTGGGGGGTGTCCAAGGACCATTCCAAGGGTTATAAAATCAACACATGAGGAGTTAGAAACTCTAATGCTTCAAGGTTTCAAGAGAGACCAAGGGAGGCCATTCGCGGGCACTGTAGCACCTCCGTGAACAGTGTTTCAGGCAGGAGTTCTTCATCTATTCCAAGGGGTTTCAAGGTGAGATCTGAAACAAGCAACCTCCAGGGAAGCTAGAAGCAATCAAGGCTCTCAAGGGTGATCTAAGCCGCATCCTACATCTTCTACATCCTCTTCATCGACTCAAGAAGATCAAAAGGAAGATTGAAGCTACATCCATCATCTTCTTCATCAACTAGAAGAGGTTCAAGGAAGATCATCCCGCAAGAAAGAAGACATCGTCAAAGCATCCGATTCAAGCTTCTGCAACTCAGACAAGATTCTTTTCTTTGAGCATACTCTATATCTTGTTTGAGTGATTTCATATTTGTTCTCTTTTTCATTTCATACAAATAATTGAATCTGAGAATCGTCCCTACCGGTGGTTAGTAGGAAGGCAATCGGAGGTTGTCTGATCTGCGTTGTTGACGTCCCTACCAGGTGGTTAGTAAGAAGGCAATCAGTGGTCTTTCCGATTTACGGTTCAGTGCGTGGGACTAGTGGAGCCTCACCGGATTTGGTGAGGGGTGGACGTAGGACTGGGGATTCAGTCCGAACCACCTTAAAATCTCATGTGTTGTGATTTGTTCGTGTGATTGCTTCATTCTAAATGTATGCTTAGATTCGAATCGATATATTAGTAATCATCTTGCTAAGCAAATCGTTGTGTCCTTCGTTTAGCTAGTTATATTCCGCTGCAATTTATCTCATCTAGCTATATAGAGGGTTACATTACGTAAAGAGGGGCAGATCTATTCACCCCTCCCCCCTAGATCCGCTGTCCACTACACAACACTATTGAGAATTTGAAGATACTGCAGGAAAATGATAATTTGAAGAGGCTCAATGATGATTTGCATAATCAAATAATCTCATGTGATGAAGAAATTGTGTTATTGCAAACAAAAATTGATGATCTAAAAACTTCTATGTCTAAATTCGTGAAAGGAAAGGATAATTTGAATAAACTGCTTGGCTCTAAGGTGAATTTTCAGAAAGAAGGACTTGGTTATGTGCTTGTCAATAAATGGACTAATGAAAAGAAGAAGTCAACTATATTCGTGAAAAGTTCTGAACATGCTAACCAATCTATTTCTTCTATATTCAAATTCACTGCAAAGAAAGCCGAAAATTCAGATAAAAATCAGAAAAATGATCAAATATCAAAGAAAAATGTTAATATGAATAAGTCCAAACCTGTCCCTGATTTACATGTGCATGCTGCTCACTGCTCACACACACATTCACATTATCACGCGAATGTTAACTCTGTCAATCAAGTGAATGTGAATAAAAAGGTAGTAACATGTCACTATTGTTAGGGTGCAAGCCCTGGATACAGAGGGGGGGTGAATGTATCCTGCTAGGAATATCACCCAATTAAAACCTCGGAAGCTAAACATAATACCAGAATAGAAACTAATTCAATTGAACAAATGAAGAGACACTTGGAGCGCTCCTAATCAATCATCTAGCGTAAGCAAACACACAAACAAACCACCGCTCAAGAGATTTTTAGGTGGTTCGGTCCAAAGACCTACGTCCACCGCTCACTCCCAACCGGAGTGAGGCTTCCACTAGCAATGCTAGAAAGCAGACTCAGTCTGCAAATAAGAGCTGCCACACAGCTTGACCAGGGGAACAACCTCCCCTCTTCCTCCCAACCGGAGGGACACCCCAAGTGACTCCCAGCCACTTGGAAACCAGAGACGTACAGTCTCTCTTCCTCCAAATCGGAGGGAACACCTAGTCTTGCAACCCACAAGACTAGAACCGGAGGACCAATCCTCCCTTCCTCCAAACCGGAGGGGAACCTAGAGACCCAAGTCTCTCTTCCTCTGAAACCCAGAGGGCAGCACAAGTGACCCCAAGTCACCTGCAAACTAGAGGTCTCGGACCTCTCTTCCTCCCAACCAGAGGGACCCCTGGACTCGAAACCTACAAGCCCAGAACCGGAGATAAATCTCCCTTCCTCCAACCCGGAGGGAAACAACCGATGACACCCTGTCAAAGGCAACCAGAGATGCAAGTCTCTCTTCCTCCACACCGGAGGGAACCCGACCTCACACTAGAGGATCGGAAGAACAACAAATGAATAGTTCAAAGGAAAAATAAAAACGCAGCAACAGAAAGCTGAAAAGATAAAATCAAATGTGGCTCTCGCAGGAGCTGGCTGGCTTGGATTTGATCCACGGTCCAGCAGGAACAGATCTTCAGTTGAAGCTCCTATCACTCTAGCTCTCTCTTCTTCTCATTCTTCATTTTCTTCTCTTTCGCAGGCTCTATCTCTGTCTCTTCTTTCTTCTTCTTCTTCTCACTGCTTCTGCCTTCTCCTTCTTCTCACTTCTTTTCTTCTTCTTCTCTATTCTCTATGTCGTGGAGGCACTCTCTGCATTTCGATCTTCCTTTCTTATCTTCTCTTTTTCATGCGTCTTCAGATGGAGGTGGCTGAATATTTAAAGCTGCAACATTTAGGGCGTTATCATCGGATCACGTGCCAGGTGGCAATCTCGGATCACGTGCATTTCATAGGATTCACGAGCAGTACCTGTCACACAGTCATAAGAAGATATCAGATGATGTATAGACTTGGTTCAGGCTGTTTAACAAAGTGTACATACTTCGTGAGGACAACAGCCCAAGGCGTCAACGCTTCCATCGTGCAGCGTCGCCTCAGCTCCTCAAGCGCGATGCTCATGCCCTTGGCAACTGGCCAATGCGTCAACGCATCCTGTGTCAGCGTCGATGCAGTGAACAAGGAAGAAAGCGAAAGATGCACAATTGCCTCTACGCAGTCACCCAAGTGCGTCAACGCACTAAAGGCACAGAACTCATGAAGGCAGCCAGGCTGTAATGCCCCGGATTTTTCGGATCCTTCTCCGTGGGTCCCGAATATGATTTCTCGGAGCGTCCAACTCTGTTGTGTCTGAAATTTCGTTTCGGACATCTTTCGTGTTCGGATCGGCGCGATCCGGAGTCGTTTCGGAGGCCCGGAGGCGTTCCGCGGCTTTTTCCTCGTGTGTTTTCCGATTCCCGGCGTGGGTTTCGGCTTTACCTTCGGAACTTCGTTGCAGGTGAACCGGGCCGTTCACCCAGGCGAGTATGGTACCGTTGCGTTCAGTGCGTTCCGAGGATCGCGAGGGTGTGATTTTCTATTTTTATGGATTTTTCCGAAATTCCGGGTTTTCCTATATATAAGCCTTTTCTCTCTCCCCCTCTCATTTCTCTTTTCTCTCCCTCTCTCTTCTCACGCTCTCTCCTCTCTCCCTCTCTCTCCGGCGGCCGACGGGGCGGAGTACGGGCGAGGTGGAGGTGGCGCGGGCGAGGATGCGGGTGAGGACAGGTGAGGATAGAGGCGGTGGAGGCGCGTGGAAGCTCGGCCGTGAGTTCGTAGAACGGCGAGGCTTCAACGGCATTTTCTTCGTGGATCGGCGTCCACGGTGCGCGTAATCTTTGGTGGAGGTAGGGTGATGGACCCTCAGCCCGTGTACTTCCTTTCTCGCGAGTTTCGTAGGCCGTGGTGAGCCGAGCGGGCTAAACGGGGCGTTTTGGGCAAAATGCATGATTTTGGGGTGTGAGCCGGATCTCCCGTTTTATGGTGTTTTTGGGTGATCCAGGGGTTTAGATGCATGCCTAGGGGCTTGGGGAAGGTTTCCCCTTTTGTTTCCCCTTCACCTGGGGGTGAACGGGGCGTGGCAGTTTTTCCCGCGGTTTCTACCGTTTTTCCGCCGCGGACTGAGAACGCGCTATACTCCAGTAGCGCGTTCTTGTTCGTCGCGCTGCCCCGATAGGGCGCGTTCATCGGATAAGATGAACAGTAAGGCGGCTCTTGTCGCGCTATGGGGTTCTAGCGCGTTCTGCCCTGTCGCGCTAGGGGTCCCTAGCGCGTTCTGCCTTGTCGCGCTAGGTGATCCTAGCGCGATCTGTGCAGTCGCGCTATAGGGCTATAGCGCGATCTGTCGTGTCGCGCTATAGGTGCATAGCGCGTTCTGCTTGAACGCGCTATGGACCTATATCGCGTTCTTGGAGGGACCAGCCGGGCTGCCCGGGGCGGGCGGTCTGCGGCTGATCGTGCTCCTCGTAGGCCGTGTGTGCTTTGGACACCCAGTGGAGTTCCGTGACCGTGTTTTGGGGTGTCTGGAGGTTCTACTTACCTCGTTTTGCGTGCCCGTGAGCTTAAAGGTACGGGTGACCTTTAGCGTTCCGTTCGCATTGTGTTGGTCTCCGGTCGACCCGGTTGGGACCCAGTGGTCGACCTATGGCCTTGTGAGTATCCCGGACACCCAATGGTTTCTGTGTCCGTGTTTTTTTGGGGTGTCAGGAGGGACCGTGTTACCTCGATTAGCGTGCCCGTAGGTGTGGTGGGTCCGGGTGACCCCACGTGTTCTGGGCTCTTGTGTTACGCTTGATCGAGTCACCGTGTGTCGGTGTGTGTGCGGTGGGGTCTCCCCAGCATATCGTGGGTTCCTTTGGAAGGCGATTCCCGTGTGGGCCATGTGTTTGGCCTTGGACTGTGAGTCCAGTTGTCCAGCCTGGGGATGGAGATTTTCCGCTTGCTACAAGATGGGAAATCATCGTGGTGGCTTGTGTGCTGCCTTGGGAATCATGCTTCTGTGTTTTCCGTGTGGCCCGTGTGGGTGGCCTTGGTCCCTTGTGTTCCCTTCCCGAGGGAGTGGTCTTGGCGACTTGTGAGTTGTCTCGGTACTTGTGCTACCGTGGTTTTAGATCAAGAGATTGGACTAGATTGACGGCCTTGTGCTGTTGCGTACAAGGGTCTTGACCCCGAGTCTTGTGACTCAAGGACCGTTGGGTGTAGTGCGTCTAGAGGACTGTCCAGAGTCTAGTGGCTTAGCGCCACTTGAGTTTTCTCGACTCTCATGCAGGGTGCGTGCGTGGCCGTGGACTGTGAGTCCTGTCTCTTCTCCGACTGTGGTCACCGTGCGACGGGGCCGGTGCGTGGGGTGGCCCCTGTACGTCGTCGGATGTGGACGTTGTTTTCCGTTGAGTTGAGAGTCTACTCCTTCAGTGACCCTCCACTAGTCGTAGCCTACCAGTACGCGTGTGCTGGTCGCACCAGGGAGTGGTGTACGGGCTTACCCTTAGAGGCGGTTTGTGGACCGGTTGCCGTCGGGCCCCACGTCTTGCAGCCAGAGTTCGGCTGAGGGGAAAACCGGTCAGAGGGCCAGACCAGGGACGCGCGGTCTGTGTGTGCACACGTGGTTGGGGACAGTGGACGCACGTCGACAGGCGTGACCCCAGCTAGTCACTTGTTGTGGTTACTTGTACGGTGTTCGCGCCTGGGGTAGGACCTACCACGTCAGGCGGTTCACCTGCGGTGCGATGTAAGACGTCAGGGGACGCTACCGGCTGTGCTTCTAGTGGGTGGTACTCCTGTCGACTACGGAGTGACAGACTGTCAGTTTCTGTGACTTTGACCTTCGGGTTTCGGTCGTGTTGACCGTTGAGTTTCGGTTGGTTCGCCGTGACGCGTGTGTTGGTTTTCGCGTCATGAGATTAGTGCTAGTGGCTCTACCGAGGTTGGGTCTTGTTGTGCGGTAACCGCGATCAGATGGTCGGGGTTGCACCTTGGACAGCGTGTCCAGGTTGGCTGTCCGGGGGACAGGCCTCTACGGCGTGGTTGCCGTGTGTTCTTACTTCGGTAGGTGGTACTAGCGTGGTTCGGTAGCTTCGACTGTGTGATCGAGGTCTGCCTTCTGGCAGTAGGAGTAACTGTAGTGCCGAGTTTTGACCGGCCACCGGTTTGCTGTTCCTGCCGTAGTTGTAGCTTCCTTTTCGCTACCGTCATTGTTTCCGGTTGGGGTTCCGCGGGATCCCTGCTGAGTCTCTGTTTTGGAGACTCATTCCCTGCTTTTCAGGTGTGGCGGTTCTTCCTCGAGGTTCGAGGGTGCGGGGCGGAAGTTCTCGGTTGCCAGCTTGCCGGGCCGAGTGTTCACTTGGCATGTGGTACGTTTTAATGCTTTAGACTGTACTTTCTATTGGACTGGACTCTGTTGTAGCTGTAGTTGTTCTTTTTTTCAGCTTGTTGTTGTTGGTTGTCCTGCTTTATTTCCTATTTCTTTGTGCCTCCACACTCCTTTTAGCCCTTCCGAGCCCTCCCGGCTCGTGGGCGGCGGTGCGAGTCTCGGGTTATCGGGCCTTCCCGGTAATCGGATTCTCGGGTCGTTACAGCTGGTATCAGAGCGGTGGTTGTGGACATACATAGGAATTCGGGATATTACAGTGATCAGAGTCCATAAGGTCCAGTACAGTCGGCAGCTGGCATAGGGTTTTGTGCTTGTTTTTTCGCCTTGTTTCTCGCTTGAGAGCTTGGGTGCGCTGTGCGGCGCTGTGAAGGTGGTTGCTGTCCGTGGCTTTCGTGCCAGCGTGGGGTCTAAGGATCGAGGTTGAGAGCCTTCTCCCTCATCGGTGGTGGCCCTGGTTGTGCTGCATTGGGCAGAGGTTGCTGGCAGGTGCAAGCTCGCGGTGCTGCGTTCGAGGAACATGCAACGTGGTCAGGTGGCTGGTGCGGACTGTTCTTGGTTAAGTGGCCGTGAGCGTGCTCTGAGGGAGCTGCTGTCGGTTTTGGCCACTCCAGCTTGAGGTTTGTCCAGCCCCTGAGGTGTTCTGATCGAGAAGTGTGCTCGGGTGAGCGGAATATCTTCTCGGTGAGCTGCTGTTTCGTCGAGCCTGATGATCTTGTCGTGCTCTGTTGCGTCAGAAATGACGTGTCGGTCCTGATTGTTCTGCTGATTTCGAGGCAGGGTTGGCAGAGATGTCCCGTTAAGTCTTTGCTCCTGTGCTTCTGTCAGTGGATGGGTTGTGTTCGCCCTGGAGTTGGCTTGAGATGTGAAGGCTCCATGGTGAGTTCGGGACTCGAGGATGAGCGTCGGCGGTTGTCGTTATGGCTCGTGTTGCGGCTCTTGGCATGCCGTGTTGCAGTTCGAGGAATTGTAGCGGTGGTGCGTCGAGAGATGCTGTGATTGTGGTCCGACGTGACACTCGTCGAGTGTGTCGGAGGCGCTGACCTGATGGAAGCGATGGTTTTCTCGATGCTGGATGGTGCTGTTTCCAGCGTGCGCGAGGTTTGAGGTCAGGTTGAGCGTGGAGTCCTTCTGTTGGTCGGAAGTGCGCTGGTTTCTCCTTTGGTTGGAGAGATTGCGTTCGGCTAAGGATCATCGTCTTGCATTGCGTGTTCGGATTGGTTGGCCTTGTATGCCATGGAGTCCATGAGAGACGTGCTCCTTGTCTTGGCAGGGTGGTTGCCTGTGAGAAGTCATGCCCATTCCCTTGTCGTGTGAGGGTTCTGGCGCTGTTCCGGAAGGACGAGTGCTGGTTAGGTGGTGTTTGCTTTTTCGGCTGTGCGCCCAGATCTGAGTGCGCAGCGGAAGCGTGGTGGGCTTGTAAACCATTGGTTCAGGATCGTAGCATTGGCTGCTACGGGCGGATTCCTGAGTTTGCGTTGAGCATTGGAGGATTGGTTCCTCTGTGTGAAACGTGTTGTTGCCGTGCCGTTGCTCGAGGTTTTGTGGTTCTTGGCATTGGCAAGATGGAGTGATGGGAAAAGTGCTGGCTAGTGTGCCGCGTGAGTACCCTGTTCCTTTGTTGGAAGCCGTGTCAGGCGTCGGCGTTGGACCTGGGTGAGGTTGTTGAGGATGTTGCCTGACGGAGGTCGAGGACGTGTTGGTCAGAGTCGGTGGCTTGGTGTCCGACTTGTGTTCCCAATCGTGTCCTCGGTTGAGATCATTTTTGGAGAAGTGATCTCTGGCAGGCTGTGGGCTCCCGTTGGTTCTACGGTCTTGTCGGATTGTGGCGGTGAGATGTTTATTGCTTAGATCGCCGTGAGCATTGTTCAGGTGGTGTCCCGTGGCTCTGTGGTAAGGGCGGAATCGGGATTGGCAGGTGTCCACTTGGATTGATCGAAGGATTTGATGAGACCAGATGGATGAGTGACGCCTGTGGACGGAGGCCTTTTTGTGAGATTGGCGTCGGATTGGTGGTCCTTGATAGGACGTTGGTGTCGCAATGATTATCCCTGGTTTGGTGACCAGCGTGGGATGGTTCCCCTGTAAGTCTGAGTCCAGTGAGGTGATGACTGAAGACACTAGGATCCATCATTCGATTTCGTTGTGCTCCCCGAGAGGGTCAAGTTGGAGCGATGTTCGAGCTCGGATGCGGTGTCCGAGAGGAGTGCTGCTCGAGATGCGGCTTCAGTCTGTGTGTGTGAGTCGACGGATGGCTTGCCGAGGTTTGGAATGTTTCCTTTGGACCCGGTCGAGAACCAGGAAAGAAGGAAGAAGCTGAGCAAGCGGAGGTTTCCCGTTGACAAGCAGTTGGTGACCAGTGGATGGTCTTTTCAGAGACAGAAAATGCTGGTTGTCGGGGCTCGAGCGTGGCGAGAGCCGTGTGCCAGTGAGACCTTTGGTGGTCGTTTCGATAATGTGCCTTTCAGGATGGGATCTGGGCTTTGTCGAAGTTTGTCTTCTGACAAGAGTTGGCACTGTGTTGTGTCCGGCTTTCGGCTTGCCATGTGTGAGGTGTTTTCTTGGTGCTGAGCCGATGTTCTGGTTGCGGTCTGCTGAGAGGACTGCTCGAGCTGGTGGAGGCTCTGTATTGGTTGTCCCCTTGAGAAGGGTGTGCGACCTGTCAGCTGGTTGTAAAGCTGATGTGCCATTTGTCTGCTGACCATTGGATGGATCAGTAGCTGTTTCTCATGGCGAGGGTTGTGTTTCCTCGGTGAGCGAGATCATGGCTGCGGCGCCATGGTGGATTCTCGCGTTGACTGAGGTGATGCCAGACTGTGTCCTTTGGTATATGCCTGCTCTGCTGGCCAGTGTGCTCGGCGCGAGGAGCGAGGTGTTGCTTGTGATTGTAAGTCTGGCGGTGTCCCTCAGGATCGGTGTTTTTATGAGAATCGAGGTTTTCTGTGCTGGGGCTCTGACAGCGTGTCAGTTGATTCAGTGTTCTTCCCCTGGGACTTCGTGCTTGGTCCTGAATTTCGAGGATGAAATTCCTTTAAGGGGGGAGGGCTGTAATGCCCCGGATTTTTCAGATCCTTCTCCGTGGGTCCCGGATCTGATTTCTCGGAGCGTCCGACTCCGTTGTGTCCAAAATTTTGTTTCGGACATCTTTCGTGTACGGATCGGCGTGATCCGGAGTCGTTTCGGAGGCCCGGAGGCGTTCCGCGGCTTTTTCCTCGTGTGTTTTCCGATTCCCGGCGTGGGTTTCGGCTTTACCTTCGGAACCTCGTTGCGGGTGAACCGGGCCGTTCACCCAGGCGAGTATGGTACCGTTGCGTTCGGTGCGTTCCGAGGATCGCGAGGGTGTGATTTTCTATTTTTATGGATTTTTTCGAAATTTCGGGTTTTCCTATATATAAGCCTTTTCTCTCTCCCCCTCTCATTTCCCTTTTCTCTCCCTCTCTCTTCTCACGCTCTCTCCTCTCTCCCTCTCTCTCCCCCTCTCATTTCTCTTTTCTCTCCCTCTCTCTTCTCACGCTCTCTCCTCTCTCCTCTCTCTCTCTCCGGCGGCCGACGGGGCGGAGTACGGGCGAGGTGGAGGTGGCGCGGGCGAGGATGCGGGCGAGGACAGGTGAGGATCGAGGCGGTGGAGGCGCGTGGAAGCTCGGCCGTGAGTTCGTAGAACGGCGAGGCTTCAATGGCGTTTTCTTCGTGGATCGGCGTTCACGGTGCGCGTAATCTTCGGTGGAGGTAGGGTGATGGACCCTCAGCCCGTGTACTTCCTTTCCCGCGAGTTTCGTAGGCCGTGGTGAGCCGAGCGGGCTAAACGGGGCGTTTTGGGCAAAATGCATGATTTTGGGGTGTGAGCCGGATCTCCCGTTTTATGGTGTTTTTGTGCGATCCAGGGGTTTAGATGCATGCCTAGGGGCTTGGGGAAGGTTTCCCCTTTTGTTTCCCCTTCACCTGGGGGTGAACGGGGCGTGGCATGGCTTTTCCAGCGGTTTCTACCGTTTTTCCGCCGCGGACTGAGAACGCGCTATACTCCAGTAGCGCGTTCTTGTTCGTCGCGCTGCCCCGATAGGGCGCGTTCATCGGAGAAGATGAACAGTAAGGCGGCTCTTGTCGCGCTATGGGGTTCTAGCGCGTTCTGCCTTGTCGCGCTAGGGGTCCCTAGCGCGTTCTGCCTTGTCGCGCTAGGTGATCCTAGCGCGATCTGTGCAGTCGCGCAATAGGGCTATAGCGCGATCTGTCGTGTCGCGCTATAGGTGCATAGCGCGTTCTGCTTGAACGCGCTATGGACCTATAGCGCGTTCTTGGAGGGACCAGCCGGGCTGCCCGGGGCAGGCGGTCTGCGGCTGATCGTGCTCCTCGCGGGCCGTGTGTGCTTTGGACACCCAGTGGAGTTCCGTGACTGTGTTTTGGGGTGTCTGGAGGTTCTGCTTACCTCGTTTTGCGTGCCCATGAGCTTAAGGGTCCGGGTGACCTTTAGCGTTCCGTTCGCATTGTGTTGGTCTCCGGTCGACCCGGTTGGGACCCAGTGGTCGACCTATGGCCTTGTGAGTATCCCGGACACCCCATGGGTTCTGTGTCCGTGTTTTTTTGGGGTGTCAGGAGGGACCGTGTTACCTCGATTAGCGTGCCCATAGGTGTGGTGGCTCCGGGTGACCCCACGTGTTCCGGGCTCTTGTGTTACGCTTGATCGAGTCACCGTGTGTCGGTGTGTGTGCGGTGGGGTCTCCCCCGCATATCGTGGGTTCCTTTGGAAGGCGATTCCCGTGTGGGCCATGTGTTTGGCCTTGGACTGTGAGTCCAGTTGTCCGGCCTGGGGATGGAGATTTCCCGCTTGCTACAAGATGGGAAATCATCGTGGTGGCTTGTGTGCTACCTTGGAATCATGCTTCTGTGTTTTCCGTGTGGCCCGTGTGGGTGGCCTTGGTCCCTTCTGTTCCCTTCCCGAGGGAGTGGTCTTGGCGACTTGTGAGTTGTCTCGGTACTTGTGCTACCGTGGTTTTAGACCTAGAGATTGGACTAGATTGACGGCCTTGTGCTGTTGCGTACAACGGTCTTGACCCCGAGTCTTGTGACTCAAGGACCGTTGGGTGTAGTGCGTCTAGAGGACTGTCCAGAGTCTAGTGGCTTAGCGCCACTTGAGTTTTCTCGACTCTCGTGCAGGGTGCGTGCGTGGCCGTGGACTGTGAGTCCTGTCTCTTCTCCAACTGTGGTCACCGTGCGACGGGGCCGGTGCGTGGGGTGGCCCCCGTACGTCATCGGATGTGGACGTTGTTTTCCGTTGAGTTGAGAGTCTACTCCTTCAGTGACCCTCCACTAGTCGTAGCCTACCAGTACGCGTGTGCTGGTCGCACCAGGGAGTGGTGTACGGGCTTACCCTTAGAGGCGGTTTGTGGACCGGTTGCCGTCGGGCCCCACGTCTTGCAGCCAGAGTTCGGCTGAGGGGAAAATCAGTCAGAGGGCCAGACCAGGGACGTGCGGTCTGTGTGTGCACACGTGGTTGGGGACAGTGGACGCACGTCGACGGGCGTGACCCCAGCTAGTCACTTGTTGTGGTTACTTGTACGGTGTTCGCGCCTGGGGTAGGACCTACCACGTCAGGCGGTTCACCTGCGGTGCGGTGTAAGACGTCAGGGGACGCTACCGGCTGTGCTTCTAGTGGGTGGTACTCCTGTCGACTACAGAGTGACAGACTGTCAGTTTCCGTGACTTTGACCTTCGGGTTTCGGTCGTGTTGACCGTTGAGTTTCGGTTGGTTCGCCGTGACGCGTGTGTTGGTTTTCGCGTCATGAGATTAGTGCTAGTGGCTCTACCGAGGTTGGGTCTTGTTGTGCGGTACCCGCGATCGGATGGTCGGGGTTGCACCTTGGACAGCGTGTCCAGGTTGGCTGTCCGGGGGACAGGCCTCTACGGCGTGGTTGCCGTGTGTTCTTACTTCGGTAGGTGGTACTAGCGTGGTTCGGTAGCTTCGACTGTGTGATCGAGGTCTGCCTTCTGGCAGTAGGAGTAACTGTAGTGCCGAGTTTTGACCGGCCACCGGTTTGCTGTTCCTGCCGTAGTTGTAGCTTCCTTTCCGCTACCGTCGTTGTTTTCGGTTGGGGTTCCGCGGGATCCCTGCTGAGTCTCTATTTTGGAGACTCATTCCCTGCTTTTCAGGTGTGGCGGTTCTTCCTCGAGGTTCGAGGGTGCGGGGCGGAAGTTCTCGGTTGCCAGCTTGCCGGGCCGAGTGTTCACTTGGCATGTGGTACGTTTTACTGCTTGAGACTGTACTTTCTGTTGGAATGGACTCTGTTGTAGCTGTAGTTGTTCTTTCTTTCAGCTTATTGTTGTTGGTTGTCCTACTTTATTTCCTATTTCTTTGTGCCTCCACACTCCTTTTAGCCCTTCCGAGCCCTCCCGGCTCGTGGGCGGCGGTGCGAGTCTCGGGTTATCGGGCCTTCCCGGTAATCGGATTCTCGGGTCGTTACACAGGCTGTACAGGCTTTGATGCTCAAAGACGATTGTATAGACTTTGTGTTAGCGAACGAGTGTATAGACTTAGTTGAGTGAGCATGTAGTGTACATACTTGAAAACCTTCAGCAACCTGAGTGTATAGACTTAGTTGTTAACGTGCCAGAGAAACCAGTGTACAGACTTCATGCTGTACAGACTTGATGTGCTTTCGCTAAGTCTGTATAGACTTGATGAAATAGTGAGTGTGCAGACTTTAGTAACGATGGAGTGTATAGACTTGAAACCCAAAGGCTGTGTACAGACTTGGTAAGTCTGAGCCAATGTATAGACTTGCCTTAACAATGAATGTGTAGACTTTGAAATAGAAGTTAGGCAACCGGATGTACAGAGTTGGTCAAAGCAGCAATGTATAGAGTTGAAATGCTTGAAGGCCAATGTACAGACTTGGATGCCCAATCGCGAATGTATAGACTTGAAAGATGTGAGGCGATGTGTAGGCTTTGCGTTCAACTGGATGTATAGACTTGGAGGGTTCACTGATGGTTGTACAGACTTGGGCATTGTATAGACTTGGAACGGCTTCAAGGCAACAATGTACAGACTTTGAAATAAAGAGTGTACAGACTTGAAAGTTCAAGGCCACGATGTATAGACTTGAACGCTGTACAGACTTCAACTAAGTAGGCCACAGACCGATGTGTAGACTTGGCCAATGTGCAGACTTTGGCTTGGAACGAAAGTAAAGATGAGGCTGTATAGACTTGGCCAGAACATAGGGAAAAGCACCAATGTGCAGACATGAACATCCAACAGTGTATAGACTTCGTGAACAAGATGCAATGCTGACTGATGTATACACTTGGCAAATAGAGTGATGCATGAACTACCCTGTACAGACTTTAAGACTTAATGAGCAACAAAAAGTAGACAAAGCAGCATGGCGTCAACCCAGCTGATCCACTGCGTCAACACAGCTAGTGAACCAGCAACTACTGCGTCAACGCAGTGTCCTTGTAGCGTCAACGCAGCTAGTGAACAGACAGCCAATGCGTCAACCCAATCTCCAACTGCGTCAACGCACTGCATGAACAATTAGCCACTACGTTAACCCAATCTAGCCATATTCATGAATTAGCTATTCAAGCAAACAATCAGATATTCAAGCAGTCAAACAGTCATCTAAATTAATTAGCACACCTCAGTGTGACTCATGGTGTGTCAGCCATCATCAAAACCACACAGGGACACAACAATCTCCCCCTTTTTGATGATGGCAACACTATGAGTTACACTGACTCAGATTAGATTCTTCTCCCCCTTTGCCTTCATCAAAAAATAAAATAGGGAAATAATTCAGTAAAGCACAGGAATGTTATACTTCCCTTTGGCTTCTCCCCCTTTAACTTCAGCAAAAAGACATGAGTTGAAGAGGAAAGAATAAGACTGTATAAAAAGAGTGAATTAAAAGCTCCCCCTTTTGACCAATCTGCCCCTTTTGTCAAACAACTTATGCAGTGATGCATATGCAACCAATACTCCCCCTTGACATGGTAGAAGATATAGAGCTAATGCTGACAAACAACATGATCAGACAATCTAGCACATTGTCCCCTTATGCAAGTAGTCTCTCAAACAGACCAGAGAATCTTGCCCTTATGATCTATGATGCAAGAGAAATCCACAAGGATGAACTCTGGTTATCCAAAAAACTGCAAGTACATATGATAAACTGAGAGAAGTGCTTCTCAAAAAAATGACAACCAGTCTAATACCACTGAATCAAAACACAGTGATAAAGAGCCATAGGATGAGCAGATTCAATAGTTAGTGAAAATTGAGATATTGAACTTTTCAGCAAGATACTAACTTCATAGAACAGAATTTTTAAGTTCTAGAGTCCTCCATTATAAAAGCTTATGAAACCTTGATTTTTAGATATGGTTTAAGAATGATGTAAACAAGTTTTTCAAAAAGAATTGTACTCATATCTGAACCAGCTCTTAATAAAAAGGAACTACAAGCTCATATAAAATTCTAGTTCAACCAACTTCCATCTTACTTAGTTTAATTTCCATGACAGTTTTAAGAGATACATAAGAGAATGCAACGGAATTTTACATTGTTCTTTCAGAATTTGATTTACACTTGTTCATAATTTTCTTTTTAAATGAACAATTTTGGTTTATCAACACCTTTTGACATGGGGAGACACCTTGATCAGAGGCCCGAATCCCCAGTTACTCAGTGTGACAACCGTATTGCTTCTCCCATTTTGGAGAACAGAGGTAGCATTGGAAGTATCTTTGGCATGAGGATACACCTTGATTAGAGGCCAAAATCCCCAGTTACTCAATACAACAATGCCATTGCTCTGCCAAATTTCACAGTATTTTCAATCATCTCTTTAAGCAGAGTTAGCCATGGTACTTCATGACACAATCCTTTGGACAGGTTTCTCAGTAACCACAGTTATTGCTCTTTCCATGATTCAGAACAAGTTAAGTGTTTAAGAAAAATCACATACACTATATATCTCAGTCAACATAGACAAGGATATCAACTTTTCAGATGTCAGAAGCTCTTACATGAATTTACATGAGGCAGACAGTTAAAGTTTATTAAGAGATTGAATCAGATATTTCCAAGTTCCTTGTGTCCAAACAGGAGTACATAAGACTTAAACCAGTTCCAGTTAACAAATGTTCTTAAGCATGTATAATGGAAGGTTCCTCATTGAAGATGTTTTAACTTTCATGAAGTAGTATTCAGACTGAAGGTTTACTTCATATCTCAGCTTAGTAATTCAAGTGAGCTGACTGATATTTCAACAAACAGCATGGATTCTGAAAAATTTCAGCAAAGAATCTGCCCTTGAGCAAAGAAGTTCAGAATTGACTGGATTGAAGTGAAACTCTCCTTCAGCAGAGTTAGGAGAGGCAGACATATATCAATAAGGTATAAATTCAGATTATGAATACTTCAAAAATAGTCAAGAGAGATCATTTGATGTTGAAATCACTGGTAACACAGATATGACAGGATGAATCAGATAGGTGGACAGGTAGAGTTCAGATAAAGACAGCTGAAGAGATTAAGCAAGCTCCCCCTGTCTATATGCAATGTATCACCCCTTTTTTTTATTTTTCAAAATGAGTGATATGCTATGCATTTACTCCCTCTATCTTAAAACACAGAATCAACCTATATGGCATGAAGACAATGCATGAGACTAGCCAAACTCCCCCTTACAAAGTGCATGATAGTGCATCAGATTTTTCAATGGCAGCATATGCAAATTCAGTCTATCATTAAATATGCAAATCATGTAGGAAGAGAGTTTAGAAAATTAAATCTAACAATGCAGATGGTGAGTTGATATGCAAAGACGGATATAACATGCTATGCAGTTATTCTAAGAACAAGAAGTGCAGAGAATTTACCTTAATGGGGCTTTATCAACTTGGGTGCCTTGGTTTATTTCCCCCTTTTTATTCTTCAGCATCCAAGGCACACCTGCAAAATATTGATCATTTTGAACTTGCAGGGACCCAAGCAGCTTTGGGTCCTGCCTTACCCCTAACAGGTGTTCTAAGCAAATTCATAGCAGCATGGTCATCATGATCCATCAGATAGCAAGTTTCCATAGAGTGACCATACTTTCCACAATATCTACATGACATGATTGGTTTCTGGTTTTTATGATGCATAGTAACAGTAGCATAAGGTTTATAAACAGGTTCATAAGATTTCATGTTATATGCATGAACAATTTGGTTCTTATTCCTAACCAGCCAACATTCAGAAGATTTGTGACCTTGCTTCCCATAGTTATAGCATGAAAATCTTGCAAATGGTTTTGCAGGGAATTTGACACCATAGGGGTTAACAGTGTTCTTCTGAACATGCCAACAGTTCTTGACTGTATGGCCATTCTTCCCACAGTGAGAGCAAGCAAAAGAATTTCTTTTATGAAAACCATTTTTATCCCAAGTAGATCTAAACCAGCACTCAGCAGCCTTGTGCCCAGGCTTATTGCAGTTGAAGCACACAATGTGCTGATTAGAATTGTGTTTAGATCCATATGGATCATGAAAGTGCATGGAAGACCTGGCATGTAGTTTATCGTCTTCTTTCATGATAAAACATTCATTCATGAGATGACCATGCTTCCCACAATAATAACATGAAGCATCAGGCTTCCTAGCCGCATGGTTTCTATCAGAAGGACTTCTTGAATGTAAGGTTCCACTAGTGTGCTCATCCTTTAACATCAATATGCAATCTTCCATTATGTGACCTCCTTTCCCACAATAATAACATGAACCCTTTTTAATATGAGTGTGTGAGAGATCATGTGAATTGTGTGTAGCCTTTTTTATAGTAACGGGAGTGTATTTATCCTTCTTCTGTGAAGTTTCACCCTTTTTCAGTTTTTGATTTTGTTCCACAGTTTTGGGTTTCACAGTGGATTTTTGTGCAGTGAATTTGAAGACAGAAGGAGCAGAGGTTGTGTTCTGATTGGTGGCTTTGACAAAAACAATAGATGTTTCATTCCCATTACTCCTTTTATTTGTCGGACTATAACCCAGTCCCTTTCTCTCAAAGTTACCACTCTTTCCAAGAAGCTTATTCAGATTGTCCTTACCTTTGACAAATTTTGATAGAGAATTTTTCAAATCTTTAATCTCAAAATTCAAATCAGCAATTTTAGCTTCATATTTGGACAAATCTGTTTCACAGGAAATTACTTGTTGATGCAAGGCATCATTTAGACTTTTGAGTTTTTCTACTTCTTGTTTTAATTCTATTTCCTTGTCAGCTTCAGATAAGGACTTGTAAAGATCATCAACTTCTTGTTGAAGGGATGTGATAGTAAGCTCATATCCAGCTATTTTCCATTCACTGCAACTGACATTTCCATTTAACATTAAGTTGATGGTTTTTAGACTCTCAATTTCTTGTTCAGCATTCATCAACCTATAAGAATTATCCACACTCACACACTTGCCTTTTTCAATTGTCACTAGCCTATCTGTCAGCTGGGTGTTTAGATGTTTCAACTCATTGATTTCCTCTTTCAGTTTACTGTTCTGCTCTAGGAGATCAGCATCAAGCACCCATTCATCTGAGAGAGACTGACATTCATGAAACATTTCCTGTTATTTTTTAGATTGAAGTTTGTCAAGATTTTTCTGAATCTCTGAATTTGTTACTCTATCAGCCCCTAGTTTTTCAGAAATCAATCTATTTTCTTTTTTAAGATTTATTGATTTGAGTTCAAATTCCTTGAGCTGATTATTGGGTATTTCATTTGCAGATTTCATTTTTTCCAATTCAGAGTTGACACATTCTAATTCTCTCACCAATTTTTCATTTTGAACAATATCATTGTTGTGAGCCTGATCAACTAAGCTAAACCTTTCCTTTAGTTCAGCAATTTCACAAACAAGCTCTTGACTCTCCTTTTTGTGTAGACCAACTTGTTTCATAAGAGATTGTTTTTCAGATTTGAAATGATCTAAGTCTGAACTAATAGAATCAAACTCTGTTATCTGTCTTCTAAATATTTCATTTTCAGTTTTCAGAGTTTCAAGATTTTCACCTCCTAGTTTTTCCAGCTTCTTTTTCAGTCTTCTATACCTCTTACTCATTTTTTCATGAGAGTGAAACAGATCAGCATATGCATCTACCCAGTCATCTGAAGTGAAGCTAGAGAAGGGGATGATTACCTCTTCAGCATCTTGGAATTCCTCTTGATCACTGCTATGGTTGCTCTCATCAGCCATCATGCAATTATCCTCATTCATCTTCTGAGCTAGCTTCAGCTGATCCAGAATGTCCTTAGCGGACCTGCATTCATAAAAACAAGAATGTAGAGCCTTGTCAGTAGCTGTTCTCATCAGGTTAAAGGCTTTCTGATTTTCTCCATATTTTGACTTGTGACTTTTAGTCCATTTAGACTTTTCCTTTGGCAATCTGTGGGGACCTTGTGAAATTAACTTCCACAGATCCGGATTAATCATTTTCACATAATTGTGAAGACTGCTAATCCATGAGTTAAAGTTAGAGCCATTGAAAACCGGTGGAGAACCCATTGAATAAATCGGCAACTAGATTAATGCAGCAAAGGGTAGAAACAGAAAAGCACCAAGGGACAACAGGATCCTCTACAGATCGTTGGATCTGATCAATCAGAGAACCTCTCTGATACCAATTGTTAGGGTGCAAGCCCTGGATACAGAGGGGGGGTGAATGTATCCTGCTAGGAATATCACCCAATTAAAACCTCAGAAGCTAAACATAATACCAGAATAGAAACTAATTCAATTGAACAAATGAAGAGACACTTGGAGCGCTCCTAATCAATCATCTAGCGTAAGCAAACACACAAACAAACCACTGCTCAAGAGACTTTTAGGTGGTTCGGTCCAAAGACCTACGTCCACCCCTCACTCCCAACCGGAGTGAGGCTTCCACTAGTAATGCTAGAAAGCAGACTCAGTCTGCAAACAAGAGCTGCCACACAGCTTGACCAGGGGAACAACCTCCCCTCTTCCTCCCAACTGGAGGGACACCTCAAGTGACTCCCAGCCACTTGGAAACCAGAGACGTACAGTCTCTCTTCCTCCAAACCGGAGGGAACACCTAGTCTTGCAACCCACAAGACTAGAACCGGAGGACCAATCCTCCCTTCCTCCAAACCGGAGGGGAACCTAGAGACCCAAGTCTCTCTTCCTCTGAAACCCAGAGGGCAGCACAAGTGACCCCAAGTCACCTGCAAACTAGAGGTCTCGGACCTCTCTTCCTCCCAACCAGAGGGACCCCTGGACTCGAAACCTACAAGCCCAGAACCGGAGATAAATCTCCCTTCCTCCAACCCGGAGGGAAACAACCGATGACACCCTGTCAAAGGCAACCAGAGACGCAAGTCTCTCTTCCTCCACACCGGAGGGAACCCGACCTCACACTAGAGGATCGGAAGAACAGTAAATGAATAGTTCAAAGGAAAAACAAAAACACAGCAACAGAAAGTTGAAAAGATAAAATCAAATGTGGCTCTCGCAGGAGCTGGCTGGCCTGGATTTGATCCACGGTCCAGCAGGAACAGATCTTCAGTTGAAGCTCCTATCACTCTAGCTCTCTCTTCTTCTCATTCTTCTTTTTCTTCTCTTTCGCAGGCTCTCTCTCTGTCTCTTCTTTCTTCTTCTTCTTCTCACTGCTTCTGCC
Organism: Amorphophallus konjac; assembly: GCA_022559845.1. Classification (NCBI taxonomy): domain Eukaryota; kingdom Viridiplantae; phylum Streptophyta; class Magnoliopsida; order Alismatales; family Araceae; genus Amorphophallus; species Amorphophallus konjac. Next base: position 339,698,524 of record CM040126.1, on the reverse strand, counting down.
TTCTCCTTCTTCTCACTTCTTTTCTTCTTCTTCTCTATTCTCTATGTCGTGGAGGCACTCTCTGCATTTCGATCTTCCTTTCTTATCTTCTCTTTTTCATGCGTCTTCAGATGGAGGCGGCTGAATATTTATAGCTGCAGCATTTAGGGCGTTATCATCAGATCACGTGCCAGGTGGCAACCTCGGATCACGTGCATTTCATAGGCTTCACGAGCAGTACCTGTCACACAGTCATAAGAAGATATCAGATGATGTATAGACTTGGTTCAGGCTGTTTAACAAAGTGTACAGACTTCGTGAGGACAACAGCCCAAGGCATCAACGCTTCCATCGTGCAGCGTCACCTCAGCTCCTCAAGCGTGATGCTCACGCCCTTGGCAACTGGCCAATGCGTCAACGCATCCTGTGTCAGCGTCGACGCAGTGAACAAGGCAGAAAGCGAAAGACACACAATTGCGTCTATGCAGTCACCCAAGTGCGTCAACGCACTAAAGGCACAGAACTCATGAAGGCAGCCAGGCTGTACAGGCTTTGATGCTCAAAGACGATTGTATAGACTTTGTGTTAGCGAACGAGTGTATAGACTTAGTTGAGTGAGCATGTAGTGTACATACTTGAAAACCTTCAGCAACCTGAGTGTATAGACTTAGTGTTAACGTGCCAGAGAAACCAGTGTACAGACTTCATGCTGTACAGACTTGATGTGCTTTCGCTAAGTCTGTATAGACTTGATGAAATAGTGAGTGTGTAGACTTTAGTAACGAGGGAGTGTATAGACTTGAAACCCAAAGGCTGTGTACAGACTTGGTAAGTCTGAGCCAATGTATAGACTTGCCTTAACAATGAATGTGTAGACTTTGAAACAGAAGTCAGGCAACCGGATGTACAGAGTTGGTCAAAGCAGAAATGTATAGAGTTGAAACGCTTGAAGGCCAATGTACAGACTTGGATGCCCAATCGCCAATGTATAGACTTGAAAGATGTGAGGCGATGTGTAGGCTTTGCGTTCAACTAGATGTATAGACTTGGAGGGTTCACTGATGGCTTTACAGACTTGGGCGTTGTATAGACTTGTAACGGCTTCAAGGCAACAATGTACAGACTTTGAAATAAAGAGTGTACAGACTTGAAAGTTCAAGGCCACGATGTATAGACTTGAACGCTGTATAGACTTCAGCTAAGTAGGCCACAGACTGATGTGTAGACTTGGCCAATGTGCAGACTTTGGCTTGGAACGAAAGTAAAGATGAGGCTGTATAGACTTGGCCAGAACGTAGGGAAAAGCACCAATGTGCAGACATGAATATCCAACAGTGTATAGACTTCGTGAACAATATGCAATGCTGACTGATGTATACACTTGGCAAATAGAGTGATGCATGAACTACCCTGTACAGACTTTAAGACTTAATGAGCAACAAAAAGTAGACAAAGCAGCATGGCGTCAACCCAACTGATCCACTGCGTCAACGCAGCTAGTGAACCAGCAACTACTGCGTCAACGCAGTGTCCTTGTAGCGTCAACGCAGCTAGTGAACAGACAGCCAATGCGTCAACCCAATCTCCAACTGCGTCAACGCACTGCATGAACAATTAGCCACTACGTTAACCCAATCTAGCCATATTCATGAATTAGCTATTCAAGCAAACAATCAGATATTCAAGCAGTCAAACAGTCATCTAAATTAATTAGCACACCTCAGTGTGACTCATGGTGTGTCAGCCATCATCAAAACCACACAGGGGCACAACAACTATTGTGGGAAGGTTGGACATATTATGCATGACTGTTTAACATTGATAAATGATGAAAGAAATGCTGTTAGGATGTATCCTTGAAATCATCTTCCTAGGAAACCTCCTACTGACCAGAAAAAGAAAATTCAATGTTATTGCTGCGGCAAGTTTGGCCACATTGCTGTCTTCTGTTGGCATGCTCCAGACAAGAAACTTAAGTCTGAATTTGTTTCATTTCCTGCTAAAAGGAATATTTCAGGCCTGAATAAGTTTCCTGTGAATCATGTCTCTGATAGAACTTACCTCGGTTCTAGAGGCAAGTAGATTGAATGCTCCCATTGTGGGAAGGCTGGCCACTCAGTCAAAGGCTGTTGGCATGTTCAGAAAAAGAATGATTCTAGTGTAAACAGAAAGAGAAATTTTCATGTTAACAGAAGTAGAAAACATGTGCAATCATATCCAATTCATGCACATGCCCATTCCTACAAAAAAACATGAAATCTAATGTTTCCTGTCACTATTGTGAATGGTTTGGTCATGTCCTATCCAATTGTCATTTGCTGAAATCTGATGACCTTAGTGCTAGAAAATTATGGAGAGCACCCTTTAAAGGTGCAAAAGTTAACTAAGGACCCAAGTCTGCTTGGGTTCCTGCCTGGCCAAAATAAGTGCTGTTTTGTAGGTAAATGAGCCAAGGCATTCGAGAAGAACACCCTATGACTGCACTTTTCAGGTCAGTCTTAAAATCTCTGCTTCTAGACTGATTTCTGAATTTATCTGCCTTAAATGAATGCACACGAAGATAGTGTAGTTTGTCTCTAAATCTCTTGCACATCCTTGTTATGATGCATGATTTGTTAAATTCCCCACTTGCTGCATTTAGAAACTGAGTTCATTGTATATCGTTAAACCCTGAAAATCCAAAAGAATAGTTGATTGCTTATTCATGCATCTAGAAATAAAACATGCATATAGAATCTACATTTCTGTGTATCTGTAAGAAAAGTAAAATTATGTTTGATTAGAATCTCTGCACATCGTGAGGGGGAGCAGAGCTGATCTGAATAGATTTGAATCAGTGGATTGTATGCTGAATATCATGGATTTGGAAGTTGTTGCTGGTTGAGCTGATATGTTGAGCTGTGAAGTTTGAGCTGATCACTAGTTATATTGAGCTGGTTTTGTTCGAGCTAATCTGAAGATTTTGGGTCAAGTGAAGGCTGAGGATCTTTGAGTCTAAGGCTATCTGTTATCCTATACCGAATTGGACTCTTGCTCTTATGTGGCTAGACATTCCATTTCCTCATCCTCCATCAGTGTAATTTGCCCATGGCCTATCTCTTCTCACCTAATTCTTACTATTCATTCTCATATGTTGACACTTAAGGGGAGTAATATGTGGAATTCTATTACCTTTACTTATTATACATTAGTGGTTACTAAAACCACCCCTTGTCTTGTATAAAAATGATTGATCTTCCCAATTAAGTGATCTTCGAAAATAAAAATTATATCTTATAATTAATTATTCAAAATGATTCTTGAAAGTATTCTTAATGGAGTTGAAAACATTCTAATAACTGGAAGTGTCTAGCTAAAGAAAAATCATGAATCTAAAAATTGTGAGTAATAGGATAATATGGTAGAAGAGGATGTCTTATAGGGTGTTTTAAATCATGTCTTTAAGCTGATCTGGATGTAGACCAGAGAATACGCCATGAAGTAAAATAAATGTATTGTGGCAGAGCAATGGCAAAATTTCTGAGAAACTAGCTATCTAGATCAAAGAAATCTAGAAGTTATGTCATGAAGAAATGAGCTATCTATGTTCATAAAATGGTGGCATAAAGGTAGATTGTGCTGAGTAACCAGAGATTCTAGTGTCTTATAAACATGTCTCCTTGAGTAAAAAGGCCAGTCATACCGGAATGCTCCAATTAAGAAAAGAAAAGAAAAGGAAAAAGTTCATATGGTTGACTCTGGTTCTACTTCAGGAGCTGAAACAGGACTTAAACGCAATATAAGACCTATTTTGAAACCAGTTTTATCTAAAGAAAATAATGAGTAAAATTGATGATTCATATTTACTGGGCATTGTACTGTGATTAAAATGTTTATCTGTATTGATTGTGCGTTAAAAGATGATTTTTAGAGGAATAAATGTATAAGATATAACCTCAATACGCCGAAGACCATAAAAGAAAAGAAGAAAAGTATTTTATATATACAAGAGGGGTAGTTTGGGTACGAAATGTTTATCGGGTAAAGGTGATAGTATATTCTATATATTGTTTAACCCTAAAAGTGTCGTTTGTGTCCCCGCATTCAAGCCAAGACATTCCCGCTCTCATGACTCCCCGCCATGAGTGCTTCTTTGGTTTCACCTCTCCGCGACTCTTCTACTCGCCTCTTCACATCCTCTCCTCCTGCTTCATCATTTGCCCTCATTATTCCTGTAAGGCATCGTAATTCTCTCAATCATCCTTCTTCATGATGTCTTCTCCGACAACAGAGAGCAAGGGGAAGAAGAAGGTTTCTGAGGAGCAGCAGCCTACAACTCCTCAAGTCGAAATGTCTGAAGAGGTTCGTCATTGCGAGAGCAAGACCAAAGAGGTACATGCAGAAGAAGCTCCTTCCGAACCCATTCAGAAAGATTCAGCCAAAGGAAAAAGAAAGGTTGCAGAGCTTTTGGAACAAGAGGAGGTTAAAGTTGAGCCAAGCGAAGAGGCTCCAGAAAGAAAGAAGAGAAAGGGAAAAGAAAAAGTAGGTGAAGTTTCAGAAGAAAGAGGTACTTCTACAAAACCTTCTAGCAAATTGGGAATTATTTTGGGAACAGGGAAAATTGTGCCTCCTCGATTCATAGATTTTCATGATAGCAAGATGATTGAAAAGTTTTCTGAAATGGTTGATATTGTCAATTTTCAGAAGTGGAAAAAGTTCTTGAGCAAACACAGAGTCTATTATCCTAGACTCATTGTTGAGTTCTATAACAATCTAGTTTATGATGTTGATAAGTCTATGTTGTTATCCAATGTCAAAGGAACTAGGATTGAGATATCAACGGACTTTCTTCATAAAATGTTTAGAATTCCAGAAGATGGAGTGGTTGAATTTGGATATAGATTTAATCTTCATGAAGCATACTCCATCATTACCGACTTGCCAAACAATCCTAGCAATAAAGATCAGAAGAAACTTGGCTCCTTCCATGCCAATAAATTCTCCCCTCTCAAAAGACTTATGCATCACATAATACCACAATGTTAACTCCACAAGTTGGAGGCGGAGGGAGAGTGACAGATACTCAAAGATTTATCATGTACTATCTGTTGAGGGGCATAAAGATATGTCTACCAGAGGTTATTATACAAATCATGAAGACATGCAAGGAGTCGAGAAGATACCTACTCTATGGAGCCCACCTGATAGCTATTTTCAAGAAATCTGGGGTTTCTCTTGAGGATGAGAGTTTTGTAGAGATACCAAAAGTAAACATTTACACTATGGATTTCATCTCTACATTCATGGGATTGAAACCCACTGAAGCGAGTCAGGCAGTTAAGAAGAGTCAATCTAAGAAGGCAAAGAAGGCAAAGGAAGCACAAGCTCAGGGGGAGGACTTCCCCCAAGTGAAGGTATTACTTGAAAGTGGTCACACCAGTGTACAGTCAGAAAATGTTGTGAGAGAATCTAAACAAGAAAGTGCTGAGATGCCAGCTGAGAAGCATCTTAAAGACCTGCAGCTAGAACAAGAAGTTGATGAGCTTAATTTACCTAAAGTTCAAATTAAGCACCAGTTGGACCAGACTATTGATGAAATATTTGATAAATTTGGAACATCTTTTCAGTCACAGCAGTCTACTGGTCAGTCCGAGCAGACAAAATCACAAGTTGAAGCTGAGAAAGAATCAGCTGAAAGACAAGAAGAAGCAGTACCAGCTGAACCAGAGATTGGTGAACATCATCCATAAGAACAAGTTGAGGAAAAAGTAGAACAAAATCAGGAAGAGAAGAGGTCAGAAGAACACATTGAGGAGGTTGAGAAAGGGGTTGAAATGAAAGAACAGCAGGAAGAAGAGGCTCAAAATTAAGGTGTTCCCCAGTGAACTCAAGAGCTAGAGACATGAGCTTCTCCAGAACAACATCCGCCTGCTCAACAACATGATGAAGAAATCCCACTTGAGGAAGCTCAGGCACCAGTTCAAGGAGTGGCTGAGGAGGACATACAAGATTATGTTATGGGTCCTACCCCTCATTACAGATTGTATCCAAGAATGACATTTGCTCAAGCTCCTGAATATGGTCCACATTTCGGGGGTGTAATTAGTCTTGGAACACCACCCACTCCATCTCCCGAACAACAACATGAATACTACACTGAAATTTCAGACTCTAGTGCATCCACATTTAGTTCACCTGGACCAAGTGCTAAGTCTGATATTGCGCAGATGCTGTCAAATTTGACTGAGATAGTGCTAAATCAAAATGAATTGATGAATAAATAGTTTCTGTTCAATACCCTTCAGCTGGACAGAGTAGATTCTCGAATGCAACATTTGGAAAGGATTGTGAAATCCCAATGGGTTGAATTTATGACTGCCAAACAAAAAATAGATGCAGCAATCTGAGAGATCTTGGAATCTCTTATGGGAATCAGCAATAGAATTGCTGACATGGTGAGCAAAATACAAGACACACAACTCTCAACTTTCACCAGGCTTGCTCAAATTCTGTGTCACACTTTTGATCTTAAGATTGAGTTTGAATTGATAAAAAGTACATTGAACAACATTGCAGTCAGCCAGCCTGAAATCATTAACAAGTTTCAAGATGTCCAGTCTCAATTGGAGATCCTCTCAGAGAGTATTAAACAAAATCTCACTGGAGAGGGGGATTTCTGTAGCCCATCTAAGAGCAGCCGAACTAGGTCCATCAGGACCGAACGAGGCTCAGCTCATCCAGGTGACAGCCCCATAGAGCCCACTTAGGCTAAAAAGCCCAATAAAGGTTACTCGGGATCCCATCCTTCCTTGGCGGCCCTTAGGCTCGGAAGGCCCGAGCATCAGAAATGAGGAAGACCCATGCCCGAGTTATCCCTTTATCGGGATAGAGGCAAGCGCTCTGCGCCCACTCCGACCTGACTTCATCCGAGCTATGCCTATCGCCCAGAAAGGGCTGGCACCTTTTATGCTCGGACCGACTGACGATTGCTTATCCACGCTACCGTTGAGAGCCCTTTATGAGCATGAGTTTATGAGGATAAGGGACCCATGATCCCTCAAGGCTATGAAGATCCCACGATGAGGACGTAAAGATCCCACGATGAGGATGTAACTCCCACCTGAAACTCCTCAGCTTACTGGACTCCTAAGGTGAGCACAGTATATAAACCAGGGACTCCCTCCAGTGAAAGGTAAGGGCAGTACATGCCTAAAACCCCTAAGCAGGAACCACTTCACCACCTTGGTGTTGGGAGATCTCGTGCACATCTTTCTACCTCCCTCCATATCTTCCACCATTGCTCTACTGACTTAGGCATCGGAGGGTTTTCCCCAGGGAACCATCCCTGGGCCTCCTGATCTGTTTCCCTTTCTCTGTAGTTCACTATTCAGTGATCATCCTCCCAACTCAGGACAAGTGCGAGATCACGCCCCTTCATCTGGCACCGTCTATGGGAAACGACCAAAGAACCAGGATGGTGCGAAGAAGTTCAGGGAGGAGGTCCGCCGGCGACAGGGGAAAGGCCATGGTGGCGGCGGCGGAAGGCCCCTCTCAAGCCTCCCAAAACCCCCCCTCCGGTGCCAGCACTCCCGCCGACGGACCTCACACTCAGCCCGCGGTAGGGCAGTCTCCCCCTCCCCCCGCGGCGGTGGGGCTGCCGCTTAACGGCGGCGCTGACACCTTCCAAGCCCTCAACGCAAAATGGGACGTCCTCGTTGAACTCATGAGGACCCAGGCGGCCAAGGATGGAAGGTCACGCGCCCCTCCGGAGAGCCCTCCCCGTGAGAACGTGTCCCAGCACACCGCCGGAGGCCGCTTCACCCCTCGAGGGGAGCTGCTTATTCGTAACAAAGCAGGAGGACCCTCGCAAGCCCCCCCTTTGGAGCAAGAGGCTTCCTCCACACCGAAATGGGGTAAGCATGGGGCACGCCGTCCCCTCCCGGAGACCAAAGTCCCCAGGGAGCGCCAGGACAGCCTGCCATCATGCCCCCTCAGCCCTACGGCGCAACAACAGCCGGAGTTGTCTCTCCGTCTACGAGAGTTCGAGAGGCACTTCGCAGCACAGGAGCGCGCCCTACGCACCCTGCAGAAAGACTCCTCCGTGGAGGACGAGGAAAAATTCCCATTCTCCGACTATATCTTGAAGGCAAAGGTATCTCCTAGAACCTCCATCCCGACCTTCAAGCTCTATGACGGCCAGGGTGACCCGACCGATCACTTCGACAGCTTCGACGCCCTGATGACCCTTGATGGGGCGTCCGACGCCATCAAATGCCGAGACTTTGTGACCACCTTGGTCCAAGACGCCCAAGCATGGTTCCGGGCCCTCGCCCCCGGATCCATCCGAGACTTCAAGCAATTAGGGCGAGTGTTCAAGGAGAGTTTCACCGGCAGCGGCCCCCCAAGGTCGGTAGCAAGTCTTTTGGCCCTCAAACAGGCACAAGGGGAGAAGCTTCGGGCTTACATTACCCGATTCAAATCGAAAGCCCTGAGGATCCCCCGCCTAGACGTCACCTCGTTCATAACCGCGCTGACCCGGGCACCCACGACGAGAACCTCCGTCGCTAACTTGTCCTCCACCCTCCCTCGACCCTTGCTACGCTAGTGACTTTGGCATTGTGCCATGCCGAGTGCGAAGAAGTGCTCAGCGCATGCTGAGACGCAACCGGCTCGGGTCAGGAGGGGGACAAGAAGCGGGCACCCGAGCCAAGCTCGGGCCAAGGAAAGAGGCGGAACCGAGACGGGGAGCACAAAGAACCATCCAGGAAGTACGAGCGGTACACTCCCCTAACCGCTCCAGTATACGAAATATATGAGGACATCAAAGGCTCGGGCCTCCGCCGCCAACCCGAGCCAATGAGGTCGAAGAACCACAGTCCTAGCAAGCATTGCCTATTCCACAGCGACCACGGACATCACACTGGCGACTGCCATCAGCTCCAGGAGGTGATCGAGCGTCTCGTTCGTCAGGGGCACCTCTCCCGATTCGTGGCCGGGCACAAGGAAGACCGAGGCGCTCCAGAGGAAATTGACAATGCCCCCCGAGGGGTCCACATCAACGTCATCGTCGGAGGAGCTGCATCAGGAGGAGACAGCGGCCGAGGAAGGAAGCGTCATGCTGAGCGGGCGAGCCGAGCCATCGAGCCTCCCAAGGCCCCGCCGAGTGAGCCCCAGGTCATAGTCTTCTCTGACCAAGACTTGGAAGAGCTAAGCACCCCGCATGACGACGCCCTAGTCATATCGGCCACAATAAACCATTGTAACGTAGACATGATTCTAGTTGACAATGGAAGTGCCCCTGATGTATTATCCTATGAATGTTTCCTTAAGATGGGGGAGGATCCGTATAAACTCCGCCTGATCCGAACCCCCCTGTGCGGGTTCAATGGCCAGGCCACTTATCCCGAGGGAGCCCTAAGCCTGCCGGTTACTCTTGGCACCCCACCCAAAACTGTTACGGTCATGGTGTACTTCATAGTGATCAAAGGTATGATAGCATACAACGTAATCTTCGGCCGGGGAATCCTCAGCCGAACGAAGGTGGTGCCTTCTACCTATCACCAAAAGATGAAGTTCCCCACCAAAAATGGGTTGGGGGAAGTCCGAGGCAACCAGACCATGGCCAGAAGGTGCTACAATATCTCGGTTGAAGCCACAAGGCCGGACAGGAAGGACAGGGGCCCCCGGGAAGTCGAGAAAAAATTCGCAACCGCTGAGCCTGGAGGCAAATTGCTAGCGGTTTTCTTAAACGACGACCCGACCATAGGAGTAAAGATCGGAACCGACCTAACATCTGAGGTGCAACAGCAATACAAAGAGTTTCTTTCCACGTACATCCGGGTCTTTGCATGGTCCGATGATCAACTCCCCGGGATACCGGAGGAAACGGTGATGCATAAGCTCAACCTCGACCCAACCATGAAGCCCGTGCAACAACGCAGAAGGATGCACGCGCCAGAGAAGCAGGCGATTATTAAGGAGCAAGTCACTAAGGGGCAAAAGACTGGCCTTTTTAGACCGATCCTGTACCTGACGTGGCTGGCTAACGTCATCCTGGTGCCAAAAGCTTCGGGAAAGTGGCGGATGTGCGTGGACTTCACCGACTTGAACAAGGCTATACCAAAAGACGGCTATCCCTTGCCGAGCATCGACCAACTGGTTGACTCAACCTCGGGCAACGAGATACTCAGCTTCCTGGATGCCTATTCAGGTTACCATCAGATCAGGATGCACCCCGAAGACATTGAGAAGACCGCCTTTATCACCGACTTCGGCGTACACTGTTACACCCGGTTGCCTTTCGGGTTGAAGAACACTGGAGCCACGTACCAAAGGCTGGTCAATCATATGTTCGAGGGACAGCTTGGTCAGAACGTCGAGGCCTATATTAACGACATGCTCGTGAAGACGCCCAAGGCCGAGGACCACTTCGCCGACCTAGCGGAAACCTTCGACACCCTCCTGAAATACAACATGAAGCTCAATCCTGCCAAATGCACCTTCGGAGTAAGGTCCGAGAAATTCTTGGGCTTCTTAGTCACCCAGCGTGGGATCGAGGCCAACCCCGACAAGGTCCAGGCCATCCTGGACATGCGCCCACCCACCTGCATCAAAGATGTTCAATGCCTTACCGGGCGCATTGCTGCGCTCAGCAGATTCCTGTCCCGCGCGACTGAACAATGCCTACCCTTCTTCAAACTGTTGAGGGGGCCTAAAATGGCATCTGCTACATTCACGTGGGACGAGGAATGCCAAAAAGAGTTTGCCGAGCTTAAGGAGTTCCTGGCTTCACCCCCGGTGCTTTCCAAGCCTGTCCCAGGTGAAGCCTTACATCTCTATCTCTCGGCGACTCCATCCACAGTTAGCTCGGTCCTAGTCAGAAATGACTCGGGAATCGAGAGACCGGTCTACTACACCAGCAAGGCGCTCAATGAGACTGAGAAAAGGTACCCCGCAATCGAGAAACTCGTGCTAGCATTGGTCACCTCGACCAAGCGCCTCCGACCCTATTTCCAAGGGCACTCCATCACCGTGCTGACCGGCGAACCATTGAAGAGGATCCTCGCTCACCCTGAAGCCTCGGGATGCCTCGTCAAGTGGGCCATCATGCTCAGGGCCTACGATAAATCGTATCGGCCTCGCTCGACTATCAAAGGCCAGGCACTCGCTGACTTCATCGCCGAGAGCACCATCCCGACTGAAGAAAGATCTCCGTCCGCGCCCGGGCCAACCTGGGAACTGTTTGTTGACGGATCTTCCAACTCAGCCGTAAGCGGCGCCGGGATTCTCCTGAAGTCCCCCGAAGGAGCAGAGCTACACTACGCCCTGAAGTTCAACTTCCAAGCATCTAACAACGCTTCCGAGTATGAGGCCCTCATATCGGGAGACCGCATGGCCCGACGGTTAGGGGCTGAGCGAGTCAGGATTCACACTGACTCCCAACTGGTCGCTAGCCAGGTCAACGGTGATTATGAAGCTCGAGAAGCACCGATGATCAAATACCTCAACTGGTCAAGACTGTGGCACAACAGTTCGAGAGTTTTGAGGTAGTCCGAATAGCTCGGGAGGAAAACTCCCGAGCAGACGCCCTCTCTCGACTGGCCTCCTCTCATGTCCCAGAGGGTACTCGATCGGTCCTTCTCGAAGAGCTAGAGCGACCGAGTATCGATTCGGAGCTCCTAGCTGTTGACTCGGCGTCCCCAAGTGACTGGCGTACCCCCTATCTATCGTGGCTCCAAGACTCTCAGGAGCCTCCCGACCCTCAGGAAGCCCGAAGATTAAAGTACCAAGCTTGGTGATTCGTCACTCTAGATGGCGCTCTCTACCAGAGATCCTTCTCCGGCCCTCTCTTGAAGTGCCTCAGCACCGACGAAGCCAACTGAGAGATTGAAGAAGTTCACGAAGGTCTGTGTGGAGCGCATTTAGGGGGAAGGTCGCTAGCCAGGATGTTGCTACGGCAAGGTTATTGGTGGCCCACCCTGCAGTGCGATTGCTCGGCCTACACACAACACTGTGTCCGCTGCCAGTGATTCGACCACTTGGTCCATCAGCCAGCAACGGAGCTCGTCACCCTAGCCGAGCCTTATCCTTTCGCTCGCTGGGGAATCGACATCCTCGAGCCGTTCCCCACGGCTCAGGCCCAGAAGAAGTTCATTATCGTCACCATCGATTACCTCACTAAGTGGATCGAGGCCGAAGCCACAGCAAGGATCACCGAGATAGTCGTCTGGAAGTCGATCATCTGTCATTACGGCATCCCCCGAGTGATAGTAAGCGATAATGGTCGGTAATTTGATTCTCATTATTTTCGAGGCAGATGCGCCGACCTTAACATTCACAATCACTTCACTTCGGTCGCCCACCCTCAAGCTAACGGGCTGGTCAAAAATGCCAATAAGATTATCTTAAAAGGCATCAAGACTAGACTCGGCAAGGCCAAGGGCAGCTGGCTTGAGGAATTGACGAACGTACTTTGGTCACACAGAACGACTCCCAGAACGGCAACCGGTGAAAGCCCCTTTCAGCTGGTATACGGCACTGAGGCCATGATCCTGTTGGAGATTGGCAACCCCTCCCTCCGAGTCATTTGCTTCTCGTCCGAGGCAAACGACCAGAAACTGCTCGAAAATCTCAACCTAGCAGATGAAGTCCGAGAGATTGCTAGCATCAGAGCAGCAGAATACCGACGCCGCCTCACTCGATACTACAACGCCAAAGTCCGAGATAGACACTTTCAACCGGGAGACTTCATCCTCAAGAAAGCCGAAGCCTCTCGACCACTTGAGGCGGTGGGCAAGTTATCCCCTAATTGGGAAGGCCCCTACCGAGTGGTTGAGACGCTCGGAAAAGGAGCATATCGTCTATCCATGATGGAAGGAGAGCTCATCCCTCGGACCTGGAACGCGACTACATTACGCAAGTTCTACTTCCGAGTACTGAGCATTGTGCAAATGACATGAGATATACCAAAAGGCTCCTTTCTTTTATTTAAACAACCCGCTTGTACATCAGGAAGGCCGAAGCCAAGAAAATACATGTCAAAAAAGCAAAAAATCCATCTGGCGCCGTTATATGAGCCCATCGCTCGGCTGACTCGGATGACCTTCCTGCGTCCAGCCACTGACTCTGCCTCATGTAGAAACTGGCTCGGATAAAGGATAGTTGACCCCGTTGGCTCGGGTAGCTCGGGACAAAGGTGACAGAGGGATTAGGAAGGAGAAGGCTACCTTCCAAGTTGAACTTGGAAGAGAAGGGGGAGAGGGAATGCATATGAAAGCATCCTCCCCGCCAACCTGCCAACTCTTTGGAAGAAAGAGAGCGCAGGCACCCTCCGAAGAGTGAAAGAAATGAGGGGAAGAGCAGAAGAGGGAAAAAGAGGCTGCGGGGGGGAGAAAGAAACCAGCAGAGCTGGACGAGGAGGCAGGGGAAAGCCCGGAAGGGAGGGAGCTTAGTTGGCTTCCTCCTCCCCTCCGTAAAGCGAGCAGGAAGTGACGGGCGGCAGGGATGTCTGATGCCCCCATCTGTCCACCATCTCACCCCCCTGCAAGCGCCGCTAGAACTGATAAAGAGAAGATGACGTGCCTCCACACGTCGAACCCTCTTAAAGTCTATCTGACGACCATCGAACCCTCTTCAAATCCGAAGCAGCAAGAACTCTCTACCCCCCGTCGTCGGCAGCCTCATCTTCCGGAGCATCTTCCATGCTACAGATACAACGGCACAACGCTACGTGAAGAAGGAATGAAGAAAGACTGTCAGGGAAACCCCTAAGCGGTGGAGAGGAAGGGACGCCCTTCAGACCTTTTATAGGTGAAGGGAGGCTATTTGCCTTAAATGATTCTCTCCTCGAAAACACGCCAAAGGGATTTCTCCCTACGAACGGTCACCTCAAACTTCTCATTTTCTGCCCTAGTGGGATACACGAAGCGGCTAGGCTTTCAAAGCATGAGAAAATAGAAAGACACCCTGTCAGAAGCTCACCCAACCATCAGGCGAGATCCACGCAGAAAGTATCGGCTCTTTCCAACCACTGCAGATACGCTGAACAAGATACGGCAATGGCGATACGGAATAGATAAGTCTCCATCAGAACGCTATTGCCTTGTTTATTTCTACACAAAAGAGGAAGTTTTTTTCCTTCAAAAAGGAAAAAGGCATACAAAAAGAGGAAGCGAAGTAGATACATCATGCCTCCGGCCCACCTTGAAGCTCGAAAGTAGAGAGTTCGAGCGGTCTGCCCCCGGCATCTTCGGCGACAGCCGACCCTAGCACTGACCCCACCGGCGTGGGAACTGCCTCGGTTGCGTGCCCTCCCGAGGCATCCAGAGTTGGCGACCCCTCGGATGATGAGCCCCCGTGATCCTCTTCACCCTGCACCGAAGCGGAGGACCTAGAGGATGACAAGTCTGAGTCATAACATTGCCCGGACGGGAAGTCAACTACTCCGGATGCCTGCTCTTAGACGTAAGAGACGGCTCGGTCGTAGCCTTGCTTGAACCCCTTGCGGATGCCCCGGCAAAGTCCTAGCTCGTAGTAGGGGAGGGCAGCCTCCTTAAGGTCGACACAGTAGGCCTCTAAGCTCTTGTACTGCTCGAGAGCCTCTGCCCCGGCCGATCCCACCCTACCAGCGAGCTCGGCCACCTTCCGCTCGGCCTCAGCCGTCCGCTCTTCGGCCTCCGCCACCTGCTTCTCGGCCTCGGCCCGATCAGCCTCGGCCTCCCGCCGAAGGCCCTCGGCTTCCTCCGCTCGGTCTACCAGCTCTGCACGCTCGGTCTCCCACCGGCCATCCTGCTCAACGCATGCAAGGCGCTCCTCTTCGAGAAGTCTGCTCTTCCTCTCGAGCGATTCGCGGGCCTTGGCTAGATGCTCGGCTAGCGCCCGGGTCTCCACCTGGATCGACCGCGCCAGCTCCCTGACTGAGGAAAGCTCCCGTCGAAGCCCATCACGCTCCTCAGCAAGCCGAGCCAACCTCCAGTCAGACCCACCAAGGGTCCACGCCAGGTTCGCTCGCTCCCACTCCGACCGAGGGTACGCTTCTGCCAAAGCAGCCCCCATCTGGGCCAGAGCCAAACCGCCCTCCATAACACCAGCAAGGGCCACAGACGGAGAGTACTGCCTACCTCCCCCCCTCACCTTCGTGGCTATACCGCGGCATACCTTGTGCAGAGGGCCCGAGATACCAAGCCTCTCCAAGGCCGCCGGGACAGAGAACCCCCCATCGCCCGGCGCTCCTCCGAGCGGCTCGGACTGAGCCCCAGCCTCGGTCGCCTCTCGCGCCTTGGCCGGATTTTCTTGCGGCCCCCCAGCCTGGACCAGCTCGGCACCTGCACCACCGCCCTCGGTCACGGCCCCCTCG
This sequence comes from Amorphophallus konjac, assembly GCA_022559845.1. Classification (NCBI taxonomy): domain Eukaryota; kingdom Viridiplantae; phylum Streptophyta; class Magnoliopsida; order Alismatales; family Araceae; genus Amorphophallus; species Amorphophallus konjac. The sequence continues at coordinate 339,683,211 of CM040126.1, read as the reverse complement.
GCTCCTACCGAGGGGAGAGCCGGGCTAGCACCGTTGCCGATCGTAAGAGCAGCCCCGGCCCCCTCGGCTCCGGCCGAAGGAAGAGTCGAGCCCACATCGTCGCCAACCGCAGGAGCAGCCCTAACCTCCTCGGCCCGCTCTTGCTCGGCGGGTGGGAGAGCTTGCCCAGTAGGGTCGGCCCCATCATGCTCGGTGGAGGGGCGAGCCGCGGCAGGGTCGCCTCCGACTGCGGGTACGACCCCGGCCTTCTTGGCCCACTTCCTGGCCCTCGCAGCGGCCTGGATCATGCCCTCCACGGGGTCCTTGCGCTTGGACCCCCGTGACCTGGAGGATTCACCTTGGGCCGCCCCCTTGCCCTTATCTCTGGTTCGGGAGCGACCCGTGGGAGCAGCCGGTTCATCAGCGGCTGAGTCATCGCCAAGCTCGATCACCTCTGCGGCCTCCTCCAAAGCCTCCCGCCTGGTGTCTGCACGATGAAGAAGACATATTCAGGAAAAGAAGAATGACCCCCACATCCGAAGGAGAATCTAGTTTGTGGCACCTGAGCCCGATGGATGCAGCCGCGTAAGAAGACACCGCTCGATATTCTCTGGAGTAACCAGCTCTTCGGTGGATTGGCGGTGCTTCAGCAAGATGGCTGCATATTCCTCCACATGTGGAGGGAACTCATCCTGCTTGGGAGGGATATTCGGGTGGAAATTAGGGATTACTGGACACCTCCAGGTTTCCTCCACTCAACAAATCCCAACCCATAAGAACTGAGTCTTCCACCCCTTATGCGAAGAATCCTTCACCGCCAAGGAGATGCAACTCCTATTCCGCCTCGCCTGGATGAAGTAGAAGCCCTTCCCAGCCGAAGGATGTGCTTTCAACTCAAAAAATAGTGAAAGAGGTCCAAGGAAGGAGGAACCCCACACTGGCGGTAGAGAATGCGGAAGGCGGAGAGAAGGAGATAAGAGTTGGCTACCAACTGAATGGGCACCAACAGAAAAAAATTAAGAAGTTGAAGAATGAAAGGTTCGAAAGGAAGGCGGAATCCACCCTTCCACGATAGAAGAAAAGTACATATGTGGCCTGTACGAGAGTCCAGGCTCATCTCGTATGGGGAAGCCGCGGTAAAGCAGAACTTGTGGGGCAGGCGATACTGGTGCTCCAGCCTTCTCACATCTGCCTCCCCCAGTTCACTACAGTTGGGAACCGGTGCCCTCACCATTGGCTCGTCCTCCCACTCCTCAGCCTCCGAGCGCTGGTCCGCCATGGAATCCGGAGAAGACTCTAAGGAAAGGCGATCTCGAGACCCTGAAGATTCCGGGGGAAGAGGAAGCCGCCGGACTGCCTCCGCGGTTATCTCCGCCAACTCCTCGAACACCGCTGCAAGCCTCTGCTCTTCCGCCGCGTCCTCATGACGCATCGAAGAGCCCCAAAAGCAAGAACGGAGGAGAGCCAAAACCCTAAAGATGGAGACAGTCTGGAATGACAGCAAGTGCCAATGCCTATATCCCCACGCGAGAGGCGGCACGTCGTTCCGACCTCCGAGAAAAGGGGGCCTCTTCAGTTCAAATCTGTCAGGATCATCATTAACACGGGCCCAGGTGACCATGACACGTGGCTTCCTAACACCGCCAGATCTCCACCCACCTGAGCCACGCTGGTCCAAAACCCCAAACAGCTACTCTTTCGAGCTTACTAAAGCTCGGGAGTAGGAGGGGGACAAGTGGAGAGGGGGATTTCTGTAGCCCATCTAAGAGCAGCCGAACTAGGTCCATCAGGACCGAACGAGGCTCAGCTCATCCAGGTGACAGCCCCATAGGGCCCACTTAGGCTAAAAAGCCCAATAAAGGTTACTCGGGATCCCATCCTTCCTCGGCGGCCATTAGGCTCGGAAGGCCCTAGCGTCAGAACGGAGGAAGACCCATGCCCGAGTTATCCCTTCATCGGGATAGAGGCAAGCGCTCTGCGCCCACTCTGACCTGACTTCATCCGAGCTATGCCTATCGCCCGGAAAGGGCTGGCACCTTTTATGCTCGGACCGACTGACGATTGCTATCCACGCTGCCGTTGAGAGCCCTTTATGAGCAGGAGTTTATGAGGATAAGGGACCCATGATCCCTCAAGGCTATGAAGATCCCACGATGAGGACATAAAGATCCCACGATGAGGATGTAACTCCCGCCTGAAACTCCTCAGCTTACTGGACTCTAAGGTAAGCACAGTATTTAAACCAGGGACTCCCTCCAGTGAAAGGTAAGGGCAGTACACGCCTAAAAACCCCTGAGCAGGAACCACTTCACCACCTTGGTGTTAGGGGATCCCATGCACCTCTTTCTACCTCCCTCGATATCTTCCACCATTGCTCTACTGACTTAGGCATCGGAGGGTTTTCCCCAGGGAACCATCCCTGGGCCTCCTGATCTGTTTCCCTTTCTCTGCAGTTCACTATTCGGTGATCATCTTCCCAGCTCAGGACAAGCGCGAGATCACGCCCCTTCACTCACAAAATAAGATTCTACCACCTCCCTAGTGGACGGACTGGGGAGCACAGTGCATCGAAGACTAGATGAGTTGTCAGACTCAATTAGAAATCTTCACACCTCAGTGCTGAACAGATATTCAACCCCTGGTTCCAGCTTTGCACATCATCCAAGGGACAAGGGGAGTTATAGAGGTCAATGATTTCTTCTAGTTCCCCATCTTTGATAATGACAAAGGGGGAGAGAATGTCATGTATGGGGAGGTGATGGATGGTTGATTTTCTGATGATGTTATACTGCTATGGCTGGCTTGCTGTTTAATGCTGCTGATGTTATGCTGCTGATTTAGATGCAAAGATGTTGTTGCTGACAATGCTATACTGTGATCAGTTGTAGTGGTGTGGATATTTTTTATAAAGCTTTGGATACTTGTGGCTGTCTAAAGAGAGACTAATAAAACATATGATGCGGGATGAGACCACGGACACGACAAGCTCGTGACTGCCCCTTAACGAGGGAAGCGCCGGATGTGCGCGGTTGAGAAACCGGCAATGAGCTAGGGTGATCGGCTCTCTTTTGTGCCCGGATCGGGTCACGGGACGGTCTCGCACTCTCTCGCAGCAGCGGTAATGAATAGATAAAGTGAGCTAGATATCCCTACACATGCTCTCTAGCAGCGGCATAAACAAACATATATGAAATTAAGCAAAATGCCGAGAAGGGAGGGAATGCGATACCTCCACGCGCTCGGCGTGGGGAAGACGGACCCGGCCGAAACTCGTACTCCCGGGGTAAATATTACACAATGATGACAGCAATAAAATATCGCCCACTCCACGCAGGGAGGTAAAGGGCTACACCATTGGGCCCGGGAGGACCGAATTCGGGTTGACGGGCGGCTTCTCGCGTCTCTTCGGTAGCACCCGAACTTGTGGCTGCGGGGCCCACGTGCTGTCCGGAGGGGACGTGTGGGACCCGATTGAACCGCTGTAGTGGGGACACTTAGGGAAGCGCTCCCCGGGCTGGCGGCATGCTGGTTCGTCGGCCGGAGGCCGGGCGGCTCCATTCGGCACCGGTCGGAATGACCGGCCACGGATCTGCCGATTCTGTTTTCCGGCGCGCGCTCCGGCGACAACGTACGCTGCGATCAGCCCCGACGTCGGAATGCGACGAAACTGACGCCGTTGGAAAGATGCTTCGAAGGTCTTCAACCCAAGGTGATTTCAGAAAAATAATCAAGCCTGTACTTCTGATTGGCGAATTTTTAAGGTTGCTGTTGTACAGTTCCTGAAATCTCAGGTCAGTAGAGAACTTTCCTGTGGATTGCCTTTGACCGCGAGATAGACGTCGGAATCTGGGGTTGTGTTCTTCCGAAAAGTTGTGGGACATCAAGTTACAAAACCAGGACTATTTTTGGATCTGGATTTGGAGGTGGTGGTGATTTGTTCTGATTTTGGAAGTGGAGGATGGTCGGATCTGGGATCTGACAGACAACACTGTAGCTTAGGAAGAACACGAATTTCTAAAAATAGATAGAAGGCTGATAAAAAATTAAGAAAATTTGTGGATGTAGGGGGTGATGGACAGAACTCCAAGTAAAATTGGGAGGGTTTAGACAAATCAAAAAGATGGCCGGAGGTGGGAGACACAGGGCTGCTGTCACTGTAGATAGAGACAAAACAGAACTAGGAATGAAAGATGCACGAAAATGGGAAAATACTAAACGATGAAATTTGGGCGTGAAAATTAGGTGGAGCTTGGGATATAAGGGAAGAACACACCATAAAAATTTCAGCTTGAGATCTTCACGTGATGGAGAGCAGATATTTGGACAAGAAGCCTCTATCCAGGATGGACAGAACACCGAAGGCGGCTCCGCGGCGGCGTGATGGCGGCACGAACGGCGGTGGCGGCGGCACCGATGATCACCAGAGGTGGGGGGAAGGAGATATCACTCTAGAATGGGGGTTGGGGATGAAGAAACCAGGGGGAGAGAGGGAGAGGTCAAAATTCTCCAAGAGAGGGGTTCTTGCACAATGATTTTTTCACTTTCATTAATTCAATCAATTGGAAAATACAAGCTATATATAATAAATGTAAAAAGACACTAAATGCCCATAGATCTGGGGTTTTGAAGGGCATATCAGGGAGTTCCTAAATATTTCTCCCATGTGGTCAAAACACTTAATATCTATTTTAATCTAACTTAGACCAATTCTATTCAAACCTACCTAATTTTCACCAACCAAGCCTAATAAGGCCAAAGGAAGAGGGCGCCCCCTTCATGGGCCTCCCTTGGGCCAAGTATGGTTAAAGGCCATGTAACAAGCCCACTAACCATGCTAGACTCTTCCACCCTTGGTGGCCCATGAGAGGGAGAAGCCTATTTGGGCCTAAGTGGCTATTAAGGTCCATAATGATGGCCTTAAGACCCAATATGGAATAAGCTCCTAATGGACTCTACTAATGGCAACCTAGCCATGGACTATACATTACAAATGGCCCAATGACTTGTTATAAGCCTTACAAGGAGCCCAAATGAAAGAAATTACACAATTACAATCTCATACAAGCCAATACACACAATGCAACCCATAAGCTCTTGATGTCCTCATCAATTCTCCCCGGGTGGGAGGAACTCGACCCCGTCGAGTAGGGGTAGGGATGCTCGAATACTCCGGCGGATCCGTCACCGTTCCAAGTAACGCGGGTACTCTCCACTCCAAATGATCATCACCTGCTCATTCCATATATACTCGATATGCGTGACTGCTATGGGATAAAGGTGGACACTCCGAGTGGGGCACTCTCAAAAGGGAAGGAAGCAGCTCGAAGACTCACTAGGAATCACCGCTGAGTCCCTTTAGGTGACTGATCCGGGTATAGATGTGGAACCGATCCCATACACATCAAGTGAGTCCACTCGCCTCTTACTCATAAGAGAACGACAACGATCTCGCACAAGACACATGTAGACAAACAAACGACACACTAACCATGCAAACAAACCACACAAAGAAAAAGCACATTGACTCAAGTATGACCCTAGACACACCTAATGTTAGTCCGACCCGTACATGGATGACGGCGGACCAGGACACTCGAATGTGTGCCATGCATGCATTTGACGTAACCGGAGCTTGACGTCATGGGGAACTCCTAGACATCCTACGATGCACCAATCATGGACATTGGGCTTGGATGCGGGAAGTCCGGGAGGTGCGGGTGGTTTAGAGGGATCGGGGAAACCAAAGTCTTCCTTACCCCCAAATGATGGTTCAGACCCATGGCTATGTGGAGTTTGCTTGGCCCGAGTGGAAAATGTGGGATAGTGAACTCCGCGGCAGAAGGGTAGTGAGTATGAAAACTCAGGAGGTTCACTAGTGAAGAGGTCAAAAGGGTCGAATAAGGTGTGACCCCATGAAGTGGGTTCCAACATGACATGGTCCCAAGTTTGGAATTCATAGTCACCGCCATACATTAGGATCGGTGGGACGACGGACATGTGTAGAAAATAGGACTCCTCCCTTGGGCAAAAGGGAATGAATTCGGGCTCGGCCGGTAAGGGAAGGAGTAAGAGGACCTCCGTAGTGACACAACCCACGGTGCACTCGGAGGTAATAGACCCTAAGGCCGGATAAGTGAGGCTAAGACTAGTGGGTTGGTCAAAGCCTCGGGCCAATGGATGCGTCAACTTCCATTGTGAATCTAATCCATTAATAAGGTCATCCAAAGTATCGACATGGTGACTAGACCAAAAAGTTGTGTGGTAGGAGTTGACGGGCACTAGAGATAGGATGGGGTCCATGGGTGGGAAGGGAGGTGGGACCAAGCCATCCTTGAGCCAACGAATAAGCGGCTCGGCTATGAAAAGCGTACCCGTTAGAAATATGGGTGGCTCGGGCCTTGGTGGTTCCAAATGAGAGGATTCCGAATCAAATTCGGAAATAGAGGGGGATGACATTGGAACTCTCTCGAGTGGTGAAGGCCATGGTGTAGGCGGTTGGGAGGTGGATGCTTGTCGAAAGCCACCATACCGAGAAAAGTGTGACTCAAATGGCTCGACCACTAGAGCGACCGTATAGGATTCCGCTAGAGAGAATGCATTGCGGATAAGACATTCTAACTGGAAGTGAAGGCGCAAACCTCTCCGGAACTGAAATGCGGCCGTGTTGCTCTCCTCTCCCAAACCATGTTCCTACCAATACGTATGATATGCCCGAATGTACTCGGACACGGACCTATCGCCTTGGACGGGTCGACAAGGGTTGGCCATATTTGCCAAAATGTGGGAATGGATCCCTAGGAATGGATAAGCAAGGCCATTTGGACATGACACTAGACCGACTATGCAAGGTTGGGATGCATGCACACTAAGGACCCTAGACGTAAACCAAGACTCGGTACGTGGCGGAGATAAGTGATCCGAAGATCACTCGCGCAAGTGTGCGGCCTTCCCGATAGGCGTAGCCTAACGTTCGAACAACACCTTTTGATATACCGAGTAAAGGGATGCAAATGCAACCTAGACCGACTTAGACAATGACTAAAGACTAGACGTAAATGACACACTTTCTTTTCTTTTTTTTGATTTTAGACACCCTAGACTCAACTCGCTCTGATACCAAATTGATGCGGGACGAGACCACGGACACGACAAGCTCGTGATTGCCCCTTAACGAGGGAAGCGTCGGATGTGCGCGGTTGAGAAACCGGCAATGAGCTAGGGTGATCGGCTCTCTTTTGTGCCCGGATCGGGTCACAGGACGGTCTCGCACTCTCTCGCAGCAACGGTAATGAATAGATAAAGCGAGTTAGATATCCCTACACATGCTCTCTAGCAGCGGCATAAACAAACATATATGAAATTAAGCAAAATGCCGAGAAGGGAGCGAATGCGATACCTCCACGCGCTCGGCGTGGGGAAGACGGACCCGGCCGAAACTCGTACTCCCGGGGTAAATATTACACAATGATGACATCAATAAAATATCACCCACTCCACGCAGGGAGGTAAAGGGCTACACAACTGGGCCCGAGAGGACCGAATTCGGGTTGACGGGCGGCTTCTCGCGTCTCTTCGGCAGCACCCGAACTTGTGGCTGTGGGGCCCACGTGCTGTCCGGAGGGGCCGTGTGGGACCCGATTGAACCGCTGTAGTGGGGACACTTAGGGAAGCGCTCCCCGGGCTGGCGGCAAGCTGGTTCGCCGGCCGGAGGCCGGGCGGCTCCGTTCGGCACCGGTCGGAATGACCGGCCACGGATCTGCCGGTTCTGTTTTCCAGCGCGCGCTCCGGCGACAACGGACGCTGCGATCAGCCCCGACGTTGGAATGCTACGAAACTGAGGCCGTTGGAAAGATGCTTCGAAGGTCTTCAACCCAAGGTGATTTCAGAAAAATAATCAAGCATGTACTTCTGATTGGCGAATTTTGAAGGTTGCTGTTGTACAGTTCCTGAAATCTCAGGTCAGCAGAGAACTTTCCTGTGAATTGCCTTTGACCGCAAGATAGACGTCCGAATCTGGGGTTGTGTTCTTCTGAAAAGTTGTGGAACATCAAGTTACAAAACCAGGACTATTTTTGGATCTGGATTTGGAGGTGGTGGTGATTTGTTCTGATTTTGGAAGTGGAGGATGGTCGGATCTGGGATCTGACTGACAACACTGTAGCTTAGGAAGAACACGAATTTCTAAAAATAGATAGAAGGCTGATAAAAAATTAAGAAAATTTGTGGATGTAGGGGGTGATGGACAGAACTCCAAGTAAAATTGGGAGGGTTTAGACAAATCAAAAAGATGGCCGTAGGTGGGAGACACAGGGCTGCTGTCACTGTAGATAGAGACAAAACAGAACTAGGAATGAAAGATGCACGAAAATGGGAAAATACTAAATGATGAAATTTGGGCGTGAAAATTTAGGTGGAGCTTGGGATACAAGGGAAGAACACACCATAAAAATTTCAGCTTGAGATCTTCACGTGGTGGAGAGCAGATATTCGGACAAGAAGCCTCTATCCAGGATGGATAGAACACCGAAGGCGGCTCCGCGGCGGCGTGATGGCGGCACGAACGGCGGCGGCGGCGGCACCGATGATCACCGGAGGTGGGGGGAAGGAGACATCACTCTAGAATGGGGGTTGGGGATGAAGAAACCAGGGGGAGGGAGAGGAGAGGCCGAAATTCTCCAAGAGAGGGGTTCTTGCACAATGATTTTTTCACTTTCATTAATTCAATCAATTGGAAAATACAAGCTATATATAATAAATGTAAAAAGACACTAAATGCCCATAGATCTGGGGTTTTGAAGGGCATATCAGGGAGTTCCTAAATATTTCTCCCATGTGGTCAAAACACTTAATATCTATTTTAATCTAACTTAGACCAATTCTATTCAAACCTACCTAATTTTCACCAACCAAGCCTAATAAGGCCAAAGGAAGAGAGCGCCCCCTTCATGGGCCTCCCTTGGGCCAAGTATGGTTAAAGGCCATGTAATAAGCCCACTAACCATGCTAGACTCTTCCACCCTTGGTGGCCCATGAGAGGGAGAAGCCTATTTGGGCCTAAGTGGCTATTAAGGTCCATAATGATGGCCTTAAGACCCAATATGGAATAAGCTCCTAATGGACTCTACTAATGGCAACCTAGCCATGGACTATACATTACAAATGGCCCAATGACTTGTTATAAGCCTTACAAGGAGCCCAAATGAAAGAAATTACACAATTACAATCTCATACAAGCCAATACACACAATACAACCCATAAGCTCTTGATGTCCTCATCAACATACTTTGAATTTTCCTCTTATACACAGAAGTGTTAGTGTGCATTTGTAAGAATTCATATTGCATTTTGTGCTACAATGGTGTTTGTAATATGCATGTCAGCAAATGATTTTGATTGATTGATTGTGTGAATTATCATACATGACTCATTATGTTGTCATCATCAAAAAGGGGGAGATTGTTGAAATCTGGTTTTGATAATGACAACTTATGAATCATGTTTAGACTGAATTAAATAATCACCCTAATCAATTTAAGTCTTCTACATTGAATAATGACACATGCAGTTGAATTGTTTCAATCGTTGCGGTCTTGGTTTTGCTTTTAATAAAGTTGGTGCAGTGCTTGCCTTGTACTTCATTAGGTCGATGCAATGTGTGTTCAAATCACTTTCATGTCGGTGCAAGTCTATGTTTGATTCACATTGAGTCTGTGCACAAGCTAAGTCCGAGGATCGCATAGTGTTTGCATGTATTCATCAGGTAGGTGCATTCCTTAAGTCATTGCATTCATCAGGTAAGTCGGTGCAATCCTTGTCCTGCACACGACTGAGTCTATGTAATAGCTAAGGTGGTGCAATCGTCTCGGCCGCATTCTATCACATTCGTGCGAGCTGATTGAGTCAGTGCAAAGGTTATGTCGGTGCATTGATCTGTTCGCTTGGCTGCGTCTCATGCACTTGTGTATCACATGTTACGTCTCATGCACACCTAGGGTCAGTGCATGAATTGCGTCTCATTCTGCGTCTGAATGCATGCCTGCGCCTCATGATTCATCTAAGGCATATATTAAGGTCGATGTAGGTTGTGTCTAAAGCAGACACACGGTCGGTGCATGTCTATGTCTAAGGCATATACATAGTCGGTGCATGTTTTACATGCACACATATAGGGTCAGTGCAAGTTGCATTTCATGCGCATCCCACGTTTGTGCATGCTATAGTCGGTGCAACATTCTTTGCTTATCTGCATATATACGTCGGTGCTTTGATCTGTTCGCGTGTCTGAGTCCGTGCTCTTGTCGATACTAGGTCGGTGCAAGATTACTTTTAGCTTCGCATCTGCTAGAGTTTGTGCAAGAGAGTTTTGGCACGATGGAGTTTGTGCATTCCTAATGTCATGGATGCTGTCTATACAGTCTTTGCATCTCGCACACATGCAGTCCGTGCAACACTTGATGTGTGTATAACTTGACTCTGTGCATACGTGATCTTATGCTGTGTTGAGTCTGTGCATATCAGGTTTATTGCTTTGTTAACTTCGTGATCTTATTGCTTTGTGATCTTGGGTTTAATTTTCATATGACTGACTTCAAGTCTAGTATGTTGCCGGGATGTTTGCTCGAGGATACTAAGAAAGGCACGTGATCTGAAGAAAAAGGGGAATGATGATCATGACACAAGAAAGGCAATCCAAGCTAGGTTGCTGACACGTGGCTTCTGAAGTCTCAGATCTGGACTGAAATCTGAGCGGGAAAATTGGTTGCTCCACACGTTTCTCTTTTGCTGGATATGTATAGGGAGCTGACTTCGAGAACAAGTCTTAAGGAGAAAAATCTGAAGGAGAGGGATTGAGCACCTTAAAAGAGAAAGCAGATAAAGAGAGAGAGATAGTTGGAAGGGAAGAAAGTGCGGCGCAATGAAGATAATTTTTTTTTTGTAGTGCTCTCTGGATCAGATCCGAGACACTTGGCTCCTGCGTGAGCATTTTTAGTTTGAATTTATCGACAGCTTTCTGTTGCTGTATTCAGTTCCTTGTTCTTCTTTCTTTTACATTTTTTCAAACTGTTTGTCAGCGTTGCAGAGGATTGGTTCCTCTGGACGGCGAAGCTGTAATGCCTAGTGGTCAAGCTGTTAGTCAGCGGTCGGCTAAGCTGTAAGTCCCAGCGCAAGCTGTTAGTCAGCGGTTGTAGGCAAGCTGTGAGGCCCAACAATTTTTCAAGCTATGAGTCAGCAGGAATCCACACTCGCGTTGAGTGTGGGGTGGACGTAGGTCTGAAGGACCGAACCACCTAAAAATTTGGTGTTCAGTATGGTTTGTTTGTGTGACTGTTTATCGATAGATGCATGATAGGAACAGTTTCAATGTATACCCTTAGTTGAGTCAAGTCTTGCGTCTGTTCAGGGAGTTCAGATCCATTTCGTCTCCGTTTAATTTTTATATTGGTCAAGATTTTCACTAAGGGATTCATTCACCCCCCTCTGAATCCATCGCACCACCCCTAACAATGATGTGCCCATGTTATCTCTATCTTAATTAAATTGGACTCTAGTCAGAGTAATGGCATAATTGCTAAGAAATATATCTCCTCATCAAAGAAATAAGGTCAGATATGTCATCAGGTGACATAGCTATCTATGTTCAATCTGAAACATAACAGTCAGTCTTACCAAATACTTAAGAATACTGGCGTCTAAACAACGTGTATTCTTACGGATAGGAGGCATGTACGAGACTTGATTGCTCGTAAAATATGAGTCATGTGCATACAAATGCAAAAAAATCATGAAAAATAATGCTGAAATCATACAATTCCATGCTTTAGTCATGCTTGTTTAACCTCAATACTAGTTTGTGCTATTCCTGATGAAGTTATTGAATATGGATGTATAAGACAAAGGAAGGTTAACCACTACGATGATATACACTTCTGGTTCATTTCTATTCCAACATGGAAGTAGATGCTTTTCGAACTCTATTGTTGATCTCAGATTTCATTAGCTTTGAACCATATATATTACTCACGGCATGTTTCAGGTCTGCATATAATGGCTTGCTCTAAACTCCTATTCCTCTCTGATCTCTAAGACATGTGTCACTGTCTCTACCTTATCCCTCATTTTTGCTGTTGTCAAAGGGGGAGAATACCTTTGTGAGTTGCCTTTGTGAGTTACCTTTGTGAGTTGTCAAAGGGGGAGAATAACTTTGTGTGAGACGGGGGGGGGGGGAGTCAACAGTCCCTCATCATGCATACACGAGAGAGCCGCATCAGAACAACATCCATAATCAAGAGGAACTTGAATAGCATTCTCATGCTCTGATCATCCATGCATACATATCAGCATTCTTACAAATCATCCATGCATAGCATATCATCACTCTGTATGTTATGCTACATATGTTATAAAATTTACCATCTTGGACATTACTGCCAAATAATGACTCACAGTGTTGCCATCATCAAAAGGGGGGAGAATGTTATGCCCCTATGCTCATTTGACACATCATTGTTTTGATAATGGCTAAACACTATAAGTCATTGATGTTTCCCACTCTCATATGATTGAAATACTTGATGCTTTTTCATGACAGATAAGCGAAGAAATGGAGTGGAGATGGCAAAAGTGAAAGCCCAATGATCGCGCCCAAGCAAGGATGAAAATCCCTTCAAGAAATAATAGTCAACTCCTCAGGCTGGACAGCTATCAGAAGATCAGGCTGGCTTCAAGAAGAGTCGACACTCGGCACAAAAGAGTCGACACTTCACATAGCCAAGGTCGATGCACAATGAAGAACACACTTGGCTTCAACATTCAAAGGTTATAGCATTCATTACGGAAAGGTCAATGACTCAATAGACATCCTCAAGGTCTAAAGAGTTTGATGCCACAGACTTGAATGGACTACAAACGGGTTTAAGGGGTTGAATGAAGCAAATTTGTGAAAAACCCAGATGCCAGTCGACCGCCGATCACAGACCGGTCGATCGGTATTGCCAGAATCGAAAAAGCTACATCATTTCTCAATAGAGGTCGACCACCAAGGAAATTTGGTCGACCGGCCCAGCAGTCCGATCGACCGCCCCCTACTACCGGTTGACTGAAATTGCCAGTAATGAAATTATTCAAATGTGTAAACTTCTGGTCAACCGACCACCTACTTCCGGCCGACTGGCAGCCCCGATGCAGCAATTGTTGACTTCGTTTTCTCAATGTGGGTAGCCCCTTTTCTTGGATTTGTTTAATCCTAAAGTCACCCAATCTACCATGATTTGTGGATCTGGTGTGGGGCTTGTCTATGGACCATTCAAAGAGATATAAAAATAACACAAAGGGGGTTAGAAACCCTAATGGATCAAGTGCGATCAAGGAGATGCTAGAGGAGGCTGTCCAAGGGAAGAAGAAGAGGGTACTGTAGCCGTGAACAGTACTTCGTGCAGGAGTTCTTCATCTATTTCCAGAGTGATTCAAGCTCATATCCAAGCTAGCAACCTCCAAGGCAGTGTAGCAGCAAGCAAGGCTATCAAGGGGATCCAAGGAAGCTCATTTCACAAGGAAGAAGAAGCCATTGCTGCTGAATCAAGAGGAGAGCTTTGCGAAGAAGAAGAAGAAGCTTCTGTTGGTGATCTAAATCGTGTGAAGACAAGAAGAAAAAGAGGCAGCCCTTACTGAAGCATCAGATTCACCTCCTTCATTTCAGACAAGATCTTCTCGACTTTAGCATATCTCTATATCTTGTTTGAAAATTTTCATCTTGTTCTCTTTTCATTTTGTTCAAGCTATTGAAACTGAGAATCGTCCCTACCGCGGTTAGTAGGAAGGCAGTTGGAAGGTGCTCCAATCTACGGTGTTGTTGTTGCATCCCTATGGTTTTGATGATGTCTCACACTATAAATCAACCTCCTATCTCTAGATTCATGCTGGTTCATCACCTAAGTGAGTTCAGTTCATATGCTGTTCCATTATTTCATCTATCTACACTGTTTGGTTAATATCAACAGTAGTGGGTCGACTCATCAGCAAGGGTGGGTCGACGCATCATAGCATTGATAGTTGGGCACAAAGTCTATACACCAGCTTGATCCATTTAGTATGTACATTGGCATATCCTCTTCTAGTCTGTACATCGGGCACTGTCTAACTGAAGTCCATACATTGGTCTCAATACTCATAGTTAGTTATGCTCAACCCTATACATCCTTCCAAGCTTCAACTCTATACATTGGATTGTCACACTTCATGTCCATACACTGGCTGCTGCATTGTCATGAAGTCTACACATCCGATAGTGTATGTCTATACATCGCCCAGAGTCTTGTTTGCAAAGTCTGAACAGCGTTCGTTGTCAAGACTTCTTGAAGTCTGTACATCGGACTGCTTCTTTTGAAGTCTACACATTGGCTCATTCACTTCAGCAAAGTATGTACATTAGACTGTGGCAAAGTCTATACATTCGGTTCCTTGGGCAAAGTCTATACATCGCTTAGTCTGCACATTGCCTTCAGCCCAAGTGTTCAAAGCCAAGTCTATACAACGCCAACCCAACACATTGAACAGTTCTCCAAGTCTATACACTAGACTTCATCTCTCTAAGTCTATACACTGGTCTGTGATTCACCAACTCTGTACATTCGATATCTTTTCCTATGCATTGGCCAAGTCCATACACTCAACATTTCCCTACGCTTTCCTGGCCAAGTCTGTACATCACTAAGTGTGTACATTGCATGCTGCTCAAACGTTCAATGTCTTCAAAGTCTGTACAACGTCCGTCTCAGCCAGCGTCTGATGCTGTGTCTTAGGCAAGTCTGTACATCGGCCTCAGTCGTTCAAGTCTATACATTGAACTGCGTCTTAGGAAAGTCTGTACAGAGGCTTCAATTTACCAAGTCTGTACATCGGCTTCATTCGCTCAAGCCCACTCATCCACAGTGGTTCATCAAGTCTATACATTCACTTGAGCTTCACCAAGTCTGTACAACGCTGAAATCTTCACAAGTCTGTACAGTGTTTGAGCTTCACAAAGTCTATACATCGCTTCAAGCGATTCAAGTCTATACAGACTGCCTTTACATTCAGAGTCTGTACATCGATTCATCAGCCGATCGTTTCATTCAGAAATCTCCAAGTCTGTACAGCCGAGTGTCTAATGCATCGTCTCACCCTGGCAGAGTCTATACACTGGCTAAGGCTGTCGAAGTCTATACAACACCGATGGGGTTCAACTCTACACAATGCTCACAGTCTTATTAAGATTATTACATAGGTTCCAAGTCTGTTCACTGGTTAGGCTTCGTGAAGTCTATACAGTGGCAGAAGCTTTGTTAAGTGTACACATTAGTAAGGCTAGTTTGCTTTGTTCTTCTTTAGTCTATACAATGCCTTCACATGCGCTTGTTCATAGTCTATACACTGCCATCCGTCTGCATTGTTCATAAGTCTATACATTGCCATTCATGCGCATTGCTCATATGTCTATACACTGCCTTCACACACGCGCTTCTTTCACTAAGTCTGTACACTCTCTCACGTTGTACACACTTAATCAGTTGAAGTGTCTGAAGTATACACAGTCATGTTAATAGCCTGAACTAACTAAGTCTATACATTCCATCTGTCTGTCTGCAGGTGATTCAGGCTGATGATTGGGCACGTGAACCGAGGTTGGCACCTGGCACGTGATCCAAGACAACAGGCGCATGACACGTGGATGGCAACCTGGTCAGGATGCTGTCATGTGGTCGAAATTCAAATGATCTGGCCAAAAGTGCATGGGCGGGAACCTGGCAGCCACACGCCAATATCTGCTATAAATATAGAGCTTCATCCTTCAGTTGAAGCTTGATCGTGAATAGAGAAAGCAGAAGCCATTGGTGAGAGTTTGCACGATCCAGAAAAGAAAAAGAGCAGAGAGTTCCAGATCGAGAGGAGTTTGTTCGAGAGAGAGAGCAGTGTGTGTGGATTGATGAATTGCTTCATTTGAAGCTACATTTGTATTGGGTTTCAGAACCGATTTCTTCTTCATTGGTTTTTGTTTCTACTTTGCTTTCGTTTCATTTTGTTCATCCTTCTGATTTGAATTGTTTTCCCTCCGGTGTGTGGAGGAAGGGAGTATCACTCCAGTTTCCCTCTGTGTTGCAGAGGAAGAGAGATCGGTGATCTCTGGTGGTGTTAGTGACTGGTTGTCATTAACAGTTTCCCTCCGGTGTGTGGAGGAAGGGAGAGGATTCTCCGGTTGTGTTCTAGCTGGGAGCTAGAACAGGTTTCAAGTTCTGTGGGTAGCAGAACTTGGTTGAGGGATTTGTTTCCCTTGGTGTTCAAGCTGTGTGGCAGCATGTTGTTCGCAGACTGAGTCTGCATTGATCTAGCATCGTCTAGTGGAATCCTCACTCTAGTTGGAGTGAGGGGTGGATGTAGATTGCGGACTGCAATCGAACCACCTAAAAATCGAGTGCCTCCTCTGTGGTTTGCTATTGTTATCTACGCTCTTCATCTGCTTGTCTCTTTGCTTCCATGTGATCAGTTCTTCATTCTCATTTACATTTCTCTGTGTACGGTTAAGGAGGTGCGTTAGCAGTAGAAATTATTTTCCGCCTAAGTTTCTACAAATTGGGAGTGATCTATTCATCCCCCCCTTCTATATCACTCTTGCTGCGCTAACAATTGGTATCAGAGCAGGTTTACGCCATGTGGACGAACGGTCAAGGGAATGCTGGTGGTCCTAGAACCTTCATGGCCGAAGGTCAATCCATTAGTCGCCCTCCTTATTTCGATGGTAGTAACTATCTGTTTTGGAAGAACATGATGGAAGTGTTCATCAGGGCTCAGAGTCATAAACTGTGGAGAGTAATCACGGTGGGGCCATATGATCTGCCACCAAACGAGGATGCTTGGACAGATGACCATGTCAAGCTCTCTTCACTCAACTGGACGGCGCTGAACATCATCCAGTGTGCTGTTCATCCAGAGGAATATGCTCGTATATCTGCATACAGAACTGCCAAGCGAATGTGGGATGAGCTGCAATTGATCTATGAAGGTACAGCTCAAGTGAAAGCCTCGAAGGTAAATCTCTACACTTCTAAGTATGAAATGTTTAAGATGAATGCAGACGAGAATATAACTGAGATGTATGCCAGGTTGTCTTTAATCACAAATACTCTTAAAGGGCTAGGGAAGGATCTTGCTGAGGCAGATATAGTCAGGAAAATCCTTAGATCTTTATCCCCGGCATGGCACACTAAGGCCATTGTGATTGAGGAGTCAAAAGATTTGACTATCTTGACTGTGAATGAACTCATAGGATCTCTTATGACCTATGAGATGAATTTCAAAGGAGGTGGAGAAGGAAGTGAGAGGAAGGGTAAGAATGTGGCTCTAAGGGCATCCCGCAACAAGGGTAGCAACAGTGGGAGCAGCAGCAGTAGCCCCGAGTCTGAGTCCGAGCTTGAAGGATTGTCAAATCTCGACCAGGAGGAGCAGGCAATGCTCACTAGACAGTTCAGAAAATTTTGAAGAAAAAGGGAAAGACCTTTAGGAAGAAGAAGCCACACCCTTTCAACAAGAATGCTGAATTTACTAGTTACAGGGATAAAAATCCTAAGAGACTAACTTGTTTTAATTGTAACAAACAGGGACATATGAAAGGCGAATGCCCAGACCTCCAGAAGAAGGGTCCCTATCTTCAGAAGAAAAACATAAAGGTGCAGAAGAAGAAGAAGCCACAGGCGATGGTCTGCACATGGAGCGAGGAAGAAGAAGACCCAGAAGAAGCTTCCTCAGAAGAATATGAAGATGGAATTTGCCTTATGGCAAACAGTGAAGAGGAGGTAATAAACGTTTTTGAAAATTTCTCAATTGATGACTGGGAGGATGCTTATGGTGACTTGCTAGATAAATTTAATTCCCTTAGTAAAGAGCACAGAGTTCTGAAAAGAAAATTTAACACAAATGTTGAAGAACAAACTCTGGTCTGTGAGGAAAATGAGAAGCTAAAAGAACAACTAGAAGAAATGACCTCACTAAGGAAAGAAAATGATAAGCTCAAGGAGAAATTCAAGAAAGTCAAAAATAGCTCAATGAATTCAAAACTAAAATTGAAGAAAGCATGAATGAAATTAGAGTGAATTCAGAGAAATATGAAGCTGTGAAGAAAGTAAATGTTGAGCTCCTAAAAAATTCTGAGTCCCTTCAAAAGGAGCTGGAAGACAAACAGAAAGTCTTAGAAAAGTTTGTCCAAGGAAAGACTAGCCTAGATGCTATACTAGGGACTAGGGTCAATTTCAATAAGGAAGGTCTAGGCTATGACCCAACCAACAAGAGACCCTTGCAATTCAAGACCATCACCTTCTGCCCAGAGAAGGGAAAAGAAAAGCTGGACACACCATCCAGCTCAAACAGCTCTAAGGAAATACAAAGTCCTAAAGAAAACACAAAAATCAGTACTGGACAACCATTTAAGATGGGAATGAATTTTATGAAGAATAACACTAAGCCCACTTACCAGAACACAAATGGTAGATGGACCAAGAAAGCAAATCAGAATAAGAGCTGGAACTACAACAATCAGATGGGTCCAAACAGGACCTACTGGAGAAATAACTTTCATGGTCAAAGATATGCTAATCAACAAGCCTACAGGAAATTTCCTAGGAATAGGAAGACTAATGAATGGAATAGAACTCACTTCTCCAGTTCAGCTGGATTCAACTTTAATAAACCAGAAAGGAAGGTGCCAGAGAAAACCATGCTGAAACAAATCTGGATACCTAAACACTTGATCAGAGATTTGAACAATGTCATTGGACCCAACTCATCTTGGGTTCCAAATCACTCTGCTTGATGTATCTGTGTAGGTCGGCCTGGCAGCTGAAGACAACAAGTGGTACCTCGACAGTGGCTGCTCCAGGCATATGACAGGAGACCGATCCAAGTTTAGCAAGATAGAGATGAAGCCAGGGGGTCTGGTCAAGTTTGGAGGAAAGAACAAAGGTAAAATAATTGGAGTTGGAACAGTAGGTAAGTCTTCCACAAACTCCATTGAAAAAGTCTTACTTGTGGAAGGGCTTCAACACAACCTGATTAGCATTAGTCAATTATGTGACAGGGGTCACAAGGTTGTATTTGATGATAGTTCATGCAAAATCTTGAAACAAATTCTGACATGGTTAAATTTGTAGCCAACAGGATTAATAATGTCTACATTGTAGACTTAGATGAGAAATCTGAATCTACTATTTGCTTATCTGCCAATTCTGAAAATGATGCTTTTGAATGGCATAGACGTCTAGGTCATGCTAGCTTTTCAACTTTAAATAAATTGGTCAAGCATGATTTAGTTAGAGGCATGCCTAGAATTAAATTCAACTCAATATCAAAAGCATGTGATGCCTGTGCTCTAGGCAAACAGACCAGAAATTCTTTTAAATTAAGATCTGAGCCATTGTCTTCTAGACCAATGGAACTTCTTCATATGGACCTTTTCGGTCCAACTAGAACTCAGAGTCTTAATGGAAACAGGTTTGGCTATGTCATCATAGATGACTTCTCTAGATATTCATGGATATTTTTCTTAGCAAATAAGAGTGATGCATTTCAAAAGTTTAATCTGTTTTTCAATAAGGTCAAACAAGAAGGGAAGTACAAGGTTAGTTCTATTCAATCTGACCATGGAGGTGAGTTTGAAAACTCCATGTTTACTGATCTTTGTGACAAAGAAGGACTAACTCACAGGTTTTCTTCTCCCAGGACACCTGAACAAAATGGGATTGTGGAGAGAAGAAATAGAACAGTGGTGGAGATGGCCCGAACCATGTTGATTGAAAGTAAATTACCTAGAAGGTTTTGGGCAGAAGCGGCCAATACAGCAACCTACATAATCAACAGGGCCATGGTAAGACCCATACACAAGAAAACACCCTATGAGCTTCTAAAAGGTAAGAAACCAAACTTGTTTCATTTCAGAATTTTTGGAGCAAAATGTTTTATTCATAACAATGATAAGAAAGATTTAGACAAGTTTGAAGCCAAGAGTTCACCTGGAATATTCTTGGGTTACTCTGAAGTGTCAAGGGCATATAGGGTATTTAACATATCAGATCAGAAAGTGGAAGAATCTCCACACATCCTTTTTAGTGAAAAGAAAGATGTTCTAATGTTGAAAATCTTGACGGGGATTCCAATCATGGTGGAGATTTTCTAGAATACCAACAGGAAGAAGAGAAGACTCAGCCGAGTGGAGAAACAAATTCCCCAAATCAGGAAGGTCCAAGAGAAACAGGTGAAACTTCAACAAATATCAGATTTCTTAAAGACCATCCTTTAGATAAAGTCATAGGCAATCCTGAAGATCCTCTTCGGACTAGGTCTCATTTTAGAAATGTGAATAATGATGACTTAATTGCATTAGTCTCACAAATTGAACCCAAAACAGTAGAAGAGGCCTTAGCTGATCAAGCTTGGGTCAATGCTATGAGTGAGGAATTAGGTCAGTTTGAAAGGAATAATGTCTGGGAGCTTGTCCCAAGACCAGATGGCATAAATATCATAGGAACCAAGTGGGTGTTCAAAAATAAGATGAATGAAGATGGAATCATCTCGAGGAATAAGGCCAGATTAGTAGCCAAAGGCTACTGTCAGGAATTTGGTGTAGACTTTGATGAATCCTATGCACCTGTTGCTAGGATGGAAGCTATAAGACTGTTGCTTGCCTTTGCATGCTCAAGAATATAAAACTCCAACAAATGGATGTTAAAAGTGCCTTTTTAAATGGAGTTATTAAAGAGGAAGTTTTTGTTGAACAACCTCCTGGATTTCAATATTCTCCTCAACCTAACCAAGTTTTCAGGTTAAACAAAGCCTTGTATGGTCTAAAGCAGGCTCCAAGAGCTTGGTATGAAAGATTGTCTGAATTTCTGATCAGCAAGGGCTACAAAAGAGGTAAAGTTGATCAAACTTTATTTACCAAGGGCATAAATAAAGATCTCATCATAGTTCAGGTATATGTAGATGACATTGTATTTGGATCAACTAGCATGAACTATGTGATGAATTTTCTACCATGATGTCTGCTGAATTTGAAATGAGCTTGGTTGGTGAACTAAAATATTTTCTTGGATTGCAGGTACAGCAGCTAGAAGATGGGTGCTTCATCAACCAAACCAAATACACAATGGAACTGTTCAAAAGGTTTGGCATGGAAAACTTAAAGCACATTACTACACCCATGGGCACCAATACTTCATTGGATGCAGATGAGACAGGTAAAGAAGTAAATGCCAAACTTTATAGAGGTATGATTGGATCACTTCTTTACTTGACAGCCTCTAGACCAGATATACAATTCAGTGTAGGAATGTGTGCAAGGTATCAATCTAGACCTACTGAACTACACTTAGCTGCAGTTAAAGAATCTTCAGATATTTGTCAGCTAGTCATTCTCTTGGTTTATGGTTTCCTGCATCTCACACACTTAACTTAGTAGCATACACAGATGCTGATTATGCAGGCTGTAAACTAGACAGGAAAAGCACTAGTGGCCATTGTGAATTCTTGGGTGGGTGTTTAGTGTCTTGGGGCTCCAAGAAACAACATTCTGTGGCCCTCTCCACTGTAGAAGCTGAATATGTGGCTGCAGGGAGCTGTGGAACACAAGTAATATGGATTAAACACCAGCTTCAGGACTACCAAGTAGACCTGGGGTGCACACCTATTTACTGTGATAATACTAGTGCCATCAATCTTGCTAAAAATCCTGTTTTGCATTCACGAACCAAACACATAGAGATAAGACATCATTTTATAAGAGATGAGGTGTCTAAGAATAATTTTGAACTGATTCATGTAGGCACGGATAATCAGATTGCTGACATATTCACAAAACCTCTGGATAATGAAAAATTCACCACATTGAGAAGGGAATTAGGCTTATTCAAATTGTCATAATTATGAAGCCTGCTCTTGTTGTGAGGGGGAGTTGTGTTTGTCTGAAAATTAGCCTTCTTTCATGCTGGTTTAAGGGGGAGTTCAGAATGCTTACTGGTTAGCTTTCAGGAATACTTTGAGTAAGGGGAAGCTTTGAGATTATGCTGAAATGTTTTATTAAGGAATGCTATGTCTTAGGGGGAGCTGAGTTGTGATGTGAGAAGAGAAGTTCTTTGACAGATTCAAAAGGGCTGTCCAGATGTGTAACTTTGCTGGTCTTGCATGACTGATCTAGAGTGGTTCTCTCAGACAGTAGAGTGTCACTTATCTCTTAAGTCTATAAGTCAGTGACTCTAATCTCCATATTAGAATCTTTCCTTTAGTACTTCTTCAGAGATTTGGACTAATTGCATAAAGTATATCTTCCTACATTGTCATTGATTCTGGTTCATGCCAAAAACTTGTATGTCTTGATATCTGACCCAATCAACTTGAAATCTAGACTTCAAGACTCAATTCAAGAAATAGTCTTCTTGGTATTGTTTTCAATCATTCTATCTCTTTAACTCAAGGGCTTAACTGAACAAAAATGTTCTATTTTGATCACTGAGAAACTGGGAGCTTCATCAATGAAATGAATTTTTCTCCCATGTCATGAGGTGTCAAATGCTTAAAATGAATGAAAAGACATGACAGAGCAATGGTGGCTTGCTGGTGAGTAACTGGGGACTCTGGCCTCTAATTAAGGTGTTTCCTCATGTCAAAAGTCACAGTTACTATCTCTGTTCCCTAATAACAAAAAAAAAGGGGAAGTAATGAGGTACTCACTCTGAGTAACTGGAGATTCAGGCCTCTAATCAAGGTGTCTCCCTAATGTCAAAGGAGTGAACTACCAACTTACTCATTGATCTTCTTGAAAATCATCTCCAACAAAAAATTCCTTGTTGTTATGCAACTAATGGATTGCTTGTCTTCAATACCTTGAGAACACCTCTCTGATTTAGTCTCTTGCTGACTTGTGGGATAGTTGAATGATCAGCTATATCTGACTATACTTGTGAACTCCTGCTCTAAATCATCCACTATGTATGCTGATAAACTTGTCTATCATTCTACTTCTCTATTATGTACTGAAGTATAAAGAATCTTCTCTTGAGATTAGAAACTCACTTATTCTCTTAAGACCTACTCGTGACTTTTTGCACTAAGAAATTACTGCTCTTATTCTTCATGTCTCCAGCACTGTTATACATTCTGTAGTTCTTTTTGCTGATGTCAAAGGGGGAGAGAAGTTGTGCAATATTTGCAATTTCAGTGAGAAGTTCTGCAATATCAGTGAGTCTTGAGCTTTGGGGGAGTCATGTTGCTTCGTGGACGAAATGGTTATGAGTTGAGGGGGAGATGAGAGTGTGTTGTAGGGATTGTATAATTCATCTGCATGTGCATGCCTTCAATTTACTTTGTCTGTTGCAGCTGATATAAATTCTTAGATATTGCTTGATTCATAGTGTTGTCATCATCAAAAAGGGGGAGATTGTTGCATCCCTATGGTTTTGATGATGTCTCACACTATAAATCAACCTCCTATCTCTAGATTCATGCTGGTTCATCACCTAAGTGAGTTTAGTTCATATGCTGTTCCATTATTTCATCTATCTACACTGTTTGGTTAATATCAACAGCAGTGGGTCAACTCATCAGCAAGGGTGGGTCGACGCATCAGAGCATTGATAGTTGGGCACAAAGTCTATACACCAGCTTGATCCATTTAGTCTTTACATTGGCATATCCTCTTCTAGTCTGTACATCGGGCACTGTCTAACTGAAGTCCATACATTGGTCTCAATACTCATAGTTAGTTCAGCTCAACCCTATACATCCCTCCAAGCTTCAACTCTATACATTGGATTGTCACACTTCATGTCTATACACTGGCTGCTGCATTGTCATGAAGTCTACACATCCGATAGTGTATGTCTATACATCGCCCAGAGTCTTGTTTGCAAAGTCTGAACAGCGTTCGTTGTCAAGACTTCTTGAAGTCTGTACATCGGACTGCTTCTTTTGAAGTCTACACATTGGCTCGTTCACTTCAGCAAAGTATGTACATTAGACTGTGGCAAAGTCTATACATTCGGTTCCTTGGGCAAAGTCTGTACATCGCTTAGTCTGCACATTGCCTTCAGCCCAAGTGTTCAAAGCCAAGTCTATACAACGCCAACCCAACACATTGAACAGTTCTCCAAGTCTATACACTAGACTTCATCTCTCTAAGTCTATACACTGGTCTGTGATTCACCAACTCTGTACATTCGATATCTTTTCCTACGCATTGGCCAAGTCCATACACTCAACATTTTCCTACGCTTTCCTGGCCAAGTCTGTACATCACTAAGTGTGTACATTGCATGCTGCTCAAACGTTCAATGTCTTCAAAGTCTGTACAGCGTCCGTCTCAGCCAGCGTTCAAGTCTATACATTGAACTGCGTCTTAGGAAAGTCTGTACAGAGGCTTCAATTTACCAAGTCTGTACATCGGCTTCATTCGCTCAAGTCCACTCATCCACAGTGGTTCATCAAGTCTATACATTCACTTGAGCTTCACCAAGTCTGTACAACGCTGAAGTCTTCACAAGTCTGTATAGTGCTTGAGCTTCACAAAGTCTATACATCGCTTCAAGCGATTCAAGTCTATACAGACTGCCTTTACATTCAGAGTCTGTACATCGGTTCATCAGCCGATTGTTTCATTCAGAAATCTCCAAGTCTGTACAGCCGAGTGTCTAATGCATCGTCTCACCCTGGCAGAGTCTATACACTGGCTAAGGCTGTCGAAGTCTACACAACACCGATGGGGTTCAAGTCTACACACTGCTCACAGTCTTATTAAGATTATTACACAGGTTCCAAGTCTGTTCACTAGTTAGGCTTCGTGAAGTCTATACAGTGGCAGAAGCTTTGTTAAGTGTACACATTAGTAAGGCTAGTTTACTTTGTTCTTCTTTAGTCTATACAATGCCTTCACATGCGCTTGTTCATAGTCTATACACTGCCATCCGTCTGCATTGTTCATAAGTCTATACACTGCCATTCATGTGCATTGCTCATATGTCTATACACTGCCTTCACACATGTGCTTCTTTCACTAAGTCTGTACACTCTCTCACGTTGTACACACTTAATCAGTTGAAGTGTCTGAAGTATACACAGTCATGTTAATAGCCTGAACTAACTAAGTCTATACATTCCATCTGTCTGTCTGTAGGTGATTCAGGCTGATGATTGGGCACGTGAACCGAGGTTAGCACCTGGCACGTGATCCAAGACAATAGGCGCATGACACGTGGATGGCAACCTGGTCAGGATGCTGACATGTGGTCGAAATTCAAATGATCTGGCCAAAAGTGCATGGGCGGGAACCTGGCAGCCACACGCCAATATCTGCTATAAATATAGAGCTTCATCCTTCAGTTGAAGCTTGATCGTGAATAGAGAAAGCAGAAGCCATTGGTGAGAGTTTGCACGATCCAGAAAAGAAAAAGAGCAGAGAGTTCCAGATCCGAGAGGAGTTTGTTCGAGAGAGAGAGTAGTGTGTGTGGATTGATGAATTGCTTCATTTGAAGCTACATTTGTATTGGGTTTCAGAACCGATTTCTTCTTCATTGGTTTTTGTTTCTACTTTGCTTTCGTTTTCATTTTGTTCATCCTTCTGATTTGAATTGTTTTCCCTCCGGTGTGTGGAGGAAGGGAGTATCACTCCAGTTTCCCTCTGTGTTGCAGAGGAAGAGAGATCGGTGATCTCTGGTGGTGTTAGTGACTGGTTGTCATTAACAGTTTCCCTCCGGTGTGTGGAGGAAGGGAGAGGATTCTCCGGTTGTGTTCTAGCTGGGAGCTAGAACAGGTTTCAAGTTCTGTGGGTAGCAGAACTTGGTTGAGGGATTTGTTTCCCTTGGTGTTCAAGCTGTGTGGCAGCATATTGTTCACAGACTGAGTCTGCATTGATCTAGCATCGTCTAGTGGAATCCTCACTCTAGTTGGAGTGAGGGGTGGATGTAGATTGCGGACTACAATCAAACCACCTAAAAACCGAGTGCCTCCTCTGTGGTTTGCTATTGTTATCTACGCTCTTCATCTGCTTGTCTCTTTGTTTCCATGTGATCAGTTCTTCATTCTCATTTACATTTCTTTGTGCACAGATTAAGGAGGTGCGTTAGCAGTAGAAATTATTTTCCGCCTAAGTTTCTACAAATTGGGAGTGATCTATTCGTCCCCCCCTTCTATATCACTCTTGCTGCGCTAACAATTGGTATCAGAGCAGGTTTACGTCATGTGGACGAACGGTCAAGGGAATGCTGGTGGTCCTAGAACCTTCATCGCCGAAGGTAAATCCATTAGTCGCCCTCCTTATTTCGATGGTAGTAACTATATGTTTTGGAAGAACAGGATGGAAGTGTTCATCAGGGCTCAGAGTCATAAACTGTGGAGAGTAATCACGGTGGGGCCATATGATCTGCCACCAAACGAGGATGCTCGGAAAGATGACCATGTCAAGCTCTCTTCACTCAACTGGACGGCGCTGAACATCATCCAGTGTGCTGTTCATCCAGAGGAATATGCTCGTATATCTGCATACAGAACTGCCAAGCGAATGTGGGATGGGCTGCAATTGATCTATGAAGGTACAGCTCAAGTGAAAGCCTCGAAGGTAAATCTCTACACTTCTAAGTATGAAATGTTTAAGATGAATGTAGACGAGAATATAACTGAGATGTATGCCAGGTTGTCTTTAATCACAAATACTCTTAAAGGGCTAGGGAAGGATCTTGCTGAGGCAGATATAGTCAATAAAATCCTTAGATCTTTATCCCCGGCATGGCACACTAAGGCCATTATGATTGAGGAGTCAAAAGATTTGACTATCTTGACTGTGAATGAACTCATAGGATCTCTTATGACCTATGAGATGAATTTCAAAGGAGGTGGAGAAGGAAGTGAGAGGGAGGGTAAGAATGTGGCTCTAAGGGCATCCCGCAACAAGGGTAGCAACAGTGGGAGCAGCAGCAGTAGCCCCGAGTCTGAGTCCGAGCTTGAAGGATTGTCAAATCTCGACTAGGAGGAGCAGGCAATGCTCACTAGACAGTTCAGAAAATTTCTGAAGAAAAAGGGAAAGACCTTTAGGAAGAAGAAGCCACACCCTTTCAACAAGAATGCTGAATTTACTAGTTAGAGGGATAAAAATCCTAAGAGACTAACTTATTTTAATTGTAACAAACAGGGACATATGAAAGGCGAATGCTCAGACCTCCAGAAGAAGGGTCCCTATCTTCAGAAGAAAAACATAAAGGTGCAGAAGAAGAAGAAGCCACAGGCGATGGTCTGCACATGGAGCGAGGAAGAAGAAGACCCAGAAGAAGTTTCCTCAGAAGAATATGAAGATGGAATTTGCCTTATGGCAAACAGTGAAGAGGAGGTAATAAACGTTTTTGAAAATTTCTCAATTGATGACTGGGAGGATGCTTATGGTGACTTGCTAGATAAATTTAATTCCCTTAGTAAAGAGCACAGAGTTCTGAAAAGAAAATTTAACACAAATGTTGAAGAACAAACTCTGGTCTGTGAGGAAAATGAGAAGCTAAAAAAATAACTAGAAGAAATAACCTCACTAAGGAAAGAAAATGATAAGCTCAAGGGAGAAATTCAAGAAAGTCAAAAACAGCTCAATGAATTCAAAACTAAAATTGAAGAAAGCATGAATGAAATTAGAGTGAATTCAGAGAAATATGAAGCTGTGAAGAAAGTAAATGCTGAGCTCCTAAAAAATTCTGAGTCCCTTCAAAGGAGCTGGAAGACAAACAGAAAGTCTTAGAAAAGTTTGTCCAAGGAAAGACTAGCTTAGATGCTATACTAGGGACTAGGGTCAATTTCAATAAGGAAGGTCTAGGCTATGACCCAACCAACAAGAGACCCTTGCAATTCAAGACCATCACCTTCTGCCCAGAGAAGGGAAAAGAAAAGCTGGACACACCATCCAGCTCAAACAGCTCTAAGGAAATACAAAGTCCTAAAGAAAACACAAAAATCAGTACTGGACAACCATTTAAGATGGGAATGAA
Source organism: Amorphophallus konjac (assembly GCA_022559845.1). Classification (NCBI taxonomy): domain Eukaryota; kingdom Viridiplantae; phylum Streptophyta; class Magnoliopsida; order Alismatales; family Araceae; genus Amorphophallus; species Amorphophallus konjac. The sequence goes on along the minus strand of CM040126.1, from coordinate 339,655,200 downwards.
TTTTATGAAGAATAACACTAAGCCCACTTACCAGAACACAAATGATAGATGGACCAAGAAAGCAAATCAGAATAAGAGCTGGAACTACAACAATAAGATGGGTCCAAACAGGACCTACTGGAGAAATAACTTTCATGGTCAAAGATATGCTAATCAACAAGCCTACAGAAAATTTCCTAGGAATAGGAAGACTAATGAATGGAATAGAACTCACCTCTCCAGTTCAGCTGGATTCAATTTTAATAAACCAGAAAGGAAGGTGCCAGAGAAAACCATGCTGAAACAAATCTGGATACCTAAACACTTGATCAGAGATTTGAACAATGTCATTGGACCCAACTCATCTTGGGTTCCAAATCACTCTGCTTGATGTATCTGTGTAGGTCGGCCTGGCAGCTGAAGACAACAAGTGGTACCTCGACAGTGGCTGCTCCAGGCATATGACAGGAGACCGATCCAAGTTTAGCAAGATAGAGATGAAGCCAGGGGGTCTGGTCAAGTTTGGAGGAAAGAACAAAGGTAAAATAATTGGAGTTGGAACAGTAGGTAAGTCTTCCACAAACTCCATTGAAAAAGTCTTACTTGTGGAAGGGCTTCAACACAACCTGATTAGCATTAGTCAATTATGTGACAGGGGTCACAAGGTTATATTTGATGATAGTTCATGCAAAATTCTTGAAACAAATTCTGACATGGTTAAATTTGTAGCCAACAGGATTAATAATGTCTACATTGTAGACTTAGATGAGAAATCTGAATCTACTATTTGCTTATCTGCCAATTCTGAAAATGATGCTTTTGAATGGCATAGGCGTCTAGGTCATGCTAGCTTTTCAACTTTAAATAAATTGGTCAAGCATGATTTAGTTAGAGGCATGCCTAGAATTAAATTCAACTCAATATCAAAAGCATGTGATGCCTGTGCTCTAGGCAAACAGACCAGAAATTCTTTTAAATTAAGATCTGAGCCATTGTCTTCTAGACCAATGGAACTTCTTCATATGGACCTGTTCGGTCCAACTAGAACTCAGAGTCTTAATAGAAACAGGTTTGGCTATGTCATCATAGATGACTTCTCTAGATATTCATGGATATTTTTCTTAGCAAATAAGAGTGATGCATTTCAAAAGTTTAATCTATTTTTCAATAAGGTCAAACAAGAAGGGAAGTACAAGGTTAGTTCTATTCAATCTGACCAAGGAGGTGAGTTTGAAAACTCCATGTTTACTGATCTTTGTGACAAAGAAGGACTAACTCACAGGTTTTCTTCTCCCAGGACACCTGAACAAAATGGGATTGTGGAGAGAAGAAATAGAACAGTGGTGGAGATGGCCCGAACCATGTTGATTGAAAGTAGATTACCTAGAATGTTTTGGGCAGAAGCGGCCAATACAGCAACCTACATAATCAACAGGGCCATGGTAAGACCCATACACAAGAAAACACCCTATGAGCTTCTAAAAGGTAAGAAACCAAACTTGTTTCATTTCAGAATTTTTGGAGTAAAATGTTTTATTCATAACAATGATAAGAAAGATTTAGACAAGTTTGAAGCCAAGAGTTCACCTGGAATATTCTTGGGTTACTCTGAAGTGTCAAGGGCATATAGGGTATTTAACATATCAGATCAGAAAGTGGAAGAATCTCCACACATCCTTTTTAGTGAAAAGAAAGATGTTCCTAATGTTGAAAATCTTGACAGGGATTCCAATCATGGTGAAGATTTTCTAGAAGACCAACAGGACGAAGAGAAGACTCAGCCGAGTGGAGAAACAAATTCCCCAAATCAGGAAGGTCCAAGAGAAACAGGTGAAACTTCAACAAATATCAGATTTCTTAAAGACCATCCTTTAGATAAAGTCATAGGCAATCTTGAAGATCCTCTTCGGACAAGGTCTCATTTTAGAAATGTGAATAATGATGACTTAATTGCATTAGTCTCACAAATTGAACCCAAAACAGTAGAAGAGGCCTTAGCTGATCAAGCTTGGGTCAATGCTATGAGTGAGGAATTAGGTCAATTTGAAAGGAATAATGTCTGGGAGCTTGTCCCAAGACCAGATGGCATAAATATCATAGGAACCAAGTGGGTGTTCAAAAATAAGATGAATGAAGATGGAATCATCCCGAGGAATAAGGCCAGATTAGTAGCCAAAGGCTACTGTCAGGAATTTGTTGTAGACTTTGATGAATCCTATGCACCTGTTGCTAGGATGGAAGCTATAAGACTGTTGCTTGCCTTTGCATGCTCAAGGAATATAAAACTCCAACAAATGGATGTTAAAAGTGCCTTTTTAAATGGAGTTATTAAAGAGGAAGTTTTTGTTGAACAACCTCCTGGATTTCAATATTCTCCTCAACCTAACCAAGTTTTCAGGTTAAACAAAGCCTTGTATGGTCTAAAGCAGGCTCCAAGAGCTTGGTATGAAAGATTGTCTGAATTTCTGATCAGCAAGGGCTACAAAAGAGGTAAAGTTGATCAAACTTTATTTACCAAGGGCATAAATAAAGATCTCATCATAGTTCAGGTATATGTAGATGCCATTGTATTTGGATCAACTAGGCATGAACTATGTGATGAATTTTCTACCATGATGTCTGCTGAATTTGAAATGAGCTTGGTTGGTGAACTAAAATATTTTCTTGGATTGCAGGTACAGCAGCTAGAAGATGGGTGCTTCATCAACCAAACCAAATACACAATGGAACTGTTCAAAAGGTTTGGCATGGAAAACTTAAAGCACATTACTACACCCATGGGCACCAATACTTCATTGGATGCAGATGAGACAGGTAAAGAAGTAAATGCCAAACTTTATAGAGGTATGATTGGATCACTTCTTTACTTGACAGCCTCTAGACCAGATATACAATTCAGTGTAGGAATGTGTGCAAGGTATCAATCTAGACCTACTGAACTACACTTAGCTGCAGTTAAGAGAATCATCAGATATTTGTCAGCTAGTCATTCTCTTGGTTTATGGTTTCCTACATCTCACACACTTAACTTAGTAGCATACACAGATGCTGATTATGCAGGCTGTAAACTAGACAGGAAAAGCACTAGTGGCCATTGTGAATTCTTGGGTGGGTGTTTAGTGTCTTGGGGCTCCAAGAAATAACATTATGTGGCCCTCACCACTGCAGAAGCTGAATATGTGGCTGCAGGGAGCTGTGGAACACAAGTAATATGGATTAAACACCAGCTTCAGGACTACCAAGTAGACCTGGGGTGCACACCTATTTACTGTGATAATACTAGTGCCATCAATCTTGCTAAAAATCCTATTTTACATTCACGAACCAAACACATAGAGATAAGACATCATTTTATAAGAGATGAGGTGTCTAAGAATAATTTTGAACTGATTCATGTAGGCACGGATAATCAGATTGCTGACATATTCACAAAACCTCTGGATAATGAAAAATTCATCACATTGAGAAGGGAATTAGGCTTATTCAAATTGTCATAATTATGAAGCCTGCTCTTGTTGTGAGGGGGAGTTGTGTTTGTCTGAAAATTAGCCTTCTTTCATGCTGGTTTAAGGGGGAGTTCAGAATGCTTACTGGTTAGCTTTCAGGAATACTTTGAGTAAGGGGAAGCTTTGAGATTATGTTGAAATGTTTTATTAAGGAATGCTATGTCTTAGGGGGAGCTGAGTTGTGATGTGAGAAGAGAAGTTCTTTGATAGATTCAAAAGGGCTGTCCAGATGTGTAACTTTGCTGGTCTTGCATGACTGATCTAGAGTGGTTCTCTCAGACAGTAGAGTGTCACTTATCTCTTAAGTCTATAAGTCAGTGACTCTAATCTCCAGATTAGAATATTTCCTTTAGTACTTCTTCAGAGATTTGGACTAATTGCATAAAGTATATCTTCCTACATTGTCATTGATTCTGGTTCATGCCAAAAACTTGTATGTTTTGATATCTGACCCAATCAACTTGAAATCTAGACTTCAAGACTCAATTCAAGAAATAGTCTTCTTGGTATTGTTTTCAATCATTCTATCTCTTTAACTCAAGGGCTTAACTGAACAAAAATGTTCTATTTTGATCACTGAGAAACTGGGAGCTTCATCAATGAAATGAATTTTTCTCCCATGTCATGAGGTGTCAATTGCTTAAAATGAATGAAAAGACATGACAGAGCAATGGTGGCTTGCTGGTGAGTAACTGGGGACTCTGGCCTCTAATCAAGGTGTTTCCTCATGTCAAAAGCCACAGTTACTATCTCTGTTCCCTAATAACAAAAAAAAAAGGGGAAGTAATGAGGTACTCACTCTGAGTAACTTGAGATTCAGGCCTCTAATCAAGGTGTCTCTCTAATGTCAAAGGAGTGAACTACCAACTTACTCATTGATCTTCTTGAAAATCATCTCCAACAAAAAAATTTCTTGTTGTTATGCAACTAATGGATTGCTTGTCTTCAATACCTTGAGAACACCTCTCTGATTTAGTCTCTTGCTGACTTGTGGGATAGTTGAATGATCAGCTATATCTGACTATACTTGTGAACTCCTGCTCTAAATCATCCACTATGTATGCTGATAAACTTGTCTATCATTCTACTTCTCTATTATGTACTGAAGTATAAAGAATCTTCTCTTGAGATTAGAAACTCACTTATTCTCTTAAGACCTACTCGTGACTTTCTGCACTAAGAAATTACTGCTCTTATTCTTCATGTCTCCAGCACTGTTATACATTCTGTAGTTCTTTTTGCTGATGTCAAAGGGGGAGAGAAGTTGTGCAATATTTGCAATTTCAGTGAGAAGTTCTGCAATATCAGTGAGTCTTGAGCTTTGGGGGAGTAATGTTGCTTCGTGGAAGATATGGTTATGAGTTGAGGGGGAGATGAGAGTGTGTTGTAGGGATTGTATAATTCATCTGCATGTGCATGCCTTGAATTTACTTTGTCTGTTGCAGCTGATATAAATTCCTAGATATTGCATGATTCATAGTGTTGTCATCATCAAAAAGGGGGAGATTGTTGCATCCCTATGGTTTTGATGATGTCTCACCCTATAAATCAACCTCCTATCTCTAGATTCATGCTGGTTCATCACCTAAGTGAGTTTAGTTCATATGCTGTTCCATTATTTCATCTATCTACACTGTTTGGTTAATATCAACAACAGTGGGTCGACTCATCAGCAAGGGTGGGTCGACGCATCAGAGCATTGATAGTTGGGCACAAAGTCTATACACCAGCTTGATCCATTTAGTCTGTACATTGGCATATCCTCTTCTAGTCTGTACATCGGGCACTGTCTAACTGAAGTCCATACATTGGTCTCAATACTCATAGTTAGTTCAGCTCAACCCTATACATCCTTCCAAGCTTCAACTCTATACTTTGGATTGTCACACTTCATGTCTATACACTGGCTGCTGCATTCTCATCAAGTCTACACATCCGATAGTGTATGTCTATACATCGCCCAGAGTCTTGTTTGCAATGTCTGAACAGCGTTCGTTGTCAAGACTTCTTGAAGTCTGTACATCGGACTGCTTCTTTTGAAGTCTACACATTGGCTCGTTCACTTCAGCAAAGTATGTACATTAGACTGTGGCAAAGTCTATACATTCGGTTCCTTGGGCAAAGTCTGTACATCGCTTAGTCTGCACATTGCCTTCAGCCCAAGTGTTCAAAGCCAAGTCTATACAACGCCAACCCAACACATTGAACAGTTCTCCAAGTCTATACACTAGACTTCATCTCTCTAAGTCTATACACTAGTCTGTGATTCACCAACTCTGTACATTCTATCTTTTCCTACGCATTGGCCAAGTCCATACACTCAACATTTCCCTACACTTTCCTGGCCAAGTCTGTACATCACTAAGTGTGTACATTGCATGCTGCTCAAACGTTCAATGTCTTCAAAGTCTGTACAGCGTCCGTCTCAGCCAGCGTCTGATGCTGTGTCTTAGGCAAGTCTGTACATCGGCCTCAGTCGTTCAAGTCTATACATTGAACTGTGTCTTAGGAAAGTATGTATAGAGGCTTCAATTTACCAAGTCTGTGCATCGGCTTCATTCGCTCAAGTCCACTCATCCACAGTGGTTCAGCAAGTCTATACATTCACTTGAGCTTCACCAAGTCTGTACAACGCTGAAGTCTTCACAAGTCTGTACAGTGCTTGAGCTTCACAAAGTCTATACATCGCTTCAAGCGATTCAAGTCTATATAGACTGCCTTTACATTCAGAGTCTGTACATCGGTTCATCAGCCGATCGTTTCATTCAGAAATCTCCAAGTCTGTACAGCCGAGTGTCTAATGCATCGTCTCACCCTGGCAGAGTCTATATACTGGCTAAGGCTGTCGAAGTCTATACAACACCGATGGGGTTCAAGTCTACACACTGCTCACAGTCTTATTAAGATTATTACACAGGTTCCAAGTCTGTTCACTGGTTAGGCTTCGTGAAGTCTATACGGTGGCAGAAGCTTTGTTAAGTGTACACATTAGTAAGGCTAGTTTGCTTTGTTCTTCTTTAGTCTATACAATGCCTTCACATGCGCTTGTTCATAGTCTATACACTGCCATCCGTCTGCATTGTTCATAAGTCTATACACTGCCATTCATGCGCATTGCTCATATGTCTATACACTGCCTTCACACATGCGCTTCTTTCACTAAGTCTGTACACTCTCTCACGTTGTACACACTTAATCAGTTGAAGTGTCTGAAGTATACATAGTCATGTTAATAGCCTGAACTAACTAAGTCTATACATTCCATCTGTCTGTCTGCAGGTGATTCAGGCTGATGATTGGGCACGTGAACCGAGGTTGGCACCTGGCACGTGATCCAAGATAACATGCGCATGACACGTGGATGGCAACCTGGTCAGGATGCTGCCATGTGGTCGAAATTCAAATGATCTGGCCAAAAGTGCATGGGTAGGAACCTGGCAGCCACACGCCAATATCTGCTATAAATATAGAGCTTCATCCTTCAGTTGAAGCTTGATCGTGAATAGAGAAAGCAGAAACCATTGGTGAGAGTTTGCACGATCCAGAAAAGAAAAAGAGCAGAGAGTTCCAGATCAGAGAGGAGTTTGTTCGAGAGAGAGAGCAGTGTGTGTGGATTGATGAATTGCTTCATTTGAAGCTACATTTGTATTGGGTTTCAGAACCGATTTCTTCTTCATTGGTTTTTTTTTCTACTTTGCTTTCATTTTCATTTTGTTCATCCTTCTGATTTGAATTGTTTTCCCTCCGGTGTGAGGAGGAAGGGAGTATCACTCCAGTTTCCCTCTGTGTTGCAGAGGAAGAGAGATCGGTGATCTCTGGTGGTGTTAGTGACTGGTTGTCATTAACAGTTTCCCTCCGGTGTGTGGAGGAAGGGAGAGGATTCTCCGGTTGTGTTCTAGCTGGGAGCTAGAACAGGTTTCAAGTTCTGTGGGTAGCAGAACTTGGTTGAGGGATTTGTTTCCCTTGGTGTTCAAGCTGTGTGGTAGCATATTGTTCGCAGACTGAGTCTGCATTGATCTAGCATCGTCTAGTGGAATCCTCACTCTAGTTGGAGTGAGGGGTGGATGTAGATTGCAGACTGCAATCGAACCACCTAAAAACCGAGTGCCTACTCTGTGGTTTGCTATTGTTATCTACGCTCTTCATCTACTTGTCTCTTTGTTTCCATGTGATCAGTTCTTCATTCTCATTTACATTTCTCTATGCATAGATTAAGGAGGTGCGTTAGTAGTAGAAATTATTTTCTGCCTAAGTTTCTATAAATTTGGAGTGATCTATTCATCCCCCCCTTCTATATCACTCTTGCTGCGCTAACAGTTGTCGTCCCTATCGGTGGTTAGTTGGAAGGCAATCGGAAGTTCTCTAATTTGCGGTTTGGTGCGCTACACTAATGAAGCCTCATCGGGTTTGGTGAGGGGTGGACGTAGGATTGGGGATTCAGTCCGAACCACCTTAAAATCTCGTGTGTTGTGGTTTGCTTGTGCGATTGCTTTGTGCTAGATGCATGCTTAAGTTTAATCTTTATTTTACTTGTCCATCTTGCTAAGCAATCGTTGTATCCTTCGTTAAGCTAGTTGTATTCCGCTGTGATTCTCTTTATCTAGCTTTAAAGAGGGGTGTTCTGTGAAAAGAGGGACATATCTATTCACCCCTCCCCTCTAGATCCGCCATTCACTACTCAACAAGTGGTATCAGTGCCTAATCTCTCATTATGGGGTCCAACGACCTTGAGAAAAATGGTGGATTGTCATCCAAGGGTTTATTACCTGAAGGACATTATGTGAATATGCCTCCTTATTTCACTGGAACTAATTATCCTTATTGGAAACAACGCATGCAGGTGTTCATTTGCGCCCAAGATTACGAACTCTGGCGAGTGATCAGTAAAGGTCCATATGAGCTTAAAGATGATGAGGACTTGTGGACCAAAGAACAAATAAGAAAATCCACTGTCAACTGGAGTGCTAGACACTTCATGCAATGCTCTCTCCATCCAGTAGAATTCTCAAGAGTAGGTACCTGCGCAACTGCAAAAGAAATGTGGGACATGTTAGAAGTGATTTATGAAGGAACCTCTCAGGTACGAGAAACAAAAGCCAACATTTTAATTTCTGAATATGAAATGGTCAAGATGAGGCATGATGAGTCAATTCAAGACATGTATGCTCGCTTAACTGTGCTTACTAATAGTCTAACTGATCTGGGAAAGAAATATTCAGAGCAGGAAATTGTAAGGAAGATTCTCAGATCACTGACCCCGGCATGGCACATGACGGCTATCGTGGTTGAAGAATCCAGAGATCTCACAACTACTAAGGTAGATGAACTCATCGGGTCATTGATGACCTATGAGATCAACCTAAAGAACAAAGAGGCTGAGATACCTAAGAAAAAGTCCCTAGCTCTTAAAGCAGGACCCAGCGGTCAAAGCACTTCTGATGGGTGAGGCTTCTGCAAGTGAGCGAGATGAGGATGATGTAGCCATGATCACACGTAAGTTCAGAAAATTTCTGAGAAAGGAAGGTAAGAGCTTCATGAGAGGAAGGTCACATGTAAGGAAAGGTTTCAAATCCAATTCTAAAATCTTTAAAAAATCTGACTCATCAAAAAGGGGGAGACTGTTGGGTGTCCCGGTGATTTTGATGATGTCAAACACTGTGACTCATCATAAGTTAGATGAGTTAGTGCATAGTGATTTTGATGATGTCAAACACTATGACTCATCATGAGTAAGTGCTTAGAATTCATGCCTTGATGATGTCATAGTGCATTTGGTCATGTATTGGTGCATTGGATTTATGGATTAACATTTGCAATCATGTCATGCCTTGCTTTAATGCTATATGATCCTAACTCTGCATGAGCATTCTTGAATTTGTGAAGTGGCTTTAACTTCATGAAGCTAACAAGTCCAAGCAATAGATCTTGCCAATACTATTTTTACAGTAGTGATGGGGCTGAGAAAAGCCAATCTGTCAAGCAAAGCAGCAGCTGTAGATACAGAAGAGACAACAAACAGCTACAAGAAAGACTATGTGTTGCTATGAAGAGATCTGTGTGAAGTAGAGCCAACCCAGGCACTACATCAAGTCAACACAGTCAAGGCTGATGGTCAAAGTCAGTATCCATGTCAGTCAAGCCATCACTTGAAGCATTCAGTTCAAATGGATTTATCTTCAATGCCTTGATGCATCAAGGTTGGTGCACCGACTCACCAAGACAGAAGCCAGTAAGAAAACTGTCGGTCGAAGGATTTATCTTCAATGCCTCGATGCATCAAGGTTGATGCATCGACGCACCAAGACAGAAGCCAATAAGAAAACTACCGGTCGAAGGTGTTATCTTCAATGCCTCAATGCATCAAGGTATTTGCACCAACACATCAACAATCAAATCAGCCATTAAGTCACAACATCAAGACAATGCTTCAATGTAGAAGTGCAACTATGTAGCATTATTACAAGGAAAAGGTCGAAGCACCAAGTTGTACAGATACTAATCAGTCATGTCCATGCACCGGCACAACAAGTGAACTGCATCGATGCAGGCCATCTACAAGCTCCTCATCTTCAATTCTGCACCGACGTAGTCATGAAATGAATCAACACACAAAGGCAATTTTCGTCTGATGCATTGATGCATGATATAGCTGCATCGATGCACCCAACTGAATCCTGCAAGCTGCAAGTCAACACGTCGATGCATCCAAGGTAATGTCGACCTTCTATAAATAGCCTCTGATGCTGTTTATTTCGGCCAACCGAAATAGGGAGAACGGTCGATCGTTTACTGCAAGACTCTTCAACAGCCAAAAGGATCAAGGAAAATGGATAAAGGATGGCACTGTATGATTAAGGCTAAAGATTGACTACCTTAATGGATCAAGAGGATACAAAAGACTGAAATGAGTCTGGACTCGTGATGTCTCCGAAGAATCACCGTCCAGCGCTCATGGTCATGGAACCTTTGGCGCAGAAATAATAGCCCATGTGGCTGGAAGACTTATATCATCTGAATACTCCTATTTTCCATGTAGACCAATAGAATTTTGGTTGATCGGAATCACGAATGGAAGAGTATGGAAAACGATACCCGGTTCTATAAATCTCAGTCTCCCTGATCAGAGAAACAGAGAGAATGTTGTAATCCTTCATCCCCCAAAAGAAAAATCAGTGAGAGCTTCTCCGATAGAAAAAGAAGAAGAAAGAAGGGAGAGAAGAGGTGAGCCAGAGAGTAGAGAGCTGAGAGGAGAAACGAAAGAGAGTCTAAGAAAAAAAGAGAGTGGGTCTTGAGAAGAAGAGTGAGAGCAGGTCTAAACATTCAGATCGAAGGAGGATTTGAGAGCAACTGGAGCTACCATTAAAGATCTGTTGTTATTATCAGTTCGTGGATCAAATCCACAACTACTGTGCTCCTTAGGAGCTACATTATTTTCATCTTGTTTTGTTTCTTTTGTTTGATCTTCATTTTTATTCCAGTTTCTCCGATTCCCTATCTAAGGACTGGGTGTTCCTTCTGAGCAATCAGAAGAAGGGAGAGGTTCTCTCTGGGTTCCCTCTGAAAGGTCCAGAGAAAGAGAAAACCATCCTCTAGGTTGTGGGTGACTGGTGTCGCTCATAGTTTCTCTCTGTCTTCGTAGAGGAAGGGAGGTGCTCCTATAGTCACTACTACGGTAGTGGGTTCTGATTTAGCGAGGTGCTAGATCAGGGGTTGAGGGATTTGTCTCCCTCTAGTTCAAGCTGTTAGTCAGCACATTATTGCATATTGAGTCTGCTTCTTGTGGTTTACAAGGGAAAGCCACACTCTTGTTGGAGTGTGGGGTGGACATAGATCTGCAAGGTAGATCGAACCACCTAAAAATCTGGTGTGCACCATGGCTTGATCCTGTGTGATTGCTCCATTCCATCTATCCTCTTCATAGGTTCATGTGTGATCAGATTCTTCATTACCTTCTAACTGTGTGGTAAGTGTTTGACATGGTGGTTGTGTAGAATGGTTGTCTACTGCGTCTAAACTGAATTGTTTCTATTAAGTCTCTGATAGTCGCTCATGTGTTTGAGATTGCTTCCGAATGAACCGTTGGATAATTTAATCAGTCTTGTTCTGGTATATTAAAAGATGTGTTCTCATATCTTGCGAGAGGAGTGTTTCTAGACTCATCCCTTCGCCCAATACCAGTGTGAATCTAAGTAATGAATGGTATTTGAATTTAGCTCAACAACTGATAAGCTCTGCCATCATCTTTTAAGTACTTGATAGAACTGTTATTTACATGTGTGTGATAGCCGTGGACTTTATTGTCTTAGCAAGGTCTTAGTGTTGACATCGGTTTTTAGCCCGCAAGTTACGTCATTTCTCTTATTCATCATTTTTTATGTCCCCAATTAACCATTGTTTTAGAGCCTTCCTTGGATAGATTTCGAGTCCATTTCATTGTTCCCTAGCCTTTGGACTTTGGAGATCATGATTTCTTAGAGCCCTGGGGTTTCTTTTATCAACTTCTGGCCTTCCAAGTCGACTTAGGGCCCATTTTAGTTGACTTCCATCAAGCATTCGGCCCCTTTCGCTACATAGTCCTGAACGCGGCCCTTTTTCATCCCCTTCTGTTCCTCTATTTATTTGGTTCCCTTCACAAAAGTTGTTCGATTTTAAATCCCTAGATTTTATTCTTCTATGCCATTAGCCAGTTCTTCACCGATTTCACGTTATTTGCAGTTTTCCGGCGCGCTGCGCTATTCACCCGTGAACCAAGCATTTTTTTCGGTTCTCACCCTATTTTCTCCCTCTTCTGCTCGTCTTCTGATCATGCTCCCTTCATGAAAGGTGTTTAATTTTTTATTATCTACAATTTCCTCTTATACACCTTTCACTAGTTCTAAACCATTTTTGAGATATTCTCTAATTTTCAAAGTCGACCGCGACCTGCCCAATTATTTAAATGTATTTCCATCAGCCTAGCGGTCTTGGGAAGACCGCTACCTGATGGTGGTGGTCTTCCCAAGACCGCTACTCCCTAAACAGTGCCCATTTTGTCCCGTTTCACCCTATGAAGCCTTGTAGTCACCCCTAGACCGTTTAGTGGTTCCCCTGCGGTCCCCCCATGACCGTTTGGCTCCCTAGCGGCCCTATGATAGAGTCTTTGATGAACAGAGAGTCCAAAACTTCTTGAACTCCAATTTCTTTGCTCGAGGACTCTTTGGAGACCTTGTTTGATCCATTTTCTCCAAGAATATATATCCCTCCAGATCAAGACTAATCTACTTTGGGGATATATTCTCACTATTATCTACGAGTTTTATCAATCTAAATCCCTATTGTTGTTATTTATCTCGGATTTGAAGCTTATGGATTCCTGCAACTCTATATAAACCTACCCAGTTCGCAGTTCGCGAGGGGGGATGCTCTTTTTCGGTTCTGGGCGAAGCCATGGTGCATCTCCATCTTGTCTCTTTGACCCTGGCCTGAAGAGGGAAGTATTAGCTTTCAATTCCACGTTCAAGGGCTTGATTTCATTCATCCTATCTCTAGTTCTACCCTTGTACTTTTCACAAATCATTACATAGTTCTATTTTTCTGCACTATATCTACACTTTCTCCATATTGCATGCACGTTTCCCGCAGTTGTGCTGCGTGATTTCTCTCTCTACTTGTTTCATTACCATCACAACACACACACCTATCTTTTGCACCCTTCCACAGGAGTTAAAAACCTCCCCCCGGTGCGTTCTCCCTCAAATTTTACCCATGTTTTATCACTTCAGGATTGATACTACACTTCGGTTTTCTAATGGGTTTTTCTTTTGTAGATTGGTCTTTGTTTTGCAGGAGAGCATGAATAGAACGTGATGCCCTCTTCCTCTAGCAAGGTGGAAGGAGAGGAGGTTGAATCAACAAAGTTCCCCACACCCCATTCCATAAGCATGATCAAGTCTTCATCTTTTCCAAGGTACATGACGCCATTCCTCTCCTTTCTCCATCCTTTTGGCGTTGTTAATCCTTGGTGACGATCACGGTCAGTATTTCTCATCTTTCATCGCCCCTTTATTCATGTTCATACTTATCATGCACATATTTGCATAGGTTGGGGTCAGGGTAAGATAGTGTATCTACAACTTGTAGTTTTTGGCGATCATGGTGGGTCGCCTAGTGCCCATCACGTTATTCATGCTCCTTTATAAGTTGGGTGTGAGTGCGTGCATATTTTGATAGTTTTTCCTCCATTTTCTTGCTGTTCTGGGTGTTTTTGGGTCTGTCAGGGGGTTGCGGTTCTCTCCAGGGCCGCAGACGCTCTTAGCGGCCATCATAGGGCCGCCAGGGCCTTTCTGCTAGCCTTGCAGTCTACCAGTAGACCGCATGGTGTTAAAATCGATCATCCAAAGGACCACTTTCTGACTCTGGCAGGTCTACGCACAAGCTCATGGGGGAATCTTTCTTGGGTGATTTGATCGACCTCCTGGGGTCGGATCGCTCTGTTTCTAGGTCCATTGTGTATCCCTTTGTATTGTCCTTCCATCTATATATCATGCGTATCATTTGGGTCATGTTTGCATAGTTTAATCCTATCTTCATTTTTGAGTTTTCTGCATAAAGTCTGCAGGCAGGTCTCGGGACAGACTCACAGGTACGCCTTTCGTCGATGATTTGATTGGCTTCCTGAGATCTGATTGCTTACTTCTTATTCTCATCTTGTTCCCCTTTGTATTATCTTCATTTCCATATGTTATTTGCAATCCACTACAAGAAAATAGACTTTTAGGGGCATTTCAGAACTGCCCCAAAAAATTGAGATAAATGCCCTAAAAACCTTTAGGGGTAGTTTGATTAGTTTTAGGGACAATTTAAAATGTGTCCCTGTTGCCATGGTCCCTAAAAACTTTTGGGGCTCTTTTTAAAAAATGCCTCAAATGATGTCATTGGAGGCACTAAAAATTGCCCCTAAATATTTTAATAGGGTAATTATGTTGACCAAATGCCTCTGATGAACATGTTTTGGGGGCAATTCCTCCATCAAACTGCCCCAAATAACTTATTTAAGAATAGTCATCTAAAAGCCACCCTAAAATAATAACTTCAAAGAATGTATTTTAAGGGCATTTTCTTCCACAAACTGCCCAAACAACCAATCTGTAGCGGCTCCAATTTTTTATTATTACACCAAAATGACCATCCTAAAATATAAAAATTAGAGTCAACATTCCTAACATGCAATCAATACACATATCCTATTCTTCATAATTTATTGACATACACAAACACTGACCATTATACAACACGAGTATATAAATTGTCCACCTTTTAACATAAACATAAATAGGACATGGTACTCATTGACAAAAATAAAGTCTTAATGAAGTTGTATTATAAAATCAAATCACGAAATATCACAATTACACATATAGCATCCATGACTTATAAATACAACTCGGACTATGGAGCTTCAAGTTTTTACTATGCAACTAAACTATACAAAATTAGCAACTCTTTAAACTATATAAAATAGTTTTCCCATGGTGCTCCTCAAGTAGAAACATTTTCTTCATAATGGATAAGTAATAACAATTGATATGAAGTGTTGCATACACGCCTACAACGAAACCCTATTAGATCGCATGGATGGCTTCCCTTGTAGAGTTGCTTCTAGTGTTTCCAATTGCTTTGATTGATGAGCCAAAGCAGTTTACTGTGTGCCCCAATAAGCATGACGTGCTCATCCTAGCTCATACTGTGACCCTCACTTGTTGTGCCTCCAACTATCACACCCTCGGCACCATTTACAATATGCATGTGCATCATCCAGTCAGAAGCTTCAAGGTCAAATCTTCCATCTGGCAGATATGGGGTCTTAATGGTTGTGATCAATCTGAGCTTTTTTATGTCATCCACACATGTTCTAGAATAACAAACAATTGGATAATCACCAATAAATTGAATTACAACCACAGAAAAAGATATTAAGAATGTCACTAAGAAAAGTTGTATATTGTGAAGACATGGGGACAACAATGAGGGTGAGAATGGTAAGGACAGAAAAGCATGTTGCTTTAGAAATTTCAAATAAGTGAAACATCAAGAAAGATAAACGTCAAGCTAACAATTAAAATTGCCTATACATAATGTTGGATATGATACAACACTAGTGGAAGTTCCACACAGTGAACATTGTATAAAGATAGAGCATTGTTGAATAATTGAGATTGTCTATACCTAATAGTGAAAATGTAAAGCACTTGGTAAACTGAAAGGTCAAGTAATGCACTTGTATATTATGCAAACAAAGTGATGCAGATATGAAATTTTGAAAATTCATGTTATCAGAAGCTAACTGCCAATCAAAGTGTTGCTTCTATGTAGCATGCTTTTTCCCACACATTTGCCACATCCATTGGAGACCATCCAACATATGGCTCCTATCACTGTTGGCACAAATTTAGAGCAGCTTTCTTGCCACTGACACATTTAACAGGAATCATCTGATCAAAGTATAGATGGTTTCCAGAGTGTGCAAAACATATGATAAAAGGTTTGGTATCATAGCATTACTCTCCTTAGTAATACTTGTGTGTGCTATGTTCTTTGAAACTTCTTAGAACTTGAACAGATGGCACATGTACATTCATGACCACAGAGCTAGCCTTAACTCTCTAAATTGCACACTTTGGTAATGGAATATCACATGATAGAAGGACACATATTCTTCATGGAACATGTGTTTTAGTCCTTATTCTATTTTTAATTTGGTTAGAAATATGCCATTCCATAGCAAACTATAGGGATTATCACCTTAGTGCTGAAAGGTGCTTCCAATCAAAGAGTTTTACAAACGATCTTAGGGGGGGTCAATGCAAAAAACCATGAAAATCTGGAAGAGTAAAAAAACACAAGGACCAAGGTGAGAGCTTTTAGGGAAAGAAGGTTAACAATGCATACTGTTTATACATAGAAAACATACAAGTTCAAACTATGCAACAAAAGAGAAGAGGAAAGGCATGCATACTACCATGATCCCTCACAAAATCTAACTTCTACTCATGTTTTCCCAAGAGAGATTGATTTCTCCAAACCTGGGAAATATTTACTAATCATTGGTGGAACTTAAAAGTGGCAGAGAGGGAGTGTGGGGCTCATGTTTTCCCAAGATTTACACAACCTAATTAGGCCATAGTAGCATCACAGACCTCTGTTACTGTTCATCTACTCTTTGCAGGGCTTTTTCATATCCTTGAGTATAATTTCTGGTTTTCATACTGCTCCATGATTCCTGGTCGTCAAATTGCTACATGAACTCATCATTCAATTTCTTGAAGCTAGCCATGATTGCAGGCATGTCTTCCTCCACTGGCAATATTGTCGTTCTCATGTGGAAAACCCCGCATTCATCATGTAGAGCCACCAAACAATTATTAGCATAAAAAGAGAGAATAACCATATCTCAGGTGGAAAACCCTGCATTCACCATATAAACACTGCATTCTATATATGTATATAATCATGGAAGAATTCAAAAAGATGCTTGAGCAGAGTTAATTACTATCAAATCACACCCAATCAGTCCTAAACATGGGCTAATAGACCTTGAGGACAAAACTGATGTGGGATGGATGGTGTCCGCACCAAAAACCCTACTTCCCACTATCTTCCTCTCAAGTTCCCAAGCATTTTGATGGAGATTCTAAAAGGATGCAGTGTTTTTTTTAAACCTGGAGATAGATGGGGCCTTCGTTTTAGAAGTTTGCTTTGTTAGGTTTGTTTTTTTAAGGGGGATCCTTGAATGATTTCGATGTGTTGCGCCTCTTTTTCTCCCCTTTGTTTAGTTACTACTTGGTTCTTTTTTGTGTTGTCTGATGCCATGGCCAGGGTGCTTGTGCTGTTGTAGTCTTCATCTTCTCTTCTGTACTCATAAATAAAAAAGTTAGCAGATGTAATGCACTTCTAATAAATGCTTGCTGCACGTTATTATTTAAGTGAGTTATTGACATGTTTGGTGGTGTTCCCTTGCAATGCTTACCATTCTAGAAGTGGGGTATGTGCGGGATCATGTGGTCATGATCTATATAATGACAAAGATCAGCACTTTCTGGTCACAAGTCTTAGATCTACTTACAAATCTCTATCGAGGGACATTAGGACTGAGTGAAATAGATGCAATTGTAAATCTCATCCACTGTCTACATCAAATTATTTTAGAGGAAATGGATAGTCAGTAGTTGCATACATAAATCTCATTTACAAAGTCATTCAAAAAGTTGCTTAGTTAGGCAGCCAAAAATTTTAGACTTCATTTCCTAAAAGAGTAATACTTGTTGCACCACTGGTGGTGCAGCAGCTCGCTGCACTAGCCAGTGGGGCAATAGCAAAAAAGAATAAAATAGTTTTTATTAGGTAGCCCATTAGATTGGACAACTGAAAAAATCAAAAAAAAAAAAAAGAAGGGGCAACCTTATACTGATAATGCACTCACTTCTCCAGGGTGGCTAGGACACGTGTGAGTATGGTCTATGATCTTTCTCACTCTGTTGTGGATAATATGTGTGAGTTGAACAACACAACAATGAGTGTAGGAATGTGTTCAACAGTCATGGATTATTCTATGTTTTGGACAGTGTGATCACCAGAAGATTTTTCTACTTTTTGATTCCCAATTGGCTCAGAAGCTATGATCATGGTGTTTAGGATGAGCAAAATAAACTGTTATGATCAAACAAAAATATTCATAGTTCAATGATAACGCATGGCCAATCAATTAAATCTGAGATAAATAGCTCTGTTTTATATTGGGACAAAGTTGGGATTAGAGAAAACTTAGATATTTTCTTTCCCTTCTTACAATTTAACAGAAAAAGAACATGCACTCAACCTGAAGTCAATTGATTTCAAACAATGAACTCCATTACAGGAATAGTGAAATACAAAGAAGCAATATATAGCAATCAGATGCCATATAGGATTGCACAACAAAAAATAGAAAAAAAAAGTGAAACACGTGGCAGAGACAACTCTCTTCAAACATGATGAACAATCTTTGTGAGAAGATGAAAGGTAACATAAGATAGATAAAAAAATAGAGACAACTGGTAGAAACCAGGCAACTCACAAAAAAATCCACTTTTAGGGGTAAATGTTTCTTTGGGTGCCAAAGGCAAGTCTCTGCATACAAAAGTTGAAAAATAAATGAATTATCCATTTGTAATCTCTCTACAAATCAAGCATGCCTGATCAAAGTAAAGAATGAGACATTAATTATCATTATGAACTCATATAACTCTAGTAATAATTTCACATCAACACAGAGTGTTCTGTGAAAGAGAATTACCTTATCAAAGAAAGAAAAAAGTTTCTCTTACCAGGGAATGCCTTCTTGAATTTGCTATTGGGTAGAAATACAACAAAATCCAATTTCAACCCATTGATCTGCATGTTTTCAAAAAGCTCTGTGATGTGTGCATCACCCTCCATTTCCATAACGCCATCTTCATTGTCATCTAACTGAATAAAGAGGGAATTAGACTGCTGGGAAGCATCAGAGTGACAGTGCTCCTTACTCTTCAAAGCCCAGGGAAGACCATGGCGCCTAACAATGTATCCTAAAGACTTTAAGTGCTTGTAAACCACAAAACATTCCCATGAGCACCCACTTTTTCCTTCAGATACATTTTTGTAGATATCTTTCAAGCTAAGGAACACATCATTTCCATCCAACTAATGCAGAGCCCCTCTTTCAACAAGAAAGTTGTAGATGCAAAGAAAGCATTAGTAATAAGAAAGAGGAAACACCAAAAACCTTAACACGACAGGCCTAGCAAAGTGCTTTGCCAAGAAGGAAGGCCAGGAGCCCAGTGGCAAATCCTGAAAATAGCAATGGGGGCGAAGGCAGTGAAAATGATAGTGGCAATCTTGTTAGATGGTGTCACAGACCTTAGATGTGGGGAGTGTATAGGGGAACAAAGATAGGAATGAGATGGGAGTGAGGTATCCTTAATTCAAATTTTATCTTGTTTTTTTTTAAAGCACCATTCAAATTTCTTTAGAAGTAGTAGGAACAGAGAGCTGGAGCATTTTTGGAACAGAAATGATAGCAAAATTAGTGAATCCTACTTTTGAATTGCAAATGATATCAGTAATGCAAGTTGTTAACCACAATGACAGTAAAAGTTGAGGCTAGCAAGACCAACGGCAAACATTAGTGATGAAGATGAACCAGCAACAATAATAGCAGAATCTTGATTCAGCAGCCACATTAACTGGAGACTTCTGAGAAAACTTCAGATACATCAGATAAATTAGAAAATATATCATGTACTATATGGTAACCTTATCAACACACAGAAGTAGCTAGTTTCACAAATATTGAGAAGCACATTAACCTAGTTATCATCTTATATCAATTCATATAGTAGAATCCTTAAATGACACCTCGAATAAGAGAATAGCAAAATTTAACCTTAAAAATAGGGTCCGAAGCTTGAACCAGCAAGGAGCAATCCAATTCAAAAATCCATTTTTTAGTACCTTTGTTTTAAGATTTTATGGGAAAAATTAGTATTATCTGGGGTAAGGCTACAAGTTGGAGCCCATCAACTTGATCCCGCACAAATCAACCCAATGATGCATATATGCCAAGCAAAAAGAAGTCCGTCATCACCCTGTTGAGGATATGATTTGTGTAAGATTTGGTACCCTGAAATATCTTAGCACATCTGGCTTTCCTGATATTCAACAAAAGAGCCACATAGAAAATAACATGAATATGTTCGCCATCTTCATTACCAAAAGGATTCCACCAAGCAATAAATGTTTACACAAAATAGAGAGGGGAAGGACCTTCTGGCTCTTAATAAGAACACCATCACACTTGATTCTGTGAAAGTTCTTGAACTCTTGCTCAAGTTCTGAAGCAGTCGTAGAGGAAGGTAGATTTCTCATGTAAATAGATCTCTCTTCACCTAGTAAGAAAAAGAATGATTTTCGTCAACAAAACCAAAAAAGGTTAAAAGGTTAGTGGCATATATGCACTAACAGGAAAGACATGAACATGAAAATGTTGAGTGAAAAAATATTGGGTATTTTTTGCTAATAAAAGATTTTGGAGTTCATGATGAACAGATCCTGACCTTAGCAAGTCACATATATGATGAAACGAAAAACAAGCCATTCCATTTATTGAAATGCATTATGACTTGGTACTCAGCAATCACTGGTTAAGATCCTCATGTAAGTGAGAAGTCTTCTGAGTTTTCTCAGATTAGGGTGCAGAAGATTGAATGGGGTAGTCCTGAGGCTTTAGCGGCAACGAAAATTCTGCTGAGACTGTAAAAGATGGTCATCATATGCATATGGAAGGAATTCCTAATGTCGCACTCACTATGACAACTCCTACATAAATGTCCACAATCATGGAAAGAAATCAATCTAATGGACCTCAGTATTATCTCATGCTTGGAGGACAATCGTCATGTTATCCAGGAGGTCAGTGTTGATTTAAGCTCTCTAGCAGAGGTCCATGGAGAGCACCATATTTATGGAAGATTGACCTCTAATGTTGTTCAGCTATAGTCAACTATTGAAGTTGGGGTTCAAAATTATAGGGATAATTCTATACCAGGAAGTGTTCAGAAAACTTCTAATGGTGCTAACCTAAGTGTCAAGCTAGAGAACTGTGAGACACAGTGCTTTAACAACATGTGTCTTTGATCCTACTATGTTAGAGTCAAGTTTTCAAATAGGGAGCCAAGCCCCTGGGGATGGCAAATCTGAATGGAGCAGGAAAATTGCAAGTCCAACAGCGGCCGCATTGCAGTGTAATTTAGAACCATCCATTTCAAGTGAGAAGCATATAGGCAAGGAAGAAAGTCTGAAATCTGCCGAAGGAGCTGAATGTGAAGATGGTTTTTAGAGAGATGACCCTCAGCATACTGAATGTGTTGATACATAAATTTTTCAACGTGAGTGGAAGAAATCTGGTGTTTCCAGGTTTGGAAAGGCTATTTTAGCCGGTTTGCAAAAAAAAAGAGGGAAGAAAATAATAGCATTGTCAGATAACTTCATAAATATTTAGTCCAATAAGCAGAGCGATCATCTTCAGTTTGAAGGCAACTCATGATGAGAAAGATGTTCATGATCAGGGTATCGAGAGGAGTTTAGATAATACAAGGGTTGTTCGAAATAAGAAGCGAACAGTTCCTTCACAAGCATTGAATAGAAAGGTAGGTGGCAATGTTGTAGGTACTGTGAGATTTGATGGAAATATAATGCAAGCTAATGCTTTGGGCCTTTTTTTTGAGCGAACTGAACAAGAAAGGGGACATTGATCAACTCAGTCTCCGAATTTCTAAAATCAGAGCAAACAAATTTGATAAAAGATGAGCCATAGAAATTTTTGCTAACTCTCAGGTCAAAAAAAAACTGAACTTCTTGCATCTTGGCATTCTACATTTGCATACCCACATATAGTTGGCATGGCTAAACATGGGGCTGAGGATATGAATGAATCATAGATGAATACATGGTACTCATTTTGCCCGAATTCTCATAGCAAGCAAACATTCATGTGCGTTCACATATGCCCAGTCTTTATAGCTGAATTCTAAAATAGAGCACAATGTTCTGAAAGCTGCTAACTCTGAATGCACAGAATGTAAGTGACATAATAAACATGAAGCTAAGTTTCTTAAAACTACAATTGAAATTCCTGCTAGCTAAGAAGCTTTGCTGGATTCTTCAATAATCAAATCTTAAGCAACCTGAAATTCACAAGGTATGGCTCTATGATATGATTATGATGATGATGACAGCTGCATGAAATCCAAAATTGGTCATCCCAATCTACCCCGACTGATTGGTATTAGAATTGTGCCTAACCAGTCCAAAAGAGGAAGTGAATCGTTGGAATCATAGATCAGCCAAAACAAGCAAGTTTTTTCCCATCAGGTTATTCCCCCAACCAACCTAAGATCAATAGAATCAGGTTGGTTGAATCAAAAATAAATGTAGATTGTCCCAAGTTGATAAAGCATGTTGATAACTTACCCAATTGGTGGGCGATAAAGTAATCAATTTCCAGAGAAAATAAAGCATTCTTAATACGAACACATGAATACATATTCACTAAATTAAAAGCCTATATACTATGCAAATAAACCAAAACATAGCACAATCTTGCCCCCTCAACCACCTCCCTCTCCAATACATATCCATGGTACATCAAATAGCATATTAAACAAATGAAACAGAGGACAAAGGTCATACCTCCTGGGTGCAATTTACCACACCTACACAACCAAGTCTAAGAGGAATGACATTCTCTAGCAGAAAATTGTGAGCATCACCCCTATCCATAATATCCAACTGAAAGAGGACATGATAACATGTTAATGGTAGCACTCAACAGATATAAACAGGATACAAGAACAAAATAAAAATTATCTGCGAATGGGACCTTTGTGATAACACCAATTGTTCGAGAACCTGTCCATGGATAGCATGAGAAAGTGTTAGATCACTCAAACACAAAATTTTCCCTTAGTCAAAGCAAACTCATTCTTAGACTAGATTTGATACAAAAAGTGCAAGATTTTACCATCTGGATCAGCGATCCTTGCCATCTGCAATGCATGTAAATTTGCCAAATTTGAATTTACTGGCGTAACAACTAAAATTATAAATGTTTCATGTTTGATATGAGACAAGATCATTGTTCTGATTCGTGCCTCAATATCACTTGGCTGGTCACCAACTGGCACTTTTGTTATTCTAGGTAGATCCACCAACGTGATATTAAGTACATTTGGTGAGAAAATCTTTAAGCATATTCAATTTACTATCTCTTTAGACATTTCATTCCCATCATAAATATAGATTGTACCATACAGAAAGACAATTTTGTTTTAACATTAGTGGACTAGGGCTATTGTAATATTTAAGCTAATAGCTTGGCCAAAAATGTAATCAAACAATATGCTACTGACCCAAGTAATCTGTCATGTACCAAAAACTATGTGAACTTTGTGAATTAAGTAATGCACGATTTTTTTCTCATTTGAACCAAACAAAGCAACTATCAAAAATTGAGTTAAGTTGATTGCACTGGTTAATAAAACTCAAGACAATAACCATTTTGCAGATCCAGGACACTCAGTAGAATTAGGCTGTGAAAATCACACAAGAATCATAGAATGCATTGCCTGGAGCATCCTATGAAGCTCATTGAAATTGGTTTATCACAAACCTATGTTCAGATTTACCTGTATACAGCTACACTGATTTAAAGTGTATGCCCACATGGGATGGATCTCCTATGCACACCCTACTTACCAAAATCTACACCTGCACATGAGTGGTGACAATCATCAGCTAATCAGGGACAAGGTAATAACGACAATTCGTATGTCAAATCAATGGTAAGCATGAACTGAAACATCCTCTGGTAGGACAAATGTATAATCATCAAGTGATAAATAATCAATTAGAGTATGCCCACATGGGATGGATCTCCTATGAACTGAAACTGTCCCTATGATACCTTTTGTCTAATTCCTTATCAGATTGGCAACATTCCGCCCTAAACACACTTTGAACTGTCTTCCCTGATAGTGCTGCATAAGAGTTTACAATCTAATATCTATTACAGTAATGCATGGTTACTAAAGATATTATAGTGCCATTTTCATAAGCCATATAAGTGCAATTTAAGCATTATTTAGAAATCTGTGGTACTCTTTTACCCCAAAAAACTACCACTAGAATAATACCATAATCCTGACTGTTACACATGCAAGAATTTTGATATTCATTTTTTTACCAAAATGGATAGTCTAGGTACCATTACCATGGATGATAATAAGATGCCTGAATACTGCTTATTTTCTTTTCTTTGAGAAGGTGGGTTGTATCACCAATTTTATTAAAATAACAAATAAGTTATACATTTGACAAAATGGTCTACCTTTAGACAAACATTTGATATAGAACAAAAAACAAAGCTGATCATAGAACAAAGCTGATCAACTGTGTACACATATAACATGAGATACCCATAGAATTGCCAAACCATAGAACATATAGAAAGAATAGTCTCTGAAGACAGATAAAAATCAAGTAAGTGACTTCATGATAAAAATCAAGTAAGTGACTTCATAATAAAAGAGAAAGACACAGCAAATTAGACTACAATTAACACATGGATGGGGATAATGACAATAGAAAATGACACACCTTTTAAAAATCCCAAGATAGTAACCAGATAAGAGGAAGAGTCTGTAGGATCGCAAGGTATAGGAAGAGTCTGCAGGTTCCATGTCCACATAAAGTCCATCACCCGCACATGCCCAATTGCTGTTGGAGTAACAGAACTGGCTCTTCACATGCACATAAATATAGAGTTTATGTATGTTTGGATGGATGCAGTTGAGTCTAGATGATATAAAGAATGTTAACATCATACAAATTGCTTTACACTTCTAGGTCCTAACTTCATCAAACAAAAGAATGGTAACAGCATACAAATTGCTTTACACAAAGTAACATCGAATAGATAAAAAAGGAAATGGCTAGTAGAAATTAGGTAGCTTAAAATCACTAATATATAGCAATGAAATCACAAAGAAAGTAAATTCTGGTTCATGTATAGTCACATAGAAAAATGAAGGGTCTAATCACATATTTCCATTAACAAATGCTATTAGCATGTATAAAAATAACACATATTATCATCATCATTGACTTCTTTTCCTTTTAACTTGCAAAGAAAATGACAAATAAAAAGTAATAACTATAATTACAAGAGTTTAACTTCATTCCTGAAAGTAAAGTAGAAATGTAAAAGAGATGAAAGTCATTACATGTGTCCTTAGCCAAGCTATTGTTTTGCCGGTGGCATCTCCAATTGTTCTAACATCATTGTATGGTCGAATAAGTGGGGCAGATGGTTGTATAGGTATCTTAATAAACACTTCACAAAAAAATCTCCTAGTTCCACTCCTCCAACTTTCTTTTCTGAATCTCTACTAACAACGATCCCAGAAGTTACCACAATATCAACTTCAGTCCAACTCTTTTAAAAGACATCTTCAACATTCTATAAAAAAATCTAAGTTAACAAAATGAAATGATAGATTCCAAGTATAAAAATTCAAACATTAGAAATGTACTAAATCAATGATCTAAACTATTGTTAACTTACCTTCTGATTACATGCTTGAGGACCCTTTCCTCTACTTATTGCCAAAGAGGGTATCTGAAATTTAGATTAAATAATATTAAAAAACATTTATCTAAGAATTCTTATTTCAAATAATTTAGAATGTTGGCAACTATACGTTGACACCCATTTTTAGCCTGCAAGTTGCGTCATTTTTCTTATTCATCATTTTTGATGTCCCGAATTAGCCATTATTTTGGAGCCTTCTTGGATGGATTTCGAGCCAATTTTCATTGTTCCATTCCCTTTGAGCCCTAGAGATCATGATTTCTTAGAGTCCCTGGAGCTTATCTTATCAACTTCCGGCTTCTAAGTCGACTTACAGCCCATTTAGGTCGGCTTCCATCAAGCAATAGGCTCTCTCTCACTGCGCAGTCTTGAAAGTGGTTATTTTTCACTTTCTTCTAGTTCTCTATTCAAAATGTTCCCTTCACCAAAGTTGTTCCATTTTTAAAGATATACAATTTATTCTTCTACGCCGTTGGCCAGTTCTGCGCCGATTGTGAGCTATTCACATTTTTCCAGCAGGCTGTGCTATTCACCTACGTCCCATACTTTTCTCTCTATATTCTAGTCCCATTTTCTCCTTCTTCTAATTATTTTCTTATCTTGATCTCTTCATGAAAGTTGTTCCTCCTTTAGGTATCTACAAATGCTTCTTCTACCACTTTCGCTAGTTCTGCACCGTTTGAGAGATACACTTCAATTTCCAAAGTCGCGCGTAGTCTGCCCAGAATCTTCCTCCATCGGTGTGAAGGTCTAGTATTAGACCGTTACAGCCATGTGAAGGTCTATTATTAGACCGTCACAGCCCATGTAGTGGTCTATTATTAGACCGTCACAGCCCAAGTGACGGTCTATTAATAGACCGTTACACCCAAACTTGCCCGAAATCACCTCGTTCGACCCCCAGAGCCTCTGACGGTCTTACCCCAGGCCGTTGCACCAACCGAGAGTCTAATTCGTGCTAGACTCTACTCCGTTTCTATGCGCCGTGGCCCTCTTGCGGAGCCCATAACTTCTTGAATTCAACTCCAAATTGAGCGCCATTTGCTCCTATGGTTTGTCCCTTATATTTTCTTTAATTTGATCCATAGATCTCATATTTTCATTGGCTATCTTGCTAAGAAACACGGATGAAAGTTGGGGGTTTATGCGTCCTAGTTCAACACAAACTCTGCAGATTAAACTCCGGGGCTCCGTTCTAGAAGCCATATCTTCCAGATCCTTCCACCAAATTGAGTCCCACTTGTTCCTACCTCTTATCCTTTGTATTATCTTGAGATTGATCCATAGAACACGAATTTTTGTGGACTCTATCCTCTAAAATATTGGGTGAACTTTCTGGGTTTTCTATAACCTCTATATAAACTGCCCAGTTCGTAGTTGCAAAGGAGGGCTCTTTCCGGACGTGGGGCGAAGCTATGCTGCAACTCCAACTCACAACTTTGACCCTATCTTGAAGAGGGAAGTATTAGCTTTCAATTCCATCTTTCTGGGCTTAATTTGGTTGTCTATATGCTTAGTTCTCTTCCTCTCAAAATCACAAATCATTTCAATTTTCTACACTTTTCTGCTACACATGCATTTTTGCACGTTTTGCATCAACGTTTTCTCTCTATTCTCTCTATCAAATTCCATGATTTCAACTCTCATGCATGCACAACACACACACCTATTATTTCCACCCTTCCACAAGGGTTAAAAATCCTCCCCTAGTACGTTCTCTCCCTTTTATTCATGATATTTTATCACTTTGGGATTGATGCTACACTTCATGTTCTAATTGGTTTTTACCTTTGTGTTTTGATCTTTGTTTTGTAGGAGAGCATGATATGAACGTGAGGCCCTCTTCTTCTAGCCGGCTGGAAGACGAGGAGGTTTGAATCCACATCATTCCCCGCACCCTTTGTCAAGCGCGACCAAGTCCTCATCTTTTTCCGAGGTACTCAACGTCATTTCCTCCATCTCTTCATTCCTTTGGCGTTGTTGGAACCTTGGTGGCGATCACTATTAGTATTTCTCATCCTTTCATCCCCCTTGTCTTTGATTCACATGTTTATGCATGTATTAATTTAAGGGGGGGGATTAGAATCTAATTAAAATAAATCTACAGTTTTTTGGTGATCACGGTGGGACACCGATGCCCATCACGTTTGTTTTAATGCTCTTTTGTAAGTTGGGTGTATGCATGTGCATGTTTAGGTGATATTTTATCCATTCTTCCACTGTTTGGGGCGTTTTAAGGGCTTTGGTAGTGTGACGGTCCTATAGTAGACCGCCAGGGGAATTTGACGGTCATTTGGTAGACCGTTACAGATTCTGGCAGTCTTGCGCGCATGCTCACAGGGCCATATTCGTCGAGGCATAACTTTTTCTACCAGGGTCAGATTGCACTGATTCTTATTCCGTTGGATAGTCCTTTGTATTGTATTTTCATCCATATATCATTTGCATCATTTGGTTAACATTTGCATATTCTAATATTGTCCAACTTTTTGAGTTTTGTACATAAGTTCTGCAGGCAGGCTCAGGGACAGGTTCACCGGTACATCTTTGCTCATTGATTTGACTACCTTCCCGATGTCGGATTGCACTGATTTTTGTTCCATTGGATAGTCCTTTGTATTATCTTTCCATCCATACCTTATTTGCATCATTTGGGTCTCATTTGCTTAGATAAAAATTATTATCATTTTAGCATTTTGTCCATAAAATCTGCATGTGGTCTGCGCACAGGTTCACGGGGGCAACTTTACTCAGTGATTTGATTGACTTCTCGGGGTCAAATTGATCTGTTCTTGGGCCCGTTGTGTAGACCTTTGCATTATCTTTCCATCCATATACTATTTATCTTATTTGGATCATGTCTGCATAGTTTAATTTAGTCGTGATTTTCTAGTTTTAAGCTAGAATTTGTATGCACTCCGATGCACATAGGGCTATACATTACATATCATAGTTGCATTTCCTACCTTGGTAAGTGATCCTCTCGCCTCCATACTCCTTGGGGTCGACTAGGTGATCTTATCCGGGGCCTCCATAAGTCCCCGTGAGCCGTTGATTCCTTCACGGACGCCGGGCCGGTTGTACCTTTTCCACCCCTTTAGCTTACATTTGCATAAGTGTAAGGGAGTTAACCTTAGTCAACCCAAAGTTTGGACCTTGTTCCCATAGGATTTTTATCTTGAGGGAATTTTTCCTAATTCAAATCATTAAAAGGTCTACTAAAACTCTAAAATATTTCCCATCATTTTAACTTGGTTGACTTAGGTGAAAACTCTTACATTGCACTGATTGTGTTGTTTGGGCTTGTCCAGGCCCATTAGTGATGTTTTATGTTGCATTTTAATCATCATCCACATATTTTATCGTTGTTAGGTCCACTTAGGTTAGTCCATTTATGTGTGTCCATTGTCATTTGTCCATTCTCCCTTGGTCCTTGCATTAGTTTGTCTGTCCCTTCTTGTCCTCAAGCCCAGTAAGCCCATTACTTCCCTCTTTGTATTAAGTCTCCATTTGCCCTCATGGAGCATCATTCCAACCCCTTGTATCATCCTTCTTCCTATTCTTCTTCCTGTTCCCGTGTGGACTCCTCTTCCCACACAGGCCCATCTTCCCATGGTCCTTCTGACCCATCTGAAGAGTAGGCTAATCTCATGGCCCATCTTTCAAGTCTTATTCATCAAATGGATCCGGCCCATGCCCAACGTCTTATTGCATGTCATCTTAATGGGCCTTCTTCTCATAATGGGCCCTCTACCCTTCATGGGCCTCTTTCTTCTCCATCATATGCCGCTGGCCCGATTTTGAATAGGCCTTATTCTCTTAATGGGCCTCCTCTTTCTACCCATGTTGTTGCTGGCCCATACGCTCATGTTTCTTCCAGGCCCGTATATCCCTTTATTTTTGGAATGGGCCCTTTTTCTTCTCAGCTCGGATCCTCTTATCCGGCCCAATATCATCCTGGTCCAAATTCACTGGCTCAAGTTGGCCCATATTCTTCTCGATCTCTCCCTACCTAGGAGATGATTGCTCAAGTCCAATGCCAGCTTGATGAACTTCAACACCAAATCGATCCCAAATCCTCCTTAAGTATTCCATTCGCATTTCAAGGTCTTCGGCTTCCACCATCTTTACGAATTCCCGCATATCGCCGTTATGGTGGAGTCAATGACCCCTATGTACACTTGAAGGAGTTTATTTATGAGTCGGCCCAGTTTCGACACCTATGTAAACTTGATGGCTTATCTATTTGGTCTGTCATTGGAAGGCCCGGCTCGGGATTGGTTCTTCTCTCTTCCGCAAAAGCAGATGGTGAACTTTCAGATTGTTCAAGAGAAGTTTATTCAGGAGTATCAGGACCAGGTTGAGCCCAGGTATTCAATGGTGGATCTGGCCCATGAGATGATGAAGCCCGAAGAGGATTTCTGCACCTTTACCGACCGCTGGCGTCGCCTTGCCGCGCAAGTCCCGGGGCACATTCTGGAGCAAGAACAAATCAAGATGATGATATCCAATGCGATGCCCGGGTATCGGTTTATCTTAGCCCTCGATGATATTACCTCCTGGCAACAACGTTATAGTCGAGTCCGCTTCATCCGTCAACAACTCCAGGATTCCCCTGACCCCGAGTCTTTTCCGCCTTTTAACACCCCACCATCTGTATCTCCCTCCACATATCAAAATTCACCTTCTGCATACCAACCCTCCATGAGTCAGCCATACACTCTCACATATCAATCACCCGCATATTCCTCCATTAGTCAGCCCTCGGCATCCACATACTCGTATCCATCTCCACCTCTAGTCAGGGGAATTCCACACCCCGAGCAGGTGGATGCCGTCTACATACCTTCCCACTCCACTCCGCATATGCCACTACCTAATCCCTCCCTTAGCCATGCGACATTGCCTACGCAACCCCCACAACCATCTTCATCCCATATCCCTCGGTATCCCCCTAGCCCAAAGTAGGCTCCCCACCCTCCGTTGCCAGAGTCTTTTACAAACATATTTAGGGCTTTGATGGCCACTCACACGTTGCCGCTCCCTCCAGTTGTTCCTTGCCAACCCGTGGCCGGGAATATGCTTCAGTTCTGTGATTATCACCGCCAGCAGGGGCATTTGGTTGAGGATTGCCCCGAATTCCAGGAGTTTATTTATGTCTTGGAAGCCAAGAAAAGGATTGACTGGGCCATTATTCATGAAGTTATTCTACATATCCGCAGCAAGTGGCAACAACAAGAAGCACCACAGCCCTCTCCATCCCTATAAGGCCAGGGGCACCCCTGTGGTTCTTTATCTAGCGATGCACCCGCTCCATCGCCTGCTCCGTTATCTACCCCATCTTTGCCACCTCTTACACTGTCTCCGTCACCTCCACCAACCCAGGCTCTTACTCAGGCTAGTGCCTCCACTGCCTCCACTTCTGCCATTGCCACCACCGCTTCCACTCCCAACACCGCTCGGCGTGTTGTATCGATACGTCGACGGTGGACACCATGACCTTCCCCTTTGCCTACATCACCTTCTCCACCTCCATCTCCATCACCATCTCTATTGACTATTCCATCACTTCCACCATCTCCGCCGCCTTTGCCATCCCCTTCATCATCTTCACATGAGCCTGAGCGAGCTCCACCTCCGCCTTCGCCTTCACCCACAACCCATTTGCCTCCACCTAAACACACCATCCCCATTAAACCTTCCATGCCCTCTAAGCCTTTTACATCCATTTCTTCATCTACTTCCACCCCACGGAGCGGGTGTGCACTCTCTTTGGTGCCCCTCGGGTCCGGTCCCCAGGGAGACAATGAGCCGAGTCAGGGTAGTTCGGTGTCGGTTGTTCCATTCATGATTCAAGATTTCATCTACCGCATGCCGATCCGGGTCCTGGTCTCGGGCTACTTTGGGACTGATGAGCCTATACTTTCGAAGATGGTTGTCAAGAAGAGTTCCCTCGCATTATTGCCAGTTTCTTCACAAGCGAGGCCGGTGACAATCTCTTTGCTCGCCGGTGGGCTTATCGTTGATGCTGTTATTTCCTCTCGCTCGATTGCTGTTCAGTTCATTGGTCAAGAAGAATTCTCTACCCGCATTGTGCTAATGCGTACGGCTGCCAGAAGATTGATGAGTTCTATATTCAAGGGGTAGTTTTCCGTATCTTCTACACTTTCCAAGGACATTCTACACATCCTATGCAATATTCTTCGATTTATCAGTACGCCAGCCACATCAATGCCATGTATTATTCTCCCTCGGTCTCGTCCTGCTCTTTTATCAAGGGAGCTATGCTTCAGGCCTGATTTCCTAGTAGAGTTGTCAAATCTCATGTTGCTTGTGCCGAGAGACAAAACTCCATGGTTTTCTGATATTCATTAATCTAAGGATTCACTTGCTCAAGGATGTCCGCATATTGTTAACACTTGGTGTCTAGGGGCAACCGCCCCGATGAAGTGGCATGTTCACAACCGGGCCAGGCCGTCTGCCAGGTGGGCTCGTTATTTGAGAAGGTATTATAGATTAAGAAGTCCGAAGGTCCAAGCCCGCACAGGCGGGTCCATTTTCAAGAGATTTCTGCCAAGAAGAGGCGGCGACGCAAATTCAATGGCCGTCGGTTGTGCATTTAGGGGTCCACTTCTTCTTCTTCTCCTTTCTATTCATCGTTTCTTTTGCCTAGCTTCCACCCTTGGGTGGTGTATCTTCCCTCTTCAGATCCAGCTTCTATGATCTACTCCACTCTTCTAGGGTCCGCAAGCCCCTACTATTCCTCTTCTCTTCTTCATCCAGAGTCTCCAGATTATCCCTCCTCTCATGATTCTAGGCCTCGCCCTAGGCTTATGTTATCCTTCCATCCCGATCTCGGGACTTCCCCTGATTCTTCTTCCCCGGGACTTTCGGGTGTTGCTTTTGATTCTTCCCCGATGTTGTCGGGTGATTACGATTCTCCTTCTCTGACCCTACTGGATGACTACTACTCTCCTTCTCCGCCCATGTCGGATGATCATTCTCCTTCTTCCTCATCTTCACAGCAATCCTCTCGCTATCTTTCATTCTCTCCTCTTCACCCTTTCGGGGTCTTCACCCTTTCTCTTGCTGTTTTCAAGGCTTTAGCCCGCCTTGATCTCGGCTAATCTGATTTATTCTGTAATTGGTTCCTTGTTATCAAGGTCTTTGCACCTTAACGAGGGAGTTCTAGCCCTCGTCTCTCTTCCTTTTCATCCTCCTTTGTCCAGTTTGGTGTCTGTCGCTCCTCCATGTCAAGGAATCTTTCAATCCCTTTGCTATCCTCTCCCTTTTGTCCTGTCAAGCAAAGAAAATAAAGCTCGCGCTCCTCAAAGCTCAATGATCAAGATCACTCCACGGATTTGCAAAGGTATTTTTATTTTGTGCAAGAATATGTTATCATTGCTATTACTCTTATTACTCCTGCACATGCTTATAACGTTGGTTCCTCAACATGGTTGAGTGGCTTTAGTTGAATTTACTTAATTAGTCAAGAAGAGTCGCTTCTGCAGCACACCTTAGGCTGGTGATAGCTCCGCGCTGGGAGTCTAATTCTTTTCCTCGATCGTTGAGGGTGACCATTGAGCATGGGTTTCACACACTACACGCGAGCCGTAGCCTATCTCTCTAAGGCACACCGTTGCTGCTTTGGCCATACTTTGGATATGCACGGAGGCCTTTTCTCTTCTTTGCTCGGCCAAGTGCAAGGGCAAGAGATGGATGGATGAGATGACCAACCTAGGCGCTCCCTTATACGAGAGAGGTCTCATATAGGGGCAGTCTGGACCCTCAAAAGTAAGTTTTCATGCTATATATGGCCAATAAGGGCTACCAAAATGAGAAAATGAATCAATGTAAAATTATGAATCAAAGGTATGGCAAGAGTGGCAGTACAGTTCCCCGCGGGACGTCATGAGCCCAGTCGCATGCGTGCCTGATAAATATGGGTCTAAAAATTAAAGACACAAAGCCCCGGCGCAACAGGCTATCTCTTTGAGGGGTAGTGCCTTGGAAGGAATTCGAGCCTTGATATCTCCCATCTTGAACGAAGCTTGTCTCCAATTTTTCTTATGCTGGGTTGTATCCTAGGTATGGCCTTAGTAGGGGCACCGTTCTTTAGAAGCGGTTGGTTGTGGTAAGCCACCCTCACATGTACGCCATGCTCAAGGGAAGTCTTTAATGAGAGGGGAGGGACAGCGAACCCTGGCCAGTAGTTCGAGCCTGTCTTTGGGTGCTGCGGATTGCTATTTCAAAATCTAAAAAAAGTGAGATATTGTCAAAAATCTAAAAAAAAGTGAGATATTGTCAAAAATCCAAAAAAATGAGATATTATCAAAAATCCAAAAAAATGAGATTCAAAAAAAATGAAATCTTGTTGAAAAAAAACAAAAATATCAAATATTTTCAAAATCTAAAAAAATCAAAAAAATTGAAAAATATAAAGATGTTTATCTTTTACATTTTATTTTGAGGACAGATACGTAATCTGTTTGCTAAGTGTGCAGGTTGTAGGTACTCAAGCTTTCCTTGCTCCATATTTTGTTCTATCTGTCTCATGTTCACATCTTTCGATCTATTCTGAAGCTTGTGTCCTTCTCAACTTTTGTTTGCAATGATTATATCTATTTGAGAGGGCTTTACCTCACGATTATGAACCTGGTGGTTCTGCTTCATTCTGATCTTGGGTTTTGATTTAAGGGCGTATTTATTTATATCTTTTTATCCCGTCGTGTCCTTGTCACGTGTTTATGTCCCACCGTGTTGTCCCACACATGTTTTGTCCCTCACCAAGTGTTGTTAGTTGTCTTACACTTGTTGTTAGTAACCCCTTTATGTCCCATGTTCTTGTCCCAGCCATGTGTTGTCCCACCGCGTTGTTGTCTTATCACACCGTGTTCATGCATACATGTTGTCTGTTCATGCCATTGCATATGTGCTCGTTTGCCTTTGTTATGTTATGTTGTATTATCTCCCATTTCATTTGATCGTTATGTTATGTTATGTTATCTGTCGTTTAGTTGATCGTTATGTTCATGTTATGTTCATCATGGTTGTCTTATTTGAAAATCCATAAAAATCAGAAAAAATCAGTAAATCCAAAAGATGCCATTTCGCTTGGCAGGTAAGTCAGGTATGGCTCTATATCCCTTCTCATTGTTGCATTACTATATGATATATACACTATTATAGCCTCTCAAGGACTGGCTGGTTGCCTTGCCCGTGTGTTCTGGGATATGATGTTCCCCTTTAACCAAAACGATCATGATCTAGGAGCATACGGTTAATCGTTGGATAGGCCGCTCGGTTGAGTTGGGTGGGGGACGATGGACTCTGTCTCGCACGCTGTGGTTGCAAGAAGACTCTTGACCCCGTCTTGCTCAGTCTAGCAATATTATCCATGAGTACTTTCTATTTTATACTTTTTTTACATTCATTTTGATGATTTCTTTATTATTAACCCGACATGCATCATGTCATTTTTTGAGCACTCACGCCTCGTGATCCATTCAAGATTTATCCTCAGCAATGGTTAATTACACGTAAGTTCTCTTGGGTAAGAGATTCTTCATTCCACTCTGAATTCAAATGATTTCTCTGATCTTGTCGCTTGGTCTGGTTGGCCAGCGTGATTCCTGTCTGGATTTTATCTCAATCTTCTCCTTTTCCAACTCTTATGCTATGTTTCCTTCCGACCCACTCATTGTTCGTGGATTGTGTCCCCAATGAGGCTAGTCGTGTTTCCTTTCCCTTAGTTTAGTTCTCCAGACATGTCTCATCCTTGTCATCCATTCCTTGTGGTTAGTTCGGCATTTTCGGGAGAATTCCTGTCGCTTGTTGATTGTAATGGGTGTCTTTTACCTTGATGCCCGCTTATCATTTCTCTCCGCTTCATCTCCGCGTCATCTCCATTTCACGTTGCTGTCGCTTACGCTCCATCTTCTTTCCATTCCACCTCCGCATCGCTTTAGCTCATTCCCTTGTAAAGCGAACATCAAGGAGGGGCATCTATTGACACCCGTTTTTAGCCCGCAAGTTACGTCATTTCTCTTATTCATCATTTTGATGTCCCGAATTAGCCATTATTTTGGAGCATTCTTGGATGGATTTCAAGCCAATTTTCTTTGTACCATTCCCTTTGAGCCATAGAGATCATGATTTCTTAGAGTCCCTAGAGCTTATCTTATCAACTTCTGGCTTCTAAGTCGACTTACAGCCTATTTAGGTCAGCTTCCATCAAGCAATCGACTCTCTCTCACTGCGCAATCCTGAAAGTGGTTCTTTTTCACCCTCTTCCAGTCCGCTATTCAAAATATTCCCTTCACCAAAGTTGTTATATTTTTAAATATCTACAATTTCTTCTTCTACGCCATTGGCCAGTTCCGCGCCGATTGTGAGCTATTCGCATTTTTCCTGCAGGCTGTGCTATTCACCTACATCCCAAAATTTTATCTCTCTATTCTAGCCCCATTTTCTTCTTCTTCCGATCATTTTCTCATCTTACTCTCTTCATGAAAGTTATTCCTCTTTTAGTTATCTACAATTGCTTCTTCTACCACTTTCGTTAGTTCTGCACCGTTTGAGAGAAACGCTTCAATTTCCAAAGTTGCGCGCAGTCTGCCCAGAATCTTCCTCCATCGATGTGAAGGTCTAGTATTAGACCGTTACAGCCATGTAAAGGTCTATTATTAGACCATCACAGCCCATGTAGTGGTTTATTATTAGACCGTCACAGCCCAAGTGACGGTCTATTAATAGACCGTTACACCCAAACTTGCCCGAAATCGTCCCGTTCGACCCCTAGAGCCTCTGACGGTCTTACCCTAGGCCGTTACACCAACCGATAGTCCAATTCGTGTTGTACTTTGCTCCATTTTTGTGCGTTGTGGCCCTCTTGCAGAGCCCATAACTTCTTTAATTCTACTCCGAATTGAGCGCCGTTTGTTCCTATGGTTTCTCCTTTATATTATCTTTAATTTGATCCATAGATCTTAGATTTTCATTGGCTATCTTGCTCAAAAATGCGGATGAAAGTTGGGAGTTTATGCATCCTGGTTTAACACAAACTCTGCAGATTAAGCTCCGGGACTCCCTTCTAGAAGCCATATCTTCCAGATCCTTCCACCAAATTGAGTCCCACTTGTTCTTACCTCTTATCCTTTGTATTATCTTGAGATTGATCCATAGAACACGAATTTTGGTGGACTCTATCCTCTAAAATATTGGGAGAACTTTCTGGGTTTTCTATAACCTATATATAAACTGCCCAATTCGCAGTTGCAAAGGAGGGCTCTTTCCGGACGTGGGGCGAAGCCATGCTGTAACTCCAACTCACAACTTCGACCCTGGCTTGAAGAGGGAAGTATTAACTTTTAATTACATCCTTCTGGGCTTAATTTGGCTGTCTATACGCTTAGTTCTCTTCTTCTCAAAATCACAAATCATCACAATTTTCTGCACTTTTTTGCTACACATGTATTTTTGCACGTTTGCATCAACGTTTTCTCTCTATTCTCTCAATCAAATTTCATGATTTCAACTCTCATGCATGCACAACACACACACCTATTATTTCCACCCCTCCACAGGGGTTAAAAACCCTCCCCCGGTGCGTTCTCCCCCTTTTATTCATGCTACTTTATAACTTTGGGATTGATGCTACACTTCATGTTCTTATTGGTTTTTGCCTTTGTGTTTTGATCTTTGTTTTACAGGAGAGCATGATATGAACGTGAGGCCCTCTTCTTCTAGCTGGCTGGAAGATGAGGAGGTTTGAATCAACATCATTCCCCGCGCCTTTTGTCAAGCACGATCAAGTCTTCATCTTTTTCCAAGGTACTCAACGTCGTTTCCTCCATTTCTTCATTCCTTTGGTGTTGTTGGAACCTTGGTGGCGATCACGGTTAGTATTTCTCATCCTTTCATCCCCCTTGTCTTTGATTCACATGTTTATGCATGTATTAATTCAAAGGGGGCGGGATTGGATTCTAATTAAAACAAATCTACACTATAATACAAGTAAACAATCTTCTATAGATATATATTTTACCTCTTCAATTTGTTCTATGTTGCCTGCTCGAGAGGATGAATGATCATGTGGGGATCGAATATCATTCATATTCGTGGTGACATTTGAATCCTATTAAATCAACATAAAATAAGTGAGCTATGTTCATATTAATAGTTTACATTCAAAAATATATTTTCAAATTACCTGCATATTAGTCATTGGGAAACTCAAAGCACCTAGCATGTCATTGATATTGGTGGTACTTGTACTCTCTCCCCCATTTTGTAGTACTCCCATCAAACAACGGCCCAGAGACTGTACTGTAGTTTGCAATAATTTCATCTCTTCTCGCATTTTCTGTACTTCCTCTATATTAGTAGAAACTCTCTCTCTAGTTGTAACACAACTGGTTTTATCAACAAACACCTTTGATGGTGTAGGGCCCATCCCAATTGTCCTAACCCAACTACATCCATCCACTCCCATGACTTGAGAAAATACATCATTCCTTGAGACT
The DNA here is from genome assembly GCA_022559845.1 of Amorphophallus konjac. NCBI lineage: Eukaryota > Viridiplantae > Streptophyta > Magnoliopsida > Alismatales > Araceae > Amorphophallus > Amorphophallus konjac. Next base: position 339,616,990 of record CM040126.1, on the reverse strand, counting down.
TTTTCCATTAGTTGAGATCCCTCAGGTTGTTCAGAATATAATTCTTGGATACGTGACTTATAAGAATAAAGAAAATAAATGAGTATTTAAAATAATAAATTAATTACAACGTAAACTTAAATAAATCACAACCAATGAAATATTTAAAAAGATACTTACAATTATTTCAGCAGATGCCTCGTCCGCAGGATTCCCATTCTTACGTGTATGAGTTACCATAAATATATGAGCTCTAGGAGGATCTTCACCATTTGACATCTTCTTTTTCTAATAAAAAATTCAATAGTAAAATAGATCATCACTAAACCAATTACTAAATGGTATATATTTGGTAGCCACTATTCATATTCACATTGGCATCATTTATTGGCTTACATTAGCACATGATTTTGGTTCACGAAAAAATGTAATAAATATTTACAAGTATAAAGTGCATACCTCTAGCTCTCTTACCCTAGCAAAACTTCTGGTACCTGAGGTGTACAAACTTTTTTGTTGTGCATGGTTTGCCTTATTATTTATATTGATGGCCTGATTCAGAAAAAGTGAATAGATTAGCAATAACTCTTATGGTTATTAAGAACATTGTAGTTGATATATGTCCTTTCTCTAAATTCCAAAAATCAAGAGCTTCCTTTAATTGATCTAAATCAATCCTACAATCTTGACAAGCTCTCACTCTATCCTCATCATTCTCAAAGAGATTATAATAGTTTGACTTAATTGTTGCCTTCCAAGCTCTTCTTTTCTTTGCAATTGACTTTAAAACCCAATCCTTACAATCACCATCAAAGTCAAAGCGGCTCTGCATGACAATGTTTCCTTCCATGTGAATTGAAAAAAATAAGAAAATTAAAAATATCAATTAGTTCTTCTTACCTTAACATCCTCCCAGATATCATCTTTAATTGTCTTATCTACATGTCTCCAATCCGTGCCATTTAATAAACCATGTTGCCTTATAAGTGTGCCTAGAAAGTTTGACAATTTAGATGTATACTCATTTATCGGTTGCCCATACTCATTAGTCTTGATAGGAATTTTTTCACGTTCACTCAATGTCCAAATATCCTTGCAATGTGTTAGACCACGTGTCCAACGATCACTTCTGACACCTAATAAAGATATGAAAAGAAAGACAATTTAGCATGCCAATAATATAAAATTTAACGCCATTAAATATTTATGAGATTAGAGTCATTATTTATATAACTTTCTTTTTCCGCAGTAGAGGAGTCCTCTCTAAGATGTGAGGAGCTTGACTCAATAACATGTCTTCCAGGGTTTAATGGATCTTCTCATACCATGGGCCTCACAGGTATATCTTGTCCTCCTTGTCCTCCTTGTTGAGGATGAATGTCATCTCTTGAGATGTCAGTGGGAAGAATTTCTATTGGAAGTTGGAGCTAACCCCTAGATCTTGTGACCCTTGTTGAATCTGAGGATGTATGCTTATTGCGCTTCATATTATCTTAGCCTACCAATCATGACAAGCATTATAAACTAAATGCAAACAAAGAATGTGTTATCTATGACAATATAAATAAGAATAGAAAAATAAAATGAAGGCAAACATAGAAATTAAAAATTGCATGACCTATACAATAACACTAATGAAAATATCATACAAATAGTTATAGTATCTATTAGTCATCCTCTTCATGAATCACATATTCAGCATCATCGCCTATTACTTACTTTTGTACATTTGTCAATAACATGTCAACTATTTCCCCATCCATATCTGCCCTAACCAAACTAAGGTCATCAAAGTCATTAGCTTCATTAGGTACTAAATTCAAGTCTGCATCTACTTCTTGTACATCGAATCTGAAGCTTTCTTGCATATTGTTGTCAAGGCCATCTTCTATTGACATAGTTTCCATATCAAAGAAGTCACGAGGATCTATTCTCCTCACAAAATGTCAATCCACATCAAGAGGGTCTTCTATGTAGAACACTTACTTAACTTGATTAGCAAAAACAAATGGCGCATCTAACAATTATTGACCCCATAGCAAAGCCTTCTTAAGTTCACAAGAGTGTGGCCAAATTCATCTTTTTTCACTCCTCTTTCTGGATTTAAAGCATCAACCCAATCACACTTGAATAATACAACCCTTCCAGCTTGATTATAGTTGAGTTCTATTATATTCTTTAGCAGACCATAATATGTTACATCTCCCATAATAGGGTTTCTATCTAAGGCGATTGAAAAGCTTGATGTCTTTGCAGTTAAAATAACCCCACAATTTTGAGTTTTCTTATGCATCTCATGACTTTTCGTATGAAATCTGAAACCATTTATTATGTATCCATCGCATCTCCTAGCAATATCACTTGGACCACGAGCCAAACATGCAATTAACTCGGTGACATTTTGATTATTTGAACTCCATAACTTCTGTACCTATTACAACAAAAGAAAAAATATATAATCATTACTCTCTCAATGACATTGTTTACAATAAATTGTTTAACGACACTCCAAAGGTCACTTACATGGTCTTTAAACCATGTAGAGAACTTTTCATTGTGAATGCGCTCTAACTCTTTCGGACGTATATGTCATTGTTAACATTTTATGATGTTTTTATGCTCCCTGCATAGCAAATGTATTAAGTAGGACTTGGACAAATATATGATGTAGGAATAAATGGAATAATAAAAACTTACACAAGATATGTTGTAACTTCTTCACAATTAAATAGCACATATCTATGTGCTTGTTTTAGATCCATTTTATCTAGAACAATAGTGTTGACACCCGTTTTTTGTCGATAAGTTGAGTCATTTCTCTTACTCTCATTTATTGATGTCTCGAGTTGTCCATTACTCATTGGGCTATTTCCAGATAGCATATTGGGCCTATTTTTGGGTACCTCCCTCCCTGACTCGGTCTGCTTCAGTTCAGGGCTTAATGGACCTTGATTTTACTTGATTTATCACATTAAATGAAATTTCAAACGTTCAGCCTTTGCGCGGTCTATCGCTTGGCCGTTCCATCATTGAGCGGTTGATTCTGAACCGTTTGACTATTTATTGGATATTAAGACAATTTTCTGAATCTCCATCGACAAGCTTTCAAACGGTCCGTGTCACGCCCCGAGCGCGGAAGATACCCGGAGATGCGCGACGTGTCTATATCAATCATGTCAATCAGAGTGGTCGTGTATTCGACACAAAGACAGAGATGCGCAAAATAGCAAGATAACCCAATCCTTTATTTCATAATGGATAGACTATTACAAATCCAATACTCTGTTTAACAAAAAGGAAAAGAATACATATTTGACTCAAGAAACTATGGAAAAGACTAGACGACACTTGTAGAAGCTCTATCACTTTCACTCTTGACCATTCCCATCCGATTGACTTCCATCGTCGTCGGACTTACCTGAAAAGTAAAAAGGGACAAACGGAATGAGCGAACGCTCAGTAGGAAATTATATCTCAAGTACTAGCAAGGGGTTTAAGTAATTACATTTTCATGAATGCAATAAAGCTATGCATGCTCGCATGAAACGACAAGATAGAGAGAATGTAATATCAAGGAAATAAGATGAACTTTCATGAACAAGATACAAGTTATTCAAGATATTCAAGCAAGTACCATTATCGAGTCATGTCAAGAACTTTGGCTATCATGTATCAAGCAAGTAAATTACCCCTTTCGGGCCACGCATTTCATGTAAAGTCAAGTACGATTCAAGTACAAGATGTTTGTGGAATGTCCAATCAAGCAAGTCAAGTACTCGGTATAATGCCAGATACCTTATCATTTTAACTCCCATGGGCACAAGTATTTTCGGGTGCTCCTCCCAGGACCAGATCGGGCCCTATATGCGCAGGCATTTATCATGTGTTTTGACATCCACTCTTGTTTATAGCCAACATAGAATTTCAATAATCAAGCTTGTAGACACGTATGACAACTTTGATAGAATAGAGTCCAAATTATGACAAAGGACATAGAATGGCGATAATAACGGTATAATCACGATATCGATAAAACTAGGCAGAATATGGTTCTCTCAACTTAGGTACCATGACAAATCAATATGGACATTCTTTATATAGAATTGAGGTCCACATGAACAGTATATCAAAGTAAGATACCCTCATTCTTATCATAGAATTGGGGTTTACAAGAACGACATGATATGGCATGATATCATCATCCCATTAAGAATTTTCTTATGATATACTCTTTGTACAATCATAAGGGCCGGTATACCATGTTTCTTTAGAGTGACATGGCATCAATGGTGTAATGGGTTTTTAGGGTACAACCAGCTCAGTCGGCCTTGAGGGAATCCAAGGCTACGAGGAGTCTTACGGAGGTCTCTATGACTAACTCGCTAGTCCAAAGGAACGGAATGTCCAATGGAGAGCTTGTATGTCAATGAGAATTGAGTGTGATCGATAAAACACCGTGAAAAGTGGGACTATACTCACGGAGTGGAGAATAGTGCCGATATATATATATATTATGATATATAAAACCATCGGTTAGCAAATCAGAGGAAAAATCAGTTTACAGTAAAATAACGACTTAGGTCAAGTCGTTTCTCAAGTAATTAACGCCTAACAGAAGGGCGTTTACATATGGTCCGTTTTTGCAGAATTTTCAATAATTTCAATAATTTATCTAAAACGCGCCTTCGTCAGGGGCGTTTCTTCAAGAGTTGACGACTACTGTAGCAGGCGTCTTTTATTTATAATATTTTTCAGAACATATTTATTTTCAGAAATTATCAAAAACGCGCCCTTGGCAGGGGCGTTAATCATTAAATTCTTATTTTCTCAGAATATATATTCCAGGATTTTAACAGATACGCGCCCTAGTAAGGGGCGTTTATTTTTAATTCACGCCCTGTGATGGGGCGTTACCACAGGGAAAAACGACCTAGTCTAGGTCGTGAATTCAAGAAATATCAGGAATTAGCAAGATTTGCACGATAATCAAGGATAACAATCATATAGTCATGACAGGAAAATTGGCAGGAATTCAGATGCAGTATATTGGATTTGATGTTTCATGCTTATTGACTTTTAACCGTTAACAATTATTGATTGATTTCATGTAATTGCATGGATAATCCGTTCTGAAGATTTACATGAAATTAACGCCTGTGTACAGGGCGTCAAATATGAAATTGACGACCTGGACATGGTCGTGTCTTGTAAATTAGCGCCCTGGACAGGGGCGTCTCTTTCAAAATATTGCAGAAACATAATAAAACCATATTAAACCGTATGCATGTCATGTCAATACGTATATAAGTCTTGTCTTAAATTATTTGGGCTACAGTAACTTGAGAAAATCCTACCTTGATAGTCGATTGAAGATGAACGTGAGGGATTTTAACTAGAAGAAGATGCTGCTCTGTTAAATGTTCTGAAGCTTCTGTAGCAACAAAGTCACAGCAACCTAGATGAAGATGGACGACCTACAGAGGATAGAATACGAAGGTATTATGCTTCGTAATAACCTAACCGAAGATAAAGGAGGAGAATAACTTACTGGTTCTCCTAGGAAGACAGGGCTCCTTAACCTGTAGAAGAGATATAGATGAAGAACATTAGTTCTTCACATACTACGTTCATAATGAAAGGAAGAAGAAAAATCGAAGAACTTGATGTTCTTCACGTACCTTGCAGATTCCGAACGCCAAATAGCGTTGAAGGGTTCGAGCAGTAGATTATTTATAGGGATTTAGGGGTCCTATTAGGGCTAGAGTTTTTATTGGGAGTAATATATCCCTAATAGAGTCCTTACCACCTTTTAACTCTTTCTAATACTTATCCATTACCCTGGATAAGTTTCTGGGTCGAACGGTTTACGAACTGAATTAACGCCTTTGGTCAGGGCGTCGATTCTTGAATTGACTACCTAGTTCAGGTCGTTTCTTAAAAAACGTCTTGGATAAGGGCGTTCCTTGTTTTTGAAACACGCCCCATATATGGGCGTTTCTTTTACTTGCCTATTTGGTCGTGAGAGTTGACGACCGCACGTGTGGGCGTCCTTTCTTTAGTCACGCCTTTGATAGAGGCGTTTCTTTTGGAATTAACGCCCTAATAAGAGGCGTTATTTTAATTTTGTTTTACTTCTTCTGATTAATCCTATTCTCATTCTCTGTATTACTACTGTAATATATATATGTTTTAATTTATTTCAAATATTCATTTATCAGGGTTGCTACACCCTCCCCCACTTAAAAGAATTTGGTCCCCAAATTCAATATATATAATTATACATGTGGAGAGCGTAGAACATATACCTCTTAGAATAACTCGGGAAATCGTTTCTTCATAGATTCTTCGGTCTCCCATGTCGCTTCGCGTTCAGGATTCTTATTCCATTGCACCTTGAGCATGGGAATAACCTTATTCCTTAGAGCTCGTATTTCTCGATCTAATATCTTCATAGGCTTCTGTTCATATGTGAGATCTTTCTGGATCACCAGATCTCCATGTTCTATAATATGAGATGGATCGTGCACATACTTCTTCAACATAGATATGTGAAATACATTGTGTACCTCGGACAACTGAGGAGGCAACGCGATGCGATAAGCAACCTCGCCAACTCTTTCGAGTACCTCAAATGGTCCGATGAATCTTGGCGTAAGCTTGCCCTTAACACCAAATCTTCGTATGCCACGTCCAGGGGATATCTTGAGAAATACATGATCTCCGATTTGGAATTCAAGATCTCTTCTTCTTGTATCTGCATAAGTCTTTTGTCTGGTCTGAGCAACTTGTAATCTTTCCCTGATTACTTGTATCTTCTCGGTTGTATCCCTTACCATGTCTGGACCTAATAATTGTTTCTCTCCAACTTCGTTCCAACATATGGGAGATCGGCAACTCCTTCCGTATAAGGCTTCGAAAGGTGCCATTTGGATACTAGCTTGGTAGCTATTATTATATGCAAATTCCACTAAAGGTAAGTGGTCATGCCAGCTTCCTCCAAAGTCAATAATGCATGCTCTCAGCATATCTTCAACAACTTGATTAGTTCACTCGGTCTGACCATCCGTTTGTGGGTGAAAAGCAGTACTAAAGTTGAGTCTCGTCCCCAACGAATGTTGTAATCCCTTCCAAAAATGAGAAGTAAAACGGGGATCTCTATCAGACACGATTGAGACAGGAATTCCATGTATCCTGACGATTTCTTTGATGTATAGTGCAGCTAGCACATCAATTGACCATCGGCTTTTGATTGGCAAGAAATGTGCCGATTTAGTCAATCGGTCAATGATAACCCAGATTCCATCATGTCCTCCTTTAGATTTAGACAAACCCATGATGAAGTCCATACCAATATCCTCCCATTTCCACTTAGGAATATCTAGAGGATGTAGTTTTCCCGCAGGCTTTTGGTGTTCCGCCTTGACCTGTTGGCATGTGAGACAGCGTGATACATAGTCCGCTATTTCTCTTTTCATATTAGGCCACCAAAAGTTCCTCTTTACATCTTGGTACATTTTGGTTGATCCTGGATGAATAGTGTACCTTGATCGGTGAGCTTCATCTAAGATCTTCTTTTTAATTCCGGACAATCAGGTATACAAGTTCTATCTTTGAACGATAATCTTCCATCAGAAGTTAGTTGAAAATCAGATTGTCCTTCTAATCTGCCCTTGATTTCTACTAACATAGGATCATCATCCTGAAGTGTTTGTATCTCAGATAACAAATCTGACTGTATGCTTACATGAGATAGTGTGACAAATTTGGATTCCGTGTCCAAGCTTATATTGAGCTCGGAGAATTGTTCAAGTAACCTCCATTCTTGCATCATACAATTTGCTATCATTGCTCTCGGCTTTCGACTAAGGGCGTCAGCAACATAATTACCCTTTCCGGGATGGTATTGTATATTGAAGTCGAAGTCTTTGAGATATTCTAGCCAGCGTCTTTGTCTCATGTTCAGCTCCTTTTGTGAAAATAGATATTTGAGACTCTTGTGATCGGAGTATACAGTGAACTGTACTCCATAGAGATAGTGTCTCCATATCTTTAGGGCAAATACTACCGCGGCCAGTTCTAAGTCATGGACAGGGTAATTTTCCTCATGCTTCTTCAGCTGACGTGAAGAGTATGCTATGACCTTTCCTTGTTGCATTAGGACACATCCGAGGCCAATGCCAGAAGCATCAGTGTAGACCTCGAATTTCTCTCCTTCTATCGGTAGAGCTAAGACTGGAGCTGTAGTGAGATGATCCTTGAGAGTTTGAAAACTTCTTTCACATTCCTTACTCCATTCGTATCGGATCTCCTTACGAGTTAATCTTGTAAGTGGTATGGCGATCTTAGAGAAATCTTTAATGAATCGTCGATAATAGCCTGCAAGACCTAAGAAACTTCTGATCTCGCTTGCATTAGTGGGTCTTTCCCAGTTTCTCACAGCTTCAACCTTTGACGGATCTACAGATAAACCGTCCTTGGATATGACATGTCCGAGAAAAGCCACTTCTTCAAGCCAGAACTCGCATTTGCTGAGTTTAGCATATAATTGATTTGTCCTCAAGACTTGCAATGCAATCCTCAAATGTTCTTCATGTTCTTCCTTAGTCTTGGAATATATCAATATATCATCAATGAAAACCACCACAAATTGATCTAGATAAGGCCTGAATATGCTATTCATCAACTGCATAAAGGCAGCAGGGGCATTTGTTAGTCCAAAAGGCATAACAACAAATTCATAGTGGCCATACCTGCTTCTGAATGCAGTCTTATGAATGTCATCGTCCTTGATTCTTAATTGATGGTATCCCGACCTGAGATCAATCTTGGAAAAATATTTGGATCCTGAAATCTGATCAAATAACTCATCGATTCTCGGCAGTGGATACTTGTTCTTGATAGTAAGATGATTCAACTGTCGATAGTCGATACACAATCTCATGGATCCATCCTTCTTCTTTACAAATAAGACTGGTGCTCCCCACGGGGAAGTACTTGGTCTAATAAACCCTTTTCGGATTAGTTCCAGCAACTGCTCCTTTAACTCCTTGAGTTCAGCAGGGGACATTCTATATGGTGCCTTTGAAACAGGACCAGCACCAGGGACTAAGTCAATGGTGAAGGCTATATCTCTTTGAGGGGGTAATCCCGGCAAATCTTCCGGAAATACGTCTGGAAATTCTCGCACTACCTGAATGTCCTCTATCTTGGTTTCTTTAGCTTCTTTAATAGTGACAAAAGCAAGGAAGGATACACATCCTTTCTTGACGAGCTTGCTTGCTCGAAGAGCCGAAATAAGAGGGGATTTGCTTCGACTCTTAGGACTAGTATAAGTCAGTTCCGGAAATTCCTTGAAAACAATCTTGCTATCACGGCAATCAACCGTTGCCTGGTATTTGGATAACCAATCTGCTCCTAGTATAACATCATACTCTTTTAGATCTAAGCAGATAAGATCAATAGGAAAATTCTTTCCTCGAACCAATACCTCACAGTTTTGATAATGATGTGTGATATCCGTCTCGTTTCCGAGAGGAGTAGACAATATTAACTTCATCCATTCTGGTTCTAGAGGTAATGGGTCAACAAACTTCTTGGAAATAATGGAATGCGATGCACCCGTATCAAATAAGACATGTGCATATTTGGAACAAATTTTTAATGTACCTTCCACCAATCCGCCTTCTTCTTCTGGTTCAGTCTCTTGGATTGCATGAAGACGCGCGTTCCTTGTCACTGGGCGTTTACCCTCACCGTCTTGGTCATTCATTAATGGACAATCGGGAATCCGATGTTCACGACTCCCACAACGGAGACATGCTCCTAATTTCCTCCAGCATTCTTCTGTTTTGTGACCAGCCTTGTCACAATGCTTGCAAACTGCGTTTGAAGGTGTAGTGGTGATAGAGAAAGGCTTGGTCTTCTTGAATTTCTGATCTTGAGAGGAAGAACCTCCATTATTGGGCCTCTTCTTAAAGTTGGGTGTAAAAGAACCCGAACTTGTGACTTGCTCCTTTTTGTCTTTCCCACGGATCCTATCAGATAGTTCCGTGGCATCTTCAAGCAACTGAGCTCGGCGCACTATTTCAGTATAAACTTGAATATCCATAGGCGCCAGTTGAGTAATGTAGTGGGGCCTAAGCCCATTAAGAAATCTACGGGCTTTCATCTTTTCCGTGCTAATTAAATGCTTAGCATATCTAGACAGTCTAGAAAACTGTGCTTCATAATCAGCCACCGATAAAGATCTTTGCTTTAATGCGGCAAATTCGGCGGCCTTCTTTTCCTGGACCCTATCAGAGAAATATTTGGCGTTGAAATATTCAACGAATTCACCCCATGTAACTTGAGTTGGGTCAATAGTAGCTTCAATCGACTCCCACCAGCATCTAGCATCCTTTTCTAACTGGAAAGTAGCTAATAAGACTTTGTCCTGATCCGTGCATTGCATGACACGGAATATACGTTCAATCTCCCGAACCCAATGCTCGGCATCGTCTGGATCGGTCGATCCCATGAACTTCGGGGGATTCATATTCTTGAATTCTTGGTGTAAGCTTCCAGCTCGTGGAGCACCACCTTGTGCTACCTGTTGTAGCACTTGGGTCATCCCTTGAAGGGTACGCTGCATATTGCGCCATTGAGCACGTTCGGCAGCCATTATCCTACAATTACAATAGCTATGTTAGTATTATATCACTATGATCTTATAAAGGACTCATTGATCATTTAACCCTTGGTTCTACCCACTCTCACTTGGTTAAAGGTTTTGAAACCTATCCTTGGACTTGGGTTTCCTAGGAATTGAATACCTTAGGCTCTGATACCACAAAGACTGTCACGCCCCGAGCGCGGAAGATACCCGGAGATGCGCGACGTGTCTATATCAATCATGTCAATCAGAGTGGTCGTGTATTCGACACAAAGACAGAGATGCGCAAAATAGCAAGATAACCCAATCCTTTATTTCATAATGGATAGACTATTACAAATCCAATACTCTGTTTAACAAAAAGGAAAAGAATACATATTTGACTCAAGAAACTATGGAAAAGACTAGACGACACTTGTAGAAGCTCTATCACTTTCACTCTTGACCATTCCCATCCGATTGACTTCCATCGTCGTCGGACTTACCTGAAAAGTAAAAAGGGACAAACGGAATGAGCGAACGCTCAGTAGGAAATTATATCTCAAGTACTAGCAAGGGGTTTAAGTAATTACATTTTCATGAATGCAATAAAGCTATGCATGCTCGCATGAAACGACAAGATAGAGAGAATGTAATATCAAGGAAATAAGATGAACTTTCATGAACAAGATACAAGTTATTCAAGATATTCAAGCAAGTACCATTATCGAGTCATGTCAAGAACTTTGGCTATCATGTATCAAGCAAGTAAATTACCCCTTTCGGGCCACGCATTTCATGTAAAGTCAAGTACGATTCAAGTACAAGATGTTTGTGGAATGTCCAATCAAGCAAGTCAAGTACTCGGTATAATGCCAGATACCTTATCATTTTAACTCCCATGGGCACAAGTACTTTCGGGTGCTCCTCCCAGGACCAGATCGGGCCCTATATGCGTAGGCATTTATCATGTGTTTTGACATCCACTCTTGTTTATAGCCAACATAGAATTTCAATAATCAAGCTTGTAGACACGTATGACAACTTTGATAGAATAGAGTCCAAATTATGACAAAGGACATAGAATGGTGATAATAACGGTATAATCACGATATCGATAAAACTAGGTAGAATATGGTTCCCTCAACTTAGGTACCATGACAAATCAATATGGACATTCTTTATATAGAATTGAGATCCACATGAACAGTATATCAAAGTAAGATACCCTCATTCTTATCATAGAATTGGGGTTTACAAGAACGACATGATATGGCATGATATCATCATCCCATTAAGAATTTTCTTATGATATACTCTTTGTACAATCATAAAGGCCGGTATACCATGTTTCTTTAGAGTGACATGGCATCAATGGTGTAATGGGTTTTTAGGGTACAACCAGCTCAGTCGGCCTTGAGGGAATCCAAGGCTACGAGGAGTCTTACGGAGGTCTCTATGACTAACTCGCTAGTCCAAAGGAACGGAATGTCAAATGGAGAGCTTGTATGTCAATGAGAATTGAGTGTGATCGATAAAACACCGTGAAAAGTGGGACTATACTCACGGAGTGGAGAATAGTGCCGATATATATATATATTATGATATATAAAACCATCGGTTAGCAAATCAGAGGAAAAATCAGTTTACAGTAAAATAATGACTTAGGTCAAGTCGTTTCTCAAGTAATTAACGCCTAACAGAAGGGCGTTTACGTATGGTCCGTTTTTGCAGAATTTTCAATAATTTCAATAATTTATCTAAAACGCGCCTTCGTCAGGGGCGTTTCTTCAAGAGTTGACGACTACTGTAGCAGGCGTCTTTTATTTACAATATTTTTCAGAACATATTTATTTTCAGAAATTATCAAAAACGCGCCCTTGGCAGGGGCGTTAATCATTAAATTCTTATTTTCTCAGAATATATATTCCAGGATTTTAACAGATACGCGCCCTAGTAAGGGGCGTTTATTTTTAATTCACGCCCTGTGATGGGGCGTTACCACAGGGAAAAACGACCTAGTCTAGGTCGTGAATTCAAGAAATATCAGGAATTAGCAAGATTTGCACGATAATCAAGGATAACAATCATATAGTCATGACAGGAAAATTGGCAGGAATTCAGATGCAGTATATTGGATTTGATGTTTCATGCTTATTGACTTTTAACCGTTAACAATTATTGATTGATTTCATGTAATTGCATGGATAATCCGTTCTGAAGATTTACATGAAATTAACGCCTGTGTACAGGGCGTCAAATATGAAATTGACGACCTGGACATGGTCGTGTCTTGTAAATTAGCGCCCTGGACAGGGGCGTTTCTTTCAAAATATTGCAGAAACATAATAAAACCATATTAAACCGTATGCATGTCATGTCAATACGTATATAAGTCTTGTCTTAAATTATTTGGGCTACAGTAACTTGAGAAAATCCTACCTTGATAGTCGATTGAAGATGAACGTGAGGGATTTTAACTAGAAGAAGATGCTGCTCTGTTAAATGTTCTGAAGCTTCTGTAGCAACAAAGTCACAGCAACCTAGATGAAGATGGACGACCTACAGAGGATAGAATACGAAGGTATTATGCTTCGTAATAACCTAACCGAAGATAAAGGAGGAGAATAACTTACTGGTTCTCCTAGGAAGACAGGGCTCCTTAACCTGTAGAAGAGATATAGATGAAGAACATTAGTTCTTCACATACTACGTTCATAATGAAAGGAAGAAGAAAAATCGAAGAACTTGATGTTCTTCACGTACCTTGCAGATTCCGAACGCCAAATAGCGTTGAAGGGTTCGAGCAGTAGATTATTTATAGGGATTTAGGGGTCCTATTAGGGCTAGAGTTTTTATTGGGAGTAATATATCCCTAATAGAGTCCTTACCACCTTTTAACTCTTTCTAATACTTATCCATTACCCTGGATAAGTTTCTGGGTCGAACGGTTTACGAACTGAATTAACGCCTTTGGTCAGGGCGTCGATTCTTGAATTGACGACCTAGTTCAGGTCGTTTCTTAAAAAACGTCTTGGATAAGGGCGTTCCTTATTTTTGAAACACGCCCCATATATGGGCGTTTCTTTTACTTGCCTATTTGGTCGTGAGAGTTGACGACCGCACGTGTGGGCGTCCTTTCTTTAGTCACGCCTTTGATAGAGGCGTTTCTTTTGGAATTAACGCCCTAATAAGAGGCGTTATTTTAATTTTGTTTTACTTCTTCTGATTAATCCTATTCTCATTCTCTGTATTACTACTGTAATATATATATGTTTTAATTTATTTCAAATATTCATTTATCAGGGTTGCTACAGTCCGTTTGTAGCCGTCCAATGTCATTGAACGGTATGAACATGGCCGTCTTGTTCCCAGAGTCCCATGTCGTTGACTTTCCAGATAATGATCTATTTATCTAATCTATTTGGATTTATCACCGACAGGCCTAGAACGGTTCGTGTTGGACCGCCCCATAAGTTGAGCGGTCTGAAGTAGACCGTTCAATCTATGAGAGTCCAACGGCGAAATGATCGGGCAGTTCGATGGATATTTGGATAATATTGCTTATTTACTTAATTTCCACCAACAGCATTGGACGGTCTAGTGACAGGCCGCACAATGGACTGGGTGGTCTATCGCATGACCGCGTAATGGTCCGATTACTGAACAAGTTAAGGGTTTTTCTCTCTCTATCCGTGGTTTTATCCTTGATTTGTTCCAACCATTTCTCCGCGGTTTCTGAACCAAATGGGGTGCCGTTTGAACGAGTTGGAAGATAATTATATTATCTAAGGATTTTATGTTGATATCTCGAGCAGATTTTCACTGGAAACCCTAATTTCGGGGCTGGCTTTTGAGGCTCTGTAAATAGACCCTATGGTCAAGCTTTGAGAAGGGGGGAGATTTTTGGGTCAACGGTGAAGCCCTGCCGAATCTTTGAGCGACCTACCACCAGGGAGGGGGGCCTTCTACATCTGCATAGGCCTCCGGTTCAGGGAGTAGTCGTATTTCGAGTCATTATTTCATTTAGTCCCAATGTTCTCTTTTATTTGCATGCATCGCTTCTTCTATATTTCTTCCACATTTTCTTACTCATACATCATTTACACGCACCCTCCTATGTTTTTGATGCCCTTAGGGGTTTAAAAACTCCCAGGTATCCCCCATTTCATGTTAGTTAGTTCATTTTGCACAGTCTTTTATAGTTGCTACACTTCGCAGTACTGATCTTGGGTTCTTTCTGTGTTCTATACGTTATTTTTTACAGGTCAGCATCATCGTAACGCGAGGCCCATTCCCTCTGCTCGGCTAGAAGGAGTGGAGGATAAGGTCCCCAAACCTTGTAGTCTGGAGCTTTGGACGGTTATTATTCATCCGTTTGTAGATTAGAGCGGCCTTCCACGAGCCGTTCAGGCCCTTCGAGCGGCTTTCTGCGAACCATCCAGTTTCTAGACCCGTCAGAGTCCCGCTTCCCTCTTCGGCGCTGTGAGCGGTCTGTCGAGCAACCATTCCTCACACTAAGCGGTTCCTCCAGGACCGTTTAATTCTACAGCGCTGCATTCTTTAGGCGAGTGTCTCCCCTTCCTTTCCAAGGTACGGTGTATTTGCTTACATTCGGCACCTTGGTGGTGATCACACACACACTCTACATCCTTCCCCTTGTTCTTTATACAGTGTTTAGTTCTTTGCAATAGCATAGTGAAGAAGGGGTTAGAAGGATAATTAAAAATTGGAAAGTAGGAAAACATGTCAACACCCTCTTTGTTGCCGATCACGATGGGACACCTAGTGCCCGTCGTGTTAGTGATGTGCTGACCAGCTTCTATTCTTGTTTAGAGTTTGCATTTGAGTGGTTTCAGGTCAGTAGTTCGCCATCTCTTGTTTCTGTCCTATGGAGTTCGTGCGGTCTCCTCAGAGCCGTCCAAGAGCCTGAGCGGCAGCCAATCGACCGTTTTGAACTGTTTACAATGCCGATCATTCTGTGAGCCAGCTGCCTTCAGCGGTCTTATTTCGGCCGTTCATTTCCCGAGCAGTCTGATATAGACCGTCCGGTGCCGCTCACTCAGTGCCGATCATTCTGCGAGCCAGTTGCCTTCAGCGGTCCTATTTCGGCCGTTCATTTCTTGAGCGGTCTGATATAGACCGTCCGGTGCCGCCCACTCAGGTACACTTCTGGCCATACACTGCTGGTTTTACTGACATTCGGTGGTCTTTGTAGGACCATTCTAGTCTGCACGGTCTGTCGAGAGACCGTCCATTCAGGCATTCCCTACTGCTTAGTTCATTTCAATGTCCTGTGATTTTCATTAGTTCTATCATTACTCCCTGCGCCGGAACGGTCCATGCCAGACCATCTGCCCTCCATGAACGGTCCATTACAGACCGTCTAAACACGCTGAGTGGTCTTCCTCAGACCGCGCTTTACTGCTATAGTGCACCCGAGGCTAGCATTTTGATCATTATTTTATATCATTACATAGATGTTTGGTGCTATTCTGATCCCCCCTTGCTGTCGTTATATTGTTGCATGATTATGTTCATTTCACTTTCTCATATTTTCTTGATCATTGTTTGCTAGACATAGGCTAGAACTTTGCATGCACTCCGGTGCGCATAGGATCATGCATACTCTTCACAATAGTTGCATTCCTACCGAGGTGAGGTTTCCTCTCGTCTCCATATTCCTTGGAGCCGACTAGGTGACCTTGCTGAGGGCCTCCGTAAGCCCCCGTGAGCCGTGGATTCCCACATGGACGCCGGACATGTTGTACCATACCATCCCTCAGTCTAGGGTTTTGCATCCGTAAAAGGGGGAGTCCCTTGGAGTCACCCAGTTTCCCATTCTTACCCTAGTTGGGTACCTTGTGGTTGAGTGAATTCATATATTAATTAACCCACTAAGTTCCTAAAAAGGAACTTATAAAATTTTCGTGCATCATTCATAACTTGGGTGTTTAATTGGGTGGTTCTTCTCTCATCTCTTCCCCCCATTGGGTGTCGCCTCCATATCATTTTTTTAATTAGGCCCATAGACTAGTTCATCTTTGCGTCACTCCATTTAGTTGCATTTGTCCTAGGTTCATTTCTATCCTTGTATTCCTTTGGAATTCACTGTATAAAGTCTCCATTTCACCCATGGAGCTCTTCTCTTCTGTCCAGTATCCCACATCTTCCCTGTCCTCTTACCCCCATGTGGATTCCTCTTCCCACGCGGGCCCATCACCTCATTCATCTAATGGGTCTTATTCTCTTCACGGGCCTTCTTCTTTCAATGGGCCTACTCCTTTTACCGGGCTTTCTTATCCCGCCCGTACTATTACTGGCCCAATCAATTCTCATCCCCACATACATGATCCTTCCAGGCCCATATATCCTTCTACGCCTGGAATGGGTTTCCCTTCTTCTCAAGCTGGGTCCCTTTATTCGGCCCATCATCATCCTGGTCTAAACTTTCACTCTCTTGCTCAGGCTGGCCCACATGCTTCTCTGACTCTTCCCACCGAGGAGATGATCGCTCAAGCCCAACGCCAGCTTGATGAATTGCAGTGCCGAATTAATCCCCAAACTTTGTTGGATGTCTCGTCTGCCTTTCAAGGTCTTCAGCTTCCCCCACGTTCACAAATTCTGGCATATCGTCGCTATGGTGGAGTTTGTGACCCCTACGTGCATTTGAAGGAGTTCCTTTATGAGTCGGCCCAATTCTGACATGACCAACGTTTAATGGCTTATCTGTTTGGTCTATCGTTAGAAGGCCCGGCTTGGGATTGGTTCTTTTCATTGCCGCAAGAGCAAGTGGGGAATTTTCAAACCGCCCAAGCAAGATTTATTTAGCAGTACCAGAACCAGGTCGGGCCCAAGTACTCTATGGTAGATCTGGCCGAAGAGAAGATGAAGCCCGATGAGGAATTCTCCACATTTGCCGACCGCTGGCGTTGCCTAGCCGCACAAGTTCCGGGACATATTCCGGAAGGCGAGCAGATTAAAATGGTTATTTCTAATGCAACGCCCGAGCTCAAATGCATCTTAGCCCTGAACGATATCACTTCATGGGAACAACTCTACAGCTGAGCCCGCTTCATTAGCCAACAACTCCTAGTTTCCCTTGACCACGAGTCTCCTCCACCTTCGCCTTCCACATACACTTTCCCTCCACCATCCCCCACGAGTCAGCACTCCACTACATATCCCTCCATGAGTCGGCCTTCCACTCCCACTTACCCATACACCTCCACATGTCACTCCACTACATCTTCCTTCACAAGTCAGCCCTCCGCTATTTTATTTCCCCACACTTTTCCACTTCCGGTCAAGGAGACGTCACATCCCGAGCGGGTGGATGCCATCCATTATATTCCCACTCCCTCCACGCCTCCACGTCATTCACTTACTAGCCCTCAACCTTCACCCACGCAATTCCCCTTGCCTACGCAACCTCCACTACCATCCCTACTACCCTCTCATACCCCTCGGCACCCACCTTGCCCGAAGCGGGCTCCTCACTCTCCGTTGCCAGAATCTTTCACGAATATTTTCAAGGCTTTGATGGCCACCCATGTGTTGCTACTCCCTCCGGTTATGCCTCGCCAACCCGTGGTCAGAAATTTATTCCAGTTCTGTGAGTTTCATCGTCAATAGGGGCATTTGATTGAAGGTTGCCCCGAGTTCCAGGAACTTGTTTACAGCTTGGAAGACAAGAGGATGATTGATTGGACTATCATACATCAGGTTATTTTGGATCTTTGCAAACAGCAGCAGTAGCAGCAAGTGCCGCCCAGGCAGCTGTTTCCATTACTACAAGACCAGGGGCATCCCTGTGATTCTTCGTCCGGCATTGCACCTGCTCCGTCATCCACTCCGTCACCTATTCCGTTGCTTACCTTGTCATCCCTTTTATTTTCACCTACCCCTGCACCTTCATCGTCTCCGACTCCTATCCCGCCTCCTCCACCTGCTCAAGTATCTGCTCAGGTGAGTGCCTCCCCTCCTTCTACTCCCATTTCTACCACCACTCTTACTCCTAAGGCCGCTCGACGCATCGTGTTGATACGCCGAAGAGTGCCGTAACCATCCACTTCCTTCGCTCCTTTGGCCACATCACCCCCTCTACCTCCATGTCCAGTTCCCTCATCGCCTTCATCACCATACTCACCATCTCCATAACCACTTTCACCCTCTCCACCATTGCCACCCCTATTACTCTCATCATCGTCACCATTACCTTCATCACCTTCCCTCGCAAAGACCCCCATCACACCACAACCATCCCCGCTACCGATGCCACTCCTTTCACCTTCATCGTCTGAGCTTGAGTAGGCAGAACCCCCTCTTATGCCTCCACCTTCACCTTTACCCTCACCTACCCTCTCTACACTTTCACCCACGCCTTCCAAACTTTATCCACCCCTTTCTCACCTATTTCCACCCCACGGAGCAGGTGCCCGCTACCTACGGTGCCCCTTGAGTTTGGTCTCCAGGGAGATGATGAGCCAGGCCAGGACAGTTCGGTGCCGGTCATGTGCTTCAAAACTCAAGATTTCATTTACCGCATGCCGGTCCGAGTCCCTGGCTGTTTTGGGAATGATAAGCCTAAATTTCCTCTGGAGACGGTTGCTAAGAAGAGTTCCCGTGCACTGGTGCCAGTTTCTTCACAAGCGAGGCTGGTGGCAATCTCATTGCTCGATGGGGGATTCACTATTAATGCCGTTATTACTCCTCGCTCGATTGTTGTTCAGTTCACTGGCCGAGAGGGGTCCTCTACTCAGATCGTGCTAACCCATGCAGTCGCCAGGAGCCTGATGGATTCCCTATTCAAGGGGCATTTAGCCGTACCTTCAGGATTGACCAGGGGCATTCTGCACTTGTTAGTTAATCTTCCTCGATTTATCAGTGAGGCGGCCACGTCAACGCCGTGCATCGCCCTCCCTCAATTCCGTCCTGCACTTCCGACAAGGGAGTTATGCATCATGTGTAATTACTAACAGGAGATGCTGAATCTTATGCTGTTGACGCCAAGCAACATAGCTCCCTGTTTTCCTAATAAACAACACAAGGAGTTGACTATTCTAGGATGTCCTTCTATGGTTAGCACCGCACAACTAGGGGCAACCGCCCCAGCAAGGCAGTATGTTCATAATCGAGCAAGGCCGTCTGCTAGGTGGACCCGTTACTTGAGAAGACATGGTAGATTGAGATACTTAAAGGCCCAAGTCCGCATCAGGCGGAGTTATTGCAAGCAGATTTCGGCCAAGAAGAGGCGACGGAGCAAGTATCAAGGCCGTCAGTTGTGCACTCCGGGTTCCACTTCTCTTCCTTCTTCTTTATTTTTTTCATCATTTCTTCTACTCGATTCCTACCCCTGGGTGGTGTATCTTCCTTCTCCTAATTCTCTCTCCATGATTCTCTCCTCCCATCTTGAGTGTGCGAATCCCCATTCACCCTTTTCTTATCCGGAGCCTCCGGACTTTCCATCTCCTCGCCATTCTCGACCTCGGCCTGTGTCTCCCTTTGATTCCCCTCCCCGGGTATCCCCAGATTCTACTCCTCATTCTCTTTTCCCAACCATGCTAGGTGACTGCCCTTCTCTTCTCCCAACTCTGTCGGGTGACCATCATTTTTCTTCTTCCACCTTATCAGGTGTCTTCCGTTCTCCTTCCCCGCCTTTGGCAGGTGATTCTCATTCTCCTTCCCTATCGTTGGCAGCTGATTCTCATTCTCCTTCCCTGGCCCTGTCGGGTGATTCTAATTCCTTTTCTCCGACCACGTCAAATGGTCACTCCTCTTCTCCCTTATCTTTGCCACAACCTTCTCAGGGTCTCTCCGTTCTTTCCTCCTCATCCCTTCGGGGTCATTACCCTTTTTCTTGCTGTTTTCGAGGCTTTAGTCCGCCTTGATCCCAGCTAATCTTTGCTTATTATGTATCTGGTTCCTTGTTATCAGGGTCTCTGTGCCTTAACGAGGGAGTTCTAGCCCTCGTCCCTCTTCCTTTTTATCCTTATTTGGTCTAGTTTGGTGTCTGCCGCTCCTCCATCCAGAGGAGTCTTCAAGTCCTTGGTATCCTCTCCCTTTTACCTTGACAAGCGAGGAATACAAAGCTCGTGCTGATCAAAGCTCGATGATCAAGATCGCTTCAAGATGCCACTTTTCTGTTCCATGGATTCGCAAGGTATCTTTATTTTATGCAAGAACATGCTATTATTACTATCATTTCAATTTCTCCTGCGCATGGTTATAATGTGGTTTCCTCAACACGTTTTGAGCGGCTTTAGTTCATTAAGCTTGGTTAGTTCAAGTCGAGTTGCTTCTACAGCATCCTTAGGCTGGTGATAACTCCATATTAGGAGTCTAGTTTTTTTCCCTGATTGTTGAGGGTGACCTTTGAGTATGGATTTTTCACACACTACATGGTGAGCCATAGCCTATCTCTCTAAGGCACACCGTTGCTGCTTTGGTCATACTTTGGGTATGCACGAAGGCCTTTTATCTTCCCTGCTCGGCCAAGTGCAGGGGCAAGAGATTGATGGATAAGATGACTAACCTAAGCGCTCCCTAATACGGGAGAGGTCTCAAACAGGGGCAGTCTTGACCCTCAAAAGTAAGCTTTCATGCTATATCTGGCCAATAAGGGCTATCAAAATGAGAAAATGAATCAATGTAAAATTATGAATCAAAGGCATGGCAAGAGTGGCAGTACAGTTCCCCGCGGGACGTCATGAGCGTGGTCGCATGCGTGCCTGATAAATATGGGTCTAAAAATCAAAGACACAAAGTCCCGACGCAACAGTCTATCTCTTTGAGGGGTACTGCCCTGGAAGGAATTCGAGACTTGATATCTCCCATCATGTACAAAGCTTGTCTCCAATTTTTCTTCTGCTTCTCCCTCTTAGGTTGGGTTGTGTCCTGGGTATGACCTTAGTGGGGGCACCGTTCATTAGAAGCAGTTGGTTGTGGTAAGCCACCCTTACATGCATGCCCTGCTTAAGGGAAGCCTTTAATGAAAGGGGTAGGAACGACGGTCCTTGGCCAGTAGTTTGAGCCCATCTTTAGATGCTGTAGATTGCTATGTCAAAA
This sequence comes from Amorphophallus konjac, assembly GCA_022559845.1. Lineage (NCBI taxonomy): Eukaryota > Viridiplantae > Streptophyta > Magnoliopsida > Alismatales > Araceae > Amorphophallus > Amorphophallus konjac. The sequence goes on along the minus strand of CM040126.1, from coordinate 339,595,314 downwards.
TCTAAAAAAAAAATCGAATATTACCAAAAACCTAAAAAATCAAATACTTCAAAATTTCAAAAAAAAATCAAATATTTTAAAAACGTAAAAAAATCAAATACTTTAAAAAATCTAAAAAAATGATATACTATTGAAAATCTAAAAAAATTACAAAAAAAGTTACAAAAAATCCAAAAAATGTGTCTTTTTCATGCATTTGCATTTGGTTTAAGGACAGATACATAATTTGTTTGCTAAGTGTGCAGGTTACAAGTACTCAGGCATTCCTTACTATATCTTTGTGCTCTGCCTCCTGTCCATATCTTTGATTTGTTCTTTCCTTCTTCGATCCACTCTCTTGATCTGTTCTGAAACTCATGTCCTTCTCAGCTTTTGTTTGCAATGATCATATCTTTATAAGGGGGTTTTGTCTCACGATTATGAACCTGGATGTTCTGCTTCATTCTGGTCTTGGGTTTTGATTGAAGGGCGTATTTGTTTATGTCCTTTGTCCCGATGTGTCCTTGTCACGTGTTTATGTCCCACCGTGTTATCCCGCGCATATTCTTTTGTCCCTCACTGAGTGTTGTTAGTTGTCTTGCACATGTTGTGAGTCACCCCTTTATGTCCCATGTTCTTGTCCCAACCGTGTGGTAATCCGTCATGTTCTTGTCCTAACCGTGTGTTGTCCCACCGCATTGTTGTCTTGTCACACCGTGTTCATGCATGCATGTTATCTGTTCATGCCATTGCATATGTGCTCGCTTGCCCTTGTTATGTTATGTTGCATTGTCTCCCATTTCATTTGATCGTTATGTTATGTCGTATTATTTGTCGTTCAGTTAATTGTTATGTTATCTACGCTATGTTTATACTTGCTTGTTTATCATATTTATCTTATACATGAAAATCCATAAAAATCAGAAAATGAAAATAAAAAAATGCCATTTCGCCTGCGCAGGTAAGTCTGGTATGGCTCTCTATCCCTACTCATTGTTGCATTACTATATGGTATCTATATTGTTATATTATCTCGAGAACCGGCTGGTCATTCATGTGTTCCAGGATTTGACGTTCCGCTGTAACAAAAATGATGATGATCCGGATTCACGTGTTTAACCATCGGATAGGCCGTTAGGTTGGGAAAACATGGGGAGGATGGTTCTATCCTGCACGCTGTGGTTGCGGATAAGGTGTTGACTCTGATTCTCCCAGCTTAGCAATACTATTCTCGAGTATTTTATATTTTATCCTTTGTTTGCATTTGTTTTGATGATTTCTTTTATTTTAGCCTAGCATGCATCATACACATCTTTTGAGCATTCATGACCCATGGTTTGCCTGATAGCGTCTCACCAATGATGGATAGCTGTGTGTTCAGTGTTTGGGTAAGAGGAGAAATTCCACTTTGAGTTGGAAGGTTCTCTCTGGTTTGTTCACTCGGTTTGGTTGATTAAGAGGTCCCCGTCTGGAGTTTTAGTCCGTCTCTTTACTTTCGATTATTCTGGTCTCCTCATTGGTCTGCGGGATTGTGTCCCCCATGAGGTTGATCTTGTGTTCCCTTTAGTTAGTTAATCCCTCCAGATTGGTGTCGCTTTTGGTCCAACTATTCCTTGTGAGTGATTCAGAGTTTTTCCGAAAGATTCCTATCGCTTGTTGGCAAAATAGGTGTCATTTTACCTTAACGCCCGCTTTTCAGTCCGCTCCGCTGCATTTCCGCTTCATCTCCATGTTCCATTTCACTTTCGCTCCACCTTCGCTTGCTCCCCTGCAATGATGACGTTAAGGAGGGGCATCTGACACCCATTTTTTGCTAATAAGTTGAGTCATTTCTCTTACTCTCATTTATTGATACCTCGAGTTGTCCATTACTCATTGGGCTATTTCCAGACAGCTTATTGGGCCTATTTTTGGGTACCTCCCTCCCTGACTTGGTCTACTTCAGTTCAGGGCTTAATGGACCTTGATTTTGCTTGATTTATCACATTTCATGAATTTTCAAATGTTCAGCCTTTTCACGGTCTATCGCTTGGCTGTTCCGTCATTGAGCGGTTGATTCTGAACCATTTGACTATTGATTGGATATTAAGATAATTTTTTGAATCTCCACCGACAAGCTTTCAAACGGTCCATTTGTAGCCGTCCAATGTCATTGAACGGTATGAACATGGCCGTCCTGTTCCCAAAGTCCCATGTCGTTGACTTTCCAAAAAATGATATATTTATCTAATCTATTTGGATTTATCACCGACAGGCCTAGAACGGTTCGTGTTGGACCGCCCCATAAGTTGAGCGGTCTGAAGTAGATCGTTCAATCTATGAGAGTCAAACGGTGAAATGATCGGGCAGTTCGATGGATATTTGGATAATATTACTTATTTACTTAATTTCCACCGACAGCATTGGACGGTCTGGTGACAGGCCGCGCAATGGACTGGGCAGTCTATCGCACGACCGCGCAATGGTCCGATTACTGAAGAAGTTAAGGGTTTTTCTCTCTCTATCCGTGGTTTTATCCTTGATTTGTTCCAACCATTTCTTCGCGGTTTCTGAACCAAATGGGGTGCCGTTTGAACGGGTTGGAAGATAATTATATTATCTAAGGAGTTTATGTTGATATCTTGAGCAGATTTTCACTAGAAACCCTAATTTTGGGACTGGCTTTTGAGGCTCTATAAATAGACCCTAAGGTCAAGCTTTGAGAAGGGGGGAGATTTTTGGGTCAACGGCGAAGCCCTGCCGAATCTTTGAGCGACCTACCACCAAGGAGGGGGGCCTTCTACGTCCGCATAGGCCTCCGGTTCAAGGAGTAGTCGTATTTCGAGTCATTATTTCATTTAGTCCCACCGTTCTATTTTATTTGCATGCATCGCTTCTTCTATATTTCTTCCACGTTTCCTTACTCATACATCATTTACACGCACCCTCCTATGTTTTTGACGCCGTTAGGGATTTAAAAACTCCCAGGAATCCTTTATTTCATGTTAGTTAGTTCATTTTGCGCAGTCTTTTATAGTTTCTACACTTCGCAGTACCGATCTTGGATTCTTTATGTGTTCTATACGTTATTTTTTGTAGGTCAGCATCATCGTAACATGAGGCCCATTCCCTCCGGCCGGCCGGAAGGAGTGGAGGATCAGGTCCCCAAACCTTGGAGTCTGGAGCTTTGGACGGTTATTATTCACCCGTTTGCAGATTAGAGCGGCCTTCCACGAGCCGTTCTGGCCCTTCGAGCGGCTTTCTGCGAACCGTCCAGTTTCTAGACCCATCAGAGTCCCGCTTCCCTCTTCGGCATTGTGAGCGATCTGTCGAGCGACCGTTCCTCACACTAAGTGGTTCCTCCAGGACCGTTTAATTCTGCAGTGCTGCATTCTTTAGGCGAGTGTCTCCCCTTCAATTCTAAGGTACGGTGTATTTGCTTACATTCGGCACCTTGGTGGCAATCACACACACACTCTACATCCTTCCGCTTGTTCTTTATACAGTGTTTAGTTCTTTGCAATAGCATAGTAATGAAGGGGTTGGAAGGATAATTAAAAAGAGGAAAGTAGGAAAACATGTCAACAAATAGCTTTACACTTCTCTAATGGACGACCTTCTTGTTTAAAGAAAGATGAACTTTCAAGCAAATTTGTCTTAGGTGTGACATCATCATTACGGATTGGCCTATTAAACATGGTCTCCCCACTACTTAGATATCTTGAACAAAAGGTTAAACATTCTTCCACAATATAACCTTCAGCAATTGAACCTTCAAGATGACTTCTGGTACGAACATGTGACTTTAATTTGGAGATATACCTATAAAAAAGCACATAAAACGATTATAATAGTATATGTAATTAATAGAATGCATGTGTAACCATATATTCAACTAACCTTTCTATAGGATACATCCATCGATAATGCACAGGCCCACCAATACTTGCCTCTCTTGCTAGATGAATGGTTAAATGCACCATAACATCAAAAAAAGATGGAGGAAAAATCCTCTCCAACTGACAAAGTGTGAGAGCAATTCTTCTTTCTAGCCTTTGAAGATCATGCACGTTAAGAACTTTTAAGCATAGTTCTCTAAAGAACTTGCTTAGTTCAACTAAGATTGAGCTCACATTTCTTGGTAAAGTCCTTGTGCTTATCAGAGGAAGAATATGCTGCATGACAACATGAAAATCATGACTTTTGAATCTAGATATCTTGCATTGCTTTACATGCACACATCTTGAGATGTTCGCTGCATAACCATCTGGGAATTTTATTCTTTTTAAGAATCTGCAAAAATATCTTTTTTCTTGATCTTTCAATGTGAAACATGCAACATGCTTTGTAGTTTTATGGCCATCTGATACAAAGTGAAGAACATGCTTTATGTTCAGAGCCTGTAAATCTTGACGAGCATTCGAGTTATCCTTCGAGCCATCATTATCATTAAATATAGTATTGAGTAAACTTTCACAAACATTCTTTTCAATATGCATCACGTCGAGATTATGACGTAATAAATTATGCTCCCAATATGGCAAATCAAAAAAGATACTTCATTTTTTCCAATTATAAAATGGATCCACATCTTTACCATGCTTTTTTTTCTTTTTGATTTATTCTGACAAGTCTTCCCAAATGTAAAAGTGAATCCTTGCAATTGTGCCAAACAATCAGAACCAGATAAAGGTTTAGAAGCACTTCTATACTCTTGCTTACCATCAAATGATCTATACTCAGATCTAAATCGATGATCATGATCTAAAAATCCGCGGTGACCCATATAACAGAACTTTCGATCGTAAGTCAAGAAATGAGACCATGTGTTCTTATTGCAATGAGGGCATGCATATTTCCCCTTGGTACTCCAACCAGATAATTTTGCATATGCAAGAAAATCATTGATTTTTCCACAATAATGCAGCGCGCATTTTGAATATCTCTTTTCTCGATACGTCATATGTTTCAACCCCAACTTCCCACAACTCCTTCAACTCCTCTATCAAAGGTTGAAGGTATATATCAGTATCATTACCAGGAGCCAAAGGGCCCAGAATAAGTAAAGACATGATAAAATAAGGTTGTTTCATACACATCCATGGCGGTAGATTATAAGGCATTAGAATAACTGGCCATGTACTATGAGAGATACTCATCGTCCTAAATGGATTAAAACCATCAGCTGATAAACCAAGTCTCACATTCCTACTATCTGAAGAAAAATCAGGATTAAGATAGTCAAAAGTCTTCTAAGCAGGAGAATCAACAGGATGTCTCATCATACCATCTTTAGTGCGCTCTTCATCATGCCATCTCATAGAAGGAGATGTTTTTGATGACATGAATAATCTTTAAAGCCTTGGTATTAAGGGAAAATGACGTAATATTTTGGCTGCAATCTTTGATTGTTTCTTCGATGATTCCACCTCATTTTCACCATTTGTTTCAACATGTATCCATCTTGAAACACCACAAGTGCTGCATGATTCATCATTAGCCTTTGTCTTCCAATACAGTTGACAATCATTAGGACAGCATGAATATTCTTGTAATCAAGTTCTAAGTCCTTAATAATCTTTTTGATCTCATATAGAAAATTTGGCAATGTTTCACCATCAGGCAACACTTCTTTCAACAATTCTAACATCATAGTGAATGAACTATCACTCCATCCATTGAGACATTTGATCTGATAGAACCTAACAAGAAATGATAGCTTGGTAAATCTTTTACATCCTGGGTATAATTCTTGCTCAGCATCTTTGATCAATTTATAAAACTTTTCAACTTCAGCATCTATTCTTTGTGGAGAATTTGATACTCCAAATGTAGACGAACTCAGATTTGCGAAGACAAAAGTGTCATTCCGCATTTCAGTATCAGGATTTGAATTACCGGATTCATTGAATGGAACATTTTCTGAAGCATCATGCGAACCTTCCCTATGAAAAATCCAATGAGTGCAGTTGACATTGAAACCATGACAAATTATATGCTCGTAGACCTCTTGCCTAATCATCCTAAAGTAATTATTACAATTCACGCAAGGACACATGATCTTCCCATCACTAGAGGTTTTTTGAAATGCTCCATCCACATATCTCTTGCTCACCCTACAACATTGAATCAAATATATAAGTCAATAGTTACATATTTCTTCCATCACAGAAAAGAATAACCATAATACATTATTATGTATATATACCTTGGTTCTTGAATCCAGCTCTTATCTAACATTTTCCCAATAAATTTGACTATCAAAGAGTGTGAAGAAATAAAGTTGATCACTACGAAAAAGGTAACGAAAAAGTTAGTGTAGTAATGGTTAAGTATATAATATACATTTTAAAATATCAACAACAAAACGTATGAATCTAGGGGATTCTTTAACAAGTTTTGGTTTAACTACATACCTTATTAAGGACAGAATGATAAATGTGATTGTAAATGTACGAAAATAAATCAATCACTAGGCACAGATGTGATTAGGGCGAGCAAGTACTGCATAAACGAAAACCAAATGAAAATGCGACTATGTTACGCAAGTTCATAAAGTTAGACAAGTTTTATTCTCTACACCATGCTTAAAGGAGAAGAAAAATAAAACAAACTATTTAAAGAGAGCATCAGAGTAATTTTTGTCATAAAGGGTGCAATGTTTAATTGATCTCATAAGGTGTCATGAGCCTATTTAGCATCCACCTGAAAACTATGTAAATGACTTTTTTAAAAATGAAAGTTAATGGTTTCATTTTTCTTCTTTTACATGTAATCTTAAAGACAATATATCCATGATGCATTAACAATATGAAATATGTAAAACATGTAGCCCCCTATCTGCTTTTGTATGATAGAACCTTAGTGATGTGACACAAGTATAGGGTATGCAGCAAGCAAACGCAAACCTCGGACCTAATCCGCATTCACAATCACATAGCAAGTAAAATGATAAATTGAGACCGAAACGCCGTCGCACACTCGCAAGCCCCGGGTAACTATATGATGCTAGAAGGAGGTGATGGATCAAGACCCTAACTGGTAGAGTGCCAGCAGGGCTAGGGTTATCCTCCCGAGGGTACGTGGCCCACACTTTGGGGCTGGCCGGTGCCACTTGGGGCACAAGGTCCCACTCTCTCACGATGACCACGGTGACCACTCAATGATGATGGCTCCGGGAACGGGCACTCACTCTCTTGCGCAACGGAGCTATGTCTACGGATATTAAATAAATAGACACTAATATAAATGGAGTAAAGTTTTAGAGCTCACCTGGTTGGTTTGAAGAAACCAACCCCGTTTGGAGACGTGGGCGAGCGGGGAAGTGTGATCCCCGCACACTGCGCCGATGAAGCTTGGGCTGCTAGTTACATGAACTACACCCCACGCAGGAGGGTTGAACTAGGGGTGGGGTAATCACAATTACATCAAACACTACCTCCACGCAGGGAGGGGCGCTAAGCCGGCCAGGCGAGAGAGAGAATTCCGCCGAGGACGACGGAACGGGCGCCGACGTGGTTCTGCCCACTTGTTGTTGGAGGGGACAGGAGGTCGCTGTTGCAGTCGTAGCTTGCTCTCAGGAATTTTGCCGATGACGAGATCAGTGAGGATGGCTTCGTAATAGGTACAGAGATGCCTCAGATTTATGTCAAATTCCTCTGCCGTTGCTGGTGGTCGTGGTGGAGACTCGAACAGGACGTCAGAATCTGGGGTTGGCAGCTTCAGAATGGATGCAGCCGGATGCAGAAGTTGTACCTGGGGCTTCCGGACTCAGAATCTCGATCCGTCGGAGTTTTCGGATCCGTGGACAAGTCCTCTGCACAGAAAAACTGACGGAGACTCCTTCTGAGGTCGGGGTGGACAGGAGGGATCCGTTGAGTGGGATCTGGTCACGGCAGACAGCAGGAGGCAGACCCGAACGACGGTGGGAGAAAATTTGGAACTCTAGCTCCCGGAGGCCGAACGGGGTTCCGTTTCTTGATCCTGATCGGGGATAGGGAGAGGAAGATCTTTGGAGAAGAAACATCAGTCTGGATCTGTCGCTGTCGACCGTGGTTGAGCTTCTAGTCGGACTCTAGTGCTCTGCAGCTAGTTCCAGACGCTGTCGGAGGAGATCGGCTCTCACGGGTGGCCACAAACTTGGAACGGAGTGCTTCCACTTCGCCTGGGAAGAGGACTGGGAGCCCTTTCCATAATGGTACGCCTTGCCTTCAGAAGCCACTGTATGAGTTCGGGGGAGCCTCTGCAAGACGTGTCTTCTTCTGCTACCTGTAGTGGGGCAGGATGTAGGAGAGGGGGTGGGATGGAGGCATGGGAGGCTAGTGTTTGGGTGGAGGTGGAGAGGGTGGGGGGTGTTCGTAGGTGGCAGGGGGTTGTGTGGGAGTGGAGGAAGGGGTGGAGTAGGGGTGTGAAGGGGCAGGAGGGTGGGGAGGAAGTGGGGGCCGAAGCTAGTGGAGGTGGAGGTGGGGTTCGGCCATGGCAAGGATGTAAGAGGGGGGGGTGGCTGTTTGCGCAATAGGTGGAGGGGGGCTGGAGTTTGAATGGTCTTGGGGTGTGAATGAAGGTGTGGGGGAGTGGGAAGGTTGCTTGGGGAAGAGGGAGGGGTGTATTGGAGGTGGGGAAGGTGTATGGGGAATAGGAAGAGTCACTTGGGAAGGGGAGGGAATTGATGGGGGTTAAGTGGCCTAGGGGAGGTGAAAGGTTGGAGGGGGAGGTGGCAGCTGAGGTGGAGGAGAGAGAGAGGAGGTGAAGGGGCAGGTTCGCCCTTGGGAGAGAGAGAGAAGGGGGAGGAGAGAGAGGGGGATCCGCCCCAAGGAGAGAGAGAGGGAGAGAGAACTAGAGAGAGAGAGGGGGATTGCAATTATGCTCAATTCTTCAAATCTTCATTACCTTCTCAAGTGGGAGTTGGGGTTCTATATATAGGGAACCCAACTTTGTACAAAAGCCCTTGAGAAGAAGGGAAATAACAGATAACCAAGGGTGCAAGAAGGGGGCGCCCATGGGCCTAGCTCCCTAATGGGCCAAAAGACCAGACAAGTCCAATATGATGACCCACTAATAAGAGCACCTAGGGCAAGACTCAAAAATAGAAGTGAAATACATCAAAAGGACTCAACAAAGGAGAAAATACATCAAGATGTCTATAGTAGTGAGATCCAGTGCCGTCGAGGCCCCATCAAGTCATCCTATCCGTCTCCAGAGGGGAGAGATGTGTCGAGCCAGAGGGAGCTCTGAGTGATGTCCCCATCAACTCCCCTGGACTGGGAAGAACTCGACTCTGTCGAGTAAGGGTCTTCTCGGCTGCGGTAATGCTCCAGGAGATCAGGGTCCAGCTGCTGAAGATCCTCCCTGCTCACCCATGAGTCATCAGTAGGAGGCCGGCCCTTCCACCTGACCAGGTATCGCTCGTATACTTTGCTCCGAGTGACAGTGACCTGTTCATCCAATATCCGCTCTATCTGCTCCCGTTGGCCTCTCTGGGCTGGTGGAACTTTCTTGTGGGTGGGGGCTCTCTCAAAAAGTGGGACAGGCTCAATTCCCTCACTAGGTGTCACCGTGGAACCCCTGTATGGCACCAGGTCAGCCACATTGAATGTGGGACTTATTGCGTACTCCTCGGGGAGGTCTAACACGTAAGCGTTTGTGCCAATCCTCTTTAGAACCTGGAAGGGGCCTGATCCACGCGACCTCAATTTGGAGACATTCCCAGGGGAAAGCCTCTCAGTTCGTACCATCACATAATCACCTACGTGAAACTCCTGGTGGCGGCGGTGGGAGTCGGCCGTCTTTTTATACACCTCATTGCTTTTGTTAATGTGTTTGCGGATTTCCTCATGCAATTCCTTCATGTGTTGGGCAAACGACTCAGCACTAATAGACACTCTAGCATGCGGTGGCAAAGGAATGAGATCTGTAGGGGTTCTAGGCTTGTACCCATGCACAGCTTCAAACGGGCTCATCCCTATCGACCTATTCACAGAATTGTTGTATGCAAACTCTGCCTGGGGTAATATGAGATCCCAATTCCCGGGGCGATCCTCAACAAGGCACCGTAGAAGGTTCCCCAAGCTCCGATTGACAACTTCAGTCTGTCCATCGGTTTGGGGGTGGTAGGCTGTGGAAAACTTAAGCAGGGTCCCCATAAGATGCCAGAGGGTCTTCCAAAAGTAGCTGGTGAATTTGACGTCCCTATCTGAGATAATGGTCTTGGGTAGACCATGGAGTCGGACCACCTCTTCAAAGAATAGACGGGCCACATGGGAGGCGTCTGAGGTTTTGGAACAGGGGATGAAATGAGCCATTTTAGAGAATCGGTCCACCACGACATAAATGGAGTCATGTTTCCTTTGGGTCCGGGGTAGCCCTAGTACGAAGTCCATGCTAAGATCTTGCCAAGGTCGGTCTGGGACTGGTAAGGGAGTGTACAGGCCTGTGTTTTGTTTGATCTGCTTAGCGGTTGCACATGTGCGGCATTGCCTCACAATTTTGGCCACATCCCTTTTGAGGATGGGCCAATGGAATTGTCCTTCTACCAAGGCAATGGTTTTGTGAATCCCAAAGTGTCCAGCCAAGCCTCCTGCATGTAATTCCCAGATCAGAAAATCCCGTAGAGAGGTCCTTGGTATGCAAAGCCTATGGCCTTTAAAAATGAACCCGTCCTCTAAAATGAATCCTTGGTGTTCCTTTGGTGAGAGGGTGGACAGAGTGGTATGGATTGGGCCAATGTCCGGGCAAGCAGAGTACTCTTCTTTGAGTCTTTCAAACCCTATGACTTCCACCTGTATGGTAGCTAGCAAGGAAATTCTCCTACTGAGGGCATCGGCTGCTCGATTTTCACTCCCAACCTTGTGTTTGATTACAAATGTGTAAGCCTGGATGTGTTCAACCCATCGGGCATGCCGAGCATTCAGTTTCTGCTGGGAGTTGAGGTATTTCAGGGCCTCATGGTCGGAGAATATGACAAACTCATTAGGCAAGAGGTAGTGTCTCCAATGCCGGAGGGATTGTACCACAGCATAGAATTCCTTGTCGTAGGTGGAGTACCTCATCCTGGCATCACACAGTTTTTCGCTAAAGTAGGCCACTGGGTGTCCTTCCTGGCTAAGGATCCCACCAATTCCTACCCCTGAGGCATCGCAAGTCACTTCAAAGACTTTGGAGAAATCAGGGAGGCATAAGACAGGGGCTTGGGTCATTCTCTCTTTGAGCTCTTGGAAGGCTCTAGTGGCGGTCTTGGTCCACACAAAGGTCCCCTTTTTGAGGCAATCGGTGATAGGGGCTGTGATGGTGCTGAACCCCCTGATGAACCTCCGGTAAAAGGTGGCTAACCCATGAAAACTGCGGGCTTCATGGAGGGTGCGAGGTTCAGGCCAATTGATGATGGCTTGGACTTTGTCAGGGTCCATGGATACGCCCTCTGTGGAGACAACATACCCCAGGAAGGTGATGGATTGGGTCATAAAGTGACACTTCCCTAAATTTGCAAAGAGGGTTTCCTTCCTAAGGGTGGTGCAAACTTGCCTTAGATGACTGAGGTGGGCTTCCTTGGTTCGGCTGTAAATGAGGATGTCATCAAAATAAACTACCAGGAAGACTCCAATGTAGGGCCTCAGGACCTCGGTCATAAGGCGCATGAAGGTACTTGGGGCATTTGAAAGCCCAAAAGGCATCACCAGCCATTCATAAAGTCCATCCTTGGTTTTAAAGGCTGTTTTCCATTCATCCCCGGGCCTTATCCTAACCTGATGATAGCCACTTTTGAGGTCTATTTTGGAAAATATGGTGGCTCCGACGAGCATGTCCAACATGTCATCAAGTCTAGGTATGGGAAACCTATATTTGACAGTAATCTTGTTGATGGCCCTGCTATCAATACACATTCGCCATGTCCCATCTTTTTTTGGTGTGAGGAGGGCCGGGACGGCACATGGGCTTTTGCTCAGCCTAAGAAACCCCTTTCTAATCAGTTCCTCCACTTGCCTCCTTAACTCAGCATGTTCGGTGGGATTGAGGCGATAGTGGGGCATGTTTGGGAGGGTGGCTCCTGGGACAAGATCTATAGTGTGCTGGACATCCCTCATGGGTGGTAGTCGGTCGGGGAGTTCCTTGGGAAAAACGTCCTTAAATTCTTCCAAGAGAGGGTGGATTTCCACGGGGTGAGGGTTGGAGGGAGTTGCCTCCCCAAGGCATATGACAATGGCACAAAGGGGTGCCCCCCGGGTTATCTCTTCTTCGAGCTCTTTCTTGGTGATAAGGTGGAGGCCTTTGACTGTCGGAGTTGCAGGTGTGTGACTTTGTGTTGAAGATTTGGTTGGAGCAATCGAGGCCTTGGGTTTTGGTGGTGTGGGAAGGATTCCCTTGGTGGGTGGTTCTTTTTGGGGAGGGGAGGGGTTGAGACGGATAGTCTTCCCCTCGTGGTCAAAGGTGCAAGTGTTTGTCTTTCCATGGATAGTGGCATTGACATCATATATCCAAGGTCTCCCTAATAGGATGCTTCCTACAGCCATAGGTATGATATCGCACCATATTTGCCCTTGGTAGGATGAAAAGGTGATGGGGATAAGGCAACATGTGTTGACGGGTAGGGAGTGGTTGTTTATCCAGGACACACGGTAAGGTTTGGGGTGGGATGTAGGGGTAAGTCCTAGGAGTTTGACGGTGTCCGGAGACACGGCGTTGACACAACTCCCATTGTCTAGGATGACCTTCCTAACATGGTCCCCGATTTTGATAAATGTGTGAAAAATGGAAGTCCTCCGCCAATCATCCTCTTGTGGTTGTGTGAGGGTGCACCTTATCACCCCTAGGTGGCTGGAGTGGGGGTCCTCCTCTACTCCTTCTTCATAGAATTGCTCATGGTATTCCTCTTCCCATTCTAAATTGGCCTGATAATCCTCAATAGTACCCTCATGTGTTTCCTGAGTAGTAGAAGGTCCACCCTCAATAACTAGGCTTGACAACCCCTTAGAGGGACAGTGGGAGGCTATGTGGCCATAGCCATGGCATTGGAAACACTTGATCGTGCTACTCATTGGGGTCTTCCCTTTGGAGTTGTCTTCCTTTCTAGGGGGAGGATTGGGTGTGGTGGGTGGCGGGGAGGGTCTTGTAGGAGTTCCCCCGCTGGGGGGTGGTGTTCTTAACAAAGGAGGGAGGTTGGGACGTGGTCCTGACCCTTTGGGAGGGGCAAACCTAGGATTTCTGGAGAATCTCTCTACATCCCGAGCTATTTGATAGGCAATTTCCAAGCTATGCACTTCCCTCATAAAGAGCTCCCGTTTGATGTGGGGAAGGAGACCATTCCTAAACCGGGATAAGGTAACGGCTGGATCCTCAACCACACCGCACCTTAGGAGATATGAATCAAATTTCTCAATATACTCTTCCACGGTCTTTCCCTCTTGGGTAAGGCTTTGCCATTCATCAAGAAGAAGTTGGCTATAGGAGATGGGAAGGTATTTATTCCTAAGTTGATCTTTCATGTCAATCCAAGTGTTAATGGGTTCCTCTCGCCTGATCCTCCTTTGGTTTTCAACCTTTAGCCAATAGGTTTTGGCTAGTTTAAGGAGGTGCATCTTGGCCAACCTAACCTTCCTCTCCTCGGTCATGGGGTACCACTCGAAGTATTGATCCATGCCATGCTCCCAATCTTTGTAGACACTAGGGTTGTGAGACCCATCAAAATTAGGGGCTTCCACTTTGATCATTCTTAATAGGAGTTCATCATGACCCTCACGTGGTCGCCTCTCATAGTGTCGTGGTTGAGGAGCTCTCTCTTGTTCACGATACCACCCATCATCTAGGTCTTCCCTCTCATGTTCATCCCGCGGAGGGGGAAATCTTTGGGCATAGTTCCTAGGTGGGATTCTCTCATGATGTCGGGGCCGTTGAGGCCTCTCCGGTTCGTGGTACCACTCATTCTCAAGGTCTTCCCTACCCGGTTCAACTTGTGGAAGGGGGGTTCTTTGGGCAGGGATCCTAGGTGGGGTCCTTAATTCCTCTAGCTTATCCATTCGGGTGGTAAGTCCATCAAGTTTCTCTAGGATAGCCCTAAGGATAGGGTCAACTTGCTCCATAGGGGCAGGTGGGACTTCACTAGGGATGCCTTGATTGCCCTAAGAATGGGAACTCATGGGGGGATCGGAAGTTGGGGGGTTGGTTTGGTAAGCGGTGCCTCTACGGGTGGACATGCACGAAGGAGAAGAAATTGACACGCGGGTGGAAGTGCAAGAGCCCTAGGACCTAGGCTTGTAGAGACAAGTCTAAAACTTGCTCTGATACCAATTTGATGTGACACAAGTATAGGGTATGCAGCAAGCAAACGCAAACCTCGGACCTAATCCGCATTCACAATCACATAGCAAGTAAAATGATAAATTGAGACCGAAACGCCGTCGCACACTCGCAAGCCCCGGGTAACTATATGATGCTAGAAGGAGGTGATGGATCAAGACCCTAACTCGTAGAGTGCCAGCAGGGCTAGGGTTATCCTCCCGAGGGTACGTGGCCCACACTTTGGGGCTGGCCGGTGCCACTTGGGGCACAAGGTCCCACTCTCTCACGATGACCACGGTGACCACTCAATGATGGTGGCTCCGGGAACGGGCACTCACTCTCTTGCGCAACGGAGCTATGTCTACGGATATTAAATAAATAGACACTAATATAAATGGAGCAAAGTTTTAGAGCTCACCTGGTTGGTTTGAAGAAACCAACCCCGTTTGGAGACGTGGGCGAGCGGGGAAGTGTGATCCCCGCACACTGCGCCGATGAAGCTTGGGCTGCTAGTTACATGAACTACACCCCACGCAGGAGGGTTGAACTAGGGGTGGGGTAATCACAATTACATCAAACACTACCTCCACGCAGGGAGGGGCGCTAAGCCGGCCAGGCGAGAGAGAGAATTTCGCCGAGGACGACGGAACGGGCGCCGACGTGGTTCTGCCCACTTGTTGTTGGAGGGGACAGGAGGTCGCTGTTGCAGTCGTAGCTTGCTCTCAGGAATTTTTCCGATGACGAGATCAGTGAGGATGGCTTCGTAACAGGTACAGAGATGCCTCAGATTTATGTCAAATTCTTCTGCCATTGTTGGTGGTCGTGGTGGAGACTCGAACAGGACGTCGGAATCTGGGGTTGGCAGCTTCAGAATGGATGCAGCCGGATGCAGAAGTTGTACCTGGGGCTTCCGGACTCAGAATCTCGATCTGTCGGAGTTGTTGCATCCGTGGACAAGTCCTCTGCACAGCAAAACTGACGGAGACTCCTTCTGAGGTCAGGGTGGACAGGAGGGATCCGTTGAGTGGGATCTGGTCACGGCAGACA
Source organism: Amorphophallus konjac (assembly GCA_022559845.1). Taxonomy (NCBI): domain Eukaryota; kingdom Viridiplantae; phylum Streptophyta; class Magnoliopsida; order Alismatales; family Araceae; genus Amorphophallus; species Amorphophallus konjac. Next base: position 339,580,038 of record CM040126.1, on the reverse strand, counting down.
GCAGGAGGCAGACCCGAACGACGGTGGGAGAAAATTTGGAACTCTATCTCCCGGAGGCCGAACGGGGTTCCGTTTCTTGCTCCTGATCGGGGATAGGGAGAGGAAGATCTTTGGAGAAGAAACTTCAGTCTGGATCTGTCGCTGTCGACCGTGGTTGAGCTTCTAGTCGGACTCTGGTGCTCTGCAGCTAGTTCCAGACGCTGTCGGAGGAGATCGGCTCTCACGGGTGGCCACGAACTTGGAACAGAGTTCTTCCACTTCGCCTGGGAAGAGGACTGGGAGCCCTTTCCATAATGGTACGCCTTGCCTTCAGAAGCCACTGTATGAGTTCGGGGGAGCCTCTGCAAGACGTGTCTTCTTCTGCTACCTGTAGTGGGGCAGGATGTAGGAGAGGGGGTGGGATGGAGGCATGGGAGGCTAGTGTTTGGGTGGAGGTGGAGAGGGTGGGGGGTGTTCGTAGGTGGCAGGGGGTTGTGTGGGAGTGGAGGAAGGGGTGGAGTAGGGGTGTGAAGGGGCAGGAGGGTGGGGAGGAAGTGGGGGCCGAAGCTAGTGGAGGTGGAGGTGGGGTTCGGCCATGGCAAGGATGTAAGAGGGGGGGGTGGCTGTTTGCGCAATAGGTGGAGGGGGGCTGGAGTTTGAATGGTCTTGGGGTGTGAATGAAGGTGTGGGGGAGTGGGAAGGTTGCTTGGGGAAGAGGGAGGGGTGTATTGGAGGTGGGGAAGGTGTATGGGGAATAGGAAGAGTCACTTGGGAAGGGGAGGGAATTGATGGGGGTTAAGTGGCCTAGGGGAGGTGAAAGGTTGGAGGGGGAGGTGGCAGATGAGGTGGAGGAGAGAGAGAGGAGGTGAAGGGGCAGGTTCGCCCTTGGGAGAGAGAGAGAAGGGGGAGGAGAGAGAGGGGGATCCGCCCCAAGGAGAGAGAGAGGGAGAGAGAACTAGAGAGAGAGAGGGGGATTGCAATTATGCTCAATTCTTCAAATCTTCATTACCTTCTCAAGTGGGAGTTTGGGTTCTATATATAGGGAACCCAACTTTGTACAAAAGCCCTTGAGAAAAAGGGAAATAACAGATAACCAAGGGTGCAAGAAGGGGGCGCCCATGGGCCTAGCTCCCTAATGGGCCAAAAGACCAGACAAGTCCAATATGATGACCCACTAATAAGAGCACCTAGGGCAAGACTCAAAAATAGAAGTGAAATACATCAAAATGACTCAACAAAGGAGAAAATACATCAAGATGTCTATAGTAGTGAGATCCAGTGCCGTCGAGGCCCCATCAAGTCATCCTATCCGTCTCCAGAGGGGAGAGATGTGTCGAGCCAGAGGGAGCTCTGAGTGATGTCCCCATCACATAGCCTGCTATTAAGTGTGAAAGACTTATTCCATTTAGAATTTGTGTACCTAGTTTATTTCTCAAAGTTATTACGTTGTCAGGGGAGGATGAACGTGCTTTTTAATTACTCGCATGCATTATTTTGACAGCAACCGCATGATGTTAAGAGGGAGTGTCCCTAGTATCATGGTCAGCTAATATGTACTGTGTGATGGTGAATGCCTTCTTAGCTTGTGCATTAAAATGGTGATATATGTTGATTTCAAAGCCCATCAAGTTGTGAAGCAACCTTTTCTTGAGGAGCATGATGGACACTAAAGCTTTTGATGTACACTTTGGAGATTTGCAAGCTTTCTAAAGTTGTAGGTGTAGGATAGCTGCATGAGAACATCATGCTACAAATTACACACTTACAGTACATTGTAGGCACTAAGAAAGAAGAAACTATTATGGAACGCCGTCAGAAGAGCAAATGTGTGTAGGCTGCACATATGCTTGATTTATGTTTTGGTTTGTTGACATACCATCAGGCACTATGCAACCAAGTTTTACCGTTGTTTCCGATGGGATGTTATCATTTGTTTTGGCGTTTATTTGGTTTATTCATGCGTTGATCAACCAATTAATTAATCAGTAATTAACTGACTGATTGACTGTGCGGGCATGCCAGTCACATACGTGACGAATTTATTATGCGCTCATCCTGACCCGTGTCGGGCGAGAGTGAGATTCGGTCGGGACCAGCAGTCCGCCATACCATGAAGGTCATGGCGTTAATTACATACCCCGCGAGGAGGGAAAACCTTTGATTAATTTCTGAGATAATGGGCTATCGAGGCCAGAATAAAGGATGCAAAGGATGCGAATGATCATGCAAGATATTCTAGTCTACCATGCACGGTTTATTAGGGCGGACCCTCAGTATGTGGCAGAGGACATAGGTTCGAAGACCAACATCACGCGTAGCAAGAGCTCCCCGTCGGACGTTGTCCGGCTTTCTGCTCATGTCATTTGATATACCATGGGCTCGTACACTCAAGCATACATTGATACAATGCGAATGCTTAAACTCAATCATGACGATGAAGCTATGAAGCTAATTAATTCAGGTTTAGGCAAACCCATTTATTTGGCTTATTAATTACAGGGTTCATTTAATTTTGTTATTAGCGTTGGAGATCACCCAGGAGGCAAGGAGGGTATCGAAATGGCACAACGACGTGACTCGGCGCGAAATCGACGCGGTATGTGTAGAGGTGGAAGTTGAAACGGCGCGGGAAGCGTAGGTAAAAGCCTAAAACGGCGCTGTTGGAATGTGGGTATAAGGGATAGGTTAAAACGGCGCGATACTTGTTTGAATGTTAAAACGACGCGGTGGCCAAATGGGGTTAAACCGGCACGATAGTTAGCTAAGGCTAATACGGCGCGATGGTTAACTGGGCTAAAACGGCGCGCTGGCCAGAGAGGAGTTGAATACGGCGCGCCCTTGGCGCGTCGGATAGGGGCTCAATAAGTTTAAAGAACTTATGAGTCTAGAGTTAAAACGGCGCGGGGGGGGGGGGGGCGCTGGAAATTGGCGCGCCGGATTAGGGGGTTTTAGGTTTATTAAGTCTGCTTGAAACTTATGCATATTTATTGAGAATTTTTTGATGTTTTTAGAAGATTAGAAGATTTATTTGGCCGCAGAAGCATTGAAATTGAGGCAGTCATAGACTTATGTGAGGTTCCTACTCAAGCATAGTCTTTGATAGATGTATCAAAGAATAACAAGTGCAAATTTGACTAAGTCCTCAGTCCAAATTTTGGCAGCATCTCCCCTGGTTGGGGGTTTGCAGGGGCGAAGCGGAGACAATCCCACTAGGTAGGGGTACGCTCCTTCAAGGCCGGGAATGCCAAGCGGTGACCGGCGGACTTCATCGGAGAGGAAGGACCCCGAGGGCTAGCCTGCTAGGGGTATCCAACTCCACGAGTCAAAACGATTAAGGGACGGCCAAGATGAGACATCACCTCAAGGGCCAGCCTACGAGAGGTGATTTTCTCACAGCCACCACCCCACCCTCGAGAAGAAGGTGGATTTGATGTCGTGTCAACCCTGTTGATATTCATTAGGTGAAACACAGAGTGCATATCATTAGGAGATAAGACTCTGTGGATCAACAATGATTGAAGTTGATGGGGAATGTTCCCCTCCCCGGGCAGTGAATTCTTCGAAAAGATAAATAACTAAAGAACCCTATAACTAGAATACGTTTAATTGGGGAATGGTCAACAGATGACCATATACACACACATTCATCAAAGGGGCAAGCTAGAAGGGGAGCCAGTAGACCAGACTCGAAACCTAGAGGACTGCCAACAGACTGAGCTCCTGGAAGAGGAAAATGGTCGAATAGCTCGACAGCATCTCCGGTACGCACAGCTATATGATAAGAACAGTGGAGATGTTCATTCTCCTAACCCTGAACCATGAACAGGGACGGACTGAGGAGCCACCTCCAGGGATGAAGGATGATGCAAGGATAAGCATCCCTCCGGCCAGGAGAGAACATCTAAACACGTTGACTCATTCACACCATTTATATGACAGAGAGAGCCCCGGGGAGGGGGATCATTAATGTTGCCTCTAAGATCTGAGGCGCATTCGGCGGTAGAAAACCCAAATGAATAACATACAAGGGGTGGCGGAGATAGACTACGAGGAAGCAGCAAACACACCCTTTCCTTCATTCAGTCGCATAATGAAAATGTTACAACCCATTCGGCTCAGCGTTGTCGTCTGAGACCGATTTCATTCCCGAAAGGAGGAAAGAAAAGAAACAGGGGCGATTACAGTGAGGGGATTCGAGAAAAGCCCCGGGCTCATATCATCGCCCTTTGGGGATAATGCTCTGTGGAGCTACATCAACGGAGTAAGAAAAAGAAAATAGCAGAGGCAGACACCGCCAGACTCGCCAACCCACCTTGAAACTTCACAGTAGACCGCGGGAGGGAGAACAGGGTATCGGAATGAACGGACCCTATGCTCCCCCTTTCTTCCTCTCCAAGCTCTCTTCTCTCTCTTTTTCTCTTCCTCCTTTCTTGTTGTTGCCTCCCCTTTTCTTGTTGTTGTTGTCCTCCTCTTTTGTTCTCGAACATGAGGTCCCTTATATAGGAAACCATTCGAACGAGCTTAATCTGGCACGGGGTTTAGCGCGCTGATTTACAACCATCTTGCTTGCCGGATTCAAACTGAACGGGGCGCACAGGTTTAGAAGGCTGCCCAAGGTTAAAAGGGGTGCGCCGGATTTGCGGGGCCCGCCGGTTTAGCAGGAGCGCGCCAGATTTGAGCCATTTGATCGCCTTAACCCGGTGCAGGCCCGATAATAGGCTTCGAACTGACCTCGAGGGTTGCTGCAACCTTCCATTTTTCCGTAGTCTTTCTGGGTCATAGAAGAGGCCATAGACGAGAATTCTGAGCCGCCAAATTGTTGCTTTTAGCATTCGTGTGCCTTAAGCTCGAACACATGGGTTTTTCGCTGACATGGCTCTCGGCATCACGGCTTGTATTGCCGACTCGTCTCGACTTGTATTGGTAGCTCCCACGGGTAGTGATATTCCGCCCGGGGTGTTTTCGCCTCGATCGGGCGATCATCTGGCCACCGATGGGCCCCATGTGATGAGAAGCCGTACCTGTGCCAGGCAATCGGGGTCTTCTGCTATCAGAACCTCCGATCCTTTGCTTTGAGGGGTCGAGGGCGTTCTTCCTCCTCAGGAGAGTCTTCATTGAGGTGGCGAGCCATCGGGTAGACCGTCGTCCTTGGTCGGGCGACAGGTGTGGGGTAGCGGCACGACGGAGTCGATGCCGGATCATTAGGCAGGCTTGGTCACGCTGCTGGTTGGTTGTAGATTCATCTCGACTCTCCCCAGGCGAAGTCCCAGGTGTTCATCCCAGGTGACCCGAGGCTCTGGCTGCTTGAGAAGTCTTCAATGTGTTGATCTTCATCGGCTTCTGTGCTTTAGTGGGCCGTATCATTTATCATTGTGGCTTGATCACCGTTGATCATATTTTGCGTGCCATCAAATGCCCCCCAGCCACGGGTGCTGCCGGCGAGTCACGAGCGAAGCGGGGCCCGTGGATGAGCCTCATCCGGGTAGATTCCCGTCTGGCTTGACACGGTCTTGGAATGGCCTTTGAATACGGCGCGGCCCTGGGGCTTATGCTAAAATGGCGCGCGTTTGCACCCATAAGCCTAATCTGGCGTGCTCCGTGAAGAGGGGGGCCAAATTCGGCGCGCCCTTGGGAGAGGAAGCTAATTCGGCGCGCTCTCTTGATTTATTTAAGAGAGGGCCTAATTCGGCGCGCCATTTTGCACGCCAGATTAGGATGAGTCTGCTTCTTTTAAAGTTTGAAATTCCCTTTTCGAGAGGGAAACATTAATCCGATGCGCCCTTTAGTGCGCCGGATTAGGGCCGTCGATCCCTTCTCTATATCTTCCCATTCTTCTTCTTTTTTCTTCATCCTCATCTCATTTGCATCTCCAGCTTCTCTCTCTTCACTCCTTCTTCCAGAGCGCGGCGGCGAGAGCGAAGTGGTGAGTGAGGAATTTTGGGGTTCCACCCCCCCTTGTTTTCTCAGGCCCCGGGAGGCTCCTCGTAGGATTGTCCTCGGAGCTATCCCCCTGGGTGTCCTGTTTGGCCCTGGCGTGATGCCTATGGCCTTTTGTAGGGATCGTCACTTAGTGGACGAGTTCCCGCTTCGCCCTGGCAATCTCTCGAGTTGGGGAGACTCTGCCGAATTTTTGTCAGAAAAGACTTTATCTTGAACAGGCCTTCTGACTTTGCTTGCTTTCTTTGTGGTTGTCTTTTATGCAGATATCATGGCATCTGGATCTTCTTCCTCCCGTGTTATAGTAACGTGGAGGGATGTTCACTCCTTGGACAGGGGTCACGGCAAGCTGGCCATAGTAGCTGAATCTTCTGATTCTGAGACTGAGACGGTGGATACAGACCGTCTGCTGATCATCAGAAGCGATTCCTTCAAGTACGAACGCCCCGACGGCTCCCGGGTGGACCATCCTAAGGACAAGCATCTGATGTCCTTTCTGAAACGGTTCAACCTTCAAGGGAAGTGGGACCTAATCCTTGCTCGTAGAGTCGAGCTACCACTGCTCGAGGGACGGGATAGTCTCAATGACTACGTCGTGAGGGGAAGACCCATTTATCAACCCGGTGAACCGATGAAGTGGGGCCCTGTGATCGGGCTTTAAGAGCTGTCTCCACGGGACGGGCTGTTGACAAGAGCCCCTGAATTCGTTCTGGCTAGGTGGAACGAGACTGCAGGTCGGGTAGACTGGGAGAAGCCGTCTTTTGGTTTATTCCTAGCTCCGCTCAAGTGGGGATACAGGGACAAGCCTTTCCTGTTGGACTGTCTGGCAGTCCGATTCAAGCACCAGATTTCTGTGGGGTGGTTTGCTGACCTGAAGGCCACCGACGCCCACACTTTTAGGCCGGGAGCAGTTGTTGTTCACCGACTTTGTCTTGCAGTAGTATGCACCCATTCTGATCAGGGCGGGTGTATATCACAGTGTATACGCATCCAGATACCGCTACCCCATCTCAAAGGGTCTCTGTTGCGGCATGATTGAGGATTTTTGCTCGGGGTACAACACCTTCTATACTTCGGAAGGAGAGACATCCTTAGACCTCTGGAGTCTCTCGTAGCTGAGTGGCCTCCCGATAGACGGTGAGCTGTATGAAGAAGTCTGCTGGCCAGACTGGCTGAATGACCAGACAGACGGAGAAGGGCGATATCTGACGGGTTTCGCCTACCGCTACTTGATGAAGGCGTACCGCAACCTCTGCCATTCTTCTCATGAAGTGAAGGGGGGGAGGAAGCCTGGAGAGAAGTGGCATGTGCGGATGGGCACATGGCTTCAGTATTTCTTCAGGGGAGAGCAGAAATATACTGATTTCCCCTCTGTGGCGTCGGCTCCAGTTCAGCGGAAGAAAAGGGTCCGGCGGTAGACTGCTTACCCCTAGACTTCGAAGGGAAGTCAACCCGGAGGCCCCAACCCCAGGGGTGTAGACGCAGTCACTCATTGTGCTGCTTTACTTACTTATTGGATTTGTTCCTTCGCTCTGCCGCAAGGTGACGAGAGCGTGATTAGGGCGGAGGCTATCTATCCCGCCTGCTTGATGGCTTGGGGCATGAAGCTCTCGCTTTGCCCTGTTGCACTGTGCCTAATATACAAGTTGCTGGGAGACCTGCACCGCTCGCGTCTTCCCAGGAGTCTTCGGAGGGTCGGCCCATTGCATTTCTTCAATGCCTGGGTCTGCACCCTATTCCCGGAGGATGCTCCTCGGTCGGTTCAGTCAGCACAGCTGGTCCCCAGGATGATAGAGTTCGCCAGTGTTGAGCCGACACGAGTAGCGGACCAGCTTTTTGCCATACGTGGAAAGCTTACAAATGTTCCACTGGATTCCCCGGGAGTCTTGCACTTTTGGAGTTTGGCGGCTCATTCTAGCCCCTTAGTGAACAGGATGAGGGGGTGCTACATGCACGAGGTGGAAGAGTATGTCCACCCTATTCCTGACGCCAAGTGTACAAGGCCGATCTTGGAGTCAGAGTTGATCGATTGGGCGGTGTCTATAAGACCAAGCGTCCTAATTTTTCGCAAGAGCAGTCTCTTGTGGCTGGAGCCTTATTATCCCTTCCGATTCAGTCAAAATTTCGGCTCTGACCAGGATATGCTAGCTACTTCCACTCAATTTGCGTTGCCGAATAGGGCTCAAGCCGGCCAAGTATCAAATGATGAGGCCCGCATTTGGCGGGATTACTTTCACCGTCGAGTGGCGGTTTCGTTCAGAGTTCTAGTCCCTGCGTGCATTCCTCGGATGACTCCGGAGTACATCAAGTGGTGGAATGCGCATATAGGCTTCTACCGGAACTCGAGGAGAGAGTGCTGGGCTATTGCAGAATGTAAAATTTTGGACTCCCAGCCACTGTCGGCTCTGGACATCGACCCGGCTTATTTGAAGCGGCTGAAATCCCGGACGAATGCTTCAGTATCTAACTACCTGGAGGCGAGGAAGGCTGCCAAATAGGGTACATCCAAGGTCGAGCCAAAGCTACCGGAGATCAGCAAGGATGGCTTTTTGAAGACGCTCCAAGACTTGTGCCGTGTGAGCAGCGAACGACTGGTCCTCCAACAAATCCCTTTTCCGGTGGAGGAGCCGACGCCTTCTATAGCTTCTTGGCGTCCCGAGAGTGACCAGCTTTATCCATACAGAACTTTTATCCGAAAAGAGGACCGAAGGCCAAAGCTCTACGACGGCACCCCATGGTTGTTCGCGCTGCTACGTTCCCATGGGATCTCAGTGGGTGCCCCTAGTGACGACATATTGGGCCAACCTATTCTTTTGTCTTTCAAGTATGCAGACAAGTGGGGGCTAGACCACCTCAGCTTATACTACCATCTATCTTCACGCGGCCATGAGGACCTTGGGTTGATGGCAGAACAATGTGAAGCGATAGGAGACATATGTTGGCTGGTCCGCGAGGCTGCTTCCCGGGACAAAGAGCCTTCGCTATTCTATTGGACGCTTTCCCCCTTTTATATGGGACCGGCAGGTATATTTCTCCCTTCACTTTCCTTCAGCTTCAGGCTTTTCCTTTCTGCTGCTGTGTACGTCATCTCTCCTTGCCTGTGTGCAGTGCAGCTTTCTTCGGAGGAGACTAAGCATTTTTGGGAGCTGCTAATAAAGGCATAGAAGCCGGCACATTTTGAAGTCCCAGAAGCTCCCCTGACCACAACGCCACTTCCTCCAGGTGATTCCTGGAAGCGGACGAGGTCCCAGGTATGGGAGGCTGTTACCTGAGCGAAGTGGGCTCGTCGGAAGAATACTGCGGAGGCAGCACCTGTGGTCGCTCTTCCAAAAGTGGTCTCGTTTAAGGAATTTGAGGCCTCTCATCCTTCAGCTCGCGTGACCCAAGATATGCCTCTTATTCTACATCCAGTGGTCACCTTGGCCACATAGATCAGTTCTCATTCTTGCAAATGTAGCTGCTTCAACTGCAATGGCCGCGCAAGCGGCTGCCGCCTCAGCCGGAGAGAGAGAAGATGTGGCACAGACGGACCTGCCTTATCCGATGCCCAGTCATGAAATAGCATGCAATTGACGGCCCATCTAGTTGCAGATTTTATAGTCTGTTGTCCCTTGTGCTTGCATGGGTGCTTCATTTTCTTCAGCTTCTGTCGAGATTTGACCACCCTCTCCCCCTGTCGTGGAGTCAACTAAGGGAATCTCCATGGCACCGGGGATGATTCCAGGGAGCCAATCCGTCCCCGAAGCCAGTTCATCTGTCATCCTTGCCGCCGAGTCGGTTGGGCAAGTCCCCATCGAGCCAGAAGCTCCGGCAGGAAGCCCTCTAGGTGGAGGACCATCGGCGTTGAGAGAGAAAGAACTGTTGGTGGTTCAAAGTTCATCCTCGTCGGAGCAGTTGTACTACGACAGCGACTCGAGTGACGAAGATTTTCTTTTTGCGGGTGCCAAGGCAGAGGATGCCGCGGTGTCTTCTGCTTATGAAAGTGACTTTGTGACATTCAGCCCTTCAAGGTTGACGTCGGGTAGCTTCGGACCACTGGGTCCTTTAGTAGGAGAGGGGTCAGAAGGGACGAAGGCAGTGGCTCTCGCTATTGCGGACCTGAGCTTAGTGCCGGCTGAGGTAAGAACTGCGTTTTCTAGGTCTTGTGCTCATTATCGTCCGACCATTGTGCCGATCTTCCAAGATTCTTATGCTCCCTTTCCTTTTGCAGGCTCCTGCTGGACAGGTCGAGGTCACCCCGCCGGTGATAACCGTGAAGGTACCCCCGCCGCCTCTCAGTGCAGATCCGCCCCTGTTCCCACTAGTCTTGAGGCCTATAGCCTTGAGGTATCCGAAGGACTATATGATGGTAGCGGAATCGGAGGCGCTGGAAATGATTTCTGGATCCGAGCCGTCGACTGCGGCTCCGGAGCAGCAGCAGCTTGTCGTGGTTGACAAGCCATTTCAACTGGATGAGGGCCTTCCTGGGGCAGAAGAAGGAGAAATTGTGGGAGGAGTGATCAGGGGCTCGCCGACCTTAACCCCTGCCACCGAATCATCACTAACAGTAGCTGGAGGGGGTGAAAGTGGTGACCTATTTGTTCTTCCTTAGGATTGTGTGGGTTTATATGTAAAATGCCAGTAGGACCTGTAAGGGGGCCCCCACCCCATCCCCATTGGTCCACCTCATCCATGTGGGGCTGGTCAAAAGCCAAGGTGGCACCTAGAAGGTTGGACTAGTCAATTAGACACATGAGGGGACAAGTGTGTTAAAAGGTCAAGGGTAGGCCACCTACCCTCCCCCTTGGTCAAGGGCCCCCCCCCCCTTTAGAATTAATTAGGATTTTTCTTTTTTTATTTTGTTTGAATCAAATGTGATGTTCCTTATTTGCCCCTCCCAATTCTAGATCTGAGGGCATTCTTGGTCTTTTTCCATTTATTATATAAGCCTTGTATTTCTCTTATTTGGAAATTAATGAGAAGAAAAAAAAGTTGAATGCCCAAGGAGCAACCTGCGCCCCCTTCCCCTCTCTTCTGGTTCCCTCCTCCTCAAGCCCCAATTTTAGAGTGTTTATCCCTTCTATCCCCTCCCCTCTATCTCTGATCTTCATCTCTGGTGCCGCCGCCGCCGTTCGTGCCGCCATCGAGCCGCCGCGAAGCCATCTCCGAGGTGCCGTCCAAGGTTCTGTCATGCTGGACAGAGATCCACTACAAGAATTTCAGCTCTCAACTCCGACATCTTCTGGAGCTAAAATTCTCAGGGTTGGTTCTTACCTTGATTCCCCATCTCCACACAAAAATTCACATCCAAAACTTTTCTTTTGCTATTTTTACATTTTCGGTCTTCAAGTCCTCCCAGATCTGTCAGCTTTCTGTTCACTATGACAGCAAGTCTGAGTTCATCAACTTCGACCATCTGAATGATTTTTACTTGAATTACCAAATTTACTATAGGTTCTGTCCACCATCCCCTCCATCCACAAATTTTCGTGGAATTTCTAAAGACCTCCACTTATTTTCTAAAAATCCTCTTCAGATCCAAAATAGTTCTATCTTCATCAGTCCTGATCCGACCACAGTCCAGTATAAAATCTCCATAAAATTCAATTCTCCACAAAACCCTTCATAAAAATTACTCCCGTCTTACTTGCTTATTTCTCCACAACTTTCACGAAGAGCACGAGGTCTGAATCTCAGATCTACTCTACGGTCAACGGCAGTTCTCAGGAAACTTCCCTGCTGCCCTGAGATTTCAGGCTATGTCCAACAACAACTTCAAAAATCGACTAAGACTAGATCTGTGCAGATCCAATTAATATCTCTGGCCCTAGATCAAAGTACTTCGAAAGAGCTTTCCGACGTCAGGATTGATCGTAGCAGCCGATCTCGCCAGATCGCGCGCCTGAAAACAGAAGCAGCAGATCCGTGGGCACTCTTTCCGACCGGTGCCGATCGGAGCCGCCCGGCCTCCGGCCGGCGAACCAGCGTGCCGCCATCCCAGGAAGTGCTTCCCCAGGCGTCCCCATCACAGTGGTGACACCCCGGTCCCACACGGCCCCACCGACCAGTGCGTGGGCCCCACAACCAGCAGCATACGCCGTCCGAACCGTTCCGACGGGGTGATCAAGTGCAGCCCGTCAACCCGACATCGGTCCTCCCGAGCCCACTTGTGTTGCCCTTTACCTCCCTGCGTGGAGTGGGTGATATTTCATTGCTATAATTTAATTAATTACTATTATCGGGAGTTACCGAATTCGGCTGGGATCGTCTTTCCCACGCCGAGAGCGTGGAGGTATCGTGTTCTCTCCCTTGCTCGGCACCTTGTTTTATTCATATATATTTCATATGCCGCTGCTAGAGGGCATGATAGGGTAATTAGCTTGCTTCATATTATTACATTACCGCTACTGCGAGAGAGAGTGAGACCGTCCCGTGACCCGATCTGGGCACGAAGGTGTGAATTGACCACCCTAGCTCTTGTCGGTTTCTCAACCATGCACATCCGATGCTTCCCTCGTTAAGGGACAATCACGAGCTCGTCTAGAGTCCGAGGATCGCATTCCAATTGGAGTCGAATGCGTGGTCCGTCCCGCATCAATTTGGTATCAGAGCGAGTTTGAGTCTAGGGTGTTTAAAACAAAAAAAAGGGTGTCATTTGCGTCTAGTCATCGTCTAAGTCGGTCTAGGTTACATTTGTATCCCTTTACTTGATATATTAAAAGGTGTTGTCCGAACGTTAGGCTACGCCTATCGGGAAGGCCGCACACTTGCGCGAGTGATCTTCGGATCGATTAACTCCGCCACGTGCCGAATTTTGGTTAAGTCTAGGTGCATCATCTTTGTTTTAGTCCGTGCGTTTGCATGCCCACTCGTAGAGGTACACAGTACTCACCCCCACCACCACCTATGGCAGATCCCCGAGCCCCTAGCCTCGATGCGTCGTCGGTGGCCGAAATGTTCCAAGCCCTTATGGGAGAAATGCGAGGGTTGAATACACGCATGGATGGGTTAAGTACTCGAATGGATAGAATGGACGGGTTGAGTACGCGGATGAATGGCTTAGGTACCCATCTGGAAGAAAGCATGAAGGTCTTAGAGGATAAGGCCGTCGAGTCGGACCAGTCCGTTCAGGGCCTGGTAGGGAGAGTTGCCACCTTAGAGTGAGCCCCAGCCGAGGTACCCCCGAGAGCTCCAGTTGAGGCACCCCCTCCGCCTACACAAGGTCAACCGGAGCCGGTTCATCATCCCGCGATTCCAAGGGTTCAAGGGGTAGATGTTAGGAGGCGTGAAGTCCTCGAGGTGCATGACTGTGAGTCCGATAACGAGCATCGGGGATATGGTCATGATCGTCGCCCTACACGGCGTACCCACGACCAAGATATGGATGAACGGGCCCTTAGGACCGTTCGGGCAGACCCTCCCACCTTTGACGGGTCCTTAGACCCGAAGATCTATCTTGAATGGGAGGCTGGCATGAACCGATATTTTGAGTGGTTCGAGATGTCGGACCAACGGAAGGTCAAGTTTTCCAGGATGAAACTCTTAGGCCAAGCACAAACCTATTGGAGGAACATGGAGAACCTATTGTTTCATCGTCATGAGCCTCCGATCGATACTTGGACCGAGATGAGGGAAAAGCTTAGGAAGAAGTACCTCCCTACCTCCTACCGCCAGCGTCTCATAGAGAGGTGGCAAAGTCTCACCCAAGGAGATCGATCCATCTCTCATTACATCGCCGAGTTCGATGAATACTACTTGCGATGTGATGCCACGGAGGAAGACTCCCTTACCGTCTTCCGATTTCGGCGTGGTCTACGGCCGCACCTACGGTATGAGCTTCTCCGCCGCAAGATGGACAAGTTGGAGGATGCATACCAAGTTGCTCTCGAGATGGAGCAATTCGAGGGAGAGTTCGAGTCTATTCCACGGTGGGGCTCCGCTCCTTCCCGTAGTGTTGATTCACGTGGCTCCTTAGGTTCATACCCGAGGGGACCCATGGCTCGTCCTCATGAGCCCGCCCGTCAGGAGCACTTCGCTCCTAGACCTCGACCTCCCCCACCACGGGATCTACCTCCACCCCAACCATCGGCACCCATAGCCCGTCCTCTGGCACCGGCACCCCCACCACTGTTGCCCACGGCACCTACACCTCCACCCTTGTTGCCTACACCCCCTGCCCATCGGGAGGATAAGGGTAAGGCCCCTCTTATCAGAGAGAGCAGTAGGTCACGGCTGCAGTGTTTCCATTGTCATGGGTTTGGCCACATCGCCAGCCAATGTCCCACTCGTGCCACACTAGCCCTAGGGGTTGAAGAGGCCTCGCCTTTTGGGCTCGAGATTGTTGACTATGAGGCCGATCCGGAACTCGCCGCTGAGCATGAAGCTCAGGAGCTTGCCGCAGCTCAGGATGCAGTCACCTAGTGGGGATGATGTTACCACCTTCAGTCTAGGGTCATGCATGAGGCAGTCTATTTCTTTGTGTGGTTTGTTTTGTGTGGTGTGTTTTTAAGTGGTTTGTTTGTGTGGCTTGAGGTTTGTTAAGTGCATGGTGAGTCTGCATGTGTCTTGTGCAAGCTCGTTGTCGATCTCTTATGAGTGAGAGGCGAGTAGACCCGCTTGATGAGTATGGCATTAGTTCTACATCTATGCCCTGGATCTAGTCACCTACAGGGACCCAGCGGTGATTCCTAGTGAGTCTTCGAGCCGCCTCCTCTCATTTGAGAGTGCCCCACCCGGAGTGTCAACCTCTAGCCTCGTTCCTACAACAGCTTGTGCATATCGAGTATATACGGAATGAGCATCTGACGGTCACAAGGAGTGGAGCGTACCCGCGTTACTTGGCACGGTGACGGATCCGCTGGAGCGACTCGAGCAGCCGTACCCCTACTCGACGGGGTCGAGTTCTTCCCACCCAGGGAGAATTGATGGGAATCAACTCCGAGCATGTACATTTTATTTTTGTATTTGTGTCCTTTTATTAATTTTTATATCCTGGGGGAAGTAGATTCACAAATGTAAGGCTTTATGAGCCTATTTGTTCTTCCTTAGGATTGTGTGGGTTTATGTGCAAAATGCCAGTAGGACTTACAAGGGGGCCCCCACTCCTTCCCCATTGGTCAACGTCATCCATGTGGGGCTGGTCAAAAGCCAAGGTGGCATCTAGAAGGTTGGACTAGTCAATTAGACACATGGGGGGACAAGTTTGTTAAAAGGTCAAGGGTAGGCCACCTACCCCCCTTGGTCAAGGGCCCCCCCATTTGGAATTAATTAGGATTTTCCTTTTTTTATTTTGTTTGAATCAAATGTGATGTCCTTTATTTGCCCCTCCCAATTCTAGATCTGAGGGCATTCTTGGCCTTTTTCCATTTATTATATAAGCCTTGTATTTCTCTTATTTGGAAATTAATGAGAAGAAAAAAAAGTTGAATGCCCAAGGGGCAATCTGCGCCCCCTTCCTCTCTCTTCTTGTTCCCTCCTCCTCCAGCCCAAATTCTAGAGTGTTCATCCCTTCTATCCCCTCTCCTCTATCTCTGATCTTCATCTCTGGTGCCACCGCCGCCGTTCGTGCCGCCATCGAGCCGCCGCGAAGCCATCTCCGAGGTGCTGTCCAAGGTTCTGTCCTGCTGGACAGAGATCCACTACGAGAATTTCAGCTCTCAACTGCGACATTTTCTGGAGCTGAAATTTTCAGGGTTGGTTCTTACCTTGATTTCCCATCTCCAAACAAACATTCACATCCAAAATCTTTCTTTTTCTATTTTTACATTTTCGGTCTTCAAGTCCTCCCAGATCTGTCAGCTTTCTGTTCACTGTGACAGCAAGCCTGAGTTCATCAACTTTGACCCTCTGAATGATTTTTACGTGAATCACCAAATTTCCTAGAGGTTCTATCCACCATCCCCTCCATCCAAAAATTTTCATGGAATTTATAAAGACCTCCACCTATTTTCTAAAAATCCCCTTCAGATCCTAAATAGTTCTATCTTCATCAGTCCTGATCCGACCACAGTACAGTATAAAATCTCCAGAAAATTCAATTCTCCACAAAACCCATCATAAAAATTACTCCCGTTTTCCTTGCTTATTTCTCCACAACTTTCATGAAGAGCACGAGGTCTGAATCTGAGATCTAACCCATGGTCAATGGCAGTTCTTAGGAAACTTCCCTGCTGCCCTGAGATTTAGGGCCATGTCCAACAGCAACTTCAATAATCAACTAAGGCAAGATCCGTGCAGATCCAATTAATCTCTCTAGCCCTAGATCGAAGTACTTCGAAAGGGCTTTCCAACGATACCTTTTGTTCTTCGATCCGACATCAGGATTGATCGTAGCAGCCGATCTCGCCGGATCACGCGCTTGAAAATAGAAACAGCAGATTCGTGGGCACTCTTTCCGACCGGTGCTGATCGGAGCCGCCCGGCCTCCGGCCGGCGAACCAGCACACCGCTATCCCAGGAAGCGCTTCCCCAGGCGTCCCCACCACAGTGGTGCCACCCCGGTCCCACACGGCCCCACCGACCAGCGCGTGGGCCCCACAACTAGCAACATACGCCTTCCGAACTGTGCCGACGGGGTGATCAAGTGCAGCCCGTCAACCCGAGATCGGTCCTCCCGGGCCCACTTGTTTAGCCCTTTACCTCCCTGCGTGGAGTGGGAGATATTTCATTACTGTAATTTAATTAATTACTGTTACCGGGAGTTACCGAATTCGGCCGGGATCGTCTTCCCCACGCCAAGAGCGTGGAGGTATCGTGTTCTCCCCCTTGCTCGGCACCTTGCTTTATTCGTATATATTTCATATGCCGCTGCTAGAGAGCATGATAGGGCAATTAGCTCGCTTCATATTATTACATTACTGCTGCTGCGAGAGAGAGCGAGACCGTCCCGTGACCCAATCCGGGCACGAAGGTGCGAATTGACCACCCTAGCTCTTGCCGGTTTCTCAACCGTGCACGTCCGACGCTTCCCTCGTTAAGGGACAGTCACGAGATCGTCTAGAGTCTGAGGATCGCATTCCAATTGGAGTCGAGTCCGTGGTCCATCTCGCATCACATATGCACAGCTGAGGGTCCTTGCAGAGCACCTCTCCCGCACCCTACTAGCTTTCGGCTACCCCATGGAGGACTGGGTGCAGCGGGTAGTCTTGCTCCTGAGGCATGTGAACAGGAGGGAATTCATGGGCCGCAGCTTGCTAGATCAAATGGCGGCAGCAAAACTTGAAAGGATGGAGTGCTAGGCCGCCCTCCAATCACTGTGAGGGACTGCCCAGCAGATGCGAGATGCCGCTGATGATTCTGGCCAACACCGAACTTTCTTGAAGAATCGGATAGCTGAGCTTCACACCGATCTTGATCGAGCTGAGGTGGAATTAGCATTATCTGACCAACTATGGGTCCAACATACGGAGGCAGCTGAGCTGGCAGAAGGGCAAGCCGCGTCCCTTGAGGAGAAGTTGGCACGAATGCGGGATGAGGAAGACCGTCTACAGGAGCTGGCCCGCTTCTCATATCTAGGGTCGCCAGAATTCGAGGACATCTTCCGCCGTTCGCTGCAATAGCCTTGTCATTTTATCCCCCTCTCCCTTTTTTGTAGCTTTCACGTATTCCGGGGGATTTATGCCCCGAATAACATGTATCCCCCTTTTGTTATTTGAATGGAAACTTTCGTTCCCTTACTTTGCACATCGGCCTGCTGAATGGATCTATCTAATCCGGAGTATATCAGTCGCTAGAGTAGGAGAGCGCTCGCACCTTTAGGGAAGGGTCGAGGGGTTCGCTCCACCACAACACAACTTTTCCTCGGGACTATTGATCCGTCTGAGCCAAGTATCGGGAAATAGGGAGGGAAGGTTGAAGGACCGCCAAGGGTCGAATGATAGGAATAGGGGTTTATTTGTGGATTTTGCCGGAGGGGGCAAATGTTCATGGTAGAGGGAAAATTTGCTTATAGACATGGGCATGCGGTCTGGGTTGAAAGGAAATACCGACCAATCTCGTCGATGATGACGAAGGTCAGTGGTGACTCATCTATCGACATCGGGTAGACACCTGATGCAAGGTAGGCAAATCCCGAGTTAAGGGTGTATCGACCGGTCCTGCCGATGGTGACAAGGACCCAAAAGGGTAGACGGGTCTGTCGATGGTGGCAAAGACCCGAAGGGGTAGACGGTCTTGCCGATGATGACAAGGACCGAAAAGTAGTGAGCGATCTTGCCGATGGTGACAAGGGTCGAAGAGGGTAGCGACCGATCTTGTCGATGGTGACAAGGGTCGAAAATGGTAGCGACCGATCTTGTCGATGGTGACAAGGGTTGCAAAGGGTAGCGACCGATCTTGCGAAAGGTGACAAGGGTCGAAAAGGGTAGTGACCGATCTTGCCGATGGTGACAAGGGTCGAAAAGGGTAGCGACCGATCTTGCCGATGGTGACAAGGGTCGAAAAGGATAGCGACCTATCTTGCCAATGGTGACAATGGTCGAAAAGGGAAGCGACCGATCTCGCCGATGGTGACAATGGTCGAAAGGGTAGCGACCGATCTTGCCGATGGTGACAAGGGTCGAAAAGGGAAGCGACCGATCTTGCCAATGGTGAAAAGGGTCGAAAGGGTAGCGACCGATCTTGCCGATGGTGACAAGGGTCGGGAGGATAGCGACCGATCTTACCGATGGTGACAAGGGTCGAGAAGGTTAGCAACCTATATTACCGATGGTGACAAGGCTCGGAAAGGGAAGCGACCGATCTTGTCGATGGTGACAAGGGTCGAAAAGGGTAGTGAGCTGTCACGCCCCATACTCGATACCGTCGAGGTATTGTCCGCTTTGGCCTTCCGGCCTCACGGTTTTGTCCCTTTCTAACAATGATCGGCTCCAGAATGGAGGACTTCCCGGGCAGGTCACCCATCCCAGTGGATAAGATCCCAAAGTTCCAATCTTTTTGGGAGTTCTTTGACTCACGGAACTTGCAGCATGTAACGGTCGCTCGATAAACCGTCACATTAACCGTGACGCGCCATCAATAGACCGTCAGACACCTGATGTTCTGTCAACCCGAGACAGAATAGGACTTGTCAATTTTACTTATTATTAAGCCTAGTTCTCTAAGTTTAAACCTGTTAAAGTGATCTTGGAATTATTCAATCGTTCATGATAGGTATTGCATGATTTTGGCATCTTAATATCATTTTAAAGATATGTTAATTTCATGACCAAAAATCTATAGTTTTGTATTCTAAATCATGGTTTTACATAATGCATTGACGGAGTTTTTATCGTGATTTAGACATGGATACACATTCTATCTCTATCTATAGAGTCATTTCTATAAGTACATGGCACATATTCTGGTATGTTGTCCATTAGTTCACTTTGCACTATAGGAACATTATTCTTGGACATGAGGACCTCTCTATTAGATATTCCTTCCAATGGACTAGGAAATCTTGTTTCAAGGCCTCCGTAATTCTCCGCGAGCCTGGGATTCCCACTAGGACGCCGAGTTGGTTGTACCCTTAAAGCCCATTGATTAGAGTACACTATCGATGTTTTCTGGTTATCAGTAGTGTAACGGCTCTATATTGGACCGTCAGGCAATGTAACGGCCCAATATAAGACCGTCACATTCATCTGAGTTCGATTGCTTGATTCTGGTCTCAGACTACTGTAACGGCCTAATCATGGACCGTCACACAATGTAACGGCCCAATGAATGACCATCACATTTCTCTGAGTCTATTTGATCGTTCTGAATTTGGATCATTGTAACGGCCCACTACTGGAGCGTTACATGATGTAATGGCCCAGTAAACGACCGTCACTTTCTTTAAGTACTTAACCCAAGGTTTGACCCAAGGGTTGATATTCCAAAGGTTCTAGATGGACTCATGATAGTCTAGAACTTATAATATTGATCAAGAAACTTAATATAATGATTGGAAAGAGAAAAGAATGTACTGTTATGCTATCGATTTGTTTCCATGAGCATGACATTGTTTAAATCTTTTTCTTGATCTCGCTTACTCTAAATTGAAGCATTCATTCATTGATTGTTGTTATCATGAGTTCTTGACCTTATTACATTCTTGGCCATGCTTTATTGTTACACTCATGGAAGTAGCTTGATTTATACGTGAAGATGCAGTTCGGACGCTGATTGTGTCCAAGGGCTCTATGCTAGTCCCCAAGGCTGATTGCCGAAAACATACTATTTTATAAACCATGGGGTATGATGCTACTGGCGTCACATTGCGCTGGGAGTACTTTCTTTATAAATAAGTGAAATCCATGAGCACTCATGAAAATCTAGTGAATTGCTACATGATTGACATTCTCGTGCGTAACCTTTATGGTTATGAAAGTGAAAGTGAAAGTGCATTCTCGATACATTCTTGTTCATGAAAGGCCAAACATCATGTTCTTGTTACATTCATTATTGTTCATTCTTGTTCACTCTATCTTACATGATTATCGTGTTACTTTGGTTTAATCGCATGATATTCGCATTCACATGATTTTGCCTTACTTCTTTAGAGCTAAAATGTTAATTACTTTAATAGTGCCTTCATGTTGATGCGAAGATACCTACTGGGCAAGTGTGCTCATTACCTATTTCCAATCTTTTTGAGGAAATGAAAGTGAGTCGGGTTCGGATTCGGATTATTCAAGTAGCGGATCCGAGAGTGATTAAAGATGAGCGAAGACTTAGGAAGTCTATAATGTCTAGATTGAGTCAATGTAATTTTCCTATTTCTTGAGTCTAGTAGAATGAAAGATGATGGAAAGTGGTTACATTTTGAGTATTGATCATTTATGAAATAAAGTTGGAGTTTGATTAAATTCTGTGCAATTGCATTTATGTGTGTGATTGTATTGCACTCTGGTCGTTCTTACTTGCTCCCCGAGCGAGTCTTCTGCTGTAATAAAGGCTCGGGGCGTGACATGACCGATCTTGCCGATGGTGACAAGGGTCGGAAGGGTAGCGACCGATCTTGCCGATGGTGATAAGGGTCGAAAAGGGAAGCAACCGATCTTGTCGATGGTGACAAGGGTCGGAGGGGAAGCGACCGATCTTGCCGATGGTGACAAGGGTCGAAAAGGGTAGCGACCGATCTTGCCGATGGTGACAAGAGTCGAAAAGGGTAGATGGAAGTGGAATGACAAACGAGAGTAACCTCGTTACTACATCATCATCTCATTTCAATTTTTTTCTTATCATTTCATTCTTTTTTTTTCACATTACCGACTCAAGCGCCCTTTCGGGTTTTCACCGAAGTCAGCCCCCTCTTCCTTTTGCCCACTCGCCCTTTCGGGTTTTCACGTGGCGGGGTACCCGATTTTGCATGCAACGCCCTTGCGGATTTTCGCCACAGTCGGGTTATAGCCATTTTTTCCCTTGTCCTAGTTTAGGAACAAGGCCGGTGGGGTATCTCTATTTTTAACCCCATTTTTTTTGGAGAATCTAGAACATGGGAGAACTTGTCTGTTTAGGATGCTGGCTGGCCTTGTCGATGATGACAAGGGTCGGACCCTGGTTTAGTTCGTCGACATTGGTTAAATGCCGAAGCAAAGGCCATATAGTTCTTAACGAGGATGAAAGGTCTAAGTTAAGGGATAGAGGTCGACCTATCTCGCCGATGATGACGAGGCTCGAACACGGGTTTGTTCATCGACATGGGTTACATGTCGAAGCAAAGGTATGTTTATTAGCAGGGACGAAAGGTCCAAGTTAAGGTATAGAGGTCGACCGGTCTCGCCGATGATGACGAGGGCCGAACATGGGTTTATCCGTCGACATGGGTTACATGTCGAAACAAGGAGCATGTTCATTAACGAGGATGAAAGGTCCAAGTTAAGGGATAGAGGTCGACCTATCTCACCGATGATGATGAGGGTCAAACACGGGTTTATTCATCGACATGGGTTACATGTTGAAGCAAGGGTATATTCATTAACAGGGACGAAAGGTCCGAGTTAAAGGTAGGGATCAACCTATCTCGCCGATGACGATGAGGGTCGAGCACGGGTTTAGTAGGGGATCTCTGGTGGGACTTTTGATGGTTGTCCCTTGGGAGTTTCATTTGGATGAGAATAAAGAGGAACTTTTAGATTACCACTTTTATTGACCTAAGCGCCATTTCGGGTTTTCATCGAGGCCAGCCCCCTCTTGCTTTTGCCCACGCGCCCTTTCGGGTTTTCACGTGACGGGGTACCCGATTTTGCCTGCGGCACCCTTTCGGGTTTTCGCCGCAGCCGGGTTATAGCCCTTTTTGCCCTTGTTCCGAATATAGGAACAAGTCTGGCTGGGTATCTCTATTTTTAACCCCATTTTCTCCCTTTTTTTTGCTCATATAACAGAAGGACGTTAAGAGAGTCGGTTAGGACACGAAGTCTCGCGTCGAGAAAGAGGGTTTACTCGTCAGCACGAAGGCAATGCTGACGCAAGGGATAGATTTGTGCCGATTTGAGCGTAAGGCCCGCAATGGCAATGTTGTATAAAGGTCGGCTAGGACACGAAGTCTTACGCCGAGAAAAAGGTTTATTCACCAGCAAGGAGACAATGCTAACGCAAAGGATGGATCTGTGCCGATTCGGGCGTAAGGCCCGCAATGGCAAAGATGTATAAAGGTTGGCTAGGACACGAAGTCTTGCGCCGGAAAAGGGGTTTATTCGTTAGCAGGGAGACAATGCTAACGCAAAGGATGGATCTGTGCCGATTCGGGTGTAAGGCCCACAATGGCAAAGATATATAAAGGTTGGCTAAGACACGAAGTCTTGCACCGGAAAAGGAGTTTATTCGTTAGCGAGAAGGTAATGCTAAACGCAAAGGATGGATTTGTGCCGATTCGGGCGTAAGGCCCGCAATGGCAAAGATGTATAAAGGTTGGCTAGGACACGAAGTCTTGCGCCGAAAAACGCGTTTATTCGTTAGCGAGAAGGTAATGCTAACGCAAAGGATGGATTTGTGCCGATTCGGGCGTAAGGCCCGCAATGGCAATATTGTAGGTGTTATGCGAATTTGGCTAGGGCAGAGTACCACTATACTGAAGTGTGGGTAGTTCGATCAGGGCGGAGTGCCACTAGACCAAGGTAAAGGTAGCTCGGCCAGAGCAGAGCGCCACTAGGCCAAGGTAAGGTAGCTTGATCCAGGGCGGAGTGCCACTGGACCAAGATGAAGGTAGCTCGATCCAGGGCGGAGGGCCACTAGACCAAGATAAAGGTAGCTCGATCCAGGGCGGAGTGCCACTGGACCAAGGTGAGGGTAGCTCGATCAGGGCGGAGTGCCACTAGACCAAGGTAAAGGTAGCTCGGCCAGGGCGGAGCGCCACTAGACCAAGGTAAGGTAGCTCGGTCCAGGGCGGAGTGCCACTGGACCAAGAGTGGACATAGATCATTCTGGGAATGCCGGTTGAACCGTGTAATATAGTTTCAGGTGTTTCCCATTAAGGGGAGAGAACTGGATGACTCTTTTTTGATCCACAAGGACATATGTACCCCCTTCATATACTCGGTAGACGACATACGGTCCTACCCAGTTTTCAACCAACTTCCCTTTGGGGTTGGAGGTCATCACTTCCCTCTTTTTGACCATTACCATGTCTCCTTTCTTGAATTCTCGACCTTTGACCAGCTTATCGAAAGCACGGGCCATGCGAGCTTGGTAGAGTTGAATATTTTGTTGCGCACGGAGGCGCTTGCCTTCGAGCTCAGTGAGCTCTTCCAATCTTCTTTCTGCATTAGTTTGTTCACCACTGACTAGTCCATGCTGGATGGCGACTCGCAGCGAGGGGACTTCTAATTCAATCGGCACCACAGTCTCTGACTCGTATACGAGGGAGAATGGCGCGCAGCCGGTTGAGGTTTCATAGACGGTACGATAGGCCTAGAGTACCTCGTACATCTTTTCTTCCCAGCCTTTTTTATTATACTTGATAGTCTTTGCCAGCAACATGCATAGTGTTTTGTTGAAGGCTTCTGCAAGTCCATTGGCTTGAGGGTTGTAGGGGGACGATGTCCTCCAGTCGATCTTGTATTTGTCAGCTAGCCGATAAACCTTCTGGTTTTTGAAATGACTGCCATTGTCAGAGATGATCCGGCTACGAATCCTGAACCAGAATATAATGTTCTGCCGGAAGAACCTTGTAACCAATTCTCCCGTCACTTCTCTTAGTGCTACTGCCTCTGCCCATTTGGAGAAGTAATCTGTAGCTGCTAAGATGTATTTGCCCCCTGATGAAGATGCTGGCAGTGGCCCTACCACGTCCGTGCCCCACTTAGTAAATGGCCAGCTTGGTAAGGTAGGATGTAGTGGCACTGGAGGTTTTCTTGACACCTTAGCGTGCTCTTGACATTTCTGACAAGCCTTGGCGAACTTGCAGCAGTCATGAAATATGGTGGGCCAATAGTAACTCAATTTCTTTATCTCAATTTTCATCTTCGGGCCGGCCTGATGCGCTCCAGCCGAACCCGCATGGACTTCTTGCATCAGCTGTCTAGCTTCTGCTGAAGACAAGCAACGAAGTAGAACCTTTCTTCGGGCATCCGCCATTATTCGAAAAAGGGTTCCGCTTCTCATCTCGTAAGAGTCTTTGACCCTCAGGAGTTTCATTCTCTGTTCTTTCTCTCTTGAGAGCTGCTGGTGGTGAAACCACTGTAGGAGATGTTCTCGCCAATCGGGCTATTGAACCTCTTTGACGGCTATCACCTCATCCTCTTGTCCGTCGGCCAAGACCTCTGTCACACTGGGGACCTACCAGTGGTTGATCACTGTTATGTTTAGGCTTATGTCTGGCGGGATTGCCAAAGAATTAGCTAATTTAGCGAGGGCGTCCGCCTGAGCGTTCTTGCCTCGGTTGACATGCTTGATGCTGATGAAGTAGAATCTTGACATCAGGCGGGTTGCCAGCTAATGGTAGGGGAGGAGCTCTTGCTTCCGTACATCGAACTCTCCTTCCAGCTATTTTATAACTATCATGGAGTCTCAGAACGCTTCCAGCATCTGAATCCCCATGGACAGTGCAATCTGTAACCCGATTATCAGGGCTTCATACTCTGCTTCATTGTTTGTGCATGGCTTATTTATTGAGCAAGATGTGTGCACAACTTCCCTTTATGGAGACTTTAGGACTATGCCGACTCCTGCTCTGACCCTGGCTGACCCAGTGGCCGAGGTGTCAATTCTAGAAGCACCATCAAAATATAGCTGCCACAAGGAGAGCTGCACTTGAGCGGCTTCTAGGGTTTCATCTTCGGGAAGCTCCGGTTCTAGCGGACAGTCTTCTGGTACCGGGTGTTCGGCGAAGAAGTGTGCAATAGCTTGGCCCTTGACAGCCTTTCACGACACATACGAGATGTTAAACTCCATAAGGATGACCGCCCATTTGCCTAAGCGACCTTTGAGTGCCGGTTGGGACATAATATATTTCAACGGGTCCTCTTTGGATACCAGGCTGATCTCATGCGACAACATATAGTGTCGAAGCTTCTTGACTACGAAGACCAGTGATAGACATGTCTTCTCATTATAAGTATATTTCTCCTCAGTCCTGACCAGCCTCTGACTGAGGTAGTAGAGGGCTTGTTCTTTCCCTTCTTCATTATTCTAGGCCAGCATTGCCCCCAGAGAGTTGTGTGTGACTGCTATATATAATATCAGCGGCCGTCCTTTCACCGGTGCGCCCAGCACTGGAGGAGTCTTCAGATAGTCTTTCAGCTTGTCAAAGGCTGTCTGGCAATCTTCATCCCAATAAAAGGGAACGTCCTTCATCATCAATTTGTGGAAAGGCTGGCATCGCCATGACAAATTGGAAATGAACCACCGGATATAAGCTAGGCGGCCCTGCAATGATCTCAACTCGGAGAGGTTCCTTGGTGCAGGTAGCTCCTGAATTGCTTTGATCTTTGCGGGGTCTATCTCGATTCCATGATATCTGACAATGAAACCCAAGAATTTTTCACTCGATACTCCGAACGCGCATTTCATAGGGTTCATCTTCAATTCATGCTGCTTCAGTCTCTGAAAAATGATCCGGAGGTCCTGCAGATGGTCTTCTTTTCTTTTAGTCTTGACCACCAGATCATCTATGTAGCACTCGACCTTGTGGTAGAGCAATTCATCAAATATTCTGGTCATTACACGTTGATAAGTTGCGCCAGCATTCTTTAGTCTGAACGGCATCCTCCTGTAGTGACAGATGCCTTTAAGGGTTCGGAAGGTAGTGTGGACACGGTCATGCTCCGCGATCCAGATCTGGTTGTAGTCGGACGACCCGTCCATGAATGACAGGGCCTCATGGCCGGTTGTAGCATCAATCACGACTTCTGTTATTGGCACCGGAAAGTCATCCTTGGGGCCGGCTTTATTTAGATATCAGAAGTCAACACATATCCAGATCTGTTCATTCTTCTTCTACACGGGGATGATATTCGCCAGCCATGTACTGTACTGATTTTCTTCGACGAATCCCACGTCAATGAGCTTGTCGACTTCTGTACAGATTTGAGTGATGAGCTCTGGCCTCATACGCCGCGGTGGTTGCTTCACCGGCTCGGCTTTAGTACTGATCGCCAGCTCATGTTGCGAGACTGCAGGGCTCAGACCTGGCATTTCTTTGTAAGTCCAGGCAAAGCAATCCCGGTACTCTTGCAGCAGCTGGATGTACAGCTCCCGTTCTTCCGGTGATAATTGGGCACTGAGAAAGGTAGACCTAGGGTCTATCTCATCTCCCAGATTGACTTCTATCAGCTCATCGACCGTAGCTTGGCCTCCGTCTTCTATCTCCGGAGGTGCCGGCTGGAGGTCAACGAAATCTGGAATACCATCTTCGAGGTCAAGTACCTCGATTTCCTCATTTGACATCATCAGAGCCTCTAGAAGATCCTCGGCTTCATTTAATAGCGGCCGAGCATTTTGTTCTCCTGGCACATCCACCGCCGTTACAGTTTCCAAGGGCGAGAGAGCAGCTTCAGCTCTTGTAGTTGGGGTTGCAGTCGTGACAGATTGGTGACTGCTTGTTGTTGGGTTGGAACAACAACCTAGTCTTGTAGCAGAGGGTGAGGAGGTCTCGCCTTCTAGGGCAGTTGTATCTTCAATAGGAGTGGCATTCCCATTTTTGACAGGATATACCTCTTGATCGGAGCTGGTCAAGGCTTCCCGGATTGGCACAAGAGGTGCTGAGGTCATCATCAATAGGACTCTACTGGAAGGAGAGGTCCCTGCTTCTTCAACATCTTCGGCCTCGCTGCTGCTAGCCGTGTCAAATTTGGCTTGAAGGGCCGCCTCTTCGGGATAGACCTACTCCCAGCATCGGCAAGGAATTATGGCCTCCGCTTCTTGATTTTCGGTTTGAGCCGGCTCAGCATATTCAGCTTTCGCTAGGTATTCATCAAAGGTTGCCCCCAGTGGGCTATCTTTAGTAGGGTAGAAGGCGGAGATGGTGTCCACCTCATAACGCCCACTATAATAATATTCTTCCAGGGTGAAGCCCAACCCTGGGTGCTGAGAGACGCGTCTCATTTCCTTATCCAGACTTGCAGGATACCACATTTTCTGGAAAGTTTCCTTGTTTTTTATGAGATTGATTGGAGGGGATGTATTGCTTTTGGAACATCCTAGCCATCCGACCGGTTGTGAATGCCAGACCCTTGATGGAGACTGATGGATTGCTTATATCTTCGGGGAGGCAGCAGTCCGTGTCTTCCCGAGTAGGGTGCTCTTCAGCCGTGTATAACAAGCTATTGGGCCCATCTATCTGTGTCACCTCCCATGTTTTGAAAGGCTCGACAATGGGGTCATCAAGGCCGGGAATTGGCTTGGTGAGGCCGTCCGGGACTGCAATGTGGTCGTGCTGCCAACTGATCTGCACTTCATTAGCTTCGGGGTATAATGCCGAGGGTGCTATTCTGCCCACGTCCCCAGATGCTGTGATATGAGAGACCGCCTTGGGCTTGACATATCCACGTGGTGGTGGTGGATACCAATTGTCGCCGGATGCGCCTCTTAATGCCCCCATAGGGGTCTTAGCTTCAGAAGTCTTCTGAGAAGGCCCCGCATATAGGTTGGCGTCCGCCAAGTGACATTCAAATACCTCGAATGGGTGGAGGTCAGGAAATATCATCTCCTCTTTCCCTTGGAAGCTGTATTTGATGCATTGGTGGAGCGTAGAGGGCGCCACCATATTTTCATGCAGCCATGGGCGGCCGAGAAGCGCCTTGTACGAGGTGCGGGAGTCGATGACATGGAATTGCACCGTCGTAGTGAAATCTACCAGGGCAAGTGTGAACTCTGCCACCCCCATCGACACTTCACATTTTTGATTGAAGCCGGTGATACACATATCCCCGACCTTCTCAAGATGCACATTGAAGTGGTGCTTTTCGTAGATTCTGTAGGGTAAAATATTGACAGCTGCATCGGGATCAACCAGAATTCTGTTTAGCTCCCTTCCGTTCAGGTGCCCCTTCATGTAAAGTGGCTTGTTGTGGCTGATGGTAGGTAACAGCATATCCTCTAGAGTGAACGTCATGATAGCTTCCGGCATTGCTTCAACCAAGCAGGTCTCAAAATGAGCAGGCATTTGCAGAGTAATGATGATCGCCTGTCGAGTCTCTTCACTCAAAGAGAGGATCTCCCAGATTGTAAATCGAGCAGGGAGCTTCTTGAGTAGCTTCATTATGCGGCTCCTAGCTCGGACATTGGAAAGCTTCATCTCCTCAACCCACCTGGGCTTGGGAGAGTCTTGAGTTGCGGCCCCTGACGAACCTGCTTCATCTGCCTCTGACTCGGCACCTTTCTGGCTAGCACCGGATCCTTGGTGTTCTTCATTAGCTACTGCCGGGTAAGCTCCATCTGCATTCGGAGCTTCGATAGGTTGTGCTAGCTGTGGGTGAACCTCCCCGGGTGCAAGGTTATCCTCCTGGCAAGGCTGCTTCCCCTTAGACATCTTCATGAATTCAAGAAATGAAGGGACTGCCTTGCCCCCACTCTTGTTATATAGGCCTGGCAGAGGAGGGATCTGGACTCCCTTGATCTTCGGCGGAGGTGTCTTGTAGGGCTGCTCTCCCTTGAACATGATGTTGTGGTTGGGTGGCGGCTGGCGCCCCCATTTTCGGCCTGACCGGGTTGCATGTGTAGTAGTTGCGGCCTCGGCCCTGCCTACCCCAATAGGGGGCGTGAAGCAAATTTCCTCTTCTTCCTCCTCTCCGGGCAGGTTGAAGAGCACTGATAGAGCATTGCAGGAGACAACCTGCACTTTATCGGCCTTAGCGGCCTTTCTTTTCTTCTTCTTCTGTTTCTTCTTCTTCTTTCCTTCAGCGGGCGCCTGCCCCCAGAACATACTGCCCTCCTTATCGGATGCTGCATCAGCTTCTTCCTTTTGCTCGAGTGAGAGCTGCTCCAGTTCTTGCCATGGGACATGGTCCCGCACCAGCAAGGGCTTCAATTCAGGCTACACATACTCATCTAGCCCCTCAATAAGGTTCTGTAGTCGGCAGATCCCAGGACTAGTTTCCTTGACCACCGACAGCAGAGTCTGTTTCCTCAGATTACGTGTATGTATCCTGATGACTGCAGGTGGAGTGGTCCACACGGGTGCTGCCACCGGCGGAGCAGGTCGTGG
Source organism: Amorphophallus konjac (assembly GCA_022559845.1). Lineage (NCBI taxonomy): Eukaryota > Viridiplantae > Streptophyta > Magnoliopsida > Alismatales > Araceae > Amorphophallus > Amorphophallus konjac. Next base: position 339,550,535 of record CM040126.1, on the reverse strand, counting down.
TGCAACACCATGGATATGTGCCCCCACTTTCGGGCGAGATTCCCTCTTCTTTCTATGCTTCATAGGGACCTGCTGCAATCCCTACTGTTCTTTCACGGGCTCCAAGAAATGAGTTTCATAGGTGCTCCGCGTACTTGCTTCAGAGATCTTCTCGTGTATAGGGAGATCATATTGACTCCTGCCCTCCTCAGAGGGGCTTCATGTGGTTGAGGAGGGTCCACTTTGTACTCTCCCTACTCTATTTCATCTTTCTTCACCATCCCTTCGATGATGTCCTTGAAAACATAGCAGTCTTCGATTGGATACCCTAGCATCAGGTGGTAGGGGCAGAATCTTGGACTGCCTTTCCTCTTCAGGTCCTCCAGCCTCTTCGGCTTCGGCAGGGTGACCACGCCATACTCTGTTACCCAGTCGAACCAAATCCTGGTCTTGTCCTTCGGAAAGGAGTAGGCTTTCTTCATATTGTCCCGCAGCGAGGGACCTTCCTTGCCGTCCGGGGCTTTTGTAGGCTGTGCGGCGACTACCTTCTTACCTTTATCTTTCTGTTGTTCGAACACCTTGACGTCAAGAGCGTTTGCTTCTTTAGGCGCCTGGCGCCGTTCCACTGCCTTGCCCTTCTAGGTTGCGCTGGCAGCTGATGTAGGGGCAGGTCTGGCCAAAAAGGCTTCCACCTCAGCCACGACATTATTTAATCGGTCAAACGACCGTATCTCCATTCCAATAATCTTTTCCAGAGCCTCCCTCCTGAGGTTCTGTTTGCATATTTGCACAACGTCCTCCTAATGCGGGGGCCCCTTGCACCTCATTCAGAGGTTCCTCCACCTCTTGATATAGTCGAGGGCTGTCTCACTTGCCCTCTACTATGTTGAGTAGAGTTCGGCCACTGTGACCTCCCTTTCTGTAGCATGGAATCTTTCCCTGAACTTCTTATGCATGTCCGACCAGTTGCTGATCGACCCGACCAGGAGGCTGGAGTACCATTCAAATGTGAGCCCCGTCAGCGAGGACTCGAAAAACTTCAGCAAGTATGACTCATCGGTGGCCAGATCACCCATGATAGTCATATGATATGCGATGTGTTCTTTTGGGGATCCCTTCCTGTGGAACTTGTCGAACTTGGGCGGCTTATTGATCCCTGGGGGAAGCCGTTTGACAACATGGTGGTGCGGACACCCGCGCGATTAAGAAGCACGATACGCCGAGCCACCGGTACCGTACGCGGAGCACCACCAGAGCCACTTCGGCGTCCATCTGGCTTGGAGATAGTCTGGAGACTCCCCCTTGAGTCTCGGTATTTATCACATTTACTGAGACTTATTTGTGTGTAATGTGTTTTTATTTGTCTTTATTTGGTTTGTAATCCGTATTGTAATAAGGGTTTATGTGCAAAATGGGACAACCCGGGTCCCACGGGCCCCCCATCCCTCCTCCCATTAATCCACCTCACTCCTAGGGCCCATGTAGGGTCAGTCAACATTTCAAATGTGGGCTTCTAGAAGCGTGGGCCAAGTGGGGGGACAAGTGTGCTTAAGGGTCAAGGTTGGCCACCAACCTTAACCCCATGGTCAAGGGGGCACCCCCCCTCACCATCACCCTATTTTAATTATTGTAAAATGTGTGTAGAACTAATTAGTTCTACTCCTTTTTTTATTCCCCAAAATCCTAGATCTAGGGGTAATTTGAGTCTTTTGCGATTCCATATAAGTACCATGTATTAAACATTTTAGTGGAATTAATGCATAAGAATTGTGGAATTTTGTTGGAAGCAGCCTTGACCGCCCCTCTCTCTCTCTCTCTCCCCTCTCCCCCCTTGCAGCTGGGAAGGCTATATTCTGGTGGTGTGAAGCCACCCCTATCAGTTCCGGTGATCGCCGCCGCCGCCACGAGCCGCCATCGCACCACCACGGTTGCTACCGGTGTTCTGTCCATCCAGGATAGAGGTGCCTTCCACGAATTTCTGATCTCCACCCTGACGTGTTCTTGAGCTGAAATTTTCAGGAGGTGTTCCCGAGGTGTTCCCCACGATCCAAAAATATTGGTTGCTCATAAATCTTCCATCTCATAATTTTCCATTTTCGTCCATCTTTCCCCTCTAGTTCTGCATGTTTTCAGTCCAGATCCATAGCTGCCCTGTGTTTACAGTATTCGGACAACTTTTTGATTTTTCCAGGAGCTCCCAAATTTCTTGGGAGTTCCATACACCAACCCCTCCATCCCCAATGTTTCGTGGAATTTCTTGCGACCATCTCATATTTTCTAAAATTCGTCTTCAGATCCATCTATAATTCTATCAGCCAGTTTCCAGATCCGACCACCCGTCAGTGTTAAAATCCTAACAAATCGTAACCTCCACCAATCCTTCCACAAAAAATATTACCGTTTTCCTCTCTTTCCCCTCCACAACTTTCATGAAGAGGTTGAAGTCTGATTCGAAGGTTTTCTTCATGGTCAAAGGCAGTTCTCAGGAAATTGCCCTGCTGTTCTGAGAGTTCGGGTACTGTACAACAGAAACTTCAAAATTCAACAAAGTCCAGATCCGTGCAGATCCAGATCCTCTCTCAGGGCCTAGATTGAAGGACTTCAAGAGAGCTTTCCAACGGTACCCCCTGTGCCTCGATCCGACATCAGGATCGGTCGCAGCGGCAGATCTCGCCGGAGCACGCGCTGGAAAATAGAAGCTTCAGTCCGTGGACAATAATTCCAAAGTGTAGAGATCGGAGCCGATCAGCCTCCGACTGGTAGTTCAGGCCGATCGCCGTCCAGGGAGGCGTGCCACCAGGGGTCCCCATTACAGCGGGCCCCACCCCAGTAGACCCGGAGGATAGCGCCGTCTGTGGGCCCCACGGACCCGTAGATCGCGCCGTCCGGACAGCACCACAAACGCGTGTTTGGCACCGCCGGGCGACATCAAGATGCTGCCCATCAACCCAATTGTCGTGATTCCCGGGCCCCACATGTGACCTTTTACCTCCCTGTGTGGAGTGGGTCAAGTTATTGTACCGCTGTTATAATTTATTAACCGGGAGTCTGCGATTGGCCGGGGTTGTCTTCCCCACACCGGGTGCGTGGAGGTAACGATCGTAACTTCTTGGCATTACATTACTTAGCTAGTATAGGGTCGTATGCCACTGCCGAGAGTGATAGGTACTAGCCCGTGAGTCCATGTAGCCGCTGTGAGTGTGAGAGTGACCCGTCCCGTGGCTCGATCCGAGCACGGAAGTGAGTCAGACTACCCTTGAACTCTGCCGGTTCTTCAACCGCGCACGATCCACATTTCCCTCGCGTGGGACGATGAGTGAGCGTGCGTTTCTGTTAGCGACGTATATCCCATAGGAGCTCTTAGTGTCGGGCCTAATGTCTCTCCCATCGTATGTTGCTGGTCGTGTCCGCATTTAGAGTCCGAGGTCCATACCAGTTAGAGTCGGTCCCCGTGTCCGTCCCGCATCAGTTTGGTATCACAGCGAGTCGAGTCTAGGGTAGTCGTTGCATAAGTCTTGCACGGTCTAAGTCGAGTCTAGGATCATCATTATTTTCAAAACAAAAAAAAAGAGTGTTTTAAAATTGCATTTCATCTCGATAATCTGGTTTCTTAAAAGGTGTTGTCCGAACGTTAGGTTATGCCTATCGGAAAGGCCGCACACTTGCGGGAGTGATCTTCGGATCGATTAACTCCGTCGCGTACCGGATATTGGTTTAGGTTTAGGTGCATTAGTCGATGTTTGAATTAGTCTGTGTCTCCTAGTCCGTCTATCTTTGCATGCCCACCCGTCGAGGTACCCAATACTTGCCACCACCACCTATGGTGGATTCCCGGGCCCGTAGCTCCGATGAGTCCTCGATGGCCGAGATGTTCCGAGCCATTATGGAACGTCTTGACACGCGTATGGATGGCCTTAGTACGCGTCTAGATGGAGTAGGGACGCGTCTAGAAGGGCGGATGAAAGCCCTCGAGGATCGGGCCGAAGCTTCGGACTAGTCCATCCAGGGTCTTGTTGAGAGGATAGCCGTCCTTGAGAGGGTCCCAACAGCGGCGCAACCCGCGCCGACGAATGGCCAACAAGAGTCGGCTCAGCAACCTGTTGTGCCAAGAGCTCAGGCGGAGATTGTTGGGGGACAACAGGTGCATGTGGTGGATGAATATACATCTGACAATTAACAAGGGGGTTACGGTCGTCGGAATCAACGACGGAATCGTGATGACGATGATGACGATAGTATTCTTAGGGGTGTGCATGCAGACCCTCCCACTTTTAGCAGGTCCTTGGACCCTAAGGTGTATTTAGATTGGGAGGCCGGCATGGACCGGTACTTCGAGTGGTTTGAGATGACGGACCACCGAAGAGTCCGATATGCGAAGATGAAGCTGCAAGGGCAGGCCCAAACTTATTGGACCAATGTGGAGAGCCTACTCAATCAGCGACGTCAACCCCAAATTGGTACTTGGGATGATATGAAAACCAAGTTGAGGGAGAAATACCTTCCTGCTTCATATCGCCAACGTCTCATAGACAAATGACAAAGAATCTCCCAAGGGAACCGATCCGTGACCGAGTACACCGCCGAGTTTGGCGAGTATTACTAATGGTGTGGAGTCACGGAAGAGAGCACCATGACTATATCACGCTTTCGAAGAGGTCTGCGACCCAATTATCAATATGAACTCTTTCATTGCAATGCGACCACTTTGGAGCAGGCGTATCAGGTTACTCTCGAATTGGAGCAATTCGAGGCCGAGTTCGAGTCACCCCATCGGTTGGGCTCCTTTCCCTTATGTAGTGTCGAGCCCCGTGGCTCATCTGGCACGTATCCGAGGGCCGCCATGGCTCGACCTTAGGAGCCCGCTCGCCCCGAGCCCTTTGCTCCTAGGCCTCGCCCTCCACCCCCGAGGGACCTTCCTCATCCCCAGCATCTTACGGCACCCACAGCCCGACCACCGGCACCCGCACCTCCTGCACGTCCTTTGTTGCCTACACCTCCTATCCGTCGGGAGGATAAAGGGAAAGGACCCATGATTGGGGAGCCTAGTGGATAACGGCAGCAGTGTTATCGCTGCAATGGGTTTGGCCATTTCACCAACTAGTGTCCCACCCGCCCATCTCTTATCATTGGGGACACAAAGGCCGAGGATACCACCCCTGCGTGCCTCGAGTTAGTCACCTATGAAGCCGATCGAGAGTTAGCTGACGAATACTATGAGATTAAAGGTGACGGCTTGGATGCCCCACATGCCGATGATGCCCACGTTGGGGTCTTCAGGTGTATTCTCACCCAGCCACAGGCCAGTGATGACTGGAGTCAGACCACTATTTTTCATACCTTCTGTAGGCTGGGCAAACATGTGTGTAAAGTGATCATCGATAGCGGGAGTTGCATCAATGCAATCTCCACGGGTGCTGTCGCCCGTCTTGGTCTTACACCCGTGGATCACCCTAGCCCCTATCGTGTATCATGGGTGGATTCCACCTCCATTCCGATCAGGCTGCGGTGCTTGGTCCCACTGCAGTTCTATGCCTACTGTGACGATGTATGGTGTGATGTCCTACCCATGGAGGTGGGCAACATTATTTTGGGTAGGCCGTGGTTATTTGATCGGGATGCCACACTCCATGGCCGGTCGAACACATGTACCTTTGACCATGATGGCCAACGGATTACTCTCCAACCCCATCGGCCCAAGAGCCCTTCAGTAAGGGGTCCCACTGGCCCTAGTACTCCGGAGACTTCCATTCCCGGGCCCAGTACCCCGTCCCCAGCTCGGGCTCTGACCGTTACATCTGGCCCAGGCGAGCCCTCGACGAGGAGATTGATGTTGATTAGCTCCCAGGAAATGGAGCAGGAGGCTAGTCGGGCTACCCCGTGTTTGCTATTGCGGTCCGAGAGGTAGAGAGAGACTCCGAGGGTGAACTCCCACCCGATGTCATTCCCATTCTGCAGGAGTTTGCTGATATCTTTCCCGAGGAGCTTCCCGAGGGACTCCCACCTATGCGGGATATTCAGCATGCCATCGACCTTATTCCGGGCTCTTCATTGCCCAACATTCCTCATTATCGCATGAGTCCCACGGAACATGCCGAGCTAAAATGGCAGGTCGATGAGTTGATGCAGAGAGGATCTGTTCGGGACAGCATGAGTCCATGTGCTGTACCCGCTTTACTCGCCCCGAAGAAGGATGGCACGTGGAGAATGTGCATTGATAGCCATGCCATCAACTAAATCACTGTGAAGTACAGGTTCCCTATTCCCCGTCTGGATGACATGCTAGACATGATGGCTGGTGCCACCATCTTCTCAAAGATTGATCTTAAGAGTGGCTACCATCAGGTGAGGATTAGGCCAGGTGATGAGTGGAAGACCGCATTCAAGACCAAGGATGGTCTATATGAGTGGTTGGTCATGCCTTTTGGGTTGACCAATGCCCCTAGCACATTCATGCGACTCATGACTCAGCTCCTTCGACCATTCATTGGAGTCTTTGTGGTTGTGTATTTTGATGATATCCTTATCTATAGTCGCACCACGGGGGACCACTTAGACCACCATCGGCAGGTCTGTCTTCTTCTTAGGCGAGAGCAGTTGTTCGCGAACCCACAGAAGTGTGCCTTCATGACACCTCAGCTTACCTTCTTGGGTTTTATTGTGTCTAGTACTGGGGTCTCCGCCGATCCGGAGAAGGTCTGGGCCATTGTTGAGTGGCCGGAACCCCGTACGGTTCATGATGTTCGCAGCTTCCATGGCCTTGCGACGTTCTATCGTCGCTTCATCCTCGGATTTAGCTCCGTCACCGCCCCGATCACGGATTCTATCCGAAAGGGCACATTTGTTTGGACGAAGGCCGCAGCTGCCGCCTTCAAGGACATCAAGGAGCGCATGACCCAGACACCTATCCTTCGATTGCCTGATTTCTCGAAGGTGTTTGAGGTCTCTTGTGATGCGTCGGGTGTGGGAATTGGAGGAGTCTTGAGTCAGGAGACCCACCCGGTCGCATATTTCAGCGAGAAGCTGAATGACGCGAAACTGCGATACTCCACTTATGATAAGGAATTTTACGCAGTTGTTCAGGCTCTTAGGCATTGGAGGCATTACCTATTACATCAGGAGTTTGTCTTACACTCCGATCATGAGGCTTTGAGGTACATCCATTCCCAAAAGAAGCTTAATTCGCGTCATAGCCGTTGGGTTGAGTATCTCCAGCAGTTCACCTTTGTACTTAAACATAAGGCTGGAGTGGAGAACAAGGTGGCCGATGCCTTGAGTCGGCGAGCGTGCTTGCTTACCACCATGAGTGGCGAGGTCATAGGGTTGGAAAAGATGAGAGAGACCTATGTTGATTGTCGGTCAGATTTATACCACTCTCCAGGCCGGACCCTCGAGAGATCACGATGACTATGTGCTCCAGGAGGGCTACCTCTTTCGAGGTGGAAGGCTTTGTGTTCCCCGAACTTCGGTTCGAGACTTCTTAGTCTGGGAGCTACATGCGGGAGGTCTAGCCGGCCACTTTGGTCGGAATAAGACTATTGAGGCAGTTGAGCATAGATTTTATTGGCCGAGCTTGAAGCGCGATGTTGCTCACATTGTGGCTCAGTGCCGTACATGTGATACGGCCAAGATGAAGAAGCAAAGCTCGGGCCTCTATACGCCTCTGCCCGTGCCTGATGCACCGTGGCAGGATGTTAGCATGGATTTTGTCTTGGGATTGCCACGTACCTCCCGAAAACATGATTCGGTCTATGTGGTTGTTGACTGATTCTCGAAGATGGCCCTTTTCATTCCTTGCTCGAAGACTTCGGATGCTTCGAGGGTAGCCTGCCTTTTTCTTACTCATGTGGTGTGTAAGTTCGGGTTACCTCGTACCATAGTGTCTGACCGTGATATTTGATTCACTAGTTATTTTTGGAAGACACTGTGGCATATGTTGGGTACGCACCTCAAGTTTTCCACTGCATATCATCCCCAGACAGATGGTCAGACCGAGGTGGTCAATAGGAGTCTAGGAGACCTTTTGAGGTGTCTTGTCAGGGACCGCATAGGGGATTGGGATCTCATTCTACCCATGGCAGAGTTTGCATATAATGATTCGATGAATAGGTCTACCGGCATGAGTCCATTCGAGATTGTCACAGGTCGTAGGCTTAGGAAGCCAGTAGATCTTGTCCCCATGCCTATCCATGCACGTGTGTCGGAGTCTGCCGAGTCATTTGCTAGGCATGTTAGGAGTCTGCATGACGACATCCGTCGTCACATTGAGGCCAGCAATGCACGTTACAACGAGCTATCCGATGCCCATCGACACCACCGAGAGTTCCAAGAGGGCGAATATGTCATGATCATGGTAAGACCTGAACGGTTTCCCTCTGGAACCGTTAAGAAACTGCAAGCTCGCGGAGCCGGTCCATTTAGAGTGTTGAAACGCGTTGGATCCAATGCATATGTTATGGACTTGCTTGAGGAATACGGTATAAGCTCTACTTTTAATGTATCAGATCTAGTTGCATATAGGGACCCAACGGTGATCCCTAGTGAGCCTTTCGAGCCATCCCCTCCCATTGAGAGTGATCCCACACCTGAGTGTCCACCTCCAGCTTCTTTTCCATGGCAGCGAGAGCATATAGATCATATACTGGATGAGCAGGTGACAGTTACCAGAAGTGGATCCTACCCGCGCTACCTAGTGCGATGGAGAGGACGGCCCTCCTTAGAGGATACATGGATCACCCATGGAGAGTTACAGTGGATTGATCCGGACCTACTGGAGCGGTACCACAGCGATGCAGACCCTTACTGGACAGGGTCGAGTTTCTCCCACCCGGGGAGAATTGGTGCGGACACCCGCGCGATTGAGAAGCACGATACGCCGAGCCAGCGGTACCGTACGCGGAGCACCACCCGAGCCACTTTGGCGTCCATCTGGCTCGGAGACAGTCTGGAGACTCCCCCTTGAGTCTCGGCATTTATCACATTTACTGGGACTTATTTGTGTGTAATGTGTTTTTATTTGTCTTTATTTGGTTTGTAATTCGTATTGTAATAAGGGTTTATGTGCAAAATGGGACCACCCGGGTCCCACGGGCCCCCCATCCCTCCTCCCATTAATCCACCTCACTCCTAGGGCCCATGTGGGGTCAATCAACATTTCAAATGTGGGCTTCTAGAAGGGTGGGCCAAGTGGGGGGACAAGTGTGCTTAAGGGTCAAGGTTGGCCACCAACCTTAACCCCATGGTCAAGGGGGCGCCCCCCCCTCACCATCACCCTATTTTAATTATTGTAAAATGTGTGTAGAACTAATTAGTTCTACTCCTTTTTTTATTCCCCAAAATCCTAGATCTAGGGGTAATTTGAGTCTTTTGCCATTTCATATGAGTACCGTGTATTAAACATTTTAGTGGAATTAATGCATAAGAATTGTGGAATTTTGTTGGAAGCAGCCTTGACCGCCCCTCTCTCTCTCTCTCCTCTCTCCCCCCTTGCAGCTGGGAAGGCTGTATTCTGGTGGTGTGAAGCCACCCCTATCAGTTCCGGTGATCGCCGCCGCCTCCATGAGCTACCATCGCCCCACCACGGTTGCTGCTGGTGTTCTGTCCATCCAGGATAGAGGTGCCTTCCACAAATTTCTGATCTCCACTCCGACGTGTTCTTGAGCTGAAATTTTCAGGAGGTGTTCCCCACGATCCACAAATATTGGTTGGTCATAAATCTTCCATCTCATAATTTTCCATTTTTGTCCATCTTTCCCCTCTAGTTCTGCCTGTTTTCAGTCCATATCCACAGCCGCCCTGTGTTTATAGTATTCGGACCACTTTTTGATTTTTCCAGGAGCTCCCAAATTTCCTGGGAGTTCTAGCCACCAACCCCTCCATCCCCAATTTTTCGTGGAATTTCGTGAGGCCATCTCATATTTTCTAAAATTCATCTTCAGATCCATCTACAGTTCTGTCAACCAGTTTCCAGATCCGACCACTCGTCAGTGTTAAAATCCTAACAAATCGTAGACTCAACCAATCCTTCCAAAAAAAATATTACCGTTTTCCTATCTTTCACCTCCAAACTTTCATGAAGAGGTAGAAGTCTGATTCGAAGGTTTGATTCATGATCAAAGGCAGTTCTCAGGAAACTGCCCTGCTGTACTGAGAGTTCGGGTACTATACAATAGAAACTTCAAAATTCAACGAAGTCCAGATCCGTGCAGATCCAGATCCTATCTCAGGGCCTAGATTGAAGGACTTCAAGAGAGCTTTCCAACGGTACCCTCTGTGCCTCGATCCGACATCAGCGGAAGGGTGCTAGGGAGGTGAGAGGAGGCGGAGTGGGAAGGAGAATACCTTGTGGTGTAGCAGCAGGGCAACCCTGTGGCGTAGCAACAGAGCAAGAGCGCGATGGCAGTGGTCGGGGAGCGTCGCCCGACGTTGGTTGCGGCTAGGCCCTTCATAGTTGAGCAACTATACGTAGGGGACCTGCCGGTGGCTCCTACGGCTACTGAGGAATGGTGAGGGGGGAACTATACGTAGCGGACCGACCGGAGACTCCTGCGGCTAATGAGGAATGGTGAGGGGGAAGAAGTGGGCGGGGGAGAAGGAGGGCAGGGAGGCGATGAGGCAGACGGGGATCTACACCGGAGGCCGTGAGTAGGTGGAGAGGTTGAAGGACAAGATGACGAAGAGTTCTACAGCACGCGGGAGGGGCCCAGGGAGGTGAGAGGGGAGGTGGAGTGGTGGAGGAGAAGGTGGATTGAGGAGGGAATACATCCGCGACCGAGAGAGATGGAGGGGAGTTACGATCGCGCGGGAGTCGAATGTGGCGCACGTAGGCGAAATGATTTGGGGGCATTTTTAGTGGATTAGTCATTCTGTATAATCATTTTGAGGCAATTTTAAAATGCCTCTACATAGAAATTTATGTAAAGAATAGAATCAAAATATTTTAGAGACAATATTAAAAATAAAATGCCTCTATTTATGATAATTTAGAGATAATTTTAATAAATGCCTCTAAATGAATTGCCCCTATATCTATACTTTTTTGTAGTGATCATTCTGTGGTGTTTTCATAGTTAAATCTTGTCTCCATTTTCGGGTTTTGTGCATAAAATCTGCATGCAGGTCTAGGGACAGGCTCACAGGTACGCTTTGCATCGATGATTTAATTGCCTTCCGGGTTCTGTTTATACTTGTTTCTAGTCTTTCCTTGTTGTCTTTCATATTATCTTCGTTTTCATATATTGTTTGCATCCATATCGTCGTGTTTGCATAATTAAATCTTGCCTTCATTTTTCACTATTATGCTAGATTTTTGCATGCACCCCGGTGCACATAGGGCCATGCATTCTCATATCATAGTTGCATTCCTACCTTGGTAAGTGATCCTCTCGCCTCCATATTCCTTGGGGTCGACTAGGTGATCTTATCCAGGACCTCCGCACGTCCCCGTGAGCCGTGGATTCCCACACGGACGCCGGGCCAGTTGTACCTTTTCACCCCTTAAGTTCGCATTTGCATACGTGAGAGGGGGTTGAACATAGATCAACCCAAAATTTGGACCTTATTCCCATAGGATACCTATCTTGAGAAAATTATTCTTAATTTAAAACATTAAATGGTCCATTGAAACTCCAAAAAAAATTACTATTATATCAACTTGTTTGACTTTGGTGAAACCCCCTTGCATATTATCATTGTGTGTTCATATTGTTTTGCATTCTTTGCATAGTCCCCCACATTTTGTGTGGTGTATTTCCCTCATCATCTAGTTTGTCTCATCTGTTTGCATAGTCCACCACTTGTGTTAATTTAGTCTATTCACCTGTCTGTCTCAGAATCTAGTAGTAGTCGTTACTGGGCCGTTTCTATCCATTAGCGGTCTCCCCAGGACCGTCTCTTCCCCTGTGGGCCCCGCCCTCTTCCTTGGCCCCCCTCCTCATCAAGCCCTTGCTTCCCGAGCTGTATTCCGATTGATTTCCTTGTAGAAAGTCTCTATTTGCCCTCATGGAGCATCATTCCAACCCCTTGTATCATTCTTCTCCCCTATTTTCTTTTTATTCTCGCGTGGAATCCTCTTCCTACGTGGGCCCATCTTTTCGTGGTCCCCCTGACCCATCCGAGGGGCAAGCCAACCTTATGGCCTATGTCTCTGCCCTTGTTTACCAAATGGACCCAGCCCAGGCCCAACATCTAATTGCAAATCACCTTAATGGGCCTCATCATCATAATGTGCCTTCCCCTCATAATGGGCCATCTTACCTTCATAGGCCCCCATCTTCTCCTTTCCATGGGGCTGGCCCAACTTCTAATGGACAATTTTATTTTGATGGGCCTTCTCCTTCCCATATTGTTGGCCCAGTTTCTATTGTTCAATCTCACCTTCATGGGACTTATTCCCTTCAAGGTTCTTCTTTTCTTAATGGGCTTCCGACTTTAATGGGCCTCCATCTTCTACCCATGTTGCTACTAGCCCGATTGGTCCTCATGCTCATGATCCTTCTAGGCCCGCATATCCTTCCACTCCCAGAATGGGCCTTCCTTATTCTTCTCAGTTCAAATCCTCTTATCCGGCCCATTATCATAATCCTGGACTGAATTCACATTCTCTTGCTCAAGTTGGCCCATATTCCTCTCGATCTCTCCCGACCCCGGAGATGATTGCTCAAACCCAACGCCAACTTGATGAACTTCAACGTCGGATCGATCCTAAACATTCTTTGAGTGTCTCGCTCGCATTTCAAAATCTTCAGATTCCACCTCCTTCGCAAATTCCCACATATCACCGTTATGGTGGAGTCGGTGACCCGTGTGTGCACTTGAAGGAGTTTGTTTATGAGTCGGCCCAATTTCGACACGACCAACGCTTGATGGCTTATCGATTTGGTCTGTCTCTTCAAGGTCAGGCTCGGGATTGGTTCTTCTCTCTTTCGCAAGAGCAGATTGTGAATTTCCAAGTTGCGCAACAAAAATTTATCCTGCAATATCAAGACCAGGTTGGGCCCAAGTTTTCTTTGGTGGATCTGGCCCATGAAAAGATGAAGCCCGATGAGGAGTTCTCCACCTTTGTTGACCGCTGGCATCGCCTTGCCGCGCAAGTGCCGGGGCACATTCCGGAGGGAGAGTAGATCAAGATGCTCATTTCTAATACAACGCCCAAGTATCGATTCATCTTAGCCTTGAATGATGTCACCTCATGGCAAAAACTTTATAGCCGAGCCCGCTTCGTTCGCCAACAACTTCAAGATTCCCTTGACACCGAGTCTTCCCCATCTTCCACGTCCGCATACACTTTGCCATCCGCGTCCACCACTCCCGCACAACAACCCTCCACATACGCCTCGCCATCTACATCCATCGTTTACTACTCGCCTTCCACGAGTCAACCCTCCGCTCCTACGCACCCGTCCGCTCCCGCATGCCATTCCTCCATGAGTCAGCCTCCCGCATACCAACCCTCTACACACCTGTCTGCTTTTACGAGCCAACCATCCACGAGTCAGCCTTATGCCCCCGCATACCCACATCCGCCTCCATCTCCCCCTGTCAAAGGAACTTCATATCCCGAGTGGGTGGATGTTGTCCATTACATACCTCCACATCCCGCTCCACATGCGTCTCCGCCTAGTCCCTCCACTAGTCACCACACACCATTACCTACGCAACCTTCACTTCCTTCTCTACAACTATCTCCTCCATCCCAAATTTCGCGGCATCCACCTTGCTTGAAGCGGGCTCCTTCTTATCCTCTGTTGCCGGAGTGTTTCACGGACATTTTCGGGGCTTCGATGGCCACTCACGTGTTGCAGTTCCCTTCAGTTGTGCCTTGGCGACCAATGGTCGGAAATATGCTTCAGTTCTATGAATTTCACCGCCAGTAGGGGCATTTGGTCAAGGATTGCCCCAAGTTCCAGGATTATCTTTATGATCTAGAGGATAAGAAGATGATTGATTGGGCCGCCATGCATAAAGTTATTTTAGATCTCCGCAACAAGCAGCATCAAGAAACGCTGCCCAAGCAGCAGTCTCCATCAATGCAAGACTAGGGGCACCCCTATGATTCCTCTTCATCTAGTGTTGCCCTCGCTCCATCATCCGCTCCGTTGCCTAGTCCATCACCCGTTCCCTCACCTATGTCTCCACCTACCCCATCACCATCTCCTACCCCGGCTCTATCACTGCCACCTACCCAAGCCTCTGCTCAGGCGGGTACCTCTACCCCTTCCTTCACTCCCATTTCCACCCCCGCTTCCGCTCCTAACGTCGCCCAACGTGTCATCTCGGCGCGTCAACAGTGGGCACTGCGTGCCTCCTCGCCTTCGCCATCATTCACCATCTTCTTTGCCGGCACCATTTCCATCACCTCTCTCTTCATCACCACCATTGCCCACATCACCTCCATCTCCACTGCCTTTCTCCATCCCATCTCCAACATCACCACCTTCTCCATCATTATTTTTGCCTGAGCCTAAGCAAGCTACACATGTACCCTCGACAACACCTTCATCTACACTTCCTCCTTCGCCTTTCAAGCCTACCATCTCCACTTTGCCTTCTATTTTCACCTCTCGGAGCGGGTGTGTGCTACCTTTGGTGCCCCTAGGGTCAGGTCCCCGGGAAGACGATAAGCCGAGTCAGGTGGATCTGGCGCAGGTTTTGCAGTTTAAGATTCATGATTTTATCTACGGATGCCGATCCGTATCTTGATCCCAGGCAATTTTGGGAATGATGAGCTTCTACTGCCTGTGACGGTTGTTAAGAGAAGTTCCCTTGCCCTTATGCCAGTTGCTTCTCAAGCGAGACCAGTGGCAATCTCTTTGCTCGCCGGAGGTTTCGTAATTGATGCTGTTATTACCTCTCGCTCTATTGCTGTTCAGATGACTGGCCGAAAGGGGTTCTCTACTCGGGTTGTGCTCACTCATACGGCCTCCAATAGCTTAATGGATTCCATGTTCAAGGGGTAATTTGCTGTATTCTCAAGATTTTTCGAGGACATCCTGCACTTTCTATGCAATCTCCCTTAGTTTATTCATAAGTCAGCCATGTCAACGCTGTGCATTACTCTCCCTTAGTGACATCCTGCTCTTCTGTCAAGGGAGTTGTGCTTCAAGTCTGATTACCGAGTGGAGTTGCCGAACCTCATGCTTCTAGTGCCAAGTAACAAGACTCCATGGTTTTTCGATATTCATCACTCTGAAAAGTTAGTTGTTCAAGGATGTCCTTGTAACACCCTGGTTAAATAATAAAATGTAAAGGAAAATTTTTGAATATATATATATATATTGGAATTAAAGCTATTTCCTTGCTATTTAATGACTTCAATGATTTCTCGTAATTAAAGAATATTATTTATTTTGAAAGTGGCTAAATTATATCAATAAAAAGGGATAATTATTTTTCTACAATTACCATAAAAGAAATTTTATATTTCAAGAAATAATCAAATTTTTCATGATAATTTGAATTTTATATGTATATAGATTAAATTAATTGAATTTCAACCGTAGGCCAAAGTTTGACTAATTTCTAAAAATATGGAAAAATTATATTCTTGTAGAGAACGAAAAGTTAAATAATATTGTCAGCTGGGCGGACCCCTAATAAAAATTAGATTAGACTGAATTAAGGAATTAATGGTTGAAATTGTTGTTTTAATAACTCAAACCACATCAATCTTAAAAGATCAAATTCGTGCCCATTTCTCAACCATTTGAGCCCAAACCAGACCCATTTGATAGATAAACCCAAGTAGATTGTTTCCCCTTTGAAACCCTAGCCTCTAGAGACTTCTATTGGCGACGGCGGCGTGGATTAGGTGGTATCCCTGAAATTTTTACCGAGTTTAAACCCTTGGACTCTTTAGGCTAATTCGATCTGTAAGAACCTTCTTAGACCCTATAAGTAGAGGGCTTTCGACCCCCTGGAACCCTATTTGTCTCCCCAGTCGGCGGCATGACCTAGGGTGGCCGATCGAGAGCGAATTTGGGTAAGGATCGGAGGCATGTTCGTAGATTAGGGTTTCGGGCGTCTTCCTCCTTCTTCTTCGAATAAGGTTGGTTTCTCTCGGGCTAAAATTAAGTAAAATATATCATTTTGTGCGTATTAAGCTCTCTTTCATTTGATACTAAAAGCCCTAAAATTCGTGTAGTATCCTGCGAGAATTTCAGTTTTAGTAGAAGCATGTCATAATTAGGGTTAACTATGTTCCACCTTGGTTTAAGTAGGGGATTTCAGGCACTAAACATTCAATTGATCATGCCATCTTGTATAAAATTTTATGCTTGTTCTATTGGTTATAAAAGCCCCAATTTTAATGCTCTCTATAGTGTGTATTTTGTTATAGTAACTAACCCTAGCCAAACTCGCCGGAGGCGGGCGAGGTAACGGTAGGCGAGATTGTTCTGGGATGAGCGGCCATGCGATAGACCGCTTGTCTATATGCACGGCCGACGTTTGGCCGCCTATGTTGTTTGCGTTATTATATTTTCATAAGATGAACGGCTAGATCAGAACCGCTCAAGGATTCACGTGGCCATCCATAAACCGCTCATCTCCTGCATGAACGGCCTCTGGAACGACCTCACAAGACTTTGAAAGGTTCTGGACGAACTGTTCATCTTCCCAGAACTGTGTTAATTTTAAAATCTAGCATGTTTTCATATCTAGTCTTAATGATAGGCTAGAAACCAACAAGTAAATGGAACATATGAGATATTAAAATTATAATTTTTGTACATTTTTATCATGACATTGGTTTATTATCTCAATAAAGTTAATTTCAAACATGATTATATGAACCATGATATTAGGACTATTTTGACAGTCGTTCTACTCCGATAGAATGGACTGACCGCTACACTGGTTTCTGATGTTTTACTAGCCTCTATTCCTTGTAATGGTTGGGACTCTCCGCTGGATATTCCTTCCATCGGACTAGGACCTTCATTACCGGACCTCCGTAAGTCCCCGCGAGCCTGGGATTCCCGCTAGGACGCCGGGCAGGTTGTACCACCAAGACCTGAACCTGTTCACGTGATCGAACCGCTTGGATTGCTGTGTTGTGAGTCACGGCTCAATTCGGACCGTTTAACTCAATAGGCGGCCCATTAGGAACCGTGCATCCTTGGCTAATTGCCATTTAAGGTTGGTCGATTATCCTTGTCCTTTCTTCGACCAAATCATGGTTTGATCGACACAGTAAGCCCTGGACTGACCAGTGGAAAGTGGGCTGGACCCTGGTTCAGTTTTGCCCCACTTATGGTAGCCCGGAGCCAATTTGGGTAGATTTCTAGTTTATTAAGTTAAGCTAGTTAACGGACTAATTAGGCTCGTTCATGTACTCGAGCAGATCTTATTGGACCGTTCATCCCTCGAGCGGCCCTATAGGGCCCGTTTATCCTATTCTTGGGCTTTGAGTCCTTTTGGCCTTGTGCGGCCCATTCTTGACCATCTATACTAGTAGAAAGGCCCATTTCTGACCGTTCTTCTCTAAGAGCGGCCTAGAATGGTCCGTTTATCCTTAGCTTCGGCTGGGCTGTTCTTCGGCCAGTCATCCTTGCATGGCCCAGGATGGAGTGTTTATGTGTTAAGTGGACCAGTAATGACCGTGTACATTCCAATTTTCCGAAATTGATGTTTTCATGGTTTTGATGTGTGTGAGCTACTTTAGCCTATCCAGGTTATGGTACCTCGAATTTGACCTATTGATTAGATCTATTGTCAACATGTATCCATTTCAAGAGTCATTTCTTTAAATGACTATTTCCTCTCAATTAAGGAGCTTATTGTTTGGAATCTTAAGAAAATCAATACTCTTATGCACTTTACCTTGATTACATGAACTTGATCTTAGAATTCTTGGTCATTCTATTCGTGGATGTCTAGATTTCATGGGATTGATGATCCAAACAAATCAATGCCAAGGCAATCATATTTAAGGGCCTAGTCTGGTCCTGGGAAGCGCACCCGAAAAATACTTGATTCCCGGGGAGGTGAATGACTAGGTGTGGCATTTGGCACTGAGTACTATCTAGCATGTTGGGTCTACGGCATTCCACATTCTCGTGAACTTGCTATTCGTGCTTGAAAGCATGAAGTACTTGCTTGCATGACTCCACTTGACTTGACTTGATATATGGCCATTCACTTGAAGTTCGGATTACTTGCTCTTGCTATCGTGACTTGCAATCTTTATCGTGCTAGTTATCTTGTTATCATGCTTAATTATTTTCTCGCGTTATTCATGCATTCATGAAATGGTTAATTACTTAAACTATGCCTGATGATAGAGTGTAATTCCTACTGAGCTGCTTGCTCACCCCTACTTTCCAACCCTTTTCAGGTAACGCGGTAGACGGAACGCTTGCAATTGGTATCGGGACAGCGTGATCGAGTGAACTTGGAGCTTTAGAGACCAGAGTCTGTCTTTTTTTTCCTTGAGTCTAGATAGTATTGTGAGTCTTGTCATTTTCTCTTCTTTTGTCTTTATTAAGTCCAAATTGTACATTTAAATTTCAATCATCAATGAAAATATATTTTTATCAAATTGTATGGCCTCCATGTGTCTATTTGTGTTTATTTATTTTGCTCTTGTTATCATGACTGTTTCACTGTACGTTTCGAACGCTGCTTCCCGCTGCTATCGGTTCGGGACGTGACATAAATGGTATCAGAGCCTCAGTTGTTTGTATTCTAGGTTCTTATCTATAAGTATAGGTTACCCTAAGTTATAGGACCCATGTCATCCCTTTTGTCAACTCGTGAGATTGGGTAGTGTCTCGGGTAATTAGGTAATAAAACATGTATAAGATTGCGTAACGCCATGTGTAAGGGTGATAAATATGTTAACTTTATAAATTTTTGCAGGTATCAAAGCCCTTTTTGAAATGGAAGCAAAGGGGTTCCCGAGTAAGCTAAGGTTCGGTTTTGCTAGAAGGTGGCAAGTCCATTGTAAAAAGATTCGAAGTAATAAGAAGAAAAGGCATAACCTTTCGCAAATGAAATGTTTCCACTATCACAAAATTGGTCATCTAATCAAGAAGTGCTGGCAAAGGAGAGGAGCGTGTCTTCGTTGTGGAAATAAAGATCACATAATGGGTAATTGCCCTAAGCTACTTCCACAAGCAAATTGGCACTTATTTCTAATAAGGTATCATTCTTCCTTATCTTTAACTATAGTTAAAATTCTTTTATTTTCCATTAATCGTATGATTACCGTGTTATTTCGAATAGTTAATGGCGATTGACGAATTTGGGGACCAAATTCCTTCAAGTGGGGGAGGATGTAACACCCCGGTTAAATAATAAAATGTAAAGGTAAAATTTTGAATACATATATATTGGAATTAAAGCTATTTACTTGCTATTTAATGACTTCAATGATTTCTCTTAATTAAAGAATATTATTTACTTTGAAAGTGTCTAAATTATATCAATAAAAATGGATAATTATTTTTCTACAATTACCATAATTGTTTTTCATATTTCAAGAGATAATCGAATTTTTCATGATAATCTGATTTTTATATGTATATAGATTAAATTAATTGAATTTCAACCGTAGGCCAAAGTTTGACTAATTTCTATAAATATGGAAAATTATATTCTTGTAGAAAATAAAAAGTTAAACAATATTGTCAGCTGGGCCGACCCCTAATAAAAATCGGATTAGATTGAATTAAGGAATTAATGGTTGAAATCGTTGTTTTAATAACTCAAACCACATCAATCTTAAAAGATCAAATTCGAGCCCATTTCTCAACAATTCGAGCCCAAACCAGACCCATTTGATAGATAAACCCTAGTAGATCGTTTCCCCTCTGAAACCCTAGCCTCTAGAGACTTTTATTGGTGGCGGCGGCGTGGATTAGGTGGTATCCCCGAAATTTTTGCCGAGTTTAAACCCTTGGACTCTTTAGGCTAATTCGATGAGTAGGAACCTTCTTAGACCCTATAAGTAGAGGGCTTTCGACCCCCTGGAACCCTATTTGTCTCCCCAGTCGGCGGCGTGACCTAGGGTGGCCGATCGAGAGTGAATTTGGGTGAGGATCGGAGGCGTGTTCACGGATTAGGGTTTCGGGCGTCTTCCTCCTTCTTCTTCGAATAAGGTTGGTTTCTCTCGGGCTAAAATTAAGTAAAATATATCATTTTGTGCATCTTTAAGCTCTCTTTCATTTGATACTAAAAGCCTTAAAATTTGTGTAGTATCCTGCGAGAATTTTCAGTTTTAGTAGAAGCATGTCATAATTAGGGTTAACTATGTTCCACCTTGATTTAAGTAGGGGATTTTAGGTACTAAACATTCAATTGATCTTGCCATCTTGTATAAAATTTTGTGCTCGTTCTATTGGTTATAAAAGCCCCAATTTTCATGCTCTCTATAGTGTGTATTTAGTTATAGTAGCTAACCCTAGCCAAACTTGCCGGAGGCGGGCGAGGCGACGGTAGGCGAGATTGTTCTAGGATGAGCGGCCATGCGATAGACCGCTTGTCTATATGCATGGCCGACGTCTGACCTCCTATGTTGTTTGCGTTATTATATTTTCATAAGATGAACGGCTAGATCAGAACCGCTCAAAGACTCACGCGGCCATCCATAAACCGCTCAGCTCCTGCATGAACGGCCTCTGGAACGACCGCACAAGACTTTGAAAGGTTCTGGACGAACCGTTCATCTTCCCAGAACTATGTTAATTTCAAAATCTAGCATGTTTTCATCTCTAGTCTTAATGATAGGCTAGCAACCAACAAGTAAATGGAACATATGAGAGATTAAAATTATAATTTTTGTGCATTTTTATGATGACATTGGTTTATTATCTCAATAAAGTTAATTTCAAACATGATTATATGAACCATGATATTTGGACTATTTTGACAGTCGTTCTACTCCGGTAGGATGGATTGACCGCTACAGTGGTTTCTGATGTTTTACTAGCCTCTATTCCTTGTAATGGTTGGGACTTTTCGCCGAATATTCCTTCCGTCGGACTAGGACCTTCATTACAGGACCTCCGTAAGTCCCCGCGAGCCTGGGACGGGCAGGTTGTACCACCAAGACCTGAACCAATTCACGTGATCGAACCGTTTGGATTACTGTGTTGTGAGTCACGGCTCAATTTGGACCATTTAACTCAATAGGCGGCCCATTAGGAACCTTACATCCCTGGCTAATTGTCATTTAAGGTTGGTCGATTATCCTTGTCCTTTCTTCGACCAAACCACGGTTGGTCGACCCAGTAAGCCCTGGACTGACCAGTGGAAAGTGGGCTGGACCCTGGTTCAGTTCTGCCCCACTTATGGTAGCCCGGAGCCCATTTGGGTAGATTTCTAGTTTATTAAGTTAAGCCAGTTAAAAGAACTGATTAGGCCCATTCATGTACTCGAGCGGATCTTATTGTGCCGTTCATCTCTCGAGCGGCCCTATAAGGCCCGTTTATCCTGTTCTTGGGCTTTGAGTCCTTTTGGCCATGTGCGGCCCATTCTTGACTGTCTATACTAGTAGAAAGGCCCATTTCTGACCGTTCTTCTCTAAGAGCGGCCCCGAATGGTTCGTTTATCCTTAGCTTTGAATGGGTTGTTCTTCGGCCAGTCATCCTCGCACGGCCTAGGATGGACCGTTTATATGTTAAGCGGACCAGTAATGACCGTGTACATTCCAATTTTCCGAAATTGATGTTTTCATGGTTTTGATGTGTGTGAGCTGCTTTAGGCTATCCAGGTTATGGTACCTCGAGTTTTGACCTATTGATTAGATCTATTGTCAACATGTATCCATTCAAGAGTCATTTCTTTAAATGACTATTTCTACTCGATTAAGGAGCTTATTGTTTGGAATCTCAAGAAAATCAATACTCTTATGCACTTTACCAAGATTACATGAACTTGATCTTGGAACTCTTGGCCATTCTATTCGTGGATGTCTAGATTTTGTGGGATCGATGATCCAAACAAATCAATGCCAAGGCAATCATATTTAAGGGCCCAGTCTGGTCCTGGGAGGCGCACCCGAAAAGTACTTGATCCTCGGGGAGGTGAATGACTAGGTGTGACATTTGGCACCGAGTACTATCTAGCGTGTTGGGTCTACGACATTCCACATTCTCGTGAACTTGCTATTCGTGCTTGAAAGCATGAAGTACTTGCTTGCATTATTCGACTTGACTTGACTTGATATATGGCCATTCACTTGAAGTTCGGATTACCTGCTCTTGCTATCGTGACTTGAAATCTTTATGGTGCTAGTTATCTTGTTATCATTCTTAATTGTTTTCTCACGTTATTCATGCATTCATGAAATGGTTAATTACTTAAACTATGCCTGATGATAGAGTGTAATTCCTATTGAGCTGCTTGCTCACCCCTACTTTCCAACCTTTTTCAAGTAATGCGGTAGACGGAACGCTTGCAATTAGGATCGGGATAGTGTGATCGAGTGAACTTGGAGCTTTAGAGACCGGAGTCTGTCTTTTTATTTTCTTGAGTCTAGATAGTATAGTGAGTCTTGTCATTTTCTCTTCTTTTATCTTTATTGAGTCCAAATTGTAAATTTAAATTTCAATCATCAATAAAAATATATTTTTATCAAATTGTATGGCCTCCATGTGTCTATTTGTGTTTATTTATTTTGCTCTTGTTATCATGACTGTTTCGATGTACATTCCAAACACTGCTTCCCGCTGCTATCAGTTCAAGGCGTGACAGTCCTGATGTCGATAGCGCAGGGTGTCTAGGGGCAACTGCCCCGGTAAAATTGCATGTTCATAACCAAGCCAGGCCATCTGCCAGATGGGCCCGCTATTTGAGATGACATTGCAAGTGGAGAAGCCCGATGGTCCATGCCCGTGCCAGGTGGGTCCATGTTCGAGAAATTTTTGCTAAGAAGTAGCAGAGACGCAAGTTCAAGGGCCACATTTTGCACACTCAGGGGACCACTCCTCTTTCTTCTTTCTTTCAATCATCATTTCTTCTGCTTAGCTCCCACCCTTGGGTAGTATATCTTCCTTCCGCCAATCTTATTTTCTCTCCTCTCGGGTCCAAAAACCACCATTCTTCTCATTCTCATCCGGATCCTCCGAATTTTCCCTCCTCTCACAATTCTAGGCCTCGGTCTATGTCATCCTCTCATCTCGATTTCGAGACATCACTTGATTCTCCTTCCCCGAGACTTCCGGGTGTTGTCTCTAATTCTTCTCCGACCCTGTCGGATGATCACTGTTCTCCTTCTCCGACCATGTCGGATGACCACCATTCTCCCTCTTCGACCATGTCGGATGACCACTCTACTCCTTCTCCGACCACGTCAGATGATCATTCTTCTTCCTCTCCTTTGCAACAATCTCCTCATTATTTTTCTATTCTTTCTTCCTCACCCTTTCAGGATTCTTGCCCTTTTTCTTACTGCTTTCGAGGCTTTAGCCCGCCTTGATCTCAATTAATCTCTGTTCATTCTGTATTCTGTTCCTTGTTATCAGGGTCTCTGTGCCTTAACGAGGGAGTTCTGGCCCTTGTCTCTTTTCCTTTTATCCCTCTTCATCCAGTTTGATGTCTATCGCTCCTCCGTGTAGAGGAATCTCGGAACCTTGTTATTCTCCTATGTTTCTCATGTCAAGCCAGGAATACAAAGCTCACGCTACGCGAAGTTCGTAGATCAAGATTGCTTCATGATATTACTGTTTTCACTCCATGGATTGCAAGGTATCTTTATTTTGAGCAAGAATATGCTGTCATTTTCAATATTTACTCATGTGCATGATTATAATGTTGTTTCCTTAACATGGTTTGAGTGGCTTTAAGAGTCTTGGTTAACTAGTTTAGTCAAAAATGAGTTCGCTTCTGCAGCATTCTTAGACTGGTGATAGCTCCGCACTGAGAGTCTAGTTTCTTTCCTCGAACGTTGAGGGTGACCTTTTGTATGGGATTTTCACACACTTCACGCCGAGCCATAGCCGATTTCTCTGAGCAACACCATTGCTGCTTTGGCCATACCATGGGTATGTACAAAGTTCTTTTTTTTTTCTCTGCTCGGCCGAATGCAAGGGTAAGAGATTAATGGATGAGATGACCAACCAAGACGCTCCTTATACGAGAAAGGTCTCAAATAGGGGCAATCTTGACTCTCAGAAGTGAGCTTTCATGAGAAATCTAGCCAATAAGGGCTATCAAAATCAATGTGAATCAATGCAAAATTATGAAATCAAAGGCATGGCAAAAGTGACAGTACAGTTTCCCACGGGAAGTGATGAGCCCAGTCGCATGTGTACCTGATAAATATGGGTCTAAAAATCATAGACACAAAGCCCCGGCGCAACAGACTATATCTTTGAGGGGTAATGCCCTAGAAGGAATTCAAGTGTAGTGCCCCATAATTTATGTAATAATTTCTAGATTATTTATAGATTTTTTTTGAATTTATTAGGAATTTATAAAGGCTAAATAGATTTAAAAATGGATTATTAGATTAATAAGTCATTATAAGGCCCAATTGTGGCAAATAATCAACCTAGCCTATTTAAATAAAATACAAAAGGTCTAAGGACCAAGCCCATTAAGTTTGGCCCATATTCTAGAAGGTTATTTATCCGTAGTTATTTAGCCTATTTACGGATAAATACTATTTTTATAGATAATAAAATAGATAATTAACAAAAGAGTTTGAGTTATGTTGAAGTCTGTGCACGTTGGATGTAGCGGTCTATCGTGCGACCGCCGCAGCTATGAAACGCACCAGTCTTGATGCGTTATACCCTGTCAGTTCCGTGAATGGAAGAACGAGTAGAAAGATTGGATCTTTGGGATCCTATCTACAAGAGACCTAATTGGAAGAACTTGTAAGGTTACTAAGGACACTTAGGGATCAGGTTTTGGCAAATTAAGGACTCTAGAATCGAACTAATCCTCAAACCCTAGCCAAAACCCTATAAATCGAACCTAGTTCTGAACTGAGCGACCCTTACTTTTGGCTCGTGAAGAATCAAGGTAAGGAGTCATAATTTCAGGTAAGTTCCTTAGAAGATTTTGTTTAGTATACTTTAGACTAATAGTTCTCCAAATTTTATGCTAGGAGATCAATCAACCAAGGAGATTGAAGCTTCCAAAGTTGCAGGTTCGACCATAATAATCCAGAAAACTAAACACAAGACCCCTTAAGATCAAGAGATTAGGATGTCTAAACGAGGTAATTAGGGCTCAATCCTTTAGAACTTTTTGTTCACCTTAGTTTCATCTTCTTACCCTCAAAATTTCACATCTTTAGGTCAAGAGGTCGTGGAGTTAGAGAAATAGAAAATTGCTGGAAAATCACTAGAAAAGGAGAACTAGGGCACAATTTTCAGACTCAAATTAGAAGCTTAAAGACTAGTTAAGAGGTAGGTTATCTCATGATTGGCAAAAACATCTTGTTAAGGATAAACGCCCTCTGATTGTGATTGATTTCATGCACTATAGATCATAAATTTCTTGTTTTAGTATAGTCATGCATACATGTGTATTCTTAGACCTAACTAAGTAAAAAGGAACTTTCTTGTCAAATTCACAGAAAACCCATGCATACTATTAGCTTAGTCTTCATTCTATCATGTGGAAGTTTATATATGATTTCCAGACATGATGTAAGTTGAAACCTTAGATCTTTTTATCTATTGCTGTCAGCAGAATCTCTGACGGATCAGGATAGGACCGTCACAACATGTAACGGCCTTACGATGAGCCGTCACACCCTCTATTGCATTTTAATTACTTTGTTGTCTCTTACGAACCATAACAGGAGTGTTACACTACTGTAACGCCCCCTCGATAAATCGTCACAATCACTATAACGCGCTCTTGTTAGACCGTCAGACCCCTGTGTTCTGTCAGCCCGAGGCAGAATGGTAACCAGTTAAGTTTACTTATAAATAAGCTTATATAGCTAAGTTTGGACCTGTAATCATGACTTTAAGTTTAGTTACTGATTCATAATAGAAATTGCATGATTAAGGTATCTTAAGTTATTTTAAGTTATGTTAATTTCATGTGCCAAAATTTTATAGTTTTGTATCTAAATCATGATTTTTCAAAGATGTATGGACGGAGTTTTATCTTGGTTTCACGTGCTACACATTCTCTTTCTATCAATAGAGTCATTTTCTTTAAGTACATGGCACATATTCTGGTATGTTATCTACTAGTTTACACTTTACACTATAGGAACATTATTCTTGGACATGAGGACCTCTCTATTGGATATTCCTTCCAATGGATTAGGAAATCTTGTTTCAAGGCCTCCTTAATTCTCTGCGAGCCTGGGATTCCCACTAGGACGCCGAGTTAGTTGTACCATTAAAACCTAATGGATTAGAGAGCACTATCGATGTTTTCTGGTTCTATCAATGTAACAGATCTTTATTGGACCGTTAGACCCATATAACGACCCAATATACAACCGTCACATTTAGCTGAGTCCAATTACTATTTCTGGATTCAGTCTTTCTAACGGATCAAGGCTCGACCGTCACATTAACGTAACGGCCCAGTACAAGACCATCACATTGAATTGAGTCTTTCTTTCTTCTTTCAGGATTCAAACCATTGTAACGGCCCAACACTGGAGCGTCACATGAGTGTAACGGCCCAGTACTTGACCGTCACAATGCTTGAGCTAGTTAACTCGAGGTTTGACCCAAGGGTTGATATTATAAGGTTCCTAGATGGCTTGATAATGGTCTAGGACTTATCATATTGATCAAGAAACTTAATATAATGAATGGAAGTTAAAGAAATGTACCGTTATGCTACCGATTTATTTCCATAATCATAACCTTGTTTAAGTCATTCTTGACTCTCGCATTATTAAATTGAAGCATTCATTCGTTGAATGGTGTTATCATGAACATATTGAATTGTACATTCTTGGCCATACTTTATTGTTACATGCATGGAAGTAGCTTTATTTATACTTGAAGATGCGATCGAGCACTGATTGTGTTCAAGGGCTCTATGACTACCCGTAGATTTAGGGTTAGGGAGGGATACATAGGGGATGTGAATTCTACCATGTGGTCAAAGAAAAAATAAAAAAATGACATAATGAGACAAAAGAGGGGGCACACCCTTTAAAGTAGTAAAAATAGAAATTTTCTTCCTTGGTCCAAGTCCAACTTGGACCATGGACCAGCCCCTAAGGGCCCTAGCACCTAGGTGGTCCAATGGGAGAGAAGGTGGGGGGGCCCGCCGGACCTACGTGGTCTTTTACAAAGAAACCCAACAAAAATGCAAAACAAGCACACATTACACACCAAATACAATATTACACATACACATTCCAGACATTTAATGGAATAGCCCCGATGCCCCATCACCATACGTCCAAGTGGTCATCCTTGGTGGCCCAATTCGAGGCTCTCATAGCCTGACCTTCGGGGCTTGCCCCATCATTCAACCACCGGTTGACCCGACCCCGATGCCGACAACCGGGTTGTTCTAGCGCCCTATAGTGTCCACTGCCATTCTACCTAATGGGTTGCATATAGAGATCGACTTCATCAGTAAGGTGTCGTCTAACTGTGTCTCACAAGACATAGTTGAGTCTCTCTCTATAATCGGGAAGATTGTTCTCAACGGTGGCCTAGCATTCGTAGAGTTCCAATGAAGGTTCGGCCCGTTCTTTATGATGATAGAGCATGGTGCAATGTCCACACACTTCCTGGTCCATGCATCATTTTAGCGAAAAAATGGTTGGAAGAGAGGAGAGTGACCTTTGACCGGGATAGGAGGACTTGCATCTTACACCCACCTCACCAACTCGGCAAGTTCATATTCCACGACGGCATTCAATTGACCACCTCCGTGTCGCCAGCCACCCACCCCCAGTGACCCACTCTGCCTCCGGACTCACGCCCGCTACCTCTCTTGGAGCCAACCTCCTCTAGTGGGAGTAGCCACTTCCCCGACCAGTGTCCTTCACGTTCACCTATCTTAGAGGACACACATTCGGAGGATGCCCCACCCGGGCTTACTCTAGTGAGTTATGAGGCTGACCACGAGTTGGCCGAGGAGTACCTCGCTGAGGTTGAGGGGTTAGCGGTCAAACCCATAGTGCACCTAGAGGGCCAAGGTCTGCCGGCCACCCCAACCCCACCGGTCATCCCAGAGCTGTCTGTCCCGCCCACTTTGTCCTCTGTGGATGTGCCATCCGCCGACCCCATGCGGTCAACCGTCCCACTTTTACCTGTCTCTTCTACGGTAGTGCAGCTGCTTGTGACTATCGTACTATTGTCAATGCCTTATGTTGACACGATATGGTATGATTTCTTCCACGTGTTCGAGAGACAACGTCCGGACTTCCCATTTTCCATGCTCCACACCAAACATCCGGATTACCTTCCTGTCACCTGCCTCCTGATCCTCCTACACTTCCATACTCGAGGATGAGTCTTCTCAAACCGGAGAGGGTTGATGAAAGTTGAGACTCACAACATCAAGTTGTGGGTCCGCTTATCTTTACATTTACTGTATGTAGATGATGTCCAACCTTCTTACCGAGTCTTCCTGGTAAGTCCCTTGTGTGTGTCGTCAGTCATGGGAAGTCATTAGTTGGTGTCTCTCCGTCTGTCCTCATACCATAGTCTATGAGTCTATTTTGCTTATTTATACAGTTTGTTTGTCGAGCATATAGGAGTTGCATAGTCGAGTCGGTCTAATGCAGCTCGCAAGTGTTAGTCCCTTTTGAGTGTGAGGTAAGTTGGATCTAATGCATACGTTGTAGACTTGTCGGAATTTGGGATCAGCTCTACCTCAATGTCTCAGATCTAGTCACCCACAGGGACCTAGCGGTGATTCCTAGTGAGTCATTGAGCCATCTCCTTCCTTTGCGAGTGAACCCACACCGGAGTGTCCACCACTAGTCTCATTCTCACATCATCATGAGTATATAAAACATATACGGGATGAGCAGGTGACGATTACTAGGAGTGGAGCGTACCCGCACTACCTAGTATGGTGATGGATTCACAGGAGCCACATGTGCAGCCGCACCCCTTACTCGACAGGGTCCAGTTTCTCCCTCCCGGGGGAGAATTGATGGGGACATCAAAGCAAGGCCACTATTTCTTTCTTTGTTTTGTTTGCATATACCCTTGTGTCAAATGGGATTGCAATTGTAAGGCATTATAAGCCATGGGGTTAGTCCTTATGAATTAGTGGGTTTCTTTGTAAAAAGGCTATGTTGGCCCGGCAAGACCCCCACCTTCTTTCCCATTGGTCCACCTAGGTTCTAGGGCCCACTTGGGCTGGTCTTTGGTCAATGGGAGGACTTGGACCAAGGAGGAAAAATCCTAGTTGACTAAAGAGGGCACCCCCCTTTTTCTTGGTCTAAGATAGTGACTCCTCCCCCTTTTGTTGACCTTTCCCCTTGAATCAAGGAGGGAAGGATCTTTCCCCTCCCACCTTCGACCAAAGACTTCCCCCTCTCTTGGCTGCGCCCCCCCCTCTCCCCATGTCAATATCTATATAAGCATGTGTATAGTGTCATTTGTAAGGTTAATGAAGAATTAATTGAATGAAAATTGACATTTGCCCCAAGGAGCCCAAGGGCACAGCCCTCCCTCTCTCTTCTCACCCCCTTGCAGCTGTGAAAGCTCTCTTCTTCTGAGGTGTGATACCTCCTTATTATCCCCTCTCTGAGTGAGAAGCTCAGCACCGCCGCCGCCGCCGTCGCACTACCACCGCCTCGTCGTCGGAGTTCTATCTACCTCCATCCAGCAGGCTAAATGTTGATTTTTATCTCCCAATCCGGAGATCTGATCTAGCTCAAAATTGGACGGTGAGTTCTCCACGTTGTTCCCACTCTCAAAAAAAAAATCCAAGTTAATCCCCCTATGTTTGCCCTTCGTTGCAATTAAATTCCCACTGGCTACATAATCTATCCCTGTGCAGATCTGTGTTCCAACAGCCCACCTCTTCGCCTTTTTGATCCCCTTTTCTAATTTCAGATCAATATGAAATTTGGACTAGGACTTCTATCCACAAAAATGCCTTTCCACAATTTTTTTCATCATTTTATGAACTTGTTTACCCCTCCTAAAATTCACTACTAAATCTGGAATCTGTTCTGTCTCTTATAGTCCAGATCAGACCACCCCTTGTCTTAAAATACTTCTGTGGACGCACTTTTTATCGATTGGTTATCGTGGTTCATTTATTTGGTTTGTTAAGTGCGTGGGCGTGCCAGTCACCGGAGTGACAATTTATTCGGGCTCCGAAGAGCCCATAGTGCACTCGACCCAACTTCGTCAGACGATTGTGTGGTTCGTGTCGGGACCGGATCCCGTCGTGCCGTAAAGGTCACGACGTCATTTACATCCCCCATACGAGGGAACACCCTTGATTAATTTCCGAAATTAGGGGCCCTGCGGTCGAAAGGACTGATACTAACTGCGCGAGAAAGAAGCAGGAACAAATCACATTGAGATCCGCATCGGGATACGGGCCACGGGCTATATTTGTCACTCGTAGACCTTTTTCATGTTCGGACGAAGGTCCGTGATAGAAACGCGGTGGAAGCCGGGACGAATCCGTTCAAATGTCTGCCGAGCCCGCAGTAATTTTAATAATGGCTCGAAAAGGGTCTGGTCTTGAGAAACGGGTCCGGTCTAATCAGAATGTCGGCCAGGGGCGAGGTCGGGTCGTGGCCGTATTGAGGCAGTCCCTGTGACTCAGGCCCGACCTGCAGGGGCAGCATTGTTATTCCCTTCAGCACCATGTCACAGGAGAGACGGGGCTGCAATGTAGATTTTACCGTTTCTTTTGTCTGGGCTTCTAATTATATACATGTATTCTTTTTATTGCTTATTTCCCTTTTGTGTAATTTTCCTGGATGATTTATCCATGCTGTTTATTATTATTATTATTAGAAATTTCTCTCACCACTGTTATTATTATTTCACAATTTTTGTATATTTTATATATATATCCAAATTTATTTAGTCATCATAATTTTTATTGATTTATTACTATTATTATTATTATTATATATTATATATTACACACATACTTCTGGGGAGAGAGTGGACTGCTGAAGGGCCAAAAGGGGACTGAAGGAGCGTGCCGGTGAAGGTCGTAGGCAGCGTGCCGACGAAGGCGGCATGGAGTATGCCGGGGAAGGTCATGGGCAGTGTACCGGCGAAGGAAGAAGGGTGGCGTGCCAGTGAAGACGTTCCAAGGCGTGTCGGGGAAGGGGGAAAAGGAGCGTGCCACTGAAGGAAGGCGGGGGGGAGGTGTGTCGGCCAAGGAGGGTAGAAGGTGTACCGGGGAAGGCAACTGTGAGTGTACCGGAGGGGTTCAAGGAAGTAGAGGAGTGTGCCGTGGGAGGTTGGTATGGTGTACCGGTGAAGGCAGCTGTGAGTGTACCAGAGGGGTTCAAGGAAGTAGAGGAGTGTGCCGTAGGAGGTTGGTAGGGTGTACCGGCGAAGGCTGGAATAGGTGTACCGATGAAGGCCCACTCCTCCTTTACCTCTTTTAAGGCTTTTCTTTTCTTCTTTCCTTTGATTTTTATGTAGTTTTATACAAATCTTTTCTCCTTCTTCCCCCAACCTTTTCTTTACATATTGAGCACTTAATTTACCACATAGTCATTTAATCCAATTCTTCTCATGTTGTCCGTAGTGCCTTATTTCGGTTAGAGTGTTCTATCGCCGATCGTCCCATTCGTTCGTTGCTTCTTTTTATCTTTTGGTATGTTATTATTCTCTGTGTTTGTTGCTTCCTTTTGTCATTCCAACGTGTTATTATTTCTACAAAAAATTCGGCAGCATCTCCCCTTGACCCGAGCGTAAGGAGGATAAAGGGAATGCGCCCACATGGAGTGGCGGAACCCGACAACTGGAGGTGGGCACCCGAAGGCGGCATCACCTTTAATAGAGCCTCGGAAAACTTGAAAGCAACGATGGGTAAAGGGGGGAAAAACCTCTAGAACTACTCAGGGGCGTGTCGGGCCAGGGAGGCCAAAGGTGTGCCGGTGAAGGCCACTAAGGCCGTGCCGGGGAAGGCCCAAAGGGGGCGTACTGGCGAGGGCTATCATAGGTGTGCTGGGAGAGGGCAGCCAAGGCCGTGCCGGTGAAGGGTGTTGAAGAGTGCACCGGCGAGGGCCCAATGGGGGTGTGCCGGCGAAGGGCTCAATGGGGGTGTGCCGACGAAGGGCTTAGCCAGGGCGTACCGCTGGGAGCTGGGGAGGCTGCACCGGGATAGGGGTGGACCGGTGGAGGACTGAGCAAGGTATATCGCCTAAGGACTGGAGGGGCTGGGCCAAAGGCTTCCTAAGTGTGATGGAGCCAAAGAGGAAAGGGCCAGGGACGGTGTTGGTGGCTGGGCGTTCAAGAGAAGAAGAGGGGCCTCCCCCTTCAGGCAAATGGGTGAGGTTGAAGGTCAGGGACCCCATGACAAGGGCCATGACGGAGGGGAAGAAGGGTCCCCACTGGGGGGCAAACCGTCGGAAGGAGGAGGAAGAATGGTTGAAACGCACACTTCCAGGCATAAATCAAACGCGATAGCAAGAAATCCAAGAAGGGGGGAATTTCCATTCATGAAGAGAAAAGGCCATAGCCGGCCATGTACACCTCAAAAACGCCGGAGTTCAAAATACAAGCGGTGGAAGAAGGGGGGAAAGAAAAGGAGGAGAAAAAATGGGGGAGTTTGGGGCCGAACAGGGGCGACGGCTCCCTGCCCTTTCCCACTCCCCCTGCTACATCTCTCTTTTTCTCTCTCTCCCTTACTCTCTCTCACTCGTCGGTGGTCGCCGGAGGGCCTCCCTCTTCTTCTCTTCTTCTTCTTCTCTTCCTCTTCGCACGACTGGTGGTGGACGGAGCAGGAGGGGGGGAAGCCCGAGCCTCCCTTCCTCTTCTTCTTCTTTTCTCTTCTTCTCTTCTTCGTCTCTCTCTCTCTCTGTCTGGCTGTGTGTGCTTCTGTCTTCTTTTTTTTCCTCCTCCTCTCCTTTTTTTGTGCTCCGAAGAAGAGGGGTTTTTATACCCCACACGGCGGGAGCGTTCGAACACGGCAGCCGGAAGCGGGAAGCGACCGGTCATGATGGGGTTTGACTTCCCCGTCCTTGATGTCAGGGGAGTAGCCTGCGTGGCCCAACCTCCGGCCGACACCTCGGACAGCCCACTGCGTGCCAAGGATCTGTAGGGCATGGGCACGAGATTTGGTCTGCCTGACGTGCCGTTGAAATGCCTGAACGTTGTGCCGCTGGCGGGCAAAACAAGCGTGTCGCTGAGAGGGCCAAAAGGGCGTGCCACTGGAAGACACGGCAAGCGTGCCGCTGAAGGGGCCTGAGGGCGTGCCGCTGAAGGCCATTGGGGCGTGCCGCTAAAGGGCGTTGGGGGCATGCCGCTGAAGGGGTGTGCCGGGGCGTGCCGTTGATGACCTATGGGGGCGTGCCGCTGAAGGGGCATCAGGGGTGTGCCGTTGAAGGGGCTAAATGGGCAGTTCTGAGCCCGTCGTGAGCGCGAGTTGTGGCCCATTTGATTTTCTTTGAGGCCCAGGGATTGTGGGGCTCTTGGTGGTTGATTTCTCTTTACTGTCGTGACTCCGGAGACGGCTTCACGGTAGTGTGTGTGCGTTCGGGGAGTCCGGGTGGCTCCTCTTCCACGCAGTTTCTTCAGTTGACGTTGTTGTTGATGCTGGACTGGTTGGGACATGCCGGCGTGCAATTTGCATGTCCGCAAATGCCTCCCACCCACAGGTAGTGCAGGCGAAGGATGAGCCAGGCGGTGCCCACGGTGTGCTGGTTTCTTCTTTTCTTTGTCGGCACCGACGCGGTGTCGGGAGCTGACATGATATGCCTTGTCTCTTCTTCTCCTCATCAGTGCCAACAGGGCATCGAGAACTAACGTGGTTTTATTGATCTCTTTGTCTCTTTGTCACTGCCGACGGGGTGTCGGGGACTGGCGTGGTATGTTGGTCTCTTTGTCTCTTCATCAGTGCCGACGGGGTGCCGGGGACTGACGTAGTATGTTGGTCTCTTTGTCTCTTCATCAGTGCCGACGGGGTGTCGGGAACTGACGTGATATGTTGGTCTCTTCTTCTCTTCGTCAGTGCCGACGGGGTGTCGGGAACTGACGTAGTATGTTGGTCTCTTTGTCTCTTCATCAGTGCCGACGGGGTGCCGGGAACTGACATGGTTTGTTGGTCTCTTCTTCTCTTGGTCAGTGCCGACGGGGTGTCGGGAACTGACGCAGTATGTTGGTCTCTTCTTCTCTCCGGGGTGCCGGGAACCGACGTAACATGTTGGTCTCTTTGTCTCTTCATCAGTGCCGACGAGGTGCGGGGACTGACGTAGTATGTTGGTCTCTTTGTCTCTTCATCAGTGCCGAGAGGATGTCGGGGCTGACGTGGTTTGTTGGTCTCTTTGTCTCTTTGTCAGTGCCGACGGGGTGCCGGGAACCGACGTAACATGTTGGTCTCTTTGTCTCTTCATCAGTGCCGAGGGGATGTCGGGGACTGACGTGGTTTGTTGGTCCTCTTTGTCTCTTCGTCAGTGCGACGGGTGCCGGGAACCGACGTAACATGTTGTCTCTTTGTCTCTTCATCAGTGCCGACGAAGTGCGAGGACTGACGTAGTATGTTGGTCTCTTTGTCTTTCATCAGTGCCGACGAGGTGCGGGGACTGACGTGGCTGTTGGTCTCTTTGTCTCTTCGTTAGTGCCGTTGGGTGCGGGACTGACGTGGCATGTTGGTCTCTTCGTCTCTTCATCAGTGCCGACGGGATGTCGGGGACTAACGTGGTTTGTTGGTCTCTTTGTCTCTTCGTCAGTGCCAACAGGGTGTCGGGAACTGACGTGGTTTGTTGGTCTCTTTTTTCTCTTTTCTCCTTTCTTCTTTTTTTTTTAAACCACATTACCGGTACAAGCGCCCTTTCTAGTTTTCACCGGCACCAGCCCCCTCTTGCTTTTTCCCACGCGCCCTCTCGGGTTTTCACGTGGCGGGGTACCCGATTTTACCCGTAGTGCCCTTTTCGGGTTTTCGCCGCAGCCGGGTTGCTGCCAGTTTTACCCTTGTCCCCGCATAGGGGCAAGTCCGGCGGGGCACCTCTATTTTAAGCCCCTTTCCCTTTTTTTTTCTTCTTCTCTTTTTTTTTTGACGAGCGGATAATACGTAATTGCTGGCTAGGGCTCGAAGCCTTGCCCCTAAAGACAAGGTTCATTCGTTGGGAAGAAGATAATGCCAATGCAATAGGGGATTTTCCACCGATTCGGACGTAAGGTCCGTAATGGCAATAGTGTGTGAGAGCGGGTGGCTGAGGCACGAAGCCTTGCACCGAAAAGGGACTTATTCGTTGGCAAGAGACTAATGCCAGCACAAGGGTAGAGGTTTTACCGATTCGGGCGTAAGGCCCGCAATGGCGATTTTGCATGAGAAAAGGTGGCTAGGGCACGAAGCCTTGCGCCAGAAAAGGACTTATTCGTTGGTAAGGAACTAATGCCAGTGCAAGGATAGAGCCTTCTTTGCCTGTGCGGATGCCCGTCGACACCTAGGGGCGTGCGGACGGGACATACCCACGGAGGCATCTATCATCGTGCATTATTTACGTACACCTCCGCATGTATGTGCGCATATGTACATATATACATATATATATATATATACATTTATATTTATTTAGT
The DNA here is from genome assembly GCA_022559845.1 of Amorphophallus konjac. NCBI lineage: Eukaryota > Viridiplantae > Streptophyta > Magnoliopsida > Alismatales > Araceae > Amorphophallus > Amorphophallus konjac. Next base: position 339,514,932 of record CM040126.1, on the reverse strand, counting down.
ATTTTTATTATTATTATTACCTTTGTCGAAATTCCTTCCTCTTTTTTCTTCTCTCTTTTTTTTCTTTCTTTTCTTTTTCCTTTTTTGTTTTCTCCCTTTTTCATTCATTCTTCTTCTTCTTTTCCCTTTTTTGTTTCCCCCCTCTTTTTCTCTCATTTTTCTTTTCTTTCCTTCCCTTTTTTTTATTTCACTTGCCCCGTATATAAAGAGGCAGGGTGGCTTGAATGGGCCACGCCCCTTTCAAACCCTTCCTCTTCCCTCTCTCTTTCTCTCTCTTCGGTGACCGAGCGGGCGAAGCCCCCCCCCTCTTCTCCTTCCTCTTCGTCTCCTCCGTCGCCGGACTCCAACGCCGCCGTCGTCGTCGTCCTCTCCATCGCCGGGGTGAGGAGGCCGCCGAGGAGGGGCTCTTTCCTCCCCTCCCCTTCTCTCCTCTTTTCTTTCTTCTATTCTCCCCCTCTTCTCCTTTTCTTCCTCTTCGCCTCCTTCGCCTCCCTCTCCGTTCGAGAAACGGTGGAGCCCTAGGCTCCTCTTCCCCCCCCTTTCCTTCACTTCTTCTTCTCCTTCTCCGTCCTCTCTTCTGCTCTTCCTCTTCCTTCCCCTCCTTCGTCTCCGGCGTCGCGGGCGGCCGCCGGTCGTGCCGGTGAGTAGGCGTGTCGGGTAGGTAGGGTGCAGGCGCGCCGGGCTAGAGGGCACGGATACGGTGCCAACGAAGGGCGTGGTAAGCGCCGTGCCGGGGAGGAGGCGTGAGGGCGTGCCGGGGAGAGGGTGTCGGAGCGTGCCGACGGAGGGCACCTCGAGGTGTGCCAGTGGGGGTTTCACCAAGCATGTCGGGGAACGGCCCAACCGAGTGTACTGCTGGCGGGCGCTGGCGGGCGTGCCTGCAAAGGCCCTAAAGGGTGTGCCGGGGAAAGCCCTATGTAGCGTGCCGGCGAAGAAGGTAGAGAGCGTGCCGGGGAAGAACGCTGGGGCTCGTGCCGGGGAAGACGCCAGGGGCGTACCGGTGAAGGCTACGACGGGCGTGCCGGGGAAGACGCCAGGGGTGTGCCAGCGAAGGTAGCTCCAGGGCGTGCCGGGGAAGGCACTGAGGGCGTACCGGGGAAGCCCCCCCACAGGGTGTACCGGTGAGAGGGAGAGGCATATGCCTGTGTAGCTGAGGACTTCTGGTGTTACCTTTCGGGGCCCACCGTTACTTTGTTGGAGCCGTCACTCCCTGTGGACGCGCACCCGTGTTTTCCCTTACGCCTCTGGCCTAGGGGAAACTCTGCCGAAATTTCGTCAGAAATTGGCAGCCTCTTATTCATTTTACTTGTAGTAGAGCCCCTTTATAGCCCTCATTTCTCTTCGCCCGTGGCTTGTTCTGATCTTTTGTTTGTCGTATCTTGCATATAGATGGCTGCCCCAAGTGGTTCTTCTGCTCCTGCTGCCGCTGCCGGCCTTGTTCCCCCGCCTCCGGTGCCAGCCGTCACGTGGCTCAACGTAGAGGAGCTAGATAGGGAGCATGCTGAAATAGCCGCACTAGCCGAGTCCTCGGGGTCCGAGGTCGAGACAATGGACTATCATCAGCTCTCTCGGGTCGAGAATCGCTTCACCTTCGATCGGACCGGCAAGTATCGGAAGGATTTCCCGAAGGACAAGCATCTAATCCATTTTCTGAAGTACTTCCGCTCTCGGGAGAGGAGGGAGCTGCGGGCTGTGCGAGAGGTCGAGCAAGTGATCTTGCAGGCTCGTGATAGTTTGTTGTACAGCGTCCCGAGAAGCATCCCGATGTATTTGGTGGGGGAGGCCCGAGAGTGGAAGCCTGTCCTGGGATCGAAGGAGTGTTGCCGACCGAAGACAGATTGGTGCGAGCACCTCAATTCACCCCAGCAAAATGGGACATGTCCGCTGGGCGCGTACAAGGTGTGCCGCCTCATTTTGGTTTGTTCTTGGCTCCCCTGAAATGGGGCTACAGGGAGGAGCCCTTCACGCTTGATTGCCTGGCCGTCCGATTCAAGTACGAGTTGGCACTGGGCTGGTCCGGGGAGCTGAAGCTCCAGGATGCTCACAGCTTCAGGGAAGGGGCAGTAGAATTCACCGAGTACGTGCTATTCAACTACGCCCCATTACTAGTCCGGGCTGGCATTTACCACAGTGTCTACGCCTCCTACTACGGCTACCCCATCTCCAAGGGCCTATGCTGCGGCATGATAGAGGTGTTCAGTGCTGAAACCAACACTTCTATACGCGGAAGGCGAGACTTCACTTGACTTGTGGAGTCTCAGTCAGCTCAGCGGCTTGCCCATTGACGGGGAGCCTTATGAAGAAGTATGCCTCCCGGATCTGATCAAAGATGAAACTAACGGGGATGGCTATTATTCCCTTGGCTATTCATACCGGTATCTCATGAAGGCATACCGGGAACTGTACCAACTGGCACACGGAGGGAGGCAGCCTCCCCGTGGGGACCGGAAGAGGGTCCGCCTGACCCTGTGGCTGCAATATTTTTACGATGGGCTGAAGCAATATGGAGAGTTTCCATGCTGTCGGCACCGCCGTTACTCGTAAGAAGCGTGCCAAGCCCAAGACTGATGTAAGATTCCTTCCAGAGGACGCCGGAGTGGCCCCAATCCTGATGGGGTTGACCCTCTAACACATTACGTCGCGTTCCTAACGTACTGGCTGTGCTCGTTTGCCATGCCGTATGGGGACGAGACCGTCATTCGGCCGACGCCATCTACCCAGCATGTCAACTGGCGTGGGGGATCAAGTTGTCCTTGTGCCCAGGCCACTCTTTGCCTGATATACAAGGTGCTAGGGGACATTAGCACCCATCAGTTCCCGAGGCAGGCCCGGTACGTGTGCCCGCTGCATTTCTTCAATGCGTGGGTCTGCTCGTATTTCAGAGTTCGCCCCGCGCGCTCTTCAAGACTGGGGACTGGTGCCGAGGATGTTGGAGTTTGCCAGCGCGGAGCCAGGCTCTGCCTCCCAGCGGCTATATGATATTCGGGGCCGGCTGACGATCGTTCCGCGGGACGCGGACGGCACCATCCACTTCTGGGCGCTAGCCGCACATTCGAGCCCTCTGGTGAACAATAAGAGGGAATGCAAAGATGATCAGGTGGAGAAGTACGTCCACCCCATCAGCCAGGAGAATGTAGTCCGCCCATTGCTGGAACCCGAGCTCAGGGACTGGGCGTTATCCATTCGCCCGAGCGTGCTGGCATTCAGGAAGGGGGATAATTTGCTGCTAGAACCATACTACCCCTTCCGGTTCGGCCGAAATTTCGGATATGATCAGCATATCCCTGTCTATCATGCACAGTTCGGCCTGCCTTCACGAAGTCTCCGGGGGAGTTCGACCACCGAGCATGCCCGAAGCTGGTGGGACTTCTTTCATCGGGCGGACTCCGCGACTTTCAGGGTGCCAGCCCCAGGCCGTATTCCTTGGGTGACCCCAGAGTACATAAAATGGTGGAACGCCCTGACGGCCTTTTATCGATTGCACAAGATCGATTGCTGGGGCGGGGCGGAGAGGAATTTTTTGAGCAAGCAGTCAGTGCTAGTGCTAGATATCGACCCGAAGCACCTCCTTCGGCTCAAGAACAGGCAGGATAAGGAGGTGGCGGCATATCTGGCCGCTCGCCGGGAGGCTCGGGAAGCGAGGCCAACACCACAGGCGAAGCTACCCCAGTGGCGAAGGATGACTTCAAGAAGACTCTGAGGGACCTTTGCCGGATAGGGAGTGACCGTCTTGAGCTCATCAATTATCCGCTCCCATGGAGGAGGAGGGCACTCCCGCAAAGAGCTGGCGCCCGGAGAGAGACCCGATCTGCCCATACCGCACGTTCATGAGGTGGGAGGAGAGGAAGCCTGAAAATTATAAGGACACCACATGGCTGTATGTCCTCCTCCAAGTGAACTGGCTGAAGATTGAGGATCAGACGGCCGCCATCCTGGGCAAGCGCCTGCAGGTCTCGTATTATTATGCCGACGGGTGGGGCATGGACCACTTCAATCTTTTCTGCCACCTTTCGTCGAAGAAACATGCAGACCTGGCTGCCCTCACCGACCGTTGCCAGAAAGATTGAGACGTGTGCTGGCTGGTTCGGGAGGCGGCGCGTCGGGACAAGGAGCCGTCCCTGAGCTACTGGCCGATAACACTTCGGCTGTATACTGGCCCCCATGGTATTTGATCTTCCCTCTTCCTTTTATTCTCCTCCATCATCGTTGTGACCTTTGCAGGGTATCGGATGCTGATCATATATATATGTTTCTGATAGACCACCCCGACAGCATACAAATGGCGACGTACCGAAACTTCTTCGGCTCGTCCAGAAGCCCGCCTATTTTGACGCCGCGTTACCGGCCCCGACCACGACCCCCTTGCCCAAGGCAGCGAAGAGGCCCCGGGCTAAATCGCCTGTGAAGAAGGTGGTGGATGCTGCCAAGGTGGCCAAGCAGCGGGACGCGAAGCGGCGAAAAAAAGAGGCCGCTAAGGCTTCGGCGGCTGCTCCTCCGGCGCCACGAATTCCATCTTTTGAGGAGTTTGAAGTCACCCAGGCCGAGCCGAGTCAGCCTGCCAGTTGGAATTTCCAGCCATCGGTGCCCTTTAGGGTCTGTTTCCATTTCGAGGGAAGGCCTTGACACATGAATGTCTCTTCTTCTTTTTGTCTCAGCTGCTGTGGAAGAGCCTGCACCCACGCCCATTCCTGACGTGGAGGAGCCCGCTCCTCCGCCCATCCCCGATGTGGCGGAGCAAGCACCCGCGTGCATTCCCGACGTGGGAGAGGCCGCGGTTGCAGTAGGGGAGAGTTCAACGCCGACTTCGACTCCCCGACCACGAGTCAAGGATAGATCCCGGGTGAAGTCGCCTATTAAGAAAGCGTTGGCTGCCGCCAAAGCGGTTGGGCGGCCAGAGGCAAAGCGAAGGAGAGCATAGGTCTCCCCGGCTTCGGCGGCTGTCTCTCCGGTGGCTCCCATTTTGTCATTCGATGAGTTCGAAGTCACTCGGGCCGAACCGAGCCGCCCCGCCGGTGAGACTTGTTGACCGTTGACATTCTATGGGATTTATTTGTTTCCCAGGGGTAGGGCTTTCATGCACACATGACATGTGTACTTTCCTCTTTCAGCCGTACAGAGGAGCTGGCACCTGCACCGATCCCGGGCGAGAGAGAGACTGCGGCTCCTAGGGCACCATCGCCTGTCAAGGAGGCCCTTGAGCCGCCTCGTGTTGTAGCAGCCGGAGGGGGTATTTATCTACGTCCAGTTAATTGACTTCTTTCATTCTTAAGGCCTCATCGGCTCTGGTGTGATCCACCCTCTCTTTTATGTGGCAGCGGTTGACACTGCAGCTATCGGGCTACTGGGCCCCGCCTGCATCTCCCAGCGACGCGCACTGTACATGAGGAAGAGGTTGAAGTCTCGCGTACTACCCTCGCCCGGCCCGCGTGAGGATGCGCCGATCATCGACCTCGAAGCGGAGGCCCCCTTGCTAACAAGGGAAGAACCCATGGCGATCGAGTCTTTGTCGAGGGAGGAGGTAGATTATGATTACTCCTCCGACGAGGTGGCTTCTAGCGAGGGCGTATCTGAAGTATCTGGGCCGCCCAAGCCGATCTTTAAGGCCCCCTCACTCACTAGCTCTCTGAGCTTAATGGAGGAGGCTACTGTAAGTGTGAGCTTGTTCGCACAGGACCTCCCTCGTGATCGTACAGTGACTTTATTCCTGTTATCCCTTGATTTTCAGGAACCAATTGAGCCGGAGGCAGTGGAGGGGGCTACCCCGGGTAAATCGGTCGATCGCTTAATAGGAGCTGTTGCGGGCCTAGGTAAGCTGGCCCTCTTGTTCGAGGCTTTGCAGGAGGAGTCTGCCGCGGAGACTCCGAGTGTTCCCAGAACGGCGGACGAGCCTTTGGAGGAGGGGGAGATCGCGCCCGAAGGCAGCATCGTCCCGGTGGCCGAGGTAAGCACGTGGGCCTTGTGGTTCTTCCCTGCCTTTTGATCCTGCATGATTCGTTCCAGGTAGCGAGTGGCTAACTCCGCTCCACATGGTCAGGTAATGTCAATGCCAGGGAAGACGCCTGCCCATGTCCGGAAGGCCGTCACTAAACGAAGGCTGATTATCGGTCCGATAGCGGTGGAGGGGCCGGCTTCGGCCTCGCACCCGGGAGCGGAGATCCTCACCACACTCGTGCAAGCGGGAGGCAGACCCCGGCTGATGGTTCCCCTTCCGCCTTTCCCGAAGATCCCGACTCAGGTGGACGACCCGCTTCTGAAGGGGGTATTTGCAGGACTTCGCGCGCATCTGGAGGGATCCCTGACACGAGAGAGAGGTTTACCGGTGATGGCTTCGGGCCCTGGTTTACTCGAAGCCCTTCCTTCAGCCGAAGCAGCGGCACCTGCATCCCCATCCAGTGAAATGATGGCGGAGGCGGACCGAGCGGAAGAAGAAGAGGTAGGAGAACACTGAATGATGGTGGTGCCAAGTGATTCGGCGGTGATCTTATCCATTCCCCTAGCGGTGGCTGGTCAGGGGTCTCCTGTCGAGCTACGCCGGCCAGGCGACCTGACTCTTGCCCTTCCATCTTCTTCGGTCACGGTGGACGCTGATTTGTGGGCCGAGGTGGACAGCTCCATAGATTTTGTTCCTCCGGCTGTGCCTTCAGTCAACCATACTTCGTCGGATGCGCCGGTCCGACAAATGCTGGTGACTCTGCGGACAATGCTCTTCGCCGATCTTTCCTTGTCATATCGGGATGTGCAGAGTATAGTGACGTAGCTGACCGGGGCGCTGCAAGTGTTGGGCTACCCTCTCGAGGAATGGTCGCGGTGGGTTTTGTTGCTGCTGAAATATGTTAAACGTCTCAAGTTCCTCGAGACCCAGGCTCCCGACGAGCGCGCCGCTCTCGATGCCCAGGCGGAGGAATATTTGCAAACCCTAGAGGCATGGTGTAGTAATGAAGAGCAGCATGGGAAGGCCCTGGAGGAGGGCCAGGGCGATGTTCACTCCCTCAAGAATCAGATCGCGAAGCTGGAGGGCTACCTTGCCACAGCCAGGTCTGACCTTGCCAGAGCCGAAGGGGCAGTCGAGAGGGAGAGCGAAGCGCTCGCATTCGCACGGGCCGAGATGGCATCCGTGGAGACCGAGCTCGCCCGCCTCGAGGAGCGGAGGGGCCGACTGCACGACATGACGAACTTCCCTTGCGTCGAAATCGTCCCTCTGGAAGACATCTTTAGGGGCCTCGACTGAGCGTCGCACCCCGTAGCCCCTTTTCTTTTCTTTTCCTCTCTCTGCCTTTTCCCTTTCTTTTTTTTTTGAAATGTAACACAGGGGTATGCCCCGAAGCACATGTCATTTTACTCCCTTCTCTTTTTGAATAGAACATAACATTTGCAATTCCACGTGTCCTTTCAGTGTGCATGGCATTCGCCCTAAAGGGATCCTTTTTCTTTTCTCTTTTCTTTTCGTATGTATTATTATCTTATTCCTCTCCCCTCTTTTCTTTCCTTATTTTCTTGGTGTCGGAACACACTGGCAGAGTGCAAGTTCTCGCGGTAGTTTGCTCCGGGGGAGCTAGGCAGGAACCCATGTCGGGGCACAGGAGAGTGCTCGCCCTCCCAGGGGAAGGACGAGGGGACCACTCCACCATGCCAAATGGGTGAACTACCGGTCTCGCCCAACGTCGAAATTGCGCACTAGCCTCAGGTGGGGGGCCTTGGTAGGAGATTGGGCCCCCTCGTCGCTCGGAGGGGTGTTGAATGGAAATTTGCTTAACCAATGACCCGGATGGGAGGTCCAAATTAAAGGGCTATTCACCGTTCGAAGGAGACGGAGAGAAGAGTTTGTTTGGTCAATGGCCTGGACGGAGGTCCAAGCCAAAGGGATACTCACCGCCCGGAGAGGACGGAGAGAAGAGTTTATTTAGTCGATGGCCTGGACGGGAGGTCCAAGCCAAAGGATACCCACCGCCCGGAGAGGACGGAGAGAAGAGTTTGTTTGGTCAATGGTCTGGACAGGAGGTCCAAGCCAAAGGGATACTCACCGCCCGGAGAGGACGGAGAGAAGAGTTTGTTTGGTCAATGGCTTGGACGGGAGGTCCAAGCCAAAGGGATACTCACCGCCCAGAGAGGACGGAGAGAAGAGTACGTTTAGTCAATGATATCCCCGCTGATACGGGGTGGTGATTCGACCCTCCTTTCCTTGTCCACTTTTTTTTCTCCTTTTTTCTTTTCTCTTCCCCTTTCTTTCTTCTCTCCCTTTTTTTTTCTTTTTTTTTTGTTCTTTCTTCTTTCTCTCCTCTCCTTCTCTTCTCTTTTCTCTTCTCTTTTTTTTCTCTTTTATTTTCTTATTTTTTTTCTCTTCCCTTTTTTATTTTTTTTCTTTCCTTTTTCCTTTTTTCTTGTTCCTTTTTGAGAACGTGAATGGCGATCACGTCATTCGGACAGCAATCATGCAAATTCACCCAAGATAGGGCGAAGGATTATATTATTGATTGAATGGGGGCGCTGGAGCATGGTACAACCTCAAGTGTCTTCCATTAAGAGGTGGGAATTGAACTTCCCCGCGGTGGTTGACAATTACATAAGCTCCACCCTCGTAGACTTTTTGGACTACGTAGGGTCCGAGCTTACCCTTGGGGTTGGTAGCCACGACATCTCTTCTCTTGACCATGACAAGGTCACCTTTCTTGAATTTGCGTTCCTTGACAAGCTTGTCAAAGGCACGCGCTATCCGGGCCTGGTAGACCTGAATGTTCTGTTGGGCCTGAAGCCGCTTCCCTTCCAAACTGGAGAGCTCTTCGAGCCTTCGCTCGACGTTTGTCTACCCTTCATGGACAAGGCCGTGCTGAATGGCGACCCTGAGGGAAGGTATCACCAATTCAATGGGGACAATTGCCTCCGAGCCGTATACTAGAGAGAAAGGCGAGCAACCGGTTGGGGTCTTGTATACGGTCCGGTACGCCCACAGTGCCTCATACATTTTCTCTTCCCAGTCCCTTTTGTTAGAGCTAACAATCTTGGCCAGGAGAGTGCATAGTGTTTTATTAAAAGCTTCAGCCAGTCCATTAGCCTGTGGATTGTAAGGAGTCGATGTCCTCCAATCAATTTTGTATTTTTCCGCCAACCGGTAGACCTTCTGGTTGCGGAAGTGGCTGCCGTTGTCTGAGACAATCCGGTCGGGGGTGCCAAACTGGAATATGATGTTACGGCGGAAAAATCTGGCCACGATCTCTCTGGTAACCTCTCTTAAGGCGACGGCCTCCGCCCAACGGGAGAAATAATCAGTTGCCGCCAAAATGTACTTACAGCCGCGGATGACGCGGGTAAGGGACCCACAACGTCTGTTCCCCATTGGGCAAACGGCCAACTAGGCACCGTTGATGCAGCTGCACGGGCGGCCTTCTGGGTATGGTGGCATGCTCCTGACACTTCTGACATGACTTAGCATATTTGCAGCAGTCGTCGAACATTGCCGGCCAATAGTAGCCGAGCTTCTTTATTTCAACCTTCATTTTCGGTCCTGCCTGGTGTGCACCAGCTGCCCCAGCATGGACTTCCTTCATGACCCTCCAGGCTTCTTCAGTGGACAAGCATCGGAGGAGTAAATTCTGTTTGGCATCGGCCACAATTCGGAATGATATTCCGTTTCGGAGCTCATAAGAGTCCTTGGTTCTAATTAGCTTGATCTTCTCTTCTCTCTGCTTGGGCAGTTGCCGGTGTTTGAACCACTGCATCAGAGGGTCTCTCCAGTCAGGTAGGCCGACAGCTTCTACTGTAGTGACCTCCAACTCTTCTTCTTCTAGTTCTTCTTCTATCATGCTGGGTACCTGGTGCTGATTTATCACTTGGATGTTGAGTAGTCCATCTGGCGGCACTGCTAGTGAGCTCGCCAATTTTGCCAGGGCGTCGGCTTGTGCATTGTCTCCTCTGGCGACATGGCCTATCTCGAGGAGGTAGAACCGCTCCATGAGCCCCTTCACCTTAGTGTGATAAGAGAGCAACTCAGGTTTCCAAACGTCAAACTGCCCCTGGACCTGCTTGACGACCAGCAGCGAGTCGCCGAATACTTGGAGCATTTTGATCTCCATTTGGAGGGCCACCTGGAGGCCAATGATCAGAGCTTCATATTCTGCTTCATTATTTGTGCAGGCTTGCTGATGCAGCAGGAGGTGTGCACTACCTCCCCATCTGGAGATTTGAGGACGATGCCGCTCCGGCCCGTACCTTGGTGCGTCCGGACGGGGTCGCTTCTGTTCTCGAGGCCCCGTCGAAGTACAGCTGCCAAACGGCTTGTTGGACCTGGTCCACCTCCAATGTTTCATCTTCGGGCATCTCAGTGGCCAACAGGAAGTCTTCGGGCACATGGTGTGCTGCGAAGAAGTCCGCGACGACTTGCCCCTTAACGGCCTTCTGCGGCACGTAGGTGATATCGAACTCCATGAGCAGTACGGCCCATTTGCCAAGGCGCCCCTTCGGGACTGGCTGGGAGAGAATGTGCTTGATAGGATCGGCTCTGGATATTAAACTCACTTCATGGGACAGCATATAGTGCCTCAGCTTCTTGACTGCAAAGACCAATGCAAGGCAAATCTTCTCAATCGGGGTGTACTTGGCCTCTGCTCCCACCAATCTTCGGCTGAGGTAGTAGAGAGCCTGCTCCTTCCCCTCGTCATTATTCTGGGCAAGCATTGCCCCAGTGAATATTCGGTAGCCGCTATATAGAGAATAAGCGGTTTGCCTTTGACGGGTGCCCCCAGGACTGGCGGGGTCTTCAGGTACTCTTTTAGCTGGTCGAACGCATGCTGCATTCGTGACCCCAGCTAAAGGGGGCATTCTTCATCATCAGCTGTGAAAGGGTTGGCAGCGCCCCGACAGGTTGGAGATAAACCTGCGGATGTAAGCTAGCCGACCCTGTAGAGACCTCAGCTCCCCAGGTTCCTCGGAGGAGGCAGCTCCTGGATGGCTTTTATCTTAAAGGGGTCAATCTTCATCCCTCTGTGCCGGACAATGAAGCCGAGGAACTTCCCGCTGGAGACACCGAAGGCGCACTTCATGGGGTTCATCTTCAGCCCGTACTGCCGGAGCCTGTGGAAGACGACCCTGAGGTCATCCAGATGATCACCCCTTTCCTTGGTCTTGACGACCAGATCATCAATGTAGCATTCGACTTTGCTATACAGCAGCTCGTCGAATATCTTGGTCATCGCCCGCTGATACGTGGCGCCGGCATTCTTGAGGCCGAAGGGCATCCTCTTGTAGTGGAATATCCCCTTAGGCGATCTGAAGGCCGTGTGAATCCGGTCGTGGTCGGCTATCCATATTTGATTATAGCCGGACGACCCGTCCATAAAAGACAGGGCCTCATGGCCAGTGGTCGCATCAATCATCACTTCGGTGATGGGCACCGGGAAGTCATCTTTCGGGCATGCTTTATTCAGGTCGCAAAAGTCCACGCAGATCCTGATCTGTCCATTCTTCTTATTTACCGACACGATGTTGGCCAGCTAGGTAGTGTATTGGTTTTCTGCCATGAAGTCGACGTCTATGAGCTTGTCAACCTCCTTGCAGATCTGGTTGATCAATTCTGGCCTCATACGCCGGGGAGACTGCTTCACTGGCTCCATCTTGGGATCAATGGCCAAAATGTGCTGAGTCACTTCAGGGCTGAGTCCGGGCATTTCTTTGTAGTTCCAGGCAAAGCAATCTCGGAATTCTTGCAGTAGCTTCATGTATCGTTCTCTCTCCTGTGGGGGTATAAGAGCACTCTGAAAGGTCGGCCTGGGGTCGCTTTCTGTGCCAAGGTTGATCTCAATCAATTCGTCGATGGTGGCCCGACCGCCATCTTCAGTCTCCGGCGGGGCCGGTGACAAATCGACAAAGTCTTGGTCTTCATTGTCCTCGGGCTCAAGGACGCCATCCCCTTCTACTCATTCCTCGTGATTGGGTGTGGAGGCTGCGTTCACCGCGCATTCCTCCTGGGCTATAGCCGGTGGGTCCACGGGGTTCCATGGTGTGGAAGGGCACAGGGCCGCCTCGGGACCCTCTATGTACTCATCATAGACAACCTCGGCGGGGGCCGGGGCAGCTGCATCTTCAGGGGCCTGGTACTGAATAGATATTGTATAGGCTTCTTTTCTGGGGTTGCCCGTCACGTGGGGGCGCGGCGAGGCTACCACATAGTCTCCCATTCTGAGCTCATCCCTATCAATGAGGTCTTGAGCAATGTCCTTGAAGACATAGCAGTCTTCAATGGCGTGACCCAGTATCTGGTGATAGGGACAAAACGGTGGGTCCTCACTTCTTCCGGTGTCCTGCGGCCTCTTAGACCTCGGGAGGGAGACCTTGCCATAGTGGCAGGCCCAATCAAAGATACCCCGAGTCTTCTCTCTTTGGAAGGAGTAGGGCTTCTGTAGCTTCTCTTGGAGTGTCAGGCCTCGCCTGGATGGCCGCCCGGTTAAAGGGCTCGCCGTATCTCTTGCTTCCCTCCTCAACCAGACGGAGGCGTCAGGACTGGTGTCTCGGGGCCGAGACACATTGGCACTCCACGGGTGGAGAGAGCCCTGGATCAGGTCGGTCACTAGCGAGGTTAACTCAGCCAGCCGTGCCTTTAACATCTCGATCTCCCGTTGATGCCTATGGTATAAGGCGTACATGACGGGGTCGTATCGAGGAGAATCCAGAGCATGGCCCATGCGACTGCTCCTTGCTTCGCCAGCAGGCTGGGGTGAGGGCACCCCGGTGTTGTGATCCTTCGAGGTCAACCCCTCAGAAAAGGAGGAAGTCTTCCCCATGCAGCGACGGTGGAGAGGGTTCCAAAGGAACACTTCTTTGTCTTGCGCCTCCTCAGTCAACGGCGTGGAATATACATCTTGACGGGCTTCCCGCAAGTCTGCAGCTTCCGCGGGGTCCTCGCCGGACAGGGCCGAAATCGATATAACATCAGTTTCGTAATAGTCTTCTAGCGAAAAACCTAGGCCGGGGTGCTTGGTGATTTTCAGCAGCTGCCGATCTAGGTTTGGCGGGTTCCACATCCTTTCAAACATTTCTTTTCGGCTGGAGGGTTGGTAGGGGGGGATCTTTTGCTTTTTGACCACTCTGATTGCCCGATCAGTCATGTGAGGAAGTCCCGCGATGGGGACGTGCGGGTCATGCAGTTCGTCAGGGAATCGGCAATCATCGTCTTCCCTGACTGGCTTTTCCCCGGCAACATAAAAGATAGTGGGTGGTCCTTCAGGGTTAGGCACCTCAAAGGTTCTCAACTACTCGGCTACTTGACAGCCAACTTCTGTTATGGGCTTGATGATCCCTGGCGGGACTCTGACATCCTCCAGCAGGTCTTCGAGGCAAGGCGTCCCCGGTGTGGGATAGATGGTGAGAGGAGCTGCCTTGAATACCCCTCATTCTTGTGCAATGAATGGTACATGTGGGGGAGCCACATAGCCTGGGGGCGGCGGAGGAAACCAACCACCCGACTCCACTTTCTTCTTTCCCCTGTCTTGGGCGGCCTGGGGAGCTTGCTTCGTCTTCTCTAAGTACAGATTGGCATCTGAAAAATGACACTCGAACACCTCGGACGAGTGGAGATCGACGAAGATTCTGACTTCCTTCCCCTCGCAAGGGTACTTGATGCATTGGTGCAGGGTGGAAGGCACCACTCTATTCTGGTGTAACCAGGGCCGGCCAAGCAATGCCTTATAGGAGGTGTTGGAGTTGATGACGTGGAACTGGACCTTGGTGGTGAAATCATCAAAGGTCAAGTTGAATTTTGCGACCCCCATGGGCACCTCGCATTTCTGGTTGAAACCAGCAATCTTGACATTCTTGACCTCAACCAGGTGTACGTCAAAGTAGTGCTTTTGGTACACCCGATAGGGGAGTATATTCATTGCCGCCCCTGGGTCAATCAGGACCCCGTTGATAGGCTGGCCATTCAACTGCCCTTTCATGTAGAGGGGTCTGTTATGACTGCAGGTGGGCAGGAGCTTGTCATCTTCTGTGAAAGCCATAGCCACTTCAAGTGATATTTCTGCCAGATAGGCTTCAAGGTGTGCTGGCATCTGGAGTGCGGCAATGATGGCTTGCCGTGTTTCTTCATCGAAAGATAGCATCTCCCATACGGTAAATCGGGCCGGGATCTTCTTGAGGTGTCTGACTATTCGGTTGGCAGCCCGCACCTTGAGTAACTTCATCTCTTTGACCTTGCCACGCCTGTCCCCACCTTGGAGCTGGGGTGTCAGATCAAGGGATACCTCGTTTGCCGACCCTGCTACAGCCTGTTGAGCCCGTGGGGCTTGCTGGGATTCCTCCTTTTCTTGTATGAATTCGGCAAGGTTTAGGATGCCGTTAGATTCCTCTTCTGGCTGAGGAGGAGTCACCGCCGGTGGAGTTTGGGGACTTCCTGCTTCTCTCGTCGAAGGAAACCCTTGGGAGCGTGCCTGCCCCCCTGCTCGGGTTAACAGGAATTCAGCAAATGAAGGGGTGCCTCTGTTTCTGGCCCCTTCGGGATAGAGACCCAACGGGGGAGGGATCTCGGTGCCTCGAACCATGGACTCGGGGACCTGGTATGGCTCCTCTCCCCTGAGCATGATGTTGAGGTTGTCGTGAGGGGGGCGCCCCCACTTCCTTCTTGACCTGGTGACGTGTTGGGAAGTGGATGCTTCAGCCTGGCACACCTCCGTCGGCTCATGGGGTAACTCTTCATCTTTTTCTTCCAGGGAGAGGGCAGTGTCGAACAGCGCCACGAGGGTGTTGCAGGCGATGACAACCTCCTTTCTCTTCTTGCCCCTGGACCCTCTCTTCTTCTTCTTCTTTCCCGTTGTAGCCGATGGCTGCTCTTGGGGAAGTTCACCGCACAGGGGAGGCTCTTTCTCTGCTTCGGCTTCTGTTCCTTGAGCCAGTTCGAGTGATTTGAACTCCTCCCAGGGGACATACTCCTTCAGCTCCACGGGCTGGATTTCGGGCTGTTCATAATCTTCAAGCCCATCAATAACAGCCTGGAGTCTTTCAACCGCCGGGCTGGTCTTCTTATGCATCCGCATCGGGACGTGCTTCTTTTTATTGTGAGTCGGCCGCCTCATGACTAGTCGAGGGGACGTGTCATGCCAGACCGGGTTCACCGGGGGCGGTGCCGCCCGGGGTGTCACACCCCTCACATGAACTCCTGGGGTGGGCCGAGGGATCCGTCCTCTTCTATTCTTCCTGGGCACGGTGTAGTGCCCCAGAATTTATTTGAGAATTTTCTGGCATTATTAGCAATTAAATGGACTAATTTAAATTTATTAATCAATATAAGGCCAAATGGTGTTAATCAATTAACCCAACTCACTTAAATGGAGTCCAAAAAGGTTTTAAGACTAGGCCCAGTAAGTTGGCCCATATTCTAGAAGGTTATTAAGCCTATTCTCGGATTTTTAAAGATAAACACCACTTAATACAGATAATTGTATGGATAATGAACAATAGAGTTTTATTAATCTAGAACTCTATCCACGATGACTTTAACGGTCCATCTGGCAACCGTCACAGACATGTAACGCAGAGGAGCTTGACCGTTACAGCCTGTCAGTTCCGTAAAGGAAAGAACAAGTGCAAAGATCAAAACTTTGGACTCTTATCCACTGAGGATCGACTTGGGAAGAGTTATAATAATACTAAGGACTCTTAGAGATTAGATTATGACCAAATAAGGACTCTAAACTCGATCTAATCTTCAAACCCTAGCTAGAGCCCTATAAATAGGACCTAGTTCTGAACTGCGCGACCCTTACTTTTTGGACGTAAAGAATCAAGGTAAGGAGTCACTATCTCAGGTAAGTTCTTTAGAAGCATTTGTTTACAATACTTTAGACTAACGCTCCTCCAAATTTCACATCTTTAGGTCAAGAGGTCGTGGAGATAGAACCTAAAGAAGTCGCTAGAAAAGTCACAGAATAAGGAAAACTAGGGCAAGATTCTCAACCCAATTCAGAAGATACAGCCTAAGTTAAGAGGTAGGTTATCTCATGAATGGAAAAAACAACCTGATAGGACTAAAAGCCCTCTGGTTTGATTGAATTTCATGCATTGTAGATCATCAATTTCATGTTTTACTAGTTATTATACATGACATGCATCTCTTAGCCCTAATAGAGAAATTAAAGCATGTTATTCATCTAATCCACTGATACCCATGCATATAGATAGTCTATCCTTCATCATCATGCAGAGAATAGATATGATGTTTGATTTACAGACATGATGTGTGTTGATCTCTTAGTGTTTTACCTGTTTTCTGTTAGCAGATGCTCTGACGCATCAGTGTAGGACCGTCACACTCATATAACGGCCCTACGACATACCGTCACACACCCTGTTGTTTTTGGATTTTCACTGTTGTCTCTAACGCACTAGGACAGGCGCGTTACGTTCATGTAACGGCTGGTTCCTGACCGTCACAATCACTGTGACGCCCCATCCCTAGACCGTCAGAGTCTATGATCTGTCAACCCTTGACAGAATATAACTTGCCAATATTATTTATTGTTAAGCCTAGTTACCTAAGTTTTAACCTGGTCATGTGATTTTAAGGTTATTTGATTGTTCATGATAGGTATTGCATGATTTGGTGTCTCATTGTTATTTTAAGTAATGTTAGTTTAATGAGCCCAACTCTATAGTTTGTATTATAAAGCATGACTTTTCTTTTTAACCTTGTATTGACGGAGTTTTTCATCATGATTTTCACATTGATTATACATATCTCTCTCTGTCAATAGAGTCATTTCTATAAGTGAATGGCACACATTCTGGTAGTTGTCATTAGTTCACACTTTGCACTATGGGAACATATTCTTGGACTTGAGGACCTCTCTATTGGATATTCCATCCAATGGACTAGGAAATCTTATTTTCAAGGCCTCCGTAATTCTCCGCGAGCCTGGGATTCCCACTAGGACGCCGAGTTGATTGTACCATTAAAACCCATTAGCTAGAACACACTCTCGTGTTTTCTGATTCTAGTAATATAACGGCTCTACATTGGACCGTCAGGCTCACGTAACGTCCCAATGCATGACCGTCACATTCCTCTGAGTCTATTTTTATTATTCTGGACTCGGATCACTGTAACGGCCCATTACTGGTGCGTCACACGATGTAACGGCCCAGTGAATGACCGTCACACAACTTGTATATGTTAACCCTAGGTTTGACCACCGGGTTGATTTTCTAAGGTTCTAGATGGACTAATGATAGTCTAGGACTTATCATATTGATCAAGGAACTTAATATGATGAATGAAAAATAAAGAATATACTGTTATGCTGCCGATTTATTTCCATAAGCATAGCATAGTCTAAATCATTCTTGATCTCATATATTCAAATTGAAGCATTCATTCATTGATTTTCATTATTTGGAATTGTTATATTCTTGGCCATACTTTACTGTTACATGCGTGGAAGTAGCTTAATTTATAACTGAAGATGCGATCGAGCACTGATTGTGTTCAAGGGCTCTATGCTAGTCCCCTCGGCTGATTGTCGGAAACATACTATTTTATAAACCATCGGGTATGATGCTACTGGCGTCGCATTGCGCTGGGAGTACTATTTCTATAAATAAGTGAAGATCCACGATACGACACGACATGACATTCTTGCTTGATATTCCACAGAAATTCACGAAGCACTTGCTCATAAGCATAAGATGCTAAAGTGATGAATATGTGGCTTGATAGTACATTCTCGATATATTCTTGCTCGTGAAAGGCCAAATATCATGTTCATGTTATATTCTTGCTAGTTCATTCTTGATCATTCTATCTTATCTTATTACTTTGGTTTGATCGCATGATTGATTCGCATTCATATGATTTTACCTTATTCTTTAGAGCTAAAATGTTAACTACTTTAATAGTGCCTTCATGTTGATGCGAAGATACCTACTGGGCAAGTGTCCTCATTACCTATTTCCAATGTTTTACAAGAGATGGAAGTAGTTCGGATTCAGATTCAGGCTATACTAGTAGCGGGTCCGGAAGTGAGTGAAAGTCTTGTAAAGCTACGAGTGAAGACTTAGGAAGTTTATCATGTTTAGATTGAGACAATGTAATTTTCCTATTTCTTGAGTCTAGTGGATGGAAAAGAGGATGATAAGTGGTTGTATTATGAATATTGTTCATTTATGAAATAAAGTTGAAGTTTGATTAAATCATGTGCAATTGTATTTGTGTGTGTGATTGTCTTGCGCTCTGATTGTTCTTGCTTGCAAGAGACTTACCATGCCAGTTGTTCGCGCTCCCCGAGCGAGTCTTCTGCTATAAATAAGGCTCGGGACGTGATAGTTAAGTTGGTATCAGAGCCTAAGTCTCAGGACTTAGGGAAAAGAATCATGTCATAGGATAAGTCCAAGGGTTAAGGACCCCCACCTATGAACCAAGGAAGGAATTTTCATGCCCATGTGAGAATTGGGTAGAGCCGGGATGAGATAGTTATTAGCTTTAAGATTGATTTTCTTTCGGTCTCATGAGAAATAACAAGCTGTTATATTTCTCTTAGGTACCTTATTATTCTTATAATGGCTCATCGCGTAGATTGGAATGGCATGCAACAAACCGTTGCCGGCCTTACGCAGGCATTGCAAACCATGGCCCAGGCAGGGACAGGAGCACAGGATGGCGACCATCATCACAATTTTCGGAGTCTAAATCATCCGCATTTCTATGGATCTTCCAATCTAGACGAAGCTGAAAATTGGATCGATGAAATGAATCGTATCTTTGATGTCATTCAATGCACTGACCAGGAGAAGGTGTGTCTAGCAACATTTCAACTAAATAAAGATGCCCGTACATGGTGGAAGTTGGTTCCGGCACCTCCGGCCGATGCACCTCATACATGGGACGGGTTTCTTACTTTATTACGTTCCAAGTATTTTTCCAAACATGTAAAGGAAAGGAAGGCCATGGAGTTTGCCTTCAAGGGATGATGTCGGTGGCAGAGTATGAGCTGCAGTTTTCAAGACTAGCACCATATTCACCACACCTTATTAGCATGGAATTATTAAAGGCAAATCGATTTATGGACGGGTTACGGCCCGGGTTCATTCAGCAACTTGGGACACAAAATATCCGCACTTACGCGGAGATGGTTCAGACGGCATATCTATGCGAGAGGACCTTAGAGAAGGTCGAAAAATTGAAAGGAAAGGGAGAGGAATCCAGCCGGCGCTCAGATCGGCATTATAAGAAGGAGAAGTTTAGCATCACGGAACCCTACAAAAGCCGTGATAACAAGAAAAGATCAAGGAGCGGGAACGGTGGGAGTTCCCAAAAGAATAATAAAAGGGTTAAGGAAGAGATGGAGTAAGTTGCCGCGGCGTGCACTTTTTGTGAGAAATTTGGCCATTCGGCTGAAGAATGCTGGAAGCGCCTCGGTGCTTGTTTGCGTTTTGGAAGTAGGGAGCATCGTGTGCCAGATTGCCCCCTTATGAAAGAGCAATCAGCTAATGAAGGACGTAGGAGGTAGACTCGCCTCAATGCTGTTATAGATGAAGATGAAGCACCCAGGGATTTAAATGATGGGCTTATGGAAGGTACTCTTCAAATCTGTTCTCAGCCTGCATTCATACTATTCGATACTGGTGCTTCTCATTCTTTTATCTCCACCACTTTTACAAAAACCTTACCAATTGCATCAGTTTCTTTACCTTCAGATCTTGCTATTACTACACCTTTAGGATCTGGAACTAAGCTTACCAAGCATTATCCTGATTGCGTGGTAGTGGTAGAAGGTTACAATCTCCCCGCAAACCTCGTGTGCCTTGACATGAAAGGTTATGATGCCATTTTAGGGGTTGATTGGCTTGTAGACCATGATGCTTATATCAATTGTCGAAATTGGATTATATCTTTTCGAAAGCCCGGTCTTCCAAGATTTTCTTTTCTTGGCATCAAATACAAGGAACATCCTACCATTATATCTTCTCTTCACGCTTGCAAGCTTATCTCGCAAGGATGTGGAGCTTTTTTTGCTTCAGTCATTATCACTGAATATAAGGAAATTGTCCTAGCAAACATTCCCATTGCGAATGAGTTCCCAGACGTGTTCCCATCTGAACTACCTAATTTACCGCCCGAAAGGGAAGTAAACTTTACCATTGAACTCATTCCAAGAGCAACACCTGTTTCTATAGCGCCTTACAGGATGTCCCCCACAGAACTCAAGGAACTAAAAAGGCAGTTGCATGAACTACTAGACAAGGGTTTCATCAGGCCTAGCACATCCCCTTGGGGTGCGCCAATTTTATTTGTCAAGAAGAAGGATGGTTCTCTCAGGCTATGCATCGATTACCGGCGACTGAATCAGCTGACAATTAAAAATAAGTATCCATTGCCGCGTATTGATGAGCTCTTCGATCAGCTTTCGAGAGCAGAATATTTTTCTAAGATTGACCTCAGATCAGGTTATCATCAGCTTAGAATCAAAGAGGAAGATATTTATAAATCGGCTTTTCGAAGTCTTTATGGCCACTATGAATTCGTGGTAATGCCATTTGGATTAACTAATGCTCCCGCGGCATTCATGCAACTTATGAACAGTGTCTTCCAGCCATACTTGGACCAGTTCATCGTCGTCTTCATTGATGACATCTTAATATATTCCAAGACAAAAGAGGAGCATGAAGAACATCTAAGGATAGCCTTGCAAACACTTAGTGAACACAAGCTATATGTCAAACTCAATAAGTGTGAATTCTGGCTCAAGGAAGTCTCATTCCTAGGCCACATTATTTCAAAAGAAGGTATTGCTGTGGATCCTTCTAAGGTAGAAGCTGTCAAGAATTGGAGTCGGCCAACGACTGTATCTGAAGTAAGAAGCTTTTTGTGTCTAGCTGGTTATTATAGAAGATTCATTAAGGACTTCTCAAAGATAGCAATCCCTTTAACTAGACTCACCAGAAAAGAAAATTCTTTTGTCTGGTTAGAGGAATGTGAGAAGAATTTCCAAGAATCATCTTACAACAGCCCCTGTTTTGTCACTACCAATGAAGGGTGGTGGATTTGAGGTATATACGGATGCGTCTGGAATTGGCTTAGGATGTGTCCTTATGCAAAACGGAAGGGTGATTTGCTATTCTTCAAGACAATTGAAACGTCACGAAGAAAATTATCCTATACATGATTTAGAATTGGCAGCGGTTATTTTTGCCTTGAAAATTTGACGTCATTATCTTTATGGAGAAAAGTTTACAATCTACTCAGACCACAAGAGCTTGAAGTATTTATTCTCTCAAAAGGAGCTTAATATGAGGCAGAGGAGGTGGTTAGAATATTTCAAGGACATTGATTTTGCTATTCAATATCATCGTGACAAGGCAAATGCTGTAGTGAATGCACTCAGCAGAAAACTAATGGGTATGTTATCGAGTCTCATGATTAGTGTAACTAACCTTATTCCTCAATTTGCTCAGTTGAATTTAGATGTTGATATTAAGGAAGAAGATTGCTTCATAGCTAATATCCGAGCTCAACCTACATTAATAGAGGATTTGGCCAAGTTACAAGAGGATGATCCAGTTTTACTGGAAATTAAGGCCAATATTGAACAAAGGTCGGATTTTTCTATTTCTAATGATGGAAGATTGCTATTCAAGGGCCGAATGTGTATACCGGATCGTGAGGATACAAAGAAATTGATCTTAGAAGAAACACATAAATCAAAGTACTTCATTCATCCAAGAGGTACAAAAATGTATCAGGATCTCAAAAGAAACTTTTGGTGGCCCAATATGAAGAGGGAAATAGCTGACTTCGTGTCTCGTTGTCTAACCTGCCAATGAGTTAAAGCTGAACATTTTAGACCCGCAGGTAAATTACATCCCTTAAATATTCTCGAATTGAAATGGGAGAGCATAAGGATGGACTTCATTATGGGTTTACCTAAGACAAGAGGTGGACATGATGGCATATGGGTAATCATAGATCGATTGACTAAATCTGCACACTTCATACCAATAAAGAGTCGATGGTCTGTAGATATTCTAGCAGCATGGTACATAAAGGAAATTGTCAAATTACATGGTGTCCCCATCACTATTGTATCAGATAGAGATCCTCGATTCACATCATAGTTCTGGAAAGGTCTATAACATTCACTAGGGACCAGATTAAATTTTAGCACAGCCTTTCATCCACAAACTGATGGTCAGACGGAAAGAACAAATCAGGTGGTAGAAGACATGCTCAGGGCTTGTGTCATTGATTTTGGAGGAAGTTGACATGATCACTTGCCTCTGGTGGAATTTGCATATAATAACAGCTATCAAGCAAGCATACAAATAGCACCTTTTAAAGCTCTATATGGGAAAAGTTGTCGATCTCCAATATGTTGGAACGAAATAGGGGAAAAGTAATTTTTAGGCCCCGACCTTGTCAGGGATTCTACGGAGAAAATCAAGCTCATTCAAGAGAGAATGAAAATGGCACAAGATAGGCAAAAGTCTTATGCCGTCAATCGAAGACGTGACTTGGAGTTTCAGGTAGGAGATCATGTATATTTAAAAGTTTATCCAGGTCGTGGTATTCGAAGATTTGGCATTAAAGGAAAGCTAAATCCAATGTTCATTGGCCCATTTGAAATTCTTGAAAGGGTCGGTGAAGTGGCTTATAGATTAGCTTTACCTCCACAGTTAGCAGGAGTTCATGACGTATTTCACGTCTCTATGCTAAAGAAGTATGTATATGATCCAGATCATATTTTCACATTTGATAATTTGGAGATTCAGAAGGACTTAACATACGAACAAACACCAATAAAGATTTTGTATCGGGAAGTGCGTCAATTAAGGAATAAAGTTATTCCTATGGTCAAGATCCAATGGAAGAAAACATGGCCTTATGAAGCGACATGGGAAACCGAATCAGCTATGAAGAAAAGATTCCCATAATTGTTTGACTGTAAGTACACTCTCCACAATCCATGTATTGAATTTGGGGATCAAATTCTTTTAAGTGGGGGAGGGTGTAGTGCCCCAGAATTTATTTGAGAATTTTTTGGTATTATTAGCAATTAAACGGACTAATTTAAATTTATTAATCAATATAAGGCCAAATAGTGTTAATCAATTAACCCAACTCACTTAAATGGAGTCCAAAAAGGTTTTAAGACTAGGCCCATTAAGTTGGCCCATATTCTAGAAGGTTATTAAGCCTATTCTCAGATTTTTAAAGATAAACACCACTTAATATAGATAATTGTATGGATAATGAACAATAGAGTTTTGTTAATCTAGAACTCTATCCACGATGACTCTAACGGTCCATCTGGCAACCGTCACAGACATGTAACGCATAGGAGCTTGACCGTTACAGCCTGTTAGTTCCGTAAATGAAAGAACAAGTGCAAAGATCAAAACTTTGGACTCTTATCCACTGAGGATCGACTTGGGAAGAGTAATAATAATACTAAGGACTCTTAGAGATTAAATTATGACCAAATAAGGACTCTAAACTCGATCTAATCTTCAAACCCTAGCTAGAGCCCTATAAATAGGACCTAGTTCTGAACTGCGCGACCCTTACTTTTTAGACGTAAAGAATCAAGGTAAGGAGTCACTATCTCAGGTAAGTTCCTTAGAAGCATTTGTTTACAATACTTTAGACTAACTCTCCTCCAAATTTCACATCTTTAGGTCAAGAGGTCGTGGAGATAGAACCTAAAGAAGTCGCTGGAAAAGTCACAGAATAAAAAAAACTAGGGCAAGATTCTTAACCCAATTCAGAAGATACAATCTAAGTTAAAAGGTAGGTTATCTCATGAATGGCAAAAACAACCTGATAGGACTAAAAGCCCTCTAGTTTGATTGAATTTCATGCATTATAGATCATCAATTTCATGTTTTACTAGTTATTATACATGACATGCATCTCTTAGCCCTAATAGAGAAATTAAAGCATGTTATTCATTTAATCCACTGATACCCATGCATATAGATAGTGTATACTTTGTCATCATGCCGAGAATAGATATGATGTTTGATTTACAGACATGATGTGAGTTGATCTCTTAGTGTTTTACCTATTTTCGGTTAGCAGACGCTCTGACGCATCAGTGTAGGACCGTCACACTCATATAACGGCCCTACGATAGACCGTCACACACCCTGTTGTTTTTGGATTTTCACTGTTGTCTCTAACGCACTAGGACAGGCGCGTTATGTTCATGTAACGGCTGGTTCCTGACCGTCACAATCACTGTGGCGCCCCATCCCTAGGCCGTCAGAGTCTATGATCTGTCAACCCTAGACAGAATATAACTTGCCAGTATTATTTATTGTTAAGCCTAGTTACCTAAGTTTTAACTTGATCATGTGATTTTAAGGTTATTTGATTGTTCATGATAGGTATTGCATGATTTGGTGTCTCATTGTTATTTTAAGTAATGTTAGTTTAATGAGCCCAACTTTATAGTTTGTATTATAAAGCATGACTTTTCTTTTTAACCTTGTATTGACGGAGTTTTTCATCATGATTTTCACATTGATTATACATATCTCTCTCTGTCAATAGAGTCATTTCTATAAGTGCATGGCACACATTCCGGTATGTTGTCATTAGTTCACACTTTGCACTATAGGAACATATTCTTGGACTTGAGGACCTCTCTATTGGATATTCCTTCCAATGGACTAGGAAATCTTATTTTCAAGGCCTCCGTAATTCTCCGCGAGCCTGGGATTCCCACTAAGACGCCGAGTTGGTTGTACCATTAAAACACATTAGCTAGAACACACTCTCGTGTTTTCTGATTCTAGTAATATAACGGCTCTACATTGGACCGTCAGGTTCACGTAACGACCCAATGCATGACCGTCACATTCCTTTGAGTCTATTTTTATTGTTCTGGACTCGGATCACTATAACGGCCCATTACTGGTGCGTCACACGATGGAACGGCCCAGTGAATGACCGTCACACAACTTGTATATGTTAACCCTAGGTTTGACCACCGGGTTGATTTTCTAAGGTTCTAGATGGACTAATGATAGTCTAGGACTTATCATATTGATCAAGGAACTTAATATGATGAATGAAAAATAAAGAATATACTGTTATGCTGCCGATTTATTTCCATAAGCATAGCATAGTCTAAATCATTCTTGATCTCATATATTCAAATTGAAGCATTCATTCATTGATTTTCATTATTTGGAATTGTTATATTCTTGGCCATACTTTGCTATTACATGCGTGGAAGTAGCTTAATTTATAACTGAAGATGCGATCGAGCACTGATTGTGTTCAAGGGCTCTATGCTAGTCCCCTCGGCTGATTGCCAGAAACATACTATTTTATAAACCATCGGGTATGATGCTACTGGCGTCGCATTGCGCTGGGAGTACTATTTCTATAAATAAGTGAAGATCCACGATACGACATGACATTCTTGCTTGATATTTCACAGAAATTCACGAAGCACTTGCTCATAAGCATAAGATGCTAAAGTGATGAATATGTGACTTGCTAGTACATTCTCGATATATTCTTGCTCGTGAAAGGCCAAATATCATGTTCATGTTATATTCTTGCTATTTCATTCTTGATCATTCTATCTTATCTTGTTACTTTGGTTTGATCGCAAGATTGATTCGCATTCACATGATTTTACCTTATTCTTTAGAGCTAAAATGTTAACTACTTTAATAGTGCCTTCATGTTGATGCGAAGATACCTACTGGGCAAGTGTGCTCATTACCTATTTCCATTGTTTTACAGGAGATGGAAGTAGTTCGGATTCGGATTCAGGCTATACTAGTAGCGGGTCCGGAAGTGAGTGAAAGTCTTGTAAAGCTACGAGTGAAGACTTAAGAAGTTTATCATGTTTAGATTGAGTCAATGTAATTTTCCTATTTATTGAGTCTAGTGGATGGAAAAGATGATGATTAGTGGTTGTATTATGAATATTGATCATTTATGAAATAAAGTTGAGGTTTGATTAAATCATATGCAATTGCATTTGTATGTGTGATTGTCTTGCGCTCTGATTATTCTTGCTTGCAAGAGGCTTACCATGCCGGCTGTTCGCGCTCCCCGAGCGAGTCTTCCTCTGTAAATAAGGCTCGGGGCGTGACACACGGTCTGCCAACCCTCTTGGTCTTGAGCCAGGGCCATAATAAAAGTTTCATAAGTGGCGCGGGTGCTGGCCTCCGCCCACTCTTCAGGCAACTCCTGGTATAATGAGATTATGTTGATGGTGGAGGTTATGTTGGGTAGCTCATGCGGCTGCGGGGGGTCTACCTTGTGCTCCCCCATGTCCAGTTCCCCATTCTTGATTAAGGACTCAATGACGTCCTTGAAGACGTAGCAGTCCTCAATAGTGTGTCCGAGCATCCGGTGGTACAGGAAGAAGCGCGGGTCGTCTTTCTTCTTCAGGTCACCGGGCCTCTTTGGTTTTGGTAACGTGATTTTGTTGTAGCTGTTGCCCACTCGAACAGGAGCCGGGACTTGTCTCGGGAGAAGGAATATAGCTTGTTTCTCATCTTCTCCCTCAGCGAGGGGCCTTCCCGCCGTTATGTAGTTCTGGGCGGGGGAGAGTTGGCGGCCCCTTTGGCTTTTTCCTTCTGTTTCTCAAAGGTCTGGAAATCTAGTGCATGCACCTCAGGGAAAACTGGCTTCTTCTCGGCCTGCCGGGCTCTCTGGCCCGATGCGGCCGGGGTGGAGGAATATCGGGACAGAAATGCCTCAATCTCGGCTACTACATTATGCAGGCGGTCAAATGTCTTGACCTCAGCGCCGATCATCCTTTCTAGGATTTCCTTTTTCAAATTCTATTTGTAGATCTGCACTGCATCCTCCTGGTGCGGAGGGCGCCGGCACCTCATGCTGAGGTTCCTCCACCTTTTGATGTAGTCGAGAGCCGACTCGTCATTCCTCTGCCTTGTGGCATAGAGCTCTGCCACAGTGACTTCCCGTTCAGTAACGTAGGACCTTTCTTTGAACTTTTTCTGCATGTCGGGCCAATCAGCAACAGACCCGGGCGGCAAGCTGGAGTACAACTCAAAGGCAAGCCCAGTGAGTGTCGAGCCGAAAAACTTCAGGAGGTAGGCCTCATCGACAGCCAGATCTCCCATGACATTCACATAATAGGCAATGTGCTCCCTGGGAGACCCTTGCCCATTAAACTTTTCAAACTTCGGTGGCTTGGTGACGCCAACCGGCAGCTTCTTCGCGGCATAATGAGCCGGATATGGCACCCGGTAGACGTCGAACGGCGTCTGATCCCCGTCGCCTCTCTCTGCTAGCTTCATGTCTATCATTTGTTCAAGCATCAACCGATTGACTGCTGTTGGGTCAACTGGACTTGGATAGAAATGGGCGGGTTGTGCACTCGGGGTAGCTAGCACAGTCGCCTAGGGGGCCACGGGGGACCCTTGGGAAGGCCGGGGCCTACAGCGGGGCCGGTGCTGTGTATTGTGCTTGTTGCAGGGGCATGCCCCCAGGGAAGCTGGGAGTTGCTGGGGAGGTCGCAACTTGCAGAGTTGCTTCTGAAGATTGCCTGTTGCCTGCGGGCACTTCGAGCAGAACCTCGGTCTGTTCGGACGTCAAGGGTTGTGCGTTCCGCTCATTTAGTTGCTTTTTCAGCAACTCAATCTCTTGCTGGAATCGTTGCATCATGTACAACATTGCCGGGTCAGTTGTGGGGAAATTGGGCATGCCCCCTGTCTCTTCGGCCGGGGCATCCTCGGATGATGTGAAGGGTCCGCCGCTCGTGTCGTCGGTGGTGACTGCATTGGCCGTGAGAGCCACGGGAGGTTCTTCAGCGCCTTTCTGTGCCGCTTCGCCTGTCGCCCTTCCCCTTCTAGTGAGAGGCCCCAGTCTGCCGGTGAGCCTGGCCACTTCTTCAGGGTCGGTGGGTAGGGCCCCGTACCGCCCCAAAACTCCGGCCATATTGCAGGTGAAGACTCTCCGGCTTCTATTTCTCTTCGTCATCCTCCGGGATGACCTCTCTGGGAATACCAACCTGTCGAAGACCGATCATTGGGGCGGCGCTTCCACCCAAAAAGGGGACTGGCGCGGCTGCTCCGACTGATTCCTCGACTCCGCACTGGGTGCCGGCCGGGCTTCTTCTTCTTGGAAAGTAGAGGCCACTGCCCCCAGCAGTCGCTGGCAACCCAAAGGTGTACTACCTGGGCCCCGGAGGTAGTTTCTCATGGCCTGCTCGATCCCTTCCCACTCCTGGTCGGGGAGAGCGGCCAGTGGTTGTGTGCCGATCGTAGTGACAGGCGGGGAGTAAACCCTGGGCGCCGGGCGGGCAGCATTATGTCGGCGCCCATGGCGATGGCAGTGGGCATTCTCGGGCGGCACCGGCATGACAGGTGCTGGTTGGCAGGCTGGGGTCAGCACCTCGACCCTTTCATCTCTTCAGGCCCTCCTCGGGCGGAAAGTGTTGGGTCTCGCCTGGATGGGTGCAGTGGGTTGGGCCTCACTAGGAACCCAGATTTGTTTCAGTTTGGCCGGCCTGTGAGCTGGCGCGATCTTCGATGCCGCGGCTGGGACAGCGGCGTCACCCTCTCTTTTAGCTTCTCCAGCCCTTGGAAAGAGTTGCGGACCGGGATGGTCGGGACGATGCAGTCCGGTATCACCTGGGACCTCTGTCCATCGAGGTGGACCCGGATGGTCCCGACAGCCATGGATTTCCCGGAGCTGGATATGCAGCGTCCCGGGATGACACCAGTGTTGTTCCCTCGGAGCATCCTCCGGTGAGATGCCGACCCCTGGTAGGATGGGCCAGCGGTCTGGTGCAAGTGGTGCACGTTACAGCTCAGCGTCGTTGCCGGGATGCTGTTGTTGCTCTTGGCCATAGCTCGGCCAACAGTAGCTTTGGTGGCCCCCAGGATGGGAGCATTGGTCTGGGGCTCATCGGATGCTTTCACGTCTAGTAGGTTGACGAAGGCCACCCTAAGAAAGTTGGGGAAGCCCACCGTGGGAGGGAAGCTCCCGAACATGAGGGGGACCATGAGGTAGCCGCCCCGAACGTGGTTCTCGACAACCTGAGGGCCGCAGGTAATTGCCATTGTTGGTACCATAATGCGATTCTCCTGCATTCGTGAAAGTAGCGCAATTAGTATTACAAGAAGGGGGCCGTAGGGCCCCTAATTTTGGCAAAAAGATGAAGGGTGAATACGGTCCCACCGGGCGTACCAGACTTGTGGACGCACTTTTTATCGATTGGTTATCGTGGTTCGTTTATTTGGTTTGTTAAGTGCGTGGGCGTGCCAGTCACCAGAGTGACAATTTATTCGGGCTCCGAAGAGCCCATAGTGCGCTCGACCTAACTTCGTCAGACGATTGTGTGGTTCGTGTTGGGACCGGATCCCATCGTGCCGTAAAGGTCACGATGTCATTTACATCCCTCATACGAGGGAACACCCTTGATTAATTACCAAAATTAGGGGCCCTGTGGCCGAAAGGACTGATAGTAACTACGCGAGAAAGAAGCAGGAACAAATCACATTGAGATCCGCATCGGGATACGGGCCACGGGCTATATTGGTCACTCGTAGACCTTTTTCATGTTCGGACGAAGGTCCGTGATAGAAACGCGGTGGAAGCCGGGACGAATCCATTCAAATGTCTACCGAGCGCGCGGCAATTTTAATAATGGCTCGAAAAGGGTCCGGTCTTGAGAAACGGGTCCGGTCTAATCACAATGTCGGCCCGGGGTGAGGTCGGGTCGTGGCCGTATTGAGGCAGTATCCGTGACTCAGGCCCGACCTGCAGGGGCAGCATTGTTATTCCCTTCAACACCATGTCACAGGAGAGACGGGGCTACAATGTAGATTTCACCGTTTCTTTTGTCTGGGCTTCTAATTATATATATGTATTCTTTTTATTGCTTATTTCCCTTTTGTGTATTTTTCCTGAATGATTTATCCATGCTATTTATTATTATTATTATTATTATTAGAAATTTCTCTCACCACTGTTATTATTATTTCATAATTTTTGTTTATTTTATATATATATCCAAATTTATTTAGTCATCGTAATTTTTATTGATTTATTACTATTATTATTATATATTATATATTACACACATACTTCTGGGGAGAGAGTGGACCGCTGAAGGGCCAAAAGGGGACTGAACGAGCATGCCAGTGAAGGTCGTAGGCAGCGCGCCGGCGAAGGCGGCATGGAGTGTGCCGGGGAAGGTCATGGGCAGTGTACCAGCGAAGGAAGAAGGGTGGCGTGCCGGTGAAGACGTTCCAATGCGTGTCGGTGAAGGGGGAAAAGGAGCGTGCCGCTGAAGGAAGGCGGGCGGGAGGTGTGTCGGCCAAGGAGGGTAGAAGGTATATCGGGGAAGGCAGCTGTGAGTGTATCGGAGGGGTTCAAGGAAGTAGAGGAGTGTGCCGTGGGAGGTTGGTAGGGTGTACCGGAGAAGGCTGGAATAGGTGTACCGGTGAAGGCAGCTGTGAGTGTACCGGAGGGGTTCAAGGAAGTAGAGGAGTGTGCCGTGGGAGGTTGGTAGGGTGTACCGACGAAGGCTGGAATAGGTGTGTCGGTGAAGGCCCACTCCTCCTTTAGCTCTTTTAAGGCTTTTCTTTTCTTCTTTCCTTTGATTTTTATGTAGTTTTATACAAATCTTTTCTCCTTCTTCCCCCAACCTTTTCTTTACAGATTGAGCACTTAATTTACCACATAGTCATTTAATCCAATTCTTCTCATGTTGTCCGTAGTGCCTTATTTCGGTTAGAGTGTTCTATCGCCGATCGTTCCATTCGTTCGTTGCTTCTTTTTGTTTTATGCTATGTTATTGGTCTATTTGTTTGTTGCTTCCTTTTGTCTCTTCAACGTGTTATTATTTCTAACGAAAATTCGGCAGCATCTCCCCTTGACCCGAGCGTAAGGGAGATAAAGGGAACGCGTCCACACGGAGTGGCAGAACCCGACAATTGGAGGTGGGCGCCCGAGAGCGACAACACCTTTAATAAAACCTCGGAAGAGCCGACAGCAACGATGGATGAAGAGGAAAAACAAAACCTCTTGAACTAATCAGGGGCGTGCCGGGCCAGGGAGGCCAAAGGTGTGCCAGTGAAGGCCACTAAGGCAGTGCCGGGGAAGGTCCAAAGGGGGCGTACCGGCGAGGGCTATCATAGGCGTGTCGGGGGAGGGCAGCTAAGGCCGTGCCGGTGAAGGGTGTTGAAGAGTGCACCGGCGAGGGCCCAATGGGGGTGTGCCGGCGAAGGGCTCAATGGGGGGGGCGTACCGCTAGGAGTTGGGGAGGCTGCACCGGGATAGGGGTGGACCGATGGAGGACTGAGCAAGGTATATCGCCTAAGGACTGGAGGGGCTAGGCCAAAGGATTCCTAAGTGTGATGAAGCCAAAGAGGAAAGGGCCAGGGATGGTGTTGGTGGCTGGGCGTTCAGGAGAAGAAGAGGGGCCTCCCCCTTCAGGAAAATGGGTGAGGTTGAAGGTCAGGGACCCCATGACAAGGGCCATGACGGAGGGGAAGAAGGGTCCCCACTGGGGGCCAAACCGTCGGAAGGAGGAGGAAGAATGGTTGAAACGCACACTTCTAGGCATAAATCAAACGAGATAGCAAGAAATCCAAGAAGGGGGGGATTTTCATTCATGAAGAGAAAAGGCCATAACCGGCCATGTACACCTCAAAAACGTCGGAGTTCAAAATACAAGCGGTGGAAGAAGGGGGGAAAGAAAAGGAGGAGAAAAAATGGGGGACTTTGGGGTCGAACAGGGGCAATGGCTCCCTGCCCTTCCCCACTCCCCCTGCTACATCTCTCTTTTTCTCTCTCTCCCTTACTCTCTCTCACTCGTCGGTGGTCGCTGGAGGGCCTCCCTCTTCTTCTCTTCTTCTTCTTCTCTTCCTCTTCGGATGGATGGTGGTGGACGGAGCAGTAGGGGGGGAAGCCCGAGCCTCCTTTCCTCTTCTTCTTCCTTTTCTCTTCTTCTCTTCTTCGTCTCTCTCTCTCTCTGTCTGGCTGTGTGTGCTTCTGTCTTCTTTTTTTTCTCCTCCTCCTCCTCTCCCTCTTTTTTGTGCTCCGAAGAAGAGGGGTTTTTATACCCCACACGGCGGGAGCGTTCGAACACGGCAGCCGGAAGCGGGAAGCGACCGGTCATGATGGGGTTTGACTTCCCCCGTCCTTGATGTCAGGGGAGTAGCCTACGTGGCCCAACCTCCGTCTGACACCTCGGACAGCTCACTGCATGCCAAGGATCTGTAGGGCATGGGCACGAGATTTGGTCTGCCGGACGTGCCGTTGAAATGCCTGAACGTTGTGCCACTGGCGGGCTAAACAAGCTTGTCGCTGAGAGGGCCAAAAGGGCGTGCCACTGAAAACACGGCAAGCATGCCGCTGAAGAGCCCGAACGGCGTGCCGCTGAAGGGGCCTGAGGGTGTGCCGCTGAAGGCCATTGGGGCGTGCCACTGAAGGCCGTTGGGGGCGTGAAGGGGCATCAGGGGCGTGCCGCTGAAGGCTAATAGGGTGTGCTGCTGAAGGGCGTTGGGGGCGTGCCGCCGAAGGCCTATAGGGCGTGCCGCTGAAGGGGCATCAGGGGCGTGCCGCTGAAGGGGCTAAATGGGCAGTTCTGAGCCCGTCGTGAGCGCGAGTTGTGGCCCATTTGATTTTCTTCGAGGCCCATGGATTGTGGGGCTCTTGGTGGTTGATTTCTCTTCACTGTCGTGACTCCAGAGACGGCTTCACGGTAGTGTGTGTGCGTTCGGGGAGTCCGGGTGGCTCCTCTTCCACGTAGTTTCTTCAGTTGACGTTGTTGTTGATGCTGGACTGGTTGAGACATGCAGGCGTGTAATTTTGCATGTCCACAACTTCCCACCCTTCAAACCACCACAGAAAAATACAAAAAAGTTATTTGCGTGTTCCTTACTTCGCTCTCTGCCTCCCATAAAAATCCCAACTCCCAGATCCATAGTTCGGGCCTCGGTCAAACCTGATTACCTGGCAGATCCAAGTCTGCCTAGTATTTTCTGAGATAGAAGGTCCGTCTGTTATAAATTCCATCAAGGAGGATACAGAGAAATGAAAATTCATGTAATACCTTGTGTTCGTAGATCTACAAGAGAGCTTCGCAACAGCGCTAGTTTCGCGTCGATCCGACGTCAGAGCTGACCGCAGTAATTTTTATCGTCGGGTCGTGTAGTGCAGAAACAGTAGAACATGTTCGGGACAGCAAGCACCAAGTAGCAGTGCGTCGGAGCCGTTGAAGTTGCCCACAAAGTTGTTGGAAATCTGGTTTTGATAATGACAACTTATGAATCATGTTTAAATTGGATTAAATAAAGCGGCTGTAGGGTTTGCCTGATATGCCTTGCACTGTCTTAGGTTCATGCGATATCTGTTCAAGTCACATTCATGTCAGTACAATTTCGTGTTTGATCCACAGCATAGTCTTTACATGGAATTCACTAGGTCGGTGCAATTCTTGTTGTTGCACACACGACCAAGTCGTTACATCTATCAGGTGAGTCAGTGCATTTGATTAAAATGCTTGGTCTTGGTATATTATACCTGGTTGATTGGTCAATTCATGTAAACTTTCTTTGCACACTGGGTTGCTTGTGTCTGAAGCATGGTTGAATGATTTTAAAGCATGTGCGGTTCATGCATTACGCCTGTGTCATCAGTGCAAGGTGAGTCTGTGCATGAACAATGCAGCATCGGTGCATCGTCTATTACATGCATTCACTTTGTCGGTGCAGAACTCCACTCTGTGTAGAAAAGAGTCGGTGCACACCTAGTGCGTGCGAGGTCGAACTCGGTGCGTACTGCAGTCTACGCATTCATGAAGTCGGTGCAATCCTTGCACCGAGGGCATAAAGTAAGTACCCATATCCCGAGTACGTCTATGCAATGTATGTACTCTCGCACTCTGAATCAGTGTAAGAGGAGCCCTCGAGCAGAGTATATTGGTGCATAGTCAAAGTCACATGCATGTACAGTCAATGCATCGATTGGCATTTGGCTAGCAGGGTCGGTGCATATTTTGTTTAAAGCTTTGCACTTGGTATTCATTTCTCAGTTCGTGCATTCATTATTCATGTACTCGGTGCAATGTCGTTTGTCTTCCATGCACCTGAAGTCTGTGCATTCACTATTCATATACTCGGTGCAATGTTTGGTTAGCATGCATAGATAGTCTGTGCTCTTCACTGTAGCGAGGTATGTAAGGGTCAGTGCATCTCTTATTCATTCTCGCTTCATAGTCGATGCACACACTATAGCAGGTCAGTGCAATATTTGCATCGTGCGTATATATAAGTCTGTGCATATTCTCCTATATGTACATCAAAGTCTGTGCATGCTTTGCATATACCATATTAAGTCAGTGCAAACATTGTTCTATACCATATAAGATGTCTAAAGAAATATTCTCTTAACTGACAGGATAAAGTGATCTCGTGAGCTCGAACTAAGAAGGCACGTGTTCCTGTAATGCTGGAAGTTGACACGTGATCCAAGATAATGAGCGAGCCAGTGATCCTGACACATGGACAGATGAGGACCCGATCCTGACACATGGCTGAGAGCCTTCTGGAAGCATTTGGGCGGGAGTGTCCCGTCCACTCGCCCAATGTGGGAGCACGTGAGTCCGAGACTGAAGTCATATATAAACCCTTTCTCTGAAGAGATTGAATGAGATGCGAAGAAAAGAGAAGAAAAAGAGAGGGAGAGCAGCAGAAGAAGAGAGTCTCAGAGAAAAGAGAAGAGGAGAGTTGAGCAAGAAGATCAGAGAATTTGAAGAGTGATATGAAGAGAAAAAGCAAAGTATTGTGAGCTAAGAGAAAAGAAGAGAATAGGGAGGTTGCCTTTCGTGAAACAAATATATATATATATAAGGAAGGAGTTGCCAGGAGAGCGAGAGAGAATACTGAGAGAAGAAGAAGAAAGAAAGAGGTAGAGAGTGCAGAAGAGAGAATAGAAAGAAGAAGAGAGAGTCTTCCCTGAAGATCTGAGTTGTATTGGCCTCTGGATCAGATCCAAGCCAAGTTGCTCCTACGGAGCTACATTTGTTTATGTTTCTCCTTTTGTTTTTCGTTTGTTCTTTCCATTTTCATTGGTGTTCTTGCGATTCTCAAGTTTGAGGTCGGCGTTCCTCCTGTGGACTCAGGTTAAGGGAGACTGTGTCTCTGGTTGCTAGTGACGGGCTGTCACTAGTGGTTCCCTCCGATTTGGAGGAAGAGAGGAGAGTGTTCTTCTGGGTCAAACTTTAAGGTAACGTTTGTTGTAGACTGAGTCTGCTTTGAACTTTAGCTTGGGTTAGTGGAATCCTCACTCAGTTTGAGTGAGGGGTGGACGTAGGTAGACTGTGGGTCTGGCCGAACCACCTAAAATTCTGGTTTTCTGCGGTTTGCGTTGTGAGTTTGCTCCTGCCCTCTACTTCTCTCACAGGGGCCCTTGTCAGGTTGGGTGTGCGCCGCCTGTTTGATTCATTGATTGCCTGATTCATTAAATCCGTGAAGTGGTCAATTTTTGTGTGTGTGTGTGCTTCAGTATCATTCCCCACTAGTTTACATATCACCTTTAAAGAATTCAAGGTCATCCCTGAGCTGTTTTCTATTCTAAGAAATCTACCTTGTCTTGCTTGGTGCTTTACTGTGCTTTCTAAGATTGGTAGTTCATCTAGTTGAAAGAAGTTATGTCTTAACAATGGTTAAATCGGCAAATCTTTTTATTTAAGATCCATTCACCCCCCCTCTGGATCTATCAAGTGGTATCAGAGCGGGTTACTAGCTTTTTCAGATCCAACAATCTAAAGTAATTCTTGGTGTTTTTCAGTGGTTTCTTTCTCTATTTGCCGTTTACTATTAGTGGTCGTCTGCTTCCGATTTGCTAATGGCTCATCCTCTGATTTTTAAGGGGTCTGATTTCCCTAACGGGTGTGGTAGTCTGTGCACATTCATCAATTCAGTGAATCCTAATCTTTGGAATCTTGTCTCCAAAGGTCCACACAGAATGCCTAAAGATGTGTCCAAATGGACGGACAAACATAGAATAAAAAACAATGAAAATATGAGAGTTCTCAGCATTTTAAGAAGGACTGTTGATTCTGACATCTTTCCATTTGTTACAAATTATAGGTCTGCTAAAGATATCATGGACAAATTGATGGCAGTCTATAAGAGAAGTGATGACATCTGCTTGATGGTTAATGAGAGCAACCATAGCAGTGATCAAGATGAGTTCGAAGATGCTGAAGAGGTAAACAATCCATTCTCTTGTTACACTTTGAATGATTGGGAAGATGCCTATGTCAACCTGTTGGAATCTTATGATAAACTAGGGAAGAAGAATAAAAGTCTGAAAAAGAAGTTAAATAATCTAGAGAATCCTAACTCTGGAGGTGAAAACATTGAAATTCTGAAAACTGAAAATGAAATATTCATAAGATAATTGTCGAATCTAGATGCAATCAATTTAGAACTCGATCAAGTCAAATCTGAAAACGGAAAACTCAAAAAATAATATCAGGAATCTGAACAAAGATTAATCAATCTTGAAAGTGAAAACAGATTGATCACTGAAAAATTCGAGGCTGTTAGAGCTATCAATTTAAAGTTTCAAGAAAATCTTGAAAAATATGAACCAGAAAACCAGCAAGAAAATGTTAAGGAAAACCAGAGTTTCCTAACTGATGTTTTGTTTGATGATGATAAGCTTGAGGAGGAGAACACTAAATTGAAAGTAAAAACTGAGAAATGGAGAAAAGAAAATGAGGAATTGAAACAGTTGAATACTGCTATGTCGGAAAGACTTCTTGTCTTAGAAAAAGGAAAATGCGTTCTTGATGAAAATAAAAAAGAGCTTAAACTGAGACAAGAAGTTGAAACACTCAAAAATCTGAATGATGCTATGTGTCAACAAATTAAGTCCTGTGAAGAGGAACTATCCAGTTATGAGTTTAGTATCCTAGCTCTCCAACAAGAAAATAATGATCTTAATGAATCCTTGTCTAGATTTGTTGAAGGAAGGAACAATTTAGATAAGTTTCTTGGAAGCAAGGTTAATTTTTAGAAGGAATGGTTATGCTATAATGCTGCAAATAAAAAGAGTTTTAGAAACAAAACTCAAACATCTTTTGTTTCCAGTTCTAATACTCTCAACTCTTTGGACCAACCTATCTTTCAGTTTACTGCTCAATTTTTTTTGAAAACGACTGAAAAATAAAAGAACAAAATTATTTCTGCCACTTCTGTGCATGTTCCCCATAAGACATCCTCACACACACATGCATACAAAAAGAAAGTGAATTGTCATTACTGTCACAAGATTGGCCATGTAATGCACGAGTGTAAAGTGATGGAAAAGGATGATCTAAATGCTAGTAAAAGACATACTGGGAAAACTTATCTTAGAAATCATGTTGTTCAGAAAAAGGGAATTTTATGTTATTACTGTGGCAAATTAGGCCACATTGCAGCCCACTATTGGCATGCTCATGGAAGGAAATTTAACTCTGAATTTGTTAAATTCCCTATGAATCAAGATGCTTTCAGCAGAAATAAATCTTGTTTCAACGAAAAATTTATTTCTTGTTTTGAGTGTGGAAAGCCAGGCCACAAAATTGCTGATTGCTGGCTGGCAAGGAATACAAGACAAAGCTTCCATGATAAAAATAGATACTTCCATGAAAATGCACATGGAGTTCATGGTCCTGTTAATGTGCATCATAATATTAAAAATTCTGTTGGTGCACGTAGATATTATGGAAAATTTGGACATTCTATAGCTAATTGTTATTTGATGGAACTTGATGACAATGCAGCTAAAAAATTGTTCAGAACACTTGTTAGGGTGTCACGCCCCGAGCCTTTATGAGAGTGGAAGACTCGCTCGAGGAACGCAAACAGCCTGCATGGTAAGCCTCTTGCAAGCAAGAACGATCAGAGCACAAGGCAATCACACATAATAATGTAATCGCACAATATTTACTCAACCTCAACTTTCATTAATAATCAAATATCAAATACAACTATTAATTCAACTTCCATCATACTGGACTCAAGAAATAAGAAATTACAAAGACTCGATGTAAAACAATGTAAACTTCCTAAGTCTTCGCTCATTCTTTATTTACTCTCGGATCCGCTACTTAAACATTTCGAATCCGAACCCGACTCACTTCCATTTCCTGAAAAAGATTGGAAATAGGTAATGAGCACACTTGCCCAGTAGGTATCTTCGCATCAACATGATTAGCAATGTTTAAGTAATTAGCATTTTAGCTCTAAAGAATAAGGTAAAATCATGCGAATGCGATAAATCATGCGATCAAATCAAAATAACAAGATGATCATGTAAGATAGAATGAGAGCAAGAACGAACTAGCAAGAATGTAACAAGTATGAACAAGAATGTAGCATGGCCTTTCAAGAACAAGAATGTAACGAGAATGCACTTTCACTTTTCACTTTCATAACCACAAAGGTTACGCACTAGAACATCAATCATGTAGCAATTCACTAGATTTTCACGAGTGCTCATGGATTTCACTTATTTATAAAGAAAGTACTCCCAGGGTAATGCGGTGCCAGTAGCATCATACCCCATGGTTTATAATAGTATGTTTCCGGCAATCAGTCGAGGGGACTAGCATAGAGCGCTTGGACACAATCAGCGTCTGAACTACATCTTCACGTATAAA
Source organism: Amorphophallus konjac (assembly GCA_022559845.1). Taxonomy (NCBI): domain Eukaryota; kingdom Viridiplantae; phylum Streptophyta; class Magnoliopsida; order Alismatales; family Araceae; genus Amorphophallus; species Amorphophallus konjac. The sequence continues at coordinate 339,476,296 of CM040126.1, read as the reverse complement.
TCAAGCTACTTCCATAAGTGTAACAATAAAGAATGGTCAGTAATCTAACAATTCAATCAATAAGATCATGACAACAACTCTCAAAGAATGAATGCTTCGATTAAGAATGTGAGAGATCAAGAATGATTTAAGATGACATTATGCTCATGGGAATAATTTGGTAGCATAACGGTACATTCGTTATCTTTCATAATTTAAATTAAGTTTCTTTGGATAATTTGACAAGTTCTAGACCATCAATAATCTATCTAGGAACCTTAGAATATCAACCCTTTAGTCAAACCTTGGGTTAATGTACTCAAGCACTGTGACGGTCTTGTACTGGGCCGTTACGTTCACATGACGGTCGAGCCTTGATCCGTTAGAACGACTGAATCCAGAAACAATAATTGGACTCAGTTAATCGTGACGGTTGTATATTGGGTCATTATATGGGCCTGCCGGTCCAATATAGATCCGTTACATTGCTAGATTCAGAAAACGTCGATAGTGCTTTCTAATCAATTGGGTTTTAATGGTACAACCAACTCGGCATCCTAGTGGGAATCCCAGGCTCGCAGAGAATTACAGAGGCCTTGAAATAAGAATACCTAGTCCATTGGAATGAATATCCAAAAGAGAGGTCCTCATGTTCAAGAATATGTTCCTATAGTGCATAGTGTAAACTAATGGACAACATACCGGAATACATGCCATGTACTTAAAGAAAATGACTATTGATAGGAAAGACTGTGAAACGATGTGAAGCCATGATAAAACTCCGTCAATACATCATTGGAAAAATCATGATTTAAATACAAAACTATAAAGTTAGTCAATGAAATTAACATATGCTTTAAAACAACTCAAGATGCATTTAAACATGCAGCTTCTATTATGGACCAATTAATAAACTCCAAATCATATTAACCGGTCAAAACTTAGATAACTAGGCTTATTTATAAGTAAATTGACTGTTTTCCAATTCTGTCTACACTTCTCCTGACGGTCGAGAGTGAGGGCGTCACAGTGATTGTGACGGTTTACCGTGGGGCCGTTATAGTATTATAATGCTCCATCTATGGTCTGTCAGAGACAACAGAGTAAATTTTCATACAACAGAGAGTGTGACGGCTTATCGTAAGGCCGTTACAGTGTTGTGACGGTCTAAGTATAATGCGTCAGAGTCCCTGCTAACAGTATAAAGAAATTAAAAGACTATGATTTGAAACCATGTCATGTTTTGAAATGATTTAACTACCCCAATCATGACAAAATGAAGTAAAGGTCATATAGATGCATAGGTTGCAGTGAATTGATAAGATAATATCTTTGATTAGGGCTACGGTTATGTATGTATGCATGAACCCACTAAAACATGAAATCCATGATCTATAGTGTATGAAATCAAGCACAATCAGAGGGCTTTTATCCCTAACGAGATGTTTTTACCGATCATGAGATAACCTACCGCTTAATTGGACTTTAAACTTCTAATTTGAGTCTGAAAGACGTGCCCTATTTCTCCCTTTCCAATGAGTTTCCAACAACTTCACGCTGCTCTAACTCCTCGACCTCTTGACCTAAGAATGTGAAATTTTGAGGGTAAGAAGATGAAACTAAGGTGAACAAAAAGTTCTAAATAACTAAACTCTACCTACCTTGTTTAGACGTCCAAATCTCTTGATCTTCAGGGGTCTTGTGTTCAGTTTTCTAGGTTGCTAAGGTCCGACCAGTAACTTTGGAAGCTTCAATCTCCTTCGTTGGTTGATCTCCTAGCACGAAATTTGGAGAGCTATTAGAACTTAGTATTAGAAATAAAAGGTTCAAAAGAACTTACTCGAAATTCTATCTCCTTACCTTGATTCTTCGTTTACTAAAAGTAAGGGTCACTCAGTTCAGAATTGGCCCTATTTATAGAGATTTGGCTAGGGTTTGAGGATTAGATTGATTCTAGAGTGCTTACTAGTGCTTAGATCAATCTCAGAGAGTTCTTTACATGCCTACTAATCCTCCAACCTCGATCCCTAATGGATAGAGTAGCAAAGATCCAATCTTTTTGTAAGTTCCTCCATTCACGGAACTGACAGAGGTGTAATGCATCAAGTCTAGTGCGTTACATAGCTGTAGCGGTCGCCCGATAGACCGTTACATCAAACGTGTATAGAGTTTCAATTTATTAAAACTCTTTTATTCGTTTATTCTTCTAATTATCTATATAAAAGAGTATAAAATTCGTGGATAGGCTAAATAACCTTCTAGAATATGGGCCAAACTTAATGGGCTTGGTCTTTTAACCTTTTGGGTTTCAATTATCGAAGCTGGATTAATTACTTAACATAAATTGGGCCTTATAATGATTTATTTAATCAAATATTTATTTATTAGTCCATTTTGGGTCTTTAAAATTCTCAAAAAATAATTAAATATACCAAAAATAATTTATAAAAATGCTGGGGCCTTACACCCTCCCCCATTTAAGAGAATTTGGTCCCCAAATTCAATATATGAGTTTTTACGGAGAGTGTACGTATTTTAATGTATTAAGAATTAACGTAAGATGAATGGGTTAAGAGGGTACCTTTAATCATCTCACCTCCTTTGTCTAGAATGGCATTTAATCGACCTAGCTTCCCGTGTCCGTTGTTATCCTTTGAAGATTGTTCATTAATGAAAGGACACAGGGGCAAGTGATGTTCTCGGCTTCCACATTTGAGACAAGCGCCAAGACGTTTCCAACATTCTTCTACCGAGTGCCCAAATTTTTCACAAAATGAGCAAGGTGCCACGGCTTGCTCCTTCTCTTCTTTAACTTTCTTGTTCTTTCCATTTCCATTTCCATTTCTTTTTCCATTACCGTTCCCATTACAGGACCTCTTAATGTGACGATTTTCATCCTCATCCACGTCTTTCTCTTCTTGCCTATCATGTTTTCGGCTTGACCTCTCTCCTCGGAGCCTTTCCACCTTCTCCATGGTTCTTTCATATAGGTGCGCTCTTTAAACCATCTCGGTATAGGTGCGAATATTCTGAGTCCCGAGTTGTTGGATAAATCTGGGTCTTAAACCATCCATAAATCGGTTGGCCTTCAATAAATCAGTGCTTACCTAGTGAGGAGCATACGGTGCTAGTCAAGAGAATTGTAATTCATATTCTACCACGGACATCGCGTCTTATTATAAGGAGGAAAATTCCATAGCATTCCTCTCCTTTACATGCTCGGAGAAGTACTTGGCTCAAAAAAGTGTAAGAAAACTGTCCCATGTATGAGGTGCATCGGCAGGTGACGTCGGAATGGAGTTCCACCATGTACGAGCATCCTTGTGGAGTTGGAACGTGGCAAGTCAAACTTTCTCCTGGTCGGTGCATTGCATGACATCAAATATTCGATTCATTTCGTCGATCCAATTTTCCGCTTCATCTGGGTTAGAAGATCCAGAGAATCGTGGGGGATTTAAACTTCAGAAATTACCATGTAAGTTACCCGCGCCAGCCCTTCCACCAGCTTGGGCCACTTTCTATAGGGCTTGAGTAAGTCCCGTAACAGTTTGCTGCATCTCATCCCAGTTTATACGATGAGCCATTGAAAATCAAGGTACCTGAGAATCATGGACATTTTAGTTATTTAGAGTCGAGAAGATTTATCCTAAGATAATTTCTATATAACTATCTCATCCCGGGTTCTACTCAATTCTCACATAGGTGAGGAAATTTTTTCCTTAGTTCATAGGTAGGGGTCCTAAAACCTTAGACTTATCCTACGACATGACTCTTTTCCCTAAGTATTGAGACTTAGGCTCTGATACCAACTTAATTGTCACGCCCCGAGCCTTTATGACAGCGGAAGACTCGCTCGAGGAATGCGAACAGCCGGCATGGTAAGCCTCTTGCAAGCAAGAACGACCAGAGCGCAAGGCAATCACACATAAGAATGCAATCGCACAATATTTACTCAACTTCAACTTTCATTAATAATCAAATATCAAATACAACCATTAATTCAACTTCCATCATACTAGACTCAAGAAAAAAGAAATTACAAAGACTCGATCTAAAATAATGTAAACTTCCGCTACTTGAACATTCTGAATCCGAACCCGACTCACTTCCATTTTCTGAAAACGATTTGAAATAGGTAATGAACACACTTTCCCAGTAGGTATCTTCGCATCAACATGATTAGCAATGTTTAAGTAATTAGCATTTTAGCTCTAAAGAATAAGGTAAAATAATGCGAATGTGATAAATCATGCGATCAAATCAAAGTAACAAGACGATCATGTAAGATAGAATGAGAGCAAGAATGAACTAGCAAGAATGTAACAAGTATGAACAAGAATGTAGCATGGCCTTTCAAGAACAAGAATGTAACGAGAATGCACTTTCACTTTTCACTTTCATAACAACAATGGTTACGCACTAGAACGTCAATCATGTAGCAATTCACTGGATTTTCACGAGTGCTCATGGATTTCACTTATTTATAAAGAAAGTACTCCCAGCGCAATGCGACGTCAGTAGCATCATACCCCATGATTTATAATAGTATGTTTCCAACAATCAGCCGAGGGGACTAGCATAGAGCCCTTGGACACAATCAGTGCCCGAACTGCATCTTCACGTATAAATCAAGCTACTTCCGTGAGTGTAACAATAAAGAATGGCCAGTAACATAACAATTCAATCAATAAGCTCATGACAACAACTCTCAAAGAATGAATGCTTCATTTAAGAATATGAGAGATCAAGAATGATTTAAGATGACATTATGCTCATGGGAATAATTCGGTAGCATAACGGTACATTCATTATCTTTCATACTTTAAATTAAGTTTCTTTGGACAATATGACAAGTTCTAGACCATCAATAATCCATATAGGAACCTTAGAATATCAACCCTTTGGTCAAACCTTGGGTTAATGTACTCAAGCATTGTGACGGTATTGTACTGGCCCGTTACGTTCACGTGACGGTTGAGCCTTGATCCGTTAGAACGACTGAATCCAGAAACAATAATTGGAGTCAGTTAAACGTGACGGTTGTATATTGGGTCATTATATGGGCCTGACGGTCCAATATAGATCCGTTACATTGCTAGAACCAGAAAACATCGATAGTACTTTCTAATCAATTGGGTTTTAATAGTACAACCAACTCGGCGTCCTAGCGGGAATCCAAGGCTTGCAGAGAATTACGGAGGCCTTGAAATAAGAAATCCTAGTCCATTGGAATGAATATCCAATAGAGAACTCCTCATGTTCAAGAATATGTTCCTATAGTGCATAGTGTAAACTAATGGACAACATACTAAAATACATGCCATGTACTTAAAGAAAATGACCCTATTGATAGGAAAGACTGTGAAACGATGTGAACCATGATAAAACTCCGTCAATACATCATTGGAAAAATCATGATTTAAATACAAAACTATAAAGTTAGTCAATGAAATTAACATATGCTTTAAAACAACTGAAGATGCATTTAAACATGCAGCTTCTATTATGAACCAATTTCTAAACTCAAAATCATATTAACGGGTCAAAACTTAGATAACTAGGGTTATTTATAAGTAAATTGACTGTTTTCCAATTTTGTCTACAGTTCCCCTGACGGTCGAGAGTGGGGGCGTCACAGTGATTGTGACGGTTTATCGTGGGGCCGTTACAGTATTGTAACGCTCCATCTATGGTCTGTCAGAGACAACAGAGTAAATTTCCATACAACAGAGAGTGTGACGGATTATCGTAAGACCGTTACAGTGTTGTGACGGTCTAAGTATAATGTGTCCGAGTCCCTGCTAACAGTATAAAAAAATTAAAAGACTATGATTTGAAACCATGTCATGTTTTGAAAAGATTTAACTACCCCAATCATGACAAAATGAAGTAAAGGTCATATAGATGCATAGGTTGCAGTGAATTGACAAGATAATATCTTTGATCTTTGATTAAGGCTAAGGATATGTATGTATGCATGAACCCACTAAAACATGAAATCCATGATCTATAGTGCATGAAATCAAGCACAATCAGAGGGCTTTTATCCATAACGAGATGTTTTTGCCAATCATGAGATAACCTACCACTTAACTAGGCTTTAAACTTCTAATTTGAGTCTGAAAGACGTGCCCTATTTCTCCCTTTCCAGTGAGTTTCCAGTAACTTCACGCTGCTCTAACACCTCGACCTCTTGACCTGAGGACGTAAAATTTTGAGGGTAAGAAGATGAAACTAAGGTGAACAAAAAGTTCTAAATAATTGAACTCTAATTACCTCGTTTAGACGTCCTAATCTCTTGATCTTCAGGGGTCTTGCGTTCAGTTTTCTGGGTTGCTAAGGTCCGACCAACAACTTTGGGAGCTTCAATCTCTTTGGTTGGTTGATCTCCTTGCACGAAATTTGGAGAGCTATTAGACCTTAGTATTAGAAATAAAAAGTTCAAAAGAACTTACCCGAACTTCTATCTCCTTACCTTGATTCTTCGCGAGCTAAAAGTAAGGGTCGCTCAGTTCAGAACTGGTCCTATTTATAGAGATTTGGCTAGGGTTTGAGGATTAGATCGATTCTAGAGTCCTTACTAGTGCTTAGATTGATCTCAGAGAGTCCTTTACATGCCTACTAATCCTCCAATCTCGATCCCTAATGGATAGAGTAGCAAAGATCCAATCTTTTTGCAAGTTCCTCCATTCATGGAACTGACAGAAGTGTAACGCATCAGGTCTAGTGCGTTACATAGCTGTAGTGGTCACCCGATAGACCGTTACATCAAACGTGTATAGAGTTTCAATTTATTAAAACTCTTTTATTCGTTTATCCTTCTAATTATCAATATAAAACAGTATAAAATTCGTGGATAGGCTAAATAACCTTCTAGAATATGGGCCAAACTTAATGGGCTTGGTCTTTTAACCTTTTGGGTTTCAATTATCAAAGCTAGATTAATTACTTAACATAAATTTGGCCTTATAATGATTTATTTAATCCAATATTTATTTATTAATCTATTTTGGATCTTTAAAATTCTCAGAAAATAATTAAATATACCAAAAATAATTTATAAAAATTATGGGGCCTTACATAGGGTTAATACAGGACCCAAGGTTGCTTGGGTTCCTGCTGGAATAAAATGATCAAATTGTTGTAGATATGCCTTGGTCAAAAATAAAGGGGTGAATGAACCAAGGCATTTGAAGAAGAAAACCCCAGGTCTGCACTTTTCAGGTTAGTCTTCCAAGCTATGTTTCATCACTATGCGCTAAGTTTATATGATCTAGATGAATGCATGCAAATGACTGTAGCTATTTTTGAACCTTTTGCATAACTATGGAATGCTACATGAATTGCCACACTCCCTACATGTTAGGTCATTACCCAGAACATTGGTATGAAAATCTAAAAGGAGTCAGTTGAATGTTTGCATATGCATCTAGAAATAAAACATGCATATACCTCTGTGTATCTGTAAGAAAAACAAGGTGATGCTTGATTAGGATCTTAGCACTTAGTGAGGGGGAGCTGAGCTGATCTGAGCGGGCTGATGTAATTGAGTGTTTGGTGCACATCATGGATTTAAAAGCTATTGGTGATTAGGCTGAGATGTTAAGTTGTAACTGTTTGAACTGATCAGAAGTCCTTAGGTCAAGAGAAGGCTGAGGATACCTTGGTTTAAAGCTGTCTGCAACTCTACACCAAATTGGACTCCTGCTCTAATGTTGCTGGATAGTTCACTCCTTCATCTTCCACCATTATTATCAACCCAGCTGACACTTAGGGGGAGCAATATATGGAACTCTATTATCATTGTCCATTGTGCATTATTATTATCAAAACCACCTCTAGTAGTGTATAAAAATGTCGATCTTCCCAATTGAGTGATCTTCGGCCTATAAAGATTATATCTTATAGTTAATTGTTCAAGAGGACTCTTGAAAGTATTTTCAATGGAGCTGAAAACATTTCTAATAACTGGAAGTGTCCATCTAAATAAAATTCATCAATCTGAAAATTATGAGTAATGGGATAATCTGGTAGAAGAGGATGTCTTATAGAGTTCTTTTTAAATCATGTCTTCAAGTTGATATGAATGTAGACCAGGGAGTACGCCATTAAGTAATATAAATGAAATGGCAGAGCAATGGTAAAATTTCTAGGAAACTGGTTATCTAGATCAAAGAAATCTAGAAATTATGTCATGAAGAAATAAGCTATCTTTGTTCATAAAAGATGGCATAAAGGTAGACTGTGCTGAGTAACTAGGAATTCTGGTGTCTGATAAACATGTATTCTTGTGTAAAAAGGCCAGTCCTACCGGAATGCTCCTTAAAAAAAGAAAAAGAAAAGAAAAAGAAGGAGTGGATATGGTTGACTCTGGTTCTTGTTTAGAAGCTGAAACAGGACTTAAAAGTAATATAAGACATACTTTGGAAACCGGTCTTATCCTATGAAAATAATGAATAATTTTGATGAATTATATTAACTGGACATTGTTCTGTGATTAAAAAATGTTTATCTTCATTGGTTGTGCGTTAAAAGATGAATCTTTTGAGCAACAAATGTCTAAGATATAAGTTTAATACGCCGAAGACCATAACAGAGGAGAAGAAAAATATCCTATACACGAGAGGGGTAGTATGGGTACAAAAGGTGCATCGGGTAAAACTGATAATATATTTTATATATTGTTTAACCCTAAAGTGTCGCTCAAGTTTCCCCCATTCAAGCCCAGTCATTCATTCCCGCACTCACGACTTCCTGCCGTAAGCGCTTCTCTAGTTTCTTCCTCTCCGCTGTTCTGCTACTCGCCTCTTCACATTCTCTTCACCTGCTTCAACATCTACACTCACCGTTCCTGAAAGGGGTCATCCTCATCTCCATCGCCATCTCTTGTGATGTCTTCTCTGACAACAAAGAGCAAGGGGAAGGAGGAGGTGTCTGAGGAGTAACAGCCTCCAACACCAAATATCAGAATGTCTGAAGAAGAAGATCAATATGAGAGCAGAACCGAGGAGGGGCGTGCAGGAGAAGCCAAAGGAAAAAAGAAAACTGATAAGCTTGTCATACACGAAGAGATAAGGATTGAGCAAAGCGAGGGAGCCACGGAAGGGAAGAAAAGAAAAGGAAAAGAAAAAGTACAAGAAGCTTCTGGAAATAAAGGTATTTTGATCAAATCCCATTGTAAAGCTGATACATCTCTGGAAATTGAATATTCAGAACTGGTAGATTTTTTTTTGGATTTTTGAGATGAAAAAGCTCTTGGGAAAGTATTGGAGATACTACCCTGAACTCACTGCTGAGTTTTACAATAATCTGGTTTTCGATATTGATTGATCTGTGTTGCTCTATAGTGTCAAAGGAGTCAACTGAACAACATGTTGAAGAAATTCAATATATTGAGGAAGTTCGAGCACCAAATGATGATCAAGAACACCCGGTTTATAATGTTGAGTATCCTGATTCAAGTGATTCGTCTGTCAGCTCACAGGAAGTAAACAATGAACCGAATATTTCTGAATTGCTAAAAAGTTTGACAACTCTAGTTCAAACTCAAAGTAAGATGATGTCTTCCTAGCTGTTGTTTACAAATCTTCTTTTAATCAGACTGAATACAAGGCTTCATCTTCTAGAGAACAAAGTGAATACGCAGTGGCTACAATTTTGGGCCGACAAACAGAGAATAGATACTGCGATGCAAGAGTTCTTAGGAAATCTCATGGGTCTGATTAACAGAATAGCAGAGATGGTTAGCAGTATTCAAAGCACCCAGACCACCTCTTTCAAAACTCTTGCTACTATTCTTGATAAAACCTATGATATCAATATTGAACTTGCAAAGATGAGAACTCTGGATCACCCTCCCCTCACTAGCCAACAAGAGATCTGTTCTGTAGTGGACAAAGCTCAGTCTGAAGTTGCCATCATTGCTACCAGACTTGAAACTGTCGTGACAGAGCAAGCAGATATTTCCTCTCTCACGGCCAGTGTTAGAAGCACTGTCCATTACTACTTTGAAGAGCTGTCCAACTCCTTACATTCACTTCAAGATTCAGTCCTAGATAGTTTTTCAGGTCCACTTTCTTCAAATTAGCGAGCTCATTTTCAACGAGGCAGCTCTAGCTCTGCTCCTCCCAGGGACGGAAATGGCTCAAGATCCTCCCATGGTCATTAACTTCTTTTTGATAATGACAACGGGGGACAGAGATGTCATCTTTTGAAGATATGTTATGGATGGACATTGGATATTGGATAGATACTAGTTATATGGATGGATATTTGCGGATTTTTTATGCGGTTAAATTTCTTCTTTGCTTTGGATACCTTGTTTGTTTCGTGAGAAATTAATCAAACATTCTCTGAAATATCTCTTATGTACAGAAGTGCTAGTGTTGATTTTGGTTGTTTAATTGCGTGAATTATCATACATGACTCATTATGTTGTCATCATCAAAAAGGGGGAGATTGTTGGAAATCTAGTTTTGATAATGACAACGTATGAATCATGTTTAGACTGGATTAAATAAAGTTGCTGTAGGGTTTGCCTGATATGCATTGCACTATCTTAGGTTCATGCGATATCTGTTCAAGTCACATTCATGTCAGTACAATTCCGTGTTTGATCCACAGCATAGTCTTTGCATGGAATTCACTAGGTCGGTGCAATTCTTGTTGTTGCACACACGACCAAGTCGTTGCATCTATCAGGTGAGTCAGTGCATTTGATTAAAATGCTTGGTCTTGGTATATTATACCTGGTTGATTGGTCAATTCATGTAAACTTTCTTTGCACACTGGGTTGCTTGTGTCTGAAGCATGGTTGAATGATTTTAAAGCATGTGCGGTTCATGCATTACGCCTGTGTCATCAGTGCAAGGTGAGTCTGTGCATGAACAATGCAGCATCGGTGCATCGTCTATTACATGCATTCACTTTGTCGGTGCAGAACTCCACTCTGTGTAGAAAAGAGTCGGTGCACACCTAGTGCGTGCGAGGTCGAACTCGGTGCGTACTGCAGTCTACGCATTCATGAAGTCGGTGCAATCCTTGCACCGAGGGCATAAAGTAAGTACCCATATCCCGAGTACGTCTATGCAATGTCTGTACTCTCGCACTCTGAATCAGTGCAAGAGGAGCCCTCGAGCAGAGTATATTGGTGCATAATCAAAGTCACATGCATGTATAGTCAATGCATTGATTGGCATTTGGCTAGCAGGGTCGGTGCATATTTTGTTTAAAGCTTTACACTCGGTACACATTTCCCAGTTCGTGCATTCAATATTCATGTACTCGGTGCAACGTCGTTTGTCTTCCTTGCACCTAAAGTCTGTGCATTCACTATTCATATAATCAGTGCAATGTTTGGTTAGCATGCATAGATAGTTTGTGCTCTTCACTATAGCGAGGTATGTAAGGGTCAGTGCATATCTTGTTCATTCTCGCTTCATAGTCGATGCACACACTGTAGCAGGTCAGTGCAATATTTGCATCGTGCATATATATAAGTCTGTGCATATTCTCCTATATGTACATCAAAGTCTGTGCATACTTTGCATATACCATATTAAGTCAGTGCAAACATTGTTCTATACCATATAAGATGTCTAATGAAATATTCCCTTAACTGACAGGATAAAGTGATCTCGTGAGCTCGAACTAAGAAGGCATGTGTTCCTAGAATGCTGGAAGTTGGCACGTGATCCAAGATAATGAGCGAGCTAGTGATCCTGACATGTGGACAGATGAGGACCAGATCCTGACACATGGCTGAGAGCCTTCTGGAAGCATTTGGGCGGGAGTGTCCCCTCCACTCACCCAATGTGTGAGCACGTGAGTCCGAGACTGAAGTCATATATAAACCCTTTCTCTGAAGAGATTGAATGAGATGCGAAGAAAAGAGAATAAAAAGAGAGGGAGAGAAGCAGAAGAAGAGAGTCTCAGAGAAATAAGAAGAGGAGAGTTGAGCAAGAAGATCAGTGAATTTGAAGAGTGTTCTGAAGAGAAAATGTAGAGTATCGTGAGCTAAGAGCAAAGAAGAGAATAGGGAGGTTGCCGTTCATGAAATAAAAAATATATATATATAAAAGGAAGGAGTCACCAGGAGAGCGAGAGAGAATACTAAGAGAAGAAGAAGAAAGAAGGAGGTAGAGAGTGCAGAAGAGAGAATAGAAATAAGAAGACAGAGTCTTCCCTGAAGATCTGAGTTGTATTGGCCTCTGGATCAGATCCAAGCCAAGTTGCTCCTACGGAGCTACATTTGTTTCTGTTTCTCCTTTTGTTTTTCGTTTGTTCTTTCCATTTTCATTGGTGTTCTTCCGATCCTCAGGTTTGAGGTCGGGGTTCCTCCTGTGGACTCAGGAGAAGGGAGATTGTGTCTCTGATTGCTAGTGACGGGGTGTCACTAGTGGTTCCCTCCGGTTTGGAGGAAGAGGGGAGAGTGTTCCTCTTGGTCAAGCTGTAAGGCAGCGTTTGTTGCAGACTGAGTCTGCTTTGAACTCCAGCTTGGGTTAGTGGAATCTTCACTCGGTTTGAGTGAGGGTGGATGTAGGCAGATTGTGGGTCTAGCCGAACCACCTAAAATTCTGGTGTTCTGTGGTTTGCCTTGTGAGTTTGCTCTTGCCTTCTACTTCTCTCACTGAAGCCCTTGTCAGGTTGGGTGTGCGCCGCCTGCTCGATTCATTGATTGCCTGATTCGTCAAATCCGTGAAGTGGTTGATCTGTGTGTGTGTGTGCTTCAGTATCATTCCCCACTAGTTTACAGATCACCTTTAAAGAATTCAAGGTCATCCTGAGCCGTTTTCTATTCTGAGAAATCTGCCTTGTCTTGCTTGCTGCTTTATTGTGCTTTCTCAGATTGGTAGTTCATCTAGTTGAAAGAAGTTTTGTCTTAACAATGTTTAAATCGGTAAATCTTTTTATTTAAGATCCATTCACCCCCCCTCTAGATCTATCAAAAGTCACCCGTCAACCCGAGCTTGATACTCTCGGGTCGCCATTATAGCCCTTTACCTCCCTGCGTGGAGTGGGCAGTGAATTGCAATTATGTAATTATTGTTAATTCATTCGTATCGGGAGTACGTGTCTTGGCCGGGGTCACCTTTCCCACGCCCGGTAGCGTGGAGGTATCATTTTCGCTCCCCTCTCTCGACATTTTGCTTACTTCGTATATTTCAATATACCGCTGCTTGCATGTGATAGGTTAATCTAGCGCATTAAATAATTTCAATCATTGCTGCGAGAGAGAGTGAGACACGTCCCGTGACCCGATCCAGGCACGAAAGAGAGTTGACCACCCTAGCTCATTGCCAGTTTCTCAACCGCGCATGTCCGCACGCTTCCCTCGCCAGGGATGAGTTGCGAGTTGGCCTAGAGTCCATGGTGCTTATCCAAATTGGCATCGAGTCGCGTACCGTCCCGCATCACAATTCCAATGCTTTTATTTACTTTTTTTGATATATAACTAATTTTTTGTAAAAAGGCATTAAAAGAAGTAAAATTGCAATAATGCTCATTCTAGCTTCTAAAAGCTTATAAAAATGGGTAAACCCGCTAAACTAGGCCCTTTAAGCCCATTAAGATGTGCTAAGTTCATGAATCTTTTCATATTTCGACACCGATAAGGATCCTTTAACTACTGGGTCTTACAGTCCCTCCCTCCTAATAAAAATTTCATCCTCGAAATTTAAAAAGGAAACACAAGGAGAGAACTGAAAGAAACCATACCTTATTCGAATAAAAAGGTAAATTACTGACGCATATCATCCTCACGTTCCCAAGTAGCCTCATTACTAGAGTGACGCTGCCATACTACCTTTACCAGAGGGATTACCTTATTCCTCAGTCGTTGCTCACGATGATCTTCAATCCGAATCGGATACTCTAGGGTGGATAGATCCGCTGTCACCTCAGGCCACATTGAATTATCTAATACTTGAGGTACATCAGGAACATACTTTCTCAATTGAGAAACATGAAACACATCATGGATTGCCTACATCGCCGTTGGCAACTGAAGTCGATAAGCCACTTGGCCCACACGCTCCAAGATAGGAAACAGATCAGTATATCGGGGACTAAACTTTCCACGCTTCCCAAATATCATCACGCCTTTCATTGGAGATATTTTCACAAAAATAGAATCTCCAGGCTTAAACTGTAATGGTCTTTTACGTCGATCTGCATAGCTTTTCTGTCAACTTTGAGCTGTCAACATTTTCTGCCTGATCAGACGTACCACATCAACACATTGTTGTACTATCTCCGGTCCTGTCAACAGTCGATCACCAACTTCAAACCAATTTAACAGTGTACGATAAGGATGCCCATACAAAGCTTCATACGGAGCCATATCGATACTGGAATGATAGCTATTATTATAAGAGAATTTCACCAATGGCAACTGTTGACTCCATGAACCTTGCCAATCCAGACAACATGATCACAGCATATCTTCTAATGTCTGAATTGTCCTCTCAGACTGACCATCAGACTGAGGATGATACACTAAACTGAATGCCAATTCTGTGCCCAATGCCTTTTGAAAACTCCGCCAAAAGCAATAAGTAAAACATGGGTCACGATCTGATACAATTGATATTGGAATTCCATGCAATGGCACAATCTTTGTAACATAAAGCTCAGCTAATTTCTGGACATTCCACGTCACCTTGATCGGCAACATTCTTGTTGTCTTGGTCAGACGATCAACTAACAGTCAAATACCATCATAGCCTTGTGAAGTCCAGGGTAAACCCATAATAAAATCAGTAGTGACATGGTCCCACTTCCACATCGGAACCTCCAAAGGTTGAATCATTCCTCCAGGCCTTTGATGCTCAGCTTTAAGCTTTTGACATGTCAAACATTTAGACACAAAATTAGCTACATCCCTCTTCATACTTGGCCAACAAAATTACCTTTTCACATTATGATACATTTGTTGAGTATTATTGAATCTTTACATGTTTTGATGATGACAACACTATAAGTCTTAGTGGTTATCAAAAATATGTCTCTGTGAACAATTAACAAAAATATGTCTCTGTGGAAAATTAACACAAATATTTTTCTGTGAAGAATAAACTTTCATTTCACTTCAGGTATCTTTAAGGACTGTCTTCGTGTTGGTTGGCACTTCGTCATGTTTGTGTATAACACCTCGTGTTGAACTGTTTGTCTTCGTGTCATTTTCTGTGTAGTGTGAGGTTCTGATAGACTTCACTTCGTGTCACTTACTGTTGTTCGCCGTGTCGTTTCTTTCTGGTCCCACTGCTTCATCACGTGTCGTGATAACCGTGATATCTTCTATCTTCGTGTCGTTTTGACTTCGTGTCAATTACCATTTTATCTTCGTGTTGTCTTCACTCCGTGTCGATTTCTGTTTTCATCGTCTTAGTGTTGTTTTCACTTCGTGTCAACTTCACTTCGTGTCGTCTCTTTGTATTCTGTCTTCGTGTTGGTTTTTCGTTTTAGACTTCGTGTCTCTCTCGCCTTTGATCACACTCCGTGTCGATCTCAGTTTTCATCTTCGTGTTGTTTTCGACTCGTGACGGCTTCCGTTATCTGTCTCCATGTCGTATTTACTTCGTGTCGTTTTACTTCTTGTCTTTTTGACTTCGTGTCAAATTACTGTTCTGTCTTCGTATTGTTTTCACTCCGTGTCGATTTCAGTTGTCGTCTACGTGTTGTCTTCACCTCGTGTCGTTTCTTCATCTCTTCATGTCGTCTTTGTTTTATTGCGTGCAGGACATCGCAGCACCTCGTGTTGCTTCCTGTTTCACTTTCGTGTCATTTGTCTTGTTGCGTCTTCGTGTCATTTTTATTCGTACTAGTCCTCGTGTCTTTCTTGTGTTGAAACCATACTTCGTGTTGGTTTCTGTTCTCATCTTCATGTCTGTTGTCAGCACGGGTCGTTCTCTTTGCTGTGTGATTATGTCGTGTTGTTTTTACGTTCATGTCTCCACGTTGTTTTCGTCTTCGTGTCTTCGTGTTGTTTTCCTTCTACCTCGTGACGTTCTCTTAGTAGTGTTCCTTGTGTCACCACTGTATCTCGTGTCGTTCTCTGTTTAGTGTACCTTTTGTCGTGTCCACTAACCTCATGCAGTTATGTTCTTATGGCACTCAATATTAATGGTTCTTATCTCGTTGCAGGTCCGAGGAAGAACATTCATCAGTGTCTCGGTGCACATGATCCGATACTGAAGGAACAAATACGAAAAGGGCACGTGGCAGGAAGGTTCTGGATCAAGCGTGTGAAGCACACGCACTCTGTACCCCATCCTCCTGCTGGCTGCTGATATAAAAAGAAGAAAGGCTGGTCGGGCAGGAATCAAGGAAGTAGAGAAGCCAAATAGAAAAGAGGAAGAGAGTTGAAGAAAAAGAAAGAGAGATAGAGAGTGAGCGAGAGA
Source organism: Amorphophallus konjac (assembly GCA_022559845.1). Lineage (NCBI taxonomy): Eukaryota > Viridiplantae > Streptophyta > Magnoliopsida > Alismatales > Araceae > Amorphophallus > Amorphophallus konjac. The sequence continues at coordinate 339,459,917 of CM040126.1, read as the reverse complement.
GCTCGTGGAGAAGAAGAAGAAAGGAGCTTACCTGAAGATCTGTCTTCACTGGACCGTAGATCAGATCCAGGCCAGTCAGCTCCGTTGGGAGCCAAATTATGCATTTCATTTTTCAGCGTTCTGTTTGCTGAAGTTATTTTCATTTCGTGTTTTTTTTTTCCATTTCTCATCTGGTTATCTTGTTCTACCGATAGCCCTGTTGGGGATCGGGTTCCTCCTGTTGGTTCAGGAGAAGGGAGATCTGATCTCCGGGTTGCAAGTGACAGGTGGTCACTTGTGGGTTGCCCTCTGGTTAGAGGAAGGGAGGTTAGTCCTCCGGTTCTGGGCTTGTGGTTGCAAGTCCAGTGGTTCCTCCTGGTCTGGAGGAAGAGAGGTCTTCGACCTCTAGTTTCCAAGTGACTGGGAGTCACTTGGGTGTCCCTCCGGTTGGGAGGAAGAGGGGAGGCTGTTCCCCTGGTCAAGCTGTGTGGCAGCAACTGTTTGCAGACTGAGTCTGCTTGGTTCTAGCGTTTGCTAGTGAAGCCTCACTCCGGTTGGGAGTGAGGGGTGGATGTAGGTCTGAAGGACCGAACCACCTAAAAACCTTTTGTGCAGTGGCTTGTTTGTCTGATTTGCTTTTGCTAGATGCTTGAATAGGTGCGCTTAATGTGTTTGTATTTGAGTTGAATAGAATTGGTTCTATTCCGTCTCTTTATCTAGCATCCTGTTTTAAATTTGGCCATTATTCGTAGAAGGATTCATTCACCCCCCCCCCTCTGTATCCGGACCAAGCACCCTAACAGTTGGTATCAGAGCAGGTGTCTGCATATAAGGTCCAGCGACTTGCAGATTCGTTCTTGCGGTCTTAGGTGCTTATTTGCCTTAAGTGCATAAATATTCCTGTTGCATTGAATATATCTGCTTTTGCTTCAATGGCTTGTCCACCTGTCTTCAGTGGTCTTGATTTCAACCAGTGGCACAGTGCTTTACGTATTTATGTTAAGTCCGTTGACCCAGACCTGTGGAAAGTGATTTCACATGGTCCTCATGAACTACCAAAGAAAAGGTCCAAATGGACTAACAGTCACGAATCAATGTATGAGAAGAATCAGACAGCTATAAATCTGATGAAAGTAGTCACTGACAAAGCTTTTCACTCATGTTTCCTTGATTGCAGATCTGCAAGGGATATGTTGGAAATGATGAAGAGAAGCGAGAAAGGAAATCAAACAGGCTGCATGATGGCCAACAGAAGCGATCAAGGCAGCAATCAAACTGAAGAAGATGATGATGATGAGGTAAATCTCTTCGAGAACTTCTCTCTAGAAGATTGGGAGAATGCATATGGTGAACTATTTGAATCTCATGAACTATTAAGAAAACAATATAAAAAGTTGAAGAAGAGTACTCGGGTAGATAGTTCTAGCTCTCCATGTAAAAATTGTTCAAGTACGAAACAATCTCATGATGCATGTCTGTCTGATAATCATATGCATAAAAACCAGAATGCAGAACTGAAGAAGGAACTTGAATGTGTTTACTCTGAACTGAACAATCTAAAATCTGAAGATGACTCTCTCAGAAAATTCTCTAAAGAAAATGAAGAACAATTAGAGAAACTTAAACGAGAGAATGAGTTACTGATTGAAAATTTTAATGCCATAAAATCTGTAAACATAGAATTACAGAAAGACTTTGAAAAACAACAAAAGGAATTGAGGGAGTTTGAAGCTAGGAGAGAAAGCATGGTTAACTCAGAAGATCAGCTTCTAATAAATGAGTTAATTCAAAATGATAAACTTAAAGAAGAAGTTGAAAAATTAAAACTGTTAAACAGTGTCATGTCTGAAAGACTTCTCACATTGGAAAAAGGAAAAGCTATCTGTACAAACAAGACTGAAGAAGTAGATGAGCTGAGAAAGGAAATTGAAGAATACAAAACAGCTAACAAGGTTTTGAAGGAAGCTGTCAATTGTAGTGAACAAGAGATCGCTAGTTATGAAATACACATTGCATCTCTTAAAAATGAAATTCAGGATTTGAAAGTTTCCTTGTCTAAATTTGTTGATGGGCAGAAAAACCTAGACAAGCTGCTAGGTGTAAAAGTCAATGTCAAAAAGGAAGGGTTGGGCTACAATAATCTAACTAAGAAGACTTTGCAGAACAAAGTAATGACATCCTTTGTAAATACTTCAAATGTAGCCACTACATCAAAAGACAAACAGCCCATTGTTCAGAAAATACTGGGAACAAAGATTAACTTTAACAAGGAAGGACTGGGTTACAGTCCAGTCATGAGGAAGGTTGATGGAGCCAACCTGAAAACTGTCTCTGTCAAATCTTCTGAACAGGAAAAGCCTTCTATCTCATCTCCACCTCAGTACAAGGCTAAGAAAATAGAAAAACAAAATAAAAATCATAAAACATCAGAAATTCAAAGGAACAATCTGCATGCTAAAAACTCATCAGATAAATGCCATGTTTTAAAGAAATCAAATGGCTCATGTCATTATTGTGGTAAGTATGGACATTTTATGAGTAACTGTTTTGTGATGGAAAAAGATGACAATAAGCATGCTAGAAAATCTGTGTCTGGTCAGAAAAAGAATGTCACATGTTCTAATTGTGATAAAGTAGGACACACTACTGCTCATTGTTGGTTTGCAAGTAGTAAAGAAAAATCATGTTCATATCATACAAAACACTTTGCAAATCAGCATGCCTTTAACAAGAACCAGCACATTATATGTTTTAATTGCAACAAAATTGGTCACAAGGCCTCTGAATGCTGGTCAGGTTCCTTTAGAAGAAATTCTCTCATTTGTTCTCACTGTAGAAAGCATGGCCATACAGTCAAGGACTGTTGGCATATTCAGGGTAGAAATGTGAATTTCAGACATGCTAGATTCCCTGTAAGAGAATCTTCAAAACCTTCATGTCATCACTGTGGGAAGCCAGGTCACAGGGATGCAACCTATTGGCTGGCAGGATATCAAAACCAAACCAGTTTTGGTAAACAGAAATTTTACCCTATTAACAGAAAATCTCATGTGTATGCACATAGAATTCATGCTAATAAGAATGTGCATAAATCAGATCTGAAAACTACTCCTGGAAATGTGCTGAGAAAACCTGCTAAACATAATAATGTCATGTCAGGACCCAAGACTTCTTGGGTACCTGTTTGTGCAAAATAAACCTTATTTTGCAGGTGTGCCTTGGGTCTGGAATAAAAGGGGTAATGATCCAAGGCACTCAAGAATTAAAACCCCATTCTCATATTGTTCAGGTAATCTCTCTGCATGTCTCATCTTGAAACCTATTGCATATCCGGTTTGATGTATTCTTGCTTATTCTGCTCTTAGTCTCATCTAGTGCATGCATATTGAATCTGTTCTTGCATAATTCATGAAAATCTGAATTGCTGATAGGACTGTTGAGTTTACCCTATTTTCATGACCTCTATGGTATATCAAATAGTAAGCTACCAAAGGCAGGGAAATCTGTCCGGAGGTCCTTACTATGTGTGAGGTGGTCTTTCAGACCAAATGCTCCGCCTAGTACCATAAGTCATTCTGTTGATAAGGGGAGCCTGTATGTGCATGTTTCACATCTCACATGTTTAACTGTCTTGGCAAACACTGCATACAATAAATAATTAATTCCACCAAGAGTCGTGTGTGAGATGTCCTTGAGTGGGCTGAAAAGGAGCTTGTCAGGCCATTTGGTTTCTGAGGAATGGTGTCAGCCGATGCAGTTTATGTGGTATTAAGATATGTCATCTCATGAGGTTGCAGTTTGCTGCCCAAGAGCTTCTCTGGATGTAAGACAGAACTACTTCAAAAATACTATATTTGGATATGTCCTTAGTGCCTAATGTCTTGAGTGATCTCTCACTTGTTGGCTTGCTGATAGGAGTGCTGCTCATCTCATCTCATCTCTCTCTATTCGATCAGCCACCTCCTTATCTCTCACCTATCACTCTTGGTTCAGATTCACTCTCGAAGAAATTATGGTTTCAGTCTTCTTGCTCTTATCAGATATGATCTGTATACCTTAAACAACCCAATATCTAGTGTAACAATTTACACCTGTTAATAAAGAACTTCAATGTTTGGGGGTTATATTTGGTCCTTGATCCTTCTAAGTTATCTTCTCAAGTGTTGGTCAACATATTATAAAACTTCTTGTTAAATGAGAAAAACTTAGTGAGGATCTCGACTTAACTGAAACTTATGTGAAGAGAGCTCTGAGATAAAAATTGTGTTAAGTAAGATATTTTTTTTAAAAAAAAAATCATGAGAAGTGCTACCAGGGAATACGCCATTATTTGTGGCAGAGCAATGGTTTTTGTGGAGAAATAGACACTCTAGATCAGAGAAGTCCAGAGTCTCTGTCATGATACAATTAGCTATCTCTGTGTAGAAATGTTAAAATAAAATTAAAAAAAGGGGGAAAAGTCCTCAAAGAAAAAAATATCTTTGGCATAAAGGTAGTTCGTCCTGAGTAACCAGGGTTTCTGGTGTCTGATAAACATGTCTCCTTGTGTAAAAAGGGACTATTCTACCTTGTGTTCAACAAATTGGTTGACCCTGTATGCCTTCTCGTCCATTAAATGAAGAAATGAAATCTGCTTGACATTGATGTGTTATTTCGTTGCTTGACAAACATAAGGAGCAATTTAATCGTGTCTCTCTCTAGGTTAAGCAACTTTAACAGCTAATTTTGTGATTATGCTGATTTAATATCTTGAGTTAACTGACCTTGGTTTTTGGAAGAATATAAACCGTCCACATATTGAAGGGCTAACTTTAACATGCTGTAGCTGCGTTACATCAGGACTAAGGGTATTTTGGGTATTTACAGAAAAAGTTGATAAGAGTAAAAAGCTACCCGATAAAACCCTTCTTGTTTCACACGCTTTCCACCTCAAACCCTTATTTCCCCTTGCCGCTTACTATTCATCCTTGTGCTGCTCCACCTTGAGCGTCTTCTTCAAACCCATCTCCATCTCTTCCCGCTTCCTATTCCTCTCTTAGTCTAGCTTCACTTCCAATAGCAGCCTGCAAGAGAGAGTTGATACTCTGGAAGTTTCAGCAGATGGATCAGCAAAGGTCAGCAGCTCCGGGTGAAAGAAAGAGGAAGGGAAAAGAAATAGTTGAAGAGCCTTCATCTAAGCAACAGAGATGTCTTGAGCCAGAACCTGCTGCGGAAGTCTCTTCAGAACAAGGTACCAGGATTTCTCAGTCTACCGTGTTCTTAGAAAGTGGGAAAATCATTCCTCCTAGAATAATAGATTTCGGAGATGATACCTTGGTCTCGAAGTTTCCAGAATTGTTGAAAATCTTTGAGTTTCAGGAGTGGAGAAATTTCTTAGAAAATCACAGTGTCTATTACCCTAGGCCGGTAATGGAATTTTACAATAACTTGTCCTTGAGCCGAGACAAGTCTACCTTGTTATCATTTGTTAAAGGGGTCGAGATAACTGTTACATGTGACTCCCTTCACAAAGCTCTCGGTATTCCAGATAAAGGGGAGGTAGAGGGAAGCTTTCGATACAGTCTCCATGAAGCTTTCTCTGTCATTACTGGTAAACCCAGTAACATTCATGATAAGGGGCAGTTGAAGCTAAAAGCTTATCAGACATCGTCATTTCCTCCTCTTCACAAGCTCCTTCAGAACGTCATTGCTTCCATTATCACCCCACAGACTGGGGCTAGAGGAAGAATTACAGACACATAGAGATTTCTACTGTTTTGTCTGATTCAAAATGTGAAGATATGTCTGCCAGAGATCATTTTTAATGTCATGAAGGGATGCATTGGATCCAAGAGACATCTTCCCTATGCCGCCCATATGACAGACATCTTCAAGCATTCTGAGATTTGCTTGGATGGAGAGGCCGCATCAGAAGTTAAGGCCCGAAACATTTTTAATATGAATTTTGTTTCAGTGTTTTTGGGCTTAGAGGACTCTTCTATGGTGGGGCAAGTAAAGGTCCAAAAGGCCAGGGAATCACAAACTCAGGGGGAGCATTTGGAAGAATTTCAAGTCTTAGCCCCAACTGGTGAGCAATTAGTTTCTGAGATTAATCATCAGGAAACACCAGCTGAACAACCAGAGTCCACCTTGCCAGCTGCACCCACCGAAGTACCCTTCTCCTTTCAGAGGCTAATTGAGGCTGCATCTGAGGACATCAGATTGTCTGACGAAAGCATTCAGACAGATCTAGATGCAACTATTGCAGGGCTATTTGATTCTTTTGGGAAGACATCTGAAGAGGTAATAGTGCCTGAAGAATAGCTAGCTAAAGAGCAAGACAGTACTGATCAAGATCTTGCTGTTTTTGTTAATGAAATTTTAAGAGAAACTGTTGAGCGAAGCTTGGAAGAGGCTACCAACTTGGTCGTATCTGAAAGTCTTGAGTAGGCCTTTGTTGGCAGCCCTGCAGATCAGGAGCTCATGGAAGATAGAGAAAAGGTTCCTGTCATAGAACTAGATACAGAATCTTCAAGTGAAGAAGAGGAACCTGAAGATGTATCTCCTCAGAAAGAAACTCAAGCTGAAGATGAAGATCAGGTCCCAGCTGAGAGTAGTCAAATGCCAGCACAAGAGGAAGCAGCTGAGAGAACTGCACCTGGCAGTGAATTTTTTGGTACACCTCTAGGTCCACCTAGACTCTTATCTGCACAGGCGCCCAACATTGAATCTGCTCGGGCGCCCAACATTGAAGAGCTTCTCATAAATCGGACTCAGCAGATGCACAAGCAAGATAAGAAATTAGATGACCTGCTCACATATGTCACCCTCAACATAAATCAGGTACACTCCAGGCTACTGAAGCTCGAGATATCCCTCCTCACTGAATGGAAACGATTCCTTCTCAACAAAAAGGCTTCAGATGATGCCAACAGATCCCTGATGCAAGGGTTGCAGGAAGTGTGTTCAAATATAGCTAAAGCACTGAGTGAGTTGCAAGATGTTCAAATCTCCTCCTTCAAAATGTCTTCCACCATTATAGATCACTGCTATGAGATCAGAACATCTTTAGAACTTTTGAAGAAGTCATCCAGTGCCCTGGGTCCAGGTATTCAACAGGTCTATGATAAATTGGTCACCTTTTTAACAGAAATGTCACTTCTGATTGACAGATATGAAACTGTCAATGTTCGCCAAGATGACATCATTTCTGAAGTGGCACATGTCCGAAGCTCTGTGGTGTACTGGCTAGCTGAACTGTCAAATGACCTAAAGGAATTTTAGTCTACCTTGGGTTCAGCACCTGGCCAAGCTTCTTCCAGCAGAACTCCACCTCAAGAATTTTCTTCTGCTTCTCCAAGGGGGAGACCACCTCATGGCAGGCCGCGTGGCCCTTCTAGCAGACAAGCCAGATATTTTTCTTGAACAGACTATGCTCTGTATCTTGTTGACCATTTTGAGGCTTTCTCTATCACACTCTTGGACTTATTAATTAAAACTCATATCATTTGCATTCTTGCATTCTTATTGTTTCATTTTTTTTGATGGTGTCAAAGGGGGAGAAATCAGGCTAGCTCGTTGAGAATGTTTAATGTGTGTTTTTCATTGAGAATGGCTATTTAGTGCTTTCTCTTTCTCTGCAAAGACTCAAGACTCATAGTGTTGCCATCCATCAAAAAGGGGAGATTGTTGAGTATTGTTGAATCTTTACATGTTTTGATGATCACAACACTATAAGTCTTAGTGGTTATCAAAAATATGTCTCTGTGAAAAATTAACAAAAATATGTCTCTGTGGAAAATTAACACAAATATTTTTTTGTGAAGAATAAACTTTCATTTCACTTCAGGTATCTTTAAGGACTGTCTTCGTGTTGGTTGGCACTTCGTCATGTATGTGTATAACACCTCGTGTTGAACTGTTTGTCTTCGTGTCGTTTTCTGTGTAGTGTGAGGTTCTGATAGACTTCACTTCGTGTCACTTACTGTTGTTCACCGTGTCGTTTCTTTCTGGTCCCACTGCTTCATCACGTGTCGTGATAACCGTGATATCTTCTGTCTTCGTGTCGTTTTGACTTCGTGTCAATTACCATTTTATCTTCGTGTTGTCTTCACTCCATGTCGATTTCTGTTTTCATCGTCTTAGTGTTGTTTTCACTTCGTGTCAACTTCACTTCGTGTCGTCTCTTTGTATTCTGTCTTCGTGTTGGTTTTTCGTTTTAGACTTCGTGTCTCTCTCGCCTTTGATCACACTCCGTGTCGATCTCAGTTTTCGTCTTCATGTTGTTTTCGACTCGTGACGGCTTCCGTTATCTGTCTCCATGTCGTATTTACTTCGTGTCGTTTTACTTCTTGTCTTTTTGACTTCGTGTCAAATTACTGTTCTGTCTTCGTATTGTTTTCACTCCGTGTCGATTTCAGTTGTCGTCTACGTGTTGTCTTCACCTCGTGTCGTTTCTTCATCTCTTCATGTCATCTTTGTTTTATTGCGTGCAGGACATCGCAGCACCTCGTGTTGCTTCCTGTTTCACTTTCGTGTCATTTGTCTTGTTGCGTCTTCGTGTCATTTTTATTCGTCCTAGTCCTCGTGTCTTTCTTGTGTTGAAACCATACTTCGTGTTGGTTTCTGTTCTCGTCTTCATGTCTGTTGTCAGCACGGGTCGTTCTCTTTGCTGTGTGATTATGTCGTGTTGTTTTTACGTTCATGTCTCCACGTTGTTTTCGTCTTCGTGTCTTTGTGTTGTTTTCCTTCTACCTCGTGACGTTCTCTTAGTAGTGTTCCTTGTGTCACCACTGTATCTCGTGTCGTTCTCTATTTAGTGTACCTTTTGTCGTGTCCACTAACCTCATGCAGTTATGTTCTTATGGCACTCAATATTAATGGTTCTTATCTCGTTGCAGGTCCGAGGAAGAACATTCATCAGTGTCTGGGTGCACATGATCCGATACTGAAGGAACAAATACGAAAAGGGCACGTGGCAGGAAGGTTCTGGATCAAGCGTGTGAAGCACACGCACTCTGTACCCCATCCTCCTGCTGGCTGCTGATATAAAAAAGAAGAAAGGCTGGTCGGGCAGGAATCAAGGAAGTAGAGAAGCCAAATAGAAAAGAGGAAGAGAGTTGAAGAAAAAGAAAGAGAGATAGAGAGTGAGCGAGAGAGCTCGTGGAGAAGAAGAAGAAAGGAGCTTACCTGAAGATCTGTCTTCACTGGACCGTGGATCAGATCCAGGCCAGTCAGCTCCGTTGGGAGCCAAATTATGCATTTCATTTTTCAGCGTTCTGTTTGCTGAAGTTATTTTCATTTCGTATTTTTTTTTGTTTTTCCATTTCTCATCTGGTTATCTTGTTCTACCGATAGCCCTGTTGGGGATCGGGTTCCTCCTGTTGGTTCAGGAGAAGGGAGATCTGATCTCTGGGTTGCAAGTGACAGGTGGTCACTTGTGGGTTGCCCTCTGGTTAGAGGAAGGGAGGTTAGTCCTCCGGTTCTGGGCTTGTGGTTGCAAGTCTAGTGGTCCCTCCTGGTCTGGAGGAAGAGAGGTCTTCGACCTCTAGTTTCCAAGTGACTGGGAGTCACTTGGGTGTCCCTCCGGTTGGGAGGAAGAGGGGAGGCTGTTCCCCTGGTCAAGCTGTGTGGCAGCAACTGTTTGCAGACTGAGTCTGCTTGGTTCTAGCGTTTGCTAGTGAAGCCTCACTCCGGTTGGGAGTGAGGGGTGGATGTAGGTCTGAAGGACCGAACCATCTAAAAACCTTTTGTGCAGTGGCTTGTTTGTCTGATTTGCTTCCGCTAGATGCTTGAAATGGTGCGCTTAATGTGTTTGTATTTGAGTTGAATAGAATTGGTTCTATTCCGTCTCTTTATCTAGCATCCTGTTTTAAATTTGGCCATTATTCGTAGAAGGATTCATTCACCCCCCCCCCTCTGTATCCGGACCAAGCACCCTAACAACATTTTCGTGGTGTCGGGGTGAATAACATAGCGGGATCCATGCGCCTCACATAAAATAGCATTCCTCAACAAATCATCAGCTGGAACATAGAGTCTACCTCTGAATCTAACCACTGAGTCATCACAGAACTCCACATCTGGCATCAACACAATGCAAGACAACTCAGGGTCTGCCTGCTATGCCTCCCTGATCTGCTGGTAAATAGCTGGAGTCATCACCAGACTAGCAAAAATAGCTACCATCGGATCGCGGGAAATTTCCAGTTTGAATGTCTCACAAGGAAACTGTTCCCACAACTTACATTCTTGCATTAGCAAATAACTGATTTGCACTTTTCTGCTCAGTGCATCAGCTACTATATTCATCTTGCCAGGCTGATAAGACAGAGTAAAATCATAATCTTTCATATACTCCATCCACCTGCGCTAACGAAGATTCAAATCTTTTTGAGAAAACACATACTTCAAGCTTTAATGATCTGTGAAGATCTCAAATTTCTCGTCATACAAGTAGTGTCTCCAGATTTAAGATGCAAAGATCACCGTCGCCAACTCCAAATCATGAGTGGGATAATTTTCTTCTTGTTGTTTTAATTGCCGGGATGCATAGGCTATAACCTTACCATGCTGCATAAGCACTGCACGCAAACCTACTCGAGAGGCATCCGTGCACACAACGAATACACCCGAGCCAGAAGGCAAAATAAGCACTAGAGAAGTAGTGAGCAACCATTTCAACTCATTGAAGCTCTGTTCACATTTATCCGACCACACAAATGGCACATCTTTGCAAGTCAATTTACTCATTGGCGCGGCAATTCATGTAAAATCTTGAATGAATCTTCTATAATGACCAGCAAGGCCTAAAAAGCTTCTAACATCTGTCACAGTCTTAGGGCTCTGCCATTGAAGAACAGCTTCAATTTTAATAGGATCAACTGCAACTCCGTCACTAGAAATCACATGGCCTAGAAAATGAACTTCCCGAAGCCAAAACTCACATTTACTGAATTTTGCATAAAGCTCATGATGTCGCAGAGTCTGCAATACCACCCTAAGATGCTGCACATGCTCATCCTCAGAAGCAGAATAGTCCAAAATGTTATCCACAAAGATCACCACAAATTGGTCCAAATATGGACGAAACACACGGTGCATTAGGTCCATAAATGCTGTTGGAGCGTTGGTTAGCCCAAATGGCATAACTAAAAATTCATAATTACCATACCTCGTACTAAAGGCAGTCTTCTCGACATCGGATTCCGTTATCCATAATTGGTAAAAACTAGATCAAAGATCAATTCGAGAAAAGACACATGCCGACTGAAATTGGTCAAATAAATCATCGATCCTAGGCAAAGGATATTTATTCTTGACAGTCACCTGATTTAATTGCCTGTAATCAATACAAAACCTCAGGCTTCCATCTTTCTTCTTCACAAATAATATAGGAGCACCCCATGGAGAAAAGCTAGGACGGATATAGCCTTTTTCCAACAACTCTAGCAACTGTGCTCTCAATTCCTTCAATTCAGCAGGAGCCATACGGTAAGGTGCCTTTGCTAAAGGTGTCGTACCTGGAATCAATTCAATTACCATCTCAATCTCTCGCTGTGGAAGTAAGCCTAGTAACTCATTAGGAAACACATCATGAAATTCACAAACCACAGGAATATCAACTATCTCATGATGTGGTGCCTCAACAACAACTACAGAAGCAAAGAATCCCTGACAACCCGCATTAAGTAATCTACAGGCTCGAATAGCAGAAATAAGTAAGCGAGGAGAACGAGATCGAATACCTTGAAAATAAAATGCCGCATTTCCAGATGGCTAGAAATAAACCTTCTTTATTTTGCAATCAACCACGGCTCCATAATCCTCTAACCAATCCATGCCCAGAATAACATCATAGTTAACCAGCTTCAACGCATATAACCTAGCTGGCAACTGCTAATTCCCAATCACTATAGGAGTCTCATCAAGACAGAAAGAAGTAAACATGAACTCCCCATAAGGCAATTCAACAACTAACTCACAAGACATCTTTGATGTCGGCTCCTCAATACAAGCAACAAAATCTTCAGAAATAAATGAATCAGAAGCACCTGAGTCAAATAAAACACGTGATGCATGACCATAAAGCATAATAGTACCTTCCACAAGATGAGATGCAACTGCTTCCGGACGAGTCATATGCATGACTCTCCATTTTTGTTTCTTCCCACCTGCAGTAGACTGTTGCGATGACGACACTGATGCCTGGGTATACTGCTGTGACTGTGATGGTGGTGGAGGTCAGAACTGTTGTGGCTATGAAAATGAAATAGGCTGCATCGACCTCAACGGACAATCACGAACCACGTGTCCCACCAGATCACACCGAAAACAAACTACAGGCATCGAACACGGTCTACCCAGATGGCTACTACCATACCTCAGGCATGGTCTTGGCTGACTACCCACTGATCCCTATCGCTGAAAAGAAGAGGGTGATGATTGTTGTACACCACCAGATGAAGCTTGCCGGACATACTGCTTCTTGGATTTTCAGAACATCCGCCTGAATTTAGATTTCATAGAAGAAGTACCACTCGTAGAGGGAATAGAACATGGTACCCCCATCACACTTGGCTGACTACTAGTCTGCTGACGTTGCGCACTCTACTGCCCTGGCTCAACCTAGGTTCGCCCTTGAGATCTTGCCATATCCAATTCTAGAGCTGCCACTGTAACGACCCGAGAATCTGATTACCGGGAAGGCCCGATAACCCGAGACTCACACCGCCACCCACGAGTCCGACGACTCGGAAGGGTTAGAAGGATGGTGTGGAAACTACACAAGTATCACAAATAATTGTAGAATTAAACATTTATATAAATAAGCAGGAAATGAATTAACGTTTTACATGGTCCATAATATAACAATAAAACAACAACAGTAGTCCACAACTAGTACAGAGACAAGAAAAGAAAGTATAGCTACACGGGGCATACCCCGGCTCTGACCTCTAGCACTAACGCTGGGCACCTGAACAGCGCTGAGCCTCAAACGAACTCCCCTGAAGCCTCACCTCGCCTGAAACACGGTGAAAACACGCAGAGAATGAGTCTCGGAATAAGACTCAGTAGGGATCATTCGAACCCTACCTTGCAAATGGAGAAACCGCTATGCTAGCAGTAAGCGAGTACCTCAAAAAGGGAAACCCTGCCATCTACAAAGCACCGGTCTCACGGCACGAAAATTGACACACGTGCCACGGCGAAACAACCGAAACACAACGGCCAACACGGTAGAAACCCGAAGGTCGAAGTCGTAACGACTGACAGTCTGACACTCCTGACTCGATAGGACTACCTCCCACTAGAAGCACAGCCGGTAGCATCCCCTAACGACTTACACCGCACCGCAGGTGAACTGCCTGACGTGGTAGCACCTACCAGAGGCACGGACACCGAACAAGTACCACAAACAAGTGACTAGCTGGGGTCACGCTCGTCAGTGTGTGTCCAACTGCCCCCAACCACGTGTGCACACACATACCATGCGTCCCTGGTCTGGCCCTCTGACTGGTTTTCCCCTTAGCCGGACTCTGGCTACAGACGTGGGGTCCGACTGAAACCAGTCTAAAAACCATCTCCAAGGGTCGGCCCGTACACCACTCCCTGGTGAGACCAGCACCGCGTACTGGTGGGCTACGACTAGTGGAGGGTCACTAAAGGAGTAGACTCTCAAGTCAACGAAAAACCACGTCCGCATTCGACGACGTACAGGGACCACCCCAGGTACCGGCACCGTCGCACGGCGACCACGGTCGGAACAGAAACGGGGTTGCAAGCCACCCGGGGCAACCCGGTGCCTGACGGTCTACCCTAGATGCGTCACAGGACTCTGACGGTCTAGGCGGGACCGTCACAGACGCCTGACGGTCTTCGCTGGACCATCACAGGACCCTGACGGTCCAACGCAGGCCGTCACACTCCCAGTGTAAAACAGAGTGTAACGCACCTGCCCTGGTGCGTTATAGACTGTGACGCGCCTATGCAGGTGCGTCACAGCGAAAACAAAGGCAAGCTGTGACGCATGCCACTCAGTGCGTCACAGCATGTGACGGTCCACACCTGGAGCGTCACACACATGTAACGGTCCAGCCCCGGAGCGTCACATTGCCTGGGGGTCGAATAACCCTGATGCACCCACGCTGGGCCGTCACAAGGCTGTGACGCGCCAACCCTGGTGCGTCACACGCCGTGACCCCCAACGGTCAAACCAACGGTCGGATGCCAACGCTCGGGACGCTCTAACGGCCCAACCCAGGCGCGTCACACGCCTGTGGCGGTCTATCGTGGGACTGTCACACTCCCAGACCCCAGTTGGCTAAACAAGGGCTGTGACGCACCCACTCAGGCACATCACACGATGTGACAGTCACTGGAAGGACCGCCACACCCGCCCGATGGCGAAATGGCGGGGATAGCCCAAAAAACCAAACCACGCCCCCATGCCTCCACCGGAGAGGGGGAAATCAAAGGGGAAGACCCCTGGGGACCCGTAGCATGATACTAGGCCATCAAAACGTAAAATCGCAGGCTAAAACCATAGATCGGGTGAGCTCTCCCTAAATCATGGAAAACCCCAAACCCGCTCAAACATGCCCCTCTCGGCCTCCCCTCGGCCTATAAATCATGGAAATGAACGGCGGGGAGCTAGGGAACGTCACCCTACCTCAATGGAGCGAATGCTCCGCCGAATCGATGCCAAGATCACGAAGAACGCTTTGAAAACCCTCGTCCTTTCACGGTTCCCCACAAGCTTTACGCCGCCATGATCGCCTCGGCGTCGCCCACGCCGTCACGCTGTCGCCCCGCATCGTCTACAGTCGGAGGGGACGTCGCCGCTGCCGAACGAGAGAGAGAGAGAGAGAGAGAGAGAGAGAGAGAGGCGGTGCTCACGGTGGGGGAGAAAGAAGGAAGAAGAAGAAGAAGAAAGTGGGGAGAGAGAGAGAAATGAGAGTATTTATAGAAAATCTAGAAATTCTGGAAAAATACCGAAAAGTAGAAAATTACATTTCCGGGATCCTCGGAACACACCGATCGCAATGGTACCACTCGTGCCCAGGTGAACGACCCGGTTCACCCGCAGCGAGGTTCTGAAGGAATTACCGAAACACACACCGGTAATCGGAAAACACGCGCGAAAAAGCCGTGGAACGCTTCCGGGCCTCCGAAACAACTCCGGACCGCGCCGATCCGAACACGAAAGATGCCCGAAATGGAATTTCGAACACAATGGAGCCAGACACTCTGAGAAACCAGATCCGGGACCCATGAAGAAGGATCCGAAAGGTCTGGGATATTACAGCCACTGCTCGATAAGCCATATCTAACTCTGCCACCCTAGTTGCAGTAAGAGGCTACCTCAGCTCCAGCTTCCAACCACGTAAAAGTTGCTCGGTCTTCAGCCCTTCATCAGCAAGAATATGAGGAGCATATCGACCCAATTCCATAAATTTGTTCTGATATTGCAAGGCTGTCATATCTCCCTGGGCTAACTCTATAAACTGGTGCATTTTGTCCATCCTGAGATAAGCTGGACTGTAAGTACGCTCGAACGAAGTAACAAACTCCTTCCATGTAATCAATCGAAGAGGACGGGACTTAAGAGTCACCTCCCACTCCGTGGTCCACCACGCGAGCACTACCCCCTGCAACTGAAATGTTGCCAACATTACCTTCTTATCTTCGGTTTATTCCATAGAACGGAACACACGCTCAGTCGCATCCAGCCAAACCCTAGCTGCATCTGGATCAACTTGTCCTTCATATGTTGGTGGGAGGAATAAAAGAAATTCCTTTAGAACTCGACCACGACCACCTTGAGAAGCTAAATCTTCACCAGCGTTAAGATCAGCATGGCCTTGCCCTTGAACATTCGCTGGAGGAATAGAAGAACCACTTTCTTCTCCTAGAACATCTCGGGGCACATTGGCTCTCAATTGAACTCTCCGTCTACGTGCCATTAAATCTAAGTTTAAGAAAAGACACATAACGAGAAAAACCCATAAGTAATCATGTAGAAACATCCTAAGCCAGAAATTGTGGTACACATGGACTTGTTTTGGACTATTGCAATTTCAATTCCGTATACAACACCCCAATCATGCTTGGATACCAACTGTAACGACCTGGAGATCAACATACCGGTAAACCGATACCAAGAACTCGGAGACGCCACCCAAGAGGTTGATGAGGCCCCTTAAGGGTTGGGACGATTATTGAGGAGGTGCATAATGAACTAGAATTACACGCACATTTTGAAATGAACGGAAACAATTTACAATGTCAGAGTGATATATTCATATAATAGTCCAGATCCATCCATTACAAGTCCCAACACTGTATAGAAGTCAAAATAAACAACTACACGGGGCATACGCCGGTCAAAAGGGAAAGAAGACCACTGATGGCACCTAAGACTGTTCGCCAAAAGTACATGGGAAACTCACAGACTACTGCTCCGTCTCACCTAGAAAGGAAGGGTGAGTCTCACATCATAGACTCAATAGGGTTCACGTAGATCCCTATCTCGCAGCTAAACTCATAAAAGTAGTAATAACACAATGGCATAAGAAAAATAATAGGTAAATGAAGCTATACAGGTATAAGAACAATTAAATATAGCCAAACACAGATGCCATCTTATCCCATGTTAATTCGAATGAATAATTAAACCTGAGAATCATAATCTACCAATAGAATTAAAATTCAACAGTTCCAAGTGACAAGAGAAAGAAAGGACCACCAGAAAGAAGACCATACGCATCCACTGATGACTTATACTGCGTCTCGGGTATCTCCACTTGCCTGGAATGCGGCGAGTGAGACACGCAACAGTAGCCAAGTCAAGTACTAGTTAGGGTCACACTCGTCAGTGTCAGTCCACGCCCCTGACCACGTGTGCACACACAGGCTCAATGCCTTGAGCCAGGCCTCTAGCTAGTTTCACCCCCAGTAGGACACTACTGACAAGCAAGGGGGCCCACGGAAACCAGCTTAAAAATCATACACCGGGACTACCACGCCACCTCTCCCAGGTGGGCCGACACTAAAAGTCGTCGGGCTACGACTAGTGGTTCCATCACAAGGAAAGAGAAAATAACTCTACTGGGATATAAGAAAGTGCCACAGTTTATAAAAATACTTAAACATGGCGCATATGCAACATTAAACGCATAATTAAATAAACAGGATTGAATTCATAAACTACAGGGACTAGGCGATCTAGTCAGAGCCGCAAAGCTCAGGAAGCGGTCGAACGACTAGCCGCTTCACTAACAATGGTGGTCTCACCCCGACCACTTAGCTACAAATCACTTCATATATATTTGAAGATAATAAAAATGGTCTAGACAGGGTCGTTCTGATCAAGAGACGGTCGCGACTGACCGCCCAGTGATAAAAATGGTTCGGTCTGGGCCGCTACTCATACACCGCCTCAAACAGATCGAAGGAGCTTGGCGGTCAGTTGCTAGGCCGTTAATGTCTACAGACGGTTAGACGAAGGGCCGCCGTTAAATAGAAACGGTCAGGCTGAGACCGCTAAGGTCCACCGCCCTATACGCCTAATAAAATGGTCTCTGAAAGGACCGCTATTATCCCAGACGTCCAAAAACGGGAATAACTCAATTGAAACCCTTCCCAATAGATTCAAATCTATGGGAATATAACTTTAAACCTGCTCCCTGCCTTCATACATCCATTCCATAGCATTTTTACATCACAAAACATAAAAATAATGGCCATGGAGTGATTTTCATGAATTAAAACATAAATGACTATGTTCATGGATTTTCACTCAAACCATGGGAAAACATAAGGCAATGGGCATGCAATTGGAGGTAAAGCATCCTAAGAGGAAGGGAAATCCACCCCCTAATTGTTTTGCATATTGATACTCCATTCCTCATCGTGCTTCACGAAGGAACCACGCCCTACACCCGGGGTTTTCCCACCTCTACCCTCCACGGTCGCCTCCACGACGACGACACCACTCCTCCTACGCCTTGGGCTCGCCAAGGCCACCTCCTACAATTCCTGCAATGTCTCGGGGTGATCACACCATCGAGAGCAAGAGAGGGTGGAGGGACGTGCATAGGAGAGAAAGAAAGAGGGAGCGAGGGAATTCTCCCCAAAAAACAATTCCAATGCTTTTCTTTTCTTATTTTTTTGATATATAACTAATTTTTTGTAAAAAAGCATTAAAAGAAGCAAAATTGCAATAATGCCCATTCTAGCTTTTAAAAGCTTATAAACATGGGTAAACCCACTAAACTAGGCCCATTAAGCCCATTAAAATGTGCTATGTTCATGACTCTTTTCATATTTTGACACCGATAAAGATCCGTTAACTAATGGGTCTTACATAGATCATCATCATTTTTGTTAAAGGGGAACATCATATCCCAGAACACATGAATGACCAACTGATTCTCGAGATAATATAAGATAGATACCATATAGTAATGCATTAAGGGGACTAGGGAACAGAGATACTTACCTGACTTACCTGCCCGAGCAAGGAAGAAGTAACATGTAGCGTGATAGGATAGAATGTATTATGGATTTGCAATTCAACGTTATTCAATCAGCCAAGATACCAAAATAAGCTTAATCATGCATAAAAATGAAGCTAAGGACCGCATGGATATGAAGTAAGCATGGCAACATCACAAATGGGACCCATGAATAAGGCGGTCTCCATAGGACCGTCTCATCCAATTAGCTGTCAAACTGAAGACCGCTACCGTGTCGGTGGTTCAAAATTCAAAAAGATCCTCTCTTCCACCTAGGCGGTCTTCAGATGACCGTCCCTCCTTAGCGGCCAGTCGTAAGGCTACTACTAGGAGGTCGGTTTCAAAAAAAAAGAACAACAGCTGACCCTTTGTCTCCCCTCTGATTCATGCACACACACTCACATTCCATTCGAACCCTCACCGTCCGAGCTCGCCGACTCACCAAGCCCACCACCAGGCTTACCTCCAAGCTCACACACGCGCAGGGGGATGGTGAAGAAGAGGGCAGTGAGTTGTTTTACACGCCACATGGATGTGGAGGAAGCTAACCTGTCTCCGGCGAACTGTCCGTAAGGGGAACGGCCGCCACCGGCCATGGTTGAAGAAGGAGGTCCCTCTGCGGCCGCCAGAGCGCCTGAGGAAATGGAAACACATGCGGAAGGTGTGGAGACGGAAGCGACGATCGAGGGAACGGTCGAGAAAGCCCCATCGTCCGAGGTAGGCCGTTGATAGCCACAAACCCATCGTTAAAAAGCCATGCCACAATTTAAAAATTAACCGAACTCACTCACTTAAGAATATATGAATTTAAGCAAAATGGTGAATATGGGTCGATCCCACGAGGAAGAAATATTTTCAAAATAGCATGGAGTAGAATTCTTATATTTGAGAGAATCCAAACTTTGAGTGAGATTAAACTAATGAAAAAGAAAATTGCATGAAAATAAACAAAGTAAAGAATATGAGAGGGTAAAAGAAGAGAAATTTGGAAGATGGAGAGAGAAAAACATAATTTCCCAAAATCTGAATTTTATTACTATGAAAGGTGACAAGTACAACTCTATAAAAAATGAAAATACAACATACAAATAAAAGAGAAAAGGGAGAAATAAGAGCCAAGATGATGAAGATTAACGCCGATGCCTCCTTGTCGAGCCTTGGAATTTCACCCCACTGTGAAAATAGACGCCGCCGAGATGACCAAAGGAAGAAGATCCGCCAAAGGGATGTGTGAATAAATATGAAAGAGGGAGATAGATAGGTGGAAGAAGAAGCTTTAAAAACTTAACGTAAATAAGTGTGTGTGCGTGAGTTGAAAGTGTTGTGAACAAAGAGAGAAAAAGAAAGAGAGGGCTACGGTGGGTGAAGAAATAAAAAGCACAGTAAAATAGAATGAAAATAGAGGGAGAATTAGAAGAAGAATAGTTTACAATCTAGAGAGATTTAGAAGAAGTGGAAGAAGAAAAAGTTGTAGAGGATGAAGAGAAGAAGAAAGTTGATGAAGAGTGCAAAGACAGACAATGAGAGGAGGAGGGTGCAAAACATGGAAGAATAGAAGGTGGTGCGCAGATGAACAATAAAGCCTAAAAAATTAAACTTTGAAAAATAGATTATAACTTGAAAACAAAGAAGAATTGGAAGAAGAGGTAGAAGAAGAAGTTGAAGAACACTTAAAAACAAACAACTTTTGTGAATACAGTAAGAGGGACAAAAGATTATAAGGGGGAGAAAAATAAGAAAGAATAGAGTTATAAAAAGTGGATGAATAGAAAAAATGCAGGATAGGGATTTGAAAAAGGAAGAATAACTTAAAAACGAGGAAGAATCATAGGAAGATGAAGAATAATAATTTGTAGAAGACTTAAAAATGCACAACTTTGAAGAAGAAATCAGATTAAAATGATGAACAAAAGTGCATGAAAATAAGGCTATAAAAAGGGCTAAGTGGCTAACTCCTCCCACTGTTCCTCTCGAGCACTTTTATAGTGTGCAGAGGAAGCTTCACGATCGTGGCATCGAGATCAACTTCAAAATCCGGTTTTGCAGCTTAAAGGAGGTAGCTTGCCATGATTAGAGTCCTCCTTCCCTCAAATAAGAAGAGATAAGCCCAAAATTTGGAAGATAACTTTGATTGGGATAAGACCTTTTCGTTTCAAACTCTGATGAAAATGGCGATTGGGACTCTTGGCGTAAATTAAAATAGCGACTGCGTGAGCGGTCGCACATTATTTATTTCTTCTTTTTGACATTTTTATGTTTTTCATAAATATAGGAAATGGCGACTTTATGGACGAGCACTAATTCATTTTTCTATTTTTCTTTGATTTTTCACTTAAATGAATGAGTGTCCACCCAAACGGTCGCTTATTCTTCACCAAAGAAATAGCACCTTCGCAAGTGGTCGCACATTCTTTTTCTATTTTACAGCTTTTCTCTTTTTTCTATTTTCATAAATGAATGTGCGTCTCCATACTCAGTAATAAATTCCTTTTTTCTTTTTTTCCTTTTTTCAGTAAAATAAATTGCCGCCTGTTCAGTCAGTCGCTATTTTCTATTTTTCAGAAATATTTTCTAAATGGGCATCTGACACTCCAGTCGCTATTTCCTGAAAATTCAGAAATTTGAAATAATCATCATATTTCATCCAAAAATGGCTTTCAAATAATTGTGCAAATTCTTGAATATTTCTCACATAATCACTTTGGCTCAAAAAGATGATAAAATGTATGCAGACTCAAATAATGGTGAGAATGAGATTTGTTCATATTAATGAATAAATTTATTCATTTAATGCTTAAAGATGATGAATGAGATGCAACTTATGATATAAAATATAGCACTTATCACACCCCCCAACTTACTCATTGCTAGTCCCTTAGCAATGTAGATAAATTAAAATTAGAACTAATAAGAGTTTGCAAAGTCCATACTCTCATATCCAGCTCTCCCTTCATAGAATCAACCAAAGATTAGGAATCCAAAATCATTAATGCACACTAGTCTTATGTAAGAAATTAAGGGACATGATCAAGAATTCAAATCAAAGTTCAATAGCACTTGTGCATGTGTATTATTCTAAATCAACAGCGTAGATAATTGCGTCCCCCATTTGTTATTCCAAGCAAGTCCCTTACAACCTTGCACCTCCTAGATCAGAGCATTAAAACTCAATAGCTTTTTGTATGCCTTATTGCTTTGTCCCTTTGGGATCTTTTTATTTATTTTTGTACACACATGATGCTGCACTACCCTTTACTATTTAACATGAACCTTGACTCTTGCCTTTGGAGAAGCAGACCCAGTTACATAGATCAAGGTTCCATTTTCTATTTTACGTGAACCTCAACATGTCTTAGGTGAAGTAGGCTCGGTTACTAAGAATTGAGATGTTTTCCATGATGTTTCTTTTTTCACTTTTTTTTTCCATAAATGTGTAATTTGCAATAATTCGATAAATAACTTGGCAAAAAGCTTGAAAATATCTCTTCCTTGAGAAGTGCAAAATATCAGATACAATACCCAAAATAGCAGAACGTTTGTCCTGTTTGTTTCTTTAGTGTGCATAGTGATTTTTATTTTCTAAAGTGCACTTGAACTTTAAAAAGATTCTTATATCAGTTTTCCATGGCTAGATTGAAATATATTTCCATCATCCTTCTCTCTAGTCTTTTCTATTCCGGAATCACTTTCAATCTCAAGCATGAATCAACAAAAATGTATTTATGGATTTCATCTTTTCATTTTTATGCAAAAATTTCTATCAGGTTGTACTATATGCTTCATGAAATTTTTCTCTCCCCCCCCCCAACTTGAATGACATTGTCCTCAATGACATATAGAATTGAAAGTAATAGAACAATGTAACAAAGAATATAGTTGAGATGGAAGGATACAACCTGGTGTGCGGGGTAAATCGTGCCATTATTAATATATGACAACTCCTTCTCCACTTAACCTGACTATTGAAAACACACTAAAATAAAAATATAAAATAACAAAACATTGGGTTGCCTCCCAGAAGCACTAAATTTTCTATCTTCAGCCAGAGGCATAAAAGTTTAAAAAGATTTTTACTCCAGATCACTTAAGGCAATGGATTCTTTTGACAATGTTTCATTTTCCAAGTAAGGTTTTAATCTTTGACCGTTGATAGTGAAAATGTGACCATTTTTAAGATTCAAAATTTTAACAACACCATGGTCAAAAACTTTAACAACAACAAACGGTCCATCCCATCTGGATTTGAGCTTACCGGGGAACAAGCGCAACCTAGAATTAAAAAGTCAAACCTTTTGATTTGCGTGAAAATTTTTCCTGTGAATATACTTATCGTGGAATGCCTTGGTTTTAGCTTTGTAAATCTTCAAATTTTCATAGGCTTCATTTCTTAATTCCTCCAGTTCATTATGTTGTAGAGCTCTTTGGGCACCAGCTTGAGTTAGATCAAAGTTAACTTGTTTAATGACCCAATATGCTCTATGCTCAAGTTCTATGGGCAAGTGATATGCTTTTCCAAAAATGAGGCGGTACAGTGACATGCCAATGGGAGTTTTATATGCAGTTTTGTAGGCCTATAATGCATCATCTAATCTCTCAGACCAATCTTTCCTATCCAGCCTAAC
Organism: Amorphophallus konjac; assembly: GCA_022559845.1. Taxonomy (NCBI): domain Eukaryota; kingdom Viridiplantae; phylum Streptophyta; class Magnoliopsida; order Alismatales; family Araceae; genus Amorphophallus; species Amorphophallus konjac. Next base: position 339,436,819 of record CM040126.1, on the reverse strand, counting down.
TGTCTTATGCAAAATATTTTTAATCTCCCTATTGGACACTTTAACCTGGCCACTGGTTTGGGGATGATAGGAGGTAGCGAGCTTATGAGTGATGCCATATTTGCGAAGCAGAGCTCAAAATTAAAAATTGGTGAAGTGAGAATCCCCATCACTAATCATAGCTCTAGGACAACCAAATCTAGAAAAGATGTTTTTCATGACAATTTCATTACCACCTTATGGTCATTGGTCCTAGTAGCAACAACTTCAATCCATTTTGAAACATAGTCCACTGCCACCAAGATGTGGTCATTGTCAAATGAAGGTGGAAATGGTCCCATAAAATATATTCTCCAAACATTAAAAATTCAACAACCAGAATGGGATGAAGCGACATCATATCTCCCTTTGAATTATTATCCACTGCTTGACACCTCAAACAAGTTTTCGAAAATTCATAAGCATCCTTAAACAGTGTGGGCCAATAAAATCCACTTTGTAACACTTTCGTTGCAGTCTTCTTTCCAGAAAAATGTCCCCCACAAGCAAGATTATGATAAAAGTTCAAAACAGAATGTTGTTCCTCTTCGGGGACATATCTTCTTATTATCTAATCTGGACCCATATGAAACAGCTCAGGGTCGTCCAAAAAATAGTGCTTAACCTTTGCCAAGAATTGATCCTTCTTTTGCCTAGACCACCCTCCCGGAATTTGTCCTACTGCCAGGTTAACTGACTATGTGAGCGTACCAGGGGCTTGAGGCGTGAGAGATGGAAAGAATTTGTTCATTAGAAAAAGAATCGGACATCGGAGCACTCTCAGGTATCACTATCCTTGACAGATGATCAGCTGCCACATTCTCTAACCCCTTCTTGTCTCTTATTTCCAAATCAAATTCTTGTAACAATAAAATCCATCGAATGAGACGGGGTTTGACATCCTTCTTGGAAAGTAAGTACTTCAAAGCTGAGTGATCCGAATAAACAATAACCTTAGCCCCTAAAAAATATGATCAAAATTTTTCAAGGGCAAAAATAACAGTTAGTAATTCTTTCTCCGTGGTGGTATAGTTCGATTGAGCGTCAGCGAGGGTGTGACTCGCATAGTAGATCACCACGGGCTTCTTATCTATCCTTTGACTTATGATAGCTCCAATGGCATAGTCCGAGACATCACACATTATTTCAAAAGGCAGTGACCAATCAGGAGATTGAAGAATCAGAGCTTGAGTTAGGGCCGCTTTCAAGGAATTAAATGCCTCAAGACAAGAATCATCAAGATTGAAAAGAGTGTCCTTAGCAAGTAATTGAGTGAGAGGACGAGCAATAGTGGAAAAGTTTTGGATAAATCTATGATATAATCCAGCATGGCCAAGAAAAGATCGAATCTATTTGACAGAAGAAGGAGGAGGAAGATTGGAAATCACATCAACCTTAGCCTTATCAACCTCTATCCCTCTCTCTAAAACAACATGGCCTAAAACTATTCCTTCTTTTACCATAAAATGGCTCTTCTCCTAGCTTAACACAAGATTTGAATCAATGCACCTCTTTAGCACCTGCGTTAGATTTTCTAAACAATTCTCAAAGGAAGTACCAAACACAGAGAAATTGTCCATAAAAACATTCAGAAATTCACCCACCATTTTAGAAAATATCGACATCATGCATCGCTGAAAGGTGGTTGGGGCATTGAACAGCCCAAACGATATTCTTCTAAAAGCAAACGTGCCATAGGGACACATGAATGTTGCCTTCTCTTGATCTTCCAGGTAAATAACAACTTGATTATACCCAGAATAGCCATCCAAAAAGCAAAAATACTTTTGTCCAGCCAACTTCTCCCGAATTTGATCCACAAACGGGAGTAGGAAATGCTCTTTTTTTGTCATTGAATTTAATTTTCTATAATCTATACAAACTCTCCACCCCATTTGCAATCTCATTGGTACATCTTCTCCTTTCTCATTGGTAACAACTGTCAGCCCTGACTTCTTAGGAACATCTTGCGTGGAGCTAACCCACTTGCTATCCGAAATGGGATATATAATCCTGGCATCCAGCCACTTTACAACTTCTTTCTTTACAACCTCCTTCATGGTTGGATTCAGCCGGCGCTGCATCTCTCTGCTTGGCTTGGCATTGTCCTCTAAGTAAATATGATGCATGCACATATCCGGATTAATACCCTTCAAATCTGCCATTGACCAACATATCGCCCCCTTGTGCTCCTGAAGGATATCTAAAAGCTGAGACTCCTGAGCAGAAGTGAGATTGGAAGCAAAGATCACGGGCAGAGTTTGGTCAGGGCCTAGATAAGCATATTTCAAAGAATCTGACAGAGGGTTCAATTCAAGAACGGGCGGCTGATCCAAAGATGGAAGAACATGTTCGGCTTGCAATGGAAGGAGTGGCTCTATCTTAGAATAGGGTGCGGAAGAGAATAGAGAATCTTGCAACATGCTACCCTCTCTTAAGGTATCCTTCACTTCATCCAGATTTTCATCGATCAATTCCATAAAAATATCAATAGCATTACATCCCTCATCTTGTTCCAGATATTGGGATGCTCTAAAAATATTTAAAGAAACCTTCTTAGCTCCGAACGATATATCCATCATTCTCATGGCACAATTTATGTTGGCCTTCGCCGTAGCTAAAAATGGTCATCCCAAAATAATGGGAGTATGCTTTAATTCTTGGGACGAGGCCATATCCAAAATGAGGAAATCCACTGGGAAATAGCACTTATGAACTTTTACAATCACATCCTCTAATAGACCCCTTGGAGTTTTTACAGAACGATCCACCAGTTAAAGGATTATAGATATGGGTTTCAATTCCCTTACATCAAATTGCTCATATATAAAAGTGGGCAATAGATTCACGCTAGCACCTAAGTCTAGCAATGCTTTATCAAATGTAATGCCACCTATATCACATGAAATCAGAGGAGCTCCGGGGTACTTCAACTTCTTAGGCAAGTGATTCATCACTACAGCACTAACATATTCGGATAGGCGGATCTTTTGAGTTATTGCCTTCGGCTCCCTCTTTAGAGTGCATAGCTCTTTCAGAAACTTTGCGTATGTCGGCACATGCTTGATTGAGTCCAAAAGTGGAATATTGATATTTACCTGTTTAAACAATTCCACTAATTCCTCCTGTTGAACCGACTTTTTCTTTTGAGCTTTGGATTTTAAAGCATCGGGAAAAGGGATATTAGGAACATACTCCTGAGGATTTTCTTCATCAACCTTCAATTTTCCTTTATCCAGCTTCTTTTCTCCCCCCTCAGGCTTCTTCTTCTCTTGTACAATCTCTAGCTCCTCATCCTCATTTTCACTCTCCTCGTGGGCTTCTAGGCCCGAACTATTACCAACATCCTTAGCCTGATAAGGGTCATTTAGAATCTTCCCGCTCCTAAGGGTAGATATAGCCTTAGCGTTCTCAAATTGAGGGCCTACAGGAGGGGGAGGCTGAGGTTGGTTAGGTTGAGGAAGAATAGGAGGAGCTCCCTGAGGGAAACATGGGGGTTGATTCCTAGGGTTAGCCACTGGTTAGCTAGGAAGATGGCCTACCTCTCTCCTCGTGTTATTCGCTACTAACTGCCCTATTTGATTCTCTAACTTAGAAATAGATTGATCTTGAGTGAGGATAAGTTGTTGGAGTTGCTCGAATTTCTCATCAAAATTGGGCTGAGTAGGAGGAGGCTGATATTAGGGTTTATGAAAATGATTAGAAGGATATTGATTATAAGGGCCCTGAGAAAATGAAGCTTGATGATATGGGGCCTGAGCTTGATGGAATGGAGGTTGAGGGTATTGATGCTAAGCTTGTTGAAAAGGAGATTGAAAATGTTGGTGAGACTAGCTTGGCACTTGAAAGGGTTGTTTTGGAACAACCTAGTTTGAGGGATTTGCTTGCATAGGTGGACCCTATTGAGGTTTCCAAGAAAAATTGGGGTGGTTTCTCCAACCAGGATTGTAAGTGTTAGAATAAAGATCATAAGTAGGTTTAGACACACCCTGAGCAGCAAAGATTTGTTCTCGGATGAATAGGGGAAGCTGGGCTGCCGTAGGATAATTAGTGATAGCATGATTAGGGCTAGAACATAGAGCACATATTTCTTCATGATTAGGAGCTGAGAACGGTTGAGGTTGAAGAGCAGAAGAGAAAGAAGATTCTTGTCTAGATAGCAATTGGTCTAACTTCTAGGCTACCAAATCAACCTTTTCCATCTTCTGAGCCAACAAATCCATTTTATTCAACATTTGAGTTATGGCATTAATATCCATCTATTCTCAAATTCTCTTTGGTTCTTAACTTCATATAGCCCTGACCTTTTAGCTGACCTAATCATTCATTCATAAGATGAGAGCGAGGCATGACTAATGGAATTTTCACTAAGCATCTCAAATAAATCATAGGCCTCGTCCTCGCTCTTACTCATAAATGCTCCCCCACATGACGCATCCACCATGGGTCTATAGTTTTCTGTCAATCCCTCATAGAATGCCTAGATAATTTGCCATCTTGATAATCCATGGTGGGGGCATTTTCTTAGCAAATCTTTCAGTCTATCCTACGCGTCATGGATTTGTTCTCCAGGATTTTATCTAAATCCAGTTATGACTCTCCTCATAGTATTGGTTCGTCCTATGGGAAAAAAATTCTTCAAAAATTCATTTCAGCCCAACTATCAATGGATTTACCTAAGGCTCATAACCAATATTTAACTTTATCTTTGAGGGAAAAAGGAAAGAGAGTCAACTTAAGAGTATCATCTGAAAAGTTCTAGATTTTGACAGTGGAGCAAATATGGAGAAATTCACCAAGATGTTTATATGGATCTTCATTGGTATTGCCATAGAAAGATGACAACATTTGAATGGTACTTGACTTAATCTCATACTGAACCGCCAAGTTCTGAGGTGCTTGGACATAGAAGGACGATTGATATTGGTTAGGCATGAAATAGTCTTTCATCTGCTTAGGAGCAACTTGTTGCACTTGATTTTGATTTTGATTCTCCATGAGGCTAGGTTGTAGATGATTTCTAGAATGCACTAACCTTTCAATCTCACTAATGGGCCCTAACAAATATGGGCGTAAGGATCTCCTACCTTATATATAATACAAGAGGGCCAAAAGAGAAATTATTTTTGGATTTTTGATTTTTTAATTTTTTTTCAGAAATGAGTCAAATGCAACGCTAACTATATGAATTATGTATGTGAAAATAATTATTTTTTCAAAAAAAAATTTATGCAAATGAGTTTGGAAATAATGCAATGAATCAACCACTATATGAATGCTAAATGATGATGTTATTTTTTTTTCTTTTTGAAAAGAAGAATTGGTACTCACTACTAAATTAGTCAACTGGCCAGATAAGAGGTGGAGTTCTGGGACGCTCCCTCTACTTTCGTAGGGTCCTAATTAAATAACCACAATCTCACTTGAGTGTTTGTCACTTAACCTCTAGCCTTAGACACCAATTTTTCGAAAATAGTATTAAATTTTAACACTTTTTTATGCGAAAGCTTCTAAGGGTAATCTACCGTCAAGGTACTTCTTGGTACAACCAACCTGGCGTCCGTGAGGGAATCTACGGGTGCGAGGACTTATGGAGGTCTTGAAAAAGGAATTTTCAATCCAAAGAGACGGAAAGCTCAATGGATGGTCTTTCCAATTCAAAGAAGAGTGTAAGGATCCTAACTTACCCTTGAGAAGGGGAAAGAGAAGAGAAAAGAAAGAATTTTTTTTCAAATAATGATGCAAGTAAATAAGAAATCAACTAAAATATAAAATGTATGAAAATAGTGCAACTAAGATGAAGGCAAGCTATCATGATGAGATTTTTTTATTTTCTGATTTTTTTAGAGAATTGTTTTTTTAGATTTTTTTTCAAAAGAAAGAGATATGGATAAAAGATAACTAACAACTAAAACTACCAAATAATATACAAAACTACTCCAAATTAAGACATAAAATATTATTATTATTATTATTTTTTTTGGATTTCTGATTTTTTGAATTTTTCAAGAATTTCTTAGATGTTTTAGAATTTTTTAACACAAGACCTTTTTCTACGTTTACTGATCTTTAGCGACACTTGAATTTCTTGAGATTTCTGATTTTCTACTTTCTGCTACAGTTTCAGGCTTTAGTGACGTTTTTTGTGACAGTTTTTTTTCTGAGATTTTCAGGTCCGAATTTCTGTGAATTTTCTGAATTTTTGATTTTTTTTTATTTTTTCCTGCAAAATAAAAACAGAAAAAATAGTAAAACTATATACAAATCAAACACAAGAATTTCTAACGATTAAAAATTATTTCCTCTCAGGCAACGGCGTAAAAATTGATTGCCACAAACCCGTCGTTGAAAAGCCGTGCCATAATTTAAAAATTAACCGAACTCACTCACTTAAGAATATATGAATTTAAGCAAAGTGGTGAATACGTGTTGATCCCACTAGGAAAAAATATTTTCAAAATATCATGGAGGAGAATTATTATATATGAGAGAATCCAAACTTTGAGTGAGATTAAACTAATGAAAAATAAAATTGCATGAAAATAAACTAAGTAAAGAATATGAGAGGGGTAAAAGAAGAGAAATTTGGAAGATAGAGAGAGAAAAATATAATTTCTCAAAATCTGAATTTTATTACTATGAAAGGTGACAAGTACAACTCTATGAAAAATGAAAATACAACTTGCAAATAAAAAAGAAAAGGGAGAAATATGAGCCAAGATGATGAAGATTAACGTCGCCGTCTCCTTGTCGAGCCTTGGAATTTCACCCCGCCGTGGAAGTAGACGCCGCCGAGAGGACCAAAGGAAGAAGATCCGCCAAAGGGATGTGTGAAGAAATATGAAAGAGGGAGATAGATAGGTGGAAGAAGTAGCTTTAAAAACTTAACATAAACAAGTGTGTGCGTGAGTTGAAAATGTTGTGAACAGAGAGAGGGAAAGAAAGAGAGGGCTACGGTGGGTGATGAAATAAAAAGCACAGTAAAATAGAATGAAAATAGAGGGAGATTAGAAGAAGAAAACTTTAAGATATAGAGAGATTTAGAAGAAGTGTAAGAAGAGAAAGTTGTAGCAGACGAATAGAGGAAGAAAGTTGATGAAGAGTACAGAGACAGAAAATGAGAGGAAGAGGGTGAAAAATATGGAAGAACAGAAGGTGGTGCGCGGATGAATAGGAAAGCCTAAATAATTAAACTTTAGAAAATAGATTATAACTGGAAAAAGAAAAAGAATTGGAAGAAGATTTAGAAGAAGTTGAAGAACACCTAAAAATGAACAACTTTTGTGAAGATAGTAAGACAGAAAGAAGATCTTAAGGGGGAGAAAAATGAGAAAGAACAGAGTTATAAAAAGTGGATGAATAGTAACAAAAATGTAAGGACAGAGCTTTGAAAAAGGAAGAATAACTTAACAACGGGGAAGAATCAGATGAAGAAGAAGAAGAAGAAATTGTATAACACTTAAAAATGCACAACTTTGAAGAAGAAAAGTAGATTAAATAACGATACGCGTTCCCTGAATAAGCCTCCTTTACGACGAACGGACATTCCCAATTGGGTTACAATTTGGACCTAGGACCTCCAGACCTAATAAATTTACATTTCAAAACCATATCACCCACATGGAATTTACGTTTAATTACCTTCTTTTGAAAATAATGTGAAACTCGCTTTTGATAAACGGAAACGTGATCAGCTGCATTGAGTCTCTTCTCATCTAAAAGTTCCAGTTGGACTAGCAACGTCTCTCGACGTTCATCGAGATTAAGTTCCTTATCGAGCTGCACCCTGAGGGAAGGGATTAGGATCTCATATTGGAGTACGGCCTCCATCCCGTAAGTGAGGGCATAAAGAGTTTACCCCGTGGGAGTACGGACGGAGGTACGATAATCCCATAGAGCTTCCACCAATCTCTCAAGCTAATCAAAAAATTTATGAGATTCACATTTCTTCTTTATGATTTTAAGAAGGGTTTTAATGGTGGCCTCGGCTTGACCGTTGCCTTTGGGATAATATGGAGATGAATGATGCAATGTAATATTTAACTTCTTACAGAGGTCTTGGAGCTCTTGTAATATGAACTGAGGCCCGTTGTCGGTGACGATACTGCTTGGCACTCCGAACCGCGAGATGATGCTCCTCATGATGAAGTGCAAACTATGGTAGCTTTGATCTCCGCATATGCTTTAGCTTCGGCCCACTTGGTGAAGTACTCAGTGGCGGTAAGGATGAAGGATTTTTGCTTGGTCTGAGAATTGGGGTCACCTAGCGGGCCTACAATGTCGAAAGCCCACATGGAGAATGGCCAAGGAGCATAGAGAGGATGGAGAGATGTAGCAAGAGCATGAATCTTATCAGCATGAAGTTGGCACTTGAGACACCTTCGGACGTAGAGGGTGCAATCTTCCTCTAGAGTGGGCCAATAATATCCCTATCTAAGAATCTTCTTCGGTAATGCGTGGCCATTCACATGACCTCCACACTCGCTAGAATGGGCTGCTTTAGCCACTTTCCAAGCCTCATCATCGTCCAGACATCTCATGAGCATTCCATTAAGAGCACACCTGTATAATTCTCCAGCAACAATGGTGTACCTCGATGCGGCCCTTCTAATGGCTTTATGCTGCTCAACATTCGCAGATTTCAGGTACGATCCATCTTGACAATACTGCTCAATTTCATGATACCACAACAATTCTTCTTCTTCCATGATCTTCTCTAGTTTTGCCAACGAAACTTCCTTAAAATCCTTCTTCTCAGCCTTCACCTCTACAGACTTCCTAAGATTGTCGAACCAAGGATACTGAAGGGAAGGGGCGTCCAGTCTCTAGACCACGATGGTCTCAGTACCCCGACTGAGAGGAAAAGATAAAGAGGAAGCAAGCGACGCTAGAGCATCAGCGAGGATATTCTGAGATCGAGGAGTATGGATATAAATCAATTTACGGAATTACCTAACCAAGAGAGTGACTAAATCTTGATATGGCTTGAGCTTCGGGTCACGAGTGCGGTACGTGTATAGAACTTGCCGTACAACGAGCTGAGAGTCTCCTATGATATTCAAGTATCGCGCGCCCAAGAGATAAGCATGCTTCAATCTGGCCAGGAGAGCTTCGTACTCAGCGACGTTGTTGGTAGCAGGAAAAGAGAGCTGATATGCAAGAGGAAATTTCACTCCCACTAGAGTGAGGAGAATGGCGCCTATCTCTCGGCCTTGAGAGTTGAGTGCACCATCAAAGTGCAGAGACCAAAAGGGATGATGGGTGAGAACAGCTAGATGCTCATCAGGGAACTCATCCTGAATGGAATCAGTGCAGGGCATGGGGAGATGGGCAAGATGCTCAGCGATGGCGTATCCTTTGATTGCTTTCTAATGACGAAGGTGATATCAAATTGGGAGAGGAAGCTCTGCCAACGAGCTAACCGACTAGAAAGGATGGGCTTTTCTAAGAGATAACGGATCGGGTCCATTCTAGAGATCAACTTAACCTGGTGGGCTAGGAAATAGTGTTTCAACTTCTGAGCTACCCAAACCAGCGCAGTAGAAGTCTTCTCCATGGCGGTGTATTTAGCTTCTACAGGATTGAACAACCTAGAGAGGTAATAGGCTACCTTTTCCTTTCCTTCGTCATCCACTTGCACCAGGACAGCTCCTAGGGAGTCCTCAATGATAGAAATGTATAGGCTAAGGGGTTTCCTAGGGACAGGAGGCTGCAAAATCAGGGGATTAGAAAAATAAACTTTCAAATCCTCATAGGCCTTCTAACATTCTTCATTCCATTAAAATTTGACCCTCGCCTTTAGCAGTTCGTAGAATAGACGACACCTCTGAGAATGCTGAGATATAAATCTTCTAATGAACTGTAGACGTCCAATCAATCCTCGAAGTTCCGTGATGTTCTTCGGCAGGGGCATGTCCATAATGGCCTTGGTTTTATTAGGATCAATTTGAATCCCCCGTTTGCTAACTATGAAATCCAATAGCTTCCCTAAAGACACTCCAAACACACACTTCTTAGGATTCATATTCAACTTGTACTCCCTAGCTATCTGCAGCACCTTAGCTAAGATAGCGGGGTGTTCTTCCTTTGTCCTTGACTTTACCAGAATATCATCCACATAGGCTTCCATATACACATGCATCATATCATTGAAGATAGCCATCATCGCCCTTTGATAAGTGACACCCGCGTTCTTCAAGCTGAACGGCATAACCATATAGCAATAAGTACCCCAAGGCGTGGTGAATGAGGTTTTCTCTTGATCTTTTGGAGCTAGACGGATATGGTTGTAGCCTGAGTAACCATCCATGAATGATATAGCTTCATACCCAGCCGTGTTATCCACCAACACATCTATGTGAGACAGTGGAAAATCATCCTTGGGACATGCCTTATTTAAATCCCTGAAATCAATGCAAATTAGCACCTTCCCATCCTTCTTGATAATAGGGACTATATTCGCCACCCACTGAGTATATAAAACGACCCGAATAAATCTGGCCTTATGTAATTTATCGACCTCTTCCTTCATCCTCAATGCCATGTGGGGTGGAATCTTCTTAATGTTTGCTTCACGGGCGTTGCCCCTGGCTTATGCACAAGCCGATGTTCCACTAAGGCGGGTTCAAGACCCGACATGACCTCATATGACCAGGTAAAAGAATCGCTATACTCCCTTAAAACCTTAATCAACTCCTCTTTAACTTCAGGAGGGAGATTAGCAGAAATAATGATAGGCTGGGATCCTCATCAGTTCCCAAATTAATTTCTTTTCTAGGTTCATCCACTGCTGATGATGGATCATCAAACCTCTTCAAACCATGTGCATATAGGTCGGCAGTGTCATCTACATCTCTATCCTCAAGATCAACCGGGTCCTTTTCATCCACCATCTCATAGACACCTAATCTGTCGTCGCTCCACACCCCATCTTGCTCCACATCATCCTCTAGCACAATCGCCATCTCAACAAATTCCGGACACTTGAGGAGAGCATGGCACCGCTGAGCTAAATCACGCAAAAACCTATCAGGAATGGATTTGGAACGACAGGTCACTAGGTGCGCCTCAAGCGTAGAAGAAGGGTTGGACACACTAGAACAAGACCCTCCTTTTCTAGACTCGACAGACCTTACTTCTAACCTAGAAAATAGAAGATCTAATGGAAGGGAAGCATGGGCATCATGCCCCTGGGAGGAGGACAGACCAAGCACAGCGTAATCTTCAACTGAAATCTCCGATTGAAAATTGACATTTTTATGGAGATCAGTGGAGAGCACGCAACAAGATGGAGAGGAGGGTGAAGGAGGAAGAAGTGCGAGAGGATACATGGAAGGACAGAAAAGATTGAGGAAGGGATCAGAAGAGGAGAAGAAAGGAGTGGACAAATCAATGGGTGGGCAGCACCCATAATCATAAATTTTGAAAATGAGAAAATATGTTGGAACAATGGAGTAATCAACATGGGAGGTGAACGAGGTATAAAATCAAGCTTTTGGAAAAGAGATATAAGGTGGGAAGGATACCAAGTAAACATAACACTTGAGCTCCCCCTTTCCCGCAGACATCGAGCTGGCTTTTCGTGCGTGTATTCTACGAGCCGCACCTCCGAGCTTCTAGGGAAATCCTCTTCATAAAACATGATGGCAAAAGCTTCACAGAAGTCCTTCGTATCATTGACGGTCCCCTTGGGCAGCTGATGCGGAACGATGAAGGACTCGAGAGCAACTTGATGCGGAACTAGCACTCTAGGCGATGACGCGACTATTTGGACGACGCGACCAACAATAACGCGAACAATAGAGCTAACTAGGTGCGACACCAAGAGCTCCCATGGGTGCATGCCTTTCAATAGAAATGCACGCTCACGAGTCGTCCCTTGCAAGGGAAGTGCGGGGATTTGTGTGGTTGAGAAACTGGCATAGAGTCAAGGGTATTCGGCTCTTTTCACGTCCTCGCGTCGAGTCACGGGACGAGTCACACACACACTCTCTCTCTCTCTCGCGCAGTGGCGATAAAAAATGATAACGAGCTAGAATACTATGTCACACCAACAGCGGAACACAAACATATATGAAATGCGCAATGCGACCAAGAGAGGAGCGAGAACATACCTCCACGCTCCAGGCGTGGGGAAGACAGCCCTGGCCAAGACCCATATTTCTGATACAAAAAATTATCAATAAATACAAATATTATACCCACTCCACGCAGGGAGGTAACAGGTAACACGTGGGACCTGAGAATATTGAGCTCGGGTTAACGAGCAGCGTTTTGGGCAGCTACGACGGTGCTGACACGTTGCTATTCGATGCTGGCCGGACGGCGCGTGCTGACGATCATGGGGACTACGCTCTGGTCAGGCGGCCGATCAGGTTGGGATTGGTCCCGTTGTGAAAGGGACTTCTAGAGGAACGATCATAGGGAGGCAATCGTACTAGATCACCTTGTGGATGGTGAGGCAACCTGACTTGTGAGCCGTTGCTAGTTGCTGTCCCGACCCTGTTCTGTAGTTTCAGAACTGCGCGACTCAGCAAAGATAGCTGCTGCGATCAGATCCGATGTCAGATCAAAGTGAAACCAGCGCCGTTACGAAGCTCTTTTGATGATCTACGAACCCATGGTGTTACAGGAATTTTTGGGGTGAAGGATTTTCCGTGGGGGAATATTGAACAGACTGATTCACTATCCCAGAACTGGCTGGACAGGATCTGAGTGGCTGGAAGACGGCGGTGGAACAGGGGGGAACGTGGGATCTCGAAGGCGGGGTGGCTATGGAAGATGGTGGAGTAAGTATTGATCAAGCCCTCAAATTTTGAGGTCGATCAGAAGTGGTTTCGGGGGTGGGAAGGATTTTATGGTGGGAGAGGGTCAGATCAGGTCTACTGGGGACAGAACCGAATCCGGTTGGATTAGAGATTTTTAAAAGGGGTAAACAAACTATAAAAAATGTGAAAATTTTTATGGCGGAGGGATTTGATGGACAGAAATCCCAGTCCAAATTTCATCTTGATCTGAAATTGGGAAGGGGGTGAAAAATGTGGAGTGGTGGGTTGCTGGATCACAGATTTGCACAGAGCAGAACTGTATAGATCGGGGAAATTTCAGTGGAACAGGGAGCAAATGGTAGATCCAGGGCGTGGGAATTTGTTTGGTAAGGGGAAACCACGTGGGAAACTCACCCTCAAAACTTGGTGTCGATCAGATCTGTGGATTGGGCGGAATAATTCGTACTCCGGGCTGCTATCCTGCAGTGGATAGATCGGAGACAACGAGGTGGTAGTGGTGCGATGGTGGCTCGATGGCGGCGGCGGTGGCACGACCGAGCTTCTCACCCAGAAGAGACCTGATAGGGAGGCTTCACACCTCATAATGGCAGCCTTCTCATCTACAAGGGGGAGGGAGAGGACAGAGGAAGGGGGCGCCCTTGGCTCTTGGTGCAAAAATGCTGATTTTCTTTCATTGATTCTACTAAAATTATTGCAATAGATGTTTTATATGGAAACCCTAGACCTAATACAATGACCTTAATATATTACCCTTTGGTCAAGGGAGAGAAAGGGGCATAATGGGGATGGGAATATTAAAATCACCATAAGGGGACAAAGAAGGGGGCGTCCCTCTCTCCTAGTCAACAAAGGCAACTTGGGTCAATATTCTCCCATTGACCCACATTAAACCCAAAAATATAAATACACACAAAAATACAAATACATACTGACCCATTGGCTTATAATTACCTTACAAATGAACCCAAATGACTCAATGATACAAATGTAATTAAAAAAAATTAGATGCCTTACTTTGATGTCCCCATCAATTCTCCCCGGGTGGGAAGAACTTGACCCCGTCTAGGAAGGGGTGCGGCTACTCATGTATCACTATTGTGGAATTGGATCCATCCTTTGTAGCTCTGCTCAGGTGATCCACATGTCATCAGATGTGGGCCGTTCTCTCCACTGTACCAGGTAGCGTGGGCACGCTCCACTCCTTGGAATCGTCACCTGCTCATCCCATATATGTTCTATATGCTCACGCTGCTGTGGGAATGAGGCTAGTGGTGGACACTCTAGGGTGGGGCCACTCTCAAGGGAGGAGACGGCTCGAAAGGCTCACTGGGAATCACCGTTGGGTCCCTATAGGTGACTAGATCTGACACATGGAAAGTAGAGCTGATCCCAAACTCTTCTGGCAAGTCTACAACGTACACGTTAGTCCCGACTTGTCTCACACTCGAGAGGGGACTGGCACTACGAGCTTGCAATTTCTTCACAGTTCCAGCGGGTAACTGCTCAGGTGTGACCCTGATCATGACATATTCATCCTCTCGGAACTCACGGTGGTGCCTTGAGCATAAAGCAACTCATTGCATCCTACATTGCTGGCATTTGACACGACTATGCAACTCCCTATGCACTCGACACATGCATGAATAGACTCTTAAGAAACCGTACAAATAAAAAAAACACAGATTCACACACAAGACCCAAAACTCACACATTATGTAATGGTGGATCGACGCTAGTCATCACTGGCCAGTGGCTGGGTGAGGATATACCTGACGATCCCCTAACTGGACATCATCGAGGGACTGAGCATCCTGGGTGTCTATAGGAGCTTCAGTCTCACAAAAGAATTCATCAGCTAATTCCTGCTCTGCCTCATAGCTGACAGACATAAGCCTTGAAGGCGAAGCTTCTCCAACCCTATTGTCCCCAATGACTAGTGATGTACGAGTGGGACATTGGCCTACGAAGTGGCCAAACCCATTGTTGCGATAACACTACTGTCGTGTTCCACTAGTCTCCCCAATCAAAAGTCATTTACCCTTATCCTCCCGACGGATAGGAGGTGTAGGTAACAGGGGACGAGCAGGAGGCGCGGGTGCTGGTGGACGGGCAATGGGTGTTGTTGGTTGGGGTGGAGGTGTAAGATCCCTTAGCGGGGGAGGGAGAGGCCTTGGTGCGAATAGCTTCTGATGGGCGGGATCCTGAGGTCTAGCCATGGGGGCCCTCTGATATGGGCCTGAAGAGCTGCGGGGCTCGGCTCCTCAATGAGGGAAGGACCCCATAGGCTCGGCTCCATGATGAGGGATGGGCCCCAACCGTTGGGTAGACTAGAACTCTACCTCAAACTACTCCAACTCGATTGCAACATGATACGCTTATTCCAAAGTGGTCACATTGCGGTTGAAAAGTTCATATTGATAGTGTAGCCGCATACCTCTTCGAAAGTGTGAGATGGTCATGGTGCTCTCTTCCCTAACTCCACACTACAAATAGTATTCATCGAACTCGGCGGTGTACTCGGTCACAGACCGACTGCGCTGGGTGAGGTTCTACCATTTGTTTATGAGAGGCTGGCGGTAAGTGGCAGGAAGGTACTTCTGCCTCAATTTCATTTTCATCTCATCCAAGGTACCGATCTGGGGTTGACGTCGCTGCATCAATAGGCTCTCCACATTAGTCCAATAGGTTTACGCCTGTCCTTACAACTTCATCTTTGCATAGCGAACTCTTCGGTGGTCCATCATCTCAAACCACTCGAAGCACCAATCCATGCCGACCTCCCAATCTAAATAGACCTTCGGGTCCATGGACCCGTCAAAAAGGGGACGATCTGCATGCACGTTCCTAAGAACGTGGTCATCGTCATCGTAATCATGATTCCATCATTGGACTCGACAGTCACGACCATAACCCCCATTTTCATTATCAGATGCATAAAACACCCACCTCGGGGACTCGATGCCTCCTATCATCTACCCCTTGGGCCCTTGGCACAGTAGGTTGCTGAGCCGACTCCTGTTGACCATTCATCGGCGTGGGGTGCGCCTCAACCGGGGCTCTCTCGAGGACGGCAATTCTCCTCACCAGACCTTGAGTAGACTAGTCCGATGCTTCGGCCGAATCCCTTAAGGCTTTCATTCTCCCTTCCAGACGTGTACCTACGCCATCTACACGCGTACTAAGTGCATCCATATGCGTATCAAATCTTTCCATGAGAGATCGGAACATCTCAGCCACCGAAGGCTCATCGGGACTACAGACTCGGGGATCCGCCATAGGTGGTGGTGGTGGTGGTGGTGGTGAGTATTGGGTGCCTCTATGAGTGGGCATGCAAATGACATAGTGGTTGGAATGCACTGACTAATGTTAAATGAGGAACCTAGACTTAACCAATATCTAGTACGTGGTGGAGATATGATCCGAAGATCGAACTCACGCAAGTGTGCTACCTTCCCAATAGGCGTAACCTATCATCCCGGGAACACCTTTTAATATACCGAATATAGGAATGAAATGCACACCTAGGATAAGATGACCCTAGACTCAAACCATGCTCTGATACCAATTTGATGCGAGACGACGAGGGACTCGAGACCAACTTTATGCGGAACTAGGACTCTAGGCGATGACGTGACTATTTGGACGACGCGACCAGTAATAACGCGAACAATAGGGCTTACTAGACACGACACCAAGAGCTCCTATGGGTGTATGCCTTTCAACAGAAATGCACGCTCGCGAGTCGTCCCTTGAGAGGGAAGCGCGGGGATTTGCGTGGTTGCGAAACTGACGTAGAGTCAAGGGTATTCGGCTCTTTTCACGTGCTTGGGACGAGTCACGGGACGGGTCACACACTCTCTCTCTCGCAGCGGTGATAAAAAATGATAACAAGCTAGAATACTATCTCACACCAATAGTGGCATACAAACATATACGAAATGAGTAATGCGACCAAGAGAGGAGCGAGAACGTACCTCCACGCTCCAGGCGTGGAGAAGACAACCCCGGCCAAGACCCGTATTCCCGGTACAAACAATTATCAATAAATACAAATATTATACCCACTCCACACAGGGAGGTAACAGGTAACACGTGGGACCCAGGAATATCGAGCTCGGGTTGACGGGCAGCATTTTGGGCAGCTCCGATGGTGCCGACACGTTGCTATTCGGTGCTGGCCGGATGGCGTGTGCTGACGATCGTGGGGACCACGCTCTATTTAGGCAGCCGATCGGGTTGGGATTGGTCTCATTGCGAAGGGGACTTCTAGAGGAACGATCCTTGGGAGGCGATCGCACTGGATCACCTTGTGGATGGCGAGGAGACCCGACTTGTGAGGCATTGCTAGTTGCTGTCCCGACCTTGTTCTGCAGTTTCAGAACTACGCGACCCAGCGAAGATAGTTGCTACGATCAGATCCGATGTCGGATCAAAGTGAAACCAGCGCCATTGCAAATCTCTTTTTATGACCTACAAACTCATGGTGTTATGAGAATTTTTTTGGGTGAAGGATTTTTCGTTGGGGAATATTGAACAGACTGATTCACTGTCCCAGAACAGGTTAGATAGGATCTGAGTCCCTGGAAGACGACGGTGGAACGGGGGGAAACATGGGATCTGGAAGGCGGGGTGGCTATGGAAGATTGTGAAGTATTGATCAAGCTCTCAAATTTTGAGCTCTATCAGAAGTGGTTTCAGGGGTGGGAAGGATTTTGTGGTGGGAGAGGGTCGGATCTAGTCTACAGGGGATAGAATGGAATCCGATTGGATCAGAGATTTTTAAAAGGGGTAAACAAACTCTAAAAAATGTGAAAACATTTGTGGTGGAGGGATTTGATGGATAGAAATCCCAGTCCAAATTTCAGCTTGATCTGAAATTGGGAAGGGGGTGAAAAACATGGAGTGGTGGGTCGCTGGATCATAGATCTGCATAGGGCAGAACTGTATAGATCGGGGAAATTTTTGTGGAACGGGGAGCAAATGGTAGATCCAGGGCATGGGAATTTTTTTGGTAAGGGGAAACCACGTGGGGAACTCACCCTCAAAACTTGGTGTCGATCAGATCTGTGGATTGGGCGGAATAATTAGAACTCCAGGCTGCTGTCCTGCTGTGGAGATATCGGAGATGTCGAGGCGGTGGTGGTGCAATGGCGGCTCGATGGTGGCAGCGGTGGCACGGTTGAGCTTCTCACCCAGAAGAGACCTGATAGGGAGGCTTCGCATTGTGATGTGACACCCCTCTGACACTAAGGGTTAGAAATCTTTTCACAGATCTAAATGAAACAACCTAGGATGGTTTATAAGAAAGCAAAAATTGCCTGGATGAAAAACTAAGCTAACAAAATGTGCACGAGGGCACGAAAGGAGAGACACCGTTGGAGAGCGATTACCAGCCAATGTGGACGTGCTACAACCAAGGTGGATTTGCAAAGAAATAAAGGGAAAGGGACTTGGATACTTTCAAGGAACCAGCCTGAGCGGTTTCAAGGAGAACATAGTACTTAATTTGGAATGGAATATCTCATGTCCACTCAAATCATGAGCTAGTGGCCCCTCATTACTGACTTAATATAAGGATTTTCAACATTCAAGCTCAAAGTCATACATGATGAATGCTGGGCTAAAAGAAAAATTAAAATAAACTAAAATATAAAATAATGAATGATAATATTGCTAAACCACCAAGACTAGGTCAGGAATCCAGTTCTTTGAGCTGACACTAAGCCGAAGCCCGTTTATCCACGCACCAACTCAGAAAGTGGAACCATCGTTCCAGGCCTTAAATGACTCAACGGCCTATCCATGTGATCAAGACTCCCCAGGAATTATCATTATTTTTGATGAAGGGAAACTCAAATTCTTGGTTCATCAGAACCACAAGGTCCTTGATATGCCATAATAGAATAGATATAGTCAAAATGCATATAGGAGGAATACAAAGGGAAGAAATCTGAGTGCCTTGAGATCTGCATAGCCTATTCTTTTCCTGTGCTCAAAGATTATTAGCTTTGTAAGACATAATTCATGATAAGCATAAATTCATTGAGATGACAAGTCAGATATATGATTTAAGCAAAAATCATCATAATTCACATGATATCCAGAGAAAGCATTATTCAAAGAAATAGCGACTGCTTGAAGGGGCGTTAAATAAGAATTGACGACAAGACCTTAACCGTTAATTTCCTTCGAATTTTTTAGGACTGCACTGTTCAATAAATAACAACCGAGGAAGAGGACGTCAAACATGAATGTACGCCATGACTTTAGTCACTATTCAAAGAAATGATGGAAATGTCCCAGACGTAAATTCTCTGAAACTCCAGCGCCCGTTTCCTACTCGGAAACTAAACTCCAAAGCCCAGTCCCTGCTCGAACAAAAAACTCGAGCGAAAACCACATGTTGTTTTCTATAAAAGGGAAGCTCCAAGGCCTTCTAATGCATCAAAAGCAAGCTTCGTCTGGTCACAGCAGAGCAAGAAAAATGCCGATTGAACAAGGGAGCTCTGGTTGACAAACAGAGAATAGAAAAGCTCCAGGATGGACAGGCTAATGCAGTGACCTTTGAAGAAAGCTAGGATGGGATTCATAAGGATTTCTGAAATTGAAGGCCATGTTAGTGGAAGAATAGCTACCAATCAAGTAAGCATCAAGAGCAAGAATTGAATTTCTATCTCTATTCTTTCTATGAATTCTAATCAAGCTTTTCCTTCTCTCCTTCTCTTTTCCTTTAAATTTTCAGGATTATCCAAACATTCCGGGGGCATGAAGATTCACTAAAATCAAATGGTTACCCCTCCTTTCCAAAATCACCCTAGACATGAGGACTTATCTCTCTACATGGCACCTTCTAGGCTTAGTTATCCATGCCAAACACTATAATGACATTCACTTTGATTGGGCCGCCATGGGAGCTCTTGTAGAGATATGGCACCTACACACCCATACCTTCCTATTCGCCACTTTCGAAGCCACCATCCTACCAGAAGAAGTGGAGATGTTTCTAGGATTAAAGCCTTTGAAGCAAGGAGAGGAAGAAAGGATGGGGATCATGCATGAAACAATAAGTGCCATAGAGATGTTAGCAAGCCTAATCCCAAGCCAAAACATGATAAATCAAATAAGAGCCACAAGAGGGATAAACTTGATGAAGCTTGCAGCATGGGTGTACAAATCTTTAGGGAAAGATAATAAAGAGAAAGAGATGGAGTTGATCATGAAGGCCATGGTGATTTGGCTCGCGGGAGCACTACTCTTCCCCTCGGTGGATGATTTCTTGGAGGAGGAACAATTGAGTGCTATATGTGGAATATGGGAAGGCAAGAGGATTGGGCAGGCTATCTTAGCTTACCTCTATAGCGGGCTTACCTCGACTTCTATGGGGAGGCCCCTATACGGGTCTATGCCTTTATTCACAAGTTGGGTGGATCTCCACTTCAAATTTGATCCATGTAAGGAATCCCAACAAGCATCTAGGATCTTCTCTAAGAGCCCGCTTCACTACATGTCGGGCACTCTAGGCTTGCATGAGAGAGTTACCAACCGGGTACCCAAGGTCAAGAAATGAGTGGATTGGCGCGATCACTTCAAAACCATGCCACAAAACACCTTCACATGCGCACCAGGATTTCTCAAAACACAAGATCTTCATGCAAGGATCTCTTCCGGAGTGGAACTAAGATTGATTGGCGCCATCGAGTTCATGCTTTACAACTGTCATCGGTGCCTCTCACAACACGGTCTTCCCCGCCATCACTTCGAGGAGGCTTCTCATCTTCCCCCAATCAAGAAGAGGAACTAAGCTTAAAGGGTGATAAAGAAGAAACCAGGACAATTCATGCTTTATGGCAGATCAGCAAGCTACACCGGCCCATGGAGCAAGTGGAAGAAGATAGGGATCAATGGAAGGCATGTGTAATAGCTCTTAGGAATTTGAGGGCCAAGGTGGCTCATTAATCATGTAATGATGCTTTCTTTCCATAAATAAAGGATTCTTCCTTAATTGAGCCAAAGAAAGTGTTCAGACTGATCAAAACTTCCAAAGTTCTTTAATTCTATCTAAAAATGGGTCTCTGTCTAAAAACGTGACCGCTACAGAGGTCGCTAATTCTTTACATGACGCCCTTATCATAGTCGCCAATTCATTTAATCCTTTTTTTAAAAAAATATCAATCCCACAATTGATGCCCTCGCATACAGTCACTTTTTAGTAAATGGATGCCCCACCAAATGGGCGCTAATTCTTTCAAACTCTTTCTAAAAATTCCATTAATTCCCTCAAATAACGCCCTAGTGAGCAGTCGTCCAATGAAGAAATGACACCCCATTGCCCTGTCGTCAATCAATAAATGAATTTCCAGAAATAATGGTTATTCCCTTAATCATTGCCTGACAACAGTTACGAATCCCCATGCGACGCATGAAATGACGACCTTATGCCATGTCGTATAATCAGTAAATGATGCCCTAATGAAAGGCCGTCAATTCTAAATAATTCTAAAATTCTAAAATTCGACCAATTCACGCCTGTGCAAATGGGCGTTCATTAATAAATGACGACGTTGCGCCTGTCGTCAATTCTTCTCGAACCAAACCGCCTGACTTTTCAAATTTCTTCTTCCTCTTCCGTTACTCACTTATCTTCCTCCTTTCTTTCTCCATTTCTCTGCTACGCTTTCCTCCTACACCGTGGCCTTCCTTTCTCCCTTCTCTCTCATTCCCTCGAACTTCCCATGGCCTATGTCGGAGGTTCTAGCTCCGGGAAGCGGCAGTGGGTCATGGCCCCTACCGTCGTTGACTTAGATGGAGAAGAGCATGACGTCGGTGGGGAGCTCCCTCCCGCGGCGGCCGAAGATGCTCCGGCGGTGGAGCACAGAGGAGAGGAAGAAGGAAGCGAAGAAGAAGATGATGGAGATAGTGAAGAATATGACGGAGAAGAAGATGAAGAAGGAGATGAAGATGGAGAAGAAGAAGATGGCAATGGTGAAGAGTGCAAGGACGGAGAAGAGAAGATGATGAAGAGGAAGGGGACAGAAAAGAAGAAGATGATGAAGAGGAAGGGGACAGAGAAGAAGAAGATGATGAAGAGGAAGGAGAAGAGCCACCGCCCCCTCTTCACCAACCACTGCTGGGAGGGTTGATGGAGCCCGAGCCTAGCAAGGTTGGTACCTTAGCCCCTTTTCATTTTTTAATTTTATTTGATTTTATTATTATCATTTTTTTATCATCCATTGCCATCGGCGTGGGGAAGAACACCGGACCAAAAAACACAGTAATTGACGACTGTAGGGACGGCGTCATTTGAAATGGCGGCATGGGGAAGGTCGCTAATTCCTTTTTAATTTTGAAAATTGGATAAACATAAAGAAATGGCGCCTAGAATCCTGTCATTATTTTGAAAAAAAATCCCCCTATATATATATCAAAAAAATATGCTTTTTTTAGTTATATCAGAAAAACATTTTTTTATTTTTATTTTTATCACAGAAATGTAGGAAGAAAACAAAAATGCCTCAGAAATAGCGTCATACCCTAGGGCGTCAAATAGAAGACACAGAGAATTGGCGCCCAAGCCTTAGGCGCCTTCTTAGGGATATAACGACCATTGTGTTGGTCACCATTTAAAACAGTGATGAAATTTTTTTTTTGTTATTACTTAATTAGCAATAGTGATTTTTTGTTATTTTGGTGTTATATATATATATATATATATATATATATATATATATATATGTATATATTGTTGGCAGGGGCTGATGCGGACTCAGATCTCCTGGGTCCAAGTGCGGGCTGCATATTATGGGTTGCCCGACTTCCAGAGGGCGAGGGAGGAGGAAATGGGGTTCGGACCCTTTCTCAGCATCGAGCCAGTACGCCCCGACTTGACCCTGATCCAGGTGCTGAGAGAGAGGTGGGATAGGACTACCCGGGCATTTTTGATGCCCTGGGGGCACATGGTGCCATCCTTAGATGATGTGGCTAGGATCATGGGGTTGAGGGTAGATGGGGAGGTAGTTAGTGGGGTGACCTTCCCGGACTACGGGGAGCTAGCAGAGAGGCTGCTAGGTTTAGAGACGGTGGCAATTGCCCCGAGGGCGTGCAAGACGGCGTACCGCATGGAGCTGACTGGGGTGATGGGATTGGGAGACTCTCAGAAGAGGTCGGGAGAGTCTTTGGGTGAGTTTGCTGAGAGGTTAGCGGCGAGGGCCCAGGCTGCCTACTGCCAAGACCCGGCATAGAGGGAGAGGGTGGACATGGACTTGAGACGGTTTTTGTTTCTGATGCTCGGAAGGCAATTGCTGGGGACGAAGGGGGATGTCATGAACTGCCGATTCCTGGGCATCCTGGAGGACTTGGAGGGAGTGGGGAGGTACGCGTGGGGAGCCACCCTACTGGCGCAGCTGATGTCCGATCTGTCCACGGGGACAGTTCGAGAGATGATTGTCAGCGGCTTCTCGCCTTTTCTTCAGGTATGCAATTTGTTTTGAATTTTATTATTTTAAATGCCTATGAATATGATTATGCATGTTTATGAATGTTTATGATGAATACTAATGCAATTGATGAATGCAGGTGTGGAGTCACTTGTACATGCCGATGGACCGTGTTAGCCTTAGACCCGAAGAGGAGGGGGCTTTCCCACTTGTGCGGCGTTGGCTACCGTGTCTGTCAGGAGCGCCGCATGCCTTCGAACCACGGGTACTTCGGCGGGAGTTCTGCGACTACCCCGCTTCACTGGTATGTGTGTAAATATGATGCAATTTACTTTTTTTTGCTTTTATAGAATATGATGATATGTATGACATGCATGCAGGTGGTGTGGAGACTGTACCAGAATATGACTGAGGAGGGTCAGCCTTGGGTCGTAGCGGGCCGACCTCGGTTTGGGCGTGATCTCTGTTAGGTCCCACGGAGTGCAATCGGATCTAGAAGAGGGGTTGAATAGATCCTATTAATATCTTTGGCCTATTTAAATCTTGACTCCTAAAATCATAGACCACTCCTAGAAGGTAAATGAATCACATAAGCACATAGTGCAGTGGAATAGATAAGAATGGAACAAGTAATAACGTTAAACCCAATGCCCAGTTTAGACAGGCCGACACTCCCAGCAGGCGGGTCGACACTTCTTCAGCAGGATCCAACTATGAGATGAGCTGGGGTCTGCTCTTCAGGGCAGTGCGGTCAACACCTCTAATAGATCAGGGCAACACAGGTCGACTCTTTACTGAAGAGAGGTCGACACTTCTTTAAACTCATTTGTGATCTTTGAGAGGTATAAGCCTTGGAGTGCAGGGATCATGAAGCACAACACTAGAACATGAGATGGCTTGCAACAAGCATGAGTGTGTGTATGCTATATTGATCACTCAGAGTGCATATGTGTGTGAATGTAGTGGTGAGCAACCAAGGTGTATGCGAGTCTAAGCAAGGGAATCTCTTAGCAAGACTTTTACCTTAACGCCTGTATGCAAGGTTGCAGCAGGCCACCCAAATGATGTAGTCAAAGTGCTAAGGCCAATTAAAGCATAGATGAAACAGAAGGAGCAAATAAGAGTGCTTGAGTGTGCAAATGAGATAACCAAGATTAGGAGCACACGAACATGTGAAATAGGGATAGAGGATATGGAACAAGCTCACAATGTATACAACCCACAACACAAGGATTTTAAGGTGGTTCGGTTGTTAACCCACAACCTACGTCCACCCCTCACCAAACTCGGTGAGGCTTTCCGACTAACACACAGCTTGATCCGCTGAGCAGCATAGCTTGCTTACACAGCTGAGTAGCACAGCTTGCTTACACAGCGGAGCAACATAGCTTGCTTACACAGCGGAGTAGCATAGCTTGCTTACACAGTTGAGAAGCACGGCTTGCTTTCTGCTGACTAACAACTTGAACCACACAGAGGATCTGATCATCTATTCCTCTGAAACCACAAAGGGAACCCGGTCCCTAAACAGGGGATCAGAGAAGCTAGATGTATTGGTGATAGACGAACCGTAACAAATAGAAACTGAATACTGCAAGTGCAGCGGAGAATCAATAGACACAATGTAGACACCAGCTGAAGGAATGGATCAAGACATCAGAACTGGTGAGTGCAGCTACAAGATTGGATCCAAGTATCCTTTTCTTCAAGCACCGATAGACTGCAAGATTTTTCTTCTCTCTCAAGGGTGCTCTCTCTTCTTCTTCTTCTCTCACAGCACTGGACTAAGTCCAATAGGTGCTGGGGCTGCTCTTACAGTACTTAGGAATATTCTTCGTAGATTGGTCTTGGGCGTGGCACTTTGTGGACGGCAACAGCAGCTCCTTCAGTTGAGGAAGCTTGGTATAAATAAGAAGACCAGTTGAGAAAGCCTAGGAATATTGCACACTAAGAAGTCTTCCTTTGGGCCAGTGGATCAACAAAGTATTCCCTCCAAAGCTTCCATGAAGCGTGCGCCAGAAGGTGAGAGCTAGAACGTCTTCTAAAGCGAATGCCATGTGTGATGGTGATAATCAATAAGAGGAAGGTGACCATGTCCCATAACATTTAATGCGCTGCTTGCTGTGATCTTCCTATTGGTTGGTCGCAACTTTAAGTACAAGGATAGGTACGATGGCAGACAGTGTGAAGGAGCAGACCAGATCTCCCTTTAGACAGCATCATGTATTTACAATAACTCTCCCTCAGATATGCAATCTTCTCATTCTGCTCAAATGTACTCTTCTGCGTACAATGGCTAGTTGGACAGCCCATTGGTCGACAGTAAGATGGTGGCAGACTACGGAGTGTCCTATTTCCAGTAGCAGATAGTATGGACAAGTAGACAGTGAAGACTTACATCGCGGCAGACAGAAGTGGCTCTTCCAGCTGAATTTCTGACAAAACCATCTCCAAAAGGTAGACAAATAAGTGATAAGATGGTAGAGCATGGGTCAGACCTCGGGACGTGGTCCAGACCCCAAAATCCTTAATTTTAATGATTTGTGGTTCCTTTTCTCTCTCTGGTTGGCCCACTAATCTGACAGTTTATTGGCTTGAGGATTTCTGGAAGAATAAGGGTGTCGACCTCCTGTATGGAAAGAGTCGACACATCTTAGTAGAATAGCCAATAGAGCTCTTCTTGGAGGAACAAGGGTGTCGACTTCCTGCATGAAAAGAGTCGACACATCTTAGCAAGATATCCAATAGAGCACTTCTTGGAAGAACGAGGGTGTCGACCTCCTGTGAGGTAAGTGTCGACACAACATAGTGAGACGGCCCTCAACGTTCTCTGGAGAATCCAAGGTGTCGACCTCTTGTTAGAAAAGTGTCGACGCTTTTATGTGAGATAGCTCTGATGACACTTTCAGGAAGAGCAAAGGTGTTGACCTCCAGGGAGAGGCAGGTCGACACATTCCTTTGACCATTCTTTGAATAGAAGGCACTTAGGAATTGTATGCATGGTGCTTGATTGAAGTATGCTCAGATCTTGATGTTTGGACCTTTAGCAGTTTGCACGGACCTTGTCTTGTCAGAAGGTGAACATACACAGACCTTACTTGTTTGAAGGAAGCATTGCATAGACCTTCATCACGTGCTTAGACTTTGTCTTCATATGTGCACGGACCTTCTAGTAACGTGCACAAACTTTGTGCGTTGCTTAGCCAGAGGTTGCATTGACCGTAGTGTTGCACTGACTGCACCGACCTTGTCCTTGCTCCAGCTTAACGTGCACTGACCTTTGCTGCGTTGAGAGGCAAACAAGCACCGACCTTACTGATGACTAAGTCACGAACATGCACAGACTTTACTGGGTTGACCTGTGTTGACCATTTGTGTGCTTTGACCTTGACAGTAATGTAGCATCAACTTTCCTTTGCTGAAGAATGGCAGTGGTGTCGACATTTCTGTAGTAGGTGTCGACACTTTTCTTGTAACATCTTCTTTCTTCAGCATGTGCACCAACTTCAGCAGTTGCACTGACCTGACTGCATGGATTTCTGTGAAACCATGATTATGCCTTGATTCTTGTGCAGCCTAATGCCTCAATCTTTATGCCTTACTTGATTTCTTTCTATCTTTGCAGACACACTTTGTTGCCGGTGTGGGCTTGACCTGAAATGCATGAGTGTTTGTCGCTATCAAATGCAGGTCAAACTATATTAATGAATCATAGTCAGACATCATCGAAACAAAAGAGTTATACACAAACCCAACATACATAGTCAGACATCATCAAAACAATAGAGTTACACATGTTATACACATGCCCAACATTCTCCCCCTTTTTGATGATGGCAACTATGAACTATGAGTCATTATGATGTCCAACTTTGAGTCATTATTAGTATTTTGAAAGTCAAGGATTAAAAGGATGTAATCGTGAATAAAAGCACGATGACCTTCAGTGATTTTCTCTCCATATAATTTTCTCCAAGTAATTTTCTCCCCACATATACTTATGCAAGTGTTCAAGACTCTCTTCCTTATACATTCTTTTAATGACACATACAATTCTCTCCCCCTTTGACATCATCAAAATATCACACTAGAGAATATATATGGCATAAGTAGGAAGGTAGGAGTGAAGGAAATTGTAGCACACCAATTGTTGGAAATTATTAGCACAGGATGTATAGTGTAAAAGAGATTAGATACCCTGAGGGAGCAACTTAAAGTGCCGCAACCTGAGATACCTTTCTGAAAGTGCATGAATCTTTCCTCCTTTCGTAGGCAAATTGTGGGTAGGTATGATCACAAGTAGTGCAGTCATTTTTCTAGAATTCTAGAAAATGATGTGGAAATATATGCCAATGGTTGTACACTTATTAAAGTTGGCAAAATAACCATTGTGATCAACCAATCTTGGAAAGTTAGTTTTTAGGACTGATACCAATGAATGATATGGATTTATCAAACACGGCCAATTTGTTAGAATCAATGGTATTGTCTGTTGGCTTGGCAAAGATAGTTGTAATTTGAAAGACATGGTTGCAGCAGTATGATGCAATATAGCAGCCAAAGAACACATTTTTGATTTCAGATTTTTTCAAGATTTTTAATGGTTTTATATTTTTCTGACTTTTTGGGTTTTCTATGCAATGCATGGGAATGCAGAATGCAAGATATGTGTGTACGAAGTTGAAGAAAACAATCCACCCAATTGTATGAAAAACTGAAACCAGTTGAATTGTAACCATAATGCCAATGATGCTAGAACTTATGCCAAATACCCATGGATGATGATTCCAATTGTTATGTCCAAGGGATGATTATAAAGTTATACAGATGAAATAATGCTAGCAATGATTGATGCAAATATGTCTCATGCAAGGCAAACACCAAGGTGCATCAAGATATGATGTTTCAAGAAGGAATGGCATGCTCTTGACATTAATTGATAGGAATGTAATGATATCCAATGTTAGAAGTCATCAAAGAGCATTGATACCATTTGTCTAGAGAGCAAAGATCAATGGATATAGAAAGACAGCTTGCCTTTAGAGAAGATGAAGGTTCTTTAACCTGAGACCAAGTTCATAAATCAGAGTTATGGAATTTTTCAGAATTTTTAGTTATAGAACCCGAATGAACTAGCCCTAACACTTAGATTGGTTTAATGTTAATGAATTCTGGCCTACTCAGTAGAATCTCATGAAAACATTTGCATTCAAGTTTGATAGAGATGAACCAAAAATTCATATCAAAGTCAGATTATCCTCCTCTTATCTTACTCATTCAATTCCATTGACTTCTTTGAGAGATACTCTGAAAGTATTGAGATTAAACAAGCATGAAGATTGAATGGACTTTTAGAATTTCAATAGATGTGCATTTAGCTTTTGTAATTTCAACCAAAATATTCATTGAGTACAGGAGAAGTTTTTACGAGCATTTAAGTCTAGTGCATGCCTCATATCCGTAAGGACATACGTTGTTTAGACGCAAGTATCCCTAGGTAATTGGTAAGACTGACTGTCATGCTTCAAAAAGAACAGAGATAACATTGTCACCTCATGACATATCGTACCACATATTTTTGATGAGGGGACATGTTTCTCAGCAACTTTGCCATTACTCTGCCTCATGACATACCTTATAACATAGCAGAGTTAACAGGGGCACTTCATGACATATCTCATCTCAATTCATTTATGGGGAGACATATTTCTCAGTGAGCCAGTGTCATTGCTCTGACGATTTTTGCCATTAGGAATTCCACAAAATCAGATTGTTTAAAAATAATACTTAGATAGAAGTTTCTCAATCATAAATGCCTTGTACATAAAATAAACTTTCAGATTTCAGAAGGCATAACTGGACAACAACATGAGAAACTGGTTTAAATCTATTAAGCCCGAACACAAACATTTTCAAGACATTTAGACTTCAAGACATAAGAAATCATTAACGTTAAACCAAAATCATTCATGTTCGAGGCAGTCATAAATCTCTATAAAAGAAGATTCTTATTGAAGATTTACTCTGATAAACAATCTTAATAACAGATAGAGAATCCTCCAAGAAGTTCAGGGCATTTGAATCTCAAGTTGAACCACAAAAGAATTTTAGCCATATGGTGCAGTGGCTTGGTATAAAAAGAGAGTGTTAAATGAGTGGTAAGTGAGAATAGATGATGAACACTCCCCCTTTGGTTATGGATTGAGCTCATATTGGTATGAATGAGATATATACAGCATATGCAAGGAAGTGTTAACACTTGCACCAGATGGTGTCGACACCTGAGCTCAGGTAGGAAAATATTTTTCAGCCAGGCTGAACTGAGAGGTCGACCTGTCAGTGTTGTGAGGTCGACCTGTTTGACTGTAGGACATAGTTTTGATGGATTTTTAAGAAGAATAAAGTCCTCCTGAGCATGTGCATGGAGTATGCAACCTATGTTTTAAGTGAACACATGATGCATGAAAAATGATGCCATTTTTGGGTCCTTTTTAACATTGAATGTATGAGACCATAATATGATGCAATCATGGATTTTCTGAAATGCATTCTGAATAGACATGCTAGTTGGTAAGCCGTGAAATGCAAGAACTCCCCCTGACTTTGTGCATTGAGTGTCTGAATTCTGAGTGCATCACATGCAATGGAATCAATGCATGGAATTTGATAAATTATTCATATGAACATCTAGACTGTTCTAATGATGGGTTGACCTTTGGTACCTGGCAGAGAACTGAAGTCTTAAGACCACCTCACGCATGATGTGGGTTTCCAGATAGAAGTGATTTGTCCTTCTCCAAGCTTACCATTTTATATACCAAGAGGTCATGCAGAGCTGGGTCCCTTGATCATGAAATACATGATGTGGCATGAAATTTCAAGTTGATGCTCAAGGACAACAACACATCCATATGCAATGCATTTCTTCCCTTAGGTGCAAACTCTTAAACTCCCCCTCTGTCCAGTGCTCATGGAAGTTGAGACAAACAATCAGCATGTTATTTGTTCATGAGAGTGATGATTTGAGATATATGCAGCCATGGAATGCATCATCAGTAATAATGATCATGAATGCTAAGCAAGAGGTTCACATGGCTGTTAAATGATAGAAAGGATCAATCAGCAACTCAATCATCAATTTGATTTTATCAACATGATAAATCTTTCATGGATTGCAAAGCTAAATTAACTGATCTTTGGTACAAACACCATGGGAGATTTTTTAGCAGTTCAGGGAGACAATTTCTTGCATGATTTATTGATAACAAGACCACTTTATAATGCAATGACTATGATGCAAGCCTATCATGCAAAGGTTGAACACATAAAAATTATTTACATACATGTGCCTTGAGCATTTATTCTTTTGACCATCCATTGTTCAGCTCCAAGGCACCCTACATTCAAAATTCTGATTTGAAATTTTTAGGTACCCAAGCTTGCTTGGGTCCTTGTTGGTTAGCAGCAGTTCTAGCAATTGATCTTCTTTTCTTTGCTGCCTTCTAGTCACCCACTCTCATCCAAGGATAATAATTGGATGTATGTCCATATTCACCACAATAGAAGCAACGCACAGGGTGTTTACCATTTTTTCTGTGCACATGTGCATTGTTCCATTGCGAGTGAGCATGTATACTGTTATGTTGATTATGAGAGCAGCTCCTACCTCTCAGTCGCCAGCAGTCCTGGACTGTGTGGCCAATCTTTTTATAGTGGTAGCAGCAAGGAAGGTGATTTCTATTAAAGACCATGGGGAGTGTCGACCTGTCCGAATGGAAGTGTCGACTCTTCTGATTCCCCATGCGGTTCAGTGCAGAGTTCTGCTGCATACTTCCTCTGCCAAAGTTGACCTATCTTTTGCCCTTGATTTCAGCACTAATTCTTGAATCCTTTCCTGCTCTTAGTTCATCATTTTTCAAGGTGAGATAGCCATATACAGTGTGACCAAGCATGCCACAATGAAAGTAATAAACATTCACTTTATGAGAGGCATGGTAGTCATCATGACTTTTCCTGTTGTGCATGTCAAGACTAGCAGACTTAGGTTTCTGTTTTTGCATGAGAGCCTTCTCTTTCTGCTTATCAATGCGTTTTTGGTTTTTCTGAGCAGCATGCGGTATTGGGAGGTGGTAAGAAGTGCTGGATTCATTCTTACCCTTGACAGAAGTGATGTAGGTCTTGCTTCCGAAGGATCGTTGGTTTTCGGGTTTGTAACCCAAATCTCCCTCATGATGACTTACTCTTGTTTCCAAGAGTCTGTTCATGCTTTTCTTATCATGTATACACTTAGATAGAGAGTCATTTAAATCTGTGATTTCATTCTCCAATGAGGAGACGTGCAGCTCGATTTCAGCGAGGTCCTCCTCACACACAGCCAATTGCTCATTGAGCATAGCATTAACCCCCTTGTAATTTTCAATCTCCATTTGAAGTTCATTCAGTTTTTCAGAACTGTCATGGGCAATACCCTTGCCCTTCTCATAAATGGACAGTCTTTCAAGCAACATGTCGTTTTGTTCTTTTACCATTTTCATTTCTTCAATCAACCTTTTATCAGGGATTAGCTTGTCCGACATAATTTGTTCATTAGAGATTGATTTAGGTTGGTTTTGAAGTTGTCTTATGATTTCTTCCAACCTAGGGATTTCAGCTTGAAGGATTCCATTTTCATCTGTTAGGCATGTAATGGTTTGCTTATTCACATCTAAGTCAGAGGTAAGGGTGTCATTTAGCTCTTCAAAAGCTGAACAATTGTTACAGAAAGGACTTTCATTCTGACGGATTGGTTGGATTTTAAGTTTTTGAACAGTCTCTTCCAACCTTATGATTTCTTCTTGAATGATTCTGATTTCATCGTTTAGATACACGATGTTTTGTTTGTTTAGATCCTAGTCAAAGGCAAGAGTATTGTTGAGCTCTTCAAGGTTGGAACAATTTTCACAAGCACGACTCTTACCTTGACTATTTTTCTTCAAATCCTTTTTCAATCTTTTGTTTTCAGATTTCATCTTTTTGTACTGCTCGATCAAATGATCATATGCACCCATAAGCTCTTCAAAAGTAAAGTCTTCAGAATCAGAGCTTACCTGAGATAAGGATGGATTGCTTGATTGCTCTGATTGGTCAGCCATAAGGTATTGATGCTCTTGATCTTCTTTCTTATGGATGTTCATCAACACCTCCAGAACTTGCTCAGTTGTGCTGCAGGTAGACACAAGATCAAGTAATCTCTCATCAACCACAGCTTGGATTAAATTGAGTGCACCAAGGTTATTCTCATGTTTGTTCTTATGTTCAGCTGACCATACATTTGAATCTGATGGCAGCTCATTTGGACCAATGTATATAAGGTTCCACAATTGTGGATATGTGAATTTGACATAGACGTACATTCCTCTCAGCCATATTGAAAAATCTGAACCATCAAAAATAGGTGGAGAAACCTTTGAAGCCTGTGTAGAAGATGAAGCCATTTTCTCAAAATGCACTGGGATCTTTCCCTGTAGATCGTAGGATCTGGGAATAGCAGAGCTTAGCTCTGATACCAATTGTTAGGTCCCATGGAGT
Source organism: Amorphophallus konjac (assembly GCA_022559845.1). Lineage (NCBI taxonomy): Eukaryota > Viridiplantae > Streptophyta > Magnoliopsida > Alismatales > Araceae > Amorphophallus > Amorphophallus konjac. The sequence goes on along the minus strand of CM040126.1, from coordinate 339,404,013 downwards.
GCAATCGGATATAGAAGGGGGGTGGAATAGATCCTATTAATAACTTTGGCCTATTTAAATCTTGACTCCTAAAAACATAGACCACTCCTATAAGGTAAATGAATCACATAAGCACACAGTGCAGTGGAATAGATAGGAATGGAACAAGTAATAACATTAAACCCAATGCCCAGTTCAGACAGGTTGACACTCCCAGCGGGTGAGTCGACACTTCTTCAGCAAGATCTAGCTATGAGATGAGCTGGGGTCTGCTCTTCAGGGCAGTGAGGTCAACACCTCTAACAGATCAGGGCAACACAGGTCGACTCTTTACTGAAGAAAGGTCGACACTTCTTTAAACACATTTGTGATCTTTGAGAGGTATAAGCCTTGGAGTGCAAGGATCATGAAGCACAACACTAGAACATAAGATGGCTTGCAACAAGCATGAGTGTGTGTATGCTATGTTGATCACTCCGAGTGCATATGTGTGTGAATGTAGTGGTGATCAACCAAGGTGTATGCGAGTCTAAGCAAGGGAATCTCTTAGCAAGACTTTTACCTTGACGCCTGTATGCAAGGTTACAGCAGGCCGCCCAAATGATGTAGTCAAAGTGCTAAGGCCAATTAAAGCACAGATGAAACAGAAGGAGCAAATAAGAGTGCTTGAGTGTGCAAATAAGAGGGATAGAGGATATGGAACAAGCTCACAATGTATACAACCCACAATACAAGGATTTTAAGGTGGTTCGGTTGTTAGCCCATAACCTACGTCCACCCCTCACCAAACTCGGAGTGGCTTTCCGGCTGACACACAGCTTGATCAGCTGAGCAACCCGGCTTGCTTACACAACTGAGCAGCACAGGTTGCTTACACAGCTGAGCAACACAGCTTTCTTTCTGCTAACTAACAGCTTGAACCACCTAGAGGATCTGATCCTCTCTTCCTCTGAAACCACAGAGGGAACCCGGTCCCTAAATAGGGGATCGGAGAAGCTAGATGTATTGGTGATAGACGAATCGTAACAAATAAAAACTGAATACTGCAAGTGCTGTGGAGAATCAATAGAGACAATGTAGAGACCAGCTGAAGGAATGGATCAAGACATCAGAACTGGTGAGTGTAGCTACAAGATTGGATCCAAGGATCATTTTCTTCAAGCACCGGTAGACTGCAAGATTTTTCTTCTCTCTCAAGGTTGCTCTCTCTTCTTCTTCTTCTTCTTCTCTCACAGCACCGAACTAAGTCCAGTAGGTGCTGGGGCTGCTCTCACGCTACATAGGAATATTCTTCGTAGATTGGTCTAGGGCGTGGCACTTTGTGGACGACAACAGCAGCTCCTTCAGTTGAGGAAGCTTGGTATAAATAAGAAGACCAGTTGAGAAAGCCTAGGAATATTACACGCCAAGAAGTCTTCCATTGGACCAGTGGATCAACGAAGTATTCCCTCCAAAGCTTCCTTGAAGCGTGCGCCAGAAGGTGTGAGCTAGAACGTCTTCTAGAGCGAATGCCATGTGTGATGATGATAATCAATAAGAGGAAGGTGACCATGTCCCATAACATTTAATGCGCTGCTTGTTGTTGTTGACACCCATTTTTTGCCGACAAGTTGAGTCATTTTTCTTACTCCCATTTATTGATGCCTCGAGTTATCCGTTACTCGTTGCGTTATTTTCCAGGCAACATCTTTGGGCTTACTTTATGGGTAGCCTCCCTCCCTGGCCGGGTCTGTTCAATTCAGGGCTTAGTGGGCCTTTTTCACATTTTTAGGAATTCTAAGCGTCCAGTCTTGCACGGTCAGTCTCCAGCCGCTCATCACATAAACGGTTGAATTTGGGCCGTTCATATATTTTTGGGATATTTAGTTGATTTTCTGAATTTCCACCGACGAGCTGTAATTCGGTCGGGATATCGCCGCTCAACCTCATTGTGCGGTCGGATCTTAGCCGTTCTTCTCCCAGAGTCCTAACATCCTTGGTTTTCAGATAATTATCTAATTATCTAATCTATTTTGATTTTCCACCGACAAGGTATAAGCGGTTGCCTCTTGGCTGCTCTTGTAGATGAAAGGTCTACTATCAGCCGTTCATCTTATGAGTCCAACGGTGATAATTTCGGGCAGTTCGATGGGTATTTGGATAATATTTTCTCTTTATTGAGTTTCCACCGACAGGGTTGGACGGCTTACAGGTAGCCGCCCAACATGATGAGTGGTCTATCGTGAGACCGTTCATATGCCCGATTTCTGAAGGTTAACAGATTTTCTCTCTCTATCCGTGGTTTTATCCCCAACTTCCTCAAACTGTTTCTCCGTGAATATTGAGTCAAATTTGGTGCTGTTTCTTCCAGATGAAAGATAATTCGATTATCTTCAACTTTTCTTTCATTATCTCGACTTAAAAATGCTTAGAAACCCTAAGTTCGGGGTTAGCATTTGGGTGCTCTATAAATAGACCCTAAAGGCTACCTTTGAGGGGGGGGGGGGGGAGATTTTTGGTCGACGACGAAGCCCTGTCGAACCTTTGAGCCACCTAGCACCAAGGAAGGAGGCCCTCTACGTCCATACAGGCCTCCGGTTCAGGGAGTAGTCTCTGTTTTTAGTCTTTTACATTTGATCGTCCCGTCTTCTCTAGTTGCATGATTGCTTCTTCGCATCCATTCTCCACATTTTTCTTCATTTGTACTGTCATGCACACACCTTCCTACATTTCTAATGCCCCAGGGGTTTAAAAATCCCCCGGTATCCCCCATTCCATTTAGTTATGTTTATTTCCTTCCGTTTGAGTATATACTGCACTTTACAGTTCAAATTTGGGTTCTTCTTTGCGTTCTACACGTTATTTTGCAGGTCAGCAACACACTAACGCGAGGCCCATCCTTTGTGGCCGGTCGGAAAGGGTGAAGGTTGGACTTTTACAACTTCTGGCGTGGTGGTCTTGCGCGGTTCCCAACTGTCCGCTCAAGGAGACGTGCGGTGGAATCTGGACCGTTCTTCTTCATACTGCGGTTGGGTTGGAGCCATTCATCTGACAGTGGTTTCTCATCCCGCGTCCTCTATAGCGCCTTTAGACGGCCTGTGGTGCGGCCGTTCTCCCTTACAGGCGGTTCCTCTTGAGCCATACATCCTCTCAGCGCTGCTCTCAAGGCGAGTACCACTCCCCCTCTTTCCAAGGTACGGTGTGTTCATGACGTTCGGCATCTTGGTGGCGATCACACACACTCCATACCCTTCCCCTTGTTATTTACTTATTGCTTAATTCTTCACATTACCCTAGTATAGAAGTGGTTGGAAGGGTCATCAAAAGGGGAAGAGAAGGAAAAACATGTCAACACCCTCTTTTTTGGCAATCACGGTGGGACACCAAGTGCCCGTCGTGTTAGTGGTTTGCTGACCCGTCTGTTTGCATAGTTAGTTCCCCGTTTCTTGAGTCATTTCAGGTTGTTGGTTGGTTTCCTGGTTTCAAGGTTTCTGGCGGTTGTGTGGTTTGGACAGAGCCGTTCATCGTTATGAGTAGCAAGGAATCAGCCGCTCTTCTCTACTTACAGTGCTGATTATCCTGCAAGCCTGCTGTCGTGAGCGGTCTCTCACCACCCGTTCAACATCCGTCCGGCCTGTACTTGGCCGTCCATCTTGCTGGCTCAGGTACGCCTCTGCCTTCATACTGTTGGATAGATTACTGTTACGCAGTTGCTGCAGGTCCGTTCCAGTACTCACGCGATCGTCAATAGACCGCCTATCTTGGTACGCTTCTGATTTCTGTCTTCTTTCATTCTATCATTTTTTGATTTTCCTGATTGCTTTGTCGTTACTCCCTGGTCTGCACGATCGTTCACAGGCCGTCCTTGCTCCCTGAGCGGTCTCCATCAGACCGTCCTTTTGCTGCTACAGTGCACCCCGTGCTACAGTTTGATCATTGAGTTATATCATTATACGCATATATGTTGGTGCTGTTTTATCTCCCCCTGCTGTTGTTATATCATTCCATTGTTGCGTTCATCTCATTTTCTTACATTTACTTGTTCATTGCTTGCTAGTTTCTAGGTTAGATTTTGTATGCACTCCGGTGCGCATAGGGGCATACATACTCTTCATTAGTAATTACATTCCTACCGAGGTAGGGTTTCCTCTCGTCTCCATACTCCTTGGAGCCGACTAGGTGACCTTGCTGAGGGCCTCCGTAAGCCTCGCGAGTCGTGGATTCCCACACGGACGCCGGGCATGTTGTACCACATCATCCCCCAGTCTAGATGATGCGGGACGGACACGCGACCAGGGACTCTAGCACGTGATCGTCCCTAAGCGAGGGAAGATGTGGGACCGGGCGCGGTTGAGAAATCGACCGTGAGTCTCGGGTATCGGCCTTTTCACATTAACTCGGGTCAAGTCACGGGACAGTACACTCACTCACTCTCGCGGCGGTGATAACAATATATATCGAGCTAGAAACCTACACTCGCAGCGGCATTCAAAGATATACGAGATAAGCAAAATGCGATAAAGAGTGGGGCGAGTTTACCTCCACGCTCCAGGCGTGGGGAAGACGATCCCGGCCAGTTACGGTAACTCCCGGTAACAACAGTAAAAAGTTAATTACAACCATGAATTTTATTACCCACTCCACACAGGGAGGTAAAGGGCTACAAGTGGGGCCCGGGAGGACCGACCCTGTGTTGACGGGCAGCAATCTGGAGGTGCGTACGGTACGAACTCGGTCTGCTGGTCCGACTCGGTACTATTCTAACTCGGTGCTGCGCCAACTCGGTTGCTGACTCGCTGGACAGCAAACAACGGTTTCCAAAGGAACGCTGCCTTCCTGAGATCTTCGAGAGGCGCCACTTGGTTGGGACAATGGCGGGACGTCTCTGATCGACTCTGTGAAGGGGCGGTCACTGAAGTTGACCTTTGATATTTATTTCTGAATTTTCTCCTGGACTGAGTTGTGCTGCTGAACTCGGATTTGCTCTGCACACCTTCACGAAAAGAATTCCTACGACCAGATCTGATGTCGGGTTGATGCACAAAAGGTACCGATGGATAAAGGACTCAGAGATATACAACATATATTTTTGGTAGCTCCATCCACAAAACAGATTAAAAAGAAAAATGACTGCAAACTACCTTTTTTTTCTGACCCGGACTGACAGACACACAGGGCAGAGATGGATCTGCCTGAAACAGACCTTTGACCGAGAGATAAATGATTTTTTTTGACTCAACGAAAATTATGGTGGAATGGGGTATACGTGCGGAGCACTAGGAAATTTTTTCGGATTTTTTGAAAATTTGTAAGGGGGTGGGGAAAATGCGACAAGGTGACTCTGTCCCGTAGATCTGTAAAAGGGCATATTACTGAGAAGACAAACAAAAATATGGGAAAATTATCAAATGGACTCTAAATGACACGAAATTTTAACTGGAGGTTAGGGGAGATGGACAAAACAAACCCTAAAAATTAGGGCTCGATCAGATAACCAGAACCAGAGATACAATTTTAGAGAAGAGGTTCTATCCTGATGGAGACAAAACTCCGATGACGGTGGCGGCGGCGCGACGGCGGTGCGATGCCGGTGGCGACGGCAGTAGAAATAGAATTCAGAGGGGCTAAGGAGAAGATAGAAGGGCATCACACCCAAGATTTAGTAGAAATCCATCTGCAAGAGGGGGAGGGAGAGAGGAGGAGGGCACACTCTTCTTTGGTTCCAACCAAATTTCATAAAAATTTTTCTCTTCACTAATTTCTCTAATGACACTATACATGGGCTTATATAGAGAATGGCAAGGGGTGGGGGGCTGGGAATTTCATGGGAAAGAGGCCATTTTCTTGTCCCATGTGGTCAAAAACCCAAAATAAGTAAATTACATATGGAGGGGGCACTCCTTTGACTAGGTAGGTAAGGTAGGTGGCCTCCCTTTGACATTTTCAACCACTTGTCTCCCATGTGTCCAATTGACCTTCTAGATGCCACCTAGAACTTTGACCAGCCCTACATGGACCCATATGGCCTATGTGGACCAATGGGGAAGGTGTGAGGGCTCCCTTGCTGGACCTACTGACATTTTGCACAAAAACCCAAACAATCCAAGGGAATGACACATTGGCTTATAAAGCCTTACAATTGCACATATACTTTCCCAAGGATATAAAAGTAAATAAAAGGACTCAAATGTAAAATAAAAAGTCAGTGCTCGGCGTCGATTCCCATCAACTCTCCCTGGGTGGGAACAACTCAACCCTGTCGAGTAAGGGGTACGGCTGCTCGAGTAGCTCCGGCGGATCCGTCACCGAACCTAGAAGCGCGGAGTACGCTCCACTCCAAGCAATCGACACCTGCTCATCCCATATATATTCGATATGCGCACGCTGCCATGGGAATGAGGCCAATGGTGGACACTCCGGGGTGGGGTCACTTTCAAAGGAGGGAAGGCAGCTTGAAGACTCACTAGGAATCACCACTTGTCCCTTATCTGACTAGGTCCGATATGTGGAGTAGAACCGATCCCAATAGTCCGACAAGTCTCATACTCGAAAGGGACTAACAACGCGAGCGTACAAAACTGACTCGACTCAACGTACGCATAGATACACAATGCACTTCGACAAACAAACCGGATGAAACAAAGACTCACACAGACCCTAAACAAACCTAATGTTAGTCCGACCCGTACGTGAGTGACGGCGGACCAGGACACCCGAATATGTGCCATGCATACACTAGATGTACTCGATGGTTGACGGAATTGAGGACTCCTAGACACCCTAAGATGTACCACTCATGCATTGGCGATCTATGGGATTTGGGTGGGGAAGGGTTAAGAGATCCAAAACTACCCTCGTCATTACCCCTAGATATAGGTACGGCTTGCCAACTAGACCGAGGAGTAGGGGTGGGATATTGAACTCCTTGGAAGAAGCGGAGTGAATATGATAGCTCGAAAGGTTCACTAGCGAAGGGGTCAAAAGGGTCGAAGAAGGTATGACCCCATGAAGTGGGTTCCCCCATGACTCGGTCCCAAGTTAAGAATTCATAATCACCGTCATACATAGTGATCGGTGGGACGACAGTCATGTCTAGAAAATAGGATTCCTCCCTTGGGCAAAAGGGAACGAAGTCGGACTCGGCCGGCATCGGGAGGAATAGAAGAATCTCCGTGGTGACACAACCCACTGTGCACACGGAGGTAATGGACCCTATGGCCGGATGGGTGAAGCTACGACTAGTGGGTTGGTCGAAGCCTCGGGCCAATAAGCGCGTCATCTTCCATTGCCAACCTAAACCAAAAATAAGGTCACCCAATGTGTCAACATAGTGACTAGATCGGAATGTAGTATGGTAGGAGTTGACGGGCACCAAAGGTAGGGTAGGGTCCATAGATGGGTAAGGAGGTGGGACCAAGCCATCCTTGAGCCAACTAAGTAGTGGCTCGGTAATGAAAAGCGTACTCGTTAGAAACACGGGTGGCTCGGGTTTTGGTGGCTCCAAACAAGATTGCTCTAAATAAGGTTCGGAAGTAGAGGGTGGTAATGGAGCACTCACGGGTGGTGAAGAAGTGCGTGTCTTTTCCAACCAATCCCAAAACATTTTCTCGATTTCCTCAAAGGAGCGGGTTGGAGTGGGGACCTCGGAGTGGACTTGCTCCTCGGCTCTCGGCTCGGGTGTGGACCTAGACTCGACTAGAAGCGGGGCTTCCACTTGGTTGGAGGCGACGGGGTGGGATTGGACAGAGATGCCAAGGGGAGGTTGGTTGGAGGTGACTAGGCGGACCACTTGATTGGGGTTGCTTTGGAGGGCTTGGATGGGGGTGAAGGGGCGGGGTTGGTTGGAGGTGTGGCCCACTTGATTGCGGGTGAGTTGGTGGGGATGGCTAGTGGTATGACCCCCGTAGTTGGAGGTAGGTGGACGGGGAAGGTAGACCCTCCTAAGCGCTCTCTTCATATCCCACCATGACTCGATGGGCCTTAGCCTCCTATCTTCCCATAAGTACTTGATGTCCCTCCATGTTTCGGCGGCTTCATAGAAAAGTCACCTTTTGGCTAAGTCGACTTGCGCGGGACCGGGCATAAGCTAACACTCAAAGTAGTCGTCCATAATGGCTTCCCACTCTAAGTAGTCACTCAGGTTTTTGGAGCCATAGAAGTCCCGGGCTTCGGGCCTTTTGGGGTTGTTCGGGTGGTCCTTCCATTTTAGATAGTATCGCTACCATGCAGAAGATGCGGCCCCTTGGTCGTCCATGGGACATGGGGACACTAGTGAATGGACATGCAAAGACGTGGAGACAAGACAAACCAACTAGACAATGGACTAAACATGACCCTAAACGACCATGCAAGTTGGAATGCCAACTTGACTACCAACCTAGATACAACCAAGACTCGATATGTGGCAGAGTTAATCGACCCGAAGATCACTCGTGCAAGTGTGCGGCCTTCCCGATAGGCGTAGCCTAACGTTCGGACAACACCTTTTTATATACCGGGTTATTGGGATGAAATGTAACCTAGACCGACATAGACGATGACTAGACGTAAATGACACTCTTTTTTTTTGATTTTAGACACCCTAGACTCAACTGGCGCTCTGATACCAAATTGATGCAGGACGGACACGCGACCTGGGACTCTAGCTCGCTATCGTCCCTAAGTGAGGGAAGACGTGGGACTAGGCGCGGTTGAGAAATCGGCCGTGAGTCTCGGGTATCGGCCTTTCCGCGTTAACTCGGGTCGAGTCACGGGACAGTACACTCACTCACTCTCGCAGCAGTGATAACAATATATATCGAGCTAGAAACTTGCACTCGCAGCAGCATTCAAAGATATACGAGATAAGCAAAATGCGATAAAGAGTGGGGCGAGTTTACCTCCACGCTCCGGGCGTGGGGAAGACGATCCCGGCCAGTTACGGTAACTCCCGGTAACAACAGTAAAAAGTTAATTACAACCATGAATTTTATTACCCACTCCACGCAGGGAGGTAAAGGGCTACAAGTGGGGCCCGGGAGGACCGACCCTGGGTTGACGGGCAGCAATCTGGAGGTGCGTACGGTACGAACTCGGCCTGCTGGTCCGACTCGGTACTATTCCAACTCGGTGTAGCGCCAACTCGGTTGCTGACTGGCTGGACAGCAAACAACGGTTTCCAAAGGAACGCTGCCTTCCTGAGATCTTCGGGAGGCGCCGCTTGGTTGGGACGATGGCGGGATGTCCCTGATCGACTCTCTGAAGGGGCGGTTGCTGAAGTTGACCTTTGATATTTATTTCTGAATTTTCTCATGGAGTGAGTTGTGCTGCTGAACTCGGATCTGCTCTGCACACCTTCACGAAAAGAATTCCTACGACTAGATCTGATGTCGGATTGATGCACAAGAGGTATCGATGGATAGAGGACTCAGAGATATACAACATATATTTTTGGTGGCTCAATCCACAAAACGGATTAAAAATAAAAATGACTTCAACTGCTTTTTTTTTTCTGACCCGGACTGACAGACACATAGGGTAGAGATGGATCTGCCTGAAACAGACCTTTGACTGAGGGCTAAATGTTTTTTTTTGACTCAACAAAAATTATGGTGGAATGGGGTATACGTGAGGAGCACTAGGAAATTTTTTGGGATTTTCTGAAAATTTGTAAGGGGGTGGAGAAAATGCGACAAGATGACTCCATCCCGTAGATCTGCAAAAGGCCATATTATTGAGAGGACAAACAAAAATATGAGAAAATTATCAAATGGACTCTAAATGACACGAAATTTTAACTGGAGGTTAGGGGAGATAGACAGAACAAACCCTCAAAATTAGGGCTCGATCAGATAACAAGAACCAGAGATACAATTTTAGAGAAGAGGTTCTATCCTGATGGAGACAAAACTCCGATGACAGTGGCGGCGGCGCGACGGCGGTGCGATGGCGGTGGCGACGGCAGTAGAAATAGAATTCAGAGGGGATAAAGAAAAGATAGAAGGGCATCACACCTAAGATTTAGCAGAAATTCATCAGCAAGAGGGGGAGGGAGAGAGGAGGAGGGCACACCCTTCTTTGGTTCCAACCAAATTTCATAAATTTTTTTCTCTTCATTAATTTCTCTAATGACACTATACATTGGCTTATATAGAGAATGACAAGGGGTGGGGGGCTGGGAATTTCGTGGGAAAGTGGCCATTTTCTTCTCCCATGTGGTCAAAAACCCAAAATAAATAAATTACATATGGAGGGGGCTCTCCTTTTACTAGGTAGATAAGGTAGGTGGCCTCCCTTTGACATTTTCAACCACTTGTCTCCCATGTGTCCATTTGACCTTCTAGATGCCACCTAGAACTTTGACCAGCCCCACATGGACCCATATGGCTTATGTGGACGAATGGAGAAGGAGTGAGGGCCCCCTTGCTGTACCTACTGACATTTTGCACAAAACCTCAAACAATACAAGGGAATGACATATTGGCTTATAAAGTCTTACAATTGCACATATACTTTCCCAAGGATATAAAAGTAAATAAAAGGACTCAAATGCAAAATAAAAAGTCAGTGCTCGGCATCGATTCCCATCACTAGAGTTTGCATCCGCGTGAGGGAGAGTCCCTTAGAGTCACCCAGTTTCACATTCATACCCTGGTTAAGTACCTTGTGGTTGAGTGAATTTAGATATTAATTAATCCACTACGGTCCTAAAGAGGAACTTATAAGATTGTTCGTGCATCGTTTATAACTTGGGTGGTCAATTGGTTGATTCTTTTCTCATCTCTTCCCTCCATTGTATGTTGCAGTGCCATCATTTGCATCTTTTTATCAGATTAGGCTCATTTAGACTAGTTCATCTTTATGTGTCTTCATTTTGTCACATTTGTCCTAGGTTGCTTCCCCTTTAGTATCCCCTCCCATTCTTGACTCTATAAACTCTCCATTTCTCCCATGGAGCATTTCTCCCCCCTATCCTATCGTTCTTCTTCCTCTTATCCCCGCGTGGAGTCCTCTTCCCATGCGGGTCCGTCACCTTACTCATCTAATGGGCCTTATTCTCTTCACATGCCCTCTCCTCTCAACGGGCCTACTCTGTTTAACGGGCCTTCTTGTCCCAGCCATGCTGCTGCTAGCCCAATCAATTCTCATCCCCACATACATAATCCTTCCAGGCCCATGTATCCCTCTACTCCTGGAACGGGCTTTCCTTCTTCTCAGGCTAGGTCCCTCTATTCGGCCCATCAACATTATCCTGGTTTAAATTCATCCTCTCTTGCTCAGGCTGGCTCATATCCTTCTCGGACTCTTCCTACCGAGGAGATGATCGCTCAAGCCCAATGTCAGCTTGATGAATTGCAACGTCGAATTAATCCCCAAACTTTTTTGGATGTCCCGTTTGCCTTTCAAGGTCTTCAGCTCCCACCACGTTCACAAATTCTGGCTTATCATTGCTATGGTGGAGTCGGTGACCCCTATGTGCATTTGAAGGAGTTCTTTTATGAGTCGGCCCAATTTCGACATGATCTACGCTTGATAGCCTATTTGTTTGGCCTATCTTTAGAGGGCTCGGCCAAGGATTGGTTCTTCACGTTACCGCAAGAGCAGATGATGAATTTTCAAGTTGTACAAGAAAAATTCGTTCAGCAGTACCGAGACCAGGTGGGGCCCAAGTACTCCATGGTGGATCTGGCCCAAGAGAACATGAAGCCCGATGAGGAATTCTCCACGTTCACCGACTGCTGGCGTCGCCTGGCCACGCAAGTCCCGGGCATATTCTGGAGGGCGAGCAGATCAAAATGGTTATTTCTAATGCAACGCCTGAGTTTAGATGCATCTTAGCCCTGAATGATATCACTTCCTGGCAACAACTCTACAGCCGAGCCCGCTTCAGTAGCCAACAACTCCTAGTTTCCCTTGACCACGAGTCTCTTTCACCTTCGCCTTCCACATACCCCTTCTCCTCACCGTCCCCCACAAGTCAGCCCTCCACCTCATATCCCTCCATGAGTCGGTCGTCTGCTCCCACTTATCCATATGCCTTCCCATGTCACCCCACTACATCTTCCTCCACGAGTCAGCCCTCCACTATTTTATTTCCCCACACCTCTCCACTTCCGGTCAAGGAAACGTCACACCCTGAGCAGGTGGATGCCGTCCATTATATTCTCACTCCCTCCACGCCTCCACATCATTCTAGCCCTTCGCCTTCACCTACGTAATTCCCCTTGCCTACGCAACCTCCACTACCATCTCCATTACCTTCCCATACCCCTCGGCACCTACCTTGCCCGAAGCGGGCTTCTCACTCTCTGGAATCTCTTACAGATGTTTTCAGGGCTTTGATGGCCACCCGCGCGCTGCAACTCCCTCCGGTTGTGCCTTGCCAGCCCGCAGTCGGGAATTTGCTCCATTTCTGTGAATTCCATCGTCAACCGGGGCATTTGGTTGAGGATTGTGCCGATTTCCGGGAACTTGTTTACAGCTTGGAAGACAAGAAGATGATTGATTGGGCTGTCATGCACTGAGTTATTGTAGATCTTTGCAAACAGCAGTAGCAGCAGCAAGCGCCACCCAGGCAGCCGTCTCCGTCTCAAGACTAGGGGCATCCCTGTGATTCTTCAGTTGATAAGGCACCCGCTCCGTTATTTATCCCCTCACCTACCCCCTCACCTTCACCGTCTCCTCCATGGCCTCCATAAACCCAAGCCTCTGCTCTGGCCAGTACAAACTCTTCTTCTTCCCCCTCCATTTCCACCACCGCTTCTGCTCCCAACGTCGCTTGACATGTTGTACCGACACGTCGGAGATGGGCGCCACGACCTGCCACCTTTTCTGCCTCGCCACCACCTCCTCCACCCCCATCTTCGCTGCCTCCATTGACCACATCTCCACCATCGCCTTCTCCATTATCCCCATTTCCGTCACCACCACCGTCTTCATCGCCTCCTCTCGCAACGATCCCTATTCTGTCACCTTCACAACCATCCCCGCTATCGACGCCGCTCCCTTTACCATCATCGTCCGAGCCTAAGCAAGCTACCCCAACGCCTATGCTTCTACCTTTGCCTTCACCTCCTCCTACACCTCCGCTCTCCAAACCTTTACCCCTTCCAGAGCCTATCATCGCCGTTATCTCTCCGCCGCTCGCATTGCCTTCGCTCACACTTTCCAAGCCTTCTCCACCCCTCTCTCCACCTATTTCAACCCCACGGAGCGGGTGCTTGCTACCTTTGGTGCCCCTTGGGTCTAGTCCCCAGGGAGATAAAGAGCCGAGCCAGGCTTTGATTATGCATTACATGCTTCAAGACCTCATTTGTCGCATGCCGGTCCGAGTCCTGGCCCTTGGCTATTCAAGGGATAATGAGCCTACACTTGCTATGAACACGGTTGCTAAGAAGAGTTCATGTGCACTGGCGCCAGTTTCTTCAAAAGTGAGGCAGGTGGCAATCTCTTTGCTCGCCGGAGAATTCACTATTGATGTTGTTATCACCTCTCGCCTAATAGCTATTCAGTTCATTGGCCCAGATGAGTTTTCCACCCGGATGGTGCTAACCCACACGGCCGCCAAAAGTTTAATGAATTCAGCATTCAAGGGGCAATTGGCCGTGCCTTCGATATTGACCAGGGCCATTCTGCATTTTCTGTCTCATCTCCTTCGACTTATTGGTGAGGCGGCCACGTCAACGCCGCGCATCGTCCTCCCTCAGTTCCGTCCTACGCTTCTAGCAAGGGAGTTATGCTTCATGCCCAACTGCCGAGTGAAGATGCCAAAGCTCCATGTTCTAGTGCCAAATGACAAAACTCCACTGCTTCCTGATGTTCATCCCAAGGAGTTGACTGTTCCGGAATGTCTTTCTATGGTTAGCACCGCACAGCTAGGGGCACCCGTCCCGATGAAGTTGCATATTCATGACCGTGCCAGGCCATCTGCCAGGTGGGCCCGTTATTTAAGAAGACATTGCAAGGCAAGAAGCCCGAAGGCCCAATTCTGTGCCAAGCGGAGTTGTTGCAAGCCGATTTCTGCCATGAAGAGGCGGCGACGTAAGTACAAGGGCCAACAGCTGTGTATTCGGGGGCTCACTCCACCACCTTCTCCTGTCTCTTCATCTTCCTTTCAGTCATCTTTTCTTCTGCTCAGTTCTTATCCTTGGGTGGTGTACCTTCCGCCACCTGACCATGTTTCTGCCATCTTCTCCTGTCCTCACCATTCCAGGTCCCGGCCTATGTCCTCCTCTTCCCCTGATCCAGGGGCCTCGTATAGTTTTCCTCCCCGGATACGTCCGGATTTTGCTTCTCATCCTTTTTCCCCGACCCTATTAGGGATTCCTCATGCTCTTTCCCCGACCATGTCGGGTGATTACCCTTTTCTTTCTCCGACCTTGTCGGGTGGTTCTCATTCTCCTTCCCCGACCCTATCGGGTGTCTATCATTTTCTTTCCCCGACCTTGTCGGGTGATTCTCACGCTCCTTCCCTGACCCTGTCGGGTGATTCTAATTCCTTTTCTCCGACCACGCCGGATGATCACTCCTCTTCTCCCTTATCTTTGCCACAATCTTCTTATGGTTCGTCTATTCTTTCTGTCTCACCCTTTCAGGGTTCTTACCATTTTTCTTACTATTTTTGAGGCTTTAGCCCGCCTTGATCTCAGTTAATCTTTGTTCATTCTGTACTTGGTTCCTTGTTATCAGGGCCTTAGTACCTTAACGAGGGAGTTCTAGCCCTCGTCTCTCTTCCTTTTATCCCTTCTTCGTCCAGTATGATGTCTGCCACTCCTCTATGTCGAGGAATCCAATCATTTGCTCTCCTTTCATCCTTTATCCTGACAAGCAAGGAAAATAAAGCTCGTACTGCTCAAAGCTCGATGATCGAAATCGCTTCAGGAGGCCAGTTTCCACGCCATGGATTTACAAAGGTATCTTTGATTTTTTGCCGGAACATGTTATCATTGCTATTACTCTGTTATTTCTACACGCGCTTATAATGTTGGTTCCTTAAAACATGGTTGAGTGGCCTTAGGCTTTCGTTAGTTTGCTTAGTCAAATGAGTCACTTCTGCAGCATCTTAGGTTGGTGATAACTCCATGTTAGGAATCTAGTTTCTTTTCCCGATTGTTGAGGGTGAGCTTTGAGTATGGATTTTTCAAACACTACACGGCGAGCCATAGCCTATCTCTCTAAGGCACACCGTTGCTGCGTTGGCCATACTATGGGTATGCACGAAGACCTTTTTTCTTCTCTATTCGGCCAAGTGCAGGGGCAAGAGATTGATGGATAAGATGACTAACCTAGGCGCTCCCTAATACAAGAGAGGTCTCAAATAGGGGCAATCTTGACCCTCGAAAGTGAGCGTTCATGCAATATCTAGTTAATAAGGGCTGTCAAAAATAAATCAATGATCTGATCAATGCAAAATTATGAATCAAAGGCATGGCAAGAGTGGCAGTACAGTTCTCCGCGGGACGTCATGAGCCCGGTCGCATGCGTGCCTGATAAATATGGGGCTAAAAATCAAAGACACAAAGCCCCGGCGCAACAGACTATCTCTTTGAGGGGTAGTGTCTTGGAAGGAATTCGAGCCTTGATATCTCCCATCCTGCACGAAGTTTGTCTCTAATTTTTCTTCTACTTCTCTTTCTTAGGCTGGGTTATATACTGGGTATGGCCTTAGTAGGGGCACCGTTCTTTAGAAGCAGTTGGTTGTGGTAAGCTACCCTCACATGCACTCCCTACTTAAGGGAAGCCTTTAATGAAAGGGGTAGGAACGACAATCCCTGGTCAGTCGTTTGAGTGAGTCTTTAGGTGCTACGGATTGCTATGTCAAAATCCAAAAAAAAATCAAATATTACCAAAAGTCTAAAAAAATCAAATATTATCAAAAATCCAAAAAAATCAAATATTATCAAAAATAAAAAAATCAAATACTTCAAACTTTAAAAAAAATCAAATATTTCAAAAACCTAAAAAATTAAATACTTTAAAAAATCCAAAAAAATGAAATACTATTGAAAATCTGACAAAATCAAAAATTTACAAAAAAATCTAAAAAATGTGTCTTTTTATGCATTTGCATTTTTTTAAGGACAGATACGTAATCCGTTTGCTAAGTGTGCAGGTTGCAAATACTCAGGCATTCCTTGCTATATCTTTGTGCTCTGCCTCCTGTCCACATCCTTGATCTGTTTTTTCCTTCTTCGATCCACTCTCTCGATCTGTTCTGAAGCTCATGTCCTTCTCAGCTTTTGTTTGCAGTGATTATATCTATATGAGACGGCGTTGCCTCACGATTATGAACCTAGCGCTTTTACTTCATTCTGATCTTGGGTTTTGATTGAAGTGCATATTTTGGTCATGTCTTTTGTCCCGCCGTGTCCTTATCACGTGTTTATGTCCCGCTGTGTTGTCCCACACATGTTATTTTATTCCTCACCACGTGTTGTTAATTGTCTTGCATATGTTAGTTCGTCCTTCTATATCTCGTGTCTTGTCCAAACCGTGTGTTGTCCCTTTGCGTCATTATCTTGTCACACTACGTTCATACATGCATGTTGTTTCTGTTCATACCCTTGCATATGTGCTCGTTTGCCTTTGTTATGTTATATTGCATTGTCTCCTATTTCATTTGTTCGTTATGTTATGTCATGTTGTTTGTCATTCAGCTAAGCATTATGTTATCTACGCTATGATCATATTTGTCTTATACATGAAAATCCATAAAAATCTGAAAATGAAAATCTAAGAAATATGATGTCTCACCTGCACAGGTAAGTCAGGTATGACCTTCTGTCCTTACATCCCTTATTGTATTACTATATGGTACTATGCTATATTATCTCGAGAACCAGTTGATTATCTACGTGTTCCAGGATATGATGTTCCCCTTTAACAAGAACGATGATGATCCAGGTTCACGTGTTTAATCTCCAGATAGGCCGTTAGGTTGGGATGTCCTGGAGAGGATGGTTCTATCCCGCACGCCGTGGTTGCGGATAGTGTCTTGACTCTAAATCTCCCAGCTTAGCAATGTTATTCTCGAGTATTTTATATTTTATCCTTTCTTTGCATTTGTTTTAATGATTTCTTTTATTTTAGCCCAGCATGCGTCATACGCATCTTTTGAGCATTCATGACCCATGGTTTGCCCGTAAAATGTCCCATCAGTGATGGTTAGCTGTGCGTTCAATGTTTGAGTAAGAGGAACCATTCCACTATGAGTTGGAAGGTTCACATTGGTCAATTCGCTTGGTTTGGTTGGTTAAGAGGTCACCATCTAGAGTTTTAGTCTATTTCTTCATTTTTCGCTGCTTATTCCGGTCTCTTCATTGGTCCGAGGGATTGTGTCCCCCATTAGGTCGATCATGTGTTTCCTTTTATTTTATTTTAGTTCCTCCAGATTGGTGTCGCTTTTGGTCTAATCGTTCCTTGTGAGTGGTTCAGGGTTTTCTAGAAGATTCCTATCGCTTGTTGGTGAAAACGGGTGTCTTTTGCCTTAATGCCCGCTTTTCAGTCTGCTCCGCTTCATTTTTGCTTCATCTCCATGTTCCATTTCGCTTCCGCTTCACCTCTGCTCGCTCCCCTCCAAAGCGGACGTTAAGGAGGGGCATCTGTTGGCACCCATTTTTTGCCGACAAGTCGAGTCATTTCTCTTACTCCCATTTATTTATGCCTCGAGTTATCCATTACTCGTTGCGTTATTTTCCAGGCAACATCTTTGGGCTTACTTTATGGGTAGCCTCCCTCCCTGGCCGGGTCTGTTCAATTCCGGGCTTAGTGGACCTTTTTCACTTTTTTAGGAATTCTAAGCGTCCAGTCTTGCACGGTCAAGCTCCATCCGCTCATCACATAGACGGTTGAATTTAGGCCATTCATATATTTTTGGGATATTTAGCTAATTTTCTAAATTTCCACCGACGAGCTGTAATACGGTCTGGATATCGCCGTTCAACCTCGTTGTGCGGTCGGATCTTAGCCGTTCTTCTCCCAGAGTCCTAACATCATTGGTTTTCAGATAATTATCTAATTATCTAATCTATTTTGATTTTCCACCGACAAGGTATGAGCGGTTGCCTCTTGGCCGCTCTTGTAGATGAAAGGTCTACTATCAGCCGTTCATCTTATGAGTCCAATGGCGATAATTTCGGGAAGTTCGATGGGTATTTGGATAATATTTTCTATTTATTGAGTTTCCACCGACAGGGTTGGACGGCTTACAAGTAGCCGCCCAACATGATGAGTGGTCTATCGTGAGACCGTTCATATGCCCGATTTCTGAAGGTTAACAGATTTTCTCTCTCTATCCGTGGTTTTATCTCCAACTTCCTCGAACTGTTTCTCTGCGAATATTGAGTCGAATTTGGTGCCGTTTCTTCCAGATGAAAGATAATTCGATTATCTTCAACTTTTCTTTCATTATCTCGACTTAAAAATGCTTAGAAACCCTAAGTTCGGGGTTAGCATTTGGGTGCTCTATACATAGACCCTAAAGGCTACCTTTGAAAGGGGGGGGGAGATTTTTGGTCGACGGCGAAGCCCTGCCGAACCTTTAAGCGACCTAGCACCAGGGAAGGAGGCCCTCTACGTCCATACAGGCCACCGGTTCAGGGTGTAGTCTTTGTTTTGAGTCTTTTACATTTGATCATCCCGTCTTCTCTAGTTGCATGATTGCTTCTTTGCATCCATTCTCCACATTTTTTTTCATTTGCACTGTCATGCACACACCTTCCTACATTTTCTAACGCCCCAGGGGTTTAAAAATCCCCAGGTATCCCCCATTCTATTTAGTTATGTTTATTTCCTTCCGTTTGAGCATTTACTGCACTTTACAGTTCTAATTTGGGTTCTTCTTTGCGTTATACACGTTATTTTGCAGGTCAGCAACACACTAACGCGAGGCCCATCCTTTCTGGCCGGCCGAAAAGGGTGGAGGTTGGACTTTTACAACTTCTGGCGTGGTGGTCTTGTGCGGTTCCCTGCTGTCCGCTCAAGGAGACGTGCGGTGGAATCTGGACCGTTCTTCGTCATACTGCGGTTGGGTTGGAGCCGTTCATCTGCCAGTGGTTCCTCATCCCACGTCCTCTGCAGTGCCTTTAGATGGCTTGTGGTGCGGCCGTTCTCCCTTATAGGCAGTTCCTCTTGAGCCGTACATCCTCTCAGCACCGCTCTCAAGGCGAGTACCTCTCCCCCTCTTTCCAAGGTACGGCGTGTTCATCACGTTCAGCATCTTAGTGGTGATCACACACACTCCATACCCTTCCCCTTGTTATTTACTTATTGCTTAATTCTTCACATTACCCTAGTAAAGAAGTGGTTGGAAGGGTCATCAAAAGGGGAAGCGAAAGAAAAACATGTCAACAGCTGTGATCTTCCTATTGGCTGGTCTCAGCTTTAAGTACAAGGATAGGTACGATAGCAGACCGTGTGAAGGAGCAGACCATATCTCTTTTTTGACAGCATCAGATATTTATAATAACTCTCCCACAGATATGCAGTCTTCTCATTCTGCTTAAATGTACTCTTCTGCGTACAATGGCTGGTTGGACAGCCCATTGGTTGACAGCAAGATGGTGGCAGATTGCGGAGTGTCCTATTTCCAGTAGCAGATAGTATGGACAGGCAGACAGTGAAGAATTACATCGCGGCAGACAGAAGTGGCTCTTCCAGTTGGATTTTGACAAAACCATCTCCAAAAGGTAGACAAATGAGTGATAAGATGGTAGAGCAAAGGTCAGACCTCGGGACGTGGTCTAGACCCCAAAATCCTTAATTTTAATGATTTGCGGTTCCTTTTTCTCTCTCTGGTTGGCCCACTGATCTGACAGTTTATTGGCTTGAGGATTTCTGGAAGAACAAGGGTGTCGACCTCCTGTATGGAAAGAGTCTACAGATCTTAGTAGAATAGCCAATAGAGCTCTTCTTGGAGGAACAAGGGTGTTGGCCTCCTGCATGAAAAGAGTCGACACATCTTAGTAGGATATCCAATAGAGCACTTCCTGGAATAACGAGGGTGTCGACCTCCTGTGAGATAAGTGTCAACACAACATAGTGAGACGGCCCTCAACGTTCTCTGGAGAATCCAAGGTGTCGACCTCTTGTTGGAAAAGTGTCGACGCTTTTATGTGGGATAGCTCTGATGACACTTTTTGGAAGAGCAAAGGTGTCGACCTCCAGGGAGAGGCAGGTCGACACATTCCTTTGACATTTCTTTGAATAGAAGGCACTTAGGAATGGTATGCATGGACCTTGATTGAAGTATGCTTAGATCTTGATGTTTGGACATTTAGTAGTTTGCACGGACCTTGTCTTGTCAGAAGGTGAACATACACATACCTTGCTTGTTTGAAGGAAGCAATGCACATACCTTCATCATGTGCTTAGACTTTGTCTTCATATGTGCACGGACCTTCTAGTAATGTGCACAAACTTTTTGCGTTGCTTAGCCAGAGGTTGCACCGATCGTAGTGTTCCATGACTGCACCGACCTTGTCCTTGCGCCAGCTTAATGTGCATCGACCTTTGCTGCGTTGAGAGGCAAACAAGCACCGACCTTACTGATGACTAAGTCACGAACATGCACTGACTTTACTGTGTTGACCTGTGTTGACCATTTGTGTGCTTCGACCTTGACAGCAATGTAGCATCAACTTTCCTTTACTGAGGAACGGCTGTGGTGTCGACACTTCTGTAGCAGGTGTCGACACTTCTCTTGTAACACCTTCTTTTTTCAGAATGTGCACCAACTTCAGCTGCTGCACTGACCTGACTGCATGGATTTCTGTGAAACCATGATTCTGCCTTGATTCTTGTGCAGCCTAATGCCTCAATCTTTGTGCCTTAGTTGATTTCTTTCTATCTTTACAGACACACTTTGTTGCCGATGTGGGCTTGACCTGAAATGCATGAGTGTTTGTCGCTATCAAATGCAGGTCAAACTATATTAATGAATCATAGTCAGACATCATCGAAACAAAAGAATGTTATACACAAGCCCAACATACATAGTCAGACATCATCAAAACAATAGTGTTACACATGTTATACACATGCCCAACAACCTCTGGGTTCACTGCCTGAACAAGATCGAGCCGTTACGTCTCCGGCTGGTGATGAGGACCCTCGGCCTACACAAGGAGTGGGTCGAGGTTGCAGAGCCGCGAGAGATCGGGAGAAAGACCCGCGGACGTACCGTCGCCATCGACTTGCTGCTCCGGTTCCCAGAGCAGTATGCGGACTGGCAGCGTGGTGGGACCCCAGTTGTTTCCCAGGTGGCGAACAACTCAGCATACCTGCGGTGCTACTGGGAGACCTACACCGGTCGACCCCAGATGAGGGTCGTAGGGGTACGTATGAATGCATGCTTTCTACTATTGAAATTATATGTTTATTTGAAATATGCAACTTATATGTGACAAATGTAGGATGCGCGGGATGCAGCGGTGATGGACATGCAAGTCCATCTCCACAGTTTGGAGGCTCAGCTCGCAACTACGCGTGCGGACTTGGAGACCCTGGTGAGTGCACTATATGCTTAATGTAATTAATAATTCTTGACTTCTAGATGTTCAGCCACTCATAGTCTCAATAAATGTAGCGTTCGCAGTAGGGAGCAACGACAGGAGGGACGGGAGGTGCCTCATCCAGCACGAGGGATCAGAGTATCATGGTGGATTCTTTACAGGGATTACCCACGGGGGCAGTGGCACGTGCCGAGGCGGCGGAGCGCGAGCTAGCTGAGCGGGTATGTTCAAAGATATATGTGCAAATTCCTTTCAAGAATAAACATTCAAAAAGACTTATATGAATGATGACGTTTTAGGTTGCAGAGCTATAAGAGGCACTCGCTCGAGCTGCTCATGCCCGGACTGAGCTCATGATCCGCGACCAGCGGATCGCAAAGTTAGAGGAGGAGGCGAGGCACCACGAGGCAGGGGTAAGTAACAAAACCTTGTATGCATGCTTTTCTTTTCACAAATATTTTATGTCATGATGCTTATAAAAGATTCTAAATGATGCAGGCTGTCGAGCTACAGGATGCGCTCACTCGGGCGGCTCTGGCTGGTACTGAGCTTACGATCCGCGACCAGCGGGTCACAGAGTTAGAGGAGATGCTGAGGCGGCAAGAGGAGCTACCCAGTGATGTGACAGAGCTGAGGATCCTCCTCGAGGTGGAGAGGAGGGAGTGCACCCGTGAGAGGGAGGAGCGGATGGAGCACGAGCGTGAGCTTGCAGATTTGAGGGCGCAGCTGGCCGTAGTACAGGAGCGACTGCGGGCTACGGGGGAGCGCCCCTAGAGAGGCCAAGAGTGAGTGCGGGCCGCGTTTCACTCTAGTGCTTTTGCCAGCACCACCTACCTAGCAGGTTCCTCGACTCGGCATAGGAACGAGGCAGAGGAGCAGGCTCGAGCTGGGGGCTCAGTTGCTTCCAGGGGGTCCATGCTCCCACCGCGGTCTCGTCGCCGGGACGATGGTGAGGCAGAGAGTAGGAGATAGGAGAGTTGTACACCATAGATTATTAACATATATATATATGAAAAGCACGTTTGTGTTACTTGAGTTGTCATTTTGAGCACTTGTGTACCTTTGTCTTTTCCTTCTTCTTATCCCTGTGTGCCACACTTGAACAAACAAATTAATTAATTTTTTCGACTTGGCCCGATGCTCAATAAGCAAGGGGATGTCCTTCTAACCTTGACGAAGGGTCAAGGGGCCAAGCCTTTAATCAACTAAGGTAAATAATAAAAATAGAGGAAAATGCGACATGCAGGCAAGCAGATGCAAGCTAAAATTGAAAGATGCCCACACAGAAATGCAAGCAAGCAAGTGCTTTTGAAAGATGGAAAAGCAGGCAATCTGTGAGAATTGACGACCGGACAGTTTTCAACATTTAAGTGAAAGATGTCCACTGAATGGTCACTAATTGAAAATTTTTTGTTCTTTTTTTTAGAAATTGACGACCATGAAAACGTCGCTTATTAAGAAAATGACGCCCCTATGACTAGGTGCTAATTGAAAACATTGTTTTTAAAAAATTGAAATTGATGACCACGAAGATGTCGCTTATTAAGAAAATGATGCCCCTATGACCAATCGCTACTTGAAAACATTTTTTTTTGAATGACGACCATGAAGACATCGCTTATTAAGAAAATGACGCCCCTATGACTAGGCACTAATTGAAAACATTTTTTTGTTTTGTTTTATTTTTTTTGTTTGAAATGACTTAGCATAGTACATAGGCTCCAAAAATCTTACACATTCACCATCTCAAATTCACTAACCATTCTTAAATAATTTTAACAAAGGGTCAAAGTGCTTCGAGCTTGTGCTTTCGCTCATGACCTTTTACGGTGCATCCTCCTAAGTTCGTCTAGACCATCCCTCAAGCCTATGACCTACCACGGAGGGGGATGGAAGAAAGTGTTGGAGAAGTCAACGAGGGGTTCCGGAAGACCGAGGAAAACTTTCCTCCCCTACCTTATTACCTGTTGGGGTTCGGTCTTTGGCTTAGGGAAATTTTTGTTATCTTTTGCCCTTTATTCTTGCATGCTTACGACCATGATTTTTCCTGCGGAGACTTTTCCCTCATGTCATACTTTTCCCTTTTGTATTTGATTTTTGCTTTTCTTTTCAAAAATAAGAACCTAATTGTACTCGGGCTTTTATGACATATTGTTCCGTTTTGGGCCCTGTCTTCCACCTACTAGGGCGGTGGGTAGGTTTGGGTGGTCTGCCCAGGGTCTAACTTCCCCCCTTGTGGACCGAAGAGAAGAGAATGGGTAAAAACTTTACACTCGTAGTTTGGTTTTGACTTTTCTCAGATTTTGCACCGCTAGAGTTCATGAGCTAAGCTTGTTGTGTATGTATTGACCCAGAGTTAAATCACCAAGACTAAATAGTGAATTAGAGATTTTGATCCTTTGGGCCTCGTGGCCCACACAATATGCTATCATCATTTTTTTGTTTTTATTTTGTTTATTTTTTTTAAATGACTTAGGGGTAGTATTTCTTAATGTACAATTCATTCCATGGGTTAGCCAATTCTTCCCCTTCAGCATTAGTTAGTTTATATGCGTTGCCAGGGTAGACTTCTTTTATTACATAAGGTCCTTCTCAATTTGGTTGGAGTTTTGAACGAGGTCCACCAGGTTTTACAAAGATTCTCTTAATTACCATTTCACCAACTTTAAATTTTCTCTCAATTACTTTCTTTTTATAAAAACGTAAAAGCCTATTTTGATAAACCCTTGCATGTTCGGCGGCGGCCAGACGTCTCTCATCTAAGAGTTCCAATTATACAAGGAGAGATTCACGACGTTCATCAATAGAGATCTCCTTATCCAATTGTACTCTAAGAGATGGAATAAGGATCTCATAAGGAACTACTGCCTCCATTCCATAAGTGAGGGCGAATGGGGTTTGCCCAGTAGGTGTACGAATGGAAGTACGGTAGGCCCAAAGAGCTTCTACGAGCCTTTTTGGCCAATCTATAAATTTGTTAGCTTCACATGTTTTCTTGATGATTTTAATCAAAGTTTTATTTATCGCCTCTGCTTGACCATTTCTCTATGGATAATAAGGAGACGAATGATGCAATGTAATGTTATACCTGTTGCAGAGGTCCTGAAGCTCTTGAGAGATGAATTGCGGCCCATTTTCGGTGACGATGGTACTTCGTATGCCGAATCTTGCAATGATATTCTTCATAACGAACTTGCAGACAGTTGACGCTTTAATTCTCGCATAGGCTTCTGCTTCCGCCCACTTGGTGAAGTACTCTGTGGCCGTGAGTATAAATGATTTTGGTTTTGTGAGGAGGTTCGAATCACAAAGAGGTCCAATAAGATCGAAAGCCCACATGGAGAAAGGCCATGGGGAGGACATGGGGTGGAGTGAAGAAGCAGGAGATTGAAATTTGTCGGCGTGCAGTTGGCACTTGACACATCTTCGAACATAGATAGAACAATCCTCTTCATAGAAGCGTAACCTAAGGATTTTCTTAGCTAACATCTAGCTATTGATATGACCCCCACAAACTCCTGAATGTGCCTCTTCCACAACCTTCCAAGATTCATCATCGTCAAGACATCTTAGTAAAACACCAGTGAGACCTCTTCTATAGAGCACGCCTCCAACCAGAGTGTATCTATGAGCAACTCTTCTAATGGCTTTCTTTTCTTCTACCGTGGCCTCTTCGAGATAAGATTGATTTTGACAATATTTAGCAATCTCGTAATACCACGGCTTTTCCTCATCATCCAACTCTTCTTCTAAATCCAGCATCATGATCTCCTTGCTTTCAATGATTCCACCTTCCTTAACCTTCTTAAGTACCACTTCCTTAACACTAAGAAATGCAGGATCTTTGATAGCTGGAGTAAGACGCTTCCGAATGATAACAGAATGGAAATCTCTTTCGGGAAGGAAAACTAAGGAGGAAGCAAGTGAAGCAAGAGCATCAGCTAAGATGTTCCGATTTTGAGGAATATGGACAAAGATCAGTTTAGTGGAAAAGTTGGCATATGCAGAAGCAAGTTCCTGGTACGGTTTGAGTTTGGGATCGAGCGTGCGGCATTTGGTGAGCACTTGACGAAGAATAAGCTGACTATCACCTACAATTCACAATTGGGTAACACCAATTTGATGGGCGGCCTCCAGTCCAGCCAAAAGAGCCTCATATTTAGCTATATTATTTGTAACTGGAAATGCCAGCTGGGAGGCAAGTGGAATAGTGATATTTTCTGGTGATAGGAGAACAATGACGATCCTCTTTCCTTGAGAATTCAGAGCTCCATCAAAATATAATGTCCACATCGAATCGGGCTGATTGACGGACATTAGTTCCTCATCTGGAAACTCTGAGCGAGTAGGATCAAATCTAGAGAGAGGATGATGAGCAAGATGTTCTGCTATGGCATAGCCTTTAATTGCTTTTTACTGAATGTAAGTGATATCGAACTGAGAAAGGAAGCTTTGCCATCATGCTAATCGATCGGTAAGAACTAATTTTTCAAGGAGAAACTTGATGGGATTCATGCAAGCGACAGGAGGGTTTGATAGATAATCCTTCAATATGTCAAAAGCCACTTGACACTTGTCATCCTAATTAAATTTGACTCCCGACTTAGTAAGCTCGTAGAACAGCCTACACCTTTGTGAGTGCTGAGAGACAAACCGGCGAATAAATTACAATCTCCCAATCAATCCTCGAACTTCTTTCAAATTTCTAGGAGGAGGCATATCTCTTGTTGCCCTCGCCTTGTTGGGAATAATCTCAATACCCCTCTTACTAACAATGAACCCCAAGCACTTACCAGACGACACACCAAATACACACTTCTTAGGGTTCGTTTGTAACTGATATTCCGTTGCTCTTTGTAACACTTTGGTTCGAACCCCGGGATGCTCAATCCTTGTTCTTGATTTCACTACCAGGTCATCAACATATACCTCGGTATAAATATGGATCATATCATGAAAAATAGCCATCATGGCCCTTTGATAGGTGGCTCTGGCATTCTTGAGCCCAAACGGCATGACCACATAACAATAAGTGCCCCAAGGTGTAGTGAAGGAAGTCTATTCTAGATCATCTTCAGCCAGGTGAATCTGGTTGTACCCGAAAAAGCCATCCATAAAGGAGAGGGTCTCATACCCTTCCGTATTATCGATTAAAACATCAATGTGAGGGAGGGGAAAATCATCCTTAGGACACGCGCGGTTAAGGTCCTGAAAGTCTATGCAAATTCTGACTCTTCTGTCCTTTTTCATAATCGGGATGATGTTAGCCACCCAATTAGGATAGAGGACGACTCTAATAAATCTAGCCTTATGGAGCTTATCGACCACTTCTTTCATCTTTAATGCCATATGAGGGTGGAAACGTCTTAACCGCTGCTTGACCGGTACGAACCCTGGCTTAAGTGTTAAGCGGTGCTCGACGAGCGCTGGATCCAAATACGACATATCTTCATAACTCCAAGCAAACGTGTCCTTGAATTCTTGTAAAACCTGAATAAGTTCCTCTTCTTCAGATGGAGGCAAATTTTTGCTTATGAGGATAATCCTAGGGGTTTCCTCGGACCCAGATTAATTTCCTTGGTAGGCTCTTCTACTGAGACTGACAGTTCATCGAATCTCCTCATGCCACTTGTAAAAGCATCAGCCTCGTCCTCATATTCATCGTATACTTCATCCCCCTCTTCGATAGGGTCTTCATCGTTCATAATCTCATAAACCCTGAACCCTTCATTTAAAGAGCACGCATCCTTACATTGCAAATCCGGCAGGAAGATCGGATCCTCCAAGAATTCGGGAAGGGTCAAACATGCTCGGCACCTCCTAGCTAAATCCAACAAGAACCTATGGGGAATCTGCTTACCCAAAGCTTTCTTAGTGGGAACTACCCCAAGACTCTTAATACTAGAAAAGGAAGATGAACTAGCTTGATCATTGGAGTCTAAGGAAGAGGAGGAAGAAGAAGTAGGTATAGGAGAAGGTACAGAAGAAGACTCCTCATCAGAGGAGTAAAAGAGGTCCGCTAACGGATCTTGAATGAGTGGCCCTTGGGTCGGGGCACACTCATGAACAAGATAGGAGGTCTCTTCCACAGAGATAGCAGATTGAAAAGTTTGAATTTTGGAATTTTTTTTCCGTTTTTAATAATGAAGCAATGGGAAGAAGGAGTAGAAGATGAAGTTGAAATCGAAAGATCGCAAAAAGATTGAATAAAGGAGTGCCCACGCGAGGGCGTGACGGAAAGCTGAGAGAGTTTCTTGAGAAGCAAAGAAGGAATTGTCGAATTTTAGAGCAGATCCGGGGAGAAAGAAAACAAGACCGCGGGTGGTCTGGGAATGTTGGAGGTAAACAATTCATCAAACAAACGGATAACAAGTAATGGATGGACAGAATTGAAGGAAAAAAGGCCGGCCCACCGCCTGTCTATGGTAAAGCCATCTTCAAATGGCACATCTGGTTCTCCTGTATCAGTATAACTGCTGAGCAACTATCTCTTGTTAGTAATTACAACTGTCTTTTCTATCAACTCATGGATCAACGGTGGCCATTCTGGATCAGTAGGCATAAACAGTCGGCTCAGAGCAATAGTAATATCATTCATATCAAACCACCGATACCAGTCACACTCCAGATCATCCATCTTCCCTCTTTTGAATGGCCGTAAAGATTCCAGGACTTTGTAGGTAACCAAAGGCGCTAAATGGCGAGCAAACTGGCATGAATGCACATCTTGGTGATCTAGTAATGAAGTAACCACTATAGTTTGCCCGTCATCCTGCTGAGTGGACCCCTTCACAACGTGAATATATAAAGACCATGTTAGCGGAGGTCTGTCTATTTTTAAAGTAGAAGTCATAGCAGCCCATGGCTCTTCATCATTTTCATCACATTTCTCCTAGGCCGGCCCCTTGTAGCCAAGGCCGCCTCGGGGAATAAGCTTGCAATCCTTGATGTGCTTCACCCTGCCTTGGAGACTGATACCCAAGCCTTTGCCAGATCTGTACCCCATTCTCATCATGATATTCCAACCTAGGGTATTCACCATATTCTTATTTTTCTTCCCCTTGGAAGGTAAGGGTGATGTTGGTGCGGATAATAAAGAGGAAACTGGTGGCCTTAACAAGTCATGTCGTGGATCGACAAGATCCAACATTGATAACAAGGGCATGTTAGCCGGCCATATAGAGGGTACTGAGGTTGCAAAGTGCATATCAACTGACGGTAGAATAGGCATACTAGTGATTTGATGATGCGCCCTTTATGTGGGAACTTTATACATTGATGGTTTGTAGAGGGCACGACATCAAGCTCTTGAATATACGGACAGCCCAAAATGCCATTAAAAGTCGGATCCATGTCTAAAATGTGAAAATCTGCTATAATTGACACAGGACCCAGCCCAACTTTCAAAGTAATCATACCCAGAAGCGGTTTCTTGGTGTTATCATAAGCTGTGACTATAATGCTTGATGGTCGTAACTCACTGTCTGGAATTCCACATATTTTTAAAGTGTTGGGAGGCAGCACATTGATGGATGCTCCAGTATCTACCAAACATTGTTTAACGGCCACCCTATTAATATCAATGGTGATGCACAAAGCGTACTTCCTGGCCGACTTTGGAGCTAATTCTTGCTCATGAAAGACAATAGATGGTTGGTCACCTGCTGGAGTTAAGACTGAAGTGATCTGTTCAGCTGGGATGTCTTCATTGACCATCACCTTTTGTAGATACTGCTTTAAAGCTTGTTGGTGCATGGTAGATCTCTTAATCAATTCCACAATCGAAATCCTTGCCGGGGTTTTGTCCAAATGTTTTAACAGATCATATTGGGTGCCCGGTATGGATTCTTGTTCTTGCTCTTGTTCCTCATGCCCCTGTGTGGGCTCTTGCTCCCGTTGTGGAAATACACGGTGGAATATCCGTCCACTACGGAGCACCATAGTTTGCGACGATCATGCCTCTGTCGGGCTGTGGGTAGGCGGTGGATTGGTGGATGTAGAAGGGATATCAGGGTTAACATGTGGTGGAGGTGGTGCAACCGAAGAGGAAACCCTTATGAGGGGCTTTGTTGGCCGAAGGTTAGTGGGAGCTGGAGGGGTAAGAACGGGAGCAGGGCTAGAAGAGATAGGTGATGTTCGGGTGGTTGGAGGGGGTGTAGGCCGGACAAGGAGGGGCCTTGGTGGAGGTGAAGGATTTGCGATCGGTGCAGGTTGGAGTGAGATAGTCCTTGCCGGGGTAGGGTTAATGGTAGTGGCAATAGGAACGGGTGCTGGTGAGGGTCGGATGAGGAGTGGGCTAGATGACAAAGGATTTGCGGAAGGACGAGGGGTTTGTTATGGTGTGGGAGATGGTGAAGGGTGAATAAGAAGAGGCCTAGCCGGCAAGGGGTTGGTGATAGTGGAGGGAACTTGGTTGGTGGTGCGCAGGAGAGGATAGGAAGGTTTAGGGAAAGGTGTTTGTTGTGAAGTTATTCGGAGCAGACGTGGTGGTTGGTTTGAGGTTTGGTTTAAAGCCTTGATAGAGGCATTTTCTTCATGCCACCCTTGCCCTCTCTCAACTTCATGGAAGGAGGTGACAGGATTCAACTGTTGATTTGGTGGGTGCTCCAGTAGCGGATTGTGGACAATCCCCATGTCCGGTTGTGGTGTTGGAGCCTGTTGCTGCTGTGGAGGTTGTTGAACCTGCTGCGGTTGCTATTGAGCCTGCTGCTGTCGGGGAGGTCTTCGTGCCTTCAATACTACTATAAACCGCCTCATCTCATCCCAATCAATACCACCCTGGTCATTCATATCATATATATAATCGTTAAAATGGAAACAATGATCTATGTTATGACTGGGCTGCCGATGGTAGACACAATACCGAGAGGTGTCCACATTCTGGGGCCAGATCGCCCTCTCCTTTGGCAATGTGAGCGTTTTAGCGGTCATAAGGGCGTTGAATATATCGGGAAGGCTTTTGGGTAAAGGAGGGTACTCGGCTCTTTTGGGGCTCGTGGGTCTCCTCGGTTGCTGAGGGTCATAGTTGGCAGGGGGTGGCACTTGGTGGTATTGCTGGGGGGCGGAGGATTTTGTGGAACGGCTTGATTTTGTAGAGGAGGAGGCCGGAATAGTTGAGGAGGATTATTAATAAAAAGGGGTTGTTGTTGTTGTTGTTGCTATGGGGGTCTTGGGTTGGAAGGGTTACGGAAAGGTCCGGGATTGCCAACCCCACCCACTTTCTCATTAGTAACAGTCCCCTCGGTAGTGCCACCATTAGTGTTGACATTGTTGGTCTTCCTCATTACTCTTGGCATTGGTTCAAACATGCCCATGATCAGTGAATTCTTCATCTGAGTTTGGATATATCTGGCCCGTTCATAGAGCTCTACCATGGTATTAAGCTTGTTCATGGCCAAAATATGTCGAAACTGTGAAGTCGCATTCGATATTATCATCTTGACTTGTTCCGACTCAGACAAGACATCTTTCAATTTCTCGGCCATATACCTCCACCGGTCAACGAACTGCACGAAGTCCTCATCGGACTTCATCTTCTCAGCCACAAGATCAATAACAGACAGAGATGGGCCCACACTGTCACTGTATTTCTGCAAGAATTTCTACTGAACAACATCAAAATCTCCAGCTTCGATTGGCTCTAAGGAGTAAAACCATTCAAGGGCTGGGCCATCAAGAGACTTTCTAAAGTGATAGGCGAAAGAAGTCATGTTATCTTGCCAAAAGGATGCCTCGTACATGAAATCTTTCAAATGGATGAATGGGTTGCCCGTTCCATCGTAACGCCTAAAGTTAGGCATCTCCGACGGAGGGAAGTGAAAGACCAGAAGAGTAGGGAAAGTAATCTCCATAGCATTCTTGGGGGCCGTGACTCTCTTAAGTTGTTCCTCCATACTGGCAATCTTCTAGAGGAGAATGGTGTTGGTATCGGACTCGACCGGGGCAGGATTAGTAGGGAACGGATTTGGCATAGGCCTCCTTAAAAACTGAGGAGGAGGGGGAATTTACAGTCGAGCCACGGAGTGACTTTCCTGGTTGGGCCGGTGAAAGAATAACGGGAGTCCGTGGACAGGATGGAATCTTCTGAGAGACCGCCTGGTTCTTAGAAGCATTGATTGGAAGGCCAGCTGCGGCCTGCGGAGGATTTGAAGATGAAGGGACACATTTCAATTTAAGAGTGGCTTGGATCGCTTGACGTTGAGAGTCGTCTAGTTGAGATAGAGCATGGATAAGATCATTTATATTGAAAGATGGGGAAGCGTCCCCAGATGTGCTTTGAGTGACGGGTTGAGATTGGGAAGGAGACTCAACCCCTTGAGTGGTGGTGTCCACCACATAAACTTAAGGGTGATATGAAGAAGAGGGAGCATAATTTCCCTCATAGTGAATGGAAGCTTGAGGAGGAACCTCATAGGATGGGTCAAATTGACCCTCCTCATAACCATCATATGAGAACTCATATTTGGCCATGTTGACAATTCTACCTGATCGAAGCAGCATGATTGTTATAAAGAATTTTATTTAAATCAAACAAGTATAGAGCAAGCAAGCACTCAAGTATGTGATCAAACAAGTTGTGAAGATTGCGTAAAGTTTTAAAATTCTTTGGAAATTTAATCAAGATGGATTTTAATGAAAATTTTCTCGCTTCAATGTAGGTCCTAGTTGCAATTTGAGTGTAAACTACGAGTTAACTTGGTTCTTTCTCTCTCCTCACAAGCGCATGGGTTAGCTAAACTTTGGGATTCTTCAAAAGGTACAACCAGCCCGACGTCCGTGAGGGAATCCATGAGTGCGGGGACTTATGGAGAACTTGGTTAGAGAATTTTCAATCCAAAGAGAAGGAATGCTCAATGGAGGGTCCTTCCCTTCCCAAGAAAGTGTAGGAAATCCTAAGGGTGTAGAAAGAGGTGGTCTCTGAACCGAAATGTCCTAATGCAAACTAAGGCATGTAGGATCAACCAGTAGTGATGAATATCAACAGTAATAGATCATATAAATGCAAACAACAGCAAAATAGGGGGTTCTGTGAGACAGAAGCAAATGGCGATCCCGCAGTGGTAGCTATATCAGTAAATAGCGACTGTGTGATAGCCGTTGATCAATAGCAGGCGCCTTTGTGCAAAGGCGCTGAATCTGTTGAATCAGTAAATGAATAATATGCGATCAACAGTTATAGGAGCAAATGGCACCTTCGGGTCAGGCGCTGATTATGTAAAAGACACCTCTGTGAAGGGGCGCAGAATGTAGTAAATGATAAATAGCTAAAAATGAAATGAATAGTGATTTCAGGAATTGACGCCTTAGAGTTAGGCGCTAAATCTAAAGATGGCGCCTCTGTGGAGGGGCGCAGATCATAATCATCAGCAAATAATAATAAAAATCAAGTGAGCGCCTCTGTGAGAGGTAGCTGATTCTAAAAAATAGCGGCTGCCTGAGCGGTTGCTGATTTATTTTAGCAAAACAGAGATGAAATTTCTTCTAAAAAATGCTATGAACAGTTCAGAAATTGGCTAATCAAGTGGGGAGTGTTCACGTGGTTGACAAAAGGAGGGTGCTACATGGAGCACAAAGGAGGGGCACACGTGGATGCCAATAGGAGGGGCACGCGAGGGCGCCAAAGGGAGGGGCACACGTGGGTCCTGAAGGAGGGGTAATCAAAATAAAAATAAAAAGGGTCCCACCGTGATCGCCAATTTGTGAACGTGTCACATAGACTTTTCAAAAGAAGAAGGAAAATTTAATTTTAAAATAAGGGGAGAGATAATAAATAAGAAAGAAAAGGTGGAGGAGGGAGCATGTGATGCTATATTGGAGCGTGATCGCCAGAGGAGTTACCTCAAAAGAAGAAAGTGATCGCTAAGTGTACCTTGTGAGCGGGTGTGGATGTGAGCTCAACTTATTCCTTCTACCGGCCGGCTGATGAAGGAGGTTTTTATTCTTGATTACCCTTGAAAGAAAACAATCAAAGACAAGAAATCTAGATTAGCCAAAAGATGTGTAGTATCAATACCCAATAGAAAAAACAATATGCAATATGGGCATGAACACACCTTGTGTGTTGTTTTTAAAACACCTTAATAAGGAGTAAAAGGTGGGAGATATGTAGGAATGCAAATAGTAGTATGATGATGTATAAAAGGGCTCTCTAGCAAGATGCCAGAGATATGCACGTGCTGGCTAAAAAAAATAGCAAAGAGAAGAAGAAGAAGAAGAAGAAGAAGAATATGATAGCCCTTTTATGCTTGCATTACTGCGAGAGAACAAAAGAGATCAGAGATCAGCCGAGAGGGAGGTCGGCCAAGGAGGAAGATCCACAATCCAAGCTCCCCTTCGGCGCACCCCTGCAAAGTTAGAAGAACACATGTAGCAAGACTCTCTAAAGGCTCTATAAGCTCTCTAAAAAAAGATTCCCGCGGCTGGCCAAAAGAGGAGGTATTTATAGGGCTTAAAACCTTGTTTCAATAGGATTAAAACAAAGGATAGATCTCAAGACGTGCATATCCTTCCTCAAAATAATTTGGAACCAAAATGGAGAAGGAACACCATAGGAGGAAAGGTGCATACGCACTGGACTTTGCTTATTTTAAAAATAGGAAATAACGCCTTCTTGAAATGATGTCAATTAATGCACGCCTGCACAAAAGGGCGTTAATTCTTTGAGTTTGATTTCTAATCGGAGTCATAAAATCAGGAAATGGCGCCCACATGGACGGTCGTCTCTTAATTGAAATAATGACATATATTAGAGTAGTCAGTTAAATGACGCCCAGAAGGTGGTCGCTAATTACAAATATATAAACAAAAAATAAAAAAAATTCAAGAAATTAGAAAAACCTCATATTATGCCATTAATGAAGTCCACTTTGGGGCATTACATTGTGACATGAGATTTACTCAACTTAGTATCAATTTTGGCGTGTCTACAGCTACCCCACCTTGACGTCTGCTTTGCAAGGGAGTGAGACGGAATGAACCGAAGTGAAATGAAATAGGAATGGTCTGAAAAGTAGATGTCAAGGTGTGATATGACACGCCTCAGACACTAAGCGTTGGAAATCTTTTCACAGTTCTGAATGATACAACCTAGGATGGTTTATGAGAAAGCAACAATTGCCTGGATGAAAGACTAAGCTAACAAAATGTGCACCAGGGCACGAAAGGAGAGACATCGTTGGAGAGACATTACCAGCCAATGTGGACGTGCTACAACCAAGATGGATTTGTAGAGAAATAAAGGGAAAGAGACTGGGATGCTTTCAAGGAACTAGCCTGAGCGGTTTCAAGGAGAACATAGTACTTAATTTGGAATGGAATATCTCATGTCAATGCAAATCATGAGCTAGTGGCCCCTCATACCAGACTTACTATAAGGATTTTCAACATTCAAACTCAAAGTCCTACATGATGCATGCTGGGCTAAAAGAAAAATTAAAACAAACTAAAATATAAAATAATCACGGATCATATTACTAAACCACCCAGACTAGGTCAGGAATCTAGTTTTCTGAGCTGACACTAAACCGAGCCCGTTTATCCACGCACCAACTCAGAAAGTAGAACCGTCGTTCCAAGCCTTAAATGACTGAACGGCCTATCCGTGTGATCAAGACTCCCCTAGAATTATCATTATTTTTGATGAAGAGGAACTCAAATTCATGGTTCATAAGAACCACAAGGTCCTTGATAAGCTATAATAGAATAGATATAGTAAAAATGCATACAAGAGGAATACAAAGGGAAGAAATCTGAGTGCCTTGAGATCTACATAGCCTATTCTATTCCTGTGCTCAAAGATTATTAGCTTTGTAAGAAATAATTCATGATAAGCATAAATTCATTGAGATGACAAGTCATATATGTGATTTAAGCAAAAATCATCATAATTCACATGATATCCAGAGAAAGCATCATTCAAAGAAATAGCGACTGCTTGAAGGGGCGTTAAATAAGAATTGACGACAAGACCTTAACCGTTAATTTCCTTCAAATTTTTTGGCACTGCACTGTTCAATAAATAACAACCGAGGAAGAGGACGTCAAACATGAATGTACGACATGACTTTAGTCACTATTCAAAGTAATGATGGAAATGTCCCAGACGTAAATTCTCCAAAACTCCAGCACCCGTTTCCTACTCGGAAACTAAACTCCAGAGCCCAATCCCTGCTCGAACAAAAAACTCGAGCGAAAACCACATGTTGTTTTCTATAAAAGGGAAGCTCCAAGGCCTTCTAATGCATCAAAAGCAAGCTTCGTCTGGTCACAGCAGAGCAAGAAAAGAGCCGATTGAACAAGGAAGCTCTGGTTGACAAACAGAGAATAGAAAAGCTCCAGGATGGACAGGCTAATGCAGCGACCTTTGAAGAAAGCTAGAATGGGATTCATAAGGATTTCTGAAATTGAAGGCCATGTTAGTGGAAGAATAGCTACCAATCAAGTAAGCATCAAGAGCAAGAATTGAATTTCCATCTCTATTCTTTCTATGAATTCTAATCAAGCTTTTCCTTCTCTCCTTCTCTTTTCCTTTAAATTTTCAGGATTATCCAAACATTCTGGGGGCAAAAAGATTCACTAAAATCAAATGGTTACCCCTCCTCCTTTCCAAAATCACCCTAGACATGAGGACTTATCTCTCTACATGGCACCTTCTAGGCTTAGTTATCCATGCCAAACACTATAATGACATTCACTTTGATTGGGCCGCCATGGGAGCTCTTGTAGAGATAGGGCACCCACACACCCATACCTTCCTATTCCTCACTTTCGAAGCCACCATCCTACTAGAAGAAGTGGTGATGTTTCTAGGATTAAAGCCTTTGAAGCAAGGAGAGGAAGAAAGGATGGTGATCATGCATGAACCAATAAGCACCATAGAGATGTTAGCAAGCCTAATCCTAAGCCAAAACATGATAAATCAAATAAGAGCCACAAGAGGGATAAACTTGATGAAGCTTGCGGCATGGATGTACAAATCTTTAGGAAAAGAGAATAAAGAGGAAGAGATGGAGTTGATCATGAAGGCCATGGTGATTTGCCTCGTGGGAGCACTACTCTTCCCCTCGACAGATGATTTCTTGGAGGAGGATCAATTGCGTGCTATATGTGGAATATGGGAAGGCAAGAGGATTGGGCCGGCTATCTTAGCTTACCTCTATAGCGAGCTTACCTCGGCTTCTATGGGGAGCCCCTATACGGGTCTATGCTTTTATTCACAAGTTGGGTGGATCTCCACTTCAAATTTGATCCATGTGAGGAATCCCAACAAGCATCTAGGATCTTCTCTAAGAGCCCGCTTCACTACATGTCGGGCACTCTAGGCTTGCATGAGAGAGTTACCAACCGGGTACCCAAGGTCAAGAAACGAGTGGATTGGCGGGATCACTTCAAAACCATGCCACAAAACTGCTTCACATGCTCACTGGGATTTCTTAAGACATAAGATCTTCATGCAAGGCTCTCTTCCGGAGTGAAACTAAGATTGATTGGCACCACCAAGTTCATGCTTTACAACGCTCATTGGTGTCTCTCACAACTCGGTCTTCCCCGCCATCACTTCGAGGAGGCTTCTCATCTTCCCCCAATCAAGAAGGGGGAACTAAGCTCAAAGTGTGATAAAGAAGAAACCAAGACAATTCAAGCTTTATGGTGGATCAGCAAGCTACACTGGCCCATGGAGCGAGTGGAAGAAGATAGGGATCAATGGAATGCATATGTAATAGCTCTTAGGAATTTGAGGGCCAAGGTGGCTCATTAATCATGTAATGATGCTTTATTTCAATAAATAAAGGAGTCTTCCTTAATTGAGCCAAAGAAAGTGTTCAGACTGATCAAAACTTCTAAAGTTCTTTAATTCTGTCTAAAAACGGGCCTCTATCTGAAAACTCGACTACTACAGAGGTCGCTAATTCTTTACATGACGCCCTTATCATAGTCGCCAATTCATTTAATCCTTTTTTTTAAAATATCAATCCCACAATTGACGCCCTCGCACACAGTCGCTTATTAGTAAATGGACGCCCCACCAAATGGGCGCTAATTCTTTCAAACTCTTTCTAAAAATTCCCTTAATTCCCTCAAATAACGCCCTAGTGAGTAGTCGTCCAATAAACAAATGATGCCCCATTGCCCTGTTGTCAATCAATAAATGAATTTCCAGAAATAACGGTTATTCCCTTAATCATTGCCTGACAGTAGTTACAAATCCCCATGCGATGCATGAAATGACGACCTTATGCCCTATCGTATAATCAGTAAATGACGCCCTAATGAAAGGCCGTCAATTCTAAATAATTCTAAAATTATAAAATTCCACCAATTCACGCCTGTGCAAATGGCCGTTCATTAATAAATGACGACGTTGCGCCTGTCGTCAATTCTTCTCGAGCCAAACCGCCTGACTTTTCAAATTTCTTCTTCCTCTTCCGTTACTCACTTCTCTTCTCATTTCTTTCTCTGTTTCTCTGCTACGCTTTCATCCGACACCGTGGCCATCATTTCTCCCTTCTCTCTCATTCCCTTAAACTTCCCATGGCCTACGTCGGAGGTTCTAGCTCCGGGAAGCGGCAGCGGGTCATGGCCCCTGCCGTCGTTGACTTAGATGGAGAAGAGCATGACGCCGGTGAGGAGCTCCCTCCCGCGGCGGCCGAAGATGCTCTGGTGGTGGAGCACGGAGGAGAGGAAGAAGGAAGCGAAGAAGAAGATGATGGAGACCGTGAAGAAGATGACGGAGAAGAAGATGAAGAAGGAGACGAAGATGGAGAAGAAGAAGATGGCGATGGTGAAGAGGGCGAGGACGGAGAAGAAGAAGATGATGAAGAGGAAGGTTATGGAGAAGAAGAAGATGATGAAGAGGAAGGTTATGGAGAAGAAGAAGATGATGAAGAGGAAGGAGAAGAGCCACCACCCCCTCCTCGCCCGAGCCTAGCAAGGTTGGTACCTCAGCCCCTTGTCATTTTTTTATTTTATTTTATTTTTTTATTATCACTTTTTTATCATCCATTGCCATCGGGGAGGGGAAGAACACCGGACCAAAAAACACTGTAATTTACGACCGCAGGGACGATGTCATTTGAAATGGCGGCATGGGGAAGGTCGCTAATTCTTTTTTAATTTTGAAAATTGGATAAACATAAAGAAATAGCGCCCAAAAATGTATCGTTATTTTGAAAAAAAAATCCCCCTTTATATATATATATATCAAAAAAATATGACTTTTTTAGTTATATCAGAAAAACATTTTTTTATTTTTGTTTTTATCACAGAAATGTAGGAAGAAAACAAAAATGCCCCAGAAATAGCGTCATGCCCTAGGACGTCAAATAGAAGATGCAGAGAATTGGCACCCAAGCCTTGGGTGACTTCTTAGGGATATAACGACCACTGTGTTGGCCACCATTTAAAACAGTGATGAAAAACTTTTTTTTGTTATTACTTAATTAGCAATAGTGATTTTTTTGTTGTTTTGGTGTTGTATATATATATATATATATTGGCAGGGGTTGATGCAGTCTCGGATCTCTTGGGTCCAAGTAAGGGCTGCATATTATGGGTTGCCCGACTTCTAGAGGCGATGGGGTTTGGACCCTTTCTCAGCATCGAGCCGGTACACCCCGACTTGATCCTGATCCAGGTGCTGAGAGAGAGGTAGGATAGGACTAGCCGGGCATTTTTGATGCCCTGGCGGCACATGGTGCCATCCTTAGAGGATGTGGCTAGGATCACGGGGTTGAGGGTAGATGGGGAGGCAGTTTCTGGGGTGACCCTCCCGTGCTACTGGGAGCTAGCAGAGAGGCTGCTAGGTTTGGAGACGGCAGAGATTGCCCCGAGGGCGTGCAGGACGGTGTACCGCACGCAGCTGACTAGAGTGATGGGATTGGGAGACTCTCAGTAAAGGTCGCGTGAGTCTTTGGGTGAGTTTGCTGAGAGGTTAGCGGCGAGGGCCCGGGCTGCCTACTGCCAGGACCCGGCTTAGAGGGAGACGGCAGACATGGACTTGAGGCGGTTTTTGTTTCTGATGCTCGGGAGGCTATTGCTGGGGATGAAGGGGGATGTCATGAACTGCCGATTCCTGGGCATCCTAGAGGACCTGGAGGGAGTGGGGAGGTACGCGTGGGGAGCTGCCCTGCTGGCGCACCTGATGGCCGATCTGTCCATGGGGACAGGTCGAGAGACGACTGTCAGCGGCTTCTCACCTTTTCTTCAGGTATGCAATTTTTTTTTGAATTTTGTTATTTTAAATGCTTATGAATTTGATTATGCATGTTTATGAATGTTTATGATGAATACTAATGCAATTGATAAATGCAGGTGTGGAGTCACTTGTACATGTCGATGGACCGTGTTAGCCTCTGACCCGGAGAGGAGGGGGCTTTCCCACCAACGCGGCATTGGCTACCATGTCTATCAGGAGCGCCGCATGCCTTCGAGCTGTGGGTACTTTGGCGGGAGTTCTGCGACTACCCTGCTTCACTGGTACGTGTGTAAATATGATGCAATTTACTTTTTTTTTGCTTTTATAGAATATGATGATATGTATGACATGCATGCAGGTGGTATGGAGACCGTACCAGGGTATGACCGGGGAGGGTAAGCCCTGGGTGTTAGCCGGCCGACCTCGGTTCGGGCGTGACCTCTAGGTTCACTGCCTGAATGAGATCAAGCCGTTACGGCTCTGACTGGCGATGAGGACCCTCGGCCTACACCAGGAGTGGGTCAAGGTTGTAGAGCCACGCGGGATCGGGAGAAAGACCCACGGACGTATCGTCACCACCAACTGGCGGCTCCGGTTCCTAGAGCAGTACACGGGACCCCAGTTGTTTCCCAGGCGGCGGACATCTCGGCATACCTGCGGCGCTACTGGGAGACCTACGCCGACCGACCCCAGATGAGGGTTGTAGTGGTACGTATGAATGCATGCTTTCTATTGTTGAAATGATATGTTTATTTGAAATAAGCAACTAATATGTGACAAATGCAGGATGCGCGGGATGCGGCGGTGATGGACATGTAGGTCCATCTCCACAGTTTGGAGGCTCAGCTCGCAGCTATGCGGGTGGACTTGGGGACCCTGGTGAGTGCACTATATGCTTAATGTAATTAATAATTCTTGAATTCTAGATGTTCAGCCATTTATAGTCTCAATAAATGCAGCGTGCGCAGCAGGGAGCAACGACAGGAGGGATAGGAGGTGCCTCATCCAACACGAGGGATCAGAGTATCGTGGTGGATTCTTTATAGGGATTACTCACTGGGGCAGTGGCACGTGCCGAGGCGGCAGAGCGCGAGCTAGCTGAGTGGGTAAGTTCAAAGATAGATGTGCAAATTCCTTTCAAGACTGAACATTCAAAAAGACTGATATGAATGATGACGTTTCAGGTTGCAGAGCTACATGAGGCACTCGCTCGGGCTGCTCATGCCCGGACTGAGCTCAAGATCCGCAACCAGCGGATCGCAGAGTTAGAGGAGGAGGCGAGGCGCCACGAGGCAGGGGTAAGTAACAAAACCTTATATGTTCGCTTTTATTTTCACAAATACTTTATGTCATGATGCTTATAAAAGATGCTAAAAGATGCAGGCTGCCAAGCTACAGGATGCGCTCACTCGGGCGGCTCTGGCCGGTACTGAGCTTACGATCCGCGACCAGCGGGTCGTAGAGTTAGAAGAGATGCTGAGGCGGCGAGAGGAGATGCCCAGTGATGTGACAGAGCTGAGGATCCTCCTCGAGGAGGAGAGGAGGGAGCGCACCCGCGAGAGGGAGGAGCAGATGGAGCGCGAGCGTGAGCTTGCAGATTTGAGGGCGCAGCTGGCCGTCGTACAGGAGCGGCTGCGGGCTATGGAGGAGCACCCCTAGATAGGCCGAGAGCGAGCGCGGGCCGCGGTTCACTCTAGCCAGCACCACCTACCTAGCAGGTTCCTCGACTCGGCATAGGAACGAGGCAGAGGAGCAGGCTGGAACCGGGGGCTCAGTTGCTTCCAGGGGGTCCATGCTCCCACCGTGGTCTCATCGCCAGGACGATGGTGAGGCAGAGAGTAGGAGAGAGGACAGTGGAGGTGAGAGCTAGAGAGAGAGAGAGAGAGTATATGTACCACCTCCTATATTTTGTACACCATAGATTATGAATATATATATATGAAAAGCATGTTTTTGTTACCTGAGTTTTCGTTTTGAGCACTTGTAGCACCCCCGATAAAGTAATTGAGAAAAAATTAAAACTTCTTCCTAAAGAATCCTACATGAAGGCCTTATATAAAGAACACAACCTCATGAGGACTATTATATAAATATACAAGCCAACATCACTTTATGCCATCATGTGTATTACGTAAGTGAACTCTTTTCCAAAGAAATCCTATATGGAGGCCTTATATAAAGAACCAAACCATAAGAGGACTACTATATAAATGTACAAGCCAACTTTATGCCAACACATGGGTTGTACGTAAGTGGGGTTTCTTTTCCAACACCAAGAGAATGGGCGCCCCTTACCAGGGCGCCATTCAACAAATTGAAGGCCCTATGGACAGGCGCTATTTCCCTTGGGGCCACCATCCCACTATAGTATTAATATATATATATATACACCATGAAGACCGACACGTGAAAGTGACAGTTTTGTCTAAAATGGACGCCCTCATGAGGAGGCGTCATTTACATGAATAGGACCACCTAGATTAATGGATGTCCCCTTACAAGGGCATCATTTCATCTGTGCTTCTAGAAGGTTGAGGCACGAACAACCTCATTTAGCTAGCAAAGCACCATGGACAGCAATGATCTAGGATCTTGTTCCTCAACCGGACCCGCAAGGCAATAAACCCATGCTCTGCGTTTCCTATAACTAATTCCCTCTGGAGCACTGGCAGAGGCTACTGCCATCATTAGTGATGCTCGCAGAAGGGAATATTTCCCTTCTTTCCCTCAGAAGACGTGAAGTCTACATCCTACTGCTGGAGCTTTACGGTGGCGGAGAACGTGTGGCTTCATCCTTAGATTTCTATTCTGTCATCGTAATCACGTCAAAAGGTAGGTGTTCTCAAGACCTGGCTTAACTAGTAGTTAATATAGGTTAACATGCATGCTAGTTAAATCTGGTCATTTAAGTCAGGGGTATATCAAAAGGCTTAGTGGGAAGGTTAGGCCACGCCTATCTGAAACACTAAATCTTGCGTGAGTAGATTCTCCGCCAAGTACCCCCTGTACAACACACGGTTTATACTCATAATCTATCCCGATTCTTGTAAATTAATCCATGTTTAAAAATTGATATCTATGAAATTAAACTCAGAAATTGTTGCATGAGCATGATCGTACAATCTTAAAAATTTCCATGTCGATCTATGTCCTTGCTTCCTGATTCTGTGAACGTGTTATAAATCATGAATAGTAAGTACGTGATTACTAGCCACCATGTTCAGAAATTTGTATCTATTGAACCATACCATAAAATTCTCGCATGAAGATAGTTCTGTGATCTCAATATTTTTCTCTACATGCCCATGTCTTTATTTCCTGATTCGGAGAAACTTTGAAAATATGAATAGTAACTAACCACCGTGTTCAGAAATTTATATTTACTGAACCAGACCATAAATTTCTCACATGAAAATAGTTCTGTGATCCTGATATTTTTATCTACCTGCCCATGTCCTTACTTCCCGATTCGGAGAAACTTTGAAAATATGAATAGTAACTTGTATCTCAGAATGTACCTCTCTGATGCAAAGCATGACTCACTTGAAAACTGTTCAATTGGTGACTCTCCACAATAACGTCAATTAATTGAAGACACTGCAGAGGGGCGCCAATTGACCATAGCCTTTACATCAAATAGCGACACCCCTAGGTGTCTTCAATTAAATGAAGACACCTTGAGGGGGCGCCAATTCCATTTTTTGGAAAAAATATAAACACCGCATT
The DNA here is from genome assembly GCA_022559845.1 of Amorphophallus konjac. Classification (NCBI taxonomy): domain Eukaryota; kingdom Viridiplantae; phylum Streptophyta; class Magnoliopsida; order Alismatales; family Araceae; genus Amorphophallus; species Amorphophallus konjac. The sequence goes on along the minus strand of CM040126.1, from coordinate 339,360,648 downwards.
AGAAATTTTATATCTATGGAATCAAAACCCAACAATTTTGCATGAGCATGATTCTGAACTCTAGAGAATTTTCTCTACCTATTCATGTCCTTGCTTTCCGTTTCTGAGAAACTTTTACGGTATGAATAGTGTATGAATAGTAATTTGAGTCACAGAATGTACCGACCCGGTGTAAATCACCCCAATTTATTGAATAGCGAAACCCAACAATTTTGCATGAGCATGATTCTGAACTCCCGAGAATTTTCTCTACCTGTTCATATCATTGCTTTCTGTTTCTGAGAAATTTTTATGGTATGAATAGTGTATGAATAATATTTTGAGTCACAGAATGTACCTGCTCGGTGCAAATCATCCCAATTTATTGAATAGCGAAACCCAACAATTTTGCATGAGCATGATTCTGAACTCCCAAGAATTTTCTCTACTTGTTCCTATCCTTGTTTTCTATTTTTGAGAAACTTTTACGGTATGAATAGTGTATGAATAGTGTTTTGAGTCACAGAATGTGCCTGCCCGGTGTAAATCACCCCAATTCATTGAATAGAGACACCCCAGGAAGACTCCAATTCATTAAATAACGAAACCCCGGGAAGACTTCAATTCTTCAATTAGCGACACCCTGGGGTGACTTCAATTAAATGAAGACCTCTCAGAGAGACGTCATTTACTTTTAGTTATTTTATTATTATTAAGTAGCGCCCACCCCCTATGTCGCTAATTCGTTTCCAATTTTTTTATTTTCTTATTTTCCGGGTGAAGGTGCTTCTGGTTGAGACGATTCCAAATATATTTTTTTCATATTTTTCTGGAACTCGAAAGGCCATCAAAATGCCTCGGAAATGGCAAAAGAATTAGAGAACGGGATATAACTAAAACACATTCTTGATTTAAATGAAGACACCCCAAAGAGGCGTCATTTCCATTTGTATTTTTTATTATTTTTATTATTTTTGAAATTGCGCCTCCCACCTTGTCGCTAATTCTTTAAAAATCTAGAAAAATGGAGAAAAATACCTAGAAAATTCAAAAAATAGGGGAAAATAGGAAAAGGTATAAAAATGTGAGAAACCCAAGAAAAGTGGGAAAAACCACTCAAACAAGGTTAATTTAATGGTCAAATTGGGGTATTATGAGGTAATATGAGATGTACTCACAGTAATGTCAAGTTTAGCGTGTCTACAACCCCCAGGCGCCAATTTAGTCTGTTAGCTGCCAATCTTCATTCTGATTACTGATTTGTCTCGTGATTCGTATCGATATAACCCTAGTACATGTTCCTACATCATATATGCCTTTGAACTCTATTCCTGGACTCTACCTTATACTCTTACAATGGCAACCCTTGAAATTATATATTGGTTATAAATGAGAGAGGATGTCAAAAGAAATACATGAAATGTTGTGCATATAGGGCCCGGTCTAGTCCTGGGAGGAGTGCCCGAAGGTACTTGTGCCCATGGCAGTTTATTGACCATGGTGTTTGGCATTGCACTGAACTACTTGCTTGACTTGACTTGCTTGGCCCAGAATGGGCAATACTTGACTTGTGTGGCCCAGAATGGGCAATGCTTGACTTGAGGCCCGTAGAAGGGCAAAAGTACTTGCTTGACTTGACTTGAGATATTCCATGCTTACTATCTCTCTCTACTTGCTTGACTTGACTCGCGTGGCCCGAAAAAGGGCAATTACTTGCTTGAATGCAATGAATGAAATAGCCAATTCCATTGCATTACTTGTTATTATATGAGCTTGAGATTACTCGCTTGATCATTGATTATTACCTTCTTGAAAGGGACTTTCTTGAATATTGATTATCATCTCCTTGGAAAGACTTGCGCAATTACTAGCTAGTTTCCTTAATGAAACATTTTATTGGAATTCATGTGATACTCTCTCTCCATATAGTTCTTGCACTCTTATTGTTCATCATGCATAGATTTACCTATATACCTGATTTTCTTACTCGTACATCATGCATAGCTATACTGGCAGTACATGTAACTTGTAAATCACTTAAAGATTGCTCCAACTTGAGATGTAATTCCTACTGAGCGATTCGCTAATCCAGTTGCTCCCTAACATTTTCAGGTGATTCGGATAGCGACAAGAATATGATTGAGACCGAGTGAAGAGTGCTAGAACGTGAATCGCCAATCATTAGCTAGTCGCGTCTTGGATGTTATTTGAGTCCTACCTTGTATTTCTAGTATGTCAGTTTACTTGTCTAAACTGTGTTAAGGCATGTAGCCTAGTGTTGGATTTTTAATTTGGACTTGTCATGGACTATCTTTATCTAATTTGTTAATCAAATAATTATCACTTTGGACTATTGGGATCATTTAAATTTTTATTAGTCTTTTGTGCACTCAGTAATTATTTATGTCAAATTTATCTCTCTAACGACACGATGTATATAGACGCGTCACGCATCCGAGTATCTTCCGCGCTCGGGACGTGACAGCACTTGTGTACCTTTGTCTTTTCCTTCTTCTTATCCATGTGTGCCACACTTGAGCAAACAAATTAATTAATCTGTCCGGCTTGGCCCCATGCTCAATAAGCAAGGGGATGTCCTTCTGACCTTGACGAAGGGTCAAGGGGCCAAGCCTTTAATCAATTAAGATAAATAATAAAAATAGAGGAAAATTTGACATGTAGGCAAGCAGATGCAAGCTAACATTGAAAGATGCCCACACAGAAATGCAAGCAAGCAAGTGCTTTGGCAAGATGGAAAAGTAGGCAATCTATGAGAATTGGCGACCGGAGAGTTGTCACCATTTAAGTGAAAGACGACCACTGAATGGTCGCTAATTGAAAATTTTCTTTTCTTTTTTTAGAAATTGATGACCATAAAACGTCAATTATTAAGAAAATGACGCCCCTATTACTAAGTGCTAATTGAAAACATTTTTTTTTAAATTGAAATTGACGACCACGAAGACGTCGCTTATTAAGAAAATGACGCTCCTATGACCAGGCGCTACTTGAAAACTTTTTTTTTTGAATGACGACCATGAAGACGTCGCTTATTAAGAAAATGATGCCCCTCTGACTAGGCGCTAATTGAAAACATTTTTTTTTTGTTTGAAATGACTTAGCAAAGTACATAGGCTCCAAAAATCTTACACATTCACCATCTTAAATTCATTAACCATTCTTAAATAATTTTAACAAAGGGTCAAAGTGCTTCGAGCTTGTGCTTTCGCTCATGACCTTTTACGGTGCGTCCTCCCAAGTTCGTCTGTACCATCCCTCAAGCTTATGACCTACCATGGAGGGGGATGGAAGAAAGTGTTGGGGAAGTCCACGAGGGGTTCCGGAAGACCGAGGAAAACTTTCCTCCCCTACCCTATTGCCTGTTGGGGTTCGGTCTTTGGCTTAGGAAAATTTTTGTTATCTTTTCCCCTTTATTCCTGCATGCTTACGACCAGGGTTTTTCCTGCGGGGACTTTACCTTCTTGTCATGATTTTTCATTTTGTATTTCATTTTTGCTTTTCTTTTCAAAAATAAAAACCTAATTGTACTCGAGCTTTTATGACATATTTTTCTTATTTGGGCCCTGACTTCCACCTGCTAGGGCGGTGGGTAGGTTTGGGTGGTCTGCCCAGGGTCTAACTTCCCCCCTTGTGGACCGAAGAGAAGAGAATGGGTAAAATCTTTACACTCTTAGTTTGGTTTTGACTTTCCTCAGATTTTGCACCGCTAGAGTTCTTGATCTAAGCATGTTGCGTGTGTATTGGCCTAGAGTTAAATCATCAAGACTGAATAGTTAATTAGAGATTTTGATCTTTCGGGCTTTGTGGCCCACACACTATGCTATCATCATTTTTGTTGTTTTTTGTTGTTTTTTGTTTTTTGTTTTTTTTAAATGAATTAGGGGTAGTATTTCTTAAGGTACAATCCATTCCATGGGTAAGCCAATTCTTCCTCTTCAGCATTAGTTAGTTTATATGCATTGCCAGGGTAGACTTCTTTTATTACATAAGGTCCTTCCCAATTTGGCTGGAGTTTTGAACAAGGTCCACCTGGTTTTACAAAGATTCTCTTAATTACCATTTCACCGACTTTAAATTTTCTCTCAATTACTTTCTTTTGATAAAAACGTGAAAGCCTGTTTTAATAAACCCTTGCATGTTTGGCGGCGGCCAGACATCTCTCATCTAAGAGTTCCAATTGCATAAGGAGAGATTCACGACGTTCATCAATAGAGAGCTCCTTGTCCAATTGTACTCTAAGAGAAGGAATAAGCATCTCATAAGGAACTACTACCTCCATTCCATAAGTGAGGGCGAATGAGGTTTGCCCAATAGGTGTACAAATGGAAGTACGGTAGGCCCAAAGAGTTTCTATGAGCCTTTCTGGCCAACCCGCAAATTTGTTAGCTTCACATGTTTTCTTGATGATTTTAATCAAAGTTTTATTTGTCACCTCTGCTTGATCATTGCCATGTGGATAATAAGGAGATGAATGATACAATGCAATGTTATACCTGTTGCAGAGATCCTGAAGCTCTTGATAGATGAATTGTGGCCCATTGTCGGTGACGATGGTAGTTGGTATGTCGAATCTTACAATGATATTCTTCATAAAGAACTTGTAGATGGTTAACGCTTTAATGTCCGCATAGGCTTCTGCTTCCGCCCAGTTGGTGAAGTACTCTGTGACCATGAGTATAAATGATTTTGGTTTTGTGAGGAGGTTCGAATCATAAAAAGGTCTAATAAGATCAAAAGCCCACATGGAGAAAGGCCATGGGGAGGACATGGGATGGAGTGAAGAAGTAGGAGAATGAATTTTGTCGGCGTGCAGTTGGCACTTGACACACCTTCGAACATAGATAGGATAGTCCTCTTCCAGACTGGGCCAATAGAAGCCTAACCTAAGGATTTTCTTAGCTAACATCTGGCTATTGATATGACCCCCACAAACTCCTGAATGTGCTTCTTCCACGACCTTCCAAGATTCATCATCGTCAAGGCATCTGAGTAAAACACTAGTGAGACCTCTTCTATAGAGCACGCCTCCAACCAGAGTGTCTCTATGAGCAACTCTACTAATGGCTTTCTTTTCTTATGCCGTGGCCTATTCGGGATAAGACTGATTTTGACAATATTTAGCAATCTCGTAATACCATGGCTTTTCCTCATCATCCAACTCTTCTTCTAAATCTAGCAACATGATCTCCTTGTTTTCAATGATTCCACCTTCCTTAACCTTCTTAAGTACCTCTTCCTTAGCACTAAGAAATGCATGATCTTTGATAGCTGGAGTAAGATGCTTCTGAATGATAACAGAATGGAAATCTCTTTCGGGAAGGAAAACTAAGGAGGAAGCAAGTGAAGCAAGAGCATCAGCTAAGATGTTCTGATTTCGAGGAACATGGACAAAGATCAGTTTAGTGAAAAGTTTAGCATATATAGAAGCAAGTTCCTGGTAGGGTTTGAGTTTGGGATCGAGCGTGCGGCATTTGGTGAGCACTTGATGAAGAATAAGCTGACTATCACCTATAATTCGTAATTGGGTAACACCGAATTGATGGGTGGCCTCCAGTCCAGCCAGAAGAGCCTCATATTCAGCTATATTATTTGTAACTGGAAATGCCAGCTGAGATGCAAGTGGAATAGTGATACCCTCTGGTGATATGAGAACAATGCCGATCCCCTTTCCTTGAGAATTCAGAGCTCCATCAAAATGTAATGTCCACATCGAATCAGGATGATTGATGGACATTAGTTCCTCATCTGGAAAATCTGAGCGAGCAGGATCAAATCTAGGGAGAGGATGATGAGCAAGATGTTCTACTATGGCATAGCCTTTAATTACTTTTTGCTGAATGTAAGTGATATCGAACTGAGAAAGGAAGCTTTGCCATCGAGCTAATCGATCTGTAAGAACTGATTTTTCAAGGAGAAACTTGATGGGAATTATGCGAGCAATGAGATGAACCTCATGAGCTAAGAAGTAATGTTTCAATTTCAGAACTACCCAGACTAAAGCTGCGCAGGTCTTCTCTATAACTGTGTACTTCTGCTCACAGTGGTTGAGAAGTTTTGACTAGTAGTAAGCTACCCTCTCTATACCTTCTTCATTAACTTGTGCAAGGACAACACCTACTGAGTCATCCAAGACTGAGACATAAAGAACAAGTGGTTTGCCCGAAACTGATGGCCTCAGGATAGGAGGGTTTGATAGATTATCCTTCAATCCGTTAAAAGCCACTTGACACTTGTCATCCCAATTAAATTTGACTCCCGGCCTAGTAAGGTCGTAGAACAGCCTACACCTTTGTGAGTGCTGAGCGACAAACCGACGAATAAATTACAATCTCCCAATCAGTCCTCGAATTTCTTTCAAATTTCTGGGAGGAGGCATATCTCTTATTGCCCTCGCCTTTTTGGGATCAATCTCAATACCCCTCTTACTAACAATGAACCCCAACAACTTACCAGATGACACACCAAATACACACTTCTTAGGGTTCATTTTTAACTGATATTCTGTGGCACTTTGCAACACTTTGGTTAGAATCCCAGGATGCTCAATCCTTGTTCTTGATTTCACTACCAGGTCATCAACATACACCTCGATATAAATATGGATCATATCATTAAAAATAGCCATCATGGCCCTTTGATAGGTGGCTCCGGCATTCTTGAGCCCAAACGGCATGACCACATAACAATAAGTGCCCCAAGGTGTAGTGAAGGAAGTCTGTTCTTGATCTTCTTCAGCCAGGCGAATCTGGTTGTACCTGAAAAAGCCATCCATAAAGGAGAGGGACTCATACCCTACCGTATTATCGATTAAAACATCAATGTGAGGGAGGGGGAAATCATCCTTAGGACACGCGCGGTTAAGGTCCCGAAAGTCTATGCAAATTCTGACTCTTCCGTCCTTTTTCATAACTGGCACGATGTTAGCCACCCAATTACGATAGATGACGACTCTAATAAATCTAGCCTTATGGAGCTTATCAACCTCTTCTTTCATCTTTAATACCATATGAGGGTGAAAACGTCTTAACCGCTGCTTGACTGGTACGAACCCTGGCTTAAGTGTTAAGTGGTGCTCGACGAGCGCTGGATCCAAATACGACATATCTTCATAACTCCAAGCAAACGTGTCCTTGAATTCTTGTAAAACCTGAATAAGTTCCTCTTCTTCAGATGGAGGCAATTTTTTGTTTATGAGGATAATCCTAGGGGTTTCCTCGGTACCCAGATTAATTTCCTTGGTAGGCTCTTCTACTGAGACTGACGGCTCATCGAATCTCCTCATGCCACTTGTAAAAACATCAGCCTCATCCTCATATTCATCGTATACTTCATCCCCCTCTTCGACATGATCTTCATCGTTCATAATCTCATAAACCCTGAACCCTTCATTTGAAGAGCGCACATCCTCACATTGCAAATCCTACAGGAAGATCGGATCCTCCAAGAATTTGGGAAGGGTCAAACATGCTCGACACCTCCTAGCTAAATCCAACAAGAACCTATGGGGAATCTGCTTACCCTTAGCTTTCTTAGTGGGAACTACCCTAAGACTCTTAATACTAGAAAAGGAAGATGAACTAGCTTGATCATTGGAGTCTAAAGAAGTGGAAGATGAAGAAGTAGGTACAAGAGAAGGTACAGAAGAAGACTCCTCATCAGAGGAGTAAAAGAGGTCCGCTAACGGACCTTGAATGAGTGGCCCTTGGGTCGGGGCACACTCATGAACAAGATAGGTGGTCTCTTCCACAGAGATAGCATATTGAAAAGTTTGAATTTTGGTATTTTTTTTTCCGTTTTCAATAATGAAGCAATGGGAAGAAGAAGTAGAATATGAAGTTGAAATCGAAAGATCGAAAAAGGATTGAATAAAGGAGTGCCCGTGCGAGGGCGTGACAGAAAGCTGAGAGAGTTTCTTGTGAAGCAGAGGAATTGTCAAAATTTAGAGCAGATCTGGGGAGAAAGAAAACAAGACCGCCGGTGGTCTGGGAATGTTGGAGGTAAGCAATTCATCAAACAAACGGATAACAAGTAATGGATGGACATAATTGAAGGAAAAAAGGCCAGCCCACAGCCTATCTATGCTAAAGCCATCTTCAAATGGCACATCTGGTTCTCCTGTATCGGTGTAACTGTTGAGCAACTATCTCTTTTTAGTAATTACAACCGTCTTTTCTATCAACTCGTGGATCAGCGGTGGCCATTCTGGATCAGTAGGCATAAACAGTCGGCTCAGAGCAATAGTAATATCATTCATATCAAACCACCGATACCAGTCACACTCCAGATCATCCACCTTCTTTCTTTTGAATGGCCGTAAAGATTCCATGGCTTTGCAGGTAACCAAAGGCACTAAATGGTGAGCAAACTGGTGTGAATGCACATCTTGGAGATCTAGTAATGAAGTAACCACTGTAGTTTGCCCGTCATCCTATTTAGTGGACCCCTTCACAAAGTGAGTATATAAAGACCATGTGTGTCACGCCCGGAACAATGCAGAATTATCAAGGCGTGAGCAGTTATACGGGCAGGTCGATCAAGAGACTCAGATGATGAGTATGAATAACAAATGAATAAAATTACATCTTTATTTCATAATCTGACATTTCCAACAAATATCCTTCAAGGACTTATAATACTACTCAAACTCGATACATTCATTTAGAAGTAGACAGACTGGGAAAAAGAATTTATTAAAACTATCATCACTCTCATCACTCCAGCCCATTCCCGTCATCTTCAGAATTTTCTGAAAATTAACAACAATACACAGGGTAAGCTAGACAGCTCAGTTGGACTTATATCTCTTTACCATGTCACTTTAAGTAATTAACATTTTGGATCATCTATATGCTCTACAATAAAACAAATAATAAAACAAATGGCAAATAGGGAACAAGATCAGGAAGTCATGAATTTGAAAAAAAAATATTGTAGAACTCAAGTGTAAGCATGAAGATCAATAACAAGTATAGAATTGTAAATATGGCCATGTAACAAGGATATTAACCCTTTCGGTGAAACATATCATGTATAGGAAGTCAAGCATGTAACGAGTCAAGCATGTAATAAGTGAATTGCTTAGTTCAATCTTGCATGTCAGTTGGTGCAATGCCACACCGGATCATTCAACTCCCTTGGGCACAAGTACTTTCAGGCTTTACTCGCCTAGGACCAGATCAGGTGCCCCATGTTTTCCAGACATTGAGTATCAGGTGGACCAAAGTCCCATGTAATTTTCAGAACATTTCATTTATAATTATGGGCAATTCAAGTTTCAAGAAAAGATTAAGAACCGTAGTATAGTGCATAATAAGTCATTTCGTTATGGAGGACTCTAGAGGTGGCCACTACAGGCTCAAGAGGTGGCTCCCATTACGTAGCACTTTGCACCATTCCGGCCTCATGAGGTGGCTCCCATAACGTAGCACTTTGCCGTGCATGGCACTTAGCTCCTACACTCCCAAATGGTAGTTTATGGCTAAAGTACAGATCTAGCAAAATTTCGATTTCCAAAGACATGTAGTATGAAGAAAAGGCATGTAGTATGAAGAATGAATGAAGTTTATAAGAGAAGATCAAGGATGATTTAAGGTATCATGTTTAACGACATTAAGGCAATAAAGAGAATGAATTGCTAGTCAAGACGCGATCAACTCTCGCGTAAAATCTTATAAAATAAGTTTAGATCAAGTTTTTCTCAGTTGGGTAATTAGCATAAAATCAAAGAAAACGCGGCCAGGTAAGAGGTGTGACAGTGGGAGGATCCCCTCGTATTCACGAGGTCCTAATTAAGTAACCACATATCAAGTAAAAGCATTTGCCCATGGACCTCTAGCCTTAGACACCGGTTCTTCTTGGTGAACTTGCTAGCTACACGATTTTTCGGAGACATGAAAATACGTAAATCGAATGAAAATCATTCTTGTATATTCTAACATATTCATTTGTGAAAGAATTTCAATGAAGGAAAAGACATTGAAAAAAGATGTCAAGCTTCCAATTGCATAAGAAGTTGAAAGGAGATGTCAAGCTTTCAGATAGAGCTTAGATAAAAGAGATAGGGTCAATCATGTATAGGAATTGTACGAAAATTAGAGCATAGTTGTTTGAACAATTAACGATAGCTTTACGAGTTCATTTACCTAGTCATTTCTTTGTTAATAGTATTCTTAAGGCAAGAACATGATTTTAAAATTCAAATTTTAAGTTTTAAAATAATGCACATAGACGAGGTAAATCGGGCATGGTTACCGTATTCAAATCATGGTCCATATGTGATCCATGTTATTGAAACATGTTATGATAATGAAAACTCCCAATTTTGAACTTTCAATCTTAAAATAAGTCACAAATACATGATCATGAAAAATTTACATATAATCAAAATACTCATGCAAAGAAACATATATATATGGAGATCTAATTAAGTTTTCGCCTGAGAGAAAACCTACCTAGTTGAAGATCAAAGAAGAAGAAGTTTAAGAACGAAGAACGTTTTCGAACACTCCTCCAACTTCGAGCTTTCTCCCTCTCTCCAACTAGCAATTCCTCTTAATAGATTTGTGGTTTGAGTAGGAAGAGCCCAGCCCTATTTATAGGCCAAAATCCCCCACCTAATTTCCCTATTCTACCAACCTTATTACTATTACACCAACCTTGTTACTGTTACACCAACTTCGTTACTATTACACCAACTTAATTCTAACATGTGAATGACATAATTAATGACCTCATTTATTCAATGATGTAAGAATGACATCATCCATTAATTAGGATTAGATTTAAGCTAATAATCCTCTCTTAAATCGGATGCTATAGTACTGCTACAGTACCGGCGTCTTCGCCTTCTCAGAATCATGTCGTGAATCTCGTCGTTCGTGTTAACAAGTGGGATAGTGTTCATGTTTATGTAATCTATGACAAAAAAATATTCATAATTTATTTTATTTTCATCTTTCAGTATTTCTTTGTGTATATAAATGCATATAAAAATTTCGAGTTGCTACATCCTCAACCACTTAAAAAGAATTTGGTCCTCCAAATTCACAGGATTCATTACAAAATAAGAGAAGTTCTAACAATACTAACCTGAAAATAATTCTGGATACTTCTTCTTAATCGCATCCTACAATTCCCAAGTGGCTTCCTCTTGTCCACGATGGCTCCATTGGATTTTAACCATTCGTATTGCTCTATTCCTTAGTTGATGTAATTTTTGGTCTAGTATCTTGATGGGTTTCTCTTCATAAGTTAAATCCTTTTCCAGTACTAGATCATCATGTTGGATCACATGTGAAGGATTATAGACATACCTCCTCAGCATTGACACATGAAAAACATCATGCACTCCTGCCAACTTTGGGGGTAAAGTCAGTCTGTATGCTACTTCTCCAACTCTATCAAGAATCTCAAAAGGATAAATAAATCTCGGACTTAACTTTCCTTTGACTCCGAATCTTTGGATTCCTCGAGTAGGTGATACCTTCAAGAAGACATGGTCGCCGATTTGAAATTTTAAATCTCTTCTTCTATTATCAACATAACTCTTTTGTCGAGATTGGATAATTTTTAGTCGGTCCCTAATCATCTAGATATTTCTAGTAGTATCTTGAATCATGTCAGGACCTACTAACTGCTTCTCGCCAATCTCATCCCAACATATGGGCGATCTACAACTTCTACCATATAAAGCTTCAAAAGGTGCCATTTGAATACTTGATTGGTAGCTATTATTGTAGGAGAACTCAATCAATGGTAAATGTCCATGCCAAGTATCACCAAAATCTATCATGCATGCTCTAAACATATCCTCTATGATTTGATTAGTTCTTTCTGTCTGACCATCTGTCTGAGGGTGAAAAACTGTACTAAAATTTAATCTCGTTCCCAGTAAAGATTCCAATCCCTTCCAAAAGTGAGAAGAAAATTTAAGATCTCTATCAGAAATTATAGATGAAGGAATACCATGTAATCTTACCACTTCCTTGATATATAAAGCTGCCAGTATATTTATCGTCCACTTACTTTTGATGGGTAGGAAGTGAGCAGACTTGGTTAATCGGTCTACTATTACCCATATTCCATCAAGTCATCCTCTAGTTTTGGGCAATCCCATAATGAAATCCATACCAATGCTTTCCCATTTCCACTCCGATATTTCCAGAGGTTTCAATTTACCAGCAGGTCTAAGATGTTCTGCCTTTACTTGTTGACATGTCAAGTAACGGCTCACAAACTCAGCCACTTCTCTTTTCATATTTGGCCACCAAAAATTTCTTTTCAAATCTTGGTACATTTTAGTGGCTCCGGGATGAATAGTATACCTGGATTGGTGCACTTCTTCCATTATCTTCTTCTTGATTTTGTTACTATCAGCCACACAAGTTCTTCCTTGAAATAATAATCTCCCATCATTCGCTAGTTGAAAATCAGGCCTTTGACTCAAATTTCCAGAAATTTCAACTAATAAAGGATCGTTACCTTGTTGCTCTTTTATTTCAGAGAACATTTCAGGCTGTACCCTTATACTAGCAACCAAGACTCGTTCCTCCTTTGGTTCCACATTTACGTTTGATCTTGTAAATTACTCCAGCAAGCGCCATTCATTAATCATCAAACTTGATAATAGATCCCTCGGCTTTTTACTAAGAGCATCAGCCAGAACATTACCTTTTCCAGGATGGTATTGAATAGAAAAGTCAAAATCTTTCAAATATTCTAACCATCTTCTTTGTCTCATGTTGAGCTCCTTCTGAGAAAATAGATATTTTAAACTCTTATGGTCAGAATAGATAATGAATTGCTCACCATATAAATAATGCCTCCATATCTTTAGAGCAAAGACTACTACGGCTAATTCTAGACCATGCACAGGGTAATTAACTTCGTGGGTCTTCAGTTGCCTAGATGCATAGGCTATCACATTGCCTTATTGCATTAATACACAACCTGTTGAGTATATCCAGGTGATTTTGATGATAACAAAACCCAGGTTATATGTTTTCTCACGCACTATGTTTCAACAATCAAGTTCGAATTTAATACGCATTCAAAGCCTACTTCACCATGTACTATGCTTAATTGTTTGAACCCTTCCAAATGCATAAATCCATCTTGATACATAAACCACCCAGGCTAAGCTAAACCCACTCACCTTGATTGGAACAAGGTAGCCATAAACTGATTCGTTCATGTATTATATTGCATTGGCTAACATCCTTAATTTTTACAGGAATCCCAGCCAGTGGTCGACCGCCAGCCAGGAGCGGTCGACCGATTTTTCCAACAACGAGTGGGCATTTTCGGTAAAATTCCGATCGACCACCAGATTCGAAAAGCCCCTATTTTTGACCTTTTGTTCTCAACGTGAGAAGTCTATCTTCTAGGAGTTGTTTAATCCCAAAGCCACCAATCTTCCCATGATTTGTGGATCTGGTTCCTGGCTTGTCTCTTGACCATTTAAGAGTTATAAAAACATCTCCTTGAGGCTTGTAACCCTAATCAATCCAAGGAGGCTAAGGGAGGCTATCAAGGGCAGATTCAAGTGTTGGTACTGTAGCCGTGAACAGTGCTCCGGGAAGGAAGATTTTCATCCATCCTCAAGTGATTCAAGCCACATCTAGAGCTGATCAACCTAAGCCAAGTGAAGATCAAGCTGCATGCAAAACCTTCTTCATCAACTAAGGGGCAGCTTGAATCTGAAGTTTTCTCTTTGTGTCTTCCATTCAATTTTTGTTTCAGATTCAAGTGTGTGTTCTTTTAACTTCTGAATATCTGTGTGTGTGTGGATCTTCGCAGATCCGTGTGTGTGTGTATGTCTAGTTCTTCACTCTTCTTTGTGATTTAGTGCTTGTGCACCTTCGTGGGAGTTCTGAACTCACACGAGTGTGTGTTTGTGTGCTTTGATCTTGTAACCTTCTACAAGATAGTGTGTGAATCCTCATAGTCGGTGAGGGGTGGACGTAGGTTGCAGTTGTTGCATCCGAACCACCTAAAAATTATGGTCTTTTGTGTGGTTTGCTCCTTATCTTATACCTCAATTCTGCTCTAGCTCTTTTGCATATTGTATCATCATCTAGTTTTCGTGTTTAAGATCTAGCTTTATTAACCTTTTTACGGGAGATCTCTAGTATATCAAAAGGTAGTTTCTGATCGATAAGGTTAGTCGTGTCGGGAGGAAAATACTTTGCGTGAGAGAATCTTCGGATTCTTGGACTCTGCCTGGTACCAAAGAACTACTGTAGGGGCTGACTTAGCCAAATTCTTTTTGTAATCCACCAGATCTGTACTTGTTTGTTGCTTGATCTTAATTTGTGTTTTAAATCGGGTAAGAGATTTTAAAATCTGTAATCACCCAATTCACCCCCCCTCTTGGGTGTCATTGATCGCGGAACTTCACAACCTAGGCCAATTCTTGAAGCATCATCATATACCTTGAATCATCCTCCTGCAATAGGCATAGTAAGAACAGGTACAGTTGTCAAGCGCTCCTTTAGAGTTTGAAAACTCTTCTCACATTCCTCAGCCCATACATAAGAATTTTCATTTCTTGTTAGTCTAGTCAATGGCACGATAATTTTAGAGAAGTCTTTGATGAATCTCCTATAGTAACCGGCCAATCCTATAAAACATTGGATTTCGGTCACATTTGTAGGCCTTTCCCAATTATTGACAGCTTCTACCTTTAAAGGGTCAACAGAAATACCTTCTTTAGAGATCACATGACCGAGAAATGAAACTTCTTCTAACCAGAACTCACATTTGCTCAATTTAGCATATAATTGATTCTCTTTTAATATCTACAAGGCAATCCTCAAATGTGCTTTATGTTTTTCCTTGGTTTTGGAGTAGATCAATATATCATCAATAAATACCACCACAAATTGATCTAAATAAGGTCAAAACACACTATTCATGAGTTGCATAAAGGTTGAAGGTGCATTAGTCAGCCCAAAAGGTATGACAAAAAATTCATAGTGTCCATATCTACTCTTCAATGATGTCTTATAAATATCTTCTTCCTTGATTCTCAGTTGATGATAACCCGACCTAAGGTCAATTTAAGAGAAATAATGAGCTCTAGAGATTTGATCAAATAGTTCATCAATTCTTGACAGAGGATATTTATTCTTGATAGACAATTGGTTCAACTGCCTATAATCAATGCATAGCCGCATAGATCCATCCTTCTTCTTCACAAAAAGAGCAGGTGTTCCCCAAGGTGACATACTAGGTCTGATGAATCCATTCTCTAATAATTCCATCAGTTGCTCTTTTAGTTCCTTCAGCTCAGTAGGTGACATTCTATAAGGAGTTTTGGATATAGGGGCTACTCCGGGTATCAAATCGATTGAGAATGAAACTTCTCTCTCAGGTGGTATGCCAAGTAATTCCTCAGGAAATACATCAAGATATTCCCTAACAATAGATATTTCTTTGAGAATGGGTTTCTTGGGTTCGGTTATAAGGACAGAAGCCAAAAATATAACACATCCTTTCTTCATCATTTTTCGAGCTTGAAGGACAGAGATGAGAAGAGGGTGTCTAGGATGGCTATTTCTAGAGAAAGATAGTTCAGGATATCTTGCTTCACCAAAGGTTACTCTTCCTTGCCTACAATCCACCTTAGCATTATACTTGGCCAACCAGTTAGCACCTAAGATTACATCATAACCCTCCATGTTCATGTATATCAAATTAGTGGCGAAGTTATGACCACTAATCAACACTTTACTAGTGGAAAAATAATGTTTAAGCTCAGTGCTTGCTCCTAAAGGTGTGGAAATAACACGTTTAGTTTTCAAAGGAACATGTTTTTCATGTAAGGTGGTAGCAAAATTTTGGGATATGAATGAATGGGCAGCTCAAGTATCAAATAGAACAAAAACAGTTCTAGAATTGATGGTGAGAGTCCCTTCCACCACTCCTCCTTCTTCAGTAGGTGTAGGTTCTATCAGAGCTTGGAGTCTTCCTTGACGCCTTGGTCCTTCTTGAGTTTTCTTCTCCGATGGAGATTCCTTCATAAGGAGACAATCGGAAATGCGATGATCCCCACTTCCACAGTGCAAGCATGCTCCCTTCTTTCTCCAGCACTCTTCAGTCTTATGGCCAACCTTGTCACTATACTTGCAGATATCTTTTGAAGATATATAAGGGTTGGCTTGCCTATTTCCGTCTCGAGGCTTTTTATCTTGTTGATGGCTTCTTCCTTCATTTGGCCTCTTCTTTCCAAATGTGGGTTTAAAGTTTCCGGCGCCAACAACTTGTTCTTTCACAACTTTTCCCTTGATTCTATCCGCCATCTCCATGGCATCTTCTAGCAGTTGGGCCTTCCGGACCATCTCGGCATATGTTTGGATGTCCATAGGCACCAGTTGGGGAATGTATTGGAGGCTTAGCCCATTCATGAATCGATTGGCCTTCATTCTCTATGTATTAATGAGGTGTGGAGCATAATGGGCCAGTCAAGAAAACTGGGCCTCGTATTCAGCTACAGAGAGACTTTTTTGTTTAAGGGTGTCAAATTCTGCTGCCTTCTTTTCTTTGACTCTCTCCGAGAAATACTTGCCGTCAAAATATTCTAGAAATTCCTTCCAAGTGATATGGGGATAAGGCAAGGTCACCTCCATGGATTCCTACAAAGCTCTTGCATCCCTTTCCAGTTGGAAAGTTACAAGCAAAACTCTATCTTGATCCGAGCATTGCATGACTCGAAATATTCTTTCTATCTCCTTGACCCAATGTTTGGTTTCATCCGGGTCAGTGGAACCATTGAACCTCGGGGGATTCATGTTCCTAAAGTTGTAGTGCAGGTCTCCCGCACCATGGACATTAACTCCTCCTTGAGCCACTTGTTGTAGGGCTTGAGTTAGTCCTTGGACGGTCCTTTGCTTTTCTCTCCATTGAGCACGCTCAGCGGCCATTTTCAACAGCTAAGAATTTCTGCAAAACAAGCTATGGGGATTAAATGTATTGTCTCTACATATCTTAATATGTAATGCCTTGGACTTTTTATAAATTATTTCTGATATATTTAGGAATTTTTTAAAAATTTTCAAAGGCCCAAATGAATTAATAAATGAATTATGGCTTAAACAAGTCATTATTAAAGCCCAATTATGATGAACAAATAACCTAGCCTATTTAAATAAAGCCCAAAGGATTTAAGGACCAAGCCCATTAAGTTTGGCCCATATTCTAGAAGATTAATTAACTTATTCACGAAATATAGAGATAAATACCAATGGATTAGATAATTAAGTGGATAATAAAATAAAAGAGTTTGAATTTAATTCAAATTCCGCGCCAAGGATCTATAGCGGTCTATCGTGAAATCCCTACATAACAGTAAGCGGCCCATTAATCGATCACTAATTCCTGTCAGTTCTGTGAGTTGGAAAAAGTACAAAAAGATTGGATTTTTAAGGTTCTATCTCCTAGGGATCGAGATGGGAGGACTAGTAAACATCTTAAGGACTCTCAGAAGTCGACTTAAGGTTTAATAAGGACTCTAGGATCGTTCTAATCCTCATATCTTAGCCAAACCCTATAAATAGACCCTACATTTGACCTGCACGACCCTTACATTTGGCTCGCGTGGAATCAATGTAAGGAGACATTATTTTGGGTAAGTTCTTTAGAAGTTTTTATTCCCAAAACATAGGACGAACATCCCTCAAATTTTAGTGCTAGGAGATGAAGCACACAGGGAGTTAAAGGTGCTCAAGTTGCTGGTTCCACATTAGCAACCCAGGAAACTGAGCAAAAGACCGGTGAAGATCAAGGGATTAGGGAACCAAATCGAGGTAATTAGCATTAGTGCCTTTAAAACTTTTGTTCCCCCAAATATCTTCTTCTTACCCTCCAAATTTCACGTCCATAGGTCATGAGAGTAAGGAGTTAGAGCAGCGTGAAGTTACTGATCTACCATAGGAAGTGTAGAATTAGGATTGACTTCTAGTCCAAAATTCCAAGCCTAAAGGCCTTAACAGAGGTAGGTCATCTCATGAACAGCTAAAATCTCATTCTAGGGATAAAAGTCCTCTTGTTACACTTGATTGCATGTACTATAGACCAAGAATTTCATGTTCATGCAACTAGTATACATCCATGCATATTCTTAACCCTAAATAGGTTAAGAGGAACTTTCTTGTTGATTCACAGAAAGCCCATGCATATTGTTAGCTTAACCTTCGTTCTATCATGATAGAAAAGTTTATATATGTTGATTTCCAGACATGATGTGTTTAAACATTAGTTCTTCTTATTTAGTTTACTATCAGATGTGCTCTAGCGACCTAATCTTTGACCGCCAACCTTGTGCAGCGGCCCTACGATAAATTGCTAGACACTCTGTAAACGTGATTTTTATGAAATCTCTGGCGGACCAGAAATAGACCGTTAAAATACTTCTGGCAGCCTTACGATAAACCGCCAAATTCCTGTAACGGCTCTATAATAGACAGTCAATGTTCTATTTTCTATCAACCCGAGATAGATTTAAGAGCAGCCCATTTAACTTACAAATAAGCCTAGCTAACTATGTTCTAACATGTTTTAATGCTATTTACTACTCTGAGTTTTTTATTTTTTGATTCATAACAGTGATTTCATGTTCTTTATGGTACTTAGGAATTATTTTAAGCATATGATAATTTCATGCCCAAAAACCATATAATCTTATATTACATTATGGTTTAAACGCTACGTTGGTTTATCACCGTACACATTCTCTTCTTATCTCAGAGTCATTTCTGTAAGTTCATGTCATATGTCCCGGTATATGACCATTAGTTACACTTTTGCACATTAGGAACACAATCTTGGACTTGATAACCTCTCCTTTTGATATTCCTTCCAATGGACTAGGAAATCTTATTTTAAGGCCTCCATAATTCTCCGCGAGCTTGGGATTCCCACTAGGACGCCGAGTTGGTTGTACCATTCAACCCCAAATTATGTAAAAAGCACTACCGATGTTTTTCTAAAATTCTGTAAATTAACGGTTCAATACTCGACCGCTAAGGTCCATTAACGGTCCAGTATCTGACTACCAAATTCGCTGAGTCCAAACTGATTTCTTTCTGGATTTAGCCCACTCTAGCGGCCCAATATCAGACCGCCATATCAATATAGCGGCCTAGTTATAGACCGCTAAGTTTCTTGAAAAACTGTTAACCCGAGGTTTGACCCAAGGGTTAATATTCTTATGATCCTAGATTAACTAATGATAGTCTAGGACTTGTAACCTTATTAAAAGAAATCTAAAATAAAGTATGAAAGATAAAGAATATACCGTTATGCTGTCGAATTTTCTCCAAGGCATAACTTAGTTATTAATTCATTTCTTGAACTCATAAAACTATATTTGGTACATTCTTATTATTGACGTTGAGTCTTGAACATTTATTGAACTTATTACATGCATGGCCAACTCTATTTCTATATACGTGGAAGTAGCTTGATTTATATTTGAAGATGCGGTTCAAGCAATGATTGTGTTCAAGGGCTCTATGCTAGTCCCCTTTGCTGATTGTCGGAAACATACTATTATAAACCATGGGGTATGATGCTATTGGCGTCGCATTGCGCTGGGAGTACTTTCTTTATAAATAAGTGAAATTATCCACGGCTCGTGAAGTGAAAATATCCACAGAAATTCACGAAGTACTTGTTACTAAGTGAAGAGTACATTCTTGCTTGACTTGCTAGCACATTCTCGTTACATTATTGTTCATGAAAGGCCATAATTACATTCTTGCTTGATCATGCTTGCTCAATCATATCTTAACCTGATCATGTCTTGTTACTTTGGTTTATTCATGTGATTTACCGCATTTGCATAATTTTACCTTATTCTTTAGAGCCAACATGTTAATCACTTTAATATTGCCTTCATGTTGATGTGAAGATACCTACTGGGCAAGTGTGCTCGTTACCCATTTTCCAATCTTTTCAGGACATGCAAGTAGTTCGGATTCGGATTCGAGTTATTCAAGTGATAGGTCCGAGAGCGAATGAAAGTCACATAAGATTGAGAGAAGACTTAGGAAGTCAACAATGTCTAGATCGAGTTCATGTAATTTTCTCTTTATTGAGTAAAATAGATTTAAGAAAGTTGAATAGTTGATGTACTCGAATCATTCTTATTATTATTAAAAGTGAAAGTTTGAGTAATTTATGAGCAATTACTTTGTGTGATTGTTATTGCGCTCTGGTTATTCTTGCTTGTAAGAGGCTTACCATGCAGGCTGTTCACATTTCCCGAAATTATCTTTCGCTGTATTAATAGCTCGGGGTGTGACATAATATCTAGCCAAAGTCTCTACCCACTCACACGGGTCAAGTATAGCTATCCATTGTCCTATAGTGTGAAGAACTTAGGGTTTTCAATAACTAAGTCTTGATGTCGTAGACTCTTTTTGACCATAGGTTCTGATACCAACTAAACTGTCACGCCCCAAACAAGGCAAAATTATCAAAGCATGAATAGTTATACGAGCAAGTCGATCAAGAGACTTAGATGATGAGTATGAATAACAAATGGACAAAATCACATCTTTATTTCATAATATGACATTTTCAACAAATATCCTTCAAGGACTTACAATACTATTCAAACTCGATACATTCATTTATAAGTAGACAGACTGGGAAAAGGAATTTTTTAAAACTCTCATCACTCCAGCCCATTCCCGTCATCTTCAAGACTTCCTAAAAATTAACAACAATACACAGGGTGAGCTAGAAAGCTCAGTAGGACTTACATCTCTTTACCAGGTCACTTTAAGTAATTAACATTTTGGATCATCTATATGCTCTCGAATAAAATAAGTAATAAAACCAATGACAAATAGGGAACAAGATCAGGAAGTCAAGAATTTGAGGAATAAATATGGTAGAACTCATGTGTAAGCATGAAGATCAATAACAAGTATAGAAATGTAAATATGGCCATGTAACAAGGATATTAACCCTTCCGGTCAAACATATCATGTATAGAAAGTCAACCATGTAACGAGTCAAGTATGTAATAAGTGAATTGCCTAGTTCAATCTTGCATGCCAGTTAGTGCAATACCACACCTAATCATTCAACTCCCTCGGGCACAAGTACTTTCAGGCTTTACGTGCCTAGAACCAGATCAGGTCCCCCATGTTTGCCAGGAATTGAGTATCAGGTGGACCAAAGTCTCATATAATTTCTAGAACAATTCATTTATAATTATGGCCAATTCGAGTTTCAAGAAAATCTTAAGAAGCGTAGTATAGCGCATAACTAGTCATTTAGTTATGGCGGACTCTAGAGGTGGCCCCTACAGGCTCAAGAGGTGACTCCCATTATGTAGCACTTTACGTCATTCCAGCCTCAAGAGGTGGCTCCCATAACGTAGGACTTTGCCCTACATGACACTTAGCTCCTACACTCCCAAATGGTAGTTTATGGCTAAAGTACAGATCTAGCAAAATTTCCATTTCCAAAGATATGTAGTATGAAGAAAAGGCATGTAGTAGGAAGAATGAATGAAGTTTATAAGAGAAGTTCAAGGATGATTTAAGGCATCATGTTTAACGACATTAAGGCAATAAAGAGAATGAATTGCCAGTCAAGGCGCGATCAAGTCTCGCGTAAAATCTTGTAAAATAAGTTTAGATCAAGTTTTTTTCAGTCGGGTAATTAGCAGAAAACCAAAGAAAATGCGGCTAGGTAATATGTGGGGCAGTGGGAGGCTCCCCTCGTATTCACGAGGTCCTAATTAAGTAACCACTTATCCACTTAAAGCATTTGTCCATGGACCTCTAGCCTTAGACACCGGTTCTTCTTGGTGAACTTGCTAGCTACACGATTTTTCGGAGACACGAAAACACGTAAATCGAATGGAAATCATTTTTGTATATTCTAACATATTCATTTGTGAAAGAATTTCAATGAAGGAAAAGATATTGAAAAAAGATGTCAAGCTTCCAATTACATAAGAAGTTGAAAGGAGATGTCAAGCTTTCAGAGAGCTTAGATAAACGAGATAGGGTCAATCATGTATAGGAATTGTACGAAAATTAGAGCATAGTTATTGAACAATTAATGATAGCTTTACGAGTTCATTCACCTAGTCATTTCTTTGTTAATAGTATTCTTAAGGCAAGAACATGATTTTAAAATTCAAATTTTATGTTTTGAAATAACGCACATAGACGAGGTAAATTGGGCATGGTTACCGTATTCAAATCATGGTCCATATGTGATCCACGTTATTGAAACACGTTATGATAATGAAAACTACCATTTTTGAACTTTAAATCTCAAAATAAGCCATAAATACATGATCATGAAAAATTTACATAGAATCAAAATACTCATGCAAAGAAACATATATGGAGATCTAATTAAGTTTTCGCCTGAGAGAAAACCTACCTAGTTGAAGATCAAAGAAGAAGAAGTTTAAGAACGAAGAACGTTTTCGAACACTCCTCCAATTTTGAGCTTTCTCCCTCTCTCCAACCAGCAATTCCTCTCAATAGATTTGTACTTTGAGTAGGAAGAGCCCAGTCCTATTTATAGGCCAAAATCCCCCACCTAATTTCCCTATTCTACCAACCTTGTTACTATTACACCAACCTTGTTACTATTACACCAACTTAATTCTAACATGTGAATGCCATAATCAATGATCTCATTTATTCAATGATGTAAGAATGACCTCATCCATTAATTAGGATTAGATTAAAGCTAATAATTCTCTCTTAAATCGGATGCTATAGTACTGCTACAGTACCGACGTCTTCGCCTTCTCAGAATCATGCTGTGAATCTCATCGTTCGTGTTAACAAGTGGGATAGTGTTTATGTTTATGTAATCTATGATGAAAAAATATTCATAATTTATATTATTTTCATCTTTCATTATTTCTTTTTGCATATAAATGCATATAAAAATTTTGAGTTGCTACAATGTGAGCGGCCGTCTGTCTGTTTTTAAAGTAGAAGTCATAGCAGCCCATGGCTCTTCATCATTTTCATCACATTTCTCCTTGGCCGTCCCCTTGTAGCCAAGGCCGCCACGGGGAATAAGCTTGCAAACTTTCATGGGCTTCACTCTGCCTTGGAGATTGATACCCAAGCATTTGCCAGATCTGTACCCCATTCTTATCATGATATTCCAACCTAGGGTATTCACCATATTCTTCTTTTTCTTCCCCTTGGAAGGTAAGGGTGATGTTGGTGCGGATAAAGAAGATGAAATTGGTGGCCTTAACAAGTCATGCCGCAGATCGGCAAGATCCAACACTGATAACAAGGGCCTGTTAGCCGGCCATATAGAGGGTACCGAGCTTGCAGAGTGTATATCAACTGACGGCAGAATATGCATACTAGTGACTTTGAAGATGCGCCCTTTATGTGGGAACTTTATACATTGATGGTTTGTAGAGGGCATGTCATCAAGCTCTTGAATATACGGATGGCCCAAAATACCATTAAAAGTCGGATCCATGTCTAAAATGTAAAAATCTGCTGTAATTGACACAGGACCCAGCCCAACTTTCAAAGTAATAATATCCAGAGGTGACTTCCTGGTGTTATCATAAGCTGTGACTGTAATGGTTGACGGTCGGATCTCACCGTCTAGAATGCCGCACATTTTTAAAGTGTTGGGAGGCAGCACATTGATGGATGCTCCAGTATCTATAAAACATTGTTTAACGGCCACCCTATGAATATCAATGGTGATGCACAAAGGATACTTCTGGTCGGCTTTGGTGCTAATTCATGCTCCTAGAAAGACAATACCCGGTTGGTCACCTGCCGGAGTTAAGACTGAAGTGATCTACTCAGCTGGGATGTGTTCATTGACCATCACCTTTTGTAGATACTGCTTTAAAGCTTGTTGGTGCATGGTAGATCTCTTAATCAATTCCAGAATCAAAATCCTTGCCGGGGTTTTTGTCCAAATATTTTAACAGATCATATTGGGTGCCCGGTATAGATTCTTGTTCTTGCTCTTGTTCCTCATGCCCCTGTGCGGGCTCTTGCTCCCATTGTGGAAACACACGGTGGAATATCCGTCCACTACGGAGCACCATAGTTTGCGACGATCGTGCCTCTGTCGGGCTGTGGGTAGGCGAAGGATTGATGGATGTAGAAGGGATATCAGGGTTAACCGGTGGTGGAGGTGGTGCAACCGAAGGGGAATCCCTTATGAGGGGCTTTGTCGGTCGAAGGTTAGTGGGAGCTGGAGAGGTAAGAACGGGAGCGGGGTTAGAAGAGATAGGTGATGTTTGGGTGGTTGGAGGCGGTGTAGGCCGGACAAGGAGGGACCTAGATGGAAGTGAAGGATTTGCGATCGGTGCGGGTTGGAGTGAGATAGTCCTTGTCGGGGTAGGGTTAATGGTAGCAGTAGTAGGAACGGGTGCTGGTGAGGGGCAGATGAGGAGTGGCCTAGATGGAAAAGGATTTACGGAAGGAGGAGGGGTTTGTTGTGGTGTGGGAGATCGTGAGGGTGAATAAGGAGAGGCCTAGCCAGCAAGGGGTTGGTGATAGTGGAGGGAACTTGGTTGGTGGTGCGCAGGAGGGGACATGAAGGTTTAGGGAAATGTGTTGGTTGTGAAGTTATTCGGAGTAGACGTGGTGATGGGAATCAACACCGGGCACTAAATTTTTATTTTGCATATGTGTCCTTTTGTTTGTATTTATACCCTTGGCTAATTGGGTTTGCAATTTTAAGGCATTGTAAGCCAAAGGGTTAGTCTTTAAAGTCTTTGGGTTTCTATGTAAATTACCAGTGGGTCCAGCAGGGTCCCCCACCCTCTTTCCCATTGGTCCACCAAGGTTTTAGGGCCCATGTGGGGCTAGTTCAAAGTCCAAGATTAGACTTGGACCAAGGGGGAACAAGGTGGAAGAAAATTCAAACTTGGACCAAGCAAAGTCCAAGATGCTTCCCCCATATAATATAGTTTATTCCATGTTGTATTTTTATTTAATTTGGTCATTTGACCACATGGGGGAAGAAAATGCAATCCCTAGTTTATCTCTCCTCTCTCTCCCACAAAATTCCCAACCCCCTACCCCTTGCCATTCTCTATATAAGAGTATGTATAATGTCATTAGAGATTTTAATGAAGAATTAAGTATTTTTGCTAAGAGCAAGCCCAAGGGCACCCCTTTCTCTCTCCCACCCCCCTTGCAGATGGAGTTCTACGAATTTCTTGAGGTGTGAAGCCTCCTCCCCTCCACCTCTCTGAGTGAGAAGCTCAGCCCCGCCACTGCCGCCGCCGTCGCACCACCACCGCCACCGCGTCGAAGTTCTATCTACATCAAGACAAAAGGTTGAAGCTTGAATTTTATCTCCAAATCAAGAGATCTGATCGAGCTGCAATTTTCTGTGTTCGTTCTTCTTGTTATCCCCAGTCTCCAATTTAAATTTTGTGTCAATCAGAGGTCATTTGATATTTTTCCTCGATTTTTAGTTCCACCCCTGACAGTCTGCCAGTTTACAGATCTGCAGGATAGGAGTTTGTTCTTTTATTTTTACCTCCCCCTTATACATCTCCTACAATCCCTAAAAAATTCATACATGTCCCTTACATACCCCCCCTTCCACCATAATGTTTCTGGAGTCTAGATCTAATATTTTCCTTTCGGTCAAAATTCATTTTCAAGAAAAACTCAGTCTGTCCTGTGTGTCTATCAGTCCGAGCCAGCAGAAACCTTTGAAGGACAGTCATTTTCATTTTCAGTCCATTCACTTGATGGGTCTGAAAAATTTATATGTTGTAGCCCTCTGAGTCCTCTATCCATCGATACCAATTTTGCGTCGATCCGACATCGAATCTGGCCGCAGAAATTCTTCTCGTGGAGGCGCGTAGTTCAGATCCGAGGACAGGCCAGCAACTCAGTCCGAGAATTAATTCCTCAGAAAATACGTCGGCTCACCTTCGGTGACCGCCGCTCCTGGAGATGGATCGGCAACCTTCCAGCAGCACCCCAGCAAGCCGCCGTAGCAAGGAGTCGACTAGAAGCCGCCGTCCCAATTGCTGAGCTCCCTTGCAGTACCGAGTTGGTACAGTACCGAGTCAGAACCGAGTCGGATCAGCAGCCCGTCTCCGGCCCTAATTGCTGCCTGTCAACCCGAGTTCGCTACTCCCGGACCCAATATTGTAGCCCTTTACCTCCCTACGTGGAGTGGGTGATAAATTCATTTTTGTAATTATTGTAATATCTGTACATGGGGAGTACGAGTTCGGCCGGGGTCGTCTTCCCCATGCTCGACGCGTGGAGGTATCGTGTCCGCTCCTCTCTTCTCATTTTGCTCAGTTCGTATATTTCTATATGCCACTGCTTGAGCGTTAGAATACCTAGCTCGTTCCAAATTTTATCACTACTGCGAGAGTGAGTGAGAGCGTGACCCGTCCCGTGACTCGACCCGAGCACGGAAGAGCCGAGTACCCTTGACTCATTGTCGGTTCCTCAACCGTGCAGATCCCGTGTTTCCCTCACATAGGGACGTCCGTGAGCTAGAGTCCCAAGTTCGCATCCCGTGCCGCATCAAATTGGTACCAGAGCGGAAGGTTGAGTCTAGGGTAGTATTTGCTTAAAATAAAAAAAAAGAGTCATCTAGAGAGTGTCTAAGTCTAAGTGTGTCATTTACATTCCTTTATTCGATATATAAAAATGTGTTGCCCGAACGTTAGGTTACGCCTATCGGGAAGGTGATTCACTCGTGTGAGAGGATCTTTGGATCCCAGAACTCCGCCAAGTACCGGTATGGGTTGAGTCTAGGTTTGTAGTCGAGTCCGCATTTTACCCTTTTCCCCATTTAGAGTCATGTCTAGGTGCTTGCATTAGTCTTGCATAAAAGTTTTTGCATAAAATTTTTTTTAAAAAGTTTTCCAATGCATGCCCACTCCTAGGGGAACCAATTCCCATCTTATGTGCAACTATGGCCAACCCATGCACCCCGAGTAGACCCGTACAAGGTAATAAGTCTGTGTTTGAGTACATTCGGGACTATAATTAGTACTGGTTGGAATATGGAGTTGGAGAGGAGAGCACCATGACCGCCTTTCAGTTCTGGAGAGGTTTGCGGCTTCACTTCCAGTTTGAATATCTTTGCCGTGATGCATTCACTCTGGTGCAGTCTTATCTGGTCGCTCTAGAGGTTGAGCCTTTCGAGGCAAAGTTTGATGACGCCCTTCGATGAGCATCTACCTCTTAGCCGAGTCCCGAACCGGTCGGACAGCCTACCCCACGGCCTCCACCACCCCAGTCGGGGAACCCTTCCCCTAGAGCTCCGTTGCCACCCACGTCCGATCATCATCCGGAGCCACTTCATTTGGAGTTACCGCCTTTGGAGCCACCCGTGTTTCTAACGGGAAAGCTTTTCATCGTCGAGCCACTACTTAGTTGGCTCAAGATAGGCTTGGTCCATAGAGCATCATGCTATCCATCCATGGACCCCACACTACCTTTAGTCCTAGTCAACTCATTCCATACCACATTCCGGTCTAGTCACCATGTGAATACATTGGATGACCTTCTTACGAGATTAGACTGACAGTTGCAGTTGACGCACTTATTGGCCCCAGGCTTCGACCGATCTATAGGTCGTAGCTTCACCCATCACGCTTGGAGGTCCATTACCTTCATTTGCACCATGGGTCATGTCACCACGGAGGTCCTCTTATTACTCCCCATGCCGGCCGAGCCCGACTTCATACCCTTTTGCCCGAGGGAGGAACCTTACTTTCTACTTGAGACCACCGTCCCATTTACCCTACTGCACGAAGGTGACCATTTACACCTTCAAGAACTTTCAACTTGGGACCGTGTCATGAGGGAACCCTTATCGAGGGGTTACTCTTTATTTGATCCATTCGACCCCTTCCCTAGTGAATCTTATGACCCACTTTATCCATTCCACCTTCTTAGGGAAGTCCACTACCACACCCCTTCCCCACGGGCAAGTCCACCCACACTAAGCTAGGGGATCGTTCCACGGTCATCATATAGGGGTAAGAAGAAGGTGCATTCGGCACTCCTAGCCCTCCCAAACCTCCCAAACCCAAAGGGCAGCCGCATGCTAGGGAAAAATTAGGATGTCTAGGAGTCCCCCATTCCGTCAACCACCGATTGCATCTAGTGTATGCATGGCACACATTCGGATGTCCTGGTCCACCATAGCATATGCAAGGGTCTGCATAGTGTTAGATTTGTCTAGGACATAGAGTGTATTTTTTCATTTGTATAGTTTTTTAGGAGTCTACATGCAACGATTCGTGTCAGTCTCATGTCAGCTCGCGATCCCTTTCTAGTGCGAGGCAAGTCGGGTCCATTGCGTACGTTGTAGACTTGCCGGAATTTGGGTTCAACTCTATCTATGTGTCGGATCTAGTCACATATAGGGATTCAACGGTGATTCCTAGTGAGTCATTGAGCCGTCTCCTTTCTTTGAGAGCGACCCCACCCCGGAGTGTCCACCTCTAGCCTCATTCCCACAGCAGCGTGAGCTTATTGAATCTATACGGGATGAGCAGGAGACGATTACTTGGACTAGAGCGTACTCCACGCTTCCAAGTCGGTGACAGATCCGCACGAGCCACATGAACCGCCGCACCCCTTACTCGACGGGCTCAAGTTCTTCCCACCCGGAGAGAATTGATCGGAATCATGATGCGGGACGAAGACGCGACCGGGCTAAGACGTACGACGGACTCGATGTGCGGCCAGCACTAGCACGCTAAGGTAAGCCGGGCGGCTGACTACCGTGGCGTTATTCGGGTGGAGATGTCTCTCAACAGGAACTCTAGCTAGCCCGACGATCGTCCCTTGCGAGGGAAACGTGGGATCGCAGCGGTTAAGGAACCATTGTCGCCTAAGGTGGTGCAGTCCGAGCTCGGTGCTCAACTGGAGCTAAGGAACGGGCACTCTCAACTCACAGTCACGGTGATTTGTAGCTAACTATCGGCCCCAATCTTACAAATGCAGCATGATGGAAAGTATACTAAATCAGCAAATGTGAGTATAGGAACAAGCACGTACCTCCACGACTAGGCGTGGGGAAGAATTCCCGGCCGAATCCAAACACCCCGATACACACAAGTGTTAAGTTTACAATTTCAGAACTTAACGCCCACTCCACGCAGGGAGGTAAAGGGCTACAAACACCAATTTTGGGGTTGCTGGAATCCGGGTTGACGGGCTGCACTCGCAGGAGGCGAGGGAAGCGAGTCGGAGCCGATCCGGGTGAGCCGAATGGAAGCCGACTTGGTTCTGCCCGCGCTGGTCACCCTGCGCAGCGAACTTGCGAAGGCTGGTGCGCCAAGATCCGATGCCCGATCGGAGTTCCGTTTCTTGGAGAACGTCGGCGACAGGACGAAGATCGTCTGCTCTAAAGGGCGCGATCAGATCTTTTCAGATCTGGGCGCAGCAGCAACTTTTCTCAGCTTCTAGTTTTGTGCACACAAAACTGCATAGGAAGACAAATAATTACTGGAAAATTCCTTCCCGATGTCGGAACGAGGCACCGTTTGTGGGAGCTTGTCAGCGACGTCCAGAGGAAGATGTAGACCAAAGTGCTTGCACAGATCTGCAAGGGAGGAGGCGGGGCAGCTTCAGGAAGTCAGCTCTGATGCTGAGTCGGGTCTGCACAGATCAGCTTGCGTGATCCCATGAAAATCGTCTCCACGATCAGCACAGGTCTCGGATCGACACGAGATTGGCGGCAACGCGAAGAGGACTGAAAATAATTTAATCACTCAGGAAATCAGATCTAGAAGGCTTGTGAGGGGATCTGGAGAATTTCAGGATCAAGAAACACCAGATCTGGACAGCAAGCTCGGGCAGATCCGCGCGACATCACGAGATGAATTGTTGCCGGCGATCCAGAGCTCCGATCGACGCGAAACCACCTCTGAAATTTTCCTAACCTGTAGAAGCTTCTCTGAGAATTTTGGTGGAGCTAGATGTGAAGGGTATGGGTAAGATCAAAGGGTGAGTCACACGCCCAAGGTAAATCCCGTCACAGGATTTGGCAGGGCATCACACCCAAGGGGGAAAGAAGAGAATCACTCTCTTAATACAATTTTCTCTCACAAATCTTTCATTAGTTCCACTAATAACACTATACATATGTTTAAATAGAGGTAAGACAAGGGGAGGGGGCTGGAAAAAATGTTGGAGCAAGGGGAGGGAGAGGGGGGTTCGATCCTTTGACAAGGAGAGGGGAGGGGAGACCAAGGGGGGACAATGACTCACCTACCTTTGAAAATCAAAGGGGAGGGGAGACAAGGGAGCTATCTAATGTTAACATTAAGGGAGGGGAGCCACCATTAAGTAGGTGGCTATCTCCCCTTGGACCAAGGCCCCTTCTAGAAGCCCACAACCCACTAGGTTCCTTTCACACTAGCCCGTGGGCTTGGCCCATGTAGAAACCCAATAGTCAAGCCCAACACTATTCTAGCCCATTACAAGACCTTGAGCCCATTAGCCCTTTACACACTATTACAACCCATTAACTGTCCACAAACTCCAAATAGGGCCCAACAAGGCCAAGCAATTATTAAATAAAGGTGAAGGCTCGGCCGATGCATCCACGTCCTCCTTGAGCTATCCGGGTCCCGCCATGTCCTCGTGCACTGGCGTGTATAGTGGCGTGTGTCCGCACCAATTCTCCCCGGGTGGGAGGAACTCGACCCCGTCGAGTAAGAGTCCCGAGGCTTGAACTCTCTGCATGTGATCAAGGCATTGTTCATCGTGGGGCATCCTCGCCAACGCACTATGAGGTGTTGGTAGGCTTCATTCCTGGTGGTGATCACCTGCTCATCCAG
Source organism: Amorphophallus konjac (assembly GCA_022559845.1). NCBI lineage: Eukaryota > Viridiplantae > Streptophyta > Magnoliopsida > Alismatales > Araceae > Amorphophallus > Amorphophallus konjac. Next base: position 339,329,831 of record CM040126.1, on the reverse strand, counting down.
TATAAAATCTATATGCTTGCGTGGAGGCTGGAAGAGGTGGACTCTCGGGTGGTGTGTCACTCACAATAGGAGGAGAAAGCTCAAAAAACTCACGAGGGATCACCGCGGGGTTCCGATATGCTACCAGACCTGAAACATGGAACGTCGAACTGACACCATAGTCGTCCGGTAGTTCAATAACGTACGCATTGGATCCCACTTGTTTCATGACTCAGAAAGGGTGGGTATCGCGGGCCTAGAGTTTCTTTACGGTCCCCGAGGGGAAACCGTTCAAGTATGACCCTGATCATGACGTACTCTCCCTTTTGAACTCACGGGCATGTAGCGTGCATCAGCTAACTCCTTATACGTGCTTGGCTGGCCTTTCATTGGGATGACTTAATGCAAACTCCATGCATGACAGACAAATGTGGAAACAAACAGACTCATACGTGACCTTAGACAAACCTGGACACCCATAAGTAATACTCGCAAAACAATGCAACCCACAGTTGGGGACTCCTAGACATCCTAACATGAACCTACTGACTTCTAAATGGGGATTCAGAGGTTTGGGAGGATCACACCCAAGTGCACATTGCCCTGGGATTGAGTACCCGAGTCGACAGCATGCTCTTTTAATAGCTCCTCAAAGAACTCCTCCTCGAGTTCGGGATCCGCCTCATAGCTGACCGGCACTAGCTCCGGTGTGGGGTCAAGGACTGGAGTGTCCGAGATAGCCAATGATTCCCAAGTGGGACACTTGGCCGCAAAGTGGCCAATCCCACCACACCTATAGCACTGGTCACGTGGGCCTGTGCTAGAAGATGCTCCACCGGTCATTGGCCCCTTTCCCTTGTCTTCTCGACGGGCCGGGGGTGGTGGGAGCTGAGGTCGGGCCGGCAATGCGGACTGCTAGGGATGTGGGGTGGGGAATGGTGCCTGTGGGCGAGGGGGAGTGTCCCTTGGAGGGAGAGGGTGAGGCCTGAGAGCAAAGGGGTCCTGGTGAGGGGGTTTCGGAGGATGAACCATCGGAAATTGACTATAGGAACAAGGCGTGGTACGAAGGTCGAACCCACGCTGATGGATGGCCCCCGGTCACTGGACGGGAGAAAAATCCGACTCAAATTGCTCTAACTTGAGAGCAACCTGATATGCGGCCTCCAGGGTGGTCACATTGTGGCGAAAGAGTTCACACTGAAAGTGGGGCCGCAAACCACGACGGAAGCGGGAAACAGGCATCGTGCTCTCTTCTGAGATGCCACATCGCAAAAAATATTCATCAAACTCTGCGATGTACTTGGACACGGATCGATCCCCTTGGTTGAGATTCTGCCACCTATCAATGAGCCTTTGACGGTATGTGGCTGGAAGATACTTGGTTCTAAGTCTCTCCTTCATCTCATCCCAAGACTCAACCTGGGGTTCTGGATGCTGATATAGCAAGCTCTCCACATTGCACCAATAAGTTTGTGCTTGCCCTAATAGCTTCATTTTAGCAAACTTGACTCTCCGGAGGTCCGTCATGTCGAACCACTCGAAGTACCGGTCCATACCGGCCTCCCAATCGAGATAGACCTTTGGGTCCAAAGTCCCATCAGAAGTGGGAGGGTCTGCTCGCACGGTCCTAAGGACTTTATCGTCCTCTTCATCTCTTGGCTGATGAAAGCCATGACGGCGTCGGTCGTACCCCCCATACGCATTATTGGACGCATAGTCCACTAGACCAAGGTCACGATGTGGTGGTTCGATGGCTTGATGAGGGTCGGGCTGAGGAGGAGGTGCGGGCTGGTTTTGGGTCACGGGAGCGGGCTGGACTTGGGCTATGGGAGTGGGTTGGACTTGGACCACTGCAGGAGGTGGTGCGGGTGGGCCTTGGGATGCTCCAGGAGGGTCCCCGTGTGACATTCTATCTAACCGTCCAACTAGATCTTGGACAGACCTATTAGGGGTCTCCATGCGTCCCTCCATGGCTCTAAGGTGACCATCCATATTATCGGAGAAGTTTCGAAAGGTAGTTTCGGACTGGTCCAACCGAGCCATAATGGCCATCATCGCCTCATGCAAGGAGTGGAAGTCTCCAGAGGCGGCATCCCGTGGGTTAGCCATAGATGCGGGGCGATGGTATTGGGTACCGCGCCGGGTGGCCATGCAAAGACACAAAGGTTGGAATGCACTAACTAGGAACCTAGAATTAAATCGATATCCGATACCTGGCGGAATCCGGGGATCCGAAGATCCTCTCACGCGAGTGAATCACCTCCCTGATAGGCGTAACCTAATGGTCAGGCGACACCTTTTGATATACCGAATATTGGAATGTAATACAACCTTGGACTTAGATGACCCTAGACTTAAACCGACGCTCTGATACCAATTTGATGTGGGACGGATGACTCGACCGGGCTAGGACGTATGACGGACTCGAAGTGCGGCCAGCACTAGCGCACTAAGGTAAGCTAACGGCTGGCTATCGTGGCATTCTCCGGGTGGAGACGTCTCTCAACAGTAACTCTAACTAGCCCGACGATCGTCCCTTGCGAGGGAAACGTGGGATCGCAGTGGTTAATGAACCACTGTCGCCTAGGGCAATGCAGTCCGAGCTCGGTGCTCGACTGGAGCTAAGGAACGGCTCTCACTCACACACAATCACGGTAATTGAAACTAGCTAATGGCCCTAATCTCACAAACGCAGCATAATAGATAGTATACTAAACCAGCAATGTGAGAGAGGAACGAGCACGTACCTCCACGACTAGTGCGTGGGGAAGAAACCCCGGCCGAATCCAAACAACCCTGATACACACAAGTGTTAAGTTTACAATTTCAGAACATAATGCCCACTCCACATAGGGAGGTAAAGGGCTACAAACACCAATTTTGGGGTTGCTGAAATCTGGGTTGACGGGCCGCACTCGCAGGAGGCGAGGGAAGAGAGTCGGAGCCGATCCGGGTGAGCCGAATGGAAGCCGACTTGGTTCTACCCGTGCTGGTCACCCTGCGCAGTGAACTTGCGAGGGCCGGTGCGTCAATATCCGATGCCCGATCGGAGTTTTGTTTCATGGAGAACATCGGTGACAAGACGAAGATCGTCTGCTCCGAAGGTCGTGATCAGATCTTTTCAGATCTGGGCGCAGCAGCAACTTTTCTCAGCTTCTGGTTTTGTGCACACAAAACTGCACAGGAAGATAAATAATTACTGGAAAATTCGTTCCCGATGTCGGAACGAGGCGCCGTTTGTGGGAGCTCGTCAGCGACGTCCAGAGGAAGACACAGAACACAGTGCTTGCATAGATCTGCTAGGGAGGAGGCGGGGCAGCTTCGGGAAGTCGGCACTGATGCTGAGTCGGATCTGCACAGATCAGCTTGCGCGATCCCACGAAAATCGTCGCCACGATCAGCACAGATCTCGGATCGACACGAGATCTGAGGCAACGCAAAGCGGACTGAAAATCCTTCAATCACTCAGGAAATCAGATCCAGAAGACTTGTGAGGCGATCTGGAGAATTTCGGATCAGGAAACTCCAGATCTGGACAGCAAGCTCGGGCAGATCCGCGCGACGTCACGAGATGAATTGTTGCCGGCGATCCAGAGCTCCGATCGATGCGAAACCACCTCCAAATTCTTCCAGACTCGTAGAAGCTTCTCTGAGAATTTTGGTGGAGCTAGATGCAAAGGGATGGGGAGGATAGAGGGGCGAGTCACACGCCCAAGGTAAATCCCGTCACAGGATTTGGCAGGGCATCACACCCAAGGGGGAAAAGAAGAGAATCACTCTCTTAATGTAATTTCTCTAACAAATCTTTCATTAGTTCCACTAAGAACACTATACATATGTTTAAATAGAGGTAAGACAAGGGGAGGGGGCTGGAAAAAACGTTGGAGCAAGGGGAGGGAGAGGGGGGTTCGATCCTTTGACAAGGAGAGGGGAGGGGAGACCAAGGGGGGACAATGACTCACCTACCTTTGAAAATCAAAGGGGAGGGGAGACAAGGGAGCTATCTAATGTTGACATTAAGGGAGGGGAGTCACCATTAAGTAGGTGGCTGTCTCCCCTTGGACCAAGGCCCCTTCTAGAAGCCCACAACCCACTAGGTTCCTTTCACACTAGCCCATGGGCTTGGCCCATGTAGAAACCCAATAGTCAAGCCCAACACTATTCTAGCCCATTACAAGACCTTGAGCCCATTAGCCCTTTACACACTATTACAACCCATTAAGTGTCCACAAACTCCAAATAGGGCCCAACAAGGCCAAACAATTGTGAAATAAAGGTGAAGGCTCGACCGATGCATCCACGTCCTCCTTGAGCTATCCGGGTCCCGCCATGTCCTCTTCCACTAGCGTGTATAGTGACGTGTGTCCGCACCAAATCAACACCGGGCACTAACATTTTTATTTTACATTTGTGTCCTTTTGTTTGTATTTATACCCTTAGCTAATTGGGTTTACAATTGTAAGACATTATAAGCCAAATGGTTAGTCTTTAAAGTCTTTGGGTTTCTATGTAAATTGCCAGTGGGTCCAGCAGGGTCCCCCACTCTCTTTCCCATTGGTCCACCTAGGTTCTAGGGCCCACATGGGGTGGTTCAACGTCCAAGATTGGACTTGGACCAAGGGGGGATAAGGTGGAAGAAAATTCAAACTTGGACCAAGCAAAGTCCAAGATGCTTCCCCCTTATAATATAGTTTAGTCCATGTTGTATTTTTATTTAATTTGGCCATTTGACCACATGAGAGAAGAAAATGATATCCCTAGTTTACCCCTCCCCTCTCTCCCATGAAATTCTCAGCCCCCCACCCCTTGCCATTCTCTATATAAACCTATGTATAATGTCATTAGAGATTTTAATGAAGAATTAAGCATTTTTGCCAAGAGCAAGCCCAAGGGCACCCCTTTCTCTCTCCCACCCCCCTTGCAAATGGAGTTATGTGAATTTCTTGAGGTGTGAAGCCTCCTCCCCTCCCCCTCTCTAAGTGAGAAGTTCAGCCCTGCCGCCGCCGCTGCCATCGAGCTACCGTCGCACCACCACCGCCACTGCGTCGAAGTTCTGTCTACATCAAGACAGAAGGTTGAAGCCTGAATTTTATCTCCAAATCAAGAGATCTGATCAAGCTGCAATTTTGAGTGTTCGTTCTTCTTGTTATCCCAGTCTCCATTTTAAATTTCGTGCCAATCAGAGGTCATTTGATATTTTTCCCCGATTTTTAGTTCCACCCCTGATAGTCTGGCAGTTTAGAGATCTACAGGATAGGAGTCTATTCTTCTATTTTTCCTGCCCCCTTATACATCTTCTAAAATCACTAAAAAATTCATACGTGTCCCTTACATACCCCCCCTTCTACCATAATTTTTATGGAGTCTAGATCTAATGTTTTCCCTTCGGTCAAAATTCATTTTCAGGGAAAACTCAGTCTGTCCTGTGTGTCTGTCAGTCTGAGCCAGCAGAAAATTTTGAGGGATATTCATTTTCATTTCCAATCCATTCACTTGATGTGTATGAAAATGTTATATGTTGTGGCCCTCTGAGTCCTCTATCCATCGGTACCAATTTTGCGTCGATCTGACATCGGATCTGGCCGCAGAAATTCTTCTCGTGGAGGCGCACAGTTCAGATCCGAGGACAGGCCAGCAACTCAGTCCGAGAATTAATTCCTCGAAAAATATGTCGGCTCACCTTCGGCGACCGCCGCTCCTGGAGATCGATCGGCAGCCTTCCAGTAGCGTCCCAGCAAGCCGTCGCAGCCAGGAGTCGACCGGAATCTGCCGTCCCAGTTGCTGAGTTCCCTTGCTGTACCGAGTCGGAACCGAGTCGGACCAGCAGCCCGTCTCCGGCCCAAATTGCTGCTCGTCAGCCCGAGTTCGCTACTCCCAGACCCCATATTGTAGCCCTTTACCTCCCTGTGTGGAGTGTGTAATAAATTCATTTATGTAATTATTGTAATATTTGTACATCGGGAGTACGAGTTCGGCTGGGGTCGTCTTCCCCACGCCCCGCGTGTGGAGGTATCGTGTTCGCTCCTCTATTCACATTTTGCTCAGTTCGTATATTTCTATATGCCGCTGCTTGAGTGTTAGAATACTTAGCTCGTTCCAAATTTTATCACTACTGCGATAGTGAGTGAGAGCGTGACCCGTCCCGTGACTCGACCCGAGCACGGAAGAGCCGAGTACCCTTGACTCATTGCCGGTTCCTCAACCACACAGATCCCTCATTTCCCTTGCATAGGGACGTCCGCGAGCTAGAGTCCCAGGTTCACGTACCGTCCCGCATCACGTGGTGTTTGGTTTGAGGTTTGATTTAATGCCCTAACAGAGGCATTATTTTCATACCACCCTTGCCATCTCTCCACTTCATGGAAGGAGGTGACAGGATTCAACTGTTGATTTGGTGGGTGCTCTGGTAGCGGATTGTGGACAATCCCCATGTCCGATTGTGGTGCTGGAGCTTGTTGCTGCTGTGGAGGTTGCTGAACCTGCTGCGGTTGCTGCTGAGCCTACTACTGTCGGGGAGGTCTTCGTGCCTTCAATACTGCGATAAATCGCCTCATCTCATCCCAATCAATACCGCCATGGTCATTGATATCATATATATAATCTTTAAAATGAAAAAAATGATCTATGTTATGACCGGGCTACCGATGGTAGACACAATACTAAGAGGTGTCCACATTCTGGGACCAGATCGCCCTCTCTTTGACAATGTGAGCGCGTTGGCGGTCATAAGGGCGTTGAATATATCCGGAAGGCTTTTGGGTAAAGGAGGGTACTGGGCTCTTTTGGGGCCCGTGGGTCTCCTCGGTTGCTGAGGGTCATAGTTGGCAGGGGGTGGCACTTGGTGGTGCTGTGGGGCGGAGGATTTTGTGGAACGGCTTGATTTTGTGGAGGAGGAGGTCGGAACGATTGAGGAGGGTTATTAATAAAAGAGAGTTGTCGTTGTTGTGGTTGTTGTGGGGGTCTTGGGTTGCAAGGGTTATGGAAAGGTCCGGAATTGCCAACCGCGCCCACTTGCTCATTAGTAACAGTCCTCTCGGTAGTGCCACCATTAGTGTTGACATTGTTGGTCTTCCTCATTACTCTTGGCCTTGGTTCAAACATGCCCATGATCGGCGAATCCTTCATCTGAGTTTGGATATATCTGGCTCGTTCATCGAGCTCTTCCATGGTATTACGCTTGTTCATGGCCAAAATATGCCGAAATTGTGAAGTCGCATTTGATATTATCATCTTGACTTGTTTCGACTCAGACAAGGCATCTTTCAATTTCTCAGCCATAGACCTCCACCGGTCAGTGAACTGCACGAAGTCCTCATCGGACTTCATCTTCTCAGCCACAAGATCAGTAACAGACAGAGATGGGCCCACACGGTCATTGTATTTCTGCAAGAATTTACGCTGAACAACATCAAAATCTCTAGCTTCGGCTGGCTCTAAGGAGTAAAACCATTCAAGGGCTGGGCCATCAAGAGACCTTCTAAAGAGATAGGCCAAAGAAGTCTTGCTATCTTGCCAAAAGGATGCCTCGTACATGAAATCTTTCAAATGGATGAACGGGTTACCCGTTCCATTGTAGCGCCTGAAGTTAGGCATCTCAGACAGAGGCAAGTGAAAGACCAAAAGAGTAGGGAGAGTAATCTCTGGAGCATTATTGGGGGCCATGACTCTATTAAGTTGTTCCGCCATACTGGCAATCTTCTAGAGGAGAATGGTGTTGGTATCGGACTCGGCCGGGGCCAGATTAGCGGGGAACGGATTTGGGATAGGCCTCCTTAAAAACCGAGGAGGAGGGGGATTTTACGGCTGAGCCACGGAGTGACTTGTCGGTTGGGCCGACCCAAGAATAACGGGAATCCGTGGACGGGATGGAATCTTCTGAGAGACCGCCTGGTCATTAGGAGCATTGATTGGAAGGCCACCTATGGCCTGAGGAGGATTTGAAGATGAAGGGACATATTTTCCTTAAACAGCGGCCTGGACCGCTTGACGTTGAGAGTCGTCTAGTTGAGATAGAGCATGGATAAGATCATTTACATCGAAAGATGGGGAAGCGTCCCCAGATGTGTTTTGAGTGACGGGTTGAGTTTGGGAAGGAGACTCAACCCCTTGAGTGGTGGTGTCCACCACATAAACTTGAGGGTGATATGAAGGAGAGGGAGCATAATTTCCCTCATAGTGAATGGGATCTTGAGGAGGAACCTCATAGGATGGGTCAAATTGACCCTCCTCACAACTATCGTATGAGTACTCATAGTTGGCCATGTTGACAATTCTACCTGACCGAAGCATCATGATTGTTATAAAGAATTTTATCTAAATCAAACAAGTATAGAGCAAGCAAGCACTCAAGTAGGTGATCAAACAAGTTGTGATGATTGCGTAAAGTTTTAAAATTCTTTCGAAATTTAGTCAAGATGGATTTTAATGAAAATTTTCTTGCTTTAATGTAGGTCCTAGTTGCAATTTGAGTGTAAACTCTGGGTTAACTAGGTTCTTTCTCTCTCCTCACAAGCGCATGGGTTAGCTAAACTTCGGGATTCTTCAAAAGGTACAACCAACCCGGCGTCCATGAGGGAATCCACGAGTGCGGGGACTTATGGAGGCCTTGGTTAGAGAATTTTCAATCCAAAGAGACGGAATGCTCAATGGAGGCTCCTTCCCTTCCCAATAAAATGTAGGAAATCCTAAGGGTGTAGAGAGAGGAGATCTCTCAACCGAAATGTCCTAATGCAAGCTAATGCAAGTAGGATTAACCAGCAGTGATGAATATCAACAGTAATAGATCATATAAATGCAAATAACAGCAAAATAGGGGGTTCTGTGAGATAGAAGCAAATGGTGACCGCGCAGTGGTCGCTATATCAGTAAATAGCGACTATGTGATAGCCGCTGATCAATAGCAGGCACCTCTGTGAAGAGGCGCTGAATCTGTTGAATCAGTAAATGAATAATATGTGATCAACAATTATAGGAGCAAATGGCGACTTCGGGTCAGGCGCTGATTATGTAAAAGATGACTCTGTAAAGGGGCACAGAATGTGATAAATGATAAATAGATAAAAGTGAAATGAACAATGATTTTAGGAATTTACGCCTTAGAGTTAGGCGCTAAATCTGTAGCACCCCGGATAAATAAAATAGATTAAACTCGCATAAGAAGGCCAAATAGAAATAATTAAGTTATACTTATATACACTTAATAGGCTTTGACACATATATTATCTTCTCCCATTAACACAAAAATATATTAACCCAAAAGTATATAAAACCTTTGCCCAACCTAACAAGCAAACCCAACCTCAAGCTAACCCAAAACCCTTTTTTATGCCACCCTTAAAACCCAAACCCACGTGAGCCTTCTCATAAGGCCAATATATATATATATATATATATATATATATATATATATATATATATATATATATATATATATATATATATATATATATCGGCCCTCTTAAACCCAACAGGATAAGCCATGTGAATACCACAGTCAACCCACACCAAAAGCCAACCGAACCCCATCCATGGCATGCATGCTCGGATGTTGCATGGTGTTAGTTTTAGGGTTTCATAACAATATATGGCTAGCGGCCATAAATGGGGAATGGAATGAGTAACGTCGGGTAGGTTTTAAAACCCTACTGTTCTTGAGCTTGGAACCCTCTAGAAAACCCCCACCGCTATATAAGGAATCCCCCGTCGAACGTGCATACGCTATTGTTGTTGCTGCGTTCGAACGGTGCCGTTGTCATCCTCCGTCCTCCTGCCGTTGCTGAACGTGGGAGACTTCTTCCTCCTGCCATCCCCCTGCCGCCGCGTTCTCTTCTTTTTCCTGTTGCTGCCCGTCCAGCCACGAAGGGGCTCTTCTTCCCCTTCCTTTCTTCCTCCTACGGCATGGAAAAGCTGCAGAAGACATCATCCTCCTGTTGCCTTTTCTTCTTCGTGTGGCTGTTCATCCCATTCATCGTCCAATCAATTAAAAAATGTAGGTTTTCTCAAGTTACGTAGCCCAAACAACTAGCCTTAAGATCATGCATGTAGGTGTTCTCTCTCTTAAGCAAAAACTTATTAACAACTAAATCTTGCATGATCCTGGCACGTTCCATGATTCCATGTGACTTTTACATGCATAGTTTAACGTTGATATATTTTGCGTGAAAGTTAACACAGATTAAAAATTTTCTAATCATGTAAATTTATGTCAAAAATTTCTGATAAATACATTCTTGAGATCCTCACATTTTTCTCTTAATTTTCATATATTTAGATGCATAGAAAGATTTAAAATTGGAAATCAACCATGTTCATGCAGTTAACACCCGTACCATCTTTGTCGATTTTTATCTTTTTAACTTGATGTCATAAAATTGTGATATTTCATGGTTAGGATCCTTAGATTTTCCCTCTAACTTCCATATTTTTTGTTTCATGAAAATCATGTTAAATCAAAAAACGCTACTGTTCATTTTAAATGAACAGTAACGTATGACCTTGGGTTGTTTCTGCAACGTCATTCTTGTTAATTACTAATCACGTCCATCTTTAAAATTTGATATCTATAAAATCTGATTGGATAAAATTATGATATGCTCAAGGTTAGGATCCTTAGATTTTTCCCTTAATTTTTATATTTTCTATTTCATGAAAATCGTGTTAAATCAAAAGTGTTACTATTCATTCCCTTGTGTAATTAATGAATGCAACGTGTGTATAATCCCATGCAAAAGTATATATCTATCAAACCATGCAAAATAAATATTTTATATTTAGAATCCTTATATTTCTCTCCTAATTATCACATATTTTAGTTTCTCGATATACCCTCAACTCTCGGTGACATACGAGCCATTCGTTGGACATTCTGTTCCTTCGAACTGGCAAGTTAGTCATTGGGACCTCTGTAAGTCTTCTCGTAGCCTTGGATTCCCTCAAGGCCGACTGAACTGGTTGTACCTTAAACACCTTATACCCTTTTTATTGCCACGTCATGTGGTAACCCGGCCCTCTCATGACGCCATCTTGGTCCATGTGAGAATACTCCAAGCCGGTGGAATGGTGACGTTCCACTAGGCGATGTCTTGGATTGGGTCACCTATGGTTGGGGGTCGATCTTTCAGCTTGCTTCAAGTCCCTTGGATGGTGACTATTTTAGTCATCTATTCAAGATATCACGGTTACCTAGTTAAGGTGTCGATTCTACCCAGGTTATCGATATGTCATGATTCTCGTGGTTTTGACATGTCCATCCCTACGTGAATGTTCTTCCTTGAATTCTATGGAAAATCTCCAAAAGTCTACCTTGATATCCTACATGAACTTATTCTTGGAAATCCATGGCTATCACTAAAGTGGTTGTCTAGATATTTACATGTAATAATGCATGCGCATATAAGGCCCGGTCTGGTCTTGGGAGGAGCACCCAAAAGTACTTGTGCCCATGGGAGTTATATTGATCACAGTGTGGCATTGCACCGAAGTACTTGCTTGAATCTACGACACTCCACTATCTCTCTCGCGTGCTTGACTTGCTTGACTTGACATGACTTGCGTGGCCCGGAATGGGCAAGGTACTTGCTTGTTAATAGCCATTATCTCGTGACATGAAAAACTCTATTGAAACACTTGGCACTTGTTCGAATACTTGAAATCTTGAATACTTGAAATTCCTGATCTTGGATCAACAATATGTGTTATTTCCTCTCAATTTCATGCTCAACTCCATATCGTGCTATTTTACATGATTGACATGCTAGTTAGACTTGCATTTTCATATGAAAAATGTAAATATTTAAACCAATTGCTGGTTCTTGAGATATAATTCCTACTGAGCGTTCGCTCATCAAGTTCTTTTCCTAAACTTTTCAGGTAATACGGACCCTGACTCGGACTCAGATGGGCAGGAGCAAGAGTGACGAGCGTAGAACCTGCAAGCGCCATGCCACCATACTTTGTCGTGTCGAGTCGTCCTTAGTTTATTCTTTTGGAGTCTTGTCATTAGATCTTATTTTGTTATTTCAAGGGTTGTGACATTCAAGGCTTATGGGCCTGGTTGGTGATATTAAACTTTGGTGATATTTGGTCATGACGTTATGGGTTTATGAGACTTTATTTAATGGTTAAATTGTTTATCAGTTGGTATCAGCACTTGGTTATTGTGAAATTCTTGTCTAATGGCGCACTCTGTTATGGTGTCGAAATTCTATTTGCTCTAATTGACATGATCGATGTAAACTCGTCACGTTCCCAGGTTCCTTCTACGCTCGGGGCGTGACAGTTTTTGTGGTATTAGAGCGTAGGATTTCAAATTCCTTAGAAACCCAAGTCCAAGGTCAGGTCTTTCCCTAAACTGTGAGGTTGGGTAGAGCCGTGGGTATAAGTCCTTGTAGGGCATCCGACTACAAATTTCAACATGAAACTAATTAAGGTTAACTCCTTGTAGGACTATGGCTGCTGAACGCACGTAATGGCGTGAGATGCAATGAACCGTGTAGGGCCTGACCCAGGCCTTGCAACAGGTGGCCCAAGGAGGGGCGAACCATGGAGCTGGCGACCTCCACCGGAGCTTTAGAAACCTCAACCCTCCGAGGTTCGCAGGATCATCAAACCCCGACGATGCAGAGAATTGGATCAAGGAGATCGAGCGAATCTTTCGCATCATGCAATGAGCAGACGATTAAAAGGTGCTTCTGGCCATGTTCCAACTGGAACGGGACACCCATGCTTGGTGGGAGTCTGTTGAGGCCACTATCCTCGAAGATCATGTTACCTGGGCCGAATTTGTCGATCACTTCAATAGCAGGTATTTCTCCGACCGTGTCCAGGAGAAAAAGGCCACGGAATTTGCTGCTCTGAAGCAACGATCCATGTCAGTGGCCGACTACGAGGCCTAGTTCTCTAGGTTATCGAGGTATACACCACACCTAGTATGCACGAACAAGATGTAGGCAAGAAGATTTTTGAATGGGTTACGACCCCAATTTATCACTCAGCTTGCTCCCATGGATATTCAAGTGTACTCGGAGATGGTACGTCGTGCCCAGCTGCTAGAAGACGCCACAGAGCTGTCTGATAAAATCCGTGGTAAAGAAAAAAAGGAGAATGTCACGAGCCCCAGCACTTTTAAACCTTCTTTCAAGAAGCGGACCAATAATGGAGGCGAGCCCTCTAAGGAGAAGAAATCAAAGAAAGGCAATAACTAACCTTTCTCCATCACGACACCGCTGAAAGAAAATTGCAAATATTGTAACAAGTCGGGTCATCAGGCTGCGGAATGCTGGAGAAGGCTCGGAGCATGCCTTCGTTGTGGGAGTTAGAAACACCGTATTCCTGACTGTCAGATGATGAATGAGCAAAGCGAGCTGGTGACAATGGAAGAGAAGCATCTGGCAAAGAAGCAAGGATGTTTACAAGCTCTCCAAGAGACGGAACCAACCAAGGGTGGGTTGGTGGAAGGTATTTTGTCTGTCTGCTCTAAATTTGCTCAAGTACTGTTTGATACTGGCGCCACACATTCATTTGTTCCCAAGAAATTTGCGGCTACTTTCTCTAAAGAACCTGAGTGGTTGGAAATGGTTATTTCTACTCCTCTCGGAAATGAGTCCGAGCTTACCCATCAATATACAAACTGCAAGATTATAGTAAAAGGCCACAACTTACTTGCAGATTTAATATGCTTAGACATGAAGGAGTACGATGTAATTCTAGGGGCCGATTGGCAATCAAACCATCGGGCTACTGTAGACTACCGAGAGGGCAAGATAACTTTCGTGGATTATCCGGAGCTGATTTATATTAGTCCCCGAAATAAATCACCAGTTATCTCGGCTCTTCGAGCCAGCAAACTTATCAATAAGGGATGCATAGCATTCCAAGCTTTTGTGACTGCCACGGAAGCTAAGGTGGCTAGAGTGGAAGACATTCAAGTGGTTCGGGACTTTCCCGACATCTTTCCGAAAGATTTGCCTGGCATACCTCCGGAGCGGGAAGTGTCTTTCTCTATAGACCTTGTGCCTGGTGCGGGACCAATTTCCAAAGCACCGTATAGAATGTCCCCCGCTGAACTTAAGGAGCTAAAGGAACAACTTATGGAGTTATTAAAGAAGGGGTTTATCCGACCAAGCACCTCTCCGTGGGGAGTGCCTGTATTGTTTGTGAAAAAGAAGGATAGATCGATGAGACTCTGCATCGACTATCAACAACTGAATCATCTTACAATCAAGAATAAATATCCTCTGCCAAGAATCGATGAGTTATTCGATCAGATTTCTGGAGCAAAATACTTCTCAAAAATTGATCTTCGATCGGGATATCACCAACTGAGGATCAAGGAAGAGGACATTCACAAGACTGCATTCCGAAGCAGGTATGGGCATTACGAATTTATGGTTATGCCATTTGGACTAACAAATGCCCCTGCAGCTTTCATGCAGTTAATGAATAACATCTTTAGGCCTCATTTGAATAAATTTGTCGTGATTTTTATTGATGACATCTAGATATATTCAAAGTCTGAAGATGAACATGAAGTACATTTGAGGATAGCATTGCAGATATTGAGGGATAGTCATCTATATGCCAAATTTAGCAAGTGCGAGTTCTGCCTTGAGGAAGTGTCCTTTCTAGGCCATATAGTCTCGAAGAACGGAATTTCAGTAGATCCTACAAAAGTTGAGGCCATGAGGAATTGGGAACGACCGATGAATGCAACAGAAATTTGGAGTTTCTTGGGTCTTACTTGTTACTACCGGCGTTTTATAAAAGATTTCTCGAAGATTGTTGTGCCACTCACTAGGCTAACTCGCAAAGAGGTACCTTACGAGTGGAATGAAGAATGTGAAATAAGTTTTCAAGCTTTAAAGGACCATTTGACCACTACTCCGGTCTTGGCCCTTCCTATTGAAGGAGAGAAGTACGAGGTATATACCGATGCTTCCGGTATTGGCCTCGGATGTGTATTAATGCAACAGGGAAAAGTTATTGCATACTCTTCTAGGCAGTTGAAAGAGCATGAAGAAAACTACCCGGTGCATGACTTGGAGTTGGCCGCGGTAGTATTTGCACTGAAGATCTGGAGGCACTATCTCTACGGAGAGCAATTCACGGTGTTCTCCGATCACACGAGCCTCAAATATCTATTCTCTCAGAAAGAGCTTAATATGAGGCAACGTCTGTTGCTGGAATACTTGAAAGACTTCGATTTCATTATTCAGTATCACCCTGATTAAGGGAATTCTGTAGCTGATGCTTTGAGTCGGAAGCCGAGAGCCATTATAGCTAGCTGTATGATACAGGAATGGAAATTATTGGAGCAATTGTCCGAATTAAATATAAACACGGACCAGAAAGACATGTGTATTACTCTCTCACATGAGTGTGCATCCGGACTTGCTATCCGAGATCAAGAAGTTACAAGACGAAGATCCTGGAATAGTTGAAATTAAGGAGAACCTAGATCAAAGGACCGAGTTCAAGCTAGCAGTTGATGGTAGGCTAATGTTTCATGAAAGGACATGTGTTCCGGACTGTCCCGAGTTGAAGAAGAAAATTCTAGAAGAAGCTCACCCCTCTAGGTATACCATTCATCCTCGAGCAACTAAGATGTACAAGGATATAAAAAGAACTTTATGGTGGCCGAACATGAAGAGGGAGGTAGCGGACTTTGTGTCTCGCTGTCTCACATGCCAACAAGTAAAAGTGGAACACCAAAGACCCGCTGAAAAGTTACACCCCCTTTATATCCCCAAATGGAAATGGGAAGGTATTGGTATAGATTTCATCATGGGATTGCCTAAATCTAGAGGCGGACATGATGGTATCAGGGTGATCATCGACTAATTGACCAAGTCGGCGCATTTCTTGCCAATCAAAAGTCAATGGTCGGTTGATGTCTTGGCCGCACTGTATATCAAGGAGATCGTAAGACTACATGGAGTCCCAATGTCGATCGTGTCTGACCGAGACCCTCGCTTCACTTCTCATTTCTGGAAGGGTCTACAACACTCTTTGGGGACAAAACTCAACGTCAGTACTGCTTTCCATCCCCAGACCGATGGTCAGACTGAGAGAACAAACCAAATAGTAGATGACATGTTACGGACATGCATCATTGACTTTGGTGGAAGCTGGCATGATCATTTGCCCCTAGCCGAGTTTGCATATAACAACAGCTATCAAGCCAGTATATAGATGGCTCCATTTGAAGCATTGTACGGCAGGAGTTGTCGATCTCCTATATGCTGGGATGAAGTTGGCGAGAAGCAAATACTAGGCCCAGATATGGTAAGGAACACCACAGAGAAAGTTGAACTTATCCGAGAGAGACTCAAGGTAGCACAATCAAGGCAGAAATCTTATGCATATAATAGAAGAAGGGAACTAGAGTTCCAAGTTGGAGACCATGTTTACCTCAAGGTCTCACCCGGTCGTGGTATAAGAAGGTTCAATGTTAAGGGCAAGCTTACACTGAGGTTTATAGGTCCCTTCGAGATATTGGAAAGACTTGGCGAGGTAGCTTATCGACTTGCCTTACCTCCCCAACTGTCGGAAGTGCACAATGTGTTCCACGTCTCTATGCTAAAGAAGTACGTGCACGATCCTTTCCACATCATTAATCATAATGACTGGGTAATACAAAAGGACCTTTCTTATGAGCAAAGGCCAATAAAGATTCTCGACCGAGAAGTCCGAGTATTGAGAAACAAAACGATCCATATGGTAAAAGTGCAATGGAACAACTGCTTGGAGCAAGAAGCTACCTGAGAAACTGAGGAATCTATGCAAAGGAGATACCCGGAACTATTCTAACCCTGTAAGTAACCTGCACCCTCTATATCCCTATGCATGTGATTGAATTTGGAGACCAAATTCTTTTAAGTTGGGGAGGGTGTAGCACCACGGATAAATAAAATAGATTAAACTAGCATAAGAAGGCCAAATAGAAATCATTAAGTTATACTTATATACACTTAATGGGCGTTGACACATATATTATCTTCTCCCATTAACACAAGAATATATTAACCGAAAAGTATATAAAACCTTAGCCCAACCTAACAAGCAAACCCAACCTCAAGCTAACCCAAAACCCTTTTTTATGCCACCCGTAAAACCCAAACCCACGTGAGCCTTCTCACAAGACCAACCATATATATATATATCGGCCCTCTTAAACCCAACAGGATAAGCCATGTGAATACCACATTCAGCCCACACCAATAGCCAACCGAACCCCATCCATGGCATGCATGCTCGGATGTTGCATGGTGTTAGTTTTAGGGTTTCATAACAATATATGACTAGCGGTCGTAAATGGGGAATGGAATGAGTAACGTCGGGTAGGTTTTAAAACCCTGTCATTCTTGAGCTTGGAACCCTCTAGAAAACCCCCACCACTATATAAGGAATCCCCCATCGAACGTGCATACGCTATTGTTGTTGCTGCATTCGAACGGTGCCGTCGTCGTCTTTCGTCCTCTTGCCGTTGCCGAACGTGGGAGACTTCTTCCTCCTGCCATCCCTCTGCCGCCGTGTTCTCTTCTTTTTCATGTTGTTGCCAGTCTAGCCACGAAGGGGCTCTTCTTCCCCTTCCTTTCTTCCTCCTACGGCGTGGAAAAACTGCAGAAGACATCTTCTTCCCGCTGCCATTCCTTCTTCGTGTGGTTGTTTATCCCGTTCATCATCTAATCAATTAAAAAAGGTAGGATTTCTCAAGTTACGTAGCCCAAATAACTAGCCTTAAGATTATGCATGTAGGTGTTCTCTCTCCTAAGCAAAACCTTATTAACAACTAAATCTTGCATGATCCCGGCACGTTCCATGATTTCATGTGACTTTTACATGCATAGTTTCACGTTGATACATTTTACGTGAAAGTTAACACAGATTAAAAGTTTTCTAATCATGTGAATTTATGTCAAATTTTTTTGATAAATATATTCTTGAGATCCTCACATTTTTCTCTTAATTTTCATATATTTAGATGCATAAAAAGATTTAAAATTGGAAATCGACCATGTTCATGCAGTTAACACCTGTACCATCTTTGTCGATTTTTATCTTTTTAACATGATGTCATAAAATTGTGATATTTCATGGTTAGGATCCTTAGATTTTCCCTCTGATTTCCATATTTTTTGTTTCATTAAAATCATGTTAAATCAGAAACGCTACTGTTCATTTTAAATAAACAGTAACATATGACCTTGGGTTGTTTCTACAACGTCATTCTTGTTAATTACTAATCACGCCCATCTTTAAAATTTGATATCTATAAAATCTGATTGGATAAAATTATGATATGCTCATGGTTAGGATCCTTAGATTTTTCCCTTAATTTTCATATTTTCTATTTCATGAAAATCATGTTAAATCAAAAGTGTTACTGTTCATTCCCTTTGTGTAATTAATGACTGCAACGTGTGTATAATCCCATGCAAAAGTATATATCTATCAAACCATGCAAAATAAATATTTTATATTTAGAATCCTTATATTTCTCTCCTAATTATCGTATATTTTAGTTTCTCGATACACCCTCAACTCTCGGTGACATACGAGCCATCCGTTGGACATTCCGTTCCTTCGGACTGGCAAGTTAGTCATTGGGACCTCTGTAAGTCTTCTCGTAGCCTTGGATTCCCTCAAGGCCGACTGAACTGGTTGTACCTTAAACACCTTGTACCCTTTTTATTGCCACGTCATGTGGTAACCCGGCCCTCTCATGACGCCATCTTGGTCCATGTGAGAATACTCCAAGCCGGTGGAATGGTGACGTTCCACTAGGTGATGTCTTGGATTGTGTCACCTATGGCTGGGCCCGATCTTTCAGCTTGCTTCAAGTCCCTTGGATGGTGACTATTTTAGTCATCTATTCAAGATATCACGGCTACCTAGTTAAGCTGCTGATTCTACCCAGGTTATCGATATGTCATGATTCTCGTGGTTTTGACATGTCCATCCCTACGTGAATGTTCTTCCTTGAATTCTATGGAAAATCTCCAAAAGTCTACCTTGATATCCTACATGAACTTATTCTTGGAAATCCATGGCTATCACTAAAGTGGTTGTCTAGATATTTACATGTAACAATGCCTGCGCATATAGGGCCCGGTCTGATCCTGGGAGGAGCACCCGAAAGTACTTGTGCCCATGGGAGTTATATTGATCTCGGTGTGGCATTGCACCGAAGTACTTGCTTGAATCCACGACACTCCACTATCTCTCTCGCGTGCTTGACTTGCTTGACTTGACATGACTTGCGTGGCCCGGAATGGGCAAGGTACTTGCTTGTTAATAGCCATTATCTCGTGACATGAAAAACTCTATTGAAACACTTGGCACTTGTTCGAATACTTGAAATCTTGAATACTTGAAATTCCCGATCTTGGATCAACAATATGTGTTATTTCCTCTCGATTTCATGCTCAACTCCATATCATGCTATTTTACATGATTGACATGCTAGTTAGACTTGTATTTTCATATAAAAAATGTAATTACTTAAACCAATTGATGGTTCTTGAGATATAATTCCTACTGAGCGTTTGCTCATCAAGTTCTTTTCCCAAACTTTTCAGGTAATACGGTCCCTGACTCAGACTCGGATGGGCAGGAGCAAGAGTGACGAGCGTAGAACCTGCAAGCACCGTGCCACCATACTTTGTTGTGTCGAGTCGTCCTTAGTTTATTCTTTTGGAGTCTTGTCATTAGATCTTCTTTTGTTATTTCAAGGGTTGTGACATTCAAGGCTTATGGGCCTGGTTGGTGATATTAAACTTTGGTGATATTTGGTCATGACCTTATGGGTTTAGGAGACTTTATTTAATGGTTAAACTATTTATCGGTTGGTATCAGCACTTGGTTATTGTAAAATTCTTGTCTAATGGCGCACTCTCTTAAGGTGTCGAAATTCTATTTGCTCTGATTGACATGATCGATGTAAACTCGTCAGATTCTCGGGTTCCTTCCGCGCTCGGGGTGTGACACAATCTAAAGATGGCGCCTCTATGGAGGGGCGCAGATCATAATAATCAGCAAATAATAATAAATCTCAAGTGAGCGCCTCTGTGAGAAGTCGCTAATTCTAAAAAATAGTGATTGCCTGAGCGGTCGCTGATTTGTTTTAGCAAAACATAGATGAAATTCTACAAAAGTAGCTGTGAAAATTTAGACCACCTATTCTTTGACTGTTCCTACACTAACTGGATCTGGAAAGAAATTCTAAACAGGCTAGACTTGCATCGACCTCCAAAACGCCTCAATTCAAAAATTGCAGAGCTTGCTCAAAACTGTACAAAAAAGGGTCCAATCCTAAAGTTGGTCTGAGTGCTGCTGAGAACCACAGTTTGGCACATCTGGAAGCAAAGGTGTGAAAGAATTTTCCAAGGTACCACTGAGCATAAAGAAAATTTTGTAATCCAAATCTTAGAAGATAGTTGGCATTGCCTAGAATTCTATGAAATGCTGAGAGGATCAAAGAGGTGGGACTTCACCATATTCAAATGGTTTAACTTCAAATTTCAAGCTCTATAGCAGAGTGCTCTCAATTGAATTCCATAATGTAGTGAAGGGAGGGAATGCCCGACCAAAGCATTAGATTGTTTTTGCATCTAAATTTTATAATGTTTAAGGCTACTAGTCTGCAGCTTGTGTTGTTAGTAGCCAACCACACTTGTTCATTGATTTACATAATACATCTCATTACTTATCAAAAAAAAATAGAGATAAAATTTCTTCTAAAAAATTCTATGAACAGTTCAGAAATTGGCTAATCAAGTGGGGAGTGTACACGTGGTGCACAAAAGGAGGGTGCTATGTGGAGCACAAAGGAGGGGCACACGTGGGTGCCAATAGGAGGGGCACACGAGGGCGCCAAAGGGAGGGGCACACGTGGGTGCCAAAGGAGGGGTAATCAAAATAAAAACAAAAAGGGTCCCACCATGATCGTCAATTTGTGAACGTGTCACATAGACTTTTCAAAAGAAGAAGGAAAATTTAATTTTAAAACAAGGGGAGAGATGATAAATAAGAAAGAAAAGGTGGAGGAGGGAGCATGTGATGCTATATTGGAGCGTGATCGCTAGAGGGGTTACCTCAAAAGAAGAAAGTGATCACTAAGTGTACCCTATGAGCGGGTGTGGATGTGAGCTCAACTTCTTCCTTCTACCGGCCGGCCGATGAAGGAGGTTTTTATTCTTGAGTACCCTTGAAAGAAAACAATCAAAGATAAGAAATCTGGATTAGCCAAAAGATGTGTGGTATCAATACCCAATAGAAATAAAAATATGCAATATGGGCATGAACACACCTTGTGTGTTGTTTTTAAAACCCCTTAATAAGGAGTAAAAGGTGGGAGATATGTATGAATGCAAATAGCAGTATGATGATGTATAAAAGGGGTCTCTAGCAAGATGCCAGAGATATGCACGTGTAGGCTAAACAAAATAGTAAAGAGAAAAAGAAGAATAATAAAGCCTTTTATGCTTGCACTGCTGCGAGAGAACAAAAGAGATCAGAGATCAGCCGAGAGGGAGGTCGACCAAGGAGGAATATCCGCAATCCAAGCTCCCCTTCGGCGCACCCCTGCAAAGTTGGAAGAACACAGGCAGTAAGACTCTCTAAAGGCTCTGTAAGCTCTCTAAAAAAAGATTCCCGCGGCTGGCCAAAATAGGAGGTATTTATAGGGCTTAAAACCTTGTTTAAATAGGATTAAAACAAAGGATAGATCTCAAGATGTGGATATCCTTCCTCAAAATAATTGGGAACCAAAATGGAGAAGGAACACCATAGGGGGAAACGTACAAACGCACTGGACACGGAAATTGAAATG
This sequence comes from Amorphophallus konjac, assembly GCA_022559845.1. NCBI lineage: Eukaryota > Viridiplantae > Streptophyta > Magnoliopsida > Alismatales > Araceae > Amorphophallus > Amorphophallus konjac. The sequence goes on along the minus strand of CM040126.1, from coordinate 339,308,023 downwards.
ATGACCCAAAGACCGTCATTAATTAAAAGGACGACTGCGCACTCGGTCGCTATTTCTTGGATAAATTATAGAAATGACTAACTTTCCTTATTTTAAAAAATAGTAAAAAACCCCTTCTTGAAATGGCGTCAATTAATGCACGCCTGCACAAAAGGGCGTTAATTCTTTGAGTTTGATTTCTAATCGGATTCGTAAAATCAGGAAATGGCGCCCACGTGGACGGTCACCTCTTAATTGAAATAACGACACATATTAGAGTCGTTTGTTAAATGATGCCCAAAAGGTGGTCGCTAATTACAAATATATCAAAAATAAATAAATAAATTCAAGAAATTAGAGAAACCTCAAATTAAGCCATTAATGAAGTCCACTTTGGGGCATTACATTGTGACATGAGATTTACTCAATATAGTATCAATTTTGGCATGTCTACAGTTGCAAGCTCACAGGGTGCTCAACGGATAAATATTAATAGATGCCCCGGTGTCAACCAAAGCCGCATCAATACTAACCTTATTCAAAGTGATAGAAATGCAAAGTGGCATCTGGCGAGCCTCGGGGAGTGCTAGCTCAGTCTCAGAGAATGTAATGGCCGGCCCCTTGGAAATTGTAGCCAGAGCATATGGTAGGCTATCAACAGCCATGTCTTCATTCATAAGGACCTTCTGGAGAAAGTCTCGCAGAGCATCTTGGTGTAGTTTGGACCACTTGATCAATTCCAGAACTGAGATCTTAGCCGGCATCCGATCTAGGTGATGTAGAAAATCATACTACATGCAGGGTAATGGATCTGATTCCTCATAACTAGCAGCCTGTTGTGGGAACTCGGGGTTGGGTGCAATGCTTTACCCCTCCCCAGGACGGCTACCCAAGGGGCAATCACTTCCCATCCTTGCTTACACACACCCGAGGGAGATTGATTAGCCAGAAATCCATCATATGGATGGAGTTGCATGAGAATGGAAGGTCCGTATTTGGGTGTCCAGGTCCACCTATGGCAAATAATAGGAAGCACATACATGCTAGAGCCACATTTGGATGCCCAGGTCCACCTATGGCAGTTGAAGTTGATTGGAAGCACACACATGATAGGTTCGCATTTGGATGCCCCGGCCCCCCCAATCTTCAAAACCCTAAATAGGGAGTCTAGACATGTTAGGTCCACTTTTGGTTGTCCAGGACATCCATTATCCACTAGAGAGTTAGCATTCACAAATTTACATGATAACCTTTACAAGCATATCAACAAGAGCAACGAAATTTACAAGAGATAGGTTGATTCGCACCGGCGCCACCAAGAAGCCCAAGTGGGTGATTCAGGGATGGTGAGGACTGAGAGGCTCTCCCCTAGAGCCATCTCACAACTGAGGCCTCATGGGGCTGGTCCCTTCACGATTCTGAGGTGCATTGGCACCAACGCTAATGAGGTAGATCTCCCTGAGAAGTACGGAGTTAGCCCCACTATCAATGTGGCAGGCCTTGTGCCATACAAGGGCCCCACGGTGGCACCTAGAAAGGATATCAAGCCCACTTCCTCCCATGTGAGAGCACCATCCCCTTTGAGCACACCATTAGCCCAGAGAGCCCGAGGTGAGTGAATTGAGAATATTGGATGAACAGGTCACCGCCACCAGGAGCAAGGTGTATGATTGCTACCGCGTTGGGTGGAAAGATCGGCCTCCGTCGGCAGATTCGTGAGAGACCCTACTGTAGCACTCTCAATACAAGGAGGACTCTTTCTCGACAGAGTCGAGTTCTCCGCACCCTGGGAGTGTGATGGAGGCATCCCTCACCCCTTCATATTTTCTCGAGGCCCCGAGTGCTCGCCGGCATCACACCATCACATTCGTCACATTTTTCTTAGTAATGACATGCAATTTTTATATTTTCTTTGAGTCATAATTATGAAATTTCATTTTTATTTGAGTCATGTCCCTAGGTGCATGAGTTATTTCCCTATGTTTGAGTCATTTGTCCCATTGTTTGCTTTCTAGGACATCAGTGGTCATTTAGTGTAGTGCCATGGGCATTTTGGTCCTGTAAAAGGTTGACCTCCTATAAATAGGACCCAACCCCGCCATGAGTTGGTTAATGAATATTTTAGCATTTTCAAAAAAATCCCTCTTTGTGTGATCCCATTGGTGAGAAGCCAAGTCTTTGGGTAAGAAGCCCTTGGAGTGAGAAGCTCCCTTATCTATCTCTCTCTCTCTCTCTCTCTCTCTCTCCCTAGGATGGCTCCCCTTTCCTTCTCCTCCCTCCCCTCCACATCACCAGCCACATAAGCCAGCCCCTCCATTTTCATCAAGTGTCCCTTCACTTCCCCATAAATCCATAAACCCCCTCATTAACTCCACCTCTCCCTAGACACCCTTTCATATTCCCAAGACACCTCTCCACTCTCCAACACAACCCCCCCTCTTCCCAAGCCACCCCTTCCCTTCCCCAACACACCTCTCCATCTCCCAACACACCCATCTACATCCCCAAGACCCCAATGGACTACCCACATTAAACCAAAATTCAAAAATTAGGGAAACTTCCCCTCCCTTGGCCATTTGTGCCCTGCTCTCTCCTACCCTTGGCAGACCTGGGACCCCAACTCTCCCCCCTGCTAGCTCCGCCCCTAGTAGCTCATCTCCCTCCTCCCTAACCCTGGTTCGACCCTCTTCTGGTCCCCTCTCAACTAGGCTTCACCACTGACCCATCTCCACCCATTTCCCCCTCTCACTTCCCCCATTAGCACCTCCCATCCCCACCCACCACCCTGTCCAGCACTGTAGTAGAACTGGTTGCAACTTGCGATGTTGACCTTGTCTCATCTGAGCAGATCTAGGTGAACCTTCCAACAAAAACAAGATTTATCTCTGAGCTAGCTTTCCAATGAGGGATGTCCCACCACCATCCGACGTCTGTGCTGCCCGAGGGAGCTAATTTCACCAGACTGTGCACTCTGTCTCTGGCAGACAGACAGAGGCTTCTAGAAGAAGCTCTCACGGCCAGCTCGGTGATGTTCCTGGCACACCCTTCGGAGGAGACCATCTTCTGGAAGTCCTCTACCAGACCCAAGAAAGAGGGAGCCGTTTGAGTACCAGTGGGCCGCGTTCCAGCCGTTTCCCCCAACTCACGCAGATCTGCCCCACCAGCACCAGATCTGACCCCCAGCTACTCTTTTGTTTCCTGCGTTCTACTCTGGCCTCTTCTCAGAGCCCCGTTGAGTCCTGCTCGAAGAGGTCTTCCCCATGGTCGCAACAACACTGGCCTCGCTTTCATCGGACCCCGGGAGAGTTCGTGGCAGCAGCTTTCTCAGATGCTTGTGACTATGGGTATGACACACGTAGTTTCTAGTTTCAGACCTGAGCCCGAGTGCACGCACAACCACGACTGTTCCAGTGAGGATTCCGCCATGATTTTCGTAGGAGGTCATCTTCATCCAGTCCCCTCCACGTCCCAGGAAGCGGGAAGTCATTCGCCCATCGGAGCCCCCTGCACCAGCCGTCTTCCCTAGTCTGCGCCAGCAGCACTCGCCAGAACCAGGTCAGACTTATGCTCTCTTATTCCACTCCAACGCTCTACTCCGACCTCGTCTAGGGCTCTCGTTGGTTTCTATTCGAAGAATTCTCTCCCACGATCGTTTCTGCACCGGCCTTGCCTCTATCGGAGTCCGGGAGAGCTCGTGGTGGCCCCATCTTCAGGCTGCTGTAAATCTAGGACAGATAGAGTCAATCCCGAATAGTCCAAGTCCCAGAACGGTAGCACCCCCACTCGCTCTCAGCTCAGTCTACCAACCTGACGGTGTGATCTAGGTCCATCTACGGCCAATTTTATGCAGGTCCCATCCCCAACAGCGACCGGAGGAGATCGTGGTGACTTCATCTTCAGCTTGATGTCCTAGCCGAGCTAGCACCGGGACAAACCGATCTCGACTTATTCCCCTCCCTCGCCTGGCTGGCTTAGCACCCCTCCCTGCGTGGAGGTAGTGTTTGAATGTATTTGAACATCCCCACGCCTTGTCCACCCCTCCTGCGAGAGGCGTGGTGCTGTACTCTATTAATTTTCAGGTTGAAGCTTCATCGGCGTAGCGTGCGAGAGGTGCACCCACGCTTCCCCGCTCGCACTCGTCTCCGACCGGGGTCGATTTCTTCAAACCAGCCGGGTAAGCTCTCTACCCTTGCTTCTAATTTGTGCTTGTTCCTTCAATATTTGACGTTTGCTCCATTGGTCAAGAGGGAGAGAGCGCCTGGTCTTGAAGCTCCACCACCTTCGAGTGACCGCCATGGGGGTAAGAGAGTGAACACCGTGCCCTACGGCACATGGCCTACCCTTTGATTCGGGCACTCATACCCAGGGGAGGCTAACCTTAGCCTTGCTGGCCCTCCACCAGCAAGGGTCCCTTCCCACACCCTCAACTCGGTATCCTTGAGTCACCCCCGGGTTAAGTGTGCACACAGTGTGAGCGTCCGTCGACGTTAACTTTTTGTTCTTGTGATTGTGCTTGCTTTGTTAGGTCGGAGGTGCATCGGCCTAGTGACTGCCCCCCGAAGGTGGTGTCACATCAATTGATATCAGAACAAGTTTTGGACTTATCTCTACTTGTCTAGTCCTATGGCACGCTTGCATTGGAGTCATCATCGGTCTGACCCGTGCATTGTCCACCCACCATTGTCATCTTTGACTCTCTGGTCAAATGGCACCTCTCCCAAACATATTCCATGCATACCTACCTAATGGAGAGCCCACGAAAATTGATGTCATTGACATGGAGTCCAATAATTGGGTATCCCCCGATATCGTTGCCTCTCTTTCTAGGACCGGACAAATTGTGCACAATGGTGAACAAGTGTTCGTTGAATTTCACAAATGGTTCGGAAAAATCCAATACCTTGATGGGGTCTGGTGTCAAGTAGGAACATTGGCAGGTCCATGCATAATCCTAGGTAAGTAATGGTTAGATGAGAGGAATGTTGTCAGCGATCCAACACGTCAGTCTTGCCTATTGCATCTGCCACACCTCTCGGGAGCCTTTAGATTCAACAACCTAGTGTTCTCCCATCTGCCAGAGCCCCGTACTTGGTCACCATGCCCTCCTGACCCACCTCCAAGAATGAATGAAGCCATGAGTGAACATGGGGACATCACGGCCTACAAGCCCGATTTCCCGAGAATGGATGCCAACTCAGAGCCTCCCCCCACCCTTAAAGAAACACATATTCAAATCAATGAGGAGGAAGGACATCAACTCACCCCCATTCAAGATAACCCATACCTCCCCGAGCCACTCGACCACACCCAGAAAGTGGTGACCGTAGGAGAACCCATCATCAAGTGGCTCAAACAAAATCCCATTCCTCATGTCTTGAACTCATAATCCCCACCCATGGGGCACCATTCTCCAATAGTGCCCATTAACTCCTTTCACACCACATTCCAAACCTACTATGAGGTAGAGACTTTTGATGATCTTATCAAAGGCCTAGAATGGCAACTTGAGCTAACTAGCATGTTGGCTCTGGGAACCGACCAACCTAAGAGGCTTTACCTCATTCACCTATGTGTCGGGTCCATTACCTCAGTCTACACTGTGGGTTGCTACACTAGTGACCTCCTTTTACTCCTCCCTACACCCGAGGAACCCTACTTTATCCACGATCTAGAACTTGTTGTCTTAGGTAGGAAGCCGATCCATCCCATTGAGGCCAATGTCCCACCACCCTTTACACTTAGGTAGGACCTAACACACATTGGGGATCTTATGACTAGGCCGATCCAATTTGAGGATTTACGTGAGATGCACATTCCCAAAGTCCCAAGGTTCCTTGATCCTTTTGACCCATTCCCTTGGGAACTCCAATGCCAACATACCCCCTTTCCTTCCCTTACCATTATCTACTCCCCATCCTTTCCTAAAGACCATTACATTAGGCCCAATCCGGCCTTTACCCATTGCTTCCCCATCACCACATGCCTACTAGACTCCGAATCGGTCCCTTGGAACGAGTCACACCCACACTTCACCAAAAACCTGACCTTCCTTGACCCTTTTGATCCCTCATTTTGGGAACCCCTCAACCCACAAACCACACCCCAACCCTTCAAAGAAGTCCAGCGCTTTACCCCTCCCCAGGACGGCTACACAAGGGGCAATCACTTCCCATCCTTACTTACACACACCCGAGGGAGATTGATTAGCCATAAATCCATCATATGGATAGAGTTGCCTGAGCATGGTAGGTCTGCATTTGGGTGTCCAGGTCCACCTATGGCAAATAATAGGAAGCACATACATGCTAGAGCCACATTTGGATGCCCAGGTCCACCTATGGCAGTTGAAGTTGATAGGAAGCACACACATGATAGGTTCGCATTTGGATGCCCCGGCCCCCCAATCTTCAAAACCCTTAATAGGGAGTCTAGACATGCTAGGTCCACTTTTGGTTATCCAGGACCTCCATTATCCACTAGAGAGTCAGCATTCACAAAGTTACATGATAACCTTTGCAAGCACATCAACAAGAGCAACGAAATTTACAAGAGGCAGGCTGATTCGCACCGGCACCACCAAGAAGCCCAAGTGGGTGATTCAGGGATGGTGAGAACTGAGAGGCTCTTCCCTAGAGCCATCTCAAAACTGAGGCCTCGTGGAGCTGGTCTCTTCATGGTTCCGAGGTGCATTGGCACCAACGCTTATGAGCTAGATCTCCTCGAGAAGTACGGAGTTAGCCCCACTATCAATGTGGCAGGCCTTGTGCCATACAAGGGCCCCACGGTGGGACCTAGAGAGGATATCGAGCCCACTTCCTCCCTTGTGAGATCACCCACCCCCATTGAGCACACCATCAGCCTAGAGAGCCCGACGTGAGTGGATTGAGAATATTGGATGAACAGGTCACCGCCACCAGGAGCAAGGTGTACGATTGCTACCGCATTTGGTGGAAGGATAAGCCTCCATCGACAGATTCGTGGGAGGCCCTACTGCAGCACTCTCAGAGCGGGGAGGACTCTTTCTCGACAGAGTCAAGTTCTCCGCACCTCGGGAGTGTGATGGGGGCATCCCTCACCCTTTCATATTTTCTCGAGGCCCCGAGTGCTCGATGGCATCGCACCATCGCATTTGTCACATTTGTCTTAGTCATGGCATGCAATTTTTATATTTTCTTTGAGTCATAATTGTGTAATTTTCTTTTTATTTGAGTCATGTCCCTAGGTGCATGAGTTATTTCCCTATGTTTGAGTCAATTGTCCCAATTGTTTACTTTCTAGGACATCAGTGGTCATTTAGTGTAGTGCCATGGTCATTTTGGTCCTGTAAAAGGTTGACCTCCTATAAATAGGACCCAACCCCACCATGAGTTGGTTAATGAATATTTTAGCATTTTCAAAAAATCCCTCTTTGTGTGATCCCATTGGTGAGAAGCCAAGTCTTTGGGTGAGAAGCCCTTGGAGTGAGAAGCTCCCTTATCTATCTATCTCTCTCTCTCTCCCTAGGCGGGCGCCCCTTTCTCTCTCCTCCCTCCCCTCCACATCACCAGCCACATCAGCCGACGCCTCCACCTCATCAAGTGTCCCTTCACTTCCCCATAAATCCATAAACCCCCCCCATTAACTCCACCTCTCCCTAGACACCCTTTCATATTCCCAAGACACCTCTCCACTCTCCAACATAACCCTCCCTCTTCCCAAGCCACCCCTTCCCTTCCCCAACACACCTCTCCATCTCCCAACACACCCCTCTACATCCCCAAGACCCCAATTGACTACCCACATTAAACCAAAATTCAATAATTAGGGACACTTCCCCTCCCTTGGCCATTTGTGCCCTGCTCTCTCCTACCCTTGGCAGACCTGCGACCCCAACTCTCCCCCCCCCGCTAGCTCCACCCCCAGTAGCTCATCTCCCTCCTCCCTTACCCTGGTTTAACCCTCCCCTGGTCCCCTCTCAACCAGGCTTCACCCCTGACCCATCTCCACCCATTTCCCCCTCTCCCTTCCCCCATTAGCACCTCACATCCCCACCCACCACCATGTCCACCACTGCAGCAGAAGTAGATGCAACTTGCATCATCAACTCTACCTTATCTGAGCAGATCCATGTGAACCTCCCAACAGCAACAAGATTTGACTCCGAGCTAGCTTTCCAATGAGGGTAGTTCCACCACTATCCGACATTCATGCTATCCGAAGGAGCTGATTTCGCTAGACAACGCACTCTGTCTCCGGCAGACAGACAGAGGCGGCTTGCAGAAGCTCTCACGGCCAGCTCGGTAAAGTTCCTGGCACACCTTTTGGAGGAGACCATCTTCTGGAATTCCTCTACCAGACCAAGAAGGAGGGAGCCATTTGAGTACCGGAGGGCCGCATTCCAGCCATTTCCCCCAACTCGCGCATATCTGCCCCACCAGTACCAGATCTGACCCCTGGCTACTCTTTTATTTCTTGCGTTCTTCTTTGACTTTTTATCGGAGCCCCATTGATTCCTACTCGAAGAGGGCTTCCCCACCGTCGCAATGACACCGGCCTCGCCTTCATCAGACCCCAGGAGAGTTCGTGGCAGCAACTTTCTCTGGCCCCTGTGAAGGTAGGGTACGACACACGTAGTTTCTGATTTCAGACCTGAGCCCGAGTGCACGCGCGTACCTGTGAGGATTCCAATGCGATTTTCTTAGGAGGTCATCTTCATCCAGTCCCCTCCATGTCCCTGGAAGCGGGAAGTCATTTGCCTACTGGAGCCCCCTGCACCGGCTGTCTTCCCCAGTCTGCGCCAGCAGCACTCGCCAGAACCAGGTCAGACACTTGCTCGCTTATTCCCCTCCAACGCTCTACTCCAACCTCGTCTGGGGCTCTCATTGGTTTCTAGTCGAAGAATACTCTCCCACGATCATTACTACACCAGCCTCACCTCCATCGGAGTCTGGGAGAGCTCGTGGTGGCCCCATCTTCAGGCTGCTACAAATCTCGGACAAACAGAGTCAATCCCGAATAGTCCAAGTCCTAGAGCGGTAGCACCCCCACTCGGTCTCAGCTCAGTCTACCCACCTAACGGTGTGATCCAGGTCCATCTACGGCCAATTTTGCACTGGTTCCATCCCCAACAGCGACGGGAGGAGATCTTGGCGACTTCATCTTCAGCTTGCTATCCCATCCGGGCTAGCACCGGGATAGACCGGTCTCGACTTATTTCCCTCCCTCGCCTGGCCGGCTTAGCGCCCCTCCCTACATGGAGGTAGTGTTTGAATGTATTTGAACATCCCCACCCCTTGTCCACCCAACCTGCGAGAGGCGTAGTGCTGTACTCTATTAATTTTCAGGTTGAAACTTCATCAGCGCAGCGTGCGGGAGGTGCACCCACGCTTCCCCACTCGCCCTCTTCTCTGACCGGGGTCAGTTTCTTCAAACCGTCCTGGTAAGCTCTCGACCATTGCTTCTAATTTGTGCTTGTTCCTTCAATATTTGACGTTTGCTCCATCTGTCAAGAGAGAGAGAGCGCCCAGTCCTAAAGTTCCACCACCTTCGAGTGACTGCCGTGGGGGTAAGAGAGTGAACCCTATGGCACACGGCCTGCCCTTTGATTCGGGCACTTGTACCTAGGGGAGGCTAACCTTAGCCTTGCTGGCCCTCCACCAGCAAGGGTCCCGTCCCACAATCTTGACTCGGTATCGCACGTCACCCTCGGGTTGAGTGTGCACACCATGTGAGCGTCCACCGACGTTAACTTCCTGTTCTTGCGATTGTGCTTGCTTTGTTAGGTCCCAGGTGCATCGACCTAGTGACTGCCACCCCCAAGGTGTTGTCACATCAGCAAAAGACTCAACTAATGCAAATGACACTCACAAATGCCAATGCCAAATGGCATACATGCATACAAGCATTCAATATTTTAAGAAACTTTGAGCCGATTTAAAACAGATGTGATAAAGTAGCAATTAGAAATTCAGATCTGTCAAATCTCAGATTAGATCTATCGATATCAGTCACTCACAATAATCGATTTTACTAAATCTGAAAGATACAACATGGAGGAGACAATATATACGTACAATCACACAGAATGGAGGTAGAAGAAATGGACCAAACCACACAGCTCAAACCACAAGGCACAAGGATTTTTAAGGTGGTTCAGATGCAACGATGGCAACCTACGTCCACCCCTCACCAAAACCCGGTGAGGTTCCACGGCTGGAAATGAGCACAGGGATGAATCCCCAACTCGGAGTCAAGCTCCAATACACACACAGGATGACACCTGCACACACACGGGGACACGCCCCAATGCACACATGGAGATGGAGTCTCCAACATGATCCAACAACCGGATCAACAACACTTACATACGCTGCAACAAACGCAGCACTCTACACTCATGAACACTCGGATCTGGACAGATCCACACACACACGTAGATCTGAAGAGATCCATGCACATACACAGATCTGAATGGAACAACACACACAACCACATATCTGAGTTGTCCACACACACGGATGTTTACAAATTACAAATAGCACACACTTGAAGCTCAGAGAATTTGGAAGAAGAAATACAAATGAAAAACTTCTGATTTAGGCTCCCCCTGAGTAGATGATGCAGATTTTGAATGGAGCTTGCTTCTCCAATTTATTTGAGGTTGATTGGCTTCAAATTGATCTTGAAAAGCTTGGAGATGGATGAAGAATCCCTAGATGGAGCACTATTCACGGAGGTGTTGCAGCAACCTTCTTTCTCCCCTTGGTAGCCTCCTTGATCTCCCTTGAGTGATTAGGATTTCTTGGCCCAAAGAAATGTTTTTATAAGTCTTGGGTTGATCAAGGGACATGCCATAACACGGATTCACGAATTTAGGCATGTCTGGTGGCTTTGGAACCCAAAAAGTCCTCAAGAGAAGGCTTGAACATGTTGAAGAAAACAAAGTCAACAATTGCTGCTTCGAAGGGTTCAGTCGACCAAAATTTTTGGTCGGTCGACCAAACTCTATAACACCTGAAACTTTTCAACGCTGGTAAGTCCGGTCGACCAAAATCCCTCATCAGTCGACCGAACTCTATAACATTTACAAAGTTCTGAAACTTGGGAGAATTGGTTGACCGACTAAGCTTGATTGGTCGACCGAAATCTGGAAAACCTGCAAAATAGATTTGTTAGCCCAAGAAAACATATCCATATGATAAAGCCTTTGTGTCCACGTTTTATTCCATTTATTTTGAGTTTATTTGACTGATTTTGGGCATTTTGAAGCATGATAAGTTTGAGCATTAACTTTGAATGAAAATGTCTTTGTGGGCCTACTTGTGCTCGCACTCTTGCAATTACGAACGGTACCAAAACTATTTGCCATTCCGGGGTTCTGTTATCATCAAAATTACTGGCATAACTCAACAATCTCTCCCTTTTTGATGATGATAAAACTTTAGAACATTACATGCATTGGCGTACCATTTAAACAAACTTGAAAGCTCCCATATGGTTATAGTACCCGCAAGGCAAGTTAAATCCAATCAGAAGCCAGTATTCAAGCAAACACCAAACCATTCATTCTGTAAACACCAAACCATGCATTCTGTAAACACCAAACCATTCATTCCTTTATGTTTGCTAGCTTCGAATGAAGAAGTGAAATGGAAATCAATAGCCGTGACATAACCAAGTGCTTCATTTCATTCATTAAGATTTTCATAAACAGTACATGAACTCTTAACAGATGATCAAACGACATTGACTCCTTGACACATGGATGCCATGCAAATGGCTCAACTAAATACATGAACTCAGACAAACCTTTGACACGCATGCATAAGATATATATAAGCCTAAACTAGCCACTTCTCCCCCTTTGTCATCATCAAAGAGGGGATGGGTTACAAGAAAAGTGGCCAAAAAGGATCTGCAGGACCCAAAAACAAGCACCAAAGAGATGAAACATAAGTTCTTCCGTTGTCATCTACATGAGGCGGAGAATCTAGCCAGGTGGAGGGCCTTGGCCAACATTATTGAGATGGTGGATGATGGAGTTTAGAAGGTCGTCCTGGGTTAGCATGTGGTGTTGGATGCCGACGAGAGAATGGTTTGTGGTTAGGAATGCTTGGCGAGTGTCAGCATGGCTAGTATTGAGAGTGGCCATGTTCTGAGTGATTGTAGCCAAGGAGTGGGAGAAGGTAGTTAACTGGCCTTGCATTCATTTAAGTAATTTACCAATAGAGGCAAAGAGGTATCAATGTTACTCCCAAAGGTAGACAGTTGCTCCCCAAAAGTATCCACCTTAGTTTCTATGCTAGTGAGCTGCCTATCAATGCCCTCAAATACTAACCAAGAGGGTTGTCCAGCACCCTGAGAAGAGGACTCCCCGTGATAGAACTGTGATGGAGGTGGCAAGTCCTGATCTGCATGGGGAGGAGGAGGTGGCTGCTCATCGCCCTGAACTGGAGGCAGGGGTGGTGCTTGAGCCTCCTGCTATTGCTGTTGCTCCTGGTCCTCGTCCTCAGATTCTGATTCTTCTCCATACATTCTTACATCTCTATGTAACTCGCCGTCAAGACCCTAATAGTACCCAAAGTTGAAGAACAACTTGTGTTTATTATATACATCATCCTATCTCACTGGAACAGACACCTCTCCTGCCAAGCCAACTCCAGCATGAAGAAACACCCCTGTCAACTGTGAGGCATAAGGCAACGATCGCCTTCTTTGTGTACGACATGACCCTATCAAGTTCATCATCAAACGTCCCATGTTGATCCGATTCCCACTCATAACATGGTAGAACAGAAATTTATGCACTTCATTAACCTCATCCCTGCTGCCCCCTATAGGATAGATAGGAGTGGTAAACATATGGTGTATAATCCGCTGCAGTGGTGGAAAATAGTTGGCATTCAGCTTGATCAGGTTACTAAGTCCATGAATGTATTCACTGCAAGTCATGAGTAGAAAGGTGTCCTCAACAGAACCATGAACAAAATTCATATCAGTGCCCCTAGCAAACACTCCTAGGGCGCGCTCAAATAACTCTAGATTGATTATAATTTCGACTCCTTTGACAACCGTATACAAACGGTCATTCCTCATATCTAGGTGCACATAAAATTCTTGGACAAGACTAGGATAATACCTGGGGTATCTGGTAACAAAATCAATCCACCCATCTTGAATTTCAAATACAACACTGAAATCTGGAAATAAATCATTCACTTCATCAACATGAACCAACCGAGGGTCAAGAATCGGTCGTGGCTGGATTGGTGGTGCCTTGGGAGATGCGGCTGGCCGCTATGGTGGAGGAGCTCATTCCTCATTTCTCCGGGCACTGGATTCCCCCTGGGTAAGTCTTTGAGAGCTCCTTCTAGGTGCCATCTAAATAGGAAATCTAGGTGGAAACCCTTAGATCGCTAACCTCTTTCCTCGGGAGTGGATGGAGACCGGATGACACACCAAGAGATGGTGGAAGAACCGTCTCCACAAGCTGGAGCTCAAGGAATGGCTGCAAGGTCGCACAAGCCGCCGCGGAGATTTCGTCCCGAAATGATGACGAACACGTCAGATCTTGTGCGGATGGAAGAAAGAGGAGATTTTTGGGGTGAAAATGGAGATAAATAGTGTTCTAGGGTTTGAGGAGAGGGTATGAGGGTGAAAGGGGGTGAGAGAGTGAGAGAAACGGGGTGAAGACCCCTTTAAGAAGGTGTTCGGACGTGGTTCGGCTGGCCCGGTTCACTGGATTCAGTCGACCGAACCTGGGCGTCAGTCGATCGAAATGGTCGGCCTTGCCCTATTTTTTTTATCAACTCCTTCAATCTTTCTTTTTCTGTTTCTTTTCTCATAGCCTTTTTTTTTTATTCATACAACACTTGTCCCCCTTTTTTTGTGAAACTCCCGTTTTGTGTTTGTGAAGAGAAGGAATGGGTGATCCTTCTAAGATGACTGCTTTCGGAGTTTTTCTGAAACTCCCCCTCAGTAAATGCTTATGATCCTCAGATCTTAAGATCCACAATTATTTAGCAAGGAATTTAGGCCTTAGAAACATTTCAAGGAGGGGCTATATTGTATAAATATAGTCAAGCATACAAGGGTGGTATATTAACAAGCAACCAAAAATATACACACAAGATATGCATGTTTTTCTATGCAGTATACCCTTTATGCAACTAACTTTTCTACCTATGCAAGACTCAGCTTTAATGTCGACTTAGGTGTGTATGCTCGCACCCTTGCACATGTCAAGTTCTCTTTTGATTTTATAGAACTGTTCTTGGTTTAGGGGTTTTATAAAGATGTCAGCTAATTGATTGTGTGTGTCAATGAATGTCAATTCAAAGACCCATTTTCCTACATGATCTCTAAGAAAATGATGCCGAATGTCAATGTGCTATGTCCTAGAGTGTTGTACAGGATTCTTTGACCAGTTAATTACACTGATATTGTCACACAAAATTGGAACACATTTCATTTCAACATTCAAATCAAGCAATTGATTTTTGATCCAAAGTACTTGGGCTCCACAACTTCCGATGGCTACATATTAAGCCTCGGCCGTTGAGAGAGCTACTGAATGTTGTTTCTTGGAGGCCCATGAAACTAGGCACCGACCAAGAAACTAACAGTACCCACTAGTAGTTTTGCAATCAAGAATGCATCCAGCACAATCCGTATCGGTGTATGCAATCAAATCAAATGAGTTACCGATGGGAAACCACAACCCAAAGTCTACTGTGCCAATTAAATATCAAAAAATCTGTTTAACAGTCGATAAATTAGATTCTTTAGGACATGACTGAAAATGGGCACATAGACATATGTTGTATTGAATGTCAGGACGGCATGCTGTTAAGTACAGTAGTGATCCGATCATACCTCAAAATAGTGTAGGATCTACTATTTTACCCATTTCATCTTTGTCTAACTTCGTGGTTGTGGCCATCGGAGTAGACATGGGTTTTGCTTCTGCCATCCCGTATTTCTTTAACAGCTCCAAGGTGTATTTAGCTAGATTTATGAAAATGCCTTTAGACGTTTGCTTCACCTGCAGTCCAAGAAAAAATGTAAGTTCTCCCATTAGACTCATTTCAAATTCGCCTTGCATTATTTCTGCAAATTCATCACATAAGGCATTGTTAGTAGCTCCAAAGATTATATCATCAACATATACTTGAACTACTAATATGTCTATACCTGATTTTCTTCTGAAGAGTGTTTGGTCAACCTTAACTCTTTTGAACCTATTTTCAGCTAGGAAAGAAGTGAGGCTTTCATACCATGCCCTTGGTGCTTACTTTAATCTGTACAAGGCCTTCTGTAACTTGTACACAGGCTTTGGATATCTTGAATCTTCAAAACATGGAGGTTGTTCTACAAAAACATCCTCTTTGATTTATCCATTAAGAAATGTAGATTTAACATCCATTTGAAATAGTTTGAAATTGAGTGAACAAGCATAGGACAAGAGAATCATGACTGCTTCTAATCTAGCAACTAGTGTAAATGACTCATCACAATCAATACCCATCTCCTAGCTATACCCTTTGGCCACAAGCCGGGCCTTATTCCTAACTACCAATCCCGTATCATTTAACTTATTTCTAAAAACCCAACGGGTTCCAATTATGGGTTGATTCCTAGGACGCGGCACGAGAGATCAGACCTCGTTCCTTTCAAACTGCTGTAGCTCTTCATGCATAGCATGGATCCAGGATTCATTTTGAAGAGCTTCGTGTACATCCTTAGACTCTTCTTGTGAGATAAGGGCCATCAAATCCTCTTCTTCCACTTGCCTTAGTGAAGATCTAGTTCTTACACCATCTTCAGGATTACCGATAATATTTGCAGCAGGGTGATCTTTCAAGAACGTTGAAGTTCTAGGCAAGTCGGGGTGTTGCACTTGCTGTTCTTGAATGTTGGAACCCTGGTTTTGATGATGACAATCTATGAGTCATGTAAGACTGGATTGCATAAATATATTTGCATTTGACCATTGCATATAAGATGTATGTCTATGCATAGTTGCATCATTCAGCATACAAGGTCTGTGTACCTTGCGTTTGTTGCATACAAAGTTCATGCATACGTTGAAGAAGTCAGTGCATAGTCGTTTGTGCATTCAAGGTCAGTGCACTTTTTAGTTAGGTCTGTGCATACCACGTTATTTGACAGATAACATCTGCATATGTCTTAGTCGTTTGCATATTCAGGGTCAGTGCATTGCATTTATAGTCGGTGCATATCTTCCTATCTTCTATACTAAGTCGGTGCATGGTGTCTAATAAGTGCACTTGAAAGTCAATGCATGTTTTTCATCTGTCACATGAAGTCCGTGCATATTAGCTCTCATGGTCGGTGCATATTTGCCATATGCATGCTACAAGGCTTGTGCACATTCATCCTAAATGCATAAGCAAGTCTGTGCATGCTCTTTGTCAATAGCATGATTAAGTCTGGGCATGTCTGACAATAACACCATAGAGTCTGTGCATATTCCCATACTATCTCGCACAAAGTTTGTGCAGGCCTTAGTCATATGCAAGTTTTTATCTAAGGCACATACCATAGTCGGTGCATGTTCTACGTCCTTCATAGGAGAGTCTGTGCATATCCTGCACTACATATAGTCAAGGTCTGTGCAGGTCTTCGCACATGCTCAATGAGGTCTGTGCATAAGTGCATTATACACAACTACGTCAGTGCATACTTCCATATTGTTTGATGAACGTCAGTGCAATCTTTGTTCCTTGCACATGCAACGTATGTGCATGATACGTTTATAGCACTTCAGGTCTGTGCTTCTGTGGCACCTTACACATACAAAGTCTGTACACATTCTTCCTATACCTTATTAAATCTGTGCATATTGAAAAATAACTTACTACGGTGTGTTTAACAGAATGCCTCTGCTCTAATCAACAGGGCTATGAAGAAGCACGTGATCCAAGAGTATATTGATCAAAGGAGACTTCACCACGTGGAATATAGAGAAGCTAAGATCGTAACGCATTGTCACGCCCCAACGCGGAATATCAGGACGTACAGTTAGAAACTAGCTAGAGATAATATTAATATGCTAAACTAAACAATCATACAGGTGCTATGGAAAGAAGTACTTCTATTGATCAAGAAAGACTCCAAGTTTTATTACAATAACCATCAATGCTTAAACACGATCAACCATAACTTCCAAACTGATTCTAATACAATAACTGACTCCAAAAGGTACATAAAGTGCTAACACAACACTAAGGAGTAACTAATGTAAACAACTATGCCAACTCGGCATCTACTAACAGGTACACTCAAAGGTATCACTCCTGTCCCTCCCCTTCAGTATGCGCACCGTCACCTGAATAGCCTGGAAAGGGGGAAAACAACTATATGAGCTAACGCTCAGTAGATAATAACAGGCAAGTTTACATGATTAACCAATTAGTTACATTTTCATATGCAATGACAACAAAGGAAATAACTGACGAGATGATAAAACAACGTAATATAAAATCTTGCAAGGTCAAGAAATATATGATGACAAGAATTAACAAGAATATCAAGTACAAGAATGTTCAATAGGAAATTGAAATATATAATTGGCCAACAAGCAAGTATTTTAAACATCAAGTCAAGCACGATAATGTAACAAGTATAACAAGAGATTTTCTATCGTAGACATCACGCTGGTCATGCACTCAGTGCAATGCCTCACCATGTCATTACAAACTCCCATGGGCACAAGTACTTTTCGAGCGCTTTCCCCAGGACCAGACCGGGCCCTTATGATGCGTTGGCATTGATTTGTTGGATCCAAGATCCCAAGTTTTATCTAGACATTTAATCAACTTTTAATGGCCAATTAATCAGAGGAATTTCTGTCAAAAGTACGAGATTTAAGGACTAACATGTCCTTGGATTCATTATCTTAAAAACTCGGTATACGGTCACTTCTGGGCCGTTTGACAGGACATACGGCTACTACTTGCCGCATTACAAGAGCTGGACCAAACTCAGTCCACGAGGTCAAGAATGAACGGTTGACAGGGTGCTGTTCAGGTAAGTAAGCAGTACGTGACCTTAAGACACAATTATGATACTTATACGGACCACACTAGACCGTTCATGGAGACAAGCAGTCAACTATCGGCTGCTCATGTGCTGATTAGCCCAAGTTGATCCGTGACTTATAACCTAGCGATTTGGTCACGAATTTCCAGGCTGTAGCCGGGTCATACGGGTCTCAAAATGGCGGATTCTAACTCGCCGAATAGAGTGTCCGGGTAGAATCGTACTAAGGGACAGCAATTTAGGCTTAATGGCCGTAATGCCATATAGATTGTTAGTGTGCTATTAGTCTATTCTACCGGGGTATAAGGGCTTTTAATTGATTTCCTAACAGCCATTTCAAAATACCTTGATTCGTGAATTATTATAAATCTCAATTTCAAGAGATAAGTTAATTACAAGATGGTAACTCAAGATACTAGAACAAGCCAATAATGACAATAGACAGTAATACAAGACAGCAATTTACTTTCAAAATTACTTTTTATTATATGGGTTTCTACTTAACCATTTGTGTGTGTTGAAGTGGAGATAATAATCGGAATGGTTTATACACTTTGATTGAGTGCAGGGACCATTGTTCTTCAATTTTGGATTGAGGAACACCGGGCTTAATTTGAGATCATAGGGTTGCATGTATGGGTCATTGGTTCCTCAAAATATGGTTTTCAATTGGACTAGGCTTGAATGGGTCGATCCCCTCACGGTCCGGATCGATCCTCGGGCCAAAAATCAGTCTACCGGGTCTGGCAGCATATGGGTCGACCAATCGGGTCGACCCCTGGAAAACCAGGGGTCTGCTTGCGTGTGGGTCGACCCCTGCACAGACAGACTACTGTCTGCTCTTTGGGTCGACCCCATGGGTCGACCCCCGCATGTCTGCTGTTTGGGTCGACCCAATGGGTCGACCCCTGGAAAACCAGGGGTCTGCCAGCGTGTGGGTCGACCCCTAGGGTCGACCCTCGCACAGACAGAGGGTCGACCCTCGCACAGACAGACTCCTGTCTGTGTATGGGTCGACCCCTGCGTTCGCAGATGCGAACGTGACTTCCGGAAACCCATGAATCTCACCCAATTGGGGTCTAATTAGACTGAGATCTTAACCCCATGCCCCTAGGTTCTTGATGGACATATTATGGTCATATTACAAGGGTTTAGAACACTACATTCACCGAAAAACCAATCGAAATCACAACCTATCTAGGAAGAACACTTAAAAACCTAGTCTTAACATGCTTCTAATCAAACACGAAATTCTCTAAGCATGGTCTATAAAAATTGGGGCTTTCTATGCCAAATGATAGATAACATGCTGATGATTACAACCATATACATTAATTAGAGTTGGGTCTGTTATTATCTACCTAAATCGAAGAGAGATTTAGAAGTTAGAACGAAGAATGCCCGTTTGATAGCCCTTCACTATTTCCACGAGATCTCCCACCGCACCTAATAGAATTTGGGGATTTTACTACCAATGGAAAGAGCTCTCCGAGAGGATCAAAATGGTATACTCATGTGCAGATTTTGGTCGAGGGTACATACCTTAATCGAAGGAACAAAGAAGAAGGAAGGAGGACGATGGGATGCCGACACACCTCCACTAATCTCCCGAGATCTCCCTGGATCGATCTCCACTGCGGCCGCCGCTGCTACCAAAGGATTCTATGGTTGAAGAACTTTATTTTTATAGCTCATACACCTTCTGGAGCCTTCGGTGCTAGGAGAATTCGTCGATGCAAGGTGAGTGTTTGAAACGGCACCGAAATTGTTGACCTAGCCCTTGCGCGACCAAATGCTTCCCATACGATAAAAATTCCATGGCATTGTAAGAGGAGAAATGATCCTCTCTTTAATATCTTTCATTTGCCCCTGGTTTGGGCTCATTTGGTTAAGGAATGAGCTCGGATTGAGGATTTTAATGTGGGGTTAACATTGAGCACGAATTTGGTTTGGTAGGTGTGAAAATTTGACTAATCCCACTAATTCGGCCTAGTTAATGATTTTATTAGGGTTGGCCACAAAAGAAAAAATTGTTAAACGTAATTGATTCTACAAGAATATGATTTTTATGTATTTTTATAAAATAGTCAAAATGTGACTTATTCTATTTATTAAAGAATTAATCTAATTAATTTCGAATTAATTCCCATTAATTCAAATAAATTAAAATAATTTCTTATTAAAATCAAATAAATTTCTACTTGATTTTTAAAAGAATTTGGGGTATTACACACATGGACAGCTGATTCCATATCTAATCGAATCCTCTAGGCGGGAAGCTTGTTTTCCACGCGCCTCTCTCACACCGGACTAGAAACAATAACAGCAGACCAAGCCCTGCCTTCGAACTTGATGAGATTTTGAAGAAGAGAATTCAGGGAGTGAGAATGAGAGAGCTCGAGAGAGAAGAGAGAAGAAAGAGTGAAGCGGCTGAAGGAAATTTAAGATCTGTTATCAGTTGGTTTCTGGATTAGATCCAGACCAACGTGCTCATTCGAGAGCTACAATCTTGTGATTTATTTTCAGCTTTCCGTAGCTAAATTTTCTCATACTTGCTTTTCTTTTCAAACCTTTCTTTCTAAGCTATGTATCACCATAGCTAAGCTGTATTGCTCAGCGGGCGAGGGTGTTTCTTCGGACAGCAAGCTGTGAGGCTCAGCGGTCTGGGACGTGTTCCCCAATGCTGTGGATCAGCGGTCTGTAGGGATTTATCCCCAAAGTTGTGGATCAGCAGTTGGTCAAGCTGTGTGCCAGCAAGAATCCTTACTCGGTTGAGTAAGGGGTGGATGTAGGTCTGGAGGACCGAACCACCTAAAAGCCTCTTGTGTACTGTGGTTTGTTTCCAAGTTTTAATCGCTAGATGAATGTTAGGCGCGCTTACAGCTAAGCTTCTGATTGATCTTAATTCCGCACTAGTCTAGATGTTTTAGGATAAGTTTGAAATTGACCAAATTTTTAGAGGGAGATTGATTCACTCCCCCCTCTGAATCTTGGTTCATACCATTACACTGGGCCAACAATTGGTATTAGAGCGGGTGTCTGCACAGAGGGTCCAACGACCTGCAGATCCATCCTGCATTGCTTATGGTGTAATCTGGTTTCTATCTCTTTAATGATACTTTTTGATTTGATCTGATTTGTCTCTGAGTCATGGCTGAACTTCCTCTATTCACTGGCTCTGATCGTTTCAGATGGTATGGTCATTTCAGGGATTATATGATGTGCGTAAACTCTGATCTTTAGGTACTCATAGCACACAGTCCATATGAGGTTCCAGAGGATAAATCCAAATGGAGAGACTCAGACAGACTGAAGTATGCTGAAAATCAAAAGGCCCTAGACCTTACTAGAAGGGCGATAGACTTTGACTATTTTCCATTTATTAATGAGTGCAGGAGTGCAGTGCAAATTATCAACAGAATACTGGAAAGTCCATGTGGAGATGAGATACAGTGCTTGATGGCCAAAGATCGCACCTATGATCAGATAGATGATTCATCCTCACAGGTAATATCTGAAACTAATGATATTAGTTTTGATGATTTAGTTATTCTTCATGAAAATTTGCTTGAGAGAGACGAAAAATTAAAGTCAGAAAAGAAGAAATTAAGAAAAGAAAAAATCGTTGAAGTCACTTGTTTAAAAGCTGAAAATGAAAACTTAAAATCTGACATGAATAAGCTGAAATCTGAAAGTGAAAGACTTAGGAACACTCTAAGTAAATCTGAAACTTCCTGCAATGAATGTATTTTTCTAAAAGAAGTAATTGAAGATCTTTATTCTGATATTGATATGCTGAAGAACTTAAATGCATCCTTAAAATATGAAAATCATTTGCTACTTGAAAAGAAGAAGGAAGTAGAAGAATCTGAAGAAACTCAGATGGATGAAAATAAAAATATGAAAGAGCAAAATAAAAAACTCATGGTTTTAAACATAGTCATATCTAAAAAATTACTGATAATTGAAAGAGGAAAATGTGTCTTGAAAGAAACTAAAGTCAACAAAGAACAAGAGCTAAAAAAAGAGATTGAAACATTAAAAAGCCTAAATGATACACTGCATAAACATGTCATTTCATGTGAGACTGAAATTACTGGCTATGAACTTAATGTTTCATCTTTGCAATCTGAAACCCAGGATCTTAGAAATTCACTGTCAAAATTTGTTAAGGGAGAAGAAAATTTGAATATACTGCATGGGTCTAATGTGAATTTTCAGAAAGAGGGGTTAGGCTATGTTCCATCTAAAAAGAAAGCTAAAGAAAAGATGGAATCAACTGCATTTGTAAAAAGCTCAGAACAAACTAATCCCTCTAGTTCATCTATCTTCCAATTCACTATCAAGAAAATAGAAGATCCAACAAAAAATGTGAAAAAGATTCAAAAACAAAAAAAGAAGGTTATTCCAAAAAAATACAAATTTGCTTCTGATTCTTCTATACAGGTTGCCAATGATTTTCATACACACTCACATGCACATGCAAATAATAAACCTGTCACAACAGTGCATGTTCATAATAAAAGAAATGTTTCATGTCACTACTGTGGTTGGAAAAGACATGTTATGGACGATTGTGTAGTTTTGAAAAATGATGAGTTAGATGCATGCAAGCATGTCAATACAGTTCAAAATAAATCTGTGAAAATGTCTGATAGAGATATCTCCAATGCATATTTTTATTGTGGCAAAAAGGGTCATTACATGCATAACTGTTATTTAAAGAAACAAGAAGATCAAAATTACAGAAACAGTTATGTAAAGAAGCATGTGAAGAAATTTCAAAATCAGAGAGTCAATTGTTTTAACTGTGGAAGATTTGGGCATGTTATATCTGAATGCTGGTTTCTAAAAGACAATAAAATCTATCCTGCTCACATGAACCATTTTGCATCTAGGAGACTTCAGAATCCTGTCTTCATGCATAAACCTCCCATAGGCAATAAGTGTGGCAGATTATGTCACATTACTTTTGACTGCTCCTGGAATAACTGGAGAGCACCAATGTGGGATGCTACTCATTCTGGTGGACCCAAGAATTCTTGGGGTCCAAGACTGTTCAAATAACATTGTGGCTACAGGTGTGCTCCTGAAGATAAAATAAAAATGGGGGCTCAATAAATTCAGGGCACAAAGGTCAGTCAAACTCCACCTTTCAGCTTGTTAATTTTGTTTGAATAATAATCTTTGTGAAATGCTGCATGATTGATTAGAACAAACCTGATGATTGATGATATTCTTTTAAGAGTAATACATATTGAGAATGTGATTCGTGCAAATTCCATGCAGGACCTTTAGTTAGTCATTCATGTTAATAACTAGATGCATACATCAGCATGACCTCCTGGTATATCAGATGGATACAATTGTATATTACATTGCCAAGTCTGTGCATAGTTAGACGTGTCAGTATATAAATCAGTGCATGCCTAGCTAGTGTGTTATAACGTCTGTGCAAGTATTGTTGCTTCATGCATGCAAGTCGGTGCACTTATCAGCTGCATGCATATAAACTCGGTGCATCCCTTGCCTCGAGCCAGATGAGGTCGGTGCAGTTTTATGTGTCATGACATAAATGGGTCTGTTCATGTTTCTGTAGAACACATATAATGTTGATACATATCTGTGTACTTTAAGAAAATTAGGTAGTGGTTGTTTGATATCTCTGCACATTCTGAGGGAGAGCTAAGCTGATCAGAGTTCATTTGCATAATGGATTGGGCACTACTGATTGAATTTTGGGTTAAGTCTGGCTTATGTTAAGTGAAATGGATTTGGATGTTAATTGAATCTGCATGATGGAAGTTGTCTGAAGCTTGGGGGCTGTAGATTCTTATTGTGAGCTTCTAGTTAGGTGTCAAAATTCTAAGACCAACGCCTTAACTGCATGCAAGTTGGCTAGTTGTCTTAATCTTCACTCTTATGTGGCCTCCTTCCTCATCTACTCCACAATAATTCATTGACTGTGCTAGTCAGGGGGAGTAATATCTGATCACTGTCACCTCTACTTATTTTCAATAATTAACTACTAAGATCACCCTGAACTAAGAACAAAATTGTTGATCTTAACTGAGATGTGATTTTTAGTGTATGAACATGAAATCTTATCTGAAAAGCTCTCACAATTTACCCTGAAAGATACCTCAATGGTCTTAAAATAGTCCAAATTAGAAATTACTCAATAAGGCATCAAAAATCTTAAAGTCTCTAGTAATAAGCCAATCTGATAAAAAATCGAAGGTTTATATGGTCCTTAAGTCATGTCTAAAGAAAATTCTGACAAAAGACCTGGGAATATGCCATTAAATAAAAATTGAGTGTGGCAGAGCAATGGCAGATTATTTGAGAAACTGATCATCTGTCTCAAAGAAATTCAGAGGTCAAGTCATGATAATGAATGCTATCTCTGTTCAAATATTATGAAACATAAAGGTAAACTGCACTGAGTAACCATGGATTCTGGTGTTTGGTCAACATGTTTCCTTGAGTTAAAATGGCAGTTATACTGAAGTGTTTAATAAAAAATTTTGTTGCAAAATATCAATTAAAAATATGGTTGACCCAATGGTTCCTTTAGAAAATTTATACTGGTATAATGTCAATATAAAAATTGGGTTTTTTAATCAGTAATTGGCTAATGAAAAGAGCTAGTAAGATTAATGATCTCCTTGATTGGGTTATTTCCTTGATTAAGCTGTCTCATTTCCATCGAATCATAGGGATAATTTATGGAGAACAACATTTTAAGATATAATCTCATATGCCGTAAATCGCATTTCTGCGTAGAAAGGCATTTTATTTTAAGTAAGGGGTAGTTTGGGTATTAATAGTTGAATATTGGTAAAGTTGGCGGTGTCCCTCATATATACATAACCCTACTTGCCTTACCCATCATACCCTCTCCTTTGAAGCCGAAGCGACCTCCCGCTCTCGTGTTTTCCTCTCTCGAGTTCAGCTAGCAAGCCCGCCTCTCCAGCCTTCCCTCTTCTCAACTCTTCCATTCCTTCTCTACGTTTCGCCCTTCTCTTCTCATTGCTTCCACCATGTCCTCTCCCTCCGCCACGAGTGAGGGGAAGAAGAAAGACACGGAAGAGCAACAGCCTTAGTCTCCTCAAGCCATGGAGACTGATGTGACTAAATGCTATAAGTGTAGATCAAAGGAGTTACATGCAAAGGGAGCAACTTCTGAATTGGCTCAGAAGAAGTCTGTCAAGGGGAAAAAGAAGGAAATGGAGGTACAGTCACTTGAAGATCGCGAGTCAGCAAAGGGTGATGTGCCGCTACTAAAAGTGAAGAACCTGAAGACTGCACAGGGTCGATGTAAGAGAAAGGTACTCAAAGAAGAAGATATCTCAGCTGAAGCATCAAGACATGCAGAGATAACACTAGAAGCTAGAAAGATTGTCTTCCCACGGTACGTAGATTTTCATGATCAGAAAATGATTGAAAAAATTTCTGAGTTGATTGAAATTTTTAAAGTTCAGAAATGGATAAAATTTTTGAGTAAGCACAAAGTATACTATCCGACACTCGTAGCTAAGTTCTATCAAAATTTGCAGTATGATTTGGATCAGGCAAAACTGTTTTCTAAAGTCAAGGGGTCTGCGATTGAAGTCTCTAAGCATCTCCTACATAAAGTATTTAGAATACCAGAAGAAGGAGAAACTGAAAGAAAGTTTGCTTATGATTTTCATGATGCATACTCACTCATCACAGATGAGCCTAGGAATCCCCAAGACAAAAATCAGTTAAAATTGGGTCAGTTCAACGCAAATAATTTCTCTCCTCTCAAGAGATTGCTGCATCACATTCTTACTACTATGATTACTCCACAAGTTGGAGGAAGAGGAAGACTGACCAACACTCAAAGATTTGTTCTATATTGTCTGCTGGAGATGATCAGAGTTTGCTTGCCTGAAATAATTATTCAGATAATGAGAACTTGCAAAGAGTCTAGAAGACATTTGCCATTTGCAGCTAATTTAACTGCTATATTTAAGAAGGCAAACATATCTTTAGAAAATGAGCCTTCAAAAGAAATTCCAAAAGTTAATGTGTACAACATGGATTTTATTGAAAAATTCTTGAGGTTGAAAGATACCGACTCAGAGAGTTCTTCTGGTGAAATTCAAAGAAAGGATAAATCAGAAACGTATGATCCTTTGAAGAAGAAGAGGAAAATTCAAGTTGAAACAGTGTCAGAACAACCTCCTCAGATTCCTCAAGAAGAAACTCCTCCTATGTCAGCTGAAAAAGATCAAAAAACTGCTGATAAGCGTGTTGAGAAGAATCTCAAGGATCTGCAACTAGAACAAGAAATCCATAAATTGGACTTAACTGATACTCAAATTGTACAACAGCTGGATCAAAATATCAATGAGCTATTTGATAAATTTGGAGTGCAATCTGAGCAGGAACAGCAAATTGTTCAGAAAGAACAAGAGGAAGGTCAACCAAGTGAAGCTGCTGAATAAGAGATTGATTCACAAGGTGTAGAAGAGGAAAGAGAAGAAGAAATTGAAGTAGATGAAGAATTACTACATAAATTTGCTACAAAGATTATGAAATAAGCGGCTGACAAAGTCTATAAAGAAATTGCAGACTCTGTTGTAAATGAACAGGAGGGTGAACAACCTAGAGAGGAAGAAGTTCAGGATGAAGAAGCTCCACAGGAAGCTCTAGGGGCTACTGAAGAGGATACACGGGAGTATGTCATGGGACCAACTCCTCTATTTCAGTTGTATCCAAGAATGTCTCTTGCCCCTGCTCCCTCATATGGACCTTATCTTGGGGAAATGATTGGTCTTGGTATACCACCTCCACTATTACCTGAAGAACAACATGCTTATCACACGAAATTTCCAGACTCAAGTGCTTCTTCATTCACTTCACCAGAATCTAGTGCTGAACCCGATATTAAAGAATTGCTGAGAAATCTGACAAATATAGTAATGAATCAGAATGAATTAATGAATGCTTAGTTTCTCTTCACTGACTTTCATCTGAACAGAGTAAATGCCAGGATGGAACATCTGGAAAACATTACGAAAACTCAATGGATTCAATTTATGACTGATAAACAAAGAACTAATGCAGCAGTGCGAGAGATTTTGGAATCTCTTATGGGAGTCAACAATAGAGTTGGTGAAATGGTGAGCAAGTTGCAAGATACCCAAATTTCATCATTCAGCAAGCTCGCTCAAATTCTTGACCACACCTTTGATCTCAAGATAGAGTTTGAGAAGATAGAGACTATAATGAATAAAATTGTAGTAAGTCAGCCTGAGATCTTCAATAAGTTTATAGATGTTCAGTCACAATTGCAGAATGTCACAGAGAGTATTAAACATGTTCTCACAAAACAAGATTCCAACTCTTCCCTAGTGGACCGATTGGGGAGCATGGTGCAACACAGGTTTGATGAGTTGTCCAACTCCATCAGAGACTTTCAGGCTTCTGTAATGTCTAGACTTTCTACACCAGGATCAAGTTCTACACAATATCCAAGAGACAGGGGCAGCTACAGAGGTTACTGATTCACAAACATTCCCCATTCTTTTTAATAATGACAAAGGGGGAGAATATATTATGGTGGAAGGTGGACATGTATGAAAGCTATTATGGTGGAAGGTGGACATGTATGAAAGCTTGTAGTTTACTGACGGACAGTGACAGTGGTTTGTGTATGTATGGAAGCTTACAGCTTACTATTGGATAGTTTTACAGTTTTTAGTTCTCTAATGTAAAAAATGTTGAATGAGATATCTTACTCAAACACTAATCTGTATTCTCTTACTGTACACAGAAATATATGTAATTTCCACATAGTGCATATTTGTGTTGAATGCATGTTTTATGTTGAATGTTATCGTTGCTATGCATGTTAGCAAATAAATTCTCTGTTAGTTTCAATCATACATGAATTATAGTTGTCATCATCAAAAAGGGGGAGATTGTTGGAACCCTTGTTTTGATGATGACAATCTATGAGTCATGTAAAACTGGATTGCATAAATATATTTGCATTTGACCATTGCATATAAGATGTATGTCTGTGCATAGTTGCGTCATTCAGCATACAAGGTCTGTGTACCTTGCGTTTGTTGCATACAAAGTTCATGCATACGTTGAAGAAGTCAGTGCATAGTCATTTGTGCATTCAAGGTCGGTGCACTTTTTAGTTAGGTCTGTGCATACCACGTTATTTGACAGATAACATCTGCATATGTCTTAGTCGTTTGCATATTCAGGGTCAGTGCATTGCATTTATAGTCGGTGCATATCTTCCTATCTTCTATACTAAGTCGGTGCATGGTGTCTAATAAGTGCACTTGAAAGTCAGTGCATGTTTTTCATCTGTCACATGAAGTCCGTGCATATTAGCTCTCATGGTCGGTGCATATTTGCCGTATGCATGCTACAAGGCTTGTGCACATTCATCCTAAATGCATAAGCAAGTCTGTGCATGCTCTTTGTCAATAGCATGATTAAGTCTGGGCATGTCTGCACATAACACCATAGACTCTGTGCATATTCTCGTACTATCTCGCACAAAGTCTGTGCAGGCCATAGTCATATGCAAGTTTTTGTCTAAGGCACATACCATAGTCGGTGCATGTTCTACGTCCTTCATATGAGAGTCTGTGCATATCCTGCACTGCATATAGTCAAGGTCTGTGCAGGTCTTCGCACATGCTAACTGAGGTCTGTGCATAAGTGTCTTATACACAACTACGTCAGTGCATACTTTCATATTGTTTGATGAACGGCAGTGTAATCTTTGTTCCTTGCACATGCAACGTATGTGCATGATGCGTTTATAACACTTTAGGTCTGTGCTTCCGTGGCACCTTACACATACAAAGTATGTACACATTCTTCCTATACCTTATTAAATATGTGCATATTGAAAAATGATTGACTACGATGTGTTTAACAGAATGCCTCTGCTCTAATCAATAGGGCTATGAAGAAGCACGTGATCCAAGAGTATTTTGATCAATGGAGACTTTGCCACGTGGAATACAGAGAAGTTAAGATCATGACACATGCATAGCTGATTCCAGATCTGATAGAATCTTCTGGGCGGGAAACTTGTTTTCCACATGCCCCTCTCACACCGGACTGGAAACAATAACAGTAGACCAAGCCCTGCCTTCGAACTTGATGAGATTTTGAAGAAGAGAATTCAGAGAGTGAGAAAGAGAGAGCTCGAGAGAGAAGAGAGAAGAAAGTGTGAAGCGGCTGAAGGAAATTGAAGATATGTTATCAGTTGGTTTCTGGATTAGATCCAGACCAACGTGCTCATTCGAGAGCTACAATTTTGTGATTTATTTCTAGCTTTCCGTAGCTAAAATTTCTTATACTTGCTTTTCTTTTCAAACCTTTCTTTCTAAGCTGTGTATCAGCAGAGCTAAGCTGTATTGCTCAGCGGGCGAGGGTGTTTCCTCGGACAACAAGCTGTGAGGCTCAACGGTCTGGGACGTGTTTCCCAAAGCTGTGGATCAACGGTCTGTAGGGATTTATCCCCAAAGCTATGGATCACCAGTTGGTCAAGCTGTGTGTCAGCAGGAATCCTTACTCGGTTGAGCAAGGGGTGGATGTAGGTCTGGAGGACCGAACCACCTAAAAGCCTCTTGTGGACTGTGGTTTGTTTTCAAGTTTTAATCGCTAGATGAATGTTAGGCGCGCTTACAGCTAAGCTTCTGATTGATCTTAATTCTGCACTAGTCTATATCTTTTAGGATAAGTTTTAAATTGACCAAATTTTTTATAGGGAGATTCATTCACCCCCCCTCTGAATCTTGGTTCGTACCATTACACTGGGCCAACATTGAAATGTTTCAATTGACAGATCTTCATCATTTCCATCTTTGCTGGAGGTTCCTTCAGTTGGTTCATCCTTAGCCTTAGATGTTCCAGCATCATTTGAGTGTTTACAAGCTTCATCTGCATCTAAAGTAGAAGAAATTTGATTTGTCAACTTTAATTCAGATTCATCAAAAATGACATGAGGACTTTCTTCAACAACTAAAGTCCTCTTATTGAACACTCTATAAACTCTAGAATTCAATGCATAACTTAAGAAGATTCCTTTATTGCTCTTTTCATGAACCTTACCTAGGTTTGACTTACCATTGTTCAGATTATAGCAAGGGCATCCAAAAGGTTTGAGATGGGAAATGTTTGGTTTCTTACCCTTGTAGAGCTCGTTTGGAGTTTTCTTCAAAATGGGCCTTACCATTACCCTGTTAATGATGTAGCATGTCGTACTTATCGTCTCAGCCAAGAAATATTTTGGTAGGGAGTTCTCACTTAACATGGTCTGTGCCATGTCAATTAAGGTCCTATTTTTCCTCTCCACTACTCCATTTTGTTGAGGCGTCCTTTGTAAGGTCCCATAATTTATATATAATAATTTCTGGATTATTTATGAAATTTTTTGAGATTTATAAGGGCTAAATAAATTAATAAATGGATTATTGAATTAATAAATGGGTTATAAGGCCCAAATATGGTAAAAATTAACCTAACCTATTTAATTGAAACCCAATAGGTTTATGGACCAAGCCCATTAAGTTTGGCCCATATTCTAGAAGGTTATTTAGCCTATTCACGAATTTTAAGGATAAATACTATTATATATTTAGATAAAATGAATAAAATAATTTTATTAATTTGAAACTCTGCACACGTTTTCTGTAACGGTCTATCGGGCGACCACCACATGCCTGTAGCGCTCAGGACTGGACCGTCACACCCTGCTGATTCTGTGAGAGGAAGAACAAGCAAAAACATTAGATTTTTACTAGCTTATCTCTTAGGGATCGAGATGGGAAGACTAGTAGAGGTGTTAAGAACTCTTAGAAGTTGATCTAAGCTTTAATAAGGACTCTAGAATCGATCTAATCTTCAAACTCTAGCCAAAACCCTATAAATAGGACCTAGTTCTGAACTAAGCGACTCTTACTTTTGGCTCGTGAAGAAACAAGGTAAGGAGATAGAATCTCGGGTAAGTTCTTTGGAGTATTTTGTTCCTAATACTTTAGACTAACTACCCTCAAAATTTCATGTTAGGAGATCAAGTAACCAGGGAGATAAAGTCTTCTAAAGTCACTGATTCGGTCACAGCAACCCAGGATTCAGAGCAAAGGACCGTTGGAGATTAGGGAAAAGGAGAGCCTAAACGAGGTAATTAGAATTAGATGCTTTAGAACTTTTTATTCTCAATAGTATCATTTTCCTAATCTCAAATTTTCACGTCCTTAGGTCAAGAGGTTGAGGAGTTAGAGTGACGTGAAGTTGCTGAAAAACTACAGGAAGAGAAGAACTAGGGTGACCCTTGAAGACTCAAATTAGAAGTTTAAAGGCCAGATAAGAGGTAGGTCATCTCATGAACGGCAAAAATAACATGTTAAGGATAAAAGCCCTCTAATTTGACTTGATTTCATGCATTATAGATTATGAATTTCATGTTTTAGTAAGTTCATGCATACATACATATCTTTAGCCTTAATGGAAAATAAAAGATACTATCTTGTTAATTCACTGAAACCTATGCATATATCTGGCCTTTACTTCGTTTATCATGACTAGAGTAGTTAGTGATTATAATTCTTCTTGCATGGACATAGTTCCTTATCTTTATCCTCAGCAGAAGCTCTGACGGATTAGGGTAGGACTGTCACATGATGGTAACGGCCTTACGATAAGCCGTCACACTCTCTGTTGTGTTTAAAATTGTTATGTTGTCTCTGACGCACCATAGCAGGAGCGTTACAACACTGTAACGGCCTCTCGACAAACCGTCACACGGCTGTAACACGCCTATGCTAGACCGTTAGAACACTGTTTTCTGTCAACTCGAGACGAATTGGAAATTAGTCAAGTCTATTTATAAATAAGCCTAGTTATCTGAGTTTTGACCTGATATCATGACTTTGAGTTTATGATAGGAATTGCATGATTACAAGCATTTTAAGTTAGTTTGAGTTATGTTAATTTCATTGGCTAAACTCTACAGTTTGTATTTAAATTATGATTTCAAATGATGTATTGACGGAGTATTATCATGGTTTCACATCGTTTCACAATCTTTCCTATCTATAGAGTCATTTTCTTTAAGTACATGGCATATATTCCGGTATATGGCCATTAGTTTACACTTTGCACTATAGGAACATATTCTTGAACATGAGGACCTCTCTATTGGATATTCCTTCCAATGGACTAGGAAATCTTATTTCAAGGCCTCCGTAATTCTCCGCGAGCCTGGGATTCTCACTAGGACATCGAGTTGGTTGTACCATGAAAGCCCAATCATTAGAAAACACTATCGATGGTTTCTAGTTTTTGGATATGTAACGGATCCAGATTGGACCGTCACGCTCATCTAACGGCCCAATAAACGACCGTCACATTAAACTGAGTCCAATCTCTTTGTTTTCGGATTCAGACCATTATAACGGCCGAATACTGGAGCGTCACGTTATGTAACGGCCCAGTATAAGACCGTCACAGTTCTTGAGTACATTAACCCAAGGTTTGACCAAAGGGTTGATATTCTAAAAGTTCCTAGATGGATTATTGATGGTCTAGAACTTGTCATATCGTCCAAAGAAACTTAATTTAAATTATGAAAGATAACGAATGTACCGTTATGCTACCGAATTATTCATGAGCATAATGTCATCTTAAATCATTCTTGATCTCTCATATTCTTAATTGAAGCATTCATTCTTTGATGATTGTTGTCATGAGCTTATTGATTGAATTTGTTATATTACTAGCCATACTTTATTGATATACTCATGGAAGTAGCTTGATTTATACGTGAAGATGCAGTTCAGACACTGATTATGTCTAAGGGCTCTATGCTAGTCCCCTCGGCTGATTGCTAGAAACATACTATTATAAATCATGGGGTATGATGCTACTGGCGTCGTATTACGCTGGGAGTACCTTCTTCATAAATAAGTGAAATCCATGAGCACTCGTGAAAATCTAGTGAATTGCTACATGATTGATGTTCTAGTGCGTAACCTTTATGGTTATGAAAGTGAAAAGTGAAAGTGCATTCTCGTTACATTCTTGTTCATGAAAGGTCATGCTACATTCTTGATCATACTTGTTACATTATTGCTAGTTCATACTTGTTCATCTTATCTTACATGATCGTCTTGTTACTTTGATTTGATCGCATGATTTATCGCATTTCGCATGATTTTACCATATTCTTTAGAGCTAAAATATTAATTACTTAAATATTGCTAATCATGTTGATGCGAAGATACCTACTGGACAAGTGTGCTCTTTACCTATTTCCAATCTTTTTCAGGAAATGGAAGTGAGTCGGGTTTGGATTCGGAATGTTCAAGTAGCGGATCCGAGAGTGAATGAAGAATGAGTGAAGACTTAGGAAAGTCTACATTGTTTAGATGGAGTTTATGTAATTTCTTATTTCTTGAGTCTAGTATGATGGAAGTTGAATTAGTGGTTGTATTTGAATATTGGATTTGATTATTAATGAAAGTTGAAGTTGTGTAAATATTGTGCGATTGCATTCTTTATGTGATTGTCTTACACTCTGATCGTTCTTGCAAGAGGCTTACCATGCCGACTGTTCACGTTCCTCGAGTTAGTCTTCCACTATCATAAAGGCTCGGGGCGTGACATCCTTGCTGATGAGAAGTTATGTATGTATCCCTGCTCCTTGCAAAAACTGTTGAAGTCATGGTTTTCAAACTCACCACCATGATCACTTTGAATTGGGGTGATGAGGTAACCTCTATCATTTTTGATTTTCCTGTAAAATACTTGAAACTCCACCAGGGCATCATTTTTATTTACTAGAAATAATACCCATGTGAATCTCGAGTAATCATCAGCAATCATAAATCTATAAGATTTTTCTCCTAGTCTGGATGTCCTAGTCGGACCAAAGAGTTCAATGTGCAGCAGTTCTAAAGGTCGAGCGGTAGAAATAATATTCTTATTTCTGAAGGAAATGCGTGTTTGCTTGCCTTTTGTGCAAGCCTCACAGATTTTGTCACTTTCAAATTTTAATTTTGACAGTCCATTCACCAAATCATGTCTAGACAATTTAGAGATTACTCTCAAACTAGCATGACCTAGTCTTTGGTGCCATAGCCACGCATTTTCATGGTTGTTAGCTACCAAACACACATCACCGCATGAAACATCGTCAAGATCAACTGTGTATACATTATTGTTTCTTTTTCCAATGAATTTTATTTCATTTGAGATTTTATTCATGACAAGGCAGTGAGTTTCATCAAAAATAATTTTAAAGCCCTTGTCACACAATTGGCTTATGCTCAAAAGGTTATGATTCAAGCCCTTCACCAAAAGAACATTCTTAATCAAGGTTTTAGAATTCTTACCTATGTTGTCAATTCCAATGATTTTACCTTTATCCTTTCCTCCAAAGGCAACAGAGCCTCCATCCTTGTCTTGCAGTGTAGAGAACACTTTCTTGTCCCCTATCATATGCCTTGAGCAACCACTGTCCAGGTACCATTTGCTCCCCCTGCCTTCAAGGCATATCTGTAAGATATAAAATTCTCATCCAATTATCTTTGGTACCCAAGCTAATTTGGGTCTATAGGAGTTAGTCCAATTCTGCACATATCTTTTTCTGGTCCAAGCAGCATGATTTTGTTGAGTGTTTTGTTTGAACCAACAATTGGCAACGACATGACCAAATCTACCACAATGAAAGCAATTGACATTTAAAAATCTTCTTTGGTATTTGTGTGGTTTAGATTGAACATGTGTTGGCTTCGTGTGTGAGCACGATGCATAATTATTTTCTTTTTCATGCACATAAGATATTGTTATCTTGTGCTCAAATGATTTCTTGTTCTGGTGAATGTACCCCAATCCTTCTTTTCGGAGGTTGATTTTAACTCCCAACAAATTATCTAGGTTTTGTTTCCCTTTAACAAACCTAGAAAGAGTGAACTGTAAGTCAGTCACCTCCTTATTCAAACTCACATTTTTATTCTTGAGTTCTGAAATTGAGGATTTTAGAACTTCTTTTTCATTTTTTAATTTTTCAAAAACATTTTCTATTTCAGACATTTTACAAATCAATTCCTCTTTAGTTTTCTTAATATCTGAAATTATTTGAAGCAAACTTTCTTTTTCGTCTGTTAATTCGAACCATTCTTGTTTGAGTTTTTCAAACTTAGCAGAAGAGCCCTCATGTGCTAAATCTTCAATTTTCTTTTTGAGGGATTTATTCTCTGATCTTGTTTTCCTATATTTATTGTACAATTTTTCATATTCTGATTCTCATTGCTCATTTGAAATAGAATCAGGGTCAGAGCTTACCTCAGGTGAATCATCTTCATGTGCCATGATGAACATGTTTTCCATGAGCTGTTCTAGCTCCTCTTCGGACTGCTAGTCTTCTACGTCGCTCAATGTAGCGACCATGACTTTGGGCTTTTTGGACTTATCCTTCTTGAATTTTCTTTTCAGTTCTGGGCACTCTTCTATCATGTGCCCAGACTTCTTGCATTCATATCATATGATGTTGTTGGGCTTGCTCAGCTCCCCCTTGGTTTGGGTTGGACTTCTTTGCCCTTTTTTAAAATTTCCTTAGAAATTTCTTTTTCTTCTCAAAAACTTCTTTACTTGGCGCGTCCACATGGCCAAGTCTTCTCCCTCATCGCTTCCTTCTGTGGACTCCTATTCTTGGGAGTCATCATCAAATTGGTGGACTTTCAAGGCCATATTTTTCTTCTTCTTGGTTTCTTCCTCGGTAGTTCTCTTCATGTTTATCTCATAGGTCATGAGTGACCCTATGACCTCGTCCAAAGAAAGTATGGACATGTTTTTTGAATCCTCAATAACTGTGGCTTTTGTGTGCCACGCAGGTGGAAAGGATCTCAAAACCTTCCTCACAAGTTCGGAGTTGGTGTACTCCTTCCCAAGGCTTTTGAGACCATTTGTGATCTCAGTTAGTTTTGCAAACATCTCTATAATCGTTTCTTCTGGCTTCATCTTAAATAACTCATAGTCTCTAACCAATAGGTTGGCTTTGGTCTCCTTGACCTCAGAGGTTCTTTCATAGATAAGCCACAGCTTGTCCCATATTTCTTTTGTTGAACTGCACATGGATACACAAGAAAACTCGTTAGGATGAATAGCATATTGCATAATGTTCATAGCATTAAAATTCACCGTGGATTTTTTAATATCCTCATGGGTCCATTTCTCCTCATCAGCGGAAAGATCATGAGGACCCTTTTCCACAACCCTCCAAATCTCATACTCTTGGGCTCTAAGAAAAACATGCATTCTATTTTTCTAGTAGGAATAATTTGAGCCATCGCAGTATGGAGTGACCCTTAGGCATCATCCCCTTATTGGCCATTGATCTCGATCTGACTCTAGATCGCTAGATCTGAAAAATATAGAGCCTTAGCTCTGATACAAATTGAAGTCCCGCGATCAATGACACCCAAAAGAGGGGGTGAATTGGGTGATTACAAATTTTTAGAAAACCTTAGACAATTTAAACAAATGTGATGAGATAGCAACTAAGAAGTTCAGATCTATAGCAAAACCAATTAGATCTATCAAAACCAATCGTCACGATAGTTCTTCGGTACTGGGCGGAGGTATGAATCCAAAGATCCTACTCACGCAAGGTGTTATCGTCCTGACAAGACTAGTCATGTCAATCTGAACCCACCTTTTGATATACCAAAAATCTAAAGTGAAAATGATCGATTAAGCTAGATCT
Source organism: Amorphophallus konjac (assembly GCA_022559845.1). Classification (NCBI taxonomy): domain Eukaryota; kingdom Viridiplantae; phylum Streptophyta; class Magnoliopsida; order Alismatales; family Araceae; genus Amorphophallus; species Amorphophallus konjac. The sequence goes on along the minus strand of CM040126.1, from coordinate 339,271,227 downwards.
GAACGAAGAAAATAATAGAGATAATATACGAGAGTGCTAGCATAGAATGGGGTAGAAGATAAGGATCAAATCACACAAGAAACAGAGATTTTTAGGTGGTTTGAATTCAACGGCGGCAACCTACGTCCACCCCTCACAAACTGTGAGGATTCACACACTATCTTGTAAAGGATTACAAGATCAAAACATGCACACACTCGTAAGGAGATAGGAACTCCCACGAAGGTGCAAACACACCGAAGCACACACGAATCTGAAGGAAACAAGACACACACACGGATTTAGGTAGATCCACACACACATGGATGTTTAAAGATTACAAATAGCACTGCACACACTTGAAGCTCAGGGAATTTGGAAGAAGAAACATAAATGAAAAACTTCTTATTTAGGCTCCCCTTGAGTAGATGATGTAGATTTTGAATGAAGCTTGCTTCTCCAATTGATTTGCGGTTGATTGGCTTCAGATTGATCTTGAAAAGCTTAGAGATGGATAAAGAATCCTTGGACGGAGCACTGTTCACGGAGGTGTTGTAGCAGCCTTCTTTCTCCCCTTAGTAGCCTCCTTGATCTCCCTTGGATCATTTGATAAGACTTTCATTACATAGTACATGGACACTGACTCACAATGCAAAAGACTCAACTAATGCAAATGACACTCACAAATGCCAATGCTAAATGGCATACATGCATACAAGCATTTAATACATGCATAACTTATATAAACCTAGACTAGCTACTTCTCCCCCTTTGGCATCATCAAAATAGTGGAGGGGATACAAGAAAAAGTAGACCATGGTGAAACTGAAGACCGTGGAGGCAATAACTAAGGAGGAGGAGCATAGTCCTATGGGGCACCATCATTATGAGAAGGCTCAGCTAGAGGCAGACGATAGCCAAGATGGCGTCGGATATCATCTAGAGTGTGATCTTGATACTGGAGGCGGTACTGAATATTGGTAAGTGTGTTGTCACGAGCCTGGTCACGGCGTTGCATGTCAAGAAGAATGTTGCTCATGATATGAAAGGCCTGGCAGGAGTCTTCATGGCTAATGGTGAGGGTGGTGATGTGAGTGGACATGGTGTTCATTTGAATGGACAAGGTATCCAAAACTGTGAAGAAGGAATCAACCTGATCAGACATGGAGTCAAGCATATCGCCCATGGTGTCAATCTTACTCCCAAAGTGAGATAGTTGCTCCCTAAAAGTATCCATGCAAGTCCCTAGTCAAGAAAGATGCCTATCAAAAGCCTCGGTATCTACCCAAGAAGGTTGTCCAACTCCCTAAGTAGAGGACTCCCCGTGAAAGAACTAAGGTGGAGGAGGCATATCCGGATCTGCATGTGGAGGAGAAGGTGGAGGATGTTGTTCCTCCGCTTGAAATGGAGGTGGGGCTTCCCCTTGACCCTACTGCTGTTGTGGCTCTTCGTTCTCTTCCTCACTTTCAGATTCGTCTCCATAGATTGGCACATTTCTACGTAACTCACCATTTGGACCCCAATAGTAGCCAAAATCTGTGAAGATCTTGTGTTTATTATAGATATCATCGTGTCTCACTAAAATAAACATCTCATCGGCCACACTAATCCCAGCATAAATGAATACGCCAGTCAACTGTGATGCATATGGCAATGATCTCCTCATTTGGGTATGACATGACCTAATCAAGTCTGACATAAGTTGGCCCATATTGACTAACATCCCATTCATAACATAGTAAAATAAGAACGTGTGTACTTTGGTCACTTCATTGCGGCTTCCACCCTTGGGATAGATGAGGGTGGTAAACATATGATGTAGGATTCGCTGCAATGGAGGAAAGTAGTTGGCATTTAATGTAATCAAGTTGCTGACACAAGGCACATACTCATAGCCGATCATGGCGAGAAAAGTGTCCTCAATGGCACCATGACCATAGAGCATATCTGCACCCCTAGCTGAAACTCCTAGGGCTCTTTCAAATAAGGCAGGAGTAACTGTAATCGTAACGCCTTTAACTACTGTATATAGACGTTCATTATTCTAGATCAGATTTCCTTAAAATTGTTCGACAAGGCTGGGATAGTAACGGGGATACCGTGTGACAAAATCAACCCAACCATCTTGTATTTCAAAGACTGCACATAAATCTGGAAGAATTTCATTCACCTCATTGAAATCAACTAGACGGGGGTCGATGATTGGCCGTGGGGGCAGCCGCGGTGCATGTGAAGGTGCAGGAGCCCGCTGAGGTGGAGGAGTCGGGGCCTCACCTCTCCGGGCACTGGATTCCCCTTGGGTAGAATGTCGAGAGCTTCTTCTAGGTGCTATCCTAGACTTGAAAACCACTGTGAAAACCCTTGAAAAGGACTAATCTCTTCCCTTGGGATGAGAATGGACCGAAAGACACACCAAAGGCTTGAAAAGAACTTCTCCACAATCTGGAACCTAGAGAATGGCTTCAAGGTCACACAAGCCGTTGTGGAGGTTTCGTTCCGAAACATTGATGAACAGGTCGGATCTTGTCCGGGTGGACGAAAGAGGAGGTTTTTGGGCTTGAGAAGTGGAGTTTTGGTGTTCTAGGGTTAGGGAAGAAGGTTGGAGAGTGAGTGGGGTGCGTTGGAATGAGGAGATGGGGTGAGAAAACCACTTATAAAAGGGTTCGGACGTGAGTTCGGCCGGTCTGGTTCGTCGGACTCGGTCGACCAAACTTGGGGTGTCGGTCGACCGAAATGGTCGGCCTAGCCCTAATTTTTATCATTTTTTTGGTATAACTCATTCAATGCTTTCTTTCTTTTATAACTCCTCCAAACCCTTTTTTTGTTGTTTGAACCTTCACCTTGGCATAGTTGAGCGGGAATGACTTGAAGTAAGAGGTGATAGGGCATTGAGAAAATCCTCTGACTCTTCCCCGCAGAAAATGCCTCAGATCTCGAGATCACTGGGTCCACATTTATTTAATCAAGGAATATTTGGCCTTAGAAAAATTTGAAGGAGGGGTTTTATGTATAATTAAATTCAAGCATGCAAGGTGGTATTTCAATATACATAAACTAAAAAAGTCACACAAAATATGCATGTATCTAATGCAACCTACCCCTTGTGCAAATGATTTTTTCTACATATGCAACACTTAATTAACTTAAGTGCAAACCTAGGTATGTATGCTCTCACCCTTGCACACGCCGAGTTCTCTTCTTATTTTGCTGAATTGTTCCTGGTTTAGGGGTTTTGTAAAGATATCAGCTAACTGATTGTGTGTGTCAATGAAATTCAATTCAAAGACCCCTTTTCCTACAAGATCTCTCAGAAAATGATGCCAAATGTCAATGTGATTTATTCTAGATTATTATATAAGATTTTTGGCAAGTTAATTGCACTGGTATTGTCACACAAAATTGGAACACATTTCATTTCAACATTCAAATCAAGTAATTGATTTTTGATCAAAATTACTTGGGCTCCACAACTTCCGGCAACTAGATATTCAACCTCGGCCGTTGAGAGAGCTACTGAATGTTATTTCTTGGAGGCCCACGAAACTAGGCACCCACCAAGAAATTGACAGTACCCACTAGTACTTTTGTAATCAACAATTCATCCAGCATAATCCGCATCGATGTATGCAATCAAATCAAATGATCTACCGATGGGAAATCACAAGCCAAAGTCTACTATGCCAATTAAATATCAAAAAATCCGTTTAACAGCCAACAAATGAGATTCTTTAGGGCATGACTGAAAATGAGCACATAGACATACGCTGTACTGGATGTCGGGACAATATGCTGTTAAGTACAGTAGTGATCCGATCATACCTCGAAATAGTGTAGGATCTGTTGAGTGGTGATAGGCAGATCTAGAGGGGAGGGGTGAATAGATCAACCCCTGTTTGCCCTTCTTTGCGAAAATAAAAAGGAATCTAGCACAAATGATGATAAGATATATATTTAGTTAATAGCTAGGAAGCTAAACACACAAATGATATCCATGAACGGTCCTACCAAGCTTCTACCGCTAGAACATAAAGGAAACCAAATCACAAGACACAATCTTTAAGGTGGTTCGGTCTCAATCTAGAAACCTACGTCCACCGCTCACACCACACGGTGAGACTTTCACTAGTGCAAAAGCACATTCGCTGATTCACAACTTCGATCAGAGAGATACACTCTCACAACTCCGCTGCCACACAGCTTGAGGGGTCACAACCCAAAACACACAGACCGGATACCACACCGTCTGTCTTCCTACTCACAGGTAGGGAACGAATGATATGAAGTGTGTTTTGAAGAAAAGGCAAACTAAAAATGAAACAACCAGACAGAGTATCGTAATGAAGCACTATGAGAAAGAAGTCTCCTGTCTGGGAATGAGCTTGAGGGCTCCTTGGCTCTCTTCTTGTTCTTCAGTTCTTCACCACAACCCTTGTGATAGGATGATGATCTAGCTTTCAGCTTTCAAGGGTTCTGGACGGAGCTTCACAAGACCTTCCTGCTTACAAGGAGTCCTCTCATCGTGAGGAAGAGGATCGTCTTCTTCTTGTTGCACTCACACATGCAGCATCAGGAAGGAGTGTAGCTTCATCAGCAAGCCTTCTAGCTTTTCGTTTTCCTCTTGCTTGCTTGGATGCCCTCTTTTCGAACTGGAGCCATGCTCCACATATATTGGTGTCCTTGGGCGACACCAACGTTTTCCGCCTATCAAGCAACACCCAGAATGTCATATCCACATTATTTGATTTGCTTCCATTTGCATAGCTGACTCCTTTTCTGTCAAGTCTACAGATATGTGGGTAGGTAGGAGACCATAGTAGCAAAGGTACGATCTTCTTCAGAGGATATCTCTGCCAAGACACAGTCCTCTAACGAGGTAGTACTTTGACGACTCTTTCCAGAGCAAACGGAGCCTCTGGGTTAAGTTCCAGATCTTGAAGACAGCTTCCGTCAGATTCAGATCCATTCTTGTCGAACCTAATGTGTCGACACTTTCCTCTCACGAGACATCCCATTGAAAACCTTGAAGATAGCTTCTGCCAATTTCAAAATCGTTCTGTTTGAACATTGATGTGTCGACACTTTGTACGCAATGTGTTGGGACATGCAGTGAATATCTTGAAGACCCATGGCAGATGTGTCGAGACATCCACAGTGCTGTGCCGTTACATATGTGCTTGGCTCTACGATGACATCATGACTGTGTCGAGACATCGCCAACCGGTGTCGAGACATGTGCTTCATGTGCAGAGTTGTCGCATGAAGGTGTCAAGACAGAGAAAGCCATGTGCAGAGATTATCCCACGAATGTGTTGACACTTTTCACTCAGTGTGTCGAGACATCGGTGAGTCTAGAGGCTATACAGAACGGCTTCATCTTGATTTCTTCTGGAGGTGTCGAGACATGGGTCAGATGTGTCGACACATTCTTTTTATGCCGGAGCTCAAACGTTGGAGATTCAACACATTTTCTTCTAGATGTGTCAGGACATCAGTAGGCCATGTCGAGACATCACTTAGAGAAGTTTTCCTGCACTAGTTTAGTCAATTCATCAAGCCAAAATATGTCAGATATTCCTCAATTATCTATTAATGATTTATGATCTATTATCATCAAAATCAGGGGACACAACATTCTCCCCCTTTTTGATGATGACAATAATGAATCATTAAATCCAAGCATTCATATAGCATTACAATCAAATTGGTTTGAGGAGCCATCAACCAAGTGAGAATCATCCATTCACACAACAACTGAATGTTAGCATTTTTCAACCTATATCATTTTTCAACAACACAACAAAAAGCTTGTTTCATTGATCAACCATGGTTTTGTACAGATCAAGCAAAGATGTGTGCTCAAGCAGTTACATTGCAAATCTAAATGCAAAAGCAAAAATCTAGATGAAAAATCTAACTACATGCTAGATGCTAGATGATGCTTGTCTTCTCAGAAGATCTTCAGTACTTCTCCCCCTTTGTCATCAGCAAGGAGGGGGTGAAGGAGGAGCTACTGTGGTGGAGGCATGGAGCTAGAACTGGCAAAGTGAAGGATCTGTGCCTCTTGGAAGTCGTGTTGCATGTGAGAGATTGCTATTGCTAGAGAGTCAACCCTCTGAGTTAGCTGCTCATCCCTTTGTCTGACAGACTGGTGCAAAGACTTGATATTTTCCTTGATGTCCTTGAGCCAGCCATGAATCATTTCACAGATGTATTCTGTTTCAGCCCTCTGTTGGGAGCCTTGTGGTGGAAAATGAGAAGAGGTGGCTTCAGTTTGAGGAGGAGGGCACCATTCGTCACCTACGTCCTGCAGGGCTGGTTGGAGTTGAGCTTTATGCAGTCGAATGAGTTCCAAGATTTCAGTACCGACCATATCCAGTTTGTTATACACCACATCCATTTTGCCCTCAGCTTTGGTGGTGATGTTGACTGCTCAAGCTATATCTGTGTGGACAGTTTCTGCAAGCTTGGAGGAGGCATCCAGTAGCTTGTTGGAGTCAGAGTAGATCTTCCCTTTCAGCCATTGGGAGGCATCCAGTAGTCGAGAAGAAGTAGCATTAACTATTCTCTCGAGATTGGAGGTGGCACCAATGGATATGTTGGTCTCTGCGGTCACATGTGCTCTGATGGATGTAGTTGCGCCAGCCACTTGTGCTCGGATAGATGTAGTTGTGCCAGCCACTTGTTCAGCTAGCTGATTAGAGGAGTCCATCAGTTTGGCACACTTAATGTTGATATCACCTTGCTCTTCTCGAATGTCATATGCATGCTTCACCATGTCTGTAGTTTTCTCCTGGGTTTCAAGGTGAATTTCCCTTAGCCTCTTCATTATTGTCCCAGCTCTCTCGCACACATTGACGATTGAGTTCATGAAGTTGTACAACTTTGCATCTGACCTGTGTTTATCATGCACAAATTTTGCCCATCTTCTGGTTTGAACTTGCTCATTGTGGAGTTGGCTGGCTTCTATTCTGTCCACTTGCAAGCTGAGTTGTCGAAAGGAGGAGTTAATTCTCCCAAACTGAGCAGTGAGAAATTGGATAAGTGCAGGGTGAATGTCCATGAGACTACCAGTGGCACCAAAAGCAAGACCTCGTGAGGTGGAGGCCTCTGTATGAAATTCTGGAGGGGCATCTCTTGCACTGAACAATGTAGGCTCATTGTCCAGAGATAGAGGAGGTTGGATGCCAAAAGCCATCATCATCCCAGGCTGGTCCATGGGATCAGCAAACTGCTGCTGCTGAGGAGCCTGCTCAAAGTGGATATCTGCATGGAACATTTCCTCATGCTGATCTAACTGTTCATCAGAAGCTGGCTGGTCCTGTGCTGGCTAATCCTGTGTAGGCTGTGCTTGTGCATGTTGTTCCTGTGCAGGCTGTGCCTGTGGAGCTGGCTGTTCTGGAGGGTCAGGTAGATGTCTAGGCAGATTCTTTACAAGTTTGTCACCTTCCTTTTTGAAATGCATGTAATTTTCTATGAACCTCATGCTATAGACATTGCTCCTGGGGATAGATATGGACTTCTCATTATCAAGAGGGATGCCAACCTTTTGAAAAATAGCAGTTAGTTGTGCGGCATAGGGCAAGCTACACCGGTTGTAAGTGCAATTGTCCATAATCTGGAGCATGATCTCAGGTAAATAAACATGGTAATTGTTGACCAAGTAGTAAAACATGAACCTCTGGGTCTCTGTAAGTTTACTTCTGCCACCCCCTTGTGGGGTAATCATGGTAGTAAAATGTGATGCAGAAGTCGTATAAGGGGGAAACCTGTTTGTGTCAAAGGATTTGACAAGTAGCTGGGTAGCATCCTGAGGGTCTTGAGGCTTTCCTGTCAGAATGGTGCAGACGACTGACTAGTCAATCTGAACCTCAGATTCTATTTCCCCATCCTGGGGTATGTGTAAAGCCCTATGAAAAAGCTTGGTTGTAAGCTTGATGGAGACCCCCTTGACCTCAGTCCGAAGGACTTTCTTGTTTTCATCAAAAAATAAGTTCTTGTAGAACTGCTGAACCAAAAATGGGTAGTATACCCTATGATCGGACAGAAACCGTCGCCATCCTTGGAACTCAAATAATGGTAGTAGTTCAGGAAAAGACTCAAGCATCTTGTGGTCATCAAAATCCACATACCTAGGGAAGAGAATCCTGGTGGGATCACTGTCTTCTTCTCTGATAGTGGCAGCAGTACTGGGCTTCGGAGGGACTGACTGAGCTTTGGCCTTCCCTTTTTCTTTGGTGGACAGCCGTGGCCGCTTGGGGTTTGGTTGCGGCGGTGAAACCCTTTCACTGTTCGAGCCCTGGGCCTCGACAGCTCGTCTCTTAGCTGGTTCTGCAGCTGGGCGGTCCTCAATGCTCTTGGATCGCCCCTCTGTGTGTGCTTTCGAGGTTGCGGCCTTCTTGGATGAAGCCGCGTCTTTCTTCTTGCCGCGGGTGACCGGATGAGCCATGGAGAGGTTAGAAGAAAGGGAGGTGAGGAAACGGAGGGCAATTGGAGCTAGCTGGGGAGAGGGTTTCACAGGCGAAAGAGAGGGAACGAGGGCGTCGACCTCCAGGTGAGGATGTGCCGGGTCGCCGGAGAGCGATGGTGATGGTGAAATAGGGTTGAAATGATAAAACGTAAGAATTCGATTTTCACCATGAGTTAAATAAGGAAAGTTGATATTTTTACTTTTTGAAATAACACCCCTGAGATAAGAAATGGCGTATATACCCCTAAGTTAAGTTTAGAACGGTTTAATACTTATAAGCTCATTTTTGAGTAATGAAGGGATGAGAGAAACCATTTGTGCAACAAATAATATGACTAAAACATTTGAGAAAGTTAAAGAAAATGGAACCAAGCCCAGTTGGCTTACTCATCACGTTCATTAGGCATGATTGGAAAACGAGGATAAGCAGGTATTGGAATTAAACAAAAACCTTTTTGTTTTGAAACAATGTGTAGAGTCAATCCCAAACTATTTTTTTAATTTTTAATAAATAGTCCGATAAAGCATTTACTTTTTGACTCAAGGAAACACGTTGATTAGACGCTAGAGTCCTTGGTTACTCAGTGTAGCTCATCTTTCTGAATTTTTTCTGAACAGAGTTGACAGCCTTCATCATGACTAGATTAACCTTCATTTCATTGATGAAGGATCTAATTTCTCTGAAGATGAAGTCATTGCTCTGAAATTATTGCAGTATGGTTTTTAAGAGGCGTATTCTCCAATTGACTTCAAGTTAGGTAATTTGTTTAAGGACAATACATGCCAGTCAATTCACAAACCAAGAAGCCTATATGCAGAGAATTTTTAGACGCGTAGGTAGTGAACATTTTCAATGACTTGATTGATGTTTTAATCCTATTATGAGTGCAAGATTTGTTGAACTCAACGCAATGATTAACGAAAATTGGGATTATAAATTAGAAACCATTTCTTTAACAGGAGTAATACACATGAACTCACCCAGGGTTGTATAAATGAATGAAAACATTCTCAACTCCCCCTCACTTAATGCTCGGTGAAAAGTGAAGGTTCAGAGGCATAAGATTTGAGGTGGAAATGAAGGAAGCAGTGTGTAGAAAGAATCAGAAGGCTCTCCATTTGATCTTCAATTCCAAGTGCGGCTGAGAGACAGTCTCGACACATACTGGAGGGTGTCGACTTGTTCAACAGACTTGTCCTTCATGTCTCGACGCATAGCTGTAGGGTGTCGACCTGTGTAGTATACTTTATCCTGCAGGTCTCGACACAAGACTTGAGGGAGTTGACCTGTTCAGTAGACATTATTCTACATGTCCCTGACACATACCAGCAGGGTGTCGACCACTTCAAGAAATTTTGTCCTGCTTGTCTTGACACATGACTGTTCAATTGAACTATGCTCACCCAGTTTCTATAAGACTTCATTTCTGAAATACACCTACTAGCTTCTACTGCCAGTGCCTCTAACTTTTTTTTTTTCAGACAATCATTCAACCATGGTTCTATCTCTTTGCTGCCACAGAGATGTGCTTGATGGGATGCTAAAGCTTTAAATATGCTTATGTACTAGAAATCATTTGTGTAGTTGTCAACAAGTATTTCTGACTCATGGTACTTGGCGGAGGTCTGTCCTCACGCATGAAGAGAGTTTCCTGACATGCGTGACTTGCCTTTCCACTTCTCGTCATTTAATATACCATTCAGTCATATGATGATGTTCAACTAAAAACAATCAGAAATGCAAACAAGCTCCCCCTGAATTTGACCATCATTCAAAGCAAGGTTCATATAGCCAATGGACCAGTTCTAAATCAAAGCAAATATGCTTGTTTCAATCACAGTAAAGACAAGTAAGCAGAGCATCGAAGGAGGAATAGATAGCTCAAACCTGAGTGGATTGAGGTCTGCATAGACCAAGCTCTCTCCTTAATGTTGTTAACCTGTCATTGCTTAAGGGTTTTGTGAAGATATCTGCAATCTGATTTTATGAGTCTACAAAATAGAGCTCAAAGTGATTTTTGAGGACTTCATCCCTTATAAAATGATGCCTAGTTTCAATGTGTTTAGTCCTAGAGTGCATGACTGATTTTTTGCAAGATTTATAGCACTGGTGTTATCACACAGAATGGGAACACAGCCAAGATCTATTAGATAGTCTTGGAGTTGGTGTTTGATCCACAGTACTTGGGTGCCACAACTCCCTGCAGCAACATATTCTGCCTCTACAGTTGAGAGGGCAACCGAGTGCTATTTCTTGGAGGCCCAAGAAACCAAACAGCCACTAAGAAATTGGCAATAGCCACTAGTGCTCTTGCAGTCCAGTTTGCATCCTGCATAATCTGCATCTGAATATGAAATAAGTGAAAGTTCACAAGATGTAGGATACCATAGTCCCAATTCTTGAGTGCCAGCAAGGTATCTAAAAATACGCTTGACAGCAGTCAAGTGGACTCTCTAGACTAGACTGAAATCTAGCACAAAGGACAACACAAAATTGAATGTCTGGTCTAGATGCAGTTAGATAGAGTAATGATCCTATCATACCTCTGTACCTCTTTGCATCTACAAGAATACCTTGTTCATCTGCATCCAATGAAGTGGCAGTCCCCATAAGAGTTCCTAATGGTTTGCAGTTGGTCAGATCAAACTTTTTCAGCAACTCCTTCACATATTTGGCTTGATTGATAAAGCTGCCTTCATTGCTTTGATTGATCTGCAAGCCAAGAAAGAATTGAAGCTCACCCATTAGACTCATTTCAAATTCATTGGTCATGAGTTTAGCAAACTCCTCACACATTTGAGGTTTAGTGGACCCAAACACTATGTCATCCACATAAATCTGAACTATCAAGATATCCTTACCTTGTTTCTTGGTGAATAGTGTCTGATCTACATTACCTCTTGAATATCCTTGTTCGGTGAGGTATGAGCTTAGTCTGTCATACCAAGCTCTAGGTGCCTGCTTCAAGCCATATAAAGCCTTGTCCAACTTATAAACATGATCTTTGAAATATGTACATTCAAAACTGGGGGTTTGCTCTACATAGACTTCTTCTTTAATAAGACCATTTAGAAAAGTACTCTTAACATCCATTTGCTGTAGTTTGATTTTATGAGAAGATGCAAATGCTAGCAAGATTCTAATGGCTTCAAGTCTAGCAACAGGAGCAAAAGATTCTTTATAATCTATGCCAAATTCTTGATTATACCCCTGAGCCACCAATCTGGATTTGTTTCTTACTATCTTTCCATCTTCACTTAGTTTATTTCGGAAAACCCATTTGGTTCCTCTGACATATTTCTCTTGAGGTCTAAGAACAAGATGACATACCTTATTTCTTTCAAACTGGTTTAATTCATCATGCATGGTATTGATCCAGTTTTCATCTTTTAAGGCCTCTACAATATTTTTGGGTTCAGTTTGAGACACAAGAGCAAGTTGTTCAATTTCATCCATAATTTTGAAATGAGACCTAGTTTTAGTTCGGTTATTCAGATTACCTAAGATGTTTTCCAATGGATGGTCTTTCAATACTCTTAGATCAGGTTGAGTATTACCTTCATCTGCTTTGGTGACTGGATTATTACTTGGTTCTCCTTGGTCCTCATTTGCTTGTGTCTCCTCTTGTGGAAGTTCCTCTTTTCCTTTTACGTTCAGGAGTTCCCCATCATCATCTTCCCTGTAAGTGTTGTTATGATCAATCTCATCAAAGGTGATGTGAGGGGATTCTTCCACACAAAGGGTCTTAAGATTAGAGACTCTATAAGCTCTAGACTTGTCGGAATACCCAAGAAATATTCCTTCTTCGCTCTTGGGCTCAAACTTGTCCAGAACTCTTTTATCATTATTATGAACAAAGCACTTTGACCGAAAAACTTTCATGTGAAAGAGAGATAGCTTCTTACCTTTCAAAAGCTCATATGGAGTCATTTTGGTGAGTGGCCTTACCATTGAGCGGTTGATGATATAACATGCAGTATTTATCGCTTCTGCCCAAAATCTCCTTGGTAGATGCCTTTCAGCAAGCATTGTGCATGCCATTTCTATGAGAGTTCTGTTTTTCATCTCAACAACCCCATTTTGTTCAGGAGTCCGTGGTGATGAAAACTTGTGAATGATTCCTTCAGTCCTACACAAATTTTCAAAGTCAGCATTGTCGAATTCACCACCATGATCTGAAATAATGTTGGAGATCTTAAACTTACCATCTTGCTTTACTTTCATATACAGTGCCTGAAACTCATCAAAGACATTATTTTTATGTGCAAGATAAAATACCCAAGTGAATCTAGTAAAGTCATCTACTAAGACATAACCATATATTTTGCCACTTAAGCTAGATATTTTGGTTGGACCAAACAAGTCCAAATGGATTAGTTCAAGTGGTTTAGATGATGAGTTTTTAGTTCTGCTTTTAAATGACTTTCTAGTCGATTTTCCTTGAGCACATGCATCACAAATCTTAGTATTCAGTTTGAATTTTATTTCAGGCAGACCTTTCCCAATAGAATGCTTCACCAATTTATGAAGAGTATTGTAACTAACATGACCTAGTCTGCGATGCCACAAACAAGCTAACTCAGATTTGGGTGCTGCAAGATAAAGATTTATGTCAGCAAGGTCATCTAAGTCAATCATGTACACGTTGTTGACTCTTTTACCAGAAAACTTGGTTTCTTTTGAATTAGGTTGCAAGATCATACATTCATTAGAGTCAAAAACTACAGTATGACCTTTATCACATAGTTGACTAATGCTCAGCAAATTATACTCCAGACCATCAAGTAGTACATTATCAATTGAGTTGGAGGGGTTCTTACCAACTTTACCTGTACCGATGATTTTTCCTTTGTTGTTTCCTCCAAATGTGACATGTCCAGCTTCCTTTTCAACCAGGAGATAGAATTTGGTTTTGTCTCCAGTCATGTGTCTTGAGCAGCCACTGTCAAGATACCAACGGTTGTGCACGGCTGCAAGACACTCCTGCACAAGGAATTAAGTGACAATGTTTGGAACCCAAGGACAGTTGGGTCCCAATAATTTCTTCATTTCTGTAAAGTAGGATAACACTAATTTTGAAATCCAAACTTTCTTAGCATCTTTGCTTTGTTGAGAGTTCTGGTTTTTCTTCTCTTTAGTCTTTTGGACTTTATGAGTTTTGGAAGTGGTGGAGAAGGATTGTTGATTAGACCATCTGTTCCAGTTAATTAGTCTAGATGAATAGGAGGTGTCATAGTGCCTAGGTTGTTGAGGTTGAGTGCGCCTGTGACCGTAGGGAGCATAACTGTTCCTAACCCAAGAAGGTGTCGGCCTATAGGAGGTAAAGTCTCGACCTGTCCAATGTTCAGTCCATCTATAACTGTCTCTGGATAAGGGATGTGTCGACCTCCTGTTTGGAAACTGTCGACCTTTTGGTGCAAACCTGGAGCATTGTTGGGAGTTTGACCAAGTGGGTGTCGACCTATTCCAGGGAGTGTCCCGACCTGTTCTAGCATTGTAACTGTCTCTTCCTTTGTGATATGCAGGCTAAGGCTTGGACGGGTGTCGGCATGTTTGGGATTATTGGTGAACCTTTTTGGGTTGTTGGGGAGTTTTGTTGATTGGTTCTCCTATTTTTTCTTTTCCCTTGTTTTCAACATTTTCTTGGTGTATTGTTTTGGAGGTTGATGCTTCGGAAGATGAAACAAAGGTGGTAGTTTTTAACCCAAAAGTTTTCTTCTTGGTTGGCTCATACCCTAGCCCTTCTCTGTTGAAGTTCATTTTGGTTCCTAGCAGGGCGTTCAAGTTCTCACTTCATCAACAAATTTTTCAAGAGCAGTTTGTTTATCTGCTAGGTCCTTCTGAAGTTTTTCATTTTCTTTTAACAGTTCTGAATTGACTTGTTTAAAGGCTTCTGACTTCTCATTGCATAGATTGTTGTCCTTCACATAGCTTTACATTTTTAGTTTCAATTCATCAATTTCATCTCTTAGTGTTTCATTTTCATCTTCCAAGTCTCTCATCTCTTTTCTTTCTTCTTCAAGATCTTAAATCATTTTTCTGAGATCTTCAATTTTAGTTTCTAGAGAGATTATATTTTCATTTAGAGTTCTATCTTGGCCAGAGGAGTCAACCTTCTTTTTTAATATTTTGTTTTCTTTTCTATACACTTCATACTTATCTATCAATTCGAAGTAAGCTTCTTCCCAATCATCAGTAGAGAAATGTTCAAAGGGGGAGCTCACCTTGCTGTCTTTTTCTCCTTTGGCCATTAGATAGAAATCATCTTTTTCTTCCCAAGAGGAGTTGTCTTCAGTCTCTTCCTCTTCTTCATCACTCCAAGTGCACACCATGGTCTGCTTCTTCTTGCTCTTCCACCTGGGTATAGCTTTCTTAGCTTCTTCAGGACACTCAGACTTGATGTGTCCTGGTTTCCTGCAAGAGTAGTAGATAAGCTTTTCAGACTTTTTAACATTTTCAGGTCTTGGTCTAAACTCTCTTTTTACCTGGGGCTTCTTCTTAGTGAAGCATGTACCTTCCTTTCTTAGAAATCTTCTGAACTTTCTTGTCAATAGAGCAACTTCATCTTCTTCAGTGTTACTGCTTGAAGGCGCTTCATCTTCAGATAACTCCTTGGAGCTTGGTCCAGCTTTAAGAGCTAGAGGCTTCTTTTTACTTACCTCAGCCTCTTTGTTCTTTAGATTCATCTCATAGGTCATCAGGGACCCTATGAGTTCTTCTACTTTGATGGTAGTTAAGTCTTTTGATTCTTCAACCACTGTGGCCTTTGTATGCAAATAGGAGTTAGTGATCTCAGAATCTTCCTTACTATTTCCTACTCAGAGTAGGTCTTACCTAGCTCAGTCAAGCCATTAGTGAGCACGGTTAGCCTAGCATACATGTCCGAAATGGACTCATCCGATTTCATTCTAAACTTCTCATATTCAGATACCAACATGTTAGCTTTGGTTGCACGTACCTGCTGTGTCCCTTCATATATTACCTCAAGGCGGTCCCACATTTCTTTTGTAGGGGCGCAAGTTGACACCCTTGAGTATTCAGTTGGATGAAGGGAGCACTGTATGATGTGCTTGGCACCCCAGTTCAGAGTTGATTGCATGATCTATTATTTGGTCCATGTATCTTCATCCGGAGGCAGCTCAAATGGTCCCTTGCTGATCACTCGCCAGACTTCATGATCTGGGCTCTAATGAAGACCTGCATGCGGTTTTTCCAGTAAGGATAATTTGTCCCAGTGAAAAAGGGAGGCCTATTTACGGAATGTCCTTCGGCCATATGACCTTTAGTTGCCATATCACTAGTTCTCTCAAGGTCGTTAAACCACATATAGAGAGACTAGCTCTGATACCACGTGTTGAGTGGTGATAGGTAGATCTAGAGGGGAGGGGTGAATAGATCAGCCCCCTTTTGCCCTTCTTTGCGGAAATAAAAAGGAATCTAGCACAAATGATGATAAGATAGATATTTAGTTAATAGCTAGGAAGCTGAATACACAAATGATATCCATGAACGGTCCTACCAAGCTTCTACCGCTAGAACATAAAAGAAACCAAACCACAAGACACAATCTTTAAGGTGGTTCGGTCTCAATCTAGAGACCTATGTTCACCCCTCACACAACACGGTGAGGCTTTCACTAGTGCAAAAGCACATCCGCTGATTCACAACTTCGATCAGAGAGATACACTCTCACAACTCCACTGCCACACAGCTTCAGGGCTCACAACCCAAAACACACAGACTGGATACCACACCGTCTGTCTTCCTACTCACAGGTAGGGAACGAATGATATGAAGTGTGTTTTGAAGAAAAGGCAAACTGAAAATGAAACAACCAGACAGCGTATCGGAATGAAGCACTATGAGTAAGAGATCTCATGTCTGGAAAGAGCTTGAGGACTTCTTGGCTTTCTTCTAGTTCTTCCTGGGTCTTTACCACAACCCTTGTGAGAGAAGGATGATTTAACTTTAAGCTTTCAAGGGTTCTGGACGGAGCTTCACGAAGCCTTCTTGCTTGCTTAGAGACCTCCACATCGTGAAGAAGAGGATTGTCTTCTTTTTGTTGCACTCACGCCAACAGCATCATCAGAAGAAGATAGATTCTTCAGCAAGTCTTCTGCTCTTCCTTTCTCTTGCTTGCCTTGGATGCTCTACTTCGAACTGGAGCCATGCTCCTCATATATTGGTGTCCTAGGGCGACACCAACGTTGTCCACTTATCAAGCAACACCCAGAATGTCATATCCACATTATTTGATTTGCTTCAATTTGCATAGTTGACTCCTTTTCTGTCAAGTCTGCAGATATGTGGGTAGGTAGGAGACCATAGTAGCAAAGGTACGATCTTCATCAGAGGATATCTCTACCAAGACACAGTCCTCTAACGAGGTAGTACTTTGACGGATCTTTCCAGACCAAACGGATCCTCTGGGTTAAGTTCCGGATCCTGAAGATAGCTTCTATCGGATTCAGATCCGTTCTTGTCGAACCAAATGTGTCGACACTTTCCTCTCAGTGTGTCGAGACATCCCATTGAAAACCTTGAAGACAGCTTCTGTCAGTTTCAAAATCGTTCTGGTTGAACATTGATGTGTCGACACTTTACACCCAGTGTGTCGGGACATCCAGTGAATGTCTTGAAGACCCATGGCAGATGTGTCGAGACATCCATAGTGCTGTGTCGGGACATATGTGCTTGGCTCCGCGATGACAGCATGACTGTGTCGAGACAGCACCAAATGGTGTCGAGACATGTGAGCCATGTGCAGAATTGTCGCATGAAGGTGTCGACACAGGAGCGCCATGTACAGAGATTATTACACGAATGTGTCAACACTTTTCACTCAGTGTGTCGAGACATCGGTGAGTCCAGAGGCCAGACAGAACGGCTTCAGCTTGATTCCTTCTGGAGGTGTCGAGACATAAGTCAGATGTGTCGACACATTCTTTTTATGCCGGAGCTCAAACGTTAGAGATTCAACACATTTTCTTCTAGATGTGTCAGGACATCAGTAGGCCGTGTCGAGACATCACTTAGAGAAGTTTTCCTGCACTAGTTTAGTCAATTCATCAAGCCAAAATATGTTAGATATTTCTTAATTATCTATTAATGATTTATGATCTGTTATCATCAAAACCAGGGGACACAACATGATCGACTATTTTACCCTTCTCATCCTTATCTAACTTTGTGGTTGTGGCCATCGGAGTTGACATGGGTTTTACTTCTACCATCCCGTATTACTTTAATAGCTCCATGGTGTGTTTGGCTTGGTTTATGAAGATTCCTTCTGATGTTTTCTTAACCTGCAAACCAAGAAAGAATGTATGTTCACCCATTAAACTCATTTCAAATTCGCCATGCATTATTTGTGCAAATTCATCACATAAGGCATTGTTAGTAGCTCCAAAAATGATATCATCAACATACACTTGGACTACTAATATATCTTTACCTGAATTTCTTGTGAATAGGGTCTGATCAACCTTACCTCTCTTGAATCCGTTTGCAAGAAAAAAGGAGGTGAGTCTTTCATACCATGCCCTTGGTGCTTGCTTCAATCAGTACAAGGCCTTCTGCAGCTTGTACACATGTTGTAGATGTTTTGGGTCTTTGAAATCTGGAGGTTGTTCTACAAAAACATCTTCTTTGATATACCCATTAAGAAAAATAGATTTGACATCCATTTGAAATAATCTGAAGTTAAGAGAGTAAGCATAGGACAGGAGAGTCCGGACTGCTTCTAATCTAGCAACCGGTATAGGGGACTCATCAAAATCACTACCCATCTCCTGGTAGCAAATGAGGGAATTATCATCATCTTTATTCTCGCAAGATATTCCTTCAGTTGATTCAAACTTGGCCATAGCTGGCCCAACATCACTTGGATTTTTGAGAGTGTAAACTGCATCCAAGATTGAAAGGATTTGATTTGTTAGTGATAATTCACATTGATCTAATCTTGATGTAATAACAAATGCACAGAGGTTATTTCCCTAGAAATAAGCCGAGGCATTAAATTCATATGACTGAGTGACACCTCCCCTTAATGTGTGCAAGAGTCTGAAATATTCAGTGAAATTTTAATTCTATATGTAGTCTATGAATGATTGACTCATGGTACCTGGCGGAGAACTTAGACCCGAAGATCACCTCACGCGTAGTGATAATTTCCAGACAAGCTTAACATGCCCTTCCACATGTCACCATTTGATATACCATGTAGTCATTGATGTGATGAAGGCAGGAGGATTGTAATGCATGATGACATGAATTCATTCTAGATTGAAAATAGATTTTTTCACTTTTGTGCATGACAATATATGAAAATATATGCACACATCTCGATGTATGTTGTGAAATTTTGATTTAAAAATTTTCAAGCTCCCCTTCAACAAGATGCTATAGGACAAGTGATATACACAAAGACATGCAAATAACTATGGATGGAATGCATGTACAAACATGTGCATTATCACATAAGATTCAACACAAAGCAAATCAAGACATAGCACCTTTTCTAGAGAAGTGAGAGGGATATCACCTGAGTGTTCAGATTTTAGTTTTTGGTTTGTCTTTTAACTTGACTTATGTCGCTTGACCCGTGTGCCTTACCTTCTTGACTGAAAACATATTTCACGCTTCATATTCCCAAGGCACGCCTACAAATAGATTTCTTATTTTACATTCTTAGGTACCCAAGCCATCTTGGGTCCTTGTGGGTTAGCACTCTTGGCACGTAGCTTCCACTTTTTGACAACATTTAAATTATCATTTTTCATCAGAAAATAATCATGCATGTTATGCCCAGATTTATCACAATACTAACAACATGACTTTGAATACTTAAAAGCATGAAGATTATTTGAAACATGTGACATCACATTCCTTCTTCTCATTGGCTCGACCATTTTTATGTGCTGGCATGATGTGTTGAATGAAAACTTATTTTCTTCATTATTGATGGATTAACAAGTTTTATGAAGATAAACTTGTCATTATGCTTTAACATGAAGCAAGCATTCATCTTGTAACCTACTTTACCATAGTAGTCACAATTGACATATGACATGAGAGAATTTTTATTCAGATTAGTAACATGCTTCCATGTGGATGAAGAAACTTTATCTTGGTCAGCATGAAAATTCATTTTCTTCATCAACAGCTAGCAGTGTGAAATTGTATGACCTCTTTTATCACAATGATTATAATGCATGGAAGGTTTTATGGTAAATGATTGCTTTGCATTTTTGAAACTAGTTCTGTTCCTGCATACTTTCATATCATCATTTTTCATAATGAAACAATCATGCATCATGTGTCTAAGTTTTTCACAGTAGAGACAAGAAATATTTCTTTTCCTATATGCATCGGGTTTCACATGAATGTTTCTAGCATGCACATTTGGGACATTCACACTATGTTTCAAATTTTGTTGAGTTCTTGGCATAGTGTGTTGCTAGGAGTTTGATTTGGAGGTGCTAGGTGTACATGTGCTGTGAACAAATGAAGTGTATAACTTGTTCTCAAATTTCTTTTTATTCACAGGATTATATCCCAGCCCTTCTCTATGAAAATTCACTTTCATTCTCAGCAATTTGTCCAGGTTTTCTTTGCCATCTACAAATTTGGACAGTGAATTATTCAAGTCCTAGATTTTACTCTCTAAAGATGTGATTTGTAATTCAGCACCAGTAAGTTCTTCTTCACAAGTAGCAAGACTGAGATTCAACACTGCATTGGTTTTCTTGAGGCTATCAACTTCCTATTTTAATCCATCCACATTTTCACAATCACTTACAGCCATAAATTTTCATTTTTCTAAAGTCAACAATCTTACCGATATGGATGTGTTTAGTTGCTTCAGGTTCTCATTTTATTTCATAAGCTTCTCATCATGAATGAGTTCATTTATCAAGGTTTGATCATTGGCCATTGAGTTTACTTTTTCTTTCAGCTCTTTATTTTCATTTCTTAAGGAGCAAATTTGATCTTTACGAAATTCAATGTCGAACACATGAGCCTCAATCAATTCCTCTAAATGTGAGTATTTTTTACAGGAGGAATCACAGTTGTTTTATTCAACCTTCTTTTTCAATTTTTTATTCTCAGATTTTAACTTCTTACATTTACTTGCAAGCTCACTGTATGCATCCAATAGCTCATCAAGAGATATACTTTTAGAATCTGATTTTACCTCCGAGGGTGATCCATTCTACTGATCACTGCCTTGATCACTCACACCTGCCATAAGACATTTGTCCTCATTCTCTTCATGGAAGCCGGCTAAGCCATCTAGTATGTCCTTTGCGGAGCTAGAGCTGGAGACAAAAGGAAAACTATTAGCATTAACTACGACAGTGAGCAAACTTAGAACCAAGAAATTTTGATCATGCTTGAACTCATAATCTGCAGTCCAGACTGATTTGTCTTCAGGCAACTCATAAGGACCATGAGAAATAAGCATCCATAGCTTAGGGTCATATAAGTTAACTTGGCTGCACATTCTTCCTAACCACAAATCGAAGTTAGAACCGTCAAACATAGGTGGAGAGTTCATGGTGAACATGGTGATAGCCATTGATCTGGATCTTTCTCTAGATCGTTAGATCTATGAAAAGTAGAACCAGAGTTCTGATACCAATTGAAGTCCCATGATCAATTACACCCAAGAGGGGGGTGAATTGGGTGATTCAATATTTTAAGAAACTTTGACCCGATTTAAAATAGATGTGATAAAGTAGCAATTAGAAATTTAGATCTGTTAAATCTGAGATTAGATCTATCAAGATCAGTCACTCACAATAACCGATTTTACTAAATCTGAAAGATACAACACCGAGGAGACAATATATATGTACAGTCACACAGAATGGAGGTAGAAGAAATGGACCAAACCACATAGCTCAACCCACAAGGCACAAGGATTTTTAAGGTGATTCGGATGCAACGATGGCAACCAACGTCCACCCCTCACCAAAACCTAGTGAGGCTCCACTGTTAGAAACCAACACGGGGATGAATCCTCAACACAGAGCCAAGATCCAGAACACACACAGGACGACGCCTGCACACACAGGGACACGCCCTAACACACACACATGAAGATGGAGTCTCCAACACGATCAGACGACCGGATCAACAACACCTACATACGATGCACCAAACACAGCACTCTACACTCACGAACACCCGGATCTAGATAGATCCACACATACACGTAGATCAAAAGAGATCCACACATGCACACGGATCTGAACGGAACAACATACACAACCACAGATCTGAGTTGATTCACACACACACGGATGTTTACAAATCACAAGGAACATAAACTTGAAGCTCAAAACACTTTAGAAGATGAAACACGAAAGAAAGACTTCTGATTTAGGCTCCCCCTGAGTATATAATGCAGATCTTGAATGAAGCTTGAATCTCCACTTGATTTGCCTCAGCTTGATCTTAAAAGGCTTGATCTTGGATGAAGAATTTGTTGATGAATCACTGTTCACAGAGTTCTTGCAGAGCTTTCTTTCTCCCTTGATAGCTTTCCCTTTTTCTCCTTGGATCATTTGAGTTTCTTGGCACAAAGAAATTTTTTTATAAGTCTTGGGTTGGTCAACGGACATGCCAAAACATAGATCCACGAATTTAGGCATGTCTGGTGGCTTTGGAACCCAAAAGTCCAAAATAGAGGCTTTGGACACGTTGGAGAAACAAAGTCAACAAAAGGGGCTTCGAAGGGTTCGGTCGACCAAAATTTCCGGTCGGTCGACCGAACTCTATAACACCTAAAACTTTTCAATGCTGGTAAGTTCGGTCGACCGATCCTGGGCCGTCGGTCGACCGAAATCTGTAAGTTTATAGAGTTCTGAGTGTTGGAAACTTTGGTCGACCGAACCAACAAAGTTGGTTGACCGAAACCAGTAAGACCTACAAAAACAACACTGTTAGCCCATAAATCATATCCACATACAAAAGACTTTGTGTCCACATTTTGTTCCATTCATTTTGAGTTTATTTGATTGATTCTGGGCATTGTTGAAGAAAGATAAGTTTGAGCATTAGCTTTTAATGAAAATGGCTTTGTCGGCCTACTTGTCCTCGCACTCTTGCAATTACGAACGGTACAAAAACTATTTGCCATTCCGGGATTTTGTTATCATCAAAATTACTGGCGCAACTCAACAGGACCTTGGGCTTTCTTAGTGCATTTAGGCTTTTGGGCTTCAAATAGGTTATGGATGGGGGAGTCCTTGAACTGGGTCTGAATAAACCTGGCCTGGCTGTAGAGTTGGTCCATATTGGCGATGTCGTTCATGGCTAAAATGTTGCGGAAGGTAGGTGTGGCATTGGAAGTAAGCATCTTAACCTTCTCTTCCTCCAGAAGATGACCGGGCACACGGGTAGCCATCTGCCATCATCGGTCAGCATAAACAGCAAAATCCTCATCCGACTTCATCTTCTCGGCCACGAGGTTGGTGAAGGAATACTCCGGGCCATCCTAGTCTTGAAATCTTTGAATGAACTTCTCTTTTATGACCTTGAAGCTCTCGGCGTCCTCCAACGGCAAAGCATAGAAGCATTCTAGGGCTACCCCATGTTGCATCTCCTAGTTGATGTTTTGTCACGTCCCGAGATTATGCAGCGGAAACAATCGGGAACGTGAACAGCCGCCATGGTAAGCCTCTTGCAAGCAAGAATAACCAAAGCACAATAACAATCACATAAAGTAATTGCACAACAAGGAAATTAATCTCTCATCTTTATTTCATATCATAAAATTGTAATCCAAATACATGAATATTCATCTAGACTCAAATAAAAAGGAAAATTACATATAATGACTCAATCTAGACATATTTCGACAATTCTAGGTCTTCACTCGATTCCATATTTCCTTTAATCACTCTCGGACCCTGTTTGCGACGTTTTTTATCGATCGTCTTGTCTCCTTTTATCTCATGTATATATATATATATATATATATATATATGTGTGTGTGTGTGTGTGTGTGTATGTATACATGTCTTATTTCACGTATCGATCAGCCATATGACTAACTGGTAGTCAACTGACCGATTGACAACGCGGGCGTGCCAGTCACATGAGTGACGATTTTGTTATGCGCTCATTCTGACCCGTGTCGGGCGAATGTGAGGTTTGGTCGGGACCAACAGTCCGCCATACCATAAAAATTATGGCGTTAATTACATCCCCCACGAGGAGGGAACACCTTTGATTAATTGCCGAGATAGCGGGCTGTCAAAGCCAGAATGAAAAGAGCTACACAGTGATTGTGACAAAGGCATGCAGGATGCGTTTGTTTATCATACAGGGGATGCATAGTTCATCGAAATATGGACCCTTGGTACGTGGCGGAGGACGTGGGTCAGAGGACCACCATCGCGCATAGTGGAGACTTCTGGTTGGGCATAACCCGACCTTCCGTCAACACCATTTAATATACCCGAGGGTCGATGCAGGCATGCACGAGGAACCGCGATATGCGAGGTGCAATAACGATGTTATAGCACGAATTCGGCAGTATGTCCCCTCCCTTTGGACTGTACCAAATGGGAATATAGGACATCCATCCACGGAGAGCCGGAGTGGAAACCAAAAAAAGAGAATCGGGCGTAGCCCTGGGTCCAAGAAGGATCCAAATCTGACGGGGCAGTGCGCGCCATTGTGCCGTTCATTAATATTCCCCTTTAAAGGACCATTGGAGGACATGCAACGGCAGAACTCCGAGGGTCAGCTGGGTGACCGAAGAAATGTCGGGTTCGGTATAATGTAGGGGGGGTGAAACCTCCCATTAATATATCTCCCATGGACCTGGGTGAAGAACCATAGTTTCCTCGTAAGGTAACGAAGACTAACTCGGAAGTTGATAGTGATGGAACAATGAATTTAGGCTATGTTTGGTTTGATGAAATGGGGAAGGCATCAGACACTCAGATGATAACTATCATTGAGGTGAAACGGCACGGCACTGGAGTCGGCGCGAAGATCAAATGGCACGGCATGCTCCCGGCGCGAAGAAAGGTTAAGAGGTAATCGGCACGACGGGTCCCGGCGCGCCATGGCAAGGGCACTCGGCGCCCCCCCAATCCGGCACGGGTTGGTCTCGGCGCGCCCCCCACCCGGAGCGAGTTTGGCACCGGGAGGCGGTGGAGCCGGGAGGCCTTGGCGCCTGGAGGATTGTGCCGCCGAGAGGGGTTTTATTGATGTCAACAGAGGGTCTTATGAGGGTTTCCTCAGGGCATTCAATGGGGATGATGGGAGATGAGGATGGATTCATTCCCAGAGGGGGGTCCAAAGAGCTCATTAACACGGAGATATGTCCTCTGCGATGGCAAGATGCCATGAGATGATATAGTTCAGGCTCCCGCCACATTGAGGGGTTAAATATGCAATTCCGATGGAACAGTATGATAAGGTAAAGCTCTGGGCGAATTTTGGCAGCATCTCCCCTTATTTTGGGAGTATGCCAAGAGAATATTATGGGTTATCCACTCACGAGTGCCGGAGTGGAAACCTTAAACGAGAGCCGGGCGTAGCCCGTGATTCAAGGGTCTGAGTCATATAAGACCTCACCCCCCTTTATTGCAATATCCCCAATGCAATCCATCGGAAAGCCTGCAATGGCAGGACTCCGTGGTTTAAGGGGGCTACAGGATGTAGGGGGAGAATTAACCCCTTTGATATAGCTCTCGTAAGGCCAAAAGGAAGGCCAATGCACACCCACGAGGAGAGTATATAGTGGACGAGGTCTGTATGGCTTGCTGTGATGACGAAGGCATCAGGATGGCCAGACGACGTAAGGGTATCGACGCAAAGAAGGGGGGTGGTTTCGGCACGGAAGCTAGATAGACTCGGCACGACAGGGAGGTCCAAATGGCGTGGGGAGCTCCCGACGTGAAACTCGCGCCGGGAGACACCGGCGCCGGGAGGCTTTCAGCAAGGGTTTTGAGGAGGTCTTAGAACAGGGTTTTGGGAGTTGTTCAGAGAGAGATTTAATCCCGACTGTTTTGGATGATCGGAGGGGGAAGACTTTGGGGGAACACCCTTCCTCTGGGCCTCATTGGGAGCAGAACCACGGACATAAATCCATGAACCACGTCCCCCTTTTCACATACGAGGAACCATGAGATAGACCGTCTCAGGCCCTCGAAATGTGACTAGAGGGGGAGATGATAAATAATAGTAGCGAGGATGCTTCGGTAGAATTAGAAAACCAAACGATAAACCACGCCCAGTTATCAATATCCCTAGCATATATCGAACCTCGGATGCAGAGACAGCAAGAAGAAGGTAATGAAAGGGCGGAATTCAACCCATTCTCTCATCATTTATTTCATCCAGACGACTTACAAGCATGCTAATTAAGAGAAAGAAATCTGACTCAACGGAGAAAGAAATCTAGGCCTAATCCCTGAAAGCAGGGTTACATTGGCATTCGATGCTATTGAAGCAAAGATGCTAGAAATTAGAAAGACCAAAGAAATTCAAACGGATAGGGAGGGGAAAGAGAAAGAGCTTCAGGCGCCCGGCACTCCCACCTGGATCCCTCTTCGAGCCTCTGCCTCTCTCCTTTTTCTTTCTTTCTTCAGCTTCTTTCAAGGGCTCTCGAACTCCCTCTTTCTCTTCAGTGGCTAAACACTCCCCTTTCTCTCTTCCTTTTTCTTCCTTCTCCTGCTCTGCCTCTTTTTTTCTTCCGTCCTCTTCTTTTTTGTTCGAAGGGCAGGCCTCTTATAGAGGCTAGGCCCCCATCCTTTCGGCGTGCACTTCCCGGCGCGCCAAGATCATCCTCCCGGCGTGGCAGTCATCGGCGCGTCGGGTCTCATATTTGGGCTTGGCCCATTCTCTTGTCGTTCGGCCCATTCGGTCCAGGATCCACTTGGTGGACTTCTTTCGATAGTGGGGCTTTTGGCATATGCATATTAAGACCCCGTGGGGCTTGTTTGCACCTTGCATTCACAACACGTGCGAGGCATTGTGCATCCCTTCTTCGGAGAATCAGAGATGTCTGAACATCTATTTCAGTAGGCGGATGGTCGCCTGAATGTTGGTATAGTTTTATCAGCCTGACTATCTGAATGACAGCAGTACTGGACAGCGACCTAGCCACAAACGGCTTTTAGTCGAACAACATGATAGGGGTAGTGGGTTTCTTCTGTTCAGACTCTTAGATCTCCCAGGGATGGTACGTGAGCCGTGCCCTCGACTGATCTTCAGAACTGTGAATCTGCTATGATCTCTTCTGAAATATTTTAGGTGTCAACAAATG
This sequence comes from Amorphophallus konjac, assembly GCA_022559845.1. Classification (NCBI taxonomy): domain Eukaryota; kingdom Viridiplantae; phylum Streptophyta; class Magnoliopsida; order Alismatales; family Araceae; genus Amorphophallus; species Amorphophallus konjac. The sequence goes on along the minus strand of CM040126.1, from coordinate 339,244,488 downwards.
CCCCCCACCCGTGGGTGGCGTGAGCGAAGCATGAGTGACACGGGACATGCGGGTGTACATCACGTTCACGCACTGCGCTTCGTGGTCTCTTCAGGTCTGCTCCTGTGCATTGGCTATTCTTTTGACTCTGAGTCTTCATTCTGCCCGTGTGATTTCCATGCTTTATAAGCAAATTTGGATGAACACCAGCATTTTTGGCTTGATCTGGTGATAATATCACCCCTGGTGGGGTAATCGGCTCCATAGACGCTTCCGGCACTACCTTCTCGGCGCGGTGGTGGCCTCGGCGTAGGAATTCTCGGCGCGGTGCTCCTCTCGGCGCGCTGCTCACCTCGGTGCACCTTTCATCGCTTCTTCCTCTCGGCGCGGCGGCGATCTCGGCGCACCTTTCTTCTTTCAGCCTTTTTAGGCGCCGGGCGAGAGGAGAAAGCTCATTTCTCCTTGAGCTTTCTCTCTCTTTGTCTTCTTCTCCTCCCGCCGCCTCAGAGCTATCGGCGTGGAAACCTTCCCTCCGAGAAGATTTTCATTCGGGACTCCGTCCCTTTTCATTTTGGAGTCATCCCCTCCTGGTGGGTGTTCTCCCATTTGACTTCTGGGCATACTCCGGATAAGGGGAGATGCTGTCAAAATTTCTTCTGAACATCTCTTTTCTAATTTTTTTCTTTATATCGCCTTCTTATTCTTTCTCCTTGGTTTTATGTCTGCAGCTTGCTGGAAATGGCTTCTTCTTCTAGCCGCGTTGCCTCCGGCAGTGCTGATGTTGACTCTTCTCCTCAAGGCAGGGCTTCTGGTCCCGTTGTGACTTGGAGGAATGTTGGACAGCTGGATCGGGGACTTGGTAGGATCGCCATAGTCGATGAGTCCTCTGGCTCCGAAACAGATACAGTATCCGCCTCTCGCATTGTGACTGTCGAAGGACGACTGGACTTCAATCGCGATGATGACTACCGTGCGGACTTCCCGAAGGATCGTCACCTCGCGCCCTTCATTTGTACCTTCAACGTCTCTGGGAAGAGGGACGTCATGCTGGCTCAGATGGTGGAGCGGGCCATGTTGCTAGACCGGGACAGCTTGAAAGGTTCTGTGTATCGTGGCGATACCATATACCTCCCGGGGGAGCGGCGCAAATGGGACGCCATCTTAGGGGTAACAGAGCTGGAGGCAGAGCTGAAGATGCTAACACGGGCCCCGGAGTTCACACCAGCCAGGTGGGACAACACCGTAGGTCGGGTTAACAGGGAGAAACCCGGTTACGGTTTATTCTTGGCGCCCATCAAGTGGGGCTACAGAGAGGAACCGTTTGTGCTGAACTGCTTGGCTGTTCAGTTCAAATTTCAATTGGCAGCTGGGTGGTTTACAGACACGAAGGTGACGGATGCTCGCCTCTTTCGTGTAGGGGCAGTGGAATTCACAGAATACGTTCTGAAAGAGTATGCACCGCTGCTGGTCTGGGCCGGGGTGTACCATAGTGTGTATGCATCCCGCTTCAGGTATCCCATTTCAAAGGGGCTGTGCTGCGGCATGTTCGAAGTATTTTGCCAGCAGTTCAACACTTTCTATACAGCAGAAGGTGAGACCTCTCTGGATCTTTGGAGCCTATCACAGTTATCGGGCCTGCCGATTAACGGAGAGCCCTATGAGGAGGTCTGCATTCATGACTTCATCAAGGACGAAACAGACGGCGAAGGTGAATATTACTTCGGCTATTCGTACCGGTACTTGATGAAGGCATACCGCTCCCTCTGCCTGACGTTGAATAGGGGATCCTCAAAGAGATACCAGCCCTGGGAGAAGAGCAGCAAACTGAAAGTCCGAGCAGGACATTGGATTCAGTATTTCTTCGGCGGCCCTTTGAAGTACAGCGAGTTCCCTCACGTAGCTCCTATTGCGGGTAAACCCAGCAGGCCACCTAAGTTCAAGTCAGAGCTGCCTGCTTCTCTTCGGGGGATAAGCCGCGGGGGGTCGAATCTGATGGGGGTGGATCCCCTTACCCATTGTGTTGCTTACCTTACCTTCTGGCTGTGTACTTTTGCCCTCCCGCAGGGGGATGAGACAGTTATTCGGCCGGAAGCAATATACCCGGCTTGTCAGATGGCTTGGGGCATACGGCTTGCAATATGTCCGACTGCATTATGCCTGATTTACAAATCTATTGGAGATATTCATAGGCATCGGATCCCCCGCTCCTTCTGAACGGTGGGGCCGTTTCATTTTTTTAATGCCTGGGTGTGCAACTTATTTCCGGAGCTAGCTCCCCGGACTTTGCAGACAATGACATTGTATCCCAGAATGCTGGAGTTTGCAAGTGCTGAACCGAGTCCAGTGTCCCAGCAACTCTTCTCCATTCGTGGCCGACTGGCAAGGGTTCCAACGGATTCAGCGGGGACTATCCACTTTTGGAATCTGGCTGCACATTCATCTCCATTAGTGAACCGTCAGCGTGAGTGTAAGCTCGAGGTAGTGGAGACTTTCACACACTTCATTTCGGGCAACACCGTGACCCGACCAGTCTTGGAGCCTGAACTCATTGACTGGGTTTTATCAATCCGCCCCAGTGTTTTAGTATTCAGAAAGGGGGGCGCCGTTTATTTGGAACCCTACTATCCCTTCAGGTTCGGCCGGAATTTCGGCTACGATCAGCATATTTCACCTTCGATCGCCTTATTCCCTCTGGACAGCAGGTCAAAGCATGGTTCGACTGTTGTGGACGAAGGTCGCTCCTGGTGGGACTATTTTCATCGCCGGGACGCCAATACTTTCAGAGTGCCGATGCCGAATCGAGTCCCCCGGGTCACTGCTGAGTATATAAAATGGTGGAATGCTCGCACGAGCTTCTACCGCAATGCCCGGATGACATGCTGGGACGTGGCTGAGCGCACCTTTCTGAGTCAGCAGCCTGGGCCCGTTTTTGACATTGATGAAGCCCATCTGAAGAGGTTATTTTCCCACCACCCGAAGGAGGCAGAGACATACATAGCGAGCAGAAAAGCCATCAAGGAGGGAGCGGCTGAACCACTGATACCCATGCTTGCTGACATAAGTGAAGATGCTTTTACGCAGAATTTAGAACACCTGTGCCAGATTGGCGGTTCCCGCCTGGAGCTTCAGCAGTATCCGTTCCCTATCGAGGAGCCGCTATCCAAAGAAGTTTCATGGAAGTGCGAGGGGGATCACTTTTGCCCGTGTCGGGCGTTTGTTAATAGAGAGGACAGAACCCCGACATACTATCAGCATACATCTTGGCTGTTTGTCCTGATGAGCATCCACGGACTGACCCTTGAGAGTCCCGCAGCTAGTGTTCTGGACAAGCCTCTATTCGTATCTTTTCATTATGCCGATGTCTGGGGCTTTGACCACCTCGGCTTGTATCATTGTATAGCTTCCCACGGACATGCGGACCTGGCCGACCTGGTCAACAAGTGTAAGAAGATTGGCGACGTCTGCTGGCTCGTTCGGGAGGCTGCATCCCGAAGCAAGGAGGTGGCTTATCAGTATTGGCCACTCTCATCTTTTTACAACGGCCGGGCAGGTAAGTGCTCCTCCGTTGACACGTAGATTAGTTTGTTGCCTTGCTCCTTCATAACGGCGTGTGCTTCACTTGACAGACCGTCCGGATATCAAGCAGCAGGGGCTTTATAGAAAAATCATCTCCCAGGCACAGAAGCCGGAATATTTTGAGGTCCCTGTACCAGCGCCGACTACTACTCCACTGCCGCCTGGCAAAAAGAGAGCGGCTTCTGCAATGAAAGTTGCAATAGGCCGAGCGAGGAAGGCTCGGAAAACTTCTTCCAAGTGGCCTTCGACTGATGTGGCTGAGCCTCCCCTGCCCGAGGTGCCATCATTTGAACAGTTTGCTGCTCGGAAAGAAGCTACTCAGCAAGCAGCTGAAGGTGACATTACTTTCCTTGTGCGGTATAAGGGAATGATCTTTTCACGGCATTTTCATTTTCATTTTTTTGATGTCTTCTTTGTATAGCTTCAGCTCAAGGAGCGGCTGACACCACATATGCTGAGGAAGCCGCCCTGGAGGCCGGAGAGATAGGGCCTTCCATCATAGCCCCAGTAGGGGTGATTGAGACAGCTGGAGCTGCAGGGGAGAGTCTCCCCACTGTTGAGGAGGATGTTAGACTTCCTTCTCTTACGCCTGCCAGCGAGGCTGAGGGTGAGCTGCACAATTGTGGTTCTTTAGGTTCCCCCCTTTTTTTATTGAGCTTTCCATCCTGCCTTACGCACTTGTTTTATTGTGATGGCAGGAGTGGTCAGCACGGCGGTTAAGGCGCCTGTGGTGGAAGCTCCTTCACAGCCCGTGGGACATAAGACTGTGCTGAAGAAGGGTGCTATCCCATTGCGACGCGTGCTCACCCGCTCAGCCTCCCGTCAGGCGACGGAGGAGGCGGGTCAACCCGAGATCAGCATAGATATTTCTTCGAGTAGCTCTGCCACCCCTTCTGACGAAGAGACTGACCATCATTCTTCAGAAGGTGATGAACAAGGGTCTACGGTAGGCAGCAAAGGGGCAACAGCTCCCTTCATACTATCAAGCGATGCTTTGATTTTCAGTCCTCCGAGGCTGTCGAGGGCGCCGTCCGAGGGAGTGGTACAGAAGGAATTTGTTGGATTGGACGTGGAGGCGGAGATAACCCCTCCTTTTGCTACTTCGTCTGCAGGGTTGGAATCTTCTATTCAGGGGCTTGAAGAGATGGATGCCGTCATCATAGTAAACTCCATTTGCCCCTTTACAGAGTCGCATATCCCCCTCTTTTTTTTTAACCTTGGTGTTTACATGAATTTTCATTCCAGGAACCCGCAGCCGCTATTCATTCCCCGGCATCGACTTCTGATACTGCTGTGGTCTCGTTAGAGGCCTCGGATCTGCTACCGTTGGCCACTGCATCTCCTTCAGGGACAATCACCCTACTTCGCCCCGTGCCAGTGAGGATACATGCGGCTGTTGGAGGATTACCCTCGGAGCCGAGCCAGTCGGGGGAGAGTCTCGCCCTGGCGTCGACGACAGAGTTGAGGGCTGATGCTGAGCCGCAGAGGGGATCTGCTTTTATATCAGAGGCCATAATGACGATCGCGCCTGATTCTGCTATTCCATTCGTGCCGGAGCCAGAGTCAAACCCTCCGTCCCTCCTAGGCTTCGTTGAAGGAAGCCCTAATAGGAGTCTGACGGAGCAGGAACATGTTGTCGTGGTATCTGCTTCTTCGGCTTTGATGGCCGTTCCATCTTCCTCTTCCGAGCCTGACACCGGCTTATGGGCCGCCATAGACAAGGAAGTGACCTTCGAGGTGCCTCCGGCGGCTTCCCTGGGCATTACCTCATCGGAGGAATTTGTCTGGCAGCATCTAGAGATGCTACGTCAGGTTGTGGAATCTCAGCCAGCGCTGTCTTATTCCCAGTTGAAGGAAGCGGCTGCGCGACTGACGATCGGGCTGCAGGCGCTGGGCTGCCCTCTAGATATCTGGACCCAGCGGGTGCTTTTCTTGTTGAAGTTTGTGAATCGCCGGGACTTTCTCGAGAAGATGATGGGTGACCGGCTGGCGGCCCTCAAACTACAGAGAGTTGATTGTCAGGCGGAGCTGACGTCTCTGATCTCTGATCTTCAGGAGAGCAGGGCTCAGGTTGAAGCTTCCGTAACCCGGGCGCACATTCTACGTAGCCGACGGGAAGAACTCCGCGCTGAATTGGCTACTATAGAAGCCGAGATACCGCGGCTGGAGGCTGCGGAAGCCCAAGGCATTGAAAGAACTTCTTTGCTGGAGGGCCGAGTCGCGTCTCTAGAGATTGAGGTGACTCGGGTTCAGGAAGAGGAAGCACAGCTCCATGAACTGGGGGCGGCTCCTCAGGTCGGGCTTATTGACTTTGCTGATATCTTCAGGCGGCCTTAGCTGGTCCGCCTTTGTAATCCGTCCCCTCAAATGGGCTTCTTTTGTATTCACTTCCCCTTTTGTAATGAAGATAGAAGTTTCCTTCACTATATTTTTTTGTGTTCACATCCACACTTGCATTTGTTGTGTCTTGCGGCAATTCTGGTGACCTGCTCGGAAGTACCTTCATGTCCGTGTAGCAGGACAGCGTCCACCCTCTCAAGGAAAGAATGGGGGCCTCGCTCCACCGCGGGACGGGGTTCCAGAAGTTGTCAGGTTGGCGCCGACGTAGGTCTTGCTGACAAGAGGCGTCGAAACTGTGACTGCCGGTTGCTTGTGGTAATTCCATTATTGACACTGATTGGGGAGATGTTAACCGACCTTGTCAATGGTGACACGGGTCGAAAGAGGTAGACGGCCTTGCCGATGGTGACAAAAATCGGGTAAGGATAGCGACCGATCTTGCCGATGGTGACCAGGGTCGAAAGGGTAGACGATCTTGCCGATGGTGACAAGAACCGGAAGGGGTAGCGACCGATCTTGCCGATGGTGACAAGGGTCGAAAGGGTAGCGACCGATCTTGCCGATGGTGACAAGAACCGGAAGGGGTAGCGACCGATCTTGCCGATGGTGACAAGGGTCGAAAGAGTAGCGACCGATCTTACCGATGGTGACAAGGGTCGAAAGGGTAGCGACCGATCTTGCCGATGGTGACAAGGGTCGAAAGGGTAGACGGTCTTGCCGATGGTGACAAGAACCGGAAGGGGTAGCGACCGATCTTGCCGATGGTGACAAGGGTCGAAAGGGTATGACAATAGATGTATATTGCCGGGATATCGAATGAAGACTCCGCCACGACCTCGAAAGGGGTCTTCCGGACAGAGAATGAATCATCACTATTCATCATTCAATTTTTTTATTCACGTTACTGACCTAAGCGCCCTTTCGGGTTTTTGCCGAGGCCAGCCCCTTCTTGCTTTTGCCCGCGCGCCCTTCCGGGTTTTCATGCGGCGGGGTACCCGATTCTGCCTGCGACACCCTTTCAGGTTTTCGCCACAGCTGGGTTATAGCCATTTTTGCACTTGTCCTGATATAGGAACAAGTCTGGCGGGGTATCTCTATTTTTAACCCCATTTTCTTTTCTTTTTTTTTTGTATAGGATACAGAAGAACTGGACCATGAAAATGTTGACAGACCTTGTCGGTGATGACAAGGATTGAACCCTGCTTTGGTTCGTTGACACCGGCTAGATGTCGAAGCAAAGGATATGGTCTATTTAGCAAGGATGTAAGATTCGAGTTAGGGGTAAAGATCGACCGATCTCGCCGATGATGACGAGGGTCAAACACATGTTTATTGACCAGCATAGGTTATCGCCGAAACAAAGGTGGGTTTATTAGCAAGGATGGAAGGTCCAAGCTTAGGGGTAGGGATTGACCGATCTCGCCGATGATGACGATGGTCGACCATGGGTTTATTCATCAGCATGGGTCACATGCCGAAGCAAAGATGGGATTATCAATGGGGACGTAAGGTCCAAGCTTAGGGGTAGGGATTGACCGATCTCGTCGAGGATGACGACGGTCGAAAAGGGTTTATTCGTCGGCATATGTTACTGCCGAAACAAAGATGGGATTATCAACAGGGACGTAAGGTCCGAGTTGAGGGTAGAGATCGACCGATCTCGTCGATGATGACGAGGGTCGAAAAGGGTGTGTTAAAGGATTTCCGGCGGGACTTTGATGATTGTCCCTTTCGGAGTTTTATTGGGTGGAGAGTAGGAGAGGTATTTGGAAATTACCACTTTACTGACTCAAGCACCCTTTCGGGTTTTCGCCGAAGCCAACCCCCTCTTGCTTTTGCCCACGTGCCCTTTCGGGTTTTCATGTGGCGCGGTACCCGATTTTGCCTGCGACGCCCTTTCGGGTTTTCGCCACAGCTGGGTTACGGCCATTTTTGCACTTGTCCCGATATGTGAGCGAGTCCGGCGGGGTATCTTTATTTTTAACCCCATTTCATTTTCTTTCTTTTTTTTTTATTTTCTTTTTATTCGGAATGCGAGCCGAGGGAGGGTAGCTTGATCAGGGCGGAATGCCGCTAGCCAAGGAGAGGGTAGCTCGATCAGGGCAGAGTGCCACTGACCGATGAAAAGTAGCTTGATCAGGGCGGAGTGCCGCTAACCAAGGAAAGGGTAGCTCGATCAGGGCAGAGTGTCACTGATCGATGAAAAGTAGCTTGATCAGGGTCGAGTGCCGCTAACCAAGGAAAGGTAGCTCGATTAGGGCGGAATGCCGCTAATCAAGGAAAGGTAGCTTGGTCAGGGCGCAATGCCGCTGACCAAGGACAGGTAGCTCGATTAGGGCGGAATGCCGCTAACCAAGGAGATGGTAGCTTGATTAGGGCGGAATGCCGCTAACCAAGTAAAAGGTAGCTCGGTTAGGGCGGAGTGCCACTAAACCAAGGAGAAGGTAGCTTGGTTAGGGCGGAATGCCACTAAATCAAGGAACGGTAGCTTGATTAGGGCGGGACGCCGCTAACCAAGGAAAAGGTAGCTCGGTTAGGGCGGAGTGCCACTAAACCAAGGAAAGATAGCTAAGTCAGGACGGAGTGCCACTAAACCAAGGAGAAGGTAGCTCGGTTAGGGCGGAGTGCCACTAATCCAAGGAAAGGGTAGCTCGGTTAGGGCGGAGTGCCACTAACCAAGGAAAGGTAGCTCGATTAGGGCGGAGTGCCGCTGACCAAAGGAAAGGGTAGCTTGATTAGGGTGGAATGCCGCTAACCAAGGAAAAGTAGCTTGATTAGGGCGGAATGCCACTAAACCAAGGAAAGGGTAGCTCGGTTAGGGCGGAGTGCCACTAAACAAGGGAAAGGTAGCTTGGTTAGGGCGGAGTGCCACTAAACCAAGGAGAGGGTAGCTCGGTTAGGGCCGAGCGCCACTAAACCAAGGAGAAGGTAGCTTGATTAGGGCGGGACGCCGCTGACCAAAGGAAAGGGTAGCTTGATTAGGGCGGAATGCCGCTAACCAAGGAAAAGTAGCTTGATTAGGGTGGAATGCCACTAAACCAAGGAAAAGGTAGCTCGGTTAGGGCGGAGTGCCACTAAACAAGGGAAAGGTAGCTTGGTTAGGGCGGAGTGCCACTAAACCAAGGAGAGGGTAGCTCGGTTAGGGTGGAGCGCCGCTAAACCAAGGAGAAGGTAGCTTGGTTAGGGCGGAGTGCCACTAAACCAAGGAAAAGGTAGCTTGGTTAGGGCGGAATGCCACTAAATCAAGGAAAGATATTCCGACCGATTACTCGGGGAATGTTGGCTGCGCTGCATGATACAGCTTCATATGTTTTCCGTTGAGGGGGGAGAACTGGATAACCCCTTTGTGGTCTACCAGGACATAGGCACCCCCTTCATATACTCGGCGGATGATATACGGCCCGACCCAGTTTTCGACCAGCTTCCCTTTGGGGTTGGAGGCCATCACTTCTTTTCTTTTGACCATTACCAGGTCTCCTTTCTTGAATTCTCGACCCTTGACTAACTTGTCAAAAGCACGGGCCATGCGAGCTTGGTAGAGCTGGATGTTTTACTGCGCCCGGAGGCGTTTTCCTTCGAGCTCAATGAGCTCTTCCAATCTTCTTTCTGCATTGGTCTGTTCACCATTGACTAGTCCGTGCTGGATGGCAACTCGCAATGAAGGAACCTCAAGCTCGATTGGCACCACAGCTTCTGACCCGTAGACAAGGGAGAAGGGGGAACAGCCAGTTGGGGTCTTGTAGACAGTACGATAGGCCCAAAGTGCTTTGTACATCCTTTCCTCCCAATCTTTTTTATTAGACTTGACAGTCTTTGCCAGCAACATGCACAGTGTCTTGTTAAAGGCTTCTGCGAGTCCGTTGGCCTGAGGGTTGTAGGGGGAAGATGTCCTCCAGTCGATTTTGTATTTATCGGCCAGCCGATAAATCTTCTGATTTCTAAAATGGCTGCCATTGTCAGAGATGATTCGGCTGGGGATCCCGAACCGAAATATTACATTCTGCCGGAAGAATCTTGCAACTAGTTCTCCTGTCACATCTCTTAGTGCTACTGCTTCTGTCCATCTGGAGAAGTAGTCTGTAGCCGCTAAGATGTATTTGCACCCTGATGAAGATGCTGGCAGTGGCCCTACCACGTCCGTGCCCCACTGAGCAAATGGCCAGCTCGGCAGGGTGGGATGCAGTGGCACTGGAGGTCTCCTTGCCACATTAGCATGTTCTTGACATTTCTGACAAGCTTTGGCGAACTTGCAGCAATCATCAAATATAGTGGGCCAATAGTAACCCAGCTTCTTTATCTCAATTTTTATTTTCGGGCCAGCCTGGTGTGCTCCAGCTGATCCTGCATGGACTTCCTGCATCACCTGTCCTGCTTCTGCTGAAGACAAGCAACGGAGTAGGACTTTCCTTCGGGCATCTGCCATAATTCGGAACAAGGTCCCGCTTCTCATCTCGTAAGAATCCTTGATCCTCAGGAGCTTCATCCTCTGTTCCTTTTCTTTTGGAAGTTGCTGGTGTTGAAACCAGCGCAGGAGATGCTCTCGCCAATCGGGCTGCTGAACCCCTTCGAAGACTGCTACTTCCATCTCTTGTTCGTCGGCCAGAACCTCTGTCGCGCTGGGGACCTGTCGGCGGTTGATCACTGTTATATTCAGGCTTGTGTCTGGCGGGATCGCCAATGAACTAGCCAGCTTAGCGAGGGCATCCGCTTGAGCATTCTGGCCTCGGTTGATGTACTTGATGCTGATGAAGTAAAATCTTGACATCAGGCGAGTTGCCAACTGGTGATAGGGGAGGAGATCTTGCTTTCGCACCTCAAACTCTCCTTCCAGTTGTTTTATAACTAGCATGGAATCTCCAAATGCTTCCAGCATCTGAATTCCCATGGACAGAGCAATCTGCAACCCGATTATCAGGGCTTCATATTCTGCTTCATTGTTTGTGCATTGCTTGTTTATGGAATAGGATGTATGCACCACTTCTCCTTCTGGGGATGTCAGGACTATGCCTGCTCCTGCTCTGACCCTGGCTGACCCGATCGCAGAGGTGTCAATTCTGGAAGCGCCATCAAAGTATAGTTTCCATAAGGAGGGCTGTACTTGCACGGCTTCTAGGGTTTCATCTTCAGGAAGCTTCGGCTCCAACGGGCAATCCCCGGGCACTGGGTGCTCAGCGAAGAAGTCTGCAATAGCTTGGCCCTTGACGGCCATGCGCGGCACGTAGGAGATATCAAACTCCATAAGGATTACCGCCCATTTGCCCAGGCGGTCTTTGAGGGCCGGTTGAGACATAATGTACTTCAGGGGATCCTCTTTGGATACCAAGCTGATTTCATGCGACAACATATAGTGTCGGAGCTTTTTAACTGCGAAGACCAGCGCTAGACAGATCTTCTCAATATAAGTATATTTCTCTTCAGTTCTGACCAGTCTCCGACTGAGGTAATAGAGGGCTTGTTCTTTCCCTTCTTCATTATTCTGGGCCAACATTGCCCCCAGAGAATTATGTGTAGCTGCTATATACAGTATCAATGGTCGTCCTTTCACCGATGTGCCCAACACTGGAGGAGTTTTCAGGTAGTCTTTTAGCTTGTCGAAGGCTGCCTGGCAATCTTCATCCCAATAAAAGGGGACATCTTTCATCATCAACTTGTGAAAAGGCTGGCATCGCCCTGACAAATTGGAAATGAAACGTCGGATATAAGCCAAACGGCCCTGTAGTGATCTCAGCTCGGAGATGTTCCTTGGCGGAGGTAACCCCTGAATCGCCTTGATCTTTGCGGGGTCTATCTCGATTCCCCGATATCGGACGATGAAGCCCAGGAATTTTTCGCTCGACACTCCGAACGCACATTTCATAGGGTTCATTTTTAGCTCATGCTGCCTCAGCCTCTGAAAAACAATCCGGAGGTCTTGCAGATGATCTTCTTTTCTTCTGGTTTTGACCACCAGGTCATCTATGTAGCACTCGACCTTGTGGTAGAGCAATTCATCAAAGCTTTTGGTCATTACGCGCTGATAGGTTGTGCCAGCGTTCTTTAGTCCGAACGGCATTCTCTTGTAATGATAAATGCCTTTAGGAGTTCGGAAAGCAGTGTGGACCCGGTCATGCTCCGCAATCCAAATCTGATTGTAGCCGGAAGACCCATCCATGAATGACAGGGCTTCATGGCCGGTTGTAGCATCGATCATGACCTCGGTTATTGGCACCGGGAAGTCATCTTTGGGCAGGCTTTATTTAGATCTCGAAAGTCGACACATATCTGGATCTGTCCATTCTTCTTTTTCATGGGGACGATACTCACCAGCCATGTGGTGTACTGGTTTTCTTCAACAAATCCCACGTCAATGAGCTTGTCGACTTCAGCACAAATTTGGGTGATGAGCTCTGGCCCCATGCGCCGCGGTGGTTGCTTCACCGGCTCGGCTTCAGGGTTGATTGCCAGCTCATGTTGTGAGACAGCGGGGCTTAGACCCGGCATCTCTTTATAAGTCCAGGCGAAGCAATCCCGATATTCTAGCAGTAGTCGAATGTACAGCTCCCGTTCTTCTGGGGACAGTTGGGCACTGAGGAAGGTAGGCCTAGGGTCCTTCTCATTTCCCAGGTTGACTTCTATCAGTTCATCGACTATGGCTTGTCCTCCGTCTTCTATCTCCGGAGGTGCTGGTTGGAGGTCAACGAAGTTTGGAATGCCATCTTGAGGGTCGAGTACTTTGACTTCCTCGTCAGACACCGCCAGAGCTTCCTGAGGTTTCTTGATCTCTTGTGCTAGCGGCTGGGTGGATTATTCTATTAGCAGATCCATTACCGTTGTAGCTTCCAAGGATGAAAGAACAGGCTTGGTGTTTGTGGATGAGGTTGCAGCCATGACGGGCTGGTGACTGTTCACTGCCAGGCCCGGACAGCATGCTGATTTTGCAGTAGAAGTTGAGGAAGTTTCACCTTCTGGGACAGTTGTATCTTCCGCAGAAGTGGCTTTTTCTTTTCTGGTAGCTGGCTCCCCTTGATTGGAGTTGACCAAGGCCTCCCTGATTGGCAGAAAGGGTGTTGAAGTTGTCATTAGTAGGACCCCTGTAGAGGGGGAGACTCCTACTTCTTGAATGTCTTCGGCTTCGCTGCTGCTAGCCGTATCAAATTCGGCTTGAAAGGCCGCTTCTTCAGGATGAACTTGCTCCCAGCATCGGAAAGGGGCCGAGGTTTCTGCTTCTTGATTTCGGGACTGAGTGAGTTCAAGATATTCGGCTTCCGTCGGATATTCATCAAAGGTTGCCCTCAGAGGGCTATCTTGAGTAGGATAGAAGGCGGAGATAGTATCCACCTCGTACCGCCCACTGTAATAATATTCTTCCAGGGTGAAGCCCAACCCTGGATGTTGAGATACACGTCTCATTTCCTTATCCAGATTTGCAGGATACCACATCTTCTGGAAAGCTTCCTTGCGTTTTTGAGACTGATCGGGAGGGATGTGTTGCTTTTGAAACATCCTGGCCGTTCGATCAGTTGTAAATGCCAAGCCCTGAACAGGAACCTGCGGGTTGGCTAGATCCTCAGGGAGGCTGCAGTCTGTGTCTTCCTGAGTGGGATGCTCCTCAGCTGTATAGAACAAGCTGCTGGGCCCATCTTCTTGTGTCACCTCCCAAGCTTTGAAAGGTTCGACAGTGGGATCATTGAGGCCGGAGACTGGCTTGGTGAGGCCAGCCGGGACTCCGATGCGGTCGTGCTGTCGATCGACATGTACTTCCTTAGCTTTGGGGTATAATGCCGGGGGTGTCACCCTGCCGACATTTCCAGAAGTCGTGATGTGGGAGACCACCTTCGGCTTGACATATCCGCGTGGCGGTGGTGGATACCAACCGTCACCCGATCTATTCTTCGACGCCCCTACGGGGGCTTCAGCTTCAGAAACCTTCCGGGGAGGCCCCGTATATAGGTTGGCGTCCACCAAGTGACATTGAAACACCTCGAATGGGTGGATATCAGCAAATATCCTCTCCTCCTCCCCCTGGGGGCTATATTTAATGCATTGGTGGAGCGTGGAGGGCACCACCATATTTTCATGCAGCCATGGGCGGCCGAGCAGTGCTTTGTAGGAGGTGCGAGAGTCAATGACATGAAACTGCACCGTTGTAGTGAAATCTGCTAGGGTCAGTGTGAACTCTGCCACTCCCATAGATACTTCACATTTTTGGTTGAAGCCAGCGATACGCATATCCCCGACTTTCTCGAGATGCACATTAAAGTGGTACCTCTCGTATATTCTATATGGCAGGATGTTGACTGCTGCACCAGGGTCGACCAGAATCCGGTTCAATTCTCTTCCGTTCAGGTGCCCTTTCATATATAGCGGCCTGTTGTGGTTGGCAGTAGGTAGTAGCATGTCTTCTGGAGAGAAGGTCATACTGGCTTCTGGTATAGCCTCAGCTATGCAGGCTTCAAAATGAGTAGGCGTCTGCAGAGCAGTGATGATCGCCTGTCGAGTCTCTTCACTCAAAGAGAGAATTTCCCAGATCGTAAATCGAGCGGGGAGCTTCTTGAGCAACTTCATTATTCGGCTCCCAGCCCGGACATTGGAGAGCTTCATCTCTTCAGCCCATCTGGGCTTGGGGAGGTTTTGATTTGTGGGTCCAGACGGGCCTGCTTCATCTTCTTCGGACTCGGCACCCTCTTGACTGGCACCGGCTGTCGGGTCTTCTTTATTAGCTGCTGTAGGGCAAGCTCCATCTGCATTCGCATCCTCAGTAGATTGCGCTGGCTGCGGGTGAACGGCCCCGGGTGTAGGGTTAGCATCTTGGCAGGGCTGCTTCCCTTTTGACATCTTCATAAATTCTAGGAATGAAGGGACTGCCTTGCCCCCACTCTTGTTGTATAGGCCTGACGGAGGAGGGATTTGGACTCCCTTAACTTCCGGCGGAGGTGTCTTGTAGGGTTGCTCCCCTCTGAACATAATGTTGTGATTGGGTGGTGGCTGGCGCCCCCATTTTCAGCCTGACCGAGTGGCATGCGCAGTAGTTGCGGCCTCGGCCTTGCCTCCCCCAGCATGGGGTATGAAGTAAATTTCTTCTTCTTCCTCTTCTCCGGGTAGGTTGAAGAGTGCTGACAAGGTATTGCAGGAGACAACCTGTGTTTTATGGGCCCCAGCGGCCTTTCTTTTCTTCTTCTTTTGCTTTTTCTTCTTTTTGGTTTCTGCAGGTGCTTGCCCCCAGAACAGGTTGCTCTCTTGAGGTGGTGCTGCTTCAGCTTCCTCCCCTTGCTTGAGTGAGAGTTGCTCCAGCTCTTGCCATGGGACGTGGTCCCGTACCAGCAGAGGTTTCAGTTCGGGCTGCACTTATTCATCTAGCCCTTCAATTAAGTGTTGCAGTCGAAGGACTCCAGGATTGGTTTCCTTGATTACTGGCAGCGGAGTTTGTCTCCTCCTATTAGGCATATGTATTCTGACAGCTGTAGGTGGAGTGACCCATACGGGTGCTACCACTGGCGGAACAGGCCGGGGTGTAATGCCACGGATATGTGCCCCCTCTTTTGGGCGGGGTGCCCTCTTCTTCTTGTGCTTCACAGGGATTTGCTGCCACCCCTGTTGTTCTTTCACGGGCTCCAGAAAATGGATTTCGTAGGAGCTCCGTGTGCTTGCTTCAGAGATCTCCTCAGGTAATGCCTGGTAGAGGGAGATCATGTTGATTGCTGCCCTCCTGAAAGGGGCTTCATGTGGCTGAGGAGGGTCTACTTTGTACTCTCCCAGCTCTATCTCATTCTTCTTCACCATCCCTTCGATGACGTCTTTGAAAACATAGCAGTCTTCGATTGGATGTCCCAACATCTGGTGGTAGGGGCAGAATCTCGGACTGTCTTTTCTTTTCAGGTCCTCCGGCCTCCTTGGCTCGGGCAGAGTGACCATGCTGTATTCTGTTACCCAGTCGAACAGGACTCGGGTCTTGTCTTTTGGAAAGGAATAAGCTTTCTTCATTTTGTCCCTCAGCGAAGGACTTCTTTATCACCTGGAGCTTTCGTAGGTTGCGGGGGAGCCGCTTTCTTGCCTTTCACCTTCTGTTGTTCGAACGCCTTGATATCAAGCGCATTCGCTTCTTTAGGTGTGGGGCGCCGTTTCGCAGCCTTACCTTTCTGGGCTGTGCTGGCAGTCGACGTCGGGACAGGCTTGGCTAGAAAAGCCTCCACCTCAGCCACCACATTATTCAGCCGGTCGAATGACCGAATTTCCATACTAATCATCTTTTCCAGGACCTCCCTCCTGAGGTTTTGTTTACATATTTGCACAGCGTCCTCCTGATGCGGGGGCCGCTTGCACCTCATTCCGAGGTTCCTCCACCTCTTGATGTAATCAAGGGCTATCTCATCTGCCCTTTGTTTTGTTGAGTAGAGTTCGGCCACTGTGACCTCCCTCTCTGTGACATGGAATCTTTCTCCGAATTTTCTCTGCATATCTGACCAATCATTAATTGATCCGGCCGAGAGGCTGGAGTACCATTCGAATGCGAGCCCCGTCAACGAGGACCCGAAGAACTTCAGCAGATATGACTAGTCGGTGGCCAGATCACCCATAACGGTCATATAATATGCAATATGTTTTTTAGGGGACCCCTTCCCGTTGAATTTGTCGAATTTGGGCGGCTTGTTGACCCCTAGGGGAAGCCGTTTAGCCGCATGGTGTTGCGGGTAGGGCACCCGATAGGCATCGAACGCGATGTAGTCGCCTTCACTTTTCTCTGCGAGCTTCAGCTCAATCATCCTTTCCACCATCATCCGGTTCATGACCGTGGGGTCGACTGGCTCCGGATAGAAATGCGCTGGCTGAAGGTATGGGGTGACCAGGGTGGTCGCCTGTGGAGGATGCAGCAGCGGGGGTGTCGGATGCACCTGGGGGAGCACCGGAGGTAGCAGCGGCTGAGGCTGTGGCGGCCGCTGTTGCGCTGTCACCATGCTTGGCTCTGATGGCTGGGACAGTGTATAGAGCGGTGGAGGGTCGTCACGACGAACCGCTCCCCGGGATGATTCACCCTGGACTTCGGGTGGTTTAGAAGCTGATGAATGCTCAGTTTTTTCTATCAGCTGTTTCTTCAGAGAATCTATCTCCCGTTGATATTTTTGCAGCAGCATCAGAACTGATGGATCTATAGTGGTGGGGATACCCTCTGTCGTTTCCTCGGACGTACCCTCAGGCAGGATGTCGAGGAGGACGTCGTCTTCTTCTTCCGTCGTCACCACATTAGCGGTCAAGATGGGGGCCTTATCATCCCAGCGGGGATAGACTTGGGGTTGTTTCCCTCTCATGGTCGCCAGAAGCTCTCTTGCTGCTTCTGTTCTGCGGGTAGCTGGCCCGGGCCGTACGGCCAATTGAGCCAATTCTTGGGAGTCTTCAGGAAGCCCCCCATATCAGCTAGATATACCGGCCATGTTGCAAGTAAAGACCTGCATCCTTCTTCTCTATCGATGGACCCTCCGTCTGGCTTGCTGCGGAAAGGTCAGCCTCTCGAACACAGAAACTCTTCTTTCTTTTTCTCGCTAGGGGAAGGCTTCATCGGCTTCGATCTCGAAACCGTCGTTGTACCCATTGTCGTTGACTAACGACACCATCATTCTATCTTCCATATCTTCTTCATCCGCCACTGACGGGAAGTAGTCTTCGTCAGTGGCGACTGTCTGCATTAGTCGCTGTTGACCCAGCGAGGGGTTGCCCATCCCTCGAAAGTAGTTCCTGATTAGACAGGTTACCTCCTCTTGACCCCGCTCTTGATAGAGTACGGGGGATAGTTGTCGACCTCCAGCAGGAGGGATATAGGCCAGCCGAGCTCCGTCGGCCGGATGTTGGAATCTTCGTCCCGTGACTGGGACATTGGCTTGGCGAGCAGCAGCCCGGAAACTTCTGCGGTGCGGAGGATCCGCAACCACTTCTTCTTCATTCTTCGGGGACAAGCCCCTTTCTCTTCTCGCTCCCGCCTCATCGTTCATAGGACGGCGGCGGATGGGTGTCAGATGGTAGGCAGGTCGGGTCCACTTAGGAACCCACACCTGTTTGAACTTTTTCGGCTTGAGTGCCGAGCTTCCTTAGCCATAGGGGCCGGCTTCTTCTCTTTCTGCCCTCCTTCCAGCGAGAGCTTGATAGGTATTGCGGACAGGGATGTTGGGGATGACTCGGTCTGGGGTCACCCGGGCCGTGCTTCCGTCAAGGAAGACGCGCATGCCTCCAACAAGCATAGATTTCCCGGACTGCGATAGGGTTCCGGTGATTGCAGCAGCATTCTGGCGGACCTGGCGACGCTGGCGTACTCCTGGGTGCTTGTTGATGACACTGGGGTGGGTCCCACGTATGACGTGGTGCACCAAGCAGCTAGCGGCCGGGGCTGGGCTTTCAAGCAAGTCTTCGCAGCAGGGAACCTTCAGAGGCTCCATCTTCTCTGCGACTTCCTTGGCAGGCTCTGGGGCTTCAACCTCCAGGATATCGACGAAGGCTAACCCCAAGAAGTTGGGGAAGCCTACAGCGGCAGGGAAGCTGCCGAATTCCATGGGTACCGCCAGGTACCCTTGCGCGTGTCCAGCAACGATCGAATGATCGAAACCGACGCCAGTTATCCCGTGGATCGTCATTGATTTGCCTGCAAAGACAAACAGAGAAATAATCAGTAGCCTTTGAGAGGGCTTCGAAGCCCGGATATCTTGGCAAAGAGATGAAAGGTGACACTGGTCCCACCGGGCGTGCCAAACTTGTTTACGACGTTTTTTATCGACCGTCTTGTCTCTTTTTATCTCATATATATATATATATATGTGTGTGTATATGTATACATGTCTTATTTCACGTATCGATCAGCCATTTGACTAACTGGTAGTCAACTGACCGATTGACAACGCGGGCGTGCCAGTCACATGAGTGACAATTTTGTTATGCGCTCATTCTGACCCGTGTCGGGCGAATGTGAGGTTCGGTCGGGACCAGCAGTCCGCCATACCATAAAGGTTATGGCATTAATTACATCCCCCACGAGGAGGGAACACCTTTGATTAATGGCCGAGATAGCGGGCTGTCAAAGCCAGAATGAAAAGAGCTACACAGTGATTGTGACAAAGGCATGCAGGATGCGTTTGTTTATCATACAGGGGATGCATAGTTCATCGAAATATGGACCCCTGGTACGTGGCGGAGGACGTGGGTCAGAGGACCACCATCGCGCATAGTGGAGACTTCTGGTTGGGCATAACCCGACCTTCCGTCAACACCATTTAATATACCCGAGGGTCGATGCAGGCATGCACGAGGAACCGCGATATGCGAGGTGCAATAACGATGTTATAGCACAAATTCGGCAGTATGTCCCCTCCCTTTGGACTGTACCAAATGGGAATACAGGACATCCATCCACGGAGAGCCAGAGTGGAAACCAAAAAAAGAGAATCGGGCGTAGCCCTGGGTCCAAGAAGGATCCAAATCTGACGGGGCAGTGCGCACCATTGTGCCGTTCATTAATATTCCCCTTTAAAGGACCATTGGAGGACATGCAACGGCAGAACTCCGAGGGTCAGCGGGGTGACCGAAGAAATGTCGGGTTCGGTATTATGTAGGGGGGGTGAAACCTCCCATTAATATATCTCCCATGGACCTGGGTGAAGAACCATATTTTCCTCGTAAGGTAACGAAGACTAACCCGGAAGTTGATAGTGATGGAACAATGAATTTAGGCTATGTTTGGTTTGATGAAATGGGGAAGGCATCAGACACTCGGATGCTAACTATCATTGAGGTGAAACGGCACGGCACTGGAGTCGGCGCGAAGATCAAACGGCACGGCATGCTCCCGACGCGAAGAAAGGTTAAGAGGTAATCGGCACGACGGGTCCCGGCATGCCATGGCAAGGGCACTCGGCATCCCCCCAATCCGGCGCGGGTTGGTCTCGGCGCGCCCCCCACCCGGCGCGAGTTTGGTGCCCGGAGGCGGTGGCGCCAGGAGGCCTTGGCGCCGGGAGGATTGTGCCGCCGAGAGGGGTTTTATTGATGTCAACAGAGGGTCTTATGAGGGTTTCCTCAGGGCATTCAATGGGGATGATGGGAGATGAGGATGGATTCATTCCCAGAGGGGGGGTCCAAAGAGCTCATTAACACGGAGATATGTCCTCTGCGATGGCAAGATGCCATGAGATGATATAGTTCAGGCTCCTGCCACATTGAGGGGTTAAATATGCAATTCCGATGGAACAGTATGATAAGGTAAAGCTCTGGGCGAATTTTGGCAGCATCTCTCCTTATTTTGGGAGTATGCCAAGAGAATATTATGGGTTATCCACTCACGAGTGCCAGAGTGGAAACCTTAAACGAGAGCCGGGCGTAGCCCGTGATTCAAGGGTCTGAGTCATATAAGACCTCACCCCCCCTTTATTGCAATATCCCCAATGCAATCCATCGGAAAGCCTGCAATGGCAGGACTCTGTGGTTTAAGGGGGCTACAGGATGTAGGGGGAGAATTAACCCCTTTGATATAGCTCCCGTAAGGCCAAAAGGAAGGGCAATTCACACCCACGAGGAGAGTATATAGTGGACGAGGTCTGTATGGCTTGCTGTGATGACGAAGGCATCAGGATGGCCAGACGACGTAAGGGTATCGACGCAAAGAAGGGGGGTGGTTTCGGCACGGAAGCTAGATAGACTCGGCACGACAGGGAGGTCCAAATGGCGTGGGGAGCTCCCGGCGTGAAACTCACGCCGGGAGACACCGGCGCCGGGAGGCTTTCAGCAAGGGTTTTGAGGAGGTCTTAGAACAGGGTTTTGGGAGTTGTTCAGAGAGAGATTTAATCCTGACTATTTTGGATGATCGGAGGGGGAAGACTTTGGGGGAACACCCTTCCTTTGGGCCTCATTGGGAGCAGAACCACGGACATAAATCCATGAACCACGTCCCCCTTTTCACATACGAGGAACCATGAGATAGACTGTGTCAGGCCCTCGAAATGTGACTGGAGGGGGAGATGATAAATAATAGTAGCGAGGATGCTTCAGCAGAATTAGAAAACCAAATGATAAACCACGCCCAGTTATCAATATCCCTAGCATATATCAAACCTCGGATGCAAAGACAGCAAGAAGAAGGTAATGAAAGGGCGGAATTCAACCCATTCTCTCATCATTTATTTCATCCAGACGACTTACAAGCATGCTAATTAAGAGAAAGAAATCTGACTCAACGGAGAAAGAAATCTAGGCCTAATCCCTGAAAGCAGGGTTACATTGGCATTCGATGCTATTGAAGCAAAGATGCTAGAAATTAGAAATACAAAAGAAATTCAAACAGATAGGGAGGGGAAAGAGAAAGAGCTTCAGGCACCCGGCACTCCCACCTGGATCCCTCTTCGAGCCTCTGCCTCTCTCCTTTTTCTTTCTTTCTTCAGCTTCTTTCAAGGGCTCTCGAACTCCCTCTTTCTCTTCGGTGGCTAAACACTCCCCTTTCTCTCTTCCTTTTTCTTCCTTCTCCTGCTCTGCCTCTTTTTTTCTTCCGTCCTCTTCTTTTTTGTTCGAAGGGCAGGCCTCTTATAGAGGCCAGGCCCTCATCCTTTCGGCGTGCACTTCCCGGCGCGCCAGGATCATCCTCCCGACGCGGCAGTCATCGGCGCGTCGGGTCTCATATTTGGGCTTGGCCCATTCTCTTGT
The DNA here is from genome assembly GCA_022559845.1 of Amorphophallus konjac. Lineage (NCBI taxonomy): Eukaryota > Viridiplantae > Streptophyta > Magnoliopsida > Alismatales > Araceae > Amorphophallus > Amorphophallus konjac. The sequence continues at coordinate 339,222,948 of CM040126.1, read as the reverse complement.
CGTTCGGCCCATTCGGTCCAGGATCCACTTGGTGGACTTCTTTCGACAGTGGGGCTTTTGGCATATGCATATTAAGACCCCGTGGGGCTTGTTTGCACCTTGCATTCACAACACGTGCGAGGCATTGTGCGTCCCTTCTTCGGAGAATCAGAGATGTCTGAACATCTGTTTCAGCAGGTGGATGGTCACCTGAATGTTGGTATAGTTTTATCAGCCTGACTATCTGAATGACAGCAGTACTGGACAGCGACCTAGCCACAAACGGCTTTTAGTCGAACAACATGATAGGGGTAGTGGGTTTCTTCTGTTCAGACTCTTAGATCTCCCAGGGATGGTACGTGAGCTGTGCCCTCGACTGATCTTCAGAACTGTGAATCTGCTATGATCTCGTCTGACATATTTTAGGTGTCAACAGACCCATCACTGGAATGACCTGAATCTGAATCCGACGCACTGGTACTTCCTGAAAAGATTGGAAAATAGGTAATGAGCACACTTGCCCAGTATGTATCTTCGCATCAACATGATTAGCAATGTTAAAGTATTTAATATCTTTAACTCTAAAGAAAAAGATAAAATCATGCAAATACGATCCAACATGTGATTAAAACAAAAGTAACAAAGTATAATCAAGCTTGAGATATGATAAATCAAGAATATATGGAGAATGTTACTTTGGCCTTTCCATGAATAAGAATGTGACAGGAATGTACTAGCAAGTCATGTAACAAGCAAGAATGTAATCTTCACTTAGTAACAAGTACTTCGTGAATTCATGTAGATTTCCATGATTTCCGTGATTGCCGTGGATATTTTCACCTATTTATAAAGAAAGTACTCCCAGCGCAATGCGACGCCAGTAGCATCATACCGCATGGTTTATATAGTATGTTTCCGGCAATCAGCCGAGGAGACTAGCATAGAGCCCTTGAACACAATCAGTGCTCGAACTGCATCTTCAAGTATAAATCAAGCTACTTCCACTTATAATAATAATGTGGCCAAGATTGTATAAATTCAATGATAGTTCCATAATGAAGTAAATTAAAAAATAAGAATGCTTCTATTAAGAATAAGATTTCAATAAACATATTGGTAACTAGGTTGTGCCATGGAAATAAATTGGCAGCATAACGGTACATTTCTTATCTTTCATAATTTACTTAAGTACTTTTGGAATAATGTGCCAGGTTGTAGATAATCAATTGGACCATCTAGGATAACAAGAATATTAACCCTTGAGTCAAACCTCGGGTTAACTGTACTCAAGAAAATAGCGGTCGTTTACTGGTCCCTTTCTTGAAGAAAGCGGTCTAGTTCTGGACCGTTAAGGACTAGACTGTTCGATATTTGAAACATATTATCTGGAGTCTTTAGCGGTCAAAGAAAGAATCGTCAAGGATCCGTTAGTGGTCAAGTAAATGTCCGCTATCAGTCTCTGGCGGTCAACCATAAGGTCGCTAAGTTCCAGAAATATAAAACACCGGTATAAGTGCTTTCTAGATAATGTGTTTTTAATGGTACAACCAACTCGTCCTAGTGGGAATCCTAGGCTCGCGGAGTTTTGCAGAGGCCTTGAAACAAGATTTCCTAGTCCGTTGGAAGGAATATTTAAAGGAGAGGTTATCAAGTCCAAGATTGTGTACTTAATGTGCATAGGTGTAACTAATAGTAATATACTGAGATATATGCCATGTACTTATCAAAAATGACTCTATAGGTGAGAAAAGAATCAATATACCATGAAAAATCAATCATAAAACTTCATCATTACATCCTTTAAAACCTGAATTTATTACAAAAGTATATGGTTTTTGGCACAAAGTTAACTTATGTTGAAAACAATCCCAAGTACAATAAAGAACATAAAAATCCATTATTGTAACAGTAATAAAATTCACAGTAAGAAACAATACTTAAAATAGGCCTGGAACATAATTAACTAGGCATATTATAAGGTTAGTGGGCTGTTCTTTATTCAGTCTCGGGTTGACAGAATTCAGAACGTTGGCGGTCTATTATAGCACCGTTTATAGACGGTTAGCAGTTTATCGTAAGGTCGCCTGAGGTTCTATCACAGTGAAATTGCAAGAATAACTAACGGTCTATATTCTGGCCACTAATAATCTATTAGCGGTTTATCGTAGGGCCACTAACCAATGCTGACGGTCCATTTTTAGGTTGCATGGCTTCTGTTTACAGAAAAACTAAATATGTGCAACTAGATGCTAACTAAACACATCATGCTTGGAAATCAACATATATAAAACTGCTTCTATCATGATAGAACGAATAATAGGCTACAATATGCATAGGATTCATGTACTATGACAAGAGAACTAATTTAGTTCATTTAGGGCTAAGAAAAATGCATGTATGCTACACTAGACGCATAGATCCTATTAAAACATGAAATTCTCCGTATACAATACATGAAATCAAGTGCAATAAGAGGGCTTTTAATCCTAGAATAACATTTTAGCCGTTCATGAGATGACCTACCTCTAGAAACACCTCTAGACTTTGAATTTCAGAATGGAAGTCAATCCTAGTTCTGCACTTCTTGTGATAAATCAGTAACTTCACACCCCCTCTAACTTTTGATTCTCTTGACCTAAGGACGTGAAATTTGGAGAGTAAGAAGAAGATACTAAGGGGAACAAAAAATTCTAAAGGTGAAACTTCTAAATACCTCGTTTAGTGCTTCTTATTTCATGTTCTTTACCACACCGTTGCACAGTCTCCTGGGTCGTTGATGTGAAATCAGTAACTTTGGGTGCCTCTATCTTCCTTATGGGTTGATCTCCAAGCACGAATTTGAGGCAAGTTAATCCTTAGTATTAGGAATAAAAACCTCAAAAGAACCTACTTGAAATAATACCTCCTTACCTTAGTTCCACGCGAGCCAAATGTAGGGGTCTCGCATGTCACACCCCGAGCCTTTATTACAGCGGAAGATTAACTCGGGGATCGCGAACAACCGATATGGTAAGCCTCTTGTGAGCAAGAACGATCAGAGCACAAGACAATCACACACATAAATGCAATTGCATAATATTACTCAAACTCCAACTTTATTTCAAAATAATCAAGTACAACCACTAATTCAATTTCCATTATGCACTAGACTCAAGAAATAGGAAAATTACATAGGCTCAATCTAAACAATTTAGACTTCCTAAGTCTTCACTCTCAGCTTGATAATACTTTCATTCGCTCTCGGACCTGCTACTTGTATAACCCGAATCCGAATTTGAATCACTTTCATCTCCTGAAAAGATTGGAAATAGGTAATGAGCACACTTGCCCAGTAGGTATCTTCGCATCAACATGAAGGCACTATTAAAGTAATTAATAATTTAGCTCTGAAGAATGAGGTAAAAATCATGCGAATGCGATCAATTATGTGATTAAACCAAAGTAACAAGATGATCATGTAAGTTAGAATGAGAGCAAGTACAAACTAGCAAGAATGTTATAAGAACAAGATATTGGCCTTTCATGAACAAGAATGTATCAAGAATATACTAGCAAGTCACATAATCATCACTCTAGTATCTTTTGCTTATAAGCAAGTACTTCGTGAATTTCTATGGAATATCAAGCAAGAAAGTCATGTACAAGAATGTCATGTCGTGCCGTGGATTTTCACTTATTTATAGATAAAGTACTCCCAGCGTAATGCGACGCTAGTAGCATCATACCCCATGGTTTATAAAATAGTATGTTTCCGACAATCAGCCGAGGGGACTAGCATAGAGCCCTTGAACACAATCAGTGCTCGATCGCATCTTCAAGTATAAATCAAGCTTTTTCCATGCATGTAACAATAAAGTATGGCCAAGAATATAATGAGTTCAAATAAGCTCATGATAACAATAATTCAATGAATGAATGCTTCAATAAGAATCATGAGAAATCAAGAATGACTTAAGCAAGGTTATGCTTATGGAAATAAATCGGTAGCATAACGATACGTTCTTTATCTTCCATTCATTATATTAGGTTTCTTGATCAATATGATAAGTTCTAGATCATCAAGAGTCTATCTAGAACCTTGGAATATCAACCCTTGGTCCACCTTGGGTTAAAATACTCAAGCAGTGTGACGGTCGTGTACTGGGCCGTGACATGATGTGACGCTCCAGTATTGGGCCGTTACATTAGTCTGAATCCAGAACCAAGAAATCGGACTCAGTGGAATGTGACGGTCGTATATTGGGCCGTTACTTGTGCATGACGGTCCAACATAGAGCCGGTACATCACTGATAACCAAAATCATCGATAGTGTAATCTAATCAATGGGCTTTAATGGTACAACTAACTCGGCGTCCTAGTGGGAATCCCAAGCTCGCGGAGAATTACGGAGGCCTTGAAACAAGATTTCCTAATCTATTGGAAGGAATATCCAATAGAGAGGTCCTCATGTCCAAGAATAGTATTTCTATAGTGTAAAGTGAACTAATTGACAACATACCGGAATATGTGCCATATACTTAAAGAAATGACTCTATACATAGGAAAGAATGTGTAACATTATGAAACCAAGATAAAACTCCGTCAATACAACTTTGGAAAATCATAATTTAGAATACAAAACTATAGAGTTTTAGCCAATGAAATTAGCATTACTTAAAATAACCTAAGACACATTAATCATGCAATTTGATTATGAATCAGAAACTAAACTCAAAGTCATGATAATAGGTCCAAACTTAGCTATCTAAGCTTATTTAAAAATAAACTTAACTGGTTATTATTCTGCCTTGGGCTGACAGAACACAGGTGTCTGACGGTCTAGGATAGGCACGTTACAGTGTGTGACGGTTTATCGAGGGGCCGTTATAGTGGTGTAACACTCCTGCTAGGGTGATTCAGAGACAATAGAACAAATAAAAGCATAACAGGATGTGACGGTCTATCGTAAGGCCGTTACATTCATGTGACGGTCTTACGTTGGTGCGTCAGAGAACCGACTGGCAATAAACTAAAGTGAAGGTTTATGAGAACATAACATGCCTGGAAATCAACATATTACCACTGTCCTAGTCATGATAATGAAGTATAGGCCAACTATATGCATAGGTTTAGTGAATAGACAGGATAATATCTTTTAAATTTCTATTTAGGGCTAAGAAATGCATGAATGTATAAAACTATGAAATCATGAAATTCTTAGTCTATAATGCATGAAATCAAGCACAATCAAAGGGCTTTTATTCCTAACAAGTTGTTTTTTCCAATCATGAGATAACCTACCTCTTCTAGAACCTTAAAACTTTGAATTTGATGCTAGGTGCTACCCTTAGTCCCTTGTACTTCTTGTGATAAATCGACAACTTCAATCTGCTCTATTTCCTCAACCTCTTGACCTAAGGATGTGAAATTTTGAGGGTAAGAAGATGAAACTATTGGGAACAAAAAGTTCTAAAGGATTGAGTTCTAATTACCTCGTTTAGATGTCCTAATGTCCTGATCTTCGGGGGACTTGCGTTCAGATTCCTGGGTTGTTAAGGTTGAATCAGCAACTTTGGAAGCTTCTATCTCCTTGGTTGCTTGATCTCCTAGCACGAAATTTGGAGAACCATTAGTATAAAGTATACTAAATAAAAGCTTCTAAAGAACTTACCCAAATTTATGACTCCTTACCTTGATTCTTCACGAGCCAAAAGTAAGGGTCGCTCAGTTCAGAACTAGGTCCTATTTATAGGGTTTTGGCTAGGGTTTGAAGATTAGATCGATTCTAGAGTCCTTAATTTGCCAGAACCTAATCCCTAAGAGTCCTTAGTAATGTTATAAGCTTCCCTAAGTCGATCTCTTGTAGATAGGATTTCAAAGTTCCAATCTTTTTATAATTTCTTTACCTTACGGAATCTGCAGGATGTAACGGTCGTGTCTAGGTGCGTTACAGGGCTGTGGCGGTCGCCCGATAGACCGTTACATGTGACGTATATAGAGTTTCAATTTGATAAAACTCTTTTATTCGTTTATCCATATAATTATCTTATATAATTAGTATTTATCCTTAAAATACGTGAATAAGCCAATTACCCTTCTAGAATATGGGCCAACCTTAATGGGCTTAGTCCATTAACCTTTTGGATAATAATTAGATAGGCTAGGTTAACTAATTAGCCTAATTGAGCCTTATAATGACTTATTAATCCAATAATCCTTCATTAATTTATTTAGGCCTTTATAATTTTCAGAAAACTATTTTATAATTCAAAAATTATATATATAAATTCTGGGGTACTACAGCGCAAGTGAAATCTAGGGTCTATTTATAGGGTTTTGGCTAGGGTTTTGTGGATTAGATCCATTCTAGATTCCCTAGTTGGTACTATCCCGACTTCTGAGAGTCCTTAAGATGCTAACTAGTCCTCCCACCTCGGTCTCTAGGAGATAAAATCTTAAAAATCTAATCTTTTTACTCTTTCTTCAACTCACAGAACTGACAGAAATTAGCGGTCTAGGACTGGACCGCCAATCTTCCTCTAGCGGTTTTACGATAGACCGCCATTATGTTTGGGTGCCGAATTTAAATTTAATTCAAACTTTTTTATTCATTTATCCCCTTGATTATCTAAATAGGAAGTATTTATCTCTTATATTCTGTGAATAAACTAATTAACCTTCTAGAATATGGGCCAAACTTCATGGACTTAGTCCCTAAGTCCTTTGGGCTTATTTAAATAGGCTAGGTTAATTGGTTATCACACTTGGGCCTTAATAATAATTTACTTAACTCAGAAATTCATTCATTAAGCCATTTAGGCCTTTTAAAAATTCTCATAAATTGTTAAAAAAATCAAAAATATTCTATAAAATTTTTGGGGCATTACACCCTCCCCCACTTAAGAGAATTTGGTCCCTAAATTCAATGTATGGATTATGGAGAGTGTACTTACAGTCAAATAGTTCTGGAAATCTTTTGTGCATAGCTTCTTCGGTCTCCCATGTTGCTTCATGCGGCCATAACTTAGTCCATTGGATCTTGACCATAGGAATAGTCTTATTCCAAAGTTGACGTACTTCTCGTTCAATGATCATGATTGGCTTTTGCTCATATGTCAAATCCTTCTTAATCTTCAGATTGTCGTAAGTGATGACATGGAAAGGATCAGGAACATATTTCTTGAGCATTGAGACGTGAAATACATCATGGACTTCAGATAATTGAGGAGGTAAAGTAATTCGATAAGCCACTTCACCAACTCTTTCCAGAATTTTAAAAGGGCCGATGAATCTTGGAGTAAGCTTGCCCTTAATACCAAATCTTCAAATATCTCGACCTAGAGAAACCTTAAGAAATACATGATCTCCTACTTGAAACTCCAAGTCATGCCTTCGATTGTCAGCATATGATTTCTGTCTGTCTTGGGCCATATGAAGTCTTTCTCGAATAAGTTTTATCTTCTCGATAGTTTCCCTAATGATGTTGGGACCGAGAAATTACCTTTCTCCTACTTCATTCCAACAAATAGGGGAACGACAGCTTCTTCCATATAAAGCTTCAAATGGTGCCATTTGAATACTAGCTTGGCAGCTATTGTTATATGTGAATTCTACTAGAGGCAAGTGATTGTGCCAACTTCCTCCAAAATCAATAGCACAAGCCCTGAGCATATCCTCCACCACTTGATTTGTCCTTTATGTTTGACCATCAATTTGTGTATGGAATGCCGTGCTAAAGTTCAGTCGAGTCCCTAAAGAATGCTGTAGACCATTCCAGAATTGTGATGTAAACCGAGGATCTCGGTCAGATATGATGCTGACGGGGACACCGTGTAATTTGATAATTTTCCTCATGTATAATGCTGCTAGTACATCCACAGAACATCGACTTTTGATTGGTAGAAAATGTACAGACTTAGTCAATCGGTCTATGATTACCCATATACTATCGTGTCCTCCTCTTGTCTTAGGTAAACCCATGATGAAATCCATCCTTATACTTTCCCACTTCCACTCGGGAATATTCAAGGGGTGTAATTTACCTGCGGATTTTAAATGTTCTGCCTTGACCTGTTGACAAGTGAGACAGCGGGACACAAAATATGCTACCTCTCTCTTCATGTTGGGCCACCAAAAGTTTCTTTTCAAATCTTGATACATCTTGGTAGCACCAGGATGAATAGCATACCTTGACTTATGTGCCTCTTCCATGATTAATTTCTTAGTATCATTATGATTTGGCACGTAAATCCTATCTTTAAATAACAATCTTTTATCATTTGAGGTAGAGAATTCTAGTCTCTGATCAATATTATCCTTGATCTCTATCAATGCAGGGTCATTCTCTTGTAATTTGACTATATCCTCTATCAATGTAGGTTGAGACCTTATATTGGCAACTATACACCCATCTTCTTCCCTGTCAATATCAAGATTCAAGTGAGAAAAATCTTTGATAAGACAATTCATACCTTTCCTAAGGCTTGCTAGAGTAGCCCTTGGTCTTCTACTAAGAGCGTCTGCTACAACGTGTGCTTTCCCTGGATGATATTGAATAGTGAAGTCGAAGTCCTTGAGATACTCCAACCATCTGCGTTGTCGCATATTTAATTCCTTCTGGGTGAAAAGATATTTCAGACTTTTATGATCTGAAAATATAGTGAATTTCTCCCCATAAAGGTAATGTCGCCAAATCTTCATAGCGAATATAACTGCAGCTAATTCCAGATCATGCACAGGGTAATTCTCTTTATGATGCTTCAATTGTCTTGAAGAATAACTAATCACCTTCCCATTTTGCATAAGAACACATCCTAGGCCAATACCAGATGCATCCTTATAGACTTCAAATCCACCATCTTCAATGGGCAATGTCAGAATAGGGGCTGTGGTGAGGTGATCCTTAAGAGTTAGAAAACTCTCCTCGTAGTCCTTCGACCATACAAAAAGATTTTCTTTTCTTGTAAGTCTAGTCAAAGGAACGGCAATCTTAGAGAAGTCCTTAATAAATCTCATGTAATAGCTAGCTAGCCCTAGAAAGCTTCTTACTTCTGACACGGTTGTTGGCCGGCTCCAGTTCTTAACAACTTCCACCTTAGAAGGATCGACAACGATACCTTTCTTTGAAATAATATGGCCGAGGAATGAGACTTCTTTTAGCCAGAACTCGCACTTACTAAGCTTCGCATAGAGTTTGTGTTCTCTTAGTGTCTATAAGGCTATTCTCAAGTGCTCTTCATGTTCTTCCTTAGTCTTGGAATATATAAGGATGTCATCAATGAAGACGACCACAAACTGGTCAAGATAAGGCTGGAAGACATTATTCATTAGTTGCATAAATATTCTTGGGGTATTAGTTACCCCGAACAGCATTACTACAAATTCATAGTGGCCATAACGGCTCCGAAAAGTAGTTTTATAAATGTCTTCATCTTTGATCTTGAGTTAATGATAACCTGACCTGAGGTCTATCTTAGAGAAATATTATGCTCCCGAAATTTGATCAAAGAGCTCATCGATACGCGGCAATGGATACTTATTCTTGATAGTAAGCTGATTCAGTCGCCGGTAATCGATACATAACCTAAGAGATACATCTTTCTTTCTGACAAATAGAACTGGCGTACCCCAAGGGGATGTGCTAGGTCGAATGAATCCTTTGTCCAATAACTTCTGAAGCTGTTTCTTCAATTCCTTAAGTTCAGTGGGGGACATCCTATAAGGAGCTATTGAAACAGGTGCTGCTCCGGGAATGAGTTCAATGGAGAAGTTTACTTCCCTTTCAGGTGGTAAACTGGGTAAATATGATGGAAATACATCAGGAAACTCATTTACGATAGGAATATCTTCTAAGACGATCTCCTTGGATTCAGTGATAATTACGGAAGTAAGAAAGGCTTCACATCCTTGTGAGATAAGTTTGCAAGTGTGAAGAGATGAAATAATGACAGGGTGCTTCCTATATTTGATACCAAGGAAAGAAAACCTTGGAAGACCTGGTTTCCAAAAAGAGATAGTCCTATTCCGGCAATTTATATCGGCGTCATGCTCTATAAGCCAATCTACACCTAATATAGCATCGTAGCCCTCCATGTCAAGGCATTCAAGGTTTGCAGGGAGATTGTGACCTTCTACCCTTACCTCATTATTAGGATAATAGTTTGTTAGTTTGGTTCCAGGACCTAAAGGTGTAGCAATAGCAAGGTATGAAGGTAAAGGAATAGATGAAACTGGCAAGGTCTTTGCAAAGGCGATAGATATAAAGGAATGAGAAGCACCAGTATCGAATTGTACAAAAGTAGCATGGGAACAAATGTGAATGGTACCTTTCATAAGCCCATCATCCCTAGGCACTTCATCATCTAAAACAGCATTGAGATGAGCCTGTCTCTTACGTCCACTTCCTGAAGATAGCCCCTTCATAAGGGGGCAATCCGGTATGCGGTGCTCTCGGCAGCCACATCATAGACAAACACCTAGGCACTTCCAGCATTCTTCGACTGAGTGACCGAACTTTTCACAAAAAGTATAGGCCGTGGCGACCTGCTTGTCTTCTTCCTTGACTTTCTTATTTTTGTGGTATCCACTACCACTCCCATTCTGGGATCTCTTCTTGCTATCAGGGGATTTATAGGGTTCCGTGATGCTAAATTTGCTTTTCTTATCACGCCGATCAGACCTTTGGCTTGGTTCTTCACCCTTTCCTTTCAACTTCTCGACCTTCTCTAATGTCCTTTCGCACAGATATGCCCGTTGGACCATCTCCATATAAGTACGGATATTTTGAGTCCCGAGCTGCTCAATAAAATCGGGTCTTAAACCATCTATGAACCGGTTAGCCTTTAGTAGGTCAAACTGATCACATGAGGAGCATATGGCGCCAGCCTGGAAAACTGGAGCTCATATTCTGCCACCGACAACATACCCTAGCGCAAAGAAGCGAATTCCATAGCCTTCTGCTCCTTGACGTGCTCAGAGAAATATTTGACACGGAATAGCGTAAGAAAACCTTCCCATGTATGAGGTGCATTTGCTAGCGGTGTCAGAACTGACTTCCACCATGTACGAGAATCTTTGTTAAGTTGAAAAGTGGCTAGACACACTTTCTCTTGGTCAGCACATTGCATGACCTCAAATATACGGTTCATCTCATCAATCTAGTTTTCAGCTTCGTCTGGATTAGAAGAACCATAGAATCGTGGAGGGTTTAGGCTCCGAAAGTTACGATGTAAATCTCCAACTCTCGCTCCTGCGCCAGCTTGCACCATAGTTTGTAGTGCTTGAGTAAGACCAGCGACGGTCTCTTGCATGCCGTTCCAATCTACGCGATGAGCCATTTTGAGAATGAGGTACCTGAGAGAAATAACGAATCATTAACTCCCATGGAATTAAAAAGGGTTACGCTAGAGCTAATTTACTATCTCATCCCGGGCTCTACCCAATTCTCGCATAGGTGGGGAATTTCTTCCTTAGTTCATAGGCATGAGTCCTTAGGCCTCAAACTTATCCTATGACATGATATTTTCCTAGGAATAAGCAAGTCTTAAGTCCTAGGCTCTGATACCAACTTAACTGTCACACCCCGAGATTATGCAACGGAAACAATCGGGAACGCGAACAACCGGCATGGTAAGCCTCTTGCAAGTAAGAATAACCAGAGCACAATAACAATCACATAAAGTAATCGCACAATAATGAAATCAAACTCTTGTCTTTATTTCATATAATAAAACTGTAATCCAAATACATGAATATTCAACTTTTAATCTAGACTCAAATAAAAAGGAAAATTACATATAATGACTCAATCTAGACATATTTCAACAATTCTAGGTCTTCACTCGATTCCATGTTTCCTTTAATCGCTCTCGGACCCATCACAGGAATGACCTGAATCCGAATCCGACCCACTGGTACTTCTTGAAAAATTGAAAAATAGGTAATGAGCACACTTGCCCAGTAGGTATCTTCGCATCAACATGCTTGGCAATGTTAAAATATTTAATATCTTTAGCTCTAAAGAAAAAAATAAAATCATGCAAATACGATCAAACATGCGATTAAAACTAAAGTAACAAAGTATAATCAAGCTTGAGATATGATAAATCAAGAATATATCAAGAATGTTACTTTGGCCTTTCCATGAACAAGAATGTGACAAGAATGTATTAGAAAGTCATGTAACAAGCAAGAATGCACTCTTCACTTAGTAACAAGTACTTCGTGAATTCATGTAGATTTTCATGATTTCCATGATTGCCGTGGATATTTTCATTTATTTATAAAGAAAGTACTCCCAGCGTAATGCGACACCAGTAGCATCATATCCCATGGCTTATATAGTATATTTTTGACAATCAACCGAGGGGACTAGCATAGAGCCCTTGAACACAATCAGTGCTCGAACATCATCTTCAAGTACAAATCAAGCTACTTCCACGTATAATAATAATATGGCCATGATTGTACAATTTCAATGATAGTTCCATAATGAAGTAACCAAAAAATAAGAATGCTTCTATTAAGAATAAGATTTCAATTACCATATTGATAACTCGGTTATGCTGTGGAAATAAATTGGTAGCATAATGGTACATTTCTTATCTTTCACAATTTACTTAAGTATTTTTGGAATAATGTGCCAGGTTGTAGATAATCAATTGGACCATCTAGGATAACAAGAATATTAAACCTTGAGTCAAATCTCGGGTTAACTGTACTCAAGAAAATTGCGGTCGTTTACTGGTCCCTTTCTTGAAGAAAGCGGTCTAGTTCTGGACCGTTAAGGACTAGACTGTTCGATATTTGAAACATATTATCTGGAGTCTTTAGCGGTCAAAGAAAGAATCGTCAAGGATCCGTTACTGGTCAAGTAAAGGTCCGCTATCAGTCTCTGGCGGTCAACCATAAGGTCGCTAAGTTCCAGAAATATAAAACACCGGTATAAGTGCTTTCTAGATAATGGGTTTTTAATGGAACAACCAACTCGACATCCTAGTGGGAATCCTAGGCTCGCGGAGTTTTGCAGAGGCCTTGAAACAAGATTTCCTAGTCCGTTGGAAGGAATATTTAAAGGAGAGGTTATCAAGTCCAAGATTGTGTACTTAATGTGCATAGGTGTAACTAATAGTAATATACTGGGATATATGCCATGTACTTATCAAAAATGACTCTATAGGTGAGAAAAGAATCAATATACCATGAAAAATCAATCATAAAACTTCATCATTACATCCTTTAAAACCTGAATTTATTACAAAAGTATATGGTTTTTGGCACAAAGTTAACTTATGTTGAAAACAATCCCAAGTACAATAAAGAACATAAAAATCCATTATTGTAATAGTAATAAAACTCACAGTAAGAAACAATACTTAAAACAGGCCTGGAACATAATTAACTAGGCATATTATAAGGTTAATGGGTTGTTCTTTATTCAGTCTCGGGTTGACAGAATTCAGAACGTTGGCGGTCTATTATAGCACCCTTTATAGACGGTTAGCGGTTTATCGTAAGGCCACCTGAGGTTCTATAACAGTGAAATTGCAAGAATAACTAACGATGTATATACTGGCCGCTAATAATCTATTAGCGGTTTATCGTAGGGCCGTTAACCAATGCTGGCGGTCCATTTTTAGGTTGCATGGCTTCTGTTTACAGAAAAACTAAATATGTGCAACTAGATGCTAACTAAACACATCATGCTTGGAAATCAACATATATAAAACTGCTTCTATCATGATAGAACGAATAATAGGCTACAATATGCATAGGATTCATGTACTATGACAAGAGAACTAATTTAGTTCATTTAGGGCTAAGAAAAATGCATGTATGCTACACTAGACGCATAGATCCTATTAAAACATGAAATTCTCCGTATACAATACATGAAATCAAGTGCAATAAGAGGGCTTTTAATCCTAGAATAACATTTTAGCCGTTCATGAGATGACCTACCTCTAGAAACACCTCTAGACTTTGAATTTCAGAATGGAAGTCAATCCTAGTTCTGCACTTCTTGTGATAAATCAGTAACTTCACACCCCCTCTAACTTTTGATTCTCTTGACCTAAGGACGTGAAATTTGGAGAGTAAGAAGAAGATACTAAGGGGAACAAAAAATTCTAAAGGTGAAACTTCTAAATACCTCGTTTAGTGCTTCTTATTTCATGTTCTTTACCACACCGTTGCACAGTCTCCTGGGTCGTTGATGTGAAATTAGTAACTTTGGGTGCCTCTATCTTCCTTATGGGTTGATCTCCTAGCACAAAATTTTGAGGCAAGTTAGTCCTTAGTATTAGGAATAAAAACCTCAAAAGAATCTACCTGAAATAATACTTCCTTACCATAGTTCCACGTGAGCCAAACGTTGGGGTCGCGCAAGTGAAATATAAGCTCTATTTATAGGGTTTTGACTAGCGTGGATTAGATCCATTCTAGAGTCCCTAGTTGGTACTATCCTGACTTCTGAGAGTCCTTAAGATGCTTACTAGTCCTCCCACCTCGGTCTCTAGGAGATAAAACATTAAAAATCTAATCTTTTTGCTCTTTCTTCAACTCACGGAACTGACAGAAATTAGCGGTCTAGGACTGGACCGCCAATCTTCCTCTAGCGATTTTACGAAAAACTGCCATTATGTTTGGGTGACGAATTTGAATTTAATTCAAACTCTTTTATTCTTTTATCCCCTTAATTATGTAAATAGGGAGTATTTATCTCTTATATTCTGTGAATAAACTAATTAACCTTCTAGAATATGGGCCAAACTTCATGGGCTTGGTCCTTAAGTCCTTTGGGCTTATTTAAATAGGCTAGGTTAATTGGTTATCACACTTGGGCCTTAATAATAATTTACTTAACCCAGAAATTCATTTACTAACCCATTTAGGTCTTTTAGAAATTCTTATAAATTCCTAGAAAATTCAAAAATATTCTATAAAATTTCCTGGGCATTACATGTTTAGTGTTTGATTTTAATGATAACAAAACGATTGTGCTTGTGGCAATGTGTATCATTGAGCAACGTGCTTATCAAACCAAGTATGCTTGTGTATGTTTCATTGAGCAAATAGTATACATCTTGGTTGATGAGTTAAAAGATGACTTCTAGATTCTCACTTGAAAGTCATATGAATGATTATTTTTTAAGGAACTCATGCTATGTTTATCTTGGCTTGCAGGATCACAAAGGGTGGTTCAAGCTTGGAACTCAAAGGAGTCCATCAATGAAGTTTTTCTTCAAAAGGGAGTTAACTCACTCATTGCATTATGTCGACTTCCTCTATGTTTCATACATTTCATCAAATAAGTTTTCAAAGTCTTGGTTGGGCATTTTCATGCATTCTCCTCGTGAGATTTTTGGGCTTGAAATATCCTCAACCTATTAACTTGAAATTTGATGAATGTGACTTTAATGATGCATACTCATTATATGGATTCATGGACATTCAGTTTTGGCAATTCTAGTCAATGTCCATAATGTGTTTCATGCATATTTTTACTTGAGATTTTTGAGGCTAGTCACATGTTCAAAATTATCATACATAACTAAGTAGAAGTTGGTATGATAATGGTTTTATGGCCTAGATACATGATGATTTAAACTTTGTCATGATTGTGGAGTTTGTGATGAAGAGTCTTTCTAAAATGAGTTTTCATGAGACTTTTATAAGGCCTTGAATGACTTCCATGCATATTCTTCATGAAGAGTTAAAAGTCTTGTTTTGATTGAGTTAACATGCATATCTCTTCATTAAGTTCTTAAATGTTTTTCATGCATATTTCTCATGAGGAATTGAGATTCCGACGACATGCCTAATCAAAGCTTGTGAACCTTGGTAGAGTTTGGCTAAAGATGCTCATTCATTGTGTACAACTTCATAGTCATTACCTCTTGTTGTTTAGGTGTAAGAATTGAGTTTTCAAGGGCTTCAATGCATGTCATCCATATGTACTTCATGAATTTATCATTTGGATTATTGAGCTAAAGTTCTAATCAATTTTCTCTATGGTTTTGCATGTCAAAATACTCAATATAAACCCTCCAAGATCAAAGGAGTTTGATGCCACAGTGCTTGGAAGGGTTGCAATGGAGTTTGGGACTGAAATATGAAAATCTGGAAATGCAGAAAAGTTACGTCGACCGACCATGGGGCTT
The DNA here is from genome assembly GCA_022559845.1 of Amorphophallus konjac. Classification (NCBI taxonomy): domain Eukaryota; kingdom Viridiplantae; phylum Streptophyta; class Magnoliopsida; order Alismatales; family Araceae; genus Amorphophallus; species Amorphophallus konjac. The sequence goes on along the minus strand of CM040126.1, from coordinate 339,206,829 downwards.
AGGTCGACCGAACTTTCCAGGGATCAGAAAACTACAGTCGTTTACGGTTCGGTCGACTGACCGGCCGCGTCCGGTCGACTGAACCCCCCGAGACAGCAAATATTGACTTTTTGTTTCTTGAACGGAGAAAGCTCTTTGGTTTGTTTAATCCCAAAGCCACCAGACAAGCCATGATTTGTGGATCTGTGTTCTGGCATGTCCCTTGACCACCCAATGTGTATAAAAACATCTTTTTGGGGTCAAAAACCCTAATCAAAAAGGAAGATCAAGGAGGCTATCAAGGGGAGAAAGAAGGGTGCTACTGTAGCTCCGTGAACAGTGATCCGTGGAACGGTTCCTCATCCATCTCTAAGCTTTCCAAGTTTAATCTGAAGCCAATCAACCCAAGTCAAGTGGAGATTCAAGCTGCATCCAAAATCATCAAGAGGATCAAAGGGGAGGCTATCAAGTGAAGAGGGTGAGCTACTGCAAGAACCAGAAGCACTACGTGAACAGTACTCCGTCCAACCACTCTTCATCAACATCCGAGCATTTGAAGATCATTTTGAAGCCAATCAAAAGAAAATCAAGTGGAGAAGCAACATTAGCCAAAGATCTGCATCATTCACTAAGGGGGAGCCTAGATCTGAAGTTCTTATTTCAGCTTCCTCATCTAAATTGCTTTGAGCTTCAAGTGTGTACTTTTTTCTAAATCTGTAAACGTCAAGTGTGTGGTCGGATTGTGCGGTGTGCACATCCGAGTTGTGTGTGGTCAGATTGTGTGTCGTGCACATCAGAGTGCGTTCAGGTTGCTGCAACTTGCAGCGTGTGCGTCTGTGAGCTGCGTTCCGGGCAACGCATTCTGGGGTTCATCCGTGTGGTTGTATCTGTGTGTGGATCTATTCAGATCCGTGCGTTTGCGCATGGATCTCTTTAGATCTGTGTGTGGGGGGGGGGTGATCGTGTGTGTCGTTGTGCTGCGCTTGTTGCAGCGTGTGTGTGTGTGTGTTGTGATCTGGTCGTCAGATCGTGTTGGAGACATCGTCTTCGTGGGTGTGTGTGTTCGGGTGTGTCCCCATGTATGTGCAGGTGTCGTCATGCGTGTGTTTGGAGCATCGTCTCCGTGTTGAGGATTTATCCTCGAGTGAAGCCTCACCGGTTTGGTGAGGGGTGGACGTAGGGATCCCGTCATGGTCCCGAACCACCTTAAAAATTTATGTGCATTATGGTTTGCTTTGTGTGATTGCTTCCTTGTCATCTATCCCTTTCACAGGAGATTATTTTTCAAATCACACCTTGTTCACACACATTGCTTGTTTGTCTAAATTCTGTTGTGTGTCATATTTGCCTGATAAATCTGTTTACATGCTCGAGTGAGTCTGGAGAGATTGAGTGAACTTAGCTTACACTATTTAGGTTAATTCCTTCAATCTCATCAAACTTGTTAATTCTGTTAGTTTAATTTTAATTTGCCATAGTGTGTAGGGGATAATTCAACCCCCCCCTTCTTGTCCACTAGCCTATCCCTAGGACCAACAATTGGTATCAGAGCCACGGCTCTATCTTCTTGGGTCTAACGACCTTTAGAGTGATCCCTGTCGGTGAGTTTCATTGAGCATCATGTCTGATAGTTACTTGTCTTCTCTTCCTCCTGGTTTTGATGGTCACGACAATATTTCTTGGAAAAACAAAATGCCTTTCTATCTTGGTATGAAAGAATGTGAAATCTGGAAAGTCATATGTAATGGTCCACATCAACTTCCATCAGATAGAAGAGAATGGAATGATAAGGATGTAAAGAAAAATGATATTAATGTTAAGGTTTTAAATCTCCAAAGAAATAGCAAAGAGTCTGATGTTCTTTCCCAAATCTCTTCTTGCAGGTCAGCCAGAGATCTATGGGATAAACTGGCTATGTATGAAGGAAATCCAGAAGATTCTCAAGTGGGTCCAAGCTTGATGGCTCATGGTGAGGAAAGCTCGAGTCAGGTAAATTTTGACTCCAAAGAACTTTCAATTGAAGATTGACAATTAGCATATGTTGATATACATGACAGATGTAAAAAATACAAATCTGAAATCAAGAGATTAAAAAGGAAACATGGTGAAAATGTGCATGCTAATTCCTCTTGCGAGAATTGCAAAACTTTGGAGTCAAAAATTGAACATCGAGAAGATCAAAATAAACATCTTGAATCCAGAGTTGAATTACTTTCAGATGAAATATCTTGTATGAATGAAGACATTCAAATGGCTAGAAATTCTAATATCTCTCTTGCATCTGAAAATGAATGTCTTGAATTGCATAAGCAAAATGAAACCTTGTTGTCTAAAATCTCCTTGCTTGAGAAAAATGAAGAATGCCTTAAAAGCAAGCTAGCTTCTCTTTCTGATGATGAGAAAATGTTTAAAAAATTGTTTGATTCTGAAATTGACAGCAAGAGCATCATGACTGAAAATGAAGAACTTAAAAAGAAAAATGGTGCCATGCTATTCTAGAATTCCTTGCTTGAAGGAAGATTGAAATGTTTTGATAAGCCAGAAACAGAAATCTCATTGTTGAAACATGAGAATGAACAGTTGCTTGTTAAGATTTCAAAGTTTGCTGAAACTGAGAAAGTTCTTAAAAACTTAACTGAAAAATTGCATGTTATGAATGATGAAAACAAGGAAATCATGTAAGAAAATGAGAAACTCACATCAAAGAATTGTTTGTATGGTGATAAAATTCTTGCATGCGAAGAGGAAATGATAAATACTGAAGTGCATATTTCTGGTTTGGAAGAAGAGGTGAAAAGGTTGAAAGATGATTTATCTAGATTTGTCAAAGGACAAGAAAATTTGGATAAGGTGTTGGGTGTTAAAGTGAATTTTCAAAAGGAAGGTCTTAGATACACCCCTTTCAACAAAAAGTCTTTTGAACACAAAATGAAAACCTCTTTTGTTCGTGCATCTAATATTCCCAGCACTTCCAAAACGCCTCCTTTCACTTCTCAAATGAAAAATTTTGAAAATGATTTTGAGAAAAAGAGAATTTTTAACACAAAGCCCACAATGCAAAAAAGGTTTCAAAAAGTTCAAAATGGGCAGAAAATGAAAGTGAATGTTGAATGCTTTTATTGTAGCATGCATGGCCATGAGATGGATGATTGTGTTGTCATGAAAATGGATGATGAAAATACATGCAAAGATAAATCTTCTTTCAAGAGACAAAGAAATATTTTTTGCTTCTATTGTCACAAACTAGGCCATGTGATAGATAATTACTTTGTGAAATAAAATGATGATTTTTGAGCCATGAATGCTAAGTTTAATGTTCAAAGAAAATTCATAAATGAACATGTTTCTAATGCTCAAAGGTCTTCATCCTATAAAAGAAAATTGTTCACATATACTTATGCAAATAATGGGAAGTCATTCCGTAGACCCACATCTCCTTGTTGCTTTTATTGTGGAAAGTACGGACATGTTATGAAAGAGTGTTGGTTCTTGAAAACATAAAATTTCCATGCTTCTAGAATGAATGCTAGGTTTAATTTTGTTAAATCTAGATCTTTTAAAAATAGAAGAAGGAATGGATTTAAAAATTCCTTTGCTCCTAAAAGGAAGTCTTTTGATAAAACTGCTTCTCCTCAATACCTTTATTGTGAAAACTATGGACATATTATTGAGGATTGCAGGATCATGAAGAATGATGATATGATGGCTATGAGAATGTCGAAGAAAGATTTTGATAGAAATGTTTCTAATATCTAGGAACCCAAAAAGTCTTGGGTGCCAAAATCTGTCAACTGAGTTGGTTTTGATGGAGGTGTGCCTTGAGGTAAATAAAGAATGAAAAGGGTTCAAACAAAATAGAACAAGGCACACTCAAATGGTAAAACCCCAACTTTGCTTCCTCTTTGTCAAAATTGATATTCTTGATGTTTTCCTTCTGCTACTTTGTACAAGCCATTCATGCTCTCATTGAATGAATATTTTGTATTGAAGGGGCGTGATCTCGCGCTTGTCTAGAGCTGGAAGGATGATCACCGGGAAGTGAACTGCAGAGAAAGGGAAACGGATCAGGGGGCCCAGGGATGGTTCCCTGGGGAAAACCCTCTGATGCTTAAGTCAATAGAGCACTGGTGGAAGATAGGGAGGGAGGTAGAAAGAGGTGCACGAGATCCCCCAACACCAAGGTGGTGAAGTGGTTCCTGCTCAGGGGTTTTTAGGCGTGTATTGCCCTTACCTTTCACTGGAGGGAATCCCTGGTTTATATAGTGTGCTCACCTTATGAGTCCCGTAAGCTGAGGAGTTTCAGGCGAGAGTTACGTCCTCATCATGGGATCGTTACATCCTCATCGTGGGATCGTTACGTCCTCATCGTGGGCTCTTCATGGCCTTGAGGGATCATGGATCCTTTATCATCGTAAACTCCTATTCATAAAGGGCTCTTCAACGGCTGCATGGATAAGCACTCATCAGTTGATCCGAGCATAAAAGGTGCTAGCCCTGTCCGGGCGATAGGCATTGCTCAGACGGAGTCAGGTCGGAGTGGGTGCAGGGCGCTTGCCTCTATCCCGGTGAAGGGATAACTCGGGCATGGGTCCTCCTCCGTTCTGACGCTCGAGCCTTCCGAGCCTAAGGGCCACCGAGGAAGGGGGGATCCTGAATAATCTTTATTGGGCTTTTTAGCCTGAGTGGGCCCCGTGGGGCTGTCACTTGGATGAGCTGAGCCTCGTTCGGTACTGACGGGCCTAGTTTGGCTACTCTTATATGGGCTACAGAAATCCCCCTCTCCACTTGCCCCCCTCCTACTCCCGAGCTTTAGTAAGCTCGGAAGAGTAGCTGTTTTGGGGTTTTGGACCAACGTGGCTCAGGTGGGTGGAGATCTGGCGGTGTCAGTAAGCCACGTGTTGTGGTCACCTGGGCCCGTGTTAATGATGATCCTGACAAATTTGAAATGAAGGGGCCCCCTTTCTCGGAGGTCGGAACGACACGCCGCCTCCCACGTGGGGATATAGGTGTTAGGCGCTTGTTGTCATTCTAGACTCCCTCCGTCTTTAGGGTTTTGGCTCTCCTCCGTTCTTTGCTTTTGGGGCTCTTCGATGCGCCGTGAGGATGTAACAGAAGAGCAGAGGCTTGCAGCGGCATTCGAGGAGTTGACGGAGATAACCGCGGAGGCAGTCTGGCAGCTTCCTCCTCCCCCGGAATCTTCAGAGTCTCGAGATCGCCTTTCCTCAGAGTCTTCTCCGAATTCCATGGCGGACCAGCGCACGGAGGCTGAGGAGTGGGAGGACGAGCCAGTGGAGAGGGCGCCGGTTCCAAACTGTAGCGAACTGGGGGAGGCGGATGTGAGGATGTTGGAGCACCAGTATCGCCTGCCCCACAAGTTCAGTTTTACCACAGCTTCTCCATACGAGACAAGCCTGGACTCTCGTACAAGCCACATCTGTATGTTTCTTCTATTGTGGAAGGGTGGATTCAGCCTTCCTTTCGATCCTTTCGTTCTTCAGCTCCTCAATTTTTTCATGTTGGCGCCCATTCAGTTGGTAGCCAACTCTTATCTCCTTCTTTTCGCCTTTCGTATTCTCTGCTGCCAGTGTGGGGTTCCTCCTTCTATGGACCTCTTTCACTATTTTTTTGAGTTGAAAGCACACCCTTCGGCTGGGAAGGGCTTCTACTTCATCCAGGCGAGGCGGAATAGGAGTTGCATCTCCCTGGCGGCGAAGGATTCTTCCCATAAGGGGTGGAAGACCCAATTCTTCTGGGTGAGGATTTGTTCAGTGGAGGAAACCTGGAGGTGCCCAGTAATCCCCAATTTCCACCCAAATATCCCTCCCAGGCAGGATGAGTTCCCTCCACATGTGGAGAAATACGTAGCCATCTTGCTGAAGCACCGCCAATCCACTGAAGAGCTTGTTACTCCAGAGAATATCGAGCGGTGTCTTCTTACGTGGCTGCATCCGTCGGGCTCAGGTGCCACAAACTAAATTCTCTTTCGGATGTGGGGGTCATCTTTCTTTTCCTGAATATGTCTTTTCTTCGTGCAGACACCAGGCGGGAAGCTCTGAAGGAGGCCGTCGAGGTGATCGAGCTTGGTGATGACTCGGCTGCTGATGAGCCGGTTGCTCCCGCGGGTCACTCTCGAACCTGAGATAAGGGCAAGGGAGCGGGCCAGGGTGAATCCTCCAGACCGCGGGGGTCCAAGCGCAAGGACCCTGTGGAGGGTATGATCCGGGCTGCTGCGAGGGCCAGGAAGCGGGCCAAGAAGGCTAGGGTCGTGCCCGCGGTTGAGGGCGACCTTGCCGTGGCTCGCCCCTCCGCCGAGCGTGATGGGGCCGACCCTATCGGGTGAGCTCTCCCACCCGCCGAGTCAGAGGGGGGCGAGGAGGTTGGGGTTGCCCCTGCGGGCGGCGATGATGCGGGCTCGATTCCTCCTTCGGTCGGGACCGAGGGGGCCGAGGATGCTATTGCATCCCTATGGTTTTGATGATGTCTCACACTATAAATCAACCTCCTATCTCTAGATTCATGCTGCTTCATCACCTAAGTGGGTTTAGTTCATATGATGTTCCATTATTTCATCTATCTACACTGTTTGGTTAATATCAACAGCAGTGGGTCGACTCATCAGCAAGGGTGGGTCGACGCATCAGAGCATTGATAGTTGGGCACAAAGTCTATACAGCAGCTTGATCCATTTAGTCTGTAAATTGGCATATCTTCTTCAAGTCTGTACATCGGGCACCTTCTAACTGAAGTCTACACATTAATCCTAATACTCTAAGTCTGTACACTGCCCGACCAGTCAAGTCTGCACATTGCCAAAGTCAGTTCAGCTCAACCCTATACATCCTTCCAAGCTTCAACTCTATACATTGGATTGTCAAACTTCATGTCTATACACTGGCTGCTGCATTCTCATGAAGTCTACACATCCGATAGTGTATGTCTATACATCGCCCAGAGTCTTGTTTGCAAAGTCTGAACATTGCTTTAGAGATAGCTTCAGCAAGTCTATACATTCGGTTCCTTGGGCAAAGTCTATACATCGCTTAGTCTGCACATTGCCTTCAGCCCAAGTGCTCAAAGCCAAGTCTATACAACGCCAACCCAACACATTGAACAGTTCTCCAAGTCTATACACTAGACTTCATTTCTCTAAGTCTATACACTGGTCTGTGATTCACCAACTCTGTACATTCGATAACTTTTCCTACGCATTGGCCAAGTCCATACACTCAACATTTCCCTACGCTTTCCTGGCCAAGTCTGTACATCACTAAGTGTGTACATTGCATGCTGCTCAAACATTCAATGTCTTCAAAGTCTGTACAGCGTCCGTCTTAGCCAGCGTCTCATGCTGCGTCTTAGGCAAGTCTGTACATCGGCCTAATTCGTTCAAGTCTATACATTGAACTGCTCTTCAAAGTCTGTACAGCGTCCTTCTTAGCCAGTGTCTCATGCTGCGTCTTAGGCAAGTCTGTACATCGACCTCATTCGTTCAAGTCTATACATTGAACTGCTCTTCAAAGTCTGTACAGCGTCCGTCTCAGCCAGCGTCTCATGCTGTGTCTTAGGCAAGTCTGTACATCGGCCTCAGTCGTTCAAGTCTATACATTGAACTGCGTCTTAGGAAAGTCTGTACAGAGGCTTCGATTTACCAAGTCTGTACATCGGCTTCATTCGCTCAAGTCCACACATCCACAGTGGTTCATCAAGTCTATACATCCACTTGAGCCTCACCAAGTCTGTACAACGCTGAAGTCTTCATAAGCCTGTACAGTGCTTGAGCTTCACAAAGTCTATACATCGCTTCAAGCGATTCAAGTCTATACAGACTGCCTTTACATTCAGAGTCTGTACATCGATTCATCAGCCGATCGGTTCATTCAGAAATCTCCAAGTCTGTACAGCCGAGTGTCTAATGCATCATCTCACTCTGGCAAAGTCTATACAGTGCTCACAGCACATTGGTTCAAAGTCTGAACACTGGCTCAAGCATGTCGAAGTATATACATCTCTGTTGGGGTTCAAGTCAGTTCATTGCTCACCGTCTTATTAAGAGTCTCACATAGGTTCCAAGTCTGTACATTGGTTAGGCTTCGTGAAGTCTATACAGTGGCAGAAGCTTTGTAATGTTTACACACTGGTAAGGATCGTTTGCATTGTTCATAGTCTATACACTGCCATTCATTTGCATTGTTCATAACTCTATACACTGCCTTCGCACATGCGCTTCTTTCATTAAGTCTGTACATTCTCTCACGTTGTACACACTTAATCAGTTGAAGGTTCTGAAGTATATACATTCATGTTAATAGCCTGAACTAACTAAGTCTACATATTCCATCTGTCTGTCTGCAGGCGATTCAGGCTGATGATTGGGCACGTGAACCGAGGTTGGCACCTAGCACGTGATCCAAGACAACAGGCGCATGACACGTGGATGGCAACCTGGTCAGGATGCTGCCATGTGGTCGAAATTCAAATGATCTGGCCAAAAGTGCATGGGCGGGAACCTGGCAGCCACACTCCAATATCTGCTATAAATATAGAGCTTCATCCTTCAGTAGAAGCGAGATCGTGAATAGAGAAAGCAGAAGCCATTGGTGAGAGTTTGCACGACCTAGAAAAGAAAAAGAGCAGAGAGTTCTAGATCTGAGAGGAGTTTGTTCAAGAGAGAGAGCAGTAGTTGTGGATTGATGAATTGCTTCATTTGAAGCTACATTTGTATTGGGTTTTCAGAACCGATTTCTTCTTCATTGGTTTTTGTTTCTACTTTGCTTTCGTTTCATTTTGTTCATCCTTCTGATTTGAATTGTTTTCCCTCCGGTGTGTGGAGGAAGGGAGTATCACTCCAGTTTCCCTCTGTGTTGCAGAGGAAGAGAGATCAGTGATCTCTGGTGGTGTTAGTGACTGGTTGTCATTAACAGTTTCCCTCCGGTGTGTGGAGGAAGGGAGAGTATTCTCCGGTTGTGTTCTAGCTGGGAGCTAGAACAGGTTTCAAGTTCTGTGGGTAGCAGAACTTGGTTGAAAGATTTGTTTCCCTTGGTGTTCAAGCTGTGTGGCAGCATGTTGTTCGCAGACTAAGTCTGCATTGATCTAGCATCGTCTAGTGGAATCCTCACTCTAGTTGGAGTGAGGGGTGGATATAGATTGCGGACTGCAATCGAACCACCTAAAAACTGAGTGCCTCCTCTGTGGTTTGCTATTGTTATCTACGCTCTTCATCTGCTCGTCTCTTTGCTTCCATGTGATCAGTTCTTCATTCTCATTTACATTTCTCTGTGTACTGTTTAAGGAGGTGCGTTAGCAGTAGAAATTTTTTCCGCCTAAGTTTCTACAAATTGGGAGTGATCTATTCATCCCCCCCCCTTCTATATCACTCTTGTTGCGCTAACAATTGGTATCAGAGCAGGTTTACGCCATGTGGACGAACGGTCAAGGGAATGCTGGTGGTCCTAGAACCTTCATGGCCGAAGGTCAATCCATTAGTCGCCCTCCTTATTTCGATGGTAGTAACTATCTGTTTTGGAAGAACAGGATGGAAGTGTTCATCAGGGCTCAGAGTCATAAACTGTGGAGAGTAATCACGGTGGGGCCATATGATCTGCCACCAACCGAGGATGCTTGGACAGATGACCATGTCAAGCTCTCTTCACTCAACTGGACGGCACTGAACATCATCCAGTGTGCTGTTCATCCTGAGGAATATGCTCGTATATCTGCATACAGAACTGCCAAGTGAATGTGGGATGAGCTGCAATTGATCTATGAAGGTACAGCTCAAGTGAAAGCCTCAAAGGTAAATCTCTACACTTCTAAGTATGAAATGTTTAAGATGAATGCAGACGAGAATATAACTGAGATGTATGCCAGGTTGTCTTTAATCACAAATACTCTTAAAGGGCTAGGGAAGGATCTTCCTGAGACAGATATAGTCAGGAAAATCCTTAGATCTTTATCCCCGGCATGGCACACTAAGGCCATTGTGATTGAGGAGTCAAAAGATTTGACTATCTTGACTGTGAATAAACTCATAGGATCTCTTATGACCTATGAGATGAATTTCAAAGGAGGTGGAGAATGAAGTGAGAGGAAGGGTAAGAATGTGGCTCTAAGGGCATCCCGCAACAAGGGTAGCAACAGTGGGAGCAGCAGCAGTAGCCCCGAGTCTGAGTCCGAGCTTGAAGGTTTGTCAAATCTCGACCAGGAGGAGCAGGCAATGCTCACTAGACAGTTCAGAAAATTTCTGAAGAAAAAGGGAAAGACCTTTAGGAAGAAGAAGCCACACCCTTTCAACAAGAATGCTGAATTTACTAGTTACAGGGATAAAAATCCTAAGAGACTAACTTGTTTTAATTGTAACAAACAGGGACATATGAAAGGCGAATGCCCAGACCTCCAGAAGAAGGGTCCCTATCTTCAGAAGAAAAACATAAAGGTGCAGAAGAAGAAGAAGCCACATGCGATGGTCTGCACATGGAGCGAGGAAGAAGAAGACCCAGAAGAAGCTTCCTCAGAAGAATACGAAGATGGAATTTACCTTATGGCAAACAGTGAAGAGGAGGTAATAAACGTTTTTGAAAATTTCTCAATTGATGACTGGGAGGATGCTTATGGTGACTTGCTAGATAAATTTAATTCCCTTAGCAAAGAGCACAGAGTTCTGAAAAGAAAATTTAACACAAATGTTGAAGAATAAACTCTGATCTGTGAGGAAAATGAGAAGCTAAAAGAACAACTAGAAGAAATGACCTCACTAAGGAAAGAAAATGATAAGCTCAAGGAAGAAACTCAAGAAAGTCAAAAACAGCTCAATGAATTTAAAACTAAAATTGAAGAAAGCATGAATGAAATTAGAGTGAATTCAGAGAAATATGAAGCTGTGAAGAAAGTAAATGTTGAACTCCTAAAGAACTCTGAGTTCCTTCAAAAGGAGCTGGAAGACAAACAGAAAGTCTTAGAAAAGTTTGTCCAAGGAAAGACTAGCCTAGATGCTATACTAGGGACTAAGGTCAATTTCAATAAGGAAGGTCTAGGCTATGACCCAACCAACAAGAGACCCTTGCAATTCAAGACCATCACCTTCTGCCCAGAGAAGGGAAAAGAAAAGCTGGACACACCATCCAGCTCAAACAGCTCTAAGGAAATTCAAAGTCCTAAAGAAAACACAAAAATCAGTACTGGACAACCATTTAAGATGGGAATGAATTTTATGAAGAATAACACTAAGCCCACTTACCAGAACACAAATAGTAGATGGACCAAGAAAGTAAATCAGAATAAGAGCTGGAATTATAACAATCAGATGGGTCCAAACAGGACCTACTAGAGAAATAACTTTCATGGTCAAAGATATGCTAATCAACAAGCCTACAGGAAATTTCCTAGGAATAGGAAGACTAATGAATGGAATAGAACTCACTTCTCTAGTTCAGCTGGATTCAACTTTAATAAACCAGAAAGGAAGGTGCCAGAGAAAACCATGCTGAAACAAATCTGGATACCTAAACACTTGATCAGAGATTTGAACAATGTCATTGGACCCAACTCATCTTGGGTTCCAAATCACTCTGCTTGATGTATCTGTGTAGGTCGGCCTGGCAGCTGAAGACAACAAGTGGTACCTCGACAGTGGCTGCTCCAGGCATATGACAGGAGACCGATCCAAGTTTAGCAAGATAGAGATGAAGCCAGGGGGTCTGGTCAAGTTTGGAGGAAAGAACAAAGGTAAAAAAATTGGAGTTGGAACAGTAGGTAAGTCTTCCACAAACTCCATTGAAAAAGTCTTACTTGTGGAAGGGCTTCAACACAACCTGATTAGCATTAGTCAATTATGTGACAGGGGTCACAAGGTTGTATTTGATGATAATTCATGCAAAATCCTTGAAACAAATTCTGACATAGTTAAATTTGTAGCCAACAGGATTAATAATGTCTACATTGTAGACTTAGATGAGAAATCTGAATCTACTATTTGCTTATCTGCCAATTCTGAAAATGATGTCTTTGAATGGCATAGATGTCTAGGTCATGTTAGCTTTTCAACTTTAAATAAATTGGTCAAGCATGAGTTAGTTAGAGGCATGCCTAGAATTAAATTCAACTCAATATCAAAAGCATGTGATGCCTGTGCTCTAGGCAAACAGACCAGAAATTCTTTTAAATTAAGATCTGAGCCATTGTCTTCTAGAGCAATGGAACTTCTTCATATGGACCTTTTCAGTCCAACTAGAACTCAGAGTCTTAATGGAAATAGGTTTCGCTATGTCATCATAGATGACTTTTCTAGATATTCATGGATATTTTTCTTAGCAAATAAGAGTGATGCATTTCAAAAGTTTAATCTATTTTTCAATAAGGTCAAACAAGAAGGGAAGTACAAGGTTAGTTCTATTCAATCTGACCATGGAGGTGAGTTTGAAAACTCCATATTTACTGATCTTTGTGACAAAGAAGGACTAACTCACAGGTTTTCTTCTCCCAGGACACCTGAACAAAATGGGATTGTGGAGAGAAGAAATAGAACAGTGGTGGAGATGGCCCGAACCATGTTGATTGAAAGCAAATTACCTAGAAGGTTTTGGGCAGAAGCGGCCAATACAGCAACCTACATAATCAATAGGGCCATGGTAAGACCCATACACAAGAAAACACCCTATGAGCTTCTAAAAGGTAAGAAACCAAACTTGTTTCATTTCAGAATTTTTGGAGCAAAATGTTTTATTCATAACAATGATAAGAAAGATTTAGACAAGTTTGAAGCCAAGAGTTCACCTGGAATATTCTTGGGTTACTCTGAAGTGTCAAGGGCATATAAGGTATTTAACATATTAGATCAGAAAGTGGAAGAATCTCCACACATCCTTTTTAGTGAAAAGAAAGATGTTTCTAATGTTGAAAATCTTGACAGGGATTCCAATCATGGTGGAGATTTTCTAGAAGACCAACAAGAAGAAGAGAAGACTCAGCAGAGTGGAGAAACAAATTCCCCAAATCAGGAAGGTCCAAGAGAAACAGGTGAGTCTTCAACAAATATTAGATTTCATAAAGACCATCCTTTAGATAAAGTCATAGGCAATCCTGAAGATCCTCTTCGGACTAGATCTCATTTTAGAAATGTGAATAATGATGACTTAATTGTATTAGTCTTACAAATTGAACCCAAAACAGTAGAAGAGGCCTTAGCTGATCAAGCTTGGGTCAATGCTATGTGTGAGGAATTAGGTCAATTTGAAAGGAATAATGTCTGGGAGCTTGTCCCAAGACCTGATGGTATAAATATCATAGGAACCAAGTGGGTGTTCAAAAATAAGATGAATGAAGATGGAATTATCTTGAGGAATAAGGCCAGACTAGTAGCCAAAGGCTACTGTCAGGAATTCGGTGTAGACTTTGATGAATCCTATGCACCTGTTGCTAGGATGGAAGCTATAAGATTGTTGCTTGCCTTTGCATGCTCAAGGAATATAAAGCTCCAACAAATGGATGTTAAAAGTGCCTTTTTAAATGGAGTTATTAAAGAAGAAGTTTTTGTTGAACAACCTCCTGGATTTTAATATTCTCCTCAACCTAACCAAGTTTTCAGGTTAAACAAAGCCTTGTATGGTCTAAAGCAGGCTCCAAGAGCTTGGTATGAAAGATTGTCTGAATTTCTGATCAGCAAGGGCTACAAAAGAGGTAAAGTTGATCAAACTTTATTTACCAAGGGCATAAATAAAGATCTCATCATAGTTCAGGTATATATAGATGACATTGTATTTGGATCAACTAAGCATGAACTATGTGATGAATTTTCTACCATGATGTCTGCTGAATTTGAAATGAGCGTGGTTGGTGAACTAAAATATTTTCTTGGATTGCAGGTACAGCAGCTAGAAGATGGGTGCTTCATCAACCAAACCAAATACACAATGGAACTGTTCAAAAGGTTTGGCATGGAAAACTTAAAGCACATTACTACACCCATGGGCACCAAAACCTCATTGGATGCAGATGAGACAGGTAAAGAAGTAAATGCCAAACTTTATAGAGGTATGATTGGATCACTTCTTTACTTGACAGCCTCTAGACCAGATATACAATTCAGTGTAGGAATGTGTGCAAGGTATCAATCTAGACCTACTGAATTACACTTAGCTGCAGTTAAAAGAATCTTCAGATATTTGTCAGCTAGTCATTCTCTTGGTTTATGGTTTCCTGCATCTCACACATTTAACTTAGTAGCATACACAGATGCTGATTATGCAGGCTGTAAACTAGACAGGAAAAGCACTAGTGGCCATTGTGAATTCTTGGGTGGGTGTTTAGTGTCTTGGGGCTCCAAGAAATAACATTTTGTGGCCCTCTCCACTGCAGAAGCTGAATATGTGGCTGCAGGGAGTTGTGGAACACAAGTAATATGGATTAAACACCAGCTTCAGGACTACCAAGTAGACCTGGGGTGCACACCAATTTATTGTGATAATACTAGTGCCATCAATCTTGCTAAAAATCCTGTTTTGCATTCACGAACCAAACACATAGAGATAAGACATCATTTTATAAGAGATGAGGTGTCTAAGAATAATTTTGAACTGATTCATGTAGGCACAGATAATCAGATTGCTGACATATTCACAAAACCTCTGGATAATGAAAAATTCACCACATTGAGAAGAGAATTAGGCTTATACAAATTGTCTTAATTATGAAGCATGTTTTTGTTGTGAGGGGGAGTTTTGTTTGTCTGATGTTTAGTCTTCTTTCATGCTGGTTTAAGGGGGAGTTCAGAATGCTTACTGGTTAGCTTTCAGGAATACTTTGAGTAAGGGGAAGCTTTGAGATTATGCTGAAATGTTTTATTAAGGAATGCTATGTCTTAGGGGGAGCTAACTTGTGATGTGAGAAGAGAAGTTCTTTGACAGATTCAAAAGGGCTGTCCAGATGTGTAACTTTGCTGGTCTTGCATGACTGATCTAGAGTGGTTCTCTCAGATAGTAGAGTGTCACTTATCTCTTAAGTCTATAAGTCAGTGACTCTAATCTCCAGATTAGAATCTTTCCTTTAGTACTTCTTCAGAGATTTGGACTAATTGCATAAAGTATATCTTCCTACATTGTCATTGATTCTGGTTCAGGCCAAAAACGTGTATGTCTTAATATCTGACCCAATCAACTTGAAATCTAGACTTCAAGACTCAATTCAAGAAATAGTCTTCTTGGTATTGTTTTCAATCATTCTATCTCTATAACTCAAGGGCCTAACTGAACAAAAATGTTCTGTTTTGATCACTGAGAAACTGGGAGCTTCATCAATGAAATGAATTTTTCTCCCATGTCATGAGGTGTCAAATGCTTAAAATGAATGAAAAGACATGACAGAGCAATGGTGGATTGCTGGTGAGTAACTGGGGACTCTGGCCTCTAATCAAGGTGTTTCCTCATGTCAAAAGCCACAGTTACTATCTCTGTTCCCTAATAACAACAAAAAAAGGGGAAGTAATGAGGTACTCACTCTGAGTAACTGGAGATTCAGGCCTCTAATCAAGGTATCTCTCTAATGTCAAAGGAGTGAACTACCAACTTACTCATTTGAACTTCTTGAAAATCATCTCCAACAAAAAAAAAAATCCTTGTTGTTATGCAACTAATGGATTGCTTGTCTTCAATACCTTGAGAACACCTCTCTGATTTAGTCTCTTGCTGTCTTGTGAGATAGTTGAATGATCAGCTATATCTGACCATACTTGTGAACTCCTGCTCTAAATCATCCACTATGTATGCTGATAAACTTGTCTATCATTCTACTTCTCTATTGTGTACTGGAGCATAAAGAATCTTCTCTTGAGATTAGAACCTCACTTATTCTCTTAAGACCTACTAGTGAATTTCTGCACTAAGAAGTTACTGCCCTTAGTCCTCATGTTTCCAGCACTGTCATACATTCTGGAGTACTTTTTGCTGATGTCAAAGGGGGAGAGAAGTTTGATGTCTGCAATTTCAGGGAGAAGTACTGCAATATCAGTGAGTCTTGGATTTGTCTTGAGCTTTGGGGGAGTCATGTTGCTTCGTGGAAGATATGGTTATGAGTTGTGGGGGAGATGAGAGTGTGTTGTAGGGATTGTATAATTCATCTGCATGTGCATGCCTTGAATTTACTTTGTTTGTTGCAGCTGATATAAATTCCTTGATATTGCTTGATTCATAGTGTTGTCATCATCAAAAAGGGGGAGATTGTTGCATCCCTATGGTTTTGATGATGTCTCACACTATAAATCAACCTCCTATCTCTAGATTCATGCTGGTTCATCACCTAAGTGAGTTCAGTTCATATGCTGTTCCATTATTTCATCTATCTACACTGTTTGGTTAATATCAACAGCAGTGGGTCGACTCATCAGCAAGGGTGGGTCGACGCATCAGAGCATTGATAGTTGGGCACAAAGTCTATACACCAGCTTGATCCATTTAGTCTGTACATTGGCATATCTTCTTCAAGTCTGTACATCGGGCACCTTCTAACTGAAGTCTACACATTGATCCTAACACTCTAAGTCTGTACACTGCCCGACCAGTCAAGTCTGCACATTGCCAAAGTCAGTTCAGCTCAACCCTATACATCCTTCCAAGCTTCAACTCTATACATTGGATTGTCAAACTTCATGTCTATACACTGGCTGCTGCATTCTCATGAAGTCTACACATCCGATAGTGTATGTCTATACATCGCCCAGAGTCTTGTTTGCAAAGTCTGAACATTGCTTCAGAGATAGCTTCAGCAAGTCTATACATTCGGTTCCTTGGGCAAAGTCTATACATCGCTTAGTCTGCACATTGCCTTCAGCCCAAGTGCTCAAAGCCAAGTCTATACAACGCCAACCCAACACATTGAACAGTTCTCCAAGTCTATACACTAGACTTCATTTCTCTAAGTCTATACACTGGTCTGTGATTCACCAACTCTGTACATTCGATATCTTTTCCTACGCATTGGCCAAGTCCATACACTCAACATTTCCCTACGCTTTCCTGGCCAAGTCTGTACATCACTAAGTGTGTACATTGCATGCTGCTCAAACGTTCAATGTCTTCAAAGTCTGTACAGCGTCCGTCTTAGCCAGCGTCTCATGCTGCGTCTTAGGCAAGTCTGTACATCGGCCTCATTCGTTCAAGTCTATACATTGAACTGCTCTTCAAAGTCTGTACAGCGTCCTTCTTAGCCAGCGTCTCATGCTGCGTCTTAGGCAAGTCTGTACATCGGCCTCATTCGTTCAAGTCTATACATTGAACTGCTCTTCAAAGTCTGTACAGCGTCCGTCTCAGCCAGCGTCTCATGCTGTGTCTTAGGCAAGTCTGTACATCGGCCTCAGTCGTTCAAGTCTATACATTGAACTGCGTCTTAGGAAAGTCTGTACAGAGGCTTCGATTTACCAAGTCTGTACATCGGCTTCATTCGCTCAAGTCCACACATCCACAGTGGTTCATCAAGTCTATACATCCACTTGAGCCTCACCAAGTCTGTACAACGCTGAAGTCTTCATAAGCCTGTACAGTGCTTGAGCTTCACAAAGTCTATACATCGCTTCAAGCGATTCAAGTCTATACAGACTGCCTTTACATTCAGAGTCTGTACATCGATTCATCAGCCGATCGGTTCATTCAGAAATCTCCAAGTCTGTATAGCCGAGTGTCTAATGCATCATCTCACTCTGGCAAAGTCTATACAGTGCTCACAGCACATTGGTTCAAAGTCTGAACACTAGCTCAAGCATGTCGAAGTATATACATCTCCGTTGGGGTTCAAGTCAGTTCATTGCTCACCGTCTTATTAAGAGTCTCACACAGGTTCCAAGTCTGTACATTGGTTAGGCTTCGTGAAGTCTATACAGTGGCAGAAGCTTTGTAATGTTTACACACTGGTAAGGATCGTTTGCATTGTTCATAGTCTATACACTGCCATTCATTTGCATTGTTCATAAGTCTATACACTGCCTTCGCACATTCGCTTCTTTCATTAAGTCTGTACATTCTCTCACGTTGTACACACTTAATCAGTTGAAGGTTCTGAAGTATATACATTCATGTTAATAGCCTGAACTAACTAAGTCTACATATTCCATCTGTCTGTCTGCAGGCGATTCAGGCTGATGATTGGGCACGTGAACCGAGGTTGGCACCTGGCACGTGATCCAAGACAATAGGCGCATGACACGTGGATGGCAACCTGGTCAGGATGCTGCCATGTGGTCGAAATTCAAATGATCTGGCCAAAAGTGCATGGGCGGGAACCTGGCAGCCACACTCCAATATCTGCTATAAATATAGAGCTTCATCCTTCAGTAGAAGCGAGATCGTGAATAGAGAAAGCAGAAGCCATTGGTGAGAGTTTGCATGATCCAGAAAAGAAAAAGACCAGAGAGTTCTATATCCGAGAGGAGTTTGTTCAAGAGAGAGAGCAGTAGTTGTGGATTGATGAATTGCTTCATTTGAAGCTACATTTGTATTGGGTTTTCAGAACCGATTTCTTCTTCATTGGTTTTTGTTTCTACTTTGCTTTCGTTTCATTTTGTTCATCCTTCTGATTTGAATTGTTTTCCCTCCGGTGTGTGGAGGAAGGGAGTATCACTCCAGTTTCCCTCTGTGTTGCAGAGGAAGAGAGATCGGTGATCTCTGGTGGTGTTAGTGACTGGTTGTCATTAACAGTTTCCCTCCGGTGTGTGGAGGAAGGGAGAGGATTCTCCGGTTGTGTTCTAGCTGGGAGCTAGAACAGGTTTCAAGTTCTGTGGGTAGCAGAACTTGGTTGAGGGATTTGTTTCCCTTGGTGTTCAAGCTGTGTGGCAGCATGTTGTTCGCAGACTGAGTCTGCATTGATCTAGCATCGTCTAGTGGAATCTTCACTCTAGTTGGAGTGAGGGGTGGATGTAGATTGCGGACTGCAATCGAACCACCTAAAAATCGAGCGCCTCCTCTGTGGTTTGCTATTGTTATCTACGCTCTTCATCTGCTCGTCTCTTTGCTTCCATGTGCTCAGTTCTTCATTCTCATTTACATTTCTCTGTGTACTGTTTAAGGAGGTGCGTCAGCAGTAGAAATTATTTTCCGCCTAAGTTTCTACAAATTGGGAGTGATCTATTCATTCCCCCCCTTCTATATCACTCTTGCTGCGCTAACAGATGCTCCTGCAACTGGCAGCGGTGCCGACCCGGCTTTCCCCTTGGCAGGAACCGAGGGGGCCGTGGCCGAAGTGGGGGATGCTGGGACCATGGCCGAGGCTGGCGCTTCAAGTGGCGGTGCAGGTGCCGAGCCAGTCCAGGTTGAGAGGCCGCAGGAAAATCCGGCTGGGGCGCGAGGGGTGACCGAGGCTGGGGCTCGATCCGAGCCATACGGTGGGGCGCCGGGCGATGGGGGGTTCTCCGTTCCAGCGGCCTTGGAGAGGCTGGGTATCTCGGGCCCCCTGCACCAGGTATGCCGCTGTATATCCGCGAAGGTGAGGGGGGGAGGTCGGCAGCACTCCCCGTCCACGGCTCTCATCGGGGTTATGGAGGGTGGCCTAGCCCTGGCCCAGATGGGGGCTGCTCTGGCAGAAGCGTACGCTCGGTCGGAGTGGGAGCGAGGGAACATGGTCTGGACCCTCGGTGGGTTGGACAGAAAGTTGGCTCGGCTCGTCGAGGAGCGTGATGGGCTTCGGTGGGAGCTTTCCTCAATCAGGGAGCTGGTACGGTCGAGCCAAGTGGAGAAATGGGCGCTAGCAGAACAGCTAGCCAAGGCCCGTGAATCGCTCGAGAGGAAGAACCGGCTTCTCGAAGAGGAGTGCCTAGCACGCGTTGAGCCGGACGACCGGTGGGAGACCGAGCGTGCCGAGCTAGTGGACCGAGCGGAGGAAGCCGAGCATCTTCGGCGGGAGGCCGAGGCTGATCAGGCCGAGGCGAAGAAGCAGGTGGCGGAGGCCGCAGAGTGGACGGCTGAGGCCGAGCGGAAGTCAGCCGATGCGGAGCGAAGGGAGGCCGAGCTCGCTGGTAGGGTGGGATCGGCCGAGGCGGAGGCTCTCGAGCAGTACAAGAGCTCAGAGGCCTACCAGGTCGACCTTAAAGAGGCTGCCCTCCCCTACTACGAGCTAGGACTTCACCGGGGCATCCGCAAGGGATTCAAGCAGGGCTACGACCGGGACGTCTATTACGCCGAGGAGCAGGCGTCTGGAGTAGTTGACTTCCCGTCCGGACAATGTTATGACTCGGACTTGTCATCCTCCATTCCTCTGCTTTGGCGTAGGATGAAAAGGATCAGGGGGGATCATCATTCGAGGAGTCGCCAACTCCGGATGCCTCAGGAGGGCATGCAACCGAGACAGTTCCCACACCGGTGGGGTCAGTGCCAGGGTCAGCCGTCGCTGAGGATGCCAGGGGCGGACCGCTCGAGCCCTCTACTTCCGAGCCTCAGGGTGGGCCGGAGGCCTGACGTATCTGCTTCGCTTCCACTTTTTGTATGCCTTTTTCCTTTTTGAAGGAAAAAACTTCCTATTTTGTGTAGAAATAAATAAGGCAATAGCGTTATGATGGAGACCTATCTGTTCCGTATCACCATTGTCGTATCTTGTTCAGCGTATCTGCAGTGGTTGGAAAGAGCCGATACATTCTGCGTGGATCTCACCTGATGGTTGGGTGAGCGTCTGACAGGGTGTCTTTCCGCTTTCTCATGCTTTGAATGCCTGGCCGCTTCGTGTATCCCGCTGGGGCGGAAGATGAGAAGTTTGAGGTGACCGTTCGTAGGGAGAAATCTATTTGGCGTGTTTTCGAGGAGATAATCATTTAAGGAAAATAGCCTCCCTTTACCTATAAAAGGACTGAAGGGCGTCTCTTCCTCTCCACTGCTTAGGGGTTTTCCTGACAGTCTTTCCTCATTCCTTCTTCACGTGGCGTTGTGCCATTGCATCTGTAGCATGGAAGACGCTCCGGAAGATGAGGCTACCAACGATGGGGGGCAGAGAGTTCTCGCTGCTTCGGATTTAAAGAGGGTTCGACGGTCGCCGAACGGAATTGAAGAGGGTTCTACGTGTGGAGGCACGTCGTCTTCCCTTTATCAGTTCTGGCGGCGTTTGCAGGGGGGACGAGATGGAGGACGGATGGGGGCATTAGACATCTTAGCCGCCCGTCCCTTCCTGCTCGCTTCACGGAGGGAAGGAGGAAGCCACTAAGCTCCCTCCTTTCTGGGCCTTCCCCTACCTCCTCGCCCAACTCTGCTGGTTTCTTTTTCTTTCTCGCAGCCTCTGTTTCCCTCTTCTGCTCTGGTTCTCCTTTCTTTCACTCTTCGGAGGGTGCCTGCACCCTCTTTCTTCCAAAGAGTTGGTAGGTTGGCGGGGAAGATGCTTTCATATGCATTCCCTCTCCCCCTTCTCTTCCAAGTTCAACTTGGAAGGTAACCATCTCTTTCCTAATCCCTCTGTCACCTTTGTCTCGAGCCACCCGAGCCAACGGGGTCGACTATCCTTTATCCGAGCCAGTTTCTACACGAGGCAGAGTCAGTGGCTGGGCGTAGGAAGGTCATCCGAGTCAGCCGAGCGATGGGCTCATACGACGGCGCCAGATGGGTTTTTTGCTTTTTTGACATGTATTTTCTTGGCTTCAGCCTTCCTGATGTACAAGTGGGTTGTTTGAATAAAAGAAAGGAGCCTTTTTTTATCTCAAGTCGTTTGCACAATACTCAATACTCAGAAGTAGAACTTGCGTAATGTAGTCGCATTTCAGGTTCGAGGGATGAGCTCTCCTTCCATCGTAGATAGACGGTATGCTCCTTTTCCTAACGTCTCGACCACTCGGTAGGGGCCTTCCCAATTAGGGGATAACTTGCCTGCCGCCTCAAGTGGTCGAGAGGCTTCGACTTTTCTGAGGATGAAGTCTCCCGGCTGAAAGTGTCTATCTCGGACTTTGGCGTTATAGTATCGAGTGAGGCGGTGTCGATATTCCGTTGCTCTGATGCTGACAATCTCTCGGACTTCATCTGCTAGGTCGAGGTTTTCGAGTAGTTTCTGGTCGTTTGCCTCGGACGAGAAGCAGATGACTCAGAGGGAGTGGTTGCCAATCTCCAATGGGATCACTGCCTCAGTACCGTATACCAGCTGAAAGGTGCTTTCACCGGTTGCCGTTCTGGGAGTCGTTCTATGTGACCAAAGTACGTTCAGCAATTCCTCAAGCCAGCTGCCCTTGGCTTTGCCGAGCCTAGTCTTAATGCCTTTTAAGATAGTCTTATTGGCATTTTCAACCAGCCCGTTAGTCTGAGGGTGGGTGACCGAAGTGAAGTGATTGCGAATGTTAAGGTCGGCGCACCTGTCTCGAAAATAACAAGAATCAAATTGCTGATCGTTATCGCTTACTATCACCCGGGGGATGCCGTAACGATAGATGATCGACTTCCAGATGAAATTCCAGACGACTGTCTCGGTGATCCTTGCTGTGGCTTCGGCCTCGATCCACTTAGTGAAGTAATCGATGGCGACGTTGATGAACTTCTTCTGGGCCTGGGCCGTGGGGAACGGCCCGAGGATGTCTATTCCCTAGCGAGCGAAAGGATAAGGCTCGGCTAGGGTGACGAGCTCAGTTGCTGGATGATGGACCAAGTGCTCGAAACGCTGGCAGCGGTCACAGTGTTGTGTATAGGCCGAGCAGTCGCGCTGCAGGGTGGGACACCAATAACCTTGCCGTAGCAAGATCCTAGCGAGCGACCTTCCCCCTAAATGCGCTCCGCACAGACCTTCGTGAACTTCTTCGATCGCTCGGGTGGCTTCGTCGGCGCTGAGGCACTTCAAGAGAGGGCCGGAGAAGGATCTCTGGTAGAGAGCACCATCTAGAGTGATGAATCACCGAGCTTGGTACTTCAACCTTCGGGCTTCCCGAGGGTCGGGAGGCTCTTGAGAGTCTTGAAGCCACGACAGATAGGGGGTACGCCAGTCGCTTGGGGAGGCCGAGTCAATAGCTAGGAGGTCCGAATCAATGCTAGGTCGCTCTAGCTCTTCGAGAAGGACCGATCGAGTACCCTCGGGGTCAAGAGAGGAGGTCAGCCGAGAGAGGGCGTCCGCTCGGGAGTTTTCCTCCCGAGCTATTCGGACTACCTCAAAACTCTCGAACTGTTGTGCCAAGGTCTTGACCAGTTGGAGGTATTTGATCATCGGTGCTTCTCGAGCTTCATAACCACCGTTGACCTGGCTAGCGACCAGTTGGGAGTCAATGTGAATCCTGACTCGCTTAGCCCCTAACCGTCGGGCCATGTAGGCTCCCGATATGAGGGCCTCATACTCAGAAGCGTTGTTAGATGCTTGGAAGTTGAACTTCAGGGCGTACTGTAGCTCTACTCCTTCGGGGGAATTCAGGAGGATCCCGGCGCCGCTCCCGACTGAGTTGGAGGATCCGTCGACGAACAGTTCCTAGGTCGGCCCGGGCGCGGACGGAGATCTTTCTTCAGTCGGGATGGTGCTCTCGGCAATGAAGTCAGCGAGCACCTGGCCTTTGACAGCCGAGCGAGGCCGATACGATATATCGTAGGCCCCGAGCATGATGGCCCACTTGACGAGGCGTCCCAAGGCTTCAAGGTGAGCAAGGATCCTCTTCAATGGTTCGCCGGTCAGCACAGTGATGGAGTGCCCTTGGAAATAGGGTCGGAGGTGCTCGAGGTAACCAACACTAGCACGAGTTTCTCGGTTGTGGGGTACCTTTTCTCAGTCTCGTTGAGTACCTTGCTGGTGTAGTAGACTGGTCTCTCGATTCCCGAGTCATTTCTGACTAGGACCGAGCTAACTGTGGATGGAGTTGCCGAGAGATAGAGATACAAGGCTTCACCTGGGACAGGCTTGGAAAGCACTAGGCGTGAAGCCAGGAACTCCTTAAGCTCGGTGAACGCTATTTGGCATTCCTCGTCCCACGCGAATGTAGCAGATGCCATTTTAGGCCCCCTCAAAAGCTTGAAGAAGGGTAGGCATCGTTCAGCCGCGCGGGATAGGAATCTGCTGAGCGTAGCAACACGCCCGGTAAGGCGTTGAACATCTTTGATGCAGGTGGGTGGGCGCATGTCCAGGATGGCCTGGACCTTGTCGGGGTTGGCCTCGATCCCACGCTGGGTGACTAAGAAGCCCAGGACTTTCCCGGACCTTACTCCGAAGGTGCACTTGGCAGGATTGAGCTTCATGTTGTACTTCAGAAGGGTGTCGAAGGTTTCCGCTAGGTCGGCGAAGTGGTCCTCGGTCTTGGGGGTCTTCACGAGCATGTCATTGATATAGGCCTCGACGTTCCGACCGAGCTGTCCCTCGAACATATGATTGACCAGCCTCTGGGACGTGGCTCCGGCGTTCTTCAACCCGAAAGGCATCCGGGTGTAGCAGTGTACGCCGAAGTCGGTGATAAAGGTGATTTTCTCGATGTCTTCAGGGTGCATCCTGATCTGTTGGTAACCTGAATAGGAATCTAGGAAGCTGAGTATCTCGTTGCCCGAGGTTGAGTCAACCAGTTGGTCGATGCTCGGTAAGGGATAGCAGTCCTTTGGGGCAGCCTTGTTCAAGTCGGTGAAGTCCACGCACATCTGCCACTTTCCTGAAGCTTTTGGTACTAGGATGATGTTAGCCAGCCATGTCGGGTACAGGACCGGTCTAAAAAGGCCAGTCTTTTGCCCCTTGGTGACTTGCTCTTTAATAATCGCCTGGTTCTCTGGCTCGTGCTTCCTTCTACGTTGTTGCACGGGCTTCATGGCTGGGTCGAGGTTGAGCTTATGCACCACCGTCTCCTCCGGTATCCCGGGGAGTTGATCATCAGACCATGCAAAGACCCGGACGTACGTGAAAAGGAACTTCTTGTATTGCTGTTGCACCTCAGATGTTAGGTCGGCTCCGATCTTTACTCCTAGGGTCGGGTCATCGTTTAGGAAAATTGCCAGCAATTTGCCTCCATGCTCGGCGGTTGCGGATTTTTCCTCGACTTCCCGGGGGCCCTTGTTTTTTCCGTCCGGCCTTGTGGCTTCAACCGAGATATTGTAGCACCTTCTGGCCATGGCCTGGTTGCCTCGGACTTCCCCCAACCCATTTTTGGTGGGGAACTTCATCTTTTGGTGATAAGTAGAAGGCACCGCTTTCGTTCGGCTGAGGATTCCCCGGCCGAAGATTGCGTTGTATGCTATCATACCATTGATCACTATGAAGTCCACCATGACCGTAACGGTTCTGGGTGGGGTGCCAAGAGTAACCGGCAGGCTTAGGGCTCCCTCGGGATAAGTGGCCTGGCCATTGAACCCGCATAGGGGGGTTCGGATCGGGCGGAGTTTAGACAGATCCTCCCCCATCTTAAGGAAACACTCATAGGATAATACATCAGGGGCACTTTCATTGTCAACTAGAATCCTGTCTACGTTACAATGGTTTATTGTGGCCGATATGACTAGGGCGTCGTCATGCGGGGTGCTTAGCCCTTCCAGGTCTTGGTCGGAGAAGACTATGACCTGGGGCTCACTCGGCGGGGCCCTGGGAGGCTCGATGGCTCGGCTCGCCCGCTCAGCATGACGTTTCCTTCCTCGGACACTGTCTCCTCCTGATGCAGCTCCTCCGACGATGACGTTGATGTGGACTCCTCTGGGGCGTTGTCGATTTCTTCTGGGGCGCCCCGATCTTCCTGGTGCCCGGCCACGAATCGAGAGAGGTGCCCTTGACGAATGAGACGCTCGATCTCATCCTGGAGCTGATGGCAGTCACCGGTATGATGTCCGTCGTCGCTGTGGAATAAGAAATGATTGCTGCGACTGTGGTTCTTCGACTTCATTGGCTCGGGTTGGCAAAGGAGGCCCGAGCCTTTGATGTCTTCATATATCTCATACACTGGAGCGGTTAGGGGAGTGTACCGCTCGTACTTCCGCGATGGTTCCTTGCGTTCCCCGTCCCGGTTCCGCCTTTTTCCTTGGCCCGAGCTTGGCTCAGGTGCCCGCTTCTTGTCCTCCTCCCGACTCGAGCCGGTTGCGTCTCGGCATGCGATGAGCACTTCTTTGCACTCGGCGTGGCGCAATGCCAGAGTCACTAGCGCGGCAAGGGTCTCGGGAGGGTGGAGGATAAGTTCGCGGAAGAGGTTCTCATCGCGGGTGCCCCCGGTCAGTGCGGTTATGGCCGAGGCGACGTCCAGGCGGGGGATCCTCAGGGCTTTCGATTTGAATTGGGTAATGTAGGCCCGAAGCTTCTCCCCTTGCGCCTGTTTGAGGGCCAAAAGCCCTGCTACCGACCTTGGGGGACCGCTGCCGGTGAAACTCTCCTTGAATACTCGCCCGAATTGCTTGAAGTCTTGGATGGATCCGGGGGGGAGGGCCCGGAACCATGCTTGGGCGCCTTGGACCAAGGTGGTCGCAAAGGCTCGACACTTGATGGCGTCGGACGCTCCGTGAAAGGTCATCAGGGCGTCGAAGCTGTCGAAGTGGTCGGCCGGGTCACCCTAGCCGTCGTAGGGCTTGAAGGTCGGGATGGAGGCTCTAGGAGACACCTCTGCCTTCAAGATATGGTCGGAGAACGGGGATCTCTCCTCATCCTCTGGTGGAGAGGTCTTCTGCAGGGCTCGTAGGGCGCGCTCCTACTCTGTGAAACGCCTCTCGAATTCACGCAGTCGGAGGGATAGCTCCGGCTGTCGCTGCGCCGTAGGGCTGAGGGGGTGTGATGGCAGGCTGTCCTGGCGCTCCCTGGGGACTTCGGTCTCCGGGAGGGGATGGCGTGCCCCATGCCTGCCCCGTTTCGGCGTGGAGGAAGCCTCTTGCTCTGGAGGGGGGGCTTGCGAGGGTCCTCCGGTTCTGTTGCGGATAAGTTGCTGCCCTCGGAGAGTGAAGCGGCCTCCGGTGGTGTGTTGGGACACGTTCTCGCGGGGAGGGATCTCCGGAGGGGCGTGTGACCTTCCATCCCTAGCAGCCTGGGTCCTCATGAGTTCCACGAGGACGTCCAGTTTCACGTTGAGGGCTTGGAAGGCGTCAACGCCGCCGTTAAGCGGTAGCCCTGCCGCCGTGGGGGTAGGGGGCGGTAGCCCTACCGCGGGGGGAGGGGCGGTCCGTCGGCGGGAGTGCTGGCGCCGGAGGGGGGTTTTGGGAGGCTTGAGAGGGGCCTCCCCCTGCCGCCACCATGGCCTTTCCCCTGTCGTCGATGGACCTCCTCCCTGAACTTCTTCTCACCATACTGGCTCTTTGGTCGTTTCCCACAGACGGCGCCAGATGAAGGGGCGTGATCTCGCGCTTGTCCTGAGCTGGGAGGATGATCACCGGGAAGTGAACTGCAGAGAAAGGGAAACGGATCAGGGGGCCCAGGGATGGTTCCTTGGGGAAAACTCTCTGATGCTTAAGTCAGTAGAGCACTGGTAGAAGATAGGGAGGGAGGTAGAAAGAGGTGCACGAGATCCCCCAACATAAAGGTGGTGAAGTGGTTCCTGCTCAGGGGTTTTTAGGTGTGTATTGCCCTTACCTTTCACTGAAGGGAATCCCTGGTTTATATAGTGTGCTCACCTTATGAGTCCCGTAAGCTGAGGAGTTTCAGGCGGGAGTTACGTCCTCATCATGGGATTGTTACATCCTCATCGTGGGATCGTTACGTCCTCATCGTGGGCTCTTCATGGCCTTAAGGGATCATGGATCCTTTATCATCATGAACTCCTATTCATAAAGGGCTCTTCAACGACTGCGTGGATAAGCACTCGTCAGTTGATCCGAGCATAAAAGGTGCCAGCCCTGTCCGGGCGATAGGCATAGCTCAGACGGAGTCAGGTCGGAGTGGGCGCAGGGCGCTTGCCTCTATCCCGGTGAAGGGATAACTCGGGCATGGGTCCTCCTCCGTTCTGACGCTCGGGCCTTCCGAGCCTAAGGGCCGCCGAGGAAGGGGGGATCCCGAGTAATCTTTATTGGGCTTTTTAGTCTAAGTGGGCCCCGTGGGGCTGTCACTTGGATGAGCTGAGTCTCATTCGGTCCTGATGGGCCTAGTTTGGCTGCTCTTATATGGGCTACAGAAATCCCCCTCTCTAGGTATATCAAATGTTGTTAAGTGAAATGATAGATTAAGTTTGTCAGGAAGCTAACACCATGCGTGAGGTGATCCTCGGATCAAAGTTCTCCGCCTTGTACCCAAATTCAGAAATTGAATTATTTGGCTAATGAGGAAACATGTCTTTAGAAGGAAATCAATTTGCCTTGAAACTCTGAAATATCATGTGCCTTCAAATTGATTCAGAAATTCTTTCTTGCTTCAATAAGGTAAAATTTCTAAAATGCAGAATTGTTCATTTGACAGATATTGATTTTGAAAACTTGATCTGTTATTCTTGTATTCTGCTATGATGAACATGTCTCATTGGTTGAATAAAATTAAAAATTTTGAGGAATAAGTATGATGTCTCTGTCAATTGAATACTTTTCAATCTGAAATGCATGAGCATCTGAGCTTAATTGAGTATCTGGTATATCAAATAGTGTGTAGTGGAAGGATGGATTACGTCCACCTAGAAGCTCTCACTATGTGTGAGTTGGATTTTTGGACCTTCACCTCCACCTTGTACCGGAACTTGAAAAATATGTTTGGCTTGTGGATGATACTCTAAGCTTTTGAAATGTTATTGAAAAACTATTTTTGAACATTTCTGAAAACAATTGGGTTGCACTACTTAATTTTGATCATTTGTGCACCCTTGTTTTAAAGAGCAAGTCTTGGAAACTGGTTGTCATTCATCATTTGAATGTGTATGCCTCCTTGTGCAATCTGTCATGATGTTCTAAAAAATAAAAAATAAAAAAAATAAAGTTTTACATCCTGCATTTCATTCTCATGTTTTCATAAGTTGCATGCATTAGAAAATTCATAAGGTGCATTTAAATCATTCACATGAAAAATTGAAAACTTGCATCTTGCACCCATGTTAATTTTTGTAATGTATTTAGAACTTATAAATAAAAATCTAACATTCTGCATCACATTGCATATTTGCATATCATATCTACATATCATTCACATAGTGTATTTGTAAGATGAAGCTCACCATGTACCAAAATATTGTTGCATTGCATATTGCATATACTCCTGTTGTATGCTTACATGTTATTATATGCTAATCATCCCCTTCATTGGAATTTCTAAGACCTCATATTTCTTGCTAAATAATGTTACAAATTGAGTCATCACTAGAGTGCTACATGTCATACACTCATGCACTGTTATGTGTTCATGATAAGTGCATCTAGATAGAGAGAGCTGCACTGTTATGTGTTCATGAAATTTTCAATATACATGCTGAATCAAATTCGCACACTTCATGCACAAAATGTGAAAATGAGTGTTAGAGATACGGAAATCGGAATTTCCTTTCAACACTCTAGAGATATTAAACTTACTGCATGTATGTTAAAGTGACAGTTGAGGAAAAAGTTACTTGCCTATTTTTGAAGAAAGAATCTGAAAAGAATGGCAGAGCAATATTTAGTCTTACTGAGTAAATTGAGCACATGTCACCTAAGACGTGATGTGGTTCACTTCAGAAAGGTGTTGTACTATAGTATCTTTGCTCAAAATGAGGTGAAATTGTTCAATATTTTGAGTAACCGGGGAGTCTGGCATGAGGTCCATGTGTCTCCTCGCGTAAAAAGGAATTATTTAAACCTGATCACTCTTGAAAAATTTTGACTTTTATGTGATATTGGTTGAGTTGAAAAATTATGCTGAAAACTCGTTGTGGCAGAGCGTAGCCTCCAATACTAGTTTGTATAATCTCTCATTGTGTTGATCTGAAAGTCTGAATATCCATATGGCTACAGTCTATTTTCATGTTATTCACCTACACATATGAAAATTTGATTTAATATGTATTCAGAAAATTGATTGACTGCATTGACTATTGTATAACTCTTCTGTGTGATTGCACAATCTCCTTGGTGTTACACATGAGCATCCTAGTTGGTTTGACTCACATGCACTTCTCTTATACCTATTCCCTTCTTCAATAAGTAAGGGGGAGCTATGTTGCTTGTATATATACGTATCTGCTTAGTTGCATTGCATAAATTCATAGTGTCATCATTTGTATGCATTGAGTTTTTATGTATTTCAAAAGAAAATTCTAAAAATCTAAAAATCAAACATCTAAAAATCAAAAAAAAATTGATGTCTCAGCTATTATGTTTTTTTTTCAAACATCTTGCCGTTGCTTTGCTATTGCATCTTGTTAAAATCTGAAATGGGCTTTATACTTTGAATGCTATCATGTTGAACACTTCATGTTGCATAAATCTTCCAACAATGGTTCATATCTTTGAAGCCAACTCTCATGATCTGAAATTTGATATCTTTGAGGCCAACAATTACCAACAATTGGTATCCAAATTGGTTTCATCTCTTCTGACCTAACATGTTTATATCATCTCAAATAACCCCATGTCTTTTTGTCGATGACAAAAAGGGGGAGAGTGCTAGCTGTGTGCTTAATGCATTCTGTTCAATGAGAGAGAGTAGTTTTGAGGGAGAATGTGATTGAATGTGATTAACTGTCTCATCCTCAATGAGAGAGAGTAGTTTTGAGGGAGAATGTGATTGAATGTGATTAACTGTCTCATCCTTCATTCTCATAACATTCATTGAAATACTTCGACTCTATCTTTTAGAACTCTCGCGCACATTGTTTTGTCATCATCAAAAAGGGGGAGATTGTTGCATCTCCTAGTTGATGTTTGGTGTTTGGTTTTAATGATAACAAAACGATTGAACTTGTGGCGATGTGCATCATTGAGCAACGTGTTTATCAAACCGAGTATGCTTGTGTATGTTTCGTTGAGCAAATTGTATGCATCTTGGTTGATGAGTTAAAAGATGACTTCCAGATTCTCACTTGGAAGTCATATGAATGATTATTTTTGTAAGGAACTCATGCTATGTTTATCTTGGCTTACAGGATAAAAAAGGGTGGTTCATGCTTGGAACTCAAAGGAGTCCATCAATGAAGTTCTTCTTCAAAAGGGAGTTAACTCACTCGTTGCATTATGTCGACTTTCTCTATGTTTCATACATTTCATCAAATAAGTTTTCAAAGTCTTGGTTGGGCATTTTCATGCATTCTCCTCATGAGGTTTTTGGGCTTGAAATATACTCAACCTATTTACTTGAAATTTGATGAATGTGACTTTAATGATGCATACTCATTATATGGATTCATGGACATTCAGTTTTGGTAATTCTAGTCAATGTGCATAATGTGTTTCATGCATATTTTTACTTGAGATTTTTGAGGCTAGTCACATGTTCAAAATTGTCATGCATAACTAAGTAGAAGTTGGTATGATAATGGTTTTGTTGTGTATGTGATTTTGATGCTTACAAAATGAATTTGTTGCTTGACCTTTTGCTTGAATGGTTATTCATGTCTTCATGTGCGTGAACTCCTTATCCTCTTACTATGAAGTTTGAAATGGTTGTGGAGATGATTACAAAATGGTGTTATTGTGATATCATCATGTGGATGCATTTGTGACTCTAGACGGCTCATATGTTCTTTGATGTTAACACATTGCATATACATTGTATATACACTTGGTGAGATTACTTTGTACTCAATGAGAAAGCTTTTGTGAAAAACATGTTGGGATAAATGTCATATTGAGCCTCATGTTATGAATGTGTACTTTGGTAATGTTAAATGAATGATTGAGATGCATATACCATTGTTTGCCCCCAAGGTAATGATGTATAGCTCAAAGAGTTTTAATGATGTCAAATGCAATATTGCTAAATGACTTAATGATTTAACTTGATTGTTTCGATGAGTTCATGGTTTATGTAATGGAAATGTTCGTGATTCAGTATTGGTTTGAGATAAGAATTCCTACATAACTTTGTGTTGAAGTGTTGATATCATTGTCATGTGGAGTTGGT
Organism: Amorphophallus konjac; assembly: GCA_022559845.1. Classification (NCBI taxonomy): domain Eukaryota; kingdom Viridiplantae; phylum Streptophyta; class Magnoliopsida; order Alismatales; family Araceae; genus Amorphophallus; species Amorphophallus konjac. The sequence continues at coordinate 339,174,987 of CM040126.1, read as the reverse complement.
ATAATCTCAGCATTTGGACTTGTCGATCCATCGTAAACTTATTAGAGTGATGCTATACTCTTCTGACACATTTGTCAATGGTTTTTGGAAACCCGTGGGTTGAGGAAAACATTGCCACTTGTGTAAGTCCTTCACAAGGTCACATTACAAAGTGGTTCGGATTGATAAATATATGCACTCAGTTATATGTGCTGACTTGTGCATAAACTCCTCATGGATGGTCAATGGAGTTCATAAATATATGCCTTTCCATCCGGCAGGGAAGAACATGGTAAAAGCCACAAGGGTAAGATTCTTATATCGTTCATGGATTCATGACTTAATGAGAAATGCATGAGTGGATTTGTACTATGAATGCCAATATAAATCTAACTTTCTTGTGGTATTCTTGCAGGTTAGAAGGATTTCTAATACCTAATTTATAATGGCAAAACCCCGGTGAGGTTGTATGTTTTGTTTCTAGTTCATTGGGCATTTTTGGAATCAAATAGGCTTGGTGTCGACACCTGGTGTCGACACCATTTTCTCAATGTTCTGCACGGTTGAAATTCCATCAGTCAGGAAGCTGGTGTCGACACCCCCTTGACTTTGAACTGGCAAGTAGCTTTCTGCTATGGGCCTTGAGCTGGTGTCGACACCTGGTGTCGACACCACCTATGAACTACTTTAGCCAGCAGCTTTTCTACTTTAGGCCATGTCTTGGTGTCGACACCTAGTGTCGACACCATCTGTGGATTGAACTGGCAGGCAGTTTCCTGCAATGGCCTTGGCCTTGGTGTCGACACCTCTGCGGAGCCGTGATTTTTAACTTTCACTTCCACGGCCAAGAAGTCAAAAGAGTTCGGTCCTTCTGCCTCAAATCACTCCTAAATTTGGGGATCTGGTCCATAAGCTGTCTCTTGGCCGTCCCAAACTCATATATACTTCTCCTTGGGTCAAAAACCCTAATAAAGAAGTGAGATCTGAAATATTTTCTCTTGTTCTAACCCTTGTGAGTGTAGGGACGCTGCTGCAGCTCCAGGGCTTCTTCCACAACGTTTTGGGCGTGAAAGTGAAAGGAAGAAGTGATAAGTGTTATATTTTACATCATAATTTACATCACATCCATCATCTTTGAGCATTATTTGAGTATATTTATGCAACATGAGCATTAATTACATTCTCACACATTATTTGAGTCTTCATGCATTTTATCATTTTTTTAGCGTAAAAGACCATGTGAGAAATATTTGAATATTTGCATAATTATTTTGGAATTAAATAGATTGATATTTTAATTTTCAGAAAAAATGACCTAGATCAAGGCGCTATTTAAATAACGACAGATGCAAGAGCATGTCTTCAGCAAGAAGCGACAGCTCCAAGGGCGTCAATTCAGTTGATAAAAGAAAGTGGAAAAAAAAAAGAGAAAAGGATTAGCGCCCGAGAGGAGGTCGCTAATCATTGAAAGGACGCCCAAAGTGAAGGTCGTCAATTCCTATTTTACGAAAAATGTGGAAATAGTAAAATAAGGAAATAAGAAACTGACGCCCGAGTGAAGAGGCGCTACTTCAGGAAAGGACGCCATAGATTAAGGCGTCATTTAAAGAAAGAACGCCCCAGATGAAGTCGCTATTTCAAGTTCAACCAGATATGGCAACTGCAGTTTCCCGATCGAAGTCTCCTTCCAATTTTCAAGCTTATCCAAGACATATTCAAGGAAAGGAGGACTCCAAGGATGGAAAGAAGTCTAATTGGGTGAAGTTGCATTGCTAAAAACCTGGATTTGAGTGGATTTGGGAAGTCCACGATCGTAAGAGACCAAAAACCCTATAAAAGGATGCCATGGTCGCAGGGTTACGGAGGGAACAGTTTGGAGATCTACTTTAGGGTTTAATTTCGAAACCTTTCTTTTCATCTTTTGCAGTTAAGTTCTTCATCAAAGTTCTTCGTTTTTAAGTCTTCTCCAACTTCTTCTTCTTCCTCTTCTCCTAATTCTTTCTCGTTTTTATGCTATAATTAGCTTTTCAAAGCTCTATCTACGGTTTTTACTGTTCACCCGATTTTCATACTTTCTGTTCTTCATCATTTTTCTCTTTCTTCTGATCCTCATCCCCTTCTACTGTCTTCATACAAGTTGTGCGTTTTTGAAAGTTCTTCAACTTATTCTTCTACCTCATCTTCCAATTCCTCACCGTTTTAAAGCTATAGTCAATTTTCTAAAGTTCATATTTTTAGAGTTCTGCACTATTCATCCGCGACCACCTCCTGTTCATCCTCAGTTTTCTCCGTCTTCCTCTCATTTTTAAACTCTGAAGTCTTCATCAATTTTCTTCATCTTCTCAATCTCTACAACTTTATGTTTTCCACTTTTTCTAATTCCTTCTGATTTTAAAGTTATTCTTCCTCCAAATCACCCTCTATTTTCAATCTAGTTTTTCACTGTTTCTTCTCAAAACACACCAACACACACACACACCCTTTTGCATTGTTTTCAAATTTCCTCCATCTATTTCTTTCTTCCTCTATTTTCCTCTCATATCCCAAGGCGGATCTTCATCTATTAGTCTTCTCACGGCGTCGACATTCAAGGCGAGACGATCTTCATCCAAGGCTTGGCAAGGAGGCGGCGTTATTCTTCATGCATTGGCTATATTTTCTTATCTTTTCTCTTTGATGTTCCCACGTTGTAATTCTTATTTTTCTAGTGTGACTTTCCACTATCATCTTAATGAAATTCATCATTTGTGAAATTGTGTTTCTCTCTCTATCTCCTCTAATTTCTCTTCTTAAACCCTCTCATGTTCTTTAAATAGTTTTCATGCAATTTATCTTTCCTTAGATTAATCTCACTCAAAATTCGATTTTCAAAGCATAAGGTGTTTTTCCAACTTGATAAAATAAGGATTTTTCCTCCTCGTGGGATCGACTCCGCTTACCACTATATAATTTGATTTTTCAATCTTTTAAAGTGAGTGAGTGTGAATATTTTGAAATTGTGGCACGGCTTTCTTAACTACACTAGTCGGTGCGCATCAATTTTTGGCGCCGTTGCCGGGGAGGAGTTTAATATTATGTTGGGAAATTCCTTGTGTTTGATTTGTATATAGTTTTACTTATTTTTCTATTTTATTTTGTAGGAAAAATCAAAAAAATCAAAAATCAAAAATGCAAAGAAATTCGGACCTGAAATTCCAAGAAAAAAATCTGTCACAGGAAGCGTCGCTAAATCCCAGATCTGTCACAGAAAGCAGAAATTCAAAAAAATCTGAGAAAATCAAGCGTCGCTGAAAGGTCAGAAACGTAGGTAAAGCTCATGTTTTGCTAATTTCTGAAAAATTCCAACAAAATCAGAAAAATTTTGAAAAATTTCAAAAAAGTCAAAAATCCAGGAAACAAAAAAAAACATGCTTTTAGATTTTATTTTGCAGTAGTTTTGCATATTGTGTGGTATTTTTAGTTTATAGACTATTTCATTCATATCTCTATTTGAAAATTGAAAAAAAATCTAAAAAATTCTCTAAAAATAAAAAAAATCAGAAAACATAAACAAAAAAAAAATTCATCATGCTAGCATATCTCCATCTTAGTTGCATTACTTTCATGCATTTGTGCACTTAGTTGCTCTTTTTGTTTTTCATTCTTTATTTACAACATCTTTTGAAAAAAAATTCTCTTCTCATCTATTTCCCCTCCTTAAGGGCATTAGGATCTTTACACCCCTCTTGGATTGGAAGGACACTCCATTGAGCATTCCGTCTCTTTGGACTTAAAATTCTATTTCTAAGACCTCCATAAGTCCCCGTACCCGTGGATTCCCTCACGGACGCCGGGTAGGTTGTACCACGAAGCACCTTGGAGTTAGAGTGCCCTTAGAAGATTTTCCAAAAAACAAAAATCATCATTCTTGCATTCATATAGTTAATCCTTGCATTTGCATAACCCATTCAATAGGAATTCTTTGCATTTTGAAAAAAAAAATCATCATTACCTTTTGGGCCCTTTGCATTGCATGCAAGGTAGGAGATCCCCCCACCCTCATTTGATAGGACCCATTAGTGAAGTTGAAAGGTTAGCGCATTCTAAGTCCCAACCTAACCTCATGGAGAATCATAATCAAAACCAACAAATTCCTAAGCAAATGAAGGACTACTTCATTCCTAATCAATATCAACCGTCCTTCTATATTCAAGCACCTCAGAACCAGGCGGTTCATTATGAAATTAAATCCAGCACCATTCAGATGTTGCCATCCTTCTATGGCAATACTAATGAAGATCCATATAAACATCTCGATGAGTTTCTCCAGATATGTTCAACTGTCAAAATTCAAAACTTCTCAGATGATGCCCTTAAGCTTACTCTCTTCCCATTCTCCCTTAAAGACAAAGCTAAATATTGGTTGGGAGCCTTGGGTAGAACAATTGACACATGGGGAGAGAATGCAAAAAGAGTTCTTGAAGAAATTCTACCCCATTGGTAGGACTAATACCATGAGAAGGGCCATCACTGGATTTACACAAAATTCTGGGGAGCAAATTCATGAGGCTTGGGACAGGTTGAAAGATTTATTAATAAAATGTCCCCATCATGGCCTATCTAGATGGCAAATCGTTCAAGCCTTTTATGAGGGATTACCAGAAAACTATAGACAAATGGTAGATGCCTCATGTGGGGGTGCTTTCATGAGTAAAAGTGAGGATGAAGCTTATGATTTATTTGAGATGTTAAGTGAAAATTCTATTAGTCATGCTTCACTTTCCTCCTATGAAAGGATGATTGGACCTGCTAAGAAGGGTGGGCTATATGAAGTCAAAAGTCAAGGAGAGTTGGAGAATAGGATGGATATTAATGCGCTTACTCAAAAGTTGAATAAAGTGGACTTTTGGCACAAAGGATGGAGAAGGTAGATTTGGTAGCACAAAAACTTGATCAATTATTATCCATGAATAAACAAGAACCTTCTTTTCCTTCTATCCAACAAAATCAATCTTTCTCAGATTCCAACCTTCAAGAACTTTGTGCTCTATGTTCTAGCCCAAATCATGCTGTCATTGATTGCCCTACAGCGGCCCAACTTCCCCCGTTTATCTAAGAACAAGTCTTTGCTGCTCAGGGAATCTCCAAGCCTAATTATGATCCATATTCCAATACTTACAATCCGGGCTGGAGAAATCACCCAAATTTTTCTTGGAAATCACAACAAGGACCATCTACTCAAGTCAATCCCTCAATTCCTAAACAATCTTTTCAAGTTCCGAACCAGTCTCACCAACATCTTCAAAATCCTTTTCAACATAATCAACAACAACAACCTCTATTTCAGCAATCATCGTTCCATCATGCTCAGGCCCCATATCAACAAGCTTCATCATTCCAGGGCCAATATAATCAATTTTCATCACATCGTTATCAACCTCAAGCTCCATTTCAAGCTCCTTATCAACCGCCTCTTCAACCCCCTCAGCCTCATTTTGAGGATAAATTTGACCAACTTCAACAACTTATTCTCTCTTAACAATAATCAATTGCTAAGTTAGAAGGTCAAATAGGTCAGTTGGCGGCTAGTAATATGAGGAGAGATGTTGGGCAGCTACCTAGTCAACCCATAGCTAATCCCCGCAATCAACAATCTCCGGGTTTTCAGTAAAGAGCTCCTATTCTTCCCCCTCCAAATCAGCCCAATCAACCTCAGCCACCCCCTCCTACGTTCCTCAATTCGAGAATGCCAAAGCTATCTCTACCCTTAGGAGCGGGAAAGTTCTTAATGATCCATATCAGGCTAAGGATGTGGGTGGTAGTTCGGGCCAAGGTGCCCAAGAGGAAAGTGATAATGAGGAAGAAGAGTCGATAATTGTGCAAAAGAAAAAGAAGCCGGATGGGGAGGAGAAGACAATGGACAAAGGAAAGGTCAAGGTTGATGAAGGTTTTCAAGGATATGTTCCTAAGGTCCCTTTTCTGGATGCATTAAAGCCAAAAGCTCAAAAGAAGCCAGTCCAACAAGAAGAGATGTTGGAATTGTTTAAACAAGTCAATATTAATATTCCACTCTTGGATGCTATTAAACATGTGCCAGCGTATGCCAAGTTTTTAAAAGAGCTTTGTACACCAAGAAGGGAGCCGAAGGCGGCAACACAGAAGATCCATCTATCTGAAGATGTTAGTGCTGTTTTAATGAATTCTTTACCAAAAAAGTTGAAGGACCCTGGTGCTCCATTAATTTCATGTGACATAGGTGGGGTGACATTCGATAAAGCTTTTCTAGATCTTGGAGCTAGTGTTAATTTGTTACCCACCTGCATTTATGAGCAATTTGATTTAGGGCAATTGAAGCCCACTTCTATTATCCTTCAACTGGCGGATCGGTCTGTTAAGACACCAAAGGGTTTGTTGGAGGATGTGATAGTGAAAATTCATGAATGCTATTTCCCAGTGGACTTTTTAATCTTAGATATGGCCTCATCCCAAGAGTTAAAACATACACCAATCATTTTGGGACGCCCATTTTTGGCTACGGCGAAGGCCAATATTAATTGTGCCACAGGGATGATGGATATTACCTTTGGAGGAGAGAAGGTCTCACTGAATGTTTTCAAAGCTTCACAATACCCGGATCATGAGGGGGAATGTAATGTCATCGATATTTTTGAGGAAATGATTGAAGAAAGTCCGGATATGAATGAGAATGTGATTGAAGAGGGTAGTTTGCTTCAAGATTCACCTCTTTCTTATTCTAGTGTGGAGCCTCTTCCTCCATTAAGATCTGAACCAGTTCTTCCATCTCTTGATCAGCCGCCCGTTTTGGAACTTAAGCCTCTGCCGGACTCGTTGAAATATGCTTATCTAGGTCCGGATCATACCTTGCCTGTAATCATTGCTTCCAATCTTACCTCTGCTCAGGAATCTAAACTTTTAGATGTTCTTAAGGAGTATAGGGGGGCGATAGGATGGTTTGTGGCAGATTTGAAAGGTATAAGTCCAGATGTATGCATGCATTATATTTATTTAGAGGACAATGTCAAGCCAAGCAGAGAGATGCAACGTCGGCTGAATCCAAATATGAAAGAGGTGGTGAAGAAGGAAGTTGTTAAGTGGTTAGACGCTGGGATAATTTATCCTATTTCTGATAGCAAATCGGTTAGCCCGACACAAGTGGTTCCTAAGAAGTCGGGGCTGACAGTGGTTACAAATGAAAAAGGAGAAGAGGTGCCCATGCGATTACAGACGGGATGGAGGGTTTGTATTGATTACAGAAAATTAAATTCAGTAACAAAGAAAGATCATTTTCCACTCCCGTTTGTTGATCAAATTCTGGAGAGATTGGCTGGGCAACAATATTTTTGTTTCTTGGATGGTTATTCCGGATATAATCAAGTTGCTATCTATCCGGAGGATCAAGAAAAAACCACTTTTACGTGCCCCTATGGCATGTTTGCTTTTAGAAGGATGCCTTTCGGGCTTTGCAATGCTCCCGCCACTTTTTAAAGATGTATGATGTCTATATTTTTTGACATGGTGGGGGAGACTTTGGAAGTTTTCATGGATGATTTTTCGGTGTTTGGCGATTCTTTTGAGGGGTGCTTAGAAAATTTGACTCAGGTTTTGAAGAGGTGCATTGATGTTAATCTTGTGCTGAGTTGGGAGAAGAGCCACTTTATGGTGAGGGAAGGCATAGTTTTAGGCCATGTGATTTCGGAAAGGGGAATAGAGGTCGATAAAGCCAAAGTAGACTTGATTTTTAATCTTCCTCCCCCTACATCTGTCAAGCAAATCAGATCCTTTCTTGGCCATGCTGGATTTTATAGAAGATTTATTCAGAACTTCTCCTCCATTGCTCGTCCCCTCACACAGTTGCTTGCTAAAGATACTCCATTCCATTTCGATGATTCTTGCCTCAAAACCTTTAATTCTTTGAAAGCGGCCCTTACTCAAGCTCCGATTCTTCAATCTACAGATTGGTCGCTTCCTTTCGAGATTATGTGTGATGCCTCGGACTATGCTGTTGGAGCTGTCTTAGGTCAGAAGATAGAGCAAAAGCCCATGGTAATATATTATGCAAGTCGCACCCTTGCTGATACTCAGATGAATTACACCACCACGGAGAAGGAGCTTCTAGCTGTTATTTTTGCCCTAGAAAAATTTCGATCATATCTTTTAGGGGCTAAGGTTATTGTTTGCTCCGATCATTCTGCCTTAAAATACTTACTTTCCAAGAAGGATGCTAAGCCCCGTCTCATTAGATGGATTCTATTATTACAAGAGTTTGATTTAGAAATTAGAGACAAGAAGGGGTTAGCCAATGTAGTTGCTGATCATTTATCCAGGATAGTGATCCCTAAAAGTACTCTAATGTCCGATTCTTTTCCCGATGAGCAGATTCTTTCCCTCTCTCATTCTTCAACTCCTTGGTATGCTAACATTGTTAACTACCTGGCGGTAGGTCAGATCCCGGGAGGGTGGACTAAGTAGGAGAAGGATCATTTCTTTTCTAAAGTAAAATACTATTTCTGGGAGGACCCTGAGCTATTTTATATGGGTCCTGATCAGATCATTAGAAGATGTGTCCCTGAAGAAGAACAACAATCAGTATTGAATTTTTGTCATAATTTAGCTTGTGGGGGACACTTCTCGGGAAAGAAGACAGCGGCAAAGGTGCTACAAAGTGGATTCTATTGGCCCACTTTATTTAAAGATGCTTATGTAGTCTCCAAATCATGTTTGAGATGCCAAGCTGTGGGCAATAATTCGAAGAAAGATATGATGTCGCTAAATCCCATTTTGGTGGTTGAAATTTTTGATGTTTGGGGAATAGATTTCATGGGCCCGTTTCTATCTTCATTTGGTAATGAATATATCTTGGTGGCGGTCGATTATGTTTCCAAATGGATTGAAGCCATTGCTACTAGGACAAATGACCATAAGGTGGTTATGAAATTTGTGAAGAAGAATATCTTTTCTAGGTTTGGTTGTCCTAGAGCTCTGATTAGTGATGGGGGTTCTCATTTCACTCATTTTCAATTCCGAGCTTTGCTTCGTAAGTATGGTATCACTCACAAGCTTGCTACCCCATATCATCCCCAAACTAGTGGTCAGGTTGAAGTATCAAACCGGGAGATTAAAAATATTCTGCATAAAACTGTTAGGCCGGATAGAAAAGACTGGTCTGAAAAATTGGATGATGCATTATGGGCCTATAGGACTGCTTTCAAAACTCCCATTGGTATGTCACCATATCGCTTGATTTTTGGTAAAGCCTGCCACTTGCCCGTAGAATTGGAACATAGAGCTTATTGGGCCATTAAGCAAGTTAATTTTGATTTAACTCAAGCTGGTGCCCAAAGAGCTCTACAAATTAATGAACTGGAGGAATTAAGGAACGAAGCCTATGAAAATGCGAAGATTTACAAAGCTGAAACCAAAGCATTTCATGATAAGCACATTCACAGAAAGAGTTTTCAAGAAAATCAAAAGGTTTGGCTATTTAATTCAAGGCTACGTTTGTTCCCCGGTAAGCTAAAGTCCAGATGGGGTTGACCGTTCATTATTGTTAAAGTTTTTGACCATGGTGCTGTTAAAATTTTGGATCCTAAAAATGGTCACATTTTCACTGTCAACGGTCAATGATTAAAACCTTACTTGGAGAATGAACAGTTAACTGCAAAAGAATCAATTGCTTTGTGTGATTTGGAGTAATTATTTGTGAGCCTTCATGCGTCTGGCTGAAGACGGAAAACTTAGCGCTTTTGGGAGGCAACCCAAGATTTTTGTTATTTGATGCTTTTGTTTCAGTGTGTTTTAGTTATTAGATTCAAGCCAAGGAGAGGAAGTTGTCGCCAAAGGAAATTCTACCCCGCACACCAGGTTGTCTCTTTCCTGCTCAGCAAACTTTATTATTACATTGTTCTTTCATTTCAACTTTCCATGTCATTGAGGACAATGTCATTCAAGTTGGGAGGAGAGGGCAGAAAATTTTCATTGCATATAGTACAATCTGGTAGGGATTTGGTATGAATTCTTGCATATCAGTTTTTACAAATTTGCGTGAAAGAGAAAAGATGAAATCCCTGACAGAATTTTATTGTTTCATGCTTGAATTAAAAGTAATTCTGGATTAGAAAAGGCTAGGGAGAAGGTTGAAGGAAAATTAAGTTCGATCTAGCCATGGAAAACTGATATAAGAATCTCTTTAAAGTTCATGCGCACTATTAGAAAAAAATCTTCACTATGCACTCTGATAAAACAAAATAAGACAAGCCCTCTGTTATTTTGGGTACTGTATCTAATACTCTGCATTTCTTAAGGAGGAGATCTATTTCAAGAAAAAGCTTTCTGTCAAGTTCTATAGAAAAAAAAAGAAGAAAATGCAAAGGCATAGAAAGATCACGCCATAAAAAATGCCCCTGATCTGAGTAACCGAGCCTGCTTCACCTAAGACGTGTTGAGGTTCACGCAAAAAGGTGAAGGGTAGTGCAGCATTATGGTTGTGCAAATGAGAAAAAAAGTTCCAAAGGAACAAAAGAAAACGGCAGACAAAAGTTAGTATGCTTAAATGCTCTGATCTGAGAGGTGCAGGGTTGTAAGGTACTTACTTGGAATAACAAATGGGGGATGCAATTGTCTTAACTGCAGATTTAGAATTACACATGCACAAGTGCTATTGAACTTTGATTTGTATTCTTAAGTCATGTGCTTTAATTTCTAATCTAAGGCTAATATGAGCATTAATGATTCTAGATTCCTAATCTTTGGTTGATTCTATGAAGGGAGAGCTAGATATAAGAGTATGATCTTTATGAATTCTTGTTGGTCCTTAATTTTGATTTAATTGCATTGCTGAGGGACTGGCAATGAGTAAGTTGGGGGGTGTGATAAGTGTTATATTTTACATCATAATTTACATCACATCCATCATCTTTGAGCATTATTTGAGTATATTTGTGCAACATGAGCATTAATTACATTCTCACACATTATTTGAGTCTTCATGCATTTTATCATTTTTTTAGCGTAAAAGACCATGCGAGAAATATTTGAATATTTGCATAATTATTTTGGAATTAAATAGATTGATATTTTAATTTTCAGGAAAAAGCGACCTAGATCAAGGCGCTATTTAAATAACGACAGATGCAAGAGCGTGTCTTTAGCAAGAAGCGACAGCTCCAACGGCGTTAATTCAGTTGATAAAAGAAAGTGGAAAAAGAAAAAAAAAGAGAAAAGGATTAGCGCACGAGAGGAGGTCGCTAATCATTGAAAGGACGCCCAAAGTGAAGGTCGTCAATTCCTATTTTACGAAAAATGTGAAAATAGCAAAATAAGGAAATAAGAAACTGACGCCCGAGTGAAGAGGCGCTACTTCAGGAAAGGACGCCATAGATTAAGGCGTCATTTAAAGAAAGAACGCCCCAGATGAAGTCGCTATTTCAAGTTCAACCAGATATGGCAACTGCAGTTTCCCGATCGAAGTCTCCTTCCAATTTTCAAGCTTATCCAAGCCATATTCAAGGAAAGGAGGACTCCAAGGATGGAAAGAAGTCTAATTGGGTGAAGTTGCATTGCTAAAAACCTGATTTGAGTGGATTTGGGAAGTCCACGATCGTAAGAGACCAAAAACCCTATAAAAGGATGCCATGGTCGCAGGGTTACGGAGAGAACAGTTTGGAGATCTGCCTTAGGGTTTAATTTCGAAGCCTTTCTTTTCATCTTTTGCAGTTAAGTTCTTCATTAAAGTTCTTCGTTTTTAAGTCTTCTCCAACTTCTTCTTCTTCCTCTTCTCCTAATTCTTTCTCGTTTTTATGCTATAATTAGCTTTTCAAAACTCGGTCTACGATTTTTACTGTTCACCCGATTTTCATACTTTCTGTTCTTCATCATTTTTCTCCCTCTTCTGATCCTCATCCCTTTCTACTGTCTTCATAAAAGTTGTGCGTTTTTGAAAGTTCTTCAACTTCTTCTTCTACCTCATCTTCCAATTCCTCACCGTTTTAAAGCTATAGTCAATTTTCTAAAGTTCAGATTTTTACAGTTCTACACTATTCATCCACGATCACCTCCTGTTCATCCTCAGTTTTCTTCATCTTCCTCTCATTTTTAAACTATGAAGTCTTCATCAATTTTCTTCATCTTCTCAATCTCTACAACTTTCATGTTTTCCACTTTTTCTAATTCCTTCTGATTTTAAAGTTATTCTTCCTCCAAATCACCCTCTATTTTCAATCTAGTTTTTCACTGTTTCTTCTCAAAACACACCAACACACACACACACCCTTTTGCATTGTTTTCAAATTTCCTCCATCTATTTCTTTCTTCCTCTATTTTCCTCTCATATTCCAAGGCGGATCTTCATCTATTAGTCTTCTCACGGCGTCGGCATCCAAGGCGAGGCGATCTTCATCCAAGGCTTGGCAAGGAGGCGGCGTTATTCTTCATGCATTGGCTATATTGTCTTATCTTTTCTCTTTGATGTTCCCATGTTGTAATTCTTATTTTTCTAGTGTGACTTTCCACTATCATCTTAATGAAATTCATCATTTGTGAAATTGTGTTTCTCTCTCTATCTCCTCTAATTTCTCTTCTTAAACCCTCTCATGTTCTTTAAATAGTTTTCATGCAATTTGTCTTTCCTTAGATTAAGCTCACTCAAAATTCGATTTTCAAAGCATAAGGTGTTTTTCCAACTTGATAAAATAAGGATTTTTCCTCCTCGTGGGATCGACTCCGCTTACCACTATATAATTTGATTTTTCAATCTTTTAAAGTGAGTGAGTGCGAATATTTTGAAATTGTGGCACGGCTTTCTTAACGACACTAGTCGGTGCGCATCAAGAAGGCTCCTTCCAAGTCTCCAAACGACCATCTACTGGAAGCTACGTGGAAAATCAAGATACAACCATTGTCCTTGCAAGAACCGATCATCCTTAGTCAAGAACGATTTTCATACTACAAAAGCATTCAAATACGTTTGAAGGAGAGATTGGGGGGAGCTCTAATCACTGCAAAATCTTCCTCATTCTGATTTCTCAATATCTTTGTTGATAGAGCTTGAAGATCTACTTTAAGACATTTTAGGAGGGTTTTATATGTCTTTTGTCCACTCTCTCTTGCATATATATATGAGCTGCGATTTTTACGATACAACAATTCTAATGCTCATGTATTCTTTCGTATAGGTGAAGAAAAGGGGGAAAACGAAGTGAAGCTCTTGCAAGAAGGATATAATCTACCACCGTGAGGATCTGGAGCTCGTGGAAGAAGGAAAATAGGAGCGACACGAGGAGAGGAAGAAGATGATGTCAAAATCATGATCATCCGTCAACGAGCCTAGGAGAACCAGATTTTGTTGAAGAAGGGGGAGTCTTATTCTTGATGCATTTTTCCAGTTTCCATCTATAGAATTTTTTTAGGGGGTCATAGCATATATTTGTATCCGTTTCATATACATCTGATAGAATACTTTGTGTGGGTGTTCGGAGAAAGGGTTCTCCGAGTGTTTGTGTTGATGTGTGTGCGTCGATTTGTGCAGAGTATATCCGCGTGTGTGCTTGGACGTATTTTTGGGTGTGTTCCCCGTGTATGGTTGGGAGTTTACTCCCATGTGGTTGTGTAGGCATCGCCCTACGTGTGTGTTTTGGAGCTTGGCTCCGTGTGTATGTGGAGATTTATCCCCGAGCTATTTTTACAGCAGTGAAGCCTCACCGGTTTGGTGAGGGGTGGACGTAGGGAGCCCGTCATGGTCCCGAACCACCTTAAAAATTCCCGTGTCTTGTGGTTTGATCTTTGTGATTGTGTGCTTCACTATCTTATCTGTTTATGCAATCGTGTGAGCTCGGTGATGTTTAGATTAAATTCCTCAATCTTATCAATCTTGTTAATTCTGTTGTGCGCTAGTTTGTGTTTTTTAATTGGACATAGTTTTCAGTAGAAGGATCTATTCACCCCCCCTCTAGATCTGTGTTCCTGCACTACGGGACCAAACAATTGGTATTAGAGCGAGGCTCTGTTGTCCCTAGATCTGGCGATCTACATAGTGATCCCAATGTATTCTACAATCATGAATTTTTTGCTGAACATATCTCAATGAATTGTTTACCTATCTTTACTGGTTCGGATTTTAATTCATGGCTAGGCAAACTGTGTGTGGTGTTCAATTCTATTAATCCTAGTCTTTGGAAATTGATTTATCATGGTCCACACATATTACCTCTAGATGAGACCAAGTGGTCCAATCAGGATAAAATGATACACCATGATAATGTTACTACTTTTAGTTTATTGAAAGCTTCTGTTAGTACTAAAAAGTATCCATTTGTATCTTTTTGTAGGACAGCAAAGGAGCTCATGGACCGGTTGATCAGAAATCAAGAGAAGGAAAGATAAAAATGTCTCATGGCCGATGATGTTGATCAACAAAGTGACGAAAATGCAGAAGCGGTAAATTCTGATTCTAAAGAATTTACTCTTGATGATCTTGTTGATGCTTATGATGAGTTAGAAAAATAATATAAGAAAGTCAAGTCAGAAAATAAAAAATTGAAAAAAAAATCTGAGAACATGCTCCATGAAAATGGATCTTGTGATAAATGTTCTGAGCTTGTTAACTTCAATGAACTTTTAGTGCATGATGTTGAATGTCATAAAGAAACCATTGCGTGTTTGAGAAATGAAAATGTTATCCTCAAGAATAAAATCGATCAATTGGAGAAAACTAAAAAACATCTAAGAAACAAAATGGAATCAAACCCAATTGATCAGGATATTTGCAATGAATTGATTATGAATGATAAACTTGTAAATGAAAATGAAGAACTTAAAAAGGAAAACAATGCTATTTTGATTCAGATATCTCTGCTTGAAGGCAGCATGAAGTTTCTTGAAAAAAAATGCTTTGTTAAAATCTGAAAATGAAAAACTAAAACATCTAAATACAACCATGTCTAAAAAATTACTTGCTTTTGAAAAAGGGAAAAGTTTGGTTGTTAATGATTGTGAAAAGATGCATGTGCTAGAACAAATGATGGAGAGCTACAAAATCATCAATGCCCAATTGAATAAAAAAGTCATTTCTTATGATAATGAGATCATTTCCTATGAATTACATATTTCATCACTTGAAAAGAAAATTCTTGATCTGAATGCTTCTTTGTGTAAGTTTGTGAATGGGAAAGAAAATCTGAACAAGATATTGGGGACTAAGCTATAATCCCGTGAACAAAAAGAATTTTGAAAATAAAGTCTATACATCATTTGTCTATAGTTCAAACATAGCCAGCACATCAAATGGGTCTCCAAATTAATCTGCTCCTCAAACAACAAAGAGATCAAATGAAAATCTTAAAAAGAAACAAAACCTACATCAAAAGGCTAAAAATGTTGTTGGTGTCACGATGAATGTCAAGAAAAATCATGTTGCACACACACATGCATCCACAAAGAAAATCTCTTATTTTTATTGTGATGAACTTGGTCATATGATGCAGGATTACCTTTTGATGAAATCTGAAGATCTTGAAGCATGCAAGAAAATGAATGGCTTCACAAAGCCAAGAAAGTTTTTGAACACAAAAAGAACTTTTGATAACTCTTATGTTCATGCAAGAAGACCATTTGAAAGATTTGCTCTATTGAACTATTTTCATTGTGGAAAGTTCGGTCACAGGATGAACAATTACTTTAGTTTGAAAAATGATAACATCACTACAAACCCACAGAAATTCTATGCTCACTCTTACAAGAAAAATCTGAAGGTTTTTTGTTGTTGTCATTATTGTGGTGAATTTGGGCATACCATGCATGATTGCTCCTTAATGCATTTTGATGATATGCATGCCCAAAGACTGTGGAAGGAACCCACTAGATGTACAACTAACCATCCGGGACCCAAGAAGGTTTGGGTACCCAAAACTATTGAATGAGAACTCTTGTTGCAGGATTGCCTTGAGGCCAAGAGGAAGGCTTAAAGTCAACTTGGCCAGCTCTGGTGTGATGCCTTGGTAAACATGGGCTTGTCCTTGAGTTGATACTGATTTCTTTGAAGAGGCAGTCTTGTGTGTTTCATGTGTATCAACCTGTGCTACACATGGACAGACCTTGGTTCTTCATGTGCTTAGTCTTGTGCATTATATTGCATAGACTTGACTCTTTACATTGTTGGACTAAACTTAAAATTTCTAAAATGAACTTTGAACTCATGTCAGCTTGAGTGGATCACTTGTATTGATAGCTGCAACTCATCATACTTACTTGCAGCTCATAGGAGATTATCTTGTGGAAGAAAAGCACTGAAATTGGCCTTCTCACTTGTATTGAATTGAGATTGATATGAAATTGAGTGTCTGATATTGCAGGTTGAGAGAGAGAGTCTTATGTGATGAAAAGCCATGAAGTTAG
Organism: Amorphophallus konjac; assembly: GCA_022559845.1. NCBI lineage: Eukaryota > Viridiplantae > Streptophyta > Magnoliopsida > Alismatales > Araceae > Amorphophallus > Amorphophallus konjac. Next base: position 339,158,622 of record CM040126.1, on the reverse strand, counting down.
TTTCTTCATATGTATTGGCTTAATATTGACATGAATTGAGCTCTTTAAAGTGCAGGTTTGATTATGATCATCAACCCTTGAAATCATGGTAAGAATTCAATGTTTGAATGTATCTCCATGTGCCTAGATTGAGTTTAATTCATGTATAGCATTTCTGGGCTCAGATTAACTATCTTATGCAGTTTTGCATGCTTTCTCAGTCGGTGTCGACACCAGGTGTCGACACCTACACACTGGGTGTGCTTTTTTTTGTTAAGGGACAGAACTTGCTGAAGTTGGTGTCGACACCAGGTGTCCACACCTGGACTGGCAGATCCGGAACAAGTCTGTGCTTTGGGTTTCGTAACGCCCATCTTGAGGTCCAATTGGGTTGAGCTTTTACCCCATTACCCTTTGGGTTTCTCTTCATATCCTAGAGGAGTTTTGGAAGGGTTTTGGCATGGGGTTATTGATCTTTTCATATCCTTATATGCTGCTATTTATAAGATATAAATTTGGGGTTTCAAGGGAACTCCTTTGGCTAATATCGTTCTATTTTTTGCAGGAGAGAAAGAAAGGAGCTCAAGAGGACTTCAACGCCAAATTTGATCTACTTCCATTGGAATTTGGAGCTTCTTGTTGAAGAAGATAGCAAGGGGAATAAAGCGAAGAATTTGAGGATGTCAATAAAGGTAACTCAAGGCAAAGGTGAGAAAATAAAGTGTTTGGTTGAAGTTCTTTGGTCTTGATGTCAGTGCCATCTCTTGACAGATAGTGATTATGAAATTTTGAATACCCTTTGGTTGCTTTTGACAATGTGGAAAATGAATGCTTGGCTGACAAGAATTGATAAATCTGAGAAGTATATATGAGAATGTAGCCATTGAATGTCTTTTTCAAGTGGAATTGCTTGTGTATGTGTGAAACCATCTGAAATGTCTGATATATCAAAATGTGTTGCCGGAATGGTAGGTTAGACCTATCAAAAAGGCATCACTTTGCGAGAGCTGGGCCTTAGGACCAAAATCTCCGTCTCGTACCAGAATTTGAAAAATTGAATGGTTGGTTCTAGATGAATTTTACACTGTCATTCAATACTCATGTGTTCGCTAAATCCCTGATGTCATATGAGAATGCATTGTATTTTTCTGATCATCATTTCAATGACTACATGGTATATAAAATGGTGACATGTGGAAGGGCAGGTCAAGCCTTTCTGAAAGCTATCACCATGCGTGAGAATGTGCCTCCGCCCGGTACCATGAATCATCTATGCATATGGCATCAAACTTAAATAAATTTTCTGAAATCATGCATTGATTAAGGGGGAGTCTTGCAAGCTGAAAATTTTGAGATTGATATTTTTCCATTCTCTCAAGATGATGATGTTATTCTGTGACTGAACATTTTGAGGACTGAAGTTGATCAATGTTCTGTGGTCCTTACCAATGTGCTACTCATCCTTTTGGATAAAAGTAAAAATATTTTCAAGGAAAAGTTCACATGTGATGATTTTGATGTTTTGAATGAATTTTCTGAATTCTCATTTCAAAATAAAATGGTGTTCTCACATTTAAAAAAAAATTACATGTCATGCATTAGTTGCATTAGATGCATATAGAGTTGTCATGTGAAATCTAAACTCTTGCATCACATTGCATATTTGCATATCATTTTCTACATATCATTCACATAATACTTTTGGAAGATGAAGCTTATCGTGTGTCTTGTTGCATAGTTAGAATTTTCAGCATGCATATAGTGCATATTTTTGAAATGCATCATTCTGAACATTTCATGTTGCATAAATGCCAAAATGAATATTTCCAACAATGACATCATATCTTTGGGGCCAACATTTCAAGAACTGAAATTACATACTTTTTCATTTTGGATTTCATATTGCATATACTCCCATTGTGTGCTTGCATGTTATTATATGCTATTCAACCCCTTCCTTGAAATTTCTAAGACCATATACTCATTGTTAAATAATGTTGCATCTGAGTCTTAACAAGTGTGCTTCATGTCAAACTCTCAGGGGGAGCATTTCATGCTTATTACATTTACATAGGGGGAGCTGCACTATCTTGTTTTAAGTTAAATTTTCTCTATACATGTTAAATCAAATTCGCACACTTCATGCACTATAATGTGAAATTGAGTGTTATTCATAAAGATATATGAATTTTATTTCAAGACTCTAAAGTAATTTAACTTGCTGCATAAATGATAAAGATACAGTTGAGGAAAAGGTTACCTGCCTCCGCATGCACAGAATGGTTGCAATGAAAGGCAGAACAATGTTTAGTCTCACTAAGTAAATTAGGCACATGTCACCTGAGACGTGATGTGGTTCATTTTAGAAAAGTGTTGACTAAAGTACCTCTGTTCAAAATGAGGTGAAATGGTTCAGTATTCTGAGTAACTAGGGATTCTGGCATGAGCTCCATGTGTCTTCTCGCGTAAAAAGGAATTATTTGAACCTGATCATTCTTAGAAAAATTCAGATTGGCACTGTGAAAATTTCTGATGATAAACTTGATTGAGGCAGAGCGAAGCCTCCAATACGCTGTTCTCTAGATTGAAATACAGTATGTGCAATTATTATTGTGTTTAATTAAAAATTTGGTTATCCATATGACTAGACTTCATTCTCATGTTACTCACTTACACATGGTAATTTGATTTGATATATATTCTAAAAATTTGTTTAACTGCATGACCTACTGTACGTCTTCTCCTATTTATCTGCACTCTCCTCTAGGTGTAATCATGAGCACTCTGATCTTACTGACTCACCTGCACATTTCGTACACATATCCCTTCACTCTAAATAAAATGAGGGAGCTATATTGCATGTATATATATCTATTTGCCTGTGATCAATCATATTGGATCATTTTACTTGCACTCTGCATGTCCATATTGTCTACACTTGTATTTCCAAGTTGTGAGATTAGTTCATGCATATTGTGCATATTGGTTCTCTTTTTAACCCCATTGTCCGTCGGTTATTGTCAATAAACAACAAAAAAAAATTGTTTTTGGTTTTGCTGCCATCATGGATTCCCCATCTTGATCCCCATTTCTGATTATGTCAAAGGGGGAGAGCATAACATTTTGTCATCATCAAAATGGGGGAGATTGTTGTGTATGTGATTTTGATGCTTACAAAATGACTTTGTTGCTTGACCTTGTGCTTGAATGATTATTCATGTCTTCATGTGCGTGAACTCCTTATCCTCTTACTATGAAGTTTGAAATGGTTGTGGAGATGATTACAAAATGGTGTTATTGTGATATCATCATGTGGATGCATTTGTGACTCTAGACGGCTCATATGTGCTTTGATGTTAGCACATTGCATATACATTGTATATACACTTGGTGAGATTACTTTGTACTCAATGAGAAAGCTTTTGTGGAAAATATGTTGGGATAAATGTCATATTGAGCCTCATGTTATGAATGTGTACTTCGGTAATGCTAAATGAATGATTGAGATGCATATACCATTGTTTGCCCCCAAGGTAATGATGTATGGCTCAAAGAGTTTTAATGATGTCAAATGCAATATTGCTAAATGGCTTAATGATTTAACTTGATTGTTTTGATGAGTTCATGGTTTATGTAATGGGAATGTTCGTGATTCACTGTTGGTTTGAGATAAGAATTCTTACATAACTTTGTGTTGAAGTGTTGATATCATTGTCATGTGGAGTTGGTATAATCTCAGCATTTGGACTTGCCGATCCATGACAAACTTATTAGAGTGATGCTATACTCTTCTGACACATTTGTCAATGGTTTTTGGAAACCCGTGAGTTGAGGAAAACACTGCCACTTATGTAAGTCCTTCACAAGGTCACATTACAAAGTGGTTCGGATTGATAAATATATGCACTCAGTTATATGCGCTGACTTGTGCATAAACTCCTCATGGATGGTCCATGGAGTTCATAAATATATGCCTTTCCATCCGGCAGGTAAGAACATGGTAAAAGCCACAAGGGTAAAATTCGTTTATCGTTCATGGATTCATGACTTAATGAGAAATGCATGAGTGGATTTGTACTATGAATGCCAATACAAATCTAACTTTCTTGTGGTATTCTTGCAGGTTAGAAGGATTTCTAATACCCAATTTATAATGGCAAAACCCCGATGAGGTTGTATGTTTTGTTTCTAGTTCATTGGGCGTTTTTTGAATCAAATAAGCTTGGTGTCGACACCATTTTCTCAATGTTCTACACGGCTGAAATTCCATCAGTCAAGAAGCTGGTGTCGACACCTGGTGTCGACACCCCCTTGACTTTGAATTGGCCAGCAGCTTTCTGCTATGGGCCTTGAGCTGGTGTCGACACCTGGTGTCGACACCACCTGTGAACTGCTTTAGCCAGCAACTTTTTTGCTTTAGGCCATGTCTTGGTGTCGACACTTGGTGTCGACACCATCTGTGGATTGAACTTGTCGGCAGTTTCCTGCAATGGCCCTGGCCTTGGTGTCGACACCTCTGCGGAGCCGCGATTTTTGACTTTCACGTCCATGGCCAAGAAGTCAAAAGAGTCCGATCCTTCTGCCTCAAATCACTCCTAAATTTGGGGATCTGGTCCCTAAGCTATCTCTTGACCGTCCCAAACTTATATATACTTCTCCTTGGGTCAAAAAACCTAATAAAGAAGTGAGATCTGAAATATTTTCTCTTGTTCTAACCCTTGTGAGTGCAGGGACGCTGCTGCAGCTCCAGGGCTTCTTCCACAACATTTTGGGCGTAAAAGTGAAAGGAAGAAGGCTCCTTCCAAGTCTCCAAATGACCATCTACTGGAAGCTGCATGGAAAATCAAGATACAACCATTGTCCTTGCAAGAATCGATCATCCTTAGTCAAGAACGGTTTTCATACTGCAGAAGCATTCAAATACGTTTGAAGGAGCGACTAGGGGGAGCTCTAATCACTACAAAATCTTCCTCATTCTGATTTCTCAATATCTTTGTTGATAGAGCTTGAAGATCTACTTTAAGACATTTTAGGAGGGTTTTATATGTCTTTTGTCCACTCTCTCTTGCATATATATATGAGCTACGATTTTTGTGATACAACAATTCTAATGCTCATATATTCTTTCGTATAGGTGAAGAAAAGGGGGAAAACGAAGTGAAGCTCTTGCAAGGAGGATATAATCTACCACCGTGAGGATCTAGAGCTCGTGGAAGAAGGAAAAGAGGAGCGGCACGAGGAGAGGAAGAAGATGATGTCAAATTATGATTATTCGTCAACGAGCCTAGGAGAACCAGATTTTGTTGAAGAAGGGGGAGCCTTATTCTTGATGCATTTTTCCAGTTTCCATCTATAGAATTTGTTTGGAGGGTCATAGCATATATTTGTCTTCGTTTCATATACATATGATAGAATACTTTGTGTGGGTGTTCGGAGAAAGGGTTCTCCGAGTGTTTGTGTTGATGTGTGTGCGTCAATTTGTGCGGAGTATATCCGCGTGTGTGCTTGGACGTATTTTGGGGTGTGTTCCCCATGTGTGGTTGGGAGTTTACTCCGTGTGGCTGTGTAGGCATCGCCCTACGTGTGTGTGTTGGAGCTTGGCTCCGTGTGTGTGTGGGGATTTATCCCCGGGCTATTTTTACAGCCGTGAAGCCTCACCGGTTTGGTGAGGGGTGGACGTAGGGAGCCCGTCGTGGTCCCGAACCACCTTAAAAATCCCCGTGTCTTGTGATTTGATCTTTGTGATTGTGTGCTTTACTATCTTATCTGTTTATGCAATCGTGTGAGCTCGGTGAGATTGAGTGAATTAAGGTTAAATTTATTTAGATTAAATTCCTCAATCTTATCAATCTTGTTAATTCTGCCGTGTGCTAGTTTGTGTTTTTTAATTGGACATAATTTTTAGTAGAAGGATCAATTCACCCCCCCCCCCTCTAGATCCGTGTTCCTGCACTACGGGAACAAACAGGTTTTATGGCCTAGATACATGATGATTTAAACTTTCTCATGATTGTGGAGTTTGTGATGAAGAGTCTTTCTGAAATGAGTTTTCATGAGACTTTTATAAGGTCTTGAATGACTTCCATCCATATTCTTCATGGAGACTTAAAAGTCTTATTTTGATTGAGTTAGCATGCATATCTCTTCATTAAGTTCTTAAATATTTTTCATGCCTATTTCTCATGAGGAATTGAGCTTCCAACATGCCTAATCAAAGCTTGTGAACCTTGGTAGAGTTTGGCTAAAGATGCTCATTCAATGTGTACAACTTCATTGTCGTTACCTCTTGTTGTTTAGGTGTAAGAATTGAGTTGTCAAGGGCTTCAATGCATGTCATCCATATGTACTTCATGAATTTATCATTTGGATTATTGAGCTAAAGTTATAATCATTTTCTCTATGGTTTTGCAAGTCAAAATACTCAATATAAACCCTCCAAGATCAAAGGAGGTTGATGCCACAGTGCTTGGAAGGGTTGCAATGGAGTTTGGGGCTGAAATCTAAAAATTTGAAAATGTAGAAAAGTTAGGTCGACCGACCATGAGGCTTAGGTTGACCGAACCTTCCAAGGATCAGAAAACTATAGTCTTTTACAGTTCGGTCGACCTACCGGCCGCGTCCGGACGACCGAACCCCCCGAGGCAACAAATATTGACTTTTTTTTTCTTGAACGGGAAAAGCTCTTCTCTTTGGTTTGTTTAATCCCAAAGCCACCAAACATTCCATGATTTGTGGATCTGTGTTCTGGCATGTCCCTTGACGACCCAATGTGTATAAAAACATCTCTTTGGGGTCAAAAACCCTAATCAAAAAGGAAGATCAAGGAGGCTATCAAGGGGAGAAAAAAGGCTACTACCGTAGCTCCGTGAACAGTGATCCGTGGAACGGTTCCTCATCCATCTCCAAGATTTCCAAGTTTAATCTGAAGCTAATCAACCCAAGTCAAGTGGAGATTCAAGCTGCATCCAAAATCATCAAGACGATCAAAGGGGAGGCTATCAAGTGAAGAGGGTGAGCTACTGTAAGAACCAGAAGCACTACGCGAACAGTACTCCGTCCAGCCACTCTTCATCAACATCCGAGCATTTGAAGATTTTTTTGAAGCCATTTAAGAGGAAATCAAGTGGAGAAGCAACATTAGCCCAAGATCTGCATCATTCACTAAGGGGGAGCCTAGATCTGAAGTTCTTATTTTTGCTTCCTCATCTAAATTGCTTTGAGCTTCAAGTGTGTACTTCCTTCTAAATCTGTGAATATTAAGTCTGTGGTCCGATTGTGCAGTGTGCACATCCGAGTTGTCTGTGGTCAGATTGTGCGTCGTGCACATCTGAGTGTGTTCAGGTTGCTGTAACTTGAAACGTGTGCATCTGTGAGCTGCGTTCCAAGCAACGCATTCTGGGGTTCATCCCCATGGTTGTATCTGTGTGTGGATCTATTCAGATCTATGTTTGTGCATGGATCACTTTAGATCTCCGTGTGTGTATGGATCTATCCAGATTCGGGTGATCGTGTGTGTCATTGTGCTGTGCTTGTTCTAGCGTGTGTGCGTGTGTGTTGTGATCTGGTCGTCGGATCGTGTTGGAGATATCGTCTCCGTGTGTGTGTGTGTTGGGACGCGTCCCCGTGTGTGTGCAGGCGTCGTCCTGCATGTGTTTAGAGCGTCACCTACGTGTTGGGAATTTATCCTCGAGTGAAACCTCACCGGGTTTGGTGAGGGGTGGATGTAGGGAGCCCGTCGTGGTCCCGAACCACCTTAAAAAACCATGTGCACTGTGGTTTGATTTGTGTGATTGCTTCCTTGTCATCTACCCATTCACATGATATTATTTTACAAATCACACCTTGTTCACACACATTGCATGTTTGTCTAAATTTCGTTGTGTGTCATATTTGCCTGATAAATCTGTTTACATGCTCAAGTGAGTCTGGAGAGATTGAGTGAACTTAGCTTACACTATTTGGGTTAATTCCTTCAATCTCATCAAACTTGTTAATTCCGTTAGTTTAATTTTAATTTGCCATAGTGTGTAGGGGACAATTCAACCCCCCCTTCTTGTCCACTCGCCTACCCCCGGGACCAACACCCCATCCAATGAGCGGCAGAATAGATACGCCATAAGGCGATCATCATGCTGATACTACGCCGACTCATACATAAAGTCCCTCACATGAACATACAGGTTGCTATTCCCGTCATACCGGCGGTACGTGGGGAGCTCGGATTGAGGGGGGAAGCGGATGCTTTGGAAGTTAGGAACTGGAACATCGGCCAAAGATTGTGGGGTAACCCACTTCTGAAGAAAGTTGAGTTGTTGCTGCATGGTGGCCCATTTATCAAGTAACTCTTGCTCGCGAGATGGAGTAGGCGGACCAAAATAAGTGGGCCCAGAGCGAGGAGCCAAAGAATAAGTAGATGGAGGGGGAGGCCCATAAGAAGGATATTGGGCTGAGGAAGGGCCCATATCCGCGTAAGATGAGTGGACGGCCCCAGCCTGAGGGCGCAAGAAATCAGCCAGGCCCATGAGGACCTGCGGCGCTGAAGGACTGGATTTCAGGGATCGACCTGGGGAGATGGAGGGAGCCCGGTCTTACCCTTGTCAAGGATTTGATGGGCCGAATTATGGGTTTGGCCCGCCTCTAAATTAGAGAAGTGAAGGATCTTAGGTTGGATCGAGGTGAGATCAATCGGAGCGGGTGGCGCCCCTGGCCCATTAACCTTGGACTAAGAGATGGAGGTAGCAGATAGATGCTATGAAATAGTAGGAGACGGGGCACCTTTGTAATGCCCTGGGTCTATCGGATCTTTATCCTAGAGCTTTCGGATTGCTTTTGTAGGTCCTAAGTTGTGTTTTACGATCCACGTGGATTTTTCTCTCGTATAAGTTACGAAACCCAGTGGAGAGTTTATTGTTTAGTTCATCAACTCGAGGACGCTACAGTTGCGTTGTGCTCCTTCCGAGGATCGGTTAGACTATTTTTCTGTATTTTTCTGAATTAGTGTGTTTTCGGGCCAAAAATTGAATTTTTTGGAAATTGACTAATTTCCTATTTTCTTTTCCCTTTTTCTTCCCTCACCTCTCTCCTCTCTCTTCCCTCGTCGTTCACTCTCTCCCCCACCATTCTCTCTCCTCTTTCCCCCTCTGCTTCGACTGTAGACGGAGGAGGCCCGGGGATGCGGTGGAGGCGCCGTGGAGGTGGTCTGGAGCGTGCTGGCGTGAAGATTGGAGCGTGGTATTGGCGTGATCCCGTTCGGTGGATTCGAAGCCGACGGTTGAGTTCGTGTGATGGTTTTCGGCGTGGTTTAGTTGCTTCGGCACACGAGAACTTCGGTGGAGGTAGGGAGATGGATGCCCTACTCCTGTTTTGTGTTCCCTCGTGTTTTGGAACCGAACCGTGCGAGAACAAGTGGGTTTTGCTTTGTTTAAGGCGATGCATGCTTCGGGGGGTGTGAGAAGTTTTCGCCTCTTTTGATGACGGTTTCTATCATAATTAGTTTTAATTGAACCCCTGGCATGTCAGCATTTCATTTCCGCTAGTTTCGTTGTGATTGGTACTCATTTGGGACCGGTATGAGCCCGGGAACCCATGCGACTTATTTTGGGTCGATTCATTGGAATCGCCCGTTTCTTGTCGTTTTGGCGTTGTTTGGATCCCTTCCGGACTGTGGAAGGTGTATATCGTGTTTAGGGTTGTTTCCCCTTCGTTTTAGGGCGAACGGGGCGTGGAAAGGCCGTATTTGGCCATTCCCCCATTTTTCCCACCATAACGCCTTGGCAGTCTTTTCAGAGACTGTAAGGGGTTGTCTGGCAGTCGATTGGAGACCGCTAGGCTATGGGGTTTGTCGGTTTCATGTTATGTCAGTTAGGGTCTTAGCGGTCATGCGATAGACCATTTGTGACGGCTAGCGGCCCATTGGAGGACTGCTAAGCTCTGTGAAATGGTTTATTGGAGACCGCTAGGCTATGTGTGATAAGTCGGTTTGGCCAAGCGGTCACACGATAGACGCAAGGTTGGTCTTGGCGGCCGTTTGGGAGATCGCTAGGCTTTGTTTTTGTCGGTTCAACGATTTTCAAGTTGGTTTGGGCTAGCGGTCCTAGCTCCAACCACATGGTGTTGTTGGCGGCCCTTTGGGTGACCGCCAAGCTCTGTTTGACCGGTTAAGTTGGTTTCACTGTTTGGGAGTTGACTGGGCGTAGCGGTCTAAGGCGTGACCGCTAGGTCCCCCTTACGGCCCTGAGGGAGACCGCATACCCCTATATTTTTGTAGTTTTGTTTGTTTGAGTCTCTGAGTGTAGCGGCCATATCCTAGACGGCTTAGCTCAGTGTGACGGCCTAGGTATAGACCATTTGTGACCTTGTGCGGCCTTTTACATGACCGCCAAGTGTCTATATTCTCTGTGTAAGGATAGCTGATGGGGACATCAGAGCAAGAATATTGACATTTTAAATTGCATTTGTGTCCTTTAGTTTATTTGTATATCTTTGGGAAAATATGTTTACACTTGTAAGGCTTTATAAGCCAATGTGTCATTCCCTAGGATTGTTTGGGTTTTTGTGAAAAATGTCAGTAGGTCCGGCAAGGGGGCCTCACTCCTTCCCCATTGGTCCACCTCGGCTCTAGGGCCCATGTGGGGCTGGCCAAATGTCCAAGGTGGGCTTCTAGATGGCTTGACCATTCAAGGGGACAAGGTGGAAGAAAATTCAAACTTGGACCAAGTAAGGTCCAAGATGCTCCCCCCTTATAATATAGTTTATTTCATATGTAATTTATTTATTTTGGGTTTTTGACCACATGGGGGAAGAAAATGACCTCTCTCCCATGAAATTCCCAGCCCCCCCCCCACCCCTTGCCATTCTCTATATAAGCCTATGTATAGTGTCATTAGAGATTTTAATGAAGAAATGAAGTGAAAAATTGGCATTTGCTCCAGGGAAGGGTGCGCCCCTCTCCCTCTCTCCCTGGTTCTTCTTCCTCCTCCAGCCCTCTAGGGTGTGAAGCCCATTCTCCTTAGCCCCTTTGAGTTCCATTTCTGCCGCCGCCATCGCACCGCCGTCGCGCCGCCGCCGCCATCGTCGGAGTTCTGTCTCCATCAGGATAGAACCGCACCTACAAAATTTTATCTTTTGTTTTGGTCGTCTGTTCGAGCCCTAATTTTGAGGGTTTGTTCTGTCCATCTCCCCTAACCTCTAGTTCAAATTTTGTGTCATTTGGACTTCATTTGGTATTTTTCTCGCATTTATTATTCTCCCCCTGTAATCTATCATTCTGCAGATCTACGGGACAGAGTCACCTTGTTGTATTTTTCCCACCCACTTATAAATTTCCAAAACAATCACAAAAATTCCTCAGTGTTCCTCACATATACGCCCTTCCACCATAATTTTCGTGGAGTCTAGAAAAATCATTTCCCCTTCAGTCAAAGGTCAGTCTCAAGAAAAATACAGTCTACCCTATGTGTTTGTCAGTCTGGATCAGAAAACAAAACAGTGTTACAGTCATTCTCATCTTCAATCCGTTTGGTGGATGGAGCTGTGAAAAATTTATGTTGTAGTTCTGTGAGTGCTCTTTTCAACGGTACCAGCCACGTCTCGATCGGCCTCCGGATCGGAGCATCATAATTCTTGCAGCCGAGGTGTGCAGATCTGTTCCCTGTGCAGGTTTGAAATTGCAGTCCGAGAATAATTCGTGCAAAATTATCAAAAGTCAACTTCTGGAACCGCCACTTCAGGGAGTCGATCAGATACATCCCGCCATCGTCCCAACCAAGTGGCACCTTCAGAAGACCTCAGAAGGGTGACGTTCCTTTGGAAATCGTGCCTTGCTGTCTAGCGAGTCAGAACCGAGTCAGCGCATTACCGAGTCAGCGTAGGACCGAGTCGGACCAGTAGGCCGAGTTCGTGCCGTACGCACCTCCAGATTGTTTCCCGTCAACCCAAGGTCGGTCCTCCCGGGCCCCACTTGTAGCCCTTTGCCTCCCTGCATGGAGTGGGCAAGATATTTCACTGTTGTAACTAAATTTTTACCGTTGTTACCGAGAGTTACCGTACCTAGCCAGGATCGTCTTCCCCACGCCCGGAGCGTGGAGGTAAACTCGCCCCTCTCTCTTATCGCATTTTGCTCAATTCGTATATATTTGAATGCCGCTGCGAGTGTTAGGTATCTAGCTTGATATATTGTTGTCACCGCTGCGAGAGTGAGTGAGTGTACCGTCCCGTGACTTGATCCGAGTTAACGCGGAAAAGTCGATACCCGAGACTCACGTCCGGTTTCTCAACCGCGCCCAGTCTCACGTCTTCCCTCGCTTAGGGACGATCGCGAGCTAGAGTCCCAGGTCGCGTGTCCGTCCCGCATCAATTTGGTATCAGAGCGCCAGTTGAGTCTAGGGTGTTTAAAACAAAAAAAAGTGTCATTTATGTCTAGTCATCGTCTAAGTCGGTATAGGTTGTATTTACATCCCATTAATCGGTATATCAAAAGGTGTTGTCCGAACGTTAGGCTACGCCTATCGGGAAGGCCGCACACTTGCACGAGTGATCTTCGGATCGATTAGCTCTGCCATGTACCGAGTCTTGGTTGTGTCTAGGTGTGTAGTCGAGTCTCATTTCAACTTTACATTTGCATCGCATTCTAAGTCGTGACTAGGTGCTTGCATTAGTTGGCAAAATATTTTGCCTATAAAAATAAAAAAAATGCCCTTGCATGCCCATTCCTAGGGATCCATTCCCATCTTTTGGCAACTATGGCCAACCCATGTCGACCCGTCCAAGGAGATCGGTCCGTGTCCAAGTACATTCGGGACTATGATAAGTACCGGGTCAAATATGGAGTTGGAGAGGAGAGCACCACGAAAACCTAGATGCATTGCCAGGTACTAGAATGAATTTTAACAAGAAAGGGTTGGGTTTTGATCCCACAAACAAAAGACTAATTGGGTTAAAAACTGTCACATTTGGTTCCTCTTCTGATGCTTCTACCTCAAACACAACACCCACTCAAAATCAACAAAAACAAAATGATAGAGGAAAAGAAAAGGTTGAAGAGGAAGCCACTAAAATCCTCAAAAAGATTGCTCAAAAATCTCAGAAGAGTCGACCTTCCCCACAGTACAGATGGACACTTCCTTGGCCATCGTCCGCTCAGCCTTCCAAATGCCACTATAACTAGGTTGCACATAGGACAGGTCGACACTCCCATTCATACAGGTCGACACCACCCTACTTTTAGGAAATTTATGATTCCTTTGTGCATCAATCCTATAAGCTTCAATCCCCTAGGTGGCAAAATAATAACTTTCGACCCAAAACCAACCAGTGGTCTCAATGGTTTAAGAAGCAGACTTCCTCAAACGTCCACAAAATCCAACAAAGAGCCTCTAAACAGAAAGTGAATGTCAAAGCTGAAAAGAAAAATCAAATCCCTACACTAAGCAAAGAAAACATGAATGCAAGGAACGTTTGGATTCCAAAAGAGATGGTATCATGTTTAGAAAATCTGAAGAGGTTGATGGGACCCAAATTTGCTGGGTTCCAAACCCCATTACTTAATTCCTTGTGCAGGAGTGTCTTACAGCCATGCATAACCGGTGGTACCTTGATAGCGACTGTTCAAGACACATGACTAGAGACAGAACTAAATTCTGTTTCTTGGAGAAAAAGGAAGGAGGACACGTCACATTTGGAGGGGACAACAAAGGAAGAATCATTGGAACATGTAATGTAGGTAAGAATCTCTCCAACTCCATTGGAAATGTGCTGCTAGTTGAAGGTTTGAAATACAACTTGCTCAGTATAAGTCAATTATGTGATAAAGGTCACAAAGTGTTGTTTGACTCTCATGAATGTAGAATCCTTGAACCAAAATCTGACAAGATAAAATTTTCTGATAAAAGAGTCAACAATGTTTACATGATTGACTTAGATGATCCTTCTCACATAAACCTCTGTCTTGTTGCACCAAAATCTGAGCTTGCATGGTTATGGCATCGTAGATTAGGACATGCTAGCTACAATGTCTTACATAAATTTTTAAAGCATTCAATGGTGAAAGGTTTGCCTGAACTATCTTTTAAACAAAGAAAATAAATTATGTGATGCATGTGCCCTAGGTAAACAAACAAGAAAATCCTTCAAGGCAAGATCTACAAATATGTCATCCAAACCACTCGAGCTGATTCATATGGACTTGTTTGGTCCAACCATAACTGCTAGTTTAAGTGGTAAAAAATATGGATATGTCTTGGTTGATGATATATCTAGGTTCACATGGGTTTTCTTTCTCACAAATAAAAATGGTGCTTTTGATGAGTTTCAGGCACTCTATATGAAGATAAAGCAAGACGGTGAGTTTAAAATCTCCAACCTTCAATCTGATCATGGTGGTCAATTTGAAAATACTGAATTCTATAATCTCTATAGGGTTGAAGGCATTTCACATCGGTTTTCATCACCAAGAACCCCTGAGCAAAATGGTGTAGTTGAAAGAAGGAATCGAACACTCATAGAGATGGCGAGGACAATGCTTGTCGAACGGTAACTCCCAAGGAAGTTTTAGGCTGAGGCGGTAAACACGGCTTGTTACATTATCAACCGATATATGGTAAGGCCACACACCAAAAAGACTCCTTATGAGTTGTTGAAAGGTAACACGCCCTCTCTCTCACATATGAAAGTGTTTGGGTCTAAATACTTCATCCACAATAACGACAAAAGAGAATTAGATAAATTCGAGCCCAAGAGCGATGAACGTATATTCCTTGGATATTCTGATAGATTTAGGGCTTATAGAATTTACAATATTAAGAGTCAAACTGTGGAAGAGTCACCCCATGTTTCCTTTGATTAATATCATGATGATTCTAAAAATAATAACTATTGTAGAAAAAATGATGAAGACGGGGAATTCCTAAGCATGAAGGAAAAGTATAATCATCCACAAGAAGAAACAAGAGAAGATGGTGACCTAGCTGAATCAAGCAATGCAAGGGATCAAGCTCCAGAAGAAGGTAATGATTCTACAGACATTAGAATTCTTAAGGATCATCCTTTAGAAAATGCCATTGGAAGCTTGAATGATCCACCCAGAACTAGGTCACATTTTAGAATTGTGGAAGAATTAGATCATCTTGCTCTTGTCTCCCAGATTGAACCCAAGAATATTGATGAAGCATGATAAAAACTAGATAAACTCAATGCAAGATGAATTAAACCAGTTTGGTAGAAACAAAGTTTGGCATCTTGTTCCTAAACTATCATCATAATCTGTCATAGGCACTAAATGGATTTTTAGGAACAAACTCAGTGAGGATGACAAGATAATAAGAAATTAGGCTAGATTGGTGGCTCAAGGGTATAATCAAGAGTTTGGGGTAGACTTCGAGAAATCTTATGCCCTAGTAGCCAGACTTGAGGCCATCAGAATTTTACTTGCCTTTGCATGCTCCCTTAGAATAAAGTTGTATCAAATGGATGTAAAAAGTACTTTCTTAAATGATTTGATCAAAGAAGAAGTCTATGTGGAGCAGCCCCCTGGCTTTGAGAACTCTAACCATGTAGATTTTGTATACAAGCTAGACATGGCACTTTATGGACTGAAGCAAGCACCAAGAGCTTGGTATGAGAGACTAAGCTCGTTCCTCATTGAGAAAGGGTACACACGAGGTAAGATAGACCAAACACTTTTTACCAAGAAGCAAGGTAAGAACATATTGATTGTTCAAATTTATGTTGATGATATTGTGTTTGGTTCTACTAAATCTGAAATGTGTGAGGAATTTGCTAACCTCATGACTAGCGAATTCGAGATGAGCCTAATGGGAGAACTCCATTTTTTTCTCGGTTTCCAGGTCAACCAATGAGAAGATGGGTGCTTCATAAGTCAAGCCAAATACATCAAGGAGTTACTGAAAAGATTCAACATGACAAGCTGTAAAATAATTGCAACTCTTATGAACACCACAACATCACTGGATTCGGATGAAAATGGTAAATTAGTGGATGCCAAAATCTATAGAGGTATGATCGGCTCCTTACTTTATTTGACTGCATCCTGACCAGATATCCAGTTTAGTGTTTGCCTCTGTGTTAGATTTCAAGTTAGTCCTAGAGAATCCCATTTGACTACGTCAAACGTATCCTTAGATATCTTGCCGGAACTCAAGATTTGGGATTGTGGTATCCGTCATCATGTGATTTATCTCTTATTTCTTATTCTGATGCGGACTACGCTGGATGCAAGCTGGATCGTAAGAGTACTAGTGGCTACTGCCAGTTTCTGGGCGGGTGTTTAGTTTCTTGGGCCTCCAAGAAACAATACTCGGTTGCCCTCTCAACTGCAGAAGCAGAATACGTTGTTGCGGGGAGCTGTGATACCCAAGTGTTGTGGATTAAACACCAACTCCAAGACTACTTAGTGGATCTTGGTTGTGTCCTGATTCTGTGTGATAACACCAGTGCTATCAACCTTATAAAAAATCTAGTCCAGCACTCTAGGACCAAGCATATTGAGATTAGGCATCACTTCATTAGAGATGAGGTCTTTAAGAAAAACTTTGAACTACATTTTGTTGATACACTAAATCAGATTGCTGACATCTTCACCAAGCCCTTGTGTAATGACAAGTTTATAACACTCAGAAGGGAGCTTGGTCTTTGCAGATCTCAGGCTAATAAAAATTGAAATTATGATCTTCTTCAATTTGGTTGTGTTTTTACTGATTGGTATCCATGCATTGTTTATATGTAAATATGTCATTCTGAATGTGGTGTAGCATTGCATGTGGTCACGATGCATAATAAAGTTGAATTCATGTTTACGATGCATTGCATATGGTGTAGCATCATTCTTGCATGGCCATGGTATATTAAATGCTAAAGTGTGAAAAGACAGGTTATGCTTGTCTAGAAGCACTCACCATGCATGAGGATTCACCTCTGCCAAGTACCATGCGTCACTGTCGCATACAGGCCATACAGTAAGGGGGAGTTGTTTCCTTAAAGTATTCATGCATTTGTTTCATCTTCATTATGTTACCCTTAATAAGTGTACAACCATGGGCCGGGTCATGCATTTCATTTCTGCCAACTCCATGATTGAGGTACAGGTCGACCTCTCCTTGGCCCTCAGGTCAACATCTGATCATTCCCCTTACTTGCAAACATAACTCCTTGAATGCATTCAATGCATATCCTTAGGGGGAGTCTTGTTGTTTCTCTTAATCTCTTGCAATCTGAACTTCAATGGCTTCCAGTCTGATACTGTGATCATGAAACAGACAGAACTATGGTGTAAGAGCTCTCTATTATATGAACTGATGATTGTCCATCCAAAAAAAATTGTTCAGATTTAATGATTTCCTTGAAGCTCTGATATATTTTTTGAAATCATCTATGTTCCATGGTGTTAATAGACTTTAACTAGAGCTTGCATGTTGTGCTTTGAATGACTATCCTGAAATCTAAAAATTCAAACTTCATGGCAACCTTGGTGATACACTAAAGTTTAGTATTATTTTTAAACACCTTGATGAGCTAGAATTCCTGACAGTAAATTTAACAGAGTAATGATATTGTTGCACGGAGAAATATGTCACGTCCTCAAAATAAGTGACGAATGATATGTCATGATGTGCCCCTGTTATCTCTGTCTTAATTAAATTAAACTCTAGACAGAGCAATGGCATAATTGCTGAGAAATATATCTCTTCATTAAAGAAATGAGGTCAGATATGTCATGAGGTGACAAAGCTATCTCTGTTCAATCTGAAGCATAACAGTTAGTCTTACCAAATACCTAGGAATACTGGCGTCTAAACAACATGTATTCTTACAGATAGGAGGCATGTACTAGACTCGATTGCTCGAAAAATATGAGTCATGTACATACAAATGCAAAAGATCATGCAAAACAATGCTGAAATCATTAAATTCTATGCTTTAGTCATGCTTGTTTAACCTCAATACTAGATTGTGCTATTCCCGACGAAGTTATTGAATATGGATGAATAAGACAAAGAAAGGTTAACCACTGTCATGATATGCACTTCTTGTTCATTTCTATTAAAACATAGATGTAGATGCTTTTCGAACTCTCTTGTTGATCTCGGATTTTATTAGCTTTGAACCATGTATATTGCTCAAGGCATGTTTCCGGTCTGCATATAATGGCTTGCTCTACACCCCTATTCAGCTCTGCTCTCTAACACATTTGTCACCGTCTCTACCTTATCCCTCCTTTTTGCTATTGTCAAAGGGGGAGAATACCTTTGTGAGTTGCCTTTGTGAGTTGTCAAAGGGGAGAATAACTTTGTGAGACGGGGGGGAGAGTCAACAGTCCCTCATCATGCATACACTCATGGAGAGCAGCATCCATAATCAGGAGGAACCTGAATAGCATTCTCATGCTATGATCATCCATGCATACATATCAACATTCTTACAAATCATCCCTGCATAGCATATCATCACTCTGTATCTTGAGCTGTATATGTTATAAAATTTGCCATCTTGGACATTACTGCCAAATAATGACGCATAGTGTTGCCATCATCAAAAAGGGGGAAAATGTTGTGCCCCTATGGTCATTTGACATTCATGATTTTGATTATTGCCAAACACTATAAGTCATTGATGTTTCCCACTCTCATATGATTGAAATACTTGATGCTTTTTCATGACAGATAAGCCAAGGAATAGAGTAAAGATGGCAAAAGTGAAAGCCCAATGATCGCGCCCAAGCAAAGATGAAAATCCCTTCAAGAAACAGGAGTCAACTCTTCAGGCTGGACAGCTATCAGAAGATCAGGCTGGCTTCAAGAAGAGTCGACACTCGGCACAAAAGAGTCAACAGTTCACATAGCCAATGTCGATGCACAATGAGGAACACACTTGGCTTCAACGTCCAAAGGTCTGAGCATTCGTTAAGGAAAGGTCAAAGACTCAGTAGACATCCTCAAGGTCTAAAGAGTTTGATGCCACAAACTTGAATGGACTGCAAACGGGTCAAAGGGGTTGAATGAAGCAAATCTGGGAAAAACCCAGATGTCGGTCGACCGCCGGTCATAGGCCGGTCGACCGGAATTTCCAGAACCGAAAAAGCTACAAAAAATCTCAGTAGCGGTCGACCGCCCAACAAGGACCGGTCGACCGGATTTCCCAACAACGAAAAGCTTCAAACCTATAAACATTCCGGTCGACTGACCACCTACCTCCGGTTGACCGGTAGCACCGATGCAGCTATTGTTGACTTCATTTTTCACCCCATGGGCAGCCCCTCTTCTTGGATTTGTTTAATCCTAAAGTTACCCAACCTCCCATGATTTGTGGATCTGGTCTGGGGGATGTCTATGGACCATTCAAGAGATATAAAACAAACACAAGGGGGTTAGAAACCGAAATGGATCAAGGGAGATCAAAGGAGGCTAGAGGAGGTTGTCCAAGGAAGAAGAGGGTACTATAGCTGTGAACAGTGCTTCGTGCAACAGTTCAACATCCATTTTCAAGGTGATTCAAGCTCATATCTGAAGCCAGCAACCTCCAAGGAAGTGTAGAAGCAAGCAACGTTCTCAAGGGAGATCAAAGCTGCATCCATAATCCTCTTCATCAACTCAAGGGGATCCAAGGAAGATCACTTCGCAAGGAAGAAAAAGCCATCGCTGCTGAACCAAGAGGAGAGCTTTGCGAAGAAGAAGAAGCCTCTGCTACTGATCTACATCGCATTTCAGACAAGATCTATTCACTTTTAGCCTTGATCATATCTCTATCTCTTGTCTGAACATTCTCATATTTGTTCCCTTTTCATTTTGTTCAAGCTACTGAAATTGAGAATCGTCCCTATCGCGGTTAGTAGGAAGGTAGTTGGAAGGTGCTCCAATCTACGGTGTTATCATCCCTACCGGTGGTTTGTAGGAAGGCAATCGGAAGTCTTTCGGTCTGCGGTTTAGTGCGCTGCACTAGTGAAGCCTCACCGGGTTTGGTGAGGGGTGGACGTAGGACTGGGGATTCAATCCGAACCACATTAAAATCTCTTGTGTTGTGATTTACTTGTGTGATTGGTTTGTGCTAGATGCATGCTTAGGTTCAATCACTATATTACTTATTTATCCTGCTAAGCCAATCGTTGTATCCTTTGTTAAGCTAGTTATATTCCGCTGCTATTCTCTTTATCTAGCTTTAAGGAGAGGTGTTCTACGAAAAGGGGGGCAGATCTATTCACCCCTCCCCTCTAGATCCGCCATCCACTACTCAACACCAACTTACCACTTTATCACATTCTATTAAATAGGGTAAAAGTTTTCTACAAAAGGTAATCACCCAATTCATTACCCTCTTGGGTGTCATTGATCGCGGGACTTCATCATATTCTTAGTTTGGGCTCGACACTCAAAACAACTCGTTTAGGAATTCAGTATAAACCCAAATAATTCGAAATGATTTTGTTAATCTCCGTAGGTTATTATTTTGGCTTAAGAAGTTTTGATGATGACCAAATGCCATGTGACCTATTGTTGGTTAAGATTCCAAATCCTCTAAATAATTGAGTATTGAATGTCTAATCGTTTAATGCAATTGTAAATAGTTTTTGGAATGTTTGAAATGGTTCAATGACTTGGTTGATGTAAGATCAAATGGCTGTGAATGATACAAGTACTGAATGCCAGTAAAATTGTTGGTTAAATACTCAAATAAGTCCATTTCATTTATATGCTCCTTCATAATTCTAAGTGGATGGTCATGAGCAAATCCATAGCACTTAAGCTTCATAACATTGGTGAGTTTGTCTTTGTTTCGTATCTCCACAAGATAAGATATGATTATTGGGTAAAGTGATATTCATGATGTTTGATGGAAAACTGACCAGCCTGTGTGCTTTTGCAGGTTTGAAAATATTCTTTTTGATTGCATTTAAACTATCAAAACCATGGTGAGGGCTTATGTTTTCAAGATTTTCAAAATGGGTTGCTCTCAGGAAAAATAAGTTGAAGAGTCGACTCTCCCCTCGACAGGCTAGAATTCAGTCGACCTTAGTATGATTTAGTTGACCTATATTTTAGTTCAATCAAGTGAGGAGTCGACTCCAAGAGTCGACTCCCTCTTCGCAACTTGCTATCTTCCAGTTTGCTTGTGTGCTGGATGAACAAGAGTCGATTCTTGGAGTCGACTCTTGTTTCCGCCCTACTTTGTCTAGGTGAGATAGAAGAGTCGACTCCCCACCTGCGCATTTCAAACACGGGATTTTGAACCCAACATGAAACCCAATAAACCTCGATCCATTAGCACAAAAATGATTGGGTTCGAGGTTCCAAATGCTCACACACATGTGAGGCCTTGCTTTGGGAATAAATAGGAGTGATTAGGGCGACCTTTCCGAGGAGAGAAAAAGTATTTTCTACTTTTTATCCTTTTTCTGTGCAGGGAAACGACTGCTGCGACCCTGCTCTCTCCTCAACAGTTTAAGTGCCAAAGGTGATCATCAGGGGCAGATTTCATCACTCACAGGATGATCTTGTTGGTTGCTATGTGGGTCAAGCATGGCAGTTCGTGAACTGGTTGCTTGACCTACGGATTCTCCAAGCTATTTTCTTCGAACCTGCGAGGAAAGCTCGAGTGCATTTTGAAGGAGTGAAAAAGGGAGATGTATCCTTTTAGAATACATCTACAACTTGATTTTGAAAGTCTATTTGGTTCTTTCTTGAATATCTTTTGTAACCATCACTCTCTTGAATATTTTCTTGTATGTGTAGTCCTGGACCATGACACGAGTGTGTGTGTAGGCTGCCTAGTTCGACTGCCGTGTGCGGTTGCTGTGATTCACAGCGTGTGTGGTTGGCTCACTTCTTAGTGGAGCAGAATCCTCACTCGATGAGGAGTGGGCGTTGGGGACAGTCTTGTGGACCCGAACCACCTAAAAAGCATGTGTTCCTTTGTGGTTTGCTTGGTCGCATCTGTTTCAAGTGGGCTCTATGGGAAGTTTGAGTGAACTTGTTTTGTGCTAAAAAATTTAGTAATATCCTCTCATCAGCGTTCTCGAGTGTGATCATCTTCGTGTGAGCAAGTGCTTGATTGATTAACTTCTTGGCCAAACAAATTCTGTGATTAACTTTTTAAGAGGTGTATATAAAATTTTTTGGGGGGCAATCAATTCATCCCTCCCCTCTTGATTGCCACTCGCCTGGGCATAATAGATTTTTTTATTGTTTTAAAAAATATTTCGTATACACATGTCTAACATTCTTGTATTTTGCATATTTAATTTAGGATCCTACTCTACGTTCACCGCTCCATGACGGAGGAGACGAGGAAGATCTTTCTTGATTTTTTGTAGCTATTGTAATAAAATTGCACTTTTTAAATATTGTATTAATTTGAACATTATTGTGTTTGTGTGCTTGATATCGCTAATTTTAAGTCGTCATTTTGTCGTTGGTGTGATATTTTATTGTTGAAACATATTTTTTGATATTTCTAGAAATAAAATATTAAAAAATAAAAATATTTAACGATGGATTTGCGTGAAAAATTTCGTAGCTAAGATATTTATGAATTCCTTGCGACGAAACATTCAGTGGTAAATTTGAGAGGGATTTTGCTCGTTAATCTTCAACGAATTAACATCGGCTACTATTTCGTCGCTAGAAACGATGTCACTCTCAGAGTGGGATTTGCGACATAATCTTCCATCGCAAATTGTGGCGGATTAGCGGTGGAGAATTTGCGGTCGCAAAAAAGAAATGATGCCAATGTTTCGGAGAGGGATTTGAGGCGGAATATTCCATCGCAACTCTGCGATGGATTAGCGTCATATTTTGATCCGTCGTTAGTAAATGATGGATGATAATTCAGCATCAGATTTGAGGCAAAAAAAAAAATATCCTAAATTTGCTACGTATCTGTGACGGACTAACTACTCATCAAAAAATATTCAGCATTTTTTAGCTACCGATGTAGTCGGTCGCAAATCCATATCTACTATGTTGTGAAACATTTTCCTAATGGATTAGCAACGAGTCTGTGACTGACAAATCTCACTTTTTTTCTTTTAGTGCTAAGGAGCATTGTAATTGCCTCCCATCTGGCGCCCGGCTCTCCTCCACGAGACTCCTTGTAGCAATGGCTTCATATCACGAGACTTGCTCGACTTGTAGCCAGATCTCGTCTGCTTATTATTTTCCTCTTCGAAATGGTTTTTAACTTGATTCCCTTGTATACATGAAAGTGTTACAGCACGAAACACTTGTCCTTCCTATCACGATAGTAACTTCAAATAATATCTCACTAGCCCACAGGCCCACATAGCTTGCTGTTGTCATTCTTCTTAGAGCAAGGCCAGGCTTGGTGCACACCCCGAGTGTGCAAGTGTCCTTGTAATTTTTTTTTCTGAAAATTTTTTAGTGGTCACTAATATACCTTGACTTGAAGTGTATATCACATCAGTATCTGATTATTTTAAAAAATTAAAAATAAAACGAGTCATTTTTTAAAGAATATATCTAATATTATTTATTTATTTTAATTTTTATTTATTTTTAAATAATTTAATAGTAACGTAACTTATACCCCAAATAAAGATACATCGCGAGTCACTCCAAAAAAAATTTCAAAAAATATATTGTAGTGCACTGCACACCCGGGGTGTGCAACAATAACCCCGGGTGTGCACTGAGCCTTACTCTTCTTCTTGATATTCGGTTAGGTATTACTTTGTTTGTCAATTTTCAATATTTTCTTTCAGTAGATGAAGTTACAATTGCGTCGGTTTTAGAAGTAAAATTTATAGTTCAAAACTTACTATCATTTATGTGTTGCTTTTGATGTTCTTTCCCAAAAGTGAGAACAGCCGTAAGATGATTAAGAGAGATTTTTCTCTCTTTTATATGCTTACGAGTCACATCAAAGTCTTCTCAACTTGGACGTCCTTTATCAATGACGAACAAAACTTGAAACTTATTAGACGACTAGACATTTCTTAATTAACAACATATTGCAACATAACTTAAAATTCATAACCATATTCAAAATTCATGACTCAGCTCGATCATGCAACTATAGATTTTCCCTCGACCGTCTTTCCCCATTGTTTTTACTTCTTCAAACCCCGGGCCATCAGAGTTGCATTTTTTGCTCAAAAGAATTACACACAGCATCTCTATAATGATACCTCATCTCTCTTTTAAATGACACGTGAAGCACTTGGCAATTGAAATGTAAATAAAAAATAGTAAGAGCATCGGAAAAACGATAGCTAGATCTGAAATATGTATGTAATACACCAGATTAATTGGTTAGCTGATTTTCTGGGTACGTAGGCCGCCCTGGATCGAAGTCCCCAAATTTGGCTTGGCTCCTACATCATGCTTGTAATGTCCTTCAATACTTCCTAGAAAGGAAAAAGAAAAATTAAGGTCCGATGATGCAGAACAAAAGCTGTACTATTGCAACATTTTCGAAAATTCAATACGAGACAGAGCAAAGAACGGCGACGACGCCGGCCAGAATGTCTCGATTCCACTCGTCTCGAGTCAACGAAGGTGAGTCGGGACTCAATTAATTCCGAGCTGCAACTTAATGGAGTAAAGCATTAAAAGTTATCGGAGATGGTCAGAAGCCACTTCGGCTTATTAGGAGTCGGTATTAACAATTCTGTTTTGCTGGTTAATAATGACTTTAAAGATTATTCCAAAAGAATAAGGTCAGCCCCAGATTGACCTCAAGTTTAAAACTCACATGAATTTTGATGATTTTGATGTCCCCCGCTAAGCAGAGATAACAAAGAATATACAGGAAAATATGAAAGGTTAATTTGAGGGGCACATATGCCAGATCATTTTAATTTTACGAGAAGAGTAGGCAATGATAAACCATGGTTCATTGACTAGTATATATGGAACTAGGGGAATATGATACGGAACGCAGTGGAGACGACGGCGGAGGGAGAAGGGGGAGGCCATGACAGAAGGCGACACATGAGGAGAGGGACGAGGGGGAGGCCATGACGGAGAGGGAGGAGGTCAAAAAAAAAAAAAAAAAAATTCCACGAGCCCAAAGTCGGATAGGCACGGAGCGGCAAAGTACCGTACCCTACCTACTCCACGGCCAAGAAATTGAGTCGCCCCGATCTTACGATACGGCAAGTATTGTTATGAACTTTTTTTATCTTAAGCTATCTAACATTAAGTTAAACGGATAAAAAACATAAGTGTCATGGCGTGGCGTGGAACATGGATTATTATGGAAGTATATATAATAATATAAAAAATTAGAATGCGTAGAATTGAATAAGAAAGAATCTCGGGACATTCATGTAATAATTTCATGACATAAACTACTGAGTTCTGACAAGGATAGATCGATTAAACGACCTGCTCTGGTACAGCAAGCAGTGGCAAACCCTCTCCCACAGAGTCCATCTGCCTTGAGGCGACGAACAGACAGCGCGCGACACATGTACACACACACACACACGCACACACACAAACACACACAGCTGCAAACACACCTATACACAAAAGAGACCACACGCAGGCAGAGGCAGGGAACCTCAAGTCCTGGCTCCGTCTTCCCCTCCGAACAGCTTGGGCGTCGACGACAGACACATCACATTCGCAAGGCAAGATCTAGCTCGTCAGAGTCCTCGCCCATGGAGTGTGCCGGAGCACCGAACCATCCCGCCGCCCCTAGACCATTGGTGCTCGCCTGCGGGTGCTGGAGGTCGGCCCTCTGCCAGTTGAGGGGGTCCATCAGCTCTCCGCCAGTCACGGCATCTCCGGTGACGCAGAAGTGGGTGGTGTGGAACTGGGCGTGGAGGCCATCGGAACCGAAGTCCATGAGAAAATTAGCCTGAGACGGTGGAGGGGTGGTGTGGGGGTGAGACCTGCTCGGGTGGGCGCCGATGGGGAACGTCGGGGGCCAGTACGCGGGGGTCCCGGGCAAGCTGGCTGGGGCTTCCGGGGGAGCGCTCGACCATGCCCTTCTCTCCTTCTTGTGCGCGTTCTGGTGGCCGCCGAGAGCCTGGGACTTCAAGAACTTCCTGTTGCAGAAGAGGCAGGAGAAGAGCCTGGCGCCCCTTTGGCGGGGCGACGAATCCAAGGAGAGCGACAGGTCCAGAGATACCGGCTGTGACGGCGGCTGCTGAGAAGAGGAGGAAGAAGATGTAGTCAGCGGTTCCATATGCAAATATTCTTCCTCTTGCTCTCCCTTTATCCCTCCGAAGTTGTACGGACCGGGAGGGAAGGATGGTTCACCAAACAAGCTGGAGATAGCGAAGTGGAGGCGTGCTGGGGGGGAGGAAGGATGATTTTATCTGCCCGCTATATCGGTGACAAGAGGGAGACTGGCACGCACACGCACACGCACACGTACACGTGCGTGCGTGCGTGTGCGCGCGCACACACACACGTCCCCACATACGTACACACACAGAGAGAGAGAGAGAGAGAGAGAGAGAGAGAGAGAGAGAGAGAGAGAGAGAATGTGTGGTCTGTAAGTCTGTTCCCACCTTCCGCCGCGCACACCCGGGACTAAAGGAAGGGGATGTGGAAAATTAAAACGGAATCCGGGACTGGTCAACAATTTGACGAAGGGTACTGCTGGGTGGATACGACGCCAAAAGGACGCCTTGTCTTTTGCGTGCGATTTGTTCATGGTTGTAGCGACGATTAGAATTCCGACGCTAGCACACATGAGAACCGTCCATGGTCGCGTGCATGTACCAGCACCACCTGATCTCGTTTGTGAAATGAGAGAGATGTTGAGAACAAAATAGAATTTTGCTTGCCGTGTATCTTACGGGCTGCAATAAAGGTGACGTGGAATATGACTTCATTCGATTACGCACTGTTCTCCCACATATGGTGTCTGTTGTCATGTATCATTACATGCATGTGTCTAGACGTACGTCTTTAATTAAATACGATTCAATGTTACATTTGTGTCGGTGAATACGAGATCTCCAGTTTATAAACAATCTGTCTACCTACCTTGTATAGAGCATCTTTGGATGCTCTCCCAAGCATGCGTATGCTCAAGAGAGCATATGACTCTGATCTAAAGAGCGAGTATTTGCGCTATGAAAACCTTGCACAGGATATGCGACGTGCTCTCCGGACCATATAGGAATATGTTGTGAAGGGCTCTCCAAAACATGTAGGAGTCTCCAAAGCATGTACATGAGCGTGCATATATTCTGGAAGCCATCTAGGGGAGCACATAGAGAGCACCCGAAGAATATTCTGAAAGATAGGACGTCATACATTTTAAAAAAAAAATTAAAGACCCTATGAGCACCGAAGCATGTGTTACTTCATAGACAACAAACCCTGTGTACGTGGAACCAAATGGGAAGCACTATATCTGTTAGAGTAGTCTCGCATCGAGGATGGGATAAAAATATAACGTGATAATAATTATGGTGTCCTCTCCACTTAACATCTTAAGATTTTGAGTTAGATAAGATTTTAAGTTGGATGACCTAATCTAATAAATGTTAATATGATATCAGAGTCTATGATTATAATTTGAGCCGCACATTCTATGTTTGTTATAGTGTACGTGACAGATGTGAGGAGGTGTGTTAGAATAATCTTGTATTATAAACGAGTTAAAATATAATGTGATTATAATTGTGGTACTCTCTCTACTCAATATCTTTAAGATTTAAAATTAGATGATCTAATCTATAAATTTTAATAATATTATTAGCACAGTAAATAGAACTCTTCTTATCCCAACCCAAATCTAGTTTAATGAAAAGTTTTTTTGGGGGGGTTAGATTTAAAAAAAAATGTGACGAGGAAACTCGAAATTTAACCTGGGACCTCCCCAGAGGGGGGAGGTGGTTAGAGTACCACGACAAGTGGTACGTAGGCGCAGTTTAATTAAGGTTTACTCGTACTCTTTATATCTTCGTCACCAATTGAGTCCCTCAATTAAACAACTTGAGGCAGAGTTCACTACAGTAAACTCATCCATGCATGTGATTGATTGAGATGTGAAGGGGATTAAGGTTCAACTTAGAGGAGTACAATGAGTGTTTCCTTTAACCATATATGCATACATAGAAAAGAATGTTTGATTCTTATTTTATTGTTTGATTCATTAGTTTTTTATTTAATTAAGAATGTTCACGAATAATGGAAAACATTTATGGGAAAAATTTTACTTGTTCGGTAAATTTCTTTGTGAAATGATCTTTTAAATTCAATAAATATGATGATATAAAAAATATTTCAATTGCGAAGTGAGTAAGAACAGCAATAGTTTTTTTTATTTTAGAGTGGAATATCTATTTAGAGATATCAAACAAAAGATTATCCACTCCTTAATTTTCAGTCTCACTGGATACTCTTGACTCTTAATTGTCCAATTGTCTAATAGCCATATATGATATTTGGTCATTGGAAAGGTTTGTCAGATAGGTCATACCGATCGTATCACTTTTGACCAAGTACGATCTAGTATGGTCAATACACTCTCATGACGTAACCATATCGCAACATCGGATCGATCGTACCGATTGTGTTGCTTTCAACCAGTTACGGTCCAATATGGTCGGTACACTCTTGTAACATAATCATACAGCAACTATGGACGGCAATTGACAATGATGATGGCAAGGGTGGACAACGACGATGACAGTTGCAAGTCGGTGGTGTGTCGCATGTCAAGCATAATCGTTATACGTTAGATATGATCTGGTACGATCGATCCATAGCGGCACGATAAACCTTAGCTATTAAAACATAAACTATAGCCGGCATGTCAAATGTAACAGTCAAAGATCGGTACGACCGATGTGTAGTATGCTATCGATACGATACTTATATCTTTTTAAATATTTACTATTTTATTTTATAATTAATATGTCTTAATATATTAATTAGTTAGAAGAGTTTCTTTGGGATTCGAATCCCAACCTTTGTGTTTAAGTAACAAATTTACTAACCAATCAAGTTACACATAATTTCTTATCATATTTTATTATAACATATATTTATTAAATAATTTTTTAATTTTGACATATAACGATACAATAAGATGTGATATCGTATCTATCATATTATAGGGACAAAATATCACTATGATGGGTAAAATTGAACCGGCAAACCTTGTTTTGGAGCAATTACTTCCACCAGTTCACGCCTCAGAAGGCGGGGGGGGGGGGGGGGGGGTCTATCAATCTACTTTGTCCTCCCGCTGTACATTGCAGGCAGGGGCGGACGCATGTAGCTGTCGTCCTCTGTGAGGGTGGGTTTGACAACCTAATAAAGATAGCGTAGGGTGATTTATTCCCGCTATTTCGTTTAACATCATTTGATTGCACGAATAGCTAGGTCATTCCGAGTCGGGTGATTGTTCAGGGGTTAAATTAAGTTGAATAATTTATTTTAAGTGGGGTGGTAAGATAAGGTTGAATCATTTGATTTATTTAATTTTATTTTATTTTTAATTTAAATAAGATAAAAAAAACTAATCATCAGAATTGATTAGATTTATTCCTGAAACAATTGCTGCTTATAAAAAAGAATACATAATCCTTAAACGTTGTCAATCGCGCCACTTAGATTCTTGATTCAATGTTTTATTAATTAGGGAATATTAATTAATCTGGTTTAATTCACATCTCATGTCATGCCCAGCCCAGATGAATTTTTACAAGAACCTGTTGGTGACCGAAGACCTCACGGAACGTAAGTAGCTGGAGAGGGTCGATGGGTCCCACCGGCATTATGACGAGGGCGACCGTCCGGGAAGCATTTGGCAAACTTTGAGGAGGAGAGGAACGGACATTATTTCTTTTTTCTGTTTCACCAGGAATGTTGGTGTGGCACCCCTGAACAAGCAAGTGGGGGTTGTAGAGACGCTCGGGTGGGTGTTCCCCAGCAAGTGTACTGTCTGCATGTCCATATATGGGGAGTGAGAAGGGCGAGAGAGAGACACCTGCATGCCAGCAGTACTGCATAAATACAGTGTGCATAACACTGGAGTGCAGCTCATGCTCAAAGGCTTCTGTGCAGCTTTATTAACCATACGCGATAATGTAAACAACCAATGAAATGGCAACAACAGAACGGGGAGTCCCATATGTTCCCATCCCCGGAGTGTTGTACGGGTTGTCGCATCCTCCCTTCTTCCTGTTGGAGCAGACAAAAGTGAAATGGGTACAAGATTGATAAAAAGTACCTTGCATTGGAAGATGAATATATATAAATACAACATAATTTTTTACCGAGGTGTAAGGAAGGTCGATACAATATATAGAGAGGTGTAAGAGAAAAGATGAACATTGAATGCTCTTACACGTTAGAAGTGAAAAAAGTGTATTGGACTTCTACGTAATCCTAACCTTGAAGACGGGAGAAAAGAAAAAGACTTCTGTGAGTTTACTTTAAAATAGGTAGGGGTGTCAATAGTTTAGATCCGGGTCGGATCTTTTAAGATCCGAACCCGCATCCGATAATCTAAGATCTGAACCCGGATTTGATCCGAAGTAACATGTTTATTTCGGATTCAAATCAGATCCGAATCCGGATTTAAGATTTCGGATCCGAATTTGACTTGAAATTCATATATACTTTTTATGGGCAATAACTTATTACGTTGGCCCAGACTAGACGACGGACAAGAAGGGGGGTTGAATTATCTCTCAGTCGAGATGGCGGATTTTAAAAACTATCTAAGCTAAACACAGCAGAAATAAAGTTAACATCGTTAATTAACTTAAACTTAAATTGAAGTGAGATTTAAGTTCACTCAATCTTTCCAATCTCACTCGAGTAATCTATGCACTGAATGATAGAGCCTAATCTAAACACGGATAGCAGAATAGCAAAGTGTAGTGGTGTAGTGAAATAAAAATCAATAAGATAACCTGTGAACGGAGATAGGAGAAATAGATAAACACACAGGCATGCCACAAGGAACACGGAGATTTTTAGGTGGTTCGGGATCACGACGGACTCCCTACGTCCACCCCTCACCGAAATCTGGTGAGGCTTCACTACATGCTACGAGACGTAGCAACACGGGGACGAGCCCCAACACCACACACGCTGCTTCCGCAGCAATATATACACACACGGCCTTGCCCCAAGCCGCTGCCACCGCAGCACACACACACGCAGTCGGGGAGCACACCCCGCGCACAAATCCCACACGGAGACGCAGCTCCGTCTACACTCAAACTCGGGGAACCTTGCCCCGCAATAAAACCAAACACTCGGAGACGCAGCTCCGCACACCACACGCAAATGTTCCGATGTTCAAA
Source organism: Amorphophallus konjac (assembly GCA_022559845.1). Lineage (NCBI taxonomy): Eukaryota > Viridiplantae > Streptophyta > Magnoliopsida > Alismatales > Araceae > Amorphophallus > Amorphophallus konjac. Next base: position 339,127,388 of record CM040126.1, on the reverse strand, counting down.
AACACAAGAAAGATATACAATATATGCTCACAATAAAGTGTAGATCAAGAAGAGCATCACAAATAAACTGGATAAGGATGTAGAATGTTTTCCCCTTGAATATCTAGTGAATCTGATGGGGACATCGAAGCACGACCGCTCATATTTTGTTTACATTTATGTTCTTTTATATTTGTATGTATACCCTTGTGTTATATGGGTACACAATTGTAAGTCTTAATGAGTTTTTGTGTAAAATGTCAGTAGGACCAGCAAGGGGGCCCTCACTCCTTCCTCATTGGTCCAAGTGACACCATTTGGGTCCATGTGGGGCTGGTCAACTATCCTATGTGGCATCTAGAAGGTTGGACCCTTCAAGGGGACAAATGGACCACAAAGTCCAAGTTGGAGGCCACCTTGGTCAAGGGGGCGCCCCCCCCCCCCATATATTGTGAATTAATGTGGTTCCAAACCACATGGGATAATTAGTTTTGACCTCCCTAGTTTGCCCTCCCTAACCCTAGATCTGAGGGTATATGTGGTCATTTTCCATTTATTATATAAGGCTTGTATTTCCTTTTTTCATGAATTAATGAGAAGAAAAAATTGTGTAAGCTTGGAGCTTGGTGCGCCCCTCCCCTCTCTCCCTCTGGTTCCTTCCTCCTTCAGTATTTCAGGATATAGACCCCTTCTATCTTAGCCCCTCTATCTCTGATTTCTATCTCTGCTGCCGTCGCCGCCGCCGTTCGTGCCGTCGCGAAGTCGCTTCCGAAGTGCTGTCCAGGTTCTATTTTGCTGGACAGAGAGTTACTCCGAGAATTTTAGCTAGCAACTTCTACATCTTCTGCAACTGAGATTTTCAAAGTACGTTCTAGAGGTTATCATTACATCCCAGAAAAATTGAAAACAATTTCAGCCCCCGTTTTATATTTTTCCATTTTCATGCTTTCCAATCCACCAGTTCTGTCTACAATCTGTCCAGTTTCATAGCAGCCCTGAGTTTCACCATTTTTCTCCCCTTATTGATTTTGTTTTGAACCTCCAATTTTACCGGAGGTTCTGTCCACCATCCCCATCCTCCACAAATTTTCATCGAATTTGAAAAGCCCTCTACCTATTTTTAGAAATTGTGTCTTTCCCCCAAATTCAGTTCTGTTTCTGCTGCCTAGATCCGACCATCCAATACTAGAAAATACTTTTTCCCAATTAAATGTCCACCAAATCTTTCATAAAATATATCCCCGTTTTCCTCTCTTCCTCCTCTACCACTTTCATGAAGCGCTCCACAGCTGAATCGGAGGTCTATAATGCGGTCAATACCAACTCTCAGGAGAAAGCACTTCTGCCCTGAGCTTTCTGATCCTATGAACCAGCAGCTTGAATATTCGATAAAGGCCATCAACAGGAAATTAAAAATTCTTTCTATGGCCATAGATCAAAGGATTTTGAGTTAGCTTTTCAACGGTACCTCTTGTACGTCGATCCGACGTCGGGAGTGACCACAGCAGCGGATTTCGTCGGGACGCGCGGGTCTGAAACAGTAGTTCAGATCCGTGGGCAGCAACTCCGACGAGTGAAGATCGGAGTCGCCCGACCTCTGACCGGCGAATCAGCGCGCCGCCTTCCCAGGGAGCGCCCCTCCCGACGTCCCCGCCACAGCGGTGCCGTTCCGAGCCCACACGGCCCCACTGACCAGCATGTGGGCCCCACGGTCGTGAGTACGTGTGCCGCCGAAGCAACACAAGAAGCGGCCCGTCAACCCGAAACCGCTACTCCCGGGCCCCACTGTGTCGCCCTTTATCTCCCTGCGTGGAGTGAGAAGTAATTTGTCTTGCTATAATTATTGTGTATTTATTGTTCTGGGAGTACGAGTTCGGCCGGGAAGTCTTCCCCATGCCCGGTAGCGTGGAGGTATCGTATTCGCTCCCATCTCGGCATTTGCTTTATTTCATATATATTTCTTTATGCCGTTGCTAGAGAGCATGCTAGGATCGTAGCTTGCTGTACTTTTTATATCACCGCTGCTGCGAGAGAGAGCGAGACCGTCCCGTGACCCGATCCGGGCACGAATTTGTGAGTTGACCACCCTAGCTCACTACCGGTTTCTCAACCGTGCACGTCCGTACGCTTCCCTCGTTAGGGGCAGTCGCGAGCTTGCTTAGAGTCCAAGAATCGCATATCCATTTGGAGTCGAGTCGCGTGTCCGTCCCGCATCAATTTGGTATCAGAGCGCCAGTTGAGTCTAGGGTAGTCTGGTGGAAACAAAATAAAAAAAAGAGTCGTTTAAGTCGAGTCTAAGTCTAAGTCGGTCTAAGTGTCACATTTACATACCATTAATCGGTATATCAAAAGGTGTTGTCCGAACGTTAGGCTACACCTATCGGGAAGGCCGCACACTTGCACGAGTGATCTTCGGATCGATTAACTCCGCCACGTACCGAGTCTTGGCTAGGGTCCTTAGTGTGCATGCATTCCAACCTTGCATAGCCGGTCTAGTGTCTTATCCACGGTTGGCATGGTCACCCTATGGCTCCCATAATGCCCATGGCTTCCCCATCGCCCAGGCGATATGACCGTTGGCCCACCCATGGGCTTGGCAACCATCCTCTCCACTTCCGTAGGCCCGAAGCCTTGGATTTTTATGGCTCCAATGACCTAGGCGTCTACCTCAAGTGAGAAGCCACCATGGACACCTACTTTCATTGTTATCCCATGTCCGAAGTCGGGCAGTTCTATCATGCCAAGGAGCGGCTTCTACACAAGGCCGCCGAAAAGTGGGACCACATTGAACGATTGCGAGAAGTTAGGAGGCAATGGCCCATCGAGTCATAGTGGGACATGAAGAGAGAGCTTAGGAAGGTCTACGCGCCCCACCCATCTACCTCCAACCACGGGGGTCATGCCACGAGCCAACCTCACTACATCACCCCCAAGCAAGTGGACCACACCTCCAACCAACCGCACCCATTCGCCCCCAACCCATCCTACACAAGCGTTTCAAATCAAGTGGGTCCTAGTCGGAGGCAAGGAGCCCCACACTTTGACGAGCCCCGACCCAAGCAGAGGCCGGTTGATTACGGGCACGTCCACCGCGATACCCCTACTCCAACCCACACCCTTGCCGAAATTATGCAAATGCTTTCGGATCGGGTGGATAGGAGGTGCGCTTTTATTGAATCGCTAGTCTCCCCTTGCCCACCTCCGCGACCGGAGGTAGCCATACTCGAGCCTAGGGAGGCCATAGCCCGTAGCCCCAACCCGGCCCTACCTATGGGGTCCCAAGGGCCTCTTTCCCTCCTCGAGGACATACCTTCACCACCTCATCCTGAGCCACCCGTGTTTCTAACGGGTACGCTATACATAGCCAAGCCACTTCTTAGTTGGCTCAAGGATGGCTTGGTTCCACCCCCTTACTCCTCCATGGACCCCACCTTACCCCTAGTGCCCGTCAACTCCTACCACACTACATTCCGCTCTAGTCACCATGTTGACACATTGGGTGACCTTATTTTGGGTTTAGAGCGGCAATGGCAGATGACGCACTCCTTGGCCCGAAGCTTCGACCAACCCACTAGTCTTAGCTTCACCCATCTGGCCTTAGGGTCCATTACCTCAGTATGCATTGTGGGTTGTGTCACTACGGAGATCCTCTTATTCCTCCCCATGTCGGCCGAGCTCGACTTCATATCCTTTTGTCCAAGGGAAGAATCATACTTCCTACCTATGATCACCGTCCCACCCGCCACAATGCATGAAGGTGACCATCCACACCTTCAAGACTTCTACATATGGGGCCGTGACTTGTGGGAACCCATCACAGGGGGTCATACCTTCTTTGATCCCTTTGACCCATTCCCTAGTGGATCCCTTGACCCACCATACATACTTCACTTCCTCGAGAGAGTCCACCACCACACCCCTTCCCCACGGACCGGACCATCTACACCCACCAAGCCCGTCCACGATACACCAACATCCGGCTCTTCTAGCCCTCGCAAGTTCCCCAAATCCAAAGGGCCGTCCATGCATGACTGGGTCATACTTGGACGTTTAGGTGTTCCCCATGCCACCCATCTCCGGTTGCATAACATGCATGCATGGCACAAGTTCGGGTGTCCTGGTCCACCGTCGCCTATGCGTAGGTCGGACTAACATTAGGTGTGTCTAGGGTCTTGTGTGTCTGTGCATACTTCGAGTCGAGTCGGTCGTTTGCACGCTCGCGATGTTAGTCCCTTTCGAGTTCGAGACTTGTCGGACTTTGGGATCAGTTCTACTTCATATCGGATCTAGTCACATAAGGGACAAGCGTTGATTCCTAGTGAGCCTTCGAGCCGCCTTCTTCCCATTGAGAGTGACCCCACCCCGGAGTGTTCCACCTCTAGCCTCTTCCCATAGCAGCATGCACATATCGAGTATATACGGAATGAGCAGGTGACGATCACTTGGAGTGGAGCGTACCCGCGCTACTTGGTACGGTGACGGATCCGCCGGAGCTACTCGAGCAGTCAACCCCTTTACTGGACGGGTCTAGTTCTTCCCACCCGGGGAGAATTGATGGGGACATCGAAGTAATACCGCTCATATTTTATTTACATTTATATCCTTTTATATTTATATGTATACCCTTATGTTATATGGGTACACAATTGTAAGTGTTAGTGGGTTTTTGTGCAAAATGTCAGTAGGACCAGCAAGGGGGCCCTCACTCCTTCCTCATTGGTCCAAGTGACACCATTTGGGTCCATGTGGGGCAGGTCAACTATCCTAGGTGGCATCTAGAAGGTTAGACCCTTCAAGGGGACAAATGGACCACAAAGTCCAAGTTGGAGGCCACCTTGGTCAAGGGGGCGCCCCCCCATATATTGTTAATTAATGTGGTTCCAAACCACATGGGAGAATTAGTTTTGACCTCCCTAGTTTGCCCTCCCTAACCCTAGATCTGAGGGTATATTTGGTCATTTTCCTTTTATTATATAAGGCTTGTATTTCCTTTTTTTTCAAGAATTAATGAGAAGAAAAAGTTGTGTAAGCTTGGAGCTTGGTGCGCCCCTCCCCTCTCTCCCTCTGGTTCCTTCCTCCTCCTTCAGTATTTCAAGATATAGACCCCTTCTATCTTAGCCCCTCTATCTCTGATTTCTATCTCTGCTGCCGCCGCCGCCGTTCGTGCTGCCATCGAGCCACCGCGAAGCCGCTTCCGAAGTGCTGTCCAGGTTCTATTTTGCTTTATAGAGGGTTACTCCGAGAATTTTAGCTCCCAACTCCTACATATTCTGAATCTGAGATTTTCAGGGTAAGTTCTAGAGGTTATCACCACGTCCCAGAAAAATTGAAACAAATTTCAGCCCCCGTTTTATATTTTTCCATTTTCGTGCTTTCCAATCCACCAGTTCTATCTACAGTCTGTCCAGTTTCACAGCAGCCTTGAGTTTCACCCTTTTACTCCCTTTCTTGATTTTTATTTGAACCCCCAATTTTACTGGAGGTTCTGTCCACCATCCCCATCCTCCAAACATTTTCGTCGAATTTGAAAAGCCCTCTACCTATTTTTAGAAATTGTGTCTTCCCCCCAAATTCAGTTCTGTTTCTGCTGCCTAGATCCGACCATCCAATACTAGAAAATACTTTTCCCCAATCAAATCTCCACCAAATCTTTCATAAAATATATCCCCGTTTTCCTCTCTTCCTCCTCTACCACTTTCATGAAGCGCTCCACAGTTGAATCAGAGGTCTATAATGCGGTCAATACCAACTCTCAGGAGAAAGCACTTCTGCCCTGAGCTTTCTGATCCTATGAACCAGCAGCTTGAATATTCGATAAAGGCCATCAACAGGAAATTAAAAATTCTTTCTATGGCCATAGATCAAAGGATTTTGAGTTAGCTTTTCAACGGTACCTTGTTGAGTTTTTACATATTTTGATGATGACAACACTATGAGCCTTTGTGAACAAAAAGTGTTTCTCTGTGATAAAATAAATCCTCGAGCCAATTCAATTATTTTCAGAGGCTGTCTGCGTGCCATTTGGAAACTAGCTTCATGTTTGTTCACAGGAAAATTGCTATGAGGTAGTACTTTGTGTGTCCGTATTGTTTCTTTCATACTTCGTGTTGATCTCCTGTAACTTCGAGTCGCTTCACCTTCTGTCTTCGTGATGTTTACTGAAGCAGCTCTAATTGTTCTGACGAACTTCGAGTCGTTTCCCTGTGAACCTCGTGTCGTTTCCTCAGTATTTTGTTGCTCATCTCGAGTCATCCTTTATGTTTGTTCTTGTGTTTTCGTGTCACTTACTGTTTGTTCCTCGAGTCGTTTCTGTTTTCTTTTTCTCTGATTTCACTGCTTCATCACGTGTCGTGATAGCCGTGTCTGTCTTCTATCTTCGTGTTGATTTTTACTTCGTGCATTCTTCTCTAAATTCAAGCTTTAAGTGTCTCCATGTCGTCCTTACTTCGAGTCGTTTCTTTGTTAGTTTTGTCTTCGTGTTGCCTTTCCTAGACGTCGTGTCTTTCTTACTTTTTTGAAACCACACTTCGTGTCGGTTTCTGTTTTTCGTCTTCGAGTAGTTGTCAGCCCGTGCCGTCCTCGTCTTCGAGTCGTTCGTACGTTCGAGCAACGTAGTACTCGAGTTGTTTTCGTGTGTATTCAAGTCATTTTTAGTAAAGTGTCGTTTCATCTCGTGCCGTTCTCTTTGCTGTTTGTTATGTCGTGTTGCTTTTGTATTCGTGTCTTCGTGTTATTCTTGTGTTTATGTCTGCGTGTTGTTTCTTTCTATCCTCGTCCAGGTTTCCTCTGACCGCGTGTCTTACTACCTTTTTAGTTCCGTGCTATTTCCTTTTTACCTCGTGCTGTTCTCTTTCTACTTCGTGTCGTTCTCTTTGTAGTGTCAGCTTTATTATTGTATATCTCGTGTTGTTCTCTCTCTACCTCGTGTCGTTCTCTTTGTAGTATCTGTTTTGTCACCCTTGGACTTCGTGTCATTCTCTTGGTAGTGTTTGTTTTGTCACCACTGTATCTCGTGTCGTTCTCAGTATAGTGCACCTCTTGTCGTTCCCACACACCTCGTGCAGTTTCAGCTTGAGTGTCAACCAACTCATTTCAGGTAGATATATATAGCGAACCCTGAGTATTAATAGTTTTATCTCCTTGCAGGTCCGAGGAAGAATATTCCCCAATTACTGGGCTGCACGTGATCCAATACTAGAGGAACAAATTCGAAAAGGGCACGTGACAGGAAGGTTCTGGATCAAGCGTGGGAGGCACACGCACTTTGTACCCTATCATCCTGCTGGCTGCTGTTATAAAAAGAAGAAAGGCTGATTGAGCAGATAGCAAGCGTATGAGCCAGAAAGAATAGAGGAGCAGAGATCGAGAGAGTAAAAGAGCAGAAGAAGAGGAGAAGAGAAAGAGAGAAAGTTAGAGAGCTCGTGAGGGTTAAGAGAAAAAGAAAGTGAGAGAGAAGAGAAGAGGAAGAGAAGCTTACCTGAAGATCTGTCTACTGGACCGTGGATCAAATCCAGGCCAGTCAGCTCCTTGTGAGCCACATCTGTGTTATCTTTCCTTACAGCTTTCTGATCGCTGTGTATTTTTCTTTTCTTATTTTTTCCTTTTTCATTTGGTTAGCTCTGTACTTCCGATCCTCTAGACTGAGGTCGGGTCCCTCCTGGTCTGGAGGAAGAGAGGTCTTCGACCTCTAGTCTGCAAGTGGCTGGAAGTCACTTGTGTGTTCCCTCCGGTTTGGAGGAAGGGAGATCTGATCTCCAGTTCTGGACTTATGGGTTGCAAGTCCAGGGGTCCCTCCTGGTCTGGAGGAAGAGAGGCTCTGCCTCTGGTGGGTTGCTGGTAGCAGAGTGCTACTGGCTGGTTCACGGGTAGTGGGGCTACTACCAGTGGGGTTCCCTCTTGGTATAGAGGAAGAGAGACGCTAGTCTCTGGTTTTCTAGTGACCGAGGGTTGCTAGAGGTTCCCTCCAGGTAGGAGGAAGAGGGGAGTTTGTTCCCCGGGGTAAGCTGTGTATCAGCTTCTGTTGGCAAGCTGTGTTGCCCAGCTGTTAGTGTAGCCACACTTGGTTTGAGTGTGGGGTGGATGTAGGTCTGGAGGACCGAACCACCTAAAAATCTCTTGAGCAGTGGTTTGCATTGTGAGTGTGCTTCTGCTAGATGCTTGAATAGGCGCGTCTCTTGTGTTTGCTCATTGGTTTAATTGAATTTGGTTTTATTCTGAGATTGCGTCCAGCACTTGAGTTTTTATTTGGGCATTAATTGTAAAAGGATACATTCACCCCCTTCTGTATCCGGGCATTGCACCCTAACAATTGGTATCAGAGCGGGTGTCTGCCTAGAAGGTCCAGCGACTTGCAGATCCGATCTTGTAGTCTTCGGTGCTTATCTGTTTTCTTTTGGTGCATCAATACTCTTGTTGCCTCGAATCTACTTGCTATTTGTTCCCATGGCTAATCCACCGATTTTTAGTGGTACACACTTCAGTGCATGGCTTGCTAATCTAAAGAGTTATGCTAAATCTATTAATCCAGACCTGTGGAAAGTAATTTCACACGGTCCCCATGAATTACCAAAGAAAAAGTCCAAATGGACTGACAGGCAACCTCCTTGCATGAAGAGAATCAGAAAGCTGTTAATCTGATGAAAGCAGCTACTGACAGAGCCTTATGGTCTTGTCTTCATGATTGCAGTTCTGCTAAAGATATTCTGAACATGCTGAAGCGAACTCAGAAGACAAATAAGGACAGCTGCATGATGGCTGATAGAAATAATCAAGGCAGCATTCAAGATGAAGATGATGAGGTAAATCCTTTTGAAAATTATACTGTAGATGATTGGGAAAATGCATATGCTAGAATCACATGAGAGATTAAGAAGTCAGTATAAAAAGTTGAAAAAGAATACTGGGTTAGAAAGGTCTAGATCCCCATGTGAAAATTGCTCTAGTATTAAGCAACTTCATGGTACCTGTCTATCTGATATTCGTAGGTATAAAAATCAGAACGAAAACTTGATGAAGGAATGTGAATGTGTAAAATCTGATCTAAATAAGCTGAAATCTGAAGATAACTCTCTTAGAAAGTTCTCCAAAGAAAATGAAGAAAGTTTAGAGAAACTGAAAAAAGAGAATATTCTAATGATTGAGAAAATTGAAGCCATAAAATTTGTGAATGTGGAATTACAGAAAGATATTGAGGAGAAGGAAAAAGATTTGAAGAAATTTATGGCTGGAAGAAAACTTGAAACTAACTCAGGAGATCAGATTTTAATAAAAGAGTTAATTCAGAATGACAAGCTTAAGGAAGAAAATGAGAAGTTAAAAATGCTGAACTTCACTATGTCTGAGAGGCTTCTAGCTTTAGAAAAAAGAAAATCTGTTTACTTTGAAGAATCTGAAAAAAATGAAAAATCTGGAACAAGAAGTTGAGGATTGTAAAATTGCAAACAAAGTGCTAAGCGAATGTGTAAATTGCAATGAACAAGAAATTGCCAGTTATGAAATACACATCGTTTCTCTGCAAAATGAAATTGACGATTTGAATAAATCCCTGTCAAAATTTGTGAAAGGACAAGAAAATCTGGACAGGTTGTTAGGTGTTAAGGTCAATACTCAAAAGGAAGAGTTAGGCTGCAACGATATAAATAAAAAGGCTTTCAAAAATAAGCTAATGACATCTTTTATCAAAGCATCAGATGTAGCCACCACCTCAGAAAATGAACAACCAAATGTTCAGAAGAATCAGAAACAAACAAAAGTTATTGATAAGGTCAGTCATGTGAAGAAAGGATTGGATCACACTGAAAATGTGCATGCTGTAAAACACACTGATATACCGAGACATGCACATAAGAGGGAAATCATGAAATGTCATTACAGTCACAAGATAGGCCATTTGATGCATGAGTGTGAATTAAAAGAACTGGATGATTTAAATGCAGAAATGATGAATTCTGGGAAATATCATGATAGAAATCCTGCTGCTCATTCAAAGAAAAGTGAATACTCGCATTGTGGTAGATTAAGCCACACCTTTGTTCAAGGTTGGTTTGCTAATGGAAAGAAAAAACCACTCTCACATCATGCTAAATCTTATGCCAACCAACATGCTCTTAATATCAGCAAAACTACTTCTCTGAACCAGCATGTCAAATGTTTTAATTGTAACAAGCTTGGGCACAAGGCCACTGAATGTTGGGCAAGCTCTTTTAGAAGAGAGTCTCTGTTCTGCTCCCATTGTGGGAAGCATGGCCATGCAGTCAAGGACTGCTGGCATGTCCAGGGTAGGAATAGAAATTTCAAAGAATTTGGTAGGAACAAACATGTTCCTAAAAGAATTCCTGTTTGCTCAAATTACAGAAAACCAGGCCACCACGTTGCTGCGTGCTGGGTGGCTGGTCATGAAAAGAAAAAATTTCATAATTATAACAAAAACCCTCATGCTCACTCTTGTAATGCTCAAGTTCATGCTAGTGTACATAAGAGGAACATGAAACCTGCTAGTTCATGCCACTATTGTGGGCTATCTGGGCATTCAATGCATAACTGTTTTGTCATGAACTCTGACGACTATTTGGCACAGAAAAGGTTGCAGGCAGTCCCAAAAGGGGCCAATTACTATGCAAGACCCAAGACCACTTGGGTACCTACTAGTGGAAAATAGGAAGGTGCCTGGCAGGTGTGCCTTGGATGGAATAAAGGGGTAATAAACCAGGGTACATAAAACGACCCCATGCCTGAACGCTTCAGGTAAATCTACTGCTGCCTTCCTAATCTGAATTCAATTCTTAATCCATCAGACTGATGATTGTTGTTGAACATATAAACTGCCTGTTTTAGACTAGACATGATTATCATGATTAGAACAATCTCACTTGTCTGGCATGCCCTTTGATCATCATGTTTGACCATTATGGTATATCAAATAGTAAGCTATCATAAGGGCAGGGAAAATCTATCTGGAGATGCTTACTATGTGTGAGGTGGTCCTTCAGACCAAGTGCTCCGCCTAGTACCATAGGTCATTCTACTGAACAGGGCAGCCTAAATGTGCATGAATCACAAATTCATTTGTTTAGTGTTCATGGCAAACACTGCATGCTCTCAGAAAAAGCTTCATGCTCATAGTCAGGGGGAGGCATGCTATTTTTGTGTCAATTTACTGACTCGTGCTCATTGCATTACATTCCACTTATTTGAAAAAAAATAAATAATTAATATTTCCAAGAGTTGTGTGTGAGATGCCCTTGCATGGACTGAAAAAGGAGCTTGTCAGGTCATCTGGTATCAAAAGAACTATTGTCTGCCAATGTGGTTAATTGGTGCTGAGTTCAGTCATCTCATGAGGTTGCAGCTTATTGCTCAAGAGCACTCTCTGGTTTCTAGATTGAATCTCCTTAGGAAGATTTTATATGTGAGCTCCTTGGTCTTTACTCTCTAGAGTTATCTCTCACCTGTTGCTTTGCTGTATGGAGTGCTTCTCATCTCATCTCATCTCTCTCCATTTTGTTTGTCACCTTCTTATCCTTGTCTTATCTCCTTTAGTTCAGGAATTCTCTTGAAGGAAAATTCCTCTTATAGCTTTGTCTCTCTTATCAGATTTGATCAGAATACCTGAAACCACCCAAAATCTATTGTAACAAGTTACACCTGTTAATAAAGAACTTGAATGTATGGGGGTTATATTTTATCCTTTAATCCTTCCAAGGTATTCCTCAATTGTTGGTCAACACATTGTAAAAATTTCTGTTAAATGGAAAAACCTTGCTAAGGATTTCGTTTTAACTGAAACTTATGTGAAGAGGGCTATGAGATAAAAATTGTGTTAAGTAAGGGTTCTGTCTTGTGTCTAAGATCTTGAGAGGTGTTACCAGGAAATACGCCATACTCTGTGACAGAGCAATGGCAATGGTGGAGAAACAGATATTCTAGATGAAAGAAGTCTAGAGTTTCTGTCATGATACTGTTAGCTATCTCTGTATATTATAGAAAAAAAAAAGAAGGGGAAAGAAAAATAAAAAAAAATAATATATTCATTGGTTTTCATTGGCATTGAGGTAGCCTGTCCTGAGTAACCAGGGAGTCTGGTGTCTGATAAACATGTCTCCTTGTGTAAAAAGGGACAGTTCTACCTAAGTGCTCAACAAATTGGTTGATTCTGTGTGCCCTCTCTCGTACCTTAAATGAAGTAATGAACCGTGCTTAACTATCTATTTGGTATTTCTTTGCCTGAAAAACATAAGGAGTATTTTAATCGTAACCTTCCCTAGGCTAAGTACCTTTAACAGCTAGTTTTGTGATGATGTTGATCTAACGTCTTGAGGTAACTGACCAAGGTATTCGGAAGAATATAATATATTCATACATTGAAGAGCATACTTTAACGGACAATGGCTGTGTTACATATTGAATAAGGGCAGTTTGGGTATTTCCTGAAAAAGTTCGATAAGAGTATAAAGTGACTCACCCAAAACCCTTCTTGTCCCTCAGGTTTCATCTAAAAACCCTCGTGTGCCCTTGCCGCTTCGTGTTCCTCCTCGTTCCGCTTCGTCTCGTGTGCTCCTTCAAACCCTTCTCTCCCGCTCATCTCCACCACAGTCTTCTCTCCTCCGTTCTTGGGTCTAGCTTCATTTCTAGCAGCAAACAGCAAGAAAGAGTTGACACTCTGAGAGTTACGACAAATGGATCAGCTAGAATCCGTCGCTCCTGTGGAAAGGAAGAGGAAGGGAAAAGAAATAGATGAGGAGCCTTCGTCCAAGCAGCAAAGATATCTTAAACCAGGAACATCTGCGGAAATGTCTTCAGCACAAGGTACTAGGCCCTCTCAGTCTTCCGTGTTTTTAGAGAGTGGGAAAATCATTCCTCCGAGGATAGTAGATTTCAGTGATGAATCCATGCTTTTGAAGTTTCCAGAACTTTTGGAGATTCTTGAGTTTCAGGAATGGAGGAAATTTCTAGAAAACCACCGTGTCTATTACCCTAGCCTGGTAATGGAATTTTACAATAATTTGTCTTTGAGTCGAGATAAGTCTGCTTTGATCTCGTCTGTTAAAGGGGTTGAGATGACAATAACATGTGACTCTCTCCACAAGGCTCTTAGTATTCCAGAAAAAGGGGAAGTAGAGAGAGGATATAGATATAGTCTGCATGAAGCCTTTTCGGTCATTACTGGTAAACCCAGTAACATTCATGACAAGGGGCAGTTGAAGCTGAAAGCTTACCAAACCTCGTCATTTCCCCCTCTTCACAAGCTTCTTCAGAACATCATTGCTTCAATAGTCACCCCACAGACTGGAGCTAGAGGAAGAATCACAGACACACAGAGGTTCCTATTGTTCTGTCTGATTCAGAATGTAAAGATCTGTTTGCCTGAAGTTATTTTTAATGTCATGAAGGGGTGTATTGGATCCAAAAGACATCTGCCCTACGCCGCCCATTTGACAGACATCTTCAAGTATTCAAAGATTCCCTTGGATGGAGAGGCCATGTCAGAAGTTAGGGCTCGAAACATTTTTAACATGAACTTTGTTTCAGTATTTTTGGGGTTGGAGGGCTCTTCTCTCTTGGGACAGGTTAAGGCCCAGAAAGTTAAGGAATCACAAGCTTAGGGGGAGCTTCTGGAACACCCTCAAGATTCCGCCCAAACAGTTTTGGCATCAGCTTCTGAGGTTGCTCTACAGGAAACACCATCTGAATAACCACAGTCTACTTTGTCTGCTGCACCCACTGAAGTATCCTTTTCTTTTCAGAGACTTGTTGAGATTGCATCTGAAGAAGTCAGGATGTCTGAAAACAGCATTCAGACTGATCTAGATACAAACATTGATGGTCTATTTGATTCTTTTGGAAAGACATCAGAAGAAGTGAGGGTGCCCGTGGAACAGCCTGATCCAGAGCAAGAATGTAATGATCAAGAACTTGCTGATTTTGTTAATGTCATTCTAAGAGAAGCTATGGAGAAAAGCTTGGAAGAGGCTGACAACGTGGTTACATCTGAAATTCTAGAACAAGCACCTGTTGAATGTCCTGCAGATCATGATCTCAGGGAAGAGATAGTGGATGGGTGTCAAGAAAAAGTTCATGTCATAGACCTAGAAACAGAATCATCTAGTGAAGAAGAGGCACCTGAAAATGTAGTTCCTGACAAAGACATCTAAGCTGAAGATGAAGATCAGGCTCCAGCAGTAGACAACCAAACGCCAGTGCAAGAAGAAACAGATGAGAGAATTGCACCTGGCTGTGAATCTTTTGGTACACCTCTAGGTCAACCTCGACTTCTATCTGCTAGGGCTCCAAATATTGAAGAACTTCTTATAAATTTGACTCAGCAAATGCATAGACAAGATAAGAAAATGGATGATCTGCTCAAGTATGTCACTCTCAACATCAATCAAGTTCATTCCAGGCTAATGAAGCTTGAAATTTCTCTGCTAACTGAATGGAAAAGGTTTCTGTTAAACAAGAAAGCTTCAGATGATGCCAACAGGTCCTTGATGTCAGGCTTGCAGGAGGCATGCTCAAAGATCGCAATAGCACTTCGTGAATTACAAGATGCTCAATCTTCCTCCTTTAAGTCATCTGCCAGCATTATAAATCACTATTTTGAGATCAGGACATCTTTAGAAGTTTTGAAGGGGTCATTCAGTGCCCTAGGTCCAGATGTCCAGAAGATCTATGATAAATTGATCGCTTTCTTAACAGAAATGACAATTCTGACTGACAGATATGAAACTGTTAATATTTGCCAAGACGACATCATTTCTGAAGTGGCAAATGTCAGAAGCGCTGTGGTTTATTGGCTAGCTGAATTGTCCAATGACCTGAAGGAATTTCAATCTATCTTGGGTTCAGCCCCTGGTCAGGCTTCCTCTAGCAGAACTCCACCTCAAGAATATACCTCTGTTGCTCCTAGGGGGAGACCACCACCAGGCAGGCCGCGTGGCCCTTCCAGCAGACAAGCCAGATTTTTTAATCCTTAAAAAGACAGTGATCTGTATCTTGGTGCCCATTTTGAGGCTCTCTCTCTCTCACACTCTTGGACGTGTTAATTATATCGCATTGTTTTCTCCTTTTGCTTCCTCTTGTTTGATGATGTCAAAGGGGGAGAACTTAAGTCTTTGCTTGCTATAGAGAATGATGTTTGATGTTATGTTATTTAGCTTTGAAATGTTGACTGATGGTGCTGATGTTATGTTATTTAGCTTTGAACAGGGTGAAAATTTTTCCTACAAAGACTCAAGACTCATAGTGTTGCCATCCATCAAAAAGGGGGAGACTGTTGAGTTTTTACATATTTTGATGATGACAACACTATGAGCCTTTGTGAACAAAAAGTGTTTCTCTGTGATAAAATAAATCCTCGAGCCAATTCAGTTATTTTCAGAGGTTGTCTGCGTGCCATTTGGAAACTAGCTTCGTGTTTGTTCACAGGAAAACTGCTATGAGGTAGTACTTTGTGTGTCCGTATTGTTTCTTTCATACTTCGTGTTGATCTCCTGTAACTTCGAGTCGCTTCACCTTCTGTCTTCGTGATGTTTACTGAAGCAGCTCTAATTGTTCTGACGAACTTCAAGTCGTTTCCCTGTGAACCTCGTGTCGTTTCCTCAGTATTTAGTTGCTCATCTCGAGTCATCCTTTATGTTTGTTCATGTGTTTTCGTGTCACTTACTGTTTGTTCCTCGAGTCATTTCTGTTTTCTTTTTCTCTGATTTCACTGCTTCATCACGTGTCGTGATAGCCGTGTCTGTCTTCTGTCTTCGTGTTGATTTTTACTTCGTGCATTCTTCTCTAAATTCAAGCTTTAAGTGTCTCCATGTCATCCTTACTTCGAGTCGTTTCTTTGTTAGTTCTGTCTTCGTGTTACCTTTCCTAGACCTCGTGTCTTTCTTACTTTTTTGAAACCACACTTCGTGTCGGTTTTTATTTTTCGTCTTCGAGTAGTTGTCAGCCCGTGCCGTCCTCGTCTTCGAGTCATTCGTACGTTCGAGCAACTTAGTACTCGAGTTGTTTTCGTGTGTATTCAAGTCGTTTTTAGTAAAGTGTCGTTTCACCTCGTGCCGTTCTCTTTGCTGTTTGTTATGTCGTGTTGCTTTTGTATTCGTGTCTTCGTGTTATTCTTATGTTTATGTCTGCGTGTTGTTTCTTTCTATCCTCGTCCAGGTTTCCTCTGACCGCGTGTCTTACTACCTTTTTAGTTCCGGGCTATTTCCTTTTTACCTCATGCTGTTCTCTTTCTACTTCGTGTCGTTCTCTTTGTAGTGTCAGCTTTATTATTGTATATCTCATGTTGTTCTCTCTCTACCTCGTGTCGTTCTCTTTGTAGTATCTTTTTTGTCACCCTTGGACTTCGTGTCGTTCTCTTGGTAGTGTTTGTTTTGTCACCACTGTATCTCGTGTCGTTCTAAGTATAGTGCACCTCTTGTCGTTCCCACATACCTCGTGCAGTTTCAGCTTGAGTGTCAACCAACTCATTTCAGGTAGATATATATAGCGAACCCTGAGTATTAATAGTTTTTATCTCCTTGCAGGTCCGAGGAAGAATATTCCCCAATAACTGGGCTGCACGTGATCCAATACTAGGGGAACAAATTCGAAAAGGGCACATGGCAGGAAGGTTCTGGATCAAGCGTGGGAGGCGCACGCACTTTGTACCCTATCATCCTGCTGGTTGCTGTTATAAAAAGAAGAAAGGCTGATTGAGCAGATAGCAAGCATATGAGCCAGAAAGAATAGAGGAGCAGAGATCGAGAGAGTAAAAGAGCAGAAGAAGAGGAGAAGAGAAAGAGAGAAAGTTAGAGAGCTCGTGAGGGTTAAGAGAAAAAGAAAGTGAGAGAGAAGAGAAGAGGAAGAGAAGCTTACCTGAAGATCTGTCTACTGGACCGTGGATCAAATCCAGGCCAGTCAGCTCCTTGTGAGTCACATCTGTGTTATCTTTCCTTACAGCTTTCTGATCGCTGTGTATTTTTCTTTTCTTATTTTTTCCTTTTTCATTTGGTTAGCTCTGTACTTCCGATCCTCTGGACTGAGGTCGGGTCCCTCCTGGTCTGGAGGAAGAGAGGTCTTCAACCTCTAGTCTGCAAGTGGCTGGAAGTCACTTGTGTGTTCCCTCCGGTTTGGAGGAAGGGAGATCTGATCTCTAGTTCTGGGCTTGTGGGTTGCAAGTCCAGGGGTCCCTCCTGGTCTGGAGGAAGAGAGGCTCTGCCTCTGGTGGGTTGCTGGTAGCAGAGTGCTACTGGCTGGTTCACGGGTAGTGGGGCTGCTACCAGTGGGGTTCCCTCTTGGTATAGAGGAAGAGAGACGCTAGTCTCTGGTTTTCTAGTGACCGAGGGTTGCTAGAGGTTCCCTCCAGGTAGGAGGAAGAGGGGAGTTTGTTCCCCGGGGTAAGCTGTGTATCAGCTTCTGTTGGCAAGCTGTGTTGCCCAGCTGTTAGTGTAGCCACACTTGGTTTGAGTGTGGGGTGGATGTAGGTCTGGAGGACCGAACCACCTAAAAATCTCTTGAGCAGTGGTTTGCATTGTGAGTGTGCTTCCGCTAGATGCTTGAATAGGCGCGTCTCTTGTGTTTGCTCATTGGTTTAATTGAATTTGGTTTTATTCTGAGATTGCGTCCAGCACTTGAGTTTTTATTTGGGCATTAATTGTAAAAGGATACATTCACCCCCCTCTGTATCCGGGCATTGCACCCTAACATACCTCTTGTGCGTCGATCCGACGTTGGGAGTGACCGCAGCAGCGGATTTCGTCGGGACGCGCGGGTCTGAAACAGTAGTTCAGATCCGTGGGCAGCAACTCCGAAGAGTGAAGATCGGAGCCGCCCGGCCTCTAACCGGCGAATCAGCGCGCCGCCTTCCCAGGGATCGCCCCTCCGGACGTCCCCGCCACAACGATGCCGCTCCAGGCCCACACGGCCCCATTGACCAGCACGTGGGCCCCACGGTCGTGAGTACGTGTGCCGCCAAAGCAACACAAGAAGCGGCCCGTCAACCCGAAACTGCTACTCCTGGGCCCCACTGTGTCGCCCTTTACCTCCATGCGTGGAGTGGGCAGTAATTTGTCTTGCTGTAATTATTGTGTATTTACTGTTCCGGGAGTACGAGTTCGGCTGGGAAGTCTTCCCCATGCCCGGTAGCGTGGAGGTATCATATTCGCTCCCATCTCGGCATTTGCTTTATTTCGTATATATTTCTTTATGCCGCTGCTAGAGAGCATGCTAGGATCGTAGCTCACTATACTTTTTATATCACCGCTGCTACGAGAGAGAGCGATACCGTCCCGTGACCTGATCCGGGCACGAATTTGTGAGTTGACCACCCTAGCTCACTACCGGTTTCTCAACCGTGCACGTCCGTACGCTTCCCTCGTTAGGGGCGATTGCGAGCTTGCTTAGAGTCCAAAGATCGCATATCCATTTGGAGTCGAGTCGCGTGTTCATCCCGCATCAGAATCCCTTTGAACTAAAGGTAGGGTGCGCTGGAGAGTTTATCCTCGGAGTGGAAGCCGACTGGTTTTGCAAGAAATGCCCAAGCTGGAAGATTCGCGCAGTCAACACGAGCAGGAATTAGATTGAAGGAACGGCTCGTTGATGGGATCCTCCAGCAGATGTCATTCCACCTCCTTCGAAGTGTGGCGCCCTCACCTCTCCTGCAACAGATAAAAAACACAATAAGCCCCCAAGGGATTTTGTCCTTTCAATGGAAATCGTTGCCACTATATACCCTATGAAAAGGAAGCATAAAAGACATTAAAGCCCATCAGTAAACTCTTCAAAACAATACCCAAACCTTAGGAGAAACCCTAAGGGTAAGGGTGTAAAAGCCCAAGGCAAATGGCCCAAGAAATGGGCAGTTCGAAACCAAAACTGGAAACCCGATCCGGACGCGACTGGACAAGTGTCGACTCTTGGAGTCGACACTTTGTCCAGCGAGTTCTGCCAATAAAAAAAAACCTGAACTCTGGTTGAAAGAGTTGACTCTCAGAGGCGACTCTTTTCAGCCTGGGTTCTATTACGTGAAAAATAGCCCAACCAGCCATAAGAGTTGACTCTTTGAGTCGACTCTTTTTGGCACATGTTCTATCTGCGGCAAAAAGATGGCCCAGCCATGCAGGTGTCGACTCTCAGAATCGACACTTGCAGCCTGCTGCCCCAAACAGCAGGCTGGGCTACAAGTGTCGACTCTGGGAGTCGACTCTTGTAGCTCCAGAATAGAGAAATCCAAAATGTAGTAATATTAAGCCCAAAAACCATATAAATGCATCAAGGCCAAGTTAACCCCATTTGAGAAAATGATTTTTCCAATAGAAAAGCATGCAAGGAGAGTCATAGAACCTACACCCAAACTTGGGTTCATTTTGAAGAAAATGAAACAAGATATGCAAACCACTATCACTAGATGATCATGAAAAATAAGCATATTGTCATATACAATAAAGCCAATCTAGCCACATTGAATTGCAGTCAGTATAAGTCCAAAACCATGAAAGGGCCTTCAAACCCAATCAAGACACAAAGAACCAAATTCATAAAAAGGTCTTACCATGTCTCCATAGTTTGGAGAGCAAAATGGAACCTACACTTGGTGTTAGCAAGATGCTCAAGACAATCTTAAGAAAATGCAACTGAATACTCACTTGCATTAGAATAGTTTGTACAACCTGCATGTTCAGATATTGAAATGCAATAACCCAACTCATGATTAGAAGAATATCGCCATAGATCCAATACAAACTCTTACTTTGGATCCATCACATTGTGGGCAATATAAACCTGCACTGGCATAAACAAATCACTGATGTCATTCTTAAAGCAATGCAACATAATGCTCAGTCATATTGACTTAGCTTGTTTAACCTGCATGATTCTATATTGAAATGGAACCATGTATGTGAATTTGATTCACATCCATCCAGCCAATTTTAATGCACAAGCTCACAAGTCAAATATGTTTCAACCAATCCAATTCCAGATTGAACTCAATCAAACTACTCATGAATACTAAGTTCAGTCCAAAAATTCACATTCCGTCCAAGTCATGCTGAACTCCTACTTCTTACTCAGATATCGAAACCTAGTTGAAAGACCATTCAACAATTGTAAATACCAAGTTAGGCTCATTGAAAGCCATTCATGTGACCTCTCAATAAGACTTACATTCATCAAAGGATATTAAGTGCAAATTATCAATTCAAAACCTGTGGCAGCAGAAGTGTCGACCCTCTAGTGTTGACACAGTTTCATTTGGATTCTGAAGGTAAGATCATGTAGCCATGTTCTTTAGACATTATCGAATTTAGAAAGGCCATCCAGTTAAACCATTTGAAAACCTACAGAAAAAGACATTATGAGTCACTAACTTGAAATAACTAGTGAAAATATATTCATGAAAGGCACATATATTTCAACCCTACAACAAATGAGTTCATGAAGCAACATCAGACTTTAGGCAATTTCTACAACGCTTACACACAATATTTTATTATCATCAAAACCATCACCAAAGACAACGAGGGAGCACAACGAACCCAACAATCTCCACATTTTTGATGATGACAAAATATTGTGGCCACCAAAACTCTCTCCCCCTTTGACATTATCAAAAAGTGGGGGACAAGAGGTACAAATGTGGAGTTTTCAAAAGCGAATTAGACAGACTAGAGTGCGCACGAACCCTGCAATAACCTACCATGAAAGGAAGGTGTGAGAATCATGAACACCAAGTAGGAAAATGAAAGTTGAAGTGCAATATGTAAGATGTTTGAAATATGTCCAGATGCTCAATTTTTGAATTATATTCAAAGTGTATGACCAAACTATGCACAAAAAGTATAGAGAAGCTAAACTATATGCAAATTGTTATGCTAAAGAGCACATTATTCTCCCCCTATTATCATCAACAAAAACCGATTGACAATGGGGTTATTTAAGCTATTATGGACAGTATGATCAAAAGATGCATCAATATGAAATGATGTATGATATGAACAAAAATGATCAAGCAATTAAGCACTCAAGCGCGGATAATAAAATATAGAAGCAAGAAAGTCTCTTCGGGACAGGTTTAAGAAGAGTGCAATTGATTATGGAGCATGATGTGCATGAACAATGTTAAGAGGGTCGTGCTTACAAAAAGACGGTACTGCATAAGCCATGAAAGATGACAGATTCATAAATTACATTCACACAATCAAACCCAAAGTGTATATGTGAAAATTGAGCAATGAATTCCAAAGCAATCTGGATCATCAGATTTTCCAACTAACACTAAAGAGAGCCGTTCCTCTATACACTTCCATACACAATGCTCGAATATTGGTAGCTACGTATAACTCCAAATTTTTGATTAAACACAAAAAGGTGACTAACCTTTTGACGCGAGTTATACCCTTTGTCTCAGGGGCATTTCCCGGTTACTCAGTTTCGTCACTTATCTTAACTGCGGACTATGTCACTTTTCGGTGCGAGTTGTACCCTTTGTCTCAGGGGCACTTCCTGACTACTCGGTGCCGAATCTCACTTATTTTTAATAGTGGATATGCTTTACTTTTCGACGCGAGTTTCCTCCTTTGTTTCAGGGAAGATTCCCGGCTACTCGGATCAACGTTCCACTTATGCAAATTTTAGGTGGGGCAAACAGCTTTTTTCTCACGAGACATGTGATTTCTATGTAGAGATTCAAGAGTCCTCTAAAGTGTTGAGAGGAATAACTGTAATCCTTATTAGATTGAATCATTTAGCTCAAAAAGTGCAATTTGTGATGTTGGTTGTACTGAATGTAAGAAATAAATTAGTTCTCATAGTTATGTCTCCCCCTAAGTGTATGCACAGTTAAGAAATGAACCTCCCCCTTAATATGTGCCATGTAACAAACATATCTTAATCAAAGCAATTTTATCTAGCAAGGGAAAAAGGTCATAGGATGTAATCAAGGAAGGGTGATATGATATATACACGCAAACATCCATCAAGATAAAGTTTTCACACAAGTTGATTACTGGTACTTGGCTAAGAACGTAGGTCCGAAGACCACCATCAAGTATGGGGAAGACTTCCAGTTGGACAAAATCCAACCTTCCACAATTGCTATTTGATATACCGGATAATCATGGCATTCAAGCACACAAGTATGTAGAGTATTAACAGTATGCAAAGATGTGTATGATATGTGCAATGTGCATTATGCAGCTAAGCATGTGTTCTATGTATGCAAAAATGAACTATTATTTACAGGATGTGAGTAAAAGTATGAAAGACTTTATGCACAGACCAAAGCATTCAAAGCTGAATTATTACTTACAAAATGAAAGAAAAGGTGTGTGTGCATTGTTAAGCATTCAGAGCTAAAATTATTCACAAGATGTGCGGAGAGAAGTATTCAAGACAACTAGTCATTAGACTCACAAGATCTCAACATTTCAGAAGTTGCCAAAATCAATGAAGCAGAAATGCAATGGTTTAATTGCAAAATTTTTCTCTAAACTCAAATTTTATCTTTTCAGATTTTTCAAAGTAAACCTAAGCAGAGTGAGTTCTCAAAATCAAACCATTTTCTCTCTCGCCTTGAGAGTCCTTAATTTATTGACTTTCCTTGGCCTCAAGACACCCCTGCAAAATAAATTCTCATATTGAAGATTTGGGTACCCAAGCCATCTTGGGTCCCGAGGGGTTAGTGACAACACGAGCAAGTAGATTCCCATATTTCCTAGCACAGCGATCATCATCAAATCTCATTGTGGCACAGTCATCTATTGAATGAGCATTCTTGCCACAATAAAAGCAATAAATAGATTTTCTGTTCATAGACCATTTTTCATTAAAGAATAATTTTTCATCATGTGTCCAAGTTCACCACAGTAATGACATGAAAAATCCTTTTTGACAGACCATTCATCATCATTTTTCTTTGTGAAATAATTTTTGACAACATGACCATGTAACCCACAATAGAAACAATGAGTGTTGAGAGTCTTCTTTGTGGGTTTCCCATGATTTTTAGAGCCATCACACATTTTCATTCTTGACTTCAAAGCCTCATCATCATCAAATTTCATTAAAAAGCAATCGTACATATTATGGCCAAATTTGCCACAATAAAAGTATGAAGCATTCATTCTTTTCCTTGATGCATGATCATATTTAACAGTTGGGGGTTTTGCATGCACACAAGAACAATCAACAATATTTTTCAATTTTTGATTTTCTTTATCACAAATGGAGAAAGGCTCATTCAAGCTTTTAATTTGATTTTCTAAAAATGAAGTGTGTAATTCATAATTAGTAATCTCTTCTTCACACAAAGCAAGTTTATCATTCAAGAGAGAATTGACAGACTTTTAGCTAGCAACCTCTTGTTCTAGAACATGAAGATTTTCAGAATCATCAACAACCACATGTTTTCCCTTTTCAAACATGATGAGTTTATCAACCAACAAATTGTTATGATCTTTTAACTTCTCAATTTCCTCAGTAAGCTTCTCATTCTGGACAAGTTCATTGAGCAATATCCGATCACTATCCAAGCAACTCAATTTACCTCTTAGTTCCTTTTCAACGTCTTCAAGTTCTGAAATTTTAGCAGTTAAGGTTTCATTTTCAGCTTTTAGAATTGAGATTGTTTCTCTATGACTGTCAACCTCAAGCATGGAAGACTTACTTAATTTCTCAAATTCAACACATTTTTTACATGAGAAATTATTAACATGAGAGCATTCAATTTTCTTTTTCAATTTCTTATTTTCAGATTTTAATATTTTATACCTGTCAAACAATTCATCATAAGCATTTACCAGTTCATCATAGCTAAGCTCATCTTCTTCATCGGAGTCAGAGTTTACCTTTGAACTCTCCTTACTTTGACGCTCAAGCTCACTGTTTGCCACGAGGCACTCACTATTCTAGCTTTCTTCTTGGGCTTCGCTTAGCCCATCCCAGATCTCTTTGGCCAACGTACAAGATGAAACAAATGGAAATTGATTAGTGTCCAAGGCAGCCTTAAGAGCATTCAAAACAAACAAGTTATCAGAATTCATTCTCTTATATTCATCAGTCCATCTTAACTCGTTTTTGGGTAAAACATGTGGATCATGAGTGATTAATCTCATAAGCTTCGGATCAATACCAGAAATCCAAATACTAAATTTATCAAGCCATGATATATAATCAAAACCATCGAAGATAGGAACAACATTCACATCAGCCATCATAAAGTGATCATAACTCCTAGACCGCAAGGTCCGCTAAAAAATCAGAGACTAGGCTTTGATATCAATTGTTGGCCTAGACTAGATGGCAGATAAGAAGGGGGGTTGATGTAATGTCCCGAGTTTTTTGAACAATTTTTGGATCTGATCCATGAGTTTCGGATCACTTTTGGGGATCCTAGAGGTTGTTTTGTGGTTTACACGTGTTTTTCCCTAACGGACCTGCGGAATGCCATAGCGGGCGAACCGTTGCGTTCTCCTCCTCCGGGACTGTACCAGTGCATTAAGCGTGTTCCAAGGATCGAGGAAATGATTTTTCCTAATTTTTCACATTTTTTGGCATTTTCTAGATTTTCTATATAAACCCCCCCTTTCCTTTTTCTTTTCCCCCTTTTCTTCTTTCTACTACTTCTTCTTCTTTCTCCTTCCCGTGAGCGCACCACGGCCCCCTCTCTCCCGTTTGAGCTTCTGGTGCCCCTCCCTCCTCCGGTGACGGACGGCGGGCTTCGGCGGCGGCGGCGTGGTAATCTTGGCGGTGCGTTCCTCGCGGCGTTGGGAGGTGTTCTTGTTCGGCCAAGGTTTGAAGATTGGCGGCGATCCGGCGGGTTTCGGCCTTCCTTGAGGTAAGGGGACAGATCCTTACCCTCTTTACTGCATTCCCCGTGATTTTTAGGCCGAGGGGAGGCCGAGTGGGGGAGTTTTGAGCCGGGAGGGTAAAATTCCATGATTTTGGGTTGAGCGCCGGATGTCCCGTTTTGCAGCGTTTTTGACCGATCTAAGGGCGTAGATGCATGCTAGGTTGGTTGGGGAAGGATTCCCCTTTGTTTCCCCATCATCAGGTGATGATCGGGGCGTGGAATGGAATTTTTGGGTTTCCCTCCGGTTTCGCGCTCGGGACGACCTGGCGGTCGTTCCAGTGACCGCTAGGCTCCCTTTGGCGATCTCAGGGGGACCGCTAGGCGATTTTGAATGTCGGCAGGCCTTAGCGGTCCTCTTGGGACCGCTAGGATCAGGGTGGCAGTCACGTGATAGGCCGCTACCCTTGGGTTAGCGGTCGTCAGATGGCTGTTTTCCCCGTTTGATCGAGCACCCTTGGGGTGCGTGTTTTCGACCATTGGCGGTCACGTGCCGCCTAGCAGTCATGGTCATGACCGCTTATGGGTACCTTGCGGTCCAAGAAGGACCGCTAGGCTGGGGTTAGCGGCCGCGCGATGGACCGCTTGGCCCCTCGTGGTCCATTTCCTTGCGGCCCAGTAAGGGGCCGCTTGGCTTCTCCTTGCGGTCCAGAGGAGGACCGCTAGGCCCCTTGCGGTCCAGAAGAGGACCGCTAGGCTGAGGGGTAGTCTCGTGATGACCACCACTCAATTTCCTTTCGACCGGTGATTCCCATGAGTTGAGTCTTACCTCCGGTGACATGTCCACTAGTCGTAGCCTTCTTACGACACGCTTGTACTGACCCACCCGGGAGTGGTGGAGCGGCTTACCCGAGAGAGATGATTTTTAAGCTGGTTTCCGTAGGGCCCCTTGCCTTTGTAGCCCGAGTCTAGCTGGGGGGAAAACCGGCTAGAGGACCCGACTTAGAGCAGCTGGTCTGTGTGTGCACACGTAGTTGGGGGCAGAGGACACGCGCTGACGAGCGTGACCCCAGCTAGTCCTTGTTCTGAGTTCCTAGTTACTGTTGTGTGTCTCAGTCTCTGCCTGGGGCGTTGTAGGGAGACACGTGAGGCGCGGTGTAAGACGTCAGGGGACGCATCCGGCTTTACTTCTAGTGGGTGGTGCTCCTATCTCCTGGTAGGTACGGACTCGTTTTTTCGCCGGTTTGAGCTCGGTTGGCTTGGTACGGTTAGTTGTAGGGAGCTTTTCTGTTTATTTCTTACTGCTTGCTGCTTCTACCATACTCCTACTAGGTAGTGTACTTTCCGCTGTTGTTTATGCCCGATTGTCTCGTCTTCCCCGTTGTTCGGTGGGGGTCTGAGGGATCCCTACTAGGCCAATGAAATGAGGCTCACCCCTGTGTTTTCAGGTGAGGTGGGGTCGTCGAGAGGCGCATCGGAGTTTCAACGTAGTTCTAGTTGCCAGGGTTAGTCGCCAGTCTGCCAGAGTTGGGGTATGTCCCGTGTACTTGTATTTTTCTTTCTGTTGACTATACTTAATTTGGACATGAGATACACTGGACCTTGTAGTTTATTTATTTATTTTATTATCTGCATTTTATTTAAATTATCGTGCTATCTCTGCAGTTATTTCAGCTTCTCTTGTACTCCAACACCATCCCTTTAACCCTTCCGAGTCTTTGGGCTCGTGGGTGGCGGGCCGAGGTTCGAGACGTGCCGGTTCCTTTTCGGTACTCGGATCTCGGGTCGCTATAGTTGGTATCAGAGCGTAGGTTGTGGAGGTGCATAAGAATCTGAGATAATTGTAGTGGTCTAGAAGATCCATGAATGTCCTGTACTATTGGCGACTGGCTTAGGGCCCCGTCTGTTTTATTAATCCTGCTGTTTGTTTCTATTAACAGGAGTTATGGCACCCAGGAGAGCGACTCGTTCCCAGCAGGGAGAGTCAGGTGGGGGCCTGGAAGGGTAGAGTAGAGTAGAGTTTCTGGCAGATGCAGTTGGAGGGGCGAGAGTTCTCAGACGAGAGGAGTTCTTCCGGGGCATGTATTAGTATGTTCTTCCGCAGCAGCAGGGCGGTGATGCTGGCGAGGGTTCATCGTCTCGAGGTCGTCCTAGTCGCGTGCTGAGAGATTTCTTGAAGTTCCAACAATCTCTTTCCAGCGGGCAGCCAGATCCAGAGGTGGCTAGGGAGTGGCTAGATGATCTAGAGCGAGTGTTCAGCTCGATGGAGTGTCTCGAGTAGGAGAAGGTAGTGTTGGCTATGCATCAATTGCAGGGGCCAGCCCGTGCGTGGTGGACGTCAAAGTGGGGGCAGTGTTTCAGTCTCATCCTCTTCGACAGATTATGTGGCAGGAGTTTGTCCTGGCTTTCGAGCGTGCTTTTTTTCCTTCCTTCCTCAGGTCGCAGAAGCTGCGCGAGTTTCTAGAGCTGGTCCAGGGCGACATGACAGTGGTGCAGTATAGATCCAGGTTCATTGAGTTGGGCCGCTATGCACCTCATACTGTGGCAGATGAGGAGGTGAGGATCGAGCAGTTTGTCGGGGGTTTGAGGTCAGAGCTGAGGCATCCCCTGCTTGTGTCGGGTTCGACGAACCTGGATGCGGCTTGTAGAGCGGTAGCGTCGTTGGAGAGAGATTTGCAGAAGACTCAAGGTCAGGGTAGTGCAGGTCAGACGCAAACGGGCTTTAGTCAGCTGACGGCCGTTCAGTAGCAGAATAATGTCCAGCTTTCAGTAGGTGGTTCAGGGACATCTCCGTCCGTGGCGTCATCGGCAGGCTCGTCATCTTTGGGATCGAAGCTCAAGAAGCTATTCAAGGAAGTTGGGTTTATCAGGAGGCGTTAGGATCGCAGGGAGTCGAGGTAGCAGTCAGCGAGTAGTGTTTAGAAGCCTACTCCATTTCAGCGCCAGGGTTCAGTGAGTGGTTCTCGGGGCGGGTGTCCTCGGTGCGACGATTCTCATCCAGGCAGGCAGTGCTCGACGCCCGTTGTTTGCTTCAGGTGCGACGAGCCAAGGCACATGGCACGTGACTGTCCGCAGAGACCACGTCAGCCGCACGAGTTTCAATAGCAGCAACAGTTTCAGCCCCAGCAGTTACCACCACAGCCGTAGTAGTACCAGCAGCAGGGTCAGTTTCCTCAGTTGACTTGGTCAGCTACCATAGGGAGGCAAAGATCCCAAGGTAGAGTTACCCACATGACCAGAGCTGAGGCTGAGGCATCGCAGTCTGTAGAAGGTACTATTCCGATTTTGGGTTGTGCGGCTCAAGTTTTGTTTGATTCTGGTGCATCCCATTCGTTCATATCTGAGGATTTTGCTCAGAGTGTCGAGGAGTCGGCAACTGAGGTGTCCTGTGACCTGGCAGTGGAGTTGCCTACTGGTGATTTCATGCTCACCCAGTATTTCTTTGAGAAGGTGCCTGTGTGGGTGGATGGGCGAAACTTACCGGCCGGGCTTTTTGGATTGCCGCTTCAGGACTTTGATGTGATTTTGGGCATGGATTGGCTCGAGGCTCATCGGGCGGTAGTGGATTGTCGCTTGAAGAGGGTCTACTTCCAGCATCCCGGCAGACCCACTTTCTACTACCAAGGTATCCGATCTTCCTCCTCTCGTTTTCTTATTTCGGCCATTAAGGCTCGTAGATTGCTTGACACGGGTTGTCAAGGTTTTCTCGCTTCTGTGGTTTTGGTCGATCGACAATGTCCGGATGTGGAGGATATTCTGATTGTGTGCGAGTTTTCCGATATTTTTCCCGAGGAGTTGCCAGGGTTGCCACCGTAGCGAGAGATTGATTTCGTGATTGAGGTGGTACCAGGTACGGCACCTATGTCGAAGGCCCCTTATCGTATGGTGCCTACGGAGTTGAGAGAGTTGAAGGTGCAGTTGTAGGAGTGGCTGGCCAAGGGGTACATTCATCCTAGTTTTTCCCCTTGGGGTGCGCCAATGTTGTTTGTGAAAAAGAAGGATGGTAGTCTGAGGTTGTGCATTGACTACCGACAGTTGAACTGGGCGACTGTTAAGAACAAGTATCCATTACCTCGGATTGATGACTTGTTTGATCAGCTTCAGTCGGCCCAGGTGTTTTCGAGGATCGATTTGAGGTCGGGTTATTACCAGCTGCAGATTCGAGAGTTTGATGTTGAGAAGACTGCGTTCCGCTCGAGGTATGGGCATTCTAAGTTCTTGGTGATGCCGTTTGGGCTCACCAATGCCCTCGCGGCATTTATGGATTTGATGCATCGGGTGTTCTGTCCGTATCTAGACCAGTTCATGGTCGTATTTGTGGACGACATCCTTGTGTATTCGCGATCTGCTGAGGAGCATATGCATCATTTGAGAGTGGTGTTACAGACCTTGCAAGATCACTAGCTGTATGCCAAGCTCAGTAAGTGTGAGTTTTGGCTGCGAGAGGTGCACTTTTTGGGGCACATGATTTTTTCTGGTGATGGTGTTTCCGTGGACCCGGCCAAGGTCGAGGCTGTGGTGCAGTGGCCGAGGCCGAGTTCCGTCACAGAGATTCGAAGCTTTTTGGGGCTGGCATGATATTATAGGAGATTCATTCAGCATTTTACGCGTATTGCAATCCCGATGGCCAGGCTTACGCAGAAGGATGTGCCGTTTGTCTAGACAGAGGAGTGTGAGCAGAGCTTTATGGAGCTAAAGAGATTGCTCACTACCGCTCCAGTGTTGGTGTTGCCTTCAGGATCTGGAGGTTTTGTAGTGTGTACGGACGCTTCCCGGGTAGGTTTGGGTGATGTGCTGATGCAACACAGTAGAGTTGTGGCATATGCATCTCGATAGTTGAAGCCACACAAGGAGAACTACGCCACTCATGATCTTGAGATGGCGGGAGTGATTTTACTCTGAAGATTTGGAGGCACTATCTGTACGGTGAGAAGTTCGAGATGTTCACTGATCATCAGAGTTTGAGGTATGTGTTTACCCAAAAGGATCTTAACCTCAGACAGAGGAGGTGGATGGAGTATATGAAGGATTATGATTTTACTCTATCGTATCAGCCTGGCAAAATGAATGTCGTGGCTGACGCCTTGAGTAGGAAGGTGGTGGTCAGTCAGATGTTGAGGAAGTGGAGGTTATGGGAGCAGGTGCGAGCCATGACTTTTAGGCTCAAGATCCCTCAGCATCAGGGTTCGACTATCCTTGCGAGCTTGAGGATCACGCCAGCTATTCGTTGTCAGGTGACCGAGGCTCAGCTTGCGGACCCCGAGCTACCTCGAATTTTATCGATGGCCGAGGTGGAGTTTGGTGAGGATGGAGCCGTGAGGTTCCGAGGTAGGTTATACGTCCCAGTCGAGGAGCAGGTGAGGGGCACGGTACTGCGAGAGGCTCATGGGAGCCGGTATGCTGTGCACCCCGGATCGACAAAGATGTACCAGAATTTGAAGAGGCAGTTCTGGTGACCTGGGATGAAGAGAGATGTTGCGGAGTTTGTGGCCAGATGTCTGATCTGCCAGTAGGTGAAGGCGGAGCACCAGCGACCGGGAGGTACACTTCAGCCCTTGGAGATTCCTGCATGGAAGTGGGACCACGTGACCACGTGACCACTGATTTCGTGGTTGGGTTGCCGAGGACATCTAGTGGGCATGATAGCATCTGGTTACTGGTGGATAGATTGACGAAGATGGCTCGGTTGTTACCGATCAAGGTCAGTTGGAGTGTGCATCATTTGGCCCGTTTGTATATGGAGCAGATCGTCCCATTGCTTGGAGTTCCCATCTCCATTGTGAATGATCGCGATCCTCGCTTCACTTCTGGATTCTGGAGGAGCTTCCAGCGAGCTCTAGGCACCAAGTTAGCGTTTAGCTCAACGTACGATCCTCAATCGGACAGTCAATCTGAGAGGACCATCCAGACTTTGGAGGATATGTTGAGGTCATGCTGCCTGGAGTGGCAAGGGAGTTGGACCCACCATTTACTGTTAGTGGAGTTTGCCTACAACAATGGCTATCATTCGAGCATTGGTATGGCTCCGTACGAAGTGTTGTACGGGCGACCTTGTCGGACTCCGCTTGATTGGTTCGAGGTGGAAGAGCGTGTCCTGATAGGACCGGATTTGGTGCAGCAGTGTACTAAGGTGGTGCATCTGGTTCGGCAGAAGATGTTGGCTGCGCAGAGCCGACAAAAGAGCTATGCCGATCAGAGGAGGCAACCTCTCAGCTTTGCTGTGGGAGATCGAGTGTTTTTGAGGGTTTCTCCCATGAAGGGTGTGATGCGCTTCGGTATGCGTGGGAAGTTGAGTCCCTGCTACATTGGTCCTTTCCTTATTGTCGAGCGTATTGGTGAAGTTGCTTATCGGTTGCAGTTACCCCCGGAGCTGTCTTCGGTGCATGACGTGTTCCATGTGTCTATGCTGCGGAGGTATATGCCCGATGATTCCCACATTCTGGAGGATACCGTTTGGCCCGAGGTGACCCCAGACTTGTCCCTTCCGGAGTACCCTATCCACATCGAGGATCGGCGAGAGCAGCGCGTGCGGAACAAGGTTATCCCTCTAGTAAAGGTAGTCTGGCAGCGTCACTCCAGTGGTGAGGTATCGTGGGAGCGTGAGGATGAGATGCGGCAGCTGTATCCTTATTTGTTCGGGTGAGTCTTCTCCCCTATCGCTGTGCCTTGTCCTTAATTTCGAGGATGATATTTTCTTAAGAGGGGAGGGCTGTAATGTCCCGGGTTTTTTGGACATTTTTTGGATCTAGATCTGTGAGTTTCGGATCACTTTTGGGGGTCCAGGAGCTTATTTTGTGGTTTACATGTGTTTTTCCTTGATGGACATGCGGAACGCCATAGCGGGCGAACCGTTGCGTTCTCCTCCTCTGGGACTGTACCAATGCATTAAGCGTGTTCCGAGGAAATGATTTTTCCTAATTTCCACATTTTTGACATTTTCCAGATTTTCTATATAAACCCCCCCTTTTTCTTTTTCTTTCCCCCCTTTTCTTCTTTTTTCTTCTTCTTCTTCTTTCTCCTTCCCGTGAGCGCACCGTGGCCCCCTCTCTCCCGTTTGAGCTTTCGGCGCCCCTCCCTCCTTTGGTGACGGACGACGGGCTTCGACGGCGGCGTGGTGATGACGACGGTGGCGTGGTGACGACGGCGGTGCCTTCCTCGCGGCATGGGGAGGCATTCTTGTTCGGCCAAGGTTTGGAGATCAGTGGCGATCCGACGGATTTCGGCCTTCCTTGAGGGAGGGGGACGGATCCTTACCCTCTTTACTACATTCCCCATGATTTTTAGGCCGAGTGGGGGAGTTTTGAGCCGAGAGGGTAAAATTTCATGATTTTGGGTTGAGCATCGGATCTCCCATTTTGCAGCATTTTTGACTGATCTAAGGGCGTAGATGCATGCTAGGTTGGTTGGGGAAGGATTCCCCTTTGTTTTCCCATCATCGGGTGATGATCGGGGCGTGGAATGGAATTTTGGGGGTTTCCCTCCGGTTTCACGCTCGGGACGACCTGGTGGTCGTTCCAGTGACTGCTAGGCTCCCTTTGGTGGTCTCAGGGAGACCGCTAGGCGATTTTGAATGTCGACAGGCCTTAGTGGTCCTCCTGGGACCGCTAGGGTCAGGGTGGCGGTCACGTGATAGACCGCTACCCTTGGGTTAGCGGTCATCAGATGAACGTTTTCCCTGTTTGACCGAGCACCCTTAGGGTGCATGTTTTCGACCGTTGAGGGTCACGTGCCGCCTAGCGGTCATGGTCATGACTACTTATGGCTGCCTTGCGGTCTAAGGAGGACCGCTAGGCTGGGGTTAGCGGCCGCGCGATGGACCGCTTGGCCCCTCATGGCCCATTTCCTTGTGGTCGAGTAGGGGACTGCTTGGCTTCTTCTTGCGGTCCAGAGGAGGACCGCTAGGCCCCTTGCGGTCCAGAAGAGGACCGCTAGGCTGAGGGGTGGTCTGGTGAGGACCGCCACTCGATTTCCTTTCGACCGGTGATTCTCGTGAGTTGAGTCTTACCTCCGGTGACACGTCAACTAGTCATAGCGTTCTTACGGCATGCGTGTGCTGACCCACTCGAGAGTGGTGGAGCGGCTTACCCGAGAGACACAATTTTTAAGCTGGTTTCCGTAGGGCCCCTTGCCTTTGCAGCCCGAGTCTAGCTGGGGGGAAAACCGGCTAGTGGACCTGACTTAGAGTAGCTGGTCTGTGTGTGCACCCGTAGTTGGGGGCAGAGGACATGCGCTGATGAGCGTGACCCTAGCTAGTCCTTATTCTGACTTCCTTTTTACTGTTGTGTGCCTCAGTCTCCGCTTGGGGCGTTGTAGGGAGACACGTGAGGTGCGGTGTAAGACGTTAGGGAACGCATCCGGCTTTGCTTCTAGTGGGTGGTGCTCCTGTCTCCAGGCAGGTACAGACTCATTTTTTCACCGATTTAAGGTCGATTGGCTTGGTACGGTTAGTTGTAGGGAGCTTTTCCGTTTATTTATTATTGCTTACTGTTTCTACCGTACTCCTGCTAGATGGTGTACTTTCGCTGTTGTTTGCACCCAGTTGTCTCGTCTTCCTCGTTGTTCGGTGGGGGTCCGAGGAATCCCTATATGGCCAATGAAATGAGGCTCACCCCTGTGTTTTTAGGTAAGGTGGTCGTTGAGAGGTGCGTTGGAGTTTCTGCGTGGTTCTAGTAGCTAGGGTTAGTCTCCAGTCTGCCAGAGCCAGGGTATGCCCCGTGTACTTGTACTTTTCTTTCTATTAACTGTACTTAATTTGGACATGAGATACACTAGACCTTGTAGCAGTTATTTTAGCTTCTCTTATACTCCGACACCATCCCTTTAACCCTTCCGTGTCTTTGGGCTCGTTGGTGGCAGGCTGAGGTTCGAGACGCGCCGGTTCCTTTTCGGTACTCGGATCTCGGGTTGCTACAGTTGAATTGTCCCCCAGCCGAGATGGCGGATTTGAAAAACTATCTAAGCTAAACACAATGGAAATAAAGTTAACAGCGTTAATTAGCTTAAACTTAAACTGAAGTGAGATTTAAGTTCACTCAATCTTTCCGATCTCACTCGAGTAATCTATGCACTGAATGACAGAGCCTAATCCAAACACAGATAGCAGAATAGCAAAGTGTAGTGGTGCAGTGAAATAAAAATCAATAATATAACCTGTGAACGGAGATAGGAGAATTGGACAAACACACAGGCATGCCACAAGGAACACAGAGATTTTTAGGTGGTTCGGGACCACAACGGGCTCCCTACGTCCACCCCTCACCGAAACCCAGTGAGACTTCACTACACGCTACGAGACGTAGCAACACGGGGACAAGCCCCAACACCACACACGTTGCTTACGTAGCAATACATACACACGGGGCCTTGCCCCATGCCACTGCCACCGTAGCACACACACACGCAGTCGAGGAGCACACCCTGCGTACAAATCCCACACGGAGACGCAGCTCCATCTACACTCAAACTCAGGGAACCTTGCCCCGCATAAAACCAAACACTCGGAGACACTGCTCCGCACACCACGCACAAATGTTCCGATGTTTAGGAACACAAGAAAAATATACAATATATGCTCACAATAAAGTGTAGATCAAGAAGAGCATCACAAATAAACTGGATAAGGATGTAGACTATTTTCCTCTTGAATATCTAGTGAATCCCTTTGAACTGAAGGTAGGGTGCGCTGGAGAGTTTATCCTCGGAGTGCAAGCCGACTGGTTTTGCAAGAAATGCCCAAGTTGGAATATTCGCGTAGTCAACACGAGCAGGAATTAGATTGAAGGAACGACTCGTTGATGGGATCCTCCAGCAGATGTCCTTCCACCTCCTTCGAAGTGCGACGCCCTCACCTCTCCTGCAACAGATAAAAAACACAATAAGGCCCCAAGGGATTTTGTCCTTTCAGTGGAAATCGTAGCCACTATATACCCTATGAAAAGGAAGCATAAAAGACATTAAATCCCAAGGGTAAACCCTTCAAAACAACACCCAAACCTTATTAGAAACCCTAAGGGTAAGGGTGTAAAAGCCCAAGGCAAATGGCCCAATAAATGGGCAGTTCAAAACTAAAACCGAAACCCGATCCGGACGCGATTGGACAAGTGTCGACTCTTGGAGTCGACACTTTGTTCAACGTGTTTTGCCAATAAAAAAAACTTGAACTCTGGTTGAAAGAGTCGACTCTTTTCAGCCTGGGTCTGTTACGTGAAAAATAGCCCACCCAACCATAAGAGTCGACTCTTTGAGTCGACTCTTTTTGGCACATGTTCTGTCTGCGCCAAAAAGAAGGCTCAGCCATGCAGGTGTTGACTCTTAGAGTCGACACTTGCAGCCTGCTGCCTCAAACAGCAGGCTGGGCTACAAGTGTCGACTCTGGGAGAGCCATTAGTATTCTTCAATGCCAAGGAGATTCAGAAATCTTTGCAGCCCTTTGTCTTCCCCCTTGTGGCACGGACCCCTCGTGGAAGACCATCCTTCCCTGAAATCAGATCACATCTTACAAACAGGTGTAGGTTCAAGGAAGATTTTCTGATCAGTGCCCTTGACTCGCGCCATCTTCTGCTTCGTTTTAGGAATTACAACGATTATCTTCAGCTTTTACTTCGGGAGTCTCTATTTGTGCATGGCCGGTTATTCTTATTCTTCAAATGGACAATGCAGTTCTCCGCCAATGCAGATTCTCCTATCCTGCCGATTTGGATTGTATTCCCCGATCTTCCTGTTAATTTTTTCATTGAACCGCTTCTTCGTTCCATTATTGGCAATGTGGGTCGTGTGCTGAAGATTGACCCCTCGACCTTAAACCTATCCAACACCATGGTTGCCCAAGTTTGTGTGGAATTGGATGTGTCAATGACCCCTCCCTCTAGACTCTGGATTGGCTTTCCAAGTGGAGGTGCTTAGCAGGATGTCATCTACCCAGAGCTACCAACTTTCAGTTCTGATTGCTCCCGCCTTGGTCACAAAAAGGAGGACTGCAAAGGGAAGAGGATTATCTCGCCTTCTTCTAATCCTCTTGTCCATGGCCCTGATCGCTTACAGTCTAAGCCCAAAGCCGTTTGGCAGACAGTGGCAGCTAAAAAGGATGCCATTATTAGTGCGACTACTTCTGCGGATCCTCTGCATATTAGCCAGGATTAGACTATGGCTTTAGTTGATCCTATTTCACTGGTACAGGTTATTCAAGTTGAGTCTCCTTTGGGTACTCAGGACAAGCAACCTTGTTGTATTCCCATGGAAGACAGGGAGATGAGAGGTGCTGGAGATGGTGTTCCTAGAGTCTCTTTTGAAGGAGCATTACCTGTTTTGCATTCTGTTTCACCAGAGAGTAATGGGGGACATATGGCTTTCTCATCTCCTTCAAAGACTCTAGGACTCAATTGGGATATTTCTTCGATTGTTATCTCTAAATCATCTGAAATGGATGATCTGGTTTCTCCAAATTTGGAGCTCCCTTCAACCCAAATTGCGGCTCTCTCGGTTGCTATTGTTCCTATTCTTGAGATCGAAGTTGTTGACACTCATCCCTCACAGGAGGAGCAAAAGCTACAGCCAGTCATACATATGGAATCTCAACAACCAACAGACATTTTAGCTCGAAGACATGATATAGCAAACTCTGCTGCAATTGACAATGTTCAGGTATTTGCAGATCGACCGGGAATCATCACTAGATCCATGACCAGGTCTGGATCTACGGGTAACATTCCTGAAATTCAACATCAATGATGAATTATATCATTTGGAATATTAGAGGCATAGGAAACGATGTCTCTATTGGTCGTGTGAAATTTTTAATCAAAACCTATAACATTGATTGCATTGTTTTATTGGAACCTAAAGTTAACACTTGCAAGATGGAAGGCATTTGTAAAAAGCTGGGTATGTCTAAGGCTATTGCTAATGAGGCTGAAATGGCGCATATTTGGGTGCTATGGAAGGATCCATTGGAATTTACAATTGTTTGCTGTGACAATCAGCAGATCACTCTCTTACAGACTAATACTGCTCTTTCTGAATTCCATATTTCTCTTGTGTATGCAAAGTGTTCGATCCCTGAGAGAAAGCCTTTATGGGATTCTCTGGTAAATGTTCATTCTCAGATTTCTGGACCATGGCTAGTGGTAGGTGATTTTAACTGCATTTTATCTGATGATGAGAAACTAGGTGGCAATCCACCAAATCTGGTTGCTATGTCTGATTTTAAGGAGTGTATATCCGACTGTGCTTTAATTGATGCTGGTTTTAATGGTTCTAGTTTCACATGGCATAATAATCAGTCTGGTTGTAGAGGTATATGGGCTAGATTGGATAGGGTTCTGATTAATGCTCCTTGGTTGACTTTATCTCCAGTCTCTGTAGATCACTTATTCAGGGAAGCTTCAAATCATGCACCATTGCTTGTCAAGTTGTCCGCTAAGGAAAAAATCAAGAGCAGGTTTTGTTTTCAAAAGATGTGGATTTACCATTCAAAATTCATGGAGGATGTTAAAAAATGCTGGAATACCAGCCCAATTGCTTCTTCTCCCACCACTACTCTTTATCTTAAGCTTAAGTATTTAAGGAACATGCTGAGAGTTTGGAACAAGCAGACTTTTGGCAATGTCCATTCAAATCTTGTTGAGGCTGAAGATGCAGTAATCAAGGCAGAGTTCTCCTATGATCATCAACCTACGGCTTCCAATTCTGCTACTCTGGAGAATGCAAAAACTGTGCTCTCTGAAAGGCTGATTCAGCAAGAATGTTTCTGGAGACAAAAATCAAGGGTTCATTGGCTGCTTGAGGGGGATAGAAACACAAAGTTTTTTCATGCAACTACCATGGCCAATAGAAGCAAACATATTATATCTCGGTTAAGGAATTCAGCTAGTGTACTTACTTCGGATCTAGGAGAAATGAAGTCTATAGAAGTATCTCATTTTCATCACGCATTTACATCACAAGACCACTACATAGATGACCACTTTCTGGACTGTATACCACAGCTGGTGAATCAAATTGATAATGATATATTATGCTCTGTCCTCACTGAATCTGAGGTTCATGAAGCATTTCTTAAGCTCTCTCCAGATAGTGCCCCGGGTCCTGATGGCTTCATAGGTGCATTCTTCCATAAAGCATGGGATTTAGTTGGCAGCTCTATTGTTAGTGCAGTACAAGAATTCTTCACTTCACGACAAGGTCTGCCTAGAAGTGTTACCTCCACTTTGGTTGCTTTAATACCTAAAAGGCAAAATGTGACTGATATTGCTGATTTTAGGCCTATAAGTCTCTGTAATTATTTCTACAAAATCATCTCCTCTGTCATTTATACCATATTAGCCACCATTCTACCTAAAATTATCTCATTAGAACAATCTGCTTTTGTGAAAGGGAGAAATATTGTTGAGGACATAGCACTTGCTCAAGAAATGACTTATGATCTGGGCAAGAAAACAAGGGGTTCTAATGTCATGATAAAGCTTGATATGGCTAAGGCTTATGACTGTTTCGAGTGGGATTTCCTGTTTGCTGTTTTACACAGATTTGGATTTACTAACCAATTCATTTGTCTGGTAAAAAAATTAGTTAACAACTACTGGTTCTCTATTCTTTTAAATGGGGAAGCTGCAGGTTTCTTCAAGTCTTCTAGAGGTGTCCGACAGGGAGACCCTATTGCACCTTCTTTATTCATCACTGCAGTGGAAGCCTTGAGCAGATCACTGAAGGCAGCATATTACAATGGTAGGGTGGAGTGGTTTTCAGGTCCTAGAGGTTGCCCTAAAATCTCACATCTCCTATTTGCTGATGACACACTGATTTTTAGGAAAGGCAACATTCGTTCTGTTAGGAACCTGATGACTATTCTCAATGACTATGAAAAGGCTTCGGGATAGCAGATCAATGTTGCTAAAAGTGGGTTCTTTATCCATTCCAAGGGTAGTTGTAATGTGGCCAAGAGAATCAAAGATAACACTGGTTATACTCAGCACTCTTTCCTGCACAAATACCTGGGAGTTCCACTGGTTCATGGCAGATCCAAGAAGGTTCACTTTGTTGGCATTATTAACTCCATTCAAAAAAGGATTACTGGATGGAAAGCTAGTCTTCTTTCTCAGGGAGCTAAGTTGATTTTAATCAAGCATGTGCTAACCTCATTGCCCATTTACACTTTATCTTCTTCTCCTTTGCACAGTGGGACACATCATAAGTTAGAGCAGTCATTGGCCAATTTTTTTTGGGGATCTTCAACTCATGGTCACAAAAGACATTGGAGATCCTGGCAGTCTATTTGTAAGCCCATCCCCCATGGTGGGCTTGGCATCTTGTCTTTAAGACACATGGAAACAGCTCTAAGGGTAAAGATGCTTTGGCAGGCTCTGCATTCTACATCATTGTGGGTAGAGTTTTTTAGAGGTAAATATATTCGGAATGCCCACCTAACTAATGTTCAGTTTAATAACATGGGAGGGCTAGCCAAAAGGAGTTGGAGAAAGGCAAAATACTTGATTATCCAACATAAAAGGGTTGTTATTGGTGATGGTAGTCACATAAACTTCTGGTTTGATAAATGGTTAGGAAACTTAACACTGGCTGAATAGGTCCCTGCTCACTACATTCCGAATCCAAGGGCAACTGTCAGGGAATTTTTAATGCACCCTTCAACTGAAGAACTGGCTGTGAAAAATAGGGAGTTTCCTATTAATATCAACATTGCCTTAAGCAATGTCTCTTTAATTCAGGAACAGGATCAGGAATTCTGGAGTTTATCTTCTTCTGGGAAATGCAATGTTCAGTCTTCATACAAATTTATGTGCAGTAGTTCTAGTTTTCAAACTAATGTTCCTTGGGCCCGGATTT
The DNA here is from genome assembly GCA_022559845.1 of Amorphophallus konjac. NCBI lineage: Eukaryota > Viridiplantae > Streptophyta > Magnoliopsida > Alismatales > Araceae > Amorphophallus > Amorphophallus konjac. The sequence continues at coordinate 339,087,811 of CM040126.1, read as the reverse complement.
GGTCTAGCTAGTTACCCACCAAGCTGTCAGTGCATTTATGGAAAATTGTTCACAATTGTCTCCCTATTGATTCTAACATCAAACGACTAGGTATTTCTTTATGCTCTAAATGTCTTTGCTGCTCACAGTCAAAGGAGGAGGATTTATGTCATCTATTTCTCACCAGTGAAACTGCTACTCAGATATGGGCTCATTTCAAACTCATGGGCTTACCATTATTTGGTAATTCAGTAACTTGTTTCATCTTGAATGCTATTAGCTGCATCCAGCAAAAATCCTTGTTCGGACTTTTCACTCTAGCTGTACTCGGATATGGCATGTGGGAAATCTGGAAGGCTAGAAATTATGCCAAATATGATGGTAAACATATCTCTAAGCATGGACTTGTTCACAAAATTTCATACAAGGTCAAGCAAATTTGAACTATTGCTGATCTCAAGGAACCTCTCAATAGCAAAAGAAAAAGCTTGGAGGACTTTGGGATTCATAATATCAATTCCGGTCAACAGCAAATCAAACTCATTAAATGGGTTTGTCCCCCTTGGCCTTTCCTAAAGCTAAACACTGATGGGGCATCTAAGAAATTCGGGGAATCCGGGGGTGGTGGATTCATCCGAGACCACAAGGGGAATGTTCTTCTTGCATTTTCACATTTCTATGGCAAGACTAATAATTTAGTGGCTGAAGCCCGGGCGCTTCTTGATGGGGTAAAATATTTACATACACTAGATAATAAGCCTGTTATCATTGAATGTGATTCCCAAACTCTGGTCCAGATCATTAGAAGACATATTCAATGCCCTTGGTCTATCATCATCTATGTTCAAGAAATATGGAGCAGAATTTCACACTTGGATACCATTCATCATATATACAGAGAAGGCAATTCTGTGGTGGACTCCTTAGCTTCACTGGCTTATTCTATGAAATGTAATTCCTTTTTTTCATCCCATGAGCTCCCTTCCAATATAAAAGGTGCAGCTCGTTTAGATAAGCTAGGCATGCCTGGCTTACGTTTGATGTAATTCTTTTTCTTTTCCAATGATAATAAAATTTGCCTCCTAGAGATTTGATGGTGGAGTGGCTATTCCCCTTACCTCTGGCAAGGGGTGCACTCTCCCATCTTTCCCTAGGTACGGTTTTTCTTGATTAAAAAAAAAGACTATTGTAGCTCCAGAACAGAGAAATCCAAAATGCAGTAATGTTAAGCCCAAAAACCATATAAATGCATCAAGGCCAAGTTAACCCCATTTGAGAAAATGATTTTTCTAATAGAATAGCATGCAAGGAGAGTCATAGAACCTACACCCAAACTTGGGTTCATTTTGAAGAAAACGAAACAAGATATGCAAACCATTATCACTAGATGATCATGAAAAACAAGCATATAGTCATATGCAATAAAGCCAATCTAGCCACATTGAATTGCAGTCAGTATAAGTCCAAAACCATGAAAGGGCCTTCAAACCCAATCAAGACACAAAGAACCAAATTCATAAGAAGGTCTTACCATGTCTCCACAGTTTGGAGAGCAAAATGGAACCTGCACTTGGTGTTAGCAAGATACTCAAGACAATCTTAAGAAAATGCAACTGAATACTCACTTGCATTAGCATAGTTTGTACAACCTACATGTTCATATATTGAAATGCAATAACCCAACTCATGATTAGAAGAATATCGCCATAGATCCAATACAAACTCTTACTTTGGATCCATCACATTGTGGGCAATATAAACCAGCACTGGCATAAACAAATCACTGATGTCAGTCTTAAAGCAATGCAACTTAATGCTCAGTCATATTGACTTAGCTTGTTTAACCTCCATGATTCTATATTGAAATGGAACCATGTATGTGAATTTGATTCACATCCATCCAGCCAATTTTAATGCACAAGCTCACAAGTCAAATATGTTTCAACCAATCCAATTCCAGATTGAACTCAATCAAACTACTCATGAATACTAAGTTCAGTCCAAAAATTCACATTCAGTTCAAGGCATGCTGAACTCCTACTTCTTACTCAGATATCGAAACCCAGTTGAAAGACCATTCAACAATTGTAAATACCAAGTTAGGCTCATTGAAAGCCATTCATGTGACCTCTCAATAAGACTTACATTCATCAAAGGATATTAAGTGCAAATTATCAATTCAAAACCTGTGGCAGCAGAAGTGTCGACATCCTAGTGTTGACACAGTTTCATTTGGATTCTGAAGGTAAGATCCTGTAGCCATGTTCTTTAGACATTATCGAATTTAGAAAGGCCATCCAGTTAAACCATTTGAAAACCTACAGAAAAAGACATTATGAGTCACTAACTTGAAATAACTAGTGAAAATATATTCATGAAAGGCACATATATTTCAACCCTGCAACAAATGAGTTCATGAAGCAACATCAAACTTTACGCAATTTCCACAATGCTTACACACAATACTTTGTTATCATCAAAACCATCACCAAAGATAATGAGGGAGCACAATGAACCCAACATATTAGATCCGAATTTGCATAATCGATTTTGAATTTTTAAGATCCAATATATACAGCTCTTAATGAAGAAAAAAGTAGGTACCCAGATTTCAAAAAGTTGGTTTCAATGCCTCAATGCCCAAAATACTTTGGAAATGTAGACCACATCCCATAGCCTCAGATGTGCAATCAGTTTCTCAGTATCCACTTTCGGATCCACACAAAAATACAAACATTACACAATATGTCCGAATGTTTCCTCATGCTTCAGCATGGCCATCTTCATGTACTCCTTATTATACTGTTTCTGGAAGCTGTCCATTGGCCTTCTCAAATCTTGGGGTTCCATACTTAAATCTGGGATGAATAACAAAATAGACATTAAGGCTACATACTGCTTAAATAGAGATCAAAAGGCAATAGGTAACTTTTCCTCCCTTCACCATTGAGAAATGACTTTCTTTATGCTGGATTTGTTCCCGAGCATGAGCCAGAAGCCACACAACCATATAATCAGAGCATACAGAATAACAAAGAAATGATAAGAAAATGAGTACTATGAGATAGCCAGAGGCCACCCAACCATATATTCAGGCATACAAAATAACAGAGAATTGTAGGAAAATGAGTATTATGAGATAATTCTTATGAAAAGATGCATTTTGGTTCCAACTGACAATTAAAAGAAAACCTATCAACATAGATTTAAAAGAAAGATGCAGGTCTTCTGCATGGGTTTCTGGAGGAAAGAAATTGTGTTCAACAAAATACCAAAAAAACAAAGAGGGGGAAAAATAGATTTCAATAATACCTAGCACACACTAACATCACATCCTCTTTTGTGCAAATGTCTTCTTGTTCTCCAACTTTGTGCATGTAAACACAATGACGATTTCCACATGGCTGAAGCAATAAGCACCATGCTAGTTAGAGAATCTATGATACATGTCAGTATCTATATTTGTAAGTTACAATCTAAGAAAAAACCCAAGATACTAAGAAGAGCAAATTAGTATAGGGTTTAAATCCGGCCAACCATATTCTTCAACCAAGCTTCACAGAATTTTGTGGTCCCAAAAGATGCTCTGCATAAAAAGATGTAATGACATACCATGCTTGAGATCCTAGGAGCCAAGATTCAAGAATGACAATTACCTCAATAATCTACCATAAAAAATAAAGCCATCTAAAGCTTGAATACACCGTACAGCTTCCTCATCCTTTGAAAAGGTAACAAAGCTAGATGCATTTATAAAACCATCATGTGTTAGAGAAAATAAAGATAATGAAAGCATGCATTCCATAATATCATAGTAAAACCATTTATTACTAGAAAAAAGACATCAACATCCTGCTAATCTCCTTTTTCCTAGAAATACTTAAAATGCAGAACCCTGGCTCTGTTTTTCCTACAAATGACACCATGGTGATGGTGAAAGCCATGGGCAACCCGAATTTCACATTGTCCCCCTCATCGTAGTAGCCTCCTACCAGGTCGACCTATGGGCAGAGTAAGGGGACAAAAGACGGGAAAGATTGTGTGAGATCCGCACCGTATAAAAGTTACCTTGAGCGTTGATTAGTTCACGAGCATCAAACCACGTTTCTGTCAAACCTGTGAATGCGTAGATCAAGAGGGACTACCGAACAAATTTTAAAAGCATCATCATCTCTACCATCGCATCTACCAATAGTCAGATCCAGAGTGGTGAGCTTTTGAAGCAAAGGCCACAGGTGATCCAAATTCAGAAAAAGGGAACAAAACCCAAGAAATGGGCCATGGAGATGCGAAAAATGAACCCCCCCAAAAAAAAACTCAAAGGAAAAAGGTAACAAAACCCAACAGAAGATGAACTGGGAAAGTGAGAAAAAAAATGCACAAGGTAAGCTGAACTGCCGCAGAGGACCAGCATGGGGAAGAGTATAATAGAGCACAATGCAGCCGGGCCCCTCCCTGCCCTCCTCCCGGAGAAGGGAACAACTACAAAAGGGAAGCGGCAATGTGGGCTAGCTGGGTTCCCCACTCCCCAGGTAGAAGCGGCAGAAACCCGCGAGGAAAAAGTGGTAGCTAGGTAGGGGAAAGTTGGGAGGAGGGGGTGCGCTTGGGGGGAAGCTACCGGAGAACCACATGGTTAGTTGGGGGGGGGGGGGAGCTGCCGGAGATCTTACCAGCAAGCGGGGGAAAGTTAGGGAGCAGTTTCGCGTCAGACGTCGGCGAGCTCCCTCTCCTGCTGCTGCAAGGGCAGCAGCTGGTGGAGGACGACGACGACGCTGAGGAGGAAAGTGGGGAAGACGCCGCTAGAGAAACCCTAGAGCCATGAGAGGGTGGCGGTCGAGAAGGAGAGAGGCGAGAAGGGCAGCTGCGCTGCTCGATCCCAAGCGTCGCCCTGAAAAGAGGGCTTTCACGGCTCCCCGAGAATCGATCCAACGATTGGGATGTCGAAGCAAGAGAAAGTCACCCCGGATCGATGCGGCTTTTCCATTTGATGACACATATGCTGATCTGAATCCAAAAAATGAACCAAACTTGGATCGGGTTTTCAGATCCCACGAATCCATTGACAGGGCTAAAAATAGGTAGGGAATGACTTTCTCTCTTGTTCTCTTGGGCCTGTCCCAAAGGTCATATTTATAGCTTCCATATGTCGGTGAGAATAAGCTAGAAGCTTTTTCTAGATATATCTTATGCATCGTCATTCTAGAGAAATTTCACTATTCCTCTCTCTCTAAGTGTTACTTAGACTTTTCTCCATCATTCTAGTTATTATGAGACCGATCTAGACACATTACAAATTATTTTAACACCTCCTTTTAATTTGTAATGTGCATACGACTTCTAAAGTAGATAAGTTTGTCGATAGTCTTAGGCTTTGTGAAGATGTTAGCAACTTGCTCCTCTATCTTTATAAACTTTAGAATGATTTCTTATTTCTCGAACAGATCTCGAATATACATTTTTTTTTTCAAAAAGATGATAGGGTCAGCGACTGGTCGAGTGCACCCACCTCCAGCAGAGAAGAGTGTTCCCACTCCCCCAGGCGATCAGCCTGTCACCAAATTTTATTCCAAAAATATGTAATGAAAGAAAAAAGTACAAGCGGGGCACACCCCAGACAAACAACCAAAAGTAAAAAAATGGTTAGACGAATCTAACGCTATGTATCTCGATATGCTTTGTCCTTGCATGAAAGACTTGCTTTTTTGTCAAGGTGATGGCTGACATATTGCCACAGATTATAGTAGTTGATTCTTTTGATTTTCTTGAAGCTGTGATAATATTCTCTTTAGCCAGACAGCTTCGCATGTGGCACTTGTAGTAGATATATATTTGACTTTAACTGAAGATAGAGCGATTGTTTGTTGCTTCTTTGACAACCTTGAGATAAACTTTATTCCTAAACCGAACAAATATCCAGAAGTACCTTTTCAGTCATCTGTCGAGCCTGCCCAATTAATGTCTGTGTAGTCAATAAGATGATTATTTTCTTCAGAAATATACTTGATGTCATAATTTGAAGTTCCTCGGAGATATCTCAAAATACGATTGGCCACTGCAAAGTGTAATTTGTTTGGTTCGTTCATAGAACATGATATCACACTTACTGAATAAAGAATATCTGTCCATGTATTTGTGAGATATAAGAGTGAACCAACTAAACTTCTGTCGACTGAAGCATTAATTAATCTTCTCAACGTCATCATAAATTGAGAGTTTTGTATTTGTCGTTATTAGTGTAGTCATTGTCTTGCAGTTGGCTATATTAATTTTTTTCAACAAATTTTCACAATATTGTTCTTGACTAAGAAATATTTCTCCTTTGACTTATTTTACTTGAATGTCAAGAAAATAACTCAACATGCCAAGATCAGTCATGTCAATTTTTTTCATCATTTTCTTCTTAAAATCATCTAACATGTCATGGCTAGTATCAAAATAGATCAAATCATCAACATAAAGACAAAGGATGAGGAAGTCCGTACACTTCTTCTTTATATATAATGAGGGCTCACTTGGACATCTTAGAAAGTCATCTTGTTGAAAATATTGAACAATCTTATTGTTCTATGTTCTTGTTTTAACCCATATAATGTCTTGTGCAGGCGATAAACTTTATCCTCTTATCCTTTGATTTGATAGCCTTGTGGTTGCTCCACATATATTTCTTCTTCTAGATTGCCATTTAGAAATGTAGATTTGACATCAAGCTGAAATACTAGTAATTTTAATTGTGTTATCAAAGCTAAGATAGCCAATGAAGAGGGGCGATCTCACGCTACTCCTGAGCGGGGAAGAGGATGACCACGTACACTTGAAGTACGAAATGCAAGAAGGGAAACAAGTCAGAGGTGCCCAGGGATGGATCCCCGGGGAAGACCCTCCGATACTTACGTCAGCAAATGTAGTAGAGCACTAGTGCGAAGGGAGGAGTTAGAAGGAAGATGAGGGCGTGAGATCCCTCTCCACCAAGAGGTGAAGTGGATCCTACTCAGGGTTTTTGGCTTACCTTCTCACAGGAGGGCTCTTCCAGTTTAAATAGTGGCTCGTTGAGTGAATGATCCCTGTAAGCTGAGGAGTTTCGGGGGGGGTTACGTCCTTCTTGCAGGCTCTTTATAGCATGCGGACTCTTGATCTCCCCTATCCCCTTGAGCTCCCAGCTTTTAAGGGACGCGTAACGGGCATACAGATAAGCTTCCATTAGTTGGCCCGAGCATGAGGCACTGGCCCAAGAGATGCCTCCCGAGCGATGAGTGCGTGGTTTGGGCAGGGAATACGGGGCTCCAAAGGAGATCTTTCGATCGAACTGATGCTCGAACTTCCCAACCCGAAGGCCACCTAGGAAGTGCTTGATCTGAGTGAGTTATTAGGCTTATATTAAGTGGGCCCTGGGGCTACCACTTCAAGGAGCTGGGCCTCGTTGGGTCAGTTTGGACCTCGTTTGGCCTCTCCATTCGGGCGGTCAGATTTTCCCTCTCCACTTGTCCCCCTCCTACTCCCGAGCCAAAAATTGGGCTCGGATGAGTAGCATTTGGGCTGGACTTTTTGTGGCTCTAGTTGGGTGGAGATCTCTCTCTGCAGGGGCCACATGATGCAGCTTGTCCTGAAAATACGCCTGTCATGATGATAATTTTGAAAATTTTGGCAAGAAGGCCCCTCTTCGGGAGATCGTGACGCCGCGCCGCTTCCGATTAGGGATTATAAGCATTGCGCGTTGTTTGCGTCCCTTTATCTCTAGGGTTTAGGATTTTGCCTTCTATTGAATTTATATTTGAGGGGGGCTCATGCGCCGTGAGAGTAGTTCGGAGGAGCGGAGAATCGCAGCGGCTTTAGTGGAGCTGGAAGAGATTACCGCGGCGGCGATCCGTCAGCTTCCTTCTCCTCCGGAGTCCTCTGGTCCAGAGCTTTCCCCTTCTTCGTCTGGTTCTTCTTGTTCTATGGCGGACCAAAATCCTGAGGTCGAGGGGGCGAGGGGAAGGACAGGCCCCAAGGGCTTTTGTGGTACCGTCGGAGCCTCTCCGTAGCGAGCTGGGTGAGGCTGATGTGAAGCGACTGGAGAAGCAGTATGGGCTGCCTTGGCGGTTCTAGTTCTTAGCGCTTGAACCTCACGAGTCTAGTCTGGCCACTCGTTCTGGCCTCTTCTGATCTTTTCTCTTGGCTTGGAAGTGCGACTTTCGCCTACCCCTCCATTCCTTTGTTGTCGATTTGCTTCGGTTCTATCGGCTGACTCCTGTTCAGCTGGTCTCCAATTCTTATACCCTTATCTTAACCTTCATTTTCCTCTGTGGCCAGAGTTGGGTGAACACCTCGCTGGACCTCTTTCATTATTTTTTTGAGTTGAAGGAGAATCTTCATGCGGGGAAGGGCTTCTTCTTCATCCAGGCGTAGCGAAAAAGGAGTTATGTGTCCCTTTCCGTGAAGGACTCCTCTCACAAGGGGTAGAAGACACAATATTTCTGGGTGGGCACGTCTACGGTCGGTGTGGTCTGGAATTTTTCGGCGGTGCCCAATTTTCACCTGAACCTTCCTCCGAAGCAAACAGAGGTCTCCCCGGAGGTGGAGATGGATGCTGCTATCCTTCTGCAGAATCGCCGGCCGACTGCTGAGTTGTTGACCCTGTCCAACATTGAGGAGTACCTTTCTCAAGCACTGTTGCCGACAGGTAAGGGTCTCAAGGGCTTGTTCTCCTTCTTATTAGGTGAGTGCCTTCCTTCTCACAATTTGCTCTCCTTCGTTTAGACCTGAGGCAAGCGGCTGAGGATGAGGCACCGCCAACCGAGTTGGAGATCATCGACGTGGATGATACGCCGGCTCCGAGTGATCTTCCAGCTTCGGAGGGTTCCTCCCATGCCCGAGATAAGGGCAAGCGGGTCGTCCTGGATGATGTTGTCGAGCACCGGGGGGTCAAGCGCAAGGATCCCGTGGCGAAGTTGTTGAGGTCTTCATTGCAGGCCCTATCTGCTGAGAAGAAATGGGAGAGAAAGGCGGAGGTCGCCTGCCCGACCGATGAGGTTCCCCTGTTGCCTTCTGTCTCTTTGGAGCAAGACGGAGCAGACGGCGGAGGGGCCGTGGCTGATGTCACGGTGCCGAGCGAAATAGAGGGGGCGCCAGACGGAGGAGTCTGGTCTAAGCAGGTCGAGGCTGGAAGGTCGCAGGATGAAGCTACTCGGTCATAGCCGACCGAGGCCGGGGAGGTACGCCGTGAGGTAGCCCAGCCAGAGCCAACCGGTGGGGCCCTCAAGGCGGGGTTGGTCGGGGGAGGCACCCAAATCCCGATCGCCCCGGAGGGGGTCTGTCCTCCCTGAACCAGTACCTTCAGCGTCCGGGCCCTTCTATATCGGAGGTGCCACTCCATAGCTTCGAGAGCCACGCGAGGAGAACTCAGAAAAGGTCCCCCCTCCGCGCTTTTCCAGCAGATTGCGGAGGGTGGTTTAGTCTTGGCCCAGCTGGGGGCCGAGGCGGTGGATGCGGACTCTCGGGTGGAGTCGGAGCGTGAGGCTCTTTCATGGGCTCGCGGTGCGCTTGATCGGAAGGTCGACCGTTTGACCCTCGATCTTGGGGACCTTCGTCGGGAGGTGGCCCCGCTCTGGGCACAGGTGCAGTTGACCCAGGCGGAGGCTTGGTCGCTAGTTGAGTAGCTGGCCCAGGTGAGAGGGGCTCGAGGACCGAGTCCAGGGGGCCGAGGATGCACGGACCGAGGCCGAGAGGAAATTGTCCGAGTTAGAACAGAGGATAGCCGAGCTTGAGAGGAAGGCGGAGCTGGCCGGGGTGGAGGCGCTCGAGCAACAAAAATGCTCAGAGGCTTACCACGCGGCTCTTCATAAGACTGCCTTCCGCTATTATGAGTCGGGCTACCGTCGGGGCCTTCAGAAGGGTTTCTCCCAAGGCTTCAATCGGGCCATCATAGAGGCTGAGGCCCAAGCGTCTGGGCTCGTTTTTCCTTCCCGGCAACGCTATGACTCGGACTAGGGTTCCACCGATTCTTCCCACTATACGTCGAGCGAAGAGGGGAGTCGGGGGGCCTCGGTCTCATCCGAGCGATCGCCAACTCCAGCAGCCTCGGGAGGCCGTACGACCGAGACAGTTCCCACGCAGGTGGGGTCAGTGCCTGGGTCGGCCGTCGTCGAGAGTACCGGGGGCAGATCATCTGATGCTGAGGGGCCCTCGTCTATCAAGCCTCGAGATGGTCCCGAGGCCTGATGTACAAGCTCTTTCTTTCTTTTTCTTTTTCCTTTAGCGTGTTTTTAAGGGGAAAGTCATTTAAGGCAATCAGCTCCCCCTTCGGCCTATAAAAGGTCTGAGGGGCGTCTCCTCTTCCTTTCATCGCTTAAGGCCATCCCTGACGGTTTCTCCTTCTTCCCTTTCCGCGAAGTGTTATGTTGTCGATCTCGACGGAGCATGGAAAGCGCTTCAGAAGATGATGATGCGGACAGTAGTAGGAGGGAAGCTCCAGCTACTCCAGTTTGGAAGAGGGTTCGACAGTCGGAGGTCGATTTGGGAGAGGGTTCGACATGCTGGAGCATGTCGCCTTCCTGTCCCTGACCCGCCGACTCTATCCCGAGGGGAGGGGGAGCTCTTCAAGCTTCATTCTTTCACTGTCCACCCAGCCCCTCCTTTCTCTCCACCGTCGATCCCATTGCCTAGAAGGGGAGCTCTCTCAAGCTTCCTCTTCATTTGTCTTGGGTCGACTTCCCTTTTTTTTGTTGTCCTTCCAATCCCTCTAGCACCTTTTCTTCCGAGCTTCTCAAACCAACGGGGCCGACTATCCTTTATCTGGGCCAGTTTCCGCACTACGCAAAGTCAATGGCTAGACGTAGGAGTGCTTACCGAGTTGGCCGAGCGTTCTGCTCGTGTCATAGTACCAGTGGATGTAATTTTTTGTTTGTTGAACTATATATTGTATTGGCTGCGGCCTACTTGATGTACACCAGAGTTTAATGAAAAGAGAAGAATGGAGTTTATTCTATTTTGCTTACATGTGCATGTTTGCCAGATGTTCAAAAGTTGAACTTGCGAAGTGTTGTCGCATTCCATGTCCGAGGGACGGGTGCTCCTTCCATGGTGGACAATCGATACGCCCCTTTCCCGAGCGTCTCGACCACTCGGTAGGGGCCTTCCCAGTTAGGGGCTAGCTTCCCCTCCGCTTCCAGTGGTCGAGAGGCTTCTCAGGATGAAGTCCCCTAGCTGGAAATGTCTATCCTAGACTCTGGAGTTGTAGTATTGAGTGACGCGTCGTTGGTATTCCATCGCTCGGATATTTGCAATCTCTCGAATCTCGTTTGCTAAGTCGAGGTTTTCTAGCAGTTTCTGCTCGTTCACCTCGGGTTTGAAGTGGACGACTCGGAGAGAAGAATGGCCGACCTCCAATGGGATCACGGCTTCCGTGCCATACACCAGCTGGAAAGGTGTTTCACCTATAGCCGTTCTCAGAGTAGTTCGATGCGACCATAGTACGCTCGGTAATTCCTCGAGCCAACTTCCCTTGGCCTTGCCGAGCCTGGTTTTGATGCCTTTTAAGATAGTTTTGTTGGCATTCTTGACCAGTCTGTTAGCCTGAGGGTGGGTTACCGAAGTGAAGTGGTTGCTAATATTTAGGTCGGCACATCTGTCTCTGAAGTAATGAGAATCAAATTACCGACCATTATCCCTCACGATCACTCGAGGGAGACCGTAACGACAAATGATCGACTTCCAAATGAAACTCCATACGATTGATTCGGTGGTCCTAGTGGTGGCCTCTGCCTCGATCCATTTGGTGAAATAGTCGATGGCGACGATGACATACTTCTTCTAAGCCTAGGCCGTGGGGAATGGTCCCAAAATATCAATCCCCCACCGAGCGAAGGGGTATGGCTCGACAAGGGTGATGAGCTCTGCGGCGGGTTGGTGGATCAGATGGTCGAAGCGCTGACATCGATCGTAATTCTGTACGTAGGTCGTGCAGTCGTGTTGGAAAGTGGGCCACTAGTAACCTTACCGAAGCAAGATCCTGGCGAGCGATCTTCCTCCTTGGTGCGCGTCGTAGATGCCTTCGTGTACTTCCTAAACCGCTCGGCTGGCTTCGTTGGCGCCGATGCACTTGAGGAGGGGACCGAAGAAAGATCTGCAGTAAAAGGCATCCTTCAGCATGACAAAATGCCGAGCCTAGTACTTAAGTTTTTGAGCTTCCCGGGGGTCGAGAGGCTCTTGAGAATCTTGGAGCAAGGATATGTAGGGGGTCCGCTAGTTGCTCGAGGGTGCTGGGTCAATGGTCATAAGCTCGGACTCGATGCTCGGTCACTCGAGCACTTCGAGGAAGATCGACCGAGTACCTTCGGGGTCGGGGGAGGAGGCCAGGCGAGAGAGGGTGTCCGCTCGGGAGTTTTCCTACCTGGCTATATGAACTACCTCAAAGCTCTCGAAAAGTCGGGCCATCCTCTTGACAACCTGGAGGTACTTGATCACTTGTCCTTCTCGAGCTTCGTAATCACCGTTAACCTGGCTAGCAATCAATTGGGAGTCGATGTGGATCCTTACTCCCTCGACCCCCAATTGTCGAGCCATCTTGGCCCCCAAGATAACAGTTTCATACTCGGAGGCATTGTTGGATGCCTGGAAGTTGAATTTCAAGGCGTACCACAGCTCTGCTCCTTCGGGGGACTTGAGAAGGATACCGGCACCGCTTCCGACTGAGTTGGAGGACCCATCGACGAACAGGTCTCAGGTCGGCCCGGGTGTAGGTGTAGGTACCTCCTCAATCGGGACTGTACTTTCGGCGATGAAGTCCACGAGGGCCTATCCCTTGATGGCAGAGCGGGGGTGATACGAGAGGTCGTAGGCCCCGAGCATGATGGCCCACTTGACGAGGCGCCCCGAGGCTTCAGGGTGAAAGAGAATCTTCTTCAGGCGTTTACCGGTCAATACGATGATAGAGTGCCCTTGAAAATAGGGTCGGAGGCGCTTGGCTGAGCTAACCAACGCTAGCACGAGTTTCTCGGTTGCGGGGTTCCTTCTTTCAGCCTCATTAAGCACCTTGCTAGGATAGTAAACTGGTCTCTCGACCCCCGCGTCATTCCTGACTAGGACCGAGCTTACTGTGGAATGGGTCGCCAAGAGGTACAGGTGTAGAGCTTCGCCCGGGGTTGGCTTGGACAGCACCAAGGGCGAGGCCAAGAATTCCTTGAGTTAGGCGAATGCCTTCTGACATTCCTCATCCCAGGCGAACGTAGCATATGCCATTTTGGGTCCCCTCAACAATTTGAAGAAGGGTAGGCATCGTTTGGCCACCGGGGACAGGAAGCGGTTGAGCGCAGCAATGCACCCCGTAAGGCGTTGGACGTCTTTGATGCAAGTGGGTGGCCGCATGTTTAGGATGGTCTGAACATTGTCGGGATTTTCCTCAATCCCACGCTGAGTTACCAAGAAGCCTAGGAACTTCTCTGTCACGCCCCGAGCCTTTATTACAGCGGAAGACTCGCTCGGGGAGCGCGAACACCCGGTATGGTAAGCCTCTTGCAAGCAAGAATCAATCAGGGCGCAAGACAATCACACAAGTAAATGCAATTGCACAAGTATTAATCAAACTTCAACTTTATTTCATAATGCTCAATCTTCAAGATACAATCACTAATTTGATTTCCATTCTACTAGACACAAGAAATAGGAAAATTACATTGACTCAATCTAGACACTTTAACTTCCTAAGTCTTCACTCTCATCTTTATAACACTTTCACTCACTTCCGGACCCACTACTAGTATAGCCCGAATCCGAATCCGAACTATTTCCATCTCCTGAAAAACATTGGAAAATAGGTCATGAGCACACTTGCCCAGTAGGTATCTTCGCATCAACATGAAGGCACTATTTAAGTAATTATCATTTTTGCTCTAAAGAAATAAGGTAAAATCATACGAATGCGAATCAATCATGCGATCAAATCAATAGAAACAAGATAACCATGTAAGATAGAATGATCAAGAATGAGCTAGCAAGAATATAACAAGAACATGATATTGGCCTTATATGAACAAGAATGTAACGAGATTGTACTAGCAAGCCACATATTCCTCACTTTAGCATCTTATGCTTAAGAGCAAGTGCTTCGTGAATTTCTGTGGAATATCAAGCAAGAATGTCATGTTGTACCGTGGATCTTCACTTATTTATAGAAATAGTACTCCCAGTGCAATGCGACGCCAGTAGCATCATACCCCATGGTTTATAAAATAGTATGTTTCTGGCAATCAGCCGAGGGGACTAGCATAGAGCCCTTGAACACAATCAGTGCTCGATCGCATCTTCAGTTATAAATTAAGCTACTTCCACGCAGTATAACAGTAACGTATGGCCAAGAATATAGCACTTCCAATAATTCAATGATAACTAAAATCAATGAATGAATGCTTCAACATAAGAATGTTGGAGTCAAGAAATAGACTTTAAACAATGTCATGCTCATAGAAATAAATCGACAGCATAACGGTATTTTCCTTAACTTCCATTTCTTTTAGATCAATTTAAGCAATATGACAAGTTCTAGATCATCAAGGTTTGTCTAGAATCATAGGAATATCAACCCTTGGTCAAACCTTGGGTTAACATAAACAAGCTATGTAACGGTCATTTGCTGGGCCGTTACATTATTTAACGCACCAGTAATAGGCCATTACAGTGATCCGAGTCCAGAAGGATAAAAATAGACCCAGAGGAATGTGACGGTCTGGCACTGGGCCGTTACGTGAGCCTGACGGTCCAGTTCAAGGCCGTTACATTTCAAGAATCAAAAACCACGATAGAGTGTTCTAATTAATGGGCTTTCATTGGTACAACCAACTCGGCGTCCTAGTGGGAATCCCAGGCTCGCGGAGAATTACGGAGGCCTTGAAACAATGATTTCCTAGTCCATTGGAAGGATTATCCAATAGAGAGGTCCTCATGTCCAACATTATGTTCCTATAGTGCAAAGTGTGAACTAATGACAACATACCGGAATATGTGCCATGTACTTATAGAATTGACTCTATTGACAAAGAGAGACATGTATAATCAAAGTGAAAATCGTGGTGAACTCCGTCAATACAACGTCTAAAAGTCATGCTTTATAATACAAGACTATAGAATTTTGGCATGAAATTAACATATCCTTAAAATGTCATTAAGATATCAAAACATGCAATACCTATCATGCACAATCAGATATCCAAAAAAAAACATATAATCAGGTTAAAACTTAAGTAATTATGCTTAATCAATAAATAATCTTGGCAAGTTATTTTCTGTCTTAGGGTTGACAGAATGTAGGACATAACGGTCTTAAGAGGGGGCGTCACAGTGAAAGTGACGGTCATGATCAAGCCGTTACTGGAATGTAACGCGTCTATCCAAGCGCGTTAGAAAACATCCGTGCAATTCATGTTGGGTTAGATGGACGCATTCTATCTCCACTAAGTGTGGATCTAGAGGGGGGTGAATAGATCAACTTGCCTAATTTAAAACTACTGTAAGTTCTAAAGCGGAATTTAGGCAAACATCAGTTAAGCTAAAGGAAGAATGCTAAGCAAAAATTCCCATCGCACACAGATCAAACAAAAACACAAACACAATGGACACACGATTTTTAGGTGGTTCGGTCAACGACCTACGTCCACCCCACACTCAACCGAGTATGGCTTCCTGCTGCGTAGCACAGCTTGCGTCTGCTGGGCTTTACAGCTTGGCCAAACAATCCGCTGATACACAGCTTCGCTGGGCACTACAGCTTGCCGACCAGAGGATCTGATCCTCTGCAACCGCTGGGGAAATATAGCTTAACCCGTCCAGTGGAGACTACCACTGCAAGACCGCTGACACACAGCTTGAAGAAACAGTATTCGGAAATGAAAGACAGAATCAAAACGAAAACAAAAAACTCAAAAGCAATATAGCTCTAAGAGCAAAGCTCAGCTCTGGTTTTGAACCACGAGACTGAGATACATACTCTCTCACTCTCACTCTCAATCAGCTCTCTCTCAACTCAATCTCTCTCAATCTCTTCCTCTCTCTTTTTCTTCTTCTTCTCTATTTCTTCTTCTTCTCTGTATCTTCTTCTTCTCTCTTTTCTCTCTGTGGATCGAAGGCTCACTGCTGCTGAGTGTATAGACTTTCTCTTCTTCTCCTTCGATCAGACTTCTTCTGTGGAAGAAGGCTTGTTTATATAGCAGCAACAGCAGCAGGCGTGTGCTCTCCACGTTTCCCGCCCAGCAATTTGGACCACGTGGCAGCATCCAATGGAGTGTCAGTACACGTGTCCTCATCTGGATACCTTGTCCTTCTCGAATCACGAGCCAGGTACCTCGGATCACGTGCCCCTCATTAGCTTCTTCAGTCCGATGTATAGAGTTCTCCGTTCACGTACTCAATGACAGCAATCTGACTTGCTGCGTCGACGCTGTCAATCAATGGCGTTAACGCAGTGAGGCATTCCAGTAAGCCATTAGGTTCGTCTCTTTAGCTGCTGCGTCGACGTTGCTCAATTATGGCGTTGACGCAGTGGAATAGCCTGTGAAGGTCTCTGCTTCTTTAACTGCTGCGTCGGCGCTGCTTGCTTGTGGCGTTGACGCAGTGGAAGATATCGTGAAGGCTTCGTCAACAGATGCGTGGACGCTTTAAGCTCCCAGCGTCGACCCTGTTCCCTTCAGCAACAAGAATGAAGTCATAAGATTTGAGTATGTACATTGCAGTGTATATACTTCGTTGTATAGACTTGTGAAGGCAGAATGCAACGTACAGACTTTACCCACTTTATGGACTTCATGTAATGCAAACGAATGTAAAGACTTCAGTGTATAGACTTTAGAAGACGAGTGCAATGTATAGACTCCATGAGACTCTAGTACAGACAGACGATGTATAGAGTTCTCTATTCAGCCGTCAGTGTATAGACTTGAAAGTCTTGAAATCAATGTATGGACTTGAGCAAGCTGAAGGGCTGTACAGACTTCAAAGACAGGGGCCGATATATAGACTTGCCAAACAGTCCAGCGTATATACTTTATGCAAGGAGGCCAATGTGTAGACTTGAAAAGCTGAGGCCAGTGTACAGACTTGCCACCGACCATTTTGTAGACTTGATCAGCATAAGACACAGTATAGACAACAACTCTGCACATCGAATGTATAGACTTCAAGTGTGAAGACCATTGTAGAGACTTTGGATTCGAAGACAATGTGCAGACTTTGAGTTTGAAGACCAATGTTCAGACTTCAAGTAACACTGTGGATGTACAGACTTCATGGAGCGAAGCGATGTGTAGACTTGAAGCTCCTGAAGCAATATATAGACTTCAAAGAAGTTGGCGAGTCAATGTACAGACTTGATGAAGCGAAGCCAATGTACAGAATTAATGTGTAGCTGAAGCCTTGAACGTAGGAATAGGCTGGAGTGTATAGACTTCAGGCTTCAGAATCGAATGTTCAGACTTCGCCTAAGAAATGTAGGGAAAGTCCCCAGTGTATAGACTTTGCCTTGAACGAAGGTAAGTGATGAGTGTATAGACTTTCACGATGTGTAGACTTGAATATGTGAAAGCTACAGTGAAAGAGTGTATACACTTGACCAGATCAAGGGCAATTCGGATGTACAGACTCTGAGGTTCAAAGCCAACGGCTGTACAGACTTAGAATATTAAGATTGATGTACAGACTTCACGCGTTGACGCTGTACACACCTAGCGAGTTGACGCTGTACACACATCCAATGAAGTGCGTTGACGCTGTAACATGATGCGTTGACGCTGTACACACTTAACCAATTCAATTGAAATGCAGTGTGTGGACTTTATCGAAATGGACGATGTATAGACTCAATCGATATGAGAGTTTCCAGTGTATAGACTCATGACAGTAGAAATGCAAACAGCAGTGTATTAAATGCAAAGAACACATAGTCAATCTGATAGAGCAATTTCATCAAATCAAAAGCAGTTGCCAATCAATCAAAATAATGGTGTTGCCAATGAAATAAAGCAAGTGTCAACATCATCAACATAGAGGGGTCACAACAATCTCCCCCTTTTTGATGATGGCAACCCCATATGAAGTAGAATAGCAACATCCTGTCATATAGATATATGTTTGATGAAAGACATGATGTGTTATGCAGATTGACATGCAGATGCTATGAAGGCATGCAACTCACTGCCTCAAACTCTCCCTTGGAATGAATTCAGAATTGAATTCAGAATTCAGACAGATATGCCATCAACAAAGAGGAGGGAAAAATTAAATACAATGGAGGAAGCAAGAAAAGAACTGACTGGCATTCTGAACAGGTAGTTCATGAATAAGCATTCTAAAGCATAGAGTCTTCAGTCATATGAAATTAGAAACTGCTGTCAGAAAGAGTTCTGGTTTAAGATGATAAAATTTGGAGTTCATGCACTACAAGCAATAGATAAGTTCACTGTGCATGATAAAACATAAACCAGAATCATATTTGCATGAAAGATTCAGTTTCATAATATCTTACTTTCATAGTCTCATAAAAATATTGAGAGAAACCAAGTCATGTATTGAAACTAAACAAATTGACACTCATGAACTTTTCTTTTGAAGGAGCAGCATTATCAGTATTAGATCATTTTGAGCATTTAGGTACCATAAGTCTTTCTGCGTAAGGGTATACGTTTATAAGACGCCAATACCCCTAGATACTCAACAAGATGGACCATTCTGCCTATGATCAAATTCAACAGAACTGAGTTACACCTTTTTGTGTGAGGGTACACGTTTATCAGACGCCAGTTACCCCCAGGTACTCAGTGAAACCAGCCTGCTGTTTTGAACATTTTAAACAGAGATAGCTGATACACTTCATGACATGAGTGTTGTCCACTTCTTTGATGGATCACTCAGTTTCTCAGTGATTTATCAGTCATTGCTCTGCCAATATTAATTTTCAATGATTTTCAATGTTTTTCAATAACTTTCTTAGCTGTCCTTTTTATGTTTCAGAATGACTTGTTTAAGAACAATACACATACTTAACTTCTCTAACATGATTTCAGATGAGTTTTCAGATTTCAGATATGATTAGCTTTGTCTGACATGAAATAAGAAAGAGGTTGAGAGTTTTATCAATTTTCAACTTACTTATATACTGATTGCAATCTTTAAACTCCAACCATTATAAGATTTAAACCATTACATCAGTCTTTGAACAATTCAAATTCTTATAAATGAAGAAGTCCATTTTCTACTGCTTAGAAATCAGAACTGACCAACAGATTGCCATAATGTCAGAGACAAGTATTCAGAGTTAAAGGTTGAATGACTTCAAGAAAGTTGAAACCACTCTGAATTTCTAGCAATACTCCCCCTGTCTATATGCATGCAACATGGCAAGAATTAATTGAGAGAGAGTTTATGCATAGGTCATGAATGAATGATATGCAAGGACATGCAAAGACTCGACAAGCTCCCCCTGAATATATGCAATGCAGGACAGTTCTACATCCACATTCACATCCACATGATTTATCCAAGCAATCAAAAACAAGTCCACATCAGAGATTTTATTCACAGCAATTAAACAATCATTCATCATGCTGAAATTTACATAAGCCAAGTTCTCTTCTAAGAAACTTAAAATTTTCATTCCCAAGAGGCTTAGTAAAAATATCAGCAATTTGTTTTTCAGTTTCTATGAAATTCATTTCAATCTCCTTTTTATTTACAGCATCTCTAAGAAAATGATGTTTTATCTCTATATGCTTAGTCCTAGAATGGTGAACAGGATTTTTAGCAAGGCATATAGCACTAGTATTATCACATAAAAGTGGAATGCATCCCAGATTTATCTGATAATCAGCCAGTTGGTGCTTAATCCAAAGTACTTGGGCTGCACAATTACATGCTGCAACATACTCAGCTTCAGCTGTGGATAATGCTACAGTGTGTTGCTTCTTAGATGCCCAAGACACTAGACAGCCACCAAGGAATTGACAGTAGCCACTAGTGCTTTTTCTATCTACTCGACACCCAGCATAGTCTGCATCAGTGTAGGCTAGAAGCTCTAACTCACACTTAGCAGGATACCAGAGACCTAGTTCTTGGGTGCCTAGTAAATACCTAAAAATCTTTTCACAGCTTTAAAGTGATTTTCTTTAGGACTGGCCTGAAATCTAGAGCATAAACACACAGCAAATTGTATGTCAGGCCTAGATGCTGTAAGATAGAGAAGAGATCCGATCATACCTCTGTATAGCCTTTGGTCCACAGGTTTACCTTTAGAATCTTCATCCAAACTGGTTGATGTACCCATTGGAGTAGCTATTTCCTTGAGGTTGTCCATTTTGTACTTCTTCAATAAGTTCTTTACATACTTGGACTGAGAGATGAAGATGCCATCTTCTGTTTGTGTAACCTGCAGTCCAAGAATAGTTTGAGCTCACCCATTGAGCTCATTTCAAATTCATCAGTCATTATTTGAGAGAATTCCTCACACAATTTGGGGTTAGTTGACCCAAACACAATGTCATCCACATAAATCTGAATGATAAGAATATCTGGATGGCTTACCTTGGTAAACAATGTTTGATCAACTATACCTCTTGTGAAGTTCTTGTCGGTGAGAATTTGCTCAACCTGTCATACCAAGCTCTAGGAGCTTGCTTTAAACCATAGAGAGCTTTATTGAGCTTGTACACATGATTAGGGAAATCTAAACATTCAAACCCAGGAGGCTGTCTCACATATACATCCTCATTAATTTCCCCATTTAGAAAAGCAGATTTCACATCCATCTGCTGAAGGTTTATTCCTAGGGAACATGCATAAGCCAATAAAATTCTTATTGCTTCTAACCTAGCTACAGGGGCAAAAGACTCTTCAAAGTCTATTCCAAATTCCTGATTGTACCCCTGAGCTACAAGTCTGGCTTTATTTTTAATAACATTCCCCGCTTCATCAGTTTTGTTTCTAAATACCCATTTAGTCCCTATGACTGTTTCATGATCAGGAGGTGGAACCAAATGCCACACCTTATTCCTGTCAAACTGATTGAGCTCCTCATGCATGGCATTAATCCAATGCACATCTTGGAGAGCACAGTCAATGGACTTGGGTTCTATGTTTGATACAAAAGCATAAGCATTCAGTTCATGTTGAATTCTTAAGTGGCCTCTAGTCCTAGGGGGGTCATGCAGATTTCCAATAACATTATCTACATGATGATCCTTGAGATATCTAATATTTGCAATTGGACTATCATGAACTTGATTTACCTCCCCCTGAACTGTAGGCTCCTCTTCATTAAGCTCTTTATGTTCTTCTTCATCCTCGGATTTGTCTGCAGGATCTCCTTCCTTCAGAATTTCACCATTATTTTCATTCCTGCATTGACCAACATTAGAATTTGCCAAGGATTCATCAAAAACTATGTGTGGAGATTCTTCAACAGTTTTAGAGTTCAGATTGTACACTCTGTATGCTCGGGTGTTTTCAGAATAGCCAAGAAAAATTCCTGGTTCTCCTTTAGGTTCAAATTTATCAAGGTCCTTTTTATCATTTATGTGAATGAAACATTTACAACCAAAAACCTTGAAGTGAGCAATAGAAGGTTTCTTACCTTTTAATATCTCATATGGTGTTTGCTGGGTAGAAGGTCTTACCATGGCTCTGTTAATTACATAACAGGCAGTGTTCACTGCTTCAGCCCAAAATTTCCTTGGTAGACCACCTTCGACAAGGAGTGTACGACCCATTTCCACTAGGGTTCTGTTCCTTCTCTCCACAACTCCATTCTGCTCAGGTGTCCTTGGTGAGGAATACCTGTGGTTGATTCCATTTGACCTGCAGAATTCATCAAATTGTGAGTTTTCAAACTCACCTCCATGATCAGACAAAATGTTTTCAATTTTCTGATTTGTTTTAACATAGAACTCCTGAAATTCTGAGAAAGCATCACTCTTATTAGATAAGAAATAAACCCAAGTATACCTAGAAAAGTCATCTACCATGACAAACCCATACCTCCTCCCTGATAGGCTGACAGATCTAGTTGGCCCAAAGAGGTCCATATGTATCAGCTCATAGGGTTTGGAAGACAGATTTTCAGTTCTAGACTTAAATGATTTTCTAGTTATCTTTAATTGAGTGCATGCATTACAGATTTTGTTTTCTTTCTTGAATGAGACTTCAGGAAGTCCTCTAACCATGCCATGCTTATTTAATTTGTGCAAAATAGTGTAGCTAGCATGACCTAACCTACGATGCCATAAAAATGCTATGTCTTCTCTACTGGCAGTAAGGCAAAGGTTAGTGTGTTGAATTTCATCTAAATTTATCATGTAAGTATTATTTATTCTTTTTCCAGAAAATTTGACAATATCAGAATCAGGTTCAAAAACCTTGCAGCATTGAGAATTGAATAAAATATTGTAACCTTTATCACATAACTGGCTGATGCTAAGTAGATTATAGGCTAACCCTTCAACCAGCATAACATCATCAATGCAGCAGGTAGAACACTTACCTACCTTACCTGATCCGATAATCCTACTCTTTATGTTGCTTCCAAAGGTGACAAGGCCTTCTACTTTCTCAGTCAGTATGCAAAATTTGGCCTTATCTCCTGTCATATGCCTAGAGCAGCCGCTATCCATGTACCACAAGTTGTTCTTGGCTGCCAGGCATACCTGCATACACAATTTGGTAGAGAAGTTTGGAACCCAAGACTGATTGGGCTCCAATGTAAATGAACTAGAAGCAAAATAGGAAAGCAAATGTTTCGGAATCCACATTTGTTTAAATGAATTTTGTTCAGTGGATCCTCCTGATTTTCTTCTGTTGTTGTTCCTTTTCTTTTATTGTTCTTTTTCTTATTGGCAGCAGCATGATTATTGACAGTATTGTTATTTCTGTGCCAGTGCCTTGGCCAGGGTATGTCCACAAAATTTTGGCCATAGTAGTTCCTGGGCTGGCTATGAAAATATTGATTTCTAGATGTCCAGTAACCATACCCATTGACCCAATTTCCACTGTAAGGTCTTTGGTTTTGAGCACCCTGGAATGCAAGACCTGTAAACCTACCCTGAGTTCTAGACCAATTTGACCTATTGAAGTAGGTTGGATGTGCATTGTAGTGGTTCTGAGCTCTGGGTTGATAAAAATAATTGGGTTGACTCCTAGCAGCACTCTGTCTCCCCTGTACTTTGGACCTGCTGACCTATACACAGGTTTGTATTGGGTCTTCTTAAGAGGTGGAGGTGTTGGTGGAGACTGGGTTACCTTGACCTGGGGTTTACCGGACTGTGTAGGTTGACCCCTAACCTGAGTCTGAGCCCTAGGATTCTGCTTAGATGTGCTAGCTCTACTAGGCTCACTGAGTTTTTGTTTACCCTTCTCCTCAGCACTGGTCTTTTTCAGATTAGCAGTTTTGTTCATTAAATTTGTTGAGTTCATGCTAATTAGAGGTCCCTTTTCCTTTTGAGCAACAAATGAAATTGTTTTCATTCCGAATGTTTTTGTTGCACTAGAATTAAATCCTAGGCCCTCTTTTCTGAAATTAACCTTTGACCCTAACAAAGCATTTAAGTTATCTGTTCCTTGGGTCATTTTCTCAATGGTTTTCATTTTATCCTCATTGTCTTTCTGAAGTTCATCAATAGCCTTTTTCAGCTCATTGTTGACATTGAGGACAGCTTCATATTTTTCAGAGATAATTTTGACTTCACTTTCACATTTCTGAATCTTCAGCTTCCATTCATCAATTTCATTTTCAAGCCTTAGATTCTCTTCCTTAGAAGCTTTTAACTCATTTTTGATTTCATCTTCTTCAGAGCATGTGAGTTTCAATTCATCAATCTCAGATTCCAAACATGCAATTTTATCAGATAAAGTTTTATCATTTTGCATGGAGTTGATTTTTCTTCTAAGATGCCTATTCTCTTTTCTAATATCATCAGCTCTATCAGCTATGTCATGATAAGCATCTACCCAATCAGCAATTGTGAAGTTTTCAAATCTAGTGATTACCTCATCTGTGTCCTCTTCTCTATCTTCGGAGCTTGTTGCCATAAGGCAAATGGGCTGTTCAGATTCGGCTTCACTATCTGAGCTGCTGCTGAAAGAGCCTTCATCTTCATCACTCCATGTGGTGATCATAGCTCTTCCCTTCTTGTTTTCTTCTTTGACCTGTCCTTATGTTTCTGATTGTCTGGACAGTCAATTTTCAGATGCCCTGGTTTCCTGCATTGATAACAGACATTAGCTTCATTTTCTTTGCAGGTTTAGATTTATACCTTTTATCCTTTCGGCCACCACTGTATTTCTTCTGGCCAAACCGTCCTGCTCCCTTTCTGAGAAATCGCCTGAACTCTCTTGTCATCATGGCTATCTCAGATCGAGTCACATCTTCTTCTTCATTTAGGCTCTCCTATGATGATGAAGAGCTACTGGAGCTGGATTTTGTTGATTTGCTGGAACTAGCCTTCAGCGCTATCGGCTTCTTCTTCCTCTCGGTTCATCTGTCCTTGGCATGTTTATCTCATATGCCATTAGTGAGCCAATCAGCTCATCAGCTTTAGTATTACGCAAGTCCCTTGACTCCTCCATCACTGTTGCTTTGGTGTGCCAATTGGGAGTCAGGGAGCGCAGAATTTTCCTCACTACATCATACTCTGCCTGAGGTTTCCCAAAACCTCTGAGGCCATTGGTTATGACAGTCAGCCGAGCGTACATTTCGCTGATGGACTCGTTCTGCTTCATCTTGAAGGCTTCATACTCAGATACAAGAAGATTGGCCTTCTGCTCTCTTACTTGAGATGTACCTTCATGAATTACTTCCAGCGCATCCCACATCTCCTTAGCTGATTTGCAAGCAGACACACGGGAGAATTCTGTAGGATGCAGAGCGCACTGGATAGCATTAATAGCACTCCAATTCAGCGTGGACCTTCTGATCTCCTCCTTGGTCCATACATCTTCATTCGGGGACAGCTCATAAGGTCCCTTGCTGACAATCTTCCAAATCTCATAATCCTTAGCCCTGAGGAACACTTGCATACGGTTCTTCCAGTATGCGTAGTTTGATCCATCAAAGAATGGGGGCTTCGTTGTTGAGTGACCTTCGGCAGTCATCCCTCGAGCATCCATCTCTGCCTATTCTCTTCGGGCGATGAGTCCCTGTAGAAGAGTTAGGCTCTGATACCAAGTGTTGGGTTAGATGGACGCAGTCTATCTCCACAGAGTGTGGATCTAGAGGGGGGTGAATAGATCAACTTGCCTAATTTAAAACTACTGCAAGTTCTAAAGCGGAATTTAGGCAAACATCAGTTAAGCTAAACAAAAGATGCTAAACAAAAGGTCGAAAGCTAGACATGAGCATAAGCGATGCAATCAAATAAGCTAAGCAAGAAATTCCCATCGCACACAGATCACACAAAAACACAAACACACTGCACACACAATTTTTAGGTGGTTCGGTCAACGACCTACGTCCACCCCACACTCAACCGAGTATGGCTTCCTGCTGCGCAGCACAGCTTGCGTCCGCTGGGCTTTACAGCTTGGCCAAACAATCCGCTGATACACAGCTTCGCTGGGCACTACAGCTTGCCGACCAGAGGATCTGATCCTCTGCAACCACTGGGGAAATACAGCTTAACCCGTCCAGTGGAGACTACCACTGCAAGACCGCTGACACACAGCTTGAAGAAACAGTATTCGGAAATGAAAGACAGAATCAAAATGAAAACAGAAAAACTCAAAAGCAATATATCTCTAAGAGCAAAGCTCAGCTCTGGTTTTGAACCACGAGACTGAGATACAAGCTCACTCTCAATCTCACTCTCAATCAGCTCTCTCTCAACTCATCTCTCTCGATCTCTTCTTCTCTCGTTTTCTTCTTCTCTATTTCTTTTCTTCTTCTTCTCTGTATCTTCTTCTTCTCTCTTTTCTCTCTGTGGATCGAAGGCTCACTGCTGCTGAGTGTATAGACTTTCTCTTCTTCTCCTTCGATCAGACTTCTTCTGTGGAAGAAGGCTTGTTTATATAGCAGTAACAACAGCAGGCGTGTGCTCTCCACGTTTCCCGCCCAGCAATTTGGACCACGTGACAGCATCCAATGGAGTGTTAGTACACGTGTCCTCTTCTGGATACCTTGTCCTTCTCGGATCACGAGCCAGGTACCTCGGATCACGTGCCCCTCATTAGCTTCTTCAGTCTGATGTATAGAGTTCTCCGTTCACGTTCTCAATGACAGCAATCTGACTTGCTGCGTTGACGCTGTCAATCAATGGCGTTAACGCAGTGAGGCATTCCAGTAAGCCATTAGGTTCGTCTCTTTAGCTGCTGCGTCGACGCTGCTCAATTGTGGCGTTGACGCAGTGGAATAGCCTGTGAAGGTCTCTACTTCTTTAACTGCTGCGTCGATGCTGCTTGCTTGTGGCGTTGACGCAGTGGAAGATATCGTGAAGGCTTCGTCAACTGATGCGTGGACGCTTTAAGCTCCCAGCGTCGACCCTGTTCCCTTCAGCAACAAGAATGAAGTCATAAGATTTAAGTATGTACATTGCAGTGTATATACTTCGTTGTATATACTTGTGAAGGCGAATGCAACGTACAGACTTGCCCAATGTATGGACTTTATGTAATGTAAACGAATGTGAAGACTTCAGTGTATAGACTTTAGAAGACGAGTGCAATGTATAGACTCCATGAGACTCTAGTGCAGACAGATGATGTATAGAGTTCTCAGTTCAGCCGTCAGTGTATAGACTTGATGGTCTTGAAGCCAATGTATGGACTTGAAAAGCTGAGGCCAGTGTACAGGCTTGCCACCGACCAGTGTGTGAACTTTATCAGCCTGAGGCACAGTATGGACTACAACTCTGCATATCGAATGTATGGACTTCAAGTATGAAGACCATTGAATAGACTTTGGATTCGAAGATAATGTGCAGACTTTGAGTTTGAAGACCAATGTTCAGACTTCAAGTAACACTGTGGATGTACAGACTACATGGAGCGAAGCGATGTGTAGACTTGAAGCTCTTGAAGCAATATACAGACTTCAAAGAAGTTGGCGAGTCAATATACAGACCTGATGAAGCGAAGCCAATGTACAGACTTAATGTGTAGCTGAAGCCTTGAACGTAGGAATAGGCTGGAGTGTATAGACTTCAGGCTTCAGAACCAAATGTTCAGACTTCGCCTAAGAAACGTAGGGAAAGTCCCCAGTGTATAGACTTTCACGATGTGTAGACTTGAGTATGTGAAAGCTACAGTGAAAGAGTGTATACACTTGACCAGATCAAGGGCAATTCGGATGTACAGACTCTGAGGTTCAAAGCCAACGGCTGTACAGACTTAGAATATTAAGATTGATGTACAGACTTCATGCGTTGACGCTGTACACACCTAGCGAGTTGACGTTGTACGCACATCCAATGAAGTGCGTTGACGCTGTACACACTTAGCGAGTTGACACTGTACACACATCCAATGAAGTGCGTTGACGCTGTAACATGAGCCAGTGAGATGCGTTGACGCTGTACACACTTTATCAATTCAAATGAAATGCAGTGTGTGGACTTTATCTGAAATGGACGATGTATAGACTCAATTGATATGAGAGCTTCCAGTGTATAGACTCAGTCTAAACAAGTCTGCTGGAGGAGTCGACCCATCCTCTGATGTGTCGACCCATGACAGTGAGACATGCAGATAGCAGTGTATTAAATGCAAAGAACACATAGTCAATCTGATAGAGCAATTTAATCAAATCAAAAGCAGTTGCCAATCAATCAAAACAATGGTGTTGCCAATGAAATAAAGCAAGTGTCAACATCATCAACATAGAGGGGTCACAACAATCTCCCCCTTTTTGATGATGGCAACCCCATATGAAGTAGAATAGCAACATCCTGTCATATTGATATATGTTTGATGAAAGACATGATGTGTTATGTAGATTGACATACAGATGCTATGAATGCATGCAACTCACTGCCTCAAATTCTCCTTTGGAATGAATTCAGAATTGAATTCAGAATTCAGACAGATATGTATTCTCCCCCTAGACAATATTCTCCCCCTTTGCCATCAACAAAGAGGAGGGAAAAATTAAATACAATGGAGGAAGCAAGAGAATAGCTGACTGGCATTCTGAACAGGTAGTTCATGAATAAGCATTTTAAAGCATAGAGTCTTCAGTCATATGAAATTAGAAACTGCTGTCAGAAAGAGTTCTGGTGTAAGGATGATAAAATTTGGAGTTCATGCACTACAAGCAATAGATAAGTTCACTGTGCATGATAAAACAATAAACCAGAATCATATGTGCATGAAAGATTCAGTTTCATAATATCTTACTTTCATAGTCTCATAAAAATATTGAGAGAACCCAAGTCATGTATTGAAACTAAACAAATTGACACTCATGAACTTTTCTTTTGAAGGAGCAGCATTATCAGTATTAGATCATTTTGAGCATTCAGGTACCATAAGTCTTTCTGCGTAAGGGTATACGTTTATAAGACGCCAATACCCCTAGATACTCAACAAGATGGACCATTCTGCCTATGATCAAATTCAACAGAACTGAGTTACACCTTTTTGTGTGAGGGTACACGTTTATCAGACGCCAGTTACCCCCAGGTACTCAGTGAAATCAGCCTGCTGTTTTGAACATTTTAAACAGAGATAGCTGATACACTTCATGACATGAGTGTAATCCACTTCTTTGATGGATCACTCAGTTTCTCAGTGATTTACCAGTCATTGCTCTGCCAATATTAATTTTCAATAATTTTCAATGTTTTTCAATATCTTTCTTAACTGTCCTTTTTTATGTTTCAGAATGACTTGTTTAAGAACAATACACATACTTAACTTCTCTAATATGATTTCAGATGAGTTTCTAGATTTTAGATATGATTAGCTTTATCTGACATGAAATAAGAAAGAGGTTGAGAGTTTTATCAATTTTCAACTTACTTATATACTGATTGTAATCTTTAAACTCCAACCATTATAAGATTTAAACCATTACATCAGTCTTTGAACAATTCAAATTCTTATAAATGAAGAAGTCCATTTTCTACTGCTTAGAAATCAGAACTGACCAACAGATTGCCATAATGTCAGAGACAAGTATTCAGAGTTAAAGGTTGAATGACTTCAAGAAAGTTGAAACCACTCTGAATTTTTAGCAATACTCCCCCTGTCTATATGCATGCAACATGGCAAGAATTAATTGACAGAGAGTTTATGCATAGGTCATGAATGAATGATATGCAAGGACATGCACAGACTCGACAAGCTCCTCCTGAATATATGCAATGTAGGACAGTTCTACATCCACATTCACATCCACATTATTTATCCAAGCAATCAAAAATAAGTCCACATCAGAGATTTTATTCACAGCAATTAAACAATCATTCATCATGCTGAAATTTACATAAGCCAAGTTCTCTTCTAAGAAACTTAAAATTTTCATTCCCAAGAGGCTTTGTAAAAATATCAGTAATTTGTTTTTCAGTTTCTATGAAATTCATTTCAATCTCATTTTTATTTACAGCATCTCTAAGAAAATGATGTTTTATCTCTATATGCTTAGTCCTAGAATGGTGAACAGGATTTTTAGCAAGGCATATAGCACTAGTATTATCAGATAAAAGTGGAATGCATCCCAGATTTATCTGATAATCAGCTAGTTGGTGCTTAATCCAAAGTACTTGGGCTGCACAATTACATGCTGCAATATACTCAGCTTCAGCTGTGGATAATGCTACAGTGTGTTGCTTCTTAGATGCCCAAGACACTACACAGCCACAAAGGAATTGACAGTAGCCACTGGTGCTTTTTCTATCTACTCGACACCCAGCATAGTCTGCATCAGTGTAGGCTAGAAGCTCTAACTCACACTTAGCAGGATACCAGAGACCTAGTTCATGGGTGCCTAGTAAATATCTAAAAATCCTTTTCACAGCTTTAAAGTGATTTTCTTTAGGACTGGCCTGAAATCTGGAGCATAAACACACAGCAAATTGTATGTCAGGCCTAGATGCTGTAAGATAGAGAAGAGATCCGATCATACCTCTGTATAGCCTTTGGTCCACAGGTTTACCTTTAGAATGTTCATCCAAACTGGTTGATGTACCCATTGGAGTAGCTATTTCCATGAGGTTGTCCATTTTGTACTTCTTCAATAAGTTCTTTACATACTTGGACTGAGAGATGAAGGTGCCATCTTCTGTTTGTGTAACCTGCAGTCCAAGGAATAGTTTGAGCTCACCCATTGAGCTCATTTCAAATTCATCAGTCATTATTTGAGAGAATTCCTCACACAGTTTGGGGTTAGTTGACCCAAACACAATGTCATCCACATAAATCTGAATGATAAGAATATCTGGATGGCTTACCTTGGAAAATAATGTTTGATCAACTATACCTCTTGTGAAGTTCTTGTCGGTGAGGAATTTGCTCAACCTGTCATACCAAGCTCTAGGAGCTTGCTTTAAACCATAGAGAGCTTTATTGAGCTTGTACACATGATTAGGGAAATCTAAACATTCAAACCCAGGAGGCTGTCTCACATATACATCCTCATTAATTTCCCCATTTAGAAAAGTAGATTTCACATCCATCTGCTGAAGGTTTATTCCTAGGGAACATGCATAAGCCAATAAAATTCTTATTGCTTCTAACCTAGCTACAGGGGCAAAAGACTCTTCAAAGTCTATTCCAAATTCCTGATTGTACCCCTGAGCTACAAGTCTGGCTTTATTTTTAGTAACATTCCCTACTTCATCAGTTTTGTTTCTAAATACCCATTTAGTTCCTATGACTGTTTCATGATCAGGAGGTGGAACCAAATGCCACACCTTATTCCTGTCAAACTGATTGAGCTCCTCATGCATGGCATTAATCCAATGCACATCTTGGAGAGCACAGTCAATGGACTTGGGTTCTATGTTTGATACAAAAGCATAAGCATTCAGTTCATGTTGAATTCTTAAGTGGCCTCTAGTCCTAGGAGGGTCATGCAGATTTCCAATAACATTATCTACAGGATGATCCTTGAGATATCTAGTATTTGAAATTGGACTATCATGAACTTGATTTACCTCCCCTTGAACTGTAGGCTCCTCTTCATTAAGCTCTTTATGTTCTTCTTCATCCTCGGATTTGTCTGCAGGATCTCCTTCCTTCAGAATTTCACCATTATTTTCATTCCTGCATTGACCAACATTAGAATTTGCCAAGGATTCATCAAAAATTATGTGTGGAGATTCTTCAACAGTTTTAGAGTTCAGATTGTACACTCTGTATGCTCAGGTGTTTTCAGAATAGCCAAGAAAAATTCCTGGTTCTCCTTTAGGTTCAAATTTATCAAGGTCCTTTTTATCATTTATGTGAATGAAACATTTACAACCAAAAACCTTGAAGTGAGCAATAGAAGGTTTCTTACCTTTTAATATCTCATATGGTGTTTGCTGGATAGAAGGTCTTATCATGGCTCTGTTAATTACATAACAGGCAGTGTTCACTACTTCAGCCCAAAATTTCCTTGGTAGACCACCTTCGACAAGGAGTGTACGACCCATTTCCACTAGGGTTATGTTCCTTCTCTCCACAACTCCATTCTGCTCAGGTGTCCTTGGTGAGGAATACCTGTGGTTGATTCCATTTGACCTGCAGAATTCATCAAATTGTGAGTTTTCATACTCACCTCCATGATCAGACAAAATGTTTTCAATTTTCTGATTTGTTTTAACATAAAACTTCTAAAATTCTGAGAAAGCATCACTCTTATTAGATAAGAAATAAACCCAAGTATACCTAGAAAAGTCATCTACCATGACAAACCCATACCTCCTCCCTGATAGGCTGACAGATCTAGTTGGCCCAAAGAGGTCCATATGTATCAGCTCATAGGGTTTGGAAGACAGATTTTCAGTTCTAGACTTAAATGATTTTCTAGTTATCTTTGATTGAGTGCATGCATTACAAATTTTGTTTTCTTTCTTGAATAAGACTTCAGGAAGTCCTCTAACCATGCCATGCTTATTTAATTTGTGCAAAACAGTGTAGCTAGCATGACCTAACCTACGATGCCATAAAAATGCTATGTCTTCTCTACTGGCAGTAAGGCAAAGGTTAGTGTGTTGAATTTCATCTAAATTTATCATGTAAGTATTATTTATTCTTTTTCCAGAAAATTTGACAATATCAGAATCAGGTTCAAAAACCTTGCAGCATTGAGAATTGAATAAAACATTATAACCTTTATCACATAACTGGCTGATGCTAAGTAGATTATAGGCTAACCCTTCAACCAGCATAACATCATCAATGCAGCAGGTAGAACACTTACCTACCTTACCTAATCCGATAATCCTACCCTTTGTGTTGCTTCCAAAGGTGACAAGGCCTTCTACTTTCTCAGTCAGTATGCAAAATTTGGCCTTATCTCCTGTCATATGCCTGCAGCAGCCGCTATCCATGTACCACAAGTTATTCTTGGCTGTCAGGCATACCTGCATACACAATTAGGTAGAGAAGTTTGGAACCCAAGATTGATTGGGCTCCAATGTAAATGAACTAGAAGCAAAACAGGAAAGCAAATGTTTCGGAATCCACATTTGTTTAAATGAATTTTGTTCAGTGGATCCTACAGATTTTCTTCTGTTGTTGTTCCTTTTCTTTTTATTGTTCTTTTTCTTATTGGCAGCAGCATGATTATTGACAGTATTGTTATTTCTGTGCCAGTGCCTTGGCCAGGGTATGTCCACAAAATTTTGGCCATAGTAGTTCCTGGGCTGGCTATGAAAATATTGATTTCTAGATGTCCAGTAACCATACCCATCGATCCAATTTCCACTGTAAGGTCTTTGGTTTTGAGAACCCTGGAATGCAAGACCTGTAAACCTACCCTGAGTTCTAGACCAATTTGACCTATTGAAGTAGGTTGGCTGTGCATTGTAGTGGTTCTGAGCTCTGGGTTGATAAAAATAATTGGGTTGACTCCTAGCAGCACTCTGTCTCCCCTGTACTTTGGACCCTGCTAACCTATACACAGGTTTGTATTGGGTCTTCTTAAGAGGTGGAGGTGTTGGTGGAGACTGGGTTACCTTGACCTGGGGTTTACCGGACTGTGTAGGTTGACCCCTAACCTGAGTCTGACCCCTAGGATTCTGCTTAGATGTGCTAGCTCTACTAGGCTCACTGAGTTTTTGTTTACCCTTCTCCTCAGCACTGGTCTTTTTCAGATTAGTAGTTTTGCTCATTAAATTTGTTGAGTTCATGCTAATTAGAGGTCCCTTTTCCTTTTGAGCAACAAATGAAATTGTTTTCATTCCGAATGTTTTTGTTGCACTAGAATTAAATCCTAGGCCCTCTTTTCTGAAATTAACCTTTGACCCTAACAAAGCATTTAAGTTATCTGTTCCTTGGGTCATTTTCTCAATGGTTTTCATTTTATCCTCATTGTCTTTCTGAAGTTCATCAATAGCCTTTTTCAGCTCATTGTTGACATTGAGGACAACTTCATATTTTTCAGAGATAATTTTGACTTCACTTTCACATTTCTGAATCTTCAGCTTCCATTCATCAATTTCATTTTCAAGCCTTAGATTCTCTTCCTTAGAAGCTTTTAACTCATTTTTGATTTCATCTTCTTCAGAGCATGTGAGTTTCAATTCATCAATCTCAGATTCCAAACATGCAATTTTATCAGATAAAGTTTTATCATTTTGCATGGAGTTGATTTTTCTTCTAAGATGCCTATTCTCTTTTCTAATATCATCAGCTCTATCAGCTATGTCATGATAAGCATCTACCCAATCAGCAATTGTGAAGTTTTCAAATCTAGTGATTACCTCATCTGTGTCCTCCTCTCTATCTTCGGAGCTTGTTGCCATAAGGCAAATGGGCTGTTCAAATTCGGCTTCACTATCTGAGCTGCTGCTGAAAGAGCCTTCATCTTCATCACTCCATGTGCTGATCATAGCTCTTCCCTTCTTGGTTTTCTTCTTTGACCTGTCCTTATGTTTCTGATTGTCTGGATAGTCAATTTTCAGATGCCCTGGTTTCCTGCATTGATAACAGACATTAGCTTCATTTTTCTTTGCAGGTTTAGATTTATACCTTTTATCCTTTCGGCCACCATTGTATTTCTTCTGGCCGAACCGTCCTGCTCCCTTTCTGAGAAATCGCCTGAACTCTCTAGTCATCATGGCTATCTCAGACCGAGTCACATCTTCTTCTTCATTTAGGCTCTCCTCTGATGATGAAGAGCTGCTGGAGCTGGATTTTGTTGATTTGCTGGAACTAGCCTTCAGCGCTATCGGCTTTTTCTTCCTCTCGGCTTCATCTGTCCTTGGCATGTTTATTTCATATGCCATTAGTGAGCCAGTCAGCTCATCAGCTTTAGTATTACGCAAGTCCCTTGACTCCTTCATCACTGTTGCTTTGGTGTGCCAAATGGAAGTCAGGGAGCGCATAATTTTCCTCACTACATCATACTCTGTCTGAGGTTTCCCAAAACCTCTGAGGCCATTGGTTATGACAGTCAGCCGAGCGTACATTTCGCTGATGGACTCGTTCTGCTTCATCTTGAAGGCTTCATACTCAGATACAAGAAGATTGGTCTTCTGCTCTCTTACTTGAGATGTACCTTCATGAATTACTTCCAGCGCATCCCACATCTCCTTAGCTGATTTGCAAGCAGACACACGGGAGAATTCTGTAGGATGCAGAGCGCACTGGATAGCATTTATAGCACTCCAATTCAGCGTGGACCTTCTGATCTCCTCCTTGGTCCATACATCTTCATTCGGGGACAGCTCATAAGGTCCCTTGCTGACAATCTTCCAAATCTCATAATCCTTAGCCCTGAGGAACACTTGCATACGGTTCTTCCAGTATGCGTAGTTTGATCCATCAAAGAATGGGGGCTTCGTTGTTGAGTGACCTTCGACAGTCATCCCTCGAGCATCCATCTCTGCCTATTCTCTTCGGGTGATGAGTCCCTGCAGAAGAGTTAGGCTCTGATACCAAGTGTTGGGTTAGATGGACGCAGTCTATCTCCACTAAGTGTGGATCTAGAGGGGGGTGAATAGATCAACTTACCTAATTTAAAACTACTGTAAGTTCTAAAGCGGAATTTAGGCAAACATCAGTTAAGCTAAAGGAAGAATGCTAAGCAAAAATTCCCATCGCACACAGATCAAACAAAAACACAAACACAATGCACACATAATTTTTAGGTGGTTCGGTCAACGACCTACGTCCACCCCACACTCAACCGAGTATGGCTTCCTGCTGCGCAGCACAGCTTGCGTCCGCTGGGCTTTACAGCTTGGCCAAACAATCCGCTGATACACAGCTTCGCTGGGCACTACAGCTTGCCGACCAGAGGATCTGATCCTCTACAACCGCTGGGGAAATATAGCTTAACCTGTCTAGTGGAAACTACCACTGCAAGACCGCTGACACACAGCTTGAAGAAACAGTATTCGGAAATGAAAGACAGAATCAAAATGAAAACAGAAAAACTCAAAAGCGATATAGCTGTAAGAGCAAAGCTCAGCTCTAGTTTTGAACCACGAGACTGAGATACAAGCTCACTCTCAATCTCACTCTCAATCAGCTCTCTCTCAACTCATCTCTCTCGATCTCTTCTTCTCTCATTTTCTTCTTCTCTATTTCTTTTCTTCTTCTTCTCTGTATCTTCTTCTTCTCTCTTTTCTCTCTGTGGATCGAAGGCTCACTGCTGCTGAGTGTATAGACTTTCTCTTCTTCTCCTTCGATCAGACTTCTTCTGTGGAAGAAGGCTTGTTTATATAGCAGCAACAGCAGCAGGCGTGTGCTCTCCACGTTTCCCGCCCAGCAATTTGGACCACGTGGCAGCATCCAATGGAGTGTCAGTACACGTGTCCTCATCTGGATACCTTGTCCTTCTCGGATCACGAGGCAGGTACCTCGGATCACGTGCCCCTCATTAGCTTCTTCAGTCTGATGTATAGAGTTCTCCGTTCACGTACTCAATGACAGCAATCTGACTTGCTGCGTCGATGCTGTCAATCAATGGCGTTAACACAGTGAGGCATTCCAGTAAGCCATTAGGTTCGTCTCTTTAGCTGCTGCGTCGACGCTGCTCAATTGTGGCGTTGACGCAGTGGAATAGCCTGTGAAGGTCTCTACTTCTTTAACTGCTGCGTCGACGCTGCTTGCTTGTGACGTTGACGCAGTGGAAGATATCGTGAAGGCTTCGTCAACTGATGCGTGGACGCTTTAAGCTCCCAACGTCGACCCTGTTCCCTTAAGCAACAAGAATGAAGTCATAAGATTTAAGTATGTACATTGCAGTGTATATACTTCATTGTATAGACTTGTGAAGGCGAATGCAATGTACAGACTTGCCCAATGTATGGACTTCATGTAATGCAAACGAATGTGAAGACTTCGGTGTATAGACTTTAGAAGACGAGTGCAATGTATAGACTCCATGAGACTCTAGTGCAGACAGACGATGTATAGAGTTCTCAGTTCAGCCGTCAGTGTATAGACTTGAAGGTCTTGAAGCCAATGTATGGACTTGAAAAGCTGAGGCCAGTGTACAGGCTTGCCACTGACTAGTGTGTGAACTTTATCAGCCTGAGGCACAGTATGGACTTCAACTCTGCATATCGAATGTATGGACTTCAAGTATGAAGACCATTGAATAGACTTTGGATTCGAAGACAATGTGCAGACTTTGAGTTTGAAGACCAATGTTCAGACTTCAAGTAACACTGTGGATGTACAGACTTCATGGAGCGAAGCGATGTGTAGACTTGAAGCTCCTGAAGCAATATACAGACTTCAAAGAAGTTGGCGAGTCAATGTACAGACTTGATGAAGCGAAGCCAATGTACAGACTTAATGTGTAGCTGAAGCCTTGAACGTAGGAATAGGTTGGAGTGTATAGACTTCAGGCTTCAGAACCGAATGTTCAGACTTCGCCTAAGAAACGTAGGGAAAGTCCCCAGTGTATAGACTTTGCCTTGAACGAAGGTAAGTGATGAGTGTATAGACTTTCACGATGTGTAGACTTGAATATGTGAAAGCTATAGTGAAAGAGTGTATACACTTGACCAGATCAAGGGCAATTCGGATGTACAGACTCTGAGGTTCAAAGCCAACGGCTGTACAGACTTAGAATATTAAGATTGATGTACAGACTTCATGCGTTGACGCTGTACACACCTAGCGAGTTGACGTTGTACACACATCCAATGAAGTGCGTTGACGCTGTACACACTTAGCGAGTTGACGCTGTACACACATCCAATGAAGTGCGTTGACGCTGTAACATGAGCCAGTGAGATGCGTTGACGCTGTACACACTTTATCAATTCAAATGAAATGCAGTGTGTGGACTTTATCTGAAATGGACGATGTATAGACTCAATTGATATGAGAGCTTCCAGTGTATAGACTCAGTCTAACCATGTCTGCTGGAGGAGTCGACCCATCCTCTGATGTGTCGACCCATGACAGTGAGACATGCAGATAGCAGTGTATTAAATGCAAAGAACACATAGTCAATCTGATAGAGCAATTTCATCAAATCAAAAGCAGTTGCCAATCAATCAAAACAATGGTATTGCCAATGAAATAAAGCAAGTGTCAACATCATCAACATAGAGGGGTCACAACAATTCAAATACTACAGAGTTTGTAACGGTCTGTAGTAGGGCCGTTACTTGAAAGTGACGGTCCTATGCTAGTGCGTTACAGTATCTGTTAACAGAAAATAATTATAGAAACTAAGAGATCAACTCACATCATGTCTTTTATCAAAACATGATGAGTTTCTAATCATGTTAACGAAGTAAGGCCATCTACATGCATAGGTAATCATGAATAGATGAATAGTCATGTTTTAATTTCTTAATTTGGCTAAGAGGTGCATGATGTGCATAGAACAAATAAAACATGAAATCAATGCTCTATAATGCATGGAATTCAATCAAACCAGAGGGCTTTTATTCCTATCATGCTGTTTTTGCCGTTCATGAGATAACCTACCTCTTACTTAGATTGTAGTTTCTGAATTTGGTTGAGAACCCTGCCCTAGATCCCTTCCTTCTCTTGTGACTTTTTCAGCAACTTCTTTAGGCTCTAACTCCACGCCCTCTTGACCCAAAGATGTGAAATTCGGAGGGGAGTTAGTCTAAAGTATTGTAAACAAAATATTCTAAAGAACTTACCTGAGATAATGACTCCTTACCTTGCTGCCTTACGCCCAAAAAGTAAGGGTCGCACAGTTCAGAACTATGCCCTATTTATAGAGTTTAGGCTAGGGTTTGAGGATTAGATCGAGTTTAGAGTCCTTATTTCATCAAATCCTAATCTCTAAGAGTCCTTAGAGTTTTTACAATCCTTCCCAAGTCGATCCATAGTGGATAGGAACATCAAGTTCCAATCTTTTCATGAGTCCCTTCACTTACGGAACTAACAGGATGTAACGGTCAAGTGCCCATGCGTTACATGGCTGTGGCGGTCTTACGATAGACCGTTACAGTCATCGTAGCTTAGAGTTTCAATTTATAAAAACTCTTTTGTTAATTATCTAAATAATTATCTTATATTATTAGTATTTATCCTTAATATCCGTGGATAGGCTTAAATACCTTCTAGAATATGGGCCAAACCTAATGGTCTAGGTCCTAAACCCTTTTGGACTTCAATTATGTGGGTTGGGTTAATTAATTAACACAATTTGGGCCTTATATTGATTATTTAGCCCAATTAATGCCAGAATATTATTTAAATAACTAGAAATTACTTTTATAAATTTTGGGGCTCTACACCCTCCCCCACTTAGAAGAATTTGGTCCCCAAATTTAATTCATGGATTGAGGAGAGTGTACTTACAATTAAATAATTCCGGGAATCTTTTCTTCATAGCTGATTCGATTTCCCATGTTGTTTCATAAGGCCATGCTTTCTTCCATTGAATCTTAACCATAGGAATGACCTTATTTCTGAGTTGACGTACTTCTCGTTCCAAAATCTTCATTGGCGTTTGTTCATATGTCAAGTCCTTCTGAATCTCCAGATTGTCATAAGTGATAATGTGATCTGGATCATACACATACTTCTTCAGCATCGAGACGTGAAATACATCATAAACTCCTGCTAACTGTGGTGGCAAAGCCAATTTATAAGCCACTTCACCGATCCTTTCAAGGATTTCAAATGGCCCGATAAATCTTGGAGTTAGCTTTCCTTTAATGCCAAATCTTTGAATACCACGACCCGGAGAAACCTTTAGATATACATGTTCTCCTACTTGAAATTCCAAGTCGCGCCTTCGATTGTCAGCATAAGATTTCTGCCTATCTTGTGCCATTTTCATCCTTTCCTAAATGAGCTTGATTTTCTCTGTAGAATCCCTGATTAAATCGGGGCCTAGAAATTGCCTTTCTCCTATTTCATTCCAACATATTGGTGATCGACAACTTTTTCCATATAGAGCTTCAAAAGGTGCCATTTGTATGCTTGCTTGATAGCTATTGTTATATGCAAATTCTACCAAAGGCAAGTGATCATGCCAACTTTCTCCAAAATCAATGACACAAGCCCTGAGCATATCTTCTACCACTTGATTTGTCCTTTCTGTTTGACCATCAGTTTGTGGATGGAAAGCGGTGCTAAAATTCAATCTAGTCCCAAGTGAATGTTGTAGGCTCTTCCAGAATTGTGATGTGAATCGGGGATCTCTATCTGATACAATAGCGACAGGGACTCCATGTAACTTGACAATTTCTTTTATGTATAGTGCTTCTAGAATATCTACAGACCATCGACTTTTTATTGGTATGAAATGTGCAGATTTAGTCAATCGGTCTATAATTACCCATATTCCATCGTGTCCACCTCTTGTCTTAGGTAGTCCCATAATGAAATCCATTCCTATGCTCTCCCATTTTCATTCCGGGATACTTAAGGGATGTAATTTACCTGCGGGTCTGAAATGTTCCGCCTTCACTTGTTGACATGTGAGACACCGAGATACGAAGTCAGCTACTTCCCTCTTCATATTGGGCCACCAAAAGTTTCTTTTGAGATCCTGATACATTTTTGTACCCCCTGGATGAATGGTATACTTTGATTTATGTGGTTCTTCTAAGATCAATTTCTTTGTATCTTCATGATCGGGTATACACATTCGGCCCTTGAATAGTATTCTTCCATCTTCGGATATAGAAAAATCCGGTCTTTGTTCAATATTGGCCTTAATTTCTAGTAAAATTGGGTCATCCTCTTGTAACTTGGCCAAATCCTCAATCAATGTTGGTTGAGCTCGGATATTTGCCATGAAACAATTATCTTCCTTAATGTCAACATCTAGATTCAATTGAGCAAATTGAGGAACAAGGTTAGTCATACTAATCATGAGACTTGATAACATACCCATTGGTTTTCTGCTAAGTGCATCTGCTACAGCATTTACCTTGCCAGGGTGATATTGAATAGCGAAATCGAAGTCTTTAAGATATTCCAACCATCTCCTTTGCCTCGTGTTAAGCTCTTTTTGAGAAAATAAATATTTCAAACTCTTATGGTCTGTGTAGATCGTGAACTTTTCTCCATAAA
The DNA here is from genome assembly GCA_022559845.1 of Amorphophallus konjac. Classification (NCBI taxonomy): domain Eukaryota; kingdom Viridiplantae; phylum Streptophyta; class Magnoliopsida; order Alismatales; family Araceae; genus Amorphophallus; species Amorphophallus konjac. The sequence continues at coordinate 339,047,221 of CM040126.1, read as the reverse complement.
GATAATGACGCCAAATTTTCAAGGTGAAAATAACTGCTACTAGTTCCAAATCATGTACAGGATAATTTTCTTCGTGACGTTTCAATTGTCTTGAAGAATAGCAAATCACCTTTCCATCTTGCATAAGGACACACTCTAAGCCAATTCCAGGTGCATCCGTATATACTTCAAATCCAGCACCCTCTATTGGTAGTGACAAAACAAGGGCTATTGTAAGATGATTCTTAAGATTTTGAAAACCCTTTTCATAGTACTTCGACCAGATAAAAGGATTTTCTTTTCTCGTAAGTCTAGTTAAAGGAACCACGATCTTTGAAAAGTCCTTTATGAATCTTCTATAATAACCTGCTAGACCCAAAAAGCTTCTAACTTCAGATATAGTCGTTGGTCGGCTCCAATCTCTGACAGCTTCTACCTTAGAAGGATCCACAGTAATACCTTCTTTTGAAATAATGTGGCCTAGGAATGAGACTTCCTTGAGCCAGAATTCACACTTATTGAGTTTGGCATATAGCTTATGTTCTCTAAGTGTTTGCAAAGCTATCCTTAGATGTTCTTCATGTTCTTCTTTTGTCTTGGAGTATATCAGGATATCATCGATGAAGACGACGATGAACTAATCTAAATATGGCTGGAAGACACTGTTCATAAGTTGCATGAATGCTGCTGGGGCATTAGTTAACCCAAACGGCATTACCACGAATTCATAGTGGCCATAACGACTTCGAAAAGCCGATTTGTAAATGTCCTCTTCTTTGATTCTAAGTTGATGATAACCTGATCTTAGGTCAATCTTAGAAAAATATTCTGCTCCCGAAAGCTGATCGAAGAGCTCATCAATACGTGGCAATGGGTATTTGTTCTTGATTGTAAGTTGATTCAATCGCCGGTAGTCAATGCATAACTTGAGAGAACCATCCTTCTTATTGACAAATAGAACCGGCGCACCCCAAGGGGATGTGCTAGGTCTGATAAAACCCTTGTCTAGAAGTTCCTGTAATTGCTTCTTTAATTCCTTGAGTTCTGTGGGGGACATCCTGTAAGGGGCTATAGAAAAAGGTGCTGCACCTGGAATGAGTTCAATGGTAAAGTTTACTTCCCTCTCGGGCGGTAAACTAGGTAGTTCGGATGGGAACACGTCACGGAATTCATTTGCAATAGGAATGTTTGCTAGGATAATTTCCTTAGATTCGGTGACAATGACTGAAGCAAGAAAAGCTTCACATCCTTGCGAGATAAGTTTGCAGGCATGTAGAGAAGATATAATGGTAGGATGCTTCTTGTATTTGATGCCAAGAAAGGAAAATCATGGAAGACCGGGCTTTCAGAAAGATATAATCCTATTTCGGCAGTTGATATAGGCATCATGGTCTACAAGCCAATCTACCCCAAAAATGGCATCATAACCTTTCATATCAAGGCATACTAAGTTTGCGGGGAGATTGTGTCCTTCTACCACTACCTCACAATCAGGATAATAGTTGGTAAACTTAGTTCCAGATCCTAAAGGTGTAGTAATAGCGAGATCTGAAGGTAGGGGAGCTGATGCAGTTGGTAAGGTTTTTGCAAAAGTGGTGGAGATAAAAGAATGAGAAGCACTAGTATCAAATAGCACGAATGCAGGACGAGAACAGATTTGAAGAGTACCTTCCATGAGCCCATCATTTTGATCCCTGGGCGCTTCTTCGTCATCTATAACTGCATTGAGGCGAGCCTGCCTCCTACGTCCTCCATTATTTGGTTGGTCTTTCATAAGGGGACAATCTGGCACACGATGCTGTTAGGGTGCAAGGCCCGGATTCAGAGGGGGGGGGGTGAATGAATCCTGCCCTTAAAAAAACTTTTCGCTCAAACAATATGCGGAATTAAAACACAGACGGCTCAATCAATTGAGTAAATATGTTAGGCGCGCCAAAAAGATCACCTAGCGAAGTAGTACCGATAGAAACAATAGAGCTCAAGGCAACCTGTGAAGGGTGGTAGAAGACAAGGAACAAGCGCACAAGGTCAATCACACAGCACAACAGATTTTTAGGTGGTTCGGTCACCAAGACCTACATCCACCCCTCACTCCCAACCGGAGTGAGGCTTCCACTAGCACACAGCTAGAAACTGCAGACTCAGTCTGTGAACAAGTGCTGCCACACAGCTTGACCAGGGGAACAACCTCCCCTCTTCCTCCCAACCGGAGGGACACCCCAAGTGACTCCCAGCCACTTGGAAACCAGAGACCGAAGTCTATCTTCCTCCAGACCAGGAGGGAACCCGCTAGTGACTCCCAGTCACCAACAACAAGAGGTCGCAGACCTCTCTTCCTCCAACCGGAGGGACCCCTGGACTTGCAAGCCACAAGCCCAGAACCGGAGACAAGTCTCCCTTCTCTTAAATCCACAGGAGGACCCCAATCCCCAGCAGGGCAATCGGAAGAACAAGGCTAACCAAAGAAACAAAAGAAAAAAAAAGAAACATAAAAAGCACAGCAACAAAAGCTAGAAATGAAACACAAGAGATGTAGCTCTCAATGAGCATAGTCGTTCTGGATTTGATCCACGAACAGACTGAACTGATCTTCAATAGACTCTCTCCTCCTCTTCTTTTCTTCCTCTTCTTTCTGCTTCTCTTTCTTCTCACTTCTCACGAGCCTTATCTCTCTCTTTTCCTTCTTCTGCTCTCACTCTCACTCTCTTCTTCTGCTCTCTTCATTCTTCTTCTGCTCTTCTGCTGGATCGAAGTCTCTGCACTTCTGCTTTTTCTTTCTCCACTTCGATCACTCTTCATCTGAAGACGAAGACTCATATATATAGCAGCAGCTGCCCCGGCGTGTGACCTCCACATTTCCAACCCTAAGTATTTGGACCACGTGGCAGCATCCAGCAGGCTGTCAGTCCATGTGTCATCTTCTGGTCAGGCCTTCCAGTCTCGGATCACGTGCCCTCCTTAAGCTTCACGAGTAGAGCACCTGTCAGATAGAGTATCGGATTATCAACTTGGTGTCGACACTTTGTAAAATGAAATGCATTGTATAGACTTGTGAAAGTGCATGCATTGTACAGACTTAGTGAAAGGGAATGCATGTAATACAATTCTTTTAAATTCCCAAAGACTAGTGCGTTCTCGTACGGGAGCATATGAAGTCTCAGGGGAGCATCTATGGCCTCTGGATAGCATCACTAGCGTCAGGGGAGCATGTGGAGCGCATGCTGTCTCTGGGGAGCAATCGCTGCTCCAGGGGAGCATCCTCAAAGTTAGGGAAGCATTAGCAGCCACTGGAGGGCATACTCGGTCCCAGGAGAGCATCCGGGGGGACAGGCGAGCATGCACGTCTGATGTACAGACTCTACCAATGTATAGACTTGGTGGATAGTGATGCATAGCCAAACGAATGTACAGACTTCACTGTGAATGCATGAACAGTGAATGAGTGTATAGACTTGATCAAGAGAGACGCTGGCCAATCGGAGCATTAACAGTCACTGGAGAGCATACTCGGTCCCAGGAGAGCATCCGGAGGGACAGGCGAGCATGCGCGTCTGATGTACAGACTTGTGAAAGACTTGAATGCACGACCAGTGTACAGACTTGGAGAACGGCTTGGGACACAAGGACGCTGCTCGCTGTACAGACTTGAGGTTTCAACAGAAGGCTTTGTAGGCGATGTACAGACTCTACCAATGAAATCATGAATAGTCCGATGTATGGACTTTATGCAAGAAAGCATGTGTGCATTGTATAGACTTGAGTAATGAGTGGACTTTCAATGAAGAGGCTGTACAGACATGAGGAAATCACGATGTGTAGACTTGCCAAATATAGCTGGTCGATGTACATACTAGAACAAGGCTAAGTCTGTACAGACTTGAACAAACACAGTGTATAGACTTTGGCAAGGCAACGTCGGTAAAACTACCAATGTGCAGACTTTCAAAGTTGAACGTAGGTAAAGAGCCCAATGTGCAGACTTAGAAGTGCAACGTAGGAACAGATACCAATGCACAGACTTTGGCAAGCAACGACGTACAGACTTGCACAGTTCCAGCTGAAGGATGTATAGACTTTACCTATAAGTCCATTGTACAGACTTGAACTGAAGACCAATGTATGGACTTCAAAACAGATGCTAAGGACAAGAGGAGTGTATAGACTTTCACGATGTATAGACTTGGTTTTGTGAAAGCTACAGTGTAGTAAGATGTACAGACTTCCTATATGAAGGCAATGACTGTACAGTCTTTGAGAAAGAGTCCAATGTGCAGACTTGCTGGCTAAGAGACGATGACCAGGACAAGGCACAAACGGATGTATACACTTTGGACTTGAATGCCCAAGCAGGCTGTACAGACTTGAAGAGTAAGCCAGTGTATAGACTTCAAAAGCTTGAAGGCCCAATGTACAGACTCTGAAAAGTCTGAACCCGTGTACAGACTTGATTAAGACAAGGCAGTTGAGTGTATGGACTTTGGCAAGCAAACGGCTGTACAGACTTTGACACAACAGCGATGTACAGACTTCCAATGAAAGCTACCGCTGTATAGACTTACTCAATCAAACCGATGTATAGACTTTGAAGCAAACGCCAGGCAAACGATGTGTAGGCTTGGCCAGAAAACGTAGGGAAAGGTATGAGTGTGTATAGACTAGGATGCCCAATGCCAATGTACTGACTTTGAAGAGAAGACAAATGTATGGACTTTATGGCTTAACGAGAGTGCTGACAGTATGCTCAATGCAATTGTGTATATGAATGCTTGATGCAGCAGATAACATGACTGATCATAAAATATGCAATGCTTCAGTTTTGATAAACTAACAGAACAGCAAGATGACTGAACATATGAAAGACTGCATTATGATCTAATAAAATGACTGAATAACAGCAAGATGACTCACAGTGATTAACTCACATCTAAAACCAATCATCAAATGATTAACTCACATCAAAGCCAATCATCAAAATCACAGGGGCACAACAATCTCCCCCTTTTTGATGATGGCAACACTACACTGTGAGTAATGCTGATGACACAAACTATTCTCCCCCTTTGACTTCATCAAAAAGGAAATAGTTTGAGAAGTTAAAAGCAAACCAGCATGCAATGATTGAATAAAATTCTCCCCCTTAGGCAAGAAAAAAAAAATCTCCCCCTTTGATATAATCAAGATGAACCATTGGAAGGTATGAATGCAGATGCAGATACCAGAATGAAATGTAATACCTCCCCCTAAGAATATGAATGCAGGGTCACAATTGATATGAGCATGATTCAATATGAGAAGGAAGCTCCCCCTGAATAGATACCAATTGATATGCATCTGTTGCATTTCTCCCAATTGATGTGGTTGAGATGGAGACCATAGTGGCATTCAAGGGTAAGTTCAGGTCAATGAACCAAGGACAGTGAGGAGAAGAGTTTCAAACACTAGAAGTTCAAAACAAGATTTTCAAGGAGACATCAATCTCATAAATCCAAAACATAAGTTTTCAAAGTCTTCCATTATAATGGCTTATGAATGAATTTTATTGATCAGCATGGTTTAAACATGATGTATGCAGAGTTTATCAATAAAATTCTGTATTGATATCTAAAACCATGGTTTAATAAAAATGAACCAAGCCCTCATATTTATCTTGATTAATCTCCCTTTCTCTTACACAATCAAATATATTGACTTCTTTCCGAATTACATGTACGAGTATTGAAATCAAGCAATTATGAAGTCATATGATTTTGTCTAGGGTTGTAGCAATTTGATTTTAGCATCAATATTCAGATATTTCAATTTGTTCAACAATTTTCTTGCTACAAATTTTACGAGCACTCTAGTTCAGTGCACACATTGTAACTAGAGGATATACCTTGATTAGAGGCCAATATCCCTAAGCACTTAATGTGACTAACTGTCATACTTTATGTGAACAGAGTTTGCATTTACACATCATGACACACTACAAATCATTTTTTGATGAGTGAGTTGTATTTCTCAGTGTGCATGCCATTGCTCTGCCTGATTTTCAATGAATTTTCAATTATTCTTAATCAGAGTTAACTATGGTACCTCATGACACAGTCCTTTGGACATGTGTTTCTCAGTGACCAAGGTCATTGCTCTGACAGATATTGCCCTTTAGACATTTCAGAAAAATTCATTTGCTTCAAATCAATAATAGTTTCATGTACTTAACCAATTAAAGTCATGTATTCAAAAGTGCAGATTTCAGAAATTTTCACAAGACACAGCATGAAACTGATGGTTAAGGTTTATTAAACATGCTTCAGATATTTTTAAGAGATTTTAAAGTCAAACTCCATGAACATTAAACTTAAACCACATGAGTTATTTCAGACATTCATAAAAATATATAATAGAAGATTTCTAGTTCAAGAGTTTTCAGATTTATGATCGAGATAGTCCATTGAAATCTTCATGAAAGACTGATAGAATTCTGAAATCAAATGATACCAATTGATAAGAGAGATTTTGAAGCCCAGTGATTGTTTTTCAGAGTATGATCGAGGTTTGTCAACCAAGTGAATAAGAAAGGATATGCAATGAATTTTGACAAATGTATGCATTTGACAACCTATATGCAATGCATTGACTCCCCCTGACAACATGCATTCAATCACTCTTTTTGGCATTTTCAATATCAGGAAATGCAATGCACTATATGTATGCAAGGATATGCAATTTACTCAATATTGATTGCTATGCAAAGTCATGCAATTAACTCCCCCTGAAAACATGCAATGTTTGCCATTAGAAACTGAACATATGATTTTGATTCATGCACATTCAGACTGCCCTATCAAGCAAAATGACCCATGGTACTAGGCGGAGCACTTGGTCTAAAAGACCTGCTCTCACATAGTAAGGACCTCCAGACAGATTTCCCTGCCTTTTGGTAGCTTACCATTTGATATACTATAGAGGTCATGAATAACAAAGTAAAACCAACAGTCCTATATGCAATTCAGGTTTTCAATGAACTATGCAACAGAGAAATTTCAAACAACATTCATATGCAGTCCAGATTTTTCAGAATGCAATTTGTTTTCAGAGTTTATGCATTTCAACAATTATCAAACAACTACAAATGGCAGATATGCAAGATTACATCAAATTAGATATGCAATGAATTTCAAAATAGGAAATGCAGAGAATTTACCTGAAAAGTTCAGAAGGGGTTTTCATTCTTGAGTGCCTTGGATTAATACCCCTTTTTATTCCATTCCAAGGCACACCTGCAAGGCAAAGTTATTTTGCACAAACAGGTACCCAAGAAGTCTTGGGTCCTGGCAAGACAGTATCACGTCTAGCAGGTTTTCTCAACACATTTTTAACTTGATGGCACAGAGTAGCAATTTTTAGATCTGATTTATGCATATTCTTGTTAGCATGATATCCATGTGCATATGCATGAAACTTTTTGGTATTGACAGAATTAAAATTCTGTTTACTAAAACCGGCCAGCCAACATTCAGCAGCTCTATGGCCTGGCTTCCCACAGTTATAGCATGAAAAGCTCACAGATTTTCTGGCAGAGAATTTGATAACATGGGGGTTAAAAAAATTCTTCTGAATGTGCTAACAGTCCTTGACTGTGTGGCCATACTTCCCACATTTGAAGCACTCATTGTTCTTGCCTCTAAAAACATTTCTTCCAAAAGCATTCCCATTTGCAAGGAGTTTAACAGTTTTAGAATTGAATTGTCTACCCTGAGCATGCCAGCATTCAATGGCCCTGTGGCCACTCTTTCCACATTCAAAGCATGAAATAGAGTTTCTCCTACCAGCATTCAGCCAGCATTCAATGGCCCTGTGGCCATGCTTTCCACAGTAAGAGCATTTGAAAGAATTTCTTTTAAAAGAACCTGACCAGCATTCAGAGGTCTTGTGACCAATCATGTTGCAGTTAAAACAGATGATGTGCTGGTTCATTGAAACGGATTTGTTTTTACTAAAAACATGTTGGTTTGCAGGGAATTTAGCATGATATGAATAAAAGGTTTTCTTACCACTAGCAAACCAGCAATGAGCAATTGAGTGTCCTAATTTGCCACAATTAGAACATGTGACACTCCTTTTCTGTGGTGAAGGATTTTTATCATGAGATCTCCTAGCATTCTTATCATCCTTCTCCATCAACTTACACTCATACATCAGATGACCAAATTTATGATAGTAATGATAGATAATCCTCTTTTTAGATGCCTGTGAGTGTGTGTGAGGATTGTGATCAATATGCACTGATGAACCCTTTTCATTTATTTTCTGATTTACAGTCCTTTTCTGATTTTTATCCTGTTTTCCTGTTTTCTTAGCCTTGTACTGAGTTGGAGATGAAGTAGAAGGCTTTTCCTGTTCAGAAGATTTAACAAAAATAGTTTTTAGGTTGGCTCCATTAACCTTCCTCATGACTGGACTGTAACCCAGTCCTTCTTTCTTAAAATTAATCTTTGTTCCCAGCTTTTTCTAAACAGTGGGCTGTTTGTCTTTTGATGTTGTGGCTACATTTGAAGCATTTACAAATGATGTCATTAACTTGTTTTGAAAAGCATTTTTATTGACATTATTGTAGCCCAACCCTTCCTTTTTGACATTGACTTTTGTTCCCAGTAATTTGTTCAGATTATCTTGCCCACTAACAAATTTAGACAAAGAGTTTTTTAAGTCTTGAATATCATTTTCTAAAGAGGAAATATGTAGCTCATAACTGGCAATCTCTTGCTCACTGCAATTCATAGCTTCATTCAAAACTTTATTAGCTGTTTTATATATTTCAATTTCTTGTTCCAGATTGCTCAGTTTCTCAGGGTCTTCAATACAAACACTTTTTCCTCTTTCTAAGGCTAGCAGTCTCTCAGACATAGTGGAGTTCAGCATTTTTAACTTCTCATTTTCTTCCTTAAGCTTATCATTTTGAATTAACTCATTTGTTAAAGTCTGATCTTCTGAGTTAGTTTCAAGTTTTCTTCCAGCCTTAAATTCCTTCAAATCATTTTCCTTCTTTTCAATATTTTTCTGTAATTCCACATTTACAGATTTGATGGCTTCAAATTTTTCAGTTAGCAATGTGTTCTCCTATTTAAGTATCTCTAATTTTTCTTCATCTTCTTTGGAGAGTTTTCTGAGAGAATCATTTTCAGATTTTAGCTTGTTCAATTCAGACTTAACACATTCAAATTCTTTCAGCAAATCCTTACTCTGAACAGAATCATGACTAGCTAGGCTAAGTTTCTTTTCAAGTTCAGAGATTTCTTTTACATGATCTTGATTTTCAATTTTTAGCAATGAAATTTGTTTCTTCAGCATTTGAGTACCAGACATACTAACATCAAGAACATTTTTCAGTTCAGCACAATTTCTACAATCGACATTTAAATTGTATGACCTACTACTCTTCTTCAATTTTTTATACTGACTTCTTAAGCTCTCATGTGACTTTAACAATTCAGCATATACATTTTCCCAATCATCTAAAGTATAGTTTTCAAAGGGATTTACCTCATCATCATCATCATCATCTTCATCTTGACTGCTGCTTTGATTATTTCTGTCAGCCATCATGCAACTGTCCTCATTTTTTATCTGAGTTCGCTTCAGTATATCCAGAATGTCTTTAGCAGACCTGCAATCATGAAGGCAAGGCCATAAGGCTCTGTCAGTAGCTGCTTTCATCAGATTAAAGGCTTTCTGATTTTCTCCATCCTTTGATCTGTGTCTGTCGGTCCATTTGGATACTTTCGTTGGTAATGTGTGAGGACCTTGTGAAGTTAATTTCCACAGATCTAGATCAACAGATTTAACATAAGCACGTAAAGCACTGTGCCACTGACTGAAATCAGAACCACTAAAGACGGGTGGACAACTAGCCATTGAAAATAAATCAGATTAATGCAACAGGAATATTGATGCACTAAAAGTAAATTAGCACCGAAGACAGCAGGATCGGATCTGCAGGTCGCTGGACCTTCTAAGCAGACACCGCTCTGATACCAATTGTTAGGGTGCTAGGCCCGGATTCAGAGGGGGGGTGAATGAATCCTGCCCTTAAAAAAACTTTTCGCTCAAACAATATGCGGAATTAAAACACAGACGGCTCAATCAATTGAGTAAATATGTTAGGCGCGCCAAAAAGATCACCTAGCGGAAGTAGTACCGATAGAAACAATAGAGCTCAAGGCAACCTGTGAAGGGTGGTAGAAGACAAGGAACAAGCGCACAAGGTCAATCACACAGCACAACAGATTTTTAGGTGGTTCGGTCACCAAGACCTACATCCACCCCTCACTCCCAACCGGAGTGAGGCTTCCACTAGCACACAGCTAGAAACTGCAGACTCAGTCTGCGAACAAGTGCTGCCACACAGCTTGACCAGGGGAACATCCTCCCCTCTTCCTCCCAACCGGAGGGACACCCCAAGTGACTCCCAGCCACTTGGAAACCAGAGACCGAAGTCTATCTTCCTCCAGACCAGGAGGGAACCCGCTAGTGACTCCCAGTCACCAACAACAAGAGGTCGCAGACCTCTCTTCCTCCAACCGGAGGGACCCCTGGACTTGCAAGCCACAAGCCCAGAACTGGAGATAAGTCTCCCTTCTCCTGAATCCACAGGAGGAACCCGATCCCCAGCAGGGCAATCGGAAGAACAAGGCTAACCAAAGAAACAAAAGAAAAAAGAAAGAAACATAAAAAGCACAGCAACAAAAGCTGGAAATGAAACACAAGAGATGTAGCTCTTAATGAGCATAGTTGTTCTGGATTTGATCCACGAACAGACTGAACTGATCTTCAATAGACTCTCTCCTCCTCTTCTTTTCTTCCTCTTCTTTCTGCTTCTCTTTCTTCTCTCTTTCTTCTCACTTCTCACGAGCACTATCTCTCTCTTTTCCTTCTTCTGCTCTCACTCTCACTCTCTTCTTCTGCTCTCTTCACTCTTCTTCTGCTCTTCTGCTGGATCGAAGTCTCTGCACTTCTACTTTTTCTTTCTCCACTTCGATCACTCTTCATCTGAAGACGAAGACTCATATATAAAGCAGCAGCAGCAGCTGCTGCTGCCCCGGCGTGTGACCTCCACATTTCCAACCCTAAGTATTCGGATCACGTGGCAGCATCCAGCAGGCTGTCAGTCCATGTGTCATCATCTGGTCAGGCCTTCCAGCCTCGGATCACGTGCCCTTCTTAAGCTTCACGGGCAGAGCACCTGTCAGACAGAGTATCGGATTATCAACTTGGTGTCGACACTTTGTAAAATGAAATGCATTGTATAGACTTGTGAAAGCGCATGCATTGTACAGACTTAGTGAAAGGGAATGCATGTAATACAATTTTTTTAAATACCCAGAGACTAGTGCGTTCTCGCACGGGAGCATATGAAGTCTCAGGGGAGCATCTATGGCCTCTGGACAGCATCACCAGCGTCAGGGGAGCATGTGGAGCGCATGCTGTCTCTGGGGAGCAATCGCTACTCCAGGGGAGCATCCTCAAAGTTAGGGGAGCATCTGGGGGGACAGGCGAGCATGCGCGTCTGATGTACAAACTCTACCAATGTATAGACTTGGTGGATAGTGATGCATAGCCAAACAAATGTACAGACTTCACTGTGAATGCATGAACAGTGAATGAGTGTATAGACTTGATCAAGAGAGACGCTGGCCAATCGGAGCATTAACAGTCACTGGAGAGCATACTCGGTCCCAAGAGAGCATCTAGAGGGACAGACGAGCATGCGCGTCTGATGTACAGACTTGTGAAAGACTTGAATGCACGACCAGTGTACAGACTTGGAGAACGGCTTGAGACACAAGGACGCTGCTCGCTGTACAGACTTGAGGTTTCAACAGAAGGCTTTGAAGGCGATGTACAGACTCTACCAATGAAATCATGAACAGTCCGATGTATGGACTTTATGCAAGAAAGCGAGTGTGCATTGTATAGACTTGAGTGATGAGTGGACTTTCAATGAAGAGGCTGTACAGACATGATGAAATCACGATGTGTAGACTTGCCAAATATAGCTGGTCGATGTACAGACTAGAACAAGGCTAAGTCTGTACAGACTTGAACAAACACAATGTATAGACTTTGGCAAGGCAACGTCGGTAAAACTACCAATGTGCAGACTTTCAAAGCTAAACGTAGGTAAAGAACCCAATGTGCAGACTTGGAAGTGCAACGTAGGAACAGATGCCAATGTACAGACTTTGGCAAGCAACGATGTACAGACTTGCACAGTTCCAGCTGAAGGATGTATAGACTTTACCTATAAGTCCATTGTACAGACTTGAACTGAAGACCAATGTATGGACTTCAAAACAGATGCTAAGGCCAAGAGGAGTGTATAGACTTTCACGATGTATAGACTTGGTTTTGTGAAAGCTACAGTGCAGTAAGATGTACATACTTCCTATATGAAGGCAACGGCTATACAGTCTTTGAGAAAGAGTCCAATGTGCAGACTTGCTGGTTGAGAGACGATGACCAGGACAAGGCATAAACGGATGTATAGACTTTGGACTTGAACGCCCAAGCAGGCTGTACAGACTTGAAGAGTAAGCCAGTGTATAGACTTCAAAAGCTTGAAGGCCCAATGTATAGACTCTGAAAAGTCTGAACCAGTGTACAGACTTGATTAAGACAAGGCAGTTGAGTGTATGGACTTTGGCAAGCAAACGGCTGTACAGACTTTGACACAACAGCGATGTACAGACTTCCAATGAAAGCTACCGTTGTACAGACTTACTCAATCAAACCGATGTATAGACTTTGAAGCAAACGCCAGGCAAACGATGTGTAGGCTTGGCCAGAAAACGTAGGGAAAGGTATGAGTGTGTATAGACTAGGATGCCCAACGCCAATGTACTGACTTTGAAGAGAAGACAAATGTATGGACTTTATGGCTTAACGAGAGTGCTGACAGTATGCTCAATGCAATTGTGTATATGAATGCTTGATGCAGCAGATAACATGACTGATCATAAAATATGCAATGCTTCAGTTCTGATAAACTAACAGAACAGCAAGATGACTGAACATATGAAAGACTGCATTATGATATAATAAAATGACTGAATAGCAGCAAGATGACTCACAGTGATTAACTCACATCTAAAACCAATCATCAAATGATTAACTCACATCAAAGCCAATCATCAAAACCACAGGGGCACAACAGATGCTCCCTACTCCCACAACGCAAACAAGCACCTAGGCGCTTCCAGCATTCTTCAGCCGAGTGGCCGAACTTCTCACAAAAGGTGCACGCCGAGGCGACTTGCTCCTTTGCTTCCTTCACATTTTTACTACTCTTTTGAGAACTTCCACCATTCCCGTTCCTTGATCTTTTCTTATTATCACGGCTTTTGTATGGTTCCGTGATACTGAACTTCTCCTTCTTATAATGCCGATCAGAGCACCGGCTAGATTCTTCTCCCTTTCCTTTCAACCTTTCGACCTTCTCTAAGGTCCTCTTGCATAAATATGCCCTTTGAACCATCTCCGCATAAGTGCGGATATTCTGTGTCCCCAGTTGTTGAATGAAATCGGGCCGTAACCCGTCCATAAATCGGTTTGCTTTTAATAAGTCTGTACTAATCAAATGTGGTGCATACGGTGCTAGCCTTGAAAACTGCAACTCATATTCTGCCATGGACATCATCCCTTGACAAAGGGAGGCAAACTCCATAGCCTTCCTTTTCTTTACATGCTCGGAGAAATATTTGGCACGGAATAAAGTGAGAAAAACATTCCATGTATGTGGCGCATCGGCTGGAGGTGCCGGAACCGATTTCCACCAAGTGCGAGCATCCTTGTTTAATTGGAACGTAGCTAGATGGACTTTCTCCTGATCAGTGCATTGAATAACATCAAATATCCTATTCATCTCGTCGATCCAATTTTCTGCTTCGTCTGGATTGGATGATCCATAGAAACGCGGAGGATTTAGACTCCGGAAATTACGATGAAGGTCTCCTGCCCTTGCCCCCGCACCACCTTGTGCTATAGTTTGCAGTGCCTGGGTGAGGCCGGCAACAGTTTGTTGCATACCGTCCCAATCTACGCGATGAGCCATGATAAGAATAATAAGGTACCTGAGAGAAAATAACAACTTGTTATTTCTCATGAATATTGGAATAAGCATAATAAATCTTAAACTAATTAGCTATCTTATCCCGGGCTCTACCCAATTCTCACATGGGTACGGAAATTTTCTTCCTTAGTTCATAGGTATGGGTCTTTAAACCTTGGACTTATCCTATGACATGACTCTTTTCCTTAAGTTCTGAGACTTAGGCTCTGATACCAACTTAACTGTCACGCCCTGAGCCTTTATTACAGCGGAAGACTCGCTCGGGGAGCGCGAACAGCTGACATGATAAGTCTCTTGCAAGTAAGAATCAATCAGAGCGCAAGACAATCACACAAGTAAATGCAATTGCACAAGATTTAATCAAACTTTAACTTTATTTCATAATGCTCAATATTCAAGATACAATCACTAATTTGATTTCCATTCTACTAGACTCAAGAAATAGGAAAATTACATTGACTCAATCTAGACACTTTAACTTTCTAAGTCTTCACTCTCATCTTTATAACACTTCCACTCGCTTCCGGACCCACTACTAGTATAGCCTGAATCCGAATCCGAACTATTTCCATCTCCTGAAAAATATTAGAAAATAGGTCATGAGCACACTTGCCCAGTAGGTATCTTCGCATCAACATGAAGGCACTATTTAAGTAATTATCATTTTTGCTCTAAAGGAATAAGGTAAAATCATGCGAATGCGAATCAATCATGCGATCAAATCAATAGAAACAAGATAACCATGTAAGATAGAATGATCAAGAATGAGCTAGCAAGAATATAACAAGAACATGATATTGGCCTTCCATGAACAAGAATCTAACGAGATTGTACTAGCAAGCCACATATTCCTCACTTTAGCATCTTATGCTTAAGAGCAAGTGCTTCGTGAATTTCTGTGGAATATCAAGCAAGAATGTCATGTTGTGCCGTGGATCTTCACTTATTTATAGAAATAGTACTCCCAGCGCAATGTGACGCCAGTAGCATCATACCCTATGATTTATAAAATAGTATGTTTCTGGCAATCAGCCGAGGGGACTAGCATAGAGCCCTTGAACACAATCAGTGCTCGATCACATCTTCAGTTATAAATTAAGCTACTTCCACGCAGTATAACAGTAACGTATGGCCAAGAATATAGCACTTCCAATAATTCCATGATAACTAAAATCAATGAATGAATGCTTCAACATAAGAATGTAGGAGTCAAGAAATAGACTTTAAACAATGTCATGCTCATAGAAATAAATCGACAGCATAACGGTATTTTCCTTAACTTCCATTTCTTTTAGATCAATTTAAGCAATATGACAAGTTCTAGATCATCAAGGTTTATCTAGAATCATAGGAATATCAACCCTTGGTCAAACCTTGGGTTAACATAAACAAGCTATGTAACGGTCATTTGCTGGGCCGTTACATTATGTAACGCGCTAGTAATAGGCCGTTACAGTGATCCGAGTCCAGAAGGATAAAAATAGACCCAGAGGAATGTGACGGTCTAGCACTGGGCCGTTACGTGAGCCTGACGGTCCTGTTCAAGGCCGTTACATTTCAAGAATCAAAAACCACGATAGAGTGTTCTAATTAATGGGCTTTCATTGGTACAACCAACTCGGCGTCCTAGTGGGAATCTCAGGCTCGCGGAGAATTACGGAGGCCTTGAAACAATGATTTCCTAGTCCATTGGAAGGATTATGCAATAGAGAGGTCCTCATGTCCAAGATTATATTCCTATAGTGCAAAGTGTGAACTAATGACAACATACCGGAATATGTGCCATGTACTTATAGAATTGACTCTATTGACAAAGAGAGACATGTATAATCAAAGTGAAAATCGTGGTGAACTCCGTCAATACGTCTAAAAGTCATGCTTTATAATACAAGACTATAGAATTTTGGCATGAAATTAACATATCCTTAAAATATCATTAAGATATCGAAACATGCAATACCTATCATGCACAATCAGATATCCAAAAAAAATCATATAATCAGGTTAAAACTCAAGTAACTATGCTTAATCAATAAATAATATTGGCAAGTTATTTTCTGTCTTAGGGTTGACAGAACGCAGGATATAACGGTCTTAAGAGGGGGCGTCACAGTGAAAGTGACGGTCATGATCAAGCCATTACTTGAATGTAATGTGTCTGTCCAAGCGCGTTAGAAAACATCCGTGCAATTCAAATACTACAGAGTTTGTAACGGTCTGTAGTAGGGCCGTTACTTGAAAGTGACGGTCCTATGCTAGTGCGTTACAGTATCTGTTAACAGAAAACAATCATAGAAACTAAGAGATCAACTCACATCATATCTTTTATCAAAACATGATGAGTTTCTAGTCATGTTAACGAAGTAAGGCCATCTACATGCATAGGTAATCATGAAAAGATGAATAGTCATGTTTTAATTTCTTAATTTGGCTAAGAGATGCATGATGTGCATAGAACAAATAAAACATGAAATCAATGCTCTATAATGCATGGAATTCAATCAAACCAGAGGGCTTTTAGTCCTATCATGCTGTTTTTGCCGTTCATGAGATAACCTACCTCTTACTTAGACTGTAGTTTATGAATTTGGTTGAGAACCCTGCCCTAGATCCCTTCCTTCTCTTGTGACTTTTTCAGCAACTTCTTTAGGCTCTAACTCCACGCCCTCTTGACCTAAAGATGTGAAATTCGGAGGGGAGTTAGTCTAAAGTATTGTAAACAAATTATTCTAAAGAACTTACCTGAGATAATGACTCCTTACCTTGCTTCCTTACGCCTAAAAAGTAAGGGTCGCACAGTTCAGAACTATGCCCTATTTATAGAGTTTAGGCTAGGGTTTGAGGATTAGATCGAGTTTAGAGTCCTTATTTCATCAAATCCTAATCTCTAAGAGTCCTTAGAGTTTTTACAATCTTTCCCAAGTCCATCCATAGTGGATAGGAACATCAAGTTCCAATCTTTTCATGAGTCCCTTCACTTACGGAACTAACAGGATGTAACGGTTGAGTGCCCATGCGTTACATGGCTGTGGCGGTCTTACGATAGACCGTTACAGTCATCGTAGCTTAGAGTTTCAATTTATAAAAACTCTTTTATTAATTATCTAAATAATTATCTTATATTATTAATATTTATCCTTAATATCCGTGGATAGGCTTAAATACCTTCTAGAATATGGGTCAAACCTAATGGTCTAGGTTCTAAACCCTTTTGGACTTCAATTAAGTGGGTTGGGTTAATTGATTAACAAAATTTTGGCCTTATATTGATTATTTAGCCCAATTAATGCCAGAATATTATTTAAGCAACTAGAAATTACTTTTATAAATTTTGGGGCTCTACATTCTCGGATCTGTCTCCGAAGGCACATTTAGTGGGGTTGAGCTTCATGTTGCCCCTCAGGAGGGTGTCGAAGGTCTCGGCTTAGTCGGCAAGATGGTCTTCGGCCTTCGGAGTTTTGACGAGCATATCATCAATGTAGGCCTCGACGTTCCAAAGGAGCTGTCCCTCGAAGATGTGTGTGATCAGTCTCTGATATGTTGCTCCAACGTTCTTCAACCCGAACGGCATTCGGGTGTAGCAGTGTACGCTGAAGTTGGTGATGAATGCGGTCTTCTCGATGTCCTCCGGGTCCATCCTGATCTGATGGGAACTGGAGTAGGCGTCCCGGAAGCTGAGTAACTCGTTGCCAGAGGTTGAGTCGACAGTTGATCGATGCTTGGCAGCAGGTAGCAATCCTTCGGGGTAGCCTTGTTGAGGTCGGTGAAGTCTACGCACATTCGTCATTTCCCCGAAGCCTTCGGTACCAGGACGACGTTGGCGAGCCACGTAGGGTACAGGATCGGACGAAAGAGGCCAGTCTTCTGCCCCTTGATGACTTGCTCTTTGATGACCGCTTGCTTCTCCGGGGCATGTTTTATCCTGCGTTGCTGGACAGGTTTCATCGTTGGGTCGAGGTTGAGCTTGTGCATCACCATGTCTCCCGGGATCCCGGGAAGATGCTCGTCCGACCATGCAAAGACTTGGATGTATTGGGCAAGGAAATCTTTATATTTTTATTATTCCTCAAGTGGTAGATCAACTCCGATCTTGACTCCTAGTGTCGGGTCACCGTTGAGGAAGACCATTAGCAACTCGTCGCCAGGCTCAGATGTTGCTGGCCCTTCCTCGGCTCCCTTTACTTCTTTATTTTTCCCTTCCGGTCTCGTGGCTTCGACCGAGATTATATAGCACCGTCTAACCAATGCCTGGTTACCCCGAACCTCCCCCATGCCATGCTTGGTGGGGAACTTCATTTTTTGGTGAAAGGTAGAGGGCACCACTTTCATTCGGCTGAGGATACCTCGGCCGACGATGGCGTTATAGGCCGTCATCCCTTTAATCATGATGAAATCCACTATAACCGTAACGGTTTTGGGCGGGGTGCTGATAGTAACTGGCAGGCTCAGGGCTCCCTTGGGATAAGTTCCCTGGCCGTTGAACCCACAAAGGGGGGTTCGGATCGGGCAGACTTTAGATGGATTCTCTCCCATCTTGAGGAAACATTCATAGGATAATACATCAGGGGCACTACCATTGTCAACTAAGATCCTATCTACGTTACAATGGTTTATTGTAGCCGATACAATGAGAGCGTCATCATGTGGAGTGGTTAACCCCTCTAGGTCGTGGTCGGAGAATACCAGGGCCTGCGGTTTGCTCGCCTGCGGGGCCTTAAGGGGCTCAACAGAGGCTCGGCTTGCCCGCTCGGCGTGACGCTTTCTTCCTCGGCTGCTGTCTCCTCCTGATGCCATGCCGCCAGCGATGACGTTGATGTGAACTCTGCGGGGGGCATTGTCGATTTCTTCGGGGGCGCCTTGGTCTTCCTTCTGCTCGGACACGTATCGGGATAGGTGTCCCTGGCGGACGAGGCACTCGATGTCATCTTGAAGTTGATGGCAATCGCTGGTGTGATGCCTGTGGTCGCTATGGTACAGGCAATGCTTGCGGTGCTTGGCCTTCATAGGCTCGGGCTGGTGGAGGAGACCCGAGCCTTTGATGTCTTCGTAGATTTCATAGACGGGAGCGGTAAGGGGGGGTATACCGCTCATACTTCCGGATGGCTCTTTGCGGTCTCCATCTTGCTTCCGCCTTTTTCCTTGACCCTTTCCTTGCTCGGACAGTCGCTTCTTGTCCCCCTCCCGACCCGAGCTTGTCGTGCCTCGGCAGGCGCTGAGGACTTCCTCGCACTCTGTGTGACGTAGGGCCAGGGTCACTAGCTTGGCGAGGGAGGTGGGAGGATGAAGCACTAGCTCGCGCCGTAGGTTCTCATCGCGGGTGCCCCCGGTTAGTGCGGTGATGGCCGAGGCAACATCCAGGCAGGGGATGCACAGGGCTTCCGATTTGAATCACTTGATATAAGCCCACATCTTCTCCCCTTGTTCCTGCTTGAGGGCCAATATTCCCGCCGCTGACCGGGGAGGACCGCTGCTGGCGAAGCTTTCCTTGAACACTCGCCCGAATTGCTTGAAATTGTGGATGCTGCTGGGGGCTAGGGCCCAGAACCATGCCTGAGCGCCCTGAACCAGACTGGTCATGAACGCTCGGCACCTAATCATGTCAGATGCCCCATGCAAGGTCATTAGGGCGTCGAAGCTGTCGTAATGATCGACCGGGTCTCCCTGGCCGTCATACAATTTGAAGGTTGAAAGTGAGATCCTGGGGGAAATCTCGACCATCAAGATATAATCGGAGAATGGGGATCGCTCCTCATCTTCCACAAGAGAGGTATTCTGCAAGGCACGGAGGGCGCGCTCTTGCTCTGCGAAATGCCTCTCAAAGTCTCGCAGCCGGAGAGACAGCTCTGGCTATCGCTGACCCGAGCGGCTGGGGGGACCCACTTGCATGCTATCTCGGCGCTCCTCGGGGGCCTCGGTTTCCAGGAACGGTCGGCGTGCTCCGGACTTTTTCCTCCTCGGGGTGGAGGAGGCTTCTTGCTCCGGGGGAGGGGCATGCGATGGTCCTCCTGACTGGTTGCAGATAAGCCGCCGCCCCCGGAGGGTAAAATGGCCTCCAGCAGTTTGCTGGGAGGCATCTCCACGGGGGGGGCTCTTTCGCGGGAGATGTGACTTCTCCTCCTTGGCCACCTGGGCCCTCATGAGATCCACGAGTACATCCAGTTTTGCATTGAGGGTTTGGAGGGCGTCGGTACTCCCGCCGAGAAGCTGTTCCCCCACCACCAACGGAGGTATTTCATTGGTGTGGTTGCTCGATGGGGAATTCTCCGTAGGGAGGGAAGGTGCACCTTCTTCCGTCACCAGGGCCTTTCCCTTGTCGCCGACAGTCCTCCTGCCAGAACTTCTTCGCACCATGATGGCTCTTTGTTCATTTCCCACAGACGGCGCCAGATGAAGAGGGAGATCTCGCGCTACTCCTGAGCGGGGAAAAGGATGACCACGTACACTTGAAGTTTGAACTGCAAGAAGGGAAACAAGTCAGAGGTGCCCAGGGATGGATCCCCGGGGAAGACCCTCTGATGCTTAAGTCAGCAAATGTAGTAGAGCACTGGTGCGAAGGCAGGAGTTAGGAGGAAGATGAGGGCGCGAGATCCCTCTCCACCAAGAGGTGAAGTGGTTCCTACTCAGGGTTTTTGGCTTACCTTCTCACAAGAGGGCTCTTCCAGTTTAAATAGTTGCTCGTTGAGTGAATGATCCCTGTAAGCTGAGGAGTTTCGGGGGGGGGGGGGTTACGTCCTTCTTGCAGGCTCTTTATAGCATGCGGACTCTTGATCTCCCCTATCCCCTTGAGCTCCCAGCTTTTAAGGGATGCGTAATGGCCATACAGATAAGCTTCCATCAGTTGGCTCGAGCATGAGGCACTGGCCCAGGAGGTGCCTCCCGAGCGATGAGTGCGTGGTTTGGGCAGGGAATACGGGACTCCGAAGGAGCTCTCCCGATCGAACTGATGCTTAGACTTCCCAACCCGAAGGCCGCCTAGGAAGTGCTTGATCCGAGTGAGTTATTAGGCTTATATTAAGTGGGCCCTGGGGCTACCACTTCAAGGAGCTGGGCCTCGTTGGGTCAGGTTGGGCCTTGTTTGGCCTCTCCATTCGGGTGGTCAGATTTCCCCTCTCCAGCCAGTATAGTTTCCATCCTTGTAACAGGTGTGAATGTCTCGTTGTGTCACACCCCAAACTGATAGCAGCGGAAACTACTCAGAACGTGACAGTGAACAGTTATGAAAAATCAGAGCAAATCACAAGAGACACAATAAGGCTAGAAAAAATAACAAAACTATAATTTTATTAACATCAAATTGTCATTATTACACGTTATTGACTTAAACTAACAATTAATATAAAAGACTTAAAATTATAGGACTAGACTCAATAAAATAAAAAGACATAGACATAAATCTTCTAGAGCACTCAACACTCTTGCCCCTCTCCGTTCAATTGAACATCTTCCTCAAGATTATCTAATTAATGTTAACAGAAACTAGGTGAACATAGACGCTCACTAGGAATTAATTACATCTCTATCACTAGACAAAATTTAAATGATTGGCCAATAACCAATGTACATTAAAATGCTATGCCATGAATGATGTAAAAGTCATAAATCAACACAATCTATCGATCAGAGGAGATAGTGAATAATGAGTTTCAATGTCAAGGACAGATTTGAAGCTTAAAGGAAAGGGAACAGTCCCAATACAGAACCAAGGATAAGATAACAATATGAAGCAATGAACATATGATCCAGATGAACATAACTTATAAAATTGGCCAGAATATATCAAAATGCCAATAACATATAAGCAAGATAATTGAGTAACATATTAACAGAATATCAGAATATCAGTTTAACAGAATAACATAATATCATACTATCAGAATAATAAAATAATAGAGGTTCGTGCAATGCCACACTCATAATTTTCCTATGGTTTACCAAATGGACCTCTATCTTGCCTGGCATTGTTTGTTAGCGGACCCACAACCCTTAATGAATTCATATTTTTGCAAACACGACCAATGAAGTCAAGGAGTTATGTTCCAGAAATACCACGAATGCAATTCTAAAGGAAAATATAATGGTACAAGTAATAGTGACGATATTCATGAAGAAGATCAAGTCAAAGGTACATTAAATAGTAAATCCTTGGACTTATAAGCCATAATCAAACTGAGGAAACGTGCTCATGAAACTAGGTTATAGACGCGATCATGAACAATGCCGCGATCAGACTTAACGCGGTTGGTCGTAAGGCTGCGACTAGAGCAAGACGATCCAGGCAATAGTGAGACGAAGGTCTTCATAGAACGTGGTCAAGAAGAGCACTGTTACCATGAACACAGTTAGGGGGTCAACCGCGATCAGAGATTTAACGCGGTTCCTGAGCAGGCCGCGGTTATAGCAGAGCAGATATAACCCAAATAGAACCTCATTCTATGGGTCCAAAGGTCGGGTGAACCTCGACCTACACTAATAAGATCAGATTCTCAGTGTTTTCAGGTCTTTTGTAGTACAACTAGCTTGGCGTCCTTATGAGAATCCAAGACTCACCAGAGGTCTCGATGAAGAAAGTTCTAGTATGACGGAAGTAATATCCGTTGGCGGATTCTAACTTCACCAAGAATTGGGGTTCAAGTGAGAAAACAAATCAAATAGCGCTAAGTTAATATGACCAGAGTGACATAACCTTCAAAACAACTACACATGATATATTCATGAAATCACTAATCAATATAACTAGCATGTAAGTATATTAAACCCATGCTATGATGAACCAATTTTAGGTTAACAAGAATTTATCTACTCTTTTAACATGCTAAGAATAAGATAAGATGAGTTCATGGAATCAAAAGAAAAAGATAAACATAGATCAAGAAGACTTACGAGATTCAGGCTCATCATGTTTCCTAGTACATTAGTTGGTTCAGATGACATATAGACGTGAAAAACATGCATCTATACTCAATAGCACTAACATAACATGTTGAAAAGATACTAGGGTTTCTGGGAACCCGTGCCTGAACACGGTCAGGGGAGGAGCCGCGATCATACGGAATGCGGTCCACAAGGATGCCGCGTTCATAGGAAATAAATAATTTTTAAATAAAAATAACTCTCATAGATGCGGTCTATCGGGCGGCCGTGTTTAGAGGTGCGATCCCTATTAGCACTACGATCATAAACAGAACTCCATTTCCGACGAAAAAACCCTAAACAGTGATATCCAGTCCATAACCTTTGTGATGCGGGACAGACACGCGCCCTAGGACTCTAGCTCGCGATCGTCCCTATGCGAGGGAAACACTGGACCGTGTGCCTTTGAGAAACCGGCAGTGAGTCTTGGGTATCAACTTTCCGCGTGTACTCGGATTGAGCCACGGGACGGGTCACTCACTCTCTCTTACAACGGTGATAAAAATATACGAGCTAGATACCTAACACTCGCAGCGGCATTCAAAAATATACGAATTGAGCAAAATGCAATAAGAGAGAGGGGGCGAGTTTACCTCCACGCTCCGGACGTGGGGAAGACGATCCCGGTCAAGACAGTAACTCCCGGTACGGTAAATATTTAAATTACAGAAATAAAATTTACTACCCACTCCACACAGGGAGGTAACGGGCTACAAGTGGGCCCGGGAGGACCGATCTTGGGTTGACGGGCAGCACTTGGATCCGCTCGTCGGTGCCGTCCGGAAGACGCTTGCTGCGGGTTGTGGGGCCCACGTGCGGTTCAGCCCTCCGAATCCGGTGGGGTGGGTCCCATTGTAAATGGGGCACCTGGAGGAGCGATCCCTGGAACGGCGGCACGCTGGTTCGCCTTGCGGAAGGCGAGGCGACTCCGACCGGCAAGTGTGAACTTGCTATCCACGGATCTGCATTTCTATTTTTGGCCTGTGCGACTCGGCGAAACACGCTGCTGCGATTACTCCCGACGTCAGATCGATGCGAAAGTGGTACCGTTGGAAAGCTCTCTCAGAGATCTTCAACCATGGACTGGGGCAGAAAATTTGAAGACTCTGTATTTTTCGTGGTGGATTTTACAAGGGACTGACTAACAGACTCAGAAAACTCAGGACAGATCTAAGTTTTCCTGATAACATGCGTTGAACGTGACTCAAACCACAGATCTGGAACTTGGACCCTTCACAAAAGTTGTAGAGGGGGGAACAAGGAAGACGGGGATAATTTTTATTTGACTTTTGGTGGAGGTTTCGATGTTTTGAGGATTTTATACTGGCTGGGGGTCGGATCTGAACTGCACAGGACAGAATAGATTTGGGAAAAGGCAACAAATTTTAAAAATAGTAAAAGGACTCCAGAAATTCCAAGAAAATTCGTGGATGATAGGGGTGGTGGACATAACTCTCAATAAAATTGGTGACCCTAGAAAATAAGGGGAACAGGGTCGAAACGTGGAAACACAGGGTTGCTGTGATAGGATCTGAACAGAAGATAGAACTGGAAGGTCGGAAAACATGAAAATGGAAAAATAGAAAACGAAGGATAAATGATTGGATTTTTTTTTGGAGGCTGAGGTGGACGTGGATGACTCAACCTCCAAGTTTGGACTCGATCTGAGCTCCTGATAGAGAGCTAAAATTTGAGATTTGATGCCCTGTCCTGAGATGGACAGAACTCCGATGATGGTGGCGGCGGCCAATGGCGGTGCGATGGCGGCGGCGGCGGCGGCAGAAATAGAAATCAGAGGATAAAAGGGAGAGATAGAATGTGTCTTACACCCTGGAGTGGTAGAATTCTATCTGCAAGAGGGGGGAGGAGAGAGGAGGAGGGCGCACCCTTCAAAGAGCTCCAATATTTTCACCAAATTTTCATCATTAATTCTACTAAAATGGGAATTACAAGGTATTTGTATGAAATGTAAAAAGACTCTAAATATCCTTAGATCTAGAATTGGGAGGGGTAAAAGAGAGAGTTTATAAGTATTTCTCCCATGTGATTTGGAACCACATTAAACAACTAATTAAGAGGGGGGCGCCCCCTTGACCAAGGGGGTTGGAATCTTGACATTTTGTTCCACTTGTCCCCTTTGAATGCCAAACTATCTAGAAGCCCACCTAGGACTTTGACCAGCCCCACATGGACCCCCAAGATGCCACTTGGACCAATGAGCAAGGGGTGGAGGGTGCTGCAGGGCCTACATGGACATTTTTGCACATAAACCCAAAGAATCCTAAGGAATGACAAAGTGGCTTATAAAGCCATACAATTGCACATATGTTTTTCCAAGGATATAAAAATAAACTAAAAGGAATCAAATGCAAAATAAAAATGTCAGTGCTCGGTGTTGATTCCCATCAATTCTCCCCGGGTGGGAAGAGCTCGACCCCATCGAGTAAGTGGTGCGGCTGCTCGAGTAGCTCCAGCGGATGCGTCACCGAACCTGGAAGCGCGGAGTACGCTCCACTCCAAGTAATTGACACCTGCTCATCTCGTATAGATTCTATATGCACACGCTGCTGGGGAGGAGGCTAGAGGTGGACACTCCGGGGTGGGGTCACTCTCAAATGAAGGGAGGCGGCTCAAAGACTCACTAGGAATCATCGCTGGGTCCCTTATATGCGACCAAATCCGATATGTGAAGTAGAACCGATCCCAAAGTCCGACGAGTCTCATACTCAAAAGGGACTAACAACGTGAGCGTACAAAAATGACACGACTCGATGTATGCACAGACACACGACAGACAAATGAAACAAAAACTCACAAGACCCTAAACAAACCTATTGTTAGTCCGACCTACGCATAGGCGATGGTGGACCAGGACATCCGAATGTGTGCCATGCATACGCTTGACATAACCGGTGGTTGGCGGAATGGGAAATTCCTAGACATCCTAAGATGTACCACTCATGCATTGGCGACTTATGGGATTTGGGTGGGGAAGGGCTAGGAGATCCAAAACTACCTTCGTCATCACCCTTAGACGTAGGTAAGGCTTGCCAACTAGACCGAGGGGTAGGGGTGTGATAGTGAACTCTTTGGAAGAAGGGGTGGGAATATGATAGCTCGGGAGGTTCACTAGTGAAGGGGTCAAAAGTGTCAAAGAAGGTATGACCCCATGAGATGGGCTCCCATATGACACGGTCCCAATTGTGAAATTCTTGAAGGTGTGGGTGGTCACCTTCCTCCGTCATGGTGAATGGGACGGTAGTCATGTGAAAAAAATAAGATTCCTCCCTTGGACAAAAGGGAATGAAGTCGGGCTCGGCCGGCATAGGGAGGAATAAGAGGATCTCCATGGTGACACAACCCATGGTGCACACGAGGTAATGGACCCAAAGGCCGGATGGGTGAAGCTACGACTAGTGGGTTGGTCGAAGCCTCGGGCCAATAAGTGCGTCAACGTCCATTGCCGGTGTAGACCCATAATAAGGTCACCCCAGGTATCAACGTGGTGACTAGACCGGAATGTCGTATGGTAGGAGTTGACGGGCACTATAGGTAAGGTGGGGTCCATGGGTGGATAGCAAGGTGGGGTATAGACCAAACCATCCTTGAGCTAGCTAAGAAGCAGCTCGGCTATGAAAAGCATTCCCGTTAGAAACACGGGTGACTCGGGCTTTGGTGTCTCCAAATAAGATGGTTCCGAATAACGTTCGGAAGGAGAGGGTGGCAATGAAGCACTCACGGGTGGTGAAGAGGGGGCCTCCATGATGGGGAGAGGAGTTTGGGAGGGCACCGTAGATGGTGCTGGCTTAGGATTACCGGCTGCTACCTCCTTGAACTCGGGCAAGGGTCCGTCAATCCGAGTGCACATCCTATCCAACCCATCCGAAATGGCTTTGAAGAGTTCGGCAACGCTGGGGCTTGGATTAGGGATATTATGATGGACTTGCCCCTCGGCTCTGGGCTTGGTGGTGGACCTAGGCTCGACTACAAGCGGGGCTTCTTGCCTCCGACTAAGACCCACTTGGTTGGAAGAGATTGGGTGGGGTCGGTTGGAGGTGTGGCCCACTTGATTGTGGGTGAGTTGGTGGGGTCAGCTAGTGGTATGACCCCCGTGGTTGGAGGTAGGTGGGCGGGGAAGGTAGACCCTCCTAAGCGCTCTCTTCATATCCCACCATGACTCGATGGGCCTTACCCGCCCATCATCTCGGAAGTATTTGATGTCCCTCCATGTTTCGACGGCTTCATAAAAAAGTCACCTTTTGGCAAAGTCGACTTGCATGGGCCCGGACATAATGTACACCTCAAAGTAGTCGTCCATAATGGCTTCCCACTCTAGGTAGTCACTCGGGTTTTCTAAGCCATAGAAGTCCCGGGCTACGGGTCTACGGGGGTGGTCGGGTTAGTTTTCCCATCTTTGGTAGTATCGCCACCATGCATAAGATCCGGGCGTTTGGTAATCCATGGGACACGGGGAAGCTAGTGGATGGCCATGTCGACACTAGGACAAGACACTAGACACGACCCTAACTAATGCAAAGTTGGAATGCAGACTCGACTACCAACCTAGACACAACCAAGACTCGGTACGTGGCGGAGGTTTGACCCGAGGGTCTCCTCGGCGCGAGTGTGCGGCCTTCCCGATAGGCGTAACCTAACGTTCGGGTGACACCTTTTGATATACCGAACAAGGGTATGCAAATGCAACGACCGACTTAGACTTAGACTCGACTTAGATGACTCTCCCTTTTTTTTGGAGTTTTGCAAATGACTACCCTAGACTCGACTGGCGCTCTGATTCCAATTTGATGCGGGACGGACACGCGCCCTAGGACTCTAGCTCGCGATCGTCCCTATGCGAGGGAAACACTGGACCGTGTGCCTTTGAGAAACCGGCAGTGAGCCTTGGGTATCGGCTTTCCGCGTGTACTCGGATTGAGCCACGGGACGGGTCACTCACTCTCTCTTGCAGCGGTGATAAAAATATACGAGCTAGATACCTAACACTCGCAGCGGCATTCAAAAATATATGAATTGAGCAAAATGCGATAAGAGAGAGGGGGCGAGTTTACCTCCACGCTACGGACGTGGGGAAGACGATCCCGGCCAAGACAGTAACTCCCGGTACAGTAAATATTTAAATTACAGAAATAAAATTTACTACCCACTCCACGCAGGGAGGTAACGGGCTACAAGTGGGCCCGGGAGGACCGATCTTGGGTTGACGGTCAGCACTTGGATCCGCTCGTCGGTGCCGTTCGGAAGACGCTTATTGTGGGTTATGGGGCCCACGTGCGGCTGAGCCCTCCGAATCCGGCGGTGTGGGTCCCATTGTGAATGGGGCACATGGAGGAGCGATCCCTGGAACGGCGGCACGCTGGTTCGCCTTACGGAAGGCGAGGCGACTCCGACCGGCAAGTGTGAACTTGCTGTCCACGGATCTGCACTTCTAGTTTTGGCCTGCGCGACTCGGCGAAACTCGCTGCTGCGATCACTCCCGACGTCGGATCGACGCGAAAGTGGTACCGTTGGAAAGCTCTCTCAGAGATCTTCAACCATGGACTGGGGCAGAAAATTTGAAGACTCTGTATTTTTCGTGGTGGATTTTACAAGGGACTGACTGACAGACTCAGAAAACTCAGGACAGATATAAGTTTTCCAGATAACTTGCATTGACCATGACTCAAACCATAGATCTGGAACTTGTACTCTTCACAAAAGTTGTAGAGGGGGAAACAAGGAAGACGGGGATAATTTTTATTTGACTTTTGGTGGAGGTTTCGATGTTTTGAGGATTTTAAACTGGCTGGGGGTCGGATCTGAACTGCACAGGACAGAATAGATTTGGGAAAAGGCAACAAATTTTAAAAATAGTAAAAGGACTCCAGAAATTCCAAGAAAATTCGTGGATGATAGGGGTGGTGGACAGAACTCTCAATAAAATTGGTGACCCTAGAAAATAAGGGGAACAGGGTCGAAACGTGGAAACACAGGGTTGCTGTGATAGGATCTGAACAGAAGATAGAACTGGAAGGTCGGAAAACATGATAATGGAAAAATAGAAAACGAAGGATAAATGATTGGATTTTTTTTTGGAGGCTGAGGTGGACGTGGATGACTCAACCTCCAAGTTTGGACTCGATCTGAGCTCCTGATAGAGAGCTAAAATTTGAGATTTGATGCCCTGTCCTGAGATGGACAGAACTCCGATGATGGTGGCGGCGGCGCAATGGCGGTGCGATGGCAGCGGCGGCGGCGGCAGAAATAGAAATCAGAGGATAAAAGGGAGAGATAGAATGGGTCTTACACCCTGGAGTGGTAGAATTCTATCTGCAAGAGGGGGGAGGAGAGAGGAGGAGGGCGCACCCTTCAAAGAGCTCCAATATTTTCACCAAATTTTCATCATTAATTCTACTAAAATGGGAATTACAAGGTATTTGTATGAAATGTAAAAAGACTCTAAATATCCTTAGATCTAGAATTGGGAGGGGTAAAAGAGAGAGTTTATAAGTATTTCTCCCATGTGATTTGGAACCACATTAAACAACTAATTAAGAGGGGGGCGCCCCCTTGACCAAGGGGGTTGGAATCTTGACATTTTGTTCCACTTGTCCCCTTTGAATGCCAAACTATCTAGAAGCCCACCTAGGACTTTGACCAGCCCCACATGGACCCCCAAGATGCCACTTGGACCAATGAGCAAGGGGTGGAGGGTGCTGCAGGGCCTACATGGACTTTTTTGCACATAAACCCAAAGAATCCTAAGGAATGATAAAGTGGCTTATAAAGCCATACAATTGCACATATGTTTTCCCAAGGATATAAAAATAAACTAAAAGGACTCAAATGTAAAATAAAAATGTCAGTGCCCGGTGTTGATTCCCATCACTTTGAAATCCATCCAATATAATGGTTCAAATTTAGGGAAAATGATGCAGAAGTATGCTAGACATGCAGATGTATGTGTTTGATCAATGAATTTGATGTTTGGCTTGAGAGAACACCTACTTTGAATCGTTTAATGAAGAAGAGGAAGAAGAACGACGATGCCACAACTGCTCAAGAAAAACCAACGATTACTCCTCCTAGTACGATCCTCCTATGTCTAGAAGCCTTCTCACACGAACTAGGGTCGACTAGGGAGGCTATGGAGTCCTATTTATAGGATTTCTATCACCTTGAGTCCTAATTTTAGGTTAAGGAACCATAGATAGGAAAAATCTTTGAAAATTTTGAACTCTAATCTTATCTAGGCCACCTAGCATGAGATAAACCCTAATTAGGCTATGGTTTCTATAGATAACGACCTAAACCTCATTGTGTTCGATTTAATTTCGAATTAAGGCTCATTTGGGTGAGTTTTAGCTTATTTAATCCATTTAAAATTTAGGGCTTTTAATAACTCTGAATTAAATAATATTTTTAGGCCCATGAAGACTTTTAATATTAGCTCAACACTTAATTATATTTTTAAATTCATCCATATAGCTCATCATATTTATATAGAATTTATTTTTTTAATTAATAATTATTTTTAAATTCGGGTCGCTACGTCCTCCCTCACTTAAAAAAATCTGGTCCTCCAAATTCACACGACATTCATTTCCAAAATAATAGTGGGGTACCTAATCCTATTTCCCAAATATCAAAATAGATCACATATGTGTGCTAGCAATAATCTAAGATCTAAGGGAAGTAAAAAACTAGCTTAAGGTTAAGGGGTACCTCTCGCTACTCCATCATCAGCAAGCTCGGCCCTTATCAATGCTTGCAACCTTCTTGGACGTCGTGCTTCATTGTGATCATTTGCTTGTAGAGGTTGGTCCTTAGGAAGAGGACAATTTGCCACCTTATGCTCCTTACTCCCACAACGGAAACACGCTCCAATCTTCCATAGACATTTCTCGGATTGATGACCATCGTTCCCGCAATGCTTACACTTCTCCTCCTTAGGCTTCTTACCATTCGAAACTCCATTACCATCATTCGACCTCTTATTGCCATTTCTCAATCTCTTCTTCTCCATTCCCGCCTTGACCTTCCCAAACATTTTCATGGCATCCTCTTATAGTTGAGCTCTTCTCACCATCTCGGCATAAGATTGAATGTCCATCAGTGCCAATTGGGGTATAAATTGTAACCTTAATCCATTCAAGAACTGCTTGGCCTTCATCTTATCGGTCAATATCAAGTAATGCGCATAATGAGAGAACCTAGAAAATTGGGCCTCATACTCTGCCACCGTCGTACTCCTTTGCTTAAGGAAGGCGAATTCCCCAACCTTTCTCTCCCGAACTCTTTTCGAAAAATATTTATCATTAAATCATTATAAAAATTCTTTCCAAGTTACTTGATCATTTGGTAAAATAGCTTCCACGGACTCCCACTAAGCTCTCACGTCCTTCTCCAATTGAAATGTTGCTAGAAGGACTTTATCTTGGTTCAAACATTGCTTCACTCTAAACATTCTTTCTAACTCCTTAATCCAATCTTCTGCTTCATCGAGATCATGGATTCTACAAAATCTAGGAGGATTAAGACTCTGAAAATTTTGATGCAAATCTCCAATATCATGATTCGCTCCTCCTTGAGCTACCTACTGAAGAGCATGAGTCATATCTTGGACAGCCCTTTGTATCTCCCACCATTGCGCTCGCTC
Organism: Amorphophallus konjac; assembly: GCA_022559845.1. Classification (NCBI taxonomy): domain Eukaryota; kingdom Viridiplantae; phylum Streptophyta; class Magnoliopsida; order Alismatales; family Araceae; genus Amorphophallus; species Amorphophallus konjac. The sequence goes on along the minus strand of CM040126.1, from coordinate 339,015,566 downwards.
AGCCTCCATCTCGCTAGCTATCTAGTTCCTACAAATTTTTTTTGACAAAGATTAACAAGTTATTCTCATAAAAAGTTTTAAGTCAATTTTTGCACTCAACCTAAGGCTCTATCCAATCTCACCGATAAACATTAGGGAAGAACCTAGCACTTATGGCAACTTATAGTTATAACCTAGGGTTTCAACAAAACCTAGGCTCTGATACCACTTGTGTCACATCCTGAACCGATAGCAACGGAAACTACTCGAAACGTGACAACGAACAGTCATAAAAAATCAGAGTAAACCACAAGAGACACAATAAGGCCAGAAAAAAATAACAAAACTATAATTTTATCAATATCAAATTGTCATTATTACACTTTATTGACTTAAACTTACAATTAATATAAAAGACTCAAAATTACAGGACTAGACTCAATAAAATAAAAAGACATATACACAAATCTTCTAGAGCACTCAACACTCTTGCCCTTCCTCGTCCGATTGAACATCTTCATTAAGATTACCTAAAAAATGTTAAGAGAAACTGGGTGAGCATAGACGCTCAGTAGGAATTACATCTCTATCACCAGACAAAATATAAATGATTAGTCAATTAACCAATGTACATTGAAATGATATGCCATGAATGATGTAAAAGTCATAAATCAATACAATCTATCGATCAGAGGGGACAGTTAATAACGAGTTTCATTGTCAAGGACAGATTTGAAGCTCAAAGGAAAGGGAACAATCCTAATATAGAACCAAGGACAAGATAACAGTATGAAGCAATGAACATATGATCTAGATGAACATAACTTATGGAATTGACCATAATATATCAGCATTCCAATAACATTTAAGCAAGATAACATAGTAACAGATTAACAGAATATCACTTTAACAGAATAACAGAATATCAGACTATTAGAATAATAGAATAACAGAGGTTGGTGCAATGCCACACCCAGAATTTTCCCATGGTTTATCGATTAGACTTCCGTGCTACCTGGCATTGGTTGTTAGCAGGCCCACAATATAATGACCTAAGATCTGGATACCAGAAATTATCCGATACCATTCGAATCCTGACCCGCCACCCACGAGCTAGAAGGCTCGGAAGGGTTATTTAGGTGTGTGGAGGTACATTAAAATTTAAAATAATGCTTCTAGCTCTCGGAAGGGTTCTTTAGGTGTGTAGAGGTACATTAAAATTTAAAATAATGCAAGAAATATCTAAACAATTAACGGTTCAAATAACAAGAATTAAATTATATTTTCAATTAACAAATTAACTACAGAGTCCAATCCAACAAAGTACAGTCTATAAGGAAAGAAACGTACTCTATCGCCGGGTACACCTCTGGCACTGGCAAGCGAGCACTACGAACCAGTAAAGATGGTAGCTGGTGGAACCTCGGCCCTCTAAGCTACTCTTAATAGCAATGAAAAGTAAACCCCGATCTCACAGTCAGGAACCGTCGAACCAACGAGAAACTCTAGCTACACTACCAGGAAATACCATGACACCTCTGTCATGAAGGCCCATCCTCATTGACGAAGGCCCAACCGGACCTCGTGGTCCAAAGGTACAGTCATGACCTCGCCATCATGAACCCTACACTATCTACGGGTGTGACCTCGGGAACTCTACCAGGACCCCAGACCACAACATCAGGAAACATATAAGAAACCACCCGAAGAACCACGTCTAGCTGACGGGAAACTAAACCTCGAGTCACGAGAGTCATGTGTCGCGTGAAAGGAGAACGTGCCCACTAGAAGCAAGGTCAGATGCGTCCACTGACGACATAGTCCACGCCTCGGGTGTCTCCCTACTCGCCCCAGGAAAAAACTGAGACACTATACAAGTAACACAAGGACAAGGGTCTACTCGGGGTCGTGCTCGTCAGTACACGTACGTAGTCCCAGACCACGTGTGCACACACTAACTGACTGCGCTATGTTAGGCCCTCTAGCTATTTTTCCTTTTGGCCCAGACTCGAGCTGCCATAGTGGGAGGGCCTATGGCAACCAGCCCAAAACCGTCTCTCTTGGGAAAGCCACTCTACCACTCTCGGGTAGGTCAACACCCGCGTGTCGTAAGAAGGATATGACTAGTGGGGGGTCACTCGATGTAGAAGCTCTCAAAAGGAAACCACCGGAGTACTGATAGGCTACACACGTGCCCGTCATGAGTAACTCGGAACCCAGGGTGGCAAAGTGCCACCAAACATAGAACAGCTAGCTGGACCTACTAATCTAATTACCATAGAGTCACGCGACTCATCCCAAGGCCATTGTATCATACGGCAACTTGCTGTCAAACCATCCTAGTCTAAGAGTCAGAAACCACGGTCAAAAGGACTCTTAAGGCGGCTCGCAACTGTCGGGTCCATTCCCTCTCAAAGGGATATTAGAATGCCCACAGCCCCTGGCTACGTCACTGGACTCTTGGTCACTGGCCATACACATGGCCCCCATGGAAAACCACTTTCCAAAGATGCCAACATCATGCGGGGATAGCCCTCCGCACCTACACCGGCACACGGTGACTCGATTTAGCACAATAAGGAAGCCCGGAACACACGAGATCACCCTAACCCTCAAAACTACATGGGCACGCTAATCAAGGTATAATGGTTCCTCTGAACACCCAAAAACATAAATCCGATCCCCACGAGGTGTCTGGGACATCCACGGGGCCAAAGGTCGACCAACGGGTCTCAACCGGGTTAATTAGAGGCCAAAACGAGCAAAAGAGGCTGGGCACGGTTGACCTATCCGTAGGGTCGATCGACCTGCCAGTAGAGGGTCAGTCGACCTGACCGACCGGCCCTCAGGGTTCGGTAGACCGAACCAACTCGGTCGCCCTAATCGCGGTGAACCGATTTGGTCGATCGAACTCCCCCGATCGGTAAATCGAAACGAGCGAACCAGCATTCCGACCCCAATCGTGGGGTCCCATTCCAATCGAGGGGGAAAACATCAGGGACCTTACCCCGGGTCCCAAACCACTAATTGTAGAAAATCAAACGAAGAAACACCGCCTGATCCAGGAAAATCGTCACTCGCCCAAAACAAGGAAAAACCACCCCGAATTGATGGAAAACCCACTCTCGACCTTGTCTCGGCCTACAAACCACGAGATAATGGAATACAAGGGCTAGGGATCCATCCCCCTACCTATCATGATGATTTCCCACGCCGAGGATGCCAATTCCACACGAAAATGAACGTCGAACCCACATCGGTTTCACGAACTCGCGAACTAGCTCCGCTGCGCCACCACCTCGTTCCTCGCTCCATCATCGACCACTCACCGCCCCCACGTCGCCTCCGCCTCACCCGCCTCTAACTCCGTCAGCCGCTCGGCGAAGAGAGGGAGAGAAAGAGAGAAACGAGAGGGGAGAGGGAGAGAGTGTGAGAATGAGGGTGAGGGGGTGGGGGTTGTATTATAGGGATTATTTTGGGATTTAAAAATCCTTAAAAATTCTATAAACTAAGAAAAATGGGAAAAAATCACATCCACAATCCTTGGAAGACGCATAACACGTCTGCAACGTCCTGGAGTCCGAAAACTCAACGGTTCACCCTACACAAGGATCCGAAGGTCCGATAGCCAAAATTCTGATTTAATCTTAAAACTCGATCCGAGATCCACGAAAGCGCTCCGATACCCACAGATTCTGATCCAAAAATCATGGGTATTACAGTCGAGCTAGGATTCTAATGGTATTAGAAAATTCCTGGTATTCGGATCTTGGGTCATTACAGATGGTACCAGAGCGTGGTGTGGACGTACATGAGAATTTGAGATAATTGCAATGTTCAGAGTCCATAAGGTCCAGTACAGTCGGCAATTGGCATAGGGTTTTTTTTTTATTTACCGCATTGCTTCTCGCGTGAGAGCTAGAGTGCACGGTGGTGGCGCTATGAAGGCTGTTCCTGTTATTGTCGGAGTGCCAATGAGGGGCCCGAGGAGTAAGATATAGAATTACCTTCCCTAGAGGTGGTGGCCCCAATATGCTCCGTTGGGCAGAGTATTGCCAACAGGTGCGAGTTTTGTTGCTGGATCAGAGACAACAGCGACGAGGCTAGGTGGCTGGCAAGGATAGTTCGCGGCTAGGTGGCCATGAGTGTGCTCCGGAGGAGTTAGTGTTAGTTCTGGATTTGATTTGGGATTGTATGGCGATGGCGTAGTTTTGGGCCCAAGTTGTGGAATTGGGGGCCATTATACATCGCTCTAAGATGCGTCGTGCGAGGTGGCAGATGAGATGTGAATATTTAGTAGTAGGTTTGGGACTTAAGGATAAGCTGAGGTAGGTGCTAATCATGGCACGATAGCAGCTCAGGAGGTGAATATTTTGAGGACCCGAGAATTGAGAATGGGTCAGCATCAGCAAGGACAGAATCAAGAGAATAATGTACTGAGGTTGTTAGTGTAGTAGCCTTCGAGCCCAGCGTCTTTAGTCATTTCTTCACTCCTTGGTAAGTGTTTTGACGTGTTAATGACTCTGGGATCAGAGACAAGTATAGGTAAGGAGGGTGTGGCAGCGGCTTGCTCAACCGCTGTGGTAGAGTATGGCTGGCGATCAGTAGGGTCAGTGCTCGAGGCCTGGTGAGTTGCAATTTAGTAAATTACAATGGTGCCGAGAGATGTTTTGGAATGCAGATGCAGAGTTGTCTGTGATAATTGTGCGCGTTGTGTAGAGTGCGCAACGAAAGTGTGGTGGGCCCATAATCCACAGGTCTAGGATCATAGGGTTGGAGGATTCTGACCAGTAGAGAGGGTTTCTTCCTCGATGTAAGATTGTTTTGGCTGTGTAAGTAATGTCAATTGTCAGGCCATTGCTCGAGGCATTGTGGTCTGCACCGGCGGAGTAGAGAGTTGGGGAAATATGATGGCAAGTGTGCCGATTGAGTACCCTATTCATTCCTTGGCAGCGATGTCAGGTATTTGGTAGTGGACCTTGTTGGGGATTACAAAGGGAATAACCTGATAGAGGATGAGGACGTGATGTTCGGAGTCGATAAGCTAGGTGCTCGACTTGTGTTGGAAGTTGTGACCTCGGGATGGAATCATGGTCCTATAGATGTGATTTTTGAGAGAAGGATTTGTGGGTCCCAGTTGGTAGCTGTGAGCGGCTAGTGAGGCTAGCCGAGTGGTCAGCTGTGATAATGCCTAGAAGAAGCCCAGTTGAGTCTAAGATTTTGGAACATTGTACGAAGGACCCAGTTGTGGCAAGGATCTGTGATGCGTGGAGATCTGTGCAAATTGGTTACTATGTCATCGACCAGGTTGCTATGGTAGTAGACGACACTTGTCTGTCTTGGAGATATGTGCTGTGATTTGTTGAGGTTATGTCCTGTGGCTCTGTGGACAGAGCGGAGCCAAGGTTAGCAGGTGTCCATTTGGAATAATTGAGATGAAGATTCGATGAGACTATATCATAGATGATTCTTGAGTATGGAGGTCCCAAGAGGGATGTTGTTGAATGAGAACCGTGGTGTCGTGGCCAGCATGGGAGGAGTTCCCTGTAAGTCTGAGTCTAGAGATAATGTGGACCGAGGATTGTGGAATCTTATTGATTGGTTTCGCCGTACTCCCCTGAGAGGGTAGAGTTGGCATGAGAATCAAAATCGGAAGCGGTGTCTGAGTGAGGACCGGCTCAAGAAGCGATAATGGATAGTGTAAGAGTCAACGGATGTGCCGTTGTGATTTTAAGAGAACTTATTGGCCATGGTAAAGGAGCATGTAAGGGGAAAGTTGAGTGAGTCAAATTTCCCGTTGACGAATAACTGGTGACTGGCAGATGGACCTTCGCAGTCCGAGGGTGCCAGTTAAGGTGAATCGAGAATGGTGAGAGTCATGTTTAGGCGAGGCCTTGGGTGGCCGATTATGATATACCTTTTCTCCGGATTAGATCTGGGTTCATAGAAGGTTTGTGCTGGGGCCAGAGTTGGTGCATCGCTGTTATTGGCATTCGGCTTGCTAGGTCTGAGAGTATTCGTGGCGCGGAAGCAGATGGAAATATGGCAGTCAGTTGAGATGACTATGTGAATTAATTGAGGCCCAAAGATGGACGTCCCTTGGAAGGGTGTAGAGTCAGTCGGCTGGCAGAAAAGCTGATGTTTGATTGGTACGCCGAGCATGGGATTTTATCGGTGGCAAGTTTCATGGCACAGGTCGCGTCCCCTTGGTATATGCGATGGTGGCAGTGATGCCATAGTTAGAGTTCCATTGTAGCTGAGGTGGTGCCAAACTTACATACTTTTGTATGCTATGATCGCTCTAAGAATCAGTGTGTATTGGGATATGGAGCGAGATAATTTTGTTCGTGATCATAATTTGGCTGTGTCCCTCGAGAGAAATAGTTTCGCGAGAATTGAGGTTTAGCTAGAGCTTTGGGAGCGTTGCCAGCGGGATAAGTCGTTCTTCCCCTATAGCATGGTGGTTGCCTCAAATTCCGAGGATGAAATTTTTGTATGGAGGGGAGGACTGTAATACTCATGATTTTTTGTATCAAAATCAGTGGGTTTCAGAGCACTTTCGTGGATCCTGGATCGAGTTTTGTGATTAAATCAAAATTTTAGCTATCGGATCTTCAGATCCGTGTGTAGGGTGAACTGTTGAGTTTCCAGGCTTTGGGACGTTGCAGGCACGTTGTGCGTCTTCGGAGGATCGTGGGAGTGATTTTTCTCCATTTTTTTTCTTTTTATAGATTTTTAAATCCCAAAATAATTCTTATAAATACAACTCCCACCCCTCTCACCCTTATTCTCACACTCTCTCCCTCTCTCCTCTCGTTTCTCCCTTTCTCTCCCTCTCTTCTCCGGGCGGCCGATGGAGTTGGAGCCGAGCAAGGCAGAGGCAATCTGGGGGCTGTGAGCGGTCGAGGATAGAGCGAGGAACGAGGTGGTGGCACGACAGAGCTTGTTCGTGAGTTCGTGAAGTTGGCGTGTGTTCGAGGTTTGTTTTCATGTGGAATCGACGTCATCGGAGCGGGAAATCATCGTGAGAGGTAGGGGTATGGCTCTTTGGCCCTTGTATTCCATTATCCCATGGTTTGTAGGCCGAGGCAAGGCCGAGTGTGGGTTTTCCTTCAATTTGGGGTGATTTTTCCATTTTTAGGGTGAGTGACAGTTTTCGTCGGATCGGGCGATGTTTCGCCATTTAATTTCATGCAATTAGTGGTTTGGGACCCAGGGTAAGGTACCTAATGTTTTCCCCCTCGATCGGGATCGAGTAGGGCATGGAATAGGACCCCACGGTTGGGGTTGGAATGCTGGTTCGCCGATTTCGGTCGATCGAAAGGGGAAGTCTGGTCCCCCTTTCGGTCGTCCGAACCGGTTCACCACGGTGAGGGTGACTGAGTTGGTTCGGTCGACCGAACCCTGAGGGCCGGTTGACCGACCCTCTATTGGAAGGTCGACCGACCCCAGGTGTAGTCGACCAAACCCAGCCTCTTTTACTCGTTTTGGCCTCCGGTCAACCAGGTTGAGACACTTTAGTTGACCTTTGGCCCCGTGATGTCCTAAACACCCCGTGGGGACCGGATTTATGTTTTTGGGTGTCCTAAAGAACCATTGTACCTCGATTAGTATGCCCGGGTAGTTTTGAGGGTCTGGGTGACCCCGTGTGTTTCGGGCTTCCTTATTGTGCTAGATTGAGTCACCGTGTGACGGTGTAGGTGCCAAGGGCTGTCCCCACACGATGTTGGCTTCTTCAGAAAGTGGTTTTCCATGTGGGCCATGTGTACGGCCAGTGACCAAGAGTCTAGTGACCTAGCTAGGGGCTGGGGGGCTTTCTAATCTCTCTTTGAGAGGGAATGGACTCGGTAGTTACGAGCAACCTTAAGAGTCCTTTTGACCATGGTATCAGACTCTTGGACTAGGATGGTTTGACGGCATGGTGCCATATGATACAATAGCCTTGGGATGAGTCGCGTGACTCTATGGCCACTAGATTAGTGAGTCTAGCTAGTCATTCTGAGTTTGGTGGCAATGTGCCACCATGTGTTCCAAGTTACTCGTGACGGGTGCGTGTGTAGCCTGTCAGTACTTCGATGGTTTCCTTTTGAGAGTTTCTACATCTAGTGACCCCCCACTAGTCGTAGCCTTCTTACGACATGCGGGTGTTGACTTACCCGGAAGTGGTAGAGCGGCTTTCCCAAGAGAGACGATTTTGGTCTGATTACCGTAGGACCTCCGATTGTGGCGGCTCGAGTCTGAGCCCGGGGGAAAACCCAGCTAGAGGGCCTGACATAGCGCAGTCAGTCAGTGTGTGCACATGTAGTCGGGGACTACGAACGCGTGCTGACGAGCATGACCCCGACTAGACACTTGTCCTTGTGTTACTTGTATGGTGTCTCAGTTTCCACCTGGGACAAGCAGGGAGACACCCGAGGCACGGACTAAGTCATCTATGGACACATCCGGCCTTGCTTCTAGTGGGAAGGTTCTCTCATCATGCGACACATGACTCTTGTGACTCGAGGTTTAGTTTCCTGTCAGTGAGACATGGTTCTTCATGTGGTTTCTGTGTGCATTTCCCAATGTTGAGGTCTAGGGTCCCGGTAGGGTTACCGAGGTCTCACCCGTAGATAGTGTAGGGTTCACAACGGCGAGGTCGTGACTGTACCCTTGGACCGTGTGGTCCGGTTGGGCCTTCGTCAGTAAAGATGGGCCTTCACAACAGAGGTGTCGTGGTATTTCCTGGTAGAGTAGGCAGAGTTTCTCGTTGGTTCGGTGGTTCTCGACTATGAGATTGGGGTTTGCTTTTCATTGCTGTTAGGAGTAGCTTAGAGAGCCGAGGCTCCACCGGCTGCCATCTTTACTGTTCATGTTACGGTTGCTGCTTCTGTTGTTGTTATTACTGTTGCTACTCCTACTACTATTGTTATTATTATCGATGTTGTTTACCGTCGTTGTTTCATGGTGGGGATCCATACGACACCTACTGAGCCAATGAGATGAGGTTCACCCCTCTCTTTTCAAGTATTGTAGTTCCTCCTCGAGGTTCGGAGGTGCATAGCAGAGGTTCATAGTGCCAAGTTGCCAGTGCCAGAGGCGTACCCGACGATAGAGTACATTTCTTTCCCTATAGACTATACTTTGTTGGACTGGACTCTGTAGTTAATTTGTTAACTGAAAATGTAATTTAATTCCTATTATTTGAACAGTTAATTGTGTAGATATTTCCTACATTATTTTAAATTTTAATGTACCTCCACACACCTAAATAACCCTTTCAGGCCTTCCAACTCGTGGGTGGTGGGCCAAGATTTGAATGTTATGGGGTAATTCCTAGTGTCTGGATCTTAGGTCGTTACACACAACCCTTAATAAATTCATACTTTTGTAGACATGGCCAATGAAGTCAAGGAGTTATGTTCCAGAAATATCACGAATGCAATTCCAAAGGAAAATATAATGGTACAAGTAATAGGGACGATATTCATGAGGAAGATCAAGTTAAAAGCACATTAAACAGTAAATCCTTGGACTTATAAACCATAGTCAAATCAAGAAAATGTACCCATGAAAATGGGTTATAGACGTGGTCATGAACACTGTCGCAATCAGACTTAACCCGGTTAGTTGTACGGCCGCGACAAGAGCAAGACGATCTAGGCAGCAGTGAGACGAGGGACTTCACAGAATGCAGTCAAGAAAAGCACTGTGACCATGAATGTGGTCAGGGGGTTAGCTGCGATCAGATATTTGATGCAATTCCTGATTAGACTACGTTTAGAACAGAGCAGACAAAACCCAAATAGAACCTCATTCTATAGGTCCAAAGGCCGATTGAACCTTGACCTACACTAATAGGATGGGATTCTCAGTGTTTTTAGGATTTTTATGGTGCATCCAGCTCGGCATCCTTGTGAGAATCCAAGACTCATGGAGACTTACGGAGGCCTCGATGAAGAAAGTTCCAGTCCAACGGAAGGAATATCCGGGAGAGGGTTCTAGATTCACCAAGAATTAGGGTTCAAGTGAGAAAATCAATCAAATAGCGGTAGGTTAATATCACCAGAGTAACATAACCTTCAAAATAACTATACATGATATATTCATGAAATCACCAATCAATATAACTAGCATGTAAGAATATTAAACCCATGCTATGATGAGCCAATTTTAGGTTAACAGGAATTTATCTACTCTTTTAACATGCTCTGAACAAGATAAGATGAGTTCATGGAATCAAAAGAAAAAGACAAACATAGATCATGAAGACTTAAGAGATTAAGGCTCATACATGTGTCCTAGCACATTAGTTGATTCAGATGATATGCGGACATGAAAAACATGCATCTAGACTCATTAGCACTAACATAACATGATAGAAAGACACTAGGAATTCTGGGAACCCGTGCCTGAACACGGTCAGGGGAGTGTAGATATTTTTAATCTAAAGAAAGTGTGGGTGTGTGGACGAATGGATATAACTAACGTGGCATTAAATGGAACATGTAGAGAAACAAATAACGCAATGAAACCAATCACGCATGCACACTATCAGATCGTGATCGCCACCAAGATGAATAGTGTGAAGAGCGGAGCACTACGTACCATGGAAAAGGAAGTGGATGAAGACACTCGCCAAACCAAGACAGCGTTGGTGTAGGATGAAGACGGTCTTCTGACGACCGCTGAACGGTGAAGACGGCCGGACGACAGGCCGCTACCAGCACTGAAGCAGAGCACGAGAAGAAGACACGAGCGCAGGACTTGGACACTCCTCGATCGGCCGCAAGCAAAGAGAGACGGTCTGAGAAAGGCCGTTATCTCTGGTAGACGGTTGGAGGTAGACCACAAAAGCTTCCAGAACCAGAGCCGAGGAACTCAATCCTCCACCCCTTTCGACCGGCCAAGAGGAATGGGCCTCGCGCTGAAACACCTACTGACCTACGAGACAACACAAATGACAAAAGAAAGTGACCCAAATTAGTTCATGAAAGTGCAATATCTATAAGCGGGAATGACGAATAGAACACATAATTAGAAGGGGAAATTGTTGTGCCCCGCCGTGTTTTGACGAAGACACTTTATTCTATTTGGTATGATTTGCATTGAATATATGTTTGATGAAGCGAGTCATTATGAAAGGTCTCATGAATGGTTTTCAATGAACTGAGCAAAATGCTTGATATTTGAATTGTGCCTTGGAAGGCTTGATTGATCATCTGGAAAGGTCTTATCATAGCTTCAGTCTTGCTGTGATGATTTATTTTGAGTACTGAGTGCAGCTTGGTATGTAGTTCATGTATGGCTTGATAACAAAATGGAAAATGAGTATTGGTGTGTTTGAGTTGGATATGGCCTTGCCATGTATGAACCTTAAATGAAAGAAGAGCTTGTAATGCAATTTAATTGAAACACCTTGTTATATTTTCACTGGTGTTGTATCTCAGAGTAGCCTACAACATGTTAATAGGGTTGTGAGAGGTTGAAGAAGTAAGAACATGAATGAGGTTTCCAATTTTTCACAGAAGGATTTATGCATATGATAAATGGCATACTCATATTGAGTTGGACTGAATTCGCTTGACCTATATTAGTATTGAATTTTCCATGCTGAATCAATTTTGATATGTGAAGAACATGGATTGGAAATATGTGTATCACCTGTGCTTGTGGCTGCAATTCTTAATAACTCCACTGCAGGATGATGAGTTAGTCATGTGTGTAAGAATGGCTTCTCCATGCATGAATCTATCATGGTGTTTTATAAATGTGCACCAACCGTCCTTGCCTGATTCTATAAATGTGCACCGACCGTGTTTGCCTCTTTACAAACTTGCACCGACCTTATTTATAGGCTCTACATTGTATGCACCGACCTTGCCTATGTGTGCACCGACCTATCCTTATGTTTCATAAAAGTGCACCGACCTTATTTATAGGTTCTACATTGTGTGCACCGACCTATCTTTGTCATTCCATATATGTGCACCGACCTTATCTATATATTCTTCACTATATGCACTGACCTGCCCTTGAATGTGCACCGACCTAGTCTTTGGTGTTTTACAAACATGCACCGACCCTGCCTGTACATATGCATCGACCATGGGTTCATATGCATAGACACTTCAGCCTGTGCGTTGATTTATTCAACCGGAACAGTACTGGCTGAACAATGTGTCGACTCCAAGAGTCGACATTTGCCCAGTCGGATCCGGATCGTGTTTTCCAGGTTGATTATGAAATGCCCATTCTAAGATCCGATTGGCTTGCCCTTTTACTCCATTACCCCTAGGGTTTCTACCCTTGAATGGGTGTGGTTCTAAGAGGTTTTCCCATGGTCTTTAATGTCTATTTGCATTGTTTTCTCATGGGTATAAGTATGCTGCAAATGCATCTATGGGTGAGATATCTTTTGAGCCATCTCATTCTATCCTTGTAAGAGAAGGAGAGGGTTTCGCACACCCATCTGGAGGAAGAAGACGAAGCTATAGAAGCTGCATCACACGACTCCAAGCTCAAATCTGGTGGTGGCCGTTGCTGCTCTCCATCGTCTTCCAGCTTGGGTGCTCATCCCTTCAACAACCAGCTGCTTCCTCTCCGTGGTTCATTCACTCTAGTGCACCATTCCATCTATCTCCGAGTTGTAATGAAGATCAAAGGAGGATATCATATTCTCTTGTTTATATGCCTTTATTTGAGCATACTTCATAATATCTGAACTGGGATTTGTATTTTCATATATCTTTTCTTCATAGATGATTTCAGAGCATTGTGTCCGTGTGCGTGGTTTCTCGTCGTCGTACGAGAACGCGCGTGTGTTGGGCCGTCGAGCCCATGTGTGGTTGTTTTGCTGTCGTCGTGCAGCGGATTTTTGTGAAATCCTCTCGTGTTGAGAGGGGTGGATGTAGGACGGTACTCGGGTGCGTCTGAACCACCTAAAAATTCCTTGTCCGGTGGTTTGCTGCTTGTGAGATTGTCGTTCTATCCCAACTGTTCTATCTTACGAGTGTGATGCGGTGAGTTGAGAGTTCATATAATCTATCCGCCTTTACATTTTATCCGAGTGGTTCATTAAACTGCACTGGAGAGTTGTGAGAGCTTGCTTGGTCTCTTTCTTATCTAAATCATCTTGTTCAGTTTTCTAGATATATTTTGTCATCTCTGCGTTTAGTTCTTAAAAAGGGGGCGCAATCAATTCACCCCCCTCTTGATACTTTCCTAACCCGGCCAACAATTGGTATCAGAGCCTTGGCTCTATTTTATTCTGAAACCTAGAAGTTTAGAGAGATCTGTTAGGAATGGCTAACAAGGGGTTGATGCCCGAAGGGCATTCCTTACATAGGCCTCCTTATTTTGATGGCAATAACTATAGTTATTGGAAGAATAGGATGACAATTTTCCTCCGTGCTCAAAGTCATGAAATTTGGATTGTTATTAAGAATGGTCCATACACTTTACCTCCAGATGAAGAGCAGTGGAATGATGATCTTATTAACAAGGCCACTGTGATATTTAATGCCTTAAATATTATTCAGTGTGCTATTCATCCTACTGAATATGCTCGTGTTTCAATGTGCAGCAGCGCGAAAGAAATGTGGGATAAGCTAAAGCTAATCTATGAAGGTACTACAGAAGTCAAGGAGACGAAGGCAAACATGCTTATCCGGGATTATGAGCTGTTTCATATGGAGGACGAGGAGACTATCTCCAAGATGTTTGCACGTCTCATGGAGATAACTAATGGCTTGAAGGCACTCAGGAAGGATTTCAAGGACACTGATTTGGTCAGGAAGGTGCTGAGGTCCTTGTCACCAAGCTGGCACACCAAGGCAACGGTGATAGAGGACTCGAAAGATCTTTCTACTCTTACATTGGATGCTCTCATAGGGTCCTTAATGGCCTATGAGATAAACATTAAGAAGACGGAAGAGGATACCAAGAAGAAGAAAGCAATAGCATTGAAGGCAAACCCAGAGTCTATCTCAAGCCAGGAGGATTCCATGGGCAATACCGATGATGAGGAAGTTGCCCTGATCACAAGGAAGGTTAGACAATTTCTGAGAGAAAGAAGAAAATTTGTTGGAAAATTCAGATAAGGGAAGAGGCAGGCCAAGCAAAGAATTGAACCATCTAAACTGGCCGAAGTTATGTGCTATGAGTGTAAGAAAATGGGGCACATGAGAGGTGAATGCCCCGAGCTACAGAAGAAAGCCAAGAAAGCCAAAGGAAAGAAGCCAAGGGCCAGGAAAGCTAAATGGAGCGATGAGGACGAGGACGAGGATACATCCGATGAAGAAGAAGACATTGAGGAGATTGTGAAGAACTTCTGCCTTATGGCTCAGGAAGACAAAGTGCAGGTAAATTTTGATTCTGGACTCATTACAAATGATCAATGGGAACTTGCTTATGAGGAGTTATATGAAAAATACAAAAAGATTAGGAATGAAAATAAAAACCTGAGAAAGAATATTCATGAAATCATTCACTCACCTAACTCCTGTGATAAGTGTAGCTTGTTTGAAATTCAAGTCCAAAAATTCAAAAGTGTTAATGAATCACTAGAATCAAAATTGATCATGTTTGAAGATGAAATTGCTTGTTTGGATGTGGAGACACAAAATGCATGTAAGCTCAAAGAGGAAATCCAAGAAAGGCATGAAATGCTGAAAAATGAGTTGGATGAATTGAATGTAAAAATAAATGAATGTGAGAAAGTCAAGGAAGAATTGCAGAGTAAAAATGAACTACTTGTCACACAGCTGAATGAAGTGAAAAATGCTCATGAAAAGATGTTGAAGGCAAAGGAAAAACAAGTTGAGAAAAGTTCAAATTCCGTACATGGTCACAAAAATCAATTTCAATACAAGGTTAAAAATTCACAAGATCATGGAGAATGTTCATACACACACACCAGTTCACAAGCTGTTTAGACTTGATTCCCCTCTACTTCTTGGAATGTAAATAAAAGAAATAATTTTGGTAGGAGAAGACCCACATGTTTTTATTGTGGGAGGATAGGTCATGATATGTATATATGCCAATTGATGAAGTATGATGATGACTTGTTTTTGAGTAAGTATAGTCATACTGTGATGAATGCTAACACTAAGGGACCCAAGCTTGCTTGGGTACCTAAATCAAAATGAGATTTGATGTTTGTTCTTGCAGGTCTGCATGAAAGCAATGGAAAATAAATGGTACCTGGACATCGGATGCTCCAGGCACATGACTAAAAAATAAAAAACTTTTTACAGACCTAGCAGAAAAAAAATGGAGGAACGGTAATTTTTGGTGGACAGGACAGAGGTAGAATTGTAGGTATTGGGAGAGTTGGTAAGGACCTCAACCATTGCATCAAAGATGTTTTACTTGTTAAAGGTATAAACCATAATTTGCTAAGCATTAGTCAACTTTGTGACAAAGGTCACAAGGTTATTTTTGAATCTTCTCACTTTTCCATTGTTGATGCAAACACTCGTGAAATTAAATTCATAGGAGTGAGGAGTAACAACACTTATCATGTTGACTTTAATGAAATTTCTTCTAAAAACTTGTGCTTGGTTGCTAACAAAAATGATGATGTTTGGCTATGGCATCGCCGTCTTGGGCATGCCATTTTCAATGTTATTAGAAAGTTGAATCGAAATAATTTAGTTAGAGGTCTTCCATGTTTAAAATTTGAAACATCAAAAATTTGTGAAGCATGCAATAAAGGAAAACAAACCATAACTTCCTTCAAATGCAAAAATATTATTTCCATCGAAAAACCCCTAGAGTTGTTACACTTGGACTGGTTTGGTCCCACCAGGACTCACAGTCTTGGAGGGAAACTTTATGATTTTGTGATTGTCGATGATTTCTCAAGATATGCATGGGTTTTGTTCTTAGTTAACAAAAGTGATGCATTTAAAGAATTTACTGATTTCTGTGTGAAAGTTCAAAATGAAAAAGGATATACCATTCAGAAAATTCAAAGTGACCACGGGAGAGAATTTGAAAATTTTGAATTTGACGAATTTTGCAGGAAGCAAGGGTATGAACACCAATTTTCAGCACCTAGGACTCCACAAAAAAATTGAGTGGTCGAGAGGAAGAATAGAACACTCGTGGAGATGGCGCATACCATGCTGGCGGAGAATGGTCTTCCACGGTACTTATGGGCAAAAGTAGTTAACACTGCCTGCTACATCACCAATCGAGCAATGGTAAGACCTATCTTTAAGAAAACTCCTTACGAGCTATATAAAGGTAAGAAACCCAACATATCTCATTTTAAGCCATTTGGATCGATCTGTTTCATCTTGAATAATGGTAAAGACAATTTGGAGAAATTTGATGCTAAGAGTGATAAAGGAATTTTCCTCGGGTACTCTTTAACATCTAGAGCTTACTGTGTTTGCAATTTTAGAACTCTTGTTGTCGAGGAGAGTCTGCATGTTGTAGTTGATGAATTCACCTTGAGAAAGCCAAATGATGATGATCATTTTCTGGTTATAGGTGAGAGTGAAGATGAGAAAGGAGAATCGAGCAAACAAGGTGAGGCAGAAGGTCAAGAAAAGGAAAAGCAGCAAGAGCAACAAGAGGAGCAAGTACATCTGACTCTTCCACACCAATGGACTACACATAAGGACCATCCGTTGGAGAATGTAATCGGCGGTGTGGATGATGGAGTGCGAACACGAGCCTTCTATAGGGAAGTTGAAATTCATGACAATTTAGCCTTACTTTCTAGTATTGACCCTAAATCTTTAGAGGATGCACTAAATGACAATTCTTGGGTTCTCGCCATGCTAGAAGAACTACACCAATTCCAAAGGAATCGGGTGTGGTTCCTTGTGCCCCGGCCTGATAATCATCCCTTAATCAGAACTAAGTAGGTTTTTCGAAACAAACTTAGAGAAGATGGGGTGGTTGTGAAGAATAAGGCGAGACTGGTAGCTAAGGGCTACTCTTAAGAATTTGGTATAGATTTTGATGAATCTTTCGCTCCTGTGGCTGGATTAGAAGCAGTAAGAATACTTCTTGCTTATGCTTGTCACAGGAACATCAAGCTTTTCCAAATGGACGTGAAGAGTTGATGGGGACATCACCCAGAATTCCCTTTGGCTCGACACCTCTCTCCCTTCCGGAGACGGGTAGTGTGCGACTGCACGACTTGATGGGCCCACGGCGACACGGGAGTTTATTACTGAGGACATATTGATGTATTTTCTCCTTTCTTGAGTCATTTTGATGTACTTGTCTTTATTTTTGAATCATGTCCCTAGGTCGTCACGTTCTTTATCTATGTTTGTTAGGCTAGGGGGTCATATGGGCTCAATTAGATGGGCCTGGCCCATGGGCGCCCTCTTCCTTCCCACACCCCCTTGCTTATTTGCTTTTAGCATATTCTCCAGGGACTTTTTGTAAATGTTGGGATCCCTATAAATAGGACCCCAACCCCCCCTTGAGATGGGTAATGAATATTTGAGTATTTTGAGCATAAGTGCAATCCTCTCTCTCTCTCTAGCTTTCTCTCTCTCTCTCTCTCTCTAGGGGGCGAACCCCACTCTCTCTCTTCTCCCCTCCCTTGGGCGAACTTGGCCCTTCACCTCCCCTCCCCCTTGCCACCTCAGCTGCCACCTCACCCCTCCACCCTTTCATCTTCCCAAGGCCCATAACTCCCTTCAATACCTCCTCCACCCTAGGCAACCCTTCCCATTCCCCATACACCTTCTCAACCTCCAAGGCAACCTTCCCTCTCCCCCAAGCAGCCATACCACTTCCCCACACCATTCATTCATATCCCCTGGGCGAATTAACCCCCATCCCCCCATGCTGGTTGCGCACCCACCTCATCTAGCCCACCCCCATTCCCTTGGCCGACCCCCACCACCCCACCTGATAGCTGTGGCCCCTCCACTCCACCTCCCTCCAAGACTCCTTAATCCCCTGTTCCTCTCCCCTCCACACCCCTAAACACCCCTCTCCCATCAACCATCCACCCCACCATCTCCACCATTGCCAATCCCCACCCCTATCACTAGTTCCACCACCATCCTTTCTCTTTACCTTGACAGTCTGCAGGTGGCAGAAAAAGTTACGACTTGCAGAAGCTTCCCCGGATACATAAGGGAACATCCAGAGGCGTACCATACATTTCCGGAAAGGTCGTCCAGTCCACTACCCAGGCGAGAAAGAATCGTACCATTCCGAGTTCGGGGCTGCCCGGGAGAGTCATTCTCCCTCGACTGCGCCAAGCTCCATCTGCAGAGCACCAGAGTTCAACCAGAAGTTGAACCACGATTCACAGTGGAGGATTCAGACCATGGTTCCTTCTTCAAAGTTCTTCCTCCACCTGTCCCCGACCAGGAGCAAGAAGCATAACTACGTTCGGCATCCGGGAGCCAAAGTTCTGATTTTTCCCCTTCAGTCGCGCGGATCTGCCTTCCCCAGTCTTCAGCGACCTGTAACCACTCATCGGCGTCCCCCAGGCCATCCGGACCTCAGACGGCCTCCCCACTGGTTTTTCTATGAAGAGAGTTCATCCACGGTTCCAGCTACTCTGACGGTTCAAGATTCGGAGCTCGGGAGCCAACGGTACAATCTCTTCATCCTGCTGCATCAGATCTAAAGCTGCCAACCCCAGATTCCTTCGTCCTGTTCGAGCCTCCGTCGAAGCCAGCGACAACGTCAGAAGAATTCAGTAAAATTCAGAGGCGTCCCAGTTCCTGTTACGAAGAATTTCCCCCTGGTCTCGTCGACGGGAAAATTCTTGAGTAAGAACTACGGTTGCAACAGCGGCTGCCTGTCTCCTCTCATAGCAAGTGAGCAGACCCAACGTTGGCTTCCTCTCCTACAACTTCGGCGAGTTTCCCCCTCCCGCTTGGCTTAGCGCCCCTCCCTGCGTGGAGGTAGTGTTTGGATGTAAGCTTTATTTCCCCACCCTTAGTCCAACCCTCCTACGTGAGGAGTAGTGTATGTAATAAACAGCTCAAGCTACATCGGCGCAGTGTGCGGGATCCACACTTCCCCGCTCGCCCACGTCTCCGAACGGGGTTGGTTTCTTCAAACCAACCAGGTGAGCTCTAAACTTTGCTCCATTACTCTTTAGTGTCTGTTCATTTAATATCCGTAGACATAGCTCCGTTGTGCAAGCGAGAGAGTGTCCGACCCCACGTGCCACACTTACGAGCGGTCATCTTGGGCAGTGAGAGAGTGGGACCTAGTGCCCCAATTGGCACCGGCCAGCCCCATAAGTGTAGGCTACGTACCCTCGGGAGGGCAACCCTAGCCCGGCTGGCATTCTACCAACAAGGGTCTTGATCCATCACCTCCCCTTAGCATCATTTTGTCACCCCGGGTTCGTGTGTGTGCGACGGCGATTTGGCCCCGATTTATCAACTTAATTGCTATGTGGTTGTGAATGCGGAATAGGTCCTAAGATTCCGTCTGCTTGCTGCATACCCCGTAGTTATGTCACATCAGTTGGTATCAGAGCAAGTTTTAGACTTGTCTCTACAAGCCTAGGTCCAAGGGCAATTGCATTTCTATCCCGTGTTGTCATCATTGTGCATGTCCACCCGTAGGGGTACCATATACCGGGCCGATCCTTCTAATTCCAACCCACCTGTGGATCCCAATTTACATGGCAATCAAAACAACCCCAGGGAAGCTCCCCAAGCTCCTATGGATCGACTTGAGGATGCCATCCAAGCCCTCACGGAGCAATTGAATGGTGTTTCCACCCGATTAGAGAGATTAGAAGAAGCTAGGGTCCCACCTAGGAATCATATCCAAAGAGCTCCTCCTCCACGGGTTGAACATGAGAGGGATGACCTAGAAAATGAGTGGTATCGAGAACAGGAGAGAGTCCCACAACCTCGGGACCATGAGAGGCGACCACGAGAGGATCCGGATGACTTCCTTCTAAGAATGATCAAGGTTGATGCCCCGAATTTTGATGGGTCCCATAACCCAAGTGCCTATGAAGAATGGGAGCATGGCATGGACCAATATTTTGATTGGTATCCAATGTCCGAGGAGAGAAAGGTTAGGTTGGCCAAGATGCACCTTCTCAAACTTGCCAAGACATATTGGTTGAAGGTAGAAAGCCAAAGGAGGATTAGACGGGAGGGACCCATTGACACTTGGCTTGACATGAAAACCCAACTCAGGAACAAATACCTTCCCAATTCCTATAGCCAACTCCTCCTTGACGAGTGGCAAAGCCTTACCCAGGAGGGCAATACCGTGGAAGAGTATATAGAGAAATTTGACTCATACCTCTTAAGGTGTGGTGTCGTCGAAGAACCCGCCGTCACTCTATCCCGGTTTAGGAATGGTCTCCTTCCCCACATCAAACGAGAACTTTTCATGAGGGAAGCCCATAGCCTTGAGGTTGCCTATCAAATAGTCCGTGATGTAGAAAGGTTTTCTAGGAGCCCTAGGTTTGCCCCTTCCAAGGGCCCGGGACCGCGTCCCAACCTCCCTCCCCTGTTAAGAACACCTCCTCCCAGTGGAGGAACTCCCACTCGGCCCTACCCCCAGCCAACCAACCCTACCCCCACAAAGGTCACTCCACCCAACCCTCCTCCCCGAAGGGAGGAAATTTCCAAAGGGAAGACCCCAGGGAGTAGTACGGTTAAGTGTTTTCAGTGCCATGGTTATGGCCACATAGCTTCCCAATGCCCTTCCAAAGGGTTGTCGAGCCTGGTTATTGAGGGCGGACCTACCACATCCCAGGAAACCCATGAGGATAATGTTGTGGAATACGAGGCTGGTTTAGGGTGGGAAGAGGAGTATGAAGAGCAATTCTTTGAGGAAGGTATAGAAGATAACCCCCATTCCACCCACCTAGGGGTAATAAGGTGCACCCTTACCTAACCTCAGGAGGACGACTGGCGGAGGACTTCCATTTTTCACATCTTCATCAAAATCGGGGATCATGTTAGGAAGGTCATCCTAGACAATGGGAGTTGTGTCAACGCCGTGTCCCCGGACACCGTCAAGCTCCTAGGGCTTACCCCGACACCCCACCCCAAGCCATATCGGGTATCATGGATAAACAATCACTCCCTACCCGTCAACACATGTTGTCTTATCCCCATCACCTTTTCAGCCTACCAAGGACAAGTATGGTGTGACGTCATACCTATGGTTGTAGGAAGCATCCTACTGGGGAGACCTTGGATATATGATGTCAATGCTACCATCTATGGGAAAACGAACACATGCGCTTTTGAACACGAGGGGAGGACTATCCGCCTCAACCCCTCCCCTCCTCGAAAAGAACCACCCGCTAAGGGGATCCTTCCTACTCCACCACAAAACCCCAGGGTCTCGCCTGCACCAACCCAACCAACAGCCCAAAACTCCACCCCTGACAATCCCACCGGGCCAGTCAAGGGCCTCTACCTCATCTCTAGGAAAGAACTCGAGGAAGAACTAGCTCAAGGAACACCCTTGTGTGCTGTTGTCCTTTGTCTAGGGGAGGCAACACCTTCCAATCCCCACCCTGTGGAAATACACCCTCTCCTAGAAGAATTCAAGGATGTGTTCCCCGAGGAGCTTCCCGATCAACTGCCACCCATGAGGGATGTCCAACATGCTATTGACCTGGTCCCAGGGGCCACCCTCCCAAACCTTCCCCACTACCGCCTCAACCCCACTGAGCATGCTGAACTGAGGAGGCAAGTGGAGGAACTCATTAGAAAAGGCTTCCTCCGCCTTAGCAAAAGTCCTTGTGCTGTCCCAGCCCTCCTCACACCAAAGAAAGATGGGACATGGCGGATGTGTGTCGACAGTAGGGCCATCAACAAGATCACGGTCAAATATAGGTTTCCCATACCTAGACTTGACGATATGCTTGACATGCTAGCTGGAGCCACCATTTTCTCCAAGATAGACCTCAAAAGTGGCTACCATCAGGTTAGGATAAGGCTCGGGGATGAATGGAAAACTGTCTTTAAAACCAAGGATGGACTCTATGAATGGCTGGTGATACCTTTTGGGCTCTCTAATGCCCCAAGCACCTTTATGCGCCTTATGACTGAGGTCCTTAGGCCCTACATTGGAGTCTTCCTGGTAGTCTATTTTGATGATATCCTCATCTACAGCCAGTCCAAAGAAGCCCACCTCAATCATCTAAGGCAAGTCTGCACCACCCTTAGGAAGGAAAGCCTCTTTGCCAATTTTGGAAAATGTCACTTCATGACAAAATCCATTACCTTCCTTGGGTATGTTGTCTCCACCGAAGGGGTATCCATGGACCCTGAAAAGGTCCAAGCCATCCTCGATTGGCCGGAGCCCCGCACTCTCCATGAAGTCCGGAGTTTTCATGGATTAGCCACCTTTTACCATAGGTTTATCCGTGGGTTCAGCACAATCACAGCCCCTATCACCGACTGCCTTAAAAAGGGGACCTTTATGTGGACCAAGTCGACATCTAGGGCCTTCCAAGAGCTCAAGGAAAGGATGACCCAAGCCCCTGTATTATGCCTCCCTGACTTCTCCAAAGTCTTTGAGGTGACTTGTGATGCCTCCGGGGTAGGAATTGGTGGGATCCTCAGCCAGGAAGGGCACCCAGTGGCCTACTTTAGTGAGAAGTTGTGTGATGCCAGGATGAAATACTCCACCTACGACAAGGAATTTTATGCCGTGGTGCAATCCCTCCGGCATTGGAGACACTATCTCTTGCCTAAAGAATTTGTCATATTCTCCGACCATGAGGCCCTGAAATACCTCAACTCCCAGCAGAAACTGAATGCTCGGCATGCCCGATGGGTCGAATACATCCAGGCCTACACATTTGTGATCAAACATGAGGCCGGAAGTGAAAACCGTGTTGTCGATGCCCTCAGTAGGAGAATTTCCTTGCTAGCTACCATTCGGGTGGAAGTCATAGGATTTGAAAGACTCAAGGAAGAGTACTCTGATTGCCCGGACTTTGGTCCAATCCATACCACTCTGTCCACCCTCTCACCTAGGGAACACCAAGGATTCATCTTAGAGGACGGGTTCATCTTCAAAGGCCATAGACTTTGCATACCTAGAACCTCTCTACGGGATTTCCTGGTCTGGGAGTTACATGCAGGAGGCCTTGCTGGGCATTTTGGGGTGCATAAGACCATTGCTTTGGTTGAGGGTTAGTTCTACTGGCCAAGTCTCAAAAGGGACGTAGCCAAAATTGTAGGACAGTGCCGGATATGTGCCTCAGCCAAACAGACAAGGCAGAACACTGGCCTATACACCCCACTCTCTGTCCCTGATCGTCCCTGGCAGGACTTAAGCATGGACTTCGTCTTAGGCCTACCTAGGACTCAAAAAAGGCATGATTCAATCTTTGTCGTAGTGGATAGGTTTTCAAAGATGGCCCATTTCATCCCCTGCTCTAAAACCTCCGATGCCTCTCATGTGGCCCGCCTATTCTTCGATGAGGTAGTTCACCTCCATGGCCTACCCAAGACCATCATTTCTGATAGGGATGTCAAATTCACCAGCTATTTCTGGAAAACCCTCTGGCACCTAATGGGGACCCTTCTCAAATTTTCCACGGCCTATCACCCTCAAACCGACGGCCAGACCGAAGTCATTAATAGGAGTCTTGGGAACCTACTCCGGTGTCTTGTTGAGGATCGCCCCGGGAATTGGGATCTCATATTACCCCAAGCAGAGTTTGCATACAACAATTCAGTGAATAGGTCGATAGGGATGAGCCCATTTGAACCTGTGCATGGGTACAAACCTAGAAAGCCTACATATCTCATTCCTTTGCCTCCGCATGCTAGAGTGTCTATTAGTGCTGAGTCGTTTGCCCAACACATGAAAGAATTGCATGAGGAGATCTGCAAACACATTAACAAAAGTAATGAGGTGTATAAAAAGACGGCCGATTCCCACCGACGCCACCAGGAGTTTCACGTGGGTGACTATGTGATGGTAAGAACTGAGAGGCTTTTCCCTGGAAATGTCTCCAAACTGAGGTCGCGTGGATCAGGCCCCTTCCAGGTTCTGAGGAGGATTGGCACAAACGCTTACGTGTTGGACCTCCCCGAGGAGTACGCAGTAAGTCCCACATTCAATGTCGCTGACTTGGTGCCATATAGGGGTCCCACGGTGACACCTAGTGAGGGAATTGAGCCTGTTCCACCTTCTGAGAGAGCCACCACCCATGAGAGAGTTCCACTAGTCCAGAGGGGCCAACGGGAGCAAATAGAGCGGATATTGGATGAACAGGTCACTGTCACCCGGAGCAAAGCATACGAGCGATACTTGGTCAGGTGGAAGGGCCGGCCCCCTTCAGATGATTCATGGGTGAGTAGGGAGGATCTTCAGCAGCTGGACCCCGACCTCCTGGAGCATTACCGCAGTCGAGTGGACCTTTTCTCGACAGAGTCGAGCTCTTCACAGCCCGGGGGAGTTGATGGGGACATCACCCAGAATTCCCTTTGGCTCGACACCTCTCTCCCTCCCGGAGACGGGTAGTGTGCGACTGCACGACTTGATGGGCCCACGGCGACACGGGAGTTTATTACTGAGGACATATTGATGTATTTTCGCCTTTCTTGAGTCATTTTGATGTACTTGTCTTTATTTTTGAGTCATGTCCCTAGGTCGGCACGTTATTTATCTATGTTTGTTAGGCTAGGGGGTCATATGGGCCCAATTAGATGGGCCTGGCCCATGGGCGCCCTCTTCCTTCCCACACCCCCTTGCTTATTTGCTTTTAGCATATTCTCCAGGGACTTTTTGTAAATGTTGGGATCCCTATAAATAGGAACCCAACCCCCCCTTGAGATGGGTAATGAATATTTGAGTATTTTGAGAATAAGTGCAATCCTCTCTCTCTCTCTAGGGGGCGAACCCCACTCTCTCTCTTCTCCCCTCCCTTGGGTGAACTTGGCCCTTCACCTCCCCTCCCCCTTGCCACCTCAGCTGCCACCTCACCCCTCCACCCTTTCATCTTCCCAAGGCCCATAACTCCCTTCAATACCTCCTCCACCCTAGGCAACCCTTCCCATTCCCCATACACCTTCTCAACCTCCAAGGCAACCTTCCCTCTCCCCCAAGCAGCCATACCACTTCCCCACACCATTCATTCATATCCCCTGGGTGAATTAACCCCCATCCCCCCCTGCTGGTTGCGCACCCACCTCATCTAGCCCACCCCCATTCCCTTGGCCGACCCCCACCACCCCACCTGATAGCTGCGGCCCCTCCACTCCACCTCCCTCCAAGACTCCTTAATCCCATGTTCCTCTCCCCTCCACACCCCTAAACACCCCTCTCCCATCAACCATCCACCCCACCATCTCCACCATTGCCAATCCCCACCCCTATCACTAGTTCCACCACCATCCTTTCTCTTTACCTTGACAGTCTGCAGGTGGCAGAAAAAGTTACGACTTGCAGAAGCTTCTCCAGATTCATAAGGTGACATCCAGAGGCGTACCATACATTGCCGGAAAGGTCGTCCAGTCCACTACGCAGGAGAGAACGAATCGTACCATTCCGAGTTCGGGGCTGCCCGGGAGAGTCATTCTCCCTCGACTGCGCCAAGCTCCATCTGCAGAGCACCAGAGTTCAACCAGAAGCTGAACCACGATTCGCAGTGGAGGATTCAGACCGTGGTTCCTTCTTCAAAGTTCTTCCTCCACCTGTCCCCGACCAGGAGCAAGAAGCATAACTACGTTCGGCATCCGGGAGCCAAAGTTCTGATTTTTTCCCTTCAGTCGCGTGGATCAGCCTTCCCCAGTCTTCAGCGACCTGCACCCACTCATTGGCGTCCCCCAGGCCATCCCGACCTCAGACGGCCTCCCCACCAGTTTTTCTGTGAAGAGAGTTCATCCCCGGTTCCAGCTACTCTGACGGTTCGAGATTCGGAGCTCGGGAGCCAACGGTACAATCTCTGCATCGTTCTGCATCAGATCTGAAGCTGTCAACCCCAGATTCCTTCGTCCTGTTCGAGCCTCCGCCGCAGCCAGCGACGACGTCAGAAGAATTCAGTAAAATTCAGAGGCGTCCCAGTTCCTGTTACGAAGAATTTCCCCCTTGTCTCGTCGACGGGAAAATTCCTGAGTAAGAACTACGGTTGCAACAGCGGCTGCCTGTCTCCTCTCATAGCAAGTGAGCAGACCCAACGTTGGCTTCCTCTCCTACAACTTTGGCGAGTTTCCCCCTCCCGCCTGGCCGGCTTAGCTCCCCTCCCTGCGTGGAGGTAGTGTTTGGATGTAAGCTTTATTTCCCCACCCTTAGTCCAACCCTCCTGCGTGAGGAGTAGTGTATGTAATAAACAGCTCAAGCTACATCGGCGCAGTGTGCGGGATCCACACTTCCCCGCTCGCCCACGTCTCCGAACGGGGTTGGTTTCTTCAAACCAACCAGGTGAGCTCTAAACTTTGCTTCATTACTCTTTAGTGTCTGTTCATTTAATATTCGTAGACATAGCTCTGTTGTGCAAGGGAGAGAGTGTCCGACCCCACGTGCCACACTTACGAGCGGTCATCGTGGGCAGTGAGAGAGTGGGACCTAGTGCCCCAATTGGCACCGGCCAGCCCCATAAGCGTGGGCTACGTACCCTCGGGAGGGCAACCCTAGCCCGGCTGGCACTCTACCAGCAAGGGTCTTGATCCATCACCTCCCCTTAGCATCATTTTGTCACCTCGGGTTCGTGTGTGTGCGACGGCGATTTGGCCCCGATTTATCAACTTAATTGCTATGTGGTTGTGAATGCGGAATAGGTCCTAAGATTCCATCTGCTTGCTGCATACCCCGTAGTTGTGTCACATCAAGAGTGCCTTCCTCAATGGAGTTATCAAGGAAGAAGTATACGTGGAGAAACTGCCAGACTTCGAGGATGAAAAATTTCTAGATCACATCTACAAATTTGACAAGGCACTGTATGGGTTTAAACAAGCTCCCCGGGCATGGTATGATCGTTTAAGTTCCTTTTTAATAGATAATGACTTCAAAAGAGGTAATATAGACCAAACGTTGTTTACTAAGACTTGTGATGAGCATGCTCTACTTGTGCAAGTTTATGTAGACGATATAATCTTTGGAGCCACAAATCTTAAAATGAATGATGATTTTGCTCAACTCATGTAGGGAGAGTTTGAGATGAGCTTGATGGGAGAGTTAAACTTCTTCCTGGGACTTCAAATAAAGCAACTGGACGATGGTATCTTTATCAACCAGAAGAAGTACACATAAGAAATTCTGAAGAAGTTTCAACTGGAAAATGCCAAGCCGTTTGCTACACCAATGTCCACCTCACTCAATTTGGAAGATGAGAAAGATAACATCGTGGATCAAAAACTTTTTAGGGGTATGATTGGTTCACTGTTATATCTTACTGCTAGTAGTCCTGACATACATTTTAGTGTGTGTCTCTGTGCAAGATATCAATCTTATCCCAGGGAATCTCATTTGTCGACCGTGAAAAGAATAATCAGGTATTTGAATGGAACAATTGATCTTGGTTTGTGGTATCCTAAGACTGCTTCATTTGATTTAATTGCTTATACTGATTCTGACTATGCTGGATGTAAAATGGATCGTAAGAGCACTAGCGGTCACTGTCAGTTTCTAAGGGACTGCATGGTCTCATGGGCCTCAAAGAAACAACACTGTGTAGCTTTATCAACTGCTGAAGCCGAATATGTGGTTGTAGGCAGTTGTGCAGCTCAAGTACTCTGGATCCAACATCAATTGCTAGATTTTGATTTTTACTTGAAAAACACTCCGATTATGTGTGATAACACTTCTGCAATAAATCTATCTAAAAATCCTGTCCAACACTCTCGCACAAAGCACATTGAGGTTAGACATCACTTCATTAGAGATCATATCAATAAAGGTGATTTTGAGTTATTTTTTGTAAATACACAGCATCAACTTGCAGATATTTTCACAAAACCTTTGAATTCTGATCAGTTTTGCTTTCTTATGAGAGAATCAGGAGTGTGTAGATTAGATAGTTAAATCTTTCTGAATTGTCTTGTATATACACTTTCAAATTTTTCATAAAGGAATTGTGCATATTGCTTTACTTTTTGCACATAAGGAGATTTTCCATGGCGTTTACATTTCAATCTTTTTTTTTTGTGCATATCACTTTGAATAACAATTGATCTTTTCATCTCTTGCATCCGCATGTACATAAATGAATATTCTTCATTCTTGTGTGTGTGAATGCCATGATTTCCGATATATCAAATGTCGATTGTCGAAGGTTGGATTCTGTCCAGCTGGATGCTTTCCTCATGTGTGATGGTGGTCTTCGGACCAATGTACTCCGCCACGTACCGGTAATCAACCTGCTTGAACATACTATCTCAATGAATGTTTGAATGTATATAAATATCACCCTTCTTCTTGATACCTCCTATGACCTTTACCCTTGCTAAATAAAAATGCTTCGATCAAGACATGCTTGATACATGGCTCATATTAAGGGGGAGGTTCTTTTTATAATAGTGCATACACTTAGGGGGAGACATCACAATGATTAGACTAATTCAACTCTTACATTCTGTGCAATCTCTCACACTAATCGCACTTTTGAGTTAAATGAATCTGTTTAATAAAGATTTCACCTATTCCACTCAACACTTTTGAGGGCTCTTGATCCCATACATTGAAGTCACGTATCTCGTGAGGAAAAAGCTGTCAGCCCCGCCACGTATTTGAATAAGTGTGATTTGGCACCGAGTAGTCGGGAATCTCCCCTGAAATAAAGGAGGAAACTCGCATCAAAAAGTAACTAATCCACATCAAAATAAGTGACGAAACTGAGTAACTGGGAAATACCCCTGAAACAAAGGGTATAACTCGTGTCAAAAAGTTAGTCATCTTGTTAAAATAAATCAAAAAAAAAGGGGGGGCTGTGCGAAACTACCAAAACTTGAGCACTATGTCTGAAATTGTAGGGAGGAAAAGTTCTTATTTGTGTTTCTTCAAAAATCTGAAAATCCACATTACTTAGATTTCATTGTTCATTCTTCACATGTATACGTAGGGAGTGATTGTGTGAATGTACCTTTTGAATTCGTCATATTTCATGAGTAATGTAGTACCATCCTATTTGTACGCACCACCTTCTTAATTTTGTTCATACACATCATGCTCAAAATCGATTGCATATTTATTAACCCGTCCCGAATGGACATGCTTGATTCTATACCTTATTATGGATGTCTGTGTGCTTGCATGATCATCATTCCACTTCACATGCATTAAGTTGAGTTAACTGTATACTTGACGCATAAGATCTTCTTTCCACTTTATCCATCTTTTACATAATACCCTATTTGACTCTGACAAAAAGGGGGAGTAATAAATGGTTTTTGGCTGCATGATATTGTTTTGGTTGAAAATGGTTTTTGGTTGTTGCAATGCTTGAATGGGTGATACTTGAATCGGCTCTTTCATGCAAACCTTTGTGATATTCAAGGAGTTTTATCTTCGTCAAAAAGGGGGAGATTGTTGTGCCCCGACGTGTTTTGACGAAGACACTTTGTTCTATTTGGTATGATTTGCATTGAATATATGTTTGAAGAAGCGAGTCATTACGAAAGGTCTCATGAATGGTTTTCAATGAACTGAGCAAAATACTTGATATTTGAATTGTGCCTTGGAAGGCTTGATTGATCATCTGGAAAGGTGCTGTCATAGCTTCAATCTTGCTGTGATGATTTATTTTGAGTAATGAGTGCAGCTTGGTATGTAGTTCATGAATGGCTTGATAACAAGATAGAAAATGAGTATTGGTGTGTTTGAGTTGGAGATGGCCTTGCCATGTATGAACCTTAAATGAAAGAAGAGCTTGTAATGCAATTTAATTGAAACACCCTGTTATATTTTCACTGGTGTTGTATCTCATGGTACCCTACAACAGGTTAATAGGGTTGTGAGAGGTTGAAGAAGTAAGAACAAGAATGAGGTTTCCAGTTTTTAACAGAAGGATTTATGCATATGATAAATGGCATACTCATATTGAGTTGGACTAAATTCACATGACCTATATTAGTATTGAGTTTTCCATGCTGAATCAATTTTGATATGTGAAGAACATGGATTGGAAATATGCGTATCACCGGTGCTTGTGGCTGCAATTCTTCATAATTCCACTTCAAGATGATGAGTTAGTCATGTGTGTAAGAATGGCTTCTCCATGCATGAATCTATCATGGTGTTTTATAAATGTGCATCGACCATCCTTCCCTGATTCTATAAATGTGCACTGACCGTGTTTGCCTCTTTACAAACTTGCACCGACCTTATTTATAGGCTCTACACTGTATGCACCGACCTTGCCTATGTATGCACCGACCTATCCTTATGTTTCATAAAAGTACACCGACCTTATTTATAGGTTTTACATTGTGTGCACCGACCTATCTTTGTCATTCCATATATGTGCACCGACCTTGCCTATTTGTGCACCTTGCTTATTTGTGCACCGACCTTATCTATATATTCTTCACTATATGCATCGACCTGCCCTTGAATGTGCACCGACCTGGTCGTTGTTGTTTTACAAACATGCACCGACCCTGCTTGTACATATGCATCGACCATGGGTTCATATGCACAGACACTTCAGCATGTGCGTTGATTTATTCAACCGGAACAGTACTGGCTGAACAATGTGTCGACTCCAAGAGTCGACATTTGCCCAGTCAGATCCGGATCATGTTTTCCGGGTTGATTACGAAATGCCCATTCTGAGATCTGATTGGCTTGCCCTTTTACTCCATTACCCCTAGGATTTCTACCCTTGAATGGGTGTGGTTCTAAGAGGTTTTCCCATGGGCTTTAATGTCTATTTGCATTTTTTTCTCATGGGTATAAGTATGCTGCGAAATGCAGCTATGGGTGAGATATCTTTTAAGCTGATCTCGTTCTATCCTTGCAGGAGGAGGAGAGGGTTTCACACACCCATCTGGAGGAGGAAGAGGAAGTTGTAGAAGCTGCATCACATGACCCCAAGCTCAGTTCTGGTGGTGGCCATTGCTGCTCTCCATCGTCTTCCAACTTGGGCGCTCATCCCTTCAACAACTAGCTGCTTCCTCTCCGTGGTTCATTCACTCTAGTGCACCCTTCCATCTATCTCCGAGTTGTAATGAAGATCAAAGGGGGATCTCATATTCTCTTGTTTATATGCCTTTATTTGAGCATAGTTCATAATATCTGAATTGGGATTTGTATTTCCATATATCTTTTCTTCATAGATGATTTTGGAGCATTCTGTCCGTGTGCGTGGTTTCTCATCGTCGTACGAGAACGATCGTGTGTTGGGCCTTCGAGCCCATGTGTG
Organism: Amorphophallus konjac; assembly: GCA_022559845.1. Classification (NCBI taxonomy): domain Eukaryota; kingdom Viridiplantae; phylum Streptophyta; class Magnoliopsida; order Alismatales; family Araceae; genus Amorphophallus; species Amorphophallus konjac. The sequence continues at coordinate 338,984,302 of CM040126.1, read as the reverse complement.
GTTGTTTTACTGCCGTCGTGCAACGGATTTTAGTGAAATCCTCTCGTGTTGAGAGGGGTGGACGTAGGACGGCACTCAGGTGCGTCTGAACCACCTAAAAATTCCTTGTCCTGTGGTTTGCTACTTGTGAGATTGTCGTTCTATCCCAACTGTTCTGTCTTATGAGTGTAATGTGGTGAGTTGAGAGTTCATATAATCTGTCCGCCTTTAGATTTTATCCGAGTGGTTCATTAAACTATGTTGGAGAGTTGTGAGAGCTTGCTTGGTCTCTTTCTTATCTAAATCATCTTGTTCAGTTTTCTAGATATATTTTGTCATCTCTGCCTTTAGTTCTTAAAAAGGGGGAGCAATCAATTCACCTCCCTCTCGATTGCTTTCCTAACCTGGCCAACAGAAATACCTGGGCAATTTGGGTTTTTTGCCCATATGGGGTGTGGAAAATAATAGGAGGATGTAAAAATGCTAGAATGCCAGTGAAAATCGTGAAGATAAATAAAGTAGAATGGTGATGAAGTGACTAACAATGTGATCAAAAAGTGACTTGAACCATGACTCAAAGAACGTGACAAAACCAACTACTCCTGGACCAAAGGTTTAGAGGACGTAGAAAGCCTTTCTCCCTTACTGGATTTCGCTCTGGAAAGTGGTAGCACTTCGACGCGAACTCTAGATCTCCCCCCCTCGTGGCCAAGACCCAAGGGTTCTATTTATAGACCCCTGAAACTCTAGCTCGAATGGAGGGCTTTTTAGGCGGGAATTAGACTTTGATTGTTTTGAATAAAATGGATATAATACACCCATCCGCCAATAGGATCAAACGGTGCTCGATTTGGCTCAAAATCCATAGAGAAATCCGTGGATGAAGCAACCATTTTAACCACAGATAAAGAGAGAAATTGCCCTTCGACGCAGGAATCTCAGCCGATAAAAAATGGTCCATCGATTGATCGCCAGGCGCACTGAGCGGTCTATCGCATGACTACTATCCACTTGGCCGTTACAAAATAAACAAGGAGATAAATATGCTCATCTATCCAGAGACCGAGTCAAAACGAGGATTCCCGCCAAACAGAAATGGTCCTTGACAGACCGCCAACTTTCAGGAGCGGTCTATCACTTGGCTGTTATAAAAAAGTCCAGGTCAACGCAGAAAAGTCCAGGTCGACGTAGAGATGGTCCAGGTCGACACAGGGGAGAGCCCGATCGATGTAGGGAATGAAAAATGGTCACTCAATAGACCGCCACCTTCCTGGAATGGCCTATCGTGAGTCCGTTATTAAGGTGGTCGTTGGAAAATAAAAATAAAAGAGATAAATATGCTCGTTCATCCAATGACCAAGTTAAATAAAGCTCATTAAGCCAAAATTCAGGAAATTACGTGAGCAAGCCCAGCCAGGGAGAAAATACCCATAAAAAAGGGAGGCCCCAAAAACCATCAAAAATGGCCCAATAAATGACAGACAACTTGGGACATCGTAAATGAAGGTAAGAAAATAACCCAACACAAAGGTATAAAACGGGTGTCAACAGATGCCCCTCCTTAACGTCCTCTTTGTAGGGGAGCGAGCAGAGGTGAAGCGAAGGCAAAATGGAAACATGGAGACGAAGCGGAAATGTAGCGGAGTAGACTAAAAAGTAGACGTTAAGGTAAATGGCACCCGTTCTTCACCAATGAGTGATAGGAATCTTCCGGAAAACTCTGAACCAGTCACAAGGAGTGATCGGACCAAAATGACACCAATCTAGAGGAACTAAATAAATAGGAGGAGAAAACACGACCCACCTCATCAGGGGACACAATCCACAACCAATGAGAAGATCGGAATAAGTAGTAACAAAAAATAAAAGAGAGCAGACTAAACTCCAGACAGGGATTCTCAGCCAACCAAACCAAGTGAACATAACGAAGAAAACCTTCCGATTCTGAATGGAATAATCTTCCTTACCCAAGACCACAAACGCACAATCATCCATCATCAATGAGACACTTTAGACAGATTATGGGTCTTGAATGCTCAAAAATACGCATGATGCATCCTGGGCTAAAAAAAAGAAATCATCAAAATGAATGTAAAGAAATATAAAACAGAAAATACTCGAGAATTATATTACTAGACCAGGTTAATCAGGGTTAGGACACTATCTGCAACCACGGCGTGCAAGATAGAACCATTGTCCCCTAATTCCACCAACCTAACGGCCTTAACCAACAATTAAACATGTGCACCTAGATCATCATTATTTTTGGTAAAGGGGAACATCATATCTCAATACACATGAATGACCAGCCGATTCTTGAGATGATATAGCATAGATACCATATAGTAATGCATTAAGGGACAAGGGATGCAGAATACTTACCTGTCTCACCTGCCGGATTGGGAGCATGGCATGTAGCCAGGCAAGACAAAATTCATCATAGACTGTGCAATTCACCATTAATCAGATAGCCAAAGTATAATCATGCATAAAAATAAACAGAGGGCATAAGCATGAATTAATCATAACAAGAATACAGCCTTTAAAATAAAACGGTCTGATCATGACCACTTCAACCATTAAAAACGGTCACAGGAAAGACCACTCAACATAACTAAACGGTCACATGGTTGTCCGCCTAAACTCACAAAGATGGCCATGACTCGATCGTTTACAAGATAAAAATGGCTAATTGATAGACCGGTAAATGACCGTCGATTTCAAAAAAAAAAAAAAACCGCCCCTTCATCTCTCTCACCTTCCCCACCGAGAGCACGAACGCCAACTGGCGCCCTCTCCCCGTCTTCCCCATTGAGAGCCTTCCACCGATTTTCCCTTCGTCCTTTCTCCCCCACCGTGAGACCTTCTTCCCCCTAGCTTAGCCCTCTCACACACCCGGATGCGCATTAAGAAGCAGGCTTTGAAACATTTTGCCCGTCGGATGGCCGGAGAGGAAGGAGCCACGCCGCCGCCAGCGATCCCTTCGGAGGAGATAGCGCTGCTGCCGACCGAGGTTGAAGGAGCAGGGCCTTCCACGGCCACTGGAGCGCTTGAGGAGGTCGTAATGCAGTCGAAGGGCGAGGAGGAGGCGGCTTCGACCGAGAAGCCGGTCAGAGGAACCCCACCGTCCGAGGTAGGCCACCAAAAAAAACCCTTTAATTCTTGAATTTTTAGTGATGTATAGGGTTTAGATGGGGATAGAGAGGTCACACCAACCCCTAGGGTTGACTGTAAAGGCCCCTAGGGCCATTTCCATCGATGGGGGGTTGGGAGGAATGCCGTCCGTCACGGCGGAGAAGAGACGGTCCTAACAGGGACCGCTGGGGATAGAAACGGTCCGCCTGAGGCCGCTAGTCACGAACCGACTTACGGGGGTGGAAACGGTCTGGGCTAGACCGCGAATGAACAAAAACGGTCTTCAAAAGACTATAACAGTAGAACTGACTCACGAAGAATTAAAACGGTCTGAAATGGGCCGCCAAGAGACATAGCGGTCTCCAATAGACCGCCAATTGGACAAAAAACGGTCAGAGGGTGACTGTTTAAACTCAGATCAACGAAAGGGTTTATTTGGAAAATGAAAACGGCCTAATAGGGACTGTTGGGGATTTGAAACAGTCGATAGAAGACCGTTAGGAGGATGAAAATGGTCCTATGATGGCCGCCTCCTTAATAGACTACATTTTTTATCTTTTATTTATATGCAATGAATGATTTATGAAAATGAATGACTGACCTAAAATGTTGAATGTATGCAGGGAAAACGTAGGACATGGATCTCATGGCTCCAGGTCCGGGCAATGTACCTGACGCTACCAGACTTTTAGAGGGAGAGGCTGACGGCCATCGGATTTGTGGAGTTCCTCGGCATAGAGGTGACGAGGCTGGACATAGCTCTTCTCTACGCGCTGCACGATCGGTGGGACCCAGTCTGCCGGGCGTTCCTATTCCCGTGGGGTCACATGATCCCTACACTAGAGGATGTGGTGTGTATCACTGGGCTGGAGGTACATGGTGCACCGGTGAGCAGGAGGACTTTGATGGACTACCAGGAGCTGGCCCGGAGGCTGTTAGGATAGGAGCTTCTGAGGCCGGAGCGCCACTCTACGATCCTACAGAGAGCGAGGCTGCAGGAGAGCCTGGTGTTGAGTCTTTCCAAGTGATTTTGATGATAACAAAATCTTGAACTCAATTTTTCATCTCATGACATGTCAAAGTAATCATGAGTAAGTTTTGAACGTGTTTAAGGCCACTTTGTGTAATGCTAATAGCTTAAATGTGAGATTTGATATGAAGCTCAAATGGACATCTCCAAATGAATAATCAAAGCACTTGTTCAATCTTAACATATCCTAACATTGCCCAGAAGGATTTCAAACAAACTCGTTTCATATGGACTCTTTTGTAAAGAACAAGTCTTCAATGTTTAGGTAAGATTCAAGAACTAAACTATGTTGTTTTATATGTTTTTCAGAGTTCGGTCGACCTGGCCAGCTTGGGCGGTCGACCTAATGTCCCAGAGATGAAAACTCTGGAAAATTATAGAGTTTGGTAGACCGCCCACCCTGGACCAGTACGGTTTTCCCAGCACTGAAAGGTTCAAACTTTGTAAATTTCCGGTCGACTGCCCCGTCCTGCCGGTCGACTGCCAGCTTCGAGGCAGCAATTGTTCACTTGTGTTCTTCAACGTGGGAAGCCCCTTTCATTGGGTTTGTTTAATCCCAAAGTCACCAGACATGCCATGATTTGTAGATCTGGTTCCTGGCTTGTCTCTTGACCATCCAAGATCTATAAAAATATCACTTTGGGGTCAAAAACCCTAATCACTCAAGGAGGCTATCAAGGGGAGAAAGAGGTGTGCTATTGTAGCTCCGTGAACAGTGCTACGTCCAAGAGTTCTTCATCCAAGAGCAAGGTTTTTAAGATCATCTGTAGGCCATTCAGGTGAAGATCTAGCTGAGGAGGAAGCTTCAACCAAGATCATCTTCATCCACTAAGGGGGAGCTTAAATATGAGTTCTTCATTTTATGTTTCTCCCTTGTTTTTCATCAAGCTTCAAGTGTGTGATCTTGAACATTTAAACACTTGTGTGTGTGTGGATCTACGCAGATCCGTGTGTGTTTCTTCAAGTCTTCACATATCTTTGTGATTCGGTGCTTGTGCACCATCGTGGGAGTTCCGAACTCCTCACATGTGTGTGTGTGTCTTTTGATCTTGTAATCCTTTACAAGATAGTGTGGGACTCCTCATAGATCGTGATGGGTGGACGTAGGTTGCCGTTGTTGCATTCGAACCACCTAAAAATCACTGTCCATTGTGTGGTTTGATCTTTTTCTTCTATCCCCATTCTGTGCAGCACACACGTAGATTAATTTGGTTGTATTGTTTGAGTTAGATCTAGCATAATTTATCATTCTCACATTAAATCTCGGGTATATTAAAAGGTGGTGCTGCACTCCTACGGTTTTGATGATGTCATACACTATAAGTCAATCTTGATAGTTCATCAAAATACGTTTCTTTTATTCATTCTTGTATACTGCACTCTCTAGTTTTACTCTGAAAGTCCGTGCATACTTAGTTTATTCTGAAGTTGAGTCCGTGCATATTTTACGTATGCAGGACCGAACTCGGTGCATTCCTCATCACTGCATACATACATATCAGTGCTATGCTACATCTCTACTTAATAGGGTCTGTGCATGCAAGCATTAAGTCGGTGCAATCTTAGTTGCTGCACACGACCAAGTCTGTTTCTGCGTTTTCAAGTCTGTGCATTCACTCATTGATTCAGTGCAACTATCGCATGGTGCAAACAAGTCTGTGCACATTTCATCGCTTAGTACGTGCATAACCTCAGTGCATACTTTTTATTGTGTCCATAAAGTCTATGCAGTTTATCTCCTGGTCAATCATCAAGTCGGTGCATATGTCCACTAGACCGCATTGCAAGTCTGTGCATATGCCGCATTGCTTCAGCAAACCAGGTCTGTGCATTGATGTCTGGCAGTAAAGTTGAGGCTGTGCATACTTCCTTGTTAAGTCCGTGCAGAAGAGGTTATAGGTCAAACCTCGATGCCGGTTTTGGCACGCACAAGTCTGTGCATATCACTGTAGAGGTCGATGCATATCTATCTCAACCGAGTTAGAGTCAGTGCATGTTCTATCCTAGCAGCACCCTGGTCGATGCACATGTGTTAGAAGATTAGTAAAAGTCAGTGCACATCCTTCATTGTGCTAAACAGAGCTCGTGCATGTCTTGCAACACAATACGTAAAGTATGTGCATGCCCTTGGTCAGCGTAGCTTCAACTAATGTTTTTCTCTTACTTGGCAGGCTTGTCACCTGATCGAGCATGTGTTGGGCGAACCCAAAACTAGTGGGGTTGCTCCACATGGAAGTCAAAGTACCAAGTTTAAGGTCTCATGATCCGAGGCAACAAAAAGAACGGATGATCCTGACACGTGGAACCAAAAAGGGATCAGATCTGAGAGAAGAAATGGGTGGGAATCGTGTTAACTACACGCTATCATCTGGCTATAAAAGGAGGCTGAAGACAGCAAGAAGATGCTACTGAAGATTGAAAGAGAGAGAGCATCTGCAGCCACTGAGTGTAGAAGAATTTTCCCTATTCGAGAGAAGAGCCTGAAGTGTTTGAGTGATCCTTGTTGGGTTTTAGAGCTTGAAAGACTGCTTCTCTGGAAGCTATATTTTCGTTGTTTTGAGTAACTGTTTTCTTATCATCTTTTCGTTATCGAGTTGTTTCACACATTTCTTCCTTACTGCTTTGTTACCCTCTAAGTGTTTTTAGAGGAAGGGAGATTGGTCTCCAGTTGCGAGTGAAGCCATTTCGCTCGTGGGTGCCCTCTGGTTTAGAGGAAGGGAGGTTGGTGCTCCGATTCTAATCTTGCTGGGGCAAGTTCAGGTTTAGATCCTGTAGGTCGCCAGATCAGTGTTGAGGGATTTGTTCCCTTGTGGCAAGCTGTAAGGCAGCGGATGTCAGCAGACTGAGTCTGTAATATTTTTTCATTGCTTAGTGCAAGGAAGCCTTACTCCTGTGGAGTAACGGGTGGATGTAGATTGCAGATCACAATCGAACCACCTTAAAAACTCTTCATCTCCTCTGTGTGGTTTGTTTGTCTGATCTCTTGTGGTGTGTGTTTGGCTGATCTCTCTTTGCATCTTGAGCTCTTAAGCTGTTCGTTCACGGTTCCAAATCAACCTCTTCTCATTAAGCTATTGTTGGATTGTATACTACGTGGGCTGTCCAGGAAGACTCACTTACTGCGACTGAATTTTCATCTCTTTGAATTCAAATTGGTTTAAATTTCTATGTGATCTATTCATCCCCCCCCTTCTATCTCACGTTCTGCGTGCTATCAATTGGTATCAGAGCAGGTTACCCATTATGTTGTCCAACGGCCAGGGTAATACTGGATCTAGTGGTCCTCGAAGCTTCATGGCTGAGGGACAGTCTATAAGCCGCCCTCCTTTCTTTGATGGTACTAACTATTTCTACTGGAAAAATGGATGGAGGTGTTTATGAGAGCCCAGAGCCACAAGATCTAGAGAGTGATCACCGTAGGGCCTTATGAGCTTCTACCGAATGAAGATGCGTGGACGGATGATCACGTCAAACTTTCAACCATCAACTGGTCGGCCCTGAACATTATACAGTGCGCGGTTCACCCTGATGAATACGCCAAAATCCCAGCCTGCAAAATTGCCAAGAAGATGTGGGATGAATTAGAGCTGATCTACGAAGGTACATCCCAAGTGAAGGCCACAAAGGTAAACATGCTGACCTCCGAATATGAATTATTTAAAATGAAATCTGAGGAGACTATCACAGAAATGTATGCTAGGTTGTCTTTGATCACTAATAGTCTTAATGGGCTTGGGAAATAGATTTCAGAAGGGGACATTGTCAGGAAAATTCTTAGGTCACTATCCCCCGCTTGGCACACTAAGGCCATAGTGATAGAAGAGTCTAGGGACCTGTCCAAAATGATAGTCACTAAACTGATAGGATCCCTAATGACCTACGAAATGAACTTCAAAAGGAATGGTGAAGGAAGTGAGAAGAAGGGCAAGAACATTGCCCTCAAGGTGTCCGCCAGTAAAGCTAGCAGCAGCAGTGGTAGAAGCAGTGGGGAGTCTGACGGTTTGTCAGACCTTGATCAAGTGGAGCAGGCTATGCTCACTCGTTAGTTTCAAAAAAATTTGAGAACGAAGGGAAAAACATTCAGAAGAAAAGGGTCGTACTCTTCTGGTAAGAAGTTTGATTACAATAATGATAAAACCAGGAGCACTAAGAAGATTATATGTTATCATTGCTGGAAGACATGACACATAAAAGGTGAATGTCCTGAGCTCTAGAAGAAGGCCTACAAGGTGTAGAAGAAGAAACCTCAAGCTATGGTCTGCACGTGGAGTGACGAGGAGGAAGACCCAGAGGCCAGCTCTTCAGAGGAAGACGAAGAAGGAATATGCCTCATGGCCAAAATCGACGAAGAGGTAACAAACATTTTTTAGAACTTTACAATTAATGATTGGGAAGATTCCTATGCCAAATTGCTAGCTAAGTTTAATGCTTTGAGTAAAGAGCATAGGATGGTAAAGAGAAAACCGAATGCTATCACTGAAGAACAGATCAAAAGTAATAAAGAAAATCAAAAGGTCAAGGAAGAACTAGAAGAGATGAGCTCTCTCAGGAGAGAAAATGATGACCTTAAGTCTGAAAACCAGGAAGTGCATAAACAGCTTGATGAACTTAAGTTAAAGCTTCAAGAGATTCAAAGTGAAAACAACTTAATCATTGAGAAACATGAAGCTGTGAAGAAAGTGAATTCTGAACTCCTGAAAAACTGTGAAACTCTGCAGAAAGAGCAGGAAGATAAACACAAAACCTTAGAAAAATTTGTTCAAGGAAAGTCAAACTTAGATACTATGTTGGGTGCTACGGTTAATTTCAACAAAGTGGGTTTGGGCTACAATCTGACACAGAAAAGACCTTTTGAATTCATAACTATAACATTCTGTCCTGAAAAGGGAAAAGAGAAAATGGACACACCATCGAGCTCTAGTCATGTTCAAAATGTCCAACAAACTGGGAATAAGTCAACAAAACACGTCCAACAACACTCTAAAACTGTTAAGAATTTAACTAGACAAGCTCCAATGTCAATCAACCAGAACAAGAGTGTTAACACAACCAGGCAAATGACCCACAACAGAAATTCATATTCTAATAAGAACATGGGTCAGCGCAGAAGGAACTGGGGAAATCATGCTCAACCTCAGAGATTCTATCCTCAGGGATTCTTTAAATAAGTATGTCTCTCCTAGACAGGATGGATACAGAAGATATCCGGAGAATAAAAGGTCAGACAGCAAGAACAATTTCCACACCATTAGACCAAATGGACACAATGTTAATCAGAACTTTAACAAGAATGTCAACAACATGGGAAAGAAGAAAGTCTTGGAACAACTTTGGATTCCAAAATGTTTGCTTAAAGAGTTGAACAATGTCTTTCGACCCAATCTTTTCTTGGGTACCAAAACACTCTACTTGATTTGTTGCTTTGCAGGTTTGCCTAGCAGCTGAGAATAACAAATGGTATCTAGATAGTGGCTGCTCCAGGCACATGACAGGTGACCGATCCAAATTCAGCAAGCTGGAGATGAAGGTAGGGGGTCTGGTCAAGTTCGGAGGAAAGAATAGAGGTAAAATAGTTGGCATTGGAACAATTGGTAAGTCCCCCACAACCTCTATTGAGAAAGTTCTTCTAGTGAAAGGTCTTCAACACAAGTTGATCAGTATTAGTCAGCTATGTGACAAGGGTCACAGAGTTGTGTTTGATAATGATTCATGCAAAATTCTGGAAATAAATTCTAATAATGTGAAGTTTGTAGCCAATAGGATCAATAATGTCTACATTATGGACTTAGATGATAAATCTGAGTTAAACCTTTGCTTGTCTGCTGATTTTGAAAATAATGCTTTTAGTTGGCATAGGCGTTTAGGTCATGCTAGCTATACTACCTTAAATAAATTGGTGAAATTTGATCTAGTTAAAGGTTTACCTAAAATAAAATTCAACTCAAATTTAAAAATTTGTGATGCCTGTGCTCTAGGCAAACAGACTCGAAAGTCTTTTAAACTAAGATCTGAGCCATTGTCTTCTAGACCAATGGAACTACTTCATATGGACCTCTTCGGTCCTACTAGAACTCAGAGTCTTAATGGCAGTAGGTTTGGTTATGTGATTATTGATGATCATTCTAGATTTTCATGGATCTTTTTCTTAGCTAACAAGAATGATGCTTTTCAAAAGTTCAAACATTTTTTCAATAAGGTCAAACAAGATAGAAAACACAAAATTTGTTCAATTCAATCTGACCATGGAGGTGAATTTGAAAACTCCATATTTTCTGATCTTTGTGAAACTGAGGGACTAACGCACAAGTTTTCTTCTCCCAGGACACCGGAGCAGAATGGAATTGTGGAGAGAAGAAATTGAATCATTGTGAAGATGGCCCGAACTATGCTGATCGAGAGTCAGCTACCAAGGAAGTTTTGGGCAGAGGCGGCCAATACAGCAACTTATACAATCAATAGGGCCATGGTAAGACCAGTTCACAAGAAAACTCCTTATGAGCTATTGAAAGGTAAGAAACCAAACTTGGCTCATTTTAGGATTTCTGGTGCTAAATGTTTTATCCATAATAATGACAAGAAGGACCTAGATAAATTTGATGCTAAAAGCTGTCCTGGAATATTTTTAGGATACTCTGAAGTTTCTAGAGCATATAGGGTTTTTAACATTGCTGAACAAAAAATTGAAGAGTCTTCACATGTCATTTTTGATGAAACAAAAGGTGCTACTAATATTAAAGATGATGACAGGAATTCAAAGCATGATGGAGAATTCCTAGAAGATAAAGAAGAAAAGGAGACTCAGCCAAATGAAACACCAGATGATCCCAACCAGGTAAGGCCAGCGGAAACAGGTGAGTCTTTAATAAATGTTAGATTTCTAAAAGACCATCCTGTCCAAAACATCATAAGAGATTTGAATGATCCCCCTAGGACAAGATCTCATTTTAGAAATGTTCAAAATCAAGACCTAATTGCCTTGGTCTCACAGATTGAACCCAAATCAGTAGAAGAGGCCTTAAATGATCAATCATGGATTAATGCTATGCATGAGGAGTTAGGTCAGTTTGAAAGAAATAATGTCTGGGAGTTAGTTCCAAGACCAGAAAACACAAATGTCATAGGAACTAAGTGGGTGTTTAAGAATAAAATGAATGAAGATGGAATTATTTCTAGAAATAAAGCCAAACTTGTAGCCAAGGGCTACTGTCAGGAATTTGGTGTTGATTTCGATGAATCCTATGCACATGTTGCTAGGATGGAAGCTATTAGGATTTTACTGGCTTTCGCTTGCTCTAAAAACATAAAACTCCAACAAATGGATGTCAAAAGTGCATTTTAAATGGAGTTATCAAAGAAGAAGTTTTTGTTGAACAACCTCCCAGATTTCAATTTTCTTCTCAACCTAACCAAGTTTTCAGGTTGAATAAAGCCCTGTATGGCCTAAAGCAGGCTCCTCGAGCCTGGTATGAAAGGCTGACAGAATTTCTGATCAGCAAGGGCTACCACAGAGGTAAGGTGGATCAAACCTTATTTACCAAAAGTTTGAATAAAGACCTCATCATAGTTCAGGTATATGTAGATGATATTATCTTCGGTTCAACAAATACTGAACTATGCAATGAGTTCTCTCAATTGATGTCTGCTGAGTTTGAGATGAGTTTGGTAGGTGAATTAAAGTATTTCCTTGTCTTGCAGGTACAGCAGCTGGAGGATGGATGCTTCATCAACCAGACCAAATATACATTGGACATCCTCAAGAGGTTTGGCATGATCAATCTGAAGCACATCACAACACTGTTGACACCCGTTTTATGACCAATAAGTTGGGTCATCTCCTTGTTTATCCATATGATGCTCCAAGTTGTTCACTCTTCATCGAGTCTCCTTGATCAGTTTGAAGCCTGTTTCTTGGGTCTTCTCCTTGGTTGAGTGTGGTTCCTTGTGGCTTTTCATTGGATGAAGCTTAGCAAGCTTTGCACCTTTTTTATCCTCATTGTTAATAACGATCCTCACTGGGGGCGTTACTTCCATATAACGCATGATCCCTGGGCCGTTACTTATTGAAGAGTCCTAAAGTTTGAGGCCTTTGTTCTAAAGCTTATCCTCTTGCTTATCCGTTGAATATAACGGTCTGTCGTGCAGCCGTTATTTATTCCAATGCGTCCAGCCTTGGCCGTTACTTTCCTTCAAGAGTCCAACTTATTTGATCTTCTTCCTGTTGATCTTATCTCTTTTGAGATAATGTTGAATGTAACTGACGTTCCATGGCGCGTTATTTTCATGTGGCGGTCTGTCGAGTAGCCGTTACATCCAACAGAGAGTCCTGGCAGTTCATGCCTTTTCTATGCTACTCCGTGGTCGAGATAAGAGTTTGAATTGTTGATTTCTCTTCCAAATCTGATCCTCAGAACCTTCTGTTTGTTTCTATGGACTCTTGGTGATATTATCTTCAAGGATTTGCTAAGAGTTATCCTTTTATCTTGCTGGATTATCCTCTGCTCGACCGGAGAGTTTGAGGGTCTATAAATAGCACCCTTAACTTCATGGCCCAAGGGAGGAAGATCTGGAGTTCGCGTCGAAGTGTTGCCGCATTCTGGAGTCACATCTGACCAACGAGAATTATCTTTCACGTTCATCTGCTTCGCGGTGAAGGGAGTATTCGTTCCATTGGTTTTCAAAGTTCATTATTACATATTGTGTTTTTCCTCATCTCCTTTTCATCAAAAGCATTGTCCCTCTTCTTTTTCCACGTTCTCCCTGATTTTTCATCATCTAAACATCCTCCTATCTTTTTAAAACGCCCAGAGGGGTTAAAAAACCAAAACCTCCCCGGTACTTTCCTTTCCTTTTGCATGCTATTGAGTTTATTGAAGAATTGATGCTATATTGTTTAAAGGGCTAATTTGGGTCTATTTTCTTGTGTTTTCATGTTCTTTGGCAGGTTTACAGGTTCACCACACGAGGCCCAAGTCTTCTGGCCGGCTGGAAGAGTTGGAGTTAAAAGAATCTACAAGCTATTACTGCAGGTTATTTGACGGTCTTGTTCAGGAGCGTCAGATTTATATAGCGGTTCATCGAGAGACCGTCACTTCCCAGTGACGCGTGGGCTTTCGGTCGTTACATTCCGTTGATCTGCAGATTTCCCTGATTTTTTCTCTCCCGTGGGCGGGTGCTTCATCCACCTATTTCCAAGGTATTTTCAAGTCTTTGGCTTGTTTCTACTTTGGCGGCGATCACGTTCTTTCTTAGTATTGGGCATTAACTTTCTCTTTCTCTCTCATATCTCTTATTCTCTTTCCTTGCTCCACCCTTGCGGTGTGTTTTTATTTGCTTTTGCTCCACGCCCCGACGTGTGTTTTTCTTTATTTCCTTAGTTCAGTTTGATGATTGAGACAGCATGCCCATGCTAGAGCTTGTTCTGGTTGCCTAGGTTCATGGTTTGCATGTCCTTGGGTTGATTGAGATCTTTGATTTTTGCCTATCATCTTTATTGCACATAGAACAAAAAAGAAGAAGAGAAGCAAAGCAAATCACTAGATAATTTTTTGGCGATCACGGTGGGACGACTTGTGCCAATCGTGTCTTGATCTCTGTTTAAACCTACCATCATTCCCTTGTTTGATTGCGCTCGGATCTCCTTCTTACTTCATCTTATTTCTGGTTTTCTCGGTGTTCTAACGGCCCTCTATCCCTGCGTTAATCAACTCTGACGCAGGGGCGTTGGACCGTTATACGCCTGATCCTATGTGCGGGCTTTTTATGGATTTCCCTTTTATTTCTGGTTGTTTTTGGCTCTCTGGCTCATCCGACGGTCCTGGTGCTCTGCGTTATATTACTTCTGCCGGTCTGGTCCCCGACCGTTATTATCTTCTGACGCAGGGTCTATAGACCGTTATACTCCAGATAGGTATGCATCCCGAGGTGCATTACTTTCCGCAGTTTCTACTGTGATTTCCTAGCTTGGGTGATATCTGACTTCCTCCCTGATTGTTCTAAATATTTACATCATTGCATGCATAATTGTTTGCTAGATTCTAGGCTAGATTTTGCATGCACTCTGGTGCACATAGGTTCATTCATACTTTCATACATTAGATTGCATTTTCCTACCTTGGTGTGCGGACCTCTCGTCTCCATATTCCTTGGGGCCGACTAGGAAATCACACCAGGGACCTCCATAAGTCCCCGCGAGCCGTGGATTCCCACACGGACGCCGGGCCGGTTGTACCTTTTCCACCCCGTGTCTAGGGTTGCATAAGTGAAGGAGTGGTCACACTTAGAGTCAAACCAAGCTTTACATCCATCTCCCGTCAGGAACCTATTGTTGAGAGCTCATATTAATCCATCCACTAAAGTTCCAAAGGAGAAATCATAAGAATCTTGAAGCATCATATTAAACAACTTGGTTGACTTTGAGTGTCTTCATCTCTTGTTACTTACATCTTTGTGATAAATCATCTAAGTTTGGTTGCTCATTGTGTGTTTGTGTTGTGTTGTTTGCATCTTATTAAGGTTGTTCGTTGCATGTGGAGTTGTTTTCGTCAGTTGGAAGCACCTCCTAGGGTCAACTCATTCTCCAAGTTCTACTCAAATCCGCTCTTCGAATCCACCATGACTTCTTTCAATCCTCCCCGTTCCCAAGAGGATTCTCTTCCTCAAGGGCTTCTTGAAAACCCTGCTAGGGTTACCTCGTTCTCTTCTGGAGAGGGGATGGCCCCTCTTCCGTCCTCTACCTCCATGGAAGGTGGTCAGGCTACCCCTTCCTTCTCTACTCCTTCTGCGGGCTCCATTCTCCAGATGATGGCCCAATTGGATCCGGCCCAACTCCAAACTGTCTATCAGGCCATGCAAGGATCCAATATCTCCCCTCCCACGATTATGCAGGGTCAATCCAATCCTCTCATCCAGCCCACTCCAATTAATCTCACTCCGATCCAACCCCGGACCATCACATTCACCGGCATGGAGACGGGCCAATCTTCCGCTTCGGCCCAGCAATCTTTTGACAAAGGGAAGTCTCCTATCCCTTCTTTCACGCAGATGGATCATCACTTGTCTAGCCCACTTGCTCCACAAGTCCTGCTGGGTCCCTCCGATCTTCTGCACCCTCAGTCAGGGGTGGTCCAAGCCCACTCCAATCTGGGTCAATCTCAGGCCCAATATCCTTCTTATGGACCCCCTACGTCGGCCGCTTATCCTTCGGATCCTTCTTATGGGCTCCCGCCTCCTACTACAATTCACCCCTTTGCTCCTCAACTTCAAGCTTCATCTCTTGCTACCCCTGCTCCATCCAGAGAGCAGGAATTACTTGATAAATGGGCCACCATGCAACAACAAGTCGACTTCCTCCAGAAATGGGTTGGCCCACAATCCTTGGCAGATGTTCCAGTTCCCAGTTTCCAGAACATCCGGTTCCCTCCCCAGTCCGAGCTCCCCAATTATAGAAAGTATGACGGGAATGGCAATCCCTTTATTCACGTGAGGGATTTCTTATATGAATCGGCCCAATTCCAATATGATGATCATCTTATGGCATATTTATTCCGCCGATCATTGGACGGTGTTGCACTGGAATGGTTTTATTCTCTGCCATTGGAAGAAGCTGAGAGCTTTAAGGTAGTAAAAGACAAGTTTATTCAGCGATTTCAAGACCGGGTCGGCCCGGAATATTCTTTTACAGATCTGGTGGCCGAAAAGATGAAAACAGATGAGGAGTTTGCCACTTATGCAGATAGGTGGAGGCAGATGGCCGCTAGAGTGCCCGGCCATATTCCGGAGGAAGAGAAGGTCAAGCTACTTATTTCAAATACTACTCCAACCTTCCGAAACATCATGGCAATGAACGACATAGCCAACATGCACCTACTATATAGCCGGGCGCGCTTTATTCAGACTCAGTTCAAGGATTCCCCTATCCATTCTCTGTTCGAAAACCAAAAGCCCAAGTACCATAAGAAGCCACAAGGGCCGGTTACAGAAGGGGTCCAAACGAATGAGCAGGTCAAGCCATTGCTTTTCCAATCCAAAATGCACCTTTCCGCTTCCCTCAAAACCCCCGCACTCCACAAAATCCCGATCCACAGAACTTCCAAATCACTCTGCAAAACCCTCCGCCCACCTTCACCATCCCACAAAACACCTTTGCCGCACCACAGCAACCACCACAACCCCCACAATACCACAACGTCCCTCCACTCAACGGCTATAACAACAACCCAAACAACAAGCGCCCGGCTCCCAAGAGGGCACAATATCCTCCACTGCCAGAAACCCTCACGGATATTTTCTAGGCTCTTATGTCGGTTAATGCTATACAGCTTCCTCCGGAAGAGCCCAACTGGAATCTGGCCGTTGATCAGACGAAGTATTGTATGTTCCACAGGCAACCGGGACATACCATTGAAGGATGTTTTCAATTTCGGGACCTAGTATATGATCTTCATGAAGGACAGAGGATAGATTGGGCCGAAATGCACCGGGCCATTGTTGAGATTAAAGAAAAGAGAAGGCAGCCGCAGAGGCAGCAAGTGCAGCAGCATCAAGCACCGCAGCCGCAGCAGCCGCCACAACAGCAGCAACCACAGCAGGTTCAGGATCTGGGGATCCATCAAAATCCGATGCCAAACCATCCGCCCGCTCCGCAACCTCAGCCGCCGGCGCCGGCGCAAGTCAATATAGTCCAACCCCCAGCTCCTAACACCGAGTGGTCTTTTGATGATGATGGTACTGCACCACAAGTAATGGCCCTCCACCATAACCACCGCAACCCCCTCACTCCTTCATTTATCCTCCCTACACACCCAACACCCTCTCCGCTTGTCCTTCCATTCACACCCGCACCAGCAAATCCACCACCACCCACAGCGCCATCATACCCACCATTAGTTACCCCCGCTACGGTCATAACCATCCCCTCATCCAATCCTCCGCGCGTCACCCTACCTACACTCGTCCTCCCACCATCCGCACCATCCCACATCATCACCCCACCTTCCGCTCATCCCACGCCACTCATCCAGTCACCATCTCTTGTTAACCCCAACATTACCTACCACCAAATCACCTCTCCTACGCAGTCTATTCCACTCATCCACCCTACCGGGCCAATAATATCATCTCCCGACGCCGCGGCAAATTGCGCCCTGAGAAGCGAGAAGTTGTTCCATCGGAAGTACCCCACCACCTCCAATCCCCAGTCCTCTCAGCCAACAGCCAAACAAGAAGAAGCCGAACCTCTACCAGGAACTCAGTATGACTTGCTACATCATCTGGACCGAGTGCCCGCCAAAATATCAATTCTGGAGCTTATCAAGAGGTCCACCCTTCATCAAGATGCTCTCAGGGATTTCTTACAAAAGGTGATGGTTAGCGAGGACATGGCAGTTGACAGCTTACCAACAGCACTAGCAACTATTTCTAAAGGGCCAGCAATTACATTCTCAGAAACTGAGCTAGCACCTCCAGAAGCTCGGCAAATGCCGCTCTGCATTACAATTATTCTGAATAAGGTCAGCATTGAGGCAGCACTGGTTGACACAGGGGCTTCAATTAATGTATGCCCGCTCAGTACTCTTCGAGCTTGCAATATATCTGAAGAGTTGCTACGACCTACCCCCACCACTATAGCAGCATATGACAACTCGAGGAGAGCATGCCACAGGGTAGTCACTATTCAAGCGGAGCTCGGGCCCCTTACTATGCCCGTGGAGTTCTATGTGCTGGACATTGACCCCATGTTTAAGGCGATCTTGGGTCGTCCATGGATTGATACGCTCGGTGCCGTACCCTCCACCGCACATCAGTGCTTCAAATTCCCTTTCCAAGGGAGGGTCGTCAAAGTCAAGAGCTTGTCCACGGTTCAATCGGCTAAGGCCATTTCAGAACAGATTCTTCCTACACTTTGGCCAAGCAGCCGACCCGTCATATCAGTGCTGGATTTGAACTTCCCTTGGGCTTATACACCTCCTTGGCCCATCACTACTCCAGTTAACATCAAGATGAAGCCCCAGATCCGAGACTCAAAAGGCTGGAACATTATACTAAAACTGGGCTACCAACCGGGGAGAGGCCTCGGTGCACAATTACAAGGAATGACCAAGCCCATACCCAAGGGAAGAAAGATGGGCAGGAGAGGTCTTGGCTATCGAGAAACCGCATTATCTATGATGGGTGATTCTGGGCCACTCACCTGGGACTACCGTCAACACTTTGTTCGAGGGCCTCTCCAGCCCGGCACATTAGCTTTACAGCCAGCTCCGTTAGAGAGAAATACAGTATGTCCGATTGCCAATCCACCGCCAACACTGAAGAGGCCAGAAGATGATATGCTTGATTATGGTCAAGCCCTTCAGGGGTTGTTTCATGAAGAAGACTACCAGAAGAAGCAAGAGACTCGGCTCATGCAATGGAGGACGAAGAAGCGGCCAGTCGATGATCCACGGGAGGAGGGGAGCTCGCCGATTGTCTTTTCTTGGTCTCCCTCCCGCTTTCAATCTCTCCTCCAGCAATGGGATTTCTTACCCCGTCTTCCTCCTATCATAGTAAATCCATCCTTTGTTGATCCGCCCAAGATTCTATTTGTTCCTTGTGCTTGCGAGCATTGCCCGCCCATTGATCTATCCACTCTATTCACTCCTCCTCCTCCCAACGCCCAACTCCATGAGATGTGGTTCTCATCTTCCGATCCCTTCTTTGACTGCATCTTCCCCGAGCTATTCCCTATGCAGCTCCCGACTCCTCCATCTTGCTGTGTAGTCTCTGCTGACCTCCAAAAAAAAAAACGTCAAATTCGAAACAGAGATTTCAGTGGAAGATTATGCTACCCTGTCTCCATCCTCAATCCAGGGGCACGAGTCCCCTGCTCCTTCCCTTCCACTAGGTCTCCTTTCTCCTAGGTTAGGATTAGGGTCTATCGAGTCTAGGGAAGTAGAATTAGTTAGGTCTAAAGAAGTCGGGTCTTGTTCTAGGTCGTCCAACCCTTCCTCCACTGAGCCGCGCCCGCTTGCGCGTCCTCCCAAATCTGTTCCTGATAGGTTCTTGCAAGACCTAGCTCAGCGTTGTCATGCCCTTTTGAAATGTCCAGAATTTGTTGCTACGGCAATTATGATTGAAGAGGAAGAAGAAATAGAAGGGGTGTGGAGCGATGACAGACTCGGCGTCTATGAAATCCTGGATGAAAAAGATCCGGTTAATGAGGACAGCGACGTAGATGACACTGCTGATCTGTACGCGTAAGGACTTAAGAAATTCGACGAGCCGTCGTCAGCAGTGGATGAACCTACGAAAGAAATCAATCTGGGAACTGAAGAAGACCCCAGGCCCATCATTATTGCTGCTAATCTCCCTCCACAAGTAGAAGAAGATTTGATCATGGTTCTAAGGGAGTATAGCGATTCCTTCGCCTGGTCTTATGAGGACATGCCAGGTCTTGACCCCTCTTTAGTGGAACATCGACTCGTGCTTAAACCAGGGGCAACACCTGTGAAACAACGGTCAAGAAGATTTCACCCCCACATGGCCTTAAGGATTAAAGAAGAAGTTGACAAGTTATATAAGGCCAGATTCATTAGAGTTGTCCTATATCCTCAGTGGGTGGCAAACATAGTCCCTATCATCAAGAAGGATGGCAAGGTGCGTATTTGCATCGATTTCATGGATCTCAATAAAGCATGTCCCAAGGATGATTTCCCGCTGCCTCACATTGATGTCTTGGTCGATAGTACCGCCGGGCACGACTCGTTGTCATTCATGGATGGTTACTCAGGATACAATCAAATCCGTCTCGCTCCAGAAGATCAAGAGAAAACCTCCTTCACCACGTCCTGGGGCACATATTGTTATGTGGTTATGCCGTTCGGTCTGAAGAATGCATGTGCCACCTATCAAAAAGTAATGATGGCCATCTTCCATGACATGATGCATATCTATATGGAAGCTTACGTGGATGACATTTTGGTGAAGTCAAGAACCAAAGAAGAACACCCCTCTATTCTGGCTAAGGTGCTGCAAAGAGCCAGGGAGTACAAGCTTAAGATGAATCCGAAGAAGTGTGTATTCGGAGTCTCTTCAGGGAAGCTGTTAGGTTTCATAGTGAGCAAACGGGGGATCCAGATTGATCCTAACAAAGCATAGGCCGTCATGGACATGCCTCCGCCTAAGAACATTACGGAACTTCGAGGATTGATCGGTCGATTGTAATTCATTAGAAAATTCATATCCCAATATTCTCAAAGGTGCCGTCCATTTTATGAATTGCTTAAGGCAGGAGTTAAGTTTGAATGGAATGAAGATTGTCAAAAGGCCTACGAGGACTTAAAGGAATATCTATCCAATCCCCCGGTTTTGCAACCTCCTGTCCCTGGGAAACCCCTAATCCTATACATCTCGGTTATCGAAGACTCCCTAGGGGCGTGTTTGCGACCTTTTCTTTCTTTCGCGTGTCGATCGACCAACTGACTTAACTGGTAGTCAAATGATCAATTAACGGCGCGGGCGTGCCAGTCACATGAGTGACGATTTTATTGTGCGCTCACTCTGACCCATGTCGGGCGAATGTGAGGTTCGGTCGGGACCAGCAGTCCGCCATACCATGAAGGCTATGGCGTTAATTACATCCCTCACGAGGAGGGAACACCTTTGATTAATTGCCGAGATAGCGGGCTGTCGAAGCCGTCGTAAAGAGAACTACGTGATGATTATAGCAATGACAGGCAGGATGCAACATTAATCATGCAAAAGATGTGTAGTTTAATGGGAAAATGGATCCTCGGTACGTTGCGGAGGAAGCAGGTCCGAGGACCACCATCACACTAGCGAAAGCATGAATGCTAACAGATACGATAATGATGACGATGTAACAGTGTAAATCCGATAGTATGCCCTCTTCCATCGGATTATACCGAAGAAAGGAAGATAGGACATCCGTCCGTGGAGAGCCGGAATGGAGACCCAAAAGAAGATCAGGCACAGGCCTGGGTCCAAAGAGGATTCAAATATGACGGAACCATCTGCGCCGTTCGTTAATATTCCCCTAAAGGGACCATCGGAGGACATGCAACGGCAGAACTCCGAGGGTCAGCGGGGTAGCTGAAGAAATGTTGGGTTTGGCATAATGTAGGGGTGGAACCCCCCCTCATTCATATATCTCCGGGCCCTAGGTGAATGATGATAATTCCCTCGCAAGATGCTGAAGGTTGGCTTAAAGGGTTGATGGCAATAGGACCTCTGGGTTTGGGACGACTATTCTGGGGTTTAATGAGATTTGTTGAGATGTCAAGATTTGAAGAAGAGCACCCACTAGTGAGGTGAAATGACACAGATACTAGTCGGCGCTGGAGATCCCGGCACGAAGGGCAGACGGCGCGAGGGGAGGGGGTTTAAAAAGGCATCGGCCCAGTCTGGTCTCGGCGCGACGGGAAACGGCGCGATGGAGGGGCTCAGGGGGAGGTCTCGGCCTGGCCTGGTCCCGGTGTGCCCTGGATCTCGGCATGGCCTGGTCCCGGCGCGCCAACCACCCGGCGCGGGTTTGGCGCCGAGAGGCAATGGCGCCGGGGGAAGGGCATTTTCTAAGGTTTGAAGGGGGGCTGCTGTGAGGGTTTTTTTTTTATTTGATGAGAGCTGCAGGGTGATGAATGGACGAAGACGGAGGATGAGGGTGATTACACTTGCCCAGAGGTCCGAGGAGATCATCACCTATTCCCTGTGATGGCAAGAGGCCATGAGATGACGTAGCTCAGGCTGTTGCCGTGTCGAGGGATTAAGTACTCAATTTCGATGAAGCATAGTGCATAGCAGAATAAAGTTCTGGGGAAATTTTGACAGCATCTCCCCTTAATTTGGGAGTGTGCCCAGAAATTATTATGGGATATCTACTCACGAGTGCCGGAGTAGAAACCAGAATAGGTGCCGGGCGTAGCCCGTAATCTGAGGAGGGTCGGACCATACGAGATCTCACCCTCTTCTGTTGTAATATCCCCAACGCAGTCGATCGGAGGTCATGTAGAGGCAGAGCTCCTTGACTTGATGGGTTGTAGAATATTAGGGGCTCTCACCCTCTTTGCTATAACTCCCGTGACAACAGAGGGGGAGAAGCGGTGCCTACCCACGATCAGAACGTGACGGGCAGAGGCTATATGACTCACCCGGATGAGCACTAAGGCATCAAAGTGGCCAGAAGATGCACAGTCATCGATGGGGAAAAAGGGGGGGGGGGGTAGCTCTCGGCACAGAAACTGAGCGGTCTCGGCGCGATGGGGAGATGCAACCGGCGTGGCAAGCACTCGGCGCAAAACCCACGCCGGGAGGTACTGGCGTCGGGAGATTGCCTACAGAGGATTTTTCTTTGGAAAGGCTCTTACGGCATGGTTTCAGGAGATTACACACAAAGTAGGGGGTTTAAACTCAGCTGTATTAAACGGCCAGAGGGGGAAAAAGACTCTAGGGGGAACACCCCTCCTTAGGGAGCCTCACTGGGAGCAAAACACAAACGGCAATCCTTCGAAGGTATCCCTTTCATTCCACATTCGAGGAGCCATGAGATAGACTGTCTCAGGCCCTCGAAATGTGGCAGAGGAATGGGGTGGAGTAATGGGGAAGAACCCTCAACCGGATGGGGGCAACAAAACATAAAACATTCATTCAAGGCTGGCGGTGGCAATGCACGGACTAGAACCTTGGATGCAATAGAAGAAAAAAAGGAAGGGGAATGATCAGAAATAGCAGAGATCAGCCCGTTCTTTCATTGATAATTCTAGCCAAATGGCTTACACGCTATTTAGAAGAAGAAATCCGACTCAATCGGAAAGAAAAATACATGCTTAGTCCCTGCAAAGCAGAGTTACATTCGCATCCGATGCTATAGAAGCAAAGGTGCCAGGGATCGGAAAATACAGAGGGGAAGATCGAGATAGATAGGGAAGAGAAGCGGAGGAGACTGCAGCCGCCCGACGATTCCCACCTGGATCCTTCTTCGAGCCTTCGACTCTCTCCTTTTTTTTTCTTTCTCTCCTCAGCTTCTTTCAAGGGCTCTCGAATTCCCTCTTTCTCTTCGGTGGCTAAGCGCTCTGCTTCTCCTCCCCTCTTTCCTTTTTTTTCTTTTCTTTCCTCTATCCTCCTCCTCTTTTTTTTCGTTCGAAGGGCAGGCCTCTTATAGGGGCGAGGCTCTTCATGCATTCGGCATGAGCTTCCCGGCGCGCCGGAACCGCTCCTCCCGGCGTGACAGCCATCGGCGCGTCCGGTCTCTTGTTTGGGCTTGGCCCATCTTCTTGTCATTCGGCCCATCCGTCCAGGATCCACTTAGCGAGCTCCTCTCGACAGTGGGGTTCTTGACCCATACATATTGCGACTCCACCGATCCCATTTACACCTTGGATTCATACGGGGCACTGTGCGTCTTGGCCCAGGAGTATCAGAGATGTCTGAACATCTATTTCAGCAGGCAGATGATTGCCTGAATGTTGGTGTAGTTTAATCAGCCTGACTATCTTGAAAGATAGTAGCACTGGACAGCGACCTAGCCAGAGATGGCTTTAGTCGAACAGAATGATAGGGATAGTGGGTTTCTTCTATTCAGACTCTCAGATCTCCCGGGGTAACATGTGAACTGTGCCCTCTACTGATCTTCAAAGCTGTGAATATGCTGTAGTTTCTTCTGGTATATTTTGGGTGTCAACAAATGCCCCCCACCCGTAGGTGGCGTGAGTGAAGCATGAGTGACACGGCACATGCGGGTGTACATCACGTCACACACTGTGCTTCGTGGTCTCTTCAGGTCTGCTCCTGTGCATTGGCTATCCTTTTGACTCTGAGTCTTCATTCTGCTTTACGTGACTTCCATGCTTTATAAGCAAATTTGGATGAGCACCAACATTTTTGGCTTGATCTGGTGATAATATCACCCCTGGTGAGGCAATTGGCTCCACAGACGCTTCCGGCACTACCTTCTCGGCGCGATGGTGGCCTCGGCGCAGGGATTCTCGGCGCGGTACTCCCCTCGGCGCGGTGATCTCCTCGGCGCGGTGGCCATTCGGCGCGCCTTTTGGCGCGTCCGGTCGGTCGGCGCGGCTGCCTTCTCGGCGCGCCTTCTGGTCGGGGCGCTATAAGCGCCGAGAGGGGGAGAGAAGGGCTCATTCGCTCCTGAGCCTTCTCTCTCCTCCTCCCCTTCTCCCTCCATCGCCCGGGAATCGGTCGGCGTGGAAGCCTTCCCTTCGGGGAATTTTGTTTCGGGACTCCATCCCTATTTTTTTTGGAGTCACCCCCTCTTGGTGGGTGTTCTCCCATTCAACTTCTGGGCATGCTCTCAATAGGGGGAGATGCTGTCGAAATTTTCTGAAAACTTCTTTTCTATATGTATTTTCTTTATATCACCTTCTTATTCTTTCTCCCTTGGTTTCATATTTGCAGCTCGCTGGAGATGGCTTCTTCTTCTAGCCACGTCGCCTCCGGCCGTGCTGATGTTGAATCTTCTCCTCAAGGCAGGGCTTCTGGTCCCGTCGTGACTTGGAGGAATGTTGGATAGCTGGACCGGGGACTTGGGAGGATTGCCATAATTGATGAATCCTCTGGCTCCGAAACAGATACAGTATCCGCCTCTCGCATTGTAACCGTCGAGGGAGGACTGGACTTCAATCGCGATGACGACTACCGTGCGGACTTCCCGAAGGATCGTCACCTCGCGCCTTACATTTGTACCTTCAACGTCTCTGGGAAGAGGGACGTCATGCTGGCTCGGATGGTGGAGCGGGCCATGTTGCTGGACCGGGACAGCTTGAAAGGTTCTGTGTATCGTGGCGATACCATATATCTTCCGGGGGAGCGGCACAAATGGAATGCCGTTTTAGGGGTGACAGAGCTGGAGGCAGAGCAGAAGATGCTGACACGGGCTCCAGAATTCACCAGCCAGGTGGGACAACACCATAGGTCGGGTTAACAGGGAGAAACCAGGCTACGGTTTATTCTTGGCGCCCATCAAATGGGGCTACAGAGAGGAACCGTTTGTGCTGAACTGCTTGGCTGTTCAGTTCAAATTTCAATTGGCAGCTGGGTGGTTTGCAGACACGAAGGTGACAGATGCTCACCTCTTTCGTGTGGGGGCGGTGGAATTTACAGAGTATGTTCTGAAAGAATATGCACCGCTGCTGGTCAGGGCCAGGGTGTACCACAGTGTGTATGCATCCCGCTTCAGATATCCCATTTCAAAGGGGCTGTGCTGTGGCATGTTTGAAGTATTTTGCCCGCAGTTCAATACTTTCTATACGGCAGAAGGTGAAACCTCTCTGGATCTATGGAGCCTATCACAGCTATCGGGCCTGCCGATTAACGGAGAGCCCTATGAGGAGGTCTGCATTCATGACTTCATCAAGGACGAAACAGACGGCGAAGGTGAATATTACTTCGGTTATTCGTACCGGTACTTGATGAAGGCATACCGCTCCCTCTGCCTGACGCTGAATAGGGGATCCTCAAAGGGATACCGGCCCCGGGAGAAGAGCAGCAAACTGAGAGTCCGAGCAGGACATTGGATTCAATATTTCTTCGGGGGCCCTTTGAAGTACAGTGAGTTCCCTCATGTAGCTCCTGTTGCGGGCAAGCCTAGTAGGCCGCCCAAGTTTAAGTCGGAGCTGCCTGCTTCTCTTCGGGGGATAATCCGCGGGGGGCCGAATCCGATGGGGGCAGATCCCCTCACCCATTGTGCTGCATACCTCACCTTCTGGCTATGTACTTTCGCTCTCCCGCAGGGGGATGAGACAGTCATTAGGCCGGAGGCAATATACTCGGCTTGTCAGATGGCTTGGGACATACGGCTTGCAATATGTCCCGCTGCACTGTGCCTGATTTACAAATCCCTTGGGGATATTCATAGGCATCGGATCCCCCGCTCCTTCCGGACGGTGGGGCCGTTTCACTTTTTTAATGCATGGGTATGCAGTTTATTCCCAGAGCTAGCTCCCCGGACTTTGCAGACAATGACATTGTATCCCAGAATGCTGGAGTTTGCAAGTGCTGAGCCGGGTCCGATGTCCCAGCAACTTTTCTCCATTCGTGGCCGACTGGCAAGGGTTCCAACGGATTCAGCGGGGACTATCCACTTTTGGAATCTGGCCGCACATTCATCTCCATTGGTGGATCGTCAGCGTGAGTGTAAGCTCGAGGTGGTGGAGACCTTCACACACTTCATTTCGGGCAACACCGTGACCCGACCAATCTTGGAGCCTGAACTCGTTGACTGGGTTTTATCAATCCGCCCCAGTGTTTTAGTATTCAGGAAGGGGGGCGCAGTTTATTTGGAACCCTACTATCCTTTCCGGTTCGGCCGGAATTTCGGCTATGATCAGCACATTTCGCCTTCGGTTGCCCTGTTTCCTTTAGACAGCAGGTCAAAGCATGGCTCGACCGTCGTGGACGAAGGTCGTTCCTGGTGGGACTATTTTCACCGCCGGGACGCCAATACTTTCAGAGTGCCGGTGCCGAACCGAGTCCCCCGAGTCACTCCGGAGTACATAAAATGGTGGAATGCTCGCACGAGCTTCTACCGCAATGCCCGGATGACATGCTGGGATGTGGCCGAGCGTGCCTTTCTGAGCCAGCAGCCTGGGCCCGTCTTTGACATTGACGAAGCTCATCTGAAGAGATTATTTTCTCACCACCCGAAGGAGGCAGAGGCATATATAGCGGGCAGGAAAGCCATCAAGGAGGGAGTAGCCGACCCACTGACACCCGTTCTTGCTGATATAAGTGAAGATGCTTTCACGCAGAATCTAGAACACCTGTGCCAGATTGGTGGTTCCCGCCTGGAGCTTCAGCAGTATCCGTTCCCTATCGAGGAGCCGCTCTCCAAAGCAGTTTCATGGAAGTGCGAGGTGGATCGCCTTTACCCGTGTCGGGCGTTTGTTAATAGAGAGGACAGAACCCTGACATACTATCAGCATACATCCTGGCTGTTTGTCCGGATGAGCATCCACGGACTGACCCTTGAGAGTCCCGCAGTTGGTGTTCTGGACAAGCCTCTATTTGTATCTTTTCATTATGCCGATGTCTGGGGCTTTGACCACCTCGGCTTGTATCATTGTATAGCTTCGCACGGACATGCGGACCTGGCCGATCTAGTTGACAAGTGTAAGAAGATCGGCGACGTCTGCTGGCTTGTTCGGGAGGCTGCATCCCGAAGCAAGGAGGTGGCTTACCAGTATTGGCCACTCTCATCTTTTTACAACGGCCGGGCAGGTAAGCGCTCTTCCGTTGACATGTGTATTAGTTTGTTGCCTTGCTCCTTCATAACGGCGTGCGCTTCACTTGACAGACCGTCTGGGTATCAAGCAGCAGGGGCTTTATAGAAAGATCATCTCCCAGGCACAGAAGCCGGAATATTTTGAGGTCCCTGCACCAGCGCCGACTACTACTCCACTGCCGCCTGGCAAAAAGAGAGCGGCCTCTGCAATGAAAGTTGCAATAGGCCGAGCGAGGAAGGCTCGGAAAACTTCTTCCAAGTGGCCTTCGACTGATGCGCCTGAGACTCTCCTGCCCGAGGTGCCATCGTTTGAACAGTTCGTCGCTCGGAGAGAAGCTACTCAGCAAGCAGCTGAAGGTGACATTATTTTCCTTGTGTGGTATAAGGGGATGCTCTTTTCACGGCATTTTCATTTTCATTTTCATTCATTTCATCATTTTTGATGTCTTCTTTGTATGGCTTCAGCTCAAGGAGTGGCTGGCACCACATCTGCTGAGGAAACCGCCCTGGAAGACGGAGAGATAAGGCCCTCCGTCATAGCCCCGGTAGGGGTGACTGAGACAGTTGGAGCTGCAGAGGGGAGTCTCCCCGCTGTTGAGGAGGATGTCAGACTTCCCTCTCCTACGCCTGCCAGTGAGGCCGAGGGTGAGTTGCACAATTGTGGTCCTTTGGGTTGCCCCTTTCATTGAGCTTTACATTCTGCCTTATACACTTGTTTTGTTGTGATGGCAGGGGCGGTCAGCGCGGCGGCTGAGACGCCTGTCGTGGAAGCTCCTTTACAGCCCGCGGGACATAAGACTGCGCTGAAGAAGGGTGCTATCCCATTGCGGCGTGTGCTTACCCGCTCAGCGTCCCGTCAGGCGACGGAGGAGGCGGGTCAACCTGAGATCGGCATAGATATTTCTTCGAGCAGCTCTACCACCCTTTCTGACGAAGAGACTGCCCATCATTCTTCAGAAGGTGATGAACCGGGGTCTGCAATAGGCAGCGAAGGGGCAGCAGCTCCCTTTATACTACCAAGCGATGCTTTGATTTTCAGTCCTCCGAGGCTGCCGAGGGCATCGTCCGAGGGAGTGGTACAGGAGGAATTTGCTGGATTGGACGTGGAGGCGGAGATAACCCCTCCTTTTGCCGCTTCGTCTGCAGGGTTGGAATCTTCTATTCAGGGGCTAGAAGAGATGGATGCCGCCATCATAGTAAACTCTATTCGCCCATTTATAGAGCCGCATATCCCCTTCCTTTTTTGTCACCTTGGTGTTTACATGAGTTTTTTTCATTCCAGGAATCCGAAGCCGCTATTCATTCCCCGGCATCAATTTCTGATACTGCTGTGGTTTCATCAGAGGCCTCGGATCTGCTACCGCTGGCCGCCACATCTCCTTCAGCGACAATCACCCTACTCCGCCCCGTGCCGGTGAGGATACATGCGGCTATTGGGGGCTTACCCTCGGAGCCGAGCCAGTCGGGGGAGAGTCTCGCCCTGGCGTCGACGACCGAGTTAAGGGCTAAGGCTGACCCGCAGAGGGGATCTGGCTTTATATCGGCGGCCATAATGACGATCGCGCCTGGTTCTGCGATTCCATTTGTGTCGGAGACAGAGTTAGAACCTCCGTCTCTCCTAGGCTCTATTGAAGGAAGCCCTGATAGGAGTCCGACTGAGCAGGAACAGGTTGTCGTGGTATCTGCTTCTTCGGCTTTGACGGCCGTTCCATCCTCTTCTTCCGAGCCTGACACCGGCTTATGGGCCGCCATAGACAAAGAAGTGACCTTCGAGGTGCCTCCGGCGGCTTCCCTGGGCATTACCTCATCGAAGGAATTCATCTGGCAACATCTAGAGATGTTACGTCAAGTTGTGGAATCTCAGCCAATGCTATCTTACTTCCAGTTGAAGGAAGCGGCTGCGCGACTGACGATCGGGCTGCAGGCGCTGGGCTGCCCTCTAGATATCTGGACCCAGCGGGTGCTTTTCTTGTTGAAGTTTGTGAATCGTCGAGACTTTCTCGAGAAAACGATGGGCGACCGGCTGGCGGCCCTCAAACTGCAGAGGGTTGACTGTCAGGCGGAGCTGACGTCACTGATCTCTGATCTTCAGGAGAGCAGGGCCCAAGTTGAAGCTTCTGCAACCTAGGCGCATCTTTTACGTAGCCGACAGGAAGAACTCCGCTCTGAACTAGCTACTGTAGAAGCCGAGATACCGCGACTGGAGGCGGCGGAAGTCCAGAGCATTGAAAGAACTTCCTTGCTGGAGGGCCAAGTCGCGTCCCTAGAGACTGAGGTGACTCGGGTTCAGGAAGAGGAAGCGCAGCTCCATGAACTGGGGGCGACTCCTCGTGTCGGGCTTATTGACTTTGCTGATATCTTCAGACTGCCTTAGCTGGTCCGCCTTTGTAATCTATCCCCTCAAGGGGCTCCTTTTGTATTCACTTCCCCTTTTGCAATGAAGATAGTAGTTTCCTTCACTATATTACATTATTTTTTGTTCACATGGCACATTTGCATTTGTTGTGTCTTGCGGCAATTCTGGCGACCTGCTGGGAAGTCCCTCCATGTCCGTGCAGCAGGAGAGCATCCACCCTCTCAAGGAAAGGGTGGGGGCCTCGCTCCACCGCGGGACAAGGTTCCAGAAGTTGTCAGGTTGGTGCCGACGTAGGTCTTGCTGACAAGAGGCGTCGAAACCGTGACTGCCGGTTGCTTGTGGTAATTCCATTATTGACCCTGATTGGGGAGATGTTGACCGACCTTGTCGATGGTGACACGGGTCGAAAGGGTAGACGGTCTTGCCGATGGTGACAAAAATCGGGTAGGGATAGCGACCGATCTTGCCGATGGTGACAAGGGTCGAAAGGGTAGACGGTCTTGCCGATGGTGACAAAAATCGGGTAGGGATAGCGACCGATCTTGCCGATGGTGACAAGGGTCGAAAGGGTAGACGGTCTTGCCGATGGTGACAAGAACCGGAAGGGGTAGCGACCGATCTTGCCGATGGTGACAAGGGTCGAAAGGGTAGACGGTCTTGCCGATGATGACAAAAACCGGAAGGGGTAGCGACCGATCTTGCCGATGGTGACAAGGGTCGAAAGGGTAGACGGTATTGCCGATGATGACGAGAACCGGATAAGGGTAGCGACCGATCTTGCCGATGGCGACAAGGGTCGAAAGCGTAGACGGTCTTGCCGATGATGACAAGAACCGGAAGGGGTAGCGACCGATCTTGCCGATGGTGACAAGGGTCGAAAAAGGGTAGACGGTATTGCCGATGATGACAAAAATCGGAAGGGTAGCGACCGATCTTGCCGATGGTGACAAGGGTCGAAAGGGATAGACGGTATTGCCGATGATGACAAAAACCGGATGGGTAGCGACCGATCTTGCCGATGGTGACAAGGGTCGAAAGCGTAGACGGTCTTGCCGATGATGACAAGAACCGGAAGGGGTAGCGACCGATCTTGCCGATGGTGACAAGGGTCGAAAAAGGGTAGACGGTATTGCCGATGATGACAAAAACCGGATGGGTAGCGACCGATCTTGCCGATGGTGACAAGGGTCGAGAAAGGGTAGACGGTATTACCGATGATGACAAAAACCGGATGGGTAGCGACCGATCTTGCCGATGGTGACAAGGGTCGAAAGGGATAGACAGTCTTACCGATGATGACAAGAACCGGAAGGGGTAGCGACCGATCTTGCCGATGGTGACAAGGGTCGAAAAAGGGTAGACGGTATTGCCGATGATGACAAAAACCAGATGGGTAGCGACCGATCTTGCCGATAGTGACAAGGGTCGAAAGGGATAGACAGTATTGTCGATGATGACAAAAACCGGATAGGTAGGCAATAGGTGTATGTAAGTGGGACATCGGATGAAGACTCCGCCTCATCCTCGGAAATGGCCTTTGGACGACGGATGGTTCATCACTATTCATCATTCATCATTCTTTTTCATTCACATTATTGACCTAAGCGCCCTTTCGGGTTTTCGCCGAAGCCAGCCCCCTCTTGCTTTTGCCCGCGCGCCCTTTCAGGTTTTCACGCGACGGGGTACCCGATTTTGCCTGCGACGCCCTTTCGGGTTTTCGCCACAGCTGGGTTATGGCCATTTTTGCACTTGACCCGATATAGGAGCAAGTCTGGCGGGGTATCTCTATTTTTAACCCCCCTTTTTTTCTTTTTTTTTTTATTTGGAATGCGATCCAAGAGAGGGTAGCTTGATCAGGGCGAGATGCCGCTAACCAAGGAGAGGTAGCTTGATTAGGGTGGAAAGCCGCCTGATCAAGGAAAAGTAGCTCGATTAGGGCGGAATGCCGCTAACCAAGGAAGAGTAGCTTGATTAGGGCGGAGTGCCACTAGCCAAGGAAAGGTAGCTCGATTAGGGTGGAGTGCCACTAGACCAAGGAGAAGGTAGCTTGGTTAGGGTGGAATGCCACTAACCAAGGAGAAGGTAGCTCGGTTAGGGCGGAACGCCACTAGACCAAGGAAAGGTAGCTTGGTTAAGGCGGAGTGTCACTAGACCAAGAAAAAGTAGCTCGGTTAGGGCAGAGTGCCACTAACCAAGGAGAAGGTAGCTCGATTAGGGCGGAATGCCGCTAACCAAGGGGAAGGTAGCTCGGTTAGGGCGGAGTGCCGCTAACCAAGGGGAAGGTAGCTCGGTTAGGGCGGAGTGCCACTAGACCAAGGAAAGGGTAGCTCGGTTAGGGCGGAGTGCCGCTAACCAAGGAGAAGTAGCTCGATTAGGGCGGAGTGCCACTAAACCAAGGGAAGGGTAGCTCGATTAGGGCGGAGTGCCACTAAACCAAGAAAAGGTAGCTCGGTTAGGGCGGAGTGCCACTAAACCAAGAAAAAGGGTATTCCAACCTATCACTCAGGGTGTGTCGGCTGCGCCGCATGATACAGCTTAATGTGTTTTCCGTTGAGGGGAGAGAACAGGATGACTCCTTTGTGATCTACAAGGACGTAGGCACCCCCTTCATATACTCGGCGGACGATATACGGTCCGACCCAGTTTTCGACCAGCTTCCCTTTGGGGTTAGAGGCCATCACTTCTCTTCTTTTGACCATTACCAGGTCTCCTTTCTTGAATTCTCGACCCTTGACTAGCTTGTCAAAAGCACGGGCCATACGAGCTTGGTAGAGTTGGATGTTTTGTTGCGCCTGGAGGCGTTTTCCTTCGAGCTCAGCGAGCTCTTCCAATCTTCTTTCTGCATTGGTCTGCTCACCACTGACTAATCCGTGCTGGATGGCAACTCGTAATGAAGGAACTTCAAGTTCAATCGTCACTACAGCTTCCGACCCATAGACAAGGGAGAAGGGTGAACAGCCGGTTGGGGTCTTGTAGACAGTACGATAAGCCCAAAGCGCTTCGAACATCCTTTCTTCCCAATCCTTTTTGTTAGACTTGACAATCTTTGCCAGTAACGTGCACAGTGTCTTATTAAAGGCTTCTGCGAGTCCGTTGGCTTGAGGGTTGTAGGGGGACGATGTCCTCCAGTCAATTTTGTATTTGTCGGCTAGCCGATAAACTTTCTGGTTTCTGAAATGGCTGCCATTGTCAGAGATGATTCGGCTGGGGATCCCGAACCGGAATATTACATTCTGCCGGAAGAATCTTGCAACTAGTTCTCCGGTCACATCTCTTAGTGCTACTGCCTCCGCCCATCTGGAGAAATAGTCTGTAGCTGCTAAGATGTATCTGCATCCTGATGAAGATGCTGGTAACGGTCCTACCACGTCCGTGCCCCATTGAGCAAACGGCCAGCTTGGTAGGGTGGGATGCAGCGGCACTGGAGGTCTCCTCGCCACATTCGCATGCTCTTGACATTTCTGACAAGCTTTGGCAAACTTGCAGCAATCATTAAATATAGCGGGCCAGTAATAACCCAATTTCTTTATCTCTATCTTCATTTTCGGACCGGCCTGGTGTGCCCCAGCTGATCCCGCATGAACTTCTTGCATCACCTGTCCCGCTTCTGCTGAAGACAAGCAACGGAGTAGGACTTTTCTTCGGGCATCTGCCATAATTCGGAACAAGGTCCCGCTTCTCATCTCGTAAGAATCCTTGATCCTCAGGAGCTTCATTCTTTGTTCCTTTTCTTTTGGAAGTTGCTGGTGTTGAAACCAGCGTAGGAGATGCTCTCGCCAGTCGGGCTGCTGAACCCCTTCGATGACTGCTACTTCCATCTCTTCTTCGTCGGCTAGAACCTCTGTTACGCTGGGGACCTGTCGGCGGTTGATCATTGTTATATTCAGGCTTGTGTCTGGCGGGACCGCCAATGAACTGGCCAGCTTAGCGAGGGCGTCTGCCTGAGCATTCCGGCCTCGATTGACGTGCTTGATGCTGATGAAGTAAAATCTTGACATCAGGCGAGTTGCCAACTGGTGATAGGGGAGGAGTTCTTGCTTTCGCACCTCGAACTCTCCCTCTAGCTATTTTATAACTAGCATGGAGTCTCCGAATGCTTCCAGCATCTGAATTCCCATGGACAGAGCAATCTGCAACCCGATTATCAGGGCTTCATATTCTGCCTCATTGTTTGTGCATTGTTTGTTTATGGAGCAGGATGTATGCACCACTTCTCCTTCTGGGGACTTCAAGACTATGCCTGCCCCTGCTCTGACCCTGGATAACCCGGTGGCAGAGGTGTCAATTCTGGAAGCGCCATCAAAATATAGCTGCCATAATGAAGGCTGTACTTGGGCGGCTTCTAGGGTTTCATCCTCGGGGAGTTCCGATTCCCACGGGCTTTCCCCGGGCACTAGGTGCTCAGCGAAGAAGTCTGCAATAGCTTGACCTTTGATGGCCTTGCGCGGTACGTAGGAGACATCAAACTCCATAAGGATTACCGCCCATTTGCCTAGGCGGCCTTTGAGTGCCGGCTGGGACATAATATATTTCAGGGGATCCTCCTTGGACACCAAGCTGATTTTATGCGACAACATATAATGCCGGAGCTTTTTGACTGCGAAGACTAGTGCCAGGCAGATCTTCTCAATGTAAGTGTATTTTTCTTCGGTTCTGACCAGTCTCCGACTGAGGTAATAGAGGGATTGCTCTTTCCCTTCTTCATTATTCTGGGCTAGCATTGCCCCCAGAGAATTGTGTGTAGCTGCTATGTACAGTATCAACGGCCGTCCTTTCACCGGTGCGCCCAATACTGGAGGAGTCTTCAGATAGTCTTTTAGCTTGTCAAAGGCTGTCTGGCAATCTTCATCCCAATAAAAGGGAACATCTTTCATCATCAACTTGTGAAAAGGCTGGCATCGCCCTGACAAATTGGAAATGAATCGCCGGATATAGGCCAAGCGGCCCTGTAGTGACCTCAGCTCGGAGATGTTCCTTGGTGGAGGTAACTCCTGTATTGCCTTGATCTTTACGGGGTCTATCTCGATCCCCCGATATCAGACGATAAAGCCCAAGAATTTTCCGCTCGACACTCCGAACGCACATTTCATAGGATTCATTTTTAGCTCATGCTGCCTCAGCCTCTGAAAAACAATCCGGAGGTCTTGCAGGTGATCTTCTTTTCTTCTGGTCTTGACCACCAGGTCATCTATGTAGCACTCGACCTTGTGGTAGAGCAATTCATCAAAAATTTTGGTCATTGCGCGCTAATAGGTTGCGCCAGCATTCTTCAGTCCGAATGGCATTCTCTTGTAATGATAAATGCCTTTAGGAGTTCGGAAAGCAGTATGGACCCGGTCATGCTCCGCAATCCAAATCTGATTGTAGCCGGAAGACCCATCCATGAATGACAGGGCTTCATGGCCGGTTGTAGCATCGATCATGACCTCGGTTATTGGCACCGGAAAGTCATCTTTAGGGCATGCTTTATTTAGATCTCGGAAGTCAACACAAATCCGGATCTGTCCATTCTTCTTTTTCACGGGGACGATATTCGCCAGCCATGTGGTGTACTGATTTTCTTCAACAAATCCCACATCAATGAGCTTGTCAACTTCGGCACAGATTTGGGTGATGAGCTCTGGCCTCATGCATCGCGGCAGTTGCTTCACCGGCTCGGCTTCAGAGTTGATTGCCAGCTCATGTTGTGAGACGGCGGGGTTTAGACCCGGCATCTCTTCATAAGTCCAGGCGAAGCAATCCCGGTATTCTAGCAGTAGTTGGATGTACAGCTCCCGTTCTTCTGGGGACAGTGGGGCACTGAGGAAGGTAGGCCTAGGGTCCTCCTCATCTCCCAAGTTGACTTCTATTAGTTCATCGACTGTGGCCTGGCCTCCGTCTTCTATCTCCGGAGGTGCCGGTTGGAGGTCGACGAAGTCTGGAATACCATCTTGAGGGTCGAGTACTTCGACTTCCTCGTCAGACACTGCCAGAGCTTCCTGAGGTCTCTTGATCTCTTGTGCTAGCGGCTGTGTGGATGGATCTATTGACATATCCGTTGCCGTTGCAGCTCCCGAGGGTGAGAGAACAGCTTCAGTGCTTGTAGATGAGGTTGCAGCCATGACATGCCAGTAGTTGTTTGCCGTCGGACTCGGACAGCATATTGGATTTGTAGCAGCAGTTGAGGAAGTTTCATCTTCTGGGACAGTTGTATCTTCTGCAGAAGTGGCTTTTTCTTCTCTCGTAGCTGGCTCCCCTTGATTGGAGTTGACCAAGGCCTCCCTTATTGGCAGAAAGGGTGTTGAAGTTGTTATTAGTAGGACCCCTGTAGAGGGAGAGACTCCCACTTCTTGAATGTCTTCGGCTTCGCTGTTGCTAGCCGTATCAAATTCGGCTTGAAAGGCCGCTTCTTCAGGATGAACTCGCTCCCAGCATCGGCAGGAGATCAAGGTCTCCATTTGTTGATTCCGGGATAGAGCCAATTCGGCATGTTCAGCTTCCGCCGGATATTCATCAAAGGTTGCCCCCAGAGGGCTATCTTCAGTTGGATAGAAGGTGGAGATGGTATCCACCTCATACAGCCCACTGTAATAGTAGTCTTCCAGGGTGAAGCCCAGACCCGGATGTTGAGAGACACGTCTCATTTCTTTATCTAGATTTGCAGGATACCACATCTTCTGGAAAGCTTCCTTGCGTTTTTGAGATTGATCGGGAGGGATGTTTTGCTTTTGAAACATCCTGGCCGTTCGATCAGTTGTAAATGCCAGGCCCTGAACAGGAACCCGCGGGTTGGCTAGATCCTCAGGGAGGCTGCAGTCTGTGTCCTCCTGAGTGGGATGCTCCTCAGCTGTATAGAACAAGCTACTGGGCCCATCTTCTTGTGTCACCTCCCAAGCTTTGAAAGGTTCGACAGTGGGATCATCGAGGCTGGAGACTGGCTTGGTGAGGCCGGCCGGGACTCCGATGCGGTCGTGCTGTCGATCAACATGCACTTCCTTAGCTTTGGGGTATAATGCTGGGGGTGTCACCCTGCCGACATTTCCAGAAGCCGTGATGTGGGAAACCACCTTCGGCTTGACATATCCGCGCGGCGGTGGTGGATACCAACCGTCACCCGATTTGTACTTCGATGCCCCTACGGGGGCTCCATCTTCAGAAACCTTCCGGGGAGACCCCGTATATAGGTTGGCGTCCGCCAAGTGACATTCAAACACCTCGAACGGGTGGATATCAGCAAATATCCTCTCCTCCTTCCCCTGGAGGCTATATTTGATGCATTGGTGGAGCGTGGAGGGCACCACCATATTTTCATGCAGCCATGGGCGGCCGAGCAGTGCTTTGTAGGAGGTGCGAGAGTCAATGACGTGAAACTGCACCGTTGTAGTGAAATCTGCCAGGGTCAGTGTGAACTCTGCCACTCCCATAGATACTTCACATTTTTGGTTGAAGCCAGCTATACGCATATCCCCGACTTTCTCGAGATGCACATTGAAGTGGTACCTCTCGTATATTCTATATGGCAAGATGTTGACTGCTGCACCAAGATCAACCAGAATCCGGTTCAGTTCTCTTCCATTCAGATGTCCTTTCATATATAGCGGCCTGTTGTGACTGGCAGTAGGCAGTAGCATGTCTTCTGGAGAGAAGGTCATAGTGGCTTCTGGCATAGCCTCAGCTATGCAGGTTTCAAAATGAGCAGGCGTCTGCAGAGCAGTG
Organism: Amorphophallus konjac; assembly: GCA_022559845.1. Taxonomy (NCBI): domain Eukaryota; kingdom Viridiplantae; phylum Streptophyta; class Magnoliopsida; order Alismatales; family Araceae; genus Amorphophallus; species Amorphophallus konjac. Next base: position 338,946,883 of record CM040126.1, on the reverse strand, counting down.
ATGATCGCCTGTCGAGTCTCTTCACTCAAAGAGAGAATTTCCCAGATCGTAAATCGAGCAGGGAGCTTCTTGAGCAACTTCATTATTCGGCTTCCAGCCCGGACATTGGAGAGCTTCATCTCTTCAGCCCATCTGGGCTTGGGGAGGTTTTGATTTGTGGGTCCAGACGGACCTGCTTCATCTCCCTCGGACTCGGCACCCTCTTGACTGGCACCGGCTGTCGGGTCTTCTTTATTAGCTGCTGTAGGGCAAGCCCCATCTGCATTTGCATCCTCAGGGCGTTGCGCTAACTGCGGGTGAATGACCCCGGGTGTAGGGTTAGCCTCCTGACAAGGCTGCTTCCCCTTTGACATCTTCATGAATTCATGGAATGAAGGGACTGTCTTGCCCCCAGTCTTGTTGTATAGACCTGACGGAGGAGGGATTTGAACTCCCTTAACCTCCGGCGGAGGCGTCTTATAGGGTTGCTCCCCTCTGAACATGATGTTGTGATTGGGTGGTGGTTGGCGCCCCCATTTCCGGCCTGACCGAGTGGCATGTGCAGCAGTTGCGGCCTCGGCCTTGCCTCCCCCAGCATGGGGTGTGAAGCAAATTTCTTCTTCTTCCTCTTCTCCGGGCAGGTTGAAGAGTGCTGACAGGGTATTGCAGGAGACGACCTGTGTTTTATGGGCCCCAGCGACCTTTCTTTTCTTTTTCTTTTGCTTTTTCTTCTTTTTGGTTTCTGCAGGTGCTTGCCCCCAGAACAGGTTGGTCTCTTGAGGTGGTGCTGCTTCAGCTTCCTCCCCTTGCTTGAGTGAGAGTTGCTCCAGCTCTTGCCATGGGACGTGGTCCCGTACCAGCAGAGGTTTCAGTTCGGGCTGTACATATTCATCTAGCCCTTCAATTAGGTGTTGCAGTCGAAGGACTCCAGGGTTGGTTTCCTTGATTACTGGCAGCGGAGTTTGTCTCCTCCTGTTGGGTGTATATATTCTGACAGCTGTAGGTGGAGTGACCCATACGGGTGCTACCACTGGTGGAGTAGGCCGGGGTGTAATGCCACGGATATGTGCCCCCTCTTTTGGGCGGGGTGTCCTCTTCTTCTTGTGCTTCACAGGGATTTGCTGCCACCCCTGCTGTTCTTTCACGGGCTCCAGAAAATGGATTTCGTAGGTGCTCCGTGTGCTTGCTTCAGAGATCTCCTCAGGTAATGCCTGGTAGAGGGAGACCATGTTGACTGCTGCTCTTCTGGGAGGAGCTTCATGTGGCGGAGGAGGGTCTACTTTGTACTCTCCCAGCTCTATTTCATTCTTCTTCACCATTCCTTCAATGATGTCTTTGAAAACATAACAGTCTTCGATTGAATGTCCCAACATCTGGTGATAGGGGCAGAATCTTGGACTGTCTCTTCTTTTGAGGTCTTCTGGTCTTCTCGGCTCAGGCAGAGTGACCATACTATATTCTGTTACACAGTCAAACAGGATCCAGGTCTTATCTTTAGGAAAGGAATAAGCCTTCTTCATTTTGTCCTTCAACGAAGGACCTTCTTTGTCATCTGGAGCTTTCGTAGGTTGCGGGGGAGCCGCTTTCTTGCCTTTCTCCTTCTGTTGTTCGAACGCCTTGATATCAAGCGCATTCGCTTCTTTAGGTGTGGGGCACCGTTCCGCAGCCTTGCCTTTCATGGGCCACGCTGGCAGTTGACGTCGGTGTAAACACGCCAAAATTGACATTATTTTTGAGTATATTTCATATCGCTCTGCGATGCCCCATTTGACCCTCAAATCAGCTTATTTGAGTGGTTTTCCCACTTTTCATGGATTTCCCCTGATTTCTCCTATTTTTCCCCATTTATCTTCTTTTTCCTATTTTTCTAGATTTTTTGGGCATTTATCTCTATTTTTTTGAATTCACGCCCTCATCAGAGGCGTGTTTTTGAAACACGACCTTATCTAGGGCATTTTCTCCCATTTTATCTATTTCTCCCCCATTTTATCTATTTTATGAATTTTCTAAATTCACGACCTGGGTAAGGGCGTGTTTTCTTCAAAACATGACTTAACCAAGGGCGTTTCTTAAAGAAAGGACGACCTCACCTGAGGGCGTTAATTCTTTTGGTTTTGACCGACTTCCCCATTTGAGCTCTTTAAATTAACGCCCTTCCAAGGGGCGCTTTTTAAAAAAGTGGCTTTATTTAAGGCGTGTTTAACATTTTTCAAATATGGGGAGTTTTTGTTGCTAAATTTGGTTTTTGAGAAACGCCCTTGTGCAGGGCGTGTTTTTGAGAAACGCCCTCTGTCAAGTCGTCAATTCATTAATTGACGCCCTGACCTAAGGCGTGTTTCACCTTCTGGCTTCGCAGCCCTTTCCCCAGAGAGTCCTTGCTTCGATAGATGCCTACTTGGTTTGGGCTCTTGCCCATTCTTATCATTTCCCTCTTAGGACTCTTGCCCATGTTTATCTCTTCCTCAACCTATTTAATAGAGCCAATGGCTCTGTTGTTTGGTTGGATTTCCTCTTCTTCGGACGCCCATTTTCTTCTCCCCGCCGTTCTTCTGTTCTTCTTCTTCTTCTTTCTTTTCTTTTCTTTTGTTTTTTTCCTTTTCCTCTCACAGGTTGCTGCTGCTATTGGCTCGGGAGGAGGCTCTGCACTGCACAAATCTTCATCCCATCGAGTCTTCCTCCTCATTGAATATCAAAGCCAAGCAACAAACAGATTTTTCTTATCTCCCCTCTATTTTCTTTATTTTATTTTTATCATGTGCATGCATCATTATCCTATTAACTCCCCTTCTCAACCACGTTGAGAACCTCCGACAGTGCATCCCTTGCACATCCTTTTCTTTATTTTTCATATCATTCATATATCTCCCACCCTTTTGCATAGGGGTTTAAGGGCCAACCACCCACAAGGTGTGTCTTAATCCTATGATATTTCATGCTCATCTATTCAAGAATTTGACGCTACACCCACCTTGTTTCTAATTCAATTCTTTTGGTGGTATTTGTTTGTTTTGCAAGGGTAATAAAAGCAAGAACTCTCTTCATCGGCCGGCCGATTTGAAGAGAAAGGAAGCACTCACATCACCGCGCTTTTAAGGTATTTTTCGCGATCTCTCCCATGCTTTCATTGTTATATCTTTTGAGGCCTCGTGTCTCTGGCGATCACAACTCCTCCTTTTAGCACCTCGTGCTATTTTATTGCTTTCACTATATCTATTATTCTCTTTTTCTTTATATTTAAGTGTGGATTTTAATCCAAATCTACAAATTGGCGATCACGGTGGGACTTTTTGTGTTCTTCCTTTATTACCCCTTTCCCCTTAGGCACCCGCGTGTGCCGTCTCCCTTATTGCACCCTCGGTGCGTCTCCCTTTTGCGCCCATTTTGTTGTCTCTTCCTTAGAATCTCCACCTATTTAAAATTCTTGATGAGTATGCTTATTCTAGTGATTGCCATGATGTTGTGATTGAGTGTTATTACTGCTGGCCGTGAAGTTTTTCTGGAGAAAGTGAAGTCACGCCCCTGGCAGAGGCATTTTTTTTGATTTAACGCCCTAACCCAGGGCGTCTTATTCATATTTCACGCCCTCTGACAGGGCGTTTTCCAGCATATTTGAGGGTTTTCCTGCTTTATATTACTGCCTGTGAATTCACGCCCTGCTCCAGGGCGTCTTTTAGTTGATTAGCGCCCCACATCAGGGCATGTCTTTTGGATTTGACGCCCGCTGGACAGGGCGTCCTTTTATTGATAGCGCCTCACCCTAAGGCGCGTTTTACTCTGCCCCTGGGCCCCTCACGTGATTCACGACAGTCACACTGTCGTGTCTCTTGTTAGTAGCGCCCCCGGCCAGGGCGTGTTTTTACTGTGGGTTTCCAGAACCCTTCCCCGCTGTGGTTTTTCATGCTACTTCATGCTTGTCTTTGTTGATTGATTGATTATTGTGGTTGGCCTACTTACCCTGTTGCATTCTTTGCATTGGTTTGGGAGCCCCCCTCCTCTTCATTAGGATCCACACACCCTCTTGGAATCGGGACGACCCTCCATTGAGCATTCCGTCTCTTTGGACTGGAAATCCCTTTTCCAAGCCTCCGTAAGTCCCCGCACCCGTGGATTCCCTCACGGACGCTGGGCAGGTTGTACCTTGAAGTTCCCGAGTTAGTTGGCCATATACGTGGTGAGAGAGGGTCCCTAGTTGGCATTGGAGTTCAAACCATATTGAAACTAGGTTTCCCCCCCTTGTGTGAATCATTCAAAACTTTGATAAAATCATTAATTCACCAAGGTTCAAACAAATCAAAATCACGGTAATCATTCCAACTTGTGTGCTTATTTGCATAATTATTGAGAATTTTGATTATATAATGGCTTACCATGATAGAAACATGTTCAATTCAATTCATGAGGATGCGCAACCTAGCACTTCATATCCTCAATTTCAACATGTTAATCAGCATTCTCACCATTCTTTCAAGGGACCACGTCCTTATTCTCATGGTCATGCCCGACCCATGGGCAGTGTCCATTCTTATGGTCCCCCTCCTCAATTGCGAACCACTATTCCTCCGGGACCGTCTCCTCCCAATGATGAGAGGGTCTCTCAAATCTTGCATGCATTAGATCATCTCACCCCTCAACAGATCCAAGCCCTTAAGGCTGCCGTTGAGGGTGCATCTCCTTCATCTCCTCCTCCTGCTATTCCTATACGGGTGGCCCATCACCTACCACCTTCTTCCTCTAATCGGGTAGCCCATTACCCATCTCCTCCTATTCACACTCCTCCTCGGGTGGTCCGACACCCGCCTCCTTCTATTCCTCCTCCAACACGGCCCCAAGGCCCATTTATTCCTTGCAATCCGGCCCATCCAAGTTCTTCTACGGGTTATCCCGTTAATTCCCCTCCACGGCCTCTTTATACGGCCCCTCCTTCAATGCCCTGCCAACCCTCTGTTGTTCATGTTACTCCCCTCCAGCAAAATATTTTTGATAAGATTGCTTCCATGGAGGAACAATTAAAGAGGGTTACAAGTTCACGGCCCGCTCCTCCTACTCCGGTTAATCCTCTCTATGCGGCTTTGGATGACATTACAAGAATGGAGAGAGAATGGAAGGATAGGATGGACGACTACGGCGTTAATATTCCAAGCGAGCAAGAACCGGCAATTGAAGAATCCGAGCCGGTATATGATGATGAAGCTATGCAGGCACCCCTTCCGAGTTTCCTTAATTTCCCACTCCCCCCACTATCATTTGATGAACCTCCTGCTCAAGATGAAACCACTCCCGATCCAACCCCCATTTATGAGACCTCCTGGTGTTACGATGATGGGTCGATACTTCAATCACCCGCACCGGCGCCTATTGAGTCTCTTCCCATTCCCACTCCCACTCCTAACATTGCTCGCCCCGTCCGGCATTTTCTACGCACCAAACCTTCACCCATTAACCCTCCACCAACTACACCTCCACCCACTATACCATCAACCTTCACACCATTAGCCACCGCTGAGCCTTCCATTATAAAACCTCCACCTATTAAGTCAGTAACCTCCACATCGGCCTACACCGAGCCTACCACTGAACCACCTCCAATTGACCTCCCATTACCACCATCCCTAAAAATCGCCTTACCTACCCCACTATTTAACCCTCCATCTTTACCTATGGCTAATCCTGAGCAGGACCCACCACTTTTTGCACTCGAGCCAACCCCGACCGCTTGCATGCAAAGGGAGAAACTCGATGTGTTCGAACCTCCGCCTCCACTTACGCCAACACTTTCCATTATAACTCCACCATCCACGGAGCCTCCCGCCTCCGCCTCACCTCCTTTTGTTACCCGGAAGGGGCATGCTTCTGCAGCTACTCGCGCCAAGGATAAGCAAAAGGCGGGCAAGAAGACTTTGGCCACGACTGTGCCATTCAAAATTCAAGAATTTATTTACCGGATGCCAATCCGGGTTATTGTGCCGCGCATGATCGAAGAGGCCGAGTCACCGCCACTGCTCAACAAATGTCAAGCGTTAACGCCGTATGAAGGCCGGGCAGGGCACCCTTTGTTCAAACCTTCGAATTCCGAATTCATTTACAAGGGGCGAATGCCCATTTTATTCAAAATTCCATATTCATCACCATCAATGGGCAACATAATGCTTCCCGTTCCAACTCTACGACTCCCTCACTTTATTGATCTTCGTTTTCCAAAGGGGTTGTCATTTATTGAAGCTTCCTTTATTGGGCCAATTGGCCGTACATGTTCACTGCCATGGAGGGGCAGTTACCTTGATGCTAAGGGGCCATCCCTTATTTGCTCCACTTTCTATTCATCCATCTCTATCACTTTTTCTTCATGGGCCATTCCCAGGGTTAGGAGGAGGATCTCATCCTCTCGCCCTTCACATTCTTCATATTCTTTACATTTCATGCATTCATCGCATCCATCCCATTACATGCATTTGCACCTCCTGCTTCCCGGGTTTCCAAACCCGTATCTTCCTCGCCTTCCGGCACCGCCGGATATTCCGCATTTCCCATCTTATTCATATTCATCCTTTTATCCACTCCCCTTGGGGCATCGCGTCCCCCTTCCTGCCATTTCCCTGGAATTTCCAGGAATTTTATCCCTCCTCTTTGGGCATCTCGCCCTTTCTGATTCTATTCCTCCGGAACCTCCGGACTTTCCCCTCGGGCATCGCGCCCCTTTCCATTCTCCTCCTCCGGAACCTTCGGACCTTTCCCTCGGGCATCGCGCCCCTTTCCATTCTCCTCCTCCAGAACCTCCGGACTTTTCCCTCGAGCACGACGCCCCTTTCCACCTTCTCCTTCCTGATTTTATTCCTCCGGAACCTCCGGATTCTCCGTCTTATTCTCTCTATCATCTCCCAGGGCATCGCGACCCTCCTGATTTCATTCCTCCGGAACCTCCGGACCTTCCATATTTCCTTCAATTCATTTTTTTGCTCCTCCGGGACTCCATATCTTTTATTCTCTTCTTCCTTTTCCGTCATCTTTTTCATCATCTTTTTCCCTATTTCTCCCCAGGGCATCGCGTCCCTTCTTTCGATATTCCTCCGGAGCCCCTGGATGATTCCTCCTATCACGATTCTCCTCCTTTACCTCCGGACCCTCCGGATCCACCTCTTTCTATCTACCAATTTCTTCTTCTGATTCCTCCTAATTCTGGGTCCGACCCAACTTCTTCCACATCCACTGCGTTGGGCATCTGCCCTTTCTCCCACTGCTTCCGAGGCTTTAGTCCTCACCACTCTTCTTGATTTTCCGCTTCTTCTGTAGACTATTCCATGTGATCAGGGTCTCCGCGCCTTAGTGAGGGAGTTCTAGCCCTCGCCTCTTTTCCTTTTCTCCTTATTCGTCTGAGTCTGGTCTGGGCACCACTCATTCTTGTTAAGCCACTCCCAAAATCCTTTGCTTCCAATCTTTTTTCTGCCAAAGAGGACAAATCCCATGATGATCACCTCTAGCAGCAGCTGCTTCTACAAAGGTTGCAAGGTAACATATTGGCATAAGTACGCATTTTTAATGATATCCTTCCCTCATTACTTCACGCATGATTTTCAAGATGAAGTGCTTCTTAACAAGATTAAGAGTGGTGTTTTAAAACCTTTATCTTAAGCTTTTGTTTAATTTAATCTCCTCAAAAGAGTCTTTAGGCTTGCTTTTGCAGCACTTTGGTTGATAAAGAACCCGCGCTGGGAATTCAACATTCTCTCCCTGCTTGTTTAAGAGTAACCCTTAGCTGGGCACCTCACACACTTCACGGCGTCCCTTTTAGCCGGCTCCTTTGGTTAAAACACCGTTGCTACTTTGGCCATGCCATGAGTATATCTGGAAGTCTTTTTCTCTTCTTTATTCGGCCACATGCAAGTACAAGAGGTTGACGGATAAGATGACCAACCTTGGTAAATCCCAATACGAGAGGAGTCTCAAATAGGGGCAGTCTTGACCCAGAAGAAAAATCAATATGAATTTCATTATACATATCTTGCCAAAAAGGGCCATTATGAAAATCAAATCAGAATTTTGATAAATGCAATTAGGAATTATGGCATGACAAGAGTGGCAAAGTCCCCGCAGGGAAAACCCTGGTCGTATGCATGTCAAGGGTCTAAAAATTAAAGGCACAAAGCCCCAGCGCAACAGACTACCTCTTTGAGGGTTAAAACTTTGGAAGGAATTCAAGTCCTGATATTTCCCATCCTGTATAAAGCTTGTCTCCAATTGTTCTTCTCTCCTCCCTCCAAGACCGAATGTTTCTCATGTATGGCCTTGGTAGGGGCACCGTTGATCAAAGGCGGTCGGTTATAGGATGTCATTTTCAACGCACGCCCGGCTTTGAGAAATTTTAGCAAAAAGGGAAGGAACGAGGACCCCAATTAATGGTTTAAACACCCTTTGATGCTGCATTAGCTATGTCTAAACCAAAATACAAAAAATTGAATATTGCAAAATCAAACAAAAAATTGAATATTTCTTGTCCAAAATCCATAAAAATTTGAATATCTTTCTGAAAACTTCATAAAAATTTGAATATCTTTCTCAAAACTTCACAAAAATTTGAATATTTTCCAAAACCCACAAAAATTTGCATATTTATCAAAATCCATAAAAATTTGAATATATTTTCAAAACTCCATAAAAATTTGCATATTTCAAAACTCCATAAAAATTGCATTGTATTGTCTGATGGTGTTTTGCAGGAACAACTTTGCAAGGACCAAGAGCACGGGATAAGTCCTATCTCCACTTGTCACTATCAATCTATTGATTTCTCCCGATATTCTCATGACATGCCACCCTGAGCATCATTTTTGATTATCATCTCCCTATATCATTCTCATTATCGTATCTCCTGATTATCATCCTGATTATTCATCTCGAGATCTTTCAATCGACTCCTGCTGATTTCTCTTGATTAATTCTGTCACTGGGCATTATATCATTCTGAACATTCAACTCCAAATTTTGATTAGCCAAGTTGTCATCCTCATGACGAAACAACAAACAATGATGATTTGCAATACCATGATTTAACTTGTGCTATTCATGCCGTATACATGTTATTGATGCTTTGATTCATGCTATGATTGTCATGCTTAAATGCCTTATTCATTGTTTGTTATACTTTTTATATCTTGGCTAATGAATTTTGAGCGCAGGATAAGAAGCTCTTGGTCCCACCGACTGGGCATCAACATCCAAGCCCCACGGTGCCCGCACCTCATCTCTCAGTTCCCCCATACTTATTGCTTCACCATCTCCCTGTATGCATTTTACTATATGTTATTATGTTACTAGATTATATCAAGGACCTTGTGGCTTTGGTAAATCTGGAATTTGAGTTCCCCTTCATCAAAAACAATGATGATTCCAGAGAAGTCTTAGTCACACGGATAGGCCGTTGAGCCGTCCAAGACTGGGGACGATGGTTCCTTTTTACGAGTTGGTGCGTGGATAAACGGGTTTCGGCTTAGTATCAGCTCGCAGAATTGGTTTCTTGACCCAGTCTGGGCAGTTTAACAATATTATCCTTGATTATATTATATTTTCATTTGTTATTTTTCCTTTAGCCCAGCATGCATTCATGTAGGAATTTGAAGCAATTATTGAAAAATCTTTCTGATAAGCTGGTTTTGAGAGTTGAATTGATCTTAATCTTTTCCGATATGAGATATTCCTTGCCGAATTGAGTCCTCAGTTCGTTTTGTCGCTGTTTTGGGTGATTTTCTCGAAAGCTCCTTGTTTGGATTTTTATCATCTTATTTTTAATCTCCTTTCCTTTGATCCACCTTGGCTGCAGCACGTCCACTGGCTGGTAACCGCTCCCCAATGGTGAAACTTGCAGGTTTGTGACCTGAGGTACTTCCACCACGCTGGAAGTTGATCATTTTATTTTATCTCCTTCGTGCACCTCGTGCGCATCTCCCCTTTTATCCAAACATTGTTGATTTCCTTGAATTTCCTGAGATTTGCTTCATCTCGTGCTTTTGATTTGATTCTCATCAAGTGATGTTGATTGCGTGTCTCATCACACCTTGGTATCTACTTTTCAGTTTGCTACGCTCCCTTGCAAAGCAGACGCCAAGGCGGGGCAGCTGTAGACACGCCAAAATTGACATTATTTTTGAGTATATTTCATATCGCTCTGCGATGCCCCATTTGACCCTCAAATCAGCTTATTTGAGTGGTTTTCCCACTTTTCATGGATTTCCCCTGATTTCTCCTATTTTTCCCCATTTATCTTCTTTTTCCTATTTTTCTAGATTTTTTGGGCATTTATCTCTATTTTTTTGAATTCACGCCCTCATCAGAGGCGTGTTTTTGAAACACGACCTTGTCTAGGGCGTTTTCTCCCATTTTATCTATTTCTCCCCCATTTTATCTATTTTATGAATTTTCTAAATTCACGACCTGGGTAAGGGCGTGTTTTCTTCAAAACATGACTTAACCAAGGGCGTTTCTTAAAGAAAGGACGACCTCACCTGAGGGCGTTAATTCTTTTGGTTTTGACCGACTTCCCCATTTGAGCTCTTTAAATTAACGCCCTTCCAAGGGGCGCTTTTTAAAAAAGTGGCTTTATTTAAGGCGTGTTTAACATTTTTCAAATATGGGGAGTTTTTGTTGCTAAATTTGGTTTTTGAGAAACGCCCTTGTGCAGGGCGTGTTTTTGAGAAACGCCCTCTGTCAAGTCGTCAATTCATTAATTGACGCCCTGACCTAAGGCGTGTTTCACCTTCTGGCTTCGCAGCCCTTTCCCCAGAGAGTCCTTGCTTCGATAGATGCCTACTTGGTTTGGGCTCTTGCCCATTCTTATCATTTCCCTCTTAGGACTCTTGCCCATGTTTATCTCTTCCTCAACCTATTTAATAGAGCCAATGGCTCTGTTGTTTGGTTGGATTTCCTCTTCTTCGGACGCCCATTTTCTTCTCCCCGCCGTTCTTCTGTTCTTCTTCTTCTTCTTTCTTTTCTTTTCTTTTGTTTTTTTCCTTTTCCTCTCACAGGTTGCTGCTGCTATTGGCTCGGGAGGAGGCTCTGCACTGCACAAATCTTCATCCCATCGAGTCTTCCTCCTCATTGAATATCAAAGCCAAGCAACAAACAGATTTTTCTTATCTCCCCTCTATTTTCTTTATTTTATTTTTATCATGTGCATGCATCATTATCCTATTAACTCCCCTTCTCAACCACGTTGAGAACCTCCGACAGTGCATCCCTTGCACATCCTTTTCTTTATTTTTCATATCATTCATATATCTCCCACCCTTTTGCATAGGGGTTTAAGGGCCAACCACCCACAAGGTGTGTCTTAATCCTATGATATTTCATGCTCATCTATTCAAGAATTTGACGCTACACCCACCTTGTTTCTAATTCAATTCTTTTGGTGGTATTTGTTTGTTTTGCAAGGGTAATAAAAGCAAGAACTCTCTTCATCGGCCGGCCGATTTGAAGAGAAAGGAAGCACTCACATCACCACGCTTTTAAGGTATTTTTCGCGATCTCTCCCATGCTTTCATTGTTATATCTTTTGAGGCCTCGTGTCTCTGGCGATCACAACTCCTCCTTTTAGCACCTCGTGCTATTTTATTGCTTTCACTATATCTATTATTCTCTTTTTCTTTATATTTAAGTGTGGATTTTAATCCAAATCTACAAATTGGCGATCACGGTGGGACTTTTTGTGTTCTTCCTTTATTACCCCTTTCCCCTTAGGCACCCGCGTGTGCCGTCTCCCTTATTGCACCCTCGGTGCGTCTCCCTTTTGCGCCCATTTTGTTGTCTCTTCCTTAGAATCTCCACCTATTTAAAATTCTTGATGAGTATGCTTATTCTAGTGATTGCCATGATGTTGTGATTGAGTGTTATTACTGCTGGCCGTGAAGTTTTTCTGGAGAAAGTGAAGTCACGCCCCTGGCAGAGGCATTTTTTTTGATTTAACGCCCTAACCCAGGGCGTCTTATTCATATTTCACGCCCTCTGACAGGGCGTTTTCCAGCATATTTGAGGGTTTTCCTGCTTTATATTGCTGCCTGTGAATTCACGCCCTGCTCCAGGGCGTCTTTTACTTGATTAGCGCCCCACATCAGGGCATGTCTTTTGGATTTGACGCCCGCTGGACAGGGCGTCCTTTTATTGATAGCGCCTCACCCTAAGGCGCGTTTTACTCTGCCCCTGGGCCCCTCACGTGATTCACGACAGTCACACTGTCGTGTCTCTTGTTAGTAGCGCCCCCGGCCAGGGCGTGTTTTTACTGTGGGTTTCCAGAACCCTTCCCCGCTGTGGTTTTTCATGCTACTTCATGCTTGTCTTTGTTGATTGATTGATTATTGTGGTTGGCCTACTTACCCTGTTGCATTCTTTGCATTGGTTTGGGAGCCCCCCTCCTCTTCATTAGGATCCACACACCCTCTTGGAATCGGGACGACCCTCCATTGAGCATTCCGTCTCTTTGGACTGGAAATCCCTTTTCCAAGCCTCCGTAAGTCCCCGCACCCGTGGATTCCCTCACGGACGCTGGGCAGGTTGTACCTTGAAGTTCCCGAGTTAGTTGGCCATATACGTGGTGAGAGAGGGTCCCTAGTTGGCATTGGAGTTCAAACCATATTGAAACTAGGTTTCCCCCCCTTGTGTGAATCATTCAAAACTTTGATAAAATCATTAATTCACCAAGGTTCAAACAAATCAAAATCACGGTAATCATTCCAACTTGTGTGCTTATTTGCATAATTATTGAGAATTTTGATTATATAATGGCTTACCATGATAGAAACATGTTCAATTCAATTCATGAGGATGCGCAACCTAGCACTTCATATCCTCAATTTCAACATGTTAATCAGCATTCTCACCATTCTTTCAAGGGACCACGTCCTTATTCTCATGGTCATGCCCGACCCATGGGCAGTGTCCATTCTTATGGTCCCCCTCCTCAATTGCGAACCACTATTCCTCCGGGACCGTCTCCTCCCAATGATGAGAGGGTCTCTCAAATCTTGCATGCATTAGATCATCTCACCCCTCAACAGATCCAAGCCCTTAAGGCTGCCGTTGAGGGTGCATCTCCTTCATCTCCTCCTCCTGCTATTCCTATACGGGTGGCCCATCACCTACCACCTTCTTCCTCTAATCGGGTAGCCCATTACCCATCTCCTCCTATTCACACTCCTCCTCGGGTGGTCCGACACCCGCCTCCTTCTATTCCTCCTCCAACACGGCCCCAAGGCCCATTTATTCCTTGCAATCCGGCCCATCCAAGTTCTTCTACGGGTTATCCCGTTAATTCCCCTCCACGGCCTCTTTATACGGCCCCTCCTTCAATGCCCTGCCAACCCTCTGTTGTTCATGTTACTCCCCTCCAGCAAAATATTTTTGATAAGATTGCTTCCATGGAGGAACAATTAAAGAGGGTTACAAGTTCACGGCCCGCTCCTCCTACTCCGGTTAATCCTCTCTATGCGGCTTTGGATGACATTACAAGAATGGAGAGAGAATGGAAGGATAGGATGGACGACTACGGCGTTAATATTCCAAGCGAGCAAGAACCGGCAATTGAAGAATCCGAGCCGGTATATGATGATGAAGCTATGCAGGCACCCCTTCCGAGTTTCCTTAATTTCCCACTCCCCCCACTATCATTTGATGAACCTCCTGCTCAAGATGAAACCACTCCCGATCCAACCCCCATTTATGAGACCTCCTGGTGTTACGATGATGGGTCGATACTTCAATCACCCGCACCGGCGCCTATTGAGTCTCTTCCCATTCCCACTCCCACTCCTAACATTGCTCGCCCCGTCCGGCATTTTCTACGCACCAAACCTTCACCCATTAACCCTCCACCAACTACACCTCCACCCACTATACCATCAACCTTCACACCATTAGCCACCGCTGAGCCTTCCATTATAAAACCTCCACCTATTAAGTCAGTAACCTCCACATCGGCCTACACCGAGCCTACCACTGAACCACCTCCAATTGACCTCCCATTACCACCATCCCTAAAAATCGCCTTACCTACCCCACTATTTAACCCTCCATCTTTACCTATGGCTAATCCTGAGCAGGACCCACCACTTTTTGCACTCGAGCCAACCCCGACCGCTTGCATGCAAAGGGAGAAACTCGATGTGTTCGAACCTCCGCCTCCACTTACGCCAACACTTTCCATTATAACTCCACCATCCACGGAGCCTCCCGCCTCCGCCTCACCTCCTTTTGTTACCCGGAAGGGGCATGCTTCTGCAGCTACTCGCGCCAAGGATAAGCAAAAGGCGGGCAAGAAGACTTTGGCCACGACTGTGCCATTCAAAATTCAAGAATTTATTTACCGGATGCCAATCCGGGTTATTGTGCCGCGCATGATCGAAGAGGCCGAGTCACCGCCACTGCTCAACAAATGTCAAGCGTTAACGCCGTATGAAGGCCGGGCAGGGCACCCTTTGTTCAAACCTTCGAATTCCGAATTCATTTACAAGGGGCGAATGCCCATTTTATTCAAAATTCCATATTCATCACCATCAATGGGCAACATAATGCTTCCCGTTCCAACTCTACGACTCCCTCACTTTATTGATCTTCGTTTTCCAAAGGGGTTGTCATTTATTGAAGCTTCCTTTATTGGGCCAATTGGCCGTACATGTTCACTGCCATGGAGGGGCAGTTACCTTGATGCTAAGGGGCCATCCCTTATTTGCTCCACTTTCTATTCATCCATCTCTATCACTTTTTCTTCATGGGCCATTCCCAGGGTTAGGAGGAGGATCTCATCCTCTCGCCCTTCACATTCTTCATATTCTTTACATTTCATGCATTCATCGCATCCATCCCATTACATGCATTTGCACCTCCTGCTTCCCGGGTTTCCAAACCCGTATCTTCCTCGCCTTCCGGCACCGCCGGATATTCCGCATTTCCCATCTTATTCATATTCATCCTTTTATCCACTCCCCTTGGGGCATCGCGTCCCCCTTCCTGCCATTTCCCTGGAATTTCCAGGAATTTTATCCCTCCTCTTTGGGCATCTCGCCCTTTCTGATTCTATTCCTCCGGAACCTCCGGACTTTCCCCTCGGGCATCGCGCCCCTTTCCATTCTCCTCCTCCGGAACCTTCGGACCTTTCCCTCGGGCATCGCGCCCCTTTCCATTCTCCTCCTCCAGAACCTGAGGAAGCACCGGAGGTAGCAGCGGCTGAGGCTGTGGTGGCCGCTGTTGTGCTGTCGTCACGGTTGGTTCTGACGGCTGTGGTAGTGTATAAAGCGGAGGAGGGTCGTCTCGACGAGCCACTCCCCGGGATGATTCACCCTGGACTTCGGGTGGTTTGGAGGCCGATGAGTGTTCAGTTTTCTCCATCAGCTGTTTCTTCAGGGAATCTATTTCCTGTTGATATCTTTGCAACAGCATCAAGACTGATGGATCTATAGTGGTGGGGACAGCTTCTGTTGTCTCCCCGGACGTACCCTCAGGCAGGATGTCGAGGAGTACGTCGTCTTCTTCTTCCGTCGTCACCACATTAGCGGTCAAGACGGGGGCTTTGTCATCCCAGTGGAGGTAGACCTGGGGCTGTTTCTCTTTCATCATTGTCAGAAGCCCTCTTACTGCTTCTGTCCTGCGGGTAGCTGCTCCCGGCCGTACGGCCAACTGAGCCAGTTCTTGGGGGTCTTCAGGGAGCTCCCCATATCGACTGGACACGCCAGCCATGTTGCAAGTGAAAACCTGCATCCTTCTTCTTTGTCGATGGACCCTCCGCCTTGCTTGTTGCCGAAAGGTCAGCCTCTCGAACACAGAAATTCTTCTTCTTTCTTCCCGCTCGGGGAAGGCTTCATCGGCTTCGATCTCAAAGCCGTCATTATATCCATTGTCGTCGCCCGACGACACCCTCATTCTGTCTCTTATCTCTTCTTCATCTGCCGTTGATGGGCAGTAGTTTTCTTCAGTGGCGACTGTCTGCATCAGCCGCTGCTGTCCGAGTGAGGTGTTGCCCAATCCTCGGAAATAGCTTCTGACCAGGCAGGCCATTTCTTCTCGACCCCGTTCTTGATGTAGCACGGGGGAGAGTGGTCGACCTCCAGCAGGAGGAATGTAGGCCAGTCGAGCTCTGTCGGCTGGCTGTTGGAACCTTCGCCCCATGACAGGGACGTTGGCTTGACGGGCCGCAGCCCGGAAACTTCTATGACGCGGAGGATCCGCAACCACCTCTTCTTCCTTCATCGGGGACAAGCCCCCTTCTCTTCTTGCTCCCGCCTCGTCGTTCATAGGACGGCGGCGGATGGGTGTCAGATGGTAGGCAGGTCGGGTCCGCTTGGGAACCCACACCTATTTGAACTTTTTTGGCTTGAGTGCCGAGCTTCCTTGGCCATAGGGGCCGGCTTCTTCTCTTTCTGCCCTCCTTCCAGCGAGAGCTTGATAGGTGTTGTGGACAGGGATGTTGGGGATGACTCGGTCTGGGGTCACCCGTGCCGTGCACCCGTTGAGGAAGACGCGCATGCCTCCCACCAGCATTGACTTCCCGGACTGAGAGACAGTTCCGGTGATCACAGCAGTGTTCTTGCGGTCCTGGCGACGCTGACGTCCTCCAGAGCGTCTGTTGATGACAGTGGGGTGCATCCCACGTACAACGTGGTGCACCAGGCAGCTAGCGGCCGGGGCCGGATTCTTGAGCAAACCATCGCAGCAGGGAGCCTTCAGAGGCTCCACTTCCTTCACGGTTTCCTCGACAGGTTCCGTGGCTTCGACTTCCAGCATGTCGACGAAGGCCAGCCCCAAGAAGTTGGGGAAGCCCACAGCAGGAGGAAAGCTACCAAATTCCATGGGCACCGCCAGGTACCCTTGCGCATGTCTGGCGACGATCGCAGGACTGAAGCCAACGCCGGTTATCCCGTGAGTCGTCATTGTTTGCACTGAAATATCAAACAAAGCGATAATCAGTAGTCTTTGAGAGGGCTTCGAAGCCCGAGTATCTCGGCAAAGAGATGAAAGGTGACACTGGTCCCACCGGGCGTGCCAGACTTGTTTGCGACCTTTTCTTTCTTTCGCGTGTCGATCGACCAACTGACTTAACTGGTAGTCAAATGATCAATTAACGGCGCGGGCGTGCCAGTCACATGAGTGACGATTTTATTGTGCGCTCACTCTGACCCATGTCGGGCGAATGTGAGGTTCGGTCGGGACCAGCAGTCCGCCATACCATGAAGGCTATGGCGTTAATTACATCCCTCACGAGGAGGGAACACCTTTGATTAATTACCGAGATAGCGGGCTGTCGAAGCCGTCGTAAAGAGAACTACGTGATGATTATAGCAATGACAGGCAGGATGCAGCATTAATCATGCAAAAGATGTGTAGTTTAATGGGAAAATGGATCCTCGGTACGTGGCGGAGGAAGCATGTCTGAGGACCACCATCACACTAGCGAAAGCAAGAATGCTAACAGATACGATAATGATGACGATGTAACAGTGTAAATCCGATAGTATGCCCTCTTCCTTCGGATTATACCGAAGAAAGGAAGATAGGACATCCGTCCATGGAGAGCCGGAATGGAGACCCAAAAGAAGATCAGGCACAGGCCTGGGTCCAAAGAGGATTCAAATATGACGGAACCATCTGCGCCGTTCGTTAATATTCCCCTAAAGGGACCATCGGAGGACATGCAACGGCAGAACTCCGAGGGTCAGCGGGGTAGCCGAAGAAATGTTGGGTTTGGCATAATGTAGGGGTGGAACCCCCCCTCATTCATATATCTCCGGGCCCTGGGTGAATGATGATAATTCCCTCGCAAGATGCTGAAGGCTGGCTTAAAGGGTTGATGGGAATAGGACCTCTGGGTTTGGGACGACTATTCTGGGGTTTAATGAGATTTGTTGAGATGTCAAGATTTAAAGAAGAGCACCCACTAGTGAGGTGAAATGACACAGATACTAGTCGGCGCTGGAGATCCCGGCACGAAGGGCAGACGGCGCGAGGGGAGGGGGTTTAAAAAGGCATCGGCCCAGTCTGGTCTCGGCGCGACGGGAAACGGCGCGATGGAGGGGCTCAGGGGGAGGTCTCGGCCTGGCCTG
Source organism: Amorphophallus konjac (assembly GCA_022559845.1). Classification (NCBI taxonomy): domain Eukaryota; kingdom Viridiplantae; phylum Streptophyta; class Magnoliopsida; order Alismatales; family Araceae; genus Amorphophallus; species Amorphophallus konjac. The sequence continues at coordinate 338,928,833 of CM040126.1, read as the reverse complement.
GTCCCGGCGCGCCCTGGATCTCGACATGGCCTGGTCCCGGCGCGCCAACCACCCAGCGCGGGTTTGGCGCCGAGAGGCAATGGCGCCGGGGGAAGGGCGTTTTCTAAGGTTTGAAGGGGGGCTGCTGTGAGGGTTTTTTTTTTATTTGATGAGAGCTGCAGGGTGATGAATGGACGAAGACGGAGGATGAGGGTGATTACACTTGCCCAGAGGTCTGAGGAGATCATCACCTATTCCCTGTGATGGCAAGAGGCCATGAGATGACGTAGCTCAGGCTGTTGCCGTGTCGAGGGATTAAGTACTCAATTTCGATGAAGCATAGTGCATAGTAGAATAAAGTTCTGGGGAAATTTTGACAGCATCTCCCCTTATATTGGGAGTGTGCCCAGAAATTATTATGGGATATCTACTCACGAGTGCCGGAGTAGAAACCAGAATAGGTGCCGGGCGTAGCCCGTAATCTGAGGAGGGTCGGACCATACGAGATCTCACCCTCTTCTGTTGTAATATCCCCAACGCAGTCGATCGGAGGTCATGCAGAGGCAGAGCTCCTTGACTTGATGGGTTGTAGAATATTAGGGGCTCTCACCCTCTTTGCTATAACTCCCGTGACAACAGAGGGGGAGAAGCGGTGCCTACCCACGATCAGAACGTGATGGGCAGAGGCTATATGACTCACCCAGATGAGCACTAAGGCATCAAAGTGGCCAGAAGATGCACAGTCATCGATGGGGAAAAAGGGGGGGGGGTAGCTCTCGACATAGAAACTGAGCGGTCTCGGCGCGATGGGGAGATGAAACCGGCGCGGCAAGCACTCGGCGCAAAACCCACGCCGGGAGGTACTGGCACCGGGAGATTGCCTACAGAGGGTTTTTCTTTGGAAAGGCTCTTACGGCATGGTTTCAGGAGATTACACACAAAGTAGGGGGTTTAAACTCAGCTGTATTAAACGGCCAGAGGGGGAAAAAGACTCTAGGGGGAACACCCCTCCTTAGGGAGCCTCACTGGGAGCAAAACACAAACGGCAAACCTTCGAAGGTATCCCTTTCATTCCACATTCGAGGAGCCATGAGATAGACTGTCTCAGGCCCTCGAAATGTGGCAGAGGAATGGGGTGGAGTAATGGGGAAGAACCCTCAACCGGATGGGGGAAACAAAACATAAAACATTCATTCAAGGCTGGCGGTGGCAATGCACGGACTAGAACCTCGGATGCAACAGAAGAAAAAAAGGAAGGGGAATGATCAGAAATAGCAGAGTTCAGCCCGTTCTTTCATTGATAATTCCAGCCAAATGGCTTACACGCTATTTAGAAGAAGAAATCTGACTCAATCGGAAAGAAAAATACATGCTTAGTCCCTGCAAAGCAGAGTTACATTCGCATCCGATGCTATAGAAGCAAAGGTGCCAGGGATCGGAAAATACAGAGGGGAAGATCGAGATAGATAGGGAAGAGAAGCGGAGGAGACTGCAGCCGCCCGACGATTCCCACCTGGATCCTTCTTCGAGCCTCCTACTCTCTCCTTTTTTTTTCTTTCTCTCCTCAGCTTCTTTCAAGCGCTCTCGAATTCCCTCTTTCTCTTCGGTGGCTAAGCGCTCTACTTCTCCTCCCCTCTTTCCTTTTTTTTTTCTTTCCTCTATCCTCCTCCTCTTTTTTTTCGTTCGAAGGGCAGGCCTCTTATAGGGGCGAGGCTCTTCATGCATTCGGCATGAGCTTCCTGGCGCGCCGGAATCGCTCCTCCCGGCGTGACAGCCATCGGCGCGTCCGGTCTCTTGTTTGGGCTTGGCCCATCTTCTTGTCATTCGGCCCATACGTCCAGGATCCACTTAGCGAGCTCCTCTCGACAGTGGGGTTCTTGACCCATACATATTGTGACTCCACCGAGCCCATTTACACCTTGGATTCACACATGCATACGGGGCACTGTGCGTCTTGGCCCAGAAGTATCAGAGATGTCTGAACATCTATTTCAGCAGGCAGATGATTGCCTGAATGTTGGTGTAGTTTAATCAGCCTGACTATCTTGAAAGATAGTAGCACTGGACAGCGACCTAGCCAGAGATGGCTTTAGTCGAACAGAATGATAGGGATAGTGGGTTTCTTCTATTCAGACTCTCAGATCTCCAGGGGTAACATGTGAACTGTGCCCTCTACTGATCTTCAAAGCTGTGAATATGTTGTAGTTTCTTCTGGTATATTTTAGGTGTCAACAGGGCGGTATTAGCACAAGTAGACGATGAAGGGAAAGAGCGGGCTGCTTATTACCTCTCTCGGTTGTTTAACCCAGCTGAGTCCAGATACACCGCTATGGAGAAGACTTGTGCCGCCTTAGTGTGGGTAGCTCAAAAGCTTAAACACTATTTCCTTGCCCACCCAGTTAGGTTGATATCTAGAATGGACCCGATTTGCTATCTCTTAGAAAAGCCCGTCCTTTCTAGTAGGTTAGCTCGCTGGCAGAGCTTCCTCTCTCAATTTGAGATCACATTCATCGTTCAGAAGGCGGTCAAAGGATACGCCATCGCTGAGCATCTTGCCCATCTTCCTATTCCTCACTCTGATTCTATTCAGGATGATTTCCCTGATGAGCGTCTCTCAGTTCTCTCTCACCATCCCTTCTGGTCTCTGCACTTCGATGGTGCACTAAATTCTCAAGGCCGAGGGATCGGCGCTGTTCTCCTAACTCCCGAAGGAGTTACTATTCCCTTTGCTTATCAACTTCGATTTCCTGCTACCAACAACATCGCTGAGTACGAGGCTCTCCTGGCTGGATTGAAGCACACCTATCTTCTAGGCGCGCGGTACTTGAATATCATAGGAGACTCTCAGCTCGTCCTGCGGCAAGTTCTGTGTACTTACCGCACTCGTGACCCCAAGCTCAAGGCTTATCAAGATTTGGTCACGCTCCTGGCTAGGCAATTCCGTAAGCTGATCTATATCCATACTCCTAGGTCTCAGAACATTCTAGCCGACGCTCTAGCATCTCTTGCTTCCTCTCTATCTTTTCCTCTCAGTCGGAACACTGAGACTGTCGTCGTTCAGAGATTGGACACACCCTCTCTTCAGGACCCTTGGTTCATCAACCTTAGGAAGGCTGTAGAGGCGAGGGCTGAGAAGGAAGATCTCAAGGAAGTATCTCTAATGGAGTTAGAAGAGATTCTGGATGAAGAAGAATTGCCTTGGTATCACGGAATCGAGTTGTTTGGAAAGAAGGATCGTTCCCAGAAGGGGCAAACGCTGAGCAGCGCAAGTCAATAAGGAGAGCCGCCTCAAGGTATACTATTGTCGCAGGAGAACTTTACAGGCGTGCTACCAATGGAATGCTCATGAGATGCTTGGATGATAATGAGGCTTGGAAAGTGGCTGAAGTAGCCCATTCTAGTGAGTGTGGAGGTTCATGTCAATGGCCAGGCTCTAGCGAAGAAAATCCTTAGGCAGGGCTACTACTGGCCCACTCTAGAGGAAGATTGCTCCCTCTATGTCCGGAGGTGTCTTAAGTGCCAACTCCATGCTGATAAAATCCATGCTCCAGCTTCATCTCTCCGCCCTCTCTCTGCTCCTTAGCCATTCTCTATGTGGGCTTTCGATGTTGTCGGCCCGCTCGGTGATCCTAATTCTCAGACCAAGCAGAAATCCTTTATCCTTACCGCCACTGAGTACTTCACCAAATGGGCCGAAGCCGAGGCGTACGCAGAGATCAAAGCTCCAACGGTGTGCCGCTTTATCATGAAGAATGTCATCTCGCGGTTCGGAGTACCAAGCAGCATCATCACCGACAACGGACCCCAGTTTGTATCTCAAGAGCTCAAGGACCTATGTAAGAAGTTCAATATTGCATTGCATCATTCATCTCCATATTATCCACAAGGCAACGGTCAAGCCGTGGCCACTAATAAAACCCTTCTTAAAATCATCAAGAAAACATGCGAATCTCATAAGTTTTCCGATTGGCCAGAAAAATTAGTGGAAGCTCTGTGGGCTTACCGCACCTCCGTCCGTACTCCCATAGGACAAACTCCCTATGCTCTTACCTATGGGATGGAGGCGATGCTCCCATATGAGATCTTGATCCCTTCCCTTAGAGTGCAGCTCGATAAAGAACTTAATCTCGATGAACGTCGAGAGGCGTTGCTTGTCCAGTTGGAGCTCTTAGATGAGAAGAGGATGAACGCGGCCGATCACGTATTCGTTTATCAAAAGAGGGTTTCGCGTTATTTTCAAAAGAAGGTAATCGAACGCAAATTTTGAACAAGTGATATGATTTTGAAACGTAAATTCATTCGGTCTGCAGGTCCTAGGTCTAAATTGCAACCTAACTGGGAAGGGCCGTTTGTCGTAAAAGAAGCTTATCCAGGGAATGCTTATCGTTTAGTAAATACGGAAGGTGAGGAGCTCTCTCACCCGTGGAATGGGTTGTACCTTAAGCGTTTCTTTCCTTAAAGTCTAATCAGTGCCACCCCGGGCAACAAGATGTTCCTCCTATTTCTCAAAAAAAAAGGGGGTCCCGAGTAAAGGCAATCACACACTACACGACATCCCTGGTCAGGTTTTTCCGCTTTAAAAGACACCGTTTCTCCTTGGCCATGCTTTGAGGGAAAGTTGAAGTCCCTATTCGTTCCTTCCATCGGCTAAATCCAGGGGCAAGAAGTGAATAAGGAGGCGATAACTAATCCAGGCACCCTGAAGGAGGTCTCAAATAAGGGCAGTCCGTTATGACCTAACGCCACAAGCAAAAGAGCGAGAAAAAGAAAGCAAAGGATTAATCTCTACGACAAAAATCAAAAGTATCATCTCGAAGGTCTATTGAATATGATTCCAAAGCTCCAAAAGAGCAAGAAAGAAAAGAAATCTAGGCATGACAAGAGTGGCAGTACAGTTCCCCGCGGGACGAATGAGCCTGGTCGTACGCATGCCTAGAGTGGACTAAGGTTCGATGACGGACACAAAGCCCTGGCACAACAGACCAAATTTCTAATGGGTTGTCTGGAGAGGAACTCAAGTCCTAAAAACTTCTATGTCTGGCATAAGCTTACCCCCGTGTTCTATTTTCCTTTTTCAGGATTGAAACTAGTACCCTGGGTATGGCCCTGGTAGAAGCACCGTCATGAAAATATGGGCCTTGGTCAGGGGTTGTCACCTCATTGCACGCCAACCTCGGGACTCTCAATACGATGCGGAGGGCTCGCGTTGCTAAGGGAAAGCCCTGGTTTTCAAAATCCAAAAATAACATATATTTCAAAATCCAAAAACAACATATATTTCAAAATCCAAAAACATCATATATTTTAAAAATCCAAAAACAACATATATTTCAAAAACCAAAAACAACATATATTTTGAAAATCCAAAAAAACCACATATTTCAAAAATCCAAAAACATCAAATATTTCCAAAACACACAAAAAAAATTCGAATATATTTTTCCAAGATCCAAAAAAATACCATCATATGCATCGCATGCATCTCATTATTTCTATTATGTTTTTCCCGCCTATTTAATAAGGCTCCACCCCTTGACCAAATATCAAGAAACGGTCATTATCTAACTCACTTCGAGGCAAGGGGTTGAGTCTAAGAACAGATCTAACTTGCTCCATGTTTAAGTATGTGCAGAACGCAGGACCAAGAACAAAGCTGAAATCTCACAACTATGTGGGTTCAAAGCTGTGACGCGCCAGGTGCAGGCCATCACATTCGTTTAACGGTCCATGCTAGCCCGTTACATCTCTTCAGGCCTTCACTTTGACTCTCTCAGCAGCTCTCTCTCTAACGGCCTGGGGCACGACCGTTACTACTCCTAATGGTCCATCGTTGGACCGTTACTTCCTCCAGAGGATTTAGTTCTTAGAGCATACACTATAACGGCCTATCTCCCCACCGTTATCTCTTGTAACGGCCCTTCTTAGATCCGTTACATTCTCCAGAAGCCCGGTTCTGCTGGTCGTTCTAACCAAATCAAGCCACAAATTCATGTCCATTCAACTGAGGCAATCCCATCTTATTCAAGTGAACTTAATGAAACATGAGATTGATATTCCGATTGTCAAGTCACATCATTCATAAAAAGAAATCAAATTACATTCAGTTTCTTATCCGCAAGGGGGCGGATCTTCCTTAGCTCTTTCACGTAGTCACGGCGTGCTTCGTCATTCTCTTCAACTTCTTCTTGCCACGGACGCACCTTGCTGATCTCCCACATGGTCAGCGCGTTCCGTACTACTCTTTCATCTTCCTCGGTCCCCATCTTCCTAGGTAGAAGGGGAGGGTAGTGTGATAGTGTAGAAACTTTGGTCCGAGGTAGCCCGATCTGAAGATGGCACCGGTGTGTGTTGTAGATCGCCATGGTAGTATTTCCCAGTAGCTGGAGGTCAAGCCTTGACGCTGCGGTATTCTAAGAAGAGCGCTCCGAAGGATCCTTGGTCGCATGATGAATTTCTCCGTTGGTAAGGTGTTGAAGAAGAGGCGCCATTCGTCCCGTGTTTTCTTATCCGCCGTCTTGCACTCAACCTGAGAAGAAAATCCAGATGCCCCTCCAATGAAGAAGAGAGGGTGGCTCCCGAAGATCCGGCTAGCAGAACTAATATCTTCATTTGGTTGGAATTTGATTCTCACTCCCATCCAACACTCAAGGAGTATCATGGAGCCGAACAAAGGTCCTCCTAAGCAAGCCGAGCTGAGTCCTTCATAGAGGTATGAGAGGATCGCTTGAGAGATAGACATTCCCCGCCACAACCCACTAATAATGCTGAGATTTTGGGTATCTAAAAGGTGGTCGGTTGTAGTGAAAAGGAAGACTCCACATAAGCAAATCGCCACCGCCTTGGCTATTGCTTCGTGTCTCTCCCACTTATTTTTACAATGAGACACTATCCATTGGGCTAAAGGTATCAAGTGTATGTGGTGTGGGCTGATCATGGTCCTCACGTCCTTTGGATTATGGATAAAATCGCTCAAGATTAAGGATGGGTCGATAGGCTCAATCGTGTAGCAAACTCGGTCTTCATCCCCCATCTTAGTCTTAGGAAGGGCTAGATAGGTTTCTACCTCCTCCAAAAGGACTGTTGCTTCGAAGGAAGGGAAGATGAAGGTGTGTGTTTGTGGATGCCACAACTCTATGAGGGCTGAAATACTAGGCCAATCTAATGTCAATTTCGGGAAGTTTTTGCCTAAGACCAAGAGAGGTTGAAGGTGCCATGCTTTGAGAATTGAGGTAACCTCTAAAGGGAGTGCCTTTACCATGGGAGCCACCCACTTCAGATTAGAATAGCATCTTGGACCGGGGAGGGGCTAAGAAAAGAAGAAGATCATGAGGAAGAAGATGAAGTGTAGCAATTTTTGAACTTGGTTAGGTCATGGAAGCTTACCACTCTTTGAGCATTGGAGCTTAGGTGCTTGGGAACTGAGGTCAGCCGTTGTAGCTCTCCGTACTCCTTTCTTGCAGCTTTGGGTCCGGTGTAGACTTTCTCCTCCATAGCTATCACCTCGAAGCTTCTCTTCATCTTATTTCCTACCCTTAGGAGGGGTTTTTCAGCCTTCTAGCAGAGAATTCAGAAAGATACGATTTTGGCTAAGTTTCCAAGTTTTAAAGGTTTGGTTTCGGCTTTAAAGAGATAAGATTCAGATTGGAAGGCTTTATCTTAAGTCTGGGAGGAGTCTAGAACGGATTTAAGGCTTCCTATCTCGGGTTTTGCCCCTTGCGGCTCAATCCGTCTCGGAGTACAATTCATTATCTAACGGTCTGTCGCTAGACCATCACTTTTCTCTGACGCGCCATATCTGGGCCGTCTCATTTTCTGTGGGTTTAATTTGATCAGACCTGCTCTGTCAAGCTTAATGGTCTAGCATTAGACCGTTATATTCTTGTGACGCATTCTCTCTGAGCCGTTACATTCTCTGCTGATCAGTTTTGGCCTTTGCTTGGTCAATCATTCTCAACGGTCTTGCTCATGGCCGTTATCTACCTCTGACGCACTGCGCCTGAACCGTCACATTTCCTGCATATTTGGTTAAGTCTATACATCCCCTTCATCATCCCAGTCTGCATTCATTTATCCAGTTGAAGTCTGTACATTCATTTAAGTCCATGCATTTTTGAAGTCCATACACCGTTGATGAAGTCTGTACGTTCGTTGAAGTCTGTACATCAGCTTCAAGTCCATACATCAGCTTCAAGTCTGCACATCAGCTTCAAGTTCATACATCTTCACTCAAGTCTATACATCCCATTTGTTGAAGTCTATACATTCTTCACCATCGTTGCCAAGTCTATACATCCGACATTCTTTGAAGTCTATACATCCCATTCTTTGAAGTCTATACGTCCCACATTTGTTGAAGTCTATACATCCCATTCTTTGAAGTCCATACATCAGGTGCAAGTCTATACATTCGTTGAAGTCCATACATTTGTTGAAGTCTATACATTCCCATACCTTCCCCCAAGTCTGTACAGCCTTCGTCCAAAGTCTACACGTCGTTCAAGTCTGTACATTCTTCATCCAAGTGTGTACATTCGCCAAGTCTGTACAGTCTTCATCCCAAGTCTATACATCCACACCGCTTCAAGTCTGTACATTCTTGATTCAAGTCTATACATTGCCCAACGTGAGTACAAGCCCCAAGTCTGTACATCCCTTGTCCAAGCCCATACATCCTTGCTGCTGTGTGCATGAAGTCTATACATCATCTGGACGTCTGGACTCGAAGTCTACACATCGCATGGGCAAGGTCTATACACACTGAGTACAGTCAGTACGTTCATAGTTCAACATTGCTCTGCCATCTCTAACGGTCTAGCATTTGGCCGTTACTTGTATATAACGCACCATCTCTGAGCCGTTACTCTTCCTGCTGCTCAGTTTCTGCAAAGTTGGGCACTGTCCTTTCTAACGGCCTCCACCCGATACGTTACTTGATCCTGACGGTTTGGGTATAGACCGTTACATTGTCCGCTGCTGTGACTTGTGCTATTTCTATCTGCCTCCGTGTAGACCTGGCGGTCCTACAGGCTTCCCATTTCGTTCATCCTGTACATCCACACATTATCTCATCCCCATCGTTCACATTTCATCCGCTCTTTAAATCCGTTCTTTAGCGCATCCACATACATTTCCTACATTATCAATCACACATTCTCACATTCATTCTTGCCTTCATTCACGCATCCATTCATTCACGCATTCACAAACAAAAAAACCAAAAAGAACTTTTATTCTCATTTTCATTTCATATAAGTCATGTACAAGTAAAAAAAACAAAAGAAAAATGCATCACTTGGCCGGCTTGTCTCCCGGGCCACCGTCACTATCCCCTGTGCCCTCCGGCTGCCTGGCTGATGGTCCCATGGCACTGTGCTCTCCCTCCTGCTGTCGTCTCTGGTCCGCCTCCTCGTTCCTCCGATGGCCGGAAGAACTAGTGAAGTACCCTTTAAACCCACTACTAGGGGCCGCGCTCTGGCTTCGACTGCTCATCCCCGACTTCTTCCCTAGGAGACGGAGTGCATCCTTCAAAGCCCCGATCGTGCCCTTCATCTCGAAAGTCTGCACTCGGAGTTGGTCTCGCTCACCTCTTAGGCGCACAGCATCAGCCCTAAGTCGCTTCACCTCTGCATCATCCGGACGTCGTGGGGTCTCCGCTCTCAATCGGGCCATCTCTGCCCGCACAAGCTCTGTCTCTGCTCGGGCTCGCTCAGTCTCAGCCCGGCTCCTCTCTATCTCTGCCTGGAGACGCTCTGCCTCCATTCGAGCCAGCCTTGCCTCGGCCACTACTGCGGCTAGCTCCCTCACCTGTAGTTTGCATTTCACCTAGTTAGTCACATAAGCATCTAAATTGCATAAAAGCATAAGCATTTGAGTATAGCATTTAGCATCTTACCCGCTCCGCGAGGGTGGCCTCCGCCTCCTCGGCCCAAGCAATTGCTCGAGCAAACTCGGCGTCTCGCTCAGCCCTGCCTCCGACAGGCTGTGAGGATGACGATGGGGCATCCGGTCCCGCTCTTTGGGCTCCCTCGGCCCGCTGCATTTAGAAGTCATGGTCAGTCAATCGCATTTGCATCATTAGCGTCATAAAGCATAATCATTTTAAATCCAAGGTTTTGGGAATCTTACCAGGAGCTCCAAGGCAGTCCGGTACTCGTCCCGCTGCTGGACGGTGGCGTGGAGTAGCCCCTCGAGCTCGGCTATCCTTCCCTCAGGGTCTAGCTGCATTTTTAGAGGCATGTGAGTCAGTGCATATAGGATAAAAAATTTTATAAAAGGCATTCAGAGTTGTGAGTTTAGAGTTGCATACCGGTCGTCGGGTACCTCGGTACACCCGGTCCCCGTACAGTCGAGTGAAGGCCTTCAAATACGCCTCATCGCTCTCATCCCGCTCTTTCACTGCTCTGCCCCGCTTGTTCAAGTCACGGACATACTTTGCTTTCCGGGTGCACCAGTCTATGTCGCCGCTGATTCCCTTCGCTGATTTCCCCGGGTGGTCGTCACTGCGGCGTGGGAAAGTCACCTCAGGCTGGTGAAGTCCCCGAGTCCTCAAAATCAGCCGATAATGAAGAGGCTTGATGATATGGATGCAGTGCAACCATATGTCCCGTCCCCGGTACGAGAGGGCTGCCTCCACCCATGGCTGTCCCTCGTAACTCTCGCCTCTGTACGGGGTCCATCTCACCTAGAAGCACGATAGCCCATTCATCAGCATATAAGTTCATCATTTAGAAGCATATAAAAGCATTTAAATCATTTAGAAAGCATTTTGAGTTCAGGCTTACCGTCGTATGCGGGAAGGAATCCAAATCGTCCTGGATCGCCCGGGTCAATCTGATGATCGACCCCGGGTCCCTTGCGACCACCCATCGCCTGGCGATCGGGATGCGATCGGCGTGGAGTAGTGTGCCCCGTCCGATGCCCGGGAGGTACATGTAGCTCCAGAACTGCATTTAGTTGAGTCAGTCAACTGCATAATCATTTGCATAAACATTTGCATAATCATAGTGGAAAGCATTTAAATTGCGTTTACCTGTAGAAAAGGTGAGAAGCTGCCCAACATCGTCTGTCGGTCCGTCTTGCTGAGGGACTCGAACAGGAAGGCTAGCACTGCCGCTCCCCAGGCGTACTTTCCAACTCTGCCCAAATCCTCGATCATCGATAGCAGCCTGCAGCTGATCACATCTACTCGAGTCGCGAACAGCAGCTTCCCGAACAGAAGCATCAGGAACCGCCTCAGGCTGCGATCTCCCTCCGGTCCCACCTCTGCCGCCACTCGTGGGCGCACCTGGTCTATCACTCTATCCAGATGCTCCTCTGGTAACTCTCCCACGGCAATGGCTGCTCCTCTCAGTCCTAGGCTCTCCTGCAGAACTGATCTCTAGAGCTGGGATGACGTTTGCCCCGGTCTGATCAAATCCAGCCCCAGCAGCTCCTGGGCCATCTCCCGGTAGTTCCTGTAAGTCCATCCTGTCACTGCGGCTCCATGGACTCGCAGCCCGGCAATCCTCGCCATGCCTTCTAGCGTGGGGATCATGTGACCCCACGGGAAGATGAACGCCCTGCTAATCGGATCCCATCTCTCGTGCAAGGCATACAGCAGAGGCGTGTCCATTCTGGTCACCTCGATGCTTAGCACCTCGGCGAATCCCATCCCAGCCAATCTCTCTCTCTGGTAATCGGGCAGTGCCTGGTACACCGCCCGGATTTGGAGCCAGGAGATCCTCGTTCATCTTTTTCCCTGCATTCATTTAGATCATAAGTCAGTCAAATGCATCATAAAATCATTGCATAGCATTCATAAATTGAAAACAAAACAAAAACTAAATAATTGAAAAACCTAAAAAATAGTTCTAGCCTCTGGTGGATCTAACGGCCCTGGAGTGGGGCGTCACATGTCTCTAACGCACCAGCGGCGGCGCGTTAGGTGTGTGACGGTCACTGGAAGGATCGTCACATTCCCTGCTAGAGGGCGTTTTTCCCTTGCATTCCATGGCTCTCCCACTTTGGCCAAAAGGGCCTACAATCAATCCTAATGGGTTCGTAGACCCATTTTCTACCCCCATTCCCACATGCATACTCATAAAAAAACTATAAAATTAAAAATGGGAAGATTAGGGTGGGCGGCCTACCTCTCGGTCTTGGCCCCTCTTCCTCTTCTTTTCTTGTTCCTTGGGCTCTCCCTCGTCCATGGGGATTTCCCCTTGGTCCTCCTCGGCCGTGGGAACCTCTCTTTCCTCCGTTGTTGGCCCCCTCGCCCTAGTTTCTTCTTCCACGGGCCTTGGCACCTCCTCTCGTTCTATTCGGCAGTGGAGGAGTCGGATGGCCTTCTTCTTCCCTCTCTCCCTCTTCTTCAGCCGCGGTGGAGGCTCGTCGGCGGCCATTTCGTCGGTGGTCGTGGGTGGTCGCCGGTGGTCTTTGATGTGTCCCCTGTGGTTCTGGAGTTTTGATGATGACAGTATTATGCCTCATTATGTTTACATCCTTGATGATATAATCCTGTTGCATTATGAGAAACTGTCAGAACGGGTTTAAGGAAGACTCACAGGTCATGAAGTTAACCCAAGTCAAAGTCAAATCATGACAGGTAAGGTGAATGCTCAGATCAGGTAATGCTTTAATTAGTTCTCCAGCATACATTCAGTTCTTGTCTGCTATATGCATTCAATTCATTGGTTCATGTTCATTGTGCATTGCCTCACATCAAGTCTAGACATCCTGGTTGCATTCTAAGTCTACACATCCTGCTAGGTCGGTCTTCAAAGTATGTACATTGATCTTCAAGGCATCGAGTCTATACACTGGACTGTGCTTCAAGCATTGGCCAAGTCTGTTTAGTTAGTATGGACAGTAGTGGGTCGACCCACCCCTACTGATGCGTCGACCCATCAGAACACTGACTGTCTGGGTATCAAAGTCTATACATCAGCTTGATCGAGTAAGTCTGTACAGCATGCCTTATTGTTCATATCATTAAGTCTGTACATTGGCATCTCATCTCCAAGTATGTACATCGCTACTTTATCAAAGCCTGTACAGTCGATCTTCAAGTGTTTGGCCAACTTTGTACATCCGTTTTGCCTATTCATTGTTGAGGCAGAGTCTGTACATTGGCTCAGACTTTCCAAAGTCTACACAACGCCCTTCATTGAAAGTCTATACATTTTGGCCTATTCCTACGCTCGAAGCTTTAGCTACACTCTAAGTCTATACACTGCTAAAGTCTGAACATCGCAGTGTTCAAGTCTTTCAAAGTCTGTGCATTGGCTTCGCTTTTGCAAGTCTGTACATTGGAGTCTTATCTTCAAGTCTGTACATCGGGCAACTTCTACTTGAAGTCTGTACAGCCAATGCACTTAACTGAAGTCTATACACTGGATTGTCAAGCTTCATGTCTATACACTAGATTGTCTAACTTCAACTCTATACATCCGATTACTGTTGCAGTGTTCACCAAGTCTATACACTGGACTTTGTTTCACCAAGTCTGTACACTCCACATCTTTTCCTACGCTTGGCCAAGTCAATACACTCATATCTTTCCCTACATTTTCTGGCCAAGTCTATACATCGCTAAGTCTGTACATCACTTCAGCTTACACGTTCAAAGCCTCAAGTCTGTACACCGTTTCGCCTCTTTGGAAAGTTTGTACAGCGTGAAGTCTATACATTGGGAGCTCTGTGAAAGTCTATACACTGGTCTCCTAAGCAAAGTCTGTACATCGGCTTCACTCATCAAGTCTATACATCCACAATGGATCATCAAGTCCATACATCCATAGTGGAACTTCCAAGTCTGTACAACGCTGAAGCCTTCACAAGTCTGTACACTGCTTGAGCCTCATCAAGTCTGTGCATCGCTTCAAGCGATTCAAGTCTATACAGCCTGCCTTCACGATCAGAGTCTATACATCGTTCCTCAAAGGCTAAGTGTATACATCCTTCCAAGCTTCAAGTCTACACACTCGATTGTTAGGTCTTCAACTCTATACATTCAGTTGTTAGGCCTAAGTCTATACACTCGATTGTTAGACCTTCAACTATATACATTGGTTGAGTCTATACACTGAAGACGCTGAAGACCTCCAAGTGTATACACTCTCACATGATACCCACTTGGTTAACTGTTGTGTCAAGTTTATACACTCGATTCCCTCATGCATTTCACAGAAGTCTACACATTCTATCTTGTTATGATAATGCATTCATCAGCAAGTCTATACACTGAGAGCGCATGTTACAAGTCTATACACTCTCTCAGTGTACATACTTGATCATTTGCTGTTCTAAAGTATATACACTCGTTTGCTTATCACGCTGCATCTTTTAAGTCTGTACACTTCCGCTTATTCATTAAGTCTATACACTCTCTCACGATTGTACACACTTACTCAGTTGCTGTTTCTAAAGTATATACAGTCGTGGTTGTATGACTGAACTAACTAATCATGTTTTCCTTTGTATCTGCCTACAGAGGATTCAGATTAATGAGAGCACGTGATCCAAGAATTGATAAAGGCCCAGGATCGTGACACGTGTGCTGAAGCTTGCTAGAGAGCTGCCACGTGGTCCAAGGTTTGGGCAGGAGCTGTGGAGACCATACGCGCCCAGTGCTGCTGCTGATATAAATCGAAGGGTTCATCTTCGGATGAAGAAAGATTGAAGCTGAGAGAAAAAAGGGAAAAGTCTATATAGTGAGAAACGAGCAGCAGAAGAAGATAAAGAAGAAGAAGAGAAAAAGAAGAGACAGAGAGAGGCTGCACGATTGAGTGTCAGGAAAAGAAAGAGAAAAAGAGAAGGAGCAGAGAGATAGTGAGAGTTCGTGGAGAAGAAGAAAGTAGTCTCGACTGAAGATCTGTCTACTGGACCGTGGATCAAATCCAGTCCAGTCAGCTCCGATGAGAGCCACATCTGATGTTCTTTCATTTACAGCTTGTGTTTGCTGTGTTATTTTCATTTCTTATTTTTCCTTTTATTCGATCTGATTTACTGTGTTCTTCCGATCCTCTGGACTGAGGTCGGGTCCCTCCTAGTCTGGAGGAAGAGAGGTCTGCGACCTCTGGTTTGCAAGTGGCTGGAAGTCACTTGTGTGTCTCCCTTCGGTTTAGAGGAAGGGAGATCTGATCTCCGGTTCTGGGCTTGTGGGTTGCAAGTCCAGGGGTCCCTCCTGGTCTGGAGGAAGAGAGGTCTTCGACCTCTGGTTTCTAAGTGGCTGGGAGTCACTTGGGGTGTCCCTCCGGTTGGGAGGAAGAGGGGAGTTTGTTCCCATGGTCAAGCTGTGTGGCAGCACCTGTTGCAGACTGAGTCTGCGGTTTCTAGCTTGTGCTAGTGGAAGCCTCACTCCGGTTGGGAGTGAGGGGTGGACGTAGGTCTGTGGACCGAACCACCTAAAAACCCTGCTGTTCTGTGGTTTACTTGTGGTGTGCTCTTCCATATCTTCTATCTGTTTCACAGGTTGTTTGAATAGTCTTGTTTCGAGTTACAGTGGCCTTGAGCTTTACATCTTGGTAAGTGAGTCTAGTTTGCATTGTACTGTCATTTGGCATTAGACTTCATCAGGTTCCACTAGTATAGTCAGCAGCTCATCTGGTCGATCAAATGTCTATTTGAACTCGATAGCTTTTATTCCGCAACTGTATCTAGTAGCAGGCGAATTGTTTTTAATTTGGGCAATATTCTTGAAGGGGATACATTCACCCCCCCTCTGTATCGATCGCACAGTTCCAACAATTGGTATCAGAGCAGGCTATCTGCTTAGAAGGACCAGCGATCTGTAGATTCGATCCTACTGTCTTGGTGCTTTATTATTCCTATTGCATTTATCTGATCAGCTTTCATGGGTAATCCACCGGTTTTCAATGGTTCTAATTTTAATGCGTGGTTTATCAGTCTACGAAATTATGCTGATGCAGTTAATCCTGATCTGTGGAAATTAATTTCACAAGGTCCTCACACATTACCAAAGAAAGTGTCCAAATGGACCAACAACCACAGATCAAAGGATGGAGAAAATCAGAAAGCCTTCAATCTGATGAAAGCAGCCACTGACAGAGCCTTACACTCTTGTTTTTATGATTGCAGGTCTGCCAAGGACATCCTGGAGGAGCTGAAGCTAGCTCACAGGTTAAATGAAGACAACTGCATGATGGCTAAAGGAAGTATTCATAGTAGCAGCCAAAATGAAGAAGAAGATGATGAGGAGGAGGTAAACATCTTCAAGAATTTTTCTTTAGATGATTGGGAGAATGCATATGCTGAGCTGTTTGAGTCTCATGAACAATTAAGAAAACGATACAAGAACTTGAAAAAGAAAAGTGATCAGGGTAGTTCAAGCTCACCATGTGAAAATTGTTCAAATATGAAGCAATCTTATGATGCCTATTTGTCAGATATCCATATGCATAAAAACCAGAATGAAAAATTGATGAATGAACTTAAATGTGTTTGCTCTGAACTAAGTAGGCTGAAATCTGAAAATGACTCTCTTAGAAAATCTGTTAAAGAAAATGAAGAAAAATTTGAGAAACTTAAGCAAGAGAAGAATTTGTTTGCTGAAAAATCTAATGCCATAAAATCTGTAAACATGGAATTGCAGAAAGATCTTGAAAAACAACAAAAAGAATTAAAAGAGTTTGAAGCTGGGCTAGAAAGTTCAAGGAAACAAATTGGCCTATTTAAAGAAGAAAATCAAAAACTTGTATGTGAAATCTCTGAACTAAAAGAAAAACTTGGCTCGATTGAGGATGATCAGGTTCATGTTAATGATTTAGTTCAAAATGAAAAACTGTTGAAAGAATTTGATTCTGTTAGCGCTTAATTGGATGTTCTAAAATCTGAAAATGAATGTCTTAGGAAACAATGTGAAAAACTCCAGGTTCAAACAATATGTTCTGTTAAATCTGCATGCAATGAGTGTCCATTTCTCAAGGAAATAAATGAAGATCTTCACTCAAATTCAGAATGTCAGAAGGAGTTTATTGTTTCCCTAATGGAAGAAAACAAAGATCTGTTAAACAAGATTCTGGAGCTTGAACAGATAGAGGAAGAACTGAATGATAAAATGAGCTCAATAAAAATTGATAAAGACTCTGTTGAAGAAATTGAAAATCTGAAATCAAAAAATGACAAACTAATTCAAGAGGTTGAAGGATTGAAGCAGTTGAACACTGATATGTCAGAGAAACTTCTTCTCTTAGAAAAAGGAAAAACTATTTACATTGAAGAGTCTGAAAAATTGAGAAATCTGGTACAAGAAATTGAGGAATGTAAAATTGCAAACAAGGTACTAAGCGAATATGTAAATTACAATGAACAAGAGATTGCCAGTTATGAAATACACATCATTTCTTTGGAAAATGAAATTGAAGATTTGAATAATTCCTTGTCAAAATTTGTGGACGGAAAAGATAATCTGGACAAAATTCTAGGAACTAAGGTAAATTTTCAGAATGAAGGGTTGGGCTATAATCCCTCAAATAAGAAGAGTTTTCAAAACAAAGTTCAAACTTCCTTTGTGTCCAGTTCAACTTCTCAAATCCCTCAGAACCTTCCTGGTTATCAATCAACTGCTCAAAAGAAAACAACAGAAAAATAGAAAGAAAAGAATCAACAAGTTCCTCTTCCCACTCTGCATGTTTCACCCACACACTCGCATGCATCTAGAAAGAAAATGATCTGTCACTACTGTCACAAATATGGATATTTGATGCATGAGTGTAATTTGATGGAAAAAGATGACCTAGCAGCTGCTCAAAACAATCAGGGTAGAAATCATGTCCTTAGGGAAAAGAAAATTCATTGTTATAACTGTGGAAAAATAGGACATGCTGCTGCACAATGCTGGTTAGGCCCTCATAGAAATACCTTCTCTAATTGTTCTCATTGTGGAAAACATGGCCATACAGTCAAGGACTGTTGGCATGCTCAGGGAAGAACATTCTCTCAAAATATAAAACTCCCTACAAATAGAAATATTTTTGGAAGAAATAAATATGTTTTTAAAGAAAAGAGTCTGGCATGCTTTGAATGTGGAAAATTTGGCCACCGAGCTTCGGAATGCTGGTGGGCAGGTAAAGGTAAACCAAAATTTCATGCAAGTAACAGAAATCTTCATGCCAATGCACATAAAATTTATGTTCAGAATAATGCACACAGATTCCATGCTAACAATGTTGTGCATAAAAAGAATTCAAGATCTGATGTTTCCTGTCATTATTGTGGGCAGGTTGGGCACTCCATGAGTGAGTGTAATTTAATGAAGTCTGATGACTTACATGCCCAAAGAATATGGAAAGCACCAATCAAAGGTGTTACTAACAAAGTAGGACCCAAGAAGTCGTGGGTACTTAGAAACACAAAATGAGATCTGTGCTTTGCAGGTATGCCTTGGGATGAGGAATTAAAGGGGGTCAAATAAACCAAGGCATCCAAAGAACCCCAACTCTGCTCATTAAATGTTTGTTCACCTGAATTTTTGTTTTAATTGAACATCGTGCTTAATATGTCAATGCATACATGTCCAGAACTGCATCTGCCTTTGTAATTTTCTTTTATCATGCACTGGTGCATACATGAGTTTAAAGGATGTCTGCATTTGATGCATGCATATGTCAATTGCAGTTAGTTGATATTTGTTAAAATGCATAATCTCTGAAAACAAATTACATTCTAAAAATTCTGAAAAGGTGAGTTGAGTAAGTCAGTTGCTTGGATGATGTCTCATGCTTAAAAATGTTCATCTGCACATTTGACATGCACATGCATCACAATTGCATATAAGTGGCATAGTGTTTGCTAAAAGATGCATGTAGAACTGCATATGCATTGGATTGTCATGCATGACTCTTGGTATATAAATAGTGAGATACTAAAGGGCAGATGAATTCTGTCTGGAAGTGCTTACTATGTGTGAGGTAGTCTTTAGACCAAGTCCTCCGCCTGGTACCATAGGTCAGAGTTGCATACATTTAGGAATGTTAGATCATGCATACATTTAAGGGGAGCATTATTCATATTCTACCATCTGAACTTCCCATCTTCAGATTGAACTGCTATCTTGCCTAAATCCCTGTGATGAATGTGTAATGCAACACATTTCAACTTCCTGCTTCAACTGTTATCAGCCATCTTCACTCATCTTATTCATTGGTATCATCTGTTGAATTGGCTGTTCCCAAAAATGTTTCGGCCTTTCCTGAAAACTCAGAAAGTATTATCTGTACATATCCTGATCATAAATCTGAAAATAAATTAAAGAGGAATCTTCTATTATAAAGGATTATGAATGTCTGATTCTTTCAGCCGGTTGATGTTTCATGTATGTCTTGTGTTTGCTTATGAACATATCTTGAAAATATATGAGTTGGTCTTAGTAAACTTTAACCAACATTTTCATGTTGAGTCTTTTAAACTCTTCTGAATTCTGAAAATTCTGAAATCATGATATTCCTTGATTGATATGTATGAAATTAGTATTGATTTTTAAACATCTGAGAATATGGATTATGTTTAAGGGTAAATCCTGTCAGAGCAATGACCTTGGTCACTGAGAAACCATGTCCAAAGGACCGTGTCATGAGGTGCCATAGTTAACTCTGCTTAAAAATGATTGATAATCTGGCAGAGCAATAGCATGCACACTGAGAAATACATCTCACTCATCAAAGAAATGATCTATAGTGTGTCATGAAGTGTAAATGCAATCTCTGTTCCTATGAAGCACGACAGTTAGTCCATCCAAGTGCTTAGGGATACTGGCGTCTAAACAACGTGTATCCTCTAGTTACAAGGGTGTACTAAACTCAAGTGCTCATGAAGAATGTTATGAAAATTGCTGCTAATCTAGTATACCATTTGAAAAATATGTGTAAAAGAAATATTCTATTGGAACCCTTGACAGAAACAAATGTTTTTCTTATGTGTTTAACTTCATTACTATTGATTGCATCTCTTAAAGGAATCTTTGAAATTGAGTGAGTAAGAAAGAAGAAGATCAAACAAGACTATCAATATGAAAGCAAGGTTCACTTTTATTAAAACTGATTTCAGATATGAGTACAGAAAACTTATAAACAAGCCTTGCATACATCATATTCTGATCTGACTTGTCAATGAAGATCATTCATAAATCTTTATAATAGAAGAGTCTGAAATACTTGTTTAATCAGATTTATGAAATTGATATCCCATTGAAAACCTTTCTCATTCATTCTGAGTACTTACTTTCTCACATTGGACTCCATTATTTCAAACCTGACTGTTGATCTAAGGGGGAGAATTCTTGCATGTCCCTGTGGTTCAATGCTCACTCAGGAAAGTATCTTGTCAGGGGGAGTTTTTGCTTTTGATGACTGTAACTCACTGCATTGCATAATAGCTCCTTCAACAGTCAATGAACATTCTCTTCTTTTTGATGTTGTCAAAGGGGGAGAACTTTTGTGAGTCATTCTTTTTTATTTTTTTGCATCAATCAACACTTGCATCACATGGTGTTTATGTTCATGAACTTTGTCATATCTGTGGTGCATGTTATATGGTATTTCATAATCACCATGATGAATCTATTGCAATGACTCATAATATTGCCATCATCAAAAAGTGGGAGATTGATGTGTCCCCTGTGGTTCTGGAGTTTTGATGATGACAGTATTATGCCTCATTATGTTTACATCCTTGATGATATAATCCTGTTGCATTATGAGAAACTGTCAGAATGGGTTTAAGGATGACTCACAGGTCATGAAGTTAACCCAAGTCAAAGTCAAATCATGACAGGTAAGGTGAATGCTCAGATCAGGTAATACTTTAATTAGTTCTCCAGCATACATTCAGTTCTTGTCTGCTATATGCATTCAATTCATTGGTTCATGTTCATTGTGCATTGCCTCACATCAAGTCTAGACATCCTGGTTGCATTCTAAGTCTACACATCCTGCTAGGTCTGTCTTCAAAGTATGTACATTGATCTTCAAGGCATCGAGTCTATACACAGTGTTGAGCTATGGTTTTGATGATAACTAAACTTCATGTGTGATGGAGATTGTTGAGCTATGGTTTTGATGACAACTAAACATCATGTGTGATGATAGTGGTTTTGATAATCAAACCTCATGTGTGATGATAGTGGTTTTGATAATCACAGCATATTGTGTGCTTGATTAGTGGAAAACTCTTCATGTGATAAATGTTCTAAACTGGTGAAAGAAAATGAAGAATTGAAACAGTTGAATTATGCTATGTCTGAAAGATTGCTTTTTCATGAAAAAGGAAAATCTGTAAATCTTCATGAATCTGAAAGAATGGATGAATTGTTGCAAGAAATTCAAAGTCATAAAACCATCAATGCTACTTTGCATGATCAAGTTAATTCTTGTGAAAATAAGATGACTTCCTATGAATTGCACATTTCATCACTTGAAAAAGAAATCTCTAACTTGAATGCTTCATTATCTAGATTTGTGGATGGCCAAAACAACCTAGACAAATTGCTAGGGATGAAAGTAAACTTTCAAAGAGAGGGGCTGGGGTTTAATCCTGTGAACAAAAAGAAATTTGAGAGCAAGACACAAACTTCACTTGTCCACAGCACATGTGCACCCAGCACCTCCAAATCTCAATCCCAGCAATTCACCATGCCGAAAACTCAACCAAATCTGAAAAAGAGTGTGGATGTCCGTAATGTGTATGCTAAAATCATTGATGTGAAACCCCATACATCCAAGAAAAGAAATGCCTCTTGCCTCTATTGTGAAAACTTGGACACTTGATGCATAATTGTTTCATAATGAAAAATGATGATTTGAGAGCTTGTAGAGAACAAGCTAGTTTCAAAAATGCAAAGCAATCATCTACCACAAAATCTTCCATGCATTGTAATCATTGTGGTAAAAGAGATCATAGTATTTCACATTGCTGGTTACTGAAAAAGAATTCTCATTCAACACATCATGATCACCCATACAAACCAATAGAACCATTGAGAAAGAAAAATGTGATGGCAAGTACTCTTCTCCATCACTATAGCAAATCAGGGAATATAAAGCATGATTGTTTTCTGAAGAAAAATGATGAATTGAATGTTGTTAAAAATTGGAAATTGCATGCCCAAGTTGCTGCTAAACCACAAGGACCCAAAAGGATTTGGGTACCTAAGAAGGCCAAATGAGAAATCTGTTTTGCAGGTGTGCCTTGGGAATGTAAAGCATGAAACTTATTTTCATCATGAAGGTAAGGCACACAGGTCAAGTGGCATAAGTCAGGTTGGAAGAAATATCAACAATTGAATTTTAAATCAGGTGATATCCCTCCCACTTTTTGCAGTGATTGTGTTATTCTTTGACTCACTTTGTGTCATATAATCATGTGATCTTGCATATGTCCATACATGCATTCCATCTATATTTGTTTACATATTGGTGTGTATATCACGTGTCATATAGCATGTCATTTGCATACACCTTCAAGTCATGATCTCACTACATACATAGGTTTTGCATATACCTTCATGATTGCATAAACTTTCACATGCCGTCATGCACTAAAATTGAAGAATCCACTTCTCAACTAAAATGAATTCATGTTTTAATGCACTGCATTTCTCCTGTCTTCATCACCTCCATGACTGCATGTGGGAATAGGATCTCATTGAACATCTTGCATTCATGCATACATTAAGGGGGAGTAATCACATTCATCATATGAGCATAGTCCTTAGATTCACACATGAGTCATGCACCGTGTCTAGACCTCCCTAAGAGGATATTGGTTGTTAAAAGAATTTGTCATGCCATTGATAATAAATTTGAATCGAAATTGACAAATCAATTCTGTTTGTTCATAAATGCAGATTATACTCCAAATGATGATGGGTTAGTCATGACCAATCTTGAAGAATACCTTGCAAGGATGAAAATGATAAAAATTTTCTCAATTCACCACCAGGAGATAGGAAGCGATCTTGATAGTACCCAAGACATGATATGAAAAGTGCGCTTCTCAATTAACAAAGGATGGTTCAATAGGTGAAAGACTTGGAAGAAGAAGGATTCTCAAGGCAAAGGTAAGAAAGCAAAATCTGAAGTATCAACCTCCGTGAGGTTGGCAATTTCAGAGATTGAAGGCTTCCAATCTTGTCTCCTGAACTAAGATAATTCATCCTTATCAACTCATGCAATGGCCTTTTTATCACTTGGTGATACCTTTAGATACAAGTGTTGATTCTAAAAACTTGAGTTGTCATTTACTAGCATGCTGTGACAAATTGGTTGAATCTAGTTTGATGTGATGATCATACTTACTTGATTTAACAAAATGAAAACCTTTAGAGTTGTGCTTGAAGTGGTTGGCTACTGTATGACACTTGAATTGAATTGCATGTCTGGTATATCAAATGACATTTGTGAAAGAGTGGATTATATCCATTTGGAAGCATTCCCTATGCGTTGAGTTGGGTCTTTGGACTAAAATCTCCGCCTCGTACCAGATCTTGATTGGTTTGTGATTGATTAATTGTTGAATGAATCCTTGAGATGAGTTATGTGACTTGAAAATATGTTTGTGATTATATGATCCATACATTTAACTTTTGGATGAACTCTCATTTCAAAACTTGTAAAAGACCTTTCAAAATCTATTTTTGAACAATTCTGAAATTTCGGTTGCACTGTTTACTTTTGATCATTTATGCACCCTCATTCATAAAGGTCTTGTCATAAACAATGTTTGCTGTTTCATGGATTGAATGTGGATGAACTCAATAGGTTTTCTATCACACTGGCTTGGAAATGAAAGCTCTCATATTCTTTTTGCATCTTATCTTTCATTCTCGTAAAGTTATAGGCTGCATGCATCAGAATCCAATGCATTAGGTGCATTTAGTTCTCTCAAATGAAAAACCAAAAACACACACCTTGCACCCATGTTGAGATACGGGGATTTTTAAGGTGGTTCGGGACCACGACGGGTTCCCTACGTCCACCCCTTACCAAACCGGTAAGGCTTTCTCCACATGCTGTGAATGCAGTAAACACGGGGATTTCTCCCCACACACACACGAGGTAAAAACCCCAACACACACGCTACTAGAGTAGCACACACACGGGGATGTACCCTTTGGGGGAGTTGTATTGTTATGTATTCATGATATTTTCGGTATACATGCTGAATCAAATTCACACAATTCATGCACAAAATATGAAAATGAGTGTTAAAGATAAGGATATGTGAATTTCTTTTCAACACTCTCGAGATGTTAAACTTGCTGCATGTATGTTGAAGAGACAGTTGAGGAAAAAGCTGCCTACCTATCTTTGTTAAAAAATCTGCAATGAAAATGAACGGCAGAGCAATGCTCGGTCTCACTGAGTAAACTGGGCACATGTCACCTGAGACGTGATGTGGTTCATATCTGAAAAGTGTTGACTAGTACCTCTGTTCAAAATGAGGTGAAATGGTTCAGCATTCTGAGTAACCGGGGATTCTGGCATGAGCTCCATGCGTCTACTCGCGTAAAAAGGAATCATTTTGAACCTGATCACTCTTGAAAATTTTTGACTATCATATGATACTGGTTGAGTTGAAAAAAAAATGCAGGTGAAAACTAATTGTGGTAGAGCGTAGCCTCTAATACGCTGTTTTCAAAATTGAAGTGCAGTCTATAAAATGTCTCCCTGTGTTGATCTGAAAATCTAAATATCCATATTAAAACTATCATTTTTCATGTTTCTCACTTACACATTTGAGAATTTGATTTAATATGCATTCAGAAAGTTGATTGACTCCATTAGCAATTGCATTAATCTCCTATATGATTGGAAAATCTCCCATGTGCTACACATGTGTATTTTGATTGCCATGACTCTCTTGCATCTTTCCTATACCCATCCCTTCTTTAGTAAGTACGGGGGAGCAGTGTTGCATGTTTATATATGTATCTATTTGTTTGCTTATGTATGCATCTCACATGCCATCACATGCATAAGTTTCATCTCATGCATTTCAAAGCACAAATCAAAAATTAAAAATATGGAAAATACTGAAAACCAAAAAATTGAGTGAACTTCCCATGCTATTTTCTTGCTCGATAAATTCTTGTGCTTGCTTGGCTAATGGGGAGAAAGATTGGGCACAACCAAGTAATCAACATTTGGTATCCTCTCTAGCCAACACTTGGTGTTTCCCATACATTTCATGAACCCACTCATTTATAACTTACTCCTGCTTCATCAGAATTTCAAATGTGGGTTACTACTCCTTGCACATTTATCATGCTACAATGTGCATCTCCTCTGTTTCTTCATCGTGAGGGAGTATGTTTGGCCTTACCCGGCTTTTTGATAATGTCAAAGGGGGAGAAATATTTCCTGTGATTCATGCTTGCTAGATTCATGATTGGGATTTCATGATAGGGGGAGAACAACATGCCACTTGTTTGTCATCTTCACTAAGATTGTCATCATTCATCACTAAGTTTGTCATCATCAAAAAGGGGGAGATTGTTGAGCTATGGTTTTGATGATAACTAAACTTCATGTGTGATGGAGATTATTGAGCTATGGTTTTGATGACAACTAAACATCATGTGTGATGATAGTGGTTTTGATAATCAAACCTCATGTGTGATGATAGTGGTTTTGATAATCACAACATATTGTGTGCTTGATTAGTGGAAAACATCTTCATGATAAATGAACTCACATGAGGCTATCTCATCTTGCAGGTTGCTTTACTAAGTAGGTTGATGATTGAATCAAGCATGCTGCACATTAGTCTTTGGAGGTTTCATGTGAAGACTATGCTTCTCAG
Source organism: Amorphophallus konjac (assembly GCA_022559845.1). NCBI lineage: Eukaryota > Viridiplantae > Streptophyta > Magnoliopsida > Alismatales > Araceae > Amorphophallus > Amorphophallus konjac. Next base: position 338,903,057 of record CM040126.1, on the reverse strand, counting down.
TGAAATGGTTGAGTCCTTATGGATATGAAATTGATTGCATGGCCTTGTGTTGTGTAAATGCATAGCCATTTCATTACATGCTCTGTTAAGGATTTCCTCTGGTTATTGTATATCATGAATGCATGAGTGATGGCTCCTAGTCATTCTAATCATATGGCTTAAATGGCTATGCATGAGGATTTCACAACATCTTCAGATTCATTGGTTTAATATTAACTCGCCTCATGCTAATGCTTTCGTAATCATATTTCATGTCATTTGGGTCTTGGTCTCAAAACTAGCTTCATATGTTAATACATGACCCATATATTTTGATCTTGATCTAACCTCTTTGTTTATCATGTTTTTCAGGATGCAAAATCATTGTTGATCTTCATGGGATTATGGTAACATTTAATCAATTGATTCCATTTGGTTTGATGGAGGTTTTAGTTGTTTTTCAAACTCAAACTCCCTCACAGTCTTCACCATTTTCAATCCAACCATTGGATCTCCCCTCTATAAATTTTATGTTGTAGCTCTGGGAGTCCTCTTTCCAACGCCTCTAGTCTTGCTTCGATCGGAGTTCGGAGCTAGGAGTATTAATTCCCGTCGCCGAAGCGCGCAGAGCTGATTTTTGTGAAGCTGCCTGAAAGGGTCGACCCTTGGGGTCGACCCCTGTGAACCAGAACCAAAAATGTGTCCTGTTTGGGCTCTGGAAACCCAAGGGTCGACCCTTGGGGTCGACCCATTGAATCTGGAAACCCGAGGGTCGACCCTAAGGGTCGACCCCTGTAAAATAGAACACAAAACTTGTTCTGTTTAGCTTCTGTATGGCCAAGGGTCGACCCCAAGGGTCGACCCATGCCCCGAGGGTCGACCCCAAGGGTCGACCCCTACAGATCATTTTGCTATTTTTGTTGAACCAGAACCTGGTTCTGAGAGGGTCGACCCCTGGGGTCGACCCATGTCTTCTGGACCTTTTGCACAGCTCGAGGGTCGACCCCAAGGGTCGACCCTTTCTGGTCTGGGCGGCACCGTGAATGTAGACTTTTGGCGTTTCGACCCAATGGTCCAAATACACTTGTTTGGCTGTCCGTAATCCACTCCTAAATAAGTGGATCTTGTCCCTTGGTCGACCATTGACCACCCTTGGCTTATATAAACACTTGTAGAGATTGGAAAACCTAAGGGATTTTCGTATACACTGTTTTCATGTTTCTTTCTAACCCTTCTTTGTGCTGGTCGCAGCAGCCACCTCCAGCCCTTGTTCCTCTTGTGTTTGTGCGTGAATGTGAAGGGAAGAAGGAGGATTCGAAGTTCCTATCAACCCTCTACTGCTGGCTGCGAGTGAAATCAAGATTCAAGCTCATCCGATTCAAGATTATCAAGAACATCTTCCTGCTGCACAAGTGTTCGATTAAATTCCGAGAAGAGAAAGGGGGAGCTTCTACAAGGATAAATCATTCTCTCTTCACACCTTTCATTCTGATTCTTTGAGTTTAAACTTCAGCATATGTTGTAATCTTTATCTCAGATATTTGTGTGTGTGTGGATCATTGTTGGATCCGTGGTCGTGTGTGTGTCGTGATTTATTCGTGTGTGTACGTAGGTCCTCCTAGATCTACGTTTGTGTGTGTGGATGTCTAGTTAGATCCGTGCTGTGTCTTGTGTGTGGTTTGCTGCACTTGTGGTAGCGTGTGTTCGTGTTGGTGATCCAGCCATCGGATCGTGTGTGTGTTGTTATTCTGGTCATTGGACTGTGTGGGAGACTACGTCTTTGTGTGTGTGTGTGTGTGCTTTGGGGTGCATCCCCGTGTGTGTGTGCAGGCGTCGTCCTGCATGTGTGTTTGGAGCATCGTCTCCGGTTGGGAATTTATTCCCGAGTGAAGCCTCACCTAGTTTGGTGAGGGGTGGACGTAGGGAGCCCGTCGTGGTCCCGAACCACCTTAAAATCCCTGTGTATTGTCGTTTGCTTTGCGCACTGGTTTGGCTTATTTTGTGTATCCATCTATATGATCGTGTGGGATCGGTGAACTTGAGAGAATCGGTTTAATGGCTAAATCAACTTCATTAATTCTGTTATATGTCATTAACTCCACCGTGTGCACTCGTCTTGTCTCATAGTGGTTGTTGTTATCGAGCTTGCAAGATCAACAGTTTTGGGTGCTGAAATTGTTGTCTCATTGCCTTTGATAAAAGGTCAAGAGTTTTCAAGTAAAATTGTAGTCACCCAATTCACCCCCCTCTTGGGTGTCATTGACTGAGGGACCCAACACACAGGACTGTGCTTCAAGCATTGGCCAAGTCTGTTTAGTTAGTATGGACAGTAGTGGGTCGACCCACCCCTACTGATGCGTCGACCCATCAGAACACTGACTGTCTGGGTATCAAAGTCTATACATCAGCTTGATCGAGTAAGTCTGTACAGCATGCCTTATTTTTCATATCATTAAGTCTGTACATTGGCATCTCATCTCCAAGTATGTACATCGCTACCTTATCAAAGCCTGTACAGTCGATCTTCAAGTGTTAGGCCAACTCTGTACATCTGTTTTGCCTATTCATTGTTGAGGCAGAGTCTGTACATTGGCTCAGACTTTCCAAAGTCTACACAACGCCCTTCATTGAAAGTCTATACATTTTGGCCTATTCCTACGCTCGAAGCTTTAGCTACACTCTAAGTCTATACACTGCTAAAGTTTGAACATCGCAGTGTTCAAGTCTTTCAAAGTCTATGCATTGGCTTCGCTTTTGCAAGTCTGTACATTGGAGTCTTTTCTTCAAGTCTATACATCGGGTAACTTCTAATTGAAGTCTGTACAGCCAATGCACTTAACTGAAGTCTATACACTGGATTGTCAAGCTTCATGTCTATACACTGGATTGTCTAACTTCAACTCTATACATCCGATTACTGTTGCAGTGTTCACCAAGTCTATACACTGGACTTTGTTTCACCAAGTCTGTACACTCCACATCTTTTCCTACGCTTGGCCAAGTCAATACACTCATATCTTTCCCAACGTTTTCTGGCCAAGTCTATACATCGCTAAGTCTGTACATCACTTCAGGGTACACGTTCAAAGCCTCAAGTCTGTACACCGTCTCGCCTCTTTGGAAAGTCTATACAGTGTGAAGTCTATACACTGGTCTCCTAAGCAAAGTCTGTACATCGGCTTCACTCGTCAAGTCTATACATCCACAGTGGATCATCAAGTCCATACATCCACAGTGGAACTTCCAAGTCTATACAACGCTGAAGCCTTCACAAGTCTGTACACTGCTTGAGCCTCACCAAGTCTGTGCATCGCTTCAAGCGATTCAAGTCTATGCAGCCTGCCTTCACGATCAGAGTCTATACATCGTTCCTCAAAGGCTAAGTGTATACATCCTTCCAAGCTTCAAGTCTACACACTCGATTGTTAGGTCTTCAACCCTATACATTCAGTTGTTAGGCCTAAGTCTATACACTCGATTGTTAGACCTTCAACTATATACATTGGTTGAGTCTATACACTGAAGACGCTGAAGACCTCCAAGTGTATACACTCTCACATGATACCCACTTGGTTAACTGTTGTGTCAAGTTTATACACTCGATTCCCTCATGCATTTCACAGAAGTCTACACATTCTATCTTGTTATGATAATGCATTCATCAGCAAGTCTATACACTGAGAGCGCATGTTACAAGTCTATACACTCTCTCAGTGTACATACTTGATCATTTGCTGTTCTAAAGTATATACATTCGTTTGCTTATCACGCTGCATCTTTTAAGTCTGTACACTGCTGAAGAGGCGGAATCTCGCGCTGTGTCCTGAGCGGGCTGTAGATCACCAGAAGATGTTTCTGCAAGAGAAGGGAAACGTATCAGAGGGCCCAGGGGATCTCCCTGTGGTAAAACCCTCCGATGGCTAAGTCAGTAGAGCGATGGTGGAAGCGATAACGGGGGGAGGAGAGAGCTGATGCGCGAGAATCCTCTCCACCAAGGGTGAAGCGAATCGTGCTCAGGAGCTTAGGGTATGTGAATGGCTAGTTCATCTTACCATCTTCCGGAGGGTATCCCTGGCTTAAATAGTGCGTCGCCTTTTAAGAGTCCGGTGAGCTGAGGGCTTCCCGGCGGGAGTTACGTCTTCAGCGGGGGCTTTCATGGCCGGATCGTGGGGGCGTTATCCCCTTGGAGTTCGGCAGCTCCCGTGACTCTCCCGCTGGCGGAGGACTCTGAACGGCCGCACCTGCAGATAATCAAGCGGTCTCACCGAGCTACGGGGATGCTAGCTAGTGTCCGAGCGATAGGCATGGCCCGGCGAAGGTGGGGTCGGATAGGTCGGCTGGAGCCTCTTTCTCTCGGTCGGAGAGTGGGCTTTAGACCGGACCTTCCATGCGACCTGACCGTTGTCTCGGGCCCTCCGAGCCTAGAAGGCCGTCGGGGAGAGTTGGTTCCTCGAGTCTTTATTTATTGGGCTTTTCTCCCGAAGTGGGCCCTGTGGGCTATCACTTGGGTGGGCTCGCCCGGTTGGACCTTGTAGGTCTTGTTGGGCTGCCTTTGTGGTGGGCTGCGAAAATCCCCCTCTCCACTTGTCCCCCTCCTACTCCCGAGCCAAGGAGGCTCGGATGAGTAGTTTTTCGAGGCTTCGGACCGGCGTGGCTCAGGTGGGTGGAATTCCGTTGGCGTTATGGAGCCGCTTATAGCGGTCGCCGAGGCCCGTAATGATGATCCTGACGGATTTGAAACGAAGGGGCCCCCCTTTTTCTCAGAGCACGAAACGGCGCGCCGCCACCCTCAGGGGTTTATAGGGGGCGCTGTTCATCGTTCTAGGCTTCCAGGGTTTTAGGCTTTCCTTGCTTCTTGATGCGCCGTGAGAGCACAGCGGAGATGCGGAGCCTTGCGGCGGCGTTTGAAGAGTTGGCGAGGATAACCGCGGAGGCAGTCCGGCAGCTTCCTTCTCCCCCGGAGTCTTCAAGCTCGTACGAGGGATCTTCTCCCGATCCGATGGCGGATCAGAGTCCGGAGCTTGTGCCCGTGAGGCGCGATCCCGTCCCCAACTGTAGCGAGTTGGGAGAAGCGGAGGTGCGGAGGCTGGAGCACCGTTTCCGTCTGCCTCTCCGCTATAGCTTTGCTGCCGCCACTCCGTATGAGACGATTCTGGATGACCGCGATGGGCACATTTGCACCTTTCTTTTGGCCTGGAAGAGTGGATTCCGGCTTCCTTTCGATCCTTATGTACTGCAGCTTCTCACTTTTTTCCGGTTGGCGCCTATCCAGTTAGTGGCCAACTCTTATCTTCTTCTTTCTGCCTTTGGGATCTTGTGCCATCAACGCGGCATCTTCCCATCTCTGGACCTTTTCCACTTCTTCTTCGAGTTGAAGGCACATCCATCGGCTGGGAAAGGTTTTTACTTCATCCAGGCGCGAAGGAACAGGAGCTGCATCTCGCTCGCGGCGAAGGATTCTTCGCACAAGGGGTGGAAGACTCAATTCTTCTGGGTGAAGGCGGTGGCGACGGACGAGATCTGGAGATGCCGGACCTCGCCCAATTTTCACCCGAATCTGCCCCCTCGCCAGGAGGAGTTCCCTCCCTACGTGGAGCAGCAGGCTGCCCGTCTGCTGGAGAATCACCAATCGACCGAGGAGCTGGTGACGCCGGAGAACATCGAACTGTGTTTTCTCTCGCGGTTGACGTCGTCAGGTACGGCTCTTGAGGCTCTTCTTCTGGGGTGGTAACTCTTTTTCCTCCTCCTGACCGGGGCTTCTTCTTGTTGCAGATGTGAGACGGGAGCCTCTGGAGGAGGCGGCCGAGGTCATCGATCTGGGAGAAGACTCGGCAGCCGACGAACCTGATGTCTCGGCGGGTCGCGCTCATGCCCGAGATAAGGGCAAGGGGGAGGCCCCCAAGGGGACTTCTCGATCGACCGGCCTGAAGCGCAAGGATCCCCTGGTGGGGAAATTGCGGGAGGCCGCGAAGGCCAGGAAGAGGGCCAGGAAAGCCGGTCTTCCTACCGCCGTCGGGGGCGACTCTGGCTCGGTGGCGCTCCCCTCTCGGGGGCAGGATGGGGCCGACCCTTCTGGGCTGGCTCTCCCATCTGTCGAGCGAGAGGGGGCCGAGGAGACCAGGGGCCCCGCAGAGGGAGGTGATGGGTCGGCTCTCCCCTCTGTAGGGACAGAAGGCGCCGATGCCGGCGTGGCCGGCGCTGGGACCGAGAGTTCGGTCGGTGCAGATGGGGGTGTGCCCGCGGGGGCGCCGCAACCCCAAGTGCCGGCAGTTTCTGGTGCCGTTGGTCCCGCGGCGCCGGTCGAGGGTGGGGGTTCGCCCGGGGAGGCGTTGCAACCCCAACCGACCGTGGTGCGCGGGGCGGTTAGTTTCGCCGCCACAACAAGGCCTTCTGATGGGGTGCCCAGGGTGGAGCGGTCCCCTTTGCCGGAAGCTCTGGTCAGGCTTGGTGTCTCGGGTGATCTGTACCGGATCTGTCGGTCGATCGCCGATAGGACGAGGGGGGGAGAAAAGCGCAGCACTCCTGCCGGGGTCCTTGACATCCTGATGGAGGGCGGCCTGGTTATAGCTCGGACAGCGGCCGTGATGGCAGAGGCGCACGCCCGAACGGAGGCGGAGCGGTCGAAGCTCGCCTGGACCCTTGGTGGATGCGAGGGGAAACTGGCCCGGCTCGAGGGGGAGCACGAGGGGCTCCTGCGGGAGTTCCTTGCATTCAGGGAGTTGGCGCGGTCGAGCCGACGGGAAGCCGAGGTACTGGCCGAGCAGCTGACAAGGGCCCAAGAATCGCTCGAGAGGAAGAGCAAATGTCTAGAAGACGAGCGTCAACGTCACATCGAGCTGGATGGCCTCTGGGAGCTTGAGCGCGGCGAGCTGCAGGATCGGGCAGAGGACGCGGAGCGCCTTCGCGCCGAGGCCGAGGCGGACCGAGCCCGGGCGGAGGGTCGGATGACCGAGGCCGAGCGGAGGATGACCGAGCTGGAGGAGCGTCTGGCGAGGGCGGAAGAGCGTGCGGCCGAGGCGGAGCGGGCTCGGGACGGGCAGGTCGAGGCGGAGGCGATCGAGCGCTATAAAGGCTCAGAAGCTTACTCGGCCGACCTGATTGCAGCCGCCCTACCCTACTACGAGGTAGCGCTCCGCCGGGGTGCTCGAAAGGGGTTCAGGCAGGGCTATCGCCGGGCGATGAACTATGCCAATGAGCACCTGGCCGGAGGTGACTTTCCTTATGGCCAGCGTTATGACTCGGACGAGTCAGAGTCCAGCTCCTCATCTTCGGCCGGGGAGGAACCGGAGGAATCGCCTCCAGCGGGGTCACCGGCTCCGGAAGGCTCGGGAGGGCTCACGACCGGGACAGTTCTCACACAGGCGAGGTCAGTGTCCGGGCCGGCCGTCGCCAAGGGTACCGGGGGTGACGCATCCCCTACTGTTGTTCCCGAGCTTCAAAGTGGGCCCGAGGCCTGATGTAACTTTATTTTGCCCCTTCCCCTTTTTGTCCGTCTTCCTTGTTGTAAGAGGCTTTTATGGGAGGCAATAAATAACTTACTTTATTTGATCGCTATCTTTGCTGTGATTTGGTTGGCATACCGGGGCAGTTGGAAAGTGCCAATATTTTTTGCGCCGTTCTCGCACGTCGATTCGGGAGACTTCTGGCGGGCGTCCTTCCGTATTACCATGCTTTGAAAGTCGAGGTGCTTCGCGAATCCCGCTAGGGCGGGGGGCAAGGATTTTGAGGTGACCTTCCCGGGGAGGTCCTGTAGCGTGTTTTCGAGGGGGGAGTCATTTAAGGCGCGTGGCCTCCCTTGGCCTATAAAAAGGACCGAAGGGTGCTCCTTCTCTCTTAACACTTAGGACTTTCGCCGGCGGTCTGCTCTTATTCCCTCGTCTTCGCTTTGCGTTGCACCGCCGCGATCGGAGCATGGAGGACCCTTTAGAAGGTGATGCTGCAGACGACGGGGAGCGGCCGGTTCCAGCTGTCCTGGAATATCGGTCGGGTCCCACGGTCGCCGTGCGTGCATGAGACGGGTCCGACGGTTGCCGCGCGGATCTGGAGAGGGCTTCGACGTGCGGGGGCACGCCGTTTGCCTCCTCTTGGCTCCGGCGAGGCCTCCGGGCGAACGCCTAGATGGGGGGCGGATGGGGGAGTTAGGGATGCCGGCCGCCATTCCCCTCCGCAGGAGGGGAGGAGGCGGCTCTAGTCCCTTCCTTATCCCTATCCGCAGCCTCTTTCTCTCTCTTTTGTTCTTCATTTCTTTCACTCTTCGGGGGCTGCTTGCTTTCTGTTCGCCTCCAAAGAGTTGGCAGTTTGGAAGAAAGGGGACCTTCGCGGCGTGCCCTTTTTCCAGGTTGTTGCCAACTTGGAAGGTAGCCTTCCTTGCGTGAAAGGTGGCCTTCTCCTTGCCGTCCCTCTGTCACCTTTGTCACGGACCACCCGAGCCAACTGGGTCGACCATCTCTTGTCCGAGCCAGTTTCTACGCGAGGCAGAGTCAGTGGCTGGATGCGAGAAGGTCAAGACCGAGTCGACCGGGCGATGGCCGTTTGCTGCGGTGCCAGATGGATTTTCGCTTTTTGTTATGTAATGTATTGACAGTTGCCTTTCTGATGTACCAACAGTTATCTTGAATGAATGCAAAAGATAAGGGGGTTTATTTTACCCAATTTGTTGATACAGTATTCAGAAATAAAATCTGCGTAGTGTGGTTGCGTTCCATGTCCGGGGAATGGGTTCTCCTTCCATTATGGCTAACCTGTACGCACCTTTCCCGAGCGTCTCGATCACTCGGTAGGGGCCTTCCCAATTGGGGGATAGCTTGCCCGCCGCCTCTAGTGGTCGAGAGGCTTCTGCCTTCCTGAGGACGAAGTCCCCTGGTCGGAATTGTCTGCCTCGGACCCTGGCGTTGTACTACCGAGTGAGGCGGCGCTGGTACTCCGTAGCTCGGACGTTCGCGATCTCTCGGAGTTCGTCTGCCAGGTCGAGGTTCTCGAGCAGCTTCTGCTCGTTTGCCTCGGGCAAAAAGCTGATCACTCGGAGAGACGGATTGGCAATTTCCAATGGAACGACGGCTTCGGTGCCATATACCAGTTGAAAAGGGGTCTCACCGGTTGCCGTTCTGGGGGTCGTTCGGTGCGACCATAGTACGCTAGGCAGTTCCTCGAGCCAACTACCCTTAGCCTTGCCGAGTCTGGTTTTTATGCCCTTCAAGATGGTCTTGTTGGCATTTTCAACCAGCCCGTTGGCTTGAGGGTGGGCGACCGAAGTGAAGTGGTTGCGGATATTTAGGTCGGCACATCTATCTCAGAAGTATCGAGAGTCGAATTGCCGCCCGTTATCGCTCACTATCACTTGGGGGATGCCGAAGCGACAAATGATCGATTTCCATACGAAACCCCAGACGACTGTCTCGGTGATCCTCGCTGTTGCTTCAGCCTCGATCCACTTGGTGAAGTAGTCGATGGCGACGATGATGAACTTCTTCTGGGATTGAGCCGTTGGGAATGGCCCAAGGATGTCGATCCCCCACCGAGCGAAAGGGTAGGGCTCGGTAAGGGTGACAAGTTCCGTGGCCGGCTAGTGGACCAAATGGTCGAACCGCTGGTAACGGTCACAATGTTGCACGTAAGCCATGCAGTCGCGCTGGAGGGTCGGCCACCAGTATCCTTGCCTTAGCAGGATTCTGGCCAGCGACCGACCTCCTGAATGTGCTCCGCACAGGCCTCGATGAATCTCCTCAATAGCTTGGCTCGCTTCGTCGGGGCCAAGGCACTTCAGAAGGGGCCCGGAGAACGATCTTCGGTAGAGGGCGTTGTCGAGGATGACGAAGCGCCGAGCTTGGTACTTCATCCGGCGGGCTTCTCGAGAGTCGGAGGGTTCTTGGGAGTCTCGTAGCCAGGATAGGTAGGGGGAGCGCCAGTCGTCGGGAGTGGCCGAGTCAATGGCGAGGAGCTCCGAGTCTATGCTCGGGCGCTCTAGCTCTTCTAGGAGGACCGATCGTGTACCTTCCGGGTCTAGGGAGGAGGCCAGTCGGGAGAGGGCGTCCGCCCGAGAGTTTTGCTCCCGAGCTATTCAGACTACCTCGAACTCCTCGAACTGTTGGGCCAGGCTCCGGACCAACTGGAGGTATTTGATCATAGGTGCCTCCCGAGCTTCGTACTCGCCACTGACCTGGCTTGCGAACAGCTGGGAGTCGGTGTGGATCCTGACTCGCTCAGCCCCCAACCGTCGGGCCATGCGGGCCCCCGAGATAAGGGCCTCGTACTCGGAAGCATTGTTGGACGCCGGAAAGTTGAACTTTAGGGCGTACTGCAACTCTATTCCTTCGGGGGACCTTAGAAGGATCCCTGCGCCGCTGCCGACCGAGTTGGACGATCCATCGACGAACAGCTCCCAGGTTGGCCCGGTTGCTGTCGGAGGCCTGTCCTCGACCGGAGCGGTGCTCTCGGCGATGAAGTCGGCGAGCGCTTGCCCCTTGATAGCTGATCGTGGCCGATACGAGATGTCGTATGCCCCGAGCATGATGGCCCATTTGACAAGTCGCCCCGAGGCCTCGGGGTGGGCCAGAATCTTCTTCAGTGGCTCGCCGGTTAGCACGGTGATGGGATGCCCCTGGAAGTAGGGTCGGAGGCGCTTCGCGGAGGTAACCAACGCTAGCACGAGTTTCTCGGTTGCGGGGTACCTCTGCTCGGCCTCGCCGAGCACCTTGCTGGTGTAGTAGACCGACCTCTCGACTCCCGAGTCATTTCTGACTAGGACCGAGCTGACCGTTGATGGCGTCGCCGAGAGATAGAGCAGCAAAACCTCGCCCGCAACGGGCTTGGAAAGCACCGGGGGTGAAGCTAGGAGCTCTTTGAGCTCGGCGAACGCTGTCTGGCATTCCCCGTCCCATGCGAACGTAGCAGACGCTATTTTAGGCCCCCTCATTAGCTTGAAGAAGGGCAAGCATCGTTCGGCCGCACGGGACAGGAAACGACTGAGAGCGGCGACACGCCCCGTCAGACGCTGGACGTCTTTAATGCACGTGGGCGGGCGCATGTCCAGGATGGCCTGGACCTTGTCAGGGTTTGCTTCGATCCCCCGCTGAGTGACCAGGAAACCCAGGAACTTTCCGGATCTTACTCCAAAGGCACACTTAGCGGGGTTGAGCTTCATGCTGTACTTCATGAGGGTGCCGAAAGTCTCGATCAGGTCGGTGAGGTGATCGTGAGCCTTCGGGGTCTTGACGAGCATGTCGTCGATGTAGGCCTTGACGTTCCGACCTAACTGTCCCTCGAACATATGGTTGACCAGTCGCTGGTATGTGGCTCCAGCATTCTTCAATCCGAAGGGCATCCGGGTGTAGCAGTACACGCCGTAGTCGGTGATGAAGGCGGTCTTCTCGACATCTTCAGGGTTCATTCGGATCTGATGATAACCCGAATAGGCATCGAGGAAACTGAGTATCTCGTTGCCCGAGGTTGAGTCAACCAGTTGGTCGATGCTCGGTAGCAGATAGCAGTCCTTGGGGGTGGCCTTGTTCAGATCAGTGAAGTCTACGCACATTCGCCACTTGTCGGTGGTCTTCGGCACCAAGACGACGTTGGCTAGCCACGTTGGGTACAGGACCGGTCTGAAAAGACCAGTCTCTTGTCCCTTGGTGACCTGCGCCTTGATGATCGCCTGTTTCTCGGGCGCATGCTTCCTCCTCCGCTGCTGTACGGGTCTCACGGTGGCATCGAGGTTGAGCTTGTGCATCACAATTTCCTCTGGTATACCAGGGAGTTGATCATCGGACCAAGCGAAGACCCGGACGTACCCAGAAAGAAACTCCTTGTATTGCTGCTATTCCTTCGGTGGTAGGTCGGAACCGATCCTCACTCCAAGGGCCGGGTCATCGTTCAGGAATACCGTTAATAATTCGCCACCGGGCTCGGTGGTCACGATTTTTCCTTCGACTCCCCTGGGGCCCTTATCCTTCCCGTCCGGCCTTGAGGCTTCCACCGAGATATTGTAGCACCTTCTAGCCGTGGCCTGGTTACCTCGGACTTCCCCCAACCCATTTTTGGTGGGAAACTTCATTTTTTGGTGATAGGTAGATGGTACGGCCTTTATTCGGCTGAGAATTTTTCGGCCGAAAATGGCGTTGTACGCTATCATACCTTTAATCACTATGAAGTCCACTATGACCGTAACGGTTTTGGGTGGGGTGCCGATAGTGACCGGCAGGCTTAGGGCTCCCTCGGGGTAGGTGGCCAGGCCATTAAACCCGCACAGGGGTGTTCGGATCGGGCGGAGCTTGGATGGGTCTTCCCCCATCTTGAGAAAACAGTCATAAGATAATACATCGGGGGCGCTCCCATTATCAACCAAAATCCTGTCTACATTGCAGTGATTTATCGTGGCCGAGATAACGAGGGCATCGTCATGCGGGGTGCTCAGCCCTTCCAGGTCTTGGTCGGAGAAGACTATGACCTGGGGCTCCATTGGCGGGCCTTTGGGGGGCTCTAAGGCTCGGCTGGCCCGCTCGGCATGACGTTTCCTTCCTCGGCTGGTGTCGCCTCCCGATGCCGCTCCTCCGGAGATGACGTTGATGTGGACCCCTCGGGGGGCGTTGTCGATCTCCTCTGCGGCGTATCGGTCTTCTTTGTGCCCGGTTGTGAACCGGGCTAGATTCCCCAGACGGATGAGGCGCTCGATGTCGTCTTGGAGCTGATGGCAATCTCCGGTGTGGTGCCCGTGGTCGCCGTGGAACAGGCAATGCCTGTCCCGCTTGCGGTTCTTCGACCTCATCGGCTCGGGCTGGCGGAGAAGTCCCGAGTCTTTGATGTCTTCATAGATTTCGTAGACTGGTGCGGTTAAGGGGGTATACCGCTCGTACTTTCTCTTGCGCTCTCCTTCTCGATCGCGCTTCTTACTCGAGCCAGGATTTGGCTCAGAGGTCCACTTTTTGTCCCCCTCCCGACCCGAGCCAGTTGTGTCTCGGCAGGTGCTGAGTACTTCTTCGCACTCGGCGTGGCACAGTGCTAGAGTCACTAGCTCGGCAAGGGTCGAGGGAGGGTGGAGGACAAGCTCGCGGCGGAGATTCTCGTCCCGGGTGCCCCCGGTCAGTGCGGTTGTGGCTGAGGCCACATCCAGGTGGGGGATCCTAAGGGCTTCCGATTTGAATCGGTGGACGTAAGTCCGGAGCCTCTCCCCTTACGCCTGTTTGAGAGCCAGGAGCCCCGCTACTGACCTTGGGGGGGCGCTACCGGCGAAGCTCTCCTTGAAAATTCATCCGAATTACCTGAAGTCTCGGATGGACCCCGGGGCGAGGGCTCGGAACCATGCCTGAGCGCCCTGGACCAGGGTGGCCGCGAAGGCTCGGCACTTGATGGGATCCGGCATTCCATGCAGGGTCACCAGGGCGTCGAAGCTGTCGTAGTGGTCGGCTGGGTCGCCCTAGCCGTCGTAGAGCTTGAAGGTTGGGATGGAGGCTCTAGGAGAGACCTCTGCCTTCAAGATGTACTCGGAGAAAGGGGATTTCTCCTCGTCCTCCGGGAAAGAGGTCTTCTGAAGGGCGTGGAGAGCGCGCTCTTGCTCTGCGAACCGTCTTTCAAAATCTCGTAGCCGGAGGGATAGTTCCGGCTGTGGCCGCGCCGTGGGGCTGGGGGGGGCGTCGTGGCGATCTCCCGGAGCACTGGTGCCCGGGCGCGGCGGCCTCGTCCCCTGCTTCCCTCTCCTCGGCGTGGAGGAAGCCTCTTGCTCCGCAGGCGGAGCTTGCGAGGGTCCTCCGACGTCGTTGCGGAGGAGCTGTCGGCCGCGGAGGGTGAAGCGGCCTCCGGCGGTGTGCTGCGTTGCACTCCTTCGAGGGGGACTTCCTGACGGGGCGCGGGACCTCGCGTCCCGGGCCGCCTGGGCCCTCATGAGCTCCACGAGGACGTCCATCTTCTCGTTGAGGGCTTGGAAGGCGTTGGCGCCACCGTCGAGGGGTGCCCCTGTCTCCGCCGGGGGGGTGGTGGTCCGTTAGTGGGGACGCTGGCGTTGGAGGGGGGGCTCTGCGAGACCCTAGGGGGGACGCCTCCCGCCGCTGCCACAGCCTTACCTGCCCCGCCGGCGGATCTCCTCCCTGAGCTTTTTCTCACCATCTTGACTCTTCGTGCGTTTCCCACAGACGGCGCCAGATGAAGAGGCGGAATCTCGCGCTGTGTCCTGAGCGGGCTGTAGATCACCAGAAGATGTTTCTGCAAGAGAAGCGAAACGTATCAGAGGGCCCAGGGGATCTCCCTGGGGTAAAACCCTCCGATGGCTAAGTCAGTAGAGCGATGGTGGAAGCGATAACGTGGGGAGGAGAGAGCTGATGCGCGAGAATCCTCTCCACCAAGGGTGAAGCGAATCGTGCTCAGGAGCTTAGGGTATGTGAATGGCTAGTTCATCTTACCATCTTCCGGAGGGTATCCCTGGCTTAAATAGTGCGTCACCTTTTAAGAGTCCGGTGAGCTGAGGGCTTCCCGGCGGGAGTTACGTCTTCAGCGGGGGCTTTCATGGCCGGATCGTGGGGGCGTTATCCCCTTGGAGTTCGGCAGCTCCCGTGACTCTCCCGCTGGCGGAGGACTCTGAACGGCCGCACCTGTAGATAATCAAGCGGTCTCACCGAGCTACGGGGATGCTAGCTCGTGTCCGAGCGATAGGCATGGCCCGGCGAAGGTGGGGTCGGATAGGTCGGCTGGAGCCTCTTTCTCTCGGTCGGAGAGTGGGCTTTAGACCGGACCTTCCATGCGACCTGACCGTTGTCTCGGGCCCTCCGAGCCTAGAAGGTCGCCGGGGAGAGTTGGTTCCTCGAGTCTTTATTTATTGGGCTTTTCTCCTGAAGTGGGCCCTGTGGGCTATCACTTGGGTGGGCTCGCCCGGTTGGACCTTGTAGGTCTTGTTGGGCTGCCTTTGTGGTGGGCTGCGGAAATCCCCCTCTCCAACTGCCGCTTATTCATTAAGTCTATACACTCTCTCACGATTGTACACACTTACTCAGTTGCTGTTTCTAAAGTATATACAGTCGTGGTTGTATGACTGAACTAACTAATCATGTTTTCCTTTATATCTGCCTGTAGATGATTCAGATTAATGAGAGCACGTGATCCAAGAATGGATAAAGGCCTAGGATCGTGACACATGTGCTGAAGCTTGCTAGAGAGCTGCCACGTGGTCCAAGGTTTGGGCGGGAGCTGTGGAGACCACACGCGCCCAGTGCTGCTGCTGATATAAATAAAAGGGTTCGTCTTCGGATGAAGAAAGATTGAAGCTGAGAGAAAAAAGGGAAAAGTCTATATAGTGAGAAACGAGCAGTAGAAGAAGATAAAGAAGAAGAAGAGAAAAAGAAGAGACAGAGAGAGGCTGCATGATTGAGTGTCAGGAAAAGAAAGAGAAAAAGAGAAGGAGCAGAGAGATAGTGAGAGTTCGTGGAGAAGAAGAAAGTAGTCTCGACTGAAGATCTGTCTACTGGACCGTGGATCAAATCCAGGCCAGTCAGCTCCGATGAGAGCCACATCTGATGTTCTTTCATTTACAGCTTGTGTTTGCTGTGTTATTTTCATTTCTTATTTTTCTTTTTATTCGATTTGATTTACTTTGTTCTTCCGATCCTCTGGACTGAGGTCGGGTCCCTCCTAGTCTGGAGGAAGAGAGGTCTGCGACCTCTGGTTTGCAAGTGGCTGGAAGTCACTTGTGTGTCTCCCTTCGGTTTGGAGGAAGGAAGATCTGATCTCCGGTTCTGGGCTTGTGGGTTGCAAGTGTAGGGGTCCCTCCTGGTCTGGAGGAAGAGAGGTCTTCGGCCTCTGGTTTCCAAGTGGCTGGGAGTCACTTGGGGTGTCCCTCCGGTTGGGAGGAAGAGGGGAGTTTGTTCCCCTGGTCAAGCTATGTGGCAGCACCTGTTGCAGACTGAGTCTGCGGTTTCTAGCTTGTGCTAGTGGAAGCCTCACTCCGGTTGGGAGTGAGGGGTGGACGTAGGTCTATGGACCGAACCACCTAAAAACCCTGCTGTTCTGTGGTTTGCTTGTGGTGTGCTCTTCCATATCTTCTATCTGTTTCACAAGTTGTTTGAATAGTCTTGTTTCGAGTTAAAGTGGCCTTGAGCTTTACATCTTGGTAAGTGAGTCTAGTTTGCATTGTATTGTCATTTGGCATTAGACTTCATCAGGTTCCACTAGTATAGTCAGCAGCTCATCTGGTCGATCAAATGTCTATTTGAACTCGATAGCTTTTATTCCGCAACTGTATCTAGTAGCATGCGAATTATTTTTAATTTGGGCAATATTCTTGAAGGGGATACATTCACCCCCCCTCTGTATCGATCGCACCATTCCAATAGTCTTCTCGGGTTGGGGTGTATGGGCGTTTGAGGGCGATTGAGTGTTGAATGCTTGAATGAGGCCATGGGCTGTTCGGTTTGTTTTTTTTGAACGCTCAGGAAATGTGACGGTCTGTCGTCTGACCGTTACACCCTCTGACGCGTACTATTCTGATCGTTACATGAATTTGAACTGTTTCATTAGAGAATGTGAACCGCTTAGTTTATGACGATTTTTCCATGGCTGTTACTTTATGTGACGCCCTCTAAGTAGACCGTTACAAACTTGCAAGTTTCTTGATGAATGAAATAGTCTATTTGATGTTTAAATGATTGCATTTTCTACCATGGCACATATTATTAATGCTTCTAACACGTATGAATGGTTATGCCTTGATTTATACTCATATCAATTATTGCCTAGCCTCTTTCTCCTGAATGAAGTTATGAATAACAACACGCTTTGCCGTTCGTCAGGCAGGTAAGTCAGGTATTGTATCTCTTTCCCTTAATCCATTAATGCATTACTATATGTTACCTATGATCTATTATCTTGAGAACCGGCTGGTCATTCGTGTGTTCCAGGATCTGATGTTCCCCTTAAACAAAAATGATGATGATCTAAGTTCACATGTTTAATCGTTGGATAGGCCGTTAGGTTGGAAAAATTTGGGGACGATGGTTCTATCTTGCACGCCGTGATTGCAGATTGTGTCCTGACCCTAGTTTCTCCAACTTAGCAATATTATTCTCGAGTATCTTGATATTTTATCTTTCTTTGGTTTCATTTTAAAGATTTCTTTTTTTTTAGCTCAGCATGCATCATACGCATCTTTTGAGCATTCATGTGCTTCATCTGTTCAAGGTATCTCAATGTTGGTGAATAGCTGTGTTTCTTAAGCTCGAATGAGGAGAATTATTCCATTCTGAATTAGAAGGTTTCCTTTGATCTCGTCGCTCGATTTGGTTGGCTGAAGATTCCTGTCTAGAGTTTAGTCAGTTCTCTTTCCTTTCCGTTGCATCCGGCGGCTAGCCGTGTTTCCTTTCCTTAGTTGTTAGTTCCTCCAGACATGCGTCCTTTGGTTGACTTTTTCCTTGTGATCAGTTCGAAGTTTTCCAGAAAGTTCCTATCGCTTGTTGGTAAAGAACGGGTGTCGTTTACCTTAACGCCCACTTTTTCGCTTCACTTCGCTTCATTTCCGCTTCATCTCCATGTTCCATTTCATTTCCGCTTCACCTCCACTCGCTCCCCTGCAAAGAGGGCGTTAAGGAGGGGCATCTGTTGACACCCGTTTTATGACCAATAAGTTGGGTCATCTCCTTGTTTATCCATATGATGCTCCAAGTTGTTCACTCTTCATCGAGTCTCCTTGATCAGTTTGAAGCATGTTTCTTGGGTCTTCTCCTTGGTTGAGTGTGGTTCCTTGTGGCTTTTCATTGGATGAAGCTTAGCAAGCTTTGCACCTTTTTTTATCATCATTGTTAATAACGGTCCTCACTGGGGGCGTTACTTCCATATAACGCATGATCCCTGGGCCGTTACTTATTGAAGAGTCCTAAAGTTTGAGGCCTTTGTTCTTAAGCTTATCCTCTTGCTTATCCGTTGAATATAACGGTCTGTCGTGCAACAGTTATTTATTCCAACGCATCCAGCCTTGGCCGTTACTTTCCTTCGAGAGTCCAACTTATTTGATCTTCTTCCTGTTGATCTTATCTCTTTTGAGATAAGGTTGAATGTAACGAACGTTCCATGGCGCGTTATTTTCATGTGGCGGTCTGTCGAGTAGCCGTTACATCCAACAGAGAGTCCTGGCAGTTCAGGCCTTTTCTATGCTACTCCGTGGTCGAGATAAGAGTTTGAATTGTTGATTTCTCTTCCAAATCTGATCCTCAGAATCTTCTGTTTGTTTCTATGAACTCTTAGTGATATTATCTTCAAGGATTTGCTAAGAGTTATCTTTTTATCTTGCTGGATTATCCTCTGCTCGACCGGAGAGTTTGAGGGTCTATAAATAGCACCCTTAACTTCATGGCCCGAGGAAGGAAGATCTGGAGTTCGCGTCGAAGTGCTGCCGCATTCTGGAGTCACATCTGACCAACGAGAATTATCTTTCACGTTCATCTGCTTCGCGGTGAAGGGAGTATTCATTCCATTGGTTTTCAAAGTTCATCATTACATATTGTGTTTTTCCTCATCTCCTTTTCATCAAAAGCATTGTCCCTCTTCTTTTTCCACGTTCTCCCTAGTTTTTCATCATCTAAACATCCTCCTATCTTTTTAAAATGCCCAGAGGGGTTAAAAAACCAAAACCTCCCTGGTACTTTCCTTTCCTTTTGCATGCTATTGAGTTTATTGAAGAATTGATGCTATATTGTTTAAAGGGCTAATTTGGGTCTATTTTCTTGTGTTTTCATGTTCTTTGGCAAGTTTACAGGTTCACCACACGAGGCCCAAGTCTTCTGGCCGGCTGGAAGAGTTGGAGTTAAAAGAATATACAAGCTATTACTGCAGGTTATTTGACGGTCTTGTTCAGGAGCGTCAGATTTATATAGCTGTTCATCGAGAGACCGTCACTTCCCAGTGACGCGTGGGCTTTCGGCCGTTACATTCCGTTGATCTGCAGATTTCCCTGATTTTTTCTCTCCCATGGGCGGGTGCTTCATCCACCTATTTCCAAGGTATTTTTAAGTCTTTGGCTTGTTTCTACTTTGGTGGCGATCACGTTCTTTCTTAGTATTGGGCATTAACTTTCTCTTTCTCTCTCATATCTCTTATTCTCTTTCCTTGCTCCACCCTTGCGGTGTGTTTTTATTTGCTTTTGCTCCACGCCCCGACGTGTGTTTTTCTTTATTTCCTTAGTTCAGTTTGATGATTGAGACAGCATGCCCATGCTAGAGCTTGTTCTGGTTGCCTAGGTTCATGGTTCGCATGTCCTTGGGTTGATTGAGATCTTTGATTTTTGCCTATCATCTTTATTGCACATAGAACAAAAAAGAAGAAGAGAAGCAAAGCAAATCAACAAACACCAATGGGCACCAACACATCTTTGGATGCAGCCGAATCAGGTAAAGAAGCTGATGCAAAGCTATACCGAGGTATGATTGAATCGTTGCTCTACTTAACTACCTCGAGACCTGATATACAATTCAGTGTAGGAATGTGTGCTATGTATCAATCTAGACCCACTGAATTACACTTAGAAGCTGTAAAAAGAATTTTTATATACTTATCTACTACACACACCCTAGGCTTATGGTTTCCTGTATCACACACATTAGATCTTGTTGCATATACAGATGTTGATTATGCTGGGTGTAAATTAGATAGAAAAAGCACTAGTGGCCATTGTGAATTTCTAGGTAGGTGTTTAGTTTCTTGGGGTTCCAAGAAGCAACACTCTGTGGCCCTCTCTACTACAGAGGCTGAGTACGTAGCTGCAGGGAGTTGTGGTACACAAGTCATCTGGATCAAACACCAACTTCAGAACTACCAAGTAGACCTGGGGTGAACACCTATATATTGTTACAATACTAGTGCCATCAATTTAGCTAAGAATCCTGTTTTGCATTCTTGAACCAAACACATAGAAATAAGACATCATTTTATTAGGGATGAGGTTTCCAAAGGAACATTTGAATTAATCCATGTAAGCAATGCAAACCAAATAGCTGACATCTTCACTAAGCCACTGGATAATGAAAAAGTTACATCCTTAAGGAGAGAGTTAAATATCTTTAAATCTTAGCTCCATGAATAAAATACCTCATGTTTTTGTTTCCAGCATTCACACTATGTGTTTGTCATGAATAAAATGCCTTGCCTCCATGAATAACATGTCCTTCTTCTATGTCCTTAACCACTCCGCATGAGTATGTCTGCATATTATGTCATAGTGAGGGGGAGTTTTGTCTTTATGCGAGCTGATAAGTTGAGGGGTCCATGAGATTGCATATTCTGCATGAGTCATACCTGAATAACAATTCATTAAGTAAGGGGGGGTTGTTTCTGTGAAGGAGTGTTTGTCTTAAAATTTCTTGCATTCCGTGAGGGGGAGCTGGTGAGTGTGTGAAGGTTGACTGATTCAGAAGCATTTGAGAGATGTATGTTGCTGTTATTTCTTATAAAAGATTTAATACAGTTCACTCACAGCAAGTAGAATCCCATACTTATCTTAAATCCTTAAGTCTGAACAACTAAAGCTCAGTTGGAATCTTCCATCTAGTAACTTAGCAGAGACTTGGATAAGATGTTTAAAGTATATCTTCTTACATAGTTCATGGTCGTGGAAGAAGCTAAACTTTTATGTCATGAAATCTGCTAAAAAACTTGAAACCTAGACTTCAAGGAACACATCCTTTAAGAATCAGTGCTTCAGGCAGGTATTGTTCTCAAACATTTCATATCAAAAATACAAAGGGATAAAAACAAAATTATCTACTCAGAACAATGGTCTGATTACTGAGAAACTGGGTATTTCATAAAAAAGAAATGAAAATCTTCTCCAGTCATGAGGTGTCAGATTATCTCTGTTAAGAGGTGCAAAAATTGTTGTGATCATGACAGAGCAATGATAATAAAGTGGTGAGTAACTGGAGAGTCTGGCCTCTGATTAAGGTGTCTCTTCACGTAAAAAGCCACAGTTACTAACTCTATTCTCTAAAAAGAGAGGTAATAAGGTCTTCACATTGAGTAAATGTCAAAAATGTGACATACTGAGTTACCTATTGATCTCTATTATGCTCTTTCAAGAAAAAAATATATGTTTCAGTCAAAACCCTAAGTGTTTTTACTAGTTGTGGACTGTTTGTCCTTAATACCTCACGAACATTTTTCTAAGGATCAGTCCCTTGCAGTCTAATTAGTATTGTTTTGCTCAGCTCTCTCTTGACATATTTGTTCACTCTTGCTTCCTCATCATATCCTCTGTACGCTGATAAACTTCACTTTCTCTTCCAGGTCTTTCATGATTACTTGATCTGAAGAATCTACACTTGTTTTAGTGCCCTACTTAATCTTTTAAGATATGTTAATGGATCATTCTCTCTGTGAAAATGCTGTATTTTTTCTCTCACCTATCCAACAGCTGCACATCTCTTTCATCTCCTTTTGATGATGTCAAAGGGGGAGAGACTGGAGGGAGAGTCAAATGGTGGGGAGAGTGTTTTGCATTTGAGGGGGAGAGTCAGAAGGAGGAGAGTCAACTGGTGGGGAGAGTGTTTTTGCATTGGCAAGATTTAGTGTGTGTACTGCTTGATCACTCTATCTTGATTGCATTGACATAATTTGACTCATAGTGTTGCCATCATCAAAAAGGGGGAGACTGTTGCATTCCTACGGTTTTGATGATGTCATACACTATAAGTCAATCTTAATAGTTCATCAAAATACATTTCTTTTATTCATTCTTGTATACTACACTCTCTAGTTTTACTCTGAAAGTCCGTGCATACTTAGTTTATTCTGAAGTTGAGTCTGTGCATATTTTACGTATTCAGGACCAATTTCGGTGCATTCCTCATCGCTGCATACATACATATTTGTGTTATGCTACATCTCTACTGAATAGGGTCTGTGCATGCAAGCATTAAGTTGGTGCAATCTTAGTTGCTGCACACGACCAAGTCTGTTTCTTCGTTTTCAAGTCTGTGCATTCACTCATTGAGTCAGTGCAACTGTCGCATGGTGCAAACAAAGTCTGTGCACATTTCATCGCTTAGTACGTGCATAACCTCAGTGCATACTTTTTATAGTGTTCATAAAGTCTGTGCAGTTTATCCCCTGGTCATTCATCAAGTCGGTGCATATGTCCACTAGACCGCATTGCAGGTCTGTGCATATGCCGCATTGCTTCAGCAAACCAGGTCTGTGTATTGATGTCTCGCAGTAAAGCTTAGGCTGTGCATACTACCTTGTTAAGTCCGTGCACAAGAGGTTATAGGTCAAACCTCGGTGCCGATTTTGGCACGAACAAGTCTGTGCATATCACTGTAGAGGTCGGTGCATATCTATCTCAACCGAGTTAGAGTCAGTGCATGTTCTGTCCTAGCAGCACCCTGGTCGGTGCACATGTGTTAGAAGATTAGTAAAAGTCAATGCACATCCTTCATTATGCTAAACAGAGCTCGTGCATGTCTTGCAACACAATACGTAAAGTCTGTGCATGCCCTTGGTCAGTGTAGCTTCCACTAATGTTTTTCTCTTGATTGGCAGGCTTGTCACCTGATCGAGCATGTGTTGGGCGAACCCAAAACCAGTGGGGTTGCTCCATGTGGAAGTCAAAGTACCAAGTTTAAGGGCTCATGATCCGAGGCAACCAAAAGAACGGATGATCCTGACACGTGGAACCAAAAAGGGATCATATCTGAGAGAAGAAATGGGCGGGAATCGTGTTAACCACATGCTATCATTTGGCTATAAAAGGAGGCTGAAGATAGCAAGAAGATGCTGCTGAAGATTGAAAGAGAGAGAGCATCTGTAGCCACTGAGTGTAGAAGAATTTTCCCTATTCGAGAGAAGAGCCAGAAGTGTTTGAGTGATCCTTGTTGGGTTTTAGAGCTTGAAAGACTGCTTCTCTGGAAGCTATATTTTCGTTGTTTTAAGTAACTGTTTTCTTATCATCTTTTCGTTATCGAGTTGTTTCACACATTTCTTTCTTACTGCTTTGTTACCCTCTAAGTGTTTTTAGAGGAAGGGAGATTGGTTCTCCAGTTGCGAGTGAAGGCATTTCACTCGTGGGTACCCTCTGGTTTAGAGGAAGGGAGGTTGGTCTTCCGGTTCTGATCTTGCTGGGGCAAGTTCAGGTTCAGATCCTGTAGGTCGCAGGATCAGTGTTGAGGGATTTGTTCCCTTGTGGCAAGCTGTAAGGTAGCGGATGTCAGTAGACTGAGTCTGCAGTGTTTTTTCATTACTTAGTGCAAGGAAGCCTTACTCCTGTGGGGTAAGGGGTGGACATAGATTGCAGATCGCAATCGAACCACCTTAAAAACTCTATGTCTCCTCTATATGGTTTGTCTGTCTGATTTCTTGTGGAGTGTGTTTGGCTAATCTCTCTTTGCATCTTGAGCTCTTAAGCTGTTCGTTCACGGTTCCAAATCAACCTCTTCTCATTAAGCTCTTGTTGGATTGTCTACTCCGTGGGTTGTTCAGGAAGACTCACTTACTACGACTGAATTTTCATCTCTTTGAATTCAAATTGGTTTAAATTTCTACGTGATCTATTCATCCCCCCCCCCCTTCTATCTCACGTTCCGTGTGCTATCAGGTGGGTTCGGATCGACAAGGCAAACCTTGTCAGGAAGATAACATCTTGCGTGAGTAGAATCTTTGGATTTTCACCTCCGCCACTGTACCTAAGATCGGCTGAGTGTGATAGATTTTATTAGATCTGAAAGTTTACATATAGATCTAAAATTCATTATGGCTATTTTTTACACTTGTTTAATTTGGCCAAGAATTTCCTAAAAGTTCGTAAACACCCAATTCACCCCCCCTCTTGGGTGTCATTGATCGCGGGACTTCACCTGGGTTTGAGAGGAGCTGGGATCGCGGTTGGGGAGCTGCCAGAGCAGCACCAGGGGCGACTAACGGACCGAGCACAGCAGCAGGTAGCTACTGAGCCAGGACCCGAGGCGGATGTAGTCCTGCAGCGGTTCCTGATGTTGTTTTTCGGGAAGCTGTTGTTCGCCACCAGGGCCGACGGGGTGAGTTGCAGACTCCTTCCCTTACTCGAGGAGGTAGACCGGGTTGGAGAGTACGCGTGGGGGGTGGCTGTACTTGCCTTCCTCTTTGACACTCTGAGCTCCCCCAGCCGGCGCACGATGCTCGACGGATTCTCCTCACTTCTTCAGGTAAGCATCGACTCCTAAAATGCTTGTGCAATTCCTATATGATTTTATGATATGCTATATGCCGACGCTTTAATGCAGGTGTGGGCCTACATGTACCTCCCCGGGCTGGGGAGAGGAGAGGATGTGCACCCCGATCGGGTGCCCATCGCGAGGCGGTGGACAGGTGTTCGGGAGGTGGGATCCCTGAGACGCCAGGTGCGAGCGATCCAGGATGACCTTGACACTCTACCTTATGCCTTGGTAAGACATAAACTTAGAATTTTCTATTCTTTTAAATGCAACCATATGCTTGGATGCTGATGAAGTTGGTCGCTGTTTTAAAAGTCCGGTGGACACCGTACCAGGGCGAGGGACAGGAGGGCCAGCCATGGGTGGTGGCAACCCTAGCGTATACGGGCCGAGACATCTGGCTTCATTGCCCGAACGTCATCGAGCCACTCAACTACCGGCTGATCATGAGGATGATGGGCGTCCACCAACCAGAGGTGGAGTTCCCGGCGAGAGAGCAACCGGAGGAGCGCATGGGATGCCACGCACGTGGGCTCGCGACAGAGATTGACTAGATCATCTGGGCCGTGGACCATGTTGGGACGCTAAAGGGTGATCTAGAGGGCGGTGAATAGATCAATCACCCGTTAAAAATTACTGCAGCAGAATCAAATGCGGAATGAAAACTTCTACTGAACAGATACTGGGCACAATGCGAATGCCACCCAGAACAGATAAAGAACCGTCCTAAGCATACATCTACTGTGCGAAGATAGAAATATAGAAGCTAGGCAAACCACAAAACAATCACACAGTTGACAAAGGATTTTAGGTGGTTCGGTCCTCCAGACCTACATCCACCCCACACTCAACCCGAGTGTGGCTTACTGCTGACTCACAGCTTGAACAGCTGGGCATCACAGCTTGCCTTACAACCGCTGGGCAACACAGCTTGCCGTCCGAGGAATCCTCCTCACCCCGCTGAGCAACACAGCTTGCTGTCCAGTGGAATCCTCCACTGCAAACCGCTGGGCAATACAGCTTAGCCGTCCAGAGGCAGCACCTCTGCAATCCGCTGACTAACAGCTTGAAGAAGATGTAAAATAGAAAACGGAAAATGGAAATAAACAGCAATCTGAAAGCTGTAAACAATGAAGCACGATATGGCTCTTAAAGAGCTGAATGGCCTGGATTTGATCCACGGTCCATCAAGGACAGATCTCCCTCGATCTCACTCTCTTTCTTCTTCTTCTTCACACTTCTTTTACTCTCTACTCTTCTCTTCTTTTCTTCTGCTGGATCGTGGAAGCTCTCTCTCCTTTTTCTCTTATTCTTCTCTCAGCTTCTGCTCCCTGGCTTCGATCACGATCTACCTCCATCTGAAGACAAAGGCTCTATTATATACCAGCAGCAGCAGTAGCAGCAGCAGCAGGGCGCGTGTGGCTTCCACAGTTCCCGCCCTAAGAATTCGGACCACGTGGCAGCATCCAGCAGGCTGTCAGTACACGTGTCCTCATCTGGGCACTCTCCTTATCCTCGGATCACGTGCCCAGCACCAGTACGCTCAGCAACTGGAGTTAGATGGCGTCAACCCACTTGCTCCAAGGAGTTGACGCAGCCTTCAGAGATACTTTATCAGCAAAGCTCAAGTCTGCTACGTTGACGCTTCCAACCCGCAGCGTTGACGCATCAGAGTAATCCAGTAAGCTTCTTTCTTGATTGTTTGAACTACAGCGTCCACGCCACTTGATCAAGGCGTTGACGCATTGGTGTCTAGTGATCAATGTCTTTAGTATATAGGCGTGCTGCGTCGACGCTGCTAGCCCATAGCGTTGACGCAGTGCTGTTCCAACAGCTAATACTTTAGCTTGTTTGCTTGCTGCGTGGACGCTACCAGGCCGTGGCGTTGACGCAGTGATGTGTTCCAGCAGCTAATACTTCTACTAGTATACTTGCTGCGTGGACGCTGTGGTCATTCTGCGTTAACCCTGCACACACAAAAATCTTATAATCATATCATAGAACAAGTGGTTATTTAAATCATATAACACTGAGTGTATATATTCTGAAACAGCAAATGGGCAAGTATGTACACTGAGAGAGTGTATAGACTTGGAAGTCTTCTTGTGAGCTCAGTGTATATACTTTCCAATGTCTAGACTACAGGAGATGAAGACCAATGTGCAGACATGAGCTATGCAAGCTACAGTGTCGTTGTATGGACATGGGGTTCAGCTGAGGATGTATGGACTTGCAATGCAAACAACAATGTGTAGACTTCATGTAAAAGCCCAATGTATAGACATTGAAATCGAAGACCAATGTGCAGACTTTGGATTTCACTGTGGATGTACAGACTCTGAGGAAATAAAACGAGTCAGTGTACAGACTTCAAATTGAAGACAGCTGCTGTATAGACTTTGAAGACAGAAGCCAGTGTACAGGCTTTCCACCGACCAGTGTATGGACTTCAACAGTGAACGGTTGTACATACTTCATGTGAAAACCCAATGTGTAGACTTTGCCTTAGACGCTAAGTGAGACGCTCAATGTACACACTTCAAGTCCAGAGTATGGACATTGCCTTAGACTCTAAATGAAACGGACTTTAGCCAATGCAATGTATAGGCTTGAATGAAAGTCCAATGTATAGACTTGCATGATGCACAATGACACAGTCCAGTGTATAGACTCTTAGCCATGAATAAATGCAATGCAGTCTGATGTGTAGACAATGCAACCGGCAGCCAATGTTCTGATGGGTCGACACATCAACAAGGGTGGGTCGACCCACTACAGTTCAGACTGTAGATACATGCAGAGACATGATATCTGACAGAATGCAATGCATATGTATAAAGAACAAATGCCATCAATGCTAAACATCATCATTCATGTTGCTATCATATGCAGAATGCTCAAGGATAAGAATGCACAGAAATACACTTTGGTTGTTGCAATCATCAAAACACAATATCAAATGCACTCAAATGCACTCACTGTCTTGCTATCATCAAAACCAAATAGCATTGCTATCATCGAAACAACATAGCACATGCTTGTGCCTAAGAGGCACAACATTCTCCCCCTTTTTGATGATGGCAACACAATGTACACAATGTGACAGTGAGTCACACGCAATGCAATGTACACAATGTGACAGTGAGTCACACACAAGATTTTCTCCCCCTTTGACATGATCAAAAAGAGAAAAATATGAAAAACAAGAGTGCACAGTGCATTATGCATGCAAATTCCTCTA
The DNA here is from genome assembly GCA_022559845.1 of Amorphophallus konjac. Classification (NCBI taxonomy): domain Eukaryota; kingdom Viridiplantae; phylum Streptophyta; class Magnoliopsida; order Alismatales; family Araceae; genus Amorphophallus; species Amorphophallus konjac. The sequence continues at coordinate 338,875,694 of CM040126.1, read as the reverse complement.
GAACATTCTCCCCCTGAATGTAAGACTCCCTTGAATTATTTCTCCCCCTAAATAATAGCTCCCCCTTTGAGAAGGAATATGAACAGATAAACAAGGAAGAGAAGGTAGGAGGGTCACATGACAACAGCTGAATCATAGGTTCAGAAAGGAAGCATGATTATAAACAACTGTTAAAGTATAAGAATCAGCAACATACAATTTTCAAAAATTCAGGTTTAACAGTGATAAATCTAGAGTAAAGCACCTGACCCCTGAAAAAGAGTTTATAGACTCCATTTATAGCAATGAATCTAGGGCACATGGTATTAATAGATAAGTCAGAAATAATACCCTTTTGTGATTAAGCAGGGAAATTCAAGAGAGGCAACTTGAACATGTATTGATAAAAACAATTTTCACTCATTGACTTTTGATTTTTCGAAAGGTTACAGCAGTTTGATTTTTATTTTTGAATTTCAGAACCTAAACTAAGTAAATAGATCAGTGGCATTTATGCTGTTGACATTAGGTGTACACCTTGATCAGAGGCAGGTACCCCCAGTTACTAGGCATAAACTACTAGACCTATTTCAGATCAAAACCTACAAAGAGTAGTCTTCACTTTTGACATTAAGGGTACACCTTGATTAGAGGCCAGTACCCTCAGTTACTTGGTGTGGACTCCCCCTATAGATTTGACCCTTTGAACAGAGATATTCTGAAGCACTTCATGACTATGAGTTCTCCTGCTTCATTGGAGGAGATCATAATTTCTTAGTGCAGTCAGCCATTGCTCTGTCACTGTGTTCAGTTCTTAACATTAATGATCTTATTTACTGCTGCCCTTAATTCTTTTAGAGTGATTGTTTAAAAAATCAGTACACACTCTTATTAGCCTGTTCTAGACATATCCAGTTCAACACATTTAGGCATTACAAAAACTTTTTCTATTTTAGCCATGAGACAAAGATTAAGAGCTATAAAAGTTTTCTTTTATCTCAAATTCTGAAGTGCAGACACTTAACTTTCCAATTTATAAAGGTTAAACCTTTAGTTCCTTTCAATTTGTAAGAGTGATTCTTATAAAAGAATAATTGAGATAATCACAAGTCAATGTACTAAACCAGATACAGAACTGTTGTTCAGTGAAGGTTAGGGAAATGATAGCAATAGGCATTGAGTTCCAGGAGCATCTGATGTCAAAAGATATGAAAGAACTAAATGGGGACAATGAGGAGTAGCAAGGATTCAATGAATTGAACTAAACTCTCAGCTCCCCCTTGACAACATGATGCAAGGGATATGCTATGCAACACACAGTTCTACATGCAGACTATGCACCAATGATATATGAGGCAAGTATGCACTCAATTCAAGTTTATGCATCCAAATTCAGTTCAACATATAGCAAGAGAAGAGCATCAGATATGCAGACTGATCAGCTAGATAAGAATAGAATATCAGACATCAAACAATCAAATCAACATGACTTTCTCAATTCAGTTCTGAAGGTAAATAACTTACCTGCTTTACCAGATTGATTTATTTTTACCCTTGGTGTTGCACCAGATATTTTGACAAGGCCTCCAATTTCTTTCAGCTCTTAGGATTTTGGCCATGTCTCTTGTCATATGCCTGAAGTAGCTTTTTCTGTTTCATCAGTTTGTTCCCGGCTACCAGACATACCTGCAAACACACTTAGGGAGCAGGTTTTGGAACCCAAGATATTTTGGGCTCCAAGACAGAACCAGATACTTGAGAGTGAAAACAAGACAACAGCTGTTTAGGGATCCACATTTGTGTAAAGATGGAAGGTTTAGTGGATTCTACAGCTTGAGAGTTCTTTTGGTTATTTTTCGTTTTCTCAGCACCAACAGGTTTAGTTTTCTTTTTCTGGTGCTTTGATGGTTGTTGTGTAGTCCTGGCATTCATTTTATTAAAAACGTTTTTGTTTTTCTGCCAGTGCCTTGGCCAATGAATGTACTGAAGGTTATGGCCCAAATTGGTCCTAGGCTGACCAAAAAACCTTTGGTGACTAGGACTCCATGTCCTAAACTGACTATCCCATCTCCTAGCTTGCTGAGGTCTATATGGCTGATACCAAGTGGGGAAATTCTGATACCCGAACCTCATGTGTACAGGGTTCCACCCAAGCCTATTAAGTGGTTGAGGATGAAAGTTATGATAGACTTGGGCTCTAGGGAAATAGGGATGAGCAAATGGGTTCCTAGCTGCACTTGGTCTCCCTGCCACCTTTGACCCTCTAGGTTTCTGAACTGACTTATATTGGGTCTTTTTCTGAGCAGTTGATGGTGATGGAGACTTAGCAGCCTTGGGCTGGGGTTTTGATGTGTTAGCTGGCTGACCCCTAGCCTTGGACTTATCCTTGGAAGAAGAGCATGCAGCTCTAGGCTCTACAACTTTCTGCTTTCCCTTGTCCTTAGCATTGGACACTTTTGATTTAACATTATTGAAGGCAAATTTTTCATTGACCATTTTTATGAGTGGTCCTCTCTTCTTTTCTCCCACACATGAAATGGTTTTCAATTCAAAGCTCTCTTTAGCTGAGGGATTAAAACCAAGACCCTCCTTTCTGAAATTAACTTTTGACCCTAGCAAGGCATTTAGATTTTCAGTTCCTTGGGTCATGCTTTCAATAATTTTCATTTTGTCAAAATTTTCATTTTCCAGATTTTCAATAGTTATCTTTAATTCAGCATTCACTGACAAAACAACTTCATATTTTTCATTTGAAGTCTTTATTTCATTTTCAGACTTCTGAATTTTCAATTTCAACTCATCAACAACATTTTTCAACAAATTATTTTCTTTCCTACAATCAATCACAACATGCTTTAATTCATCAAAATCAGAACATGCATTTTTCAATTTGTCATTCTCTGATTGTAAGCATGCAACTATATCAGAGAGAGATTTATCATTAACCAGAGAGTTCATTTTCTTCTTTAAGAGTCTGTTTTCCTTCTTAATATCATTAGCTTTTTCTAACAGGTCTCCATAAGCATCTGCCCAATCAGAAATAGTGTAATGTTCGAAAAGGGATGATACTTGATCAGACTCTTCTTCTTCATCTCCATTTCTAGCCATCAAGCAGATGTCCTTTTCTGATTTTCCACTATCTGAGGAAGTGCTCAGCGTGCCTTCTTCCTCATCACTCCATGTACTGACCATGGCCTTTCCCTTTGGCGCCTTCTTCCATGGTCTTCCTTTCATTTTCTGTAACTCTGGACAATCAGCCTTCATATGACCTGTCTTCCTGCAATGATAACAAGCATTAACATCAGATTTTTCAGCAGGGTTAAATTTATACCTGTTTTGCTTCCTGCTATGGTATTTTCTATAGAGATTCTTCCCTTCTCTTCTAAGAAATCTACTGAACTCTTTTGTGATCATAGCTATTTCATCCTTTTCAAGATCTGATCCAGATGAATTCCGATCACTGGATGATCCAATGCTGCTGGACTATTTTCAGCAGCCATGCTTGGCCTTCAGAGCAATAGGCTTCCTGTTTTCAAGCTCTTCAGCTTGTAGTAAATTCATCTCGTACGCCATCAAGGAACCTATCAGCTCATTGGGTTTCATCTTTTGTAGATCTTTTGACTCCTCAACCACAGTTGCTTTGGTATGCCATATAGGAGTCAACGATCGAAGGATCTTCCTTACAACTTCATGATCAGTATAACTCTTTCCCAGATTTCTTAGACCATTTGTGATGATGGTCAGACGAGCATACATTTCGGTCACTGTCTCACCAGGCTTCATCCGAAATGCTTCATACTTTGACACTAGCATATTTGCCCTCGTCTCTCTCACTTCAGATGTTCCCTCATAGATAACTTCGAGGGTATCCCACATCTCCTTCGCTGTCTTGCAGGATGACACTCTGTCAAATTCAGTGGGATGGAGTGCACACTGAATGGCGTTGATAGCGCTCCAATTCAGAGTAGATTTCTGGACTTCTTCTCTTGTCCATAATTCCTCATTCTCATGTAGCTCATAAGGACCTTTGCTCACAATTTTCCATACCTCGTAATCTTTGGCTCTGAGGAAGACCTGCATCCGGTTCTTCCAATATGGGAAGTTGGAACCATCGAAGAATGGTGGCTTCGTAGTGGACTGACCCTCTGCTGTTAGCCCTCTAGCATCCATGGCCGATCCTCTTTAGGATGTTACTCCTGAACAAAGAGTTAGGCTCTGATACCAATTGTTGGGACGCTAAAGGGTGATCTAGAGGGGGGTGAATAGATCAATCACTCGTTAAAAATTACTGCAGCAGAATCAAATGCGGAATGAAAACTTCTACTGAACAGATAGTGGGCACAATGCGAATGCCACCCAGAACAGATGAAGAATCGTCCTAAGCATACATCTACTGTGTGAAGATAGAAATATAGAAGCTAGGCAAACCACAAAACAATCACACAGTAGACAAAGGATTTTAGGTGGTTCGGTCCTCCAGACCTACATCCACCCCACACTCAACTCGAGTGTGGCTTACTGCTGACTCACAGCTTGAACAGCTGGGCATCACAGCTTGCCTTACAACCGCTGGGCAACACAGCTTGCCGTCCGAGGAATCCTCCTCGCCCCGCTGAGCAACACAGCTTGCTGTCCAGTGGAATCCTCCACTGCAAACCGCTGGGCAATACAGCTTAGCCATCCAGAGGCAGCACCTCTGCAATCCGCTGACTAACAGCTTGAAGAAGATGTAAAATAGAAAACGGAAAATGAAAATAAACAGCAATCTGAAAGCTGTAAACAATGAAGCATGATGTGGCTCTTAAAGAGCTGAATGGCCTGGATTTGATCCACGGTCCATCAAGGACAGATCTCCCTCGATCTCACTCTCTTTCTTCTTCTTCTTCACACTTCTTTTACTCTCTACTCTTCTCTTCTTTTCTTCTGCTGGATCGTGGAAGCTCTCTCTCCTTTTTCTCTTATTCTTCTCTCAGCTTCTGCTCCCTGGCTTCGATCACGATCTACCTCCATCTGAAGACAAAGGCTCTATTATATACCAGCAGCAGCAGCAGCAGCAGCAGCAGCGTGTGGCTTCCACAGTTCCCGCCCTAAGAATTCGGACCACGTGGCAGCATCCAGCAGGCTGTCAGTACACGTGTCCTCATCTGGGCACTCTCCTTATCCTCGGATCACGTGCCCAGCACCAGTACGCTCAGCAACTGGAGTTAGATGGCGTCAACCCACTTGCTCCAAGGAGTTGACGCAGCCTTCAGAGATACTTTATCAGCAAAGCTCAAGTCTGCTGCGTTGACGCTTCCAACCGGCAGCGTTGATGCATCAGAGTAATCCAGTAAGCTTCTTTCTTGATTGTTTGAACTACAGCGTCCACGCCACTTGATCAAGGCGTTGACGCATTGGTGTCCAGTGATCAATGTCTTCAGTATATAGGCGTGCTGCGTCGACGCTGCTAGCCCATAGCGTTGACGCAGTGGTGTTCCAGCAGCTAATACTTTAGCTTGTTTGCTTGCTGCGTGGACGCTACCAGGCCGTGGCGTTGATGCAGTGATGTGTTCTAGCAGCTAATACTTCTACTAGTATACTTGCTGCGTGGACGCTGTGGTCATTCTGCGTTAACCCTGCACACACAAAAATCTTATAATCATATCATAGAACAAGTGGTTATTTAAATCATATAACACTGAGTGTATATATTCTGAAACAGCAAATGGGCAAGTATGTACACTGAGAGAGTGTATAGACTTGGAAGTCTTCTTGTGAGCTCAGTGTATATACTTTCCAATGTCTAGACTACAGGAGATGAAGACCAATGTGCAGACATGAGCTATGCAAGCTACAGTGTCGTTGTATGGACATGGGGTTCAGCTGAGGATGTATGGACTTGCAATGCAAACAACAATGTGTAGACTTCATGTAAAAGCCCAATGTATAGACATTGAAATCGAAGACCAATGTGCAGACTTTGGATTTCACTGTGGATGTACAGACTCTGAGGAAATGAAACGAGTCAGTGTACAGACTTCAAATTGAAGACAGCTGCTGTATAGACTTTGAAGACGGAAGCCAGTGTACAGACTTTCCACCGACCAGTGTATGGACTTCAACAGTGAACAGCTGTACATACTTCATGTGAAAACCCAATGTGTAGACTTTGCCTTAGACGCTAAGTGAGACGCTCAATGTACACACTTCAAGTCCAGAGTATGGACATTGCCTTAGACTCTAAATGAAACGGACTTTAGCCAATGCAATGTATAGGCTTGAATGAAAGTCCAATGTATAGACTTGCATGATGCACAATGACACAGTCCAGTGTATAGACTCTTAGCCATGAATAAATGCAATGCAGTCTGATGTGTAGACAATGCAACCGGCAGCCAATGTTCTGATGGGTCGACGCATCAGCAAGGGTGGGTCGACCCACTACAGTTCAGACTGTAGATACATGCAGAGACATGATATCTGACAGAATGCAATGCATATGTATAAAGAACAAATGCCATCAATGCTAAACATCATCATTCATGTTGCTATCATATGCAGAATGCTCAAGGATAAGAATGCACAGAAATACACTTTGGTTGTTGCAATCATCAAAACACAATATCAAATGCACTCAAATGCACTCACTTTCTTGCTATCATCAAAACCAAATAGCATTGCTATCATCAAAGCAACATAGCACATGCTTGTGCCTAAGAGGCACAACAGACCAGATCCAGCATTGGACGAGGTAGGGGCAAGTGGTGCGCACCAGAGCCGCTAGCGACGAGGCCTACCTGACGGCCTAAGCACGACGCTACGGAGACCAGGGTTTCCGTGGCGTGTGACGACCGATATGACTCTGGACTCATACTTTCTAAAAATGTTTATGACTACAATGCATACTAATGACGGACATTCTCCATGCAGCTAGACCCCCAGGGACGGATCACGGAGCTCCAGGGGCTGCTCCACTTTACGGTCCAGCAACGGGACGAGCTCCAGCGCTCCCTGGACCTCCTGGTATGCTTCAGCCTTAAATCTGAAATGCAATATTTATGCTTGTATGGGACTAGCATGACTCTAAATGCAGCGTGCTGAGAGAGCCCAGTGCCAGGCGCCAAATGCACCGTCCTCCTCCTCACAGCCACCAACAGATCGTGCCGAGTGGGATGCAGATTTTGCGCGAGCGATAGCGCGAGTCGAGGAGGCGGAGGCAGCGCTCACAGAGAGGGTAAGCAACTTGAGACTTCTTTTCCAAAGCATGCCCTTAATGAATAATGAATGACCTATGTGTATGCAGACACGAGAGCTAGAGGCGGCGTTGCTGGAGACTACCCAGCAGAAAAAGGCAGCGGAGCGTTCTCGGGCGGAGGCAGAGCAGGCCCGACGAGAGGTCCATGACCTTAGGATCGAGCTACGGACCATGGAGCGGATGGTCTGAATGATGGGAAAGGTTCCTAAGCGGAGCGCATCTCAGAGCGGTGCACGCAGCAGCGCTTACAGGGACAACTTTACTGGCTCCTCCGACCATTGGAGGAACGAGGACGAGGAGCGGCGACGACACCACCACGAGGAGGGCGGCACCACCATGAACCCGTCGAGGAGGAGGCATGACGGTACTGGCGATAGCAGGGGTCCTGGTGAGGGGAAGGCTTGATGTACTATGAGATATATGCATATATGACTTTAGTGGAATGATATGATTTTTTTTCACTTTTTTTGATGAATGCGTGCATACTGACACAAAATAATCCTAACTTAACAATCCCTATGAGTGACAACACGAGAGTACAAAAGAGATCGAGGGAAAAAAAAGGAGAAGGGGAGAGAAGCTTAGGTGTGGGAGGTTTGAAAAAAGAAAACTAAGACGACAGAGAGAAATAGTCGCAGCAAGGCCGTTAAATGAGCTTTAGCGGTTCCAAGATAGGCCACTAAAGACAAAACGAGCCACAACTGGATGGGTGATGAAGACGGTTCATTCAAGACCGCAAAGCAGGTAAGACGGTCCTATTAAGACTGCTTCAAAACTAAGACGGTCTAGACGAGACTGTTAACCGCACGATGGATAAGAATGTGAGCGGAGATGGAAACGGTCGTGGAAAGACCGCTAAGAATGAAATAGCGGTCGCTCGATAGACCGCAAGGGTGGAAAGACTGTTAACTCCGATCGGGACTCTCTTGGACAGTCCCAACACGTGGATAAACCTATCCAACCTTGCTAAGAGCGATCTTAACCTTGATTGAGCCTATCGGATGGGGGCACCTCTCGTCCTTCACATTTTTCCACAGCTCCGATTGCTCACTGGCAGTACTCATTGTGTCCGTCACATTTTCTGAGTCTTGGCATGTAATTTTTATATTTTATTTGAGTCATATCATTATAATTTTCCTTTTATTTGAGTCCAGTACCTAGGTTAATGAGTCATCTAGCTAAGTTAAGTGTCATAGGGTTGATTAGATTAGTTAATGGGCCCAATTCAATGGGCTAGGCCCAGGGGCGCCCCCTTCCCCCTTGGTTATTTGTCATTGTTCCTAAACAACAGGGACTTATTGTAAATTGTGGGATCCCTATAAATAGGACCCCACTCTCTCCATTTTTAGTTAATGAATGAACGAATGAAGGATGAATATTGAGTTCCAGAAAATTACATTTCTTTGGTGAGAAGCCATAGAGTGGAGTAAGAAGCTCCAACCTCCCCCCCCTCTTTCTCTCTCTCTCTCTCTCACTCTCTCACTCTCTCTCTCTCTCATCAAGGGAAGGTCGCACCCCTCTCTCTCTCTCCTCACCCTCCCACTACTTTCTCTCTCCTTCCCCTTTCATTAAAGCTACTCCAACTCCCCACACCCCTCTCTTTACTCCACCCCAACCCCAAGAGATCCCCACCCAATCCTAGCTCCACCATCCAACTCCCAACTACCCACTTACCCTTCCCAAGCAAGCCTCCACCTTACCAAGGCTGAAGGGGCTCAAACCCTAGGCCAAATTCAAGTTTTTCCCTCCCTTTCCCCTCCCCCCAAACCCCAGGCCACCCACTCAGATCTGGTCTCCCTCCCCATCCTCCCTCTCCATTCTCTCAAGAACATCGCCCATCTCCTTCCTCCACCTTGTGCAGAGACAGTAGGCCGGACCTGAGCCCCCAGCCCCTGCTAGCTCCGCCCCCTCCCTCTCCCAGCCACCCCCACCAATCCCTAACACCCTCCACCATCCCCCATAGCCATTAGCCCTCCAACCCATGCTATGTTGGCCCCCTTCTAGCTCCTTTCATCTTCGACAAGGTGAAGACCTTACAGCAACTCGCAAGCAATAGAGAAGCTTCTGGTTGCAGAGCATGCCACGGCTTCATCCCGGAGCCCCTAGAGGCACAAGAGGTACCATCGGAAGCATCTCCAAGCCCTCTTCGCAACGGTGGTGGTCTGATGGGGACATCAGAGCAAAAGCACTGACATTTTAATTTGTATTTGTGTTCTTTAGTTTATTTTTATATCCTTGGGATAGTAGGTTTACAATTGTAAGACTTTATAAGCCAATTTGTCATTCCTTAGGATTCTTTGGGTTTTTGTGCAAAAGTTCAGTAGGACCAGCAAGGGGCCCCCATCTCCTTTCCTATTGGTCCACCTAAGTCTTAGGGCCCATGTGGGGTTAGTCAAAGGTCCAAGGTGGGCTTCTAGATGGTTTGACATTCAAAGGGGGACAAGTGTTACGAAATGTCCAAGATGTCTCCCCTTAAGTCAAGGGGGTGCCCCCCCCATTAAAATGACATTTTGTATTTTGTTTTTTTAGGCAATTGACCACATGGGGGAAGAAAATGATACCTCTCCCCTCTCTCCCACGAAATCCCAACCCCCTCCCCCTTCCTCCCCTTCTATATAAGCCCATGTATAGTGTTTTGTAAGAATTAATGAAGAGAAAAATTTGTGAAATTTGGTTGGAGCCAGAGAAGGGTGTGCCCTCCTCTCTCCCTCCCCCTCTTACAGATGAATTTCTGCTAAATCTTGGGTGTGAAGCCCTTCTATCTTCTCCTTAGCCCCTCTGGGTTCTACTTCTGCCGCCGCCGCCGCCGCCATCGTGCCGCCATCTTCATCGTCAAAATTCTATCTACATCAGGATAGAGCCCTACTTCGTGATTTTTAGCTCTCCATCAGGAGCTCAGATCATAACCAAACTTGGAGGGCAAGTCATCCACGTCCACCCCAGCCTCCACAAAAAACATCCTGTCATTTACCTTTCGTTTGCTATTTTTCCATTTTCGTATATTTCCACCTTCCAGTTCTGTCTTCTGTTCAGATCCTATCACAGCAACCCTAAGTTTTACCTCTTAGACTCACTTCTTCTTATTTGTTTGAATCCCCAAATTTATTGGGAGTTCTATCCACAACCCCATCATCCACGAATTTGCTTGTAATTTCTAAAGTCCTTTTTGTATTTTTTAAAATTGTTGTCTTCTCCCAAATCTGTTCTGTCCCGTGCAGTTCAGATCCGACCCTCTGCTAGTATAAACTCCCCAAAAAATTGAAACCTCCACCAAAAGTCAAATAAAAATTATCCCCATCTTCCTTTTTTCCATCTCTACAACTTTCATGAAGAGGTCAACTACCATATCTGAACTTTGATCCACGGTCAATGTTAGTTCTCAGGAAAAATTACTTCTATCCTGAGATTTCGGGTCATGTTCAATAGAAACTTGTAAAATCAATTAAGGCCAGATCCGAGAAATTAAAAATTATTTCTCTGACCCTAGATCGAAGTATTTTGAAAGAGCTTTCCAACGGTACCTCTTGTGCGTTGATCTGACGTTGGGAGTGATCGCAGTAGAAGATCTCGCCGGGTCGCGTGCTGTAAAACAGCAACTTCAGATCCGTGGGCAGCACGGTCAACAAGTGAGACCGGAGCCGACTAGCCTCCCACGAGGCGAACCAACATACCGCCGGCCAAGGGAGCGCCTCTCCAGGAGCCAACGTCACAGCGGTACCACTCCGGGCCCACTTGGACCCGCCAATGAGCACGTGGGCCCTACATTCGTGAATACGCATACCACTGAAGCTACATCAAAATGCTGCCCGTCAACCCAAGTTCGGTCCTCCCGGACCCCATTTGTAGCCCGTTACCTCCCTGCGTGGAGTGGGCAGTAGAAACCATTTCTATAATTATTGTAATAATTATTTAACTGGGAGTTACTGTCTTGGCCGGGATCGTCTTCCCCACGCCCAGAGCGTGGAGGTAAACTCGCCCACTCTCTTTATCACATTTTGCTTACCTCGTATATTTTTGAATGCCGCTGCGAGTGTTAGGTTACTAGCCCGATCATATTTTATCACCGCTGCAAGAGTGAGTGAGTGTACCGTCCCGTGACTCAATCCGAGTTAGCGCGGAAAAGTCGATACCCGAGACTCACGGCCGGTTTCACAACCGCACCCGATCCCACGTCTTCCCTCGCTTAGGGGTGATCACGAGCTAGAGTCCCAGGTCGCGTGTCCATCCCGCATCATGGTCTCGTCCCCGTCTGAGCTCGTGGCTGGCCGGAGGAGCCGTCGTCGCCGGGCTGTGCAACTTCTTCCTGACTGTCAACCAGAAGCAACTTGTAGAGGCTCCCACGGCCATTCCCCTGAAGTTCTTGAAGCAGGGCTTAGCTGTGATCTTCTACTACAAGTCTCCTGCCACCGCGAAGAAACAACACTCCGTTCGGCATCCGAAGCTGTGAGTTCCAAATTTTCTCCCTCCGGTGCGCTGATCAATTTCTTATGGTACCAGTCTGATACCCCGGCACTGTTCGGGTCCTTGCCATCTACTCCGACCTCCTCTGGCATCCCCGCTAGTCTCCAACCGAAGAGGACTCAACCATGAATCCAATGACTCTGGCCACGCCTGAATCAGAGCTCGGGAGTGTCCGTGGTGGCCTCATCTTCATCCTGCAGAGGTGCAGAAGCTACCAGAACCAAAAATTAGAGACCCAATTCGTGCCTCTTCCCCGACCAACGCCGTCATTCAGAAATTCCTCCAAAAATTGGACGTCCTCCCGGGTCAACTACGAAAATTTTGCCACTAGTTTCATCACAATCGGAGTTCAGGGGAGTCCGCAACGGCACCGACAGTAATAGTCTGTACCCTGTTCCTAAGTGTGGACAGATTCGGCGGACTTCTTATCTTAATCCTCTAAGCTAGTTTTTCCCCTCCTCGCCTGTCCGGCTTACCGCCCCTCCTTGTGGGAGATTGTGTTTGGATGTAAAATTGACTTCTCCACCCCTTGTTCAACCACCTTGCATGGGGAGTAGTGGTGTAATTTCTTAAATTTTAGGTTGAAGCTTCTCCGACGCGGCGTGTGGGTAAGCCCACGCTTCCTCGCTTGCCCTCGTCTCCGACTGGGATCACACTGATCAGGTGAGCCCCTGGACACTTCCTCTGCTGGTTATACTTTTGCTTGTCTTAAGTATCATTTCTAGTTGCCCGTCGGCCGGCGAGTTGAGTGCCCGATCACAAACTACTAACATTTGAATGACTACCGCGGGAGAGTTGTGAGAGAGCCATTACATCCCACGCCCTCGACGTGCTGGCCGCCCGTGGAATTGGGTATCCCAGGCCCTTAGGGGTCCGTCCCAAGCAAACCATACCCCAGGAGCAGCAAGGTCCCACTTCGGACCCTCCCCACCATCGTCGGTTCGCCTACGGGCACTAGTGTGCACTTCGCTAGTCGGTCCGCTATAGTGAATCCGCTGCTCAACGTTGATTGCTTGTAAGTATAGGTCCAAGGGTATCGGTTGAGTGGCTGCCACCCCCAAGGTGGTGTCACATCAATTGGTATCAGAGTAAGTTCACAACTTGTCTCTATCAAATTGGTCCTAGGGTGCATATGCATTTAGAGTCTCCGGTGCATCATCATGGCTATTCCTCTATGGTCAATTCCATACAATTCGGCCCTCCACAAGGGTCCTAGCGGTCCACCCCTCTTGGGCATCATTCTAGATGAGGACCTGCGCTTTGACGGATCGAGCCCTAGTGCCTATCTAAAGTAGGAGGCTACCATGGAAATGCACTTTGAAAGGATTATGGCATATGGACCCGTGAGAGTCCGCATTGCTAAGGGACGAATTCGAGGTCAAGCCAAGAGTAAGTGGGAACACATAGAGGGCTTAAGGAGGGTTCGGAGGCAAGAGCCCATTTCCTCATGGGAGGAGATGAAGATAGAACTTAGGAAGATCTACGCTCCCCAATGTCTCCCTCCCTACTTGGAGAGCCATCATCTAAGGAGCACTACCACTCCTCCCTTCTCTCCCGGCCAGTTCAAAACCGCTATAAAGGCCCTCTACATCTCCCAACCACCACCATTCAAACCAAATTGGCCCCCACTCCCACCCCTCCACAACCGGCCGATCCCAAGGGCAAGAGACCCTTAACCGACCTGGCTTCCCCCGTGATGACCACCACTCCGCCGTCCAAAGTCACTCACCCAACCTTCGCCATTCAAACCCAAGTGGGACACGTGTCCACCCCTCCACCTAGGCCCATGACGGCCACACCCCCCAAACCCACTCTCCCTTCCAATTCACACCTACACCCAATTGACCTCCGCCCCTCCACCTTCCCCCATAAGGGATACCCCCACCGAGGCCCACCCAACCCATCTTCCACTTCCGACTCTAATCCTACCCCAACCTAGGCCTCCACTACTTCCCCTACCAATCCCAAACCAAGTTTCCATTTACCCTCCACCCCGGGTGCGCCATACACCAACCCTCATCACCCCACCCCCAAAAAACCCTCTCACCTCCTTGGTAGAGAAACCCATACCCGACCACATAGTGGTGAACACTCCGGACCCTATTCCCCCCATGGAGACCACTTATGTCCATGTAGAAGAAGAAAACTCGCACGGTGGTCTTCACCTTACACCACCCTCTCTAGTTGGGGCCGAACTCATCTTAGGAGAACCCCTTGATAGTTGGCTAAAGGAGAGCCCAATTAGAAAGATTATGGCCCATGTTTTCCCTCCTATGGTGCAAAACCTCCCTATAGTGCCCCTCTCCTATCACACCACCATCCAATCACCTTACCAAGTGGACACATTAGGGGATCTTCTCAAGGGCTTAGCATGGCAAATGAAGTTCACCGGCATGTTGACCACAGTGGCCAACCAACCTAGGAGCCTTGTGCTGGGATCGGTGCGATGGATTCAGAGGGGGGTAGATGAATCTCCCCTTAAAATTTTACTCCCAATTAAAAACTCAGAACACTCAGAGATGTGAAATTAAGAACATATTCAGTTTTACCGAAACTGACATACAGCGATGTGTTCAATCAATTGGCTCACTCGACATATGAACACAAATCGAGCCTAAGCATTCATCTAGCGGAAGCAAATAGTAAGCATTCAAACCACAGTGCATGAAGGAATTTTTAGGTGGTTCAGTCCGCAGACCTACGTCCACCCCACACTCAAACCCGAGTGTGGCTTCCCGCTGACTCACAGCTTAAACGGCTGGGCCTCACAGCTTACCTACAAACAGTTGAGCATCACAGCTTGCTGTCCGAGGTATCCACCTCGCCCGCTGAGCAACACAGCTTGCTGTCCGAGGTATCCACCTCGCCCGCTGAGCAACACAGCTTGCTGACCAGAGGAATCCTCCTCTGCAACGCTGAGCAATACAGCTTAGCTCTGCTGACTAACAGCTTGAATAAAGGTTCAAAAGAAAACAAGATATGGAAAGGACACAGCAACAGAAAGCTGTAGACGATAAAACACAAGGTGGCTCTCAAAGTGTTGATTGGCCTGGATTTGATCCACGGTCCAGTATGGACACGGCTTCAGATGACTCTCTTCTTCTTCTTCTAAACTCTCGATCTCTCTTTCTTCTTCTTCTTCTTCTTTACTGCTCACTCTTTCTTTCTCGAGCTCTCTTCTTTCTCTTCTGTTCTCTCCTTTTCTTCTTATGCTGGCTCTCTCTGCTTCTGTCTGGCTGCCCCCTTTCTTCGATCACTCTGCTATCCTCTTCATCGTCTTCTCTCTGGATCGAGCAGGCTCCTCACTTCACACCTTCTTCTCCAGATGGAGAAGTCTTCTTTTTATAGCAACAGATAGGTGGGCGTGTGTCCTCCACGAATTCCCGCCCTAGCGCCTTGAACATGTGGCAACATTTCAGCCTGCTGCACTACACGTGTCACGATCAGGGTTAGACCTCCATCCTGGATCACGTGCCCTTCTTAAGTTCCTCGAACAGATATTCTGTCAGGTTGAACATATTATCAGTTTGAATCAATCTGAAGGAGAAGACAAGGATGCATCGAGTAAGTTTGATATCTGAACTGAGCCTGTACAGACTTGATGCACAAAATGCAGTGTGCAAATAAGAAAGTATGTACAACAAGAATGAATGCACGGACATGTCATCCACGAGTGTACAGACTTTGAATGCATGTAATGCATTTTGCATATGGAGAAGTATGCACATTGAAAGTGAATGTACAGACATGCCAGCAACGAGTGTGTGGACTTAGTGTGCATGCAACAATGATGTATAGACTCGCTGGTATGATGATGCATGAACTTAACCACTCGTACCAACAATGGAATGTATAGACTTTGAATGCATGGTAAAGAGTGTATAGACTTTGTTTTGAAAGATCGCACAAATGCATATAGGAAAGTGTGCACATTGAGAATGAATGCTCGGACATGCCATCAATGAGTGTACAGACTCTACGTGCATGCGACAAGACGATGTACATACTTGCTAAAATGATGCACGGGCATATCAGCAGAGAATGTGCAGACTTGTATATGCATGAGACAACCGAATGCACTGACTATGCTCATGAATGTATAGACTTGCTAAGTCATCAAAGCAACCATGTGCAGACTTAGTGTATGTGCGAGACAAATCAATGCATTGACTATGTATGTGCATGAAGAGCACTGGCTGTAATGACTAGTCGAGTGAAACAACGGAGGTTGTATAGACTAGCCACCAAGGAATGTACAGACTTGAGCAATGTACTGACTCTGTTGCATGCTTGCATCGACTTTGAATTGAATCGACTGATGAATGCACTGATGCAGTGTATGCATATGGCAGATAATGCACTGATGCAATGTAGAAGAACCAACAAGTGCAGACACATGGTGATAAATCATTCATACTCATAGTGCTTGCTGACATCAAAACCCCAGGGGCACAACAATCTCCCTTTTTTTGATGATGGCAACACTATGAGTCACACAGACTCAAACTATTCTCCCGCTTTGACTTCATCAAAAAGAGAAAAGTTTGAGAGAGAAATAAAAGTGTGCATGATATGATCGAATAAAATCTCCCCGAGACAGTAACAAAGAGAAAGGGACATGAAGGATGCTGTGAAGATCTCCCCCTTTAATATGCAGCATGATTCATAGACAAGGAAACTCCTCCTGAATAGATGCTTCTTTGTAGCTACAGAGGAGATGGATTCTCTCCTTAAGAATAATGAATGTAATTCATGGAGAACATGATGCTTGTATGATGCAGACAATACAAGAACCAATCAATCTATCCTCCTCCTTTGCAAGACGAACAAACATCCCCCTTTAAAAGGCAATAAGTGCAGTCTAGACAAGACCTTGACAATCCAATGCTCCCTGATCTGAATGAAACAAGGCTTTCAAGGGTGTAGGGAGAGGGATATGTCAAGAAGACATTCAGGAAGGATGACATGGCAGCATTCAGAATACATGATCCAAGGAAATAGAAGATTTTCAATAAGATACTTATTTCATAAATCTGAATAAACGTATGGTTCAGACTCTTCCATTATAGGGGCTTATGAATTTTTATTTGAACATCATGGTTTAAATATGATGTATACACAGTTTGTCAATAAACTTCTGTACTCATATCTAAACATCAATGTTTAATAAAAGTTAACCAAGCCCTCATATTTATATCTTGACTAACATCCTTTCATCTTACTCAGTCAATTTCAATGACTTCTTTAGAAATTACAATCATTAGTATTGAGGTTAAACAATCATGAAGGAATTCAAATTTGGTTCATGAGGATCAGCCATACTTCTTCAAATAATCTCAGATTTTTTTCTTTTTGCACGCATTTTCCAGCAAGTTTACAGGTGCAATTAAGTTCAGTGCACACTTTGTAACTAGAGGATACACGTTGTTTGGACGCCAGTATCCCTAAGCACTTAGTATGACTGACTGTCATGCTTCAGAGATAGCATTGTCACCTCATGACATACTTCACCTTATTTCATTGATAAGTGAGGTATATTTCTCAGTATTCAATCCATTGCTCTGCCTGCATTTTCCATGAATTTTATTTAGCAGAGTTAATTATGGCACTTCATGACACAGTCCACTAGACTTCATGGTCAATGGACATGGTTTCTCAGTGACCACAATCATTGTTCTGACAGAATTTATCCTTAGGAGCATTTCAGATTCATCAGATGTTTAAAAACAATACTGATTTCATATAATTCAACCAAATAAAGCCATGATATTAACATTTTCAGATTTCGGAGGATTTTACAAGATTCAACATGAAATAGTTGGTTAAAGTTTATTAAAAATGACCCAGATATTTTCAAGATATTCATATCCAAGCTCAATGAATACATTAGACTTAAACCAATCTGATCTTTTAGCCATTCATAAATCTTTATAATGGGAGATTCTTTAATAAATTGATTTTCAGATTTATGATCAAGGTATACGAATTGAACTCTTCTCAATTCTCTGAAATTTTCAATGAGATTCTAAAAGGCACTGTATGCAATGACATCCTACAAGGGATTAAACAGATTTTTCACAAGAAGATTCAGACTATCTCTTAAGTGCAATACAACATGCAGTCCTATCAGATTTTCAGTGAATGTGAAATGCAGATTCAAGCATTAGATCAAAAGCATAACGTTCACAATTTTCAGACTCAGATAGAAACTGATGTTTTTAGCAATTCTATATAGATGAACATTTATTTTAACAGGATATGCAATGAATCTAAGAGTAGGAAGTGCAGAGAATTTACCTGAAAAGTTCAGAAAGGGGTTTTCTTTTGAGTGCCTTAGTTTATTTCCCCAACTCATTCTCCAATCCAAGGCACACCTGCGAAACAAAGTTTATTTTGCACAAACAGATACCCAAGAGGTCTTGGGTCCTGAATTAACAATGACATTCCTAGCAGGTTTTCTCAACAATTTTTGTGCATGAAGGTCATCAAATCTCATCAAGTAGTAATTATTCATTGAATGACCTATTTGACCACAGTGATGGCATGATGCAGCAGATTTCAAATTCTTTTTATGCAAATTACTGTTGTCATGAAATTTATTAGCAAAGAGAAAATTCTGTTTACTAAAATCAGCCAGCCAACAATTAGCAGCTCTAGGGCCTGGCTTTCCACAGTTATAGCATGAAAATTTCACAGATCATTTTGCAGGGAATTTGACAAGATAGGGGATAACAGAATTCTTCTGAACATGCCAACAGTCCTTGACTGTATGGCCATTCTTCCCACACTCGAAGTATCAGATATGCTTACCTTTAAAACCATTTTTACCCCTAGTAGATCCAAACCAGCACTCAATGACTTTGTGACCACGTTTGTTATAGTTAAAACAAATAATGTGCTGGTCTGAAGCAAACATGTTTTTTCTGGGGCCATGATGATTAGCAGAAGACCTAGCATGCATTTTATCATCTTGTGTCATGATGAAACATGCATTCATAAGATGACCTTGCCTACCACAGTAATGACAAGATGTACCAGACTTCCTAGTAGCATGATTTCTACCAAATGAATTTCTAGAATGCAATGTTTCACTTGCATGCCCATCTACAATCAATAATCTGCAATCATCCATTACATGGCCTACCTTGCCACAGTAATGGCATGAGACACTCTTATCAGATGCATACGAATAAGTAAATGAGTTATGAGCAGTATGCATTGACCCATCAGGTGCAGCAGAGCTAGCAATTTCCAAAATACAAGTAGGGACACTTTTGACCTTATTTTTCTTACCATTCTTGTTCAATTGTTTACCCTTGTTCACAACTCTTATTTGTTTCTCATTTTTCTGGGCCTTTAATTGGAATACAGATGATGTAGATGTTTTAAGAGGCCCAGAGCAGCTTGCAATGTCAGAGCTGCAAACAAAGGTAGTGTACAGCTTTTTGTTAACAGATTTTTCAATTTGAGGGTTGCATCCTTCCTCTCCACTTGATTCAGTGGTGTTATCATACAAAGGAACATTCATTTTCTCTTTTCCCTTGACAGATTTAGGCATGGAACGAACAAGTTCATTTACTTCAGATTGCAAACAGGAGATTTTGAGTGCAGAATTTATCAAATCTTCTTCACATACAAGAATCTGTCTCTGCATAGCATCATTTAGATTTTTGACCATTTCTAATTCTTGTTTCAATTTCTGTTCCTTCTCAGACTGAGTTTCTTTATTTACAGCTTTCTCTTTCTCATGGGTTAACCATCCTTCAGATGCTACACTGTTCAAGACCATGAGTTTCTTATTTTGTTCCTTCAGTTCTTTATTTTCGAGTTTCAATTTATTCAATTCAGAATTAACCTTACTAAACTCTTGCAAGCTCATTAGATGTTCATCATTCTTCTCATTCAGCTTGTTTTCCAGTTCAGATATCTTGTTTAAGCATGTTTGATTCTCATTTTTCAAAGACACAATCTGTTCCTTACAGTTATGAATATCTAGCATACATGCATCATAAGATTGTTTCAGATTTGGATAGTTTTCACAAGAGAGTTCAGATTTATACTGTTCAATCGTTTTCCCCAATCTTTTATTTTTAGATTTTAATTCCGTACATCTATCAGTAAGTTCTTCATTTATATTCCATAAATCATCAAGCGAAATTTCTTCAGATCCAGAGCTTACTATGGATGATGATTCCTCCTGTTGATCAGAGTGGTGATCACCCCGGTTGGCCATCAAGCATTGATTCTCTTCTTGTTCCCCATTTGCAGCCGTGATTCTATCAAAATTTTCTTTTCCAGAAGCGCACCTGGGAACAAAAGGAAATCTGTCAGTATTAACTGCAGCTTTCAAAATATTAAGAACTGTGACATTATCACGGTTCTTTAATCTATTCTCTCTAGACCATTTGGTCTCATCATGAGGTAATTGGTGTGGGCCTTTAGATAGAAGACTCCATAATTTGGGATCAATGGAGTTCACGTAAACACAAGGCCTCCTAGCCAACTACTGAGGTTAGAACCATCATAAATCAGAGGATGAGCCATTAGGACAGATGGCAAACAGATTCAATGCAGAAAATAATCGACAAGAAATGCACCAAAAGCGAGATAGCACCGACGACAGCAAGATCCTCTGCAGATCGTTGGATCTGGAAAGTTAGAGACCCACTCTGATACCAATTGTTGGGATCGGTGCGATGGATTCAGAGGGGGGTGAATGAATCTCCCCTTAAAAATTTTACTCCAATTAAAAACTCAGAACACTCAGAGATGTGAAATTAAAACATATTCAGTTTTACCGAAATTGACATACAGCGATGTGTTCAATCAATTGGCTCAATCGACATATGAAGACAAATCGAGCCTAAGCATTCATCTAGCGGAAGCAAACAGTAAGCATTCAAACCACAATGCATGAAGGAATTTTTAGGTGGTTCAGTCCGCACACCTACGTCCACCCCACACTCAAACCCGAGTGTGGCTTCCCGCTGACTCACAGCTTAAACGGCTGGGCCTCACAGCTTACCTACAAACAGCTGAGCATCACAGCTTGCTGTCTGAGGTATCCACCTCGCCCGCTGAGCAACACAGCTTACTGTCCGAGGTATCCACCTCGCCCGCTGAGCAACACAGCTTGCTGACCAGAGGAATCCTCCTCTGCAACGCTGAGCAATACAGCTTAGCTCTGCTGACTAACAGCTTGAATAAAGGTTCAAAAGAAAAACAAGATATGGAAAGGACACAGCAACAGAAAGCTATAGACGATAAAACACAAGGTGGCTCTCAAAGTGCTGATTGGCCTGGATTTGATCCACGGTCCAGTATGGACACGGCTTCAGATGACTCTCTTCTTCTTCTTCTAAACTCTCGATCTCTCTTTCTTCTTCTTCTTCTTCTTCTTCTTCTTTACTGCTCACTCTTTCTTTCTCGAGCTCTCTTCTTTCTCTTCTGTTCTCTCCTTTTATTCTTATGCTGACTCTCTCTGCTTCTGTCTGGCTGCCCCCTTTCTTCGATCACTCTGCTCTCCTCTTCATCATCTTCTCTCTGGATCGAGCAGGCTCCTCACTTCACACCTTCTTCTCCAGATGGAGAAGTCTTCTTTTTATAGCAACAGATAGGTGGGCGTGTGTCCTCCACGAATTCCCGCCCTAGCGCCTTGAACACGTGGCAACATTTCAGCCTGCTGCACTACACGTGTCACGATCAGGGTTAGACCTCCATCCTTGGATCACGTGCCCTTCTTAAGCTCCTCGAACAGATATTCTGTCAGGTTGAACATATTATCAGTTTGAATCAATCTGAAGGAGAAGACAAGGATGCATCGAGTAAGTTTGATATCTGAACTGAGCCTGTACAGACTTGATGCACAAAATGTAGTGTGCAAATAAGAAAGTATGTACAACGAGAATGAATGCACGGACATGTCATCCACGAGTGTACAGACTTTGAATGCAAGTAATGGATTTTGCATATGGAGAAGTATGCACATTGAAAGTGAATGTACAGACATGCCAGCAACGAGTGTATGGACTTAGTGTGCATGCAACAATGATGTACAGACTCGCTGGTATGATGATGCATGAACTTAACCACTCGTACCAGCAATGGAATGTATAGACTTTGAATGCATGGTAAAGAGTGTATAGACTTTGTTTTGAAAGATCGCACAAATGCATATAGGAAAGTGTGCACATTGAGAATGAATGCTCGGACATGCCATCAAGAGTGTACAGACTCTACGTGCATGCGACAGACGATGTACATACTTGCTAAAATGATGCACGGGCATATCAGCAGAGAATGTGCAGACTTGTATATGCATGAGACAACCGAATGCACTGACTATGCTCATGAATGTATAGACTTGCTAAGTCATCAAAGCAACCATGTGCAGACTTAGTGTATGTGCGAGACAAATCAATGCATTGACTATGTATGTGCATGAAGAGCACTGGCTGTAATGACTAGTCGAGTGAAACAACGGAGGTTGTATAGACTAGCCACCAAGGAATGTACAGACTTGAGCAATGTACTGACTCTGTTGCATGCTTGCATCGACTTTGAATTGAATTGACTGATGAATGCACTGATGTAGTGTATGCATATGGCAGATAATGCACTGATGCAATGCAGAAGAACCAACAAGTGCAGACACATGGTGATAAATCATTCATACTCATAGTGCTTGCTGACATCAAAACCCCAGGGGCGCAACAATCTCCCCCTTTTTGATGATGGCAACACTATGAGTCACACAGACTCAAACTATTCTCCCCCTTTGACTTCATCAAAAAGAGAAACGTTTGAGAGAGAAATAAAAGTGTGCATGATATGATCGAATAAAATCTCCCCGAGACAGTAACAAAGAGAAAGGGACATGAAGGATGCTGGGAAGATCTCCCCGGAGCCTCTGGATGCACAAGAGATACCATCGGAAGTGTCTCCGTGTCCTCTTCGCAACGGTGGTGGTATCGTCCCCGTCTGAGCTCGTGGCTGCCCGGAGGAGCCATCGTCGTCGGACTGCGCAACTTCTTCCTGACAGTCAACTAGCAGCAAATTGTAGAGGCTCCCATGGCCATTCCCCTAAAGTTCTTGAAGCGGGGCTCGGCTGTGATCTTCTACTACAATTCTCCTGCCACCACAAAGAAACGGCACTCCGTTCGGCATCCGAAGCTGTGAGTTCCAAATTTTCTCCCTCCGGTGCGTTGATCAGTTTCCTCTGGAACCAGTCTGATACCCCGGCACTGTTCGGGTCCTCGCCATCTTCTCTGACCTCCTCTGGCATCTTCGCTAGTCTCCTACCGAAGAGGACTCAACCACGAATCCAACAACTCTAGCCACGCCTGAATCAGAGCTCAGGAGCGTCCGTGGCGGCCTCATCTTCCTGCTGTAGAGGTGCAGAAGCTACCAGAACCAGCAAACAGAGACCCTATTCGCGCCTCTACCCCGACCAACTCTGTCATTAATAAATTCCCCCAAAAATTGGACGTTCTCCCGGGTCAACTACGAAGGTTTTTCCACTTGTTTCGTTGCAATCAGAGTTCGGGGGAGTCCGCAGCGGCGCCGATAGTGACAGTCTATCCCCTATTCCTGAGAGTGGATAGATTCGGTGGACTTCTTGTCTTAATCCTCTAAGATAGTTGTTCCCATCCCCGCCTGGCCGGCTTACCACCCCTCCCTGTGGGAGGTAGTGTTTGGATGTAAAATTGACTTCCCCTCCCCTTGTTCAACCCCCTTGCATGGGGAGTAGTGTAATTTCTTAAATTTCAGGTTGAAGCTTCTCCGGCACGGTGTGCGGGTAAGCCCACGCTTCCTCACTCGCCCTCGTCTCTGACTGGGATCGGTGTCTTCACACCGATCAGGTGAGCCCCTGGACACTTCCTCTGCTGGTTTTACTTTTGCTTGTCTTAAGTATCATTTCTAGTCGCCTGTCGGCCGGCGAGTTTAGTGCCCGATCACAAACTACTAACATTTGAATGACTACCACGGGAGAGTTATGAGAGAGCCATTACATCCCACGCCCTCGGTGTGTTGGCCGCCCGTGGAATTGGGCATCCCAGGCCCTTAGGGGTCCGTCCCAAGCTAGCCATACCCCAGGAGCAGCAAGGTCCCACTTCGGACCCTCCCCACCATCGTCGGTTCGCCTACAGGCACTAGTGTGCACTTCGCTAGTCAGTCCGCTATAGTGAATCCACCACTCAACGTTGATTGCTTGCAAGTCTAGGTCCAAGGGTATCAGTCGAGTGGCTGCCACCCCCAAGGTGGTGTCACATCACATCACTATCTTAACTCGATCCTAGTGGCTGAAGGCTAAGAACTTGGGCTATATAAGTAGGAGGACTCTCAAATTTGTAACTCACATAAAACCCCTCTTTCGAGCCTTGAAAATCTTCGTGCTACCACCCAAATCAATATGAAAAGGGCCCTTGAGGCTAGCACAATGGGGGAGAGTTCCTACAACGGGCCACCACCGGCTAGGAAGGAGCGCGAGTCGCTGCAACAGCTGACTTCCATTCCCAATCACTTGAGCACCAATCCCTTGCGAGAAGTAGGCTTTATCAATTACTTTTCAAATTTGTTGAAATTATTTTCCAAATCCTTATATTGCTCTTCTCTTTCTCATCTCTTCTTTCTTTCTTTCCATAGCTTCTTCCTGGCCCTAGGCGTTACTCCAACATAAAATGGGTGGCTCCTATGGTTCGTAAACTTCCACTAGATGTGATCTTCATCTTAAAAGCATGGCACCTCCATCCATTACTTGTCTTGGCTAAAAATTACCACAAACTCTCACTCGATTGGCAAAGCATTTCAGCTCTAGTGAAGATATGGCATCCTCAGACCCACACATTTGTCTTCCTCACATTTGAAGCTACTATCCTTCTAGAAGAGGTTGAGACATTGCTAGCCCTTCCTAGGTCCAAGGTAGGAGACGAGGACTTAGTGTGCCATACAGTTGCCCCTATATACCCTTTTCTTATCCTAGGGGAATTTCTACCCAACTCAAACGACATAAGGACCCTGATTAGTTCTCAACACATTCACTTGCTTCCCATGGCCCAATGGGTTATTGCCCATTGCAAAAATAAATGTGGGTGGAATGAGGCCATAGCTAAGGCCACTTCTATTTGCCTGTGCGGGGCCATACTTTTCCCTATCACTGACCACCTTCTAGATATACTAAACCTAAGCATTATCAGTGGGCTGTGGCGAGGGTTGTCCATTTCACAGGCCATCCTTTCTTACCTGTACGAGGGCCTTAGTTTAGCTTCCCTCGGTAGGCCTCTTTTTGGATCTATGATCTTGCTTGAATGTTGGATGGGGGTTAAGTTGAAGTTCCTACCAAAGGAGGACATTTCTTCTCTCAGTTGGATCTTTGGGAGCCACCCACTCTTCTTTGTTGGAGGTGCATTCGGGTTTCCTCAGCAAGTTGAGTGCAGGACCGTAGACAGGAGGACTAGAGATGACTGGCGGATCTACCTCAACACTATGCCCCTTGATCGGTTCGTGATACACCCAGCTTTCCTTGTTGGCACTACTCTCAGGCTTCCTAGGAGGCTTGGGTTAGACTTGAGGCTCGTGGGGAACATCACCTTGGTGATGTACATCCCCTGCAGGTGCCTTTTATAGGTTGGACTTCTGCGCACCATGGTTCCAGCACTTCCCCATCTACCCGCGCTACAGGTGAGGAGACTCAGGATGAAGGAGGACGAGCAGGCAGTCAGGAGCGCACTTATCATGTGGGAGATCAGCAAGACGCGCATTCTACCAGCAGAGGTGACTAAGATTCAGGAGGAGTACCAACTTTACATGAGAGAGCTACGCGAGATCAGACCTCGCGTGGATGCCCGACTGAGAGATCGAGTGATTTTAGCATGATGTATAGGGATTGACAGCTTGAATTTGATGTTTTTGAGATTGAATAAATAAATAAAAGAATTTGGTTGTTTTAGCTATCGATTTGCCCCTCTTTTCTTCTCATATGTGTGGTTTGATGTGGCTCTCAAAAATAGAGATGGCCAAGGTTAGGACCGCCGCATGGATAAGACGGTCGCAATATGACTGCTAAAATGAGTGAAACGGCTTCCAATAGACCGCAAACAGATGGGCACCTGGGCGGGCCAGTGAGCCTATGGTTAACAATTCTCGGGAGGAAAAAGTGGTCTATCGAGGGACCGCAAGATGGTCAATTTCTGACCGCTGAGATAATAGAAACGACCTCTTTTAGATCGCAAATGAAAGGGGATTGGAAAGGACTCATGTATTCGAGCTCTAGGAAAATGGCGGCCTATCTAATGACCGCTGAACGATTAGACGGTCAGATAGTGACCGCTAAGTGAGTATAAACAGTCCTCAGAAGACCGCAAGCAATCTAGACATGGGCTTTTTGACTTGAACCTTGTGGACTTGTCTCTACACACACTCAACAAAGAAAACAAGTTAGATCTGTTCAAGGCTTAACCCGTTGCCGAAGGCAAATCTGACGCGAGACCAATTCTTGAAATTTGGTAAAGGGGTTAAGCCCTATTAAATAGGTAAAAATGACAGAAAAAGTGTAAAATGCAATGCATGCCATGAAATGCAGAAGAAACCCGTTTTTTTTGTTTTGAAAATATTTGATTTTTTAGTTTTGAAAGTATTTGGGTTTTTTTATTGTTTTTTTTGGAGTTTTGAAAGTATTTGATTTTTTTGGAGTTTTGAAAGTATTTGATATTTTTTTATTTTTTGGGAGTTTTGACATATTTAATTTTTTTGAGTTTTAGATATTTTTGATTTTTTGGAGTTTTGAAAGTAGTTGATTTTTTTAAATTTTGAAAATTTTTAATTTTTTTGGAGTTTTAAAAGTAGTTGATTTTTTGGGGATTTTGAAAATATTTGATTTTTTGGAGTTTTGAAAGTAGTTGATTTTTTTGGGGTTTTGAAAATATTTGATATATTTTTGGAGTTTTTTTTTGGCTAACTCAAACTAGTCAACGAGAATGTCAACCCATGTTATCAGGAATCTTCTATAACACAGCGTGCACTTAAGATGACAACCCCTTGGCCAGGGGTCCAGTTCGCATGACGATGCCTCACCTAGGGCCATATCCAAGGTAGGACCTAGTCTATAGGGAGAGAAAGGAAGAAAATTGGGGACAAGCCTTGCGTAGGGATGGGATATATCAGGACTCGACTTCCCTCCAGGGCACTACCCCTCAAAGAGTCGGCTTCTTGCACCGGGGCTTTGTGTCTTTGATTTTATGAATTTTGTATTGATTTTTGATACACACATGATGCTGCACAACCCTTCACCGTTTTACGTGAACCTCGACTCTTGCCTTACGAGAAGCAGGCCCGGTTACTAGGATCAGAAGCATTTTTCATGGTGTTTCCCTTTCTTTTCCTTTTCTTTCTTTTTTTCTTTCTTTCTTTTTCTTTTTTCCCTTTTTTCTGAAGACTGCCCCTATTTGAAACCGCTCTCGTATTGGGGATAGCCTAGGTCAGTTATTCTGCACATCAATCTCTTGCTCCTACGTTCAGCCGAAGAAAGAAAAGCAAGGACGTTCACCTTCCCCGAGCATGGCCGAAGGAGAAACGATGTTTTGCAAAAAAGGAAGACCCCGACCAAGGGTGTCGTGTAGTGTGTGAGTGTTGTTCTAAAGAATGCCCTCTAATGATTAAGGGAAAGACACCTCGCCACCTGGTTGTCGTTAGCCAGTCTTTCATTTTTTTTTTGAGGGTAAAAGTGCTTGAGGTAAAGCCCATTCCATGTGTGAGATAATTCCTCACCCTCAGCATTAATCAAGCGATACGCGTTCCCAGGATAGACCTCCTTGACTACGAACGGACCCTCCCAGTTGGGTTGTAACTTAGACCTGGGACCTCCTGCTCTAATGAATTTGCATTTCAAAACCATGTTACCCATTTGGAATTTACATTCGATGACCTTCTTTTCAAAATGACGTGAAACTCGCTTTTGATAGACAAAGACATGAATGGCCGCATTAAGTCTCTTCTCGTCCAAGAGTTCCAGCTGGACTAGCAATTTCTCTCGACGTTCATCGAGATTAAGTTCTTTATCAAGCTGCACTCTTAGGGAAGGGATCAAAATCTCATATGGAAGTACCACCTCCATCCCATAAGTGAGGGCAAATAGAGTTTGCCCCGTGGGAGTACGGACGGAGGTGCGATAAGCCCATAGAGCTTCGACTAACCTTTCAAGCCAATCAGAAAATTTGTGTGACTCGCATGTTTTCTTGATGATTTTAAGAAGGGTTTTATTAGTGGCCTCGGCTTGACCATTGCCTTGAGGGTAATATGGAGATGAATGATGTAATGAAATATTAAACTTCTTACAGAGGTCCTGGAGTTCTTGTGACACGAACTGCGGTCCGTTGTCGCTGACGATGTCGCTTGGCACTCCAAATCGTGAGATGATATTCTTTAGGATGAAGCAGCAAACCGTGGAAGCTTTGATTTCTGCGTTCGCTTCAGCTTCGGCCCACTTGGTGAAGTACTCGATAGCGGTAAGGATAAAGGATTTTTGCTTGACCTGAGAGTTGGGATCACCCAGTGGGCCTATAATATCAAAAGCCCACATGGAGAATGGCCAAGGAACAGAAAGAGGATGAAGGGAGGAAGTGGGAGCATGAATCTTATCAGCATGAAGTTGGCACTGAATACACCTACGAACATAGGTGGAACAATCTTCTTCTAAGGTTGGCCAGTAATAGCCCTGCCTAAGAATTTTCTTTGCCAGCGCCTGACCATTGACATGCCCTTCACATTCGCTTGAATGAGCTGCTTCAACGACCTTCCAGGCCTCATCATCGTCCGGACATCTCATAAGAACTCCGTTAAGAGCGCGCCTATACAATTCTCCATCAATGATTGTGTATCTTTAGGATACTCTTCTGATGGCCTTACGCTGCTCTGCGTTAGCCGACTCCGGGAATGAACCATCCCCACAATACATCTCAATTTCGTGGTACCAAGGCAACTCCTCTTCTTCCATGATCTCTTCCAATTCTGCCAATGATACTTCTTTCACATCTTCCCTCTCAGCCTTCTTCTCTAAGGACTTCCTAAGGTTATCAAACCAGGGATCCTGAAGAGAAGGAGCGTCCAACCGCTGGACCACAATGGTCTCAGTAGAACGACTGAGAGGAAAGGACAGGGAAGAAGCAAGCAATGCAAGTGCATCGGCGAGAATATTTTGAGATCGAGGAGTATGAATGTAAATCAATTTGTGGAACTGCCTAGCCAAGAGAGTGACCAAATCTTGATAGGGCTTGAGCTTTGGGTCACGAGTGCGATAGGTAGAAAGGACTTGGAATAGCACCAGCTGAGAATCTCCTATACTGTTCAAATATCGCGTGCCCAAGAGATAGGCGTGCTTTAATCCAGCGAGGAGAGCCTCATACTCGGCTACATTATTGGTAGCATGAAAAGAGATTTGATATGAAAATGGAATGGTCACTCCCTCCGGAGTGAGGAGGACAGTGCCGATCCCTCGGCCTTGAGAATTAAGTGCACCATCAAAGTGCAGAGACCAGAAGGGATGATGAGTGAGAACGGCAAGGTGTTCATCAAGAAACTCGTCCTGGATGGAATCCGTGCAAGGAACAGGTAAATGGGCAAGATGTTCAGCGATGGCATAGCCCTTAACTGCCTTTTGGACGACGAAGGTGATGTCGAATTGGGAAAGGAAACTCTGCCAGCGAGGCAATCTGCTAGAGAGGACATACTTTTCTAGGAGATAGCGAATTGGGTCCATTCTAGAGATTAACCTATCTTCATGGGCAAGAAAATAATGTTTTAGTTTCTGAGCTACCCAAACTAATGCTACACAGGTCTTCTCCATGGCAGTGTATTTGGGCTCTATGGGGTTGAATAACCTAGAGAGGTAATAAGCTGCCTTTTCTCTCCCTTCGTCGTCCACTTGCGCCAGGACAGCTCCTAGGGAGTCCCCAATGACGGAAATGTATAAGATCAGGGGTTTCCCAGGGATAGGAGGTTGCAGAACCGGGGGAAAAGATAGAAAAACCTTCAGATCCTCATAAGCCTTCTGACATTCTTCATTCCACTCAAATTTAACCCCCGCCTTAAGCAGTTCATCAAATGGACGACACCTTTGAGAATGCTGAGATATAAATCTTCGAATAAAATGCAAACATCCAATTAACCCTCGAAGTTCAGTAATGTTCTTTGGCGGGGGCATATCCATGACACCCTTTACCTTATTAGGATCGATCTGAATCCCCCTTTTGCTAACTATGAATCCTAGCAACTTTCCTGAGGATACTCCGAATACACATTTCTTGGGATTCATCTTCAATTTGTACTCCCGAGCCCTTTGCAACACCTTGGCCAAAATAGCGGGGTGTTCTTCCTTCGACCTCGATTTAACCAAGATATCATCTACGTAAGCTTCCATATAGACATGCATCATATCATGGAATATTGTCATCATCGCCCTTTGATAAGTGGCACATGCATTCTTCAGACCGAAAGGTATAACCACATAACAATAAGTGCCCTAGGGCGTGGTGAACGAGATTTTCTCCTAGTCTTCTGGAGCTAGACGGATTTGGTTATAACCAGAGTAACCATCCATGAATGAGAGGGCTTCATACCAGGCGGTATTGTCCACCAATACGTCTATATGTGGCAGCGGAAAATCATCTTCGGGACATGCCTTGTTCAAATCCCTGAAATCAATGCAAATTCACACTTTTCCATCTTTCTTCATAACAGGGACTATATTTGCCACCCACTGAGGATACAAGATGACCCGAATAAATTTAGCCTTATGTAACTTATCAACCTCTTCCTTCATCTTCAAGGCCATGTGGGGGTGAAATCTTCTTAGCTTTTGGTTCACGGGTCTTGCCCCTGGCTTAAGCACAAGCCTATGTTCTACCAAGGAGGGGTCAATACCCGGCATGTCCCTATAGGACCAGGCAAAGGAATCGCTATACTCCCTCAAAACTTTGACCAATTCTTCTTCAACATGAGGAGGGAGATTAGCAGAAATAAGAATGATCGTGGGGTCCTCTTCAGTTCCAAGATTTATTTCTTTCGTAGGCTCATCCACTGCCGACGATGGCTCATAGAACCTCTTTAAACCTTGTGCATACAAGTCGGCAGTGTCATCTACGCCGCTGTCCTCAAAATCCGCCGGGTCTTTCTCATCCACGATCTCATAAACACCTAGTCCGTCATCGCTCCACACCCCATCTTGCTCCTCATCATCCTCTAGGATGATGGCTATTTCTACGAACTCCGGGCATCTAAGGAGGGCATGACAGTGCTAAGCGAGATCCTGGAGGAACCTATCAGGGATGGATTTGGAATGACATGCCAGTGGGTGCGTCTTAAACGTAGAGGAAGGGCTAGACGCACTAGAACAAGATCCTACTTCACTAGACCCAACAGACTCCACTTTCCTATACTCGACGGACCCTACATCTAACCTAGGAGATATGAAATCTAGTGGAAGGGGAACAAAGGTCTCATGCCCTTGGGAAGAGGACTGACAGAACACAACATAATCCTCCACTGAAATCTCTGTTTCAAAATTGACGTTTTTTTTAGATCAGTGGAGAGTACACAGCAAGATGGAGAGGAAGGTGGAGGAGGAAGCCTGAGGGGATAGATGGATGGACAGAAAATGTCGAAGAAAGGATCAGAGGAGGAGAAGAAAGTAGCAGACAGATCAACAGGTGGACAACAATTGCATGTTCTGACGGTGAGAAAATCAGTGGGAATCTCAAATAAGAATGGATCAATTAAGAGAGGAGGTGAACGGGGTACATATTCTAGCTCCTGAAAAAGAGACTTCAATCGGGAAGGAGACCAAGAAAAGGCAATAAGTGAGCTCCCTTCTCCATGTGGATGGTGGGCTAGGTCTCCTGGCATTTATTCCATGAGCCGCATCTCTGCATTTCTTGGATAATCTTCATCATGAAATAGCTTTGCAAAATCTTCACTAAAATCATTCATGCCGTCAACTGGTCCTTTTGGTGATGACTGTGGGCCAACAAGTGTACAGGTAGAATCGTCTTTCTTATCTGGACGGGGCGGTGTCTTCAAGGTACCAGGCTATAGCAGCCCCTTCACAAAGTGTTGGCGGTAGTCCCAAGTCAACGGCCTTGAGTCTCCCAGAACTGATAATGAGGACTCTCGGTACCCGAGGCCCCTTCTGTTGATTTTTCTGCCCCCTGGGATGGGCTTGGTTCGCCCCTGTAGCTGGGCACCAAGACCCATGCCTGGCTGATAGCCTAGCTTTAATATCATATTCCAACCCTTGGGATCTCTCATCTTGGGCTTCACCTTGATGTCGATCGGCGTGACAGCCGGCTTGCGGTGTACATAGGCCCACGGAAAGTCGAGGTCCATTACAGAGATGACAGGCTTGTTGCTCGGCCAGAGTGTTGGCAGTATCTTTTTGGAGATGGCCTTGACTGTCTGGAATGTGGATATGCTCTTAACTTTCACCACCCGCCCTTGAAATGAGAATTTAAGGCACTGGTGGGCGGTAGATGGCACGGCATGGAGGTTGTCAATCCACGGACGACCCAGAATATCCTTGAACATTGGGTCAATGTCCAGCACATAGAATTCCACAGGCATTGTCAGCGGCCCGAGCTCAGCTTGAATAATTATCATCCCGTGGCAGGCCCTCCTTGAGTTGTCATAAGTTGCAATGGTAGTTGGAGTGGGCCTTAACATGTCTTCAGAGATATTACATTCGCGCAGGGTGCTAAGGGGACAAACATTAATGGAGGCTCCTATGTCCACCAAAGATGCGTCAATAGCCACCTTATTTAAAGTGATGAAAATGTAGAGCGGCATCTGGCGTGCCTCGGGTGGTGCTAATTCACACTCAAAAAAGGAAATGGTCTGCCCTTTAGTGATTGTGGCCAAAGCCGATGGTAGACTATCTACCGCCATATCCTCATTCACCATGACCTTCTGTAAGAATTCCCGTAAAGCATCTTGATGTAACTTGGACCTCTTAATCAACTCAAGCACTGAAATATTGGCCGGCATCCAATCCAAGTGATGTAATAAGTCGTACTGCGTGCCTGGCAAGGGGTCCACTTCTTCTTGATCAGTAGCCTACCGCGGGAATTGGGGATTGGGTGCAGGTGCACTAGTGGTGGGATAGCTTTGGTGAAATAAACGCCCGCTCCGGAGGGCAAGGTTCTGTGCCGGCACGGCGTCGGGTGGACTCATGGTGGGCAGTTTGATGAGCCAAACAGGGTGAACAAGGGGGTACAAGTAGAGGTTGCAGGCAAAATGGGGGTGATAATGGGAGAGGCTAGTTTAACGGGCGCTGCCGGGAAGATGATGGGTGAAGGGTTAGGCAAAGGGGTGGTAGTGGAGGGTGTAATGGGTGCTGGCGCGAAGATGGGTGAAACATTAGGTGATGCGGTGGGTAGAATGTGGGGTTTTGGAGGGCTAGTGGGTGCGGCGGACGTCGCGGTGGTGGGTTGAAGGATAATGGGGGTGGAAGGTGAATGGAATGGGTGATAGGTATGGTGGAGGGCCATGAGTTGAGCTGACGAATCATCATCATAAGACCACCCAGGGTTGGGAGCTGGGTGGTGAACAATATTGACCTGAGCCAGTGTCGACGGCTGAGGTTACGGAGTGGGCGGATGGTTGG
The DNA here is from genome assembly GCA_022559845.1 of Amorphophallus konjac. Classification (NCBI taxonomy): domain Eukaryota; kingdom Viridiplantae; phylum Streptophyta; class Magnoliopsida; order Alismatales; family Araceae; genus Amorphophallus; species Amorphophallus konjac. The sequence continues at coordinate 338,842,371 of CM040126.1, read as the reverse complement.
GCATCGGATTCTGATGAATCCCCAAATCCTGTGCAGGCTGCTGCTGCTGCTGTGGCTGTGGTTGCTGTTGTGGCTGCTGTCTTCTTCTTTCCTTGATGTCTATGATAACTTTGTGTATCTCAGCCCAGTCAATGTGCTGCCCCTCATGCAGGTCATAAATGAGATCTCTAAACTGGAAGCATCTCTCAATCGTGTGCCTGGGCTACTGGTGGAAAACGTAATATCTAGACTAGTCAACAGTCGGGTTCCAATTCGGTCGTTCCGGAGGAAGTTGCAGAGCCCCAACAGACATGAGGGCGGTGAAGATATCTGAAAGGGTCTCAGGCAAAGGGGGGTACTGGGCTCGTTTAGGTCCCAGATGCAGGGGTGCATAGCCGTTAGGTGGAGGGACGTTATGGTACTGGGGTGGTTGTTGCGGTTGTTGGGGAGCAGGGAAGGATGGTTGGGCATTTTGTGGAGTGGGGAACTGAGGGTTGCAAGGAGGTTGCTAGAAACGGGGTGGAGCAGACTGGTTGGTGGATTGAAAATTGACGGCCTGCACCTATTCGTTGGTTTGGACCCCCTCGGTGGTTGGCGCCTGGGGCTTGTTGGTGTGATAAGTACAATATGAAGTGATCTAGAAGGGGAGGGGATGAATAGATCACTGTTTTCGTAGATTTAACAAATTATTGCAGAGTATATTGCTAAACGGAGCTAACCTCGAGTTCTGACTATCGTAAAAGATGCAGTGCAGTTAATAGCTCAAGCAAATAGAAGGCATACCACAATATTATCACGATCAATCACACAAGGGCTCAGAGGATTTTAAGGTGGTTCGGTCCTTCAGACCTACATCCACCCCACACTCAACCTGAGTGTGGCTTCACTAAAGGCTGGGCAACACAGCTTGCCAAACAACTGCTGATACACAGCTTCCCAGGAGAACAACCTCTCCTCTTCCTCCTACCCGGAGGGAACCTCTAGCGATCAGCAGTCACTAGAACCCAGAGACTCACGTCTCTCTTCCTCTTTACCAAGAGGGAAACCCCACTAGTAGCAGCCCTGCTACTAGTGAACCAGAGGTCGAAGACCCCTCTTCCTCCCAACCCGGAGGGTACCTACAAGCAGCTCACCTGCTGCTTGCAAACCGGAGATTGACTCTCCCTACTCCTGATCTCACAGGAGGACCCCGACCTCAGTCCAGAGGATCGGAAACACAAACAATAACGGTTGAAGAAAGATAAGAACAAGAAATGAAAAATACGAACGAAGGAAATCAAATGCCAGACAATGGAAACAATGTAGCTCAATATAGAGCAATAGACTTCGGATTTGATCCGCAAGTCAGAACAATTCTTCTGAACACTCTTCTGCTCTCTTTCTATTTCTCTCTGCTATTCTTTCTTCTTTCTTTTCTTTTTTCTGGATCGAAGGGCTCTCTGTTTCCCTGTTTTCTTCTATGCCTCTCTACTTCGATCACTTTCATCTGAGGACGAAGGATTCTATTTATAGCATCAATAGCAGATGGATAGGGCATGAAATGCGTGTGCCTCCCACGCTCGATCCAGAAGTATCATGTCACGTGCCTTTATCAAATTGGTTCCTCTTGTCTCGGATCACGTGCAGCCCTGGAGTGTGGAATGTTCTTCCTCGGACCTGTAATGAGATTAAGTCCATTAATACGCTGCATGGCTATTAAAACCAAAACTGCATGAGGTATAGTAACAACAACACGACGTGACTATTTCTCGAGATGTCATAAGAACGACACGAGAAATTCTATAACAGATCAGATATACAGAAGATAATGACACGAGGTGAGGTTATACGCAAGAGAGACACGAGGTTACGAATGCAAAAACAACACGAGGACAATACGGGCTTACGACAGAAACCGACATGAAGACTAAAGCGAGAGACCAACACGAGGACAGAGTATAAGGAAACGACTCGAGGTGAAAAACAACACGAAGTGAAGTTAGACACGAAGTAAGAAGCAACGACACGAAGTATAGTGGTGACAAACACACACTACACAGAAAAACGACACGAAATAAAAATAATGCTAAGTGAAAACAGTAATCGACATGCGGTGAGAACAACACGAGGATAGTGAAAACAGCACGAGATGAGAGCAACACGGGCTGATAACGACACAAGGTCGAAACAGTAAATGACACGGGATAACACTGCACGAGGTAAAACGACACGAAGACTTAATAATAAAAACGACACGAGGTGGCAATAAAAGAGAACGACATGAAAACAACATGGACTGTAACCGAAACCGACACGAAGTCAAACAGTACAACACGAGGTGTTGTAACCAAGACGAAGTGCCAATCGACCACGAAGACAGTATGCAAAGAAACGACTCGAAGACAGGAATACAAAGGATGACATGGAAACAACACAGTAATCAAAGACTGCACGAGGTGAAAGAACAACACTCAAACAGACGACAACATGGCTAATTCGACACGAGGTGAAAACGCGAAGCAAGAACTACATGATGTTTGAGGAAAAACAGCACGAAGACAGAACATGAACGAACACACGAAGTGTTACCTCTTTAGCAGTTATTTCATATAAAACCATGGATAACTCAAGTGCAAGATATCTGATCAAAAATAACAAGAACAATTAACATAGTGTTGCTCATCATCAAAATACTTAGGGAAGACACACAATCCAACAATCTCCCCCTTTTTGATGATGGCAACACTATATTAAGTGTGAGAGATAAGTTCAAAAGAGATCAATTCAGGATATTTAATGCAGACAACTTAAAGCATACTTGCTTCCTTTCTTCCCTTGATGAAACCTGAACACTCCCCCTTACCAGAACACTCCCCCTCACTCCCCCTGAACACAGCAACAGTTTACCTCAGACTTGATAACGAACTCAATTCTCTCCCCCTTTGACATCATCAAAACTAGGGTCAAATCTGAAGATACAGAGAAGGGAAAATTGCTGACTATAGAGAGAAAACAGGACAGAGTAAGGCAGATAAATGGAGACTATTGAGATGTTTAGTCAATCAAGAAAGCCATTAATTTTATGTGAGGATTTTTTGAGGTACAGTTAGTCAGACTGTGCAAAAACTGTGACTAAGGATTTGCTCCATACACAGAACCAGATTCTAAGCAAGTGAGGTACAAGATACCAGTTTGATCAAAATAAGTCTTTACTGAGAGAGTATTATGTAAGACAGCCAGAAGACAATGACCTGTGGTATTGAGAACAAACAAATCAAAAGCTATACTTCAAGTGAGCAGGATCTTTAAAAATGGTCAAGATCAGAGATAAGTCTGTCAAGTACACCTTTGACATTAAGGAGACACCTTGTTTAGAGGTAAGAATCCCCAGTTACTCGGTGGCAGGACCACATTACCCCTTCTGATAAGAAGACAGAGATAGTATTCTAGCTGGTGTTGACATTAAGGTGACACCTTTATCTGAGGCCAGACACCCCAGTTACTAACCAGATATGTACCATAGCTCTGTATGATCAAGACAACTATTAAGACCAGATGATTACTGCCATCTCATGACATGGGAAGCTTTCACTTCATTGATGAAAATCCCAGTTTCTCAATGAGCAGTTAACAAAGTTGATAACCCTTTTATGAATTTTGTTTTTATTTACCAGCTCTTAAAACCTTGTTAATGAAGCTTGAGTCCGTTTGAGAACAATACACCAGATCCAAGGTGATTCAGACTAAAACACACAATACCTCATTTTGGACTCACCATTGACTAAGTAGGTATGCTGTACTGACTAGATCAGAAGACAGTTACAGTGTATGAAGATTAATCTTGAATTCAGATTTTGATCTCAGTGGGACTAACAGCTGAAAATTCCAACAAGAAATTAGATGAACAGCCTTAAAGAGTAAAGCATCCAACATTTTCTTTTATACACCTAATCAACCTGATTCTCTTATGATGTCAGCAAAATGTCGTTCAGAGTATGTTCAAATTAGGTCAAAGATCAAGACACCTATTATAAATCATCTCCCCCTGAGAACTTGACCCCAATACAGACTTAGCCAAGACAACCCTCAATGCACTTCAAAAAGAACACCATGATGAATATGATAAGCATAATAACACAGGACATGGTATTCAGAAATCAAATCTTCAATCATGAAATTCTGTAAATACCTAGTTCTCTGCGCATAGTGCTAAATTTTTCAGTATCCAGTGGCTTAGTAAAGATATCTGCAATTTGTGAGTTAGTGCCAACATGGATCAACTCAAAAGTTTTCCTTGCTACTTCATCTCGAATAAAATGATGCCTGATTTCAATGTGTTTAGTTCGAGAATGAAGTACAGGATTCTTTGCAATGTTTATTGCACTAGTATTGTCACAAAAGATAGAAGTACAACCTAGCTCAACCGAGTAATCCAGAAGCTGGTGTTTTATCCATATAACCTGTGTGCCACAGCTCCCTGCTGCCACATATTCAGCTTCAGCAGTAGAGAGAGCCACAGAGTGTTGCTTCTTGGATCCCCAAGAGACTAAGCACCCTCCTAGAAATTCGCAGTGACCACTAGTGCTCTTCCTGTCCAATTTACATCCTGCATAATCTGCATCAGTGTATGCAATGAGATCTAAGTTACATGATGCAGGATACCAGAGACCTAGATCATGAGTGGCAGATAAGTATCTAAAGATTCTCTTTACAGCTGCCAGATGCAATTCAGTAGGTCTAGCCTAGTATCTGGCACACATCCCTACACTAAATTGAATGTCGGGCCTGGATGCAGTTAAGTAGAGGAGTGAACCGATCATACCTCTATATAGTTTAGCATCCACCTCTTTACCTTTTTCGTCTGAATCCAGTGAGGAGCTGGTACTCATGGGTGTTGAGATTGTCTTGAGGTTGGTCATTCCAAACCTTTTCAGCATCTCCAGAGTATACTTGGTTTGATTTATGAAACAACCATCCTCTATTTGTTTGACCTGCAGCCCAAGAAAATATTTTAGTTCCCCAACTAGACTCATTTCAAATTCTTGGGACATAGACTCAGAAAAATCTTTACATAATTTTGAGTTGTTAGATCCGAAAATGATATCATCAACATATACCTGGACCACAATTAACTCCTTTCCGAGACTTTTGGTGAAGAGAGTTTGGTCAACCTTACCTCGAGTGTAGCCCTTGCTCACAAGGAACTCAGAAAGTCTCTCATACCAGGCTCTGGGAGCCTGCTTCAATCCATAGAGGGCTTTATTCAACCTAAAAACCATGTTAGGCTGAATAGAGAAATTAAACCCAGGAGGTTGTTCAACATATACCTCTTCCACAGTCTTGGGTTCTACCTGAGATGTCAAAGCAGCTAAGTCCTGTTCTTGGACAGTTCTAAAGTGAGACCTTGTCCTAGTGGGATCATGCAAATTACCTATGACATTTTCACTAGGATGATCTTTGTGAAATATTACCTCACCTGAGGGTTCACCTACCTCAGTTGCTCCTTCTTGTTGTAAGTTTTCTGGTTGTGCAGTTTGCTGCATCTCTCCTACTTCAATTTTCTCCAAGAAATCTCCCTCATCAGGTGACTCCCTGTCATCATTTGTCCTTTTGTCAGATAGAACATTCTCATCAAACACCACATGAGGTGTTTCTTCAACAGTTTGCTCATCTTTATTGAAGACTCTGTAAGCCCTAGAGGTTTCTGAATATCCGAGAAAAATTCCAGGAGAGCTTCTTGCTTCAAACTTATCCAAACCATTCTTACCATTATTGTGGATAAAGCATTTGGAACCAAAAATTTTAAAGTAAGAAATGTTTGGCAGCTTACCCTTGAGGAGTTCATAAGGAGTTTTCTTATGAGTAGGTCTTACCAAGGCTCGATTTAAAATGTAGCATGCTGTATTTGCAGCTTCTGCCCAAAATCTCCTTGGAAGTCCACTCTCAATTAGCATAGTCCTGGCCATTTCAATTATTGACCTGTTTCTTCTCTCAACAATTCCATTCTGCTCCGGTGTCCTGGGAGAAGAAAATCTGTGAGTCACTCCCTCTCTTGAGCAAAATTCAGAGAACGAAGAGTTTTCAAACTCTCCTCCATGGTCAGACTGAATTGTAATGATATTATGTTCACCTTGCAGTTTGATTTTATTAAAAAGTTCTTCAAAGTGAACAAAAGCATCATTTTTATTTGCTAAACAGAACAACCAGGAAAATCTAGTGAAGTCATCAACTATGACTAGACCATATCTCTTACCTGACAGGCTTTGTATTCGAGTAGGACCAAAGAGATCCATGTGCAAGTGCTGTAGTGGTTTAGATGAGAGACCCTCAGTTCTCAACTTAAAAGTTGCACGAGTCTGTTTACCTTGAGCACAAGCATCACAGAGCTTGGACCCTAACTGGAATTTTATTTTGGGCAAACCTCTGACTAGGTTATAATTAGACAGTTTATTCAAGGTAGACACACTAGCGTGGCCTAGACGCCTATGCCAGTCAAAAGCAACCTGTTCAGAATTAGCAGACAGACACAAGTTTGTTTCAGAATTATCATCAAGATCAACGATGTACACATTATTTACTCTATGACCTTTGAACATGATGTTATCAGAATTCAGCTCAAAAACCGTGCACGAGTTGTGGTCAAAGAGTACCTTGTGTCCTTTGTCACAAAGTTGACTTATACTTACCAAGTTGTGCTGAAGTCCTTCTACAAGATACACATCTTCAATGGAGTTAGTGGAGGACTTACCAACCGTGCCAATTCCAATTATTCTTCCTCTGTTATTTCCTCCGAATTTGACCAAGCCCCCAGACTTCATTTTTAGTTTGCTGAATTTGGACCGGTCTCCTGTCATGTGCCTGCTACAGCCGCTGTCAAGATACCACTTGCTATGCTCAGCTGCCAGGCTGACCTGCAAAAATTCAGACAGAGTAATGTGGGACCCAATTCAAATTGGGTCCAAAACCAGTTTTCTGATTATGCAGAAAGCACTTGGGAATCCACATTTGTTTTATAGTTCTCTTCAGTGGATTTATGTGGGTTGATTCTTCCCTTTTGTTATTTCTTGGTGGGTGTTGAATAAGCTTATTCTTATTTGAACTATGCTGTTTCTGAACAAAGACATTGTTGGTTGGCCTCTTAGAAGATGTGCGTGTGTGTTGAGCATAATTCATGTAAGCATTTTTACTCCAATAAAATTTGTGCTGAAACTGATGATCGTTGCCATGCTCTACTTGATGATTAGCATGATGAGTTTTCTTAACAAAACTTTTCGCTCTTTTTGTGGCCTCTATAGGACTGGTCCTGTGAGGACCTTTGTTCCACGCCTGCTGTACATGAGCAGTGCTTGTCTCAGGATTTCCTGACTTAGACTGCTGACCAGTGGAGTGAATGAATTTACTGGTCGAAAACTTCATTGTAGAGACAGATTTGGAACCGGATGGTGTTTCCAGTTTCTCCTTGCCTTTGGCGGGGCAGAACGTGATAGTCTTAAATTCAAAGGGTTTTTTACTAGTAGGATTGTATCCTAATCCCTCCCTATTGAAGTTTACCCTCGACCCCAGAAGGACATTCAGGTTGTTTCTCCCCTCTGTAAACTTTTCAAGCACTTTTTCTTTGTCCTCAATCTCCTTCTGAAATTCATTGCATTGGTCCTGGAGTTCCTGATTAACTGTTCTAACTGCCTCATATTTTTCAGCCATCAGTTTAATCTCTCCTTTAGACTCTTCAGCTTTACACTTCAGCTCATCTATTCTAGCTAGATTCTCTTCTCTTTCCATTCTCAACCTCTCAATCTCACCTTTAACCTGATCTAGCTCAGTGGCCATCTCCTTGGTTTTCATGCTATCAGTGACAATAGAAGAGTGTTCTTCAGACAGAGAATGAAACTTACGTCTAAGCATTCTATGCTCCTTGTTTAAACAATTATATTTACTTAACAGGTCGCCATAGGCGTCCTCCCAATCATCCAAAGTAAAATTCTCAAATAAATTTGTTACCTCTTTCTCATGGTCGGCCATGAGGCAGGTCTTCTCTTCATTTTCACTGGACGAAGTGGCTTCTGGGTCCTCCTCCTCATCGCTCCATGTGCACAGCATGGCCTTCTTCTTCTTGTGCACCACATTCTTCTGGTGTCCTGGAGCCTTAGCTTGTAGCTCTGGACATTCACTTTTCATGTGACCGGATTTCTGACAATGATAGCAAGTGATCTTCTTAGCAGACCGGTTCTTCTCAAATCTTCGTTCAGGAGACTTCATTGCAGCATTAAATTTCTTCCTCCTGTAGAATTTTCCTTTTGTTCTTAGGAACTTTCTGAACTGCCTGGTGAGCATAGCTCGCTCATCCTTGTCCAAGTCTGAGAGTCCATCAGACCCTTCGCTGCTATCATCACTGCTGCTGCTGCTGCTGTTGTTGCTCTTCTTAGTATGTCGTGAAACCTTCAGAGCAACATTCTTTCCCTTTCTGTCATGCCCATCGTTTCCTCGTGTGAAATTCATTTCATGGGTCATGAGAGAACCAATCAGCTGGGTTACTGTCATGATGGATAAATCTCTTGATTCCTCTATTACAGTCACCTTGGTATCCCAGACGGGAGTTAGAGACCTAAGGATCTTCCTGACTATGTCTTCTTGTTGAATATCCTTTCCAAGGCCTTTCAGACTGTTGATGATCACAGATAATCTGGCATACATTTCTGTGATCGGCTCCTCTGGCTTCATCTTAAATAACTCATATTGAGTTGTAAGTATGTTGATCTTGGTAGCCTTCACCTGAGATGTGCCCTCATGAATTAACTGCAAATCATCCCACATATTCTTTGCAGTCTTGCACGCTGAGATCCTTGAATATTCTTCCGGATGGACGGCGCACTGTATGATGTTAAGAGCTGTCCAATTCAGTGCGGAGAGTTTGACCTGATCTTCTGTCCACATATCTTCATTCTGTGGAAGGGTGTATGGACCATCTGTAATGACTTTCCATAGCTTGTTGCTTTGGGCCCTGATAAAGACTTCTATCCTGTTCTTCCAGAAGAAGTAATTATTACCATCAAAGAAAGGGGGGCGGGTGATAGACTGCCCATCAGCTATGAAACTGCGCGGACCATTGGATCTGTTTCCCTGGCCGTTGGACCACATTTTGGGAAAAACCTGCTCTGATACCAACTGATAAGTACAATATGAAGTGATCTAGAAGGGGAGGGGATGAATAGATCACTGTTTTCGTAGATTTAAAAAATTATTGCAGAGTATATTGCTAAATGGAGCTAACCTCGAGTTCTGACTATCGTAAAAGATGCAGTGCAGTTAATAGCTCAAGCAAATAGAAGGCATACCACAATATTATCACGATCAATCACACAAGGGCTCAGAGGATTTTAAGGTGGTTCGGTTCTTCAGACCTACATCCACCCCACACTCAACCTGAGTGTGGCTTCACTAAAGGCTGGGCAACACAGCTTGCCAAACAACTGCTGATACACAGCTTCCCAGGAGAACAACCTCTCCTCTTCCTCCTACCCGGAGGGAACCTCTAGCGATCAGCAGTCACTAGAACCCAGAGACTCACGTCTCTCTTCCTCTTTACCAAGAGGGAAACCCCACTAGTAGCAGCCCTGCTACTAGTGAACCAGAGGTCGAAGACCCCTCTTCCTCCCAACCCGGAGGGTACCTACAAGCAGCTCACCTGCTGCTTGCAAACCGGAGATTGACTCTCCCTACTCCTGATCTCACAGGAGGACCCCGACCTCAGTCCAGAAGATCGGAAACACAAACAATAACGGTTGAAGAAAGATAAGAACAAGAAATGAAAAATACGAACGAAGGAAATCAAATGCCAGACAATGGAAACAATGTAGCTCAATATAGAGCAATAGACTTCGGATTTGATCCGCAAGTCAGAACAATTCTTCTGAACACTCTTCTGCTCTCTTTCTATTTCTCTCTGCTATTCTTTCTTCTTTCTTTTCTTTTTTCTGGATCGAAGGGCTCTCTGTTTCCCTGTTTTCTTCTATGCCTCTCTACTTCGATCACTTTCATCTGAGGACGAAGGATTCTATTTATAGCATCAACAGCAGATGGATAGGGCATGAAATGCGTGTGCCTCCCATGCTCGATCCAGAAGTATCCTGTCACGTGCCTTTATCAAATTGGTTCCTCTTGTCTCGGATCACGTGCAGCCCTGGAGTGTGGAATGTTCTTCCTCGGACCTGTAATGAGATTAAGTCCATTAATACGCTGCATGGCTATTAAAACCAAAACTGCATGAGGTATAGTAACAACAACACGACGTGACTATTTCTCGAGATGTCATAAGAACGACACGAGAAATTCTGTAACAGATCAGATATACAGAAGATAATGACACGACGTGAGGTTATACGCAAGAGAGACACGAGGTTACGAATGCAAAAACAACACGAGGACAATACGGGCTTACGACAGAAACCGACATGAAGACTAAAGCGAGAGACCAACACGAGGACAGAGTATAAGGAAACGACTCGAGGTGAAAAACAACACGAAGTGAAGTTAGACACGAAGTAAGAAGCAACGACACGAAGTATAGTGGTGACAAACACACACTACACAGAAAAACGACACGAAATAAAAATAATGCTAAGTGAAAACAGTAATCGACATGCGGTGAGAACAACACGAGGATAGTGAAAACAGCACGAGATGAGAGCAACACGGGCTGATAACGACACAAGGTCGAAACAGTAAATGACACGGGATAACACTGCACGAGGTAAAACGACACGAAGACTTAATAATAAAAACGACACGAGGTGGCAATAAAAGAGAACGACATGAAAACAACATGGACTGTAACCGAAACCGACACGAAGTCAAACAGTACAACACGAGGTGTTGTAACCAAGACGAAGTGCCAATCGACCACGAAGACAGTATGCAAAGAAACGACTCGAAGACAGGAATACAAAGGATGACATGGAAACAACACAGTAATCAAAGACTGCACGAGGTGAAAGAACAACACTCAAACAGACGACAACATGGCTAATTCGACACGAGGTGAAAACGCGAAGCAAGAACTACATGATGTTTGAGGAAAAACAGCACGAAGACAGAACATGAACGAACACACGAAGTGTTACCTCTTTAGCAGTTATTTCATATAAAACCATGGATAACTCAAGTGCAAGATATCTGATCAAAAATAACAAGAACAATTAACATAGTGTTGCTCATCATCAAAATACTTAGGGAAGACACACAATCCAACATGGTGTACTTAGGCTTTTGGGGTTTAAAGAGGGTGTGGATAGGGGAATCCTCAAATTGGGTCTAGATGAACCTGGCCCTACTGTACAGCTGGTGCATGCTAGCAATGTCGTTCATGGCCAAGATGTTCCTGAAGGTAGGGGTGGCATTGGAAATTAGGAGCTGGTCCACTGCCTCCACCTATCAGCATATGTGGCAAAATCTTCATTGGCCTTCATCTTCTCGGCCACCAGATCAGTAAATGAATATTCTGGGTCGACTCGGTCCTGAAATCTCTGAATGAATTTTTCCTTCACGACCTTAAAACTCTCTGCGTCCTCCAAGGGCGAGGCATAAAACCATTCCAGGGCGACCCAGTCCAATGAGGGGCGGAACAAATACGCCATGAGGCGATCATCATACTGAAATTGCGCCGACTTGTATAAGAAGTCCCTCACATGGATGTAGGGAATACCATTCCCATCGTACTTCCGGTACGTCGGGAGCTCTGACTGAGGAGGGAAATGAATATTGTGGAAACTGGAGACTTGAACGTCGGGCAAGGACTGTGGGCCGACCCGCTTCTGAAGGAGGTCAATCTGTTGCTGCATGGCAGCCCACTTGTCGAGGAGTTCCTGCTCTTGCAATGGAGGGGGAAAAATAGAAGGAGTGGACCCAGTGTGAGGGGCCGAAGGATAAGTAGGTGTAGAGGGAAGCCTATAAGAAGGATATTGGTCCAAGGAAGGACCCATACCCACGTAAGACAAGTGGGCGGCCCCAACCTGAGGGCGTAGGAGATCAACCAGGCCCACAAGGGCCTGCGGCACTGGTGGAATGGACCCATAAGGGTCAACCTGAGAAGATGGAAGGAGCCCAGCCTTCCCTTTGTCCAGCATCTGATGGGCTGAGGTGGAGGACTGGCCCGCCTCTAGATTTAAAAAATGAAAAACCCTGGGTTGGACCGGGGTTAGATCAATTGGAGTAGTGGATGAAGCCCCGAGCCCATTAACCATGGACTGGGAGGCGGAGGTAGCAGCAAGACCCTGCGAAATAGAAGGAGGTGGGGCACTCGACCCCTGTAAAGTCAGATAAATGACCTTAAGCTGGGCCGGATCCAACTGGGCCATCATCTGGTGGATCTGAGTGGCAGAACCTTGAGTAGGAGGATTGAAAAGGGACGGTTGACCACCCTCAATGGAAGCAGACAATGGAGGGGCGGACCCTTGAGCAACGACCCTGGGTTGGTCCTCTAGGAGGCCCTGAGGAAGGGAGTCCTCGTGGGACTGAGAAAAGTCGTAAGCCAACATGGTAGAATCGAACAGTGGGTTGAATTAGAAAATGAAGGGTTACTCCTAGGAGAAGATCCTATGAACGGAAAACAACCGCACATGCAACGTGGTACCTAACACAAAGATAACAATAACAGACAATAAGCACACCTAATGTGATGACTAAAAAGATGCACAAACAAGAGAGGAGATAAGAGGCAACCATAGTCAATCAAGTTACAATGATGTACAGAGAATTTTATTTCGTTTCCCCTTTTGGAACCTTAGTGACTTGAATTAAATCAATGTTCTCTCTAAAATAGGATTCCTAATAGGGGTGGATTGGGGACTTGGTTGACTCTATGTGTGAATACTCGCTCTCGAATGCAACCTAGACACGGGGTGGCAAAGGAACAACTTGCCTGACGTCCGTGTGGGAATCCACGGCTCACGGGGGCTTACGGAGGTCCCGGATAGGATCACCTAGTCGACTCCAAGGAATATGGAGGCGAGAGGATCTCCTACCAAGGTAGGTATGCAACTACTATGAGAAAATGCATGGTCCTATATGCACCGGAGTGCATGCAAATTCTAGCCTAAGACTATCAAGCAATGATCAAATAATGCTAGAGATATGGCAACAATAATATAAACATGAATGATAACCAAGGAGAGATAAACAGCACCCAAAACAAGTAGCAAGATGATGGAAAATAAAGCACCAATGACAATCTCGGGTGCATTGTACTGAAATAGCGTTATGTTGGGAGACCGCACAGGGAGGGAGACGGTCCTCGGAGGACCGCAATCTTCCAGGGAGTAGTGAACACAAATAACAAAGACTAAATTGAACAGTAACAGGGATGATCAGATGCGCACCTAAGTGAGAGAAGCGATCTGATGAGTAACCGTCACCTGCATAAAATGGCCCTGACAGGACCATAACAAGTAACAGACACACAAAAGGGCAAATGGTAGGAAAAAAGGGGATGGACGTACCTAAGGCAGAAAAAAGCGGTCTATCGACCGACCGCTGGATAACAGAAACGGCCCATAGAGGACCGCAATGGACCTAGAGAATAGAAAGAGACGGGAAATGAAACGGAAAAAACCGAGGAGACCCAAAATTGACTCACACAAGCACAAAGGAGCATGTCTGTCACGCCCCGAGCGCGGAAGATTACCCAGAGGCGTGACACGTCTATATAGATCGTGTCAATCATGTAAATATCAGAGTGCGCAAATAACTAAGATTTAACTCGAAATTAATACAAATAGTACGAGCTGACAATTGTCACAACTAATCAAACGACAATTAAATATGTTCCCAGAGTCCAATGACTAGGCTTCAAATCTTAAGCAGTTCTAATCAAGTTGACTAATACAATGACATAGATGAATTGATACGACTGACATAAGTGAACTAATACAATAACACAAAGGACATGACAATTTGATAACTTCACTCTAACACTCATCACTCAGTCTCATTCCCTTCCGAGTGTTGGTTGACATCCAAATTACCTGAAAATATTAGAAAACAACTAGATGAGCGAATCGCTCAGTAGGAATTACATCTCAAGATTTAACATGCTTTAAGTGGTTTACAAGTTCAATTAATGTCAATAAAGCTATGCATGTAGATGAGTAGATATCAAGGATTGTAAAAATCGACAAGAGCAGTGAAGGAATAACAAGTGAGAGTATAAGGATTCCAACATCAATGCAGCAATAGCAAGAGATTCAAGCTTGGAATTAACAAAATCTTTCCAAGAGAGTAAGAACTCATGTGAAACAAGTAATAGAAAGTAATATAAATTCAAGCATGTAAAACTGGAATTGGCTATTTATCAATTTCATTCAAGCAAAAACTTTACCCTTCTGCGGGTCTCAAGTCAAATCAATCAAGTAATATCACGAGAATGAGTGGAATGTCTAAAGCCAAGCAAGCAAGTACTCCGGTGCAATGCCAAACACCGTGGTCAATAAACTCCCATGGGCACAAGTACCTTCGGGTGCTCCTCCCAGGACCAGACCGGGCCCTATATGCACATCATTAATCATGTTTGTTGACATCCACTCTCGTTTATAGCTAATATGGAATTTTGAGGGTTGACCCGGTAGGATGTTTATAAGGTGGATTATAGAATAGAATCCAAGGCGTATTGTTTTGTAGGGACGAAGTAGGAGTAAAACCCGTAACGTTCGATACATGCTAATGACAATAGGGGTTTGAGACTAACTTGCTGGTGTTGACACAAATGTCGATATTAGTTATATATATATATATATATATATATATATTTTTTTATCCAATATATATATATATATATATATCCGATTATGAAATTATGTCCAATATAATGGAGGTTATAGGTATGTATATTTTCTGTCCGATATAGATATATGGGTTAGCCAAAATGGTGATTTATTATAATAATCAGAATTTAATTATGAAAATAAGTTTTTATGTTGAAAATAATTCTAACTTGCTAAAAATAATATTAACATGCTGAGAATGAGTTTCATATGTTACTTTACTGGTAAGATGATAAAAATAAATTTTTCAAGCTGGATTTAGTTTTTTTACATGCTGAAAATTAATTATTAACGTGCTAAAATTAATGCTTAACATGCTAAAATAATTAACTTACTGATAGGATGATAAGATAAGGTTGCCATGCTGATTACAGAAATTTTCTGATAACAACATAATTTTTATCATGCTAAAAATTAGTTTTCTACATTTATTTGCTAATTATTTGATAGGAAATAGAATTATCATGCTGAAAAATAGTTTTAAGACACTGAAAATAATTATAACATGCCAAAAATAATTATAACATGCTGAAAATAATTTTTATATCTCAATATGTGTAAAATAATTCTATCATATTGGAAGTCACTTTTAACATGCTGGAAATAGTTTTAACATGTTGGAGATAATTTTTAGTATGTGGTGAAAATTAGATATATATATATAAGGTGATTTGTATATACATATATTCTTGTCTAACAATATATAGTGAAGGTGCTTTGTATATACAATTAATGGAAGTATATATATATGAATTTATATACAGTGTTCTATATATACTTCGATTATATAGAGAATATAGAGATATGATAATAAGTGTCGACACTTGTAAGGGGTATTATATGTAGGTGTCGACACTTGTAGGGGCATTATATGCAGGTGTCGACACTTTTATATGGAAGTGTCGACACTTCCATTAGGAGGTGTCGACACTTGTATATATTATATATATATATATATATATTTTCTTAAAAGATATATGGAGGTTATATATATATATATTTTTTTAAAGATATATGGAGGTGTTGTGTCGGGTGTATATATGCCGGTGTCAACACTTGCATATGCAGGTGTCGGGCATTTGACTATAAATATATATATATTGCTGTTATATGTTTAGGTATGGAAGTGTAGGTGTATAAATTGTTCACATTTTATTTCTGTTGTTTGTCAACATGTTTCTGCAACATTTGTAAATAGCTTTGAGGTGTCGACATTTACTATATATATGCTGCGGGAAGTGTCGACATCTGTGCAAAATACTGTATAACAGAAACGAAAAATGAATAGTAAATGTGACCCTTGGTGTCACATTGAAGTGTCGACATTTGTATGGAATATGTACGGAAGTGTTGACACCAGGTGTCAACACTTGCGTTATATATATATGGACATTGAAGTGTTGACATTTGTATGGAATATGTATGGAAGTGTTGACACCAGGTGTCAACACTTGCGTTATACATTGAAGTGTCGACACCTATATGTGAGGTGTCGACATTAGCTATATGGAAGTGTTATGTGAGGTGTTGACAATGAGTGATTTGGTAGATTAGCAGGTTAATTAAGCATGCTAATAGATTAGGTATGCTATTAGATTAGTTAATAAAGTTAATTCATGTTAGTTATTTAGGGCATGAGACTAATACTTGCTAATTGTCTCATATTGAAGCTGTTGCATGCTAATTATCCTGGTTGTGAAACTAATTACTTTACTAATTTTACTACTTTTCTTAGATTAAAGCTAATACATGATAATTACGAGGCTAACACATGTTGTATAAATACGAAATATCACATGGAGATGAGCCTAAGACTAACGATCTAGACTAATCATCCTAGATTAGCTACTAGTTTAGTTAAAAATTGAGAACACCTACTTGTTGGAAGATCGTAGTAGCAGAACCCTTCTTTGTAATCCCTGTAGAGCTTTGCCCCAACCTTAGCTAGCCTATAATGGGGGTAGCAAAGGGGTATGTTATAGGGTCTGGTATGACCGGATAGGGAGGGCAAGATCTAGAATAATGGGGCTTTACAGCTTGTACAGGCTGGAGAGATAAGGGATAATGTTTGGACAGCCAATCCATGGCCCAGATCGTAAAGTCTGTCTCCCACATTCATACACGATCCCTCTTCAATGTGCACACTTTCAAAGTCTGTACATCCTCAAAGTCTATACATTGGCTTCACAAGGTCTGCACATCACAAAGTCTGTACATTGCTATTGCTAGCCTATTCACTAAGTCTGTACATCACAAGTCTGTACATCCTCTCCCTCTCAAAGTCTATACATTGGCTTCCTCTGAAAGTCTGTACATCACTTCCTCTCAAAGTCTGTACATCACAAAGTCTATACATTGGCTATTGCTAGCCTATTCACAAAGTCTGTACATCACAAGTCTATACATCCTCTCCCTCTCAAAGTCTATACATTGGCTTCCCTCTCAAAGTCTATACATTGCCTGAGCATAGTCATGAAGTATGTACATTACACTGTGCATCATTCTTCCAAGTCTATACAACGAGGTGAAGTCTGTACATCCATTAGTGATCTTCCAAGTCTGTACATCCAACTGTTCAACTTCGAAGTCTGTACATTGGAAGTGTTACCTACGTTTCCCTTCAAGTCTATACATCGGTAGTTTTACCGTCGTTTCCCTTGAAGTCTATACACTGATTGCTTTACCGTCGTTTCTCTTGGAAGTCTATACATTCGCTGGCCTTGTTTTGCTCAAGTCTGTACAGCCTTTCCTTTGGAAAGTCTATACATCGTGAAGTCTTCACATTGACTGTTGAATGTTGTTCAAGTCTGTACATCCTGCATCTCTTAGTTGAAGTCTATACAGACTTTGCTTGCCCAAGTATATACATTCGTTTCTAAGGCAAAGTCTATACATCACTGTAGCTTTCACGAGACGAAGTCTGTACATTGGACTATTGGGTAAAGTCTATACATCCTCTAGCTGGAACTGTGCAAGTCTGTACATCGCTGCTTTGCCAAAGTATGTACATTGGCATCTTTTCCTACGTTGCACTTCCAAGTCTGTACGTTGCTAGCTTATAATGTATAATTAATTGGCACAAAAGGTGAATGGTGGATGCTAGGATTTGAACCCTAGTCATTTGAGTTGAAAAATAAGTTACTTAACCAACTACACTAGGAAGCCACTTGTTAAGTGAATACTCTTTACATATGATAACTACGTGTTCCAACTTCTTACTTAATCTAGAGTTTATCTAATATATTTTTTTTGGGAAATATTATTAATAAATATATATATATATTTTTATACGGGATGCTACACCCTCCCCACTTAAAAGAATTTGGTCCCCAAATTCAATTACATTATACGGAGACAAGGAGGGTGAGAATTACTTACGGACTAGAATAATTCTGGAAATCTCCTTCTCATAGACTCCTTGGTTTCCCATGTAGCTTCTTGTTCTAAGCATCGATTCCATTGAATTTTTACCATAGGGATCGTATTGTTCCTTAGAACTCGGATTTCTTGATCGAGGATCTTTACTGGCCTTTGCTCATAGGTGAGGTCCTTCTGTATCGCCAAGTCAGTGTGATCGATGACGTGTGAGAAATCGTGCACATATTTCTTTAGCATAGAAACATGAAATACGTTGTGCACTTCTGACAGTTGTGGAGGTAGGGCGATACGATAAGCCACTTCACCTACCCTTTCCAGTACTTCGAATGGACAGATAAACCTTGGTGTTAATTTGCCTTTAACACCGAATCTTCTAATGCCTCGGCCAGGAGATACCTTGAGGAAAACATGATCTCCGACTTGAAATTCCAGGTCTCGCCTTCTGTTATCGGCATAAGATTTCTGCCTGGACTGTGCTATCATTAACCTTTCTCTAATGAGTTGTATCTTCTCGGTAGAATCTCGCACCATGTCAGGACCTAGAATTTGTTTTTCACCGACTTCATCCCAGCATATGGGAGATCGGCAACTCCTGCCATATAATGCCTCAAAAGGTGCCATTTGTATGCTGACTTGATAGCTGTTGTTATATGCAAATTTGGCTAGTGGTAAGTGGTCATTCCAACTACTGCCGAAGTCTATAATGCATGCCCTTAACATATCTTCCACAACTTGATTAGTCCTCTCGGTCTGTCCATCTGTCTGGGGATGAAAAGCAGTGCTGTAGTTGAGTCTCGTCCCCAAGGAGTGTTGCAGGCTCTTCCAGAAATAAGAGGTGAAGCGCGGGTCTCGGTCAGATACGATCGAGACGGGAACTCCATGCAATCTAACCATTTCCTTCATATACAGGGCAGCAAGTATGTCGACTGACCATCGACTTTTGATGGGTAAGAAATGGGCCGATTTAGTTAACCGATCGATAATTACCCAAATTCCATCATATCCGCCCCTAGACTTGGGCAAACCCATGATAAAGTCCATGCCAATGTCTTCCCACTTCCACTTGGGAATATTCAGCGGATGTAGCTTTCCGGCGGGTTTTTGATGTTCCGCCTTCACTTGTTGGCATGTGAGGCAACGAGACACAAAGTCTGCTACCTCCCTTTTCATGTTAGGCCACCAGAAAGTTCTTTTCAAGTCTTGGTACATCTTAGTGGCTCCAGGGTGGATTGTGTACCTCGATCTATGAGCTTCTTCAAGAATCTTCTTCTTCAATTCGGGACAGTCGGGCACACATGTCCGTTCATGAAATAGTAATCTGCCATCAGGTGCCAGCTTGAAATCCAGTCTCTCGTCCAGCTTGCTCTTTATCTCCACTAGCGAGGGATCCTCTTCTTGTAACTTCTTGATTTTAGGTAGCAAATCTGGATGTAGGCTCATATGAGATAGAATAATACACATGTTCTTCTCATCTGTGCTGATATCAAGCTCAGAGAATTTCACCAGCAGTTTCCATTCTTGTATCATGCAGTTGGCCAATATTGTTCTCGGCTTTCGACTAAGGGCATCAGCTACGGAATTACCCTTACCAGGATGGTACTGTATAGTGAAGTCGAAATCCTTGAGATACTCGAGCCAACGCCTTTGCCGCATGTTCAGCTCCTTTTGGGAGAATAAGTACTTGAGGCTTTTATGATCGGAGTACACAGTGAATTGTTCTCCGTAGAGATAGTGCCTCCAGATCTTTAAAGCGAATACTACTGCGGCCAGTTCTAAGTCGTGAACTGGGTAGTTCTCTTCATGTTTCTTCAATTGTCGGGAAGAGTATGCAATGACTCTCCCATTCTGCATCAATACACATCCGAGGCCAATACCAGAAGCATCGGTATATACCTCGTATTTTTCTCCTTCCATTGGTAATGATAAGACTGGAGCAGTGGTCAAGAGATCCTTCAAAGTTTGAAAACTCTTTTACAGTCTTCCTTCCACTCATAAGGCACTTCCTTGCGGGTTAACCTGGTCAGGGGAACAGCAATTTTGGAGAAGTCCTTTATAAAACGCCGGTAGTAACCAGCTAGACCCAAGAAGCTCCGAATCTCAGTTACATTTGTGGGTCGTTCCCAGTTCTTCACGGCTTCGACCTTTGATGGGTCAACAGCAATTCCGTTCTTCGAAATGATATGGCCTAAGAAGGATACTTCCTCGAGCCAAAACTCGCATTTGCTGAATTTGGCATATAGCTTGTTTCCCCTTAATATCTGCAATGCCTTCTTGAGGTGTTCTTCATGATCCTCTTCGGTCTTTGAATAGATCAGAATATCATCAATAAAGACCACAACAAATTGGTCTAAATAGGGCCTGAATATGCTGTTCATTAACTGCATAAAAGCTGCGGGGGCATTTGTTAGTCCGAAAGGCATAACAGTAAATTCGTAATGCCCATACCTGCTTCGGAATGCAGTTTTATGAATATCTTCTTCTTTGATCTTCAATTGGTGGTAACCAGAACGAAGATCAATCTTGGAGAAATATAAAGCTCCAGATAGTTGATCGAACAGCTCATCAATCCTTGGCAGTGGATACTTGTTCTTGATTATAAGGTGATTTAGCTGTCGATAATCTATGCATAATCTCATCGATCCGTCCTTCTTTTTGACGAATAGCACGGGTGCTCCCCATGGGGAAGTACTCGGCCTGATGAAACCCTTGTTCAATAACTCCATTAGCTGCTCTATTAGTTCCTTCAGCTCAGCAGAGGACATTCTGTATGGTGCCCTGGAAATAGGACGAGCACCAGGGACAAGGTCGATTGTGAACGACACTTCCCTTTCTGGGGGTAAGCCGGTTAAATCTTCTGGAAAAACATCGGGAAAATCCTGAATCACACGGATGTCTTCAAGTTTAACCTTCTCGACTTCCGTGGCAGTCACGAATGCTATGAAAGTCATGCATCCCTTATTCATAAGTTTACTAGCTCGGAGTGCGGATATAAGAAGTGATTTACTCCGAGGGCTATTGTAAACTAGCTCTGGGAAATCTACGAAAGTTACCTTGCCATGCTGGCAATCTACAGTTGCTTGGTATGTGGATAGCCAGTCGGCACCTAGTATGACATCATAACCCTTCATATCTAGGCATATCAGGTCAGCAGGTAAATTATTTCCCTTAATCATCACTTCACAGTTTGGATAGTGATAAGTGATATCAGACTCATTCCCAAGAGGTGTAGATATGACCAAATCTAACAGTTCATGTTTCTTAGAAAATGAAGCAGCAAAGTTCTTGGAAATGAATGAATGAGTTACTCCGGTATCGAATAAAACTTGAGCAGTTTTTGAACAAATAGTGAGAGTACCTTCCACAATTCCACCTTCAGTGGTTTCTGTCTCTCGAAGAGCTTGCAGACGGCCTTGTTTCTTTACCGGACGCTTCTCATTTTTGATGTCCTGCTCCTTCATCAGTGGGCAGTCTGGAATTCGATGCCCTCGACTCCCGCATCGAAGGCAAGCTCCTTTCTTTCTCCAGCATTCCTCGGTCTTATGACCAGCTTTATCACAATACTTGCAAAGCTCCTTTGATGGTGTGGTGGTGGAGAATGGCCTATCATTCTTCTGGAATTTCTTTGCCTTGGAGGGCTCCCCTCCCATGAAGAATCGCTTCTTGTTGAAGGATTGTTTGAATTTTCCCGGGCTTGTAACGGGTTCCTTCTTGTCTCTTCCTCGGATTCTCTCAGATAATTCGGTGGCATCTTCCAGCAGTTGAGCACGCCGAACCATCTCCGAATAGACTTGGATGTCCATCGGGGCAAGTTGTGTGATATAATGGGGCCGAAGCCCGTTGAGGAATCTTCTTGCCTTCATCTTTTCCGTACACACCAAGTGGGGTGCATACCTAGATAATCTGGAGAATTGGGCCTCATACTCGGCCACTTTCAAGCCTCGTTGTTTTAGAACGGCGAATTCCGTGGCTTTCTTTTCCTGGATATGATCGGAGAAGTACTTGTTGTTGAAATGCTCCGTGAATTCATCCCATGTGACATGGTATTCTGGCAGTGTTGCTTCTATAGATTCCCACCAGCATCGAGCGTCCCGCTCTAGTTGGAATACGGCAAGTAAAACCTTCTCTTCATCCGCGCATTGCATCACACGGAAGATTCATTCCATCTCCTTTAGCCAATTCTCGGCATCCTCGGGGTCAGACGAACCCGTGAACCTCGGTGGGTTCATGTTACGGAAACTTCGGTGGAGATCTCCCGCTCCACGATTTGCTCCGCCTTGGGCCACTTGCTGTAGTGCCTGTGTGAGGCCTTGCACGGTGCGCTACATCTCGTGCCATTGTGCTCTTTCCGCAGCCATGATCCTATAAAAGAGTTAAGTATGATAAAGATCGGATTTACTTGTAAGGTCGAAAGTCATTGTAGAACTTAACCCATGGCTCTATCCATCTCACCGGGTAAGGTATATCTATCCTTGAACTTGGGTTTTACCTATCCATGGACTCAAGTTTTTACTTAGATTTCAATTTCTAACCGTTTATTTTTTTCTAGTTCCCTAGGTTTGAAAACCTAGGCTCTGATACCACGAAGACTGTCACGCCCCGAGCGCGGAAGATTACCCGGAGGTGTGACACGTCTATATAGATCGTGTCAATCATGTAAATATCAGAGTGCGCAAATAACTAAGACTTAACTCGAAATTAATACAAATAGTACGAGCTGACAATTGTCACAACTAATCAAAGGACAATTACATATGTTCCCAGAGTCCAATGACTAGGCTTCAAGTCTTAAGCAGTTCTAATCAAGTTGACTAATACAATGACATAGATGAATTGATACGACTGACATAAGTGAACTAATACAATAACACAAAGGACATGACAATTTGATAACTTCACTCTAACACTCATCACTCAGTCTCATTCCCTTCCGAGTGTTGGTTGACATCCAAATTATCTGAAAATATTAGAAAACAACTAGATGAGCGAATCGCTCAGTAGGAATTACATCTCAAGATTTAACATGCTTTAAGTGGTTTACAAGTTTAATTAATGTCAGTAAAGCTATGCATGTAGATGAGTAGATATCAAGGATTGTAAAAATCGACAAGAGCAGTGAAGGAATAACAAGTGAGAGTATAAGGATTCCAACTTCAATGCAGTAATAGCAAGAGATTCAAGCTTGGAATTAACAAAATCTTTCCAAGAGAGTAAGAACTCATGTGAAACAAGTAATAGAAAGTAATATAAATTCAAGCATGTAAAACTGGAATTGGCTATTTATCAATTTCATTCAAGCAAAAACTTTACCCTTCTGCGGGTCTCAAGTCAAATCAATCAAGTAATATCACGAGAATGAGTGGAATGTCTAAAGCCAAGCAAGCAAGTACTCCGGTGCAATGCCAAACACCATGGTCAATAAACTCCCATGGGCACAAGTACCTTCGGGTGCTCCTCCCAGGACCAGACCGGGCCCTATATGCACAGCATTAATCATGTTTGTTGACATCCACTATCGTTTATAGCCAATATGGAATTTCAAGGGTTGACCCGGTAGGATGTTTATAAGGTGGATTATAGAATAGAATCCAAGACGTATTGTTTTGTAGGGACGAACTAGGAGTAAAACCCGTAACGTTCGATACATGCTAATGACAATAGGGGTTTGAGACTAACTTGCTGGTGTTGACACAAATGTCGATATTAGTTATATATATATATATATTTATCTAATATGTATATATATATATCCGATTATAAAATTATGTCCAATATAATGGAGGTTATAGGTATGTATATCTTCTATCCGATATAGATATATGGGTTAGCCAAAATGGTGATTTATTATAATAATCAGAATTTAATTATGAAAATAAGTTTTTTATGTTGAAAATAATTCTAACTTGCTAAAAATAATATTAACATGCTGAGAATGAGTTTCATATGTTACTTTACTGGTAAGATGATAAAAATAAATTTTTCAAGCTGGATTTAGTTTTTTTTTTACATGCTGAAAATTAATTATTAACATGCTAAAATTAATGCTTAACATGCTAAAATAATTAACTTACTGATAGGATGATAAGATAAGGTTGCCATGCTGATTACAGAAATTTTCTAATAACAACATAATTTTTATTATGCTAAAAATTATTTTTTTACATTTATTTGCTAATTATTTGATAGGAAATAGAATTATCATGCTGAAAAATAGTTTTAATACACTGAAAATAATTATAACATGCCAAAAATAATTATAACATGCTGAAAATAATTTTTATATCTCAGTATGTGTAAAATAATTCTATCATATTGGAAGTCACTTTTAACATGCTGGAAATAGTTTTAACATGTTGGAGATAATTTTTAGTATGTGGTGAAAATTAGATATATATATAAGGTGATTTGTATATACATATATTCTTGTCTAACAATATATAGTGAAGGTGCTTTGTATATACAATTAATGAAGTATATATATATGAATTTATATACAGTGTTCTATATATACTTCGATTATATAGAGAATATAGAGATATGATAATAAGTGTCGACACTTGTAAGGGGTATTATATGTAGGTGTCGACACTTGTAGGGGCGTTATATGCAGGTGTCGACAATTTTATATGGAAGTGTCGACACTTCCATTAGGAGGTGTCGACACTTGTATATATGTTATATTTTTTTTTTCTTAAAAGATATATGGAGGTTATATATATATATTTTTTTAAAGATATATGGAGGTGTTGTGTCGGGTGTATATATGCCGGTGTCAACACTTGCATATGCAGGTGTCGGGCATTTGACTATAAATATATATATATTGCTGTTATATGTTTAGGTATGGAAGTGTAGGTGTATAAATTGTTCACATTTTATTTCTGTTGTTTGTCAACATGTTTCTGCAACATTTGTAAATAGTTTTGAGGTGTCGACATTTACTATATATATGCTGCTGGAAGTGTCGACATCTATGCAAAATACTGTATAACAGAAACGAAAAATGAATAGTAAATGTGACCCTTGGTGTCACATTGAAGTGTCGACATTTGTATGGGATATGTACGGAAGTGTTGACACCAGGTGTCAACACTTGCGTTATATATATATATGGACATTGAAGTGTTGACATTTGTATGGAATATGTATGGAAGTGGTGACACCAGGTGTCAACACTTGCGTTATACATTGAAGTGTCGACACTTATATGTGAGGTGTCGACATTAGCTATATGGAAGTGTTATGTGAGGTGTTGACAATGAGTGATTTGGTAGATTAGCAGGTTAATTAAGCATACTAATAGATTAGGTATGCTATTAGATTAGTTAATAAAGCTAATTCATGTTAGTTATCTAGGGCATGAGACTAATACTTGCTAATTGTCCCAGATTGAAGCTGTTGCATGCTAATTATCCTAGTTGTGAAACTAATTACTTTACTAATTTTACTACGTTTCTTAGATTAAAGCTAATACATGATAACTACGAGGCTAACACATGTTGTATAAATACGAAATATCACATGGAGATGAGCCTAAGACTAACGACCTAGACTGATCATCCTAGATTAGCTACTAGTTTAGTTAAAAGTTGAGAACACCTACTTGTTGGAAGATCGTAGCAGCAGAACCCTTCTTTGTA
This sequence comes from Amorphophallus konjac, assembly GCA_022559845.1. Lineage (NCBI taxonomy): Eukaryota > Viridiplantae > Streptophyta > Magnoliopsida > Alismatales > Araceae > Amorphophallus > Amorphophallus konjac. The sequence goes on along the minus strand of CM040126.1, from coordinate 338,816,588 downwards.
ATCCCTGCAGAGCTTTGCCCCAACCTTAGCTAGCCTAGAATGGGGGTAGCAAAGGGGTATGTTATAGGGTCTGGTATGACCGGATAGGGGGGGCAAGATCTGGAATAATGGGGCTTTACAGCTTGTACAGGCTGGAGAGATAAGGGATAATGTTTGGACAGCCAATCCATGGCCCAGATCGTAAAGTCTGTCTCCCACATTCATATACGATCCCTCTTCAATGTGCACACTTTCAAAGTCTGTACATCATCAAAGTCTATACATTGGCTTCACAAGGTCTGCATATCACAAAGTCTGTACATTGCTATTGCTAGCCTATTCACTAAGTCTGTACATCACAAGTCTGTACATCCTCTCCCTCTCAAAGTCTGTACATCACTTCCTCTCAAAGTCTGTACATCACAAAGTCTATACATTGGCTATTGCTAGCCTATTCACAAAGTCTGTACATCACAAGTCTATACATCCTCTCCCTCTCAAAGTCTATACATTAGCTTCCCTCTCAAAGTCTATACATTGCCTGAGCATAGTCATGAAGTCTGTACATTGCACTGTGCATCATTCTTCCAAGTCTATACAACGAGGTGAAGTCTGTACATCCATTAGTGATCTTCCAAGTCTGTACATCCAACTGTTCAACTTCGAAGTCTGTACATTGGAAGTGTTACCTACGTTTCCCTTCAAGTCTATACATCGGTAGTTTTACCGTCGTTTCCCTTGAAGTCTATACACTGATTGCTTTACCGTCGTTTCTCTTGGAAGTCTATACATTCGCTGGCCTTGTTTTGCTCAAGTCTGTACAGCCTTTCCTTTGGAAAGTCTATACATCGTGAAGTCTTCACATTGACTGTTGAATGTTGTTCAAGTCTGTACATCGTGCATCTCTTAGTTGAAGTCTATACAGACTTTGCTTGCCCAAGTATATACATTCGTTTCTAAGGCAAAGTCTATACATCACTGTAGCTTTCACGAGACGAAGTCTGTACATTGGACTATTGGGTAAAGTCTATACATCCTCTAGCTGGAACTGTGCAAGTCTGTACATCGCTGCTTTGCCAAAGTTTGTACATTGGCATCTTTTCCTACGTTGCACTTCCAAGTCTGTATGTTGCTAGCTTATAATGTATAATTAATTGGCACAAAAGATGAATGGTGGATGCTAGGATTCGAACCCTGGTCATTTGAGTTGAAAAATAAGTTACTTAACCAACTACACTAGGAAGCCACTTGTTAAGTGAATACTCTTTACATATGATAACTACGTGTTCCAACTTCTTACTTAATCTAGAGTTTATCTAATATTTTTTTTTGGAAATATTATTAATAAATATATATATATATTTTTTATACGGGATGCTACAATGTCAGCAATGTCAGAAGCACGATGGGCATAAGGGGTCCCACCGTGATCGCCATAAAGGCTGTAGATAATTTTAATCTAAAGAAAGTGTGGGTGTGTGGATGAATGGATATAACTAATGTGGCATTAAATGGAACATGTAGAGAAATAAATAACGCAATAAAACCAATCACCCACCAACATGAATAGTGCGAAGAGAGGCGCACTACGTACCTTGGAAAAAGAAGTGGATGAAGACACTCACCAAACCCAGACAGCGTTGGTGCAGGATGAAGATAGTCTTCTGACGACCGCTGAACGGTGAAGACGGCCGGACGATAGGCCGCTTCTAGCAGTGAAGCAAAGCACGTGAAGAAGACACTGGCACAGGACTTGGACGATCCTCGATCGGCCGCAAGCAGAGAGAGACGGTCTGAGAAAGGCCGCTATCTCTTGTAGACGGTCGGAGGTAGACCGCAAAAGCTTCCCGAACCCGAGCCAGGGAACTCGATCCTCCACCCCTTCCGACCGGCCAAGAGGAATGAGCCTCGTGCTGAAACACCTGCTGACCTGTGAGACAACACAAATTACAAAAGAAAATGACCCAAATTAGTTCATGAAAGTGCAATATCTATAAGCGGGAACGGCTAATGGAACACATAATTAGAAGGAGAAATACCTGGGGGGTTTGGGTTTTTATCCCCTATGGGGAGTGAAAAATAATAGGAGGATGTAAAGATGCTAGAATGCCAGTGAAAAATATGAAGAGAAATGAAGGAGAACGGTGATGAAGTAACTAGCAATGTGATCAAAAAGTGACTTGAACTATGACTTAAAGAACGTGACAAAACTAACTACTCTCTAGACCAAAGGCTTAGAGGACGTAGAAAGCCTTTCTCCCTGACTAGATTTCACTGTGGAAAGCGGCAGCACTTCGACGCGAACTCCGGATCTCCCCCCCTCGCAGCCACGACCCAAGGGTTCTATTTATAAACCCCTAAAACCCTAGCTCAAGTGGAGGGCTTTTTGGGCGAGAATTAGAATTCAATTGTTTTGAATAAAATGGAGATAATACTCCCATCCGCCAATAGGATCAAATAGCGCTTGATTTGGCTCAAAATCCATGGAGAAATCCATGGATGAAGCAACCATTTTAACCACGGATAAAGAGAGAAACTGCCCGTCGACGCAGGAATCTCGGCCGATAAAAAATGGTCCATCGATAGACCGCCAGGCGCATTGAGCGGTCTATCGCATGACGGCTATCCACCTGGCCATTAGAAAAAAAATGAGGAGATAAATATGCTCATTTATTCGGAGACCGAGTCAAAACGAGGATTCTCACCAAATAGAAATAGTCCTTGACAGACCGCAGCTTTCTGGTGCGGTCTATCATTAGACCGTCATAAAAAACAACAAGTCGATGCAGAGAAGGCCAGGTCGACGCAGAGACGGGCCTGGTCGACGCAGGGGAGAGCCAGGTCGACGTAGGGAATGAAAAATGGTCACTCAATAGACCACCACCTTCCTGGAACGGCTTATCGTGAGACCGTTATTAAGGTGGTCGCTGGAAAATAAAAATAAAAGAGATAAATATGCTTGTTTATCCAATGTCCAAGTTAAATAAAGCTCATTAAGCCCAAATTCAAGAAATTACGTGAGCTAGCCCAGCCAGGGAAAAAATACCCATAAAAAAGAGAGGCCCCAAAAACCATCGAAAACGGCCCAATAAATGACAGACAACTTGGGACGTCGTAAATGAAGGTAAGAAAATAACCCAACTCAAAGGTATAAAACGGGTGTCAACAGGGAGGAGCCGCGATCATACAGAATGCGGTCCACAGGGATGCCGCGTTCATGGAAAATAAATAATTTTTAAATAAAAATAACTCTCATAGATGCGGTCTATCGGGTGGTCATGTTTAGAGACACGGTCCCTATTAGCACTGCGATCATAAACAGAACCTCATTTTCAACGGGAAAATCCTAAACAAGGATATCCAGTCCATAATCTTTAAAATCCATGCAATATAATAGTTAAAATTTAAGAAAAACGATGCAGAGCTATGCTTGGCATACAGATGTATGAGTTTGATCAATTAATTTGATGTTTAGCCCAAGAGAACACCTACCTTGAATCATTTAAGGAAGAGGAGGAAGAAGAACGACGACCCCACAACAGCTTGAGAAACACCCACAATTACTCCTCCTAGCACGATCCTCCCACATCTAGAATCCTTCTCACACGAACTAGGGTCAACTAGAGAGACTATGGGGTCCTATTTATAAGATTTCTACCACCTAGAGTACTAATTTAGGTTAAGAAATGCTAGATAGGAAAAACCTCTAAAAATTTCAAACCCTAATCTTATCTAGGCCACGTAGCATGAGATAAACCCTAATTAGACTAGGGTTTCTATAGAGAACGACCTAAACCTTATTGGGTTCGATTTAATTTCAACTTAAGACACATTTGGGTGAGTTTTAGCTTATTTAATCCATTTAAAATATAAGGCTTTTAATAACTCCTAATTAAATAATATTTTGAGACCCATTAAGACTTTTAATATTAGCCCAACACTTAATTACAATTTTAAATTCATTCATATAGCTCATTATATTTATATAGAATTTATTCTTATTTTATCAATTAATAATTATTTTTAAATTTGGGTCACTACACATAGGGGTGTAAACGGGTTGGATCCAAGTCGGATCTTTTATGATCCGAATCCGGATCCAATAACATCAGATCCGAACATAATCTGAACCCGAAATAAGACATTGTTTTAAAAGTGGATTTGATCCAAATTCAAATTTAAATTTTTGGATTCAAATCTAACCTGAAATCTTATTATATAAATATTTAATAGATAATGATTAAGGGGATCTGAATTTGTTGGGATTGAATTTGGATCCAAATTTTGGGATCTACATTCTAACCACCATATTGCACCTAAACTCATATGCTAGCTGTTGAATTCGGATATGAATTTTTGGATCTACATACTAAGCACCATATTGCACCTAAAGTCATATGCTAACTTAATAAATTTTCAGATCTAAATACTCAAATACTTCTTCCTTATTGAAGGAAGTATAACAATATGTTACAAGTTTACAGACAATGGAGGTAAGTTGTATTTTTTTCCATATTAATAGAGAGCATGACCAGATGGAGTGGACACCCATAATGGGTCTACTTCCCGAGTTCTGTTGGGGTGTAACCCTATCATGGAATGGTGCATGCTCCTGCAATTGACAAGCAAAAAAATAACATATCATTCTCCACTTTCCTAACAACGGTTGCAGATTTGTTTCTAAAAATGCAGATATGAAGTAAAAGATCAAGCATTCAACTGAAAGCAAACAAATAGAGAACAGTCTGAGCGGATTCCACATATTTGACAAGGACATGTAGGAGCTTTTTTTATCGATAAACAGTGAAGTTATACGAAGGTATCATGGTTTAAACCAAAGCAAATAAATTTTCATTGATGCAAAGAGAAAACAGTGACTTTCCTTGACGTGGAAAAGAGGACTGCAGAAGTAAAGTCTTTATTTCTTTTGGCAGTCTCTAACAGTGGCAGAGAACAGTTAAAATAAATCAGAGAAAACCATCCCTACCCAGATTTGAACCTGCACAAACACACCCAACCTAGAAAACCCCAATACAAATTGAGCCATTCTCAACTTACAAAAATCAAACGTTTTGAAAGGATTACAAAACAGATACCCTCAATAGACAAGAAACCAGAACTTTGTCAACCAAGAAAAATGTCTAATTGTCCATCATAGGGGGGAAAAGGCTTGGAATATGTAAATTCTAGTAAATAACTAAGACAACAATAGGTTACATTGTACCATTTGGAATGACCTACCACAAATCTCTCCAGAACAGGCACAAGGACTTCCAAGCTGTGATCTGGAAGGCAACTAGCAATAGCTTCCCGTGACTTCTTACTGCTGAAACTAGATAGTTAGGGACCTATATCTGAATATCAATGAGAAGTGAAAAATTAACAGTACACGAACCTTTCCGTAGAAAGAAATGCAAGCAACAAAGCTGAATAAGCTTCAATTATCATCATTTTAGCTTCTCTCTCCCCTTGTAACAAGGCAGCTTCCTCATCCTGTTTAGCACAATGGTAGACTCATAACCACTAAGATTATGTTAAAAACTAATGCTACTTGGCGGCCAATATGTTTATTTCAGGATCACAAAAGCAAGACAATACTAAAGTAGTCCTCCAGGGCAAACTGACTTGAAGACAGACAATAGCTATGTTAAGAAAGAATTTAGACCATCCAGATGACATGCATAAACTCAATTCACAACCCTTAAAGGATATGAGGCTCACTCAGCAAGTGAGGTCATGCTTTCAAGTCCCAACTTCCACAACCCATTGTAAGACAGAATAAGAGGTTCACGGGCCAATGCACTTGTACTGTGTCCTAGCCTAGTGTGGGGCACCACCTCAGGGGTTCTATTACCAAACCCATCATGACAGTTGGCCTTCCAGATAGGGCCAAAGCCCATCACCTGGATGAAGGATGACGCGTTTTACCTCATAATCTTGAAAAACTACATAACAAAAGAGACTTGTTGCTTATGTTCACCAACATTCTCTGACACTTTTTACTACAGTGGGTGTAACACCCCAGATTTTTCTAAGAATTTGCTGAGATTAAATATACTTATTAAGCAATTAAAAATATCTTAATGGGCTATTAAGAAGGAATTAGGGATTTATTTTAATCCATTTAAAGCCCTATATTGATCAAAAGGTTAAGCCCAACTCAAATAGGCCCAAAGACCCAATTTCAAGACCGTTTAGACCCAAGCCCATTAATAGAAATGTAAATTGGGTAATTTACAGATTTAAAATCAGATATATACATCAATTAGGGGATAAATAAGAGATAATAAGAAATTCTAAATTTTTTGGATTTAACGCCAATTGGCGGTCTATCGCGCGACCGCCAAACCCACCCTAGCGGTCCCTCCATGACCGCTAAGCCCTCCTGATTCCGTGAGTGGAAGAAACGTGAAAAACTTAGATCTTTGGCATCCAAATCCTTATGGATCGAAGTGTGTAGACATGTAAACATGTCTAGGACTCTTGAGGATCGACCTACCCTAAGTAGGACTCTCAATTCGATCAAATCCTCAGCCCTAACTCAAAACCCTATAAATAGACCTTAATTTTGACCCATGTGAACCCTAATGTTGGCTCACGTAATTCAGAGGTAAGGAGGCATCTACTCATGTTGGTTCTTTATAGGAATTTGTTCTCCTTAGTTTTGTCTAACATCCCTCCAATTTTCATGCTAGAAGATCCAGCCTTTAAAGAATTAGAGCATCTACAAGTCGCTGGTTCGCTACAAGCTGTGCAGGAACCAATACACTGATCCAGTGAAGGTCAGGGAATTAGAAGCCCTAAACGAGGTTAGTTCACATAGTGGCTTTAGAACTTTCTGTTCCCCTTCGTATCTTCTACATACCCTCCAATTTTCACCGTTTTAGGTCAAGTGGTTAAGGAGAACGAGGGACGGGAAGTTGCTAGTTTGGCACAGGACGTGCAAGAACTAGGCTCTGCTTCTAGTCAGAAATCCGAAGTCTAAAGATTAAATCAAAGGTAGGTTATCTCATGAAAAGGCTAAATCAACATGTTAGGAATAAAAGCCCTATGGTTTTATTCCGTTTCATACTTTCTACTGGTAGTATTTCATGTTTTTCTATGATTGCACATGTATGATCCTTACAGCATGTTATCCTTATACCCCTTAGCCAAAGATGATAATTTTTGCTTAATTCATGTCCAATCATGCATCCTAGTAGAAAAAAAAATGTTAGCATGATTTTCTATTCTAGTTCTCATAAGTTTCATGCATAAATTCTCCAAGAAATTAGCTATGTACCTCGGTTTTACTACTATCTGCTACAGGGAATAAACGGTCTCCCTAAGACCGCCAAAGTCCTTTAGGGGCCATGCGATAGATCGCTAATCACAGCATGCGTTCCTCCCCTGATCGCTAGGCTCTACCTATTCTCTGCAGCTTGTTAACTCCAAACAGATTACAGATTGACCCTATTAAACATATGTTAAGCCTAGTTAATTAGGTCTTAATCCTAGTTTTGACTTCATATTCGTAATATTGACTATATTGTGCATCATTCCTGATTGTCTTATATGATTTAAATGCTTATTTTTAGCTTATGCTACTTTCGTGCCAAACCTTATATTCTTGTACTAATGATTATATTTTACGTACTCCATGGACTTGTTTAAGTTTTGATTTGATCGTTGTTTTACCACGATCCTTTCTCATCTAGAGTCTTTTCTTAAGTACATGGTGCGTACCCCGATGCGTGGCCATTAGATACACTTTACACTTATAAGCATACAATGTTGGACTTGTGATCCTCTCCATTGGATATTCCTTCTACCGAACTAGGTGATCTTGTTTCAAGGCCTCCATAAGTCTCCGCGAGCATGGGATTCCCACTAGGACGTCGAGCTGGTTGTACCCTCAAAACCCAACAGTCTAGAAAGCACTTTACCAGACTTTTCTGTGTTTTGGATCTTAGCGGCCATCCATTAGACTGCCAGAGTCTAGTAGCGGCCATTTACTTGACCGCCAAAGATGCCTAGCGGCCCTGCCATGACCGCAAGGTTCCAGAGATTTCATGCGTCGACTCTGTCAATAAACGGTCCTGTATTGACCGCTAAAGTATGTAAACGGTCTAGTAAACGACCGCTAATCCCAATAAATGGTCTCGTCATGACCGTTTCTGACTCAAGTGTCCTTAACCCAAGGTTTGACCCAAGGGTTGATTTTCCTATGTTCTTAGATGGTCTATTGATTATCTAGAACCTCACACCTTAATCCAAAGCTATCTAATGAATTATGGAAGTTAAAGAATATGTCGTTATGCTGTTGAATTCTTTCAGTCACATGACCTTGTTTTAATCATTTTTGAACTCTCATATTCTTAATTTGAAGCATTCTTACCTTGACATTGTTATCATAAGCTTATTATTTGAATTGTTACATTATTGGCCAGACTTTATTGTTATACTCGTGGAAGTAATTAGATTTATAACATGAAGATGCAGATTGGGCACTGATTGTGTTCAAGGGCTCGACTCTAGCCCCCTCGATTGATTGCCGAAAACATGCTATAAATCATGGGATATGATAAACACTGGTGTCGCATTGCGCTAGGAGTACTTTCTTTTATAAATGAGTGAAAACCACGAGACTCTCTTGCAATTATTACTTGCTTGTTACATGACATTCTAGTGCATAGCCTTTATGGTTATGAAAAGTGAAAAGTGCATTCTCGTTAAGTGCTTGCACATTCTTATTCGTGGAAGGCACCCCTTCCCATCCCCAAGACCACCACTGATCACTCACCATTAAGACCCAATTCAAACACATCCTCCCTCCTCCCAAGGGTCACTTGTGCCCCTTCCTCTCACCCAGCCCTAGCAGATTTCGACCCCATCTCCCTCCTGTGCTAACTCCGCCCCCTCCAGCCTTCTACCCCCCTCCTCCAACCTATGGTGACCCTCCCCACCTCCCCTCCCAACCAGGGAAAGCCACAGCCCCTTCCCACTCGTCCTCCCACTCCTCTCCCCCTTTATTGATGGGAATCGATGCCGAGCACTGACATTTTATTTTTGTATTTGTGCCCTTTTGTTTGTTTTTATATCCTTGGGAAAGTATATGTACAATTGTAAGGCTTTATAAGCCAATGAGTCATTCCCTTGGATTGTGTGGGTTTATGTGTAAAATGTCAGTAGGTCCAGCAAGGGGGCCCCCATCCATTTCCCATTGGTCCACCTCATCCATGTGGGGCTGGTCAATGGCCAAGCTGGCATCTATAAGGTTGGACTAGTCAATTAGACACATGGGGGGATAAATGGGTTGAAAGTCAAGGGTAGGCCACCTACCCCCACCCCTTGGTCAAGGGGGCGCCCCCCTCCCTATTTTTCCATTTTTATTTTTTGTAAATTTTGGATTAGAACTAATTAGTTCTAACCCTAGATCTGAGGGTATTAGGTGTCATTTTGCATTGAGTATATAAGCTATGTATTTCCATTATTTGTGAATTAATGATAGAAGAATTGTGTGAATTTCCTTGGAGCTCCAAGAGCTGGTGCGCCCCTCTCCCTCTCTCCTCTGGTTTTCCATCTCCCTCCTCTGTATTTCAGGGTTGTGAGCCTTCTATCTTAGCCTCTCCACATCTAATTTCATTCTATGCCGCCGCCGCCGTTCGTGCTGCCATCGAGCCGCCACGAGCCACCGTCGGAAGTTCTGTCTAGGTTCTGTCTTACGGGATAGAAGGCCACTCCGAAAATTTTAGCTTCCAATTCTCTCATCCTCTAGAGCTGATATTTTCAGAGTACGTTCTAGGGTTCATCATAACCCTCCATAAAAATTGAAAAAAAATTATAGTCCCGTTTTATAATTTTCTATTTTCGTGCATCTCCACCTACCAGTTCTACCTTTTGTTCAGATCCAGTCACAGCCACCCTGAGTTTCACCTTCTTGGTCCCCTTTTTGATTTTTTATGGAACCCCCAAAATTACTGGAGGTTCTGCCCACCATCCCCTCCACCCAACAATTTTCGTGGAATTTTCACAGGCATCCACCTATTTTCTAAAATTAACTTTCAGAGCCCTCTACAGTTCTGCCTACCTCTGTCCAGATCCGACCACCCGCCAGTCTAAAATACTTTTCCCCACCCAACTCTCAACAAAACCTTTCACAAAAATTATTTCCGTTTTCCTCTCTTTCCCCTACACAACTTTTATGAAGAGACTGAGATCTGAATCTGAGGTATACTCCACGGTCAAAGGCAGTTCTCAGGAAACTTCTCCGCTGCCCAGAGATTTCGGGCACTATCCAACAGCAACTTCAAAAATAGACTAAGGCCAGATTCGTGCAGATCCAGTTTGTTTCTCTAGCCCTAGATCGAAGTGCTTCGAAAGAGCTTTCCCACGATACCTTCTGTGCTTCGATCCTACGTCAGGATTGATCGCAGCAGCCGATCTCGCCGGATCGCGCGCCTGAAAATAGAAGCAGCAGATCCGTGGGCACTCCTTCCGATCTGTGACGATCGGAGCCGCCCGGCCTCCGACCGGCGAACTAGCACGCCGCCATTCCAGGAAGCACCCCTCCAGGCGTATCCACCCCAGTGGTGCCGCCCCGGTCCCACACGGCCCCACCGACCAGCACGTGGGCCCCACAACCAGCAGCACACGCCGTCCGAATCGTGCCTACGGGGTGATCAAGTGCAGCCCGTCAACCCGAGATCGGTCCTCCCGGGCCCACTTGTGTAGCCCTTTACCTCCCTGTGTGGAGTGGGTGATATTTCATTGCTGTAATTTAATTCATTACTGTCACCGGGAGTTACCGAATTAGGCCGGGACCATCTTCCCCACGCCGAGAGTGTGGTGGTATCGTATTCGCTCCTTGCTTGGCACTTTGCTTTATTTTCGTATATATTTCTTTATGCCGCTGCTGGAGTTCATGTTAGGATAATCTAGCTCGCTATATTTTTATATCACCGTTGCTGCGAGAGAGAGCGAGGCCGTCCCGTGACCCGATCCGGGCACAAAATTGTGAGTTGACCACCCTAGCTCTTGCCGGTTTCTCAACCGTGCACGTCCGACGCTTCCCTCGATAAGGGACGATCGCGAGTTTGCATAGAGTCCAAGGATTGCATATCCAATTGGAGTCGAGTCCGTGGTCCGTCCCGCATCAATTTGGTATCAGAGCGAGGTTGAGTCTAGGGTGTTTAAAACAAAAAAAAAGTGTCATTTACGTCTAGTCATTGTCTAAGTAGGTCTAAGGTTGCATCCCCATACCATTGATCGGTATATAAAAAGGTGTTGTCCGAACGTTAGGCTATGTCTATCGGGAAGGCCGCACACTTGCGCCAGTGATCTTCGGATCGATTAACTCCGCCACGTACCGAATCTTGGTTTTGTATAGGTGTGTAGTCGAGTCATATTTTAACTTTGCATATGCATCTCATTCTAAGTCATGTCTAGGTGCTTGCATTAACAAAAACAAAAAAAAATGGCCTTGCATATCCATTCCTAGGGATCCATTCCCACATTTTGGCAACCATGGCCACACCCCGAGCCACTAGTCTCGATGCGTCAGCTGTGGCCGCAATGTTCCAAGCCATTATGGGACAAATGCAAGGGATGAATACAAGTTTAGATGGGTTGAGTACAAGCCTATATCGGTTTACCATAGCGGTAGATCGGATGGAAGGGTTGAGTCCGCGAGTGGATGGCCTAGGCCTGTCCGAGCCGTACATCTCGGTGTCACCCCAAGGACCCCTTCTTCACGAGGAGGACAATCCTTCACCACCCAAGAGTGCTCCATTGTCACCCTCACCTTCCGATCTTATTCCGGAGCCCTCCCATTTGGAGCCACCAAGGCCCGAGCCACCCGTGTTTCTAACGGGTATACTTTTCATCGCCGAGCCACTACTTAGTTGGCTCAAGGATGGCTTGGTCCCGCCTCCGTACCCATCTATGGACCCTACCCTACCTACAGTGCCCGTCAACTCCTACCACACTACATTCCACTCTAGTCACCATGTTGACACATTGGGTGACCTTATTTTGGGATTAGATTCACAATGGAAGTTGACGCATTTATTGGCCCGAAGCTTCGACCAACCCACTAGTCTTACCTTCACCCATCCGGCCTTAGGGTCCATTACCGCCGTGTGCACCGTGGGTTGTATCACCACGGAGGTTCTCTTATTCCTCCCCATGTCGGCCGAACCCGACTTCATACCCTTCCGCCAGAGGGAGGAACCATACATCCTACACATGGTCACCATCCCACCTACAATGCATGAAGGTGACTATCCACACCTTCGAGACTTCTACATCGGGGACCATGACTTGTGGGAACCCACCACAAGGGATCATACCTTCTTTGATCCCTTTGACCCGTTCCCTAGTGGACCCTTAGACCCTCCATATATACTTCCTTTCTTCGAGGGAGTCCACTACCACACCCCTACCCCACGGGCCCGGACCTCTACCTTCACCAAGCCTATTTTTGATACACCCACACCTGGCTTTTCCACACTCGGCTCTCATGGCCCTCTCAAGTCTTCCAAATCCAAAGGGGCGCCCATGCATGACCACACCCGACGTCTAGGTGTTCCCCATGCCATCCATTCCCGGTTGCATAGCATGCATGCATGGCACATATTCGGGTGCCCTGGTCCGCAGTCATCCATGTATGGGTCGGACTAACATTAGGTGTGTCTAGGGTCTTGTGTGTCTGTGCATCCATCGAGTCGAGTCGGTTTGTATGCTCGCGTTGTTAGCCCTTTCGAGTTCGAGACTTGTCGGACTATTGGGATCGGTTCTACCTCATATCGGATCTAGTCACATAAGGGACAAGCGGTGATTCCTAGTGAGTCTTCGAGCCGCCTTCCCTCATTTGAGAGTGACCCCACCCCGAAGTGTTCCACCACTAGCCTCGTTCATATAGCAGCATGTGCATATCGAGCATATACGGAATGAGCAGGTGATGATCACTTGGAGTGGAGCGTACCCGTGCTACTTGGTACGGAGACGGATCTACCGGGGCTACTCGAGCAGCCGTACCCCTACTCGACGGGGTCGAGTTCTTCCCACCCAGGGAGAGTTGATGGGAATCGACGCCGAGCATTGACATTTTATTTTTGTATTTGTGCCCTTTTGTTTGTTTTTATATCCTTGGGAAAGTATATGTACAATTGTAAGGCTTTATAAGCCAATGAGTCATTCCCTTGGATTGTGTGGGTTTAAGTGTAAAATATCAGTAGGTCCAACAAGGGGCCCCCCAGCCCTTTCCCATTGGTCCGCCTCATCCATGTGGGGCTGGTCAATGGCCAAGGTGGCATCTAGAAGGTTGGACTAGTCAATTAGACACATGGGGGGACAAATGGGTTGAAAGTCAAGGGTAGGCCACCTACCCCCACCCCTTGGTCAAGGGGGCGCCCCCCTCCCTATTTTCCCATTTTTATTTTTTGTAAAATTTGGATTAGAACTAATTAGTTCTAACCCTAGATCTGAAGGTATTAGGTGTCATTTTCCAAATAGTATATAAGCTATGTATTTCCATTATTTGTGAATTAATGATAGAAGAATTGTGTGAATTTCCTTGGGGCTCTAAGAGCTGGTGCGCCCCTCTCCCTCTCCCCTCTGCTTTTCCATCTCCCTCCTCTGTATTTCAGGGTTGTGACCCTTCTATCTTAGCCCCTCCATATCTAATTTCATTCTGTGCCGCCGCCGCAGCCATCTGTGCCGCCATCGAGCCGCCACGAGCCACCGTCAAAAGTTCTGTCTAGGTTCTATCTTGCTGGATAGAAGGCCACTCCAAAAATTTTAGCTCCCAATTCTCTCATCCTATGGAGCTGATATTTTCAGAGCACGTTCTAGGGTTCATCATAACCCTCCATAAAAATTGAAAAAAAAATTATAGTCCCGTTTTTCAATTTTCCATTTTCGTGCATCTCCACCCACCAGTTCTGCCTTTTGTTTAGATCCAGTCACAGCCACCCTAAGTTTTGCCTTCTTGGTCCCCTTTTTGATTTTTTATGGAACCCCCAAAATTACTGGAGGTTCTTCCCACCATCCCTTCCACCCAAGAATTTTTGTGGAATTTCCACAGGCCTCTGTGGACGCACTAAAATTCACTTGTTCAGTGGTTCGTCTATTAAGTGCGTGGGCGTGCCAGTCACAAAGTGACGATTTATTTGGGCTCCGAAGAGCCCAAGGTGCGCTCGATCTGACTCGGTCAGACGATTGTGTGGTTCGTGTCGGGACCAAAACCCGCAGCGCCATAAAGGTCACGGCGTCATTTACATCCCCCGTACGAGGGAACACCCTTGATTAATCGTCGGGATTCAGGGCCTCATGGACAAGAAATTAATTGCATGGAAGGTCTATTACGAGGTATTGAAATCCTCGCGCGAGGGCGAGAAGAAAACCCTTCGCGGTCATGTCACTCGTGTACTGACCATTTAATGTTCAGATGAATGTCCGGCTCGAGAAGATAGCGGTTGTCGCGGGAAAACCGGAACGCATGTATGCCGAGGTACGGCAAATCTATTGTTCGGAAGAGCGGAGAACGTTCGGCTAAACCTCGGTCAGAGCGGTCAGAAACCAGTAAATCTGTTGGCCCGGTGCAAGAGCAAGCTGCGACCATACTGCGGTGGGCCCCCCGTGGTCGAAACAAGACTTGCATGAGCATCATTAATATTTCTGGTGTCAAGGGGCAACGAGGGAATATCCCTTGAATCGGCTGAAAAGCCCTGTGTCTAGGGAAGCGGACGTTCGAAACGTGTCGGTCATTCGAGAGACCGTTTAATATTCGGACGGGAGTCCGGCTTGAGAATATTGTAATCGTTGCGGGAGGACCTGGGACATATGCATGCCGGGATACGGCAAGTTTATGATTCTGAGACACCGAAAACATTCGGTCAAATCTCGGTTAGTGTAGCAGGAAACCGGTAAATCTATTGGCCCGGTGCGAGATCGAGTCAAGACCATACCGGGGGTGCCTCCCTTGGTCCGAACGAGGCTTGCGCGGGCATCATTAATATTTTCGGTGCCGAAGGGCAATGGGGGAGAGTCCCAGGACTAGACTCCAAAACCGAAAACGGGTTCGAAGGGAGCGAGCTGTAGACTGAGGATATGAGCCGAACGGCGACCATAATTGGGACGGACCAGAGGTCTAAGCGTGGCCCACGGAGGTCTTATTGATATTCCCATGGAAGGGGTCCAGGGGTGGCGAGGACCGTCTTGTTCTATTCCGATTTTGTCGGTCACTCACGGACCTTTTCATGTTCGGGCAAGGGCCCATGTTGAAAGTACGACGTGGATGGAAACGACCACGTACAAATGTATGCCGAGTTTACGGAAGTTTCAATGAAAGAACGGGAACGAATCCCATTAGAATGAATCCGATTTAACAGGCTATCGGCCCGGAGCAATGCCGGCTCATGACCATGTCGGGGAGGGAGCCGTCGGCCATATTGGTTGCTCACGGGTCTTTTCATGTTCAGACACAGGTCCATAATAGAAATGCGGCAAAAATCGAGGTGAACCCGTTCAAATGTCTGCCGAGCGTGCGGCAATTTTAGTAGTGGCTCGGAAGGGATCCGGCCTGAGAAACGAGTCCGGCTTAATCAGAATGTCGACCCGAGGCGAGGTCGGGCCATGGCCATTTCGGGATAATTCCCAAGACTCAGGCCCAACCTGGAAGGGCGACATTGTTGTTCCTTCAGCACCGGGTCACGAGAGAGACGGGGCTGCAAAGTGGATTTTACCATTTTTTATCTGGGTTTTAAATTATATATATATATATATATATATATATATATATATATTACTTATTTCCCTCTCATGTATTTATTCTGGATGATTTATCCGTTTTGTTTATTATTATTACTATTATATTTTCTCACCTTTTTTGTTTATTATTATTTTATAATTTTTATTTATTTCATATATATATTCAGATTTATTTATTCATCATAGTTTTTATTAATTTTATTATTACTATTATTATTATTATTATTATACATATTCTTCTAGAGAGAGAGTGGGCCACTGGAGGGCCAAACGGGGGCTGAAGGAGCGTGCCGCTGAAGGTGGAAGGGTGCACCGCTGAGGGGGCTGAGGGAGTGTGCCGCTGAAGGTTCGCGGGAGGTATACCGGGGAAGGGCTTGGCCAAGGGTGCCGGCGAAGGGGCAGGTGTGGTGGCTATGGGAGGCGTACCGATGAAGGAGCCTTAGGTGGGCCGGCAAAGGGCTTGGCCGAGCGTGCCGGCGAAGGGTTGAACAGGGGAGAGCGTGCCGGCGAAGGGGTCACGGGAGCGTGCTGTCAAAGGAGCTTGAGGGCATACCGCCGAAGGGTTGGAGCAAGCATGCCGCTGAGCGCAGGGGGAGCGTGTCGGCGAAAGGCCAAACGAGGCGTGCCGGGGGAAGCTGGGCTGGGGCGTGCCGGCGAAGGGCGCTGTAGGGTGTACCGGCGAAGGGTGTGTGTCTGCACATTGGCCGGTCGCTGCGACATAAAGTCCGTACATTCATCAGCCCAAAGTCTATACGTTGTCTATTCAACCAGCACACAAAGTCTATACGTTCTTCAGCTCAAAGTATGTACATCGGCTGCATTCATCAGCTCAAAGTCTATACATTGGCTACATTCATCAGCTCGAAGTCTATGCGTTGGCCAGCTTAAAGTCTGTACATTGGCTAGCTCAAAGTCGGTACATTGGCTGGGTTCATCAGCTCAAAGTCTACACATTGGCCAGCCCAAAGTCTGTACATTGCAGTTCAAAGTCTATACATTGGAGCTCAAAGTCCATACATTGGCCATCCCAAAGTCTGTACGTTGGCCAGCTCAAAGTCTATACATTGCAGTTCAAAGTCTATACATTGGTTGTTGCTATGTTCGTACGTTGGCCAGCTTAAAGTCTATACATTTCAAAGTCTATACATTGGAGCTCAAAGTCCATACATTGGCCAGCCCAAAGTCTGTACGTTGGCCAGCTTAAAGTCTATACATTTCAAAGTCTATACATTGGAGCTCAAAGTCCATATATTGGCCAGCCCAAAGTCTGTACGTTGGCCAGCTTAAAGTCTATACATTGCAGTTCAAAGTCGAAGTCTATACATTGGAGCTCAAAGTCCATACATTGGCAAGCCCAAAGTCTATACGTTGGCCAGCTTAAAGTCTATACATTACAGTTCAAAGTCTAAGTCTATACATTAGAGCTCAAAGTCCATACATTGGCCAGCCCAAAGTCTGTACGTTGGCCAGCTTAAAGTCTATACATTGCAGTTCAAAGTCTAAGTCTATACATTGGAGCTTAAAGTCCATACATTGGCCAGCAAGTCTATACATTGCAGTTCAAACTCTACACATTGGAGCTCAAAGTCCATACATTGGCCAGCCCAAAGTCTGTATGTTGGCCAGCTTAAAGTCTATATATTGCAGTTCAAAGTCTAAGTCTATACATTGGAGCTCAAAGTCCATACATTGGCCTGCCCAAAGTCTGTACGTTGGCCAGCTTAAAGTCTATACATTGCAGTTCAAAGTCTATACATTGCTTGTTGCTATGTTCGTGCATCAATCTAAAGTCTATACATTGTGTTGAGGGTGAGAAGAGTGTGCCGCTGAAGGGCCGAGAAGGTGTGCCGCTGGAGGGCTGATAGGGTGTGCCGCTGGAGGGCTGATAGGGTGTACCGGCGAGGCGAAGAATGAGACGGTGGAGGAGTGTGCCGGTGAGGAGCCAAGAAGGTGTGCCGTTGAAGGGTTGATAGGGTGTGCCACTGGTGGGCTGATAGGGTGTGCCGCTGGAGGGCTGATAGGGTGTACTGGCGAAGGCTGGAACGGACGTGCCGATGAAGGTCCACTCCTCTGTTACTTGTTTTTAAGGCTTTTCTTTTCTTCTTCTCTTTGATTTTTGCGTAGTTTTATAGAAATATTTCCTCCTTCTTCTTACAAGCTGTTGTTGTTCTATTCGTTTGATGGTTTTGTTGTCTTTTGATATGTATTTCTTATCTCATTTGTTTGTTGCATCCTTTTGCCCTTTTTTATGTGTTGTTATTTTCTAACAAAAATTCGGCAGCATCTCCCCTTGACCCGAGCGTAAGGGAGATAAGGGAACGCGCCCACATGGAGTGGCGGAACCCGACAACTGGAGGTGGGCGCCCGAGGGCGGCAACACCTTGATAAAACCTCGAAAAACACGGGGAAAATAACGAGCCGAAGACCTCTAAGACTGGACAGGGTGGACTGGGGGTCAGTCAAGGCGCACTGGCTGAGGACAAGTACAGGGCGCTTGAGGGGTGTACCGGGCTAGGGAGAGGCCAGGTGTGCCGCTGGGGCACCAAGGGGAGGTGTACCGCTGGGGGGCTACTATGGGTGTGCCGGCCAAGGTGCCGGAAGGGTGTGCCGCTGGCGGAAAGTGCAGGTGCACCGGACAGGGCTCCAAAAGAGGGTTGGTCTGCTAGCGGGGAGGGGTGCTAGACCGATCAAACCCACAGGGACTTCCGGCAAAAGGGAAAAAGGTTCAAAAGGGCAGGCACAGATGAAGGTACTTGTACTGGGCTTCACAGGAGAAGGTTCATGACCTCAAACCATTCAAGATGGTGCCACATCCGGAGGAAACCGTCGGCGTGAGGGATGAACGCAAACACCGGAAAGCGAAGGGAAAAATGACCAAACGCACTGTGGCCCAAAACAATGAGACAAAGAGAAAACCCACTGAGGGGGGGGAGAGATATTCATTAATGGGAAATAAAGGGCCGTAGCCACCCGTATACATTACAAAACATGCCCGAGCTAAGGCTATAGGCAAGGAAGAAAACTAAAGAACGCAAGAACGGAGAGGGGGGAAAACAAAGAACAAAAGAGGAGGAGGTGTTGGGGATCGAAGCAGGGATGATCGTCCACTGCTCTTTCCCCCACCTTCCCCTACTACATCGAGCTCTCTCTCTCTCTTACTCTCTTCTCGTTGCCTAGTGGCTGTCGGAAGACTCCACGCCGGAGCCCTCTCCCTCTTCTTCTCTCTTCTTCTTCTTCTCGTATGCAACCCCCTCTATTCGTCTCTGCCTCTGGGTCTCTTCTCTGTCTGTCCCTCCTCTCTTCGCCGGAATGGGAGTTGTTTTATACTCCCAGCAGCAGGAGCCCTCGAGCACGGCAGTCGGGGGCGGAAGCGGCTGGTGATGATGGGGTTTGACTTCCCCCATCCTGGCTGTCAGGGAGGGTAGCCTGCGTGGCCCAACCGTTGGTTGACACCTCGGACAGCTCACTGCGCGCCAAGGATATGTAGGGTATGGGCTTCACGTCGTTCGGCCGTTGAAATGCCTTAACGCTGTGCCGCTGGCGGGCTCAAGAAGTGTGCAGCTGGGAGGGCCAAAGGCCGTGCCGCTGAAGGGCTGCCCAAGCGTGCCGTTGAAGGGGCAAACAGCGTGCCGCTGGAAGCCCAAGGAGGTGTGCCACTGAGGGCCAAAGGGGGCGTGCCGCTGAAGCCCCGAATGGGTGTGCCGCTGAAGGCCTGAAATAGTGTGCTGTTGAAGGCCTGAAATAGTGTCCCGTTGAAGGCCTGAAATAGCGTGCCGCTGAAGGCCTGAAATAACGTGCCGTTGAAGGCCTGAAATAGTGTGCCGTTGAAGGCCTGAAATAGTGTGCCGTTGAAGGCTTGCAGGGTGTGCCGTTGAAAGGGCACAAGGCGTGCCGCTGAAGGCCCAGGGGTGTACCACTGAAGGGCCAAGGGCTTTGCCGTTGGGGGGGCTGAAGAAACGTGCCATTGAAGGGCACGAGATAGTGTGCCGTGGAAGGCTAAAGAGGGTGTGCCGCTGGGGCACTTGAGGGTGTTTGGACTGCACCGAGTGAAGAAGAAAATAAACTGTGCCAGGTGGAAGGCTGCCAGCCTTACCGGGTGAAGAGGGAAAAGTTCTGTACCGGGTGAAAGGCTTGGCAGCCTCACCGGTTCGCATGGATACAAGGGTGCACCGTTTCAAGGGGCTGGGCAGTGTGCCGGATAGAGCCATGATGGAGTGCACCGGGTCAGAGTTGGCAGGAGTGCACCGGTTGGGGGGCCATGGGTGCACCGGTTGGAAGAGCATCCAGGTGCACCGGTTGCCCACAGTCGGCCATGTCCAAGTGGACAAGAGCCAACAGCTGTTCTAGTGATTGTGATGCCCTAGACAAAAATTTAGAAACGCCTCCGAGTCGTAAGCTTTTAATATGCAAGCAGAGAGATTGTAGAGGTGTTCGCAACGGCTCTGGCAGTTGGTACTCCGCAAAAGAATCATAGACACATCTCCGGTACAGATGAAAATGCGCTCCAGGCTGAACTCGACCAGCTCTCCCTCTCCTCTGCCGAGCTGAAGCTTTGGATATCCATGATGGAAGCAAACAAGGCGTGTTGTTCAATGCGTCATAGGATGCTTCTTTTGCCTTCCCGTAGTCAACGACAAAAACAACATCATTGATTGTAATGCTTGTCTCGGCCATATTTGTTGCAAGAACTATTTTTTTCTCATACCATTTTTTTGGTTTATCAAATATTAACCTCTGCTCGGAGCTAGCCATTGATTCATAGCAAGCAAGTAACGAGACCTTAGTAGGATCTCCAAGAAAAGGATGAGCATGGAGTTGATCTTTCAGAGCATTTATGTCACCCCAACCCATCATAAAATCCAAAATAGCATCAGGTCTTTCTTTACGGCAAATATGACAGAGAACATTCTCAATCAATTAAAATCGATAGAATCTGGGCTCCAACATGATAATGACTCACGAGTTCTCAAGCTGTACTCCCTAAAGTCTGCAGCTTCTAGAGCATCCACAACAGCAGAAGCAATTTGGCCTTTCTTTTTCCTGAGAGCTTGGCAAATTATCCCCCATTTGTTCGCTCCCAATAAAGGTATTCTCCCAGCAAAATATCGATTTCTCTGTGCAAACCAATTGGGGGAGACACCTCTCTCTATGGTCACTTATCATCCGAATCCGATCTGTAGTTTGGCAATGGCTCCTTGCTGAAAACAACAACCTTTGCATGTTGGCAACTATACAAGCCCATTCTAGAAGCCAATGCCGCAAGTTGCTCATAATCACGTCTATCCATGCTCTCCCTTGAACAAATGTGTAAGAAGGGGCAAGGGCGGCGCAGGAGGAAGAGGTGGCAGCTGCGGAGGTGGGTTATCCGGTGCAGTGTATACCTCTGGCACAGTGGTGTGCCGGTGGAGGGGCCATTCAGGTGTACCGCTGGAGGAGGCAGCGGGTGTGCCGGGCACGGACGCACGCGGGTGTGCCGGCCAAAGGTCACTTGGGGTGTGCCAGCCAGAGTGAGCAAAGGAAGGGCCAGCAGTCGGATGCAGGAACAAGTGAGAAAATATAATTGTAGGCGGCTTCAACACCACCACTTCCTGTAGCAGATAACCTCCCATTCAAAAGATGGTAATCCTTTTGTTTGCTAGGAATAGAACAAGAACTTTCCCCAGCTTCTTGCACAATGCCACTCTGATGAATATCAATTTGGCGAATCCACTCCTCTATTCGTTTCATACTGAAGTTTTCACTATTCAAATCATGCCATTCTCCAAAAGTTTCTTTCATTTGATTACTTACATGGTTTGATCCATCTATTCCAGGTTCTCTCCAGTCATTCAACGATACACTCAAATTAGGGGAAGCACAATCATCATTGAACTTATTTTCAAAGATATGATATCTGCTTTGTGTTATAAAATCTTCATCACTCTTTGATATTTCCTCACATTCCTTATTTGCCCCAGAAATTACACATCCATTTCCTAAATCTGCTTCAGAATGCACTCTTCCCCCAGTTGTATTTGATGGTTGTGGCATATCAGGACAAGGCGCTGCTTCCCTATATCGGGAAATTGACGTTCTAGGCCGTCAAGATAAACAGTCTGTATGGACTGAGTGCACATGTTCTCAACAGATCTTGATCCATGAGGCATCAACCTGCAAACTGGAGAAGATCCATGTATCCCCAGACTAGGCAAAGAATAAGATTTTGAAAAGGTATGTGGAACACTTGTGTGGTTTGATGCAACACCATGATATGGAGATCCATCTTCACCATCTTGATAAAACTCATCATCAAATTGCTTTATATCTTCAATGAAGAAAGTGGAACCATTTGACAACGGATCAATATTTATTCCAAAGGCATTCTCTTGATTCTTATTCAGCAAGTTAGCTCCAGCATCGTCACTACCAAATCCTTCTTGCAAGCCTGAGCTGCCATATAAATTGGCCGGTCTTCCAAAACATCCATCTTCAAAGTTGTTTGATGTTAATCCCAGATCAATCTCATCATCCATGTCTACATTACAAGAAAATATTCCCTCTCTATATAGTCCACTTCCTATGGACTGGCTTTTTTTTCTGGGACTCATGCTCCAAAGAAGCTCGTTAACATCCCCAGGGCAGGAGATCTCCATCTGTTCTTTGAACTTCCGCCTCTAAGCAACATCTGATTGTCTCTGCAGGTAACACAAGACTGAGACGGAGAGAGAGGTCCGATGGGTATGAGGGTGTCCTCTGCCTTCAAATAGGAACCGCCCAACATGGAAGCCTTTGAAAGAGGGAGGCGGGGAAGGGTTCCCATCAAGACTGCCACTTGCTTCCTTGCTGGATCCCGAGAAACGTTCTCTGCAAACAATCTTCCTAGAACTCGTGGCAGAAGCGAGGAGGGAAGGGGGGCGGACTTGGGGGCACACCGGAGGCGAGCTGCAGATGTCACTAGTCCGGCGACGGGCGCAGCAGGGACCACATCCGTATAAGCGGCAACAGCCTGGGGAGAGGGTAGCGCGGCCACGGGAACGAGAGGGACGCTAGGAGGGGGGGCACCCGGTACAGCGTGAGCGGGCTCATCCGGCACAGTGGATGTGTGCCGCTGGAGGTGGCCCGGTGGTGTGCCGGTGAAGGCACTGGGGAGCGTGCCGGGACGGAGCTGCTTGCGAGTGTGTCGGTGAAGGCGCTCGCAGGTGTGCCGGTGAAGGCGCTCGTGGGAGTGTGCTGAGGCGGAGCTGGTCGCGGGTGTGCCGGTGAAGGCGCTCGCGGGTGTGCCGGGCGAAGCCCCTTAGGGGCGTGCCGGTGAAGGCGCTCACACCCGGGTGGTCCCGGCGAGGATGGCAAAGTCCTGCAGCCGGCAGGAGATGGCTTCTGACGCTTCCCAAGTGCACTCCCTATGGCAGAAAGTGCAGCACCTCTTTTCTCCTGTAGCCGCTCCAGTGATGACTGCTCCTTTGCTGCAACCATGGCTTCTCTTTTCCCCAACATTTCCTGAGCCTCTGATGCCTTGCTAACATATGCTTTCTCCTGATCTGCCAATTTCAACAAATCTTTTCTTCAATGACCTCTCAGGCCCATGAAAACGTTCTTCAAGTTCCTCCCATTTTTTTTAAATTGAGAGTTATTGCTCTATGACTTTCAAGCTCAGCAAATGCCTGCTAGAGTTGTTGGATCTTAGAAGTTGTGGATTCAATAAGTGAAGCAGCAGATTGTGTATCGTCCATAGATGAGAAGCCAGGGTTTCGAAAAGAAACATCAATCTGCCCGGAGCTCAGGGGAGAAGCGGGGAGAGCGAGGGGAAGCAGCCCGACAACACCATCGAGAAGAAGGTGGGGGGAGGCAAAAAAAGGTGGACCGGTGGTATGTGTATGAGGCAAGAACCAGTGGGTGGTGACAGGGTCTTAACCGGTGGAGAAAGTGGCATCCGGTGCAGTGGAGAAAAAGGTGGACCGGGTGAGGAGCGAGAGAGAGAAAGAATAGGGGAGAAAGAGAGGGAGAAAGAGAGTGGCCCACCCCCTTTTATTTTATCAATATATATATATATTATTTATTATTGTTGTTATTATTTCTCTTCTTTTCTTTTTCTTCTTTCCCCTTTTTTTTCTTCTATTTATTTTTATTTTATCTTCCTCTTCCTTTCTTCCCTTCCTTCTTTTCTCTCTCCTTCTTTTCTTTTTCTTTCTCTTTTTTTTATTGGTGTCCACAAATGCCCCCCACCCGCGGGTGGCATAGGTGAAGGATGAACCGGGCGGTGCCCGCGGGTGTACTGGTCTCTTTTTCTCTTCGTCGGTGCCCCCGGGGTGTCGGGAGCTGACATGACTTGTTTGTCTCCTCTTTTCTTCGTCAGTGCCGACGGGGTACCGGGAGCTGACCTGGTTTGTTGGTCTCTTTGTCTCTTCATCAGTGCCGACGGGGTGTCGAAAACTGACATGCTTTGTTGGTCTTTTTGTCTCTTCGTCAGCGCCGACAGGGTGTCGGGAGCTGACCTGGTTTGTTGTCTTTTGGTCTCTTCGTCATTGTCGACGGGGTGTCGGGAACTGACATGCTTTGTTGGTCTTTTTGTCTCTTCGTCAGTGCCGACAGGGTGCCGGGAGTTGACCTGGTTTGTTGTCTCTTGGTCTCTTCGTCAGCGTCGACAAGGTGCCGGGAGGTGACATGATATGTTGGACTTTTCTTCTCTTCGTCAGTGCCGACAGGGTGCCGGGAGCCGACCTGGTTTGTTGCCTCTTGGTCTCTTAGTCAGCGCCGACAGGGTGCCGGGGGCTGACCTGGTTTGTTGGTCTCTGTCTCTCCGTCAGTGCCGACAGGGTGCCGGGAGCTGACATGATAAGTTGGTTTCTTTGTCTCTTCGTCAGCACCGACAGGGTGCCGGGATCTGACCTGGTTTTTTGGTCTCTTTATCTCTTCGTCAGTGCCGACAGGGTGCCGGGGGCTGACCTGGTTTGTTGGTCTCTTTGTCTCTTCATCAGTGCCGACAAGGTGCCGGGCGCTGACATGGTATGTTTGTCTCTTGGTCTCTTTTTCCTTCTTTTCTTCTCTCTTTTCTCTTCTTCTCTTCTTTTCCTTCTCTTCTCTTTTTTGTTATCTTCTTTTTCTCTTCTCTCTTTTGTTGTTTTTTTTCTTTCCCTCTTCTCCTCTTCTTCCCTTCTTTTTTCTCTCCTTTTTTTTTGAAGAACTCCGGGTGGCTGCTGGCGTGGATGCCAATGATATAAGAGCTGTAGATACAGCGGCCGATAATTGAAAGTTGTTGACATGGGGGGCCAATAATTGAAAAGCTGTCGACCCGAAGGCCGATGATTAAAAGCTGTCGGCTCAGGGGCCGATAATTGAAAGCTGTTGGCAGGGGAGTCAATAATTGAAAAGCTGTTGGCATGGGAGCCAATAATTGAAAAGTTGTCGACCCGAAGGCCGATGATTAAAAGCTGTTGGCTCAGGGGCCGATGATTGAAAAGCTGTCGACCCGAAGGCCGATGATTAGAAAGCTGTCGGCTCAGGGGCCGATGATTGAAAGCTGTCGGCTCAGGAGCCGATAAGGGAGGTCAAAACAGTCAAGGCTGGGGTGGGCTTGAAGAGCCAAAGTTGGGGATTAACGAGCCGCGAGGGCAAGAGGTAGGCCATGGGGGCTAAGGTTGGGCTCTACGAGCCGTAGCTAGGAACGTATGCTTCGATGGCCGAAATTGAGTTTATTGCATACGCACATTCTTGTTATTTTATTATTTTTTTTATGTTTTTTTATCATTTCTTCCCTTCTTTTTCTTCTCTCCTTTTTTTTAAGCATGCAAGCATTCATTCGTAGGCATAACATAAATATAAGTAAGGCAGCTCCCTCTATAGGGGATAGGATAGGGACGTCGCCCGTGATTCGTAGATGCGGTGCGGGCCGCGAGGCACAATTGAGAGGTGGTGCACCTGTCAAGAGGATATCGCATGTCTTGCATGCATAGCCTAAATTCACGCATTTCACCCGAGGCAATTCTATGTGGCGTGGCAGTGCAAATGTGTGAACAAAGAGCCCTAACCATAGGGATATGCAGGTTTTCCTGGTGACACCCAAGGATCACTCTAGTGCCTACACATAGGTTTCAGGCTCTCGATTTTGGTAGCTTCGCACAGCCCCCATCTGTTTATTTTGGTAGCGGATTTCACCGTTCGGCGCGAGTCTCCTCATGTGTCTCAATGGGGATTCCCGACTACTAGGATTCATCCTTATTGTAATCCTATTACGGATTCGACCGTTCGACGCGAGTTTCCTCATATGTCTCAATGGGGATTCCCGGCTAATAGGTTTCATCCTTATTGTGATTCGCTTCACCCTTTCGCGCGAGTCTCCTCATTTGTTTCAGTGGGGATTCCCGGCTACTCAGATCCGCGTTTCTCTCTCTCTTCTTTTTTCTCTCTCTTTTCTTTTTTCTCTCCTTTTTTTTTACAGTGGGGGTAGGCAGCTTTTTCCTCACGATTACCTTTCACGGGAGTGCAGGAATTCAAGTCTCTGTAGAGTGCTAAGAAGAAATTCAGGCAATCCCTATAGTCGAAGGCTATTGAACACATTAAGTGCTAAGTGTGGGAGCGTTGTCTCAGGTTTATTTTGTGAGTTGGGCTTAGCGATTCAGCCATGACTCTTCCCCTTGACGCGTGCACCCGCCATAATCGAGTTCCCTTCGAGCGCGTGCCGTGACGCCCGTGCATCAGGAATGGGGCAGCATTATTATTTAGCAAGGAAGCGTGGTCCTAGAAAATTACAAGGAGGTGTATTACTCTATATTAAGCAAACATGCAAGTAGGGTAGCCAAGCAATTCTTATTTTTCTTTCTTTTCTTCTTTTTTTCTTTTTTTTTGCATAAGAACATACTGTCGTTACGTATATGTATCTTGTATGTGCATATAGAATCAAAGCAGTAGCCAGGGTGCTGAGAAAGGAGACCGCGAACGGCCAAAAGGACATTGGGGAAGCGGACCATACAAGCCGCAATTGATATTGGAAGTAGGCCACAATAGCCAGAAATTGAGGAGAGCGGGCTGCGAGAGCCAAATTATGGGAAGCAGGCTGCAAGAGCCGAAATTGGGAAGCGGGCTGCAGGAGCCGAAGTTACGGGAGCGGGCCGTGAAGGCCGAATTCTGGGAAGCAAGCCGTAAAGGCCGAATTCTGAGAAGCATGCCGTAAAGGTCGAATTCTGGGAAGCAGGCTGTGAGAGCCAAAGATATTAGGAAGCGGGCTGCAAGAGCCAAAGGGAAGTAGGCTGCAAGAGTCATAGTTGGGAAAGCGGGCCGTAAGAGCCGAAGGATACTGAAAAGTAGGCTAAAAAGCCAAGGGATATTAGGAGTAGGCTGACAAGCCGAGAGATGTTAGAAGTAGGCTATAAAGTCGAAAAGATATAGGAGAGCGCGGTGGGACGAGTGGATTAATCCTGATAGTGGGCCTTGGCCGGAATAACTAAGCCAAAGGGCGTCGGGTAGTAGGATACGAGAGCCGAGGAGAAGGGTTTGTGAAGCGACGGGTTCGGAGACCACGTCTGCCTCATGCCTCTCTCTCTCTTTTTTTTTGTGTGCGAAGAGGCGGGTACAAAGACCATGTCTGCCTCATGTCTCCTTTTTTCCTTCTCTTCTTCTTTTGTGTGGGGAGGCAGGTGCGAAGACCATGTTCGCCTCGTGACTGTTCTTTCTCTTCTTCTCTTCTTCTTTTATGGAGAGGCGGGTGCAGAGACCGTGTTCGCCCCGTGATTGTTATTTCTCTTCTTCTTTTATGGAGAGGCGGGTGCAGAGACCGTGTTCGCCCCGTGATTGTTCTTTCTCTTCTTCTCTTCTTCTTTTATGGAGAGGCGGGTGCAAAGACCGCGTCTGCCTCGTGACTCTCTTTTTTTTCTTTTCTTCTTTTGTAGAGAGGCAGGTGCAGAGACTATATTCGCCTCGTGACTCTTTCTCTTTTCTTTTTTTTTGTGTGAAGAGGCGGGTTCAAGGACCCTGTTCGCCTCATGTCTCTTTTTTTTTCTTCTCTTCTTTTGTAGAGAGACGGGTGCAGAGACCATGTTCGCCTCGTGACTCTTTCTTTCCTTTTGATGAGGCGGGCTCGAAGACCACGTCTGCCTCATGTGTCTTCTTTTGGTTCTGCTCTTCTTCTTTTGTGTGAAAAGGCGGGCTCGAAGACCACATCTACCTCATGTGTCCCTTCTTCCTTTTCTTCTCTTCTTTTGCGTAATGAGGCAGGCTCGAGGATCACGTCTCCCTCATGTGTATTCTTTCTTTTCTTCTCTTCTTCTGTGTGATGAGGCGGGCTCGAGGACCACGTCTGCCTCATGTGTCTTTTCTTCCATTTCTTCTTTTCTTTTGTGTGATGAGGCGGGCTCAAGAAGACCACGTCTGCCTCGTGCGAGTCTTTTTCTTTATTCTGCTCTTCTTTTCTCATTAATGCTTCCACACTGGAGTGTATTTCTCTTAATGTGCCCCCAGGTTGGGGTGTAGCTTCATTTGGTATGCATCCCCCGCCTGAGAGGTGTGTTTTACCTCTTCGCTTCTGTGCCCCCAGGCGGGGTGTATTTTTCATGGCTTCTATGTCCCTAGACCAGAGTGTGTTTTTTAATGCCCCCGAGGCGGGGTGTAGCTCTCTTTAGATGCCCCCATGGTGGGGTATACTCTTCACGGCTTCTATGCCCCCAAGTCGGGTATGCTTCTTCTTCAAATTCCCCCAAAGCGGGGTGTAGCTTTTGTTTCTTATACCCCCCCATGGCCGGGGTGAATTCTGCCCTTTTTTTTTACCCCTGAAGGCGGAGGAGTACTTCTCTTCATATGTCCCCGGCACGAGGGTGTATCTTTTGTTTCTTATGCTCCCGAGCCGGGATGTAGCTTCTTGGCCTCATATGCTGCCGAGGCGAGGGGTATGTTGCTTCATGTGCCCCCGGGGGGGATGCATTTTGCCTCTACTGCCCCGTGGCGGGGTATATCTCTTGGCTTCTTACGCCCCCAAGGTGGGGTGTGTTTTCTTCTTGTGCCCCCGGGGTGGGGTATATCTTTCACTTCTTATGCCCCCCCCTTGAGGCGGGGTGAAGTCTTTGCTTCAAATGCCCCTCAATCGGGGTATAGTTTTGTCTCATATGCCCCTAGAGTAGGGGTGTATTTCTCTTCATGTGCCCCTGGGAATGGGGTGTATCTTTGTTGCTTGTTGTGCCCCTAGAGGGAGGTGCCTTTCGCTTCATGTGTGCCGGGCTCCGGGTGTATCTTTTGCTTTTTTTATATATGCCCCCGAGGGGGGATTCTTCTTCTTCTACCCCGACACGCTGGGGAATGTCTGCTTCTTGTGCCCCCAAAGTGGGGTGGATTCTCGACGGCTCCTGTGCCCCTATTGGTGGGGTGTATGCTTCTTCTTCAGATTCCCCTAAGGCGGGTGTATTCTTTGTTGCTTCATGGACCCCCGAGTCGGGGTGGATTCTCTTCATGTGCCCCCATGGCAGGGCGTACTCTCTTTATGTGTCCCCAGGAGTGGGGTGTGGTTTGCTTCATGTGCACCCAAGCAGGGTGTATCGCTGCTTGCAATGTCCCCCGAGACGGGGTATCCTTCTTCTTCAAATACCCCTAAGCCGGGGCGTATTCTTTATGGCTTCTATGCCCCAATAGCGGGGTGTGTTTCTTCTTCAAATACCCCTAAGATGGGGTGGACTCTTTTCTTCTTATACTCCCAAGACAGGATGTAGCTTCTTCAAATGTTCCTAAACTAGGGCGTGCTCTTATGCTTTTTGCGCCTCTCAGGGCGAGGTGCATTCATCTCCATATGCCCCTAGCATGGGGTGTGCTTTTGTTTCTTATGCCCCCAGGCCGGGGTACGTTTCTTCTTCATATGCCCCTAAGCCAGGGTGAGTTTCTTTTTTTATGTGTCTCCAGGCCGGGGTGAATTCTCTTCTTCTTATGCCCCCATGGCGGGGTATGTCTTTTGCTTCATGTGCCCCCATATCGGGGTGTATTTCCCCTTCAAATGCATCTAAGCCGGGGTGCAGCTCTATTTCTTCTTACGTTCCCAGGTCGGGGCGGATTCTTCTTCAAATGCCCCGAAGCCGGGGTGTAGCTTTTGCTTTGTGTGCCCCTCAGTCGGGGCGGATTCTCTTCATGTGCCCTTGGGAATGGGGTGTATTTCTTTTTTTGCCTCCTATGCCCCCGTAGCAGGGTATATATCTTCTTCTCATCCCCCATGGCGGGGTATGTGCATGCTCTCTTCGGGAGTGGTGGTTGTGCTTGACCTCATTGCTATAAAGCATTCCCCACAGCGGGCAGCCATTCACCAAGCTACAATTGCGGCTCGCTGGGTCTTTTAACAACCACTCGGGGGCCGTTTTGTGCCGGATGGAGGCAGCAGGAAGGAGGAACGAGCGGGGTCATTGCACCGTGGACTTGGGTCCTCCTAGAGTCAGGCAGGATGCGAGGTTTCTTCTTGCTCTTTTGGTCGACATTGCTTGCCAGCTTTTTTTCTCTTTTTTTTTTGATCTTTCTTTTTCCCCTTTTTTTTGTATGATTGACCAGGGTGGAGGTGCAGGAGAGCGCTCACCCCCTCAGGGAGGGGATGAGTGGTTCGCTCCACCGCATCAGCCCCACAATGGTAATCTTAATTCAGCACGGGTCTCGACGGACGTGGGCGTACAACCATCTCCTCGCCGACTCTTTCTCTTCCCTTTTTGTTTCCTTCTTTTCTTCTTTTCTTCTTTTCTTCTTTTCTTCTTTTCTTCTCTTTCTTCTTGAGGGAAACAGGGGGGCTTGATTTCCCCTCCCTTCTCTTCTCCTTCTCTTCTCCCTTTTTTATAACAGCCCCCATGATTCATGGAAGCTACATATGCTTCGAAGCAGCGTCCTCGAGGCCGCGAAGGCAGCTGCGCCGAGTCTGAATTTTCTCCCCATAGGGCTGGCGAAGACAGCACCTACAATTCATCAAAGCAGGAAAACATCGTTTATTAGCGGGCCATGAGGCCCTGAATCCCGACGAAGAGATGAAGGGTAGTTTCGGTCCCACCGGGCGTGCCAGACTTGTGGACGCACTAAAATTCACTTGTTCAGTGGTTCGTCTATTAAGTGTGTGGGCGTGCCAGTCACAAAGTGACGATTTATTCGGGCTCCGAAGAGCCCATGGTGCGCTCGATCTGACTCGGTCAGACGATTGTGTGGTTCGTGTCGGGACCAAAACCCGCAGTGCCATAAAGGTCACGGCGTCATTTACATCCCCCGTACGAGGGAACACCCTTGATTAATCGTCGGGATTCAGGGCCTCATGGCCAAGAAATCAATTGCATGGAAGGTCTATTACGAGGTATTGAAATCCTCGCGCGAGGGCGAGAAGAAAACCCTTCGCGGTCATGTCAGTCGTGTACTGACCATTTAATGTTCGGACGAATGTCTGGCTCGAGAAGATCGCAGTTGTCGCGGGAAAACCGGAACGCATGTATGCCGAGGTACGGCAAATCTATTGTTCGGAAGAGCGAAGAACGTTCGGCTAAACCTCGATCAGAGCGGTCAGAAACTAGTAAATATGTTGGCCCGGTGCAAGAGCAAGCTGCAACCATACTGCGATGGGCCCCCCGCGGTCGAAACAAGACTTGCATGAGCGTCATTAATATTTCTGGTGCCAAGGGGCAACGAGGGAATATCCCTTGAATCGGCTGAAAAGCCCTGTGTCTAGGGAAGCGGACGTTCGAAACGTGTCGGTCATTCGAGAGACCGTTTAATATTCAGACGGGAGTCCGGCTTGAGAATATTGTAATCGTTGCGGGAGGACCTGGGACATATGCATGCCGGGATACGGCAAGTTTATGATTCTGAGACACCGAAAACATTCGGTCAAATCTCGGTTAGTGTAGCAGGAAACCGGTAAATCTATTGGCCCGGTGCGAGATCGAGTCAAGACCATACCGGGGGCGCCTCCCGTCGTCCGAACGAGGCTTGCGCGGGCATCATTAATATTTTCGGTGCCGAAGGGCAACGGGGGAGAGTCCCTGGACTAGACTCCAAAACTGAAAACGTGTTCGAAGGGAGCGGGCTGTAGACTGAGGATATGAGCCGAACGGCGACCACTATTGGGACGGACCCGAGGTCTAAGAGTGGCCAACGGAGGTCTTATTGATATTCCCATGGAAGGGGTCCAAGGGTGGCGAGGACCGTCTCGTTCTATTCCAATTTTGTCGGTCACTCACGGACCTTTTCATGTTTGGGCAAGGGCCCATGTTGAAAGTACGACATGGATGGAAACGACCACGTACAAATGTATGCCGAGTTTACGGTAGTTTCAATGAAAGAACGGGAACGAATCCCATTAGAATGAATCCAATTTAACAGGCTATCGGCCCGGAGCAATGCCGGCTCACGACCATGTCGGGGAGGGAGCCGTCGGCCATATTGGTTGCTCACGGGTCTTTTCATGTTCAGACACATGTTCGTAATAGAAACGCGGCAAAAATCGACGTGAACCCATTCAAATGTCTGCCGAGCGTGCGGCAATTTCTGATGAGGGCATCTCCCGACACCCCTCTAGCTTTGATCGCCTACACACTCTTGATATGGATTGATCATGATCTACACTTGTTATCTTCATTTTCCAAGCTTCATTTTATGTATTTTCTTTTTATTGAGTCCTATCTTATGTATTTTCCTTTATTGAGTCATATGGTTTTAGTCCATTTCCCTTGTTATGTTTAATTGAGCCTTATTACGTTAGTTATGGGCCCATAGGATTGAGTCTAGGATATGCTCGGTCTTTTATCTTATTGTCAAGGGTATTTTGGTCATGTAAAGAATGGTTGCCTATATATAGGCCCCATCTCTCCTCTTGTATTCAACTTTTGATGAATATTGAAGAAAACCCTTTCAAACTCTCTCAATATCTCTCTCTCTCTCATTATCTCTCCATTCTCTCTCCTCCTCTCTCTAAATTTCGAAATTCACTCTCTCTCCTCCCCCTCTCAACCACTTCCAACCCCCACCTACCTCCATTAACTCCCCACAACTTCCCACAACCCCTCTTTAATCCTCACCTAGTCCCAAGGAAGTTCCACCACTCAAAACCCCACCCTCCAACCACCACCTACCCCTTTCACTTCCCTAAGCATATCTCCACCTTCCCAAGGCTGAATTAACTCATTCCAAAGCCCAAATTCGAATCTCCCCTTCCCTCCTTGCTCCCTAGGTCACACCCCTCCTCTCCCCTCAAGCCAAGTTCGCCCCCTCCTCTCTTCTCCACTCCAGCTTTGTGTGCAGGCTGACCTGCAGATTAGCACTCTGTTGCAGCGACGTCCACGACTGCATCCTGGTTCTGCTGGTGGCATGGCCTAACTTTATGGAAAGTCCTCCCTGTGCTCTTCGCAGGCGAGGTGGAATCACTCCATTCCGAGTTCGTGGCCGTCCGTGAAGGCTGTTCTTCCCCGACTACGCAGAACCTCTCAGACCAAAAGCCAGAGCGGCAGAGAAGACTCTCCCACGACGAACCTTGAAGGAATCAGCCTTCAGGGTCTTCTACAAAGATCTTCCTCCCCCTGTCAGAATCCAGGAACAGAAGGCGGAGCTCTGTTCGGCATCCGACAACCAGAGATATCAATTTTATACCACAACCACGCCGGTCTGCCTCCTCACAGTCTGCCCCAACCACCGTCCACTTCTCTGGACACCCAGCTCATCTCCGACATCAGAAGACTTCCCCGTTTGTTTTTATACAAAGTATACTCGTCCACGATTCCAACGAGTCCAGCGGTGCCAGATTTGGAGCTCAGGAGCGACCGCGGCCGCTTCTCCAACCTGCTGTTTCAGACTGAGCTCGGCCAGAGACCAGAGCTGCATCCATCTTCCAGTCACCGGAGCAGTCAGCCCCCAGATCAGAACGTCGTCCAAAAATTCAGGCTGCACCCCTCTCCGGTTAGCAATCTTTTGGCGCAAGTCTCATCAGATTCTGAGCTCGGTGGATTTATTGGCTGCATCAACATCGACTCCCTGTCCAGAATTACAGAAGCTAGACAGAATCGGCGAAGCTCGGAAACTCGGTTTCCTTTGCATCTCTCCCCACCCCGCTTGGCCGGCTGAAGGTCCCTCCCTGCGTGGAGGTAGTTTTGAATGTATTAAGCATAACCCCCACCCCAAGATCACCCCTCCTGCGTGAGGAGTAGTGCTGTACCGTTTGCAATTTCAGGTCAAGCTACATCGCCGCGGCGATCGGGTGCATACCCTCGCCTCCCGGCGCGCCCTCGTCTCCGATCGGGATCGGTGTCTTCACACCGATCAGGTGAGCTTCTGATACTATCCTTAGTATCCTTATTCTTGCTAGTTTAGTATTGCTTTGATTACTCGTCGGCGGTGAGAAGAGGGCTCGAACTTGCATGCTAGTTTGTTAGTGTCCACCGCGGACCGTGAGTGAGTGCCACCAAGCCCCCGCCTTGCGGGCCAGCCGCTCACAAAGTTGGGTATCCTAGACTCATTTGGGGTCAGCCCTAGCATTGTAAGTCCATTAGAACAATTGGGTCCCGCCCCGGACCCTCATCATTATCTCCCGGACCCACCGGGTGAACGTGTGAATCGGGTGAGCAAAAATCGTCATTGTGAGAATCATTGAGCGCTTGTATGCTTGCGAGTCTAAGTCCTAGGGTCATCTCATCATGTTTAGTGGTCTTTGGGCTGTGTCACATCAAGTGGTATCAGAGCGGTCATAGGCTTGTCCTTACAAGTCTAGTCTTGGGTCACACTAAGTCTTTCATAGGTGCATCCGCACACCCTTGCATAGCCCACCAACCTTGCATGACCACTCGTAGTGGTACTCGCTTTCAACCCAATACTACATCTTCCAATCCCACAATGAATCCAAAACCCCAAGGGATGCCTACCACTAACACTCATGACTTCAACTACTTCATGAAAGCCTTGACCTATGCCAATGAGCGACTTGATAACATATCGGGCCGACTCAACCAACTTGGAAAAAATAGGCCCGCCCTAAGGACAGACGATAGGATGGCCCCTTTCCCACTTCCCACCTTTGATGGGACCTCTCCTAGCAAATATTTAGATTGGGAAGCTACAATGGACCAATACTTCAATTGGTATCATATTTCCGAGGATGAAAAGGCATGGGTTGCCAAAATACAACTAACCAAAAGGGCTCAAACTCATTGGTGTAAAATTGAGGGCTTAAGGATAATTAGACGGGAAGCTCCCCTCACCACATGGGAGGACATGAAGGATCAACTAAGGGCTAGGTATGTGTCCCCATCCCGCTCGGATCACCAAAACCCAAGGAGCACTCCCACTCCTCCCACCCCACCCGTCCAAACCCTTATCACTAAAACCCAAGTACCTAAGACCTCCACCTCCCCACCTAACCCCATGAGGTCCCCCACATCCCAACCAAAACCCCCTTCCCTAACCTACACTAGTCAAGCCCCTTTAGCCCCCACTTCCACCCCAAGTGATTCCAAGGGCAAGAGACCCCTAACCAACCCAATTCCCTCCATGGTGACCACCACTCATCCAACCCTCACCATTAAAAACCATGTGGACACCATGTCCACCCCTCCACCAAGGCCCATAATGGCCACCACCCCAAAACCCAAGACCCCTCACCCAATCCACCTCCCGCTTCCTACACCAATCTTACCCCAAATTAGGCCTCCACTACTTCCACTCCCAAGTCCAACCCATGTCCGACCTTGCTCACCTCCTCGAGTGCGCCATGCCTCGACTAACACCAACCCACCCACCATAGACCTTCCTACCCCATTGTCCTTAGGAGTTGCAACCCACACACCTACCCAAGTGGAGAGGGATACCAATTCGGATCCACCTCCCAAAATCAAGGAAATCCAAGGGCCATACAACTCACCCACCCCTCCTAACCTAGTTCATCAAGAGCTATACACCCTTCCCCATGACACCATCACCATAGATAAGTCCATATTCCTATGGCTCAAGCGAGGCCTCACCATTCCTAGTTTACAACCAAGCCACCTACTCATGGGACATCAATCCCAACTCATTCCCACTCAGCCTCATGTCACTTATCAAACCTCCTATTGTGTAGAAGATTTGGGAGACTTAGTGGCCTACCTACATTGGCAAGTCCACTTGACCGATATGCTAGCCATGAGGCCATCAGAGTCTAGCACCATTAGCTTAGCTTACCCCACCATTGGCTCCATCACTTCCATCTACACCAATGGCCAATTTACAAGTGAGATCATACTCCTTCTTCCCATGGAGGAGGAACCCATCCTAGTCTACTCCCCAACCATTGAGATCCCAAGTACTTTGATTAGCCAACCCATTAGCAACCTTGGCCCAATTATCTTAGAGAGAGATGATTCGCCATTTGAGGACCTTGAGAACATGGAGTACCCCTACCTAGGTGACCCTTACCATAATCCCTTTGACCCTTTTCTATGGGAGCCTAAATCTCCATGTGACCCACTTTCCCTACTCACCACCCACCTCACCTTACCCACATCGCCCATGTCGACCCAAACTCCTCCCTTCCTAGAATCGGGTTACAACATGAGAGCCTTGACCTTAGGCAACAAACACCTTGGGATTGATGAAGTGCCCCACCCCATAACCACGTTCGTAGATCCCTTCGACCCATTCACGTGGACGTTCAAAAGTCATCCCACATCTATGCACATGGAAGTCACCTTTGGGATAAACATGCATGTGTCCAGGCCTACCACACCATTTGACATGATTCATAAGTCGGATACATTCATCCACATCACCCACATGTCAAGTAGGCAGCATAAGTGGACCATATTCGGATGTATTGGCCCACCTTCATTCATCATGAGTCTTAAGCATGATAGGAGCATACATGGATGTCCGGGTCCCCCGACATTTATCACACCCATGCATAAAAGGTTCATCTATGGATGTCCCGGCCCTCCTAAGACTACCACAGTCTTCATAGCATCAAAGTGTGATCGGTCTACATTTGGCTGCCCAGGTCCACCTTAGCATACGCATTCTCGCAAGCATATAGGAAGGATCAATGAGACTTACAAAAGGCGGGCAGATGCTCATCGGCGCCACTACGAGTTCCAAGTGGGAGACTCGGTGATGGTGAGGACGGAGCAGCTCCTTCCGGGACCTGCCTCCAAGTTAAGGGCACGGGGTTCGGGACCCTTTCGAGTTCTACGACGACTTGGCAGCAATGCTTATGAGCTTGACCTACCAGAAAGCTATGGGGTGCACCCTACCTTCAGTGTGGTGGACCTGGTACCCCACAAAGGCCCCGCGGTGGAACCCAGTGAGGAGCTTGAGCCTTTACCCCCCCTTATGAGAGACACTCCCGGAGGGACTCCGATTTCTAGCTTGAGAGACCGACGAGAGCAGGTAGAGGCAATACTGGATGAGCAGAGTATCATTACGAGGCACAGGGTGTATCAGCGCTATCTGGTTAGGTGGAAGAGCCGTCCCCCGATCGAGGATACATGGGTGAGTCAGGGAGGATTTGATATGCTTGGATCCCGACATGATGGAGCAGTACGACAGCCAGGCAGACCCATACTCGACAGGGTCGAGCTCTCCCCACCCCGGGGGATTTGATGAGGGCATCTCCCGACACCCCTCTAGCTTTGATCGCCTACACACTCTTGATATGGATTGATCATGATCTACACTTGTTATCTTCATTTTCCAAGCTTCATTTTATGTATTTTCTTTTTATTGAGTCCTATCTTATGTATTTTCCTTTATTGAGTCATATGGTTTTAGTCCATTTCCCTTGTTATGTTTAATTGAGCCTTATTACGTTAGTTATGGGCCCATAGGATTGAGTCTAGGATATGCTCGGTCTTTTATCTTATTGTCAAGGGTATTTTGGTCATGTAAAGAATGGTTGCCTATATATAGGCCCCATCTCTCCTCTTGTATTCAACTTTTGATGAATATTGAAGAAAACCCTTTCAAACTCTCTCAATATCTCTCTCTCTCTCATTATCTCTCCATTCTCTCTCCTCCTCTCTCTAAATTTCGAAATTCACTCTCTCTCCTCCCCCTCTCAACCACTTCCAACCCCCACCTACCTCCATTAACTCCCCACAACTTCCCACAACCCCTCTTTAATCCTCACCTAGTCCCAAGGAAGTTCCACCACTCAAAACCCCACCCTCCAACCACCACCTACCCCTTTCACTTCCCTAAGCATATCTCCACCTTCCCAAGGCTGAATTAACTCATTCCAAAGCCCAAATTCGAATCTCCCCTTCCCTCCTTGCTCCCTAGGTCACACCCCTCCTCTCCCCTCAAGCCAAGTTCGCCCCCTCCTCTCTTCTCCACTCCAGCTTTGTGTGCAGGCTGACCTGCAGATTAGCACTCTGTTGCAGCGACGTCCACGACTGCATCCTGGTTCTTCTGGTGGCATGGCCTAACTTTATGGAAAGTCCTCCCTGTGCTCTTCGCAGGCGAGGTGGAATCACTCCATTCCGAGTTCGTGGCCGTCCGTGAAGGCTGTTCATCCCCGACTACGCAGAACCTCTCAGACCAAAAGCCAGAGCGGCAGAGAAGACTCTCCCACGACGAACCTTGAAGGAATCAGCCTTCAGGGTCTTCTACAAAGATCTTCCTCCCCCTGTCAGAATCCAGGAACAGAAGGCGGAGCTCCGTTCGGCATCCGACAACCAGAGATATCAATTTTATACCACAACCACACCGGTCTGCCTCCTCACAGTCTTCCCCAACCACCGTCCACTTCTCTGGACACCCAGCTCATCTCCGACATCAGAAGACTTCCCCGTTTGTTTTTATACAAAGTATACTCGTCCACGATTCCAACGAGTCCAGCGGTGCCAGATTTGGAGCTCAGGAGCGACCGCGGCCGCTTCTCCAACCTGCTGTTTCAGACTGAGCTCGGCCAGAGACCAGAGCTGCATCCATCTTCCAGTCACCGGAGCAGTCAGCCCCCAGATCAGAACGTCGTCCAAAAATTCAGGCTGCACCCCTCTCCGGTTAGCAATCTTTTGGCGCAAGTCTCATCAGATTCTGAGCTCGGTGGATTTATTGGCTGCATCAACATCGACTCCCTGTCCAGAATTACAGAAGCTAGACAGAATCGGCGAAGCTCGGAAACTCGGTTTCCTTTGCATCTCTCCCCACCCCGCTTGGCCGGCTGAAGGTCCCTCCCTGCGTGGAGGTAGTTTTGAATGTATTAAGCATAACCCCCACCCCAAGATCACCCCTCCTGCGTGAGGAGTAGTGCTGTACCGTTTGCAATTTCAGGTCAAGCTACATCGCCGCGGCGATCGGGTGCATACCCTCGCCTCCCGGCGCGCCCTCGTCTCCGATCGGGATCGGTGTCTTCACACCGATCAGGTGAGCTTCTGATACTGTCCTTAGTAGCCTTATTCTTGCTAGTTTAGTATTGCTTTGATTGCTCGTCGGCGGTGAGAAGAGGGCTCGAACTTGCATGCTAGTTTGTTAGTGTCCACCGCGGACCGTGAGTGAGTGCCACCAAGCCCCCGCCTTGCGGGCCAGCCGCTCACAAAGTTGGGTATCCTAGACTCATTTGGGGTCAGCCCTAGCATTGTAAGTCCATTAGAACAATTGGGTCCCGCCCCGGACCCTCATCATTATCTCCCGGACCCACCGGGTGAACGTGTGAATCGGGTGAGCAAAAATCGTCATTGTGAGAATCATTGAGCGCTTGTATGCTTGCGAGTCTAAGTCCTAGGGTCATCTCATCATGTTTAGTGGTCTTTGGGCTGTGTCACATCAATTTCAGTAGTGGCTCGGAAGGGATCCGGCCTGAGAAACGAGTCCGGCTTAATCAGAATGTCGGCCCGAGGCGAGGTCGGGCCATGGCCATTTCGAGATAATTCCCAAGACTCATACCCAACCTGGAAGGGCAACATTGTTGTTCCTTCAACACCGGGTCACGAGAGAGACGGGGCTGCAAAGTGGATTTTACCATTTTTTTTATCTGGGTTTTAAATTATATATATATATATATATATATTTATTGCTTATTTCCCTCTCATGTATTTATTCTGGATGATTTATCCGTTTTGTTTATTATTATTACTATTATATTTTCTCTCCTTTTTTTGTTTATTATTATTTTACATTTTTTGTTTATTTCATATATATATTCAGATTTATTTATTCATCATAGTTTTTATTAATTTTATTATTACTATTATTATTATTATTATACATATTCTTCTGGAGAGAGAGTGGGCCGCTGGAGGGCCAAACGGGGGGCTGAAGGAGCGTGCCGCTGAAGGTGGAAGGGTGCACCGCTGAGGGGGCTGAGGGAGTGCGCCGCTGAAGGTTCGCGGGAGGTATACTGGGGAAGGGCTTGGCCAAGGGTGCCGGCGAAGGGGCAGGTGTGGTGGCTATGGGAGGCGTACCAATGAAGGAGCCTTAGGTGTGCCGGCAAAGGGCCTGGCCGAGCGTGCCGGTGAAGGGTTGAACAGGGGAGAGTGTGCCGGCGAAGGGGTCACGGGAGCGTGCTGTCAAAGGAGCTTGAGGGCATACCGCCGAAGGGTTGGAGCAGGCGTGCCGCTGAGCGCAGGCGGAGCGTGTCGGCGAAAGGCCAAACGAGGCGTGCCGGGGGAAGTTGGGCTGGGGCGTGCCAGCGAAGGGCGCTGTAGGGTGTACCGGCGAAGGGCGTGTGTCTGCACATTGGCCGGTCGCTGCGACATAAAGTCCGTACATTCATCAGCCCAAAGTCTATACGTTGTCTATTCAACCAGCACACAAAGTCTATACGTTCTTCAGCTCAAAGTATGTACATCGGCTGCATTCATCAGCTCAAAGTCTATACATTGGCTACATTCATCAGCTCAAAATCTATGCGTTGGCCAGCTTAAAGTCTGTACATTGGTCAGCTCAAAGTTGATACATTGGCTGGGTTCATCAGCTCAAAGTCTACACATTGGC
This sequence comes from Amorphophallus konjac, assembly GCA_022559845.1. Lineage (NCBI taxonomy): Eukaryota > Viridiplantae > Streptophyta > Magnoliopsida > Alismatales > Araceae > Amorphophallus > Amorphophallus konjac. The sequence continues at coordinate 338,776,004 of CM040126.1, read as the reverse complement.
CAGCCCAAAGTCTGTACATTGCAGTTCAAAGTCTATACATTGGAGCTCAAAGTCCATACATTGGCCAGCCCAAAGTCTGTACGTTGGCCAGCTCAAAGTCCATACATTGCAGTTCAAAGTCTATACATTGGTTGTTGCTATGTTTATACGTTGGCCAGCTTAAAGTCTATACATTTCAAAGTCTATACATTGGAGCTCAAAGTCCATACATTGGCCAGCCCAAAGTCTGTACGTTGGCCAGCTTAAAGTCTATACATTTCAAAGTCTATACATTGGAGCTCAAAGTCCATACATTGGCCAGCCCAAAGTCTGTACGTTGGCCAGCTTAAAGTCTATACATTGCAGTTCAAAGTCTAAGACTATACATTGGAGCTCAAAGTCCATACATTGGCCAGCCTAAAGTCTGTACGTTGGCCAGCTTAAAGTCTATACATTGCAGTTCAAAGTCTAAGTCTATACATTGGAGCTCAAAGTCCATACATTGGCCAGCCCAAAGTCTGTACGTTGGCCAGCTTAAAGTCTATACATTGCAGTTCAAAGTCTAAGTCACATTGGAGCTCAAAGTCCATACATTGGCCAGCAAGTCTATACATTGCAGTTCAAAGTCTATACATTGGAGCTCAAAGTCCATACATTGGCCAGCCCAAAGTCTGTACGTTGGCCAGCTTAAAGTCTATACATTGCAGTTCAAAGTCTAAGTCTATACATTGGAGCTCAAAGTCCATACATTGGCCAACCCAAAGTCTGTACGTTGGCTAGCTTAAAGTCTATACATTGCAGTTCAAAGTCTATACATTGCTTGTTGCTATGTTCGTGCATCAATCTAAAGTCTATACATTGTGTTGAGGGTGAGAAGAGTGTGCCGCTGAAGGGCTGAGAAGGTGTGCCGCTGGAGGGCTGATAGGGTGTGCCGCTAGAGGGCTGATAGGGTGTACCGGCGAGGGGAAGAATGAGACGGTGGAGGAGTGTGCTGGTGAGGAGCCAAGAAGGTGTGCCGTTGAAGGGTTGATAGGGTGTGCCACTGGTGGGCTAATAGGGTGTGCCGCTGGAGGGCTGATAGGGTGTACTAGCAAAGGCTGGAACGGACGTGCCGATGAAGGTCCACTCCTCTGTTACTTGTTTTTAAGGCTTTTCTTTTCTTCTTCTCTGATTTTTGCGTAGTTTTTTACAAATATTTCCTCCTTCTTCTTACAATATGTTATTGTTCTATTCGTTTGATGGTTTTGTTGTCTTTTGATATGTATTTCTTATCTCATTCGTTTGTTGCATCCTTTTGCCCTTTTTTTATGTGTTGTTATTTTCTAACAAAAATTCGGCAGCATCTCCCCTTGACCCGAGCGTAAGGGAGATAAGGGAACGCGCCCACATGGAGTGGCGGAACCCGACAACTGGAGATGGGCGCCCGAGGGCAGCAACACCTTGATAAAACCTCGAAAAACATGGGAAAAATAACGAGCCGAAGACCTCTAAGACTGGACAGGGTGGACTGGGGGTCAGTCAAGGCGCACTGGCCGAGGACAAGTACAGGGTGCTTGAGGGGTGTACCGGGCTAGGGAGAGGCCAGGTGTGCCGCTGGGGCACCAAGGGGAGGTGTACCGCTGGGGGGCTACTATGGGTGTCCCGGCCAAAGTGCCGGAAGGGTGCGCCGCTGGGGGAAAGTGTAGGTGCACCGGACAGGGCTCCAAAAGAGGGTTGGTCTGCTAGCGGGGAGGGGTGCTAGACCGATCAAACCCACAGGGACTTCTGGCAAAAGGGAAAAAGGTTCAAAGGGGCAGGCACAGATGAAGGTACTAGTACTGGGCTTCACAGGAGAAGGTTCATGACCTCAAACCATTCAAGATGGTGCCACATCCGGAGGAAACCGTCGGCCTGAGGGATGAACGCAAACACCGGAAAGCGAAGGGAAAAACGACCAAACGCACTGTGGCCCAAAATAATGAGACAAAGAGAAAACCCACTGAGGGGGGGGGGGAGATCTTCATTCATGGGAAATAAAGGGCCGTAGCCACCCGTATACATTACAAAACATGCCCGAGCTAAGGCTATAGGCAAGGAAGAAAACTAAAGAACGCAAGAACGGAGAGGGGGGAAAACAAAGAACAAAAGAGGAGGAGGTGTTGGGGATCGAATCAGGGACGATCGTCTACTGCTCTTTCCCCCACCTTCCCCTACTACATCGAGCTCTCTCTCTCTCTTACTCTCTTCTCGTTGCCTAGTGGCTGTCGGAAGACTCCACGCCGGAGCCCTCTCCCTCTTCTTCTCTCTTCTTCTTCTTCTCGTATGCAACCCCCTCTATTCGTCTCTGCCTCTGGGTCTCTTCTATGTCTGTCCCCTCTCTCTTTGCCGGAATGGGAGTGGTTTTATACTCCCAGCAGCAGGTGCCCTCGAGCACGGCAGTCGGGGGATTGAAGCGGCTGGTGATGATGGGGTTTGACTTCCCCAGTCCTGGCTGTCAGAAAGGGTAGCCTGCGTGGCCCAACCGTTGGTTGACACCTCGAACAGCTCACTGCGCGCCAAGGATATGCAGGGCATGGGCTTCACGTCATTCGGCCTTTGAAATGCCTTAACGCTGTGCCGCTGGCGGGCTCAAGAAGTGTGCCGCTGGGAGGGCCAAAGGCCGTGCCGCTGAAGGGCTGCCCAAGCGTGCCGTTGAAGGGGCAAACAGCGTGCCGCTGGAAGCCCAAGGAGGTGTGCCACTGAGGGCCAAAGGGGGCGTGCCGCTGAAGCCCCGAATAGGTGTGCCGCTGAAGGCCTGAAATAGTGTGCTATTGAAGGCCTGAAATAGTGTCCCGTTGAAGGCCTGAAATAGCGTGCCGCTGAAGGCCTGAAATAGCGTGCCGTTGAAGGCCTGAAATAGTGTGCCGTTGAAGGCCTGAAATAGTGTGCCGTTGAAGGCTTGCAGGGTGTGCCGTTGAAAGGGCACAAGGGCGTGCCGCTGAAGGCCCAGGGGTGTACCGCTGAAGGGCCAAGGGCTGTGCCGTTGGGGGGGCTGAAGAAACGTGCCGTTGAAGGGCACGAGATAGTGTGCCGTGGAAGGCTAAAGAGGGTGTGCCGCTGGGGCACTTGAGGGTGTTTGGACTACACCGAGTGAAGAAGAAAATAAACTGTGCCAGGTGGAAGGCTGCCAGCCTTACCGGGTGAAGAGGGAAAAGTTCTGTACCGGGTGAAGGGCTTGGCAGCCTCACCGGTTCGCATGGATACAAGGGTGCACCGTTTCAAGGGGCTGGGCAGTGTGCCGGATAGAGCCATGATGGAGTGCACCGGGTCAGAGTTGGCAGGAGTGCACCGGTTGGGGGGCCATGGGTGCACCGGTTGGAAGAGCATCCAGGTGCACCGGTTGCCCACAGTCGGCCATGTCCAAGTGGACAAGAGCCAACAGATGTTCTGGTGATTGTGATGCCCTAGACAAAAATTTAGAAACGCCTCCGAGTCGTAAGCTTTTAATCTGCAAGCAGAGAGATTGTAGAGGTGTTCGCAACGGCTCTGGCAGTTGGTACTCCGCAAAAGAATCATAGACACATCTCCGGTACAGATGAAAACGCGCTCCAGGCTGAACTCGGCCAGCTCTCCCTCTCCTCTGCCGAGCTGAAGCTTTGGATATCCATGATGGAAGCAAACAAGGCGTGTTGTTCAATGCGTCATAGGATGCTTCTTTTGCCTTCCCGTAGTCAACGACAAAAACAACATCATTGATTGTAATGCTTGTCTCGGCCATATTTGTTGCAAGAACTATTTTTTTCTCATACCATTTTTTGGGTTTATCAAATATTAACCTCTGCTCGGAGCTAGCCATTGATTCATAGCAAGCAAGTAACGAGACCTTAGTAGGATCTCCAAGAAAAGGATGAGCATGGAGTTGATCTTTCAGAGCATTTATGTCACCCCAACCCATCATAAAATCCAAAATAGCATCAGGTCTTTCTTTACGGCAAATATGACAGAGAACATTCTCAATCAATTAAAATCGATAGAATCTGGGCTCCAACATGATAATGACTCACGAGTTCTCAAGCTGTACTCCCTAAAGTCTGCAGCTTCTAGAGCATCCACAACAGCAGAAGCAATTTGGCCTTTCTTTTTCCTGAGAGCTTGGCAAATTATCCCCCATTTGTTCGCTCCCAAGAAAGGTATTCTCCCAGCAAAATATCGATTTCTCTGTGCAAACCAATTGGGGGAGACACCTCTCTCTATGGTCGCTTATCATCCGAATCCGATCTATAGTTTGGCAATGGCTCCTTGCTGAAAACAACAACCTTTGCATGTTGGCAACTATACAAGCCCATTCTAGAAGCCAATGCCGCAAGTTGCTCATAATCACGTCTATCCATGCTCTCCCTTGAACAAATGTGTAAGAAGGGGCAAGGGCGGCGCAGGAGGAAGAGGTGGCAGCTGCGGAGGTGGGTTATCCGGTGCAGTGTATACCTCAGGCACAGTGGTGTGCCGGTGGAGGGGCCATTCAGGTGTACCACTGGAGGAGGCAGCAGGTGTGCCGGGCACGGACGCACGCGGGTGTGCCGGCCAAAGGTTACTTGGGGTGTGCCGGCCAGAGTGAGGAAAGGAAGGGCCAGTAGTCGGATGCAGGAACAAGTGAGAAAATATAATTGTAGGCGGCTTCAACACCACCACTTCCTGTAGCAGATAACCTCCCATTCAAAAGATGGTAATCCTTTTGTTTGCTAGGAATAGAACAAGAACTTTCCCCAGCTTCTTGCACAATGCCACTCTGATGAATATCAATTTGGCGAATCCACTCCTCTATTCGTTTCATACTGAAGTTTTCACTATTCAAATCATGCCATTCTCTAAAAGTTTCTTTCATTTGATTACTTACATGGTTTGATCCATCTATTCCAGGTTCTCTCCAGTCATTCAACGATACACTCAAATTAGGGGAAGCACAATCATCATTGAACTTATTTTCAAAGATATGATATCTGCTTTGTGTTATAAAATCTTCCTCACTCTTTGATATTTCCTCACATTCCTTATTTGCCCCAGAAATTACACATCCATTTCCTAAATCTGCTTCAGAATGTACTCTTCCCCCAGTTTTATTTGATGGTTGTGGCATATCAGGACAAGGCGCTGCTTCCCTATATCGGGAAATTGACGTTCTAGGCCGTCAAGATAAACAGTCTGTATGGTCTGAGTGCACATGTTCTCAACAGATCTTGATCCATGAGGCATCAACCTGCAAAATGGAGAAGATCCATGTATCCATAGACTAGACAAAAAATAAGATTTTGAAAAGGTATGTGGAACACTTGTGTGGTTTGATGCAACACCATGATATGGAGATCCATATTCACCATCTTGATAAAACTCATCATCAAACTGCTTTATATCTGCAATGAAGAAAGTGGAACCATTTGACAACGGATCAGTATTTATTCCAAAGGCATTCTCTTGATTCTTATTCAGCAAGTTAGCTCCAGCATCGTCACTACCAAATCCTTCTTGCAAGCCTGAGCTGCCATATAAATTGGCCGGTCTTCCAAAACATCCATCTTCAAAGTTGTTTGATGTTAATCCCAGATCAATCTCATCATCCATGTCTACATTACAAGAAAATATTCCCTCTCTATATAGTCCACTTCCTATGGACTGGCTTTTTTTTTCTGGGACTCATGCTCCAAAGAAGCTCGTTAACATCCCCAGGGCAGGAGATCTCCATCTGTTCTTTGAACTTCCGCCTCTAAGCAACATCTGATTGTCTCTATAGGTAACACAAGACAGAGACAGAGAGAGAGGTCCGATGGGTATGAGGGTGTCCTCTGCCTTCAAATAGGAACTGCCGAACATGGAAGCCTTTTAAAAAGGGAGGCGGGGAAGGGTTCCCATCAAGACTGCCACTTGCTTCCTTGCTGGATCCCGAGAAACGTTCTCTGCACACAATCTTCCTAGAACTCGTGGCAGAAGCGAGGAGGGAAGGGGGGGCGGACTTGGGGGCACACCGGAGGCGAGCTGCAGATGCCACTAGTCCGGCGACGGGCGCAGCAGGGACCACATCCGTATAAGCGGCAACAGCCTGGGGAGAGGGCAGCGCGGCCACGGGAACAAGAGGGACGCCAGGAGGGGGGGCACCCGGTACGGCGTGAGCGGGCTCATCTGGCACAGTGGATGTGTGCCGCTGGAGGTGGCCCGGTGGTGTGCCGGTGAAGGCGCTGGGGAGCGTGCCGGGACGGAGCTTCTTGCGAGTGTGCCGGTGAAGGCGCTCACGGGTGTGCCGGTGAAGGCGCTCGTGGGAGTGTGCCGGGGCGGAGCTGGTCGCGGGTGTGCCGGTGAAGGTGCTCGCGGGTGTGCCGGGCGAAGCCCCTTAGGGGCGTGCTGATGAAGGCGCTCACACCCGGGTGGTCCCGGCGAGGATGGCAAAGTCCTGCAGCCGACAGGAGATGGCTTCTGATGCTTCCCAAGTGCACTCCCTATGGCAGAAAGTGCAGCACCTCTTTTCTCCTGTAGCCGCTCCAGTGATGACTGCTCCTTTGCTGCAACCATGGCTTCTCTTTTCCCCAACATTTCCTGAGCCTCTGATGCCTTGCTAACATATGCTTTCTCCTGATCTGCCAATTTCAACAAATCTTTTCTTCATTGACCTCTCAGGCCCATGAAAACGTTCTTCAAGTTCCTCCCATTTTTTTAAATTGAGAGTTATTGCTCTATGACTTTCAAGCTCAGCAAATTCCTGCTAGAGTTGTTGGATCTTAGAAGTTGTGGATTCAATAAGTGAAGTAGCAGATTGTGTATCGTCCATAGATGAGAAGTCAGGGTTTCGAAAAGAAACATCAATCTGCCCGGAGCTCAGGGGAGAAGCGGGGAGAGCGAGGGAAGCAGCCCGACAACACCATCGAGAAGAAGATGGGGGGAGGCAAAAAAAGGTGGACCGGTGGTATGTGTATGAGGCAAGAACCAGTGGGTGGTGACGGGGTCTTAACCGGTTGAGAAAGTGCCATCCGGTGCAGTGGAGAAAAAGGCGGACCGGGTGAGGAGCGAGAGAGAGAAAGAATAGGGGAGAAAGAGAGGGAGAAAGAGAGTGGCCCACCCCCTTTTATTTTATCAATATATATATATATATATATATTATTTATTATTGTTGTTATTATTTCTCTTCTTTTCTTTTTCTTCTTTCCCCTTTTTCTTCTTCTATTTATTTTTATTTTATCTTCCTCTTCCTTTCTTCCCTTCCTTCTTTTCTCTCTCCTTCTTTTCTTTTTCTTTCTCTTTTTTTTTATTGGTGTCCACAGCCTCCACCTATTTTCTAAAATTCACTTTCAGATCCCTCTACAGTTCTACCTACCTTTGTCCAGATCCGACCACCCGCCAGTCTAAAATACTTTTCCCAACCCAAATCTCAACAAAACCTTTCACAAAAATTATTTCAATTTTTCTCTCTTTCCCCTCCACAACTTTCATGAAGAGACCGAGGTCTGAATCTGAGGTATACTCCATGGTCAAAGGCAGTTCTTAGGAAACTTCTTTGTTGCCCTGAGATTTCGGGCACTGTCCAACAGCAGCTTCAAAAATAGACTAAAGCCAGATCCGTGCAGATCCAGTTTGATTCTCTAGCTCTAGATCAAAGTGCTTCGAAAGTGCTTTCCAACGATACCTTCTGTGCTTCGATCCGACATCAGGATTGATCGCAGCAGTCGATCTCGCCGGATCGTGTGCCTGAAAATAGAAGCAGCAGATCCGTGGGCACTCCTTCCGATCGGTGCTGATCGAAGCCGCCCGACCTACGGCCGGCGAACCAGCACGCCGCCATCCCAGGAAGCGCCCCTCCAGGTGTCTCCACCCCAGTGGTGCCGCCCCGGTCCCACACGGCCCCACCGACCAGCACGTGGGCCCCACAACCAGCAGCACACGCCGTCCGAACCGTGCCGACGGGGTGATCTAGTGCAGCCCGTGAACCCGAGATCGGTCCTCCCGGGCCCACTTGTGTAGCCCTTTACCTCCCTGCGTGGAGTGGGCGATATTTCATTGCTGTAATTTAATTCATTACTGTCACCGGGAGTTACCGAATTCGGCCGGAACCGTCTTCCCCACGCCGAGAGCGTAGAGGTATCGTATTCGCTCCTTGCTTGGCACTTTGCTTTATTTTCGTATATATTTCTTTATGACGCTGCTTGAGAGCATGTTAGGATAATCTAGCTCGCTATATTTTTATATCACCGTTGCTGCGAGAGAGAGCGAGGCCGTCCCGTGACCCGATCCGGGCACAAAATTGTGAGTTGACCACCCTAGCTCTTGCCGGTTTCTCAACCGTGCACGTCCGATGCTTCTCTCGATAAGGGACGATCGCGAGTTTGCATAGAGTCCAAGGATTGCATATCTAATTGGAGTCGAGTCCGTGGTCCGTCCCGTATCATTTATCCTTCCCTATGTACCATTGCTACCCAGTCCAGCAGCAGAAGTAGAAGTACCAGCAAGTTGCAGCTCCGCCCATGATAGTTTCACAAGGTTACATGTGTCCTGCCCAACACCAGTGGAATCGTCATCCTGTCTGCTTCGCAACGGAGGTGGTCTCGCCGTCATCCGACTTTGGGACTACCCGGAGGAGTCATCTTCACCAGACTGCGCACTTCCTCCCTGGATGACAACCAGCAGTGGTTTGCAGTGGCACCCACGACCATAGCTCTGAGTTTCTTGGGGTGCCGTTTGGCTGAGGGCTTCTCCTTGAAGTCCCCTGCCCTCTCCAAGAAGTAGAGCAATTTTTGGACCCCGGAGTCAAGAGTTCCATATTTTCTCCCCAAAGTGCGCAAGGTCAGTTCCTCCAGAGCCTGGTCGGACACCCTTCCACTGTTCCTATCTTCGCGGTCAGCTTCGACCTTCGACGATAGCCCCGTTGGTGTCTGATCGAAGAAGACTCGACCACGATCGCATCAGTTCTGGTCCCGCATCAATCGGACCTTGGGAGTGCTTGTGGCGCCCTCGTCTTCCTACAACAGCACTCTGGGAACAGTCAGAGCCGGAGCAGTTCGGTCCTGTTCCAGACCCTCCCCCAGCCACCGCTGACGTCAGGAAATTCTCCAAAAATTCAGACGTTCTACTAGGCCAACCCAGAACTTTTCGGCACCAGTTTCGGCCTCATCTGAGCTCGGCGGAGCCCATGGCCGCGCCGTCATCGACTGTCTGTCGGGCTATTTCAGAAGCTGACAGAACCGGCGGAGTTCGGCAATTCGGCTCCTAACTTAGCTCCCCCCACCCCGCCTGACTGGCTTAAAGCCCCTTCCTGTGGTAGGTAGTGTTTTCATGTAATTCTAATTTAACCTCCACCCCGAGATCACCCCTCCTGCGAGAGGCGTAGTGGTGTACCATCTTGAATTCTCAGGTTGAAGCTTGGTCGACGCGGCATGCGGGTAAGCCCACGCTTCCTCGCTTGCCCTCGTCTCTGGCAGGGATCGGTGTTCTCACGCCGATCAGGTGAGCTTCGGAACACTTCTCATTACTGGCATTTACTTGCTTAGTTTAGTATTGTTTCTGGTTGCACCGTCGGCGGCGACTGAGTGCCCGGACCAAAGTGCCAATCACGTGAGTGACCACCGCAGGTAAGCTGTGAGAGTGACCTTTCGTCCCACGCCCTCGGCATGCCGGCCGCTCACTGAATTGGGCATCCCTGGTCTATTGGGGTCCTTCCCAAGCTTGCCAAGCCCCTAGAACCTCAAGGTCAAACCTCGGACCCTCATCCCCATCGCCGGTCCACCTACGGACCTGGGTGCGCGCTACGCGGGTGAGTCCACTTGAGTGAAATCACCGAGTCGTTCTTTGCTTTCAAACTAGGTCCAAGGGGTCTAGAGCATCCAACTCCCCTTGAGTGAGTCCTTGGCAGCAAGTGTGCTATATCAAAAGACGTCATCGGAACGGTCGGTTAGGCCGGCCCGAAAGGTAGCCTTTCTAGCGTCGAGGAAGCCCTCGGGCTCATCCTTCGCCTCGTACCACCTCGTTGCCCTTGGATTCACAATTGGGCGACCATATAGGGCTCTTCATCCACTTAGGTCTTAGGTCATGTCACATCAAAGTGATATCAGAGCAACTTTTAGACTTATCTCTACTAAGTCTAGTCCTAGGGCCATTGTATTTTCACCCGGTGCATCAACCGTGCCCTCTAACATGGCTACCTCTCTTTGGTCATATCCATCCCACTCGGCCCTCCACAAGGGTCCAATCGACCCCCCCTTTGACATAATCCTATTTGAGGATCTCCTCTTTGATGGATCATGCCCTAGTGCCTACCTAAAGTGGGAGGCTACCATGGAAAAAGACTCTGAGAGGACTATGGTCTATGGAGACGCGAGAGTCCGCAAGGCCAAGGGACGACTTCGGGGTCAAGCCAAGAGTAAGTGGGAACACATAGTGGGCTTAAGGAGGGTTAGGAGGCAAGGACCCATAAGCTCATGGGAAGAGATGAAGATAGAGCTTAGGAAGATCTTCGCTCCCCGACCTTCCCCCTCCTACTCGGAGAACCATAGTCCGAGGAGCACTCCCACTCCTCCTTTCTCCCCCGGCCAACCCAAGACCTCTCTTAGGGCCCAAATTCCATCACTCCCAATAATTCCAACCCCGATCACCACCACCAACTCTCCCCAAACCCAAGGGTGACCCACTTCCATCCCTCCACAACCGGCCGATCCCAAGGGCAAGAGACCCCTAACTGACCCGGTTTCCCCCATGAGGGCCACCAACCCCCAACCCAAAGTCACTCACCCAACCCTCACCATTCAAACCCAAGTGGACACCGTGTCCACCCCTCCACCTAGGTCCATGACGGCCACCACACCCCAACCTAAACCCCCTTCTCCAATCTACACTACTCAAGCCCCTTTGGCCCTGTGGATGCACTTAAATTCGAAAAGAATCTATTTCATTTGTTGATCGTGTTAATTCGTTTATTTAGTGTGAGGGCGTGCCAGTCACAAAGTGACAATTTGTTTGGGCCTCATGGAAGCCCATGGTGCGCTCGATCTGAGTAATCAGACAATTATATAGTTCGAGTCGGGACCAAAACCCGTCGCGCCATAAAGGTCACGGCGTCATTTACATCCTCTCGTAGAGGGGAACACCCTTGATTAATTGCCAGGAAAAGGGGCCCGATGGCCTAAAGTTCATAGTAATGAAAGCGAGAGCAAAATCTCGGATTGCATTTGAACAGACCCCGCGTTGGGGCGTAAACGTTCATGGATGCATGCATGTCGGTTACTTGCGGACCATTTCTTATTCGGACGAAAGTCCGCATTTGTAGCATCAAAGACGACAGTAAAATCGTGCAAATGTCTGCCACAGACATGGCAAGTTTAATGCGGATGCAGGATTGAATCCCGGTAGAAGCGGGTCAGATTAATGATCTATTGGATCGAGACGGTTGCGAACTATGGCCATATCGGGGTCCCCGAGGTCCACGTCCGACGCCATGGGGCGTCATTGATTTTCTCTTCACACACATTCCGAGGAAACGAAAGTCCCAAGGCATGCGTGCATGTCGGTCACTGGCGGACCATTTCTTGTTCGGACGGAAGTCCACGTTTGTAGCGTAAGAGACGGTGACAAACCGTACAAATGTCTGCCATGAGTACGGCAAGTTTAATGTAAGTGCGGGATTAGATCCCGGTATATATGTCGGTCACTAACGGGACCATTCATTATTCGGATGACAGTCCGTATTTGAAACATCGAAGACGACGACAAAATCGTACGAATGTCTACCGTAGGTACGGCAAGTTTAATGTGGATGCGGGATTAGATCCCGGTATATGTGTCGGTCACTAATGGACCATTCATTGTTTGGGCGAGAGTCCGCATTTGAGGCATAAGAGGGGGAGAATGTTGTGCCCATGTGGCCATTTGAGTCATCTTGTGGTCACATGGGTCATTCGACATCATCCTGTGGTCATTTGAGTTATTTGATATTCTTGGTTTTGATAATGGCTAAACACTATAAGTCATTGTTGTTTTCCACTCTCGTATGACTGACATACGTGATGCTTTGTTCATGACAGGTAAGCCAATGAATGGAGTGGAGATGGAAAATGTGAAAGCTCAATTATTGCGCCCTCGCACGTAGATCGACCTACGTGGTCAGGTCGCGGGGATCAAGGGGGCAGTGCCGTCGCACGCGGATCGACCTACGCGGTCAGGTCGTGGGGGTTGAGGGGGCAGCGCCCCTTGCGGGGGTTTCTGGGGGCGGAGCCCTCGGAACAAAATTTTGATTATAGGAGCGATATAATCAATAGAAATCTTCAAGACAGTCAAGGTTGATGCCACAGATGAGAACGGGCTGCTAAAGGACTCAAGCGATGGAGCTAAAGGGGTTAACAGACTGACCCGACATAACCTGGGGTCTGCCCAGCTGGCGGTCGACCGCCAGCCCAAGGGCGGTCGACCGCCCCTGCCAGCAACTCCCTGTCTGCACGATTCTCAGTGGCGGTCGACCGCCAGCCCAGTAGCGGTCGACCGAAAATTCCAGAGATCAAATTTCTACATGGTTTCTCAGTAGCGGTCGACCGCCAGCTTCCACAGGTCGACCGCCAGCCCCGAGCCAACAAATGTTGACTTTGTTTTCCACTTCTAGAAGAGCCCCTTTCCTTGTATTTGTTTAACCCCAAAGTCACCCAATCCCCCATGGATTGTGGATCTGGTCTGGAGGATGTCCAAGGATCATTCAAAGGTTATAAAACACACACAAGAAGGGTTCGAAACCCTAAGGCTAAGAAGGGAGATCAAAGGAGGCTTCAAGGGTGTGTTCAAGGGAGAGGAGTTCGAGTACTGTAGTTGTGAACAGTACTCCGGGAAGAAGTTCTTCATCAAATCCTCAAGTGATTCAAGCAACTTCAAGAGGAGATCAACCCCAAGTCAAGTGAAGATAAAGCTGCAACCATCAACCTCTTCATCATCTCAAGGTGATCCAAAGAAGCTCATTCTCAAGGGAGATCAATTATGCATCCTTTATCTTCTTCATCAACTCAAAGTGATCAAAGGAAGGTCATTTCACAAGGAAGAAGATACCATTGAAGAATCAGATTCAAGCTCCAGCAATCTCAGACAAGATCTTTTCTCCTTGAGCATATTCTATATCTTGTTTGAGTGTTTTCATGTTTGTTCTTTTTCCATTTCATTCAAACATTTGAAACTGAAGATCGTCCCTACCGGTGGTTAGTAGGAAGGCAATTGGAAGTTGTCCGATCTGCGGTGTTGACGTCCCTACCTGTGGTTAGTAGGAAGGCAATCGAAGGTCTTTCCAATTTGCGGTTCAGTGCGTAGCACTAGTGGAGCCTCACTGGATTTGGTGAGGGGTGGACGCAGGACTGGGGATTCAGTCCGAACCACCTTAAAATCTCATGTGTTGTGATTTACTTGTACGATTGCTTTGTGTTAGATGCATGCTTAGGTTCAATTCACATATTCCGTAATCATCTTGCTAAGCAAATCGTTTTATCCTTCTCTAAGCTAGTTATATTCCACTACAATTCTTTTTATCTAGCTTTAAAGTGGGGTGTTTTACGAAAAAAGGGGCAGATCTATTCACCCCTCCCCTGTAGATCCGCTATCCACTACTCAACATTGACAAACTGTACAAATGTCTGCCATGAGTATGGCAAGTTTAATGCAAGTGCGGGATTGGATCCCGGTAGAAGCGGGTCAGATTAATGATCTATCGGAAGGGTTTGTTGTGCATGAACTCAGAGGTCCAGTTTGTGATCAGGGGCTTCAAGCATATGCAGCTCTGGCCCTCGGAGATTAGTTTGTTTGTTCGTTCTTGTATGTTGTTGTTCCTTGTTAGTAGTGTTCTTGGCCTTGGAAAAATTGGGCAGCATCTCCCCCGGATTGAGGCTTGCTAGAGAAAAATAGAGGAACACCAAACGGATTGCTCCGGGGTGAACCTCAAAATGCAGACCTCACGGTGGTCTGATAACCCAAATGTGAGTGTGGAAAAGATCGAGGACTAGCCTTCAAGAGCTCTCACGACTCACGGGTGATGATTCCTCAAAGTGGGACAAATGTGTGCCACGAAAGGCTATGAATGTTCATCCATCATGTGGATTCCTTTGAAGGCCATGCCATGGAAAGGCAGGCTTCAAAGACCCCGGATGAATAGAAGGTGAAATAGGGAAAGAAGAAGCTAGACAAAGAATTGTGTTTGCCAAAAGGGCCTTCTGTTTATTCATCCACCAAAGGGGGAAAACGGCTCAAACCCAAGAGATTTCATCCCAAAAGAAGAGAAATACATTGTAGAGGGAGAAAAGGGAAAGAGATACATGGACGGGGGGGGGGGGGGACAGAGCACAAGCTCTCCCCCCCCCCAGCTCACCTCTCGCTCTTAACCTCACTCTTTCACTATTTTCTTCACCTCTCAGGCCTGGATGGATGGAGCTTCCTTCTCTCTTTTTCGTCTTCTCTTCGCTGGCTGGTTCTCTCCCGAGAGCTCTCTTCTCCTAATGGCCAGCTGGGGGGGGGGGCTCTCTTTTCTTTTCAATCACCCTCCGGGGGTTCGAGAGAGATGCTCCGTGGAACAGGCAGAGTATATATAGAACGGGTTGCCCTTTCTTTCCTCGAACGGAAAAAACTCCCGCCACTTGCCCTTGTTTGCCGGACGAACGGGATTGACATGCCGCGGTGTCATCCGTTGATTTGCGCAGTACGCTGGCATTCGTCTGAGGACGGGACGTTCACGGGTTTGCCGAGAGATCTTCTGATCCTTCCACCGTCGATGCATGCCTTTGTCGCTGCACTGTCGAACGGATGTGGACACAGAGCTTCGAGCATTGAATGCCCTCTGGGCACCAGACTGATGCGAAAATAGGGTATCGACTGGAGGATGGGATGGCCCTTTGGTTGAAACGGCGTGGAGTTGTGCGCGCCGGATTAGAAGCACACAAGGGGGGCGCACCGGTTTGGAATGAGAAGGGGGCGCGCCGGTTTAAGGCTTGATGGAGGGGCGCACCGGTTTAAGGCCCCGGCAAGGGCGTGCCGGTTTAAGTGCAGGCTGCGCCGGTTTATACTTCGTCTCGGCTTCGTAGTTATTCGAACGGACGCTTGTCCTCCCGTGCTACTTTAATTGTAATGCACCGCCTCCGGGGTGTTTATTTCAGGGCCTCTGAATCCCGATTCGGAACTTTGAGTGATCTCCGGCGCGTGCCGAACATGTGTTCGAATTCCTGAGTTTCTTTTGATTCGGCCTTCGGCAATGCTGACTAGAGAGCCGGGGCCATCTCTTCTGCCCGAAGGGCTTCTTTGTTGGGTGACGGAGCACCGGGTATATATTCGTCCTGCTTGGAGGAGGTATGGAGTTTATTCGGCCTTTCCATCTCTAACTTGCTCTTGGGTGCGTAGACGTGAGTGCCGTATGATAATCATCATCATTTTTTTGATGTCCACAGGGCCCCACCTCCACCCCGCCATCTTCCCTCATAAGGGACACACCTCCCAAGACCAACCAACCCAATCCTCCTCACCCAACCCATCTCCCACTCCCGACCCCAACTCTACCATGTCCTAGGCCTCCACTACTTCCCCTCCCTATCCTAACCAAAATTTCCCATTACCCACCACCCAGGGTACACCATGCACCAACCATCATCACCCCACCCCAAAAAGACCTTCCCATTCCCTTGGAAAAGGAGACCACACCCATCCACATGGGAGTAGATGCTAGTCCAGAACCCCTCCCCACCCTCGAGGAAACCCAAGTGCAAACCAAGGGTGAGGAAGAGCCTCAAGTCTTCCCCACTTCACATAGCCTAGACCTTGAAGAGCCACAAACCTTCACACATGGCACCATAACCATAGATGGGCCCCTACTCAAATGGCTCAAGGAAGACCTCATCCTCCATAGCTTGCACTCATACCCTCTACCCATGGAGAGACACCTACCTCTAGTTCCCCTCTCCTATCACACCACCATCCAATCATCTTACCAAGTGGAGACATTAGAGGATCTTCTGAGGGGCTTAGCATGGCAAATGGAGTTGACTGGAATGTTGGCCACAATGGCCGACCGACCTAGGAGCCTTGACCTCCTACACCTATGTGTCGGGTCAATCTCCTCGATTTGCACAGTTGGTTGCTACACAAGCAACCTTCTTTTCTTTCTCCCCATGGTAGAAGAACCCATCTCAGTCCACTCCCCTACCATTGAGATCCCAAGGACATTGGCCAACCCACACACTCACTACACTGGCCCAATCATTCCAATAGATGAGGATGACCCACCTTGTGAAGACCTTGAGAACATAGAGCACTTCTCCCTAGGAAGCCCATTCCACGACCCCTTTGACCCTTTCCTTTGGGAGCTCGGGTACCCATGTGACCCACCCGCATCACCCACCACCCACCCTTTTCTACCCTCACCCACCATGTTGGGCCAATCCCACCTCATCAATGACCCAGGTTACACCATAGGAACCATGACCTTAGGTAGCACCCACCAAGAGATCGAGGAAGCGCCCTACCCCATATCCATCTTCCTAGATCCCTTCGACTCTTTCACATGGAAGTTCAAAGGTCGTCCCACACCTATGCACATGGAAGTCACCTTTGGGATAAGCATGCATGTGTCTAGGCTTACCACACCACTTGACATTAACACTATGTTGGGTCCATTCATTCACATCACCCACATGTCAAGTAGGTAACATGAGTGGTCCATATTTGGGTGCAATGGTCCTCCATCATTTGTCATTAGTCTTATACATGTTAGAGGCATGCACGGATGTTCAGATCCCCCGGCATTTGCTAAAACCATCCATGATAGATTCACCTACGGATGCCCCGGTCCTCCAACCTTTGCTATAAAGTCCATGCATGATAGGGCCACCTTTGGCTGCCACGGCCCACCTAGGTCCATCACAGTCTTCATAGCATCAAAGCATAATTGGTCTACATATGGTTGTCCGGGTCCACCTTTGCATCCCACACATTTCACCCCCACAACCACATCATAGTGCATGTCATGAGCGTCTAAGCAAGCACCAAGCAACGGCGGTGAGATTTACAAAAGGTGGGCAAAAGCTCGTGAGCGCCACTTGGTACTCCAAGAAGGCAAAATTGGTGATGATGATATTGGAGTGGCTCTACCTTTGGGTCACATCCAAATCGAGGGCACGAGGATTTGGACCTTCCCAAGTTCCGAGTGACTTTGGTAACCCGACTTACGGGTTGGACTAACCGATGGGTTTTGGGATTCATCCCACTTCCCACCTGGCGGATCCGGCACCCTATATGGGCACCGCGGTGGAACCCAGTGAGTTCCTCAAGCCTCTACCTTCCTTTGAGAGAGATACCCTCGGAGTGCCACTACAAATTAGCATGAGAGCCCGAGGTGAGCACGCGGAGGCAATACTGAGCAAGCAAGGTACCATCGTCGGCAAGAGGGTGTGTCTGAGCCGCCTTGAGAAGCTGAAAGCGCTGTCCCCAGGCTATGGCCGCAGGGTTGAGTTTGGAGATTGTGGCTCGCCTGGAGCTGCATTGGTGTGCCACCTCCCCGGTGGACCCATAGTCGACGGGGTCAAGTTTTCCCCACCCCCGGGATATGATGGGGGCATCCCTTGCCCCTCCATATCTTTCGAGGCTCGGATCGATTGTCGGCATGCGCCATCACGTCCGTCTCATTTTTCTGAGTCTATTCATGTAATTTTTATATTTTATTTAAGTCATGGTTATGTAATTTTCCTTTTATTTGAGTCAAGTACCTAGTTTAGAGAGTTATTTTCATAAGTCATATGTTATTTGGGCCATTATATTAGCTAAATGGGCCCAACATGTGGTCAAGCCCAGGGGCGCCCCTTTCCCCCATGGTTGTCTAGTTAATGGTCCAAAAGTCAGGGACTTATTATAAATTATGGGTTTTCTATAAATAGGACACATTTATCTCATTTGAAGCTAATAAAAATCTATTATTTAAGTTCCAGAATTCAAGTTTTATTGGAGAGAATCCAATTGAGAGGAGTGAGAAGCTCCCCCCTCCTATTCCCCCCCTCTCTCTCTTCCCTCTCTTTCTTTCTCTAGGGGGCAAACCCCTCTCCCTCCCCTCCCCTCCCCAAATTTTTGAAATCCCCTCTCTCTCCTCCCCATTCCACTCTCATTAAGACCCCTCCCCATACCCTATTTAATCCCACCATTACTCCCTCCGCTCCCAAGACAACCCTTGACATTCCCCTAGGCAACCCTTCACCTTCCCAAGGCATCTCTCCATCCTCCAACACAACCATCCCTCTCCCAAAGCCACCTTTTCATTCTCCCAAGCACCCTTTCACACTCCCAAGACACCCCTTCCCATCCCCAAGACCACCATTGATCACCCATCATTAAGACCCAATTCAAACACATCCTCCCTCCCCCTAAGGGTCACTTGTGCCCCTTCCTCTCTCCCAGCCCTAGCCGATTTCGACCCTATCTCCCTCCTTTGTTAACTCCACCCCCTCCAGCCTTCTACCCCCCTCCTCCAACCTGTGGTGACCCTCCCCACCTCCCCTCACAACCAGGGAAAGCCCACAGTCCCTTCCCACCCATCCTCCCACTCCTCTCCCCCTTTATCCTTCCCTATCTACCATTGCTACCCAGTCTAGCAGTAGAAGTAGAAGTACCAGCAAGTTTCAGCACCGCCCACAATAGTTCCACAAGGTTACAAGTGGCCTACCCTACACCAGTGGAATCTTCGTCCTGTCTGCTTCGCAACGGAGGTGGTCTCGCCGTCATCCGACTTTGGGACTACCCGGAGGAGTCATCTTCGCCAGACTGCGCACTTCCTCTCTGGCAGACAACCAGCAGCGGTTTGCAGAGGCTCTCACGACCATAGCTCTGAGTTTCTTGGGGTGCCGTTTGGCTGAGGGATTCTCCTTCAAGTCCCCTGCCCTCTCCAAGAAGCAGAGCAATTTTTGGACTCCGGAGTCAAGAGTTCCAGATTTTCTCCCCAAGGTGCGCAAGGTCAGTTCTTTCAGAGCCTAGTCCTACACCCTTCCACTGTTCCTATCTTCGCGGTCAGCTCCAACCTCCAATGATGCCCCCGTTGGTGTCCGTTTGTAGAAGACTTGACCACGATCATAGAAGTTCTAGTCCCGCATCAATCGGACCATGGGAGTGCTCGTGGCAACCTCATCTTCCTGCAATGGCACTCTAGGAACAGCCAGAGCCAGAGCAGTTCGGTCCTGTCCCAGACCCTGCCCCAGCCACCACCGACGTTAGGAAATTCCCTAAAAATGCAGACATCCTCATAAGCCAACCCAGGAAGTTTCGGCACCAGTGTTGGCCTCATCTGAACTCGGCAGAGCCCGTGGCGGCGCCGTCATCGATTGTCTATCAGGCATTTTCAGAAGCTGGCAGAACTGGCGGAGTTTGGCAATTCGGCTTCTAACTTAGCTCCCCCCACCCCACCTGGCCGGCTTAAAGCCCCTCCCTGCGGGAGGTAGTGTTTGCATGTAATTTTAAATTAACCCCCACCCCGAGATCACCCCTCCTGCGAGAGACGTAGTGGTGTACCATTTTGAATTCTCAGGTTGAAGCTTCATCAGCGCGGCATGCGGGTAAGCCCACGCTTCCTCGCTCGCGCTCGTCTCCGGCGGGGATCGGCGTTCTCACGCCGATCAGGTGAGATTCGGAACACTTCTTATTGCTGGCATTTACATGCTTAGTTTAGTATTGTTTCTGGTTGCACTGTCGGTGGTGAGTGAGTGCCCGGACCAAAGTGCCGATCACGTGAGTGACCACTGCGGGTGAGCTGTGAGAGTGACCTTTCGTCCCACGCCCTCGGCGTGCCAGACGCCGAATGAATTGGGCATCCTTGGTCCATTGGGGTCCTTCCCATGCTTGCCAAGCCCCTGGAACCTCAAGGTCCAATCTCGGACCCTCATCCCCATCGCCGGTCCACCTACGGACCCGGGTGCGCGCTATGCGGGTGAGTCCGCTTGAGTGAAATCACCGAGTCGTTCTTTGCTTGCAAACTAGGTCCAAGGGGTCTAGAGCGTCCAACTCCCCTTAAGTGACTCCTTGGCAGCAAGTGTGGTATATCAAAAGATGTCATTGGAAAGGTCGGTTAGGCCGGCCCGGAAGGTGGCCTTTCTAGCGTTGAGGAAGCCCTCGGGCTCGTCCTTCACCTCGTACCACCTCGCTGCCCTTGGATTCGCAATTGGGCGACCATATAGGGCTCTTCATCCACTTAGGTCCTAGGTCATGTCACATCACTTAGCTTCTGTCCTGGATCTAAGAATCCTAGACATCACTTCAAAGAATGGGTTGTGGCAGCTCGACGGTGGCACAAACGGAGGCGGCGGCGGCGGTGGCTGGAAGTTGCATCCAGCGGAGGTGATAGAGGTGGGAATCACTCCCAGAATCAAGACTTTACACCTTAGATTTGATGCAACTCTCACAGCTGCAAGAAGGGGAAGAGAGGGGGCGCCCTTGGGCTCTTGGGATTTTCACCAAATTTCTTCTTATTAATCTCTCAAATTATGGAAATACAAGGATTATATAGCAATGGATAAAAGTCCTAAACTAACCTAAAATTTAGGGTTAGGGAGGGGCACTTATGGGATAGAAGAATTATTCTCCCATGTGGTCAAATGGCCAAAAATAAAAAATTACAACATGAATAAAAAACCTATAAAGGGGGACGCCCCTTCGAAAAAGGGGAGAGAAGTTTGAATTTCCTCCTTCCTCTCCTTGGTCCAAGTCCAAGGTGGACCATGGACCAGCCCCACATGGGCCCTAGAGCCTAGGTGGACCAATGGGAAAGGATGTGGGGGTCCCGCCGGGCCTACACGGCCTTTTTGTAAAGAAACCCACTAAAACCTAAGGACTCACACTTTGTCTTATACTTGCCATACAATTGCAAACCCATTTAATAGAAGTATATAAATGTAAATAAAAAAGTTAGTGCTTCGATGTCCCATCAATTCTCCCCGGGTGGGAAGAACTCGATCACGTCGAGTGAGGGGTTCAGCTGTTCACTTGGCTCCTGCAGATCCGTCACTGAACCAGAAAGCGCGGAATACGCTCCACTCCAAGTAATCGTCACCTGCTCATCCCATATATGTTCCATATGCTTATGATGCTGTGGGAATGAGGCTAGTGGTGGACACTCCGGGGTGGGGTCACTCTCAAAGGGAGGAGACGGCTCAAAGACTCACTAGGAATCACCGCTGGGTCCCTTTATGTGGCGAGATCCGAGACATTGTGGTAGAGCTATCCCAAATTCTGACAAGTCTACAACGTACGCATGAGACCCAACTTGCATCACACTCGAAAGAGACTGACGCCTCGAGCGTGAATTAGACCGACTATGCAACTCCTAATATGCTCGACACATGCATGTACAGACTTTGAACAAATAAAGAAAAACACAGACTCACACAAGACCCTAAACAAACCTACTGTTTGTCTGACCCATACATATGCAATGGTGGTCCAGGACATCCGAATGTGTGATTGGCATACACACGCTGCAACCAAATGTTGGCGGAGTGGGGGACTCCTAGACATCATAAAGTGAACCAATCATGCAAAGGCTCCCTAGTGGACTTGAGAGGTTTGGGCGGGCCAGGAAAACCAAAATCACCTTCTTCATCACCCTATACGTATGTACCTATTGCCAATGAACGGGCCCCTGGCGGAGTGTTGGTGGACTTGCCCGAGTTGGAGGGGTGTGATAGGGGACTTCCCTGATTAGGTGAAATGGATAAGGTGGGTCATAAGGTTCACATGGGAAGGGGTCGAAAGGGTCAAAGAAAGTGTGACCCCTTGAGACGGGTTCCCTCATGACACGGTCCCATGTTTGGAATTCCTGAAGGTGTAGATGGTCACCTTCATGCATTGTGGTAAGTGGGACGGTGATCTCATGTAGAAAATATGGGTCCTCCCTCGGGATAAGTGTAATGAAATTAGGCTCATCAGGAATGGGGAAGAGCAAAAGGATCTCCGTGGTGACATGACCCATGGTACACACAGAGGTAATGGACCCCAATGCCAAATGTGTGAAGCTACGACTATTGAGTTGGTCGAAGCCTGGGGCCAACATGTTCGACAACTTCCATTGCCAGTCTAATCCCTTAATAAGGTCATCCAATGTATCAACATGGTGACAAGACTGGAATGTGGTATGGAATGAGTTGACTGGCACTAATGATAGTGTGGGGTCCACGGATGGGTAGCAAGGTGGTCTAGGGACCAAGCCTATCTTGAGCCAACTAAGTAGTGGCTCGGCGATGAATAGCTTTCCCGTTAGAAGCATGGGTGGCTCTGGCTGAGGTGGCTCCGAATAAAGATCGGAAGGTGAGGGTGGTGGCAATGGAGGTCTCATGAGTGGAGAAGGAATGTCCTCCCTGAGGGGAAGAGGTCTTTGGGACGGCCCTCCTCGGCGTGAAACATCTCCCTCGGATGGGGAGAGGACATCCTCTATGATGGGGGGAGGACCCGAGGACTCCGTCGATGGCATAAGGTTCAGACTACCGTCTACGACCTCCTTAGGCTCGGGCAGGAGTCACGTCCACATCCTATCCCTCCTATCCATCCGGTCCATGAACATTTGTAAGAGATCGTCTAAGGTGCGGTTTGGACTAGGGGCATCATGTTGGGTTTGCTCATATTCAATTGGCCTAGTCTTGGGTCTAGGCTCATCTACGTACGGGGCTCTTTGCCTCCGATTATGACCCACATGGTTGGAGGTGACTGGGCGAGGTGATTGGGTGGGGTCGGTTGGAGGTGACTAGGTTGGGTAGGTAGACCCTTCTAGGCTCGCCCTTCATCTCACGCCATGACTCTATAGGCCATTGCCTCCTAATTTCCCTCAAGCATTCTATGTCCCTCCATTTTTTGGCAGCTTCGTGAAAAAGCCTCTTTCTGGGAAAATCAACTTGCATGGCATCGGACATAATGTAACACTCAAAGTATTCGTCCATAGCGGCTTCCCACTTTAGGTAGTCACTCGGGACTTTGGAGCCATAGAAGTCTGAGGCTTCGGGCCTATGGAGGTGGAAGGGTTGGATTCCCCATCCTTGGGTGTGTCGCCACTATTCATATGATGTGGGCTTTTGGGGATCCATGGGACACGGGTAGCTATAGGATGGCCATGCAGACACTAGGTGACAAAATAAACTGACTCTCTAATGGATTAGACATGACCCTACAACAACAATGCAAAGTTGGAATGCAGACTCAACTGTAAACCTAGACTTAACCAGTATCCGGTACCTGGCGGAGGTTTGATCCGAAGATCGCACTCACGCAAGTGTGCAACCTTCCCAATAGGCGTAAGCTATCGTTCCGGAAACACCTTTTGATATATCGGGTATAGGAGTGAAATGAAACCTAAGAATTAAACCATGCTATGATGGACTACCCTAGACTCAAACCCGCTCTGATACCAATTTGATGCGGGACGGGACGGGACTCGATGCCAATTTGGACTCAAACCTAAGACTCTAGACAAACTCGCGACTCGTCCCTGGCAAGGGAAGCGTGCGGACGTGCGCGGTTGAGAAACCGACAATAAGCTTGGGTGGTCAACACTCACTTTCGTGCCCAGATCGGGTCACGGGACGGGTCTCAGTCTCTCTCACAGCGGTGATTGAAATTTGAGTGAGCTAATTTATCCTAACACACTCTAGTAGTGGCATATGAAATATACGAGATAAGCAAAATGCCAAAGTAGAAAGCGGACACGATACCTCCACGCTCTGAGCGTGGGAAGATGACCCCGGTCGAAAATCGTACTCCCGGTGTACAGTAATTAATTAATTACAACAATTATTTCTATTTCCCACTCCACACAGGGAGGTAAAACGCTACACGTGGGACCCGGGAGTAGCAAACTCGTGTTGACGGGCAGCAAGCCGAAAGGCTCTCGGGCCGGAGGCGGGCTGCTGGTCGGCACGGTTCTGCTGGGCCCACGGGACAGCAGGCAGGCCCGGCTGTTGGGATGGCGACGTCCGGGCATCTCCTTGCTACAGCGGCTGGCTGGGACGCTGCTGGGGGGTTGTTGGTCGATCCCCAGCAGCGGTAGTGGCCGAATGCGTGCTGGCGTATTTTATCAGAATTAACTGATTGCTCTGCTGGCATGTTCTCAGCATAGAATTGCGCGCCTCCACGAAAATAATTGTTTCGCCCAGATCCGGAGGCAGATTGAGGCGAGATGAATGCCATTGGACAGAGGACTCAAAGGGCTACAACTTAAATTAATTTCAAGACCATCCAGCAAATGGATTGGAAATGAAAACCACTGTTCCCCAAGTATTTCTGCTAGTTCAGATTACAAACAGTCAGGACAAATCAGGAACTGCCTGAAAATGAATTTTGACCGACGGGGGATTGGTAGAACTGGACCTTGGGAATTTTATGGTGGGTAGGGTAGGATGTGAGGATCACAGATGAATGTTTTTGTGATTTTTGGAGATGGCTAAGGGGGAGGGGGAAATACAAGAACAAGACACTATCCCGCAGATGCTGATTGGCAGACTGTCAGGGGTGGAACTAAAAGAATGGGAAAAATAGCAAACGGTGGTGGATTGGCATGAAATTTAGAAGGGGAGGAGGTAACAGCAAGGGGGATGATCTCTAAAAATTTCAAGATCATCAAATACACGGATTGGGAGGACCGACCTTTTCTCTTAGCTTCTGTCCTGGATCTCAGAATCCTGGACAACACTTCAAAGAATGGGTTGTGGTGGCTCGACGGCGGCACGAACGTAGGCGGCAGCGACGGTGGCTAGAAGTCACATCCAGCGGAGGTGATAGAGGTGGGAATCACTCCCAGAATCAAGGCTTCACACCTTGGATTTGATGCAACTCTCACAGTTGCAAGAAGGGGAAGAGAGGGGGCGCCCATGGGCTCTTAGGATTCTCACCAAATTTCTTCTTATTAATCTCTCAAATTATGGAAATACAAGGATTATATAGCAATGGATAAAAGACCTAAACTAACCTGAGATCTAGAGTTAGGGAGGGGCACTTAGGGGATAGGAGAATTATTCTCCCATGTGGTCAAATGGCCATAAATAAAAAATTACAACATGAATAAAAAAGCTATAAAGGGGGCGCCCCTTTGAAAATGGGGAGAGAAGTTTGAATTTCTTCCTTCCTCTCCTTGGTCCAAGTCTAAGGTGGACCATGGACTAGCCCCACATGGGCCCTAGAGCCTAAGTGGACCAATGGGAAAGGAGGTGGGGGTCCCGCCGGGCCTACGCGGCCTTTTTGTAAAGAAACCTACTAAAACCTATGGACTCACACTTTGGCTTATAGTTGCCATACAATTGCAAACCCATTTAACACAAGGATATAGATGCAAATAAAAAACGTTAGTGCTTCAATGTCCCATCAGGGGTTGACCCCTGGGGTCGACCCCCCCGTGGCCTAGGCTGTTTGCACTGGAGACAGATTAGGCAGCTGAAGGGGTCAACCCCCCTCAGCCAGACCTCTGCCTTGGCTGTTTTGTGTGCAGAATCATGCAGGGTCGACCCCCAGGGTCGACCCCTTCCGGCACGGGATTTTTGAAAGTCTTCTAAACCCATTCTTTTGACCTTGAAACTTTATCAAACTACCCCCAAATATTTC
The DNA here is from genome assembly GCA_022559845.1 of Amorphophallus konjac. Classification (NCBI taxonomy): domain Eukaryota; kingdom Viridiplantae; phylum Streptophyta; class Magnoliopsida; order Alismatales; family Araceae; genus Amorphophallus; species Amorphophallus konjac. Next base: position 338,750,480 of record CM040126.1, on the reverse strand, counting down.
TTAGACATATGAGGGTGTTTTTAACACACTTTAGGAGGGTTTTATGAGTCTTTTGTTCACTCTTTGTTTTATATATATATATATATATATATATATATATATATGTGTGTGTGTGTGTGTGTGTGTGTGTGTGTGTGTGTGTGTGTGTGTGTGTGTGAACTCCGAATTTATGAAAGAAGAACCCTAATGTGAATATTTTCTATCTTGTACAAGAAGAAGGCCAAGGAGGAGAAAAGGAGGACTTGGGAATGTGATATCATCTACATCCATGCATCTTTGAAGCTCGTGGTAGAAGGAAAAGATGAGCAAATCGAGGAGAGGAACAAGATGATGCTGACTTCATGATCATTCATTTATGAACAAAGAAGAGCCAGATCGTTTTGAGAAGGGGGAGCTTTACATTTCATATATGTTCTTTGGTTCAGTCTTTAGAAGTTATTTTGGGCTTATTATATCTATTTCTGAACACTTCATCCATTTCTGAAAGAATATTTTGTGTGGGTGTTTGGAGATTTGATCTCCGAGTGCTTGTGTTGACGCGTGTGCGTCGTTCTTGTGAACGTGTCACATAGACATCTTAAAAAGAAATAAAATTTAAAATGGATATAATGCTGAATATGTGGGAAATAAAGGAAGGGAGCATGTGATGCTCTAAGGAGGGTGATCGCCAGAGGGGTTACCTCAAAAGATAAAAGATGATCACATGTACCTTGTATGAGCGGGTGAGATTTGGGTTCTTCCTTCCTCCTTCTACCGGCCGGCCGATGAGGGGTGATTTTTATGTTGATTACCTTGAAAAGAAAGCACAAACCAAGAAAAATAAATCGGATTAGCCAAAGTGTGTGTAGTATCAATGCTCTAATAGAATAGAACTATGAAAAGTGGGCATGAACACACCTTGTGTGTTTTTGTTTAAACCCCTAAGAGGAGTAAAAGGGATAGAGATATGATATGATATGCAAACAAGTATATGATGCAAAGCAATGTAATATGCAAGAATCTCTAGCAGAGATAGCTATAGGGAGGATGCGTGAGATGAAAACAATGAATAAAAAGACTAAAGAGGAGGTGACCTTTCTGCTGTGAGTAGCAGTAAAGGAGAAAAAGCAAGCGGCGGCTGCAGTAGGATGAAGAGCACGATGGATGAAGAAGTCTCCCCTGCCCGTGGAGGAAACTACCGAAGTAAGAACACCCGTGGGAGGAAGAAAATCGCACTAGAAGAACCTGCAAAAATTGTTAACAAAAGAAAACTCTCTTCTCTCTCTGTTGGTTTATAAAAACTCTCAGTGGAAAGCTCCTGTGTGTTCCTCTTTTTCTTCTTAACCTCCCGCGTGTGAGGAAGCCATGGGGTATTTATAGGGTTAAAATCCTCATTTCAATAGGATTAAAACAAGGAAGTCAATCCTCCAGCAAGGATCTCTCTTCCTAATCGAACAATGTGTTTAAAATGAAGAAGGATGCTTTACGGGAAGGTAGCAGACGAAACGGAGACGGAACTGAAATGACGACACAAGAAAGGTCGCTATTTGAAAATGACGACAACCATGCAATTGTTGATTCCTGGGTTTAATTATAGAAATAAATGACTTTCCATATTTAAAAATGAGAAATGACGTCTTTAAGAATGTCATTATTTTAATCTGCGCCTTATTAACTAACGTCAATTCATTGAATTTTATTTTGAGTTGAATTCATAAAAACCAGAAATCACCAGGAACTGACGCCTGCGTGCGTAGTCACCAATTGTTGAAATGACGACACCTCTCCAATCGTCAGTTAAATGACGCCCGGCCTCCAGGCGTTAATTACAATTTATCCTGGAAAAATACCAAATAAATTAGAAAAACTTCATATTAAGCCAGGATTGAAGTCCACTTTGGGGCGTCACGCGGTGACATGAGATTTACTCATCATAGCATTAATTTTGGCGTGTCTACAGTTACCCCGCCTTGGCGTCTGCTTTGCAAGGGAGTGAGACAGAATGAAGCGAAAGTGCAACAAGTGGAATGAAATGGGAACGAACTAAAAAGTAGATGCCAAGGTGTGATGTGACACGCTCCGACAGTAAGTGTTGAAAATCTTTCCATGATTATGAATGAAACAACCTCGGATGATCATGAGAAAGCAACAATCGACTGGATGAAAGAACTAAACTAATGAACGAAATGTGCGCACGGGCATGAAAGGAAAGACACCATTGGAGAGCGGTTACCAGTCAATGTGGACGTGCTACAACCAAGGTGGGTTTGCAAAAAAAAAAGTAAAGCGAAATGAGAAAGGAAACAGCCTAAGCTGCTTCAAGGAGAATACCGTACTTGACTTTGAATGGAATATCTCATGTCAACTCAAATCAAGAGCAAGCGGCCCTCATTATTGGCTTAATATGAGGATTTTATTATTGAAACTCGAAGTCCTACATGATGCATGCTGGGCTAAAAGAAAAAATTAAAACAAACTAAAAATAGAAAATAATCAAGGATAATATTGCTAAACCATCCAGACTTGGTCAAGAATCTAGATTTCTAAGCTGATACTAAGTCGAAGCCCGTTTATCCACACACCAACTCAAAAAGTGGAACCGTCGTCCCAAACCTTAGATGACCCAACGGCCTATCCGTGCGATCAAGACTTCCCTGGAACTATCACTATTTTTGATGAAGGGGAACTCAAATTCCAGGTTCATCAGAACCACAAGGTCCTTGATATGCTATAATAGCGTAGATACCATATAGTAATAATGCATACAGGGAGTATACAGGGAAGGAATGATGTTACCAAACCTGAGCGCCTTGAGACCTGCATAACCTATTTTTTTTCTGCGCTCAAAGATCATTAGCTCAATAGAATTCATAATATGATCAATAAGCTTATAAAATCATCAATTTCATCAAGGTATCAGTGCATAAATTCTTCAAATATCATTAACTCAACATAATTCATGAACTCAACAAAGATCATTGTGATAATGCATCAAGATATGGAGTGGAAGTTCATCAAATAACCATAAAGCCATAAAATGACTTAAATCATCAATTTTAAGAAATGACGACCTCGCGAAGGGGCGCTATAAACATAAATGACGACAGCCATGGCGGCGCCAATTCCTTTCAATGTTTAACTTGGATTCGGATAGAAAATGACGCCTGCATGTGAGGCGTTAGATAAATGACGACACTAAGTAGGTCGCGATTTAATGAAATGACGCCAATAGACCTGTCGTCAATTGATTATAAGTGCCGGCGTTCCGTTCCCTGTTCGGAAACGAAACTCCAGAAGCCTAATCCCATGCAAACTCAAATTACGCTGCTCGAACGGTTAACAGAGCTTCAAAACGTTATAAAAAGGAGGCCTGTCCTCTGTTATTAAAACACATTCAACCGAAAGCCTGCAGCCGAAGCAGAGAATAGTGAAACAATAGAGAACATGGATTCTTTTAACCAAAAGAAGATGGATAGAATGCTGCAAAGGCCTTCAAAGAAATTCAAGATTGGGCTTCCTAGAATATCAGACATTGCAGGTCATATTAATGGGAGGATTGCCGTGAATCAAGTAAGTATGACAATAATTGATTTCTAGACTTCTATTCTACCCCTCTCTTCCTCAAATTCTGATCAAACCTCCTCTCTTCTCCTCTTTTCTTTTTCTTTTTATTTCAGGACTACCCAAACATACCGAGGGCAAGGAGATATACCAAGAACAAATGGCTTCCACTCGTTCTCTCTAAGCTCTCCTTAGACATGAGGGCCTACCTTTCTAGATGGCACCTCCTAGGATTAGTAACCCATGCAAAGCACCTTGATGATGTACACTTAGATTGGGCTGCTATAGGAGCCCTCATAGAAATTTGGCACCCATCCACTCATACTTTCTTATTTTCTACTTTTGAAGCCACCATACTTCTAGAAGAAGGGGAGATGCTCTTAGGCCTAAAGAAGATGAAGCAAGGAGATGAAGAGAAGATGGCCATTATGACAAGGAGCATAAGTGCTCACCGGGGTTCCTCAAGACACACAACATCCGCACAAGGCTCTCATCGGGGGTGGAACTTCGGCTAGTGGGCGCCACCGAGCTAGTCCTTTACAACGCCCACCGGTGTCTATCACAACTCGGCCTCCCACGCCACTACTAAGAGGCATCCCACCTTCCACCTATCAAGAGGAGGGATCTTTGATCAAATGAGGATGAAGAGGAGATCAAGACTATTCAAGCCCTATGGAGGATCAACAAGCTTCATCAGCCCATAGAGAGGATTGAAGAAGATAAGGACCAATGGAAGTCTTATGTAATAGCTCTTAGAGGAATGAGACCCAAAATGGCTCATTTTTAATGATCAATGATGTTCTTCTTTAATGAAATAAAGGATTTAAACTAAAGAAACCATTTTATATGATCAATTCCTTCAAATTCAATCAGTTTCTACCTTTCTGTTCTGAGCCACGACTTCGATCCTGCCGTCTATTCTTCAAACGACGCCTTCCACAATGTCGTCAATCGTTATAAATCAATTTCCTTAAAATTAAATAAAAACCATGATTGACGCCTTCTTGCGCTGGTGTTGATTAATTGACGCCCCCCAAATGGGCGTTGATTCCTTTAAGTTCATTTCACATATTCCATTAATTTCATAAAATGACGCCTCATCACACATCGTGCCTTAACGAGCTGATGCCTCCGTGCTTCGTCGTTAATTCAAAATAATAATCATTACTTTTGTAAAATCAATCAGATCTCTCATCAATGCTCTGATGACAGCTCAAATTCTCATGCAAATGTTAAATGATGACTCTGATGTTGTTGTCAAATCCTGAAATGATGCCCTATGGGAGATAGATTTTATTAAAAAAATAATATGTTATTATGGGTTTATTTGGTTTATTAATTAAAGGTTTATTTGCGTGGGGCGTGACAGTCACTGAGTGACAAATTTATTATGCGCACTGTTTGACTAACCAGACGATTGTAGGTGATCGTGTCGGGACCCAAAACCTGACGTACCATAAAGGCTACGGCGTTAATTACATCTCTCCAAAAGAGAGAAAACCCTTGATTATCACCAAAATAGAGTGACCATGGGGCCGCTAGAATATGTGAAAGACGTGATTACATGCAAGCACACAATAGGGTAGCATTTATTTATTAGGCCGGCTCCCGGTATAGGGCGGAGAACCTAGGTCCGAGGACCGTCATCACGCATAGTGAAAGCCTCCGGCCGGGCGTAACCTGACTTTCTGCTAATCACCATTCGATATACCGGAGAGTCAGATCATGCAGGCATGCAAGGTGGCAATATTTAGTTTTATTGTTTATTGTTTATTTGGTTATTTATTTATAAATTTAGGGAAGACTTTGGCAATCTTGTCACTCGCAGGGTTGTCGATTAGTCGTTGCCTTTTTATTTTGAGACAGGACATAGCATTACGGTGCATACATATGGGCCCATGAGGTGGGCCGAGTATGACCGTATTAGGGCAGACTCGTGTATCATCGAGACAATGTATGCCAGGGTATGGCAAATTCGATATTTGAGAATTAAGGGGATACGGTTAAAACCCGGTCGAGACCAATTGAATTCAAAGACTTATCGGCCCAGGACAGGGTCATGCCGTGGCCATAATGGGATTGATCCCGAGGTGCAGACACGACCTGTCAGGGGGGGGGGGTCATCAATATTTCCATGCTCGGGGTCTAGAGGAGGTGAGAGCTCCGGAGTAGACACGGTCATGTTCATTATTCTTCATTTATTCTTGTTATTATTTTAAATGTCTGAATGCACTTTGTTTATTATTTATTTATTTATTTTGTTTTGTTTTATTATTATTTTTTATTTTCTTATATTGGATACATGCATTTTTATTCCCTTTATTGAAATTTATTTGGCATTTATTCATTAATCAATTCTTTATTATTTATTTTTTTTTATTCCCCCTTTTTATTATATTATACTATTATTTTATTATCATTTTGTCACACATCATTTATTTGTTTTTGTTTTATTTTGTTTAATTTTTTGTTTGTTGTTTGTTTTTATTATGTTTGTTTGTTTTATTATTTGGTAATTATTATTATTATTATTATTATTATTATTATTATTATTATTATTATTATTTTATTGTTATTATTATTTTTTTAATTATTGTTTGTTTGTTTTATTATTTATTTATTTCATTATTATTCATTTTATTATTATTATTATTTTATATTATTATTATTTATTTTTTTGTTATTTGTTTGTTTGTTTTTATTATTATTTTATTTTATTTTATTATTTTTATTTTTATTCCCGGTCTTGCAAATGTCATGATAAAGATCCGGTAGCATCTCCCCTAGACCCGGAGGATTGCGGGGATAAGTAGAGGTCCACCCTTGATGACGGACTCCTAAATACCGAGAGGCCAAACATGGCGACCGGCGGACCTAGATGGACGGAGACCCCGAGAGCGAGCCTACGAGGGGTACCGGTGTTCCACGAGCCCGTAATCGTAAATTCGACAAACACCCAAATGGACGGTCCCCGAGGGCTAGCCTACGAGGGGTTCCCATGTGTCCATGGGTTACCGAAATCGGGACAGTGTTCGCCATTAAGGTGGCTTAATATTCACTCGGAGAGTGATCATTTAAAACGGCGTGAGAAACGAAGCCTTAAGACGGCACGGTTGCGATTAAACCGGCGTGGGGAACATCATATCCAAATCCGACGCGGTTGAACGTAAGTAAAATGCTAAAATGGCGCGGTATGGAATGAATGGGCTAAACCGGCGCGATGGGTTTGGGGCGCGCCGAAATAGGGCGCGTCGGAATAGAACCATTTGAAATATTCTCATTTTGAGTCTAAAGCTAATACGGCGCGGGGGGGGGGGGGGTAGCACGCCGTATTAGGGCGCGCTGGATTAGGAGCGCGCCGAATTAAGCTATTTTCTAGCTATTTTTAATCCGTTTGAGTTCCAGAGTTGTTTGTTGGCCTCCCTAATGTTAATTGGGTTAATTAATTATTGAACTTGAGTCCTAGATGCCCCGGAGCAGAGTCAAAAGCTTGTGCGAGGTTCATACTCGAGCACGGGGGTTCATTCTTTCAGAAGTATGCTTTATTAAGTCCAAATCATGAGAGTAACTTATTAGTTAAAACCTGGCGAAAATTGGGCAGCATCTCCCCATCCCTGAAGGATTGTAGGGGAGAAGCGGGGTCATACTCACGTGCAGAGTAAGCCCCTAACAAGCCGGACGGCACAACAGCGGCCAGCGAACCCCAAACGGATAGGAAACCCCGAGGACTAGCCTGCGAGGGGCACCATAGTTCCGAGGGTTGAAAGCGATCAGATGAGAGGACCAATAAGGGAAGGGAAGCCCCGAGGACTAGCCTACGAGGAACACACAACCCGTGGTCAGGTGCAATCCGAAAAGGGACGACCGATAGGGAAGGGAAGCCCCGAGGACTAGCCTATGAGGGGCATGCGACCCATGGCCACCACTGGATAGTGGATTTGATATCGGGTTAAAGCCCTGTCAATATTCACCTCTAATGGATCATAGTAGTACATGCCATCGAAGGGCATGACCCTGTGATCCGACGGTGGTTCATGAATGTTAGTGAGGGATGTCCCCTCTCCGCATCTGGCAAACTCTTCGGGAAAATAGTCAAGAGTAGAATAGGATAGGACGCATTCGATAGAAAGGAGCCAATTAGACCATGCACACGATAAACCAGCCAGTCAACTAGCTAGCAGGAGGATTAGCCTATGCCGGTATCAGAGTTAACCCATTAGCATAGACGTTAGCTTGCTAGCGTGGGGTTTTCCACAATCGAGAGAGGGCAAACCGCTGAACGATCAACATAGTGAACAAAGATGTAATAATACCAACGAACGATGTGTTTACATTATAGGGATACCCTCATCCCCCTCCGTTCATGACTGGGAACGGACAGAGGGCAATGTGAGAAGGTCCCAGGGTTCTGACCAGGGGAGCATCAGGGTGCATTCCTCTGGCCAATAACCCTCCACGGAGTAGAAATCGATGCGAGGAGAAACCCCTGGGGAGAGGGCGATATCATTGTTGCCCTTGAAATCACTAGGGCGTATACATCAGAGAAATCCTAGAACGAAACTGCGATCGAATGAACGACAATGAATCTCCAGATATGCAGATAGGTATTGGTACTTTTATTCAAATAACAAAAGGGCGAATGCCCAGATGGATCATTACAAATGCTTCGCATCACATAGCCGGCATTCAAGCCGGGAATAAGAGGGATAGACGAGAGTTAGAAGAAACAGAACATCGCAGGCTCATATCATCGCCCAGGATGCTACAGTATCGCACCCACGCGGGGGTTATCTGAGAAAAGGAAAGGAGAAGGAGATGATGAAGGGGAGAGGACTCATATCATCACCCTCCCCGCTTCATTTACATTATATTGACATCGGAGAAAAAAAACAGTCGTAGGGTATCAGAGAAAGCTCCGGAGCCCACCTAAACTTCCACTCCAGGGAAAGAATATCGGAACGTCGCTCCTTCTCCGGCTCTAGGGCTATTCAAGCAAGACGAAGGAAGATGGCGGCGAGGATCTTTCCCAGTGGAACCCTGCTTCTTCCCCAAGGTTCCTCTCCCTCGGATGGATAGGCTCCCTGATTGGCTCTCAGGCCCTGCTTCCGGATTCTTCTCTCTCCCTCGCTCTTAATGCCTTGATTGCCCTCTCTTCTGTTCACCTCCTCTACATGGTCGAGCCAAGTGTTTATATAGAGATGGCATAATACGGCGTGAAGAAAGCGGGCCGGATAAGCTCCCTCAACCCTTTGCGCACCAGGTAAGAGGGCCATTTTCCATCTTGGCGCGCCGGGGAAGAGGGCGTCGGAAAAGAGGGCGCGCCGGGGAAGGTAGCGCGCCGTATTAATCTCTTTCATCACTTTTGTTTGACACGTGTCAAACTGTGGACTCTATACTGGCTCTAGAAGTTGACTTGGTCCTTCATCTCATCGCGGCTTCGCGAAATCGCAATGAGAAGTATTGGTAAAGCCTTCAGGCCACCGAACGGCCAATTCCGAACCTTTTGTGCCTATGGTTCGGACACTCGGGTCTTCCACTGACATAGCCTTCGGCACTGTAATTTGTGCATACCGGGCCAGCTTCACTTGTATTTGTAGCTTTTTGATTGCTTCTTCGGAGATGGTCCCGAATACTCTTCCAAGCTCTCGGGTCTTGCTTTAGCGACTGTCTGTCAGAGCCGAGCATCTTTTCTTTTCTTATTTTCTTTGGTCTCATATTTTATTCGGCTTCTGCCATTCTTTTTCTTCTTTTCTTTCTTTTCTTCTTTGTCGGCACAGGTGCACCCGATTAGAACTTAAGACCTGCAGAAATAGAAGTCAGGAAATATTAGGAATATTTTTAGTGTCAATAAATGCCCCCCTCCCGCGGGTGTCGCGACAGAGGGATGAAAGAGCGGGACGTGCGGGTGTAGCCCATGACCCGTTTGAAAATATTGGATGGATCTTTTCATTATTATTTATTCTTTTTATTTATTCCATTTCCATTCATCATCATTCATTCATCATTTTTCTATTTCATCATTCACTTTGATTGTCCCCTTTTTTACATGTACAGCCTCATCCAAGCACGCAGGCATTCAACGACCACAAGCATAGAGTAGCTATATGTAGCATAGTTCCCCTATATCAGGGATAGGATAAGGGCAGCGCCCACGATTCACGGACAGAATGCGGCTCACGAAGCACAACTAAGGGAGATGTGCATACGTAAAGGGGATACTGCATAGAACATATGCATAGCATAGATCACAATCTACACCTAGGACTATTCTTCCATAGTGTGAAAGTGTGATTATATGGGTAGTGAACCCTAGACATAGGGACGTGTAGACGTTCTGAGTAACACTCGAGGATTACTTTTATCGCCTACACATACATTCAGGGCTCTCGGCTTTTGGTAGCTTCGCACAACCCCCTTTTATTCTTAATTCTGAACTTCACCATTCGACGCGAGTTTCCTCATGTGTCTCAATGGGGATTCCCGGCTACTAGGATTTGTTCTTTATTATGATACTATTGTGGATTTCACCGTTTGACGTGAGTCTCCTCATTTGTTTCAGTGAGGATTCCTGGCTACTAAGATCCGTCCTATATTAGGGTTTTATGATGGATTTCACCATTCGGCGCGAGTCTCCTCATGTGTCTCAATGGGGATTCTCGGCTATTAGGATTCATCCTTATTTTAATTGTGGAGTTTGCTACACCATTTTCGCACGAGTCTCCTCATTTGTTTCAGTGGGGATTCCCGGCTACTTGAATTTACATTCCACTTACCATTATCATCATCATTTTTTTATTATATTTTTTGTCTTTTCTTTTTTTTGTAAAGGGGTAGGCAGGTTTTTCCTCACGGTCACCCTTTACGTGAGTGTAGGGATTTAAGCATCCATGAACTGTTAAGGAGAATTTACGACGTCCTTGTGACTAAGGACCATTGCTCATATTGTGCGCAAAGTGTAGGAGTTTTGTATAGGGTATATTCAACGAGTTATGCTAGCAACATGGCTACGACTCTTCCCCTAATCGTATGCACTTGTTGAGATTTGACTTTTCATTCCTTAGTGTGCGTCGTGACGCACACATATCCTGAATCAGGGCAATGTTATTTAGCAAGGAAGTACGCGGCCTTAGAAATTTGAATGAAGTGTGTTAATACTATATTTCCAGCTGACATGCACGTGAGGCAAACAAGCATACACATCAGGTCATGATCATCATCTCTTCTTCTTTTCTTCCTTTTTTTATTTTCCTTTCTTTGCTCTCTTTTTTATTCTTTTTTGTTTCTTTCTCTTTTCTCTCTCTTTTTTTTTACTTTTTTTGTTTTTACTTCTTATTTTCTCTTTTCTAAAGGGCTTAATGGGCATGCCCGCAGGTTGGTGATTATGGCGTCGGGAGCCCGATGCCATGGTAGTGGAGAGAAGGTGTCATATGTGGTGGTAAATGTTGCATCCCTATGGTTTTGATGATGTCTCACACTATAAATCAATCATCTATCTCTAGATTAATGCTGTTTCACCTTGTGAGTGAGTACAGTTCATTTGGCTGTCAGATATGCATGCTATCTTGATTCTATATGCACTGTTTGGTTAATATGAAAAGCAGTGGGTCGACTCATCAGAAAGGGTGGGTCGACGCATCAGAGCATTGATAGCTTGGGCACAAAGTCTACACATTGATCCTAATACTCTAGTCTGTACACTGCCTGACCAGTCAAGTCTGCACATTCCCAAAGTCAGTTCAGCTCAACCCTATACATCCTTCCAAGCTTCAACTCTATACATTGGATTGTCAAACTTCATGTCTATACACTGGCTGCTACATTGTCTTGAAGTCTACACATCCGATAGTGTAAGTCTATACATCACCCAGAGTCTTGTTTGCAAAGTTTGAACATTGCTTCAGAGTTAGCTTCAGCAAAGTCTACACATTCAGTTCCTTGGGCAAAGTCTATACATCGCTTAGTCTGCACATTGCCTTCAGCCCAAGTGCTCAAAGCCAAGTCTATACAACGCCAACCCAACACATTGAACAGTTCTCCAAGTCTATACACTAGACTTCATTTCTCTAAGTCTGTACATCACTAAGTGTGTACATTGCATGCTGCTCAAACGTTCAATGTTCTTCAAAGTCTGTACAGCATCCGTCTCAGCCAGCGTCTCAAGCTGCGTCTTAGGCAAGTCTGTACATCGGCCTTGTTTCGTTCAAGTCTATTCATTGAACCGCGTCTTAGGAAAGTCTGTACAGAGGCTTCGATTTACCAAGTCTGCACATCGGCTTCATTCGCTCAAGTCCACACATCCACAGTGCTTTCACAAGTCTATACATTCACTTGAGTTACACTAAGTATGTACATCGCTGAAGTCTTCACAAGTCAGTACAGTGCTTGAGCTTCACAAAGTCCATACATCGCTTCAAGCGATTCAAGTCTATACAGACTGCCTTTACATTCAGAGTCTGTACATTGGTCCATCAGCCGATCGTTTCACACAGCAAGCTTCAAAGTCTGTACAGCCTGTCTGTCTTCATGGATTGTGTGCCTTTCGTGTGTTGACGCACTTGGCTGACTGCGTAGACGCACACCTTTCAGTCTTGCTCACTGCGTCGACGCTGACACTGGATGCGTTGACGGATTGGCCTGTTACCAAGGGCGTGAGCATCTTGCCTGAGGAAGCTGAGGCGACGCTGCTCGATGGAAGCGTTGACGCCTTGGGCTGATGTTCAAAGATATGTTGATCAACATCAGTTCTGTACAGCATGAAGTCTGTACATTGGTTTTGATTTGAACAGAACGCCTAAGTCTATACATTGCTATGGATTGCCCTAAAATGCTTAAGTCCATACACTGAAGATGCTGAAGACCTCCAAGTGAATACACTCTCACATGATACACACTTGGCTAACTATCGTTTCAAGTTTGTACACTGCTTAGGCTTCGTGAAGTCTACACAGTGGCTGATCCTTGTAAAGTGTACACATTGGTAACAATCATTTGCATTGTTCATGTCTATACACTGCCTTCACGTGCATTTATTCAGTAAGTCTGTACACTCTCTCACGGTGTGCACACTTACTCTGTTGTGTTTCTAAAGTATATACATTCATGTTGAAAGCCTGAACTAACTAAATCTATACATTCCATCTGTCTGTCTGCAGGTGATTCAGGCTGATGATTGGGCACGTGAATCGAGGTTGGCACCTGACACGTGATCCAAGACAACAGGCGCATGACACGTGGATGGTAACCTTGTCAGGATGCTGCCATGTGGTCGAAATTCAAATGATCTGGCCAAAAGTGCATGGGCGGGAACCTGGCAGCCACACGCCAATATCTGCTATAAATATAGAGCTTCATCCTTCAGTAGAAGCTCGATCGTGAAAAGAAAAAGCAGAAGACATTGATGAGAGTCTGCACGATCCAGAAAAGAAAAGGAGCAGAGAGTTCCATATCTGAGAGGAGTTTGCTCGAGAGAGAGAGAGAGTGTGTGTGGATTGATGAATTGCTTCATTTGAAGCTACATTTGTATTGGGTTTCAGAACCGATTTCTTCTTCATTGGTTTTTTTTTCTTTCTATTTTGCTTTCGTTTATTTTGTTCTTTCATTCTGATTTGAATTGATTTCCCTCCGGTGTGTGGAGGAAGGGAGTACTACTCCAGTTTCCCTCTGAGTTGCAGAGGAAGAGAGATCGGTGATCTCTGGTGTTGTTAGTGACAGGTTGTCATTAACAGTTTCCCTCCGTGTGTGGAGGAAGGGAGAGGATTCTCCGGTTGTGTTCTAGCTGGGAGCTAGAACAGGTTTCAAGTTCTGTGGGTAGCAGAGCTTGGTCGAGGGATTTGTTTCCCTTGGGTGTTCAAGCTGTGTGGCAGCATGTTGTACGCAGACTGAGTCTGCTGTGATCTAGCTTTGCCTAGTGGAATCCTCACTCTAGTTGGAGTGAGGGATGGATGTAGATTGCGGACTGCAATCGAACCACCTAAAAATCGAGTGCCTCCTCTGTGGTTTGCTATTGATTTCTGTGCTTTTCATCTACTTGTCCCTTTGCCTTCAAGTGATCAGTTCTTCACTCTCATCTATATTTCTCTGTGTATGGGTTAAGGAGGTGCGTTAGCAGTAGAATCTATTTTCTGCCTGAGTTTCTGCAAATTGGGAGTGATCTATTCATCCCCCCCCCTTCTATATCACTCTTGCTGCGCTAACAATTGGTATCAGAGCAGGTTTACGCCATGTGGACGAACGGTCAAGGAAATACTGGTGGTCCTAGAACCTTCATGGCTGAAGGTCAATCCATTAGTCGCCCTCCTTATTTCGATGGTAGTAACTATCTGTTTTGGAAGAACAGGATGGAAGTGTTCATCAGGGCTCAGAGTCATAAACTGTGGAGAGTAATCACAGTGGGGCCATATGAGCTGCCACCAAACGAGGATGCTTGGACAGATGACCATGTCAAGCTCTCTTCACTCAACTGGGCGGCACTTAACATAATCCAGTGTGCTGTTCATCTAGAGGAATATGCTCGTATATCTGCATACAGAACTGCCAAGCGAATGTGGGATGAGCTGCAATTGATCTATGAAGGTACAGCTCAAGTGAAAGCCTCGAAGGTAAATCTCTACACTTCTAAGTATGAAATGTTTAAGATGAATGCAGACGAGAATATAACTGAGATGTATGCCAGGTTGTCTTTAATCATAAATACTTTTAAAGGGATAGGGAAGGATCTTGCTGAGGCAGATATAGTCAGGAAAATCCTTAGATCTTTATCCCCGGCATGGCACACTAAGGCCATTGTGATTGAGGAGTCAAAAGATTTGACTATCTTGACTGTGAATGAACTCATAGGATCTCTTATGACCAATGAGATGAATTTCAAAGGAGGTGGAGAAGGAAGTGAGAGGAAGGGTAAAAATGTAGCTCTAAGAGCTTCCCGCAACAAGGGTAGTAACAGTGGGAGCAGCAGCAGTAGTCCCGAGTCCGAGTCTGAGCTTGAAGGTCTGTCAAATCTTGACCAGGAGGAGCAGGCAATGCTCACTAGACAGTTCAGAAAATTTCTGAAGAAAAAGGGAAAGACCTTTAGGAAGAAGAAGCCACACTCTTTCAACAAGAGTGCTGAATTTACTAGTTTCAGGGATAGAAATCCTAAGAGGCTGACTTGTTTTAATTGTAACAAACAGGGACATATGAAAGGTGAATGCCCAGACCTCCAGAAGAAGGGTCCCTATCTTCAGAAGAAAAACATAAAGGTGCAAAAGAAGAAGAAGCCACAGGCGATGGTCTGCACATGGAGCGAGGAAGAAGAAGACCCTGAAGATGCTTCCTCAGAAGAATATGAAGATGGAATTTGCCTTATGGCAAACAGTGAAGAGGAGGTAATAAATGTTTTTGAAAATTTCTCAATTGATGACTGGGAGGATGCTTATGGTGATTTGTTAGATAAATTTAATTCCCTTAGCAAAGAGCACAGAGTTCTGAAAAGAAAATTTAACACAAGTGTTGAAGAACAAACTCTAGTCTGTGAGGAAAATGAAAAGCTAAAGGAACAACTAGAAGAAATGACCTCACTAAGGAAAGAAAATGATAAGCTCAAGGGAGAAACTCAAGAAAGTCAAAAACAGCTCAATGAATTCAAAACTAAAATTGAAGAAGGCATGAATGAAATTAGAGTGAATTCAGAGAAATATGAAGCTGTGAAGAAAGTAAATGCTGAACTCCTAAAGAATTCTGAGTCTCTTCAAAAGGAGCTGGAAGACAAACAGAAAATCTTAGAAAAGTTTGTCCAAGGAAAGACTAGCCTAGATGCTATACTAGGGACTAGGGTCAATTTCAATAAGGAAGGTCTAGGCTATGACCCAACCAACAAGAGACCCTTGCAATTCAAGACCATCACCTTCTGTCCAGAGAAGGGAAAAGAAAAGCTGGACACACCATCCAGCTCAAACAGCTCTAAGGGAATTCAAAGTCCTAAAGAAAACACAAAAATCAGTACTGGACAACCATTTAAGATGGGAATGAATTTTATGAAGAATAACACTAAGCCCACTTACCAGAACACAAATGGTAGATGGACCAAGAAAGTAAATCAGAATAAGAGCTGGAATTACAACAATCAGATGGGTCCAAACAGGACCTACTGGAGAAATAACTTTCATGGTCAAAGATATGCTAATCAACAAGCCTACAGGAAATTTCCTAGGAATAGGAAGACTAATGAATGGAATAGAACTCACTTCTCCAGTTCAGCTGAATTCAACTTTAATAAACCAGAAAGGAAGGTGCCAGAGAAAACCATGCTGAAACAAATCTGGATACCTAAACACTTGATCAGAGATTTGAAAAATGTCCTTGGACCCAACTCATCTTGGGTTCCAAATCACTCTGCTTGATATATTTGTGTAGGTCAGCCTGACAGCTGAAGACAACAAGTGGTACCTCGACAGTGGCTGCTCCAGGCATATGACAGGAGACCGATCCAAGTTTAGCAAGATAGAAATGAAGCCAGGAGGTCTGGTCAAGTTTGGAGGAAAGAACAAAGGTAAAATAATTAGAGTTGGCACAGTAGGTAAGTCTTCCACAAATTCCATTGAAAAAGTATTACTTGTGGAAGGGCTTCAACACAACCTGATTAGCATAAGTCAGTTATGTGACAGGGGTCACAAGGTTGTATTTGATGATTGTTCATGCAAAATCCTTGAAACAAATTCTGACATGGTTAAATTTATAGCCAACAGGATTAATAATGTCTACATTGTAGACTTAGATGAGAAATCTGAATCTACTATTTACTTATCTGCTAATTCTGAAAATGATGCCTTTGAATGGCATAGACGTCTAGGTCATGCTAGCTTTTCAACCTTAAATAAATTGGTCAAGCATGATTTAGTTAGAGGCATGCCTAGAATTAAATTCAACTCAATATCAAAAGCATGTGATGCTTGTGCTCTAGGCAAACAGACGAGAAATTCTTTTAAATTAAGATCTGAGCCATTGTCTTCTAGATCAATGGAACTTCTTCATATGGACCTTTTCGGTCCAACTAGAACTCAGAGTCTTAATGGAAATAGATTTGGCTATGTCATCATAGATGACTTCTCTAGATATTCATGGATATTTTTCTTAGCAAATAAGAGTGATGCATTTCAAAAGTTTAATCTGTTTTTCAATAAGGTCAAACAAGAAGGGAAGTACAAGGTTAGTTCTATTCAATCTGACCATGGAGGTGAGTTTGAAAACTCCATGTTTACTGATCTATGTGACAAAGAAGGACTAACTCACAGGTTTTCTTCTCCCAAGACACCTGAACAAAATGGGATTGTGGAGAGAAGAAATAGAACAGTGGTGGAAATGGCCCGAACCATGTTGATTGAAAGTAAATTACCTAGAAGGTTTTGGGCAGAAGCGGCCAATATAGCAACCTACATAATCAACAGGGCCATGGTAAGACCCATACACAAGAAAACACCCTATGAGCTTCTAAAAGGTAGGAAACCAAACTCGTTTCATTTCAGAATTTTTGGAGCAAAATGTTTTATTCATAACAATGATAAGAAAGATTTAGACAAGTTTGAAGCCAAGAGTTCACCTGGAATATTCTTGGGTTACTCTGAAGTGTCAAGGGCATATAGGGTATTTAACATATCAGATCAGAAAGTGGAAGAATCTCCACACATCCTTTTTAGTGAAAAGAAAGATGTCTCTAATGTTGAAAATCTTGACAGGGATTCCAATCATGGTTGAGACTTTCTAGAAGACTAACAGGAAGAAGAGAAGACTCAGCCAAATGGAGAAACAAATTCCCCCAATCAGGAAGGACCAAGAGAAACAGGTGAGTCTTCAACAAATATCAGATTTCTTAAAGACCATCCTTTAGATAAAGTCATAGGCAATCCTGAAGATCCTCTTCGGACTAGGTCTCATTTTAGAAATGTGAATAATGATGACTTAATTGCTTTAGTCTCACAAATTGAACTCAAAACAGTAGAAGAGGCCTTAGCTAATCAAGCTTGGGTCAATGCTATGAGTGAGGAATTAGGTCAGTTTGAAAGGAATAATGTCTGGGAGCTTGTGCCAAGACCAGATCGTATTAATGTCATAGGAACCAAGTGGGTGTTCAAAAATAAAATGAATGAAGATGGAATTATCTCGAGGAATAAGGCCAGACTAGTAGCCAAAGGCTACTGTCAGGAATTCGGTGTAGACTTTGATGAATCCTATGCACCTGTTGCTAGGATGGAAGCTATAAGATTCTTGCTTGCCTTTGCACGCTCAAAGAACATAAAACTGCAACAAATGGATGTTAAAAGTGCCTTTTTAAATGGAGTCATTAAAGAAGAAGTTTTTGTTGAACAACCTCCTGGATTTCAATATTCTCCTCAACCTAACCAAGTTTTCAGGTTAAACAAAGCCTTGTATGGTCTAAAGCAGGCTCCAAGAGCTTGGTATGAAAGATTATCTGAATTTCTGATCAGCAAGGGCTACAAAAGAGGTAAAGTTGATCAAACTTTATTTACCAAGGGCATAAATAAAGATCTCATCATAGTTCAAGTATATGTAGATGACATTGTATTTGGATCTACTAAGCATGAACTATGTGATTAATTTTCTACCATGATGTCTGCTGAATTTGAAATGAGCTTGGTTGGTGAACTAAAATATTTTCTTGGATTGCAGGTACAGCAGCTAGAAGATGGGTGCTTCATCAACCAAACCAAATACACAATGGAACTGTTCAAAAGGTTTGGCATGGAAAACTTAAAGCACATTACTACACCCATGGGCACCAATACTTCATTGGATGCAGATGAGACAGGTAAAGAAGTAAATGCCAAACTTTATAGAGGTATGATTGGATCACTACTTTACTTGACAGCCTCTAGACCTGATATACAATTTAGTGTAGGAATGTGTGCAAGGTATCAGTCTAGACCTACTGAACTACACTTAGCTGCAGTTAAAAGAATCTTCAGATATTTGTCAGCTAGTCACTCTCTTGGTTTATGGTTTTCTGCATCTCACACATTTAACCTAGTAGCATACACAGATGCTGACTATGCAGGCTGTAAACTAGACAGGAAAAGCACAAGTGGCCATTGTGAATTCTTGGGTGGGTGTTTAGTGTCTTGGGGCTCCAAGAAACAACATTCTGTGGCCCTCTCCACTGCAGAAGCTGAATATGTGGCTGCAGGGAGTTATGGAACACAAGTCATGTGGATTAAACACCAGCTTCAGGACTACCAAGTAGACCTGGGGTGCACACCTATTTACTGTGATAATACTAGTGCCATCAATCTTGCTAAAAATCCTATTTTGCATTCACGAACCAAACACATAGAAATAAGACATCATTTTATAAGAGATGAGGTGTCTAAGAATAACTTTGAACTGATTCATGTAGGCACAGATAATCAGATTGCTGACATATTCACAAAGCCTCTGGATAATGAAAAATTCACCACATTGAGAAGAGAATTAGGCTTATACAAATTGTCTTAATTATGAAGCCTGCTCTTGTTGTTAGGGGGAGTTGTGTCTATCTGATGTTTAGCCTTCTTGCATGCTGGTTTAAGGGGGAGTTCAGAATGCTTACTGGTTAGCTTTCAGGAATGCTCTAAATAAGGGAAAGCCTTGAGATTTTGCTGGAATGTTTTATTGAGGAATGCTATATCTTAGGGGGAGCTGAGTTGTGATGTGAGAAGAGAAGTTCTTTGCCAGATTCAAATGGGCTGTCCAGATGTGTACCTTTACTGGTCTTGCATGACTGATTTAGTGTGGTTCTCTCAGAAAGTAGAGTGTCACTTATCTCTTAAGTCTATAAGTCAGTGACTCTAATCTCCAAGTTAGAATCTTTCCTTTGGTACTCCTTCAGAGATCTGGACTAATTGCATAAAGTATATCTTCCTACATTGTCATTGATTATGGTTCAGGCCAAAAAACTTGTATGTCTTGATATCTGACCCAATCAACTTGAAATCTAGACTTCAAGACTCAATTCAAGAAAAGTCCTTTTTGGTATTGTCTTCAATCATTCTATCTCTTTAACTCAAGGGCTTAACTGAACAAACATGTTCTATTTTGGTCACTGAGAAACTGGGAGCTTCATCAATGAAATGAATATTTCTCCCAAGTCATGAGGTGTCAAATGCTTAAAATGAATGAAAAGTCATGACAGAGCAATGGTGGCTTGCTGGTGAGTAACTGGGGACTCTGGCCTCTAATCAAGGTGTTTCCTCATGTCAAAAGCCACAGTTACTAACTCTGTTCCTTAATAAAAAAAAAGGAAGTAATGAGGTACTCACTCTGAGTAACTGGGGATTCAGGCCTCTAATCAAGGTGTCTCCCTAATGTCAAAGAAGTGAACTACCAACTTACTCATTGATCTTCTTCAAAATCATCTCCAACAAAAATTCCTTGTTGTTATGCAACTAATGGATTGCTTGTCTTCAATACCTTGAGAACACCTCTCTGATTTAGTCTCTTGCTGTCTTGTGGAATAGTTGAATGATCAGCTATATTTGGCCATACTTGTGAACTCCTGCTCTAAATCATCCACTATGTATGCTGATAAACTTGTCTTTCATTCTACTTCTCTATTGTGTATTGAAGTCTAAAGAATCTTCTCTTGAGATTAGAAACTCACTTATTCTCTTAAGACCTACTCGTGACTTTCTGCACTAAGAAGTTACTGCCCTGAGTCCTCATGTTTCCAGTACTGTCATACATTCTGTAGTTCTTTTTGCTGATGTCAAAGGGGGAGAGAAGTTTGCAATATCAGTGAGTATTGGTTTTATCTTGAGAGAAGTTTGCAATATCAGTGAGTATTGGTTTTATCTTGAGCTTTGAGGGGAGTCATGTTGCTTCGTGGAAGTCATGGTTATGAGTTGTGGGGGAGATGAGAGTGTGTTGTAGGGAATGTTTAATTCATTTGCATGAGCATGCCTTGAATTTATTCTGCTTGTTGCAGCTGGTATTAACTTCTTGTTGAAACTTGATATTGGTTGACTCATAGTGTTGTCATCATCAAAAAGGGGGAGATTGTTGCATCCCTATGGTTTTGATGATGTCTCACACTATAAATCAATCATCTATCTCTAGATTAATGCTGTTTCACCTTGTGAGTGAGTACAGTTCATTTGGCTGTCAGATATGCATGCTATCTTGATTCTATATGCACTGTTTGGTTAATATGAAAAGCAGTGGGTCGACTCATCAGAAAGGGTGGGTCGACGCATCAGAGCATTGATAGCTTGGGCACAAAGTCTACACATTGATCCTAATACTCTAGTCTGTACACTGCCCGACCAGTCAAGTCTGCACATTGCCAAAGTCAGTTCAGCTCAACGCTATACATCCTTCCAAGCTTCAACTCTATACATTGGATTGTCAAACTTCATGTCTATACACTGGCTGCTGCATTGTCTTGAAGTCTACACATCCGATAGTGTAAGTCTATACATCACCCAGAGTCTTGTTTGCAAAGTCTGAACATTGCTTCAGAGTTAGCTTCAGCAAAGTCTACACATTCGGTTCCTTGGGCAAAGTCTATACATCGCTTAGTCTGCACATTGCCTTCAGCCCAAGTGCTCAAAGCCAAGTCTATACAACGCCAACCCAACACATTGAACAGTTCTCCAAGTCTATACACTAGACTTCATTTCTCTAAGTCTGTACACCACTAAGTGTGTACATTGCATGCTGCTCAAACGTTCAATGTTCTTCAAAGTCTGTACAGCATCCGTCTCAGCCAGCATCTCAAGCTGCGTCTTAGGCAAGTTTGTACATCGGCCTTGTTTCGTTCAAGTCTATTCATTGAACTGCGTCATAGGAAAGTCTGTACAGAGGCTTTGATTTACCAAGTCTGCACATCGGCTTCATTCGCTCAAGTCCACACATCCACAGTGCTTTCACAAGTCTATACATTCACTTGAGTTACACCAAGTATGTACATCGCTGAAGTCTTCACAAGTCAGTACAGTGCTTGAGCTTCACAAAGTCCATACATCGCTTCAAGCGATTCAAGTCTATACAGACTGCCTTTACATTCAGAGTATGTACATTGGTCCATCAGCCGATCGTTTCACTCAGCAAGCTTCAAAGTCTGTACAGCCTGTCTGTCTTCATGGATTGTGTGCCTTTCATGCGTTGACGCACTTGGCTGACTGCGTAGACGCACACCTTTCTGTCTTGCTCACTGCGTCGACGCTAACACTGGATGCGTTGACGCATTGGCCTATTACCAAGGGCGTGAGCATCTTGCCTGAGGAAGTTGAGGCGACGCTGCTCGATGGAAGCGTTGACGCCTTGGGATGATGTTCAAAGATCTGTTGATCAACATCAGTTCTGTACATCATGAAGTCTGTACATTGGTTTTGATTTGAATAGAACGCCTAAGTCTATACATTGCTATGGATTGCCCTGAAATGCTTAAGTCCATACACTGAAGATGCTGAAGACCTCCAAGTGAATACACTCTCACATGATACACACTTGGCTAACTATCGTTTCAAGTCTGTACACTGCTTAGGCTTCGTGAAGTCTACACAGTGGCTGAGCCTTGTAAAGTGTACACATTGGTAACAATCATTTGCATTGTTCATGTCTATACACTGCCTTCACGTGCATTTTATTCAGTAAGTCTGTACACTGTCTCACGGTGTGCACACTTACTCTGTTGTGTTTCTAAAGTATATACATTCATGTTGAAAGCCTGAACTAACTAAGTCTATACATTCCATCTGTCTATCTACAGGCGATTCAGGCTGATGATTGGGCACGTGAATCGAGGTTGGCACCTGACACGTGATCCAAGACAACAGGCGCATGACACGTGGATGGCAACCTTGTCAGGATGCTGCCATGTGGTCGAAATTCAAATGATCTGGCCAAAAGTGCATGGGCGGGAACCTGGCAGCCACACGCCAATATCTGCTATAAATATAGAGCTTCATCCTTCAGCAGAAGCTCGATCGTGAAAAGAAAAAGCAGAAGCCATTGATGAGAGTCTGCACGATCCAGAAAAGAAAAGGAGCAGAGAGTTCCATATCTGAGAGGAGTTTGCTCGAGAGAGAGAGAGTGTGTGTGTGGATTGATGAATTGCTTCATTTGAAGCTACATTTGTATTGGGTTTCAGAACCGATTTCTTCTTCATTGGTTTTTTTTTTCTTTCTATTTTGCTTTCGTTTATTTTGTTCTTCCATTCTGATTTGAATTGGTTTCCCTCCGGTGTGTGGAGGAAGGGAGTACTACTCCAGTTTCCCTCTGAGTTACAGAGGAAGAGAGATCGGTGATCTCTGGTGTTGTTAGTGACAGGTTGTCATTAACAGTTTCCCTCCGTGTGTGGAGGAAGGGAGAGGATTCTCCGGTTGTGTTCTAGCTGGGAGCTAGAACAGGTTTCAAGTTCTGTGGGTAGCAGAGCTTGGTCGAGGGATTTGTTTCCCTTGGGTGTTCAAGTTGTGTGGCAGCATGTTGTACGCAGGATGAGTCTGCTGTGATCTAGCTTTGCCTAGTGGAATCCTCACTCTAGTTGGAGTGAGGGGTGGATGTAGATTGCGGACTGCAATCGAACCACCTAAAAACTGAGTGCCTCCTCTGTGGTTTGCTATTGATTTCTGTGCTCTTCATCTGCTTGTCCCTTTGCCTTCAAGTGATCAGTTCTTCACTCTCATCTATATTTCTCTGTGTATGGGTTAAGGAGGTGCGTTAGCAGTAGAATCTATTTTCCGCCTGAGTTTCTGCAAATTGGGAGTGATCTATTCATCCCCCTCCTTCTATATCACTCTTGCTGCGCTAACAATAAATCTCTAGAGGGATCACGGGTTGGTATGAAACCAAAGGAGGTCTTTTCGTTCGTTAGTTCGGACAACAGTTCCGAGCCAAGGGTAGAAGGTTTGTCGGCTTAGACCAAAGGTCATGACGCCGAATGACCTGGTTTAGACGTAAGGTCATGACGCCAACGGAGAATATGTAACGGCTTAGACATAGAGTCATGACGCCGTACAACTTGGCTTAGGCGTAAGGCCAAGACGCCAAGACCGAGCATTTACCGACTTAGGCAGAAAGTCATGATGCCGGACAACTTGGCTTAGGCGGAAGGCCATGACGCCAAGGCATAATATTTACCGGCTTAGGCGGAAAGCCATGACGCCGGACAACTTGGCTTAGGCGGAAGGCCATGATACCAAGGCATAATATTTACCGGCTTAGGCGAAAAGCCATGACACCGGACAACTTGGTTTAGGCGGAAGGCCATGACGCCAAGGCCGAGCATTTACCGGCTTAGGTGGAAAGCCATGACGCCGGATAACTTGGCTTAGGCGGAAGGCCATGACCCCAAGGCAGAATATTTTCCGGCTTAGGCGGAAAGCCATGACGCCGGACAACTTGGCTTAGGCGGAAGGCCATGACGCCAAGGTAGAATATTTACCGGTTTAGGTGAAAAGCCATGACGCTGGACAACTTGGCTTAGGCAGAAGGCCATGACGCCAAGGTAGAATATTTAACGGCTTAGACGTAAAGTCATGACGCCGTACAACTTGTCTTAGGCGGAAGGCCATGACGTCAAGGTAGAATATTTACCGGCTTAGGCGGAAAGTCATGACGCCGGACAAGGATATTTAACGGCTTAGACGTAAAGTCATGACGCCGTACAACTTGGCTTAGGCGGAAGGCCATGACGCCAAGGTAGAATATTTACCGGCTTAGGCGGAAAGCCATGACACCGAACATGGATATTTAACGGCTTAGACATGAAGTCATGACGCCGGACAACTTGGCTTAGGCGTAGGGCCATGACGCTAAGGCAGGATATTTACTGACTTAGGCAAAAAGTCATGACGTCGGACAAGGATATTTAACGGCTTAGACATGGAGTCATAACGCTGTACAACTTGGCTTAGGCGGAAGGCCATGACGCCAAGGCAGAATATTTACCGACTTAGGCAGAAAGCCATGACGCTAGACATGGATATTTTTTGTTTGCGTGCCAACCTAGATGAAAGGTCATGATGCTGGCGGTAAAAGTGGTTTTTTCGTTCACCAATCTAGATGGAAGGGCAGAGCCATAGGTAAAAAGGATCTTTTTGTTGACTGGTCGGATGGGCGGTCCGAACGAGAGGTAAAAGGGTCTTTTTGTTAACTGGTCGGACGGGAGGTCCGAACCAAGGGTAAAAGGATCTTTTTGTTAACTAGCTAGACGAAAGGTCTGAGCCAATGGTAAAAGGGTCTTTTTGTTGACTGACTAGATGAAAGGTCTGAGCCAGAGGTAGAAATGTCTTTTTGTTGTCTGGCTGGATGAAAGGATCCGAGCCGAAGGTAGAAAGGTCTTTTTGTTGCCTGACTGGACGAAAGGTCCGAGCCAGAGGTAAAAGGGTCTTTTTGTTGACTGACTGGACGAGAGGTTTGAGCCAGAGGTAGAAAGGTCTTTTTGTTGTCTGGCTGGACGAAAGGTCCGAGCCAGAGGTAAAAGTGTCTTTTTGTTGATTGACTGGACGAGAGGTCCAAGCCAGAGGTAGAAAGGTCTTTTTGTTGTCTGGCTGGACGAAAGGTCCGAGCCAGAGGTAAAAGGGTCTTTTTGTTGATTGACTAGATGAGAGGTCCGAGCCAGAGGTAGAAAGGTCTTTTTGTTGTCTAACTGGACGAAAGATCCGAGCCAGAGGTAAAGGGGTCTTTTTGTTGACTGACTGGATGAGAGGTCCGAGCCAGAGGTAGAAAGGTCTTTTTGTTGACTGACTGGATGAAAGGTCCGCGCCAGAGGTAAAAGGGTATTTTTATTGACTGACTGGACGAAAGGTCCTAGTCGGAGATGAAATATTGATGTCGACCCAACGAGATGTCGGAGTCAACAAACCTTGCGTAGACGGTATGTCCATAACAAGGGCAGAAATAAACACCATTGTCATCTCGACGTTATGTTGAAAATGACCAACCTGGAAGAGACAAAGGGTCTGGGCCAGGGCAGAATATGGTTGTTGACTTGACAGACCTGACAAGGTCAACCAACTTGGGAAAGGCGTGAGGCCTAAGCCAAGGGTAGAATATAGGGTATAAATGTTGACTCGACGTCGTGTCGAGGCCAACGAACTTGACAGAGGTGTAAAGCCCAAGCCAAGGGAAGAATATAGGATACGTGTTGACTCGACGTCCTGTCGGAGTCGACAAACTTGGCAGAGATGTGAGGTCTAGGCCAAGGGCATAATGTAGGATAGGTGTTGACTCGACGTCATATTGAAGTCAACAAACTCGGCAGAGGCGTGAGGCCCAAGCCAAGGGAAGCATATAGGATAGGTGTTGACTTAACGTCCTGTCAAGGCCAACGAACTTGGCAAAGGCGTGAGGCCTAAACCAAGGGCAGAATGTGGAACAGGTGTTGGCTCGACGTCCTATCGAAGCCAACGAACTTGACAGAGGCCTGAGGCCTAAGCCAAGGGCATAATATAGAATAGGTGTTGACTCGACGTCCTGTCGAAGCCAACGAACTTGGCAAAGGCGTGAGGCCTAAGCCAAGGGTAGAATATAGGGTGTAAATGTTAACTTGACGTCATGTCAAAGTCAACATGCCCTACCCCGATAGAAGGTTCGGGGTGAGGGTAGTATAGATGGTAGATGGGTAAATATCAATGTCAACCCTGACGAAGTGTCGGAGTCAACGAACTCTACTCCGACGGAAGGTCAGAAGCAAGGGAGGAACGTGTAAATGTAGATGTCGACCCGACGTCACGTCAAGGTCAACCAACCTGGCAGAGACGTAAGGTCTGAGCCAGGATAGAATATGGGCGTTGACCCGTGGAGATGACGGGATCACCAAACCTTGCCCAGACAGAAGGTCCGAGACAAAGCGAAGAGGTCTTTTATTGGTTTATTAGTTTGGATTGGTTGAGTTGATTGATTTGATGAGTCGATTGACTCATTGGGTTTATTAGGTCTGTTGGATTTTATCGATTCCATTGGGTTTATTGATTTGTTTGGTTTTATTGGGTTTATCGGGTTTGTTAAGTTTTGTTGATTCGATTAATTTTATTGGTTTAAGTGGGTTTATTAGGATTATCGAGTGCTTTGGGTTTATTGATTTATTGAGTCTATTGGGTTTATTGGGGTTTATTTGGTTCGTTAGGTTTATTGATTTATTGAGTTGATTGATTTTACTTAGCTTATTGGATTTATTAAATTGTGTTAGGTTTATTAAATTTATTTTAAATCATCATTTTCCTTCTTTTTTTATTCATTTTCATCATTCAATTTTTTTATTCATTTCTTTCTTCTTTTCATTTCCTTTTTTTCTTAACATTATTTTTGTTTGTTTTTGTTGGGCTCCCTGACGCAGTCTCGTCTGCGATGCAGGATATTTTATTTGGTGGGACTATTGATGAATTTGACTGTTTATTATGCCGGTGGGGCCAAGGATCGATGTCCAAGAGCCTCGTGGGCTTGGCCAGGGTGAAGTGCCTCGGGCCAAGGAAAAGGATTTTATGAATCCTGCCCAATGGGACAAAGTGTAATTTTGGGGCTCGATGAGGGCGGAGTGCCTCAGGCCAAGGAAAAAGGTTTTATGAATCCTGTCCAGTGGGACAAAGATTATTTTCGAGCTCGGCGAGGGTGGAGCACCTCAGGTCAAGGAAAAGATTTTGTGGACTCGGCCCGATGGGACAAAAGATAATTTTCGAGCTCGGCTAAGGCAGAGCGCCCCTGGCCAAGGGAAAGCTTTATGGACACAGCCCAACGGAACTGCTGGGAAAATTTTGAGCTCGACAAGGGCAGAGTGCCTTATGCCAAGGAAAAGGGGATTTTATTGGGCCGACATTGGGCAAGGAATCCAAACCGGCAGTGATAGGAGAGTCCCATGGGACAAATATGGTATTGTCGTGGCTGAATGCCGAAAGGCCATGAGAGTGCATTGGCTGGGAGCATAGGTCCCAGATCAAGGGTGGAAGGTTAGCACCGGTGGGATGAGTGGGAAGTATCCCCGTAGGATAGGAGGGCGGCAAGGCACCCTGAATTCTGGCGGGACCAGGGGTGCTGAGATAGGCCACTAGAAGCCGAAAGGCGCTTATTTGTTGGCTCGATGAGGAGAAAGGAGCCGAGGGTGCAGACAACTCGGTAGGACCTATTCTTTTCATTCCCCAATAGGGTTTGGACCCGTATTTGAAATGGGAGGCCTAGTGGCCAATGAAAGTTCTTTAGCGTCGGTGGGACTGTTGATTAACATGATCCCCCTGGGAGTTTTCAGTGACAGCTATACATCAGATCAATAGCTATCTTCTTTTGCCATTGATTTCTTCAGGAGATGCTCCGAACAGCTTCGGCTCGGGCCACCGGCACTTACGCCAAGTGTCATCCTCTTGACGCTTGTTCTTAGAAGCTGCAGTTGCAGGGTCTTCCTACCTCCACAGATGATGTAGCCATTTTATTATCCCCTTGGGCATTCACCATGCATTTTTTTTAACAGTCCAAGGTGGGCGCACAGGAGAGCGCTCACACCCTCAGAGAGGGGATGAGTGGTTCACTCCACCATACCTACCCCACAATGATAGTTTTTTTTTTATCTGGCACGGACCAAGACATGAGGGGAGTGACATCTCCCTTGACAGATGTAGCCATCAAGGCCTCCTTCATTTTATTTCAATTTTACTATCTTTTTTTTTCTTCTTTTTTTTGGAAGACCCGACCTTCTGAAAGATGACATCTCAGATTCAATAGGCAGAGCCCTATGTCGATATGTGAAAATTTCATTTGCCCTCCTCCTCCTCCTTTTTTTTTTGCTCATTTTTTTCTTCTCTCTTTTTTTTGGTGCCTGCCCCCAGAATAGGACATTTCCTTTCTTTTTTTCTTTTTTTATCTTTCCTTTTTTTTTCATTTGCCATTCTTCTTTTGTTGGCAAACATCCGCATTCAAGCTATGCGGGCTTGCTAGACATCGGCTTCAGCCAGATTTGCGAGGAGCAGTTGAGGCGGTAACGCCGCACAGGGCTGCTCTTTTAAGGACAGATATTTGATGAGGGCACGATGGGTCCACCTTATACTCGCCCATCTGTAGTTCGCCTTTCTTGACCAGGCCTTCAAAAATGTCCTTAAACACATAGCAATCCTCAATGGGATGCCCCAATATTTGGTGATAAGTACAGAAGCGTGGATCGTCTTTTCTTTCGACATCGCCTGGCTTCTTCGGCTCTAGAAGCACTACTTTGTCACATTCACGGGCCCATTAAAAAAGTGCCCTAGTCTTGTCCTTTGGAAAGGAGTATGATTTCATCGTTTTGCCTCTTAATGAGGGCCCTTGTTTTGTTGGCTCAGTGGAAGATGCCTCTTTCATTTTCTTCTTTTATTTCTCGAAGGCTCCAAAATTTAAGGCGCAAATTTCTTCTTGTGCCAAGTGTTCGCCAGTTGGCTTATTCCTTTGGTTTGGGGCTATCGAAGCCGGGCAGGGCCTTGCAAGAACTGCTTTGACATTGGCTGCAATGTCACCCAGTTGTTCGAAGGTCGTGACTTCAATGTTAATGACCCATCGTAGAATTTCTATTCTCAAATTTTCTTTACAGATTTGGACAGAGTCCCCGTAGCTCGGCGGATGTCTGCATCTTTCACGGAGATTCCTCCACCTTCTTATGTAGTCCATGACATACTCATTATCTTTTTGTTTGGCTGCTTGTAATTCGGCCTCGGTGACTTCCTCTTCGGCCGCCTTCGTATTCCTTATTTGTTTCACCTTCAGCTCGTCTGACTGCATGCGCGGTCTCATTGGCACAATCTTCGGAGATGCTTTAGTTGCCCCCTGACGTGCCCGGGAGACTGTGTGCTTGAGTGGTTGAGGGAGGATACCCCCTGTAAGATCATGTGATATTCGGGGTATGACTGGCCGTGCTGAAGCTTCAGGTGAGCTAGCACTACCTTGTGTCGCCTCATGTAGATGTCCTGCCAATTGCGGCATAGGTGGACTTAGATTCCTTTCATTCAGCTACCTTTGCAACATTTCAATTTCCTGTTGCTTTTGGTATAGCAGTGCCATCACAGCGGGGCCTTGCCAAGAGGGGCCGGGAGTGCTATCTTGCGCCTCCGGTTTGACTAGGGTGAGTGGCATCCCGTCATTGTTGCTGGACACGCCCTGTTTCTTCGAGATGAACTCCCTGGGTTTTATGCCTTCGAGCCTAGGAGGAACACGGTATTGTGTCCCCTTGTTGGCTGGTGGGTGTCTTGGTATTCTCCCAGATCTAGCAACACGGTGGGAGGCAGAAACTTCAGCCTGATTTGTTTCTTTTAGCATAAAGTAAATTTCTTCATCTTCTTCATCAGCAGCTTGAGTCACACTGGATGATGCTGATAACATGTTGCAGGAGAGAGCAACATATTTTATTTTGGCCTTTGTATTCTTCTTTTCCTTCCCCTTTATGGTTGGCATCTGCCCCCACAGTGGGTTGCTTGGTGCATTGAACACCCTTGCCTTTTCTTTAGTTCTTTTTGTCAACCTGTGGGACTCTTTGTGTCTTTGAGGGGCATGCTTCTTGAGCTGCATAGGTGGGCTCTTGGGTTGTTCATGCTTACCAGGCCCACTTATAATAGCTTGTGACTGCTCCATGGCTGAGCTAGCTTCTTCATATACCCGCGACGGGGTCTATTTCTTCTTTTTATTGTCAATTGACCCTTTGATAGCCATTGGAGAGACTGTTTGAAGGCGGGCAGAGACTGCAAGAGGCAGAGTAGGCCGGTCCATGGCGCCGTGAATTTGGGTCTCCAGTGCCGGGTGAGAAGTTGCTTTTGTTCCTTTCTTTGTTGGCGAGCATCGCCAATTCTCTTGCTCCCTTCCATGCGACGGGATATAGTCTTCATGAGTGTGCCAGGCACAGCCCTCTAACATTTCTTCAGGCAGCTGTTGGCATATAGATATCATGTTAATTGATGC
The DNA here is from genome assembly GCA_022559845.1 of Amorphophallus konjac. Classification (NCBI taxonomy): domain Eukaryota; kingdom Viridiplantae; phylum Streptophyta; class Magnoliopsida; order Alismatales; family Araceae; genus Amorphophallus; species Amorphophallus konjac. The sequence goes on along the minus strand of CM040126.1, from coordinate 338,720,066 downwards.
CCCCGTAGCAAGCACTTCATGAGGGCGTGGAGGATCGACTCTATCCTCCCCCATTTGTAGCTCCCCTCTTTTTATTAAGCCTTGGGCGATGTCTTTGAATATTTGACAATCTTCAATAGGATGTCCCAAGATTTGATGATAAGGGCAGAAGTAAGGATCATCTCTTCTCCTGAGATCATCAGGCCTTTTTGGCTTCGGAAGAGTAATCTTGTTATATTTGACTGCCCACTCGAACAGTGCTCGAGTCTTGTCCCTTGGGAAAGCATAGAGCTTCTTTTCTTTATTCTGCCAGAGAGGCCTTTCTCGACATTCAATAGGTTCATTGGAAGGAGGATTGTGCCCCCATTTGTGCCGTTTCGTCGTGAGGCTGACAGCATGAACCGCTTTCAGTATCGGCCGTTTATTAACCTGCTTGGCTTCATGACTTGAGTCAGCAGCAATGGAGGGATACCTTATGAAGAAATCTTCAACCTCCGTGGCAATATCACTTAATCGGTCAAAAGACCGGATTTCTATTCCAATCATCTTTTCCAGAATCTCTTTCTTCAGATTTTGTTTACATATTTGTATTGCATCTTCTGGATGCGGAGGACGCCGACACCTCATGCTGAGATCCCTCCATCTTTTGATATATTCTGCGGCCGTTTCATTATCTTTTTGCTTGACTGCCAACAGCTCAGCCACGGTTACCTCTGCCTCGATGACGTGGAATCTTTCCCTGAATTTTTGCTACATGTCTGGCCAGTAGTGGATAGACCCGGTCGGTAGGTCAGAGTACCATTCAAAAGTAGGTCCTGTCAATGAAGACCCAAAGAACTTGAGTAGGTACAACTCGTCCGCCGCCAAGTCGCCCATGACTATCATATAATTTGCAATATGCTCTTTCGGGGATCCTTGCCCGTTGTATTTGTCAAATTTTGGGAGTTTATTGACACCGGGTGGCAGTCTTTTGGCAGCATGATAGGCTGGATATGGCACTTCATATACGTTGAAGGGGGCGTAATTATCACCACACTTCTTTGCCAGTCTTGCTTCGACCATCTGCTCCACCATTAGCTTGTTTACCATCACTGGCTCTGCTAGTTGAGGGTAGAGGTGGGCGGGCCGCACTAATTGTGTAGCCGGAATTGCAACATGAGGTGGCAAGGGCTCTGACAAGGGCGCCTGCTGCTGTATTTGAGGAGGCGTTAGCCGTGCTGGCTGGAGCCATTGGGAATAATGCTGGGGAGTAGCCCAGTTCTGATCAGCAGTTTGTAGAACAGCTGGTGAAGGAGCACCCGTGGGGTTGAAACCTTCTTGTGATGGTCCATCTTGTGCCCCTGGTTGCTCGGGTGCTACAACATGTTCAGCATTTTCATTTAGTTGTTTCTTCAGCAGTCCTATCTCTTGCTGGTACTTTTGTTGTGCCATCAGGACGGTAGGGTCCATTGCTATTTTATTAATGATGCCCTCGAGTGTGTTACCCAAAGGACCTTTAATCGAAGGAGGTAGAGATGCTCCTTCTTGCTCAGACGCCACTATTCTGGCGGTGACAGTAGTGATGTTTTCTTCAGCAAGCTGCTTGCCCTTTATGGTTTGTAGTAGCTCAGCCTCATTTTTACCCTGTCTTGTCACCGGGTCTATTCTTCTGGCAATCTCGGCCAACTATTTTTGTTCATTTGGAAGGGGACCAGGTGTACCCATCACCCCTGTCATATTGCAAGTAAGAACTTGCATTCTTCTTTTGTGCTTTTTGACTCCCCTTCGGGCCTGACAGGAGAAAGTCGGCTCTTCATATATAGAAGCTCTTTTCATCTTTTCATTTTGTGGAGGCCTTTCAAGGCTTCTAGCTTTGTCTAGCCTCCCCTCTTCATTCACCTCAACCGGTGCCATCTTGTCTTTTTCTTCCTCTTCGGCCCTGATGACTCGAAGTGACCTTTGCCGACCCATAATGGGACCTCCAAAGCTATGGAAATATTCCCAGACCATCCTTATTGTGTCTTCCCGGCTGTATTCTGTAGAGATGGCAGAAGGTAGCACTTGGATTCGGGCTGACGACATGTATGAAAGCCGTGTCAGTTTGGCCACTTGATCGAAATTCCTTGATAATTTGGAGATGCGGGCTTGTCTTGCGGAGACCCCGATGGTGGGTGAAGGGATCATAACCATGGTATCTTCTGCACGCGCAGCCCTTTTGCCCCCTCTCTTGGGGACATCAGTAGAATTGTTGAAGTTTTGCGAGGCCAGTGTAGTGTTTCGGGTCTTCTTGGGAGCCCAGACTTGTTTGAACTTTAGCAGGTTCGAGGTTGGCCTCCCTTGCTTGGTGTCATTAAGATTCATCCTCCGGCTTGCCAGCAAATGGAAGGTGTTGTGAGTGGGCACAGTCGGGATGATCCGATCTGGCAGAACTTCGGCACCGCAGCCATTGAAGTGGATCTGGACACCCCCGATCACCAAGGACTTCCCAGATGTTGAGAGTCGGCTTCAGGGAGTAGCAGAAATTCTTCTTCTGGAGCTCTTCTCGATGCCCCCAGTGGGCTTCTTCTTATGTGCCGCAATCGGGCAAATAGTATGGTGGACATGGAAGTTTACAACCACCGAGCTCTTCAGCAGAGCTTTCTTAATTCGGCCCTCACTTTGGCGGGCCGCAGCTTCGTTGTTCTTCAGCTTCACAGGTTCAGAACTTTCCACGTCCAGGAGATCTGCAAATGCAACTCCCAGGAAGTTGGGAAAGCCAACGACTGGGGGCAAGTTGCCGAAGGTAGTAGGTATGGCAAGGTAGCCATGGGTAGCATGGTCGGCCATGATCTGGGAACCGAAAGCAAGTCCAGACAGTCCACCCGCCATTGCTTCAATCTACAAAGAAGAGAAACAAGACGAATGAATAATTAGCATTTGAGGTAGTTGGGTGGGGCCCCACAGTCCCTCTATTTTGGCGAAAAGATGAAGGGAGGTTGGGTCCCACCGGGCGTGGCAGCTTGTGGGAGATGGATTTTATTAAAAAAATAATATGTTATTATGGGTTTATTTGGTTTATTAATTAAAGGTTTATTTGCGTGGGGCGTGCCAGTCACTGAGTGATAAATTTATTATGCGCACCGTCTGACTAACCAGACGATTTTAGGTGATCGCGTCGGGACCCAAAACCAGACGTACCATAAAGGCTACGTCGTTAATTACATCTCTTCAGAAGAGAGAAAACCCTTGATTAATCGCCAAAATAGAGTGACCATGGGGCCGCTAGAATATGTGAAAGACGTGATTACATGCAAGCACACAATAGGGTAGCATTTATTTATTAGGCCGGCTCCCGGTACAGGGCGGAGAACCTAGGTCCGAGGACCGTCATCATGCATAGTGAAAGCCTCCGGCCGGGTGTAACCTGACTTTCTTCTAATCACCATTCGATATACCAGAGAGTCAGATCATGCAGGCATGTAAGGTGGCAATATTTAGTTTTATTATTTATTATTTATTTGGTTATTTATTTATAAATTTAGGGAAGACTTTAGCAATCCTTGTCACTCGCAGGGTTGTCGATTAGTCATTGCCTTTTTATTTTGAGACTGGACATAGCATTACGGTGCATACATATGGGCCCATGAGGTGGGCCGAGTATGACCGTATGGGCAGACTCGTGTATCATCGAGACAATGTATGCTAGGGTATGGCAAATTAGATATTTGAAAATTAAGGGGATACGGTTAAAACCCGGTCGAGACCAATTGAATTCAACGACTTATCGACCCAGGACAAGGTCATGCCGTGGCCATAATGGGATTGATCCCGAGGTGCAGACACGACCTGTCAGGGGGGGGGGGTCATCAATATTTCCATGCTCGGGGTCTAGAGGAGGTGAGAGCTCCGGAGTGGATACGGTCATGTTCATTATTCTTTATTTATTCTTGTTATTATTTTAAATGCATAAATGCACTTTGTTTATTATTTATTTATTTCTTTTGTTTTGTTTTATTATTATTTTTTATTTTTTTATATTGGATACATGCATTTTTATTCCCTTTATTGATATTTATTTGGCATTTATTCATTAATCAATTCTTTGTTATTTATTTATTCCCCCTGTTTATTATATTATCCTATTATTTTATTATCATTTTGTCACACATCATTTATTTGTTTTTGTTTTATTTTTTGTTTGTTGTTTGTTTTTATTATGTTTGTTTGTTTTATTATTTGATAATAGTTATTATTATTATTATTATTTTATTGTTATTATTATTATTTTTAATTGTTGTTTGTTTGTTTTATTATTTATTTATTTATTTATTTCATTATTATTTATTTTATTATTATTAATATTTTATATTATTATTTATTTATTTTTTTGTTGTTTGTTTGATTATTATTATTATTATTATTTTATTATTATTATTTATTTTATTATTTTTATTTTTATTTCCGGTCTTGCAAATGTCAGGATAAAGATCCGGTAGCATCTCCCCTGGATCCGGAGGATTGCGGGGATAAGTAGAGGTCTACCCTTGATTACAGACTCCTAAATACCGAGAGGCCAAACATGGCGACCGGCGGACCTAGATGGACGGAGACCCCGAGGGCGAGCCTACGAGGGGTACCGGTGTTCCACGAGCCCGTAATCGTGAATCCGACAAACACCCAAATGGACGGTCCCCGTGGGCTAGCCTACGAGGGGTTCCCATGTGTCTATGGGTTACCGAAATCAGGACAGTGTTCGCCATTAAGGCGGCTTAATATTCACTCGGAGAGTGATCATTTAAAACGGCGTGAGAAACGAAGCCTTAAGACGGCGCGGTTGCGATTAAACCGGTGTAGGGAACATCATATCCAAATCCGGCGCGGTTGAACGTAGGTAAAATGCTAAAACGACGCGGTATGGAATGAATGGGCTAAACCGACGTGATGGGTTTGGGGCGCGCCAGAATAGGGCATGCCGGAATAGAACCATTTGAAAATTTCTCATTTTGAGTCTAAAGCTAATATGGCGCGGGGGGGGGGGTCGCGCGCATTAGGGCGCGCCGGATTAGGAGCGCGTCGGATTAAGCTATTTTCTAGCTATCTTCAATCTGTTTGAGTTCCAGAGTTGTTTGTTGGCCTCCCTAATGTTAATTGGGTTAATTAATTATTGAACTGGAGTCCTAGATGCCCCGGAGGCAGAGTCAAAAGCTCGTGCGAGGTTCATACTCGAGCACGGGGGTTAATTCTTTCAGAAGTATGCTTTATTAAGTCCAAATCATCAGAGTAACTTATTAGTTAAAAGCTGGCAAAAATTGGGCAGCATCTCCCCATCGCTGAAGGATTGCAGGGGAGAAGCGGCGTCATACTCACGTGCGGAGTAAGCCCCTAACAAGCCGGACGGCACAACGGCGGCCAGCGAACCCCAAACGGATAGGAAACCCTGAGGACTAGCCTGCGAGGGGCACCATGGTTCTGAGGGTTGAAAGCGATTGGATGAGACAACCAATAAGGGAAGGGAAGCCCCGAGGACTAGCCTACGAGGGGCACACAACTCGTGGTCAGGTGTAATCTGAAAAGGGATGACCGATAGGGAAGGGAAGCCCCGAGGACTAGCCTACGAGGGGCATGCGACCCATGGCCACCACTGGATAGTGGATTTGATATCGGGTTAAAGCCCTATCAATATTCACCTCTAATGGATCATAGTAGCACATGCCATCGAGGGGCATGACCCTATGATCCGACGGTGGTTCATGAATGTTAGTGAGGGATGTCCCCTCTCCCCATCTGGCAAACTCTTCGGGAAAAGAGTCATGAGTAGAACAGGATAGGACGCATTCGATAGAAAGGAGCCAATTAGACCATACACACGATAAACCAGTCAGTCAACTAGCTAGCAAGAGGATTAGCCTATGCTGGTATCAGAGTTAACCCATTAGCACAGAGGTTAGCTTGCTAGGGTGGGGTTTTCCACAATCGAGAGTGGGCAAACCGCTGAACGATGAGCATAGTGAATAGAGAGGTAATAATACCAACGAACGATGCGTTTAGATTATAGGGATACTCTCATCCCCCTTCGTTCAGGACTGGGAACGGACAGAGGGCAATGGGAGAAGGTCCCAGGGTTCTGACCAGGGGAGCATCGGGGCGCATTCCTCTGGCCAATAACCCTCCACGGAGTAGAAATCGATGCGAGGAGAAACCCCTGGGGAGAGGGGGATATCATTGTTGCCCTTGAAATCACTAGGGGGTTTACATCGGTGAAATCATAGAACGAAACTGCGATCGAATGAACGACAATGAATCTCCAGATATGCAGATAGGTATTGGTACTTTTATTCAAATATCAAAAGGGCGAATGCCCAGATGGATCATTACAAATGCTTCGCATCACATAGCCGACATTCAAGCCGGGAATAAGAGGGATAGACGAGAGTTAGAAGAAACAGAACATCGCAGGCTCATATCATCGCCCAGGATGCTACAATATCGCACCCACGCGGGGGTTATCTGAGAAAAGGAAAGGAGAAGGAGATGATGAAGGGGAGAGGGCTCATATCATCGCCCTCCCCGCTTCATTTACATTATATTGACATCGGAGAAAAAAAACAGTAGTAGGGTAACAGGAGAAAGCTCCGGAACCCACCAAAACTTCCACTCCAGGGACATAATATCGGAACGGCGCTCCTTCTCTGGCTCTGGGGCTATTCAAGCAAGACGAAGGAAGACGGAGGCGAGGATCTTTCCCAGTGGAACCCTGCTTCTTCCCCATGGTTCCTCTCCCTCGGACGGACAGGTTGCCTGATTGGCTTTCAGGCCCTGCTTCCGGATTCTTCTCTCGAATATCTTCTCTCTCCCTCGCTCTTAATGGCTTGATTGCCCTCTCTTCTGTTTGCCTCCTCTACTTGGTCGAGCCAAGTGTTTATATAGAGATGGCATAATACGGCGTGAAGAAAGTGCATCGGATAAGCTCCCTCAACCCTTTGTGCGCCGGGTAAGAGGGCCATTTTCCATCTTGGCGCGCCGGGGAAGAGGGCGCCGGAAAAGAGGGCGCGCCGGGGAAGGTAGCGCGCCGTATTAATCTCTTTCGTCACGTTTGTTCGACACGAGTCAAACTGTGGGCTCTATACTAGCTCCAAGAGTTGACTTGGTCCTTCATCTCATCGCGGCTTCGTGAAATCACAATGAGAAGTATTGGTAAAGCCTTCAGAGCATCGAACGGCCAATTTCGGAACCTTTTGTGCCTATGGTTCGGACACTCGGGTTTTCCACTGACATGGCCTTCGGCACTGTAATTTGTGCATGTCGGGCCGGCTTCACTTGTATTTGTAGCTTTTTGATTGCTTCTTCGGAGATGGTCCCGAATACTCTTCCGAGCTCCCGGGTCTTGCTTTAGCGACTGTCCGTTGGAGCCGAGCATCTTTTCTTTTCTTATTTTCTTTGGTCTCATCTTTTGTTCGGCTTCCACCATTCTTTTTCTTCTTTTCTTTCTTTTCTTCTTTTTCGGCACAGGAGCACCCGATTAGAACTTAAGACCTATAGAAATAGAAGTGAGGAAATATTAGGAATATTTTTAGTGTCAACATGCCCTCATCCAAGCCGTTATTCATTAAAATGACGTTACGTCTTAGGGCGTCAATTCTTTTCGAATATAACCGCCATACTTTCCCTCTTTGCTTCTCCTTCCTTCGTTACACCCTTCCTTCTTCCTTTCTTTCTCTCTGCTGCGAACCCTAGCTGAGCCCTTCATTCTCCCATTCCCCCTTTCCATTCCCATTCTCTCTCTCTCGTCCACTCATTCTCGAACCCATGGCAGGCCCTGGCAAGAGTCAAAGGGTCACTGCCCCCGTCGTCGTCGACCTCGTCAACGACCAACCCGCCGAGGGGGAGGCTCCTCCCGCGGCCGCCAGAGAAGCTCCGGTGGCGGAGCACGGTGGAGAAGGGGAAGAAGCAATGGCAGAAGAAGGAGGAGAAGGAGAATACAGAGAAGATGGAGATAAAATGAAGAAGATGGTGAAGAAGAAGATGGCGAAGATGATGGCAAGGACGGTGAAGAAGACGATGATGAAGGCGATGGCGAGGACGATAATGAGGAGGATGACGAGGAGGACGAAGACGATAAGGATGAGGCACCGACAGCGGCACCACCACCACCCCATCCTCGCCAGCCACTGCGAGGAGGTCTAATAGCGCCGCAGCGAAGGAAGGTAGGCCCCTCTACCCTAGCCCTCATTCATTTTTTCATTTATTTTCATTTTTTTAAATTCCCATAGCCCTTGGTGATGAACAAGTAAACGAGTGAAATGACGCCCCAGGGGGTGTCGTCAATTCAAATAACGACCCATGGCCGGTCGTCAATTCATTTTCGTTATTTTTTGTGTGAAAATAGATAATTCATGAAACCACACCCTGAACCATGTCGTCAATTAAAAATCATGACTTTTATTTATCACTTGTTATTATTTTCCCAACATTTTTATTTTTAATATATTCATTATTTTTATTTTATTTACTGCAGGTTCAAAATACCTCATGAAACAACGCCCCCCATCGGGGCGTCAATTCATCAACTGACGGCCACAGGGTGGTCGTCAGTTAATATTTTTATCACTGAGAAATGTCTAGGAAAATCAGAAACACTCAGAAATAATGCCCCCCCATCGGGGCGTCAATTCATAAACTGACGGCCAAAGGCTAGTCGTCAATTCAGACAGTGAAGCAAATTAACAGCAAATAATTTTCCAATAGCACAAATGAATATATTTATGTTTTCTTATTTGGTAGGGACTGATGAGGACCCAGATCTCATGGGTCCAAGTACGGGCGGCTTACTATGGATTACCAGATTTTCAGAGGGCTAGAGTAGAGGCCATGGGGTTTGGACCCTTCCTTAGCATAGAACCCGTCCGCCCTGACCTACCCTTGATCCAGGTCCTTAGGGAGAGATGGGATAGGACTAGCTAGGCATTTCTGATGCTGAGGGGACACATGGTATCGAGCTTGGAGGATGTCGCCCGAATCACGGGGTTGAGAGTAGATGGGGAGGCAGTGAGTGGAGTGACCCTTCCCGATTATGGTGAGTTAGCCCGGAGACTGTTAGGGCTAGAGAAGATAGCAGAGACCCCTAGGGAGTGTAGGACCATCTACCGCACAGATCTGACCATAGCTATGGGATTAGGGGATTCTAGGCAGAGATCGAGAGAGTCCCTGAAGCAGTTTTCACAGAGGTTGATAGGGAGAGCCCGGGCTGCATATTGTCAGGACCCGGCTCAGAGGGAGTGAGTGGACCGCGATCTGATGAGATTTCTATTTTTGATGCTGGGGAGGCTATTGCTCGGCACGTAGGGGGACATCATTTTTTTTCCCAAAAAGCCCTGCCTAGTGACTGATGGGATGGACCACCAGACCACTGGGAGGTAAATTTTATTGCTAAAGACAGAGAATAGAGATTACATCAGTCTGATGCTGGGAAAACCCAGCTTATCCATTCGAGCCTCTCCCTTTATAATAGAGGGTAGCTCATTGTAATTTAAAAAAACATTACATTTGGATGAGCAAGCTAAGGAGGCCAAAGAATCCGCTACTCTATTGCCTTCTCTATAAATATGAACAATCTTGTCATACTGCGTAATAGATCTCCATATCTCTCTGACATATGAGAGTATAGACCATGGGCATTGATATTCCTGTTTAATTACTCGAACAAGAACTTGAGAGTCACATTCAATATGTGCTGGGCGGTTTGAGATTGTATGGAGGTATTTGATGCCATCAATTAAAGCCGTTGCTTCTGCAACAAGACTATTTGTCTGACCATAAAAGTGGGAGTAGGCAAGGATAACATTGCCACTGTGATCTCTGATAACACCTCCACCTCCAGATGTTCCATTGGGTTTGCAGGCACCATCAGAATTTAACTTAAGAAATGGCCAGGGGGGGCATACCCATTTGACAGTTTTCAGCTGAGCACCATTTGAGAGGTAAGTAGGAATACCTAAAGTTTCCAGAATCTTCCGTTTGCTAATATCTGATTCCTTTAAGTTGGCACTAGCACAAACCTGTTTTACTTGATGGATGATTTGGTGGAGAACACTGCTTTTGGAAAAAGTTCTGCCTTCATATCTGACAGCATTCCGAGCTCTCCAAATATCCCAGCAACCATAGCCTATGACTGCTAGAATGAGGAGGCCATGAGCAGATTTCATTTGAATATTGCAAGCAGCATTTAAAATAAATGATATAATAAAATTTCCTTCCAGTTGCAGCCCAGTTGATTTGAAATATGACCATATGTGAGAGGCTAGCTCACTGTGTAAGAAAAGATGATTCATGTTTTCCCCATGGTGGACCTGACAGTAGGAACAGATAGAGCTCAATTGCACACCCAGACGCTGAACATTGGAGTCAACAGGGAGGCTATTTTGGAGAATTTTCCACAAGTGAACAAATATTTTCGTTGGGAGCCATTATGACCAAATCCTAGCCCAATGTATAGTTGACTGGTTGGAGACATTTTCGGATAGAACCAGATAGGTAGATTCCACCGAACATCTTCCTGAAGAGGACAGACTCCATGCTTGAAAATCATCATCAAGGGTGAGAGTGGTGTTAATAATAGCTGCTTTGATTGGTGTTGGCATAAAACTGTCCATTAATACCATTTCCTCTCTTGAATCATGCAGTAGGAAATCATTTACAGTGATGTTGGGGTTAGGCATGCTATTAGCAGGAACATAGTCAGCCAAACATTGATTTCCAATCCAGTTATCATACCAGAAATTGGTGAGCTTGCCATCCCCGATGATGACCTTATTAAATTGGAGGACAAGGTTTTTAGCCTTGATCCAGCTTCTTCTGGCAAGTTCATTCATACTTTTGAAATGCACATCTCTCAAATGTCTTTGACCAATATACTTAGATCTGAAGTAGGTGGCCCACAAGGAATTGGAATGCAAAGCCTGCCATAACATCTTGACTCTTAAGGCTATGTCCATTTGCCTAAGTGACATAATGCCGAGGCCTCCCTGTGAAATAGGTCTGCAAATCAGGTCCCATGATCTCCAGTGCCTTTTGTTCCCATTCGGGGAAGAACCCCAAAAGAAATTGGCAAATGATTTCTCAAGCAAAAGGTGTGTTCCTGAGTAGAGGGGTGAAGTGGAAAGGGCATAGATTGGAATAGAAGTGAGCACATGCTTAATCAAGATCAACTTAGCACCTTGAGAAAGTAAGCTAGATTTCCAACCAGAAATTCTCTTTTGAATGGAGTGTATAATACCAGCAAAATGCACTTTTTTACTTCGGCCTAGAACCAGAGGGAAGCCAAGATATTTATGAGGAAAGCTATGTCTGGTGAAACCTGTAAGAGTGGAGATCCGAGTAGTAATGGAATCATTTATCTTTGGATGCAAAAAGAAACCACTCTTACTGATATTAATGAGCTGACCTGACCCCATTTCATAAGTCTTGAGAATTTTCAATAAGATCCTGACAGAGACAAGGCTGGCCTTACTAAAAATCAAGGTGTCATCTGCAAATAAAAGATGGGATATAGGGGGACATCTCCGAGGCCCTTGGAAACACTCAATTTGTCTATTTAAATGAGCTTCCTTTAAGGATCTGCTCAAGCTTTCCTCAGCAATGATAAATAAAGTTGGGGCAATTGGGTCACCTTGCCGAACTCCCCTTGAAGACTTAAAAAAACCAGCTGCATCTCCATTCAATAAAACTGAAAACCAGCAGTTCGTGACCATCTTTTCAATTAGTTGAATGAAAGTCAGACTGAAACCAAACCTGTGAAGAACAGCAAACAAGAAGTCCCACTCTAATCGATCATAAGCCTTGGCCATGTCTAATTTAAAAACAACATTCTTTCCTCTGGTTTTTCTGCCCAATTCCTGAGTCAATTCTTGTGCAAGAGCAATATTTTCTGTTATGTGCCTCCCCTTGACAAAAGCAGTATGTTCCTTGGATATTATGCTTGGAAGAATAGAAGCCAGCCTTTTATTAACAATGGAAGAAATAATCTTGTAAAAGAAATTGCATAAACTGATAGGTCTGTAGTCAGAGATATCCACAGCCTTTGACTTTTTAGGAATAAGGGCAATTAAAGTGGATGTAACAGTTCTTGGGAGAGGCTGTGGAATAGAAAAGGCCTCTAGTACAGCACTTACAACTACACCAGCAATGATTGTCCAAGCCTTTTGGAAAAAAGCTCCTGTGAATCCATCGGGTCCTCCCCCTTCATACTTGTACTCAGATATTCATTTATATATATATGAGTTTGTTGAGTTACCTGAGTTTTGTGGACACTTGTGTACTTGTGTTTACTTTTCCATTCTTTTCTTCATTGCCCTACGCCTGTAGTTCACACTTAGACAAACAAATTAATTCATCTGTTCGGCTTGGCCCCTTGCTCAATAAGTAAGGGGTTGTCACTACTTTGACCTCGTTGACAGGTCAAGGGGCCAATCTCCAATTAATCAAGGTGAAACAACAAAATATAAGAAAAATGCAACATGCAAGCAAGCAAATATAAACTTAAAATAAAAGATGCCCACACAAGAACGCAAGCAAGCATATGATATGGCAAAAGAGAAAGTAGTGGGCTTATTTTTTCTTCTTTTTTTTCTTTTTTACTTTTTTTTCTCTTTTCTTTAAAATGATGACCCTCCCCAAGACGTTAATCAAGGAATTGACGCCCCAACGCGCGGGCGTTAATTAAAAAAACCATTTTTTTTATTTATTTGAAAATGATGACATGAGGAGTGTCGCGAATCAAGTGAATGACGCCCCCTCATGTGGGCGTTAATTAAAAAAACATTTTTTTGTTTTTTTTTATTTTTTTCCTTTTTTTTTAAAATGACGACACGGTGATTGACGCTACTTATTGAAATGACGCCCCTAGTAGAAGGCGTTAATTAAAAAAATAGTGATTGACGCTACTTATTTAAATGACGCCCCTGGTAGAAGGTGTTAATTAAAAAAACATTTTTTTAAATGAGGCTGAACATAGCACAGGAGTCTTAAACCTTACACAATCACCCTCTTAAATTCATTAATCTTTCTTAAATGACTTAACAACAGGTCAATGTGCTTAATAACTTGTGCTTTTACTCATATCCTCTCACGGCCCATCCTTCTTAGTTAGTCTTCGCCATTCTTGAGCTTAAAACATACCATAGAGGGAGAAGTGAAGAACAAGTTAAGGAAGCTCACGAGAGGTTTTGGAGATCCAGAGAGCTTTCCTCCCCTACCCTAATGCCTGTTGGGATTCGGTCTTCGGCTTAGGGAAATTTTGTTGCTCTTTTACCCTTATTCATGCATGCTTACGACCAAGGTTTTCCCCGCGGTGACTTTTCCCTCTTGCCAAGCTTTTCTTTTCGTGACTTTCACTTACTAGGGTGGCGGACAGGTTCGGTTAGCATTCCTTGACTCGTACTCACTCTCGTGAGCCGAAGAGAAGAGAATATGTAAAGTTTTTACACTCTTAGTTTGGTTTTGACTTTTCTCAAATTTTGAGCCGCTCGGGTTTAGGAGTAAAGCGTGTAGTGTGTGCAGGTATTGACCCCAAATTAAACCATCAAGACTGAAGAATGAAGTGAGGATTTTGATTTTTTGGGTCTCGTGGACCATGCACCATGTCGGCCTTCAAATTTTTTTTTTCAAAGACTCAACGGTAGTATTTCTTCAGATATAAACCATTCCAAGGGTGAGCCAGTTCTTCCCCTTCGACATTAACCAATTTATAAGGGTTGCCAGGATAAACATCTTTTATTACATAAGGCCCTTCCGAATTTGGTTGGAGTTTTGAACGGGGTCCTCCCGGTTTTACGAAAATTATTTTAATTACCATTTCACCGATTTTGAATTTTCTCTCAATTACTTTCTTTTGGTAAAAACGTGAAAGCCTATTTTGATAAACACGCGCATGCTCAGCGGCAGCCAAACGCTTCTCATCTAAGAGTTCCAATTGTGCAAGGAGAGATTCGTGGCGTTCATCAATAGAGAACTCCTTGTCCAATTGTACTCTAAGAGAAGGAATCAGAATCTCGTAGGGGACTATCGCCTCCATTCCATAAGTGAGGGCGAAAGGGGTTTGCCCAGTAGGAGTACGAATGGAAGTGCGATAGGCCCAAAGAGCTTCAACCAGCTTTTCTGGCCAATCCGTGAATTTATTAGCCTCACACGTTTTCTTGATAATTTTGATCAAAGTTTTATTAGTTGCCTCTGCTTGGCCACTGCCCTGCGGATAATAAGGAGATGAATGATGCAATGCAATCTTATACCTGTTGCAGAGGTCCTGAAGCTCCTGAGAGATGAATTGAGGTCCATTGTCGGTGACGATGGTACTCGGGATGCCGAATCTTGCGATGATGTTCTTCATTATGAACTTACAGACGGTTGACGCTTTAATCTCTGCGTAGGCTTCCGCTTCCACCCACTTGGTGAAGTACTCCGTGGCCGTGAGTATAAATGATTTTAGTTTTGTGAGGAGGTTTGAATCACCAAGAGGTCCAATGATATCGAAAGCCCACATGGAGAAAGGCCATGGGGAAGACATAGTATGGAGTGAAGAAGCAGGAGAATGAATTTTAACGACGTGCAGTTGACACTTAACACACCTTCGGACATAGATAGAACAATCCTCTTCTAGAGTGGGCCAATAGAAGCCAAATCTAAGGATTTTCTTAGCAAGCATCTGGCTATTAACATGACCCCCACACACTCCCGAATGTGCCGCTTCCATGACTTTCCAAGATTCTTCATCGTCGAGGCATCTAAGTAAAATTCCAGTGAGACCTCTTCTATAAAGCATACCCCCAACCAAGGTGTATCTATGAGCAACTCTTCTAATGACTTTCTTCTCTTCAGCCATGGCATCTTCAGGATAAGATTGATCTTGGCAATACTTAGCAATTTCATAGTACCACAGTGATGCGGGACGGACTGAGGAGACGACGCTACATGAGACGGACACGACTCGACCAGCAACGACACGACTACTAGAGCGACCTTGGCTCGACACTAAGAGCTCCTATAGACTACACGTCGCTAACAGAAGTGCAAACTCACTCGTCATCCCATGCGAGGGAAAGCATGGATCGTGCGCGGTTAAGGAACCGGCAGCGTTCAAGGTAGTCAGACTCACTTCCGGACTCGGATCGAGTCGCGGGACGGGTCACTCTCACGCTCACAGCGGTGACATGGACACACGGGCTAGGAGCCTACACTCTCGCAGCGGCAAAAGACCATATACTAGCTAAGCAAATGAAATGCCAAGGAGTTAAGATCGTTACCTCCACACACCCGGCGTGGCGAAGACAACCCCGGTCGAATTACGGACTCCTGGTTAAACAATGTTACAACAATACAATAATTTGACCCACTCCACGTAGGGAGGTAAAAGGTCACATGTGGGGCCCGAGAATCACGTAAATCGGGTTGACGGGCAGCATCTTGATGTCGCCCGGCGGTGCCAAAATCCGCATTTTCGTGCTTTCCGAGCGGCGGGTTCTACAGGTCCGTGGGGCCCACGGACGGCGCTGACCTCCGGATCTACGGGGGTGGGACCCACTGTAGTGGGGACCCCTTGTGGCACGCCTCCACGGACGGTGGTCGGCCGTAAACACCGATCGTGGGTCGATCGGCCCCGATTCCCAACTCGTGAACTAATAGCCCACGGATTTTCGATTCTGTTTTCCGGCACGCGCTCCGGCAAAAACGGCCGCTACGATCAATCCTGACGTCGGATCGGGGCGCATGAGCTATCGTTGGAAAGCTCTCTTCAAATCCTTCATTCTAGACTCAGAGAGATCTGCTGGATCTGGTCGGATCTGAACTTTATTGAATTTTCAAGTCCCTATTGTACAGTACCCGAAACCTCAGATCTACAGGTGAGTTGTCTGAGAACTACCGTTGACCGCGTGGTTGATGGCCGATTCAGCTCCTGAGCTCTTCATAAAAGTTATAGGATTTTGAACAAGGAAAATGGCGATATTTTGTGTGGACTGATTGGAAGTGGCTACGAATTGATGTGATTTTTTCCCTGGACAGAGGTCGGATCTGGGAACAGGGGGGACAGCACTGTAGCTAGCTCTAAAAATGAATTTTGAAAAATAAGTGGATGGCTGATAAAAATTCAGGAAATATCATGGTAGGAGGGGTGGGTGGAAAGAACTCCCAGTAAAATTGGGATCCCTAGAAAAATCAGAAAGGGGTCCAAACATGGGAAACTCAGGACGGGTGGAAATTGAAACAGCAAGTAGACAGATCTGGGAAATGAGATTGGAAAAAAATATGAAATTGCCAAATGGATTAATTATGACCCACCAATTTTTGTAGAATGTGGGGAACACCTCTAGAACATCCCCTCAAAATCCCAAATCGATCTGTGCTCGTGGCTGACTGCAGAATTTCGTGGAAGGGGCTGCTGCAGGTAGAAGGCAGAACTCCGACGGTTGCGATGGCGGTGCGGTGGCGGCTCGTGGCAGCGTCGATGAGGACCGGAACCGATAGGGGAAGAGTCACACCTCCAGAAGGTAGCCTTCACAGCTGCAAGGGGGAGAGGAGGAGAGAGGAGGGGGGCGGCCAAGGCCTCTTCCAACAATATTCATCAATTCATATGCATTAATTCATCAAAAATGAAAATTACAAGCATATATAGGTTACATGTCTAATCAATCCTCAACCGTTGGATCTAGGGATGGGAGATGGAGGGCTGGGATTGCATGTGACCATCCACAAAAATTAAAATTAAAAATACAAGGGGGGGCGGCCCATTGACTAGGGAGGCAAGGGGGGACATGGTAGGTGGGGGTGGGTTGGAATTGTTGACATTTTCATTCCAATGTCCCCCACTTGGCCCACCCTTCTAGAAGCCACCATTTGAATGGTTGACTGACCCCACATGGGGCCCTAGGGATGAGGTGGATCAATGGGAGGGGGCCTGGGGGTCCCGTGGGGCCCAGGGGTCCCATTTTACAAATAAGCCCCTCTTACAATCAAAATTACATACCGAATAAAATGAAGTAAACACACATTAAACACAAATAAAGTCTAACTAAATATGATAAATGTCGGGACGCATGGGGGAGTCTCCAGGCTGTCTCCGAGCCAGATGGATGCTGAGGTGGCTCGAGTCATGCTCCGTGTGAGGTACCGGTGGCTCGGCGTGTCGCGCCGCTCAACTGCTCGGGTGTCCGCACCAATTCTCCTCGGGTGGGAGAAACTCGACCCTGTCGAGTAAGGGTCTGCATCGCTCCTGTATCGCTCCAGAAGGTCCGGATCAATCCGCTGCAACTCTCCATGTGTGATCCACGTGTCCTCGGTAGCAGGCCTGTCCTCTCTATCGCACTAGGTAGCGCGGGTAGGATCCACTCCTGGTAACTGTCACCTGCTCATCCAGTATATGATCTATATGCTCACACTGCCGTAACAAGGGGGCTGGAGGTGGACACTCAGGTGTGGGATCGCTCTCAAGGGGAGGAGATGACTCGAAAGGCTCACTAGGGATCACCGCTGGGTCCTTGTATGCAACTAGATCCGATACATTGAAAGTAGAGCTTATACCGTATTCCTCGGGCAAGTCCACAACGTACGCATTAGATCCAACGCGTTTCAACACTCTGAATGGACCGGCTCCGCGAGCTTGCAACTTCTTAACGGTTCTGGAGGGAAACTGCTCAGGTCTTACCCTGATCATGATATATTCGCCCTCTTGGAACTCTCTGTGGTGTCGGTGGGCATCGGCTAACTCTTTGTACCGTGCATTGCTGGCCTCAATGTGACGACGGATGTCGTCATGCAAACTCCTAACATGCCTAGCAAACGACTCGGCCGACTCCCACACTCTAGCATGGAAAGGCATGGGGATAAGGTCAACTGGTTTCCTAGGCCTACGACCTGTGACAATCTTAAATGGACTCATACTGGTAGACCTATTCACCGAATCATTGTATGCAAACTCAGCCATGGGTAGAATGAGATCCCAATCCCCAATGCGGTCCCTAACTAGACACCTCAAAAGATCGCCCAAACTCCTATTGACTACCTCGGTCTGACCATCTGTCTGGGGATGATATGCAGTAGAAAATTTGAGGTGAGTACCCATCATATGCCATAGTGTCTTCCAAAAATAGGAGGTGAATCTAACATCACGGTCAGACACTATAGTGCGAGGCAACCCGAACTTGCACACCACATGAGTAAGGAATAGGCGGGCTACCCTAGAAGCATCCGAAGTCTTCGAGCAAGGGATAAAGAGGGCCATCTTCGAGAAACGGTCAACCACCACATAGACCGAATCATGCTTCCTAGAGGTACGTGGCAATCCCAAAACAAAGTCCATGCTAACATCCTGCAACGGGGCATCAGGCACGGGAAGAGGCGTATAAAGGCCCGAGCTTTGCTTCTTCATCTTGGCCGTAGCACATGTACGGCACTGAGCCACGATGCTAGCAACATCGCGCTTCAAGCTCGGCCAATAAAATCGATGCTCCACTGCCTCAATAGTCTTATTCCGACCAAAGTGGCCAGCTAGACCTCCCGCATGTAGCTCCCACACTAAAAAATCTCGAACCGAAGTTCGGGGAACACATAGCCTGCTACCTCGAAAGAGGTATCCCTCCTGAAGCACATAATCATCAAGGTCTCTCGAGGGTCCGGCCTGGAGAGTGGTAAAAATCTGACCGAAGTCAGGACAATCAACATAGGCTTCTCTCATCTTCTCTAACCCTATGACCTCGGCACTCATGGTGGTAAGCAAACATGCTCGCCGACTCAAGGCATCAGCCACCTTGTTCTCCACTCTAGCCTTATGTTTAAGCACAAATGTGAACTGCTGGAGATACTCGACCCAATGACTGTGACGCGAGTTAAGCTTCTTTTGGGAATGGAGGTACCTCAAAGCCTCATGATCGGAGTATAAGACAAACTCCTGATGTAATAGGTAATGCCTCCAATGCCTAAGAGTCTGAACAACTGCGTAAAATTCCTTATCATATGTGGAGTATCGCTGTTTCGCGTCATTCAGCTTCTCGCTGAAATATACGACCGGGTGGGCCTCCTGACTCAACACACCTCCTATCCCAACACACCTCCTATCCCAACACCCGACGCATCACAAGAGACCTCAAACACCTTTGAAAAATCAGGCAGTCGAAGGATAGGTGTCTGGGTCATGCGCTCCTTGATGTCCTTGAAGGCGGCAGATGCGGCCTTCGTCCATACAAATGTGCCCTTTCGGATACAATCCGTGATCGGGGCGGTGACGGAGCTAAATCCGCAGATGAAGCGACGATAGAACGTCGCAAGGCCATGAAAGCTGCGGACATCATGAACCGTACGGGGTTCCGGCCACTCAACAATGGCCCGGACCTTCTCCGGATCGGCGGAGACCCCAGTACTAGACACAATGAAACCCAAGAAGGTAAGTTGAGATGTCATGAAGGCGCACTTCTGTGGGTTTGTAAACAACTGCTCTCGCCAAAGAAGTAGACAGACCTGCCGAAGGTGGTCTAAGTGGTCCCTCGTGGTGTGACGATAGATAAGGATATCGTCAAAATACACCACTACAAAGACTCTAATGAAAGGTCGAAGGACCTGAGTCATGAGCCGCATGAATGTGCTAGGGGCATTGGTCAATCCAAAAGGTATGACCAACCACTCATATAGACCATCCTTGGTCTTAAAGGCGGTCTTCCACTCATCACCTGGCCTAATCCGCACCTGATGGTAGCCACTCTTAAGGTCAATCTTTGAAAAGATAGTGGCACCTGCCATCATGTCTCGCATGTCATCCAGGCGGGGAATAGGGAACCTGTACTTCACGGTGATTTTGTTGATGGCACGACTATCAATGCACATTCTCCACGTACCATCCTTCTTCGGGGCGAGTAAAGTGGGTACAGCACATGGACTCATGCTGTCCCGAACAAAACCTCTCTCCATCAACTCATCGACCTGCCGTTTTAGCTCGGCATGTTCTGTGGGGCTCATGCGATAATGTGGAAGGTTGGGCAATGAGGAGCCCAGAATAAGGTCGATGGCATGCTGAATATCCCGCATAGGTGGGAGTCCCTCGGGAAGCTCATCGGGAAAGATATCAGCAAACTCTTGCAGAATGGGGACAACCTCGGGTGGGAGCTCACCCTCGGAGTCTCTCTCTACCTCTCGGACCGC
Organism: Amorphophallus konjac; assembly: GCA_022559845.1. Taxonomy (NCBI): domain Eukaryota; kingdom Viridiplantae; phylum Streptophyta; class Magnoliopsida; order Alismatales; family Araceae; genus Amorphophallus; species Amorphophallus konjac. The sequence goes on along the minus strand of CM040126.1, from coordinate 338,699,954 downwards.
AATGGCAAACACAGGGCAGCCCCGACTAGCCTCCCGCTCCATCTCCTGGGAGCTAATCAACATCAATCTCCTCGTCGAGGGCTCGCCTGGGCCAGATGTAACGGTCATAGCCCGAGCTGGGGATGGGGTACTAGGCCTGGGGGCGGAAGGCTCCGGAGTACTTGGGCCAGTAGGACCCCTGACGGAGGGCTTCTTAGGCTGAGAGGGGTAGAGGGTAATCCGCTGGCCAGCATGGTCGAAGGTACAGGTGTTCGACCGGCCATGAAGTGTGGCATCCCGATCAAATAACCATGGCCTACCAAGAATGACACTACCCACCTCCATAGGGAGGACATCACACCAGATCTCTTCGCGGTAGGTATGGAACTGCAGTGGGACCAGACACCGCAGCCTGATCGGAATGGAGGTGGAATCCACCCAAGATACTCGATAGGGGCAAGGATGGCCCACGGGCGTAAGTCCAAGACGAGTGATAGCGCCCGCGGCGATTGCATTGATGCAACTCCCACTATCGATGACCACCTTAAAGATGATCTTGCCCAGCCTACAGAACGTATGAAGGATAGTGGTCCGACGCCAGTCATCCTTGACTTGTGGCTGGGTGAGGATACATCGGACGACCCCAACGTGAGTATCATCAGACTATTGGGCATCCAGGGCATCACCTCCCAACTCATAGTACTCGTCAGCTAGCTCTTGATCTGCCTCATAGCTGACTAACTTGAGGCCCGTAGGGGTGGTATCCTCGGCCTGTGTGTCCCCAATGATGAGAGATGGGCGGGTGGGACACTGGTTGGCGAAATGGCTAAACCCATTGCAGCGATAACACTACTGTCGTGATCCACTAGGCTCCCCAATCATGGGTCCTTTCCCCTTATCCTCCCGACGGATAGGAGGTGTAGGTAGCAAAGGACGTGCAGGAGGTGCGGGTGCCGGTGGACGGGCTGTAGGTGGGGCCGTAATATGCTGGGGACGAGGAAGGTCCCTCGGGGGTGGAGGATGAGGCCTAGGAGCAAAGGGCTCGGGACGAGCGGGCTCCTGAGGTCGAGCCATGGGGGCCCTCGGATATGTGCCAGATGAGTCACGGGGCTCGACACTACGAAGGGGAAAGGAGCCTAACCGATGGGGTGACTCGAACACGGCCTCGAATTGCTCCAATTCGAGAGCTATCTGATATGCCTGCTCCAAAGTGGTTGCATTGCGGCGAAAGAGTTCATATTGATAATTGGGCCGCAAACCTCTTCAAAAGCGGGATATAGTCATGGTGCTCTCTTCCATGACTCCACACCGTAAGTAATACTCATCGAACTCGGCAGTGTACTCGGTCAAGGATCGGTTCCCTTGGGAGATGCTTTGCCACTTGTCTATGAGACGTTGGCGATATGAGGCGGGAAGGTATTTCTCCCTCAATTTGATTTTCATATCATCCCAATTACCGATTTGGGGTTGGCGTCGCTGGTTGAGCAGGCTCTCCACATTGGTCCAATAAGTTTGGGCCTGCCCTTGCAGCTTCATCTTTGCATATCGGACTCTTCGGTGGTCCGTCATCTCAAACCACTCGAAGTACCGGTCCATGCCGGCCTCCCAATCTAAATACACCCTAGGGTCCAAGGACCCGCTAAAAGTGGGAGGGTCCGCACGCACGCCCCTAAGAATGCGGTCGTCATCCTCGTCATCACGATTCCGTCGTTGATTACGACGACCATTACCCCCTTGATCATTATCAGATGCATAATCATCCACCACATGCACCTGTTGTACCCCAACATTCTCTGCCTGAGCCCTTGGTGCAGCAGGTTGCTGAACCGGCTCTTGTTGGCCGTTCGTCGGCGCGGGTTGCGCCGCTACTGGGCCCCTCTCGAGGACGGCAATTCTCCCAACTAGGCCCTGGATGGACTGATCTGAATTCTCGGCCCGATCCTCGAAGACTTTCATCCGCCCTTCTAGACGCATTCCTATGCCATCCATACGCGTACTAAGACCATCCATACGCGTGTCAAGACATTCCATATAGGCTCGGAACATCTCGGCCGTCGAGGACTCATCGGAGCTACGGGCCCGGGAATCCGCCATAGGTGGTGGTGGCGATTATTGGGTACCTCGACGGGTGGGCATGCAACTGACACACGACCCAGAAGACACCGACTAATGCAAACACTCACTAATGCAACAATGATGCACTTAGACCTAACCAATATCCGGTACGTGGCGGAGATAAGCGATCCGAAGATCACTCGCACAAGTACGCTACCTTCCCGATAGGCATAACCTAATGTTCGGGCAACACCTTTTAATATACCGGGCTATTGGGTGAAATGCAATTTTAAAACACTTTTTTTTTGTTTTGAAAATAATGATGATCCTAGACTCGACTTAGACCATGCAAAGAATAATGCAAAGACTACCCTAAACTCAACTCGCTCTGATACCAAACTGATGCGCGACGGACTGAGGAGACGATGCTACATGAGATGGACACGACTCGACCAGCAACGACACGACTACTAGAGCGACCTTGGCTCGACACTAAGAGCTCCTATAGACTACACGTCGCTAACAGAAGTGCAAACTCACTCGTCGTCCCATGCGAGGGAAAGCGTGGATCGTGCGCGGTTAAGGAACCAGTAGAGTTCAAGGTAGTCAGACTCACTTCCGGACTTGGATCGAGTCGCGGGACGGGTCACTCTCACGCTCACAGTGGTGACATGGACACACGGGCTAGGAGCCTACACTCTCGCAGCGGCAAAAGACCATATACTAGCTAAGCAAATGAAATGCCAAGGAGTTAAGATCGTTACCTCCACGCACCCGGCGTGGCGAAGACAACCCCGGCCGAATTACGGACTCCCGGTTAAACAATGTTATAGCAATACAAAAATTTGACCCACTCCACGCAGGGAGGTAAAAGGTCACATGTGGGGTCCGAGAATCACGCAAATCGGGTTGACGGGCAGCATCTTGATGTCGCCCAGCGGTGCCGAAATCCGCGTTTTCGTGCATTCCGAGCGGCGGGTTCTTCGGGTCTGTGGGGCCCACGGACGGCGCTGTCCTCCAGATCTGCGGGGGTGGGACCCACTGTGGTGGGGACCCCTGGTGGTGCACCTCCACGGACGGCGGTCGGCCGGAAACACCGATCGGCGGTCGATCGGCCCCGATTCCCAACTCGTGAACTAATAGCCCACGGATTTCTGGTTCTGTTTTCCGGCGCGCGCTCCGACGAAAACGACCGCTACGATCAATCCCGACGTCGGATCGGGGCGCATGAGCTATCGTTGGAAAGCTATCATCAAATCCTTCAATCTAGACCCAGAGAGATCTGCTGGATCTGGTCGAATCTAAACTTTATTGAATTTTCAAGTCCCTATTTTAGAGTACCTGAAACCTCAGATCTGCAGGTGAGTTGTCTGAGAACTGCCATTGACCGCGAGGTTGATGGCCGATTCAGCTCCTGAGCTCTTCACAAAAGTTATAGGATTTTGAACAAGGAAGATGGAAATATTTTTTGTGGACTGATTGGAGGTGGTTACGAATTGATGTGATTTTTTCCCTGGATAGAGGTCGGATCTGGGAACAGGGGGGACAGCATTGTAGCTTGCTCTAAAAATGAATTTTGAAAAATAAGTGGATGGCTGATAAAAATTCATGAAAATTCTTGGTAGGAGGGGTGATTAGAAAGAACTTCCAGTAAAATTGGGAGCCCTAGAAAAAATAACGAAGGGGTCCGAACATGGGAAATACAGGGTGGGTGGAAATTGAAACAGCAAGCAAACAGATCTGGGAAATGAGATTGGACGAAAATGGGAAATTGCCAAATGGAATAATTATGACCCACCAATTTTTTGAGAATATGGGGAACACCTCTAGAACATCCCCTCAAAATCCCAAATCGATCTGAGCTCGTGGCTGACTGCAGAATTTCATGGAAGGGGCTGCTGCAGGTAGAAGATAGAACTCCGACGGTTGCGATGGCGGTGCGGTGGCGGCTCGTGGCGGTGGCGATGATGACCGGAACCGATAGGGGAGGAGTCACACCTCCAGAAGGCAGCCTTCACAGCTGCAAGGGGGAGAGGGAGGAGAGAGGAGGGGGGCGGCCAAGGTCTCTTCCAACAATATTCATCAATTCATATGCATTAATTCATCAAAAATGAAAATTACAAGCATATATAGGTTACATGTCTAATCAATCCTCAACCGTTGTATCTAGGGATGGGAGATGGAGGGCTGGGATTGCATGTGACCATCCACAAAAATTAAAATTAAAAATACAACGGGGGGGGCCCATTGACTAGGGAGGCAAGGGGGGACATGGTAGGTGGGGGTGGGTTGGAATTGTTGACATTTTCATTCCAATGTCCCCCACTTGGCCCACCCTTCTAGAAGCCACCATTTGAATGGTTGACCGACCCCACATGGGGCCCTAGGGATGAGGTGGATCAATGGGAGGTGGCCTGGGGGTCCCGTGGGACCCAGGGGTCCCATTTTACAAATAAGCTCCTCTTACAATCAAAATTACATACCGAATAAAATGAAGTAAACACACATTAAACATAAATAAAGTCTAACTAAATATGATAAATGTCGGGACTCATGGGGGAGTCTCCAGGCTGTCTCCGAGCCAGATGGATGCTGAGGTGGTTCGAGTCGTGCTCCGTGTGCGGTTTCGGTGGCTCGGCGTGTCGCGCCGCTCAACCGCTCGGGTGTTCGCACCACATAGCTTCTCTTCGTCGGCCAATTCTTCCTCTATATCTAACAACATGATCTCCTTGTTCTCAATAATTCCACCTTCCTTAACCTTCTTGAGCACCTCCTCCTTAACACTAAGGAAAGCTGGATCTTTAACAACAGGAGTGAGACGCCTTTGAACAATGATCGAATGGAAATCCCTTTCAAGAAGGAAAACCAAGGAGGATGCAAGAGAAGCAAGGACATTAGCTAGAATGTTCTGATCATGATGAATATGGACGAAGATTAGTTTGGTGAAAAGCTTAGCATAGGCAGAAGTCAGTTCCTGATAGGGCTTAAGTTTAGGATTGAGCTTGCGGCATTTGGTAAGCACTTGGCGAAGAATGAGCTGACTATCACCTACAATCCGCAGTTGGGTAACACCGAATTGGTGGGCGGCCTCCAGTCCGGCCAGAAGAGCCTCATACTCAGCTATGTTATTTGTAACTGGAAGTGCAAGCTGAGAGACGAGTGAAATAGTGATACCCTCAAGTGATAGGAGAATAATGCCAATCCCCTTTCCTTTTGAATTCAAAGCTCCATTAAAATGCAATGTCCACATCGAATCGGACTGATTGACGGACATTAGTTCCTCATCTGGAAACTCTGAGCGAACATGGTCGAATCTGGGGAGAGGGTGATGAGCGAGATGTTCTGCTATGGCATAGCCTTTAATCACTTTTTGCTAAACGTAGATGATATCAAATTGAGAAAGGAAGCTTTGCCATCGTGCTAATCAGTCAGTGAGGATAGATTTCTCAAGGAGAAACTTGATAGGATTCGTGCGAGCAATAATATGAACCTTGTGAGCTAAGAAATAATGCTTCAACTTTTGCATTACCCAGACTAAAGCAGTAGAAGTCTTCTCCATAGTTGAGTATTTCTGCTCACAGGGGTTGAGAAGCTTAGACAGGTAGGAGGCTGCCCTCTCTTTTCCTTCTTCGTCAACTTGGGCAAGGACAGCACCTACAGAGTCATCCAGAATAGAAATATAAAGAACAAGCGGTTTATCTGGAATTGGCGGCCTCAGGACAGGGGGATTGGCCAAATAATTCTTTAGTCCGTCAAAGGCTGCCTGACATTTGTCATCCCAATTAAATTTGACTCCCGATTTAGTAAGCTCGTAAAACGGCCTACACCTTTGAGAATGCTGGGAGACAAACCGGCGAATAAATTACAACCTTCCGATCAATCCTCAGACTTCCTTCAAATTCTTGGGAGGAGGCATATCTCTTATTGCCCTTGCCTTATTGGGATCAATCTCAATACCCCTCTTGCTGACTATGAATCCAAGCAATTTTCCCGACGAAACACCAAATATGCACTTCTTGGGGTTCATCTTCAACTGATACTCACGTGCTTTTTGCATGACCTTGGCCAGAACCCCAGGATGCTCAATCCTCGTTCTTGATTTCACTACCAAGTCATCAACGTACACCTCTATAAAAATATGGATCATGTCATGAAAAATAGCCATCACGGCCCTTTGGTAGGTGGCTCCGACGTTCTTGAGCCCAAACAGCATGACCACATAATAATAAGTACCCCAAGGTGTAGTGAAAGAGGTCTTATCCTGATCTTCCTCATCCAAGCGAATCTGATTGTAACCAGAGAAGCCATCCATGAAAGAGAGAGTCTCATACCCTGCCGTATTATCAATCAGCACATCTATGTGAGGGAGGGGGAAATCATCTTTAGGACACGCGCTGTTAAGGTCCCGAAAATCTATGCAAATTCTAATTCTTCCGTCCTTTTTCATTACCGCGACAATGTTAGCCACCCAATTTGGATAAAGAACGACTCTAATAAATCGAGCTTTATGAAGCTTGTCGACCTCTTCTTTCATCTTTAATGCCATGTGGGGGTGGAAACGTCTTAACTGTTGTTTGACCGGGACAGATCCTGGCTTAAGTGTGAGACGGTTTTCAACGAGCACAGGGTCCAGACCCGGCATATCTTCATAACTCCATGCAAACGCGTCCTTATAATCTTGAAGAACTTGAATGAGCGCCTCTTCTTCAGAGGGTGGCAAATTTTTACTGATGAGGATGATCCTAGGGTTTTCCTCAATACCCAGATTGATCTTTTTGGTGGGTTCTTCTACTGAGGCTGATGGTTCGTCGAATCTCCTCATGCCACTAGCAAAAGCATCATCCTCATCCTCATATTCTTCATCTCCCTCTTCGATAGGGTCTTCATCATTCATGATCTCATAAACACCAAACCCTTCATCTATAGAACCTATATCCTCACATTCTAAATCCAGCAGGAGTATCGGCTCCCCTAAAAACTTGGGAAGAGCTAAACACGCCCGGCATCTTCTAGCTAGGTCTAGCAAGAACCTACAGGGGATCTGTCTACCCTTGGCTTTCTTATGTGAAGCTATCCCAGGACTCTTAGAAGAAGAAGAAGAGGAGGGAGAGGAACAAGATGACGAACCAGACGAGCAACCCTGACCTAAGGGAGGAGGAGAAGAGGAAGACGCAATGGATATAGGAGGAGATACAGGAAGAGCCTCCTCGTTGGAGGAGAAAAGAATGTCCGCTAACGAACCTTGAAAGAGTGGCCCTTAGATCGGGGCACACTCTTGAGCAAGATAGAAGGTCTCTTCAATAGAGATGGAAGATTGGAAAGTTTGAAATTTGGCATTTTTTTTCATTTTCAAGAATAAAGCAATGGGAGGAAGGAGTAGGAGGTGGTGTTGAGATTGAAAGATCATAGAAAGATTGAATGAGAGATTGCCTACGCGGGGGTGCAATGGAGAGTTGGGAAAACTGCTCGAGGAGCAAAGGAGGAATTGTAGAAACTTGAAGGGAATCTGGAGAAAGAGTAATCAAGACTACAGGTGGTCTGGGAATATCGGGGGGAACAGCTTGGAACACCAGAAGGTGGTAAGTGATGGGTGTATGGAATCAAGAGAGAAAAGGCCGGCCCACAGCCTATCCACGGTGAAACCTTCTTCATACGGCACATCTGGCTCCCCAGTATCTGTATAGTTGCTCAAGAGCTGCCTCTTATCTGTAATCACTACTGGCTTTTCAATCAACTCATGAATCAATGGCGGCCATTCTGGATTAGTAGGCATAAACAACCGGCTCAAAGATATAGCAATATCATCCATATCAAACCACCTGTACCACTCACATTCCGGATCATCCATCTTTCTTCTCTTGAGTGGTCTTAATGACTCCAGGGCTTTGTATGTGGCTAGTGGGGCTATATGGCGAGCAAACTGACGTGCGTGCACATCTTGATAATCTAGCATGGAAGTAACCAACGTGGTCTGCTCGTCATGTTGAATACCCCCTTTTACAAAGTGTGTTTGTAAGGCCCATGTGAGAGGCTGCCGATCAATCTTGAGAGTGGAAGTCATAACAGCCCATGGCCCTCCTTCATCTTTGCTTGGCCCTTTATACCCCAGGCCACCTCGGGGAATCAGTTTCTGATGCCTGACGGGCTTGAATTGGCCCTGGATATTTGCACCTAAGCCTTTGCCAGTTCTATACCCCATTTTCATTAAAATGCTCCACCCGGGGGTATTCAACATGTTCTTCTTTTTCTTCCCCTGGGAAGGTAGCGGTGACATGAAAGTTGAAGCCGACTTAGTAACTGAAGGCCTTGACAACTCCTGCCGCGGGTCGGCAACATCTAACACTGAGAGCAAAGGTTTACTAGGAGGCCATATGAAAGGTACTGATGTCGTGGAATGTATATCTTCTGATGGCAGAATAGCCATGCTTGTAACTTTGATGATACGCCCTTTGTGTGGAAATTTTATGCATTGGTGGTTTGTGGAGGGCACAACATCAAGTTCCTGAATGTAAGGATAACCCAAAATGCCATTGAAGGTCGGGTCCATATCCAAAATATGGAAGTCTGATGTGATCGAGATTGGAGCCAACCCAACTTTTAAAGTAATCATGACCAGAGGAGGTTTCTTTGTATTATCACAGGCCGTCACCGTAATGGTGGATGGCCGAATTTGACTGTCTGGAATACCACACATTCTCAAAGTGCTTGGAGGTAACATATTAATGGATGCTCCCGTATCCACTAGGCATTGCTTGACTGCCACTTTATTGATATCAACTGTGATGCACATGGCATACTTTCTTGCCGGCCTCAGAGCCAACTCATGCTCATGGAAAACAATAGCCGGCTGGTCACTTGTTGGAGTCAAAACTGATGTGATTTGTTCAGCCGGCATATCCTCATTAACCATCACCTTTTGTAAATATTCTTTCAAAGCTTGCTGGTGAACTGTGGATCTTTTTATCAGCTCTAAAATGGAAATCCTTGCTGGGGTTTTGTCCAAGTACTTTAGCAAGTCATATTGTGTGCCCAGTATGGATTCTTGTGCTGGCTCTTGCTCTTCTTGCCCCTGCGTGGGCTCTAGCTCTCTTTGGGGAAATACACAATGAAACATCCGTCCACTACGGAGCACCATGATTTGCGAAGATCGCACCTTTGTTGGGTTGTGGGTAGGTGGAGGGTTGGTGGAAGAAGATGGGATATTAGGATTGGCAGATGTTGGAAGGGTGACCAAAGGAGGGACCCTTATGAGGGGCCTCGTTGGTTGGGGGATGGTGGCGACTGGTGAAGTAATGGTAGGAGGGGTAGGAGGTGCCTGAACGGCTGGAGGAGGCGTAGGCCGAATGAGGAGAGGCCTGGGCAAAGGTGAAGGATTAGTGGGTTGAGGCCTTACCAGTGAAGGGTTGGCGGCAATGGCGGTGAGAACAGGTGCTGGTGGGGGGGCGGATGAGAAGTGGCCTAGATGGCAATAGGTTTGTGGGTGGAAGAGCTTGTTGTGGCGCGGAAGGTGGCGGTGGTCGGATGAGGAGAGGCCTGGCCGGTGAGGGGTTAGTAGTGGTGGTGGTGGAAGGCATTTGGATGGTGGTGTGCAAGAGGGGATGGGACGGTTGGGGTGAAGGCATTGAATAAGGCATCCTTAACAGACGCGGTGGTTGAATTTGTTCTTGGTTTAGGGCCCCGACAAAGGCATTCTCTTGGTGCCACCCTTGTCCCCTCTCCACTTCATGGAAGGAGGTGACAGGGTTTACTTGCTGATTTGGTGGATGCTCCGGTAGTGGATTGTGGATAATCCCCATGTCCGGTTGCGGCGCGGGAGCTTGCTGCTGCTGAGGAGGAGGAACTGCTTGTTGCTGAGAAGGCTGCTGAGCCTGTTGTTGCCGAGGAGGCCTTCGTGCTTTCAGAGTGGCAATAAATCGCCTCATCTCGTCCCAATCATTCATGTCATATATGTAATCTTTAAAGTGAAAACAGTGGTCAATGTTGTGCCCCGGCTGTCGATGAAAGACGCAGTATCGAGAAGTATCTACATTAGCAGGCCACACCGTTCTTTCTTTAGGCAGAGTGAGCGCATTGGTGGCCATGAGGGCGTTGAAGATATCGGGTAGACTCTCGGGCAATGGAGGGTATTGGGCCCTTTTGGGACCCAGTGGTCTTCTCGGCTGTTGCGGCTGTTGTTGTGCATAGTTTGCTGGCGGGGGCACTTGGTGGTATTATGGAGGTTGATTTTGTGGCGTAAAATGAGGTTGTTGTTGTTGAGCTGGAAGAGGCCGGAATGTCTGAGGAGGATTATCAATTGGTTGGTGGACTTGATGATGCGGGACGGACACGTGACCTGGGACTCTAGCTCGCGATCGCCCCAATGCGAGGGAAACGCTGGACCGTGCGCGGTTGAGAAACCGGCAGTGAGTCTCGGGTATCGGCTTTTCCGCGTTAACTCGGATCGAGTCACGGAACGGGTCACTCTCGCTCCCTTGCAGCGGCGATAAAAATAGATATCGAGCTAGTTACCTATCACATGCAGTGGCATATACGAATAAATACGAGTAAAGTAAATGCCGAGTAAGAGAGCGAACATGATACCTCCACGCTCCGGGCGTGGGGAAGATGACCCCGGCCAGTTACGGTAACTCCCGGTACAATGGTAAAAACCTAATTACAACAGTGAATTTTATTACCCACTCCACGTAGGGAGGTAAAGGGCTACAAGTGGGCCCGGGAGGACCGACCCTGGGTTGACGGGCAGCAAGTTGGATGGGCGTTTGGGGCGGACTTGGCCAACTGCGCCGACTCGGTACTGCGCCGACTCGGTTCTGGCTCGCTGGACAGCAACCCTTGGTCTCCAAAGGAACGTCACCTTCCTGAGATCTTCTGGAGGCGCCGCTTGGCTGGAACATTGGCAGGACGTCCCTGGTCGACTCCTAGGAGTGGCGGCTCCTGATGTTGATTTTTGATATTTGTTTGTGAATTTTTCCCGGGCTGCAATTTCGGACATACACAGGAAACAGATCTGCACGTCTCGGCTGCACGAATTAATTCTCTCAGATCTAAAATCAGATATATGCAAGACTAGTGGCGTTAGAAAGAGGACTCCCAGATATACAACATATAATTTTTTCAGCTCGATCCAATGAACGGATGAGAATTGGGAGGCTCTGCAAGACTGAATTGTTTTCTATGGATCTGTTTATAGACACTCAGGATAGAAAAGGATCTGCTTGAAACTGACCTTTGACCGAGGGGTGAATGATTTTTCCAGGGGCTGACAAAATTATGGGAGGTAGGGGGGAACGTGAGAAACACTGAGGAATTATTTTGGATTTTTTTGAAGATTTATAAGGGTGTAGGAAAAATATGAATAGGTGGCACTGTCCCGTGGATTTGCAGAATGGCAGATTACAGGGGAGAAATAAGAAATAAGGGAAAAATACCGAACTTAAGCCAAATGGCACGAAATTTAAACTGGAGACTAGGGGTGACAGGGAGAACAAGCTCTCAAAATTGGGGCTCGATCAGACAACAAGAAAGAAAGATAAAATTCCGGAGTTGAGGTTTTGTCCTGATTTGGATAGAACTCTGATGATGGCGGTGGCGGCGCGATGGCGGCTCGATGGTGGCGGCTGCGGCGGCACTGAGCTTCACACTCAGGAAGGGGGATTGGAAGGGAGGCTTCACACCTCAGAAGAAAGAGGCTTCACACCTCTGTAAGGGGGAGAGAGGAGGGGCAATGGTGGATAAATTATGATATTTCCTTTCAATAATTCATCAACTCCTTACAAGACACTATACATGAGTTTATATAGAGGGAAGGGAGGGGGAGGGGGGTTGGCAAATGCCATGGGGTGAGGAGAGAGAGGGGAGTGCGACCCTTTGACTCTTGGGGAGAGATTTTTTAATTCTCCCATGTGGTTGATACAAAATACTATAAAAATAAAAGTCCTACCTAAGGGGGGAAAGAATCTTGGACTTTGTAAACCCATTGTCCCCTTTGAATGGTTAATCATCTAGAAGCCCACCTTGGACCTTTGACTGGCCCCACATGGGCCCTAAGGCTTAGGTGGACCAATAGGGAAGGGAAAGGGGGCCCCTTGCTGGTCCTACTAGACTTTTACATAAAAACCCAAAGAATCCTTAGGAATGACAAATTGGCTTATAAAGCCTTAAAATTGCAAACATGCTTTCCGAAGGATATAAATGTAAATAAAAGGACTCAAATGCAAAATAAAAAGTTAGTGCTCTTGCTTTGATGTCCCCATCAATTCTCTCCGGGTGGGAGGAACTCGACCCCGTCGAGTAAGGGGTGCGGCAGCTCGTGTAGCTCCGGCGGATGCATCACCGAACCTGAAAGCGCGGAGTACGCTCCACTCCAAGTAATCGACACCTGCTCATCCCGTATAGATTCGATATGCACACGCTGCTGGGGAATGAGGCTAGAGGTGGACACTTCGGGGTGGGGTCACTCTCAAATGAAGGAAGCGGCTCAAAGACTCACAAGGAATCACCGCTTGTCCCTTATGTGACTAGATCCGATATGTGACGTAGAACCGATCCCAAAGTCTGACAAGTCTCATACTCGAAAGGGACTAACAACGCGAGCGTACAAAACCAACTCGACTCGATGTATGCACAGACACACAAGACCCTAGAGACACCTAATGTTAGTCCAACTCATGCATATGCAAAGGTGGACCAGGACACCCGAATATGTGCCATGCATACACTAGATGCAACCGGTGGTTGGCGGAATAGGGAATTCCTAGACCTCCTAAAGTGGACCATGCATACACATTGGACTTTCTATGGGATTTGGGAGACTTGGAAGGGTTAGGAGAACCAGGTATGGGTGTATCGAAAACTGGCTTGGTGGGTATAGATGACCCGGCCCGTGGGGTAGGGGTGTGATAGTGGACTCCCTCGAAGAAGTGAAGTAAATATGGTGTATCAAGGGGCCCACTAGGGAATGGGTCAAAGGGATCAAAGAAGGTATGACCCCTTGTGGTGGGTTCCCACAAGTCACGGTCCCATGTATGGAAGTCTTGAAGGTATAGATGGTCACCTTCATGCAGTGTGGTAGGTGGGACGATGATCATATGTTGGAAGTATGGTTCCTCCCTCAGGCAAAAGGGTATGAAGTCGGGTTCGACCGACATGGGGAGGAATAAGAGGATCTTCGTGGTGACACAATGCACGGTGCACACGGAGGTAATGGACCCTATGGCGGGTGGGTGAAGCTACGACTAGTGGGTTGGTCGAAGCCTCGGGCTAATAAGTGCGTCAACTTCCATTGCCAACCTAAACCCAAAATAAGGTCACCCAATGTATCAACATGGTGACTAGACCGGAATGTCATGTGGTAGGAGTTGACGGGAACTAGAGGTAAGGTGGGATCCATGGATGGGTAAGGAAGTGGGACCAAGCCATCTTTGAGCCAACTAAGAAGTGGCTCGGCTATAAAAAGCGTACCCATTAGAAACACGGGTGGTTCGGGCTTTAGTGGCTCCAAACAAGAGGGTTCCGAATAAGGTTCGGAAGTAGAGGGTGGCAAAGGAGCACTCACGGGTGGTGAAGTGGCACATGTCCTTTCTAACCAATCTGAAAACATTTTCTCTATTTCATCAAAGGTGTGGGTTGGAGTAGGGACCTCGTGGTGGACTCGCTCCTCGTCTCTTGGCTCGGGTGTGGACCTAGGCTCGGCTAGAAGCGGAACTTCCACTTGGTGGAAGGTGACTGGGTGGAGCACTTGATTGGGGTTGCTTTGGAGGGCTTGGATGGGGGTGAAGGGGCGGGGTTGGTTGGAGGTGTGGCCCACTTGATTGCGGGTGAGTTGGTGGGGTTGGCTAGTGGTATGACCCCCGTGGTTGGAGGTAGGTGGGCGGGGAAGATAGACCCTCCTAAGTGCTCTCTTCATGTCCCACCATGACTCGATGGGCCCTTGTCTCCTAATCTGCCTCAAGCATTCAATGTCCTTCCACTTCTCGGCAGCCTTGTGAAGCAGCCTATCCCTGGCAAAAGAGAATTCATGGGCCTCGGACATGATGTAATAAGTGAAGTATTTGTCCATGGCGGGTTCCCAATGTAAATAGTCGCTCAGGACTTTGGAGCGATAAAAGTCCGGGGCTTCGGGCCCAATCCCATGAGGGTGCCAACGGTAATATCGCCTGGGCGACCGACATTTCATTAGGAATGGGGAACTACAAGGTGGGCATTCCAACACACGGAGACAAGACACTAGACACGACCCTAAACGACAATGCAAGTTGGAATGCACTAACTAATGCACACTAAGGACCCTAGACTTAAACTAAGACTCGGTACGTGGCGGAGTTAATCGATCCGAAGATCACTCGCGCAAGTGTGCGGCCTTCCCGATAGGCGTAGCCTAACGTTCGGACAACACCTTTTTATATACCGAACAATGGTATGCGGATGCAACCTTAGACCGACTTAGACAATGACTAGACGTAAATGACACATTTTTTTATTTTTGACCAAATACTACCCTAGACTCAATTGGCGCTCTGATACCAAATTGATGCGGGACGGACACGCGACTTGGGACTCTAGCTCGCGATCATCCCAATGCGAGGGAAACGCTGGACCCTGCACGGTTGAGAAACCGACAGTGAGTCTCGGGTATCGGCTTTTCCGCGTTAACTCGGATCGAGTCACGGAACGGATCACTCTCGCTCTCTCGCAGCGGTGATAAAAATAGATATCGAGCTAGTTACCTATCACATACATCGGCATATACGAATAAATACGAGTAAAGTAAATGCCGAGTAAGAGAGCGAACATGATACCTCCACGCTCCGGGCGTGGGGAAGACGACCCCGGCTAGTGACGGTAACTCCCGGTACAATGGTAAAAACTTAATTACAACAGTGAATTTTATTGCCCACTCCACGCATAGAGGTAAAGCGCTACAAGTGGGCCCGGGAGGACCGACCCTAGGTTGACGGGCAGCAAGTTGGATGGGCGTTTGGGGCGGACTAGGCCTGCTGGTCCGACTCGGTACTGCGCCGACTTAGTACTGCACCGACTCGGTTCTGACTCGCTGGACAGCAAGCCTTGGCCTCCAAAGGAACGTCACCTTCCTGAGATCGTCTGGAGGCGCCGCTTGGCTGGAACGTTGGCAGGACGTCCCTGGTCGACTCCGAGGAGTGGCGGCTCCTGAAGTTGATTTTTGATATTTATTTGTGAATTTTTGCCGGGCTGCAATTTCGGACCTGCACAGGAAACAGATCTGCACGCCTCGACTGCACGAATTAATTCTCTCAGATCTGAAATCAGATCAAGGCAAGACCAGTGGCGTTGGAAAGAGGACTCCCAGATATACAACATATAATGTTTTCAGCTCGATCCAAAGAACTGATGGGAATTGGGAGGCTCTGCAAGACTGTGTTTTTTTCTATGGATCTGTTTACAGACACTCAGGATAGAAAGGGATCTGCCTGAAACTGACCTTTGACCGAGGGGTGAATGATCTTTTCAGGGGCTGACAAAATTATGGGAGGTAGGGGGGAACGTGAGAAACACTGAGGAATTTTTTTGGATTTTCTAAAAATTTATAAGGGTGTGGGAAAAATACGAATATGTGCCACTATCCCGTGGATCTGCAGAATGGTAGATTACAGGGGGGAAATAAGAAATAAGGGAAAAATATCAAACTTAAGCCAAATGGCACGAAATTTAAACTGGAGACTAGGAATGACAGGGAGAATAAGCCCTCAAAATTGGGGCTCGATCAGACAACAAGAAAGAAAGATAAAATTCTGGAGTTGTGGTTTTGTCCTGATTTGGACAGAACTCCGATGATGGCGGTGGCGGCGCGATGGCGGCTCGATGGTGGCGGCGGCGGTGGCACTGAGCTTCACACTCAGGAAGGGGGATTGGAAGGGAGGCTTCACACCTCAGAAGAAAGAGGCTTCACACTTCTGCAAGGGAGAGAGAGGAGGGGCAATGGTGGATAAATTATGATATTTCCTTTCAATAATTCATCAACTCCTTACAAGACACTATACATGAGTTTATATAGAGGGAAGGATGGGGGAGGGGGGTTGGCAAATGCCATGGGGTGAGGAGAGAGAGGGGAGTGCGACCCTTTGACTCTTGGGGAGAGATTTTTTAATTCTCCCATGTGGTTAATACAAAATACTACAAAAATAAAAGTCCTACCTAAGGGGGGAAAGAATCTTGGACTTTGTAAACTCATTGTCCCCTTTAAATGGTCAATCATCTAGAAGCCCACCTTGGACCTTTGACTGGCCCCACATGGGCCCTAAGGCTTAGGTGGACCAATAGGGAAGGGAATGGGGGCCCTTTGCTGGTCCTACTAGACTTTTACATAAAAATCCAAAGAATCCTACGGAATGACAAATTGGCTTATAAAGCCTTACAATTGCAAACATGCTTTCCCAAGGATATAAATGCAAATAAAATGACTCAAATGTAAAATAAAAAGTTAGTGCTCTTACTTTGATGTCCCCATTACTTGATTTTGGAAGGTAGGTTGTTATGGTGGTGGCCTTTGGTTTGGAGGATGGCGGAAGGGTGTGGAATTACATAATGCGCTCACCTGCTCGTTGGTGATGGTGCCCTCGGTGGTTCCACCACTATTACTAGTATTAACATTCTTCCTCATCATTTTC
This sequence comes from Amorphophallus konjac, assembly GCA_022559845.1. Taxonomy (NCBI): domain Eukaryota; kingdom Viridiplantae; phylum Streptophyta; class Magnoliopsida; order Alismatales; family Araceae; genus Amorphophallus; species Amorphophallus konjac. The sequence continues at coordinate 338,683,275 of CM040126.1, read as the reverse complement.
GGTCTTTGTTCAAACATACCCATGATGGGCAAGTCTTTCATTTGAGTTTGTATATACCTGGCTCTCTCATAGAGCTCTTCCATTGTACTTAGCTTATTCATAGCCAAAATGTGACGGAACTATGGAGTGGAATTTGATATTACCATCTTCACCTGCTCCGTTTTCGACAGTGTGTCTTTCAATCTCTCGGCCATGGCCCTCCATCTATCGACAAACAAAATGAAGTCCTCCTCAAGCTTTATCTTCTCGGCAACTAAATCTGTAACTGACAAAGATGGACCCACACGATCCTTGTACTTCTGTAAGAATCTCCGCTGAACCACATCAAAGTCGCCGGCTTCAGCTGGCTCCAAGGAGTAGAACCACGCAAGTGCTGGACCATCTAATGACCGCCTAAAAAGATAGGCTAAAGAAGTCTTGTTGTCCTGCCAGAACGATGTCTCGTACATGAAGTCTTTTAAGTGAATGAACGGATTGCCCGCTCCATTGTATCGCCGAAAATTTGACATCTCAGATGGAAGCAGATGAAAAATTGGCAGGGTAGGAAGAGTAACCTCTGGAGCAGTCTTCGGTGCCGTGACCTTTTTCAGCTGCTCCTCCATGCTAGCAATTTTCTGGAGGAGTAAGGTGTTGGTATCAGACTGGGCTGGGGTCGGATTAGAAGAGTATAGATTTGGCATAGGCCTCCTTAAGAATTGAGGAACTGGAGGTAGTGGTTGTTGGGGCCTAGCAATTGAGTGACTTGCCGGTTGAGCCGGTGTAGCCATATTGGGAGTTGGTGGGCGCGAAGGCACCCTATGTGCGACCGCCTGGTCATTGAGGGTATTAAAAGAATGGCCACCCGCGGCCTGAGGTGGATTGGAGGATGACGGGACAGACTTCCCTTTTAAGGCTGCGTGGACCGCCTGACGTTGAGAATCGTCTAATTGAGACAGAGCTTTGAGGAAATCATTGAAATTGAAGGAAGGGGAGACATCCCCAGAGGTATTTTGGGTGGTAGGTTGAGTTTGGGAAGAAGGCTCAACCTCCGGAGAAGTGGTGTCAACCATGTGAACTTGAGGATAATGAGTAGAAGAGGGGGCATGGTTCCCATCATAATAGATAGGATCCTGAGGGGGAACCTCATAAGATTGGTCAAATTGACCCTCCTCATAACCATCATAGGAGTACCCGTAGTTGGCCATATTGATGATTTTACCTAAACAGAGCTTCATGTTTAAAGAGAGGAATATATTTCAAACCAACAAGTATAAGCAGGAAATAACCACACAATCAAGCAAGTTGTGTTGAGTAGTGGACATCGGATCTAGAAGAAAGGGGTGAATAGATCTGCCCCTCTTTTCGTAATGCAACTGTCTATATAGCTAGATAAAATAAATTGCAGCGGAATATAACTAACTTAACGACGGACACAACGATTTGCTTAGCAAGATGATTACGCAATATAGAGATTGAACCTAAGCATGCATCTAGAACGAAGCAATCACATAAATAAATCACAACACAAAGGATTTTAAGGTGGTTCGGACTGAATCCCCAGTCCTACGTCCACCCCTCACCAAATCTGGTGAGGCTCCACTAGTGCCACGCACTGAACCACAAATCAGAAAGACCACCGATTACCTTCCTACTAACCACCGGTAGGGACGTCAACACCGCAGATCGGACAACTTCCGATTGTCTTCCTACTAACCACCGGTAGGGACGATCTTCAGTTTCAATTTTTTGAAAGATATGAAAAGAGAACAAATACGAAATCACTCAAATAAGATATAGAATATGCTCAAAGTAGAAAGATCTTGTCTGAGTTGCAGGAGCTTGAATCTGATGCTTCGATGGTGTCTTCTTCCTTGAGAGATGATCTTCCTTGAATCTCTTCTAGTTGATGAGGAAGACTATGGATGTAGCTTGGATCTTCCTTTTGATCTTCTTGAGTTGATGAAGAGGTTTGAGGATGCAGTTTAGATCACCCTTAAGATGAAGAAGAGGATGAAGGATGCAGCTTTATCTTCTCTTGGCTTGGGCTTGATCACCTCTTCAAGTAGCTTGAATCACTTGAGGATTTGATGAAGAACTTCTTCCCAGAGTACTGTTCAAGGTTACAGTACTCGAACTCCTCTCACCCTTGTAGCCTCCTTTGATCTCCCTTGGATTCACAAATGATCAACTAGGGTTTCTAACCCTCTTGCATGTGTTTTATAACCTTTGAATGGTCCTTAGACATCCCCCAGACCAGATCCACAATCCATGGGGGATTGGGTGACTTTGGGGTTAAACAAATGGGTAGAAAGACCTCTCCTCGAGCTTGAAACAAAAATCAACAAAGGGGGGCTTTGGGGTTGGCAGTCGACCGGAAGGCATGGGGCGGTCGACCGAAATTTTATAGTCAGTTGATTTTTCATTTCGGGCAAAACCGGTCGACCGGACGCCTACGGGCGGTCGACCGAAACCTGTAAAAATGCCATCTTTTTGGTTCTGGGAGAACCGATCGATCGGACGCCTAGGGGCGGTCGACTGCTACCTGTAAAAACTGGAGTTTTTAGGCTCTGGCAAATCTAGTCGACCGGCCAAGGTGTGTTGGTCGACCGGAAACACCTATACCTGCAAAAAGGAAGTGTTAGCTCAAAGAAACATGTCCATAATTCAAGATATTCACGTCCTTATCAATTCCATGTATTTTTGGGTTTGGTTTATGCATTAGACCATTTGAGCATTTCTTAATTTTGTTCCGGGGGCTCGGCCCCCGGAAACCTCCGCAAGGGGGGCTGCCCCCTTGACCCTCTCGACCTGATAGCGCAGGTCGATCCGCGTGCAAGGGCGTAATCATTGAGCTTTCACTTTTGTCATCTCCACTCCATTCCTTGGCATATCTGTCATGAAAGAACATCAAGTAGTTTAGTCATATAAGAGTGGTAAAACATCAATGACTTATAGTGTTTAGCCATTATCAAAACCAAGAATATCAAATAACTCAAATGACCATAGGATGATGTCGAATGACCTAAGTGACCACAAGATGACTCAAATGACCACAGGGGCACAACATTCTCCCCCTTTTTGATGATGACAACACTGTGAGTCATTATGTGGCAGTAATATCCAAGATGGCAAAGTTTATGACATATGCGACATGTGCATCTCAAGATCCATGATAGTGAAAGCATGTGAATGCGGATATGTGTGCATGGAGATATGTATGCATGGATGATGAAAGCATGTGAATGCTATGCACAATCCCCCAACACATATGAAGACTCAAAGCTCACAAGGTTCTCTCCGACTCAAAGCTTACAAGGTTCTCTCCCCCGTCCACAATTCACTCTCCCCCTTTGACAACGCACAAAGGCCGCACAAAGGTATTAGCTCATAAAGGACTCCTCACAACAAGACATTTTCTCCCCCTTTGACTGCAGCAAAAAGGAGGGATAAGGTAGAGATGGAGTTCGAAACCTGAAACATGATCCGTGAGCAATATATATGGTTCAAAGCTAATGAAATCCGAGATCATCAATGGAGTTCGAAAAGCAGCCACATCCAAGTTTTAATAGAAATGAACCAAAAGTGCATATCATGGCGGTGTGTAACTGTCCCTTGTCTTATACATCCATATTCAATAACTACAAAGGGAATAACACAAAAACGAGTTTTGAGGCTAAACAATCATGACTAAAGCATGGAATTTTATGATTACAGCATATTTTCATGATCTTTTGCATGTGAAGGCACATGACTTATATTTTACGAGCAATCAAGTCTAGTACATGCCTCCTAGCCGTAAGAATACACGTTGTTTAGACGCCAGTATCCCTAGGTATTTGGCAAGACTAACTGTTATGCTTTAGAATGAACAGAGATAGCAAAGTCACGTCATGACATATCCGATCTCATTTCTTTGATGAGAAGATATATTTCTCAGCAATTATGCCAGTGCTCTGCCTAGAGTCTAATATAATTAAGACAGAGATAACAGGGGCACATCGTGACGTATCATTTGTCACTTGTTTTGATGACATGACATGTTTCTTCGTGCAACAATATCATTGCTCTGTCAAATTGATTTTTAAGAATTCCAGCTCATCAAGATGTTTAAGAACAATACTAAGCCTGAGTGTATCACCAAGACGGTCATGAATTTTGAATTTTCAGATATCAGGATAGTCATTCAAAGCACAATATGCAATCTCTAGTTAAGGTCTATTAAAACCACAGAACATAGATGATTTCATAGCAAATATTTCAGAACTTCAAGGAAATCATTAAATCTGAACCATTTTCATTGGATGGACAATCATCAGGGCATATAATAAAAAGCTCTTACGCCGTAGTTCTGTCGGTCTCATGATCTCATATTAAGACTATAAGCCATGAAGTTCAGATTGCAAGAGAGTAAGAATAGCAGCAGGACTCCCCCTAAGGATATGTAGTGAATGCACTCAAGGAGTTATGTTTGCAATCAAGTGGAATGACGAATGTCAAGGAGAGGTTGACTAGAACCATGCAGGGGTTGACCTGATCAAACATGAATTTGGCAGACATGAAATGCATGACCCAACACATGGTTGTACATTTATTAAATGCAACAGAATGAAGATGAAACATATGCATGAATGCTGCAAAGAGACAACTCCCCCTTACTATATGGCCTATATGCAACTGTAGTGCCCCAGAATTTATATATATAATTTTTGAATTTTAAAATAATTTTTTGGAAATTATAAAGGCTTAAATAAATTAATGAAGGGGTTATTGGATTAATAAGTCATTATAAGACTCAATTAGGCTAATTAGTTAACCTGGCCTATCTAATTATTATCCAAAAGGTTAATGGACTAAGTCCATTATGTTTGGCCCATATTCTAGAAGGGTAGTTAGCTTATTCACGTATTTTAAAGATAAATATTATTTATATGAGATAATTATGTGGATAAACGAATAAAAGAGTTTTATTAAATTGAAACTCTATACACGTTGAATGTAACGGTCTATCGGTTGACCGCCACAGCCCTATAACGCACCAGGCTGGATGGGTTACACTCTGTTAGTTCCGTGATAGGAAGAACGAGTAAAAAGATTAGAACTTTGGGATCTTATCTATAAGAGATCAACTTAGGGAAGCTTATAACATTACTAAGGACTCTTAGGGATTAGGTTCTGGGAAATTAAGGACTCTATAATCGATCTAATCTTCAAACCCTAGCCAAAACTCTATAAATAGGACCTAGTTCTGAACTGAGCGACCCTTACTTTTGGCTCGTGAAAAATCAAGGTAAGGAGTCATAATTTCAGATAAGTTCTTTAGAAGCTTTTGTTTATAATACATTAGACTAATAGCTCTCTAAATTTCGTGCTAGGAGATCAAGCAACCAAGGAGATAAAAGCTTCCAAAGTTGCTGATTCAACCTTAGCAACCCAGGAATCTGAACGCAAGTCCCCTGAAGATCTAAGGATTAGGACGCCTAAATGAGGTAATTAGAGTTTAATCCTTTAGAACTTTTTGTTCCCAATAGTTTCATCTTCTTACCCTAAAAATTCACATCCTTAGGTCAAGAGGCTGAGGAAATAGAGTAGATTGAAGTTGATGATTTATCACAAGAAGTACAAGGGACTAAGGGTAGCACCTAGCATCAAATTCGAAGTTTAAAGGTTTTAGAAGAGGTAGGTTATCTCATGATTGGTAAAAATAACTTGTTAAGAATAAAAGTCCTCTAGTTGTGCTTGATTTCATGCATTGTAGACTAAGAATTTCATGATCTAATAGTTCTGTACATTCATGCATCTCTTAGCCCTAAATGGAAATTAAAAGATATTATCCTGTCTATTCACTAAACCCATGCATATAGTTGGCCTATACTTTGTTATCATGACTAGGACAGTGGTAGTATTTTGATTTCTAGGCATGTTATGTTTTCATAGACCTTTACTTAGTTTACTGCCAACAAATTCTCTGACGCACCAACGTAAGACCGTCACATGAATGTAACGGCCTTACGATAGATCATCACACCCTGTTGTGCTTTTATTGTTCTATTGTCTCTGACGCACCCTAGCAGGAGCATTACACCACTGTAACGGCCCCTCGATAAACCGTCACGCACTATAACGCGCCTATCCTAGACTGTCAGACCCCTGTGTTCTGCCAGCCCAAGGTAGAATAATAACCAGTTAAGTTTACTTATAAATAAGCTTAGATAGTTAAGATGAACCTGTTATCATGACTTCAAGTTTAGTTACTGATTCATGATCAAATTGCATGATTAATGTGTCTTAGGTTATTTTGAGTTATACTACTTTCATTGGCTAAAACTCTATAGTTTTGTATTCTAAATCATGATTTTCCCAATATTGTATCGACAAAGTTTTATCTTGGTTTCATATTGTTACACATTCTTCTTTATCAATAGAGTCATTTCTTTGAGTATATGGCACATATTCCGGTATGTTGTCCATTAGTTACACTTTGCACTATAGGAACATTATTCTTGGACATGAGGACCTCTCTATTGGATATTCCTTCCAATAGACTAGGAAATCTTGTTTCAAGGCCTCCATGATTCTCCGCGAGCCTGGGATTCTGACTAGGACGCCGAGTTGGTTATACCATTAAAGCCCATTGATTAGATTACACTATCGATGTTTTTTTTTTGGTTATCAGTAATGTAACGGCTCTATGTTGGACCGTCAGGCACAAGTAACGGCCCAATATACGACCCTCACATTCAACTGAGTCCGATTTCTTAGTTCTGATTCAGACTAATGTAACGGCCCAATACTGGAGCGTCACATCATGTAACGGCCCAGTACACGACCGTCACACTGCTTGAGTATTTTAAGCCAAGGTGGATCAAGGGTTGATGTTCCAAAGTTTCTAGATGGACTATTAATGATCTAGAACTTATCATATTGATCAAGAAATCTAAAATAATGAATCGAAAATAAAGAATGTACCGTTATGCTGCCGATTTACTTCCATAAACATAACTTTGCTTAAGTCATTCTTGATTTCTCATGATTCTTATTAAAGCATTCATTCATTGAATTATTGTTATCATGAGCTTATTGAACTTATTACATTCTTGGCCATACTTTATTGTTACATGCGTGGAAAAAGCTTGATTTATACTTGAAGATGCGATCGAGCACTGATTGTGTTCAAGGGCTCTATGCTAGTCCCCTCGGCTGATTGTCGGAAACATACTATTATAAACCATGGGGTATGATGCTACTAGCGTCGCATTACACTGGGAGTACTTTCTCTATAAATAAGTGAAAATCCATAATACAGCATGACATGACTTCCTTGCTTGATATTCCACAGAAATTCATGAAGTACTTGCTCATCAGCAAAAGATACTAGAGTGATGATTATGTGGCTTGCTAGTACATTCTCGATACATTCTTGTTCATGAAAGGCCAATATCATGTCCTTGTTATATTCTTACTAGTTCGTACTTGCTCTCATTCTAACTTATTTTGATCGTCTTGTTACTTTGGTTTAATAGCGTGATTGATCGCATTCGCATGTTTTTTACCTTATTCTTTAGAGCTAAATTGTTAATTACTTTAATAGTACCTTCATGTTGATGCGAAGATACCTACTAGGTAAGTGTGCTCATTACCTATTTCCAATCTTTTTAGGAAATGAAAGTGATTCAAATTCAGATTCGGGTTATATAAGTTGCAGGTCCGAGAGCGAATGAAAGTATTATCAAGATGAGAGTGAAGACTTAGGAAGTCTAAATTGTTTAGATTGAGTCTATGTAATTTTCCTATTTCTTGAGTCTAGTACATAATGGAAGTTGAATTAGTGGTTGTACTTGATTATTATGAAATAAAGTTGGAGTTTGAGTAAATATTGTGCAATTACATTTATATGTGTGATTGTCTTGCGCTCTGATCATTCTTGCTTGCAAGAGACTTATCATGTCGGCTGTTCGCGCTCCCCGAGTTAGTCTTCCGCTGTAATAAAGACTCGGGGCGTGACACGACAGTGACGCATGGTACTTGGCGGAGGTGAAACCTCACGCATATTGATTACTTCTAGGCAAGCATAACCTACCTTTCCATATATCAACATTTAATATACCATGGCCATGCAAGAAGGATGCTACATAAATCATGCAATACATTATGAACATGAATTCAATATTATTATGCATCATGACTACATGCCATGCTACACCATATGCAAAATGACATATTTACATATAAACAATGCATGGACACCAATCTGCAAAAACACACAACTAAATTGAACAAACTCATCTATTTAATTTTTATTGGACTGTGGTCGGTAAAGACCAAGCTCCCTTCTGAGTGTTGAAAACCTGTCATTACACAAGGACTTGGTGAAAATATCAACAATTTGATTTAGAGTATCAACAAAATACAGTTCAAAATTTTTCTTAACGACCTCATCTCTAATGAAGTGATGCCTAATCTCAATATGCTTAGTCCTGGAGTGCTGGACTGGATTTTTGCAAGGTTGATAGCACTAGTGTTATCATACAGAATCGGGACACAACCAAGATCCACTAGGTAGTCTTGGAGTTGGTGTTTAATCCACAACACTTGGGTGCCACAGCTCCCCGCAGCAACATATTCTGCCTCTGCGGTTGAGAGGACAACCGAGTGTTGTTTCTTGGAGGCCCAAGAAACTAAACACCCGCCTAGAAACTGGCAATAGCCACTAGTACTCTTACGATCCAACTTGCATCTAGTGTAGTCTGCATCAGAATAAGATATAAGAGATAAGTCACATGATGACGGATACCACAATCCCAAATCTTGAGTGCCGGCAAGATATCTAAGGATACGTTTGACGGCAGTCAAGTGGGATTCTCTAGGACTAGCTTGAAATCTAGCACAAAGGCATACACTAAACTGGATATCTGGTCGGGATGCAGTAAAGTAAAGCAAAGAGCCGATCATACCTCTATAGATCTTTGCATCCACTAATTTACCATTTTCATCCGAATCTAGTGATGTTGTGGTACTCATAGGAGTTGCAATGATTTTACTGTTCGTCATGTCAAATCATTTCAGTAGCTCCTTGATGTATTTGGCTTGACTTATGAAGCAACCATCTTGTCCTTGGTTGACCTGCAAACAGAGAAAGAATTGGAGTTCTCCCATTAGGCTCATCTCAAATTCGCTAGTCATGAGGTTAGCAAATTTCTCACACATTTCAGATTTAGTAGAACCAAACACAATATCATCAACATAAATTTGAACAATCAAGATGTTCTTACCTTACTTCTTGGTGAAAAGTGTTTGATCTACCTTACCTCATGTGTACCCTTTTTCAATGAGGAATGAGCTTAGTCTCTCATACCAAGCTCTTGGTGCTTACTTAAGTCCATAAAGTGCCCTGTCTAGCTTGTATACAAAATCTGCATGGTTAGAATTTTCAAAGCCAGGGGACTACTCAACATAGACCTCTTCTTTGATCAAGCCATTCAAGAAAGCACTTTTCACATCCATTTGGTACAGCTTTATTCTAAGGGAGCATACAAAGGCAAGTAAAATTCTAATGGCTTCGAGTCTAGCAACTGGGGCATAAGATTCATCAAAGTTTACCCCAAACTCTTGATTATATCCTTGAGCCACTAATCTAGCCTTGTTTCTTATTATCTTGCCATCCTCACTTAGTTTGTTCCTAAAAACTCATTTAGTGCCTATGACAGATTGTGATGAAGGTCTAGGAACAAGATGTCAAACTTTGTTTCTCTCAAACTGGTTTAACTCGTCTTGCATTGAATTTATCCAGTTTTCATTCTTTAATGCTTCATCAATATTTTTGGGTTCAAGCTGAGAGACAAGAGCAAGTTGATCTAATTCTTCCATAATTTTAAAATGTGACCTTGTTCTAGGTGGGTCATTCAAGCTACTAATGACATTTTCTAAAGGATGATCCTTAAGAATTCTAATGTTTGTAGAATCATTACCTTCTCCTGGAGCTTGATTCATTGCATTGCTTGATTCAGCTCGGTCACCATCTTCTTTTGTTTCTTCTTGTGGAGGATCATTCTTTTCCTTCATGCTTAGGAATTTTCATCTTCATCATTTTTCCTACAAGAGTTATCATTGTTATAATCATCGTGATATTCATCAAAAGAAACATGGGGTGATTCTTCCACAGTTTGACTCTTGACATTATAAATTCTATAAGTCCTAGATCTATCAGAATATCCAGGGAATGTACCTTCATCGCTCTTGGGCTCGAATTTATCTAAGTCTCTTTTATCATTATTGTGGATGAAGCATTTAGATCCAAAGACTTTCATGTGTGTGAGAGAAGGCTTTTTACCTTTCAACAACTCATAAGGAGTCTTTTTGGTGTGTGGCCTTACCATAGAGCGGTTGATAATATAACATGTCGAGTTTACCGATTCAGCCCAAAATTTCCTTGGGAGTTGCCGTTTGGCAAGTATAGTTCTTGCCATTTCTATGAGTGTTCGATTCCTTCTTTCAACTACACCATTTTGCTCTGGGGTTCTTGGTGAAGAAAACCGGTGTGAAATACCTTCAGCCCTGCAAAGATTATAGAAGTCAGTATTTTTAAATTCACCACCATGATCAGATTGAATGTTAGAAATTTTAAACTCACAGTCTTGCTTTATCTTTATATAGAGTGCCTGAAACTCATCAAAAGCATCATTTTTATGTGTGAGAAAGAAAACCCATGTGAACCTAGAGTAATCATCCACCAAGACATATCCATATTTTCTACCACTTAAACTAGCAGTTCTGGTTGGACCAAATAAATCCATATGAACCAGCTCAAGTGGTTTAGATGACATGTTTGCAGATCTAGCCTTAAAGGATTTTCTTGTTTAATAGAAAGTTCAGGCAACCCATTCACCATTGAATGCTTTAACAGTTTATGTAAGATATTGTAGCTAGCATGTCCTAATCTACGATGCCATAACCATGCAAACTCAGATTTTGGTGCAGCAAGACAAAGATTTAAATGAGCAGGATCATCTAAGTCAATCATGTAAACATTGTTGACTCTCTTACCAGAAAATTTTACCTTGTCAGATTTTGGTTCAAGGATTCTACATTCATGAGAGTCAAACAGCACTTTGTGACCTTTAGCACACAATTGACTTATACTAAGCAGGTTGTATTTCAAACCTTCAACTAGCAGCACATTACAAATGCAGTTAGAGAGGTTCTTACCTACATTACCTATTCCAATGATTTTTCCCTTGTTGTTCCCTCCAAATATGACGTATCCTCCTTCCTTTTCCTCCAAGAGATAAAAGTTTGATTTGTCTCCAGTCATGTGTCTTGAGCAGCCGCTATCAAGGTACCACCTATTATGCATGGCTGCAAGACATTCCTGCACAAACAATTAAGCAATGGTGTTTGGAACCCAACCAAATTTGGGTCCCATCAAACTCTTCAGATTTTCAAAATATGAAACCATTTCTTTTGGAATCTAAACCTTCCTAGCATTCATGTTTTGTTTGCTTAGAACATGGATTTGATTTTTCTTTTCAACTTTGACACTCATTTTCTATTTTGAGGCTCTTTGTTGGACTTTGTGAAAGTTTGAGGAAGTTTGCTTCTTAACCCATCTAGGCCACTGGTTGATTTTAGGTTGAAAATGATTGTTTTGCCACCTAGGAAATTGATGCACATAGAAATCACAATTGCCCTAAAGATAGGGTGGTGTCAACCTATGGAAGTGTCGACCTGTGTGAAATTGTTTGGCGGTTTGAACGGTTGATGGCCAAGGAGGTGTTGGCCTGTGTTGTGAGGATGGTTAACTCTTCTTGGGCTTTTGGGCAATCTTTTTGGGGATTTCATTGGCTTCCTCTTCAACCTTTTCTTTTCCTTTGGATGTAGTTTTTGAGGTAGAAGCATCAGACGAGGAAACAAATGTGACTATTTTTAGCCCAATTGGACTTTTGTTTGTAGGTTCAAAACCCAACCCTTCCTTATTGAAGTAAATTCTGGTACCTAGCAATGCATCTAGGTTTTCTCTTCCATCCACAAACATTTCTAAGGATTGTTGTTTATCCTTCAACTCTTTTTGTAGGTTTTCAATATTTTGAAGAAGTTGAGTGTTGACTTGTTTGACAGCTTCATACTTCTCATTACTCAATTTGATGTTCTTTTCATAGCTTTGCATTATTAGCTTCATGCTATCAATCTCATTTCTTAAGTCTTCATTTTCAGTTTCCAAGTCAGCCATTTCTTTTCTTCCCTCTTCCAAATCCTCAATCATTTTCTTAAGATCTTCAATTTCAATTTCAAGTAGAGCAGTCTTTTCATTCATATCATGATCATGCACAAACAAGTTAATTTTCTTTTTCAATGATTTATTCTCCTTTTTGTACATGTCATATTTTTCCATGAGCTGTATATATGCTTCCTCCCAATCATCAATTGTGTAATTTTCAAATAGAGAGTTTACCTCAGTTTCTTCATCACCTTTAGCCATGAGACAAAGATCTTCTTTTCCTTGTCCGAGGAGCTAGTTCCACCATCACTTTCTTCCTCGTCACTCCAGGTGGACACCATGGCCTTGTTCTTCTTCTTGCCCTTCAATTTGTCAGCCTTTTTGAATCTTTCAGGACAATCAGTCTTGAAATGCCCTGGTTTGTTGCAAGAATAACAAATAATTTTGTCAGATTTCCTAAAGTTTTCAGAATTAGATTTGAAACCATTTCTTACCTTTGACCTTCCTCTCATGAAGCTCTTACCTTCCTATCTCAGAAATTTTCTGAACTTACGTGTGAGCATGGCTACGTCATCCTCATCTCGCTCACTTGCCGAATCCTCACCTTCATCAGAAGTGCCTTGACCACTGGGTCCTGCTTTAAGAGCTAGGGCCTTTTTCATAGACACCTCAGCCTCTTTGTTCTTAAGGTTGATCTCATAGGTCATCAATGACCCAATGAGTTCATCTACCTTGGTAGTTACGAGATCTCTCGATTCTTCAACCACGGTAGCCTTTGTGCGCCATGCGGGAGTCAATGATCTTAGAATCTATTCTGAGTATTTCTTTCCTAAATCAGTTAGACTATTAGTAAGCAGAGTTAATCGAGCATACATATCTTGAATTGACTCATCAGGCTTCATGCGGAACGTTTCATATTCAGACACTAATATATTGGCTTTTTTTTTTCGTACCTGAGATGTTCCTTCGTAGATTACCTCTAGCTTGTCCCACATCTATTTTCTCGTTGCGCAGGTAGCAACTCTTGAGAATTCTACTGCATGGAGTGAGCATTGCATGATGTGTTTAGCACTCCAGTTGACAGTGGATTGTCTTATTTGTTCTTTGGTCCATAAATCCTCATTATCCGTAAGCTCATACGGACCTTTGCTGATCACTCGCCAAAGTTCGTAGTCTTGGGCACGAATGAACACCTGCATGCGATGTTTCCAATAAGGATAATTAGTTCCAGTAAAGTAAGGAGGCCTATTCACAGAATGTCCTTCAGGTAGAAAACCCTTGGACACTGATCAACTAATTCCCTCAAGGTCGTTGGACCCCATAATGAGAGATTAGGCTCTGATACCACTTGTTGAGTAGTGGGCATCGGATCTAGAGGGGAGGGGTGAATAGATCTGCCCCTCTTTTCACAATGCAACCGTCTATATAGCTAGATAAAATAAATTGCAGCGGAATATAACTAACTTAACGAAGGACACAACGATTTGCTTAGCAAGATGATTACGCAATATAGAGATTGAACCTAAGCATGCATCTAGAACGAAGCAATCACATAAACAAATCACAACACAAAGGATTTTAAGGTGGTTCGGACTGAATCCCTAGTCATACGTCCACCCCTCACCAAATCCGGTGAGGCTCCACTAGTGCCACGCACTGAACCACAAATCAGAAAGACCACTGATTGCCTTCCTACTAACCACCGGTAGGGACGTCAACACCGCAGATCGGACAACTTCCGATTGTCTTCCTACTAACCACCGGTAGGGACGATCTTCAGTTTCAATTGTTTGAAAGAAATGAAAAGAGAACAAATACGAAATCACTCAAACAAGATATAGAATATGCTCAAAGTAGAAAGATATTGTCTGAGTTGCAGGAGCTTGAATCTGATGCTTCGATGGTGTCTTCTTCCTTAAGAGATGATCTTACTTGAATCTCTTCTAGTTGATGAGGAAGACTATGGATGTAGCTTGGATCTTCCTTTTGATCTTCTTGAGTTGATGAAGAGGTTTGAGGATGCAGTTTAGATCACCCTTGAGATGATGAAGAGGATGAAGGATGCAGCTTTATCTTCTCTTGGGTTGGGCTTGATCACCTCTTCAAGTAGCTTGAATCACTTGAGGATTTGATGAAGAACTTCTTCCCAGAGTACTGTTCACGGCTACAGTAGTCGAACTCCTCTCACCCTTGTAGCCTCCTTTGATCTCCCTTGCATTCACAAATGATCAACTAGGGTTTCTAACCCTCTTGCATGTGTTTTATAACCTTTGAATGGTCTTTAGATATCCCCCAGACCAGATCCACAATCCATGGGGGATTGGGTGACTTTGGGGTTAAACAAATGGGTAGAAAGACCTATCCTCGAGCTTGAAACAAAAGTCAACAAAAGGGGGCTACGGGGTTGGCGGTCGACCGGAAGGCATGGGGCGGTCGACTGGAATTTTACAGTCGGTTGATTTTTCATCTCTGGCAAAACCGGTCGACCGGACGCCTAGGGGCGGTCGGTCGAAACCTGTAAAAATGCCATCTTTTCGATTCTGGGAGAACCGGTCGACCGGACGCCTAGGGGCTGTCGACCGCTACCTGTAAAAATTGGAGTTTTTAGGCTCTGGCAAATCTGGTCGATCGGCCAAGGTGTGTTGGTCGACCGAAAACACCTATACCTGCAAAAAGGAAGTGTTAGCTCAAAGAAACATGTCCATAATTCAAGATATTCATGTCCTTATCAATTCCATGTATTTTTGGGTTTGGTTTATGCATTAGACCATTTGAGCATTTCTAAATTTTGTTCCGGGGGCTCCGCCCCCGAAAACCCCCGCAAGGGGCGCTGCCCCCTTGACCCCCACGACCTGACCGCGTGCGAGGGTGCAATCATTGAGCTTTCACTTTTGCCATCTCCACTCCATTCCTTGGCATATCTATCATGAAAGAACATCAAGTAGTTTAGTTGTGTAAGAGTGGTAAAACATCAATGACTTATAGTGTTTAGCCATTATCAAAACCAAGAATATCAAATAACTCAAATGACCATAGGATGATGTCGAATGACCCAAGTGACCACAAGATGGCTCAAATGACCACAGGGGCACAACAAGTTGTACACACAAGTTGTAATGAACCTGGAGAGGGGGATTTCTGTAGCCCATCTAAGAGCAGCCAAACTAGGTCCATCAGGACCAAACGAGGCTCAGCTCATCCAAGTGACAGCCCCATAGGGCCCACTTAGGCTAAAAAGCCCAATAAGATTACTCGGGATCTCATCCTTCCTCGGTGGCCCTTAGGCTCGGAAGGCCAGAGCAACGGTCAGAACAGAGGAAGACCCATGCCCGAGTTATCCCCTCATCGGGATAGAGGCAAGCGCTCAGCACCCACTCCGACCTATCTTCATCCGAGCTATGCCTACGCCCAGACAGGGTTAGCACCTTTTATGCTCAGACCGTCCGACGACTGCTTATCCACACTGCTGTTGAGAGCCCTTTATGAGCAGGAGTTTATGAGGATAAGAGGCCCATGATCCCTCAAGACCATGAAGATCCCACGATGAGGACGTAAAGATCCCACGATGAGGACGTAACTCCCGCCTGAAACTCCTCAGCTTACGGGACTCATAAGGTGAGCACACTATATAAACCAGGGACTCCCTCCAGTGAAAGGTATGAGCAATACATGCCTAAAATCCCTTAAGTAGGAACCACTTCACCACCTTGGTGTAGGGAGATCTCGTGCACCTCATTCTACCTCCCTCCCTATCTTCCACCATTGCTCTACAGACTTAGGCATCGGAGGGTTTTCCCAGGGAATCTTCCCTGGGCACCCTGATTCGTTTCCCTTTATCTACATTTCACTATTCGGTGATCATCCTCCTAGCTCAGGAGCCGCGCGAGATCACGCCCCTTCATCTGGCGCTGTCTGTGGGAAACGACCGAAGAGCCAGTATGGTGCGAAGAAGTTTAGGGAGGAGGTCCGCCAGCGACAGGGTAAAGACAATGGTGGCGGCGGGAGAATGCCTTTCTCAAGCCTCACAAAATCCCCCCTCCAATGCCAGCACTCCTGCCGACGGACCGCCCCCTCCCCCCGCGGCAGGGCCACCGCCCCGTCCCCCCTCGGCGGTAGGGCTGCCGCTTAACGGCGGCGCTGACGCCTTCCAAGCCCTCAACGCAAAATTGGACGTCCTCGTGGAACTCATGAGGACCCAGGTGGCCAGGGATGGAAGGTCACGCGCCCTCCGGAGAGCCCTCCCTATGAGAACTTGTCCCAGCACACCGTCGGAGGCCGCTTCACCCTCCGGGGCCGGTAGATCATTCGTAACAGGTCAGGAGGACCTTCACAGGCCCCCCCTCCGGAGCAGGAAGCCTCGTCCACGCCGAAGACGGAAAAACCTGGGGCACGCCGTCCGAACCCAGAGACCGAAGTCCCTGGGGAACGCCAATACAGCCCCCCCAGCCCGACGACGCAGCGGCAGCCGGAGCTATCCTTCTGACTGTGAGAATTCGAGAGGCGTTTCGCAGAGCAGGAGCGCGCCCTATGCGCCCTGCAGAAAGACTCCTCCGAAGAGGACGAGGAGAAATCCCCGTTCTCCGACTATATCTTGAAGGCAGAGGTATCTCCTAGAACCTCCATCCCGACCTTCAAGCTCTATGACGGCCAGGGCGACCTGGCCGATCACTTTGACAGCTTCGACGCCCTGATGACCCTTCATGGAGTGTCCGATGCCATCAAATGTCGAGCCTTTGTGACCACCTTAGTCCAAGGCGCCCAAGCATGGATCCGGGCCCTCGCCCCCGGATCCATCTGGGACTTCAAGCAATTCGGGCGAGTATTCAAGGAGAGTTTCACCGGCAGCGGTCCCCCAAGGTCGGTAGCGGGGCTTTTGGCCCTCAAACAGGCGCAAGGGGAGAAACTTCGGGCTTACATTACCTGATTCAAATTGGAAGCCCTGAGGATCCCCCGCCTGGACGTCGCCTCGGCCATAACCGCACTGACCGGGGGCACCCGCGACGAGAACCTCCGCCGCGAGCTTGTCCTCCACCCTCCCTCGACTCTTGCTGTGCTAGTGACTCTGGCATTGCGCCATGCCGAGTGCAAAGAAGTGCTCAGCGCATGCCGAGACGCAACTGGCTCGGGTCGGGAGGGGAACAAGAAGCGGGCACCCGAGCCAAACTCGGGTCCGGGGAAAAGGCGGAACCAAGATGGGGAACGCAAGGAACCATCACGGAAGTACGAGTGGTACACCCCCTTAACCACTCCGGTTTACGAGATCTACGAGGACATCAAAGGCTCGGGCCTCCTCCGCCAACCCGAGCTAATGAGGTTGAAGAACCGCAGTCGCAGCAAGCATTGCCTGTTCCACAGCGACCATGGACATCACACCGGCGACTGCCATCGGCTCCAAGATGAGATCGAGTGTCTCATTCATCAGGGGCACCTCTCCTTGTTCGTGTCCGGGCACAAAGAAGACCGAGGCGCCCCAGAGGAAATTGACAACCCCCCCCCTGAGGGGTCCACATCAACGTCATCACCGGAGGAGCTGCATCCAGAGGAGACAGCGGCCGAAGAAGGAAGCGTCATGCTGAGTGGGCGAGCCAAGCCATCGAGCCTCCCAGGGCCCCTCCGAGTGAGTCCCGGGTCATAGTCTTCTCCGACCAAGACCTGGAAGGGCTAAGCACCCCACATGACAACGCCCTAGTCATATCGGCCATAATAAACCATTGTAACGTAGACAGGATTCTAGTTGACAATGGAAGTGCCCCTGATGTATTATCCTATAAATGTTTCCTTAAGATGGGGGAGGATCCGTCTAGACTCCTCCCTATCCGAACCCCTCTTTGCGGGTTCAATGGCCAGGCCACTTATCCCGAGGGAGCCCTAAGCCTGCCGGTTACTCTCGGCACCCCACCCAAAATCGTTACGGTCATGGTGGACTTCATAGTGATCAAAGGTATGATAGCATACAACATAATCTTCGGCCGGGGAATCCTCAGCCGAACGAAAGCGGTGCCTTCTACCTATCACCAAAAGATGAAGTTCCCCACCAAAAATGGGTTGGGGGAAGTCCGAGGCAACCAGGCCATGGCCAGAAGGTGCTACAATATCTCGGTTGAAGCCACAAGGCCGGACGGGAAGAACAAGGGCCCCCGGGAAGTCGAGGAAAAATCCGCAACCGCCGAGCCTGGAGGCGAATTGCTAGCAGTTTTCCTAAACGACTACCCGACCCTAGGAGTAATGATCGGAGCCGACCTAACATTTGGAGTCAAACAACAATACAAAGAGTTTCTTTCCACGTACATCCGGGTCTTCACATGGTCTGATGATCAGCTCCCTGGGATATCGGAAGAAACGGTGATGCATAAGCTCAACCTCGACCCAACCATGAAGCCCGTACAACAACGCAGAAGGAAGCACGCGCCAGAGAAGCAGGCGATTATCAAGGAGCAAGTCACCAAGGGGCAAAAGACTGGTCTTTTTAGACCGGTCCTGTACCCGACGTGGCTGGCTGACGTCGTCCTGGTACCAAAAGCTTCGTGAAAGTGGCGAATGTGCGTGGACTTCACCGACTTGAACAAGGCTACTCCAAAGGACTACTGTCCATTACCGAGCATCGACCAACTGGTTGACTCAACCTCGGGTAACGAGATACTCAGCTTGCTAGATGCCTATTCAGGTTACCATCAGATCAGAATGAATCCAGAAGACATCGAGAAGACTACCTTTATCACCGACTTCGGTGTACACTGCTACACCCGGATGCCTTTTGGGGTTGAAGAACGCTGGAGCCACATACCAGAGGCTGGTCAATCATATGTTCGAGGGATAGCTCGGTCGGAACGTCGAGGCCTATATTGACGACATGCTCGTGAAGACCCCTAAGGCCGAGGACCACATCGCCGACCTAGCGAAAACCTTCGACACCCTCCTGAAGTACAACATGAAGCTCAATCCTGCCAAGTGCACCTTCGGAGTATGGTCTGAGAAATTCTTGGGATTCTTAGTCACCGAGCGTGGGATCGAGGCCAACCCCGACAAGGTCCAGGCCATCCTGGACATACGCCCACCCACCTGCGTCAAAGACGTTCAATGCCTAACTGGATGCATTGCAGCGCTCAGTAGATTCCTGTCCCGTGTGGTTGAACGATGCCTGCCCTTCTTCAAGTTATTGAGGGGGCCCAAGTTGGCATCTGCTACGTTCGCATGGGACGAGGAATGCCAGAAAGCATTCGCCGAGCTTAAAAAGTTCCTGGCTTCGCCCCCGGTGCTTTCCAAGCCTGTCCCAGGTGAAATCTTGCATCTCTATCTCTCAGCGACTCCATCTACAGTTAGCTCGGTCCTAGTCAGAAATGACACGGGAGTCGAGAGGCCGGTCTACTACACCAGCAAGGTGCTCAATGAGGCTGAAAGAAGGTACCCCGCCACCGAGAGACTCGTGCTAGCGTTGGTTACCTCTGCCAAGCACCTCCGACCCTATTTCTAGGGGCACTCCATCATCGTGCTGACTGGCGAACCGTTGAAGAGGATCCTCGCTCACCCTGAAGCCTCTGGACGCCTCGTCAAGTGAGCCATCATGCTCGGGGCCTACGATATATCGTATCGGCCTCGCTCGGCTGTCAAAGGCCAGGTGCTCGTTGACTTCATCACCGAGAGCACCATCCCGACTGAAGAAAGATCTCCGTCCGCGCCCGGGCCAACCTGGGAACTGTTCGTCGACGGATCCTCCAACTCAGCCGGGAGCGGCGCCGGGATCCTCCTGAAGTCCCCCGAAGGAGCAAGAGCTACAGTACGCCCTGAAGTTCAACTTCCAAGCATCTAACAACGCTTCTGAGTATGAGGCCCTCATATCGGGAGCCCGCATGGCCTGGCGGTTAGGGGCTGAGCGAGTCAGGATTCACACTGACTCCCAACTGGTCGCTAGCCAGGTCAACGGCAGTTATGAAGCTCGAGAAGCACCGATGATCAAATACCTCCAGCTGGTCAAGACCGTGGCACAGCAGTTCAAGAGTTTTGAGGTAGTCTGAATAGCTCGGGAGGAAAACTCCTGAGCGGATGCCCTCTCTCGGCTGGCCTCCTCTCTTGACCCTGAGGGTACTCGATCGGTCCTTCTGGAAGAGCTAGAGCGGCCGAGCATCGATTCGGAGCTCCTAGCTGTTGACTCGGCCTCCCCAAGCGACTAGCGTACCCCGTACCTGTCGTGGCTCCAAGACTCTCAGGAACCTCCCGACCCTCAGGAAGCCTGAAGATTGAAGTACCAAGCTCGGTGATTCGTCACTCTAGATGGCGCTCTCTACAGGAGATCCTTCTCCGGTCCTCTCTTGAAGTGCCTCAGCACCGACGAAGCCAACTGAGCGATCGAAGAAGTTCACGAAGGTCTGTGCAGAGCGCATTTAGGAGGTAGGTCACTCGCCAGGATCTTGCTACGGCTAGGTTACTGGTGGCCCACTCTACAGCGCGACTGCTCGACCTACACACAACACTGCGACCGGTGCCAGTGATTTGACCACTTGGTCCATCAGCCAGCAACGGAGCTCATCACCCTAGCCGAGCCTTATCCTTTCGCTCGCTGGAGAATCGACATCCTCGGGCCATTCCCCACGGCCCCGGCCCAGAAGAAGTTCATTATCGTCGCCATCGATTACTTCACTAAGTGGATCGAGGCCGAAGCCACAGCAAGGATCACCGAGACAGTCGTCTGGAAGTCGATCATCTGTCGTTACGGCATCCCCCGGGTGATAGTAAGCGATAATGGTCGGCAATTTGATTCTCGTTATTTTCGAGACAGATGTGCCGACCTAGGCATTCGCAATCACTTCACCTCGGTCGCCCACCCTTAGGCTAACGGGCTGGTCGAAAATGCCAATAAGACTATCTTAAAAGGCATCAAGACTAGGCTCGGCAAAGCCAAGGGCAGCTGGCTTGAGGAATTGCCGAACGTACTTTGGTTGCACAGAACGACTCCCAGAATGGCATCCGGTGACAGTCCCTTTCAGCTGGTATACGGTACCGAGGCCGTGATCCCGTGGGAGATTAGCAACCCCGCCCTCCGAGTCATCTGCTTCTCATCCGAGGCAAACGATCAGAAACTGCTCGAAAACCTTGACCTAGCAGATGAAGTCCAAGAGATTGGCAGCATCCGAGCAACGGAATACCGATGCTGCCTCACTCGATACTACAACACCAAAGTCTGAGATAGACACTTTCAAACGGGAGACTTCGTCCTCAGGAAAGCCGAAGCCTCTCGACCACTTGAGGCGGCGGGCAAGTTATCCCCTAATTGGGAAGGCCCCTACCGAGTGGTCGAGACGCTCAGAAAAAGAGCATACCGTCTATCCACGATGGAAGGAGAGCTCATCCCTAGGACCTGGAACGTGACTACACTATGCAAGTTCTACTTCTGAATACTGAGCATTGTGTAAACGACATGAGACAAAAAGGCTCCTTTTCTTTTATTCAAACAACTCGCTTGTACATCAGGAAGGTCGAAGCCAGGAAAATACATGTCAAAAAAGCAAAAAATCCATCTGGCACCGCCGTATGAGCCCATCGCTCGGCTGACTCGGGTGACCTTCCTATGTCCAGCCACTGACTCTGCCTCGTGTAGAAACTGGCTCGGATAAAGGATAGTCGACCCCGTTGGCTCGGGTAGCTCGGGACAAAGGTGACAGAGGGATTAGGAAGGAGAAGGCTACCTTCCAAGTTGAACTTGGAAGAGAAGGGGGAGAGGGAATGCATATGAAAGCATCCTCCCCGCCAACCTGCCAACTCTTTGGAAGAAAGAGAGTGCAGGCACCCTCCGAAGAGTGAAAGAAATAATGAGAAGAGCAGAAGAGGGAAAAAGAGGCTGCGGGGGGGGGGGGGGGGGGGGAGAAAGAAACCAGCAGAGCTGGACGAGGAGGCATGGGAAAGCCCGGAAAGGAGGGAGCTTAGCTGGCTTCCTCCCCCCTCCATGGAGCGAGCAAGGAGAGACGGGCGGCAGGGATGCCTAATGCCCCCATCCGTCCACCATCTCGCCCCCCTGCAAGCGTCACCGGAACTGATAAAAAGAAGACGACGTGCCTCCACACGTCGAACCCTCTTTAAGTCTGTCCGCCGGTCCTCGAACCCTCTTTAAAATCGAAGCAGCAAGAACTCTCTGCCCCCCATCGTCGGCAGCCTCATCTTCCGGAGCGTCTTCCATGCTCCAAATACAACGGCACAACGCTACGTGAAGAAAGAATGAGGAAAGACTGTCAGGGAAACCCTAAGCGGTGGAGAGGAAGGGACGCCCTTCAGACCTTTTATAGGCGAAGGGAGGCTATTTGCCTTAAATGATTCTCTCCTCGAAAACAAGCCAAAGGCATCTCTCCCTACGAACGGTCACCTCAAACTTCTCATTTTCCGCCCCAGCGGGATACACGAAGCGGCCAGGCATTCAAACCATGAGAAAACGGAAAGACACCCTGTCAGATGCTCAACCAACCATCATGCGAGATCCACACAAAAAGTATCGGCTCTTTCCAACCACTGCAGATACGCTGAACAAAATACGGCAATGGCGATACGGAACAGATAAGTCTTCATCATAACGCTACTGCCTTATCTATTTTTCTACACAAAAGAGGAAGTTTTTTTTCTTCAAAAAAGAAAAAGACATACAAAAAGAGGAAGCAAAGCAGATACATCAGGCCTCCAGCCCACCTTGAAGCCCAGAAGTGGAGGGCTCAAACGGTTTGCCCCCGACATCTTCGGCGACGGCCGACCCTGGCACTGACCCTACCGACGTGGGAACTACCTCGGTTGCGTGCCCTCCCGAGGCATCTCGAGTTGGCGACCCCTCGAACGAAGAGCCCCCGGGATCCTCTCCATCCTATGCCGAAGCAGAGGAACTGGAGGATGACAAGTCCGAGTCATAACGTTGCCCAGACGGGAAGTCAACTATCCCAGACGCCTGCTCCTCGGCATAAGAGACGGCCCGGTCGTAGCCTTGCTTGAACCCCTTGCGGATGCCCCGACGAAGTGCTAACTCGTAGTAGGGGAGGGTAGCCTCCTTAAGGTCGACCTGGTAGGCCTCTGAGCTTTTGTACTGCTCGAGAGCCTCCGCCCCGGCTGATCCCACCCTACCAGCGAGCTCGACCCTCTCCCGCTCCGCCTCGGTTGACTTCCGCTCGGCCTTAGTCGTCCGCTTTTTGGCCTCCGCCGCCTGCTTCTCCGCCTCGGCCCGATCAGCCTCTGCCTCCTGTCGAAGGCGCTCGGCTTCCTCCACTCGGTCTACCAGCTCTGCACGTTCGGTCTCCCACCGGCCATCCAACTCAACGCGTGCAAGGCGCTCCTCTTCAAGAAGCATGTTCTTCCTCTCGAGCGATTCGCGGGCCTTAGCTAGCTGCTCAGTTATCGACCGGGTCTCCACCTGGCTCGATCGCACTAGCTCCCTGATTGAGGAAAGCTCCCTCCGAAGCCCATCACGCTCCTCGACAAGCTGAGCCAACCTCCTGTCAGACCCACCACGGGTCCACGCCAGGTTCGCTCACTCCCACTCTGACCGAGCGTATGCTTCTGCCAGAGTGGCCCCCTTCTGGGCCAGGGCTAGGCCGCCCTCCATAACCCCAGCGAGGGCCATGGACGGAGAGTACTGCCTACCTCCCCCCCTCACCTTCGCGGATATACAACGGCATACCCAGTGCAGAGGGCCCGAGATACCAAGCCGCTCCATGGCCGCCGGAATAGAGAACCCCCCATCGCCCAGTGCCCCACCGAGTGGCTCGGACCAAGCCCTGGCCTTGGTCGCCTCTCGTGCCTCGGTCAGATTTTTTTGCGGCCCCCCAACCTGGACCGGCTCGGCACCTGCACCACCGCCTGAAGTGCCAGCCTCGGCCACGGCCCCAGCATCCCCCGCCTCGGCCACGGCCCCCTCGGCTCCTACCGAGGGGAGAGCTGGGCCAGCACCGTTGCCAGTCGTAAGAGCAGCCCCGATCCCCTCGGCTCCGATCGAAGGAAGAGCCGAGCCCGCATCGTCACCGCCCGTAGGAGTAGCCCCAACCTCCTCGGCCCCCTCTTGCTCGGCGGGTGGGAGAGCTCGCCCGATAGGGTCGGCCCCATCATGCTTGGCGGAGGGGCGAGCCGTGGCAAGGTCACCTCCGACTGTAGGTACGACCCCGGCCTTCTTGTCCCGCTTCCTGGCCCTCGCAGGGGCCCGGATCATGCCTTCCATGGGGTCCTTGCGCTTGGACCCCTGCGGCCTGGAGGATTCGCCCTGGGCCGCCCCCTTGCCCTTATCTCTGGTTCGGGAGCGACCCGTGGGAGCAGCCGATTCATCAGCAGCCGAGTCATCGCCAAGCTCGATCACCTCTGTAGCCTCCTTCAAAGCCTCCTGCCTGGTGTCTACAAGAAGAAGAAGACATGTCCAGGAAAAGAAAAATGATCCCAGCATCCAAAGGAGAACCTAGTTTGTGGCACCTGAGCCCGACAGATGCAGTCATGTAAGAAGACACCGCTCGATATTCTCTAGAGTAACCAGCTCTTCGGTGGATTGGCGGTGCTTCAGCAAGATGGCCGCATATTTCTCCACAAGTGGAGGGAACTCATCCTGCTTGGGAGGGATATTCGATTGAAAATTGGGGATTACTAGACACCTCCAGGTTTCATCCACTGAACAAATCCCCACCAAGAAGAATTGAGTTTTCCACCCCTTATGCGATGAATCCTTCGCCGCCAATGAGATGCAGCGCCTGTTCCGCCTCGCCTGGATGAAATAGAAACCCTTCCCTACCGAAGGATGTGCTTTCAACTCAAAGAAATAGTGAAAGAGGTCCAAGGAAGGAGGAACTCCGCACTGGCGGCAGAGAATGCGGAAGGCGAAAAGGAGAAGATAAGAGTTGGCTACCAAATAAATGGGCGCCAACAGGAAAAAATTGAGAAGCTGAAGAACGAAAGGTTCGAAGGGAAGGCGGAACCCACCCTTCCACGACAGAAGAAAGGTACAGATGTGGCCCGTACAAGAGTCCAGGCTCGTCTCGTGGGGGGAAGCCGCGACAAAGCGAAACTTGTGGGGCAGGCGATACTGGTGCTCCAGCCTTCTCACATCCGCCTCCCCCAGTTCACTGCAGTTTGGAACATGCACCTTCACCACTGGCTCGTCCTCCCACTCCTCGGCATCCGAACGCTGGTCCGCCATGGAGACCGGAGAAGAGTTTGAGGAAAGGCGATCTCGGGACCTCGAAGATTCCGGGGGAGGAGGAAGCCGCCGGACTGCCTCCGCAGTTATCTCCGCCAACTCCACGAACGCAGCTTCAAGCCTCTGCTCTTCCATCGTGCCCTCACGACGCATCGAAGAGCCCAAAAGCAAGAACGGAGGAGAGCCAAAACCCTAAAGACGGAGGAAGTCTGGAATGACAGCAAGTGCCCAACGCCTATATCCCCACGCGGGAGGCGGCGCGTCGTTCCGACCTCCGAGAAAAGGGGGCCCCTTCAGTTCAAATCCGTCAGGATCATCATTATTATGGGCCCAGGTGACCACAGCACGTGGCTTCCTAACACCGCCAGATCTCCACCCACCTGAGCCACGCTGGTCTAAAAACTCCAACAGTTACTCTTCCCAGCTTACTAAAGCTCGGGAGTAGGAGGGGGACAAGTGGAGAGGGGGATTTCTATAGCCCATCTTAGAGTAGCCAAACTAGGTCCATCAGGACCAAACGAGACTCAGCTCATCCAAGTGACAGCCTCATAGGGCCCACTTAGGCTAAAAAGCCCAATAAGATTACTCAGGATCTCATCCTTCCTCGGCGGCCCTTAGGCTCGGAAGGCCCGAGCGACAGTCAGAACGGAGGAGGACCCATGCCCGAGTTATCCCCTCATCGGGATAGAGGCAAGCGCTCAGCGCCCACTCCAACCTATCTTCATCCGAGCTATGCTTATCGCCCGGATAGGGTTGGCACCTTTTATGCTCGGACCGACCGACGACTACTTATCCACGCTGCCGTTGAGAGCCCTTTATGAGTAGGAGTTTGTGAGGATAAGAGACCCATGATCCCTCAAGGCTATGAAGATCCCACGATGAGGACGTAAAGATCCAATGATGAGGACGTAACTCCTGCCTGAAACTCCTCAGCTTACGGGACTCATAAGGTGAGCACACTATATAAACCAGGGACTCCCTCCAGTGAAAGGTAAGGGCAATACACGCCTAAAATCCCCTTAGCAGGAACCACTTCACCACCTTGGTGTAGGGGGATCTCGTGCACCTCTTTCTACCTCCCTCCCTATCTTCCACCATTGCTCTACTGACTTAGGCATCGGAGGGTTTTCCCAGGGAATCTCCCCTGGGTCCCCTAATTCGTTTCCCTTTCTCTACAGTTCACTGTTCAGTGATCATCCTCCCAGCTCAGGAGCCGCGCGAGATCACGCCCCTTCAGAACCCACAATTTTAAGGTTTCTCTTGAGGTTAAAATGGATTTGAAAAGTATGATCAATTCTCTCTCTTTAATGTGGGTCCTAGTTGAGAGTTTGGATGTAATCTCCGGGTTAACTAAGTTCTTTCTCTCTCCTTGCCAACGTATGGGTTAACTAAACTCCGGGTGCTTCAAATGGTACAACCGGCCTGGCGTCCGTGAGGGAATCCACGGGTGCGGGGACTTACAGAGGCATTGGAAAAGGAATTTCCAGTCCAAAGAGACGGAATGCTCAATGGAGGGTCGTTCCAATTCCAAGAAAGGGGTGTGGGATCCTAGAAGTGTAGAGAGAGGAGGTCTCTGAACCAAATGCCCTAGAATGCGCACTAATGCAGGCAGAATCAAGCAACAATAATCAGATAAGCAAGAAATGCAACCAACAGGTGAAGATAACAGCAACAAGCAGGGTTCTGTGATAACAGAACAAAATGATGACCTGACCGAAGTCGCGACCTCAATAAACAGCGACTGGGTGCCAGTCGCTAATCACTGTGAACAGTGCAAACAGAGATCGACCAAAGTAAAATAGCGCCTTAGTATGAGGCGCTGAATATGCAAATAACGCCTCTGTGGAGGGGCGTCAAATATCAATGAACAGTATCTGTAGTTGGTAAAATAACAGTAACTCAGAAAAGACGCCTTGGAGTTAGGCGTTAAATGGACGAATGACGCCTCTGTGGAGGGCGTTGATCATAAAAATGATAAAAATGCTGAAAAATAAATGAAAACATCGCCTCGTGAGCGGTCGCTAAAAGTGGAAATGGTGGCTTCAGGGAAGTTGCTAATCAGTGAAATCGATAAAAACTAACAGAAATAAGATTTATTCTCTTAAAAATGTTATGGACAACTCAAAAATTGGCTAATCCAGTGGGGGATGTGCACGTGATGCACAAGGGGGGTGTGCTACGTGGAGCACCAAGGAGGGGCACATGTGGGTGCCAAAGGAGGGGCACGCGAGGGTGCCAAAGGGAGGGGCACACGTGGGTGCCAATGGAGGGGTAAGCAAAAATAAAAACAACAAGGGTCCCACCGTGATCGTCAATTTGTGAACGTGTCACATAGACATCTTAAAAAGAAAGAAAATTTAAAATGGATATAATGCTAAATATGTGGGAAATAAAGGAAGGGAGCATGTGATGCTCTAAGGAGGGTGATCGCCAGACGGGTTACCTCAAAAGACAAAAGATGATCGCATGTACCTTGTATGAGCGGGTGAGATTTGGGTTCTTCCTTCCTCCTTCTACCGGCCAGCCGATGAGGGGGGGTTTTTATGTTGATTACCTTGAAAAGAAAGCACAAACCAAAAAAAAAATAAACCGGATTAGCCAAAGTGTGTGTAGTATCAATGCTCTAATAGAATAGAACTATGAAACGTGGGCATGAACACACCTTGTGTATTTTTGTTTAAAGCCCTAAGAGGAGTAAAAGGAATGGAGATATGATATGATATGGAAACAAGTATATGATGCAAAGCAATGTAATATGCAAGTATCTCTAGCAGAGATAGCTATAGGGAGGATGCGTGAGATGAAAATGATGAATAAAAAGACTAAATAGGAGGTGCCCTTTCTGCTGTGTTAGCAGCAGTAAAGGAGAAAAAGCAAGCGGCGGCTGCAGCAGGATGAAGAACACGATGGATGAAGAAGTCTCCACTGCCTGTGGAGGAAACTACCGGAGGAAGAACACCCGTGGGAGGAAGAAAATCGCACTAGAAGAACCTGCAAAAATTGTTAACAAAAGAAAACTCTCTTCTCTCTCTGTTGGTTTGTGAAAACTCTCAGTGGAAAGCTCCTGTGTGTTCTTCTTTTTCTTCTTAACCTCCTGCGCGTGAGGAAGCCATGGGGTTTTTATAGGGTTAAAATCCTCAATTCAATAGGATTAAAACAAGGAAGTCAATCCGCCAGCAAGGATCTCTCTTCCCAATCGAACAATGTGTTTAAAATGAAGAAGGATGCTTCACGGGAAGGTAGCAGATGAAACAGAGACGGAACTGAAATGACGACACAAGAAAGATCGCTATTTGAAAATGACGACAGCCATGCAGTCATTGATTCCTGGGTTTAATTATAGAAATAAATGACTTTCCATATTTAAAAATGAGAAATGACGCCTTTAAGAATGTCGTTATTTTAATATGCGCCTTATTAACTGACGTCAATTCATTGAATTTAATTTTGAGTTGAATTCGTAAAAACCAGAAATCACCAGGAACTGACGCACCAATTGTTGAAATGACGACACCTCTTTAGTCGTCAGTTAAATGACGCCCGGCCTCTAGGCGTTAATTACAATTTATCATAGAAAAATACCAAATAAATTAGAAAAAGTTCATATTGAGTCATGATTGAAGTCCACTTTGGGGCGTCACGTGGTGACATGAGATTTACTCATCATAGTATCAATTTTGGCGTGTCTATAGTTCTGTGCGGAGAAACTCCGCGTGTGTGATTTGGGGATTGTTCCCCATGTGTGGTTGGGAGTTTTCTCCCGTGTGGTTACGAACGCGTGTGGTTTGGGGATTGTTCCCCGTGTGTGTTTAGGAGTTATCTCCCATGTTTGTGTGCAGGCGTCGTCCTGCATGTGTGTTGGAGCGTCGCTTCGTGTGTGCTGTCTTGTAAGGGTCTTTGCAAGGTAGTGGAATCCTCACTGGTTTGGTGAGGGGTGGACGTAGGCGCACAAAGGTGTGTGGCCGAACCACCTAAAAATCTTTGTGCCTCGTGATTTGCTTATGGTTTGCAATTCCTCTATTATTGTTCTTCGCTATTTGTGGTTTTGGCACAGCATTCCACACACACACATATTCACATCTTGACTAATCACACACGAGTGAGTTTTAAGTGCGTAATTCATCTTGCTATATCAAGTTCTTGTTTATCAAATCTAAAAGAGGATACTTGCTTATCTATCCATCGTTCATCATAGTTGATCTTAATTACTTGAAAATTAATTTTTAATAGGCCAATCAATTCACCCCCTCTCTTGATTGCCGTTGCCCCGGACCCAACAATTACTATCAGGGTCTCGGCTCTATTTTTCTTGAGATCTCACGATCTATAGAGTGATCCTAGGTAACGACAACCCTGAGCAATATGGCCGTAATCAGTTCAACCTCTTGTCCTCCATGCTTTAATGGTTGTAATTTTATTTCTTGGAGAAATAGGATGTGTGTTTATCTTGGTTTGCATGAACCCAATGTTTGGAAGGTGATAAGTGAAGGCCCATACAAACTTTCTACTGAACATAACACATGGGATGATATGCATGTCAAGGAAAATGCAATGAATTGTAGAGCATTAAATTTTCTCATGAATGCCATTAAGTCTAATATACTTTCACAAATTCTAATGTGCAGGTCGGCAAGAGACCTTTGGGATGAGTTGGCACGAAAGTATGAAGAAGTAATGGATCCATGCTTAATGGCTCATGGTGACGAAAATTCAGATGGGGTAAATTCTGACTCCGAAGATCTTTCTATTGAGGAATGGCAATTGTCATATGCTGAAATGTATGACAAATGCAATAAACTCAGGTTTGAAAATAAAGCATTGAAAAACAAAATTAATGAGAATGTGCATGATAATCTTCCTTGTGAAAATTGTAAATTGGTTGAATTGAAAATTGAAGACATTGTGCATGCTAATCCTTCTTGTCAAAACTACAAAACTTTGGAGCCACAAATTGAAAATCTAGAAAACCAAAATGAACTTCTTGAATCCAAATTTGAATTATTTTCGGATGAGATTTCTTGTATGAATAAAGAGCTTGAAATGGCTAGAAAAATTAATACATCCCTCGCATCTGAAAATGATTGTCATGATTTGCTTGAACCGAACAAACACCTGTTGTCTAAAATTTCTATACTTGAGAAAATAGAAGAATGCTTAAGAAACAAGTTAGATTCATTATCTGACAATGAAAAAATATTTAAAAAGCTTCTTGATAGTGAAATTGATAACAAGAGTATCATGACTGAAAATGAAGAGCTTAAAAAGAAAAATGGGGCAATGCTAATCCAGAATTCATTGCTTGAGAGTAGATTAAAATATCTTGATAAACTTGAATCAGAAAACTCTTTGTTGAAATGTGAAAATGAATAGTTGCTTGCTAAGATCTTAAAGTTTGCTGAAACTGAGAATGTTTTTGAAAAATTAACTGAAAAATTGCATGCTATGAATGATGAAAACAAGGATGTCATTGAAGAAAATGAAAATTTTAAATCTGTGAATTGTATGTTGAATGACAAGGTTTGTGCATGCGAAGAAGAAATCATAAGTCCTGAATTATATATCTCTACTTTAGAAGAAGAAGTACAAACCTTAAAAGATGACTTATCAAGATTTGTTAAAGGAAAATAAACTTTGGATAAAATGCTTGGTGTCAAAATGAATTTTCAAAGAGAAGGCATTAGATATTCCCCTATGAACAAAAAGTCTTTTGAATCCAAATTAAAAACTTCTTTTGTTCATGCTTCTGATATTCCTAGCGCTTCTAAAGCACCTTCTCCCATTGCTCAAATGAAAACTTCTGAAAATAGTTTAGAGAAAAAGAAAATTTTCAACACAAAGCCCACAATGTAAAATAGATTTCAAAAGGTACAAGGTGGACGAAAAATGAAATCGAATGTTGAATGTGTTTATTGTGAGATGTATGGCCATGTCATGAATGATTGTGTTGTCATGAAAAAGGATGATCAAAATGCAAGCAAAGATAAATATGTTTTCAAAAGATAAAGAAATGCTTCTTACTTTTATTATGGTAAGCTTGGCCACATGATGAAAAATTATTTTGTAAAGCAACATGATGATCTTCATGCTATGAATGCCAAATCAAACTCTCAAAGAAAATTCAATGATAAACATACTTTTCATGCTCAAAGGTTCTCATCTTATAAGGGAAAGTTATATGGAAAAACTCATGCTTATAATGAAAAGTCATTCGGTAGAACTACTTCCCCTTGTTGTTTTCACTGTAGAAAGTATGGGCATGTTATGAAAAACTGTTGGTTTTTAAAAAATGATAATTGTCATGCTTTTAGGATGAATGCTAAGTTTAATTTTGCTAAACCTAGAACTTTTGCTAATAAGAGATGGAATGGTTTTTAAAAGTCCTTTGCTTAGGAAAGGAAGATTCTTGCTAGAGCTGCTCCTCCTCATTAATTTTATTGTGAAAACTATGGACATGTTATTGAGGATTACATGATCATGAAGAATGATGATATTGTGACAATGAAAATGTTGAAGAAAGCTTTTGGTAGGAATGACCCTAACCTCCAGGGACCCAAGAAAACTTGGGTGTCCAAATCTGTTAAATGAGTTGACTTTTATGCAAGTGTGCCTTGAGGTAAATAGAGAATAAAGGGATTCTAATAAAAGGAAACAAGACACACTCATTTGGTAAAACACCGACTTTGCATCTTCTTTGTCAAAATTGGTGATTTTGATGTTTTTAGTTCTGTGATTTTGTTATGTTCTCATATCATGTTCTGAAATGACAGATATGAGAACATACAAGCTTTCAATGAATGAATATTTGGTATATCAAATGGTGATATATGAAATGACAGATTAAGTCTGTTAGGAAGCTATCATTATGTGTGAGACGACCCTTGGATCAAGTTCTCCTCCTTATATCAAAATTCAGAAATTGAAATGTTTGGCTTATGAGGAACATTTATTCTGAATGAAATCAATTTACCTTTGATTTGCATTGCTTTCAAATTGAATCTAAAAAAGTTCTTGTTTCAAGAAGGCAAAAAACTTTTCAATAGTTTTGAATGATCATGTTAAAAAGCTTGGGTTTTA
Organism: Amorphophallus konjac; assembly: GCA_022559845.1. Lineage (NCBI taxonomy): Eukaryota > Viridiplantae > Streptophyta > Magnoliopsida > Alismatales > Araceae > Amorphophallus > Amorphophallus konjac. Next base: position 338,650,870 of record CM040126.1, on the reverse strand, counting down.
CTGGTTGACCAGTTAAAAAGATTCATGTTGTTTTAATTGGTACTTTTGCATACACTGGCATCTACATGTTGCATATTTTGACTCATGTGTGCTTACATGTCATCTTGCATGAGTATATTGTTAAATCCCTGCATGCTTGGTTGTATATATCTTACAAAGCCATTTCTTGGATTTTCTAAGGCCTTATTCTCCTTGATAAACAAATGTTGCGATGATTCAGACTAGATGTATTACATGGCATACACTAAGGGGGAGAAACCTAATATGGTGAGTGCATATACTCAGGGGGAGAAATCTCATGTCTCTTGCATGATTCACAGTATAAACTTGAAACAAAACCCCTACACCTTGAAAAACATGTGTATAATATCTTTTAACTATAAAGATAATAGAAATTCTTTCTAACACTTACATGATACTAAAAACAATACATGTACATTAGGAGTAATCGTGAGGAAAAAGCTGCCTGCCCCTCCAAAAATTGAATAAGTGGATTATGGATTCTAGTAACCAGGAATCCCTACTAAAATAAATGAGGAAACTTGTGTGAAATGGTGAAATAAATCTCACAAGAAAAATGAAAGAATGACGGATCTTAGTAACCGGGAATCTCCATTGAGACACATGAGGAGACGCGAGTAAAATGGTGAAGTCCATTTTAAAAACAAATAGAAAGGGGCTGTGTGAAGCTACTGATAGTCGAGAATCCAAAATGAAATCGTAGAGGGAAAAGACAGCGGTTAGTGTTATTTAGAAATTCTATGTATCTTTATGTTTGAGATTCATTACACACTTTTGAGCACATGCACTTCACGGTGTTTATGTTTTGGGCATATATTGTGAATTTGTCTATATACATGATTATACGAACTCCTTGTACATGCACAACTTCTTTAGTTTTGGCTCATGCTATGCTTCTAGCTTTTGAATCTATTGCATTTTTCTTATTTCACTCCCTAAGGGAGATCTACCTTATCTATATGTGTATTTTCATGTCTATAAAGATTCCTTGCATGCTTGCTTCCTATCAATTGCATTCACCCCCCCCCCTCAAGGTTTGTTTTTGTCAATGACAAAGGGGGAGAGGTAGTGTTTATGTGTAGAGGTGCATTTAACACTCAGTGAAAAAGTATTGAATGTTCATTCAATTCTATCATGTGCATAGCATTTTGCATGTTCCATGTGCATAGTCTTTGCAATCAAACTTGGCAACTTGAAGTTTGCAATAAGTTCAGTTCATGACTAAAAGATCTACATTGTTGAGGTTTGCAAGTTTGATTTTGATATGTTCTGATTTTGTGCTTTCGGTTTTCTTGTCATTTTGGTCTCATGTCCTATGGTTTTGCTCCCATCATGAATTCCCCATAATGATCCCCATTTCTGATTATGTCAAAGGGGGAGAGAGCAATAATGCATAACATTTTGTCATCATCAAAATGGGGGAGATTGTTGAGTGTGTGATTTTGATGATTACAAAATGACTTCGTCGCTTGGCCTTGTGCTTGAATGATTCTTCAGGTTTTCATGTGCTTGAATCTCATTATCTTCTTACTATGAAGTTTGAAATTGATACATGGTTGTGGCGAATTAATATTGTAGTTATTTTAAGATGAAAACTCATGTTGTATAAGGATTGAAGTTATTGAGTTTAATGCTATACTAATGTGGGTGGTGTGTTTGACTTGCCAATTTGGTAGACCTGTACGTGCAAGTTTTTATGTTTTGAACTCACATTTTCACTCTTGAGATCACAACATTTGAGATGGTAGTCTTCCAACTTGATATGCATGCTATATTGTTCATTCTCATTCAAGGAATGCTAGCTACAAAGGAGGAGGTAATATGAATTTCAAATCCATACTAATTTAATTTTTCTATGGTTTTACAGGTTCAAACCATCAAAATAATTCTTCCGGAATCAAGGGACCTTGGTCACATTTATACAATTGGGTTTAGATTGCTTAAAGGGGCTGAATCTGCACTTTTCATAACCCTCAGTAGAGTGGTCGACCCCTGGGGTCGACCCCCCTGTGGCCTGGGCTGTCTGCACTGCAGACAGAACAGGCAACTGAAGGGGTCGACCCCCCTAAGCCAAACCCCTGCCTGGGCTGTTTTGTGTGCAGAATCATGTAGGGTCGACCCCCAGGGTTGACCCTTTCCGGCACGGGAATTTTGAAAGTCTTCTAAACCCATTCTTTTGACCTTGAAATTTTACCAAACTACCCCCAATTTTTTTTTAGACATGTGAGGGTGTTTTTAACACACTTTAGGAGGGTTTTATGAGTCTTTTGTTCACTCTTTGTTATATATATATATATATGTGAACTCCGAATTTGTGAAAGAAGAACCTAATGTGCTTATTTTCTATCTTGTAGGAAAGAAGGCCAAGGAGAAGAAAAGGAGGACTTGGGAAGGGGATATCATATACATCCATGCATCTTTGAAGCATGTGGTATAAGGAAAAGATGAGTAGATCGAGGAGAGGAACAAGATGATGCCGACTTCGTGATCATTCATCTGTGAACAAAGAAGAGCCAGATCGTTTTAAGAAGGGGGAGCTTTACATTTCATATATGTTCTTTAGTTCAGTCTTTAGAAGTTATTTTGGGCTTACTATATCCATTTCTGAACACTTCATCCATTTCTGAAAGAATATTTTGTGTAGGTGTTCGGAGATTTGATCTCCGAGTGTTTGTGTTGACGCGTGTGCGTCGTTCTGTGCGGAGGAACTCCGCGTGTGTGATTTGGGTATTGTTCCCCGTGTGTCGTTGGTGTAGATGGACATAAATCCACTCATAAGTGAAATAATTGCATAATAAGAAAAATAAGGGGAGATGATAATAAACCAAGAAAAAGCACGTGGTGCTAAAAGGAGATGTGATCGCCAGAGGGGTTACCTCAATAAGAAGAAAAAAGGGATCGCGAATACCTGGTGGAAATTTGGTAGCGGGATGATGTGGAGTTCCTCCTCCGCCTTCTATCGGCCGGCCGATGAAGTGGGTTTTCCTTGTTGATTACCTTGCAAAGAAAGACAATGAAACAAACGAACAAAGAGAAGTGAATCAGCCGATGTGTAGAATCAATCCCAAATGAAGAATATGATGTTGAAGAGAGAAATCAACATGCGCACCTCTTTTTTGGTTTTTTTAAACCCCTAGAGAAGAGCTAGGGAAGGGGATATGATATGATGATGGAACTTAATGCAATAAAAAAAAACTAACAGTGGGACGTATTAATGATAGTAAGATGACGCTCACAAACAAAACAAACAAAAAAGAACCCTGCTGTCCCTGATGACAGTAAAGGGAAACCAAGGGAAGAAGATGTTGATGGGAAGAAGATGAAGTAGTGAACGCACGCGGATGCCGAGGAAAATAGATGCAGAGGAGGAAGCGGCTACTCCACTTGATTGCACGGGAAGAAGAAAAAACCTCTGCGGCAATCTTTTTATCCGCTGTATATGGGTGTTAACCTTATGACGATCGATCCAGACTCCCTTATATAACGTTTCAATCGGATGTGATCAAACAAGGGAAGATAAGAACGGGCAAGGAATATCCAGGGAAAGGATTAAAATCGAGCAAGAGATTGAACAAGGCAGGGAACTGTGAGGGAAAGGTGGAAAAAGGCAGGACTCTGACATGAAACACGACTTAGGTACAGGCGTCGATTTTTAAATAGACGACCTACCAAAGGACGTTACTTGAGACACGACCTAGGAAAGGACGTTTCTTCCTGGATTTAATTTTGGAAATAAGACTTCCTTTATTTAAAAAAATCATGGTAACACGTCTGATGAAGCGACGTTTCTTAAAAACACACCCTAGATAAGGACGTTAATCATCAAATGCTTCTTATTTTGTTTTATCTTAAAACGGATAAATACCGAGAATTGACGCCCTGAAGTTTGGTCGTCCTTTCTTTATAAAACGCCCTAGGTAAGGTCGCTACTTAAATAACGCCTTTCTCAAGGTCGTGAATCACAAAAATGTAAGAACTAAACCATAAACTACACAAGAAAAGAAAAACCTCATGTTATAGAAATATTGAAGTTCACTTTGGGGTGTCATCATAGTGACATGAGATTTGATCAACATAATGTCAATTTTGGCGTGTCTACAGCTGCCCCACCTTGGCGTCTGCTTTGGAAGGGAGTGAGACGGAAATGGAGTGAAATGCAACAAACGGAATGAAGTGGAACGAACTGATAAGGGGATGCCAAGGTGTGATGTGACACGTCTCAGACACTAAGCACTGTAAATCTTTCCAAGATTCTGAACGAAACATCTCCGAATGATTCCAAGGAAGTATCAGTTTGCTGGATAAAGGAGACTAAACTAAGCAAGTAAAAATGTAAGGCAAAAGGGTGTGCGCGCGGGCACGATAGGGAAAGACCATTGGAGAGCGGTTACCAGCCAACGTGGACGTGCTACAACCAAGGTAGATTTGCGGAGAATTGAGATGAAGATCCAACAAAGGGACATTTCCAAGGAATCATCCTGAGCGGCTTCAGATAGAACAAAGTACTTGATTTGGAATGGAATGTCTCATGTCAACTCAATAAAGAGCGAGTGACCTTCATTATTGCCATAATATGAAGATTTTCATCATGAATCTCAAAGTCCTACATGATGCATGCTGGGCTAAAAGAAAAGAATAAAATAAACTAAAAATAGAAAATACTCAAGGATAATATTGCTAAGCCGTCTAGATTTAGTCAAGAATCCAATTCTCTGAGCTAACACTAAGCTGAAGCTCGTTTGTCCGCGCATCAACTCAGAAAGTGGAACCATCGTCCCAAACCTTGAACGACTCAACGGCCTATCCATGTGATCAAGACTCTCCTGGAATTATCACTATTTTTGATGAAGGGGAACTCAAATTCCAGGTTCATCAGAACCACAAGGTCCTTGATATGCTATAATAGCGTAGATACTATATAGTAACAATGATTACATGAAAGAAATACAAGATACAAAGTGATGTTACTCTCATGAGCGTCCCAAACGTCTCGAAAACTTGCACTCTTTTGCACTTGAAACTCATTAGCCCTCATAAATCAAAAATAACCATCAATTCAGAACATGATATGATCATAAGTGCTTAATCATAAACAACTCCAACAAAATAATAGCACTTAAGTTCATTAAAATATCCAAGCATAGAGAGGCAAAATTCATAAGCCAGAAAAAACACGCCTGAGAATAGGGCGTAAAAATCATGAAAGGCGCCTGACCCCAGGGCGTCGACTTAAGAAAAACGCCCTTCAAAAAAAGGCGCTACAAACATCGATAGCCCAAGAAGAAAATGACCCATGAAAGGGCGTTACATAAAACACGACCCACGCCAGGTCGTCGATTTCAGAAATAGACGCCCTAACATAAGGCGTTAATCTACCTCTCACTTCCGTTTCCAACTCGTAAGCCAAACTCAGTCCCAATAGCATTCAACTTCTGCAACTCCGAACTGTCTTGGGACCCTTCAGGCTCCTATAAAAGGAAAGGTAATTCCTTCAAACACTCATCTGAGTTCTGCTTCTGTTTTCTTCTTCTGCTCGTTCTTCTGTTCGTTCTTCTTCTGCAGGCACTTGTCCGAGCTTCTTCTGCAAAGCAAAAGATGGAGAGGGTGATCAAGAAACCCATATCTTCCACCCCCAGATTGACTGAAATACAGGGGCACATCTGCAGCCGAATTGCCCAAAAATCAGGTTGGCGAATTCTTCTATTCTTCCTCTGCTCATATCCCTTTTTTTCTTTTCCTTCTTACTGAACTCTTCTGTCAAGCTATTTCTTATATATGCTCATGTCTGGCGCTGTTTCTTATGTTCTTCCTTCCACAGGACTACCCAAATGTCCCTGGTGTTCGAAGATTCACCAAAGTAAAATGGTTGCCACTGATCCTTTCCAAATTTTCTTCAGATATGAGGGTATACGTATCTAGATGGCATCTTCTAGGCTTGATAACCCATGCAAAACACTATGATCAAATCCACTTAGATTGGGCTGCCATAGGAGCTTTAATCGAAATATGGCATCCCTCCACTCATACCTTTCTCTTCTCAACTTTTGAAGCCACCCTCCTATTGGAAGAATTAGAACTGATCTTGGGCTTAAAGCGGATGAAACAAGAGGATGAAGAAAAGATGGCCATCATGCCAAGGCCAATCTCCTCTCATGAATTACTCACCTCATTGATATCTAGCCCAAATCTAGTGAACCAAATCAAGGTCACTAAAGGAATCAACCTCTTGAAGCTCGCCTCATGGGTGTACAAGAGAGCGGATCAAGCTAAGGAAGAGGAGGAGATAGAAAAGATAGCAAAGGCCTTCGTGGTGTGCTTAGCAGGAGCACTCTTGTTTCCATCCACGGAGGACTTTCTAGAGGAGGCCCAATTGAGCGCGGTGGTGATCTTATGGGAAGAGGAAAGAGTCGGACCGGCGATCCTAGCCTATCTCCATAGCGGGCTTACTTCGGCGGCCATGGGAAGGCCCATATATGGATGCATGCTAGCATTTTCTAGTTGGATAGATCTCCATTTCAAATTCGATCCATGTAATGAGGCCCAACAACCCTCAAGAATTTTCTCAAAAGGCCCCCTCTCTTATATAACCGGTTCGTTAGGAACAAGCAATAGGGTGACGAACCGAATTCCCCAAGTGAAGAAGAGAGGGGATTGGAGAGAGCACCTAAAGGTAATGCCAAAGAACCTCTTTACATGTGCCCCGGGTGTACTCAAGATGCAGGAGCTCCGTGCAAGATTTTCTCTCGAGACGGACCTTCGTCTCATAGGTGCTTCGGATTTCATCTTGTACAACTCTCACAGATGCCTTCCTCAAATTGGGCTTCCAAGACAAATACTAGAAGACGTTTCTCATCTCCCTCCAATCAAAACAAGAGACCTAGGCAGCAATGAAGATGGAGAAGAGACAACTACAATCCGAGCTCTATGGAAGATCAACAAGCTTCGTCAACCTGTAGAAAGCTTAGATGAAGACAAAGAACAGTGGAAATCATATGTAACATCTTTGAGAAAGCTAAGGCCCAAGGCGGCTCATTAAGCATTGTAATTTCAATCAATGATAATGATTTCATTCTAATCGAGCCTTATGCTGCGTTCCTGATCCAATCTTCAAATAACCCGTCGTTCTGTTGGAAATAACGCCTCAAGAAAGGACGCAAATTCCAAAATGGACGCCTTATCTCAGGGCACCTTCAATGGCTCATCTTTCATATTTGACGCCTGCACATGCGGGCGTTAATTGAATAACGACGTTAATAAAGGCGTTAATTGATTCAAACCCCAAAGAATATATTCGTTGAGTCTCCAAAAGTAACGCCTTTTCCATAGCCACGTTTCATGCAAAAGACATCCTCAGCAGAGGCGTTACTAAAAACAAGTTAATGACCACTTTCGTTACATCAATCAACGCCCATTCAATGCGTCTGACGATGGTTATCATTCCCCATGCAAAACAAAATCACGCCTTAATCTTCGTCGTCCATTTTTTAAGAAATGCCCAGGCGGGTGGTCGTGAATTTCATTGAAAACGCCTTTCTTAAGGGCGTGTCTTCTTTTTGAAACCCAAAAGGCATTAGCCCTCCTTTCTTCTTCCTCCCACCGTTCATTTCTTCCTTTTTCTGCAAACCCTAACCGAAAACCCTTTCACCCCAACTCTCCCATTCTCTTCTCTCACTCTCTCATCCTCAGCCCTAGACGATGGTAGGCGGAGGCCACAAATGGCAGCGCGTTGCTGCCCTGGAGGTGGTCGATCTGGAGGACCCTCGTGCCGGGGAAGAGGAGCATGCCGTGGAAGAAGTTCCAACGGCAGCCGAAGAGGCTACGGCAACGGAGGCTGATGACGAGGCCACGGGAGGTGATGGCGAAGGAGAGGAAGAGGAAGGTGAAGGCGAAGGAGAAGAAGGCGGTGATGATGGAGAAGAAAGAGAAGGCGGCGAGCCACCGCGCACGGCGGCGGACCCTCCCCGCGCCGGCCCAGGCAACCCCGACCTCGGCCACAAGTTCAGAAACACAAGAAGGTAGGCCTTCAACCCCATTTCCCATCTTTTTATTTTATTTTCATTTTTATGTATTTTACTAGAATTTCCATTGCCCTCGGGTCTGGACCTACAACTTAGAAAAGACACGCCTCCAGTGGGGGCGTGATTTAGAAATGAAACGCCCTGCCCCAGGGCGTAAATTCTTTTATTTTCCTGAAAATTAATTAACCCTCATGAAAAACGCCCTGCACATGTCGTTTTATTAAAAATTATCATTTCTCGTTCCATGCTGTTTATTTTCATTACTTTCTATGCCCTCACACATTTAAAAAAAAAATTTATGAATTATTTCGCATGCTGTCATTTTTATTCGATTTTCTGAAAATTTTGAAAGCCACGCCCTCCACCAGGGCGTTAATTAAACAAGAGACGTCCAAACCAGCGGGCGTCTCTTCATTAATTCAGATTTAATCCAAAAAACCAATTTGACAACAACGCCCCCCTCCGGGGCGTGACTTGAGCGGAAAACGGCCCCACGGTGGGCGTTAAATGAAATTTAGCCACAACGCCACGCCCAGCTCAGCGGCGTTTCTCAGACAAAAAATGACCTTGAGAAGGCCGTGAATTAATGCTTAGTTAAGGACCACGTCCTACACAAAAGCGTGAATTAAACAAACCACGACCTGAATAAGGTCGTTAATTAAATCCAACATCATCATTCAATCGAAGACAATTAAGTGAATCTCCACATGAATAGTCAAAACAATTAAGCCAAAAAAACTTTTTTATGCATGCAGGGGTTGATGAGGACCCGCATCTCATGGGTCATGGTCCGGGCAGCATACCATGGTCTCCCCGAGTTCCAGAGGGCTAGAGTAGACGCTATGGGGTTTGGGGCTTTCCTATCCATAGAGCCATTCAGGCCTGACCTAGCACTTATCCAGGTTCTACGGGAGCGTTGGGATAGGGTTAGCCGGGCTTTCCTGATGCCCTGGGGGCATATGGTTCCTACCCTAGAGGACTTGACCAGGATCACAGGGTTGAGGGTAGATGGTGAGGCCGTGAGCGGGTTCACCTATTCTGATTATACGAAGATGACCCAGAGATTGCTAGGGCTGGATATGGTCTATGAGGTACCTAGTGAGTGCAGGACCATCTTCCGTATAGACCTGACTACGGTGATGGGTTTGGGAGATGCCAGGCATAGGTCAGGGGAGACTTTAGACGAGTTTGCACAGAGGTTGACCGACGGGGCGAGAGCGGTATACTGCCAGGACCCGACTGACCAGGAGAGAGCAGACCGAGACTTGAGGAGGTTCCTGCTGCTGCTGCTCGGGAGATTATTGCTCGGGACGAAGGCCGACGTCATCAACTGCCGATTCCTGGGCATCCTCGAGGACCTGGAGCGAGTTGGCAGTTATGCCTGGGGAGCGGCGCTACTGGCACATTTGATAGCCGACCTGTCTACAGGGACAGGGCGAGAGACGACCGTCAGTGGCTTCTCACCTCTTCTTCAGGTATGTATTTTTTCATATTTTTATTTCTTTTTCTTTTATTATGATGCATACGAAATGCCTTACTAATGCAGTGCATGTGTGTAGGTGTGGAGCCACTTATACATGCCGATGGGACGTGTTGACCCACGGCCTGGAGGTGAGGGAGCTTTCCCTCTAGCGCGACGTTGGTTGCCAGTGATCTTCGGCGCCCCACTCGGCTACGAGTTGTGGGTTTTACGGAGAGAGTTCCGCGACTTCCCCCCCTCGCTGGTATGTATGAATGAATGATATGCATTTCATTTTTTTGTGTTTATTTGAATTGATTATGATGAAATGATGATGATATGTATGTATGTTTATGAATGCAGGTGCAGTGGAGGCCATACGAGGGGATGACAGATGAGGGCCAGCCTTGGGTCGTATCGGGGCGACCTCGCTTCGAGCGTGAGCTATGGCTACATTGCCTGAGCGAGATTGAGCCGTTACGGCTTAGGCTGGTGATGCGGACCCTGGGCCTGCACCAGGAGTGGATCGAGGTCGGTGAACCTCGAGGGATAGGAAAGAAGACCCGCGGTCGCACCAAGGTGATCGACTGGAGGGTGCGCTTCGAGGAGCAGTACGCCGACTGGCGGCGAGGCGGGATCCGAGTCACCTCCCACGCGACCGACAGCTCCGAGTACCTTCGGCGCTACTGGGAGGTTCACGCCGGCAGACCTCAGATGAAGGTCCTAGGGGTATGTATGAATGTGATTATTTCTAAATGCTTATGTTTATGTATGTCTATCGTGCAACTAATATGCAATGAATGCAGGACGCGCGAGACATTGCGGCGATGGATGCACAGGCTTTCCTACATAGCCTGGAGGACCAGCTAGCCGCCACGCGGGCAGACCTAGAGACCCTGGTGAGTGTTTAAATATTTCTATATGCAAATGAATATTTTTTGTTGAATTATTGATGATTATCCACTGACGATCTCAATGAATGCAGCATGCCCAACAGGGAGCAGTGAGGAGAGACCCAGGGGAGGCCTCCAGCTCGAGAGGGCCTAGTGCAGAGGTGACCACACTGGCGAAGCAGCTAGCGGGAGCGGTGGCACGAGCCGAGGCAGCAGAGCGCGATCTCGCCTCACGGGTAAATTCCAGAACACAGATCCATTCAAATATTGATTACATATAATTGTGCACTGATGAAAATTCACTTTTACAGACCGAGGAGCTTCGAGCCGCTCTTACCTGCGTTGATGAGGGCTTCCGCGCGACGAGCGCACAGGTGAGTGATTCCATCATGCATTGCTTGAATTGCTAGATTATTGAATTATTGCATTGATTGTGGAATTGATGATTCGTTTACCTGTTTGCAGGTGTCTCAGCTTCAGGCGGTACGTACCGAGTTGGCGATCCGTGATCAGCGGATCTCAGAGCTCGAGAGGTCCCTGAGGCAACGAGAGGAGCTTCCTCAGGACGTGGCCGAGCTGCGCGTGGCGCTTGAGCTGGAGAGACGGGAGCGAGCCCGGGAGCGCGAGGAGAGAGCTCGTGAGCGTGCAGAGTTGGCGGACCTGAGGACTCAGTTGATCCTTTCTCAGGAGCGGCTTCGAGTGTCGGAGGAGCATCTCCAGCGAGGATGTGAGCGAGCACGGGCTGCGGGGTACTCCTTCACCAGTTCTACCTTCGTGGCGGGCTCTTCCCTCCGGGAGAGGAGCGAGGCAGGGGGACACGTTCGGGTTCCAACTTCTTCACGGGGGCCGATGCCTCCTCCACCAGCGCCAGCTCGGGACGGCGAGGAGGAGGTTGAGAGTAGGTGAGAGGAGGGTGGAGACGAGAGCTGAGAGACTTACTTGTACTTCTCCACTCTCACACCTGTACTTACACATTCATGATGTATATATATATGAGATTGAGAAACTTTTGTTACCTGAGCACTTTGTGTGGTTGTGGCCTTGTGTTTGTGTACTTTCTTCTTTCCAAGTTCTCCGCTTTTGCTTTGCCCTGTACCTGCAGCTGCGGTTTACACTTGAATAACAGGTTAGTTCATCTGTTCGACTTGGCCCCTTGCCCAATAAGCAAGGGGTAGCAATACTTCGACCTTAATGACGGGTCAAGGGGCCAAGCCTTTAATCAAATAAGGTAAATAAAATAACTGATATCGGGGAGATGCATCATGCAAACACACATATACAGGCCATAAATAAAAAGATGCCCATGCAAAAGAATGCAAGCATACATTGTGAAGAAATGCATTTTTTCACTCATTTATATATATTTTTTGTTATTTTCCTTAAAAACGCGCCTTAGAGTAGGTCGTGGTTCCCATAAAGACGCCCTAGAAGACGGCGTGAATTTGAAAAAAGAGTTTGATTTTTGAAAAAGAAACGACCTGCTTAGAGACGTTATTTTGCAAAAGACGACCTAATCTAGGACGTTAATTCTATAAAAAGCGCCTTAGCCGAAGGCGTTAATTAAATTATTCTGCAAAAAGGGCTTCAAGGCTATCAAGACCACGAGTCTTACATAGTCACCATCTAAAATTCATTAACCTTTCTTGAGTAGTTAAAAGGGGGTTGACGTGACCATAATTGACTTGTATTCGAGATTTCGCACAATGCAATTTCTTAAGTCCGCCTTGACCATCCTGCCAGTTCGTGACTTTACCGCATAGAAAGGATGGAAGAAAATATAAGGAAGCCCATAAGGGATTATGAGATGCTCAAGGCAAAGTTACCTCCCCTACCCTATGCCTGTTGGGGTTCGGTCTTTGGCGTAGGGAAATTTATTGCCTTTTTGCCCCTGTTACATTGCACGAATACGCCCAAGGTTTTCCTTGCGGGGACTTTGCCCTCTTGACATGCTTTTCTTTTCATAACTTGACTTTCACTTCGGAATTGATTTGCATTGATGAAAATGAACCTAATTGTACTTGGGCTTTTGTGGCATTTGCTCTCTTTTGGGCCCTGACTTCCACCTACTAGGGCGGCAGATAGGCTTGGTGTGTCTACCTCGAGGTCTCCCTTCCTCCCTTATGGGTCGAAGAAGAAAAGAACGGGTATTGCCTTTCACTTTTAGTCATGTTTTTGACTTTCCATCGAATTTTGCATTGCTTGAGCTCAAGAATAAAGCGTGTAGTGTGTGCGTGAATCAACCCCCTTTTAAATTAGCAAGACTGATGAATGAATTCTGAATTTTGACCTTTCGGACCTTGATCCTTCGTGTGCCATGGCACCAATTTTGAAGAATCTCTTTTTGATTTTGAAGAATTTCTATTTTATTTATTTTTTTGAGATTTTGAATCAATTTTCATTCATTTTTTTGGATTTTGAGTACATATATTTTTTTTTGGATTTTTGTTGAATCAAGGGTAGTATTTTTTAAGATACAAACCATTCCAAGGGTGAGTTAACTCTTCCCCTTCAGCATTAACCAGTTTATAAGCATTGCTAGGATAAACGTCTTTTATGATAAACGGTCCTTCCCAATTGGGTTGGAGTTTTGAGCGGGGGACACCCGGCTTTACAAAAATTCTCTTGATTACCATCTCACCGATCTTAAATTTTCTCTCAATTTGATAAAAAACGTGAGAGCCTGTTTTGATAAACGCGTGCACGCTCAGCGGCGACCAGACGCTTCTCGTCTAGGAGTTCCAATTGGACCAGGAGTGAATCCCGATGTTCATCAATAGAAAATTCCTTATCCAATTGTACTCGCAGAGAGGGAATGAGAATCTCATAAGGGACTACCGCCTCCATTCCATAAGTAAGGGCGAAAGGGGTTTGCCCAGTGGGGGTACGAATGGAAGTGCGATAGGCCCAGAGAGCTTCAACTAGTTTGTCTGGCCAATCCGAAAATTTATTAGCCTCACACGTCTTTTTAACAATTTTTATCAAAGTTTTGTTAGTGGCCTCTGCCTGGCCATTGCCCTGCGGATAATAGGGAGAAGAATGATGCAATGCAACGTTATACCTATTGCAGAGATCCTTGATTTCTTGAGAGATAAATTGAGGTCCATTGTCGGTGATGATGGTGCTCGGGATGCCGAACCTCGTGATGATGTTCTTCATTATGAATTTGCAGACGGTTGACGCTTTAATCTCCAGGTAAGCTTCTGCTTCCGCCCACTTGGTGAAGTACTCCGTTGCCGTGAGGATGAACGATTTTTGTTTGGTCAGGAGGTTCGAATCACCAAGTGGTCCAATGATATCAAAAGCCCACATGGAAAAAGGCCATGGGGAGGACGTAGGATGGAGTGAAGAAGCAGGCGAATGAATTTTGTCGGCGTGCAGTTGGCACTTGACACACCTTCGAACATAGATGGAACAATCCTCTTCTAGAGTTGGCCAATAGAAGCCTAGCCTAAGGATCTTCTTAGCTAGCATCTGGCTATTCACATGACCACCACACACTCCAGAATGCGCCTCTTCTACAACTTTCCATGATTCATCATCAACGAGGCATCTTAACAAAACACCGGTGAGCCCTCTCCTATAGAGCACACCTCCAACCAAAACATATCATTGAGCCACTCTTCTAATTACTTTCTTTTCTTCTACTGTGGCTTCCTCGGGATAGGACTGATCATTGCAATGCCTGGCAATCTCATAATACCAAGGCTTCTCTTCGTCAGCCAAATCCTCTTCCCAGTCTAAAAGCATGACCTCCTTACCTTTAAGAGATTCCTTCTGCTTAACCTTCTCAAGCACTTGATCCCTAATATCGAGGAATGCGCGATCCTTAATAGCTGGAGTGTTACGCTGATGAATTAGAGGAACATGGAAATCACGCTCGGGAGGGAAGACTAAAGCAGAAGCCAAAGAGGCAAGGGCGTCGGCCAAGATATTCTGGCTACGAGGAACATGGATGAAAATCAACTTGGTGAAGAGCTTGGCATAAGCTGAAGCAAGTTCCTAGTAGGGTTTGAGCTTCGGATTGATAGTGCGGCACTTGACAAGCACCTGGCGTAGAATGAGCTGACTATCACCCACAATCCTTAAATGGGTGACATCATATCGATGAGCGATTTGAAGACCGGCCAAAAGAGCTTCATACTCAGCTATATTGTTTGTGGCAGGGAAAGTGAGCCGAGCAGCAAATGGGATGGTGACCCCTTCTGGTGTTAAAAGAACCATGCCGATCCCTCTTCCTTGAGAATTTAGAGCTCCATCAAAATGTAACGTCCACATGGCATCGCGGGGTTGATTAATGGACATTAGTTCTTCATCTGGGAACTCTGAATTGACAGGATCAAATCGGGGGAGAGGGTGATGAGCAAGATGTTCGGCAATGGCATAGCCTTTGATAGCTTTCTGTTGGATGTAAGTGATGTCAAACTGGGAGAGAAAGCTTTGCCAGCGTGCTAATCGATCAGTGAGGACAGATTTTTCAAGGAGGAATTTGATTGGATTCACGCGTGCAATGAGGTGAACCTCGTGAGCTAGGAAATAGTGTTTTAATTTCTGAACTACCCAAACCAAAGCAGCATAAGTCTTCTCCATGGCTGAGTACCTCTGCTCACAGGGGTTAAGAAGCTTAGACAAGTAGTATGCTGCCCTCTCCTTACTTTCTTCATCCACTTGAGCTAAGACAGCACCTACAGAGTCATCCAGGACTGAAACATAGAGAATAAGTGGCTTGCCTGGAATTGGTGGCCTCAGGACAGGAGGATTGGCCAAATAATCCTTCAATCCATCAAAGGCTGCCTGACACTTGCCATCCCAATTAAACTTGACTCCCGGCTTAGTAAGCTCGTAAAACGGCCTACATCTTTGTGAGTGTTAGGAGACGAAGCGGCGAATAAATTACAACCTCCCGATTAATCCTCGAACTTCCTTCAAATTCTTGGGAGGAGGCATATCACTAATGGCCTTCGCCTTATTGGGATCAACTTCAATTCCCCTCTTGCTGACAATAAATCCAAGCAATTTCCCTGAAGAGACGCCAAATACGCACTTCTTGGGGTTCATCTTCAACTGATACTCCCGTGATCTTTGCAAGACCTTAGCTAGAACCCCAGGATGCTCAATCCTTGTTCTTGATTTTACAACCAGGTCATCCACATACACTTCAATATAAATATGAATCATGTCATGAAAAATCGCCATCATAGCCCTCTGATAGGTGGCTCCAGCATTCTTAAGCCCGAAAGGCATGACCACATAGCAATAAGTACCCCATGGTGTAGTGAACGACGTCTTCTCTTGATCTTCTTCAGCCAAACGAATTTGATTATAACCTGAAAAGCCATCCATGAAGGAGAGAGTCTTAAAACCTACCGTGTTATCAATCAGAACATCAATATGAGGGAGGAGGATATCATCTTTAGGACACGCACGGTTGAGGTCCCGGAAGTCTATACAAATCCGAACTTTTCTATCCTTCTTCATAACCGGGACGATGTTAGCCACCCAATTGGGGTAGAGGACAACTCTAACAAATCTAGCCTTATGGAGCTTGTCGACCTCTTCTTTCATCTTTAAAGCCATGTTAGGGTGGAAACGCCTCAACCGTTGTTTGACCGGGACAGACCCTGGCTTAAGTGTAAGACGGTGTTCAACGAGCGCAGGGTCTAATCCAGGCATATCTTCATAACTCCATGCAAACGTGTCCTTGTATTCTTGAAGAACCAAAATGAGCGCCTCCTCTTCGGAGGGCGGCAAATTCTTACTTATGAGGACAATCCTAGGGTCTTCCTCAGTACCCAAATTAATTTCTTTTGTAGGCTCTTCTACAGAGGCTGATGGTTCGTCGAACCGTCTTATGCCGCTAGCAAAGGCATCAGCCTCGTCCTCATATTCTTCATAACTTTCTTCCCCCTCTTCAATAGGGTCTTCATCATTCATGATTTCATAGACACCCAAACCCTCATAAGAAGCAACGACATCCTCATATTCCAGCTCTGGCAGGATAATTGAATTCTCCACAAATTCGGGGATGGCTAAGCAAGCCTGGCATCTAATGGCTAATTCTAACAGAAACCTACGGGGAATCTGCTTACCCTTGGACTTCCTATATGAATTTACCCCATGACTTTTGTTATTAGCAGAAGAAGAGGAGGAGGAGCAACTAGCTTGATTAGAGGGGGGAGATGAAAAAGCGGATACAGGAGGTGATACAGATGAGGGCCCCTCACCGGAGGGGGAGAAGAGATCTAACAATGAATCTGGAATGAGCGGCCCCTGGGTCGGGACACACTCGGGAAAGAGATAAGAAGTCTCCTCAACGGAGATGGAGGATTGGAAAGTTGGAAATTTGACGTTTTTTTTTTCGTTTTAATCTTTTCCTTTATTTTTATTTTCTTTTTCAAGAAGAAAGCAATGTATGGGGGGAATAGCGAGAGGAGTGGAAATTGCAAGATTGGAGAAAGATTGAATCAGTGACGGCCCGCGCGGGGGCGTGATGGAGAGTTCAGAAAATCGCTCGAGGAGCGAGGGAGGGATTGTGAGAGCAACTTGGATTGAATCTGGAGATGAATTGATTATAATCGGAGGCGGTCTTGGGACGTGACCGAACCAATGGGAGTAGAGAGAAGTAAGCACAGATGGATGTATGGAAGTGAGAGAAAAGAGGCCGGCCCACAGCCTGTCCACAGTGAAACCTTCTTCAAATGGAATATCCGGCTCTCCAGTATCAGTATAGTCACTCAGAAACTGTCTCTTGTCTGTAATTACAGCTGGCATTTCAATCAATTGGTGTATTAATGGCGGCCATTCCGGATCAGTCGGCATGAAGAGGCGGCTCAGGGAAATTGTAATGTCATTCATGTCGAACCACCTGTACCAGTCACATTCCGGATCATCCATTTTTCTTCTTTTATCCAGCCTTAAAGACTCCAGGGCTTTGTAGGTAGCCAGTGGGGCAATGTGACGAGCAAACTGTCTGGCATGAATATCTTGATAGTCTAGCAATGAAGTAATTACTGTAGTCTGCTCTTTGTTTTGAAATCCACCTGTAACAAAATGTGTTTTTAATGTCCACGTGAGCGGCCGGCGATCTGGTTTAAAGGTAGATGTCATAACAGCCCATGGCTCTTCTTCATTTTTGCCCGGCCCTTTATAACCCAAGCCGCCTCGTGCAGGCAGTTTCTGAGGCTTAATAGGCCTAACCCTGCCCTGACATTTGGCACCCAGGCCTTTGCCATCTTGATACCCCATTCTTATCAGAATGTTCCAGCCAGGGGTGTTTATCATATTCTTCTTCTTTTTCCCTTTGGAGGGCAGGGGTGTCATAGCAACCGTTGTGACGGTCTCTGATAGCATTGGCTGGGAATGGGGAATGTCTAGCACGGATAACAGTGGCTTATTGGCAGGCCAAATAGAAGGAACTGATGAAGCCGCGTGAATATCTTCCTCTGGCAGGATCGGCATGCTGGTCACCTTGATAATACGGCCCTTGTGTGGAAACTTGAGGCACTGATGATTTGTAGAGGGCACTGCATCGAGCTGCTGGATGTAGGGGCGGCCTAAAATGCCATTAAACGGTGGATCCATGTCCAATATGTGAAAATCTACTGTGATGGTGGCAGGACCCAAACTTACTTTCAGTGTAATCATGCCTAGAGGAGGCTTTTTGTGTTGTCATATGCAGTGACTGTGATAGTAGACGGCCGAATCAGACTTTCGGGAATGCCGCATAACTTTAAAGTACTCGGTGGCAATACGTTGATAGATGCCCCAGTATCTACCAAACACTGCTTAATAGCCACCTTATTGATATCGACTGTAATGCATAAAGCATATTTTCTTGCTGAGATTGGTGCCAGTTCGTGCTCATGAAAAGTGATTGCCAGCTGACTGCTGGCAGGTGTTAACACCGTGATTATCTGCTCCACTGGGATATCTTCGTTGACCATCACCTTCTGTAGATACTCCTTTAAGGCCAACTGATGAGTGGTGGACCTTTTGATCAATTCTAGAATTGAAATCTTCGCAGGAGTCCGGTCCAAGTGTTTTAACAAATCATATTGAGTGCCCGGCACTGATTCTTGTTCTTGCTCTTGCTCTTGCGGCCCCTGCACGGGCTCTAACTCTCTCTGTGGGAAAATTCGGTGGAATATCCGTCCACTATGGAGCGGCGCCACGCCTTGACGTGCCTCTGTCGGGGCAAGTGTGGGAGGAGGATTAGAAGAAGAAGAAGGTGTGTTGATGTTAAGAAGCGGTGGAGGGGTGTTTGAAGAAGAAGCTCCCGCAGGGGGTGTCGGTGAAGATTTCAATAAAGATGCCCCCATAGGGGGCGTAAGAGTAGAGAGGGATATCCGAATGCGGGGAGTGTTGGCGGGGGGTGGAATGAGAAGAGCTCTGGGTACAAAAGATAGGGGAGCTGATGGTGGAGGGATCCTTGCCGGTGGGGGAGTAGTGGTGGTTGGCGTAACGGGTGTTGGCGAGGGGTGATTAAGGAGTGGCCTAGATGGCGAAGGTAGAGGGTTGATAGTGGTGGAGGTGTTTGCTGTGTGGTAGGCGATTGAGGTGGAGAACGGGTAAGAAGGGGGCGAGCCGGCAAGGATGGAGAATTTGAAGGAGATGGATTGAGGGGGCGTAGAAGGGGATGGCCCGATTGAGGGGCAGGAGAAGGAAGGGTGCGCAAAAGGCGCGGAGGTTGATTTTGATTATGGTGAAATGCCCCGACAGAGGCGTTCTCTTCGTGCCATCCCTGCCCTCTCTCTACCTCTTAGAGAGACGTAATGGGGTTTACATGTTGATTAGGCGGGTGCTCCAGCAAGGGGTTGTGGACGATCCCCATATCCTGTTGCGGTGCTGGAGCTTGCTGTTGCTGAATCTATTGTGGAGCTGGTTGCTGAGGTTGCTGAACTTGCTGTTGTCGAGGAGGTCTTCTTTCTTTCATAGTGGCGATGAATTGCCTCATTTCATCCCAATTGATGCCACCCTGCTCATTCAAGTCATAAATGTAGTCCCTGAAGTGGAAGCAACGATCAAGGTTGTGACCAGGGCCGCGGTGGAAAGCACAGTAACAGGATGTGTCAACATTAGCGGGCCACATTGTTCTTTCTCTTGGTAATGTGAGCAAGTTGGCGGCCATTAAGGCATTAAAAATGTCCGGGAGACTTTCTGGAAGTGGCGGGTAGTGGGCCCTTTTGGGGCCAAGTGGTGGTCTCCGTTGTTGTTGTTGACCATAGTTGGCTGGCGGTGGTACTTGGTTATATTGTGGCGGAGCTGGGTGGTCAGTGCGGGGTGCTTGGTTTTGTGGTGGAGGAGCAAAAGAATGTTGTGGTGCGAATTGTGGTTGCGGAGCGGAGTTGAAATGGGGGTTTTGTTGTGGGGGTGGTGGAGGTCGTGGGTTAGGTTGATGGTGGGGGTTGCCAACTACGCCAACCTGCTCGTTTGCAATGGTGCCCTCAGTCGTGGGCCCGCTGTTGACATTTGTAGTTTTCTTAGATAGTCGAGGTTTCGGCTCAAACATGCCCATGATGGGCGAGTCCTTCATCTGCGTCTGAATGTAACGAGCTCTTTCATAGAGCTCCTCCATAGTGGTCAGCCTGTTCATGGCCAGAATGTGTCGGAACTGAGGAGTGGCATTAGAAATAATCATCTTAACCTGTTCCGGTTCAGACAGTGTATCTTTCAACTTTTCGGTCATTAACCGCCATCTATCAGCAAACATTATGAAGTCCTCCTCGGGCTTCATTTTTTCTGCAACCAGGTCTGTGAGTGAAAGGGACGGTCCGACCCGGTCTCTGTATTTCTGTAAAAACTTCTTTTGAACAACATCAAAGTCACCGGCATCAGCAGAATCCAGCGAATAGAACCATTCAAGGGCCGGCCCCTCTAGAGATCTCTTGAATAAATAAGCCAAAGAGGCCTTGTTATCTTGCCAAAAGGAGGTCTCGTACCTGAAATCCTTCAAATGAATAAAAGGATTGCCAGTCCCGTTATATCGCCGAAAGTTCGACATCTCAGATGGTGGTAAGTGGAAAACTGGCAATGTAGGAAGCAAAATTTCAGGGGCATTCCTAGCCGTAGTAACTTTCTTCAGTTGCTCCTCCATGCTGGCCAATTTCTGGAACAAGAGAGCATTGGTGTCGGATTCGACCGGGGCCGGATTTTGAATAAAAGAATGCGGTATAGGCGTCCGAAGAATTCGGGGAGGTTGAAACTGAGGCCTAACCGCTGAGTAGCTCGCCTGTTGGGCCGGCATGGCCGCACCAGGCGTTGGTGGACGAGAAGGGGGTTTGTGCAAGATCGCCTGGTCATTAGTGAGGTGATGGCCACTCTCGGCCGGAGGGGGATTAGAGGATGAAGAAGGAACATACTTTCCTTTTAAAGCGGCCTGAATAGCCTGCCGCTGGGAATCGTCCAGCTGAGATAGAGCATGGATCAAATCGTTAACATTGAGGGATGGGGAAGAGTTCCCCGGAGTGTTGGAGGGTAAAGTCTGAAAAGAGGGCACAACCTCTTGCGGAGTGGTATCAACCACATGGATTTGAGGATGGTGAGACTGAGGAGGAGGATAATTTCCCTCATAATAGATGGAATCTTGGAGGGGATTTTCATAAAAAACATTCTCATCCTCATCATCATAAGAATATCCGTAGCCTGCCATGTTGGTGATTTTACCTGAACGGAGTTTCATCTTTTAAGAGAAGAGAGTTTTATAAAAGGATTATCACCCAAAAGCACTTAATCCAAACAAACTCAAACAAATCAATCAAATCAAGTTATGCAATCAAGTTGAGATGAACGCAAGGTTTTAGTGTTATGTTTGAGATTAGAGTGGATTAAGTTGATGAGTAGTTCACTTGTGTTTGCAAGGTAAAACCTAGTTGATCCAAGTGTAACCTCCGGGTCAACTAGATTCTTTCTCTCTCCTCGCCAACGATAGGTTATCTATACTCCGGGTACTTCAAAGGTACAACCAGCCCGGCGTCCGTGAGAGAATCCACGGGTGCGGGGACTTATGGAGGTCTTGGAAAAGGGATTTCCGGTCCAAAGAGACGGAATGCTCAATGGAGGGTCGTCCCGATTAGGTGTGTGGAATCCTAGTGTAGAGAGAGGAGGTCTCTCAACCAAATGCCACAATATGCAAGATAAAAATGATCAGATCACAGCAATATAAGCAAGCAATGTAATAACCAAACAAACTGTCACACACAGCCATAGGAATCAGACATTTGTAAAACGTGGGAAAGAGACGACCTGGTGTAGGTCGCTATCAACCAAAGCAACGACAGGGTCACTGTCGTGGATCACTGTGAAAAGTGAGAAACAAAGTCACACCTCTGGTTGAGGCGCGAAATAAGAAAAGGACGCCTCTGCTAGCGGGCGTCAAATCGTAAGAAGCGCCTTGGGATGAGGCGCTATGCCGAAAAATAATGCCCTGGGGCAGGGCGTGAATCCGCAGGTAAGCTTGATATAAGCAGTAAAATTATGAAAGACGCCTTGAAGAGAGGCGCAATGCAATAAAAGAACGCCCTGGGGCAGGGCGTGAATTCACAGCAAACGTGATCAAAATAGTACTGATGGAAAAACGCCTTAACAGAAGCCATAACACAGTAATAAAACGCCCTGGATGAAGGCGTTAAACTAAAAAGCGCCTCTGGCTGAGGCGTGAATTCAGGAAATATGCAAACTGGCTGATCCCGGGGAGTGTGCAGGGTGCACAATGGAGGGTGCCCGTGGGGCACAAGGGAGAGGTACCGAGGGTACCAAAGGGGAAAGTGCACGCGTGGGTGCCTAAGGGGAAAGGGCACACGTGGGTGCCAACGTGGAAAGGGCACACGTGGGTGCCAATAGGAGATGGTAATCAAAATAAAAATAGTGGAGGTCCCACCGTGATCACCAATTTGTAGATGGACATAAATCCACTCATAAGTGAAATAATTGCATAATAAGAAAAATAAGGGGAGATGATAATAAACCAAGAAAAAGCACGTGGTGCTAAAAGGAGATGTGATCGCCAGAGGGGTTACCTCAATAAGAAGAAAAAAGGGATCGCGAATACCTAGTGGAAATTTGGTAGTGGGATGATGTGGAGTTCCTCCTCCGCCTTCTATCAGCCGGCCGATGAAGTGGGTTTTCCTTGTTGATTACCTTGCAAAGAAAGACAATGAAACAAACGAACAAAGAGAAGTGAATCAGCCGATGTGTAGAATCAATCCCAAATGAAGAATATGATGTTGAAGAGAGAAATCAACATGCGCACCTCTTTTTTGGTTTTTTTAAACCCCTAGAGAAGAGCTAGGGAAGGGGATATGATATGATGATGGAACTTAATGCAATATAAAAAAAACTAATAGTGGGACGTATTAATGATAGTAAGATGACGCTCACAAACAAAACAAACAAAAAAGAACCCTGCTGTCCCTGATGACAGTAAAGGGAAACCAAGGGAAGAAGATGTTGATGGGAAGAAGATGAAGCAGTGAACGCACGCGGATGCCGAGGAAAACGGATGCAGAGGAGGAAGCAGCTGCTCCACTTGATTGCACGGGAAGAAGAAAAAACCTCTGCGGTAATCTTTTTATCCGCTGTATATGGGTGTTAACCTTATGACGATCGATCCAGACTCCCTTATATAAAGTTTCAATCGGATGTGATCAAACAAGGGAAGATAAGAACGGGCAAGGAATATGCAGGGAAAGGATTAAAATCGAGCAAGAGATTGAACAAGGCAGGGAACTGTGAGGGAAAGGTGGAAAAAGGTAGGACTCTGACATGAAACACGACTTAGGTACATGCGTCGATTTTTAAATAGACGACCTACCAAAAAATGTTACTTGAAACACGACCTAGGAAAGGACGTTTCTTCCTGGATTTAATTTTGGAAATAAGACTTCTTTATTTAAAAAAATCATGGTAACACGTCTGATGAAGCGACGTTTCTTAAAAACACGCCCTAGATAAGGACGTTAATCATCAAAAGCTTCTTATTTTGTTTTATCTTAAAACGGATAAATACCGGGAATTGATGCCTTGAAGTTTGGTCGTCCTTTCTTTATAAAACGCCCTAGGTAAGGTCGCTACTTAAATAATGCCCTTCTCAAGGTCATGAATCACAAAAATGTAAGAACTAAACCATAAACTACACAAGAAAAGAAAAACCTCATGTTATAGAAATATTGAAGTTCACTTTGGGGCGTCATCATAGTGACATGAGATTTGATCAACATAATGTCAATTTTGGCGTGTCTACAGTTGGGAGTTTCTCCCTTGTGGTTGCGGACGCGTGTGGTTTGGGGATTATTCCCCGTGTGTGTTTGGGAGTTATCTCCCATGTGTGTGTGCAGGCGTCATCCTGCGTGTGTGTTGGAGCGTCTCTCCGTGTGTGCTGTCTTATAAGGGTGTTTGCAAGATAGTGGAATCTTCACCAGTTTGGTGAGGGGTGGACGTAGGCGCACAAAGGTGTGTGGCCGAACCACATAAAAACCTCTGTGCCTCGGCGTTTGCTTGTGGTTTGCAATTCCTCTATTATTGTTCTTCGCTATTTGTGGTTTTGGCACAACATTCCACACACACACATATTCACATCTTGACTAATCACACACAAGTGAGTTTTGAGTGCATAATTCATCTTGCTATATCAAGTTCCTGTTTATCAAATCTAAAAGAGGCTAATTGCTTATCTATCCATCGTTCATCATAGTTGATCTTAATTACTTGAAAATTAATTTTTAATAGGCCAATCAATTCACCCCCCCTCTTGATTGCCGTTGCCTCGGACCCAACACTTATTTTTCTTATTCTTCTTTCTATTTTCATAATATTATTTCATCAAATATCACATCTCTAAAAATAACCAATTTATTTGTCTTAGACTCAAGTAATTTGTATGCTTTTGATTCTTCACTATATCTAATGAATATATAATTTTCTCATTTCTCATCAATTTTTTCTTCTCTAACTTGTGAAGGAATATGGCTATATGCAATGCATACAAATATTCTAAAATGACTTACCGTGGCCTTTCTCTTGAACTAGGTCTCATATGGTATTTTGTTTGGAACTACTTTCATTGGATACCAGTTTAAGATGTAAACTACAGTATGTACAACCCCAACACAAAAATTGTTAGGGAGATTCATACCTTTTAACATGTTCCGAGACATCTCCACTATTGTCATATTTTTTCGCTTGGCTACTCTATTTTGCTGAGACATATATCTTACTATTAGCTCCTTTATTCCTCCATTCCTATAATATGTTTGAAATTTATTAGAAGTAAACTCTCCTACACGATCAATGCTTAAAACTTTGAGTTTTTTATCACTTTATTTCTCAGCAAATGTTTTAAGCCGTAAGAACATAGTAAATGCCTCTAATTTTTCCTTCAAAAAATATATCCACATCATTCGACTGTAATCATCTATAAATAATAGAAAATATCATGAATCATTTAAAGAGATAATTTTTGTTGGACCACAAATGTCAGCATGTATCAATTGTAATGGCTCTTTAGTTATACATGATATTTTGATGAATAGTAATCTTTGAATATTTTTATAGATGCATCATTCATAAATTTTATTTTCTTCTTCTTTTAGATATGCCAATTCAATGACCATTCTCTTCATTTTTAGTAGTCAAAAACTTCTATAATTCAAATGACCAAATCTTTTATTCCATATTAGAGAGCTATCTTCTCCTTCTATTTTTAGAGCCATATTTTCTTTTGACATTTTCAACAGAAAGACTTTCTTGGGAGCCATCTTGATTTTTCCCACAATCTTTTTATTTTCGTTTTCTATAATGATGCATTCATCATTTCTAAAATTGGCTGAATAACTCTTTTGCATTAGTTGTCTGACACTTAAAATTTTTTGGGCTAGGGCAAGAACATACAGAACATCTTTGATAAACTTCGTCTTACTTCCCTTTGTGTGCACT
Source organism: Amorphophallus konjac (assembly GCA_022559845.1). Lineage (NCBI taxonomy): Eukaryota > Viridiplantae > Streptophyta > Magnoliopsida > Alismatales > Araceae > Amorphophallus > Amorphophallus konjac. The sequence goes on along the minus strand of CM040126.1, from coordinate 338,625,554 downwards.
GCGATCACTCCCTTGTCTTTTATCTTGTGTAGCTTATCATCTTTGTGATTTACTTAATAGTCTATCTCTTCGTCTAATTTGACAAAATTGCTTTTATTTTCTATCATATGATTGCTACAGCCACTATCCAAATATCATGTATCGCTAGAATCTGAACGACTAGTAAAGCATGAATAAAATAGTTGATCCATCTCTGAAAAATTAGCTTCATTTTTATGCTGATAATAACTGTCTCTTTAGGAGTGATTAGCATTTTTACATTTGGTGCATTTAAATCTGTAATTTTTCATAAAATGTCTAAACTTCTTGTAAATTTGATATTAGGAGGTAGACGTACCTTTTGGACAATTTTTCTCATACATTCTTCCTTTGTCCTGGCCTTGTTTCATGAACTTCTTTTGTCTCGAATTATTGCCTTTCCCAAACTGTTATTATGAAGAATAGCCTTATATATTCTCCTTCTTTATCTCCCCTCTTTTGTTTGATAATGACACATTTGATTAAAATACTTGCTCCAGATTCTGATGAGAAAACATGTTCATTCTTTACTCATGCACCTCTAAAGAACCCATTAGTTCATGCATACAAAACATCGATAAACCTTTAGATTCTTCAATGGCAGCAACAATGTGATCGAACTTGATCAGAAGATTTCTCCAAATTTTTCAACTATTTTCTTTTCTTTAATTTTATCACCATAACTTCTAATTTGATTTATGATGCCGACAACTCGAGTAAAAAAATGCTTGAGCAGTTCCATTATCTTTCATTATAATATTATCAAACTCTCTCCATAATGATTGCAACTTAATGGAGATTACCTTCGACGAGTCTTGGAAGTCTTATTTTACAAGATCCCAAGCATCTTTCAAAGTTGTAGATGCCATAATATGGGGAAAGATAGATTTGCTTACCCCTTGTTGGATGAATAATAATGCCTTTGCATCTTTCTTTTTGTTTTTTTTAAACTCCTTTTGCATTGTCGACGACCACGATGCTTGAGTTGCCACGTCCTCCGGTACCTCGTATCCACCTTCAACAAGCTCCCAGATATCTTGAGAGATGAAAAAAGTCTTCATTTGGAGATTCTAAAAATCATAATTTTCTATAAAAAATGGGGATAAAATTTTGGAAATAGTTGAAAAGAGTGGTGGTAGGTGGTGGTAAGTATTGCCATGATTAGAACTTATGGTAATGGAGACTATGACTCTGATACCAAATTTGTTGGAGCAAACGAAAGTGAAATGGACGCAAGATTGGTAAAAGGAACTTGTATTGGGAGATGGATATAAATACAATGTGATTTCTTACAAGTTGTAAGCGAGATCAATATAGTATATAGAGTGGTGTAAGGGAAGAGGTGAGCATTAAATGCTCTTACACATTAAAAGTGGAACAGATGTGTTGGGCTTCTATGTAATCTTGAAGAGGGGAGAAAAGAAAAAGACTTTTGTGAGTTTGCTTGGGAATAGGTAGGGAATGGCTTTCTCTCTTGTTCTTACGGGACTGCCCCAAGGGTCATATTTATAGCCTCTATATGTCGGTGAGAAGAGGCATGAAGCTTTTTCTATATGTATCGTATGCACTGTCATTCTAGAGAAATTTACACAATTCTTCTCTCACTAGATGTTACTCAGACTTGTCTCCATCATTTTAGATCTCATAAGATTAATGTAGACATATTAAAAATTATTTTAACACTTCCTACGGTCCTAGACACCTCCCATTACATCCTCCTCCTCACCTATGCTATCCTACACTACCACCCACTCTGGGGCCATCCCCTCCCTCCTCCAGTACCCTCCTCGCCCCTGCCTTATCCCTCCCACCTGCCTCCCCTCTCCGATCTTCCTGCACTTGCCGCCCTCCCCCTAGTGACTCATCCCTTCTCCACCCCCTCCTACTCATCTCGGCCTTACCCGACCCCTACTATTCCACCCTTACCAACTCCTTTGTTCTTCCTGCCCTTTCTCCGCACATCACCACCCTTCTCCCCCAACTCCATCCTCCTTGGTTGTGGGTTTCCCCTCCATCGCCTCCTCTATCTCCATCTTTCATGTCTACTAATCTCCACCCCCCACTCCTCCCTATTATCTCAGCCCTCCATTGCCGATGACCCACTACTCCTTCTCTTATTCTGCTTTCGCTTCAACTTCCCCCTCTGTCCTCTCCTTCTCCCAACTCTCTTCCTTTCCCTCTTTTGACCCGAAGACATCTAGGAAGCTCCTAGCTAGTCTTGATCTCTATCTAACCCCCTTTTAACCCCTTTCCCTTCTCAACTATGATCTTATGTTGGAGGTTTCATGTTTTGTTCTTCATGGATGCAAATTATTGATGGGCCAAAATGAAAGTATACTTTATAACAATAAAAATTATGAATATACTACTATAAAGTTGCATAATTACAAGTAAACCCTCATTTAGCCATATTGTCACAGATATCCCTGAAGAGCATTGTCATGATAGAGAGAGGATGGAGGAGGACATGACGCTACGAAAGGTGGAATGGTGAGCACATTAGTGAGGATGAGGTTCAAGAGAGAGAGTGCGTCACATCCCGAACGAGGCGGAATTATCAAGGTGTGACGAATTAACAAGAGGGTCAATCAAGAGACAGATGACAAGTATGAACAACAAAATAGACAAGGCCATGTCTTTATTGCAAAATATAACATTTCCTATAAATGACTCATCAGAGTCTTTCAATACTATTCAAACTCAATATATTTATTTTCTAACTTGACAATTGGGAAGAAAATCTTCTAAGAATATCAACACTCTTTATCACTCCAACCCATTCCTGTCATCTTCAGAATTTCCTTAAAATTATTCATAAAACACAAGGTGAGATAAAAAGCTTAGTAGAACTTATATCCATTTACTAAGCCACTTTAAGTGATTAGCATCTTGAATCATCAAGATACTCATGAAAATAAAATAGGTGAATAAAACAGGTGACAAGTAAAGTAGAAATCAAGATCAGGAAGTTAAGAATTCAAAAATAGATACCATAGAACTCAAGTGTAATCATGAAGAATAAAAACATGTAGAGAATTGTAAATTTGGCCATGTAAAAGGATGTTAACTCACTCGGTCAATAATGTCTTGTACAATTAAACAAGTAGTCAAGCCTGTAACAAGTCAAGCATATAATAAGTGAATTATCAAATTTAATCTTGCATGTCAGTTGATACAATGTCACACCTGATCATTCAACTCCCTCAGACACAAGTACTTTCTGACTTTGCTCGTCTAGAACCAAATCAGGGCCCCATAATTTTCCAAGCATCGGGTGTTAAGTTAGAACCAAAGTCCCATGTAATTTTTAGAACAATTCAGTCATAAAATGTCTAATCTAAGTTTCAAGAAAACCTCATGAAGTATGGTATAGCACACAACTGAACATCAAATTATGCATGACTCTAGAGGAAGCCCCTACAGGTTCAAGAGGTGGCTCCCGTCATGTAATACTTTACGACATTCTAGCCTCAAGAGGTAGCTCGCATAACGTAGCACCTTGTCACACATGACATTTAACTCTACACTCCCAAATGATAGTTTATGCCTAAAGTACATATCTAGTAAAATTTTTCATTTCAAAGATGTTGAACGCCGTGCACAACCATGTTTTAAGGAATTTTGATGATGAACTAAATACCATGTGATTGCCCTCCTTGTAAACAATATGCACATGTTGGTTGTGGATTTGAATTGAATTGAGCAAACTCCATTTGATTGAACGGCTAGTGTATGACACGGTCAACTGATTTGATTAACTTAACTGATGTGTGTTTTGAAATGTTTACAGGAGTTAGTGAGAGGAAAGTCTCCGAACAATTTGAGTGAAATTCTTCTAACTCTTCCTTAGTTGATTTGGATAGGATTCAAGCTATTGTGATAGCTAACATGTGGTTTGAAGAGACTTAGTCTAAATATTGAGAGATTGATGAGAGCTAGAGATTATTCTTCAAGAAAGCAAATGAGAATTGGAGACTGACCTTAGGTGTGTATCTTTGACAGGGACTTTCAATGGAGACCAACTGTCAAGATCAAGTGGTTATCATTCAAACTGAAACATTAAAATGGTAAGTTGTTGTTTGGATATTTGAAGGAGGTTTATTGTGAAAGATGGATGAACAAACCCCAAGGTAACTCCCTATCTATATCTACTTGGCTTATCTGTGATTTTTGGGGTAGAGTTGCTTATTTCTTCCTTTCATGAAGTTGTTTTTACTGTTCATGTCTTAGGTTCACCCCATTGTGTGTTTTCCTATATCTTATTTTTATCAAGAAAAGTGTCGACCTTGAGGGTCGACACTTTGTCGAGGGGATGCCGTTTTCAGCCGGCCCTCTTATGTGTTCGAAACTGGGATAAAAAGGTCGACCCAAAAGTCGACCCAAAGGGTCGACCTTTTTATCGCTCGGTTCTGTCTGGGTTTATTTTTCAGAATCCAGGACATAAGTGTCGACCCACAAGGTCGACACTTATTCCGAGACTTTCTGCCGTGGCCTTCTTTGTTGCCACATGTGGAAAGTGTTGACCCCATGGGTCGACACTTTCTTCGTTGGGTTCTGTTTGCGCCTTTGTTCTGTCTTGCCCGATTGCCAGTGTCGACCTTGAGGGTCGACACTTTTCGGCGACCGAAAAAAACGTCGGTTCGCGCGGCGGCCGGAGCCCTATCTCGATCCCCTCTTTTTGTGCCCTTTTGTGATTGGTCCTTGGGGGATAATATCCTCCACGTGGCCGCCCATTCCTCTTGGGTATAAATCGAAGGAGATAGGGTTTATTGAAAGTGTAGAAAAGAGGGTTTGATATACATATACGGTTTTGTTCTTGCAGGGGAGAGCGCCGCTGTAGCTGCGACACCTTCCACCAAATGTGCTGAGCTCGATTCAAGGTTGAGGACGATCGTCCTCCACCTTCCAGAAGCCATTGTGTTGAAGAATGATGGCTGAACCATCTATCCCTCATCTATGGTTTTGATAGTGAGTCAAGAGAAGTAAAAAGGGGGTTGAATCATCTGCATCCACTCTTCCGATCTGAACCAGAGAAGCTTCGTGAGGACATCTCCTTCAATCTGTTCATCCCCGGAAGTCATCAAAGAGCCAAGTTTCACCATTTACGATCAGGAGTTTGCTCAACTCAATATTTATCTCTGTTTAGAGTTATTCATGATTATTTATGTCTAGTGAGCTTACAAATGTATATCTGTGTTCATCTTTTAAACTGAAGAATATTGTGTGTGTGTTCGGAGCGGGGTCTCTGAGTGTGGAATCATTGTTGGAGTTCATCCCTATCTTGGTGTGTGTGTGTGGTGCTGAGCACCGTGTTGAGGGTTCGCCCTCGTGTGTGTGCTGCACTACAGCGTGTTGAGCGTCGAGCTCGTGTGTGTGTGGTTTGCTATCGTCGTGCAGCGTCTGGTGTATTGGGGTTCGTCCCCGTGTGCTACCTTGAGTAGCGTTCTAGTGAAGCCTCACCGAGGTGGTGAGGGGTGGACGTAGGGTACCCGTCGTGGTCCCGAGCCACCTTAAAAATCTTTGTGCATGTGTGATTGGTTGTGTGTTTGTTCCTTATCCTCTACCACCATTCACAAGATGTATTATGAACTGTGTTGCATATCGATGCTAAATTTGTCAATGTATACGGCTAGTTCAAATTACTAATTCTCCATGTGTGATCTTGTCACCTGCACGTTTGGTGAGGTTTGATTGAGAAGCCTTTCAAGTTATTTTAATTGGTCTTAATTTTTAGAGAGAGATCTATTCACCCCCCTCTAGATCCGTGCCACTACACTGTGGGACCCAACAATTGGTATCAGAGCCTGGCTCTATTATATTAGATCAAACGATCTTCAGAGGGATCCTAGTGTAGCTTTGAATGATGAATGCTTCTTCAGATATTACTTCTTTGACTTCTTACCCTTTTATAATGGTGATGACTTTAACTCATGGCTGGGAAGAATGTGTAGGACCATAAATTCAATTGATCCAAATTTGTGGAAGCTAGTTAATGATGGTCCTCATAAGTTGTCTCGGGATGAAACCAAGTGGTCCCACCGAGATAGACTAAAGAGTCATGAAAATGCTATAATTTTGAGGTTGATGAAAAATTCTGTCAATGCTAACAGGTTCACGTTTGTCTCCTCTTGCAGAACCGCCAAAGAACTTATGGACAAATTGATGCAAGCTCAAGAGAAGCAAGGACTAAAGGGATTGATGGCTGATGATATCTATCAAACTTGTGATGAAAGTGCTGAGGAGGTAAGCTCTAAATCAGATGAAGATGAATTATCTTTTGAAGATTTAATAGATGCTTATGAAGAATTGTCAGAAAAATACCAAAAGGTGAAGCATGAAAACAAAGCCTTGAAGAAAAAGTCTAATGAATGTATTCATGACAATTCCTCTTGTGTGAAATGCATTGATCGAAATTCAAAAATTGAAGAACTGGAAAAATAAAATGAACTGTTGACATGCAAAGTTTCATTGCTTAAAAACACTGAAGAAAGTTTAAGGAACAAGTTAGATTCTCTATCTGATGATGATAAACTCTTTGATAAACTTCTTGATTCTGAAATAGATGCCAAGTCCCTTCTGGATAAAAATGAAAAGCTAAAAGGGGACAACGATGTTTTGCTCATTCAAATCTCTTTACTAGAGGGAAGATTGAAGTACCTTGAGAAATCTGAAAAAGAAAATGATTTGTTAAAATCTGAACTTGAAATTCTGAAACAATTAAATACGACCATGTGTGAAAGACTTTTGACATTTGAAAAAGGCAAGTCTAGGGTCGCTCAAGAGAGTGAGAATGTAAGTATTATAGAACAGGAAATAGAATCTTACAAGACGATAAATGCCACTCTAAATGAAAAGGTCACTTCTTGTGAAAATGAAATTCTGTCTTGTGAACTTGTAATTGCTTCACTTCAAAGTGAAATCGTTGACCTGAACAAATCATTAGGCAAGTTTGTGAGTGGTAAAGAGAATCTAAACAAACTCTTGGGAACTAAGGTGAACTTCCAACGGGAAGGTCTAGGATACAATCCTAGTAAAAAGGAAGCATTTAATCTGAAAACAAAAACTTCGTTTATGCATGCTTCTAGTTCCTCAAGTACACCAAATACCTCTTCATCTGTCAAACAAAAGCCCATTATGCATGCAAAGAAAATTGATGTGAAATCCCAAGCTCCAAAACAAAACAATGCTTCATGTCACTATTGTGGTGAGCTTGGACATTTAATTCATGATTGTAGTGTGATGAAAGAGGATGATTTGAATGCCTCTAAGATGCATACCAAAAGATTTCAAGTTGATGAGAAAATGAAAGTCAAATGCTTTCATTGTGGAAGAATGGGCCATAATATGAAAAATTGTTGGTCGTTAAATGTGAAACAAAAATTTCACAATCAAAATCATAGTCCCCAGACATGCACAAAAGTCCAATGGTTATGCTCAACCAAAGAAACTGAAACAACATGTGTATTGTCATTATTGTGGTTATGTGGGACACCTAATGGATGGTTGCTCATTTTTTGCACCTTGATGATATGAATGCAGGGAAATTGTAGAGAGCCACAAATCGTGGTGCACCTAACCCCCAGGGACCCAAGATGGCTTGGGTTCCCAAAACATCAAAGTAAAGATTTTGTCTTGTAGGAATTCCTTGTGATGGAAGAAGCTGTCAATAGAATAAAACTCCTCCAAGGCAAGAAACTGATGAGCCTATGTGGTAATGCATTCCACTTTTACTTTCACATGTGAATAACAACCTTCTGTTACTGTTCATAGAGTTTATCCACTTTCACTCATGTTTTCTTGTGTGAATAACTATAACTTTGTAGTTGTTCACAAAGTCTTTCCTAGCTATACTCATCTTTTTTTTGTAGATAAAAGTTGAATTTTACACATAGAGCACACACATCTTTTTGTATACTTGTTAATACAAATAAAATTTTAATCATCTGTCATCCTGTTGCACTGACTCGCATACATTTCATATTCGTGTGCATGAATGCCATGATTAACCGGTATATAAAATGATGTCAATGGAAAGGTAGATTAAGTCCACCTGAAAGCTTTCATCATGCGTGAGTGTGGTCTTCGGACCTACGTACTCCGCCACGTACTGGCAATCAAATTGCTTGAATACATTATCTTGACTTGCCTGAATGTATATAATATACACCCGGTTCTTTTTGAACTCTTCTACGACTGAACAACCTTGTTAAATAAATTTGCATTGATTCAAGCATGAATGACTCATGACACATGTTAACAAGGTCTTTTTGGTTTTCAACCGTGCATACACTTGGGGGGAGACAAAACCTTGAAAAGACTAATTCATGTTCTACTATCTGTTCAATCACTCACTTCATATGGAACTTTGATACAACCTGTAATGCCCCGGGTTTTTCGGATCCTTCTTCTCGGCTCCCGGATCTGGTTTCTTGGAGTATTCAACTCTGTTGTGTCTGGAATTTTGTTTCGGACATCTTTCGTGTTCGGATCGGCGCGATCCGGAGTTTTTTCGGAGGCCCGGGAGCGTTCCGCGGCTTTTCCGCGTGTGTTTTCCGATTCCCGGTGTGTGTTTCGGTAATACCTTCGGAACCTCGTTGCGGGTGAACCGGGCCGTTCACCTGGGCACGAGTGGTACCGTTGTGATCAGCGCGTCGCGAGGTTCGAGGAGGTGTATTTTTCTATTTTTCGGCATTTTTTTGATTTTCCAGATTTTTCTATATATATAAAACCCTTTTCTCTCTCCCCTCTCATTTCTCTCTTCCCTCCCTCTCTCTTCTCTCACGTTCTCTCCTCTCCCCCTCTCACTCTGGGTGGCCGACGGAGGCGGCGAGGGCGGGGCGGCGTGGCTCGTGGGACGTGGAGTGACGGGCACGGGACGAGGATCGCGATGGTGGAGGCGGTTCGTGGGATCGTGAACCGGCGAGGGTTTAAACGGCATTTCTTCGTGGATCGGCATCCACGATGCGCGAAATCTTCGGTGAAGGTAGAGTGATGGACCCCCAGCCCGTGCGCTTCATTTCCCGCGAGTTTCGTAGGCCGTGGTGAGCCGAGCGAGTCGTTTGAGGCGTTTTGGGGAAAATCATGTTTTGGGGGAGTGATCGCTCGATCTAGCGTTTCGTTGCGTTTTAGGCCGATCCGAGACCATAGATGCATGCTAGGGGCTACTGGGGAGATTCTCCCATGTTTTCCCCCTCATCTGTGGATGTTTGGGGGCGTGGCGTGGATTTTTTGGAGTTTTCCCACCTTTCTCGGTTTTTCGAAATGGTCGCGGTCTACCAGTAACCGCGTTCATTGGTCGCGGTCTTAGGAGAACCACGTTTGCCCAAGAGCGTCGGCAAGCGTCGCGGTCGTGCGATAGACCGTTTTCATCTGGTCGCGGTCATGAGGTGACCGTGACTGTGTGGTCGCGGTCCTTGGGCGACCGCTACCACCGCGTGGCTAGTTGCGGTCGTGAGGTGACCGTGACTGCGTGGTCGTGGTCCTCGGTCGACCACTACTGTGTGGTCACAATCCCCAGTCTACGGTGACTATGGTCGCGGTCCCCAGGTGACCGTGACTACGTTGCGGTTCCCGTTTGCGTTGTTTTGACCTCCGGTCGACCCGGTTGTGACCCAGTGGTTGACTTTAGGTCTTGTGAATGTCCTTGACACCCCGTGGAGTGCTGTGACCGTGTCTTTGGGTGTCCGGAGATTCCATGTTACCTCGATTAGCGTGCCCGTAGGTGTAGTGGGTCTGGGTGACCTCACGTGTTCCGGGCTTTCGTGTTATGCTCGATCGAGTCACCGTGTATCGGTGTGTGTGCGGTGGGGTCTCCCCCGCATGTCATGGGTTTCTTTGGAAGGTGATTCCCATGTGGGCCACGTGTTTGGCCTTAGACTGTGAGTCCAGTTATCCGGCCTAGGGTTGGAGGTTTCCCGCTTGCCCTGAGATGGGAAATCGACATGGCGGCTTGTGTGCTGCCCTGGGAATCGTGCTTCTGTGTTTTCCGTGTGGCCCATGTGGGTGGCCTTAGTCCCTTGCGTTCCCTTCCCGAGGGAGTGGTCTTGGCGACTCGTGAGCTATCTCGGTACTTGTGCTTCCGTGGTTTTAGACCTAGAGATTGGACTAGATTGACGGCCTTGTGCTGTTGCGTGCAACGGTCTTGACCCCGAGTCCTGTGACTCAAGGACCGTTGGGTGTAGTGCGTCTAGAGGACTGTCCAGAGTCCAGTGGCTTAGCGCCACTTGAGTTTTCTCGACTCTCGCGCACGGTGCGTGCGTGGCCGTGGACTGCAAGTCATGTTTCTTCTCCGACTGTGGTCACCGTGCGACGGGGCTTGTACGTGGGGTGGACCCCGTACGTCGTCGGACGCGGACGTTGTTTTCCGTTGACTTGAGAGTCTACTCCTTCAGTGACCCTCCACTAGTCATAGCCCACCAGTACGAGGTGCTGGTCTCACTTGGGAGTGGTGTATGGGCACTCACCCTTTGAGGCGGTTTGTGGACTGGTTTCCGTCGGGCCCCTCGTCGTTAGCCAGAGTCCAGCTGCGGGGGAAAACCGGTCAGAGGGCCAGACCTAGGACACGTGGTCTGTATGTGAACATGTGGTTGGGGGCGGTTGGACCCACGTCGATGGGCGTGACCCCAGCTAGTTGTTAGGGTGCTAGGCCCGGATACAGAGGGGGGGTGAATGTATCCCTCTAAAGATAAAGCACAAATAAACACTCTAAAGCCCAGATATGCGGAATAAAAATTAATGAGCTTTCCAAGATGAGATGATAATTCAACAATTGATCAAACAGTTGGACTGCAACAATGCAGCCACCTGATCACACCAGAAACGCAGGCAGAGCTAAACAAACCAAACACACTTAGCAGAATATAATGCTCAAACTTTACTCCCAAGATAACACAATTAACCAAGCATGCACAACCTGTGAATGGGAGGTAGAAGGCAAGGAACAAATGCACAAAGCACAACCACTGCACAGTAGATTTTTAGGTGGTTCGATCACCAAGACCTACATCCACCCCTCACTCCCAACCGGAGTGAGGCTTCACTAGCCAACGCTAGAAACCTGCAGACTCAGTCTGCGACAGGGTGCTGTCACATAGCTTGACCAGGAGAACAACCTCCCCTCTTCCTCCCAACCGGAGGGACACCCAAAGTGACTCCCAGCAACTTGGAAACCAGAGACCGAAGTCTCTCTTCCTCCAGACCAGGAGAGAACCCACCAGTGACTTCCAGTCACCAGCAAACCAGAGGTCGAAGACCTCTCTTCCTCCAGACCAGGAGGGACCCCTAGACTTGCAACCCACAAGCCCAGAACCGGAGGACCAATCCTCCATTCCTCCAAACTGGAGGGAACACACAAGTGACTTCCAGCCACTTGCAAACCAGAGGTCGCAGACCTCTCTTCCTCCAGACCAGGAGGGACCCCTGGACTTGCAACCCACAAGCCCAGAACCGGAGACAAGTCTCCCTTCTCCTGAGTCCACAGGAGGAACCCGACCTCAGTCCAGAGGATCGGAAGAACACAGTAAATCAGATCAAATAAAAGGAAAAATAAGAAACGAAAATAACACAGCAAACACAAGCTGTAAATGAAAGAACATCAGATGTGGCTCTCATGGAGCTGACTGGCCTGGATTTGATCCACGGTCCAGTAGATAGATATTCAGTAGCTTCTTCCTTCTTCTCCACGAACTCTCTCTCTCTCTATCTCTCTTTCTTTCTCCTCTGCTCTCCCTTTCTTCCACGCTGTTCTCTCCTTCTTCTCTGCACCTCTTTTTCTTCTTCTGCTCTTTTACTCTCTCGATCTCTGCTCCTCTATTCTCTTCGGCTCACTCTCCTTCTATTTCTTCTTCTTCTGCTCTCTGCTTCAGTTCTTCTCTTTCGATCAACCTCCTACAGACAACGGAGTCTTTCTTATATAGCAGCTCGAGCAGCAGCAGCACTGGGCGCGTGGCTTCCACATTTCCCGCCCAAGTGAATTCGCCAGATCCGAGGCATTTCCATCCACGTGCCATCATCTGCACACCTCGTCCTCCTGGGATCACGAGCCAGGTCATCTATCTCGGTAAGAATCCCTGTCAGACAGAGAATCAAGTTATCAGTTTAAGACTATTTGAAGACAAGGCTGAGGCAGTGTATAGACTTCATGTTTATGAAGCAATGTATATACTTAGTTAGTTCAGGCTTTTAACACGAGTGTATATACTTCAGAAGCAGCAATGAATAAGTGTGAACACTGAGTGAGTGTATAGACTTTGAGTCTTCATGCGAGCTCAGTGTATAGACTTGAGGAAATTCAAGCAATGCAACACAATGTATATACTTAGAAACAGTAAGTGAGTAAGTGTGTACACTGGGAGAGTGCATACACTTGTGAGTCTTCATGCGAACTCAGTGTATATACTTGCTGAAGAATGCATTATCATAACAAGAGGGAGTGTGTAGACTTCTGTGAAATACATGAAGGAATCGAGTGTATAGACTTGATATGCAAAGGACAATGTATACACTTGGAGGCCTTCTACGTCCTCAATGTATAGGCTTGGTTGAGTGGGCATGCAGTGAATAGACTTCACGATGTGCAGACTTGCCACCGACCAATGTGTAGACTTGATGGTTGAGAGACGATGGCCAGGACAACGCACAGACGGATGTATAGACTTTGGACTTTGAACGACCAAGCAGGCTGTATAGACTGAGAAGAGTAAGCCAGTGTATAGACTTCAAAAACTTGAAGGCCTAATGTACAGACTTTGAATATGAAGATCAATGTATGGACTTGACGAATGTGAGACGCTGAAAGAGACGGTGGATGTGCAGACTTCAATGCTTAACTGAGACGGTAGGAGAGACGGATGGCTGTACAGACTTGAATGCTTAACTGAGACGGTAGGAGAGACGGATGGCTGTACAGACTTGAAAAGCTTAAAGACCGATGTATAGACTTACACAGTTCCAACTAGAGGATGTATAGACTTTACCCAAAGCCTTAGACGCTAACAAAGACGGACCGATGTACAGACTAGATGCAGCTTCAAAGCAACCAATGTATAGACTTGCAGCTTGAGACGCTGACAGAGACGGTCAGACATGAAGCAATATGAGATGCAAATGAAGACGCACCGATGTACAGACTTGCTGAACGAACGATGCATAGGCTTTAAGGCTTAACTGAGACGATGGATGTACATACTTGATGCATGTGAACAGTGAGACGGATGTATAGACTTGATGCCTGTAGCAGTGTATAGACTTGATAGTCTAGGGGGGTCGACCCATCTAAGAAGGGGGTCGACCCACTTCAGTCCTGACAATGCTGACAGAGTTTACACTTGAACAAGTAATGCATGTGAAAGCTTTATGCAGCAGATAACATGACTGAACATAAAATGCAATGCTTTATGATCTGATAACCTGAATAACAGCAAATTGACTGAACATATGAAAGACTGCATTATGATCAGAGAATGACTGAATAACAGCATGATGACACACACAGCAAGATGACTCACAGTGATTAACTCACATCAAAAACCAATCATCAAAATCACAGGGGCATAACAATCTCCCCCTTTTTGATGATGGCAACACTACACAGTGAGTCAATCTGATGACTCAAACTATTCTCCCCCTTTGACTTCATCAAAAAAGAATATAGTTTGAGATAGCAAACTAACATGCAATGATTGAATAAAATTCTCCCCTTTTGGCAAAAAATCTCCTCCTTTGATATAATCAATATGAATGCAGATGCAGATGGAGATACCAAAATGCAAGAGCTCCCCCTAAAAATATGAATGCAAGAACACAATTCTCCCCCTTTAAGAGTTTCTATGCAGTATGATGCATATGACATGGAAGCTCCCCCTCAATAAGTGGAATCTTATGGGATGGATAACAAGGAGAAGTTCAGGTCAATGAATCAATGACATTGAGCAGCAGAGTTTCAAGTAGCAGATTTTCAAAGAAGCTCCAATCACAAGAAATTCAGTCATATTTTCATAGAGATATCAATCTCGTAAATCCAAAACATAAGATTTCAAAGTCTTCCATTATAAGGGCTTATGAATGAACTTTATTGTGCAGCATGGTTTAAATATAATGTATGCAGAGTTTATCACTAAAATTCTGTATTAATATCTAAAACTATGGTTTAATAAAAATGAACCAAGCCCTCATATTTATCATGATTAATCTCCCTTTCTCTTACACAATCAAATCTATTGACTTCTTTCAGAATTACATGCACTAGTATTGAGATCAAGCAATTATGAAGTCATATGATTTTGTCTAGGGTTGTAGCAATTTGATTTTAGCATCAATATTCAGATATCGAGATATGTTCAACAATTTTTCATGCTACAAATTTTACGAGCACTCTAGTTCAGTGCACACCTTGTAACTAGATGATATACCTTGATCAGAGGCCAATATCCTTAAGCACTTAGTGTGACTAACAGTCATGCTTTAGATGAACAGAGGTAGCATTTACACATCATGACACACTCCAAATCATTTCTGGATAGTGAGTTGTATTTCTCAGTGTGCATGCCATTGCTCAGCCTGATTTTTAATAAATTTTATGCAGAGTTAACTAAGGCACCTCATGACACAGTCCTTTGGACATGGTTTCTCAGTGACCAAAGTCATTGCTCTGACAACTTTTTACCCTTTAGACATTTCAAACAAATTCATTTGCTTCAAGTCAATAGTAATTTCATGTACTTAACCAATTAAAGCCATGAATTTAATAATGCAGATTTCAGAAGATTTTAAAAGACACAGCATGAAATAGATGGTTAAGGTTTATTAAACATGCTTCAAATATTTTTAAGAGATTTTAAAGTCAAACTCCATGAACATTAAACTTAAACCACATGAGTTATTTCAGACATTCATAAAAATATATAATAGAAGATTCCTAGTTCAAGTGTTTTCAGATTTATGATCGAGATAGTCCCATTGAAATCTTCATGAAAGACTGATGGAATTCTGAATCCAAATGATACCAATTAATAAGAGAGATTTTGAAGCCCAGTGTTTTCCGAATATGATCAAGGTTTGTCAACAAAATGAATAAGAAGGGATATGCAATGAATTTTGACAAATGTATGCATTTGACAACCTATATGCAATGCATTGACTCCCCCTGACAACATGCATTCACACAATCTTTTTGGCATTTTCAATATAAGGAAATGCAATGCACTATATGTATGCAAGGACATGCAAAGACTCAACATTGAATGCTATGCAAAGATATGCAATTAACTCCCCCTGAAAATATGTAATATTTGCCATGAAAAACTAAACATATGAATTTGTGATTCATGCACATTCAGGCTACCCTATTAAGCGAAGATGACCCATGGTACTAGGCGGAGCACTTGGTCTAAAAGACCATCTCACATATAGTAATAACCTCCAGACAGATTTCCCTGCCTTTTGGTAGCTTACCATTTGATATACCATAATGGTCAATCATGATAATTCAATATGCAGTCCTATATGCAATTCAGATTTTCAATGAACTATGCAACAGACAGATTTCAACAACATTCATATGCTGTTCAGATTTAAACAGACAAAACAGTATGAGCATTGAGAGATATGAATACTCATATTGTCCAAAGCATAAATTTCGGATGAGGAGAGTTCAGAGACTTCAATTTAGACAATGCAGATGAAGAGTGAATATGCTATGTAGAAAGAAAAATAGCAATTATGCATGGACACATCAAGCCAGATATGTAATGAATTTCAAAATAGGAAATGCAGAGAATTTACCTGAACAGTTCAGAAGGGGTTTTCATTCTTGAGTGCCTTGGTTTATTACCCCTCTTTATTCTTCAGCTACCAAGGCACACCTGCAACAAACACATCATTTTGATGCAGCAGGTACCCAAGAAAACTTGGGTCCTAGATTAGCAGTGACACCTTTGGTAGGTGTTCTAAATAATTTTCTAGCAGCATGGTCATCAGATTTCATCAAGTAGCAATTTTTCATTGAATGACCAGATGTGCCACAATAATAGCAAGATGCAGCAGGTTTCAGATTAGATTTATGCACATTCTTATAAACATTATTTTTATGTGCATATGTATGAAAATTTTTGTTAACAGAATTAAAATTCTGTTTACCAAAACCAGTCTTGCTTTGGTATCCTGCCAGCCAACAGGTTGCAGCCCTGTGACCTGACTTTCCACAGTTATAACATGAAAGTTTTGTAAATTGTTTTACAGGGAATTTAGCATGTTTGAGATTCACATTTCTACCCTGAATATGCCAATAGTCCTTGACTGTATGGCCATGCTTTCTACAGTAAGAGCAATTTAGAGAATTTCTTCTAAAAGAACTTGACCAGCATTCAGATGTCTTGTGACCAATTTTGTTGCAGTTAAAACAGATGATGTGCTGGTTCATTGAAACAGATTTATTTTTCTTAAAAACATGTTGGTTTGCAGGGAATTTAACATGATATGAATAAAAAGTTTTCTTACCACTAGCAAACCAGCAATGAGCAATTGAGTGTCCTAATTTGCCACAATTAGAACATGTGACACTCCTTTTCTGACCAGACACAGATTTTCTAGCATGCTTCTTGTCATCTTGTTTCATCACAAAGCAGTTACTCATAAAGTGTCCATGCTTACCACAATAATGACAGGAGCCATTTGATTTCTTTACAGCATGGCATTTATCTGATGAGTTTTCAACATGCAAACTGTTCCTTTGAATTTTTGTTGTTTTATGATTTTTATTTTGATTTCATGTTTTCTTAGCCTTGTACTGAGGTGGAGATGAGGTAGAAGGCTTTTCTTGTTCAGAAGATTTAACGAAAACAGTTTTCAGCTTGGATCCATCACCCTTTTTCGACTTTTCAATTTATTTTTGGGTTCTCTGAACAGTAGACTGAGAAACAGGTGACTTTTGAGAAGTGTGAGAAGTAGAGCTAGCAACAAAAGATGTATGAATTTTATTTTCAAAATTCTTTTTATTTACAGGATTATAACCTAACCCCTCCTTCTGAAAATTGACTTTTACTCCCAGCAGTTTGTTCAGATTATCCTGCCCACTAACAAATTTAGACAAGGAGTTTTTTAAATCCTGAATTTCATTTTCTTGAGAGGAAATGTGTAACTCATAACTGGCAATCTCTTGCTCATTGCAATTCATAGCTTCATTCAAAACTTTGTTAGTAGTTTTATATTTCTCAATTTTCTGCTCTAGATTGCTCAGTTTTTCAGGGTCTTCAACACAAGCAGTTTTTCCTCTTTCTAAGGTTAGAAGTCTCTCAGACATAGTGGAGTTCAGCATTTTTAATTTCTCATTTTCTTCCTTAAGCTTGTCATTCTGAACCAATTCATTTATTTGAAGCTGATCTTCTGAATTGACTTCATACTTTCTTCCATTTTCAATTTCCTTCATATCTTTTTGCTGTTTTTCAAGATCTTTCTGTAATTCTATGTTTACAGACTTTATGGCATTAAGTTTTTCAATCAGCAAATCATTCTCTCGTTTAAGTTCCTCTAATTGTTCTTCATTTTCTTTGGAAAACTTTCTGAGAGAGTCATTCTCATTTTTCAGCTTGTTTAAATCAGATTTAACACATTCAAATTCTTTCAGCAAATCCTTGCTCTGAACAGAATAATGACTAGCTAGGCTAAGCTTCTTTTCAAGTTCTGAGATTTCTTTTACATGATCTTGATTTTCAATTTTTAGCAATGAAATTTGTTTCTTCAGCATTTGAGTATCAGACATACTAGCATCAAGAACATTTTTCAGTTCAGCACAATTTCTACAAGGAGAACTTGAACTAACTAACCCAGTACCCTTCTTCAATTTTTTATACTGTTTTCTTAACAGTTCATGAGATTCAAGTAGCTCAGAATATGCATTTTCCCAATCATCTAAAGTATAGTTTTCAAAGGGATTTACCTCATCATCATCATCATCTTCATCTTGACTGCTGCATTGATTATTTATGTCAGCCATCATGCAGCTGTCCTCATTTGCCCTGTGAATTTACTTCAGCATATCCAAGATGTCCTTAGCGGACCTGCAATTATGAAGGCAAGACCACAAGGCTCTGTCAGTAGCTGCTTTCATCAGATTAAAGGCTTTCTGATTTTCTCCGTCCTTTGATCTGTGTCTGTCGGTCCATTTGGACACTTTCGTTGGTAAGGTATGAGGACCTTGTGAAATTAATTTCCACATATCAGTATTAACATAAGCACGGAGAGCAGTGTGCCACTGATTAAAATCAGTACCACTAAAGACGGGTGGATGAGCCATTGAAACAGATAGCAAGTAGATTCAAAACAACAGGAATATTGATGCACCAAAAGTAAATTAGCACCGAAGACTACAAGATCGGATATGCAGGTCGCTGGACCTTCTAAGCAGACACCGCTCTGATACCAATTGTTAGGGTGCTAGGCTCGGATACAGAGGGGGGGTGAATGTATCCCTCTAAAGATAAAGCACAAATTAAAACTCTAAAGCCCAGATATGCGGAATAAAAACTAATGAGCTTTCCAAGATGAGATGATAATTCAATAATTGATCAAATAGTTGGACTGCAACAATGCAGCCACCTGACCACACCAAAAACGCAGGCAGAGCTAAACAAACCAAACACACTTAGCAGAATATAATGCTCAAACTTTACTCCCAAGATAACATAATTAACCAAGCATGCACAACCTGTGAATGGGAGGTAGAAGGTAAGGAACAAATGCACAAAGCACAACCACTGCATAGTAGATTTCTAGGTGGTTCGGTCACCAAGACCTACATCCACCCCTCACTCCCAACCGGAGTGAGGCTTCACTAGCCAACGCTAGAAACCTGCAGACTCAGTCTGCGACAGGGTGCTGCCACACAGCTTGACTAGGGGAACAACCTCCCCTCTTCCTCCCAACCGGAGGGACACCCAAAGTGACTCCCAGCCACTTGGAATCCAGAGACCGAAGTCTCTCTTCCTCCAGACCAGGAGGGAACCCACCAGTGACTTCCAGTCACCAGCAAACTAGAGGTCGAAGACCTCTCTTCCTCCAGACCAGGAGGGACCCCTGGACTTGCAACCCACAAGCCCAGAACCGGAGGACCGATCCTCTCTTCCTCCAAACCGGAGGGAACACACAAGTGACTTCCAGCCACTTGCAAACCAGAGGTCGCAGACCTCTCTTCCTCCAGACTAGGAGGGACCCCTGGACTTGCAACCCACAAGCCCAGAACCGGAGATAAGTCTCCCTTCTCCTGAGTCCACAGGAGGAACCCGACCTCAGTGCAGAGGATCGGAAGAACACAGTAAATCAGATCAAATAAAAGGAAAAATAAGAAACGAAAATAACACAGCAAACACAAGCTGTAAATGAAAGAACATCAGATGTGGCTCTCATGGAGCTCACTGGCCTGGATTTGATCCACGGTCCAGTAGACAGATCTTCAGTAGCTTCTTCCTTCTTCTCCACGAACTCTCTCTCTCTCTCTCTCTCTCTCTCTCTCTCTCTCTCTCTCTTGCTAGGTTCGGTGCAAGTATTCAGAGGGGGGGTGAATGAATATAGCCTATAAAAAACTTTCACCCAATATAAACTATCGTTCAATTAGAATTTAGCTCACTCAACAGATTAAACACTTAGAATAAAAACTGATCAAATTATCTAATGAACCTGTGATCAAACACTTGGAGTGCCCCTATGCAAACATCTAGCCGAAGCAAACCATAAGCAATCAAACCACAATGCAGGAGGGGTTTTTAGGTGGTTCGATCCTGCAGACCTACATCCACCCCACACTCAACCCGAGTGTGGCTTCACTAACAGCTGGGCAACACAGCTTGCCAACAAACGCTGATACACAGCTTACCCAGGGGAACAACCTCCCCTCTTCCTCCTACACGGAGGGAACCTCTAGCAACCCACGGTCACTAGAAACCAGAGACTCATGTCTCTCTTCCTCTATACCAAGAGGGAATCCCACTAGTAGCAGTCCCGCTACTAGTGAACCAGCCAGTAGCACTCTGCTACCAGCATTCCACCAGAGGCTTAGCCTCTCTTCCTCCTAGCCCGGAGGGAACCCACAAGCAGCCCCACCTGCTGCTTGCAAACCGGAGGAACCAGCCTCCCTTCCTCCACACAGGAGGGAACTATCACTAGTAGCAATCTGCTACCAGCACAAACCGGAGACACACCCGTCTCCCTACTCCTGATCCCTCCAGGAGGAACCCGACCTCAGTCCAGAGGATCGGAAGAACACAGTAAATCAGATCAAATAAAAAGAAAAAAAAGAAATGAAAATGACACAGCAAACACAAGCTGTAAATGAAGGAACATCAGATGTGGCTCCCATGGAGCTGACTGGCCTAGATTTGATCCACGGTCCAGTAGACAGATCTTCAATAGCTTCTTCCTTCTTCTCCACGAACTCTCTCTATCTCTCTTTCTTTCTCCTCTGCTCTCCTTTTCTCTCACGCTATTCTCTCCTTCTTCTCTGCAACCTTTTTTTCTTCTCCCGGCTCACTCTTCTTCTATTTCTTCTTCTTCTCTTTTTCTTCTTCTTTTCTTTTTCTGGATCGAAGGGCTTTCTGCTCTCCTAGCTTCTTCTTCGATCAGCCTTCTACAGAGGATGAAGGCTTCCTTTTATAAGCAGCAACAACAGGCACACTGGGTGAGTGTGGCTTCCACATTTCTTGCCCTAAAACTTCGGACCACGTGGCAGCATCCTGGTATCTCGTCCACCCTTGGATCACGAGCCAGGCACCTCGGATCGCGTGCCCTTCATTAGTACGCATTTGAATTTGTCCCACTGCGTCGACCCTGCTGTGGATAGCGTTGACGCATTGAAGACAGCCAGATATAAGTCGCCCCCTTTCTTGACCTACTGCGTCGACGCTGCCAGTTGGTGGCGTTGATGCATGAACATGTACATTTGTATATTGGCGTCTCTTAAGCCGCTGCGTCGACGCTCTCAGCATGCTGCGTTGGCGCATCGGCAATCTAGTGATCAAGGTCTTCGGCAGATAACCGTGCTGCGTCGACGCTCTTGCAATGGCGTTGACGCACTGCAGTATTCTAGTGAGCTATGGACTCTGCCTTATTAACTACTGCGTCGACGCTGCTGTAGCATGGAGTTGACGCAGCCAGGTGAAGCTCTGAAATCCTCTTCGGCTGAAGCGTGGACGCATTGAACTCCCAGCATCGACCGTGTTCTTCATTGTTGTCATCATCTAAAGATAGTGTATAGACTTCATGACTGAGGCACGATACAGACTCATCCAATGTATATACTTGCTCAATGTTCAATCTTCACGAATGATGTACAGACTACCAATGTGTAGACTTGCCAAGATAAATGAACGATGTACAGACTTGAACAAGGCAAGGTCTGTACAGGCTTTGAGGTTCACAATGTATGGACTTGGCAACCCACCGGCAGTACAGACTTCCACTCAACAACGTTGTATAGACTTGGAAATCTGAACGGGAGGATGTATAGACTTGCACAAACCAAAGTCTGTACAGACTTGAAAAGAAACCCAATGTATAGACTTCGTGAGCGCTTGGAGGATGTACAGACTTAGTGACTGTACAGACTTGGAAGGCTCAGCGAAGGCTGTACAGACTTCAACGAAGAGATGCACAATGTACAGACATCATTCAAAGGCCAGTGTGAAGACTTCACGATGTATAGACTTTCCAAGTGAAAGGCTGTATAGACTTGAGCACAGAAGCTCTGTACAGACTTGATCAAGACAAGGCAGTCGAGTGTATAGACTTCAAGTGAAAACCAATGTGTAGACATTGCCTTAGACGCTAAGTGAGACGCTCAATGTACACACTTCAAGTCTAATGTATGCAATGTATGGACTTCAAATAACATTGACGATGTACATACTTTGAAGACAATGATGTAATGTATAGACATGAAGAAGCAAGGCAACGTTGTATAGACTTGAAGACTAATGTATGAAGCAAAGCAAGAGCTCTTTCAAAACAATACCAATGCGTCAACGCATTGAGTCCACTGCGTCGATGCACCAGTTCACACATTTTATAGACCAGCTCTGGGACAGACCAGTGAGTTGACGCAATGATCCCATGCGTCAACGCATCATGTAATACTCATGCAATACTCATGCATTCAATGCTGTATATCAGACACAATCCTATGCAATCATATCAGCAGCCATATTCAAAACACAATATCATAATGCACTGACTGTGTTGCAATCATCAAAACACAATAACATTGCTATCATCAAGGTACAATATCAAATAACACACTTCAAATGCACTCACTGTCTTGCTATCATCAAAACCAAATGCCAAAGAGGCACAACATTCTCCCCCTTTTTGATGATGGCAACACAATGTGACAGTGAGTTACATACCAGATTGTCTCCCCCTTTGACATGATCAAAAAGAGAAAAACATTAAAAACAAGAGTGAAAATTGCATTATGCATACAAATTCCTCTAGAACATTCTCCCCCTGAATGTAGGAATGAACCCTGGTTATCCAATAACTCAAGCTAAATTCTGCCATTACAAAGAAATCTGAATTCTGGTTACATGAACAGAATGAAACAGAACCAGAGCTGATTGTGGAACAGGATGGAAGATTCCAACAGTGTGAATCAACTGAAAATGTAAGATTAGCCAATACATCTCAATGAATCAATCAATAGCAAGATGTTGATCAGGCTATCTGGAAAGAATCTGAACATGAGAGATTTTAAAGCATCCATCATAACAATGAGTCTTAAGAAGATTTGACTCTTCTATCATAAGGGGTTATGAATTTGCAGCTTAACCAATCTGATTTAAATTTGCTGTATACCAAATTTGCCAAGTTAAACTCAATACTCATATCTGAATCCAAGTTTTAATAAAAGTGAACCAAATAGTCAGAAAACACTCAAAAACAATCATCTTTTATCTTACACATATGATCTCAATTGCACCTTTGAAAAATACATAGGTTAGTACTGAAGTTAAACATTTTTTTTTTCAAGAACATGAGTTGACAAATTTTTCAAGATAATTTTATTTGAAGCAAATTATAATTTTTCCTGAGCAATTTAAGTTGATCAACACCTTTTTACATGAGGCACAACAAGTCTTAGTTGAAGTGACCCAGTTACTCAGTGTGATAACTGTCATTGCCTCTCACTTTCAGAGCAGAGTTAGTAATATGAGTGTCTTTTTACATGAGAAGACACCTTTATCAGAGGCCAGACTCCCCAGCTACTCAACACAAATAAGCTATTGCTCTGTCAGGTTTTGTTCCACTGAATTTTTTATCAGAGATAACTATGGCACCTCATGACATGAGTTACTTTATTTCATTGATAAAGAACTCAGTTTCTCAGTGACTGAGTCATTGCTCTGAATTCATAATTTTCAGATATCCGATGAGAGAGTCTAAGGTTCACATGACACATGTGGTTAAAGTTTATTAAACCTTATCATTCAGATATTTTCAATTCATTTAACTACAAATCTGAAAATACATTAATCTTATATCAGTCTGATTCAGTGATAATTCTTAAACCTTTATGATAGAAATTTCTACAATGTTCTCAGACTGAATTGCATGACATGCAGCTTAAGTTCCCAGATCAGAAGATTAAGTTTAGCTGACCAACAAATCAATAGTAGAGCCAATTCAGTCACACCAGCTGAGAAGAATGTGAAAGGTGAGTATAGGCTGGTGCAAGAGTAAATCATCAATAGAGACGAGCATCAAAAGAGATTTTATCATCAGACAGTAGCTGAGTCTGGAATACAGACTGATCAGCTATTTTAGAGATACCAGCAGAGAATTCAGTTGAATAGCGCATAGTCAAGAGAGTGAATCAGGTTACTTAAACAAAGGGAGTTCATGAGGTGGAGAAGATATGAAATAGGAATGCTCCCCCTGTCTAAGTGCAATGAATTTTCTTTTAGATTTTTCAAAATTTTATGATATGCACTATCCTACATATGGAGTATGCAACAATTCTAACAAGGAGAGCATGATGATCAATCAACAGCAAACAAGCTCCCCCTGACAAGATGCATGATGCGCTGTGAATCATTTCTTTTCGAATTTTATTTTCTTCAAATTTATGATATGCAATACACTGCTCTATATGAAAACTAGACCCATGGTACTAGGCGGAGGACCCGATCCAAGGACCACCTCACACATGGCAGTAGCATCCAGACATAATCCATATGTCCTTCAGCACTGTTCCATTTAATATACCATGATGGTCATGCAAATGACATATACAGTGCAGAGCAATCTCATTTATTTAGTGCAAACAACAGCATAAGAAGAGCATCAAAAATCAACCAAGCAAAATAACAATTTCAGATAATGAAATTAAAACTGACAGATCAGCATTTTCTGATGATGAAATTTAAAGTAAAGTTCAGAACTGACCTGAGATGTAGAATCCTGGGGCTTCCTTTTAGAGTGCCTTGGCTAAATTACCAATTTTATTTCTCTCACCAAGGCACACCTGCTACATATCAATCAATATGATCTTGCAGGGACCCAAGCAGTCTTGGGTCCTGCACTACCCCTATCAGGTGTTCTAAACATTCTTTTTGCAGCATTATCATCACATTCCATTAAAAAATAATCAGACATGGAATGTCCAAAATTTCCACAATAATGACATGAGACAACAGATTGTCTGGTCCTATGATGCTTCTCAACAGGAGCGTGAGACCTATGACCATAAGCATTAAATGTTCTGTTATATGCATGAAGTTTTGACTTACCATTACCTGCCCACCAGCATTCAGAGGCTCGGTGGCCAGGTTTTCCACATTCAAAGCATACAGGTGTCTTTCCTTTAAAAACAGATTTGTTTCTGCCAAGAGAATTTCTATTTGAAGGGAATTCAACAAATTTTGAATTAAAATGATTTCCCTGAGCATACCAGCAATCCTTGACTGCATGCCCATACTTACCACATTCAAAGCACCTTGGGTGCTTACCTCATGAGCCAGTAAATCCCCATGAAGGCCTAAACCAACACTCAACAGCTTTATGACCACGTTTGTTACAATTATAACAAATGATATGTTGGTTTGAAGAAGACATGTTTCTTTTGGGGTGGTGATGATTATTTGAAAATGTTTTATCATGCATCATATCATCACTTTTTATCACACTGCAGTCATCCATATAATGACCATGCCTACCACAGTAGTAGCAAGAGGCATCAGATTTCCTAGGAGCATGGTTTCTATCATATGAGTTCCTAGATGCATGTGAATGAGTATAGAAAGCATGAACAGTGTGTACACCATCAGACTCAACCGAGCTAGCAGATTTCTGTTCATGAGCAGGAATAGTCTTTACCTTCTTTATTTGACTCAACTGAAAAACAGATTTTGAAGGTGATTTCTGATTTTCATTTTGTTTTGGGGATTGTCTTGAAGTACCAGCTACATTAGAGCCTTTCACAAAAGTAGCATATAGCTGGTTTTTAGAAATTTCCTTAACATCAGGACTACAGCTTGTCCCCATTCTTAACTTGTCATCCTTCCTTTTCACAACAGTTTTTACTTTTCTTTCATTCTTAGCAGAGTTGGATGCCAAATTTTCTAGATCCTGAATCTTATTCTCCAAAGATGTTATGTGAAGTTCATAACTGGCTATTTCCTGTTCACTGCAATTAACACATTCACTTAGAACTTGGTTTGCAGTTTTATACTTCTCAATTTCTTGTTCTAGACTGTTCAAAATTTCTGAATTTTCATCATAGACAGCCTTTCCTTTTTCTGTAGTGAGAAGTCTTTCAGACAAGCCAGTGTTCAACCACTTCAATTTTTTAACTTCAGCTTTTAATTCAGTGTTTTCTTCCTCAAGATTTTTATCCTGAATTTCATTGTTAGCACATCTCTCTCTTCCAGTCATTAGTTCCAGTTTTTCAATTAATTCCTCTTCTCTTTCCTCCACTCTGATTTTCTCAGCCACCAAGTTTTTGTGATCCTCTTTAAGTGAGATAATTTGTTTACTCAGCCATTCATTCTCACTATAAAGATCTTCATTTCGTTCTCTTAGAGCTGAGCACATATGGCAGGTTAATTCAGCAGAAGAAGAATGTGAAGCCTCCCCATTGATTTCATTTATTCTACCCATGAGATTTTCAATTTTCTTTTGAAATCCTTCATTCTCAAGTTTCAGTTTATCCAATTCAGAATTAACTTCAGTTAGTTCCTGCATGCCTTTTAGATGCTCCTTTTTCTTATCACTCAACTGATTCTCTATTTCTGACATTTTATCCAACCATGTTTGTTTTTCAATTTTTAGAGAATCATTTTGTTTCTTAAGATTCTGCGCATCTAGCATGCAAGAATCATAAGACTTTTTCATATTTGGATAGTTTTCACATGAATCTTCCAGATTTATTCTATCACAATTCTTTTTCAATTTTTTGTATTGTTTTCTTAACAGTTCATGGGATTCAAATAATTCAGCATATGCATTCTCCCAATCGTCTAGAGAAAAATTCTCGAAGAGATTTACCTCATCATCATCATCTTCAGTTTGATTGCTGCCTTGATCGCTGCCACTTTGATTTCTTCTGTTGGCCATCATGCAGCTGTCCTCGTTTACCCTGTGAAATTGCTTCAGCCTATCCAGGATGTCCTTTGCTGAGTTGCAATTATGAAGACAAGACCATAAGGCTCGGTCAGTAGCTGCTTTCATCAGGTTAAAGGCTTTCTGATTTTCTCCATCCTTTGATATGTGTCTGTCGGTCCATTTGGACACTTTCGTTGGTAAGGTGTGAGGGCCTTGTGAAATTAATTTCCACATATCAGGATTAGCAGAATCAACATAAGCATGTAAGGCAGTGTACCACTGACTGAAATCAGAACCACTAAAGACGGGTGGAAGAGCCAGTGAAAACAAATAGCGAGTAAATTCAAAGCAACAGGAATATTTATGCACTAAAAACAAATTAGCACCGAAGACTGCAAGATCGAATCTGCAGGTCGCTGGACCTTGTATGCAGACACCGCTCTGATACCAATTGCTAGGTTCGGTGCAAGTATTCAGAGGGGGGGTGAATGAATATAGCCTATAAAAAACTTTCACCCAATATAAACTATCGTTCAATTAGAATTTAGCTCACTCAACAGATTAAACACTTAGAATAAAAACTGATCAAATCATCTAATGAACCTGTGATCAAACACTTGGAGCGCCCCTATGCAAACATCTAGCGGAAGCAAACCATAAGTAATCAAACCACAATGCAGGAGGGGTTTTTAGGTGATTCGGTCCTGCAGACCTACATCCACCCCACACTCAACCCGAGTGTGGCTTCACTAACAGCTGGGTAACACAACTTGCCAACAAACGCTGATACACAGCTTACCCAGGGGAACAACCTCCCCTCTTCCTCCTACACGGAGGGAACCTCTAGCAACCCACGGTCACTAGAAACCAGAGACTCATGTCTCTCTTCCTCTATACCAAGAGGGAATCCCACTAGTAGCAGTCCCGCTACCAATGAACCAGCTAGTAGCACTCTGCTACCAGCATTCCACCAGAGGCTTAGCCTCTCTTCCTCCTAGCCCGGAGGGAACCCACAAGCATCCCCACCTGGTGCTTGCAAACCGGAGGAACCAGCCTCCCTTCCTCCACACAGGAGGGAACTATCACCAGTAGCAATCTGCTACCAGCACAAACCGGAGACACACCCGTCTCCCTACTCTTGATCCCTCCAGGAGGAACCCGACCTCAGTCCAGAGGATCGGAAGAACACAGTAAATCAGATCGAATAAAAAGAAAAATAAGAAACGAAAATGACACAGCAAACACAAGCTGTAAATGAAGGAACATCATATGTGGCTCCCGTGGAGCTGACTGGCCGGGATTTGATCCACGGTCCAGTAGACAGATCTTCAATAGCTTCTTCCTTCTTCTCCACGAACTCTCTCTCTCTCTATCTCTCTTTCTTTCTCCTCTACTCTCCTTTTCTCTCACGCTATTCTCTCCTTCTTCTCTGCAACCTTTTTTTCTTCTCCCGGCTCACTCTTCTTCTATTTCTTCTTCTTTTCTTTTTCTGGATCGAAGGGCTTTCTACTCTCCTAGCTTCTTCTTCGATCAGCCTTCTACAGAGGATGAAGGCTTCCTTTTATAAGCAGCAACAGCAGGCACACTGGGCGAGTGTGTCTTCCACATTTCTTGCCCTAAAACTTCGGACCACGTGGCAGCATCCTAGTATCTCATCCACCCTTGGATCACGAGCCAGGCACCTCGGATCACGTGCCCTTCATTAGTACGCATTTGAATTTGTCCCACTACATCGACCCTGCTATGGATAGCGTTGACGCGTTGAAGACAGCCAGATATAAGTCGCCCCCTTTCTTGACCTGCTGCGTCGACGCTGCCAGTTGGTGGCGTTGACGCATGAACATGTACATTTGTATATTGGCGTCTCTTAAGCCGCTGCGTCGACGCTCTCAGCATGCTGCGTTGGCGCATCGGCAATCTAGTGATCAAGGTCTTCGGCAGATAACCGTGCTGCGTCGATGCTCTTGCAATGGCGTTGACGCACTGCAGTATTCCAGTGAGCTATGGACTCTGCCTTATTAACTACTGCGTCGACGCTGCTATAGCATGGAGTTGACGCCGCCAGGTGAAGCTCTGAAATCCTCTTCGGCTGAAGCGTGGACGCATTGAACTCCCAGCATCGACCCTGTTCTTCATTGTTGTCATCATCTGAAGATAGTGTATAGACTTTATGACTGATGCACGATACAGACTCGTCCAATGTATATACTTGCTCAATGTTCAATCTTCACGAATGATGTACAGACTACCAATGTGTAGACTTGCCAAGACAAATGAACGATGTACAGACTTGAACAAGGCAAGGTCTGTACAGGCTTTGAGGTTCACAATGTATGGACTTGGCAACCCACCGGCTGTACAGACTTCCACTCAACAACGTTGTATAGACTTGGAAATCTGAACGGGAGGATGTATAGACTTGCACAAACCAAAGTCTGTACAGACTTGAAAAGAAACCCAATGTATAGACTTCGTGAGCGCTTGGAGGATGTACAGACTTAGTGATTGTACAGACTTGGAAGGCTCAGCAAAGGCTGTACAGACTTCAACGAAGAGATGCACAATGTACAGACATCATTCAAAGGCCAGTGTGAAGACTTCACGATGTATAGACTTTCCAAGTGAAAGGCTGTATAGACTTGAGCACAGAAGCTCTGTACAGACTTGATCAAGACAAGGCAGTCGAGTGTATAGACTTCAAGTGAAAACCAATGTGTAGACATTACCTTAGACGCTAAGTGAGACGCTCAATGTACACACTTCAAGTCTAATGTATGCAATGTATGGACTTCAAATAACATTGACGATGTACATACTTTGAAGACAATGATGTAATGTATAGACATGAAGAAGCAAGGCAACGTTGTATAGACTTGAAGACTAATGTATGAAGAAAAGCAAGAGCTCTTTCAAAACAATACCAATGCGTCAACGCATTGAGTCCACTGCATCGACGCACCAGTTGACACATTTTATAGACCAGCTCTGGGACAGACCAGTGAGTTGACGCAATGATCCCATGCGTCAACGCATCATGTAATACTCATGCAATACTCATGCATTCAATGCTGTATATCAGACACAGTCCTATGCAATCATATCAGTAGCCATATTCAAAACACAATATCATAATGCACTGACTGTGTTGCAATCATCAAAACACAATAACATTGCTATCATCAAGGTACAATATCAAATAATACACTTCAAATGCACTCACTGTCTTGCTATCATCAAAACCAAATGCCAAAGAGGCACAACATCTCTTTCTTTCTCCTCTGCTCTTCTTTTCTCTCACGCTGTTCTCACCTTCTTCTCTGCACCTCTTTTTCTTCTTCTGCTCTTTTACTCTCTCGATCTCTGCTCCTCTATTCTCTTCGGCTCACTCTCCTTCTATTTCTTCTTCTTCTGCTCTCTGCTTCAGTTCTTCTCTTTCGATCAACCTCCTACAGACAACGGAGTCTTTCTTATATAGCAGCTCGAGCAGTAGCAGCACTGGGCGGGTGGCTTCCACATTTCCCGCCCAAGTGAATTCGCCAGATCCGAGGCATTTCCATCCACGTGTCATCATCTGCACACCTCGTCCTCCTGGGATCACGAGCCAGGTCATCTATCTCGGTAAGAATCCCTATCAGACAGAGAATCAAGTTATCAGTTTAAGACTATTTGAAGACAAAGCTGAGGCAGTGTATAGACTTCATGTTTATGAAGCAATGTATATACTTAGTTAGTTCAGGCATTTAACACGAGTGTATATACTTCAGAAGCAGCAATGAATAAGTGTGAACACTGAGTGAATGTATAGACTTTGAGTCTTCATGCGAGCTCAGTGTATAGACTTGAGGAAATTCAAGCAATGCAACACAATGTATATACTTAGAAACAGTAAGTGAGTAAGTGTGTACACTGGGAGAGTGCATACACTTGTGAGTCTTCATGCGAACTCAGTGTATATACTTGCTGAAGAATGCATTATCATAACAAGAGGGAGTGTGTAGACTTCTGTGAAATACATGAAGGAATCGAGTGTATAGACTTGATATGCAAAGGACAATGTATACACTTGGAGGCCTTCTGCGTCCTCAATGTATAGACTTGGTTGAGTGAGCATGCAGTGAATAGACTTCACGATGTGCAGACTTGCCACCGACCAATGTGTAGACTTGATGGTTGAGAGACGATGGCCAAGACAACGCACAGACGGATGTATAGACTTTGGACTTTGAACGACCAAGCAGGCTGTATAAACTGAGAAGAGTAAGCCAGTGTATAGACTTCAAAAACTTGAAGGCCCAATGTACAGACTTTGAATATGAAGATCAATGTATGGACTTGACGAATGTGAGACGCTGAAAGAGACGGTGGATGTGCAGACTTCAATGCTTAACTGAGACGGTAGGAGAAACGGATGGCTGTACAGACTTGAATGCTTAACTGAGACGGTAGGAGAGACGGATGGCTGTACAGACTTGAAAAGCTTAAAGACTGATGTATAGACTTACACAGTTCCAGCTAGAGGATGTATAGACTTTACCCAAAGCCTTAGACGCTAACAGAGACGGACCGATGTACAGACTAGATGCAGCTTCAAAGCAACCAATGTATAGACTTGCAGCTTGAGACGCTGACAGAGACGGTCAGACATGAAGCAATATGAGACGCAAATGAAGATGCACCGATGTACAGACTTGCTGAACGAACAATGCATAGGCTTTAAGGCTTAACTGAGATGGTGGCTGTACATACTTGATGCATGTGAACAGTGAGGCGGATGTATAGACTTGATGCCTGTAGCAGTGTATAGGCTTGATAGTCTAGGGGGGTCGACCCATCTAAGAGGGGGGTCGACCCACTTCAGTCCAGACAATGCTGACAGAGTTTACACTTGAACAAGTAATGCATGTGAAAGCTTTATGCAGCAGATAACATGACTGAACATAAAATGCAATGCTTTATGATCTGATAACCTGAATAATAGCAAATTGACTGAACATATGAAAGACTCCATTATGATCAGAGAATGACTGAATAACAGCATGATGACACACACAGCAAGATGACTCATAGTGATTAACTCACATCAAAAATCAATCATCAAAACCACAGGGGCACAACACTAGTCACTTGTTTGTGGTTACTTGTACGGTGTTCGCGCCTTTGGTAGGAGCTACCACGCCAGGCGGTTCACCTGCGGCGCGGTGTAAGACATTAGGGGACACTACTGGTTGTGCTTCTAGTGGGAGGTACTCCTGTCGAGTTGGGAGTGACAGACTGTCAGTTTTCGTGACTTCGACCTTCGAGTTTTCGATCGTGTCGACCGTTGTGTTTTCGGTTGTTTCGCCGTGGCGCGTGTGTTGGTTTTCACGCCGTGGGACTAGTGCTAGTGGCTCTACCGAGGTTGCATCTTGTTGTGCGGTACCCGTGATCGGATGGTCAGGGTTGCACCTTGGATAGCGTGTCCAGGTAGGCTGTGTCCGGGGGACAGGCCTCTACGGCGTGGTTGCCGTGTGTTTTTACTTTGGTAAGCGGTACTAGTGCAGTTCGTTACCCTCGACCGCGAGGTCAGTGTTGTGCCCCTGGCCCCTGTGGCTTGTGGTTTTGATGATTGGCTTTAGGGGTTTGTGATGATTGGTTTTAATGTGAGTTAATCACTATTAGTCACAATGTTTTTATTCAGTCATTCGTATATTCAGTCTGTCTTTCAAATGTTCATTCAGTCTTTCATATGTTCAGTCAGTTCATCTGCTTACATTGTGAGTCATTGCATTTGAAATTCAGATTGTTCAATCTGCTGCATAAAGCATTCATATGCATTTATAGAGTCTGCACATTTGCATCAGGTAGCAAGTGTGTACAACGCCCTGTGTAGGCACGACAAATCTATACACTGGTTGCACATTGCACAGCTACAGGCACTTCTAAGTCTACACATCGTGTAGCGTGCTGGCATAGTCTGTACACTCATCTGTCTGCATGTGTCACCAAGTCCAAACATTGCATCATGTGTTTCTTCATGAAGTCTATACATTGGCATGCTACATCTCTTGAAGTATGTACATCCTCTTCAAGCATTTCAAAGTCTATACATTGCTTAGCGTCTCACTGACTGTCTCATGCAAGTCTATACATCGCCTTCTGCAAGCTTTATTGCAAGTCTGTACATCGGTTTGATATCAACAAATCTGTACATTGGGTTCAACTCTCCAAGTCTGTACAGCCACATTCAATAGGTAAAGTCTATACATTCTTCAGCTGGAACTATGCAAGTCTGTACATCGTTACTTGCCAAAGTTTGTACATTGGCATCTGTTCCTACGTTGCACTTCCAAGTCTGCACATTGGGTTCTTTACCTACGTTCATCTTTGAAGTCTGAACATTGGAAGTTTTACCTACGGTGCACTTCAAAGTCTATACACTCGTTGTCTTCCATTGTTTCAAGTCTGTACAGCCTTTCCATTGGAAAGTCTATACATTGGTCGCTGAATGATCTTCAAGTCTATACAGACCTTGACTCGCTCAAGTCTGTACATCGGCCTGCTATCTTTGACAAAGTCTTCACATCGCGAAGTCTATACACTCAACTCCTTCACACTTCAACAAAGTCTGTACAGCGGCTGTCTTCACATAGGAAGTATGTACAGCCGTTCACCTTGTGAAGTCTAGACATTTGATGTGCATGGTCTTGAAGCATTTAGGAAGTCTGTACTTTGGTCTGCTTTGCATTGCATGAAGTATGTACATTGCACATCATGCATCAAATCCAAGTAGGTACATCCTCTGTTCATGAAGTATATACATTGCTACAGTAACGCAAGTTTATACATAGTCCGTCTCATGCATTGTCTTAGGCCAAGTCTATACAGTGATTGTCTTATTCAGCGTCTCATATGCACATTTGAGTCAAAGTCTGTACAGCCCAAGTCTGTACACTGAGGACGCTTGTTAGCCTTCATGGTCTATACATTGTCTACAGTGCATCCAGCAAGTCTATTCATTGGAGTGTCTTGTTCAGCGTCTCATGGCAAAGTCTGCACATTCTATTGTTCAATGTCTGCATGCATTACATGAAGTTTGTACACTGTATCGTCTCAACTTGCGTCTCACTGAGCATCCATTCACAGTAAAGTCTATACAGACTTCATCGTCTTAGGGTACGTCTCATGCTTTTGCCAAACTCTATATAGTCTGTTGCAGTGTTACACTATATGCTTCACTCTAAGTCTACACACTCATGAGTGTTTCATCAAGTCCATACACTGGCCTTGAGCTGAGCAAGTCCATACATTGGTTGTTGTCCCTCAGAGTCTGTACATCGCAGTGAGTTGAAGGTTGCTTAAGTCTGTACAGCCGTTGGCTTCTTATGTGAAGTCCATACATTGAGTAAAGTCTGTACAGAGTTTGCATTGCATCTCATGAAGTCTACACATTGGTAAAGCTAGTGCATGCATTGTTCATCACCTGCCTTGTTCACTGCGTCGACGCTGACACTGGATGCGTTGACGCATTGGCCAGTTGACAAGGGCGTGAGCATCTCGCTTGAGGAGCTGAGGCGACGCTGCACGTTGGAAGCGTTGACGCCTTGGGCTGATGTCCAAAGGTCTTTTGATCAACATCAATTCTGTACAGCATGTAGTCTGTACATTGGTCTTTGTCTTGAATAGAAGGCCTAAGTCTACACACTCTCCTGTTCTATTAATGCATTCGTCCTCACAAGTATATACATTGCTTTTGCTTTATCTGCTAAAGTCTTCAAGTCTATACACTCTCTCATTGTACACACTTACTCACTTGCTGTTCTTCAAAGTATGCACATCGTATTGCTTCACATATTTGAAGTCCATACATTGGAGAGTTTGTACATTGCATTTGCGTTCACAAGCCTATACATCCTGAAGTCTGCCATGCTCCCCTGACGCTGGTGATGCTATCCAGAGGCCATAGATGCTCCCCTGAGACTTCATATGCTCCCGTGCGAGAACGCACAAAGTCTATACAGTCTGAAGTATATACAACGCATTTCATTCACAGAGACTGTACAGGGTCTAGACTTAACCTGATAATCCGATACTCTATCTGACAGGTGCTCTGCTCGTGAAGCTTAAGGATGGCACGTGATCCAAGGCTGGAAGGCCAGACCAGATGATGACACGTGTGCTGAAGCAATGCTGATGTTGACACGTGGATGAAGCTGCCTCGGTTCTGGTGAATTCCTTGGGCGAGAAAACGTGGAAGCCACGCGCCCAGGAGCTGCTACTGCTGCTGCTATATATATGAGCCTTCTTCCACTAAAGAAGGTGGATCGAAGATCAAAAGAAAAGGAGCAAAGTCTATACATCCAGTCTGTGTGCAGCAGAGAGGATTCGATCCAGAGAAGAGAAGAGATAGAGAGAGAGCCTGCGAAAGAAGAAGAAAAGAAAGAGAAGAAGAGCAGAAGGAGAAGAAGAGTAAGAGAGAGCTAGAGAGCTCGTGAGGGTTAAGAGAATAAGAAAGTGAGAGAGCAGAGAAGAGGAAGAAGAAGCTTCATCGGAAGACTAGTTCCTACTGGACCGTGGATCAGATCCAGGCCAGTCAGCTCCGTTGAGAGCCACATCTGTGTTTTCATCTTTACAGCCTTCTGATTGCTGTGTTATTTTCGTTTTATTATTTTTCTTTGTTTTCTGATTATCTTTGTACTTCCGATCCTCTGGACTGAGGTCGGGTCCCTCCTTGTCTGAAGGAAGAGAGGTCTGCAACCTCTAGTTTCCAAGTGGCTGGGAGTCACTTGGGTGTCCCTCCGGTTAGGAGGAAGAGGGGAGGCTGTTCCCCTGGTCAAGCTGTGTGGCAGCAACTGTTTGCAGACTGAGTCTGCTTGGCTCTAGCGTTTGCTAGTGAAGCCTCACTCCGGTTGGGAGTGAGGGGTGGATGTAGGTCTGGAGGACCGAACCACCTAAAAATCCCTTGTGCAGTGATCTGATTGTTTGCTTTGCTTCCGCTAGATGTTTGAATAGGCGCGCTCCAAGTGTTTGTATTTGAGTTGAATCGAATTGGTTCTATTCTGTGTCTATCTCTAGCATCCAAGTTTTTATTTGGCCATTATTCATAGAGGGATACATTCACCCCCCCCCCTCTGTATCCGGGCCTAGCACCCTAATAGTTGGTATCAGAGCCAGGTTTCTGCATGCAAGGTCCAGCGACCTGCAGATCGATCTTGCAGTCTTAGGTGCTAATTTGTTTTAGTGCATCAATATTTTTTTTGCATTGAATCTATCGGCTATCTGTTTCAATGGCTTGTCCACCCGTCTTTAGTGGTTCTAACTTCAACCAGTGGCACAGTGCTTTACGTAGTTATGTTAAATCTGTTGATCCAGACCTGTGGAAAGTGATTTCACATGGTCCTCATGAATTACCAAAGAAAAGGTCCAAATGGACTGACAGTCACGAATCAATGTATGAGGAGAATCAGACAGCTATAAATCTGATGAAAGCAGCCACTGACAAAGCCTTTCACTCATGTTTCCTTGATTACAGATCTGCAAGGGATATGTTAGAGATGATGAAGAGAGCCGGGAAAGGAAATCAAACAAGCTGCATGATGGCCAATAGAAGAAATCAAAGTGGCAGCGATCAAGGCAGCAATCAAACTAAAGAAGATGATGATGATGAGGTAAATCTCCTCGAGAATTTTTCTCTAGAAGATTGGGAGAATGCATATGCTGAATTATTTGAATCTCATGAACTGTTAAGAAAACAGTATAAAAAATTGAAGAAGGATACTGGTTTAGATAGTTCAAGCTCTCCTTGTAGAAATTGTGCTGAATTGAAAAATATTCATGATGCCTGTATGTCTGATTTTCAAATATTGAAGAAACAAGTCTCATTATTGAAAATTGAAAATCAAGATCATATAAATATGATATTTGAACTCAAAGAAAAATTCGACTCAGATAATGATAATCAGACTCTTGTTGACTATCATGACCAGCATGGAAAATTGCTGAAAAACTTTGAAAGTGTGAACTCAGATTTAAACAAGCTGAAATCTAAAAATGATTCTCTGAGAATATCTGCTAATAAAAATGATAAAAAATTTGAGAAACTTGAGCAGGAGAAAAACTTGCTTGCTGGAAAACTTGAAGCCATCAAATCTGTGAATGTGGAATTACAGAAAAACATTGAAAAGAAGGAAAAAGATTTGAAGGAATTCAAGGCTGGAAGAAAACTTGAAACTAATTCAGAAGATCAACTTCTAATAAATGAATTAGTTCAGAATGACAAACTTAAGCAAGAAAATGAAAAATTGAAAATGCTGAACTCCACTATGTCTGAGAGACTTCTAGCTTTAGAAAGAGGTAAAAGTGTTTGCTTTGAAGATTCTGATAAACTGAGCAATCTGGAAAATGAAATTGAGAAATATAAAACTGCTAACAAAGTTTTGAATGAAGCTATGAATTGCAGTGAGCAAGAGATTGCCAGTTATGAGTTACAAATCACCTCTTTAGAAAATGAAATCTAAGACTTAAAGAACTCTCTGTCAAAGTTTGTAAGTGGACAAGAAAATCTGGACAGGTTGTTAGGAGTTAAGGTCAATACTCAAAGGGGAGGGTTAGGCTACAACAATGTCAATAAAAAGGATTTTGAAAACAAGCTGACGACATCTTTTATCAAAGCATCAGATGTAGCCACCACCTCAGAAAATAAACAACCAAATATTCAGAAAAATTAGAAACAAACTGAAAAGTTGAAAAAGGTTGATGGATCCAAGCTGAAAACTATTTTCATTAAAACCTCTGAACAGGAAAGCTTTCTACTTCATCCCCAATTCAGTACAAGGCTAAGAAAATAGGAAAAGAGGATAAAAATCAGAAAAGGACTGTAAACCAGAAAATAAATGAAAATGGTTCATCAGTGTTTGCTGATCACAGTCCTCACACACACTCACATGCATCTAAAAAAAAGATTATATGTCATTACTGTGATAAAGCTGGACATCTGATGCATGAGTGTAAGTTGATGGAGAAGGATGATAAGAATGCTAGGAGATATCATGATAAAAATCCTTCATCTCAGAAAAGGAGAATTGAGTGCTTTCATTGTGGTAAACTAGGACACAAAATTTCACAATGCTGGTTTGTTAGTGATAAGAATAAATTTCATGCAAACGATCATGCTCTTAACAAGAACAAGTCTGTTCCAATAAACCAGCATATGACATACTTTAATTGTGGAAAATTGGGTCATAAGAGATTTGAATGCTGGCTGAATGCTGGTAAGAAAAGTTCTAATTCATGCTTTCACTGTGGCAAGATGGGCCACATTTCAGCCCACTGTTGGCATGCTCAGGGTAGACAATTCAATTCTAAAACTGTTAAACCCCCTGCAAATGGAAATGTTTTTGGAAGTAATGTTTTTAGAGGCAAGCACAATGAGTGCTTCAAATGTGGGAAGTATGGCCATACAGTCAAGGACTGTTGGCATATTCAGGGTAGAAATATGAATCTCAAACATGCTAAATTCCCTGTAAGACAATTTACAAAACTTTCATGTTATAACTGTGGGAAGCCAGGTCACAGGGCTGCAACCTGTTGGCTGGCAGGATATCAAAACCAAACTGGTTTTGGCAAACAGAATTTTTATTCTGTTAACAAGAAATCTCATGCATATGCACATAGAATTCATGCCAACAAGAATGTGCATAAATCTGATATGAAAATTGCTCCTAGAAATATGCTGAGAAAATCTGCTAGGAGTAATACTGTTTTGTCAGGACCCAAGACTTCTTGGGTACCTGTTTGTGCAAAATAACATTGCTATGCAGGTGTGCCTTGGGACTGGAATAATAAGGGGTCATGATCCAAGGCACTCAAGAAGAAAACCCCATACTGAACTTTTCAGGTAAACTTCATGCTCTTCTTGCTTTTAGTTTTAATGCATAGCAAGTTAAATCTATTTTTGCATTTTCATTCATCATCTGCCATGTGCATTATTTTCTAATCATGCATTTGCTGATAGTTCTGTGCAAATATCAGATTAAAAAGGATTGTCTGTATCTGATGCATATATAGGCTAATTGCAATTGCTTGATAATTGTGTTATGCATAGACTCTGAAAACAAATTGCATTTCGAATTTTCTGAAAAATCTGAACTGCTTATGAGTGTGACTTGAAACTTGTGTGTTGCAATAGCTCACTGAAATTCTGAATTGCATATAGGACTGCATGTTGAATAATTATGCATGACCTCAATGGTATATAAATGGTAAGGTACCAAAAGGCAGGGAGGTCTGTCTGGAGGTTCTTACTATGTGTGAGGTGGTCTTTTAGACCAAGAGCTCCGCCTAGTACCCTGGGTCATTTTGCTAGATAGGACAGTCTGAATGTGCATTAATCATTTGGTATCATATGTTCAGTTTTCAGTGCAAACATTGCATGTTTTCAGGGGGAGTTAGTTGCATATCCTTGCATAGCATTCAATGTGAGTCTTTGCATGTCCCTGCATACATATAGTGCATTGCATTTCCTTATATTGAAAATGCCAAAAAGAGAGTTTGAAGCATATTGTGAGGGGGAGTCAATGCATTGCATATAGGTTGTCATATGCATACATGTGTCAGAACTCATTGCATATCCTTTCTTACTGATTTTGTTGACAAACCTTAATCATATTCTGAAAACTTTGAGCTTCACAATCTCTATTAACAATTGGTATTCCTCCTATCAATTGGTATCATTTGGGTTCAGAATTCCATCAATCCTTCATGAAGATTTCAATGGGCTATCTCGATCATAAATCTGAAAATTTTGAACTAGAAATCTTCTATTATACAGTTTTATGAATGTCTGAAATAACTCATGTGGTTTAAGTTTAATGTTCATGGAGTTTGACTTTAAAATCTCTTAAAAAATATCTGAACCATGTTTAATAAACCTTAACCATTTGTTTCATGCTGTGTCTTGTGAAAAACTTTTGAAATCTGCACTTTTGAATACATGACTTTAATTGGTTAAGTACATGAAACTATTATTGATTTGAAGCAAATGAATGTCTCTGAAATGTCTAAAGGGTTATATCTGTCAGAGCAATGACATTGGTCACTGAGAAACACAAGTCCAAAGGACTGTGTCATGAGGTGCCTTAGTTAACTCTGCATAAAATTCATTGAAAATCAGGCAGAGCAATGGCATGCACACTGAGAAATACAACTCACTCATTAAAAAATGATTTGTAGTGTGTCATGATGTGTAAATGCTAACTCTGTTCACTTAAAACATGACAGTTAGTCACACTAAGGGCTTAGAGATATTGGCCTCTAATCAAGGTATATCCTCTAGTTACAATGTGTGCACTGAACTAGAGTGCTCGTAAAATTTGTAGCAAGAAAATTGTTGAACAAATCGAAATATCTGAATATTGATGCTAAAATCAAATTGCTACAACCCTAGATAAAATAATATGACTTCATAATTGCTTGATTTCAATACTGATGCATGTAATTCCGAAAGAAGTCCATAAATTTGATTGTGTAAGAGAAAGGGAGTTTTATCAAGATAAATATGAGGGATTGGTTCATCTTTATTAAACCATGGTTTTAGATATCAATACAGAATTTTATTGATAAACTCTGCATACATCAAGTTTAAACCATGCTGTTCAATAAAGCTCATTCATAAGCCCTTATAATAGAAGACTTTGAAAACTTATGTTTTGGATTTATGAGATTGCTATCTCTCTGAAAATCTGACTGAAGTTATTGAGATTGAAGCTTCTTTGAAAATCTGCTACTTGAAACTTTTCTGATCAATATCATTGATTCATTGACCTGAACCTCTCCTTGTTATCCATCTCATAAGATTCCACTTATTGAGGGGGAGCTTCCATGTTCTATGCACCATGCTGCATAAAAACTCTTAAAGGGGGAGCATTGTGTTCTTGCATTCATATTTTTAGGGGGAGCTCTTGCATCTTGGTATCAAAGGGGGAGATTTTTGCCAAAGGGGGAGAAATTTTATTCAATCATTGCATGCTGTTTTGCTTTCACTTCTCAAACTATTTTCTTTTTGATGAAGTCAAAGGGGGAGAATAGTTTGAGTCATCAGAATGACTTTCATAAGAATGTATTACATCATCAGAATGACTCACTGTGTATTGTTGCCATCATCAAAAAGGGGGAGATTGTTGTGCCCCTGGCCCCTGTGGCTTGTGGTTTTGATGATTGGCTTTAGGGGTTTGTGATGATTGGTTTTAATGTGAGTTAATCACTGTGAGTCACCATGTTTTTATTCAGTCATTCTTATATTTAGTCTGTCTTTCAAATGTTCATTCAGTCTTTCATATGTTCAGTCAGTTCATCTGCTTACATTGTGAGTCATTGCATTTGAAATTCAGATTGTTCAATCTGCTGCATAAAGCATTCATATGCATTTATAGAGTCTGCACATTTGCATCAGGTAGCAAGTGTGTACAACGCCCTGTGTAGGCACGATAAGTCTATACACTGGTTGCACATTGCACAG
This sequence comes from Amorphophallus konjac, assembly GCA_022559845.1. Classification (NCBI taxonomy): domain Eukaryota; kingdom Viridiplantae; phylum Streptophyta; class Magnoliopsida; order Alismatales; family Araceae; genus Amorphophallus; species Amorphophallus konjac. The sequence goes on along the minus strand of CM040126.1, from coordinate 338,584,462 downwards.
TTGCAGGCACTTCTAAGTCTACACATCGTGTAGCGTGCTGGCATAGTCTGTACACTCATCTATCTGCATGTGTCACCAAGTCCACACATTGCATCATGTGTTTCTTCATGAAGTCTATACATTGGCATGCTACATCTCTTGAAGTATGTACATCCTCTTCAAGCATTTCAAAGTCTATACATTGCTGAGCGTCTCACTGACTGTCTCATGCAAGTCTATACATCGCCTTCTGCAAGCTTTATTGCAAGTCTGTACATCGGTTTGATATCAACAAATCTGTACATTGGGTTCAACTCTCCAAGTCTGTACAGCCACATTCAATAGGTAAAGTCTATACATTCTTCAGCTGGAACTGTGCAAGTCTGTACATCGTTACTTGCCAAAGTTTGTACATTGGCATCTGTTCCTACGTTGCACTTCCAAGTCTGCACATTGGGTTCTTTACCTACGTTCATCTTTGAAGTCTGAACATTGGAAGTTTTACCTACGGTGCACTTCAAAGTCTATACTGTTAGGTTTCGGTGCAGTATTCAGAGGGGGGGGTGAATGAATATAACCCTTTAAAAACTTCACCCAATTAAAACTAGAAAAATAACAAGACAGATTCAACAATCTGAAGCTCAACTGGAATTTCGCTCTCTTGACAGATTAAAATATTTTAAGAAAACTAATCAACACTTCTGCTCAGCCAAAAGCCAAACGCTTAGAGCGCCCCTATGCATTCATCTAGCGGAAGCACAAATGAACAAATCAAACCACAATGCACAAGGGGTTTTTAGGTGGTTCGGTCCTCCAGACCTACATCCACCCCACACTCAAACCGAGTGTGGTTTCCACTAGCTCACGCTAGAAACAGCAGACTCAGTCTGCAACAAACGCTGCCAAACAGCTTGACCAGGGGAACAACCTCCCCTCTTCCTCCCAACCGGAGGGAACCACTAGTGACACTAGTCACTAGCAAACCAGAGACACACGGTCTCTCTTCCTCCAGACCCGGAGGGAAACCCCTGGACTTGAATCCACAAGCCCAGAACAGGACACAAGTCTCCCTTCCTCCAAACCGGAGGGAACCCACAAGTAGCACCCAGCTACTTGCAACCGGAGATAGCAATCTCCCTTCTCCTGAACAAACAGGAGGAACCCACAAGTGACTCCAGCCACTTGGAAACCAGAGACACACGGTCTCTCTTCCTCCACACACGGAGGGAACCACCGGGCTTGCTACTCACAAGCCCAGAGCCAGAGGAACAAGCCTCCCTTCCTCCAACCCGGAGGTGAACCTAGAGACCCAAGTCTCTCTTCCTCTGAACCCCAGAGGGAAGCACAATCGGAGATAAATCTCCCTTCCTCCAACCCGGAGGGAAACAACCGATGACACCCTGTCAAAGGCAACCAGAGACGCAAGTCTCTCTTCCTCCACACGGGAGGGTACCAACCACAAGTAGCACCCAGCTACTTGCAAACTGAAGACACAAAGTCTCCCTTCTCTGAACCCACAGGAGGAACCCCGACCTCTCTACAGAGGATCGGAAATACAGTAAATGGATAAAAACAAAAACGAAACCAGCAACAGAAGGCTGAAAAGATAAAAACAAATGTGGCTCTCGCAGGAGCTGGCTGGCCTGGATTTGATCCACGGTACAGCAGGAACAGATCTTCTGTTGAAGCTTCTATCACTCTAGCTCTCTCTTCTTCTCTATTCTTCTTCCTCTTCCTTTCTTCACACTCTGCTATCTCGATCTCTTACTCACTCTCTCATTCTTTCTCTTTCTTCTCTGCTGCACTTCTCTTCTTCTCTCGCTAATCTCTCACTCTCTGCTCTTTCTCTTTCTTTCTCTTCTTCTCCTTTTCTTCTTCTTCTACTCTTCTTCTTTTCTGGATCGTGGCTATCTGTATGGACTTTTCTTTTCGCCAACTCGATCACCTTCATCTGTGGACGAAGGTCTCATATATATAGCAGCAGCAGCAGCATCAGCCACGACGTGTGACCTCCACATTTCCAGCCCTAAGAATTCGGACCACGTGGCAGTCTCTCAGCAGGCTTCATTCCAGCCTCGGATCACGTGCTGCTCAGGTCACTTGGGAATATTTCTTCCTCGGACCTGCAAGGAGATGAAAACCATTACAAACTGAGGGCCACAATAACTAAATCTGCACGAAGTATGTAGTAGTAATTCTAGATGCACTGAGAACGACACGAAGAAGATGAAAACAACACGAGGTAATAAAAGGACGACACGAGATACATTGTGACAGAACAGACACAACGAAGAGACCGACACGAAGTGAAACAAGAATGACACGAAATGGCAACAAGGAGAACGTTACGAGATACATACGATGACAAAGGCACGAAGTAAAGAAAACGACACGACGTAATAAACATCAAAGAGAACGGCTCGAGAACAACATGGACTGGCAACAGAAATCGACACGAAGTGGTTGCAAACAAGCAAGACACGAGGTCTACGTAAAGCAACACGAAGTGTGGTCAAAGCGAGAACGACACGAGGTCTAATGAGAAAGACCAACACGAAGACGGTGTAATCAGCACGAAGTGAAGAACAACGACACGAAGTATAGTGGTGACAAAAACACACACTACACAGAGAACGACACGAGGTGGTGACACAGAAAGCAACACGAAGTGCTGCAATGTTCTGCACGCAGTGAAACAAAAACGACACGGAGTGACAAACGACACGAAGTACATAAAACCAACACGAAGACATATCAACACGAATACGTGGACAAACAGTGACCGACACGAAGTGTGGTTACTAAGTAGGAACGGCTCGAGGTCTACAGGAAAACTACTCGAAGTTCATCAGAACTTTTAGAGCAGCTTCAGGAACACGACACGAAGACCTGAGAAGGAAAAACGACACGAAGAGCAACAGTAAATGACACGCGATGAAAACAACAATGACTGACAACGATACGAACTGAACAGAACTAACACGTGTTGAAGACAAAACAAAGATAGAAACAGTCATTGACACGGAGTCAAAATGACACGGGGTGAAGACAACACGAAGACGAAACACAGGTTTCGACACGGAGTGAAAACGACACAAAGACAAAAACAACACTTAAGACGAAGTTGACACGGAGTGAAAACGACATGAAGTCTGGGAGACACGACACAAAGTCACAAGAACGACAGTAACCAACACGAAGTGTGGTTACGAAACATGAACGACACGAAGTGTGGAAACATGACACGAAAACGACACGTAGACATGGAGACAACAGTAACCGACACGAGGTGAGGTTACTAAAGCGACAATGACACGTGGTGTGGAAAACAAAGAATCGACACGAAGTGTGGTCAAGGCGAGAAAGACACTAAGTCAAAAACGAAAGACCAACACTCAGACAGAAACATAAAAACAATCATGAAGACTTGAACACAAAATTAACACGAAGACGTAAACACAACACGAAGACAATGGATGCTACAGTGCAATGTCTAGACATGAAATCCAATGCAAACGGCTGTACAGACTTGAAGAATAAGCCAGTGTATAGACTTGAAATCGAAGACCAATGTGCAGACTTGACAGTGATCTCTGCAGCGAATGTATAGACTTAAGCAGAGCTGCCAGTGTATGAGCTTGAACAGTGCAGCAAGTGTACAGACTTGGATGACCCACACCAATGTATAGACTTCCAACGTGAGAGACATGCTGTACAGACTTGATGAATACTGATGCATGAACAGTAATGCATAGACTTAGGAGCATATGACCCGGCTGTACAGACTTCACGCGTTGACGCTGTACACACTTCTAATGAAGTGCGATGACGCTGTGCACACTTAACCAATGCAATGCATAGGCTTGAACGAGAGTCCAATGTATAGACTTGCATGATGCACAAATACACAATCCAGTGTATAGACTTTGCTACCCAGACATGATATATGCAGAGACATGATATCTGACATAATGCAATGCACATATATAAAGAGCAAATGCCATCAATGCTAAACATCATCATTCATGTTGCTATCAATATGCAGAATGCTCAAGAATAAGAATGCATAGAAATGTACTTTGTTTATTGCAATCATCAATGCACAATAACATTGCTATCATCAAAATACAATATCAAATGCACTCAAATGCACTCACTGTCTTGCTATCATCAAAACCAAATAGCATTGCTATCATCAAAGTAACATAGCACATGCTTGTGCCTAAGAGACACAACATATACACTCGTTGTCTTCCATTGTTTCAAGTCTGTACAGCCTTTCCATTGGAAAGTCTATACATTGGTCGCTGAATGATCTTCAAGTCTATACAGACCTTGACTCGCTCAAGTCTGTACATCGACCTGCTATCTTTGACAAAGTCTTCACATCGCAAAGTCTATACACTCAACTCCTTCACACTTCAAAAAAGTCTGTACAGCGGCTGTCTTCACATAGGAAGTATGTACAGCCGTTCACCTTGTGAAGTCTAGACATTTGATGTGCATGGTCTTGAAGCATTTAGGAAGTCTGTACTTTGGTCTGCTTTGCATTGCATGAAGTATGTACATTGCACAGCATGCATCAAATCCAAGTAGGTACATCGTCTGTTCATGAAGTATATACATTGCTACAGTAACGCAAGTTTATACATAGTCCGTCTCATGCATTGTCTTAGGCCAAGTCTATACAGTGATTGTCTCATTCAGCGTCTCATATGCACATTTGAGTCAAAGTCTGTACAGCCCAAGTCTATACACTGAGGACGCTTGTTAGCCTTCAAGGTCTATACATTGTCTACAGTGCATCCAGCAAGTCTATTCATTGGAGTGTCTTGTTCAGCGTCTCATGGCAAAGTCTGCACATTCTATTGTTCAACGTCTGCATGCATTACATGAAGTTTGTACACTGCATCGTCTCAACTTGCGTCTCACTGAGCATCCATTCACAGTAAAGTCTATACAGACTTCATCATCTTAGGGTACGTCTCATGCTTTTGCCAAAGTCTATATAGTCTGTTGCAGTGTTACACTATATGCTTCACTCTAAGTCTACACACTCATGAGTGTCTCATCAAGTCCATACACTGGCCTTGAGCTGAGCAAGTCCATACATTGGCTGTTGTCCCTCAGAGTCTGTACATCGCAGTGAGTTGAAGGTTGCTTAAGTCTGTACAGCCGTTGGCTTCTTATGTGAAGTCCATACATTGAGTAAAGTCTGTACAGAGTTTGCATTGCATCTCATGAAGTCTACACATTGGTAAATCTAGTGCATGCATTGTTCATCACCTGCCTTGTTCACTGCGTCGACGCTGACACTGGATGCGTTGACGCATTGGCCAGTTGACAAGGGCGTGAGCATCTCGCTTGAGGAGCTGAGGTGACACTGCACGTTGGAAGCGTTGACGCCTTGGGCTGATGTCCAAAGGTCTTTTGATCAACATCAAGTCTGTACAGCATGTAGTCTGTACATTGGTCTTTGTCTTGAACAGAAGGCCTAAGTCTACACACTCTCCTGTTCTGTTAATGCATTCGTCCTCACAAGTATATACATTGCTTTTGCTTTATCTGCTAAAGTCTTCAAGTCTATACACTCTCTCATTGTACACACTTACTCACTTGCTATTCTTCAAAGTATGCACATCGCATTGCTTCACATATTTGAAGTCCATACATTGGAGAGTTTGTACATTGCAATTGCGTTCACAAGCCTATACATCCTGAAGTCTGCCATGCTCCCCTGGCGCTGGTGATGTTGTCCAGAGGCCATAGATGCTCCCCTGAGACTTCATATGCTCCCGTGCGAGAACGTACAAAGTCTATACAGTCTGAAGTATATACAACGCATTTCATTCACAGAGATTGTACAGGGTCTAGACTTAACCTGATAATCCGATACTCTGTCTGACAGGTGCTCTGCTCGTGAAGCTTAAGGATGGCACGTGATCCAAGGCTGGAAGGCCAGACCAGATGATGACACATGTGCTGAAGCAATGCTGATGCTGACACGTAGATGAAGCTGCCTCGGTTCTGGCGAATTCCTTGGGCGGGAAAATGTGGAAGCCACGCGCCCAGGAGCTGCTACTGCTGCTGCTATATATATGAGCCTTCTTCCACTAAAGAAGGTGGATCGAAGATCAAAAGAAAAGGAGCAAAGTCTATACATCCAGTCTGTGTGCAGCAGAGAGGATTCGATCCAGAGAAGAGAAGAGATAGAGAGAGAGCCTGCGAAAGAAGAAGAAAAGAAAGAGAAGAAGAGCAGAAGGAGAAGAAGAGTAAGAGAGAGTTAGAGAGCTCGTGAGGGTTAAGAGAATAAGAAAGTGAGAGAGAAGAGAAGAGGAAGAAGAAGCTTCATCGGAAGACTAGTTCCTACTGGACCGTGGATCAGATCCAGGCCAGTCAGCTCCGTTGAGAGCCACATCTGTGTTTTCATCTTTACAGCCTTCTGATTGCTGTGTTATTTTCATTTTATTGTTTTTCTTTGTTTTCTGATTACCTTTGTACTTCCGATCCTCTGGACTGAGGTCGGGTCCCTCCTGGTCTGGAGGAAGAGAGGTCTGCGACCTCTAGTTTCCAAGTGGCTGGGAGTCACTTGGGTGTCCCTCCGGTTGGGAGGAAGAGGGGAGGTTGTTCCCCTGGTCAAGCTGTGTGGCAGCAACTATTTGCAGACTGAGTCTACTTGGCTCTAGCGTTTGCTAGTGAAGCCTCACTCCGGTTGGGAGTGAGGGGTGGATGTAGGTCTGGAGGACCGAACCACCTAAAAATCCCTTGTGCAGTGATCTGATTGTTTGCTTTGCTTCCACTAGATGTTTGAATAGGCGCGCTCCAAGTGTTTGTATTTGAGTTGAATCGAATTGGTTCTATTCTGTGTCTATCTCTAGCATCCAAGTTTTTATTTGGCCATTATTCATAGAGGGATACATTCACCCCCCCCCCCTCTGTATCCGGGCCTAGCACCCTAACAGTCAGGGTGTGTTTCTGGTACAGTAGGAGTAGTTGTAGTGCCGGTTTCGACCGGCCACCGAGTTTACTGTTCCTGCTGTTGCGGTTGCTCTCGTAGCCTTCCTTTTCGGTACCGCCGTTGTTTCCAGTTGGGGTTCCGCGGGATCCCTGCTGAGTCTCTATTTTGGAGACTCATTCCCTACTTTTCAGGTGTGGCGGTTCTTCCTCGAGGTTCGAGGGCGCGGAGCGGAGGTTCTCAGTTGCCAGCTTGTCGGGCCGAGTGTTCACTTGGCATGTGGTACGCTTTACTGCTTTAGACTATACTTTCTGTTGGACTGGACTCTGTTTTAGCTATAGTTGTTTATTTATTTCTGTTAATTGTTGAATTGTCCTGCTTTATTTCCTATTTCTTTGTGCCTCCACACTCCTTTTAGCCCTTCCGAGCCCTCCCGGCTCGTGGGCGGCGGTGTGAGTCTTGGGTTATCGGGCCTTCCCGGTAATCGGATTCTCGGGTCGTTACAACTGGTATCAGAGCGGTGGTTGTGGACGTACATAGGAATTCAAAATATTGCAGTGATCAGAGTCCATAAGGTCCAGTACAGTCGACAGCTGGCTTAGAGTTTTGTGCTTATTTTTCCGCTTTGTTTCTCGCTTGAGAGCTTGAGTGCACTGTGCGGCGCATGGAAGGTGGTTGCTGTCCACGGCTTTCGTGCCAGCATGGGGTCTAAGGATCGAGGTTGAGAGCCTTCTCCCTCATCGGTGGTGGCCCTGGTTGTGCTGCGTTGGGCAAAGGTTGTTGGCAGGCGCGAGCTCGCGGCGCTGCGTTCGAGGAATCTGCGGCGTGGTCAGGTGGCTGGAGAGGATTTTTCATGGTTAAGTGGCCGTGAGCGTGCTCTGAGGGAGCTGCTGTCGATTTTGGCCATTCCAGCTTGAGGTTTGTCCAGCTCCTGAGGTGTTCTGATCGAGAAGTGTGCTCGGGTGAGCGGAATATCTTCTCGGTGAGCTGCTGTTTTGTCGAGCCTGATGTCCTTGTCGTGCTCTAAGGCGTCAAAAATGACGTGTCGGTCCCAGTTTTTTTACGAATTTCGAGGCAGGATTGGGCTGTGGTGTCCCAGTAAGTCTTGCTCCTACGCTCTTGTGTGCGAATGGGTTGTGTTCGCCCTGGAGTTGGCTTGAGATGTGAAGGCTCCACGGTGAGTTCGGGACTCGAGGATGAGCGTCGGCGGTTGTCGTTATGGCTCGTGTTGCGGCTCTTGGCATGCCGTGTTGCAGTTCGAGGAATTGCAGCGGTGGTGCATCGAGAGATGCTGTGATTATTGTCTGATGTGACACTCGTCGAGTGTGTCAGAGGCGCTGACCTGATGGAGACGATGATTTTCCTTGGTGCTGGATGGTGTTGTTTCCAGCATGCTCGAGGCTTGAGGTCAGGTCGAGCGTGGAGTTCTTCTGTTGGTCGGAAGTGCGCTGGTTTCTCCTTTGGTTGGAGAGATTGTGTTGGGCTAAGGTACGTCGTCTCACATTGTGTGTTCGGATTAGTTGGCCTTGTGTGCCATGAAGTCTGTGCGAGACGTGATCCGTGTTTTGGCAAGGTGGTTGCCTGTGAGAAGTTGTGCCCATTCCCTTGTCGTGTGAGGGTGCTGGCACTGTTCCGGAAGGACGAGTGCTGGTTGGGCGGTGTTTGCTTTCTCGACTGTGCGCGTGGATCGGAGTGCGCAGCGGAAGCGTGGTGGGCTTGTGACCCATTGGTTCAGGATCATAGCGTTGGTTGCTACGGGCGGATTCCTGAGTTTGCGTTGAGCATTGGAGGATTGGTTCGTGCCGTTGCCCGAGATATCGTGATTCTTGGCACTCGCAAGATGGAGTGTTGGGAAAAGTGCTGGCTAGTGCGCCGCATGAGTACCCTGTTCCTGTGTTAGAAGCCGTGTCAGACGTCGGTATTGGACCTGGATGGGGTTGTTGAGGAAGTCGCCTGACGGAGGTCGAGGACGTGTTGGTCAGAGTCGGTGGCTTGGTGTCCAACTTGTGTTCCCAGTCGTGTCCTCGGTTGAGATCGTGTTTTGAGGAAGTGGTCTCTGGCAGATGATGGGTCCCGGATGGTGGCTGTGAGTGGCTGGTGAGCCTAACCGTGTGACCGACCACAGCAGCGTCTGTTGGTTCTACGGTCTTGTCGGATTGTGACGGTGAGATGTATAATCGATCGGGGACCCAGAGTGCTTTGGTCGTGGTGTCGGTAACCAGGTCGCCGTGAGCACTGTTCCGGTGCTGTCCCGTGGCTCTGTGGTGAGGGCGGAATCGGGATTGGCAGGTGTCCACTTGGATTGATCAAAGGATTTGATGAGACCAGATGGATGAGTGACGCCTGAGGGCGGAGGCCTTTTTGTGAGATTGGCGTCGGAGGGTGGTCCTTGACGGGACGTTGGTGTCGCAATGGTTATCCCTGGTTTGGTGACCAGCATGGGATGGTTCCCCTGTGAGTCTGAGTCCAGTGAGGTGATGACTGAAGACACTAGGATCTTATCATTTGGCTTCTTCGTGCTCCCCGAGAGGGTCGAGTTAAGATCGGATGCGGAATCTGAGAAGGGTGTAGCTCGAGATGTGGCATCAATCTGTGTGGGAGTCGACGGATGGCTTGCCGAGGTTTGGAATGTTTCCTTTGGACCCGGTCGAGGACCAGGAAAGAAGGAAGAAGCTGAGCAAGCGGAGGTTTCCCGTTGACGAGCAGTTGGTGACCAGTGGATGGTCTTTTCACAGACAGAAGGTGCTAGTTGTCGGAACTCGAGCGTGGCTAGAGCCGTGTGCCAGCAAAACCTTTGGTGGTCGTTTCTGTGATGTGCCTTTCCGGATGGGATCTGGGCTTTGTCGAAGTTTGTCTTCTGACAAGAGTTGGCACAGTGTTATGTCCGACTTTCGGCTTGCCATGTGTGGGGTGTTTCTTGGTGCTGAGCCGATGTTCTGGTTGCGGTCTGCGGAGAGGACTGCTTGATCATAGTGCCACATTCATTCATACGAAGAGCATAAATAATGTATTCAGCATCATAAAACCAAAAACCTTCAACTTTATTGAATAGTAATCAAAGTTTACAACTGAACCTTGACTCACTGGACAACAGGACTCACTCGACTCAAGAGAACAAAAAATTACATAGACATGATCAACTTCACCGCCTATTGCAGCGAATGATCCTGAATAAAAATAACATACTCAAGTTGATAGACTATTTAGGGTTCTTCTTGATCTTCACTTGCTCTCAGAACCACCACTGGAATGATCCGACTCCGATCCACTAGAGCGTCCTAAAATGTTAGAGAAAGTAGGAAGTGAGCGTACTCGCCTAGTAGGTATCTTTGTGTCATCATGTCGGCATGGTTTACATATTTAATGTTTTAGCTCTAGAAGATGAAATAATGAAAGAGAGTGTGATAAAAAGCAATAGTAACAAGTAGCAAGACTAGCTGTAAAGTGCGATATGATGTTTCAAGAATGCTTGAGCATGATCTAGAAAGAATGTAAATTGGCCTTTCAATCAAGAATGTAATATCAATCACAAGAATGTACTATTTCATAACCTTAAGCATGCTATGCACAAGAATGTACTTTCGCGTAACAAGCATGTAACGAGAATGTACTTTTCAAGCATGCATATGTAATTTCATGAATTGTCTCGTGGAATCGTCTAGTTTATAAAGAAAGTACTCCCAGTGCAATGTGATGCCAATTATCATTATACCCCATGATTTTTAGTATATTTTCGGCCCTCTACCGTGGGGGCTAAACTGGAGCCCTTGGACACCCTCCGTGCCCACATTTGCATCTTCAAGTTATAAATCTAGTAATTTCCACGAGAATGTCAATAAGTTCATCCAAGAATGTTTAATTCAATAATGCCTTTGAGGTGATATGAAGCATGGTAAGAACGTACTGGATTCTTTGATAAAGAGGTCAAGAATGAATTAAAAGGACGTTCTGCTATGGATGGATTTTGGCAGCATAACAGCATCTTTCTTAATTTCATAGTTTAGTAATGACTTGGTAGGTACTGTTTTGGATTTCAGACAGCCAGAAGGTTATCTAAGACTGCAAACAGAACACAATCAACCCTTCGGTCAGACCTTCGGGTTGGACAAGTTTGATAGAACGCAGTTGTAAGGAGACCGCCATCTTGAGCACACGGTCAGGTGGAGGTCTGCGTTTAGGACAAGAAGTCTGTCAACCAAGGAAACATCCATCGACTGAAGTGGGACTCGGTCGACAGAGATAGGAATATCGAACGACTGAAAATAGCCAACACACTGGATGGTTGTGGTCGTTGGCCAGCCGTGATCTACAGAACATGGTTTCTCGACGGCCGCATTCAGGACATACCCTAAAATCTTGAAGTGCTTATCTAGCTATTACGTTTTTAGGGTACAACTGACTCGACGTCCTAGTGGGAATCCCAGGCTCGCAGAGACTTACGAAGGCCTTGAAACAAGAATACCTAGTCCGACAGAAGGAATATCTGATGTAGAGGCGGTCAAGTTCAAGAGAATGTTCCTATCAAGTGCGAGTGACTAATAGTGATCGTACCAGAATATGGGCTATGTGCAAGTAACGATGAAGGAATGAAATTGAGAGTGAATGTGTTAAAACATATATCAATGTGTAAGAAGTTCCAACAAAAGAATGAAGGTCCCTTTAGTATAAAACAATAGAGTTTAGTGTGAAATTAGCATATGATGAAAATAATCTTTTAAAACATGATTGGCATAAAACATAAACATAACGAAATATAACATCATATAGCGTAGATACCTATACGTAACAGGACATCATGAAGCTTGATCTGGGTACTGTTTCAGGTGAACAGTAGATAGATCACGGTTCCACCACATCCGCTATCTGGAGGCCGCGGTTGGTTGGAGACCGCTATTATTCTGTCGTCAGATAGAAGCAAAAAGCCCTTGCAGGGCCCTTTTTCTATGGCAAATGAACATGCAACTGGTAGGAAATTTAAAGAGGAATCATGCTAGCACGTAACTAACGCATGAAAGGGCATGTAATCAACCCAAGTTATTATCTTTTCCTTTAATGTTTCATGGATAGCATGGACTAGAAAGCCTAAAGCATGTGCGATCATGGAAAAACTCCAAATACAACAAAAATGAAGCATGAAAATGAGAAGGAAGAGAGGGCTTTTATCCCTAACATCAAGTTTAAGCCGAAGAAGTGACAACCTACATCTTGGGTTGCACCTAAACTTCGAATTGATCTCTGGAAGGGAGCCCTTGTTCATGCGCGCCATGTGTGGAACCAGCTTCTTCCGTGCTCTCTATCTCCTTGGTTGATCTTCCCCCTAACATGAAATTTGGAGGGATCTTAGAAGATACGAAGGAGAACAATAAGTTCTAAAGAAAGAACTTGAGAAGATGGCGTTTTACCTCTGTTTTGCGTGATCCAAAACGTAGCGTTCGCGCCTGATGGTCGGAGTCTTATTTACAGGAAATGACCTAGGGTTAGGGTTTTAATTCTAATTAGGATCCTTATTTGGTGTCAAGTCAAACTCCTAAGAGTCTTGGGTAGGTTTCCCTTCTAGATCACATCGAATCTTGGCCAAGTCGTGGATAAAAATATGAGTTTTTTGTGATTTATCCACTTGCCATTTTTGGAACCAGATCACGGTTGAATAGAGACCGCCTTCTCCGAGATGCAGTTGCGCGATAGACCGCGACCTCATCTGACTTTATGAAATTTTGTTTTTTATTCTAACTCAGCTTCTAATACCCTATTTTCCCTATTTTGACTAGGGAACTTTACCCTATTACATTTCTAGGGTTTCGGCTTGGGCCAAAATGCTCAAATTTAGGTTTTAAGGCCCTTTTTAAGTGGGCTTAATTATTTAGTTAATAGCTGGGCTTTTAATCAAAGGTTTTAACTTATTAACCCATTATTTAACCCATTTAAGTCTTCAATCTTATTAAAATACTTAAATAAATACATTTAAAATTTTGAAAATCTAGAAAATTACCATGGGTGTTACACCCTCCCCCACTTAAAAAGAATTTAGTCCCCAAATTCATTGCATGAGATTATAGAGGTGCGTTTTACTTACTATTAAATAGCTCTAGGAATTTTTTGCACTTTACTTCTTCCGTTTTCCATGTACCTTCTTGCTCCAAGCATTTATTCCACTGGACCTTTACCATGGGAATGGTCTTATTTCTGAGCTAACGTACCTCACGATCAAGTATTTTATGTGACTTTTGCTCGTACGTCAGGTCCTTCTGTATCATAAGATCGTCATGACTTATAATATAATATGGGTCATGAGCATACCTTTTTAGCATTAAGAGATGGAACACATCATGTACTTTAGATAATTGAGGTGACAAAGCTATTCAATAGGCTACTTCCCCAACCCTTTCTAGAATTTCAAAAGGGCCAATAAATCTCTGAGTGAGCTTGCCCTTGACGCCGAATCTTCTGATTCCATGACCTGGGGAAACCTTGAGGAACACATGGTCTCCAATTTGAAATTCTCGGTCTTTTCTTCTGATGTCAACGTACGCCTTTTGTCTTGATTGCACCGTCTGAAGTCTTTCTTTGATAATTTGTACCTTTTCTGTCGTACTCCTGACTAGTTCTGGGCCTAGGAGTTATTTTTCCCCAACTTGATTCCTCCAATGGAGAATGGCAACTCCTTCCATACAGTGCCTCGAACGGGGCCATTTGAATTCCAGCTTGGCAGCTGTTATTATAGGTGAACTCGACTAGAGGCAAATATTCGTGCGAACTTCCACCAAAATCTATAACACAAGCCCTGAGCATATCTTCCACCACTTGGTTTGTTCTTTCCGTCTGGCCATATGTCTAGGGATGAAATGCTATGCTAAAATGTAGTCTTGTCCCCAAGGAATGTTGTATACCTTTCCAGAAATGTGACATGAAGTGCGGGTCTTGGTCAGATACTATCGTGATAGGGATTCCGGGTAGTCGGACAACCTCCTTGATGTATAATGCTGCTAATACGTCCACGGTCCATCGACTCTTAATGGGCAGAAAATGTGCCGACTTTGTCAGTCGATCAATTATCACCCATATTTCATCATGTCCACCTCTTATTTTTGGCAAACCCAAGATGAAATCCATCCCTATACATTCCCACTTCCACTTGGGGATTTCCAAGGGATGTAGTTTTCCGACGGGCTTGCGGTGTTCTGCCATCACTTGTTGGCAAGTTAAGTAGCGGGAAACAAAATCTGCCACTTCTCTCTTCATATTGGGCAACCAGAAGTTCATTTTTAAGTCTTGATACATCTTGTTAGCTCCAAGGTGAAACACATATCGCGACCTGTGAGCTTCTTCCATAATCAGCTTCTTTGTCTCTTCATGATCTGGCACACAGATCCGACTCAGAATAATAATCTTCCATCAGTCGTGACAGAGAAATCTGGCCATTAATCAATGTTGGTTTTGATCTCAACTAGTGTAGGGTCATCTTCTTGCAGCTTCAGTAAATCTTCTATCAACGTAGGTTGTGACCGGATGTTTGTGATGATACACCTTTCACTTTCCGTGTCTATATCTAGATTCAACTTGGCAAAATCTTCTAAGAGGTTTGTCATACTCATCTTGAGACTAGATAAAATTACCATGGGTTTTCTGCTGAGTGCATCTGCTACAATATTATCCTTTCTTGGGTGGTATTGAATGGAGAAGTCAAAATCTTTAAGATACTCCTGCCACCTTCTTTGCCTCATATTTAGTTCCTTCTGGGAGAAAAGATATTTCAGACTTTCGTGGTCTGAGAATACTGTGGATTTTTCTCCGTAGAGGTAATGTCTCCATATCTTTATGGTGAAGATAACTGCGGCATGTTCTAAATCGTGCACCGGCTAATTCTCCTCATGTCGCTTCAACTATCTCAAAGCATAACATATTACCCTACCATGCTACATTAGAACACAACCGAGGCCTATGTATGATGCATCGGTGTAGACCTCGAAACCACCACCTTCTATTGGCAGTGCTAGCACGGGTGCTGTAGTGAGATGTTCCTTGAGAGTCAAGAAACTCTCCTCACAGTCTGTTGACTATACAAAAGGATTCTCCTTTCTTGTTAGTTTGGTTAGAGGAACGGAGATTTTTGAGAAATCTTTTTAGAACCGCCCATAGTAACCAGCTAGACCAAGAAAGCTTCCAACTTCGGTCACAGTCGTTGGTCTGCTCCAGTTCTTGACCGCTTCAACCTTAGAAGGATCCACAGAGATACCTTCTTTTGATATAATGTGACTAAGGAATGAAACTTCTTTTAGCCAGAATTCACATTTATTAAGTTTCGCATAGAGTTGGTGTTCTCTTAGAGCTTGCAAAGCTATTCTTAGATGTTCTTCATGTTCTTCTTGTGTCTTGGAGTAGATGGGAATGTCATCTATAAAGGCGACCACAAATTGGTCAAGATATGGTCTGAAGACGTTGTTCATTAACTGCTTGAAAACTGCAGGGGCATTGGGAATGACAACGAATTCATAGTGCCCCTATCTGCTTTAGAATGTAGACTTGTGGATGTATTCGTCTTTGATCCTCAGTTGATGATAACCAGACCTTAGGTCTATCTTTGAGAAATATTATGCTCCAGAGATCTGGTCGAACAACTCATCAATATGCGGCAATGGATACTTGTTCTTGATCAGTAGTTGATTCAACTATCGGTAGTCAATGCATAACCAGAGGGATCCATCCTTCTTTTTTACAAAGAGAACAGGCGCACCCCAAGGGGATGTGTTTGGCCTGACAAAACCCTTCTTCAATAATTCTTATAGTTGCTTCTTCAATTCCTTGAGTTCCGTAGGGGACATCCTATAAGGAGCCATGGAAACAGGTGCTGCTCTCGAAATTAATTCAATAGAAAAGTTTTCTTCCCTCTCGGGCAGTAAACCAGGTAGTTGAGAAGGAAAGACATCGAAAAATTCTTTTGCAACGAGAATTTTCTCAAGAACGAGTTCTTTGTGTTCGGTGGTAACTACATAAGCAAGAAAAGCTTCACAACCTTGCGAGATGAGTTTGCAAGCGTGAAGAGATGAAATAAAAACATGATGCTTCTTGTACTTGATGCCAAGAAAAGAAAATTTTGGAAGGTTAGGTTTGTAGAAAGAGATTCTCCTATGATGACAATTAATGTCAGTAGAGTGTTTCGACAACCAATCTATACCTAAAATTGCATCGTAACCTTCCATGTGTAGGCATACGAGATTTGCCGGAAGATTGTGACCTTCTATGGTTACCTCACTGTTAGAGTAGTGATACTTAAGTTCAGTTCCAGAACCTAGAGGTGTAGTAATTGATAAGTTCAAAGGTAAAGGAACCGATGAAACAGGTAGAGTCTTTGCAAAAGTAGTGGAAATGAAAGAATGAGATGCTCTGGTATCAAATAAGACAAAATCCGAATGTGAATAGATTAGGATAGTACCTTCAATCATATCACCTTCCTTGGTAGGTTCATCTTCCATTACAGCATTTAGATGACCTTGTCGTCTGTGTCCTTCATTATTCTTCGAAGGTTGTTCCTTCATGAGCGGGCAGTCTGGCATTCTATGGTCTCGGCTGCCATAACGTAAACATGCGCCGAGGTGCTTCCAGCACTCTTCTGTAGTGTGTCTGCATTTTTCACAAAACTTGCAAGTCTCCATGACTTGGTTCTCTTCTTCCTTGATCCTTTTGCCTTTGCCATTGATTTTTCCAATGTGTGATCTTTTCTTGTTATCCTGAGATCTATAAGTTCTCGTGATGCTAAATTTTTCTCCTTTCTTTTCTCTCTTGTCGTGTCTACGACTTGATTCCTCATCCTTCCCCTTGAAATTTTCTACCTTCTCAAGGGTTCTTTCACAAAGATGTGCCCTATACACCATCTCCGAGTAAGTTGGGATGTTTTGTGGACATAACTGCTTGACAAATACAGGCCTCAACCCATCCATGAATCTATTGGCCTTCTATAGCTCGGTGCTGACGAGGTGTGGGGCATACAGTCCTAGCCATGAAAACTGTACTTCGTACTCGACTACAGTCATCATCCTTTGCCTTAGAGTGGCAAACTCTGCTGCTTTTCGTCCGTGGACATGCTCTATGAAATACTTCTCACGAAAGAGCTCAAGGAACTCTTCCCAGTTGAGTTGTGGATTCGGTAGACGAGCCGATGTGACTTTCCACCATGTACGAGCATTCTTGTTAAGTTGGAAAGTAGCAAGCAGGACCTTTTCCTGATCCGTGCACTGCATAACGTGGAAGATTCGATCCATTTCATCAATCCAGTTCTCGGCCTTATCTGGATTACACGATCCAGAGAAACATGGAGGGTTCATGCTCCTAAAATTGTGATGTAAATCTCCAGCGCCAGCTCGCGCGCCTGCTTGTGCCACTGTCTGTAGGGCTTGAGTGAGACCCTCGATAATTTGTTGCATCGCTTCCCAGTTTGCTCTATGTCTAGCCATTAGGAAAATAAGGTCCCTGAGAAAAAAAATTTGCCATTTTCCTTAGAATTCATGAGGTTTAATTTTTCTCATGTCTATGGGTTAATTCTTAGTAGAGATCTATCTTATACCGGGCTCCACCCAATCTCACATGGGTTGGAAAATTCTTCATAAGCTAGTTCAAAAGTTTGAAATCCTTAGAACCTTGGACTTAAACCCTATAACTTGACATTTTCCTAGGACTTAATAAGCCTAGGCTCTGATACCACCTTAATTGTCATGCCCTGAGATTTAAGTTAAAATAAGTCGGGAACATGAACAGCCGGCAAAGTAAGCCTCTAGCTAGCAAGACAATCATAGCGCCACATTCATTCATATAAAAAAACATAAATAATGTACGCAACATCATAAGACCAAAAACCTTCAACTTTATTGAATACTCAGAGTTTACAATTGAACATTCGACTTGCTCGACAATAAGACTCACTAGACTCAAGAAAATATAGACATGATCAACTTCAGCGCCTATTGTAGCGAATGATCCTGAATTAAAATAACAGACTCAAGACTATCTAGGATTCTTCTCGATCTTCAATCACTCTCGGAACCACCACTTGAATGATCCGACTCCGACCCACTAGAGCTTCCTGAAATGTTAAAGAAAGTAGGAAGTGAGCCCACTCACCCAGTATGTATCTTCATGTCATCATGTCGGCATGGTTTACACATTTAATGTTTTAGCTCTAGAAGGTGTAATAATGAAAGAGAACGCGATAAATCATGCAGTAAAAAGCAATAGTAATATGTAGCAAGACTAGCCGTGAAGTGCGATATGATATCTCAAGAATGTATGAGCATGATCTAGCAAGAATGTAAATTAGCCGGTCAATCAAGAATGTACTATCAATCATGAGAATGTACTATAATCTTAAGAAGGCTATGCATGAGAATGTACTGTCATGTAGCAAGCATGTAACGAGAATGTAATTTCATGAATTGTCTCGTGAAATTGTCTAGTTTATAAAGAAAGTACTCCCAGTGCAATGCGACGTAGTAATCCTTATACCCCATGGTTTTCAGTATATTTCCGACCCTCTACCATGGGGGCTAGACTGGAGCCCTTCGACACCCTCTGTGCTTGCACTTGCATCTTCAAGTTATAAATCTAGTTATTTCCACGAGAATGTCAATAAGTTCAACCACGAATGTTAAATACAATAATGCCTTTGAGGTGATAGTAAGCAAGGCAAGAACGTACTTAATTATATGAAAGAGTTCAAGAATGAATTAAAGCATAACGGCATTTTTCTTAATTTCATAGTTTATTAATGTCTTGGTAAGTACTGTTTCGTGTTTCAGACAGTCAGAAGGTCATCTGAGACTGCAACCAGAACAAAATTTAAGCCTTCAGTCAGACCTTAGAGAGATCCACAAAGATACCTTCTTTTGAAATAATGTGACCAAGGAATGAAACTTCCTTTAGCCAGAATTCACATTTATTAAGCTTCGCATAGAGTTGATGTTCTCTTAGTACTTGCAAAGCTATTCTTAGTTGTTCTTTATGTTCTTCTTGTGTCTTGGAGTAGATGAGAATGTCATCTATAAATATGACCACAAATTGGTCAAGATATGGCCTAAAGACGTTATTCATTAACTGCATGAAAGCTGCAGGGGCATTGGTTAACCCAAATGGCATGACAACGAATTCATAGTGCCCATATCTGCTTCGGAATGCAAACTTGTGGATGTCTTCATCCTTGATACTCAGTTGATGACAACTAGACCTTAGGTCTATCTTTGAGAAATATTATGCTCGAGAGATCTAGCCGAACAACTCATCAAAACGCGGCAGTGGATACTTGTTCTTGATTGTTAATTGATTCAATTGTCGGTAGTCGATGCATAACTCGAGGGATTCATCCTTCTTTCTTACTAAGAGAACAGGTGCACCCCAAGGGGATGTGCTTGGCTTAATAAAACTCTTCTCCAGTAATTATTTTAGTTGTTTCTTCAATTCCTTGAGTTTCGTAGGGGACATCCTATAAGGAGCTTTCAAAATAGGTGCTGCTCTCGGAATTAATTCAATAAAAAATTTTACTTCCCTCGCGGGTGGTAAAGTAGATTGTTCAGAAGGAAAGACATCGAGAAATTCTTTTACAATGGAATTTCCTCAAGAATGAGTTCTTTGTGCTCGGTGATAACTATAGAAGCAAGAAAAGATTCACAACCTTGTGAGATTAGTTTGCAAGCGTGAAGAGATGAAATAAGAACATGATGCTTCCTGTACTGGATGCCAAGCAAAAGAAAATTTTGGAAGGTTAGGTTTGTAGAAAGATATTTTCCTATGGCGATAATTAATATCAGCATTATGATCCGACAACCAATCTATACCTAAGATTGCATCGTAGCCTTCCATGTCTAGACATACGAGATTTGCAGGAAGATTGTGACCTTCTATGGTTACCTCGCTATTAGGGTAGTGATACTTGAGTTAGTTTCGGAACCTACAGGTGTATCAATTGCTAGATCTGAAGGTAAAGGAACCGATGAAATATGTGAAGTCTTTGCAAAAGTAGTGGAAATGAAAGAATGGGATGCTCTAGTATCAAATAAGAAAAAAGCCGATGTGAATAGATTAGGATAGTACCTTCAATCATATCACCATCCTTGGCAGGTTCATCTTCCATTACAGCATGTAGACGACCTTGTTGCCGGTGTCCTCCATTATTCCTCAAAGGTTGTTCCTTCATGAGTGGGCAGTCTGGCATTCTATGGTCTCGGCTGCCACAACGTAAACATGCGCCGAGGCGCTTCCAGCACTCCTCTACGGTGTGTCTGAATTTTTCACAGAACCTGCAAGCCTCCATGACTTGCTTCTTTTCTTCCTTGATCCTTTTGCCTTTGCCATTGCTTTTTCCATTGTGTGGTCTTTTCTTGTTATCCCGAGATCTATAAGTTCTCGTGATGATAAATTTGTCTCCTTTCTTCTCCCTTTTGTCGTGTCTTCGGCTTAATTCCTCATCCTTTCCCTTGAAATTCTCTACCTTCTTAGGGGTTCTTTCAAAAAGATGTGCCCTATACACCATCTCTGAGTAAGTTCGGATGTTTTGTGGACCTAACTGCTTGACAAATACAGGCCTCAACCCATCCATGAATCGATTGGCCTTTAGTAGCTCTGTGCTGATGAGGTGTGGGGCATACGGTGCTAGCCGTGAAAACTGTACTTCATACTCGGCTACAGTCTTCATCTTTTTCTTTAGTGTGGAAAACTCTGCTACATTCCTTTCACGGACATGCTCTGCGAAATACTTCTCACAAAAGAGTTCGAGGAACTCTTCCCAATTGAGTTGTGGATTCGGTAGATGAGCCGATGTGGCTTTCCACCATGTGTGAGCATCCTTGTTAAGTTGAAAAGTTGCAAGAAAGGCCTTTTCATGATCCGTGCACTGCATAACATGGAAGATGATCCATTTCATCAATCCAGTTCTCAGCTTCATCTGGATTAGAGGATCTAGAGAAATGAGGAGGGTTCATGCTCCTGAAGTTGCGGTGTAAATCCCCAGCACCAACTCCAGCACTTGCCTGTGCCACCTTCCATTGGGCTTGAGTGAGACCCTCGACTCTTTGTTGCATCGCTTCCCAGTTAGCAATGTGTCCAGCCATTGTGGAAATAAGGTTCCCAAGAAAATGAACAATTTGTCATTTTCCTTAGAATTCATGAGGTTTAATTTTGCTCATGTCTAAAGGTAAACTCTTAGTAGAGAACTATCTTATATCAGGCTCTACCCAATCTCACGTGGGTTGGAATTTTTTTCATAAGCTAGTTCATAGGTTGGGAATCCTTAGAACCTTAGACTTAAACCCTATAACTTGACATTTACCTAGGACTTAAACTATCACGCCCCGTGATTATAGCGAAAACAAGTCGGGAACATGAGCAGTCGGCAAAGTAAGCCTCTAGCTAGCAAGACAATCATAGTGCCACATTCATTCATACGAAGAGCATAAATAATGTATTCAACATCATAAGACCAAAAACCTTCAACTTTATTGAATAGTAATCAAAGTTTACAACTGAACCTTGACTCACTTGACAACAGGACTCACTAGACTCAAGAAAACAAAAAATTACATAGACA
The DNA here is from genome assembly GCA_022559845.1 of Amorphophallus konjac. Taxonomy (NCBI): domain Eukaryota; kingdom Viridiplantae; phylum Streptophyta; class Magnoliopsida; order Alismatales; family Araceae; genus Amorphophallus; species Amorphophallus konjac. The sequence continues at coordinate 338,562,962 of CM040126.1, read as the reverse complement.
TGATCAACTTCACCGCCTATTGCAGTGAATGATCCTGAATAAAAATAACATACTCAAGTTGATAGACTATCTAGGGTTCTTCTTGATCTTCACTTGCTCTCAGAACCACCACTGGAATGATCCGACTCCAATCCACTAGAGCGTCCTAAAATGTTAGAGAAAGTAGGAAGTGAGCGTACTCGCCTAGTAGGTATCTTTGTGTCATCATGTCGGCATGGTTTACATATTTAATGTTTAGCTCTAAAAGATGAAATAATGAAAGAGAGTGTGATAAAAAGCAATAGTAACAAGTAGCAAGACTAGCTGTACAGTGCGATATGATGTTTCAAGAATGCTTGAGCATGATCTAGAAAGAATGTAAATTGGCCTTTCAATCAAGAATGTAATATCAATCACGAGAATGTACTATTTCATAACCTTAAGCATGCTATGCACGAGAATGTACTTTCGCGTAACAAGCATGTAACGAGAATGTACTTTTCAAGCATGCATATGTAATTTCATGAATTGTCTCGTGGAATCGTCTAGTTTATAAAGAAAGTACTCCCCGCGCAATGTGACGCCAATTATCATTATACCCCATGATTTTTAGTATATTTTCGACCCTCTACCGTGGGGGCTAGACTGGAGCCCTTGGACACCCTCCGTGCCCGCATTTGCATCTTCAAGTTATAAATCTAGTAATTTCCACGAGAATGTCAATAAGTTCGTCCATGAATGTTTAATTCAATAATGCCTTTGAGGTGATATGAAGCATGGTAAGAACATATTGGATTCTTTGAAAAAGAGGTCAAGAATGAATTAAAAGGACGTTCTGCTATGGATGGATTTTGGCAGCATAACATCATCTTTCTTAAATTCATAGTTTAGTAATGACTTGGTAGGTACTCTTTCGGATTTCAGACAGCCAGAAGGTTATCTAAGACTGCAAACAGAACACAATCAACCTTTCGGTCAGACCTTCGGGTTGGACAAGCTTGATAGAACGCAGTTGCAAGGAGACCGCCATCTTGAGCACACGGTCAGGTGGAGGTCTGCGTTTAGGACAAGAAGTCTATCGACCAAGGAAACATCCATCGACTGAAGTGGGACTCGGTCGACAGAGATAGAAATATCGAATGACTGAAAATAGCCAACACACTGGATGGTTGTGGTCGTTGGCCAGTCGTGATCTACAGAACATGGTTTCTCGACGGCCGCATTTAGGACATACCATAAAATCTTGAAGTGCTTATTAGCTATTACGTTTTTAGGGTACAACTGGCTCGACGTCCTAGTGGGAATCCCAGGCTTGCAGAGACTTACAAAGGCCTTGAAACAAGAATACCTAGTCCTACAGAAGGAATATCTGACGCAGAGGCGTTCAAGTTCAAGAGAATGTTCCTATCAGGTGCGAGTGACTAATAGTGGTCGTACCAGAATATGGGCTATGTGCAAGTAACGATGAAGGAAAGAAATTGAGAGTGAATGTGTTAAAACATAGATCAATGTGTAAGAAGTTCCAACAAAAGAATGAAGGTCCCTTTAGTATAAAACTATAGAGTTTAGTGTGAAATTAGCATATGATGAAAATAATCTTTTAAAACATGATTGGCATAAAACATAAACATAAAGAAATATAACAACACATAGCGTAGATACCTATACGTAACAGGACATCATGAAGCTTGATCTGGGTACTGTTTCAGGTGAACAGTAGATAGATCACGGTTCCACCACAGCCGCTATCTGGATGCCGCGGTTGGTCGGAGACCGCTATTATTCTATCGTCAGATAGAAGCAAACAGCCCTTGCAGGGCCCTTTTTCTATGGCAAATAAACATGCAACTGGTAGGAAATTTAAAGGGGAATCATGCTAGCACGTAACTAACGCATGAAAGGGCATGTAATCAACCCAAGTTATTATCTTTTCCTTTAATGTTTCATGGATAGCATGGACTTGAAAGCCTAAAGCGTGTGCGATCATGGAAAAACTCAAAATACAACGAAAATGAAGCATGAAAATGAGAAGGAAGAGAGGGCTTTTATACCTAACACTAAGTTTAAGCTGAAGAAGTGACAACCTACATCTTGGGTTGCACCTAAACTTCGAATTGATCTCTGGAAGGGAGCCCTTGTTCATGCGCGCCATGTGTGGAACCAGCTTCTTCCGTGCTCTCTATCTCCTTGGTTGATCTTCCCCCTAACATGAAATTTGGAGGGATCTTAGAAGATACAAAGGAGAACAATAAGTTCTAAAGAAAGAACTTGAGAAGATGGCGTTTTACCTATTTTTTGCGTGATCCAAAACGTAGCGTTCGCGCCTGATGGTCAGAGTCTTATTTACAGGAAATGACCTAGGGTTAGGGTTTTAATTCTAATTAGGATCCTTATTTGGTGTCAAGTCAAACTCCTAAGAGTCCTGGGTAGGTTTCCCTTCTAGATCACATCGAATCTTGGCCAAGTCGTGGATAAAAATCTAAGTTTTTTGTGATTTATCCACTTGCCATTTTTGGAACCAGATCACAGTTGAATAGAGACCGCCTTCTCCAAGATGCGGTTGCGCGATAGACCGCGACCTCGTCTGACTTTATGAAATTTTGTTTTTTATTCTAACTCAGCTTATAATACCCTATTTTCCCTATTTTGACTAGGGAACTTTACCCTATTACATTTCTAGGGTTTCGGCTTGGGCCAAAAGGCTAAAATTTAAGTTTTAAGGCCCTTTTTAAGTGGGCTTAATTATTTAGTTAATAGCTGGGCTTTTAATCAAAGGTTTTAACTTATTAATAGAGGTGCGTTTTACTTACTATTAAATAGCTCTAGGAATTTTTTGCACTTTACTTCTTCCGTTTTCCATGTACCTTCTTGCTCCAGGCATTTATTCCACTGGACCTTTACCATGGGAATGGTCTTATTTCTGAGCTGACGTACCTCACGATCAAGTATTTTATGTGACTTTTGCTCGTACGTCAGGTCCTTCTGTATCATAAGATCGTCATGACTTATAATATAATATGGGTCATGAGCATTCCTTTTTAGCATTAAGAGATGGAACACATCATGTACTTCAGATAATTGAGGTGACAAAGCTATTCGATAGGCTACTTCCCCAACCCTTTCTAGAACTTCAAAAGGGCCAATAAATCTCTAAGTAAGCTTGCCCTTGACGTCGAATCTTCTGATTCCATGACCTGGGGAAGCCTTGAGGAACACATGGTCTCCAATTTGAAATTCCCGGTCTTTTCTTCTGATGTCAACGTACACCTTTTGTCTTGATTGCACCATCTGAAGCCTTTCTTTGATAATTTGTACCTTTTCTGTTGTGCTCCTGACTAGTTCTGGGCCTAGGAGTTATTTTTCCCCAACTTGATTCTCCAAATTGGAGAATGGAAACTCCTTCCATACACTGCCTCGAACGGTGCCATTTGAATTCCAGCTTGCTAGCTGTTATTATAGGCGAACTCGACTAGAGGCAAATGTTCGTGCGAACTTCCACCAAAATCTATAACACAAGCCCTGAGCATATCTTCCACCACTTGGTTTGTTCTTTCCGTCTGGCCATATGTCTAGGGATGAAATGCTATGCTAAAATTTAGTCTTGTCCCCAAGGAATGTTGTATACCTTTCCAGAAATGTGACATGAAGTGCGGGTCTTGGTCAGATACTATCGTGACAGGGATTCCGGGTAGTCGGACAACCTCCTTGATGTATAATGTTGCTAATACGTCCACGGTCCATCGACTCTTAATGGGCAGAAAATGTGCCGACTTTGTCAGTCGATCAATTATCACCCATATTTCATCATGTCCGCCTCTTATTTTTGGCAAACCCAAGATGAAATCCATCCCTATACATTCCCACTTCCACTTGGGGATTTCCAAGGGATGTAGTTTTTCGACGGGCTTTTGGTGTTCTGCCATCACTTGTTGGCAAGTTAAGTAGCGGGAAACAAAATCTACCACTTCTCTCTTCATATTGGGCGACCAGAAGTTCATTTTTAAGTCTTGATACATCTTGTTAGCTCCAAGGTGAAACACATATCGCGACCTGTGAGCTTCTTCCATAATCAGCTTCTTTGTCTCTTCATGATCTGGCACATAGATCCGACTCAGAATAATAATCTTCCATCAGTCATGACAAAGAAATCTGGCCATTAATCAATGTTGGTTTTGATCTCAACTAGTGTAGGGTCATCTTCTTGCAGCTTCAGTAAATCTTCTATCAACGTAGGTTGTGATCGGATGTTTGTGATGATACACCTTTCACTTTCCGTGTCTATATCTAGATTCAACTTGGCAAAATCTTATAAGAGGTTTGTCATACTCATCTTGAGACTAGATAAAATTGCTATGGGTTTTCTGCTGAGTGCATCTGCTACAGTATTAGCCTTTCTTGGGTGGTATTGAATGGAGAAGTCAAAATCTTTAAGATACTCCTGCCACCTTCTTTGCCTCATATTTAGTTCCTTCTGGGAGAAAAGATATTTCAGACTTTCGTGGTCTGAGAATACTGTGGATTTTTCTCCGTAGAGGTAATGTCTCCATATCTTTATGGTGAAGATAACTGCGGCATGTTCTAAATCGTGCACCGGCTAATTCTCCTCATGTCGCTTCAACTATCTCGAAGCATAACATATTACCCTGCCATGCTACATTAGAACACAACCGAGGCCTATGTCTGATGCATCGGTGTAGACCTCGAAACCACCACCTTCTATTGGCAGTGCTAGCACGGGTGCTGTAGTGAGATGTTCCTTGAGAGTCAAGAAACTCTCCTCACAGTCTGTTGACTATACAAAAGGATTCTCCTTTCTTGATAGTTTGGTTAGTGGAACGAGATTTTTGAGAAATCTTTTTAGAACCGCCCATAGTAACCAGCTAGACCAAGAAAGCTTCCAACTTCTGTCACAGTCGTTGGTCTGCTCCAGTTCTTGACCGCTTCAACCTTAGAAGGATCCACAGAGATACCTTCTTTTGATATAATGTGACTAAGGAATGAAACTTCTTTTAGCCAGAATTCACATTTATTAAGTTTCGCATAGAGTTGGTGTTCTCTTAGAGCTTGCAAAGCTATTCTTAGATGTTCTTCATGTTCTTCTTGTGTCTTGGAGTAGATGGGAATGTCATCTATAAAGGCGACCACAAATTGGTCAAGATATGGTCTGAAGACGTTGTTCATTAACTGCTTGAAAACTGCAGGGGCATTGGGAATGACAACGAATTCATAGTGCCCCTATCTGCTTTAGAATGTAGACTTGTGGATGTATTCGTCTTTGATCCTCAGTTGATGATAACCAGACCTTAGGTCTATCTTTGAGAAATATTATGCTCCAGAGATCTGGTCGAACAACTCATCAATATGCGGCAATGGATACTTGTTCTTGATCATTAGTTGATTCAACTATCGGTAGTCGATGCATAACCAGAGGGATCCATCCTTCTTTTTTACAAAGAGAACAGGCGCACCCCAAGGGGATGTGTTTGGCCTAACAAAACCCTTCTTCAATAATTCTTATAGTTGCTTCTTCAATTCCTTGAGTTCTGTAGGGGACATCCTATAAGGAGCCATGAAACAGGTGCTGCTCTCGGAATTAATTCAATAGAAAAGTTTTCTTCCCTCTCGGGCAGTAAACCAGGTAGTTGAGAAGGAAAGACGTCGAAAAATTCTTTTGCAACGAGAATTTTCTCAAGAACGAGTTCTTTATGTTCGGTGGTAACTACAGAAGCAAGAAAAGCTTCACAACCTTACGAGATGAGTTTGCAAGCGTGAATAGATGAAATAAGAACATGATGCTTCCTGTACTTGATGCCAAGAAAAGAAAATTTTGGAAGGCTAGGTTTGTAGAAAGAGATTCTCCTATGATGACAATTAATGTCAGTAGAGTGTTTCGACAACCAATCTATACCTAAAATTGAATCGTAGCCTTCCATGTGTAGGCATACGAGATTTGCCGGAAGATTGTGACCTTCTATGGTTACCTCAATGTTAGGGTAGTGATACTTAAGTTCAGTTCCATAACCTAGAGGTATAGTAATTGGTAAGTTCAAAGGTAAAGGAACCGATGAAACAGGTAGTGTCTTTGCAAAAGTAGTGGAAATGAAAGAATGAGATGCTCTGGTATCAAATTAGACAAAATCCAAATGTGAATAGATTAGGATAGTACCTTCAATCATATCACCTTCCTTGGTAGGTTCATCTTCCATTACAGCATTTAGACGACCTTGTCGTCTGTTTCCTTCATTATTCTTCGAAGGTTGTTCCTTCATGAGCGGACAGTCTGGCATTCTATCGTCTCGGCTGCCATAACGTAAACATGCGCCGAGGTGCTTCCAGCACTCTTCTGCAATGTGTCCGAATTTTTCACAAAACTTGCAAGTCTCCATGACTTGGTTCTCTTCTTCCTTGATCCTTTTGCCTTTGCCATTGATTTTTCCATTGTGTGATCTTTTCTTGTTATCCTGAGATCTATAAGTTCTCGTGATGCTAAATTTGTCTCCTTTCTTTTCTATTATCGTGTCTACGACTTGATTCCTAATCCTTCCCCTTGAAATTTTCTGCCTTCTCAAGGGTTCTTTCACAAAGATGTTCCTTATACACCATCTTCGAGTAAGTTGGGATGTTTTGTGGACATAACTGCTTGACAAATACAGGCCTCAACCCATCCATGAATCTATTGGCCTTCTATCGCTCGGTGCTGACGAGGTGTGGGGCATACTGTCCTAGCCGTGAAAACTGCACTTCATACTCGGCTACAGTCATCATCCTTTGCCTTAGAGTGGCAAACTCTGCTGCTTTTCGTCCGTGGACATGCTCTACGAAATACTTCTCACGAAAGAGCTCAAGGAACTCTTCCCAGTTGAGTTGTGGATTCGGTAGATGAGCCGATGTGACTTTACACCATGTACGAGTATTCTTGTTAAGTTGGAAAGTAGCAAGCATGACCTTTTCCTGATCCGTGCACTGCATAACGTGGAAGATTCGATCCATTTCATCAATCCAGTTCTCAGCCTTATCTGGATTACACGATCCAGAGAAACATGGAGGGTTCATGCTCCTGAAATTGTGATGTAAATCTCCAGCGCCAGCTCGCGCGCCTGCTTGTGCCACCGTCTGTAGGGCTTGAGTGAGACCCTCGATAATTTGTTGCATCGCTTCCTAGTTTGCTCTATGTCTAGCCATTAGGAAAATAAGGTCCCTGAGAAAAAAAATTTGCCATTTTCCTTAGAATTCATGAGGTTTAATTTTTCTCATGTCTATGGGTTAATTCTTAGTAGAGATCTATCTTATACCGGGCTCCACCCAATCTCACATGGGTTGGAAAATTCTTCATAAGCTAGTTCAAAAGTTTGAAATCCTTAGAACCTTGGACTTAAACCCTATAACTTGACATTTTCCTAGGACTTAATAAGCCTAGGCTCTGATACCACCTTAATTGTCATGCCCTGAGATTTAAGTTAAAATAAGTCGGGAACATGAACAGCCGGCAAAGTAAGCCTCTAGCTAGCAAGACAATCATAGCGCCACATTCATTCATATAAAAAAAACATAAATAATGTACGCAACATCATAAGACCAAAAACCTTCAACTTTATTGAATACTCAGAGTTTACAATTGAACATTCGACTTGCTCGACAATAAGACTCACTAGACTCAAGAAAATAGAAAATTACATAGACATGATCAACTTCGGCGCCTATTGCAGCGAATGATCCTGAATTAAAATAACAGACTCAAGACTATCTAGGATTCTTCTCGATCTTCAATCACTCTCGGAACCACCACTTGAATGATCCGACTCCGACCCACTAGAGCTTCCTAAAATGTTAAAGAAAGTAGGAAGTGAGCCCACTCACCCAGTATGTATCTTCATGTCATCATGTCGGCATGGTTTACATATTTAATGTTTTAGCTCTAGAAGGTGTAATAATGAAAGAGAATGCAATAAATCATGCGGTAAAAAGCAATAGTAATATGTAGCAAGACTAGCCGTGAAGTGCGATATGATATCTCAAGAATGTATGAGCATGATCTAGCAAGAATGTAAATTAGCCGTTCAATCAAGAATGTACTATCAATCATGAGAATGTACTATAATCATAAGAAGGCTATGCATGAGAATGTACTGTCATGTAGCAAGCATGTAACGAGAATGTAATTTCATTAATTGTCTCGTGAAATTGTCTAGTTTATAAAGAAAGTACTCCCAGTGCAATGCGACGTAGTAATCCTTATACCCCATGGTTTTCAGTATATTTCCGACCCTCTACCGTGGGGGCTAGACTGGAGCCCTTGGACACCCTCTGTGCCTGCACTTGCATCTTCAATTTATAAATCTAGTTATTTCCACGAGAATGTCAATAACTTCAGCCACGAATGTTAAATACAATAATGCCTTTGACGCGATAGTAAGCAAGGCAAGAACGTACTTAATTCTATGAAAGAGTTCAAGAATGAATTAAAGCATAACGGCATTTTTCTTAATTTCATAGTTTATTAATGTCTTGGTAAGTACTATTTCGTGTTTCAGACAGTCAGAAGGTCATCTGAGACTGCAACCAAAACAAAATTTAAGCCTTCAGTCAGACCTTAGAGAGATCCACAAAGATACCTTCTTTTGAAATAATGTGACCAAGGAATGAAACTTCCTTTAGCCAGAATTCACATTTATTAAGCTTCGCATAGAGTTGATGTTCTCTTAGTACTTGCAAAGCTATTCTTAGTTGTTCTTTATGTTCTTCTTGTGTCTTGGAGTAGATGAGAATGTCATCTATAAATATGACCACAAATTGGTCAAGATATGGCCTAAAGACGTTATTCATTAACTGCATGAAAGCTGCAGGGGCATTGGTTAACCCAAATGGCATGACAACGAATTCATAGTGCCCATATCTGCTTCGGAATGCAAACTTGTGGATGTCTTCATCCTTGATCCTCAGTTGATGACAACCAGACCTTAGGTCTATCTTTGAGAAATATTATGCTCGAGAGATCTAGCCGAACAACTCATCAAAACGCGGCAGTGGATACATGTTCTTGATCGTTATTTGATTCAATTATCGGTAGTCGATACATAACTTGATGGATTCATCCTTCTTTCTTACTAAGAGAACAGGTGCACCCCAAGGGGATGTGCTTGGCTTAATAAAGCCCTTCTCCAGTAATTATTGTAGTTGTTTATTCAATTCCTTGAGTTTCGTAGGGGACATCCTATAAGGAGCTTTGAAAACAGGTGCTGCTCTCGGAATTAAATAAATAAAAAATTTACTTCCCTCGCGGGCGGTAAACTAGGTTGTTCGGAAGGAAAGACATCGAGAAATTCTTTTACAACAGGAATTTCCTCAAGAACGAGTTCTTTGTGCTCGGTGATAACTATAGAAGTAAGAAAAGATTAACAACCTTGTGAGATTAGTTTGCAAGCGTGAAGAGATGAAATAAGAACATGATGCTATCTGTACTGGATGCCAAGCAAAAGAAAATTTTGGAAGGTTATGTTTGTAGAAAGATATTCTCCTATGGCGATAATTAATATCAGCATTGTGTTCCGACAACCAATCTATACCTAAGATTGCATCGTAGCCTTCCATGTCTAGACATATGAGATTTGCAGGAAGATTGTGACCTTCTATGGTTACCTCACTGTTAGGGTAGTGATACTTGAGTTCAGTTTCGGAACCTACAGGTGTAGCAATTGCTAGATCTGAAGGTAAAGGAACCGATGAAATATGTGAAGTCTTTGCAAAAGTAGTGGAAATGAAAGAATGAGATACTCTAGTATCAAATAAGAAAAAAGCCGGATGTGAATAGATTAGGATAGTACCTTCAATCATATCACCATCCTTGGCAGGTTCATCTTCCATTACAGCATGTAGACGACCTTGTCGCCGGTGTCCTCCATTATTCTTCAAAGGTTGTTCCTTCATGAGTGGGCAGTCTGGCATTCTATGGTCTCGGCTGCCACAACGTAAACATGCGCCAAGGCGCTTCCAGCACTCCTCTGTGGTGTGTCTAATTTTTCACAGAACCTGCAAGCCTCCATGACTTGCTTCTTTTCTTCCTTGATCCTTTTGCCTTTGCCATTGCTTTTTCCATTGTGTGGTCTTTTCTTGTTATCCCGAGATCTATAAGTTCTCGTGATGCTAAATTTGTCTCCTTTCTTCTCCCTTTTGTCGTGTCTTCGGCTTGATTCCTCATCCTTTCCCTTGAAATTCTCTACCTTCTTAGGGGTTCTTTCAAAAAGATGTGCCCTATACACCATCTCTGAGTAAGTTCGGATGTTTTGTGGACCTAACTGCTTGACAAATACAGGCCTCAACCCATCCATGAATCGATTGGCCCTTAGTAGCTTTGTGCTGATGAGGTGTGGGGCATACGGTGCTAGCCGTGAAAACTGTACTTCATACTCGGCTACAGTCTTCATCTTTTTCTTTAGTGTGGAAAACTCTGCTACATTCCTTTCACCAACATGCTCTACGAAATACTTCTCACAAAAGAGTTCGAGGAACTCTTCCCAATTGAGTTGTGGATTCGATAGATGAGCCGATGTGGCTTTCCACCATGTGTGAGCATCCTTGTTAAGTTGAAAAGTTGCAAGCAAGGCCTTTTCATGATCCGTGCACTGCATAACATGGAAGATGATCCATTTCATCAATCCAGTTCTCAGCTTCATCTGGATTAGAGGATCTAGAGAAATGAGGAGGGTTCATGCTCCTGAAGTTGCAGTGTAAATCCCCAGCACCAGCTCCAGCACTTGCCTATGCCACCTTCCATTGGGCTTGAGTGAGACCCTCGACTATTTGTTGCATCGCTTCCCAGTTAGCAATGTGTCCAGCCATTGTGGAAATAAGGTTCCCGAGAAAATGAACAATTTGTCATTTTCCTTAGAATTCATGAGGTTTAATTTTGCTCATGTCTAAAGGTAAACTCTTAGTAGAGAACTATCTTATATCAGGCTCTACCCAATCTCACGTGGGTTGGAATTTTTTTCATAAGCTAGTTCATAGGTTGGGAATCCTTAGAACCTTAGACTTAAACCCTATAACTTGACATTTACCTAGGACTTAAACTATCACGCCCCGTGATTACAGCGAAAACAAGTCGGGAACATGAGCAGTCGGCAAAGTAAGCCTCTAGCCAGCAAGACAATCATAGTGCCACATTCATTCATACGAAGAGCATAAATAATGTATTCAACATCATAAGACCATAAACCTTCAACTTTATTGAATAGTAATCAAAGTTTACAACTGAACCTTGACTCACTTGACAACATGACTCACTAGACTCAAGAAAACAAAAAATTACATAGACATGATCAACTTCACCACCTATTGTAGCGAATGATCCTGAATAAAAATAACATACTCAAGTTGATAGACTATCTAGGGTTCTTCTTGATCTTCACTTGCTCTCAGAACCACCACTAGAATGATCCGACTCCGATCCACTAGAGCGTCCTAAAATGTTAGAGAAAGTAGGAAGTGAGCGTACTCGCCTAGTAGGTATCTTTGTGTCATCATGTCGGCATGGTTTACATATTTAATGTTTTAGCTCTAGAAGATGAAATAATGAAACAGAGTGTGATAAAAAGCAATAGTAACAAGTAGCAAGACTAGCTGTAAAGTGCGATATGATGTTTCAAGAATGTATGAGCATGATCTAGCAAGAATGTAAATTGGCCTTTCAATCAAGAATGTACTATCAATCATGAGAATGTACTATTTCATAACCTTAAGAAGGCTATGCACGAGAATGTACTGTCGCGTAACAAGCATGTAACGAGAATGTACTTTTCAAACAAGAATATTTAATTTCATGAATTGTCTCATGGAGTCATCTAGTTTATAAAGATAGTACTCCCAGTGCAATGCAACGCCAGTAATCATTATACCCCATAGTTTTTAGTATATTTTTGGCCCTCTGCCGTGGTGGCTAGACTGGAGCCCTTGAACACCCTCTGTGCCCGCACTTGCATCCTCAAGTTATGAATCTAGTTATTTCCACGAGAATGTCAATAAGTTCGACCAAGAATGTTAAATTCAATTATGCCTTTGAGGCGATAGTAATCAAGGTAAGAATGTACTGGATTCTTTGAAAAATATGTCAAGACTGAATTAAAAAGACGTTGTGCTACGGAAGGATTTTGGTAGCATAACGGCATCGTTCTTAATTTCATAGTTTATTAATGACTTGGTAGGTAATGTTTCAGATTTCAGACAGCTAGAAGGTCATCTGAGACTACAAAAAGAACACAATAAACCTTTCGGTCAGACCTTCAGGTTGGACAAGTTTGATAGAACGCGGTTGTAAGGAGACCGCCATCTTGAGAACGCGGTCAGGTGGAGGTCTACATTCAGGACAAGAATTTTGTCAACCAAGGAAAAATCTGTCGACTGAAGTGGGACTCGGTCGACTGAGATAGGAATATCGATCGACTGAAATAGAATATTGGTCAACTGAAAATTGCCAACACACTGGATGGACGCGATCGTTGGCCAATCGCGATCTATAGAACGTGGTTTCTCGACGGCCGCGTTCAGGACAGACCAAAAAATCACAAAGTGCTTATCTAGCTGTTGGGTTTTTAGGGTACAACTGGCTCGGCGTCCTAGTGGGAATCCCAGGCTCATGGAGACTTACGGAGGCCTTCAAACAATAGCCAATTGTATAGAATATCTAGTCCGGCAGAAGGAATATCCGACGGAGAGGCGTTCAACTTCAAGAGAATGTTCCTATCAATTACAAGTGACTAATAGCGATCGTACCGGAGTACGGGCTATGTGCAAGTAACAATGAAGGAAAGAAATCGAGAGTGAATGTGTTAAAACATAGATTGATGTGTAAGAAGTTCCAACAAAAGAATGAAGGTCCCTTTAGTACAGAACTATAGAGTTTATTGTGAAATTAGCATATGATGAAAATAATCTTTTAAAACATGATATGGCATACAACATAAACAAAACGAAATATAATGAAATATAGCGTAGATACCTATACATAACAGGAAATCATGAAGCTTGATCAGGGTACTATTTCAGGTGAATAGTAGATAGATCGCAGGTCCACCACAGCCGCTATCTGGAGGCCGCGGTTGGTCGGAGACCGCGATTATTCTGTCGTCAGATAGAAGCAAACAACCCTTGCAGGGCCCTTTTTCTATGGAAAATAAACATGCAATTGGTAGGAAACTGAAAGGGGAATCATTCTAGCATGTAACTAACGTATGAAAGGGCATGTAATCAACCCAAGTTATTATCTTTTCCATTAATGTTGCATGGACTAGAAAGCCTAATGCATGCACGGTCATGGAAAAACTCAAAATACAACATGCATGAAGCATGAAAACGAGAAGGAAGAGAGGGCTTTTATCCTTAACGTCAAGTTTAAGTCGAAGATGTGACAACCTACCTCTTGGGTTTCACCTAAACTTCGAATTGATCGCCGGAAGGGAGCCCTTGTTCCTGCGTGTCCTGCGTGGAATCAGCTTCTTCCATGCTCTCTATCTCCTTGGTTGATCCTCCCCCTAACAGGAAATTTGGAGGGATGTTAGAAGACACAAAGGAGAATAATAAGTTCTAAATAAAGAACTTAAGAAGATGACATTTTACCTCTATTTTGTGCGATCCAAAACCTAGGGTTCACGCTGGATGGTTGTTGACACCTGGAAAATGAACAAGGGTGAAAACATAATTGAAAAGAGGGTCGGACCAACAGTGAAAGATCAATGATGAAGCTCATCAACTGTCTGCTCGGCTAAAGCCCTTGTCGGCAAAGCTGATGCCCGGTGCCAATGTCACTCAGACGGCAGCACTGATAAAGCAGCAGTCACTCGACTGATGAGATCTTCCAGCCCTTTAATGAGAGCTGTACTATCGTTTCGCCCAAGAATCCACGGATGATATGTCAGGGTAAGTCAGATGTCGACTTACTGACAAATGTAATAGGAGATGAAGATGAAGCCGGTACCGGCAGATGAAGATGGCAAAGGCTTTTGCAAAGTCAGAGCAGAAGAAGAATGGTCTCCACAGATTATACTCCCGGCAGAAGTCTTTCCGGACTAAAACTGATGCCCGAGCTCGTCACCATCCAAGTGACGATATCGATAAGATAATACCCGGTCTTGTCACCGTTCAGATGGCAATTCTGATGAAACCCCTATCCACGGACTGATGAAACCCTTGTCTACGGACTGATGAAACCCCTGTCTACGGACTGATGAAATCCCGGTCTACGGACTGATGAAAACCGTAATGATGATCTCGATACAAGATATGTCATCAATGAAAGGCCCTTTCGGGTGATAATGTCCTTGAAAGACCCAAATGGGTCTGTGAAAGTGGCTAAAAAGCTTTAATTGGTCCTGCAAAGGATGGCGCCGAGAGCCACTTGCCGAAGCCCAAAGAGGGCGCCGAGAGCCACCTACAAGCGCGCCGGGAAGCCCCATCTGGGGGGCGCCGTGATGCTGCTGCCGAGAAGGGGAGAAGTCCCTATAAAAGCCCCCTCCCTTCGAATAGATAAGAAGGAGAGAGAGGAGAGAGAGATAGAAAAGAGAATAGAAGGGGACAAAAGGAGAGAAGAAGAAGAAAAAAAGAAGCCAGAAAAGAAAGAGTAGAGAGGGAGTCCTGCCAAGAGAGAGTCCCCCTCGGCTGAGAGAAGAGAAGAAGCAGAAGAGAAGAAGCAGAAGAAAAGAAGAAGAAAAGGGCTCCAGGTGGGCTGCTAGGGGGAGGGAGAGGAGTCAATGCTCCGCCCTCCCCATGCTGTCTTTTCTTTTCTATTGATGTAATCTAGTGAGCTTTTGTCTTGATTTATCGAAAGTAGCCGGCCAGTTCCGGCCTCAATTTCCATCTTTCTGCTTTGCATTTCTGTTTCACAGTCGATGTAAGGTTTCGATGCGATGCAATGAAATGTCAACGTGACCCATTTGGGGATCTACTGATTAAGATGTCTGCTCTCCTTTGATCGAAATATCTGCTCTCCACTTATCTTTGTATGTTTATCATTTATGCCAAACATTTAATGGTTCATACGAATCTTCTCGTTAGAGGCATGAAAACTAGACCCCTCCTTGTGTTGTCCAGGGACCAGAGACATCCATCTCTTGGTCCCCTGAACCTCTGGCTATACGAGGGTATATCGATTCTTCTGATCACTGCTATTCCGCAGATTCTAGCGAATGACAATCTCGATCTCTCGACCCTCCATTCTAATCCCTTGGATGACTAGGGTCTGGAGTTCGATGCCAAAGGTTCCTTAGCCACCGGGTTTCAGATGCTATTGGGTTCGTCCAGGGGATCAGAGACAGTCATCTCTTGATCCCCAGACGGCCGGCGGCAGAAATAAAACAAAGTCTTCAAAAATCCAGACGATGGTCTCGTTCCCCATCGATCCTGCCCTCCAGATCCCCCCTTGGCCCTTTCTCAGGGAAATATCAATGAAATCCCCCTTCCTATACTTCAAATTCAACTTCAATCGCAGCCAGAAAACTCAGGAATCCCAGAAGCAGAGCATCGTCTGAACTCTGTAAACCCTGAAACCCTGCAGCGATTTCACCCTCTCGGCGTGCACAATTCCCCGCCGAGAACTATCTAGCCGAGAGGCCTCCCCCTTCAGCTAAACGACAAACAAAGCCATTTCAACCCTTTTCACGTGAGCCTCCGTGCAAGCCTCCCGGCGCCAAACTCCCGGCGCGGCCAGGAGCGCGCCGGGAAGCCCCACGCAGAGACCCCCTCCCCTATAAGCCTATTCAAACCCCCCAGTCTACATGCTCCCGGCGCCACCTTCTCGGCGCGGCCAGGAGCGCGCCGGGAAGCCGCCGCCGAGACCCCCTTTTTTTCTTAAACCCCTAAACCATGCCGAGAAGCCCCCTTTTTGGCCAACTAAAGCCACGCCGAGACCCTCATTCGGCCAGCTAAACCCATGCCGAGACCCTCCTTCTTGGCCAAATGAAGTCCAGTCAGAGGGCCATCTCTGCAAAACCATTCATCAGCCTTCTGATCTCTTCACACATATGTCCTGGGATGTTCAGAGACTGTCATTGATGCCTTGAGAAGACACATTATTGGGAGAGACCTCCCCTACAGTTTTCATTCCCGATCCGGATTTCACCCTTATGAACCCAAAGGGCCATGTCGTTACATGAGTTCTGAGGGGCTTAAAGGGGATATTAATCAATGGTATAAATGCAAGCGATGTCCCGGGGCCCGGTGCCCATCCTCGTTCGGTCGTCGTCCCGGCATTCCGTGGATGATGACCTATTCTCTCTTGGCATAATCCAAGTTGAGCGGACATGCTGCCGAAATTTATGCATATCCTATTGGGTAACTGTGATGTTCTCCCTCTCAACCCCGTCGGCCCACGGAGTTATGCCCTTGCATGCCCTCCGATGGTCCCTCGAAGGGGGATATAGATGTGCCATCGCACCCACATGGGGCGTGCCATGTCACGCCGGTCCCCATTCGGACTCCGGGTCAATTATGCCCGATCTTTTCCGGATCCTACCCTGCCACTGCATGGGTGGTTTCCTATTCTCCACTTGGCATGGTCCAAGATGGTGGGAATATGCCATCGGTTTTATCCCGAAAATAACGAACCCCTGCTTCGTCTAATCCATTTAACGTTTTGCAAACGATTGAATTCCGTCTCTTTTAAGCATGCGGCTTAACCGCTGTCCGTCTCCTATCTTTAGCGTTTAATCAAGGGTTGTCCTCCTTAGGGAGGACGTAATTAACGTCATAGCGTTTATGGTATGACGGACTTTGGGTCCTGACTCGGACCTCACAATCGACTGACCAAGTCAGATCGAGCGCACAATAAAATTGTCACTTCGGTGACTGGCATGCCAATAAATAAATCAATCAATATAAAAATAAAATAAAATAAAATAAAATAAATAAAAAATCTGCGTTCCACATTGGTCTGGGTCTTATTTATAGGGAACAGCCTAGGGTTTGGGTTTTAATTCGAATTAGGATCTTTATTTGGTGTCAAGTCAAACTCCTAAGAGTCCTGGGTAGGTTTCGCTTCTAGATCACATCGAATCTTGGCCAAGTCATGGATAAAAATATGAGTTTTTCGTGATTTATCCCCTTGCCATTTTTGGAACCAGATTGCGGTTGAATAGAGACCGCCTTCTCCAAGACACGGTTGCACGATAGACCGCGACCTCGTCTGAGTTTCTGAAATTTTATTTTTATTCTAACTCAGCTTCTAATTCTCTATTTTCCCTATTTTGACTAGGGTACTTCATCCTATTATGTTTCTAGGGTTTGGGCTTGGGCCAAAAGGCTTAAATTTAGGTTTTAAGGCCCTTGCTAAGTGGGCTTAATTATTTAGTTAATAGCTAGGCTTTTAATCAAAGGTTTTAACTTATTAACCTATTATTTAACCCATTTAAGTCTTTAAGCTTATTAAAATGCTTAAATAAATTCATTTTAATTCTGAAAATCCAAAAAATTGCCAGGGGTGTTACAGTTTAGGTCATGGTCTCTGTGGCTATCGCATTCTTAGTCCAAACTAGAAACGGAGAAAACATAAGATATAGACTTTAAAATCCAAAATTGGGTTATATAGAGGCAAAAAAATGGTCTCCTGGACCTCATACCACACCTTTAAGTTTTGTTTGATCGGGGAAGGACGTCCGACACCTTTAAGTTTTTCCATGTTTTTCAGGTAATATTGAGAACGAGTGCGACCAAGAAGGGTAAGGGAAAGAGTGACGAGCGCTACTACAACTTAGATGATCTCTCCAAGTCTTATGTCAAGTATAGATAGTCAAGAGTAAATTGTAATTTTCTTCGATTGAGTCCTTTGAGTCCATTAGTTAGAGTCCAATTTGTAACAAACTTATATTTGAAATGAAATTATATCTTGTCTATCTCGTTGTTCCTTTATGGTTTGATCTGATTGACATGACTATTTCGCTGCCACGTTCTGAGCAACACATTCCGCTGCTATCGGTTCGGGGCGTGATAGAAGTGGTATCAGAGCCGAGGCTTTTCTAAATCCTTAGGTCATCAAGCCCAAGTCATAGTTTGAGTTGTCCTTGTCAGTCACCTTGTAGGAATCCCGTGAGATTTGGGTAGAGCCATGGACTAACCAGTAACCAATAAAACATGCTTCTTCTACGTTAAATTAATGCCAAGATATGGGTAATCATTACTTTTAAAACTTATTTTGTAGGCTAAGATGGATGCCGAGCGAGCCCAATGGAGAGAGATGCAGCGTACTGTCCAAGGTTTGACACAGGCCTTGCAACCAGTGGCGCAAGGTGGAGCACATCTTGGAATGGGAGATTTATATCGGAGTTTTCAAGCGATGAATCCCCCTAAGTTAGTGGGTCTACTGACTCAGACGAGGCCGAGAATTGGGTGCGAGAGATAGAAAGGTCCTTCAGGGTTACACAATGTACTGACCAAGAGAAGGTGTTATTGGGAACCTATCAATTAGAAAGAGATGCCCGAGCATGGTGGGAATCCGTGGAAGCAATCTTACCCAATGAACAAGTAACATGGAACGAGTTCCTAGAACACTTTAATGAGAAGTATTTTTCGGAGAGAATCCGAGAGAAAAAGGCTATGGAGTTTGCATCACTTAAGCAACGTAGTTTGTCGGTAGCAGATTATGAAGCACAATTTTCTAGATTAGCCCGTTATGCACCTCACCTAGTCGGCATGGAAAAGATGAGAGCAAAAAGATTCATGAATGGTTTGAAGGTGGAACTTATTCCTCAATTGGCTCCATTAGAAATTCAAACTTATGCCGAGATGGTCAAGAAGGCGCAACTCTTAGAAGATGCTATGGATACAGCGGAACGAATTAAGGGAAAAATTGCCAAGAAAGGGTTGTCAAACGGATCCAAGAGTGGGGAACCCGTGAATGGAAAGAAGAGATCAAATGGAGGTAATGGTTCCCGAAAGGACAAGAAACCTAGGACTGAAGACCAACAAGTTGTTCTGGCCAAGGAAAAGTGTGATCATTGCAACAAAGGAGGGCACAAATCGGAAGAGTGTTGGTATAAACTTGGGAAGTGCATCCGTTGTGGGAGTGAAGATCGTAGGATTGCTCGTTGTCCTCTCATAAAGGAGCAAGTGCTGCGAGACAAGCAATAGGGAGGACCGAAGCGGTAAGGTAGAATACAAGCATTGGAAGGTAACTCTAAATCAGATTATTCATAATTGCATGTTTGGATGTGGTAATGGATCTAGTTAGGATACATATTTTGAATGTGGTGATTTTACTCCCCACTGTTATGGAAAGAAAAAGCATGTGAACATGGGGATCAAATTCTTTTAAGTGGGGGAGGGTGTAGCAACCCAAAAATTTAATTAGAGAATAAATAATAATGACTATATAATAATAGTCATATAACAAATTATGAGAAATATAAATTATAATGTAAGTAAAGTGGAAATAGCTAAAATAGATCATGGGCCTTAATATTAAATTATGGATTTTGGAACTGCTACAAATAAATCTTCAAAAGATAAAAGTCCAACTAATCAACCTTAAAAAGGCCACACCCTATTAAATCAACTATTGGGCCTTTAATGTTGAGAACAATTAGTTTAGTGGGCTTCTCCATTAAACATGTATAGCAAAGCCCGAACCCTATTAAAACTTTAAAACCTTAACCCAAAGCTAATGGGCTTCACGTAAGTCGTGAATACATAATGCTCTTCTAAGAGCATAGATACGTAAATATTATTTCAACAGGGTCTTTTGGTTATACCAAAACCTTCTCACGTTCAATCACTGCATGAGGGATTATGTCACGTCCTGAGCGCGGAAGGAACCCGATACGCGTAACAAGTTTATATCATTCATGTCAATCAGAGCATAAGGAATTTGACCTTATAGACAGAGTGCGCAAAAGTAAAGATAACAAACCAAATCCTTTATTCTATTAATACCTTCAATTAGTTCCATACATAATCTTGTAAAGTAAGAAATACTTAATGACAACTAGACTCAATAAAGAGGAAAATACAAGAATCGACTCAAGAAATAGAAAAGACACGACTAGATAGACGCTTCTATGTTCAGGTGTCTCTATGCTCTTCACTCATGTCCGTTCCCATGCGAATGATCTTCGTCATTGGAGTTACTTGCAAAATAGGGAAAAAACTAGGGTGAGCGAATGCTCAGTAGGAGGTATATCCCAAGATCAAGCTTGCTTTAAGTAAATTACACGTTACATGAACTCTGCAAATATAGTGATGCATGTACACAAGATAAAGTCGAGAGTAGAGTATCAAGAATTAATAAAGACGAACCAGCAAGATTTCAAGATTTTCATGTGAAGTATATCAAGATTGTCAAGCATGTACATATCAAGTCATGTCATGTGAATTAACTATTATAATATCAAGCAAGTAAATACCCATTCCGGGCCACGCAAGTCATGTAAAGTCAGGTCAAGTACGAGTCATGGAATGTCAACAATCAAGCAAGTCATGAACTTCGGTGCAATGCCACACCGTGATCAATATAGCTCCCATGGGCACAAGTGCTTTCGGGTGCTCCTCCCAGGACCAGATCGGGCCCTATATGCATAAGTATTGAGTCATGCATATTTTTAGACATCTACTATAGTTTATAGACAATATAGAGTTCCAAAGGGAATAAGCCATTGTAGGATCATACGGTAGATTTCACGAATGGAGTTCAAGGACAAAACTTGAACAAGGAAGTCATACCGTTAAATAACATGAAAAATCAAGACATGTCATGACACTAGGTAATTGGCATCCACTTAGTCGCGATCAATTACAGAAACAGCACCCACTATGTGGTAGCTAATTCCAGTGAACAATACAAGCACGATGAAATAGCGTTCATACTCTGGTCGCTAAATTAGTGATATAGCGCCACTGGCCGGGTCGCCAATTCCTTCTAGCGTCCAAGTCAGGGTCGCTGATTACTGACATAGACATACTTCTCAAAAGAGGCCAGAAATAGCGCTCTATGAGGGCTAAAGCATCATGTTTCTTCAGAGTGACGTGACAAGTAAGGGTTCCAGAATTTTTAGGGTACAACATGCTCGGCTGTCTTTAGGGAATCCAAGGCTAGCGTAGACTTACAAAGGTCTCAATGAAGAAAGTACCAGTCCGAAGGAAGCAATATCCCACGGAGGGTTCAATCATCACCTAGAGTTAGTGTGTAATCGATAGAAACGAAATAGGGACTCCATCTACGGATGTGAGATGAGAGTGCCAAGTAAACCCGGGATATGGGTAAGTAAATCAATGAAAACTGAGAGACAGGAATTGGCGTCTATTCAGAAGTTGCTACATCTAGAAATAGCGGCTCTCTGAAAGGTCTCTCAATCTTATATTTAACAGAAATCCAAATTAAAATACTAAGAATTAGCGACCCTGTGAACGGGCGCTAATTCTAGTAAATTTCAAAATTTAATAGAATTTAATTAGAATTGGCGACCGCATACGATGGCGATCAATCTATAAATAACGTCCATTATTGTGTCGCAAATTCATGATTTTCCATATTCTTTTCTCTTTTACTATATTTTAAGAAATAACGCCTCCATGCAAGGGCGTTTATTTTTTAATTGGCGACTTCATGTATGTTGCCCATTCTTTTACTGATACACATTGGGCAGGAACGTTTACAGACTCATGATACTATTCATTTCTTTTAAATGTACAAAAGCAGTAGCACTTATACATGAAATTTCTAGAAACTGTAGAAATGGATAGCTAGAGAAAAATATAAGGAATCTAGAAACATGCTCATGCAAAAATTTTAACACAAGGTTTCATAGATATTAAAATTTTAAACATGGGTAATTATTATTTCTATTTACAGTAAATAGCGACAGGGGTAGGGTCGCTCATTAATGGGCGACCAGAAGACTATCGCAGATTCTCAATTTGTGACCTTCTGTGTGGTCGTTCATTAATAGACGGCCAGTACTTGGTTGCTATTTTCATGCAAGACATAAAACTTAAAAGACTACGTAAATCGAATAGCAGGAGATATGAAACTATGATAATTTGATTATATGCATGCACTACACTTATACTATGGGTTTGAGCTTCAGATCTTGAGAAAACCTACCTCTTTTTGGGGTTTTGGACGACGAACGGGTAGATAGAAGATAGGAGTAAGAGCAGCAGTAGCAACTGCAGCTTGAATTGATGAAGGAAGAATAATATGCAGCCTTTCTCCTTCACGTGTGATAGTAGGAAGATGAGAATGATGCAGTAGCAGTAGACAACACCATGGCAGCAACTGCACTACAACTACGACAAGGAAGAAGAACGATAGCGTCTGTAGTAATCTGCAGCAACACAACCATAGCAGCAAGAGGAAGAACGGTAGGAAAAGAAGGGGCAATCGCCTGCCCTTTCAGACAGCCGCAGAATGCAGGAAGAAGGGTCGATGAAGGCAGCAGGATGACGATACTTCGGCAGCAACAATGGGCTTCCGTTGATCGCATGGTTTATTTTATAGGAGAGGAATCCTACTCCGGGGGTTAGGGTTCCAATGGGAAGCAAGTTCCCACATAAGAGTCCTACAGGTTCTAGAGTTTCTTGCTAATCTAATTCCCTACCATGATCGAAGCCGCCAACCCGTTTAAGCTGAGAAACCCTAAGGTTCATGAAAGGTTCGAACGTGGTAATGCTTTGGGCTTTTGAAATTAACCCATATCATATGTATATATGTGCATATATCCCATTCTTCCTCAAACGTGGGATGACCATGGGCCTTTTATTGTTATTAAGTCCCATATATATTTAAGGCTTTTTAATGTGTAAAGGTTGAGGGCCATAAGTGATGTTTGTGAGTTGGGCTTTTATATTTTATATGATTTGGGCTCTTGTCTTATACATTTAGAGAAATTTAATACGTTTAATTTATTTATGTAATTTTTATTCCTATAATTTATCTGGGGTGCTACACCCTCCCCCACTTAAAAGAATTTGGTCCCGAAATCCAATTGCATAGAGACATGGAGGGTGCAGAACACTTACAATTTTGAAATAAGTCATGTAACCTTTTCTTCATAGCTTCTTTGGTCTCACATATGGCTTTTTGTTCTGAGCACTTGCTCCATTGTACCTTTACCATGGGAATAGTTTTGTTCCTCAGCACACGAACCTCGTGATCAAGGATCTTCAAAGGCTTTTGTTCATATGTGAGATCCTTTTGTATCACCAGGTTGTCATGATCTATGACGTGTGATGGGTCATGAACATATTTTTTGAGCATAGAGATATGGAACACATTATGTACTTCTCACAGTTGCGGTGGCAAGGCAATCCGGTAGGCAACCTCGCCAACTCTTCCTAGCACCTCAAATGGACCAATATATCTTGGTGTAAGCTTGCCCTTAACACCGAATCTTCTAATGCCTCATCCTGGGGAATCTTTAAGAAAGACGTGATCTTTGACTTGGAACTCGATGTCTCTCTTTCTAATATCGGCATAAGTCTTTTATGTAGACTGAGCCATCTTGAGTCTTTTTCTAATGAGTTGAATCTTTTCAGTGGTATCCCTCACCATGTCCGGGCCTAGAAGTTTCTTTTCTCCAACCTCGTCCCAGCATAGTGGTGAGCAGAAAATCCTTCTGTATAACGTCTCGAAGGGTGCAATTAGAATACTTTCCTGGTAACTGTTGTTATATGCGAACTTGACCAAAGGCAAGTGATCATGCCAGCTTCCACCAAAATCAATAATGTAGGCTCTTAGCATATCTTCTAAGACTTGATTCGTTCTCTCGGTCTGACCATCCGTTTGAGAATGAAAAGTAGTACTAAAGTTAAATCTCATCCCCAGGGAATGTTGTAGACCCTTCCAGAAATGAGAAGTGAAGTGCGGGTCTCGGTCAGACACGATCGAAACAGGAACTCCATGTAGTCTCACAACTTCTTTGATGTACAAGGCAGCTAGAACATCAACTAACCATCGGCTCTTTATAGGCAAGAAGTGTGCCGACTTGGTCAATCTATCTATGAGAACCCATATTTCATCATGTCCTCCTTTACATTTAGACAGACCCATAATGAAGTCCATGCCGATATCTTCCCACTTCCACTTGAGAATATCTAGAGTATGTAACTTACTAGCAGACTTTTGGTGTTCTGTCTTGACTTGTTGGCATGTGAGACAGCGAGAAACAAAGTCCGCTACCTCCCTTTTCATGTTAGGCCACCAAAAGGTCCGTTTCAAGTCCTGGTACATCTTGATAGATCCGGGATAAATTGTGTACCTTGATTGGTGAGCTTCTTCTAGAATCTTTTTCTTTAATTCCGAACAGTCTGGTACACAAGTCCTTTCTCAAAATAATAATCTTCCATCTGATGCCAGCTTGAAATCAGGTTGCTCTTCCAGCTTGCCTTTAATTTCTACTAACACTGGGTCATTGCCTTGAAGCTCTTTGATTTCAGAAAGTAAATCCAGTTGTATCCTCATGTGTGATAGAGTAATACACCTTTTCTCATTGTCCGTACTTATATCGAGCTTAGAGAATTGCTCCAACATCTTCCACTCTTGGATCATGCAGTTGGCCAACAACGCTCTCGACTTTTGATTGACGGCATAAGCTACAGGATTACCCTTTCCAGGATGGTATTGTATTGTGAAGTCGAAGTCCTTGAGATACTCTAACCAACGTCTTTGTCTCATGTTCAATTCCTTTTGGGAGAATAAGTGCTTGAGACTCTTGTGATCGGAGTACAAGGTGAATTATTCTCCATAGAGACAGTGTCTCCAGATCTTCAACGCAAACACCACCGTGGCTAACTCTAGGTCGTGCATCGGGTAGTTCTCCTCATGCTTCTTTAATTGTCGAGAAGAGTAAACAATGACTCTCCCTTGTTGCATTAACACACATCCGAGGTCAATGTCAGATGCATTGGTATATACCTCGAATTTCTCGCTTTCAGTTGGTAGTGCCAAAACTAGAGTAGTCGTTAGATGGTCTTTCAAGGCTTGAAAGCTTTTCTCATCGTCTTTGTTCCACTTATAAGGAATCTCCTTGTGGGTTTGCCTAGTAAGAGGAACAGCGATCTTGGAGAATTCCTTGATGAATCACATGTAATAGCCAGCTAGACCTAAGAAGCTTCAGATTTTGGTTGCATTTGTAGGTCTTTCACAATTCTTTACAGCCTTGAATTTTGACAGGTCAACAGAAATCCCAGCCTTCGAGATCACATGTCCTAAGAAAGATACTTCCTCGAGCCAGAAGTCGCATTTGCTTCGCTTGGCATAGAGTTGATTCTTCCTTAATATTTGCATTGAAATCCTCAAATGCTCTTCATGTTCTTCTTCGGTCTTTGAATATATCGGTATATCATCAATAAAGACCACTATGAATTGATCTAGATGAGACCTGAATATACTGTTCATCAACTGCATAAAGGCTGTAGGGGCATTTGTTAGTCCAAAAGGTATAACAGTAAATTCGTAATGCCCATACCTGCTCCGAAATGCCGTCTTGTGAATATCATCATCTTTGATCGTTAATTGGTGATATACCGACCTGAGATCAATCTTTGAGAAATACTTAGCTCCAGATATCTGATCAAATAATTCATCGATCCTCAGCAGTGGGTACTTGTTCTTGATGGTAAGATGGTTCAACTGCCGATAGTCGATGCAGAGTCTCATCGATCCATCCTTTTTTTTTACAAATAGTACATGCGCTCCCAACGGGGAAGTGCTTGGCCTGATGAATCCTTTCTTCAAGAGCTCCATCAATTGTTCCTTCAATTTCTTGAGCTCAGTGGGGGACATCCTATAAGGTGCCTTAGAAACCGAGCCAGCACCAGGGACAAGGTCGATGGTGAAGGCAACTTCTCTTTGTGGGGGTAATCTGGGCAAATCTTCCTGAAACACATCGGGAAACTCCCAAACCACTCAGATGTCTTCTATCTTGGACTCCTAACTTCCGTGGCAGACACAGATGCTATGAAAGCCACACATCCTTTCCTTAAGAGCTTACTAGCTAGGAGGGCCAACATAAGAGGTGACTTGTTTCGACTCCGAGGACTAGTGTAGACAAGTTCCAGGAATTCCTTAAATGTTACCTTGCCGTTTCGGCAATCTATTACTGTCTTGTGTGTGGATAGACAATCGGGTCCTAATATGACATTGTACCGGTCCATATCTAAGCATATTTGGTAGGCAGGAAGAATTTTCCCTTTTACCATAACTTCACAGTTTAGATAATAGTGTGAAATCTCGGATTCGTTTCCGAGAGGAGTGGAAATAACTAAACATATCCATTCCGGTTCCATAGGTAATGGATCAGTAAATCTTTTGGAAATAAAAGAATGAGTCCCACCGATATCAAACACGACACGAGCAGACTTGGAACAAATCTTTAATGTACCTTTCACAAGT
This sequence comes from Amorphophallus konjac, assembly GCA_022559845.1. Taxonomy (NCBI): domain Eukaryota; kingdom Viridiplantae; phylum Streptophyta; class Magnoliopsida; order Alismatales; family Araceae; genus Amorphophallus; species Amorphophallus konjac. The sequence goes on along the minus strand of CM040126.1, from coordinate 338,536,618 downwards.
CCACCCTCATCTTGCTCCGCCTCTTGAAGTGCTTAGAGACGGGCTTGCTTCTTGACTAGGGGCCTCTCGTCTCCGGCTTGATCATTAAGTAGCGGACAGTCAAGAATCCGTTGATCACGGCTCCCGCAATGGAGACATGCTCCCAATCACCTCCAGCATTCCTCGGCCTTATGGCCGACCCTGTCACAATGTTTTCACACCTCTTTGGAAGGTGTGGTAGTAATAGAGAAGGGCTTGCTATTCTTCTTGAACTTCTTCTCTTGGGAGGAATCTACTCCGTTGCTTGACCTCTTCTTACTGAATGAGGGTTTAAAAGTGCCGGAGATTGTAACATGCTCCTTTTTGTCTTTCCCACGGATCTGGTCGAATAGCTCCGTGGCATCTTCTAATAACTATACGCGCCTTATCATCTCCGAGTGAACTTGAATGTCCATCGGCGCCAGTTGGGTAATGTATTGCGGTCGAAGCCCATTAAGAAACCTCCTGGCCTTCATCTTCTTGGTACACACTAGATGTGGTGCATACCTTGATAGACAGGAGAATTGGGCCTCGTACTCGGACATTGATAACGTCCTCTGCTTGAGGGTGGCGAATTTCGCGGCCTTCTTCTCTTGTATACGGTCCGAGAAATATTTGTTGTTGAATATTCTACGAACTCGCCCCATGTAACTTGCTCATGGGGTAAGGTAGCTTCTACTGATTCCCACCAAAAGCGAGCATCGTGCTCTAGTTGGAAGGTTGCTAATAAGATCTTTTCTTCATCCGTGCATTACATGACACGAAATATATGTTCGATCTCCTTAATCCAGTGTTCAGCATCATCGGGGTCGGTTGAGCCAATGAATTTTGGTGGGTTCATATTGCGAAAGCTTCGATCGAGATCTCCCGCTCCACAGTTTGCTCCACCCTGCGCCACTTGTTGTGGGTAAGGCCTTGCACAGTACATTGCATATCGCGACAATGGGCACGTTCGGCAGCCATGATCCTATAATATTTAAGTAACTATATTAATATATGATTAATCCAAGGGTCTAAGTCCCTAAGTTAACTTAACCCATGGCTCTACCCAATCTCACTGAGTGAAGGTAAAAACATATCCTTGGACTTGGTTTCTTAGAAATTGAATATCCTAGGCTCTCATACTACAAAAGCTGTCACGCCCCGAAAGTGGAAGGAACCCGGTAGGCGTAACGAGTTTATATCATTCATGTCAATCAGAGCATAAGGAATTTAACCTTATAGACAGAGTCCACAAAAGTAAAGATAACAAACCAAATCCTTTATTCCATTAATACCTTCAATTAGTTCCATACATAATCTTGCAAAGTAAGAAATACTTAATGACAACTAGACTCAATAAAGAGGAAAAATACAAGAATCGACTCAAGAAATAGGAAAAGACACGACTAGATAGACGCTTCTATGTTCAGGTGTCTCTATGCTCTTCACTCATGTCCGTTCCCATGCGAATGATCTTCGTCATTGGAGTTACTTGAAAAATAGGGAAAAAACTAGGGTGAGCGAATGCTCAGTAGGAGGTATATCCCAAGATCAAGCTTGCTTTAAGTAAATTACACGTTACATGAACTCTGCAAGTATAGTGATGCATGTACACAAGATAAAGTCGAGAGTAGAGTATCAAGACTTAATAAAGACGAACCAGCAAGATTTCAAGATTTTCATGTGAAGTATATCAAGATTGTCAAGCATGTACATATCAAGTCATGTCATGTCAATTGACTATTATAATATCAAGCAAGTAAATACCCATTCCGGGCCACGCAAGTCATGTCAAGTCAGGTCAAGTACGAGTCGTGGAATGTCAACAATCAAGCAAGTCATGAACTTCGGTGCAATGTCACACCGTGATCAATATAGCTCCCATGGGCACAAGTGCTTTCGGGTGCTCCTCCCAGGACCAGATCGGGCCCTATATGCATAAGTATTGAGTCATGCATATTTTTAGACATCCACTATAGTTTATAGACAATATAGAGTTCCAAAGGGAATAAGCCATTGTAGGATCATACGGTAGATTTCACGAATGGAGTTCAAGGACAAAACTTGAACAAGGAAGTCATACCGTTAAATCACATGAAAAATCAAGACATGTCATGACACAAGGTAATTGGCATCCACTTAGTCGCGATCAATTACAGAAACAGCATCCACTATGTGGTCGCTAATTCCAGTGAACAATACAAGCACGATGAAATAGCGTTCATACTCTGGTCGCTAAATTAGTGATATAGCGCCACTGGCCGGGTCGCCAATTCCATCTAGCGTCCAAGTCAGGGTCGCTGATTACTGACATAGACATACTTCTCAAAAGAGGCCAGAAATAACGCTCTATGAGGGCTAAAGCATCATGTTTCTTCAGAGTGATGTGACAAGTAAGGGTTCCAGAATTTTTAGGGTACAACATGCTCGGCTGTCTTTAGGGAATCCAAGGCTAGCGTAGACTTACAAAGGTCTCAATGAAGAAAGTACCAGTCCGAAGGAAGTAATATCATGCGGAGGGTTCAATCATCACCAAGAGTTAGTGTGTAATCGATAGAAACAAAATAGGTACTCCATCTACGGATGTGAGATGAGAGTGCCAAGTAAACCCGAGATATGGGTCAGAAAATTGATGAAAACTGAGAGACAGGAATTGGCGTCCATTCAGAAGTTGCTACATCTAGAAATAGCGGCTCTCTGAAAGGTCTCTCAATCTTATATTTAACAGAAATCCAAATTAAAATACTAAGAATTAGCGACCCTGTGAACGGGCGCTAATTCTAGTAAATTTCAAAATTTAATAGAATTTAATTAGAATTGGCGACCGCATACGATGGCGATCAATCTATAAATAACGTTCATTATTGTGTCGCAAATTCATGATTTTCCATATTCTTTTCTCTTTTACTATATTTTGAGAAATAACGCCTCCATGCAAGGGCGTTTATTTTTTAATTGGCGACTTCATGTATGTTGCCCATTCTTTTACTGATACGCATCGGGCAGGAACATTTACAGACTCATGATACTATTCATTTCTTTTAAATGTACAAAAGCAGTAGCACTTATACATGAAATTTCTAGAAACTGTAGAAATGGATAGCTAGAGAAAAATATAGGGAATCTAGAAACATGCTCATGCAAAAATTTTAACACAAGGTTTCATAGATATTAAAATTTTAAACATGGGTAATTATTATTTCTATTTACAGTAAATAGCGACAGGGGTAGGGTTGCTCATTAATGGGCGACCAGAAGACTGTCGCGGATTCTCAATTTGTGACCTTCTATGTGGTCGTTCATTAATAGACGGCCAGTGTAATAGTGTCTATATAGGCCCACTGTGATGTCGCTAATTTCTGTGAACAATATAGGCACAATGAAATAGCATCTATACTCTGGTCGCAAAATCAGTTATATCGCGCCACTGGCCTAGTTGCCAATTCCTTTTGGCATCCAAGTCAGGGTCGCTAATTACCGACAGAGACAGACTTCTCAAAAGAGGCCAGAAACAGCGCTCTATGAGGGCTAAAGCATAACGCTTCTTCAGAGTGACGTGACAACTAAGGGTTCCAGGGTTTTTAGGGAACAACATGCTCAGTTGTCTTGAGGGAATCCAAGGCTAGCATAGACTTACGGAGGTCTCAATGAAGAAAGTACCAGTCTGAAGGAAGGAATATCCCACGGAGGGTCCAATCATCACCAAGAGTTAGTGTGTGATCGATAGAAACAAAATAGGGACTACATCTACGGATGTGAGATGAGAGTGCCAAGTAAACCTGCGATATGGGCCAGAAAACTGATGAAAATTGAGAGACAGGAATTGGCGTCCATTCAGAAGTCGCTACATCCAGAAATGGCGTCTCTCTGAAAGGTCTCTCAATCTTATATTTTACAGAAATCAAAATCAAAATACTAAGAATTAGCGACTCTATGAACGGACACTAATTCTAGTAAATTTCAAAATTCAACAGAATTTAATTAGAATTGGCGACCGCATATGACGGTGTTCAATTTATAAATAACGTCCATTATTGTGTCGCAAATTCATGATTTTCCATATTCTTTTCTATTTTACTATATTTTAAGAAATAACGCCTCCTTGCAAGGGCGTTTATTTATTAATTGGTGACTTCGTGTCTGTCGCCCATTCTTTTATTGATACGCATCGGGCAGGAACGTTTATAGACTCATGAGACAATTCATTTCTTTTAATTGTACAAGAATAGTAGCACTATGCTATTTACATGAAATTTCTAGAAACTGTAGACATGGATAGCTAGAGAAAAATATAAGGAATCTAGAAACATGCTCATGCAAAAATTTTAACACATGGTTTCATAGATATTAAATTTTTAAACATGGGTAATTATTAATTCTGTTTACAGTAAATAGCGGCAGGGGTAGGGTCGCTCATTAATGGGCGACCAGAAGACTATCACGGATTCTCAATTTGCGACCTTTTTTGCAGTCGTTCATTAATAGACGGCCAGTACTTGGTCGCTATTTTCATGCAGGACACAAAACTTAAAAAGACTACGTAAACCGAATAGCAGGAGATATGAAACTATGATAATTTGATTATATGCCTGCACTACACTTATATTATGGGTTTGACCTTCAGATCTTGAGAAAACCTACCTTTTTTGGGGTTTTGGACGATGAACGGGCAGATAGAAAATAGGAGTAAGAGCAGCAGTAGCAACTGTTGCTTGAATTGATGAAGGAAGAATAATATGCAGCCTTTCTCCTTCATCTGTGATAGTATGAAGATGAGAACGATGCAGCACCAGTAGACAACACCACGGCAGCAACTGCACTACAACTACGGGTAGGAAGAAGAATTGCAACGTTTGCAGTAATCTGCAGGAACACAACCACAGCGACAGGAGGAAGAACAGCAGCAAAAGAAGAGGTAATCGCCTGCCCTTTCACACAGCCGCAGCACGCAAGAAGAAGGGTCGATGATGGCAGCAGGACGCTGATACTTTGGCAGCAACAATGGGCTTCCGTTGATCGTAGGGTTTATTTTATAGGAGAGGAATCCTACTCCGGGGGTTAGGGTTCTAATGGGAAACAAGTTCCCACGTAAGAGTCCTACTGGTTCTAGAGTTTCTTGCTAATTTAATTCCCTGCCATGATCGAAGCAGCCAACCCGTTTAAGCTAAGAAACCCTAAGGTTCATGGAATGTTCGAACGTGGTAATGCTTTGGGCTTTTGAAATTAACCCATATCATATGTATATATGTGCATATATCACATTCTTCCTTAAACGTGGGATGACCATGGGACTTTTATTATTATTAAGGCCCATATATATTTAAGGCTTTTAATGTGTAAAGGTTGAGGGCCATAAGTGATGTTTGTGAGTTGGGCTTTTATATTTTATATGATTTGGGCTCTTGTCTTATACATTTAGAGAAATTTAATACATTTAATTTATTTATGAAATTTTTATTCCTATAATTTATCCGGGGTGCTACACATTAGGATTTTAGTCCAACCAGGAAAGTGGTCGGTGATGTGGAAGGGGTGAGTTCGATGAAGGAAATTTAAACCCTAATAGAATTCTACATAAGAAGGTTAAATTTCATTAGGATTATAAGCACCTAGTACGGTTCGTAACCTTATAAATATAACCCCTTGCAATAGCAGATGCATCTTGCTGCCGCTACTGTTCGTGAGCCCGCTATGCATCGACGTCCGACATCTTCCCCTTCTTCCTCCTCTCCCTGTTGGTGTGGGCAGTCGCCCTTGTTGCTACCATTGCAGCATGAAGAAGCGTATGGCTTCTTCCCTTCTTCTTCTTCTTCCTTATTGGCGTGCGTCTGCCTTCTGTTCATCATCGTCTTCCTCCTCTTTATCTACTACTTCTTCTTCACCCGTTAAAGCGTCATAAACGTAGGTAATCTCCCAAGCCAAACCAAGAGTAATTATCATGCTCGATAAATACAGCATGTAGATGTTCTCCATGAACCTTCCCGCTACTTGTTTCTCTTGTATATCGCATGCAAACTTGGGTTTTTAATGTTCTAGTAACGTCTCCGCATGAAAAGGAATTAGCGACCATGGCATGGCCGCTAATTTAGTGTATTGCGGCTTGGTCATGGATGCAAAATCATCCTACGTCTGAACCACTGACACAAATTCTTGTTAATTAACAATTGCCCACATCATTAGAAATTCAATAATCATGGAACCATATATCTAAAAATCACAAAGTGCATGTTTCTGGAATCCTCATATATTCCTCCTAATTTTCATGTACCTGGATTCATGAAATTCCACATAGAAAGCAAAGGGTTATTGTTCAAGTTCTAATTAGGAAATGAACAGTAACTTGTGTCCAAACACATTCCTGCCAAATGCACATTACTGTGTAAAAGAAAAGAAATAGCGACCAGAATCTCATCGCCATTCATAAAACCTGCGCCCGTTCACTAAGGCGCTATTTCCTGTTAAAAGAAAACGAATGAAGAATTGGTGTCCGTACCCCGGTCGCCGTCCACTGAATCAACGCCCTCTCAATGAGGCGCAAAATTCTTAATAGCTTTGTTAAATGAAATAAAAGCAGAATTTGCGTTTGTCACGCAGGCGCTGTTTCTGAATTAATTAAATAAATGTATTTCTCATTAGAGAATTGGCGCCCTCTGCCAAGGCGCAATTTCCTGACCAAAAAGAATGTGCGCCCCTTGAGAAAGGCATTGTTTCTCTTGAATATATATATTTATATACAAAAAATAACAGGATTGACGCCTTGCACAAAGATGCCAATTACTGGGGAAAATAAGATATTGATGGAAAGTCATGAATGAACGACCAGACAGTGGGCACCAATTTGAATTGATGGCCACTGTCAGGGCCCTATTTCTTGTGATTGTTTTTCATTCGCGTTTTGATCCTTTGACAGCCGGATCTTTGGCACCATTGTCTCACGTCCGAGACTTGGTCCCTGCTTTTCTTTCTACCACTTACACACTAACTCTTGGTGATGATTGGACCTTCCGCGGGATATTCCTTACTTCGGACCAGTACTTTCTTCATTGAGACCTCTGTAAGTCTACGTTAGCCTTGTATTCTCTCAAGGCCGTCGAGCTGGTTGTATCATAAAAACCATAGAAACCCTTATAGTCATGTCACTATGAAGAAACATGATGACTTAGCCCTCATAGATCACCCGATTGGGTTTCTATGAGAGAGTCTATCTCTATCTCGAATTTGCAACCAGACAAAGGACGTTAATTAGAATTTGCACCCTGACAGTTGTCGCAATTTCCTACGTGCCTTTCCGTTCATGAGGAATTAGCGGCCACACAGGTGATGCTATTTCTTGAATCTATGGCGATTGTAAAACTGTCAATTAACCCAGTGTTTTGAATATTCGGTTTTAATGAGAGATTTATCGTTATAATATCCCTACTCAGTATTTCATCCTTGAACTCTCTGTTCCACAAGTCTACCTTAATGTTTCTACATGACTTGATCCTTGAAATTCCTTTGGCCATTAATTGAAGTGAAATTGGTCTAGAACACAAAAAGGGTCTATGGGTCCAACAAAGATTGACACTCAATGCTAGAAAAGAAAAGTGACGGGGTCCTGATCTGATCCCATGGACGAGGCAAAGTCCAAATGTGTGCCGGTATCATGATTGATTGGGTGTGGCATTGCACCAATGAAAATCAAGATTAATTTTAATGACATTTCCACAGGTGATTGACACGTTCATGACTCTACTACTTGAACTCATATATGTTTACATATGGCCAATCTGATGAATGATAGTTACATGTTATGCTCTTGTGATAGTGAGCGCTTTATTGAAATACTTGCTATTGACTCGTCATGATTGTTCTTGGAATTATTTTCCTAATTATTGTCACATCTATTGTCTTTATAGTTCTTGAAATTGATCTCTAAGTATTGTCCTGTTCAATCTCCTTATAGTTCTTGAATTGATCTCTGAATTATTGATATACCTCGTGCCATTATAGCTCTTGATTATTATACCTTGCATGACTTGCATATTCATGTTAAATTGTTAATTAGTTAAAGATAGCTTGGAGCAAGAGATATTAAGGCCTACTGAGCGTTCACTCACCTAGTGTTTTTCCATATTTTTTAGGAAATATTGAGAATAAGTGCGACTAAGAAGGGAAAGGGAAAGACTGACGAGCACTACTACAACTTATATGATCTCTCCAAGTCTTATGTCAAGTCTAGATAGTCAAGAGTCAATTGTAATTTTCTTTCATTGAGTCCTTTGAGTCCATTAGTTAGAGTCCAATTTTTAACAAAATTATATTTGAAATGAAATTATATCTCATCTATCTCGTTGATCCTTTATGGTTTGCTCTGATTGACACGTCTGTTTCCCTGCCACGTTCCGAGCAACACGTTCCGCTGCTATCGGTTCGGGGGGTGACAACTAGAGTAGAGGCCGGTGATGGCGAGAGTAACATTTGGCAGTAACGTTCTGTCGTCGGAGAATCATTTGGCGCCCGAGATCCCGGTGTCGAGGCTCCTTGTGGGTCGACGAATCTCCTGCACACCTCTATTGGGCCGTCGGGTGTGGGCTGCAGACTATCGGGCTGTCTATTCTTCACCTAGTAGGGCCTGGGCCGATGCAGGCCTTGCTTTGGTGGGCCACATTGGGCCAGATAGATTTTACCCTCCTCATTGGCCCCCCATTCTCGGATGCCGAGCACATTCGGGGTCTGAGAGGAAGTCCCAATGGGCCAGATATGGGGAGTTTCTAGTAGGATCTCTTCACATTGTCTGGGCAGATGGGCCCCGCCACCTACCATGATTCTTGGTTCTCAAGGTAACCTCTATCAGGATGTCAAGCAACGTCACTGTCATCATGGAGTGGCCATTTTTTATCTAGAAAAGCAAGTGCGAATGGCCACCTGGGTTCTGCTGCCAACCTTGACGGTGATAATCACCTTCTTCTTTCGTGTCTTCTCGAGGTGACCACTTCACCTTCGGACGCTTATAAGTACATGCGTAAGGATCTCTGGAGAAGCTTCGCCTGTCTCTTTCATCTTCGGCGTAGGTGTCCGGCACTTGCTCATCGTCTGTCCCTTGCCCTAGTGAGGATTCTTCTATCTCTCTTCTCTTACATAGTCCATGGCGCCTCTTAGAAGGGTCCTTCATGTTAGCCCCGAGTCTTCCGCTGAGGAAGAGGCCTGTCATACTGACGTCCAGAGCACTTTTGGCGCCAGTCCCAGACGTCCGCGCTCTCCCCCATTGGTAGCCAATCGGGTGGTCCATGGCCTCCGTGAGGGCTTTCAGATCTCCGTCGATTATGACATTGCCTTCCCCACCACCAAAGAGTTTCTAAAGGGTTATTATCCCGGCGGTATCAGTATTCCCATAGAGTCCTTCTGGGTAGGGTTCTATCTTCCTCTGCATCCTTTCCTGGAGTCCGTCATTCATTACTACAGTAGGTATCTGGGAGACCTCTCCCCCAATTCTTGGTGCATTTTATGCACTTTTGTATATATCTATAACTAGGTGGTGGTTACACCCATTGTCTTCCTCTTCCAGCAATTCTACACCTCCAGCGTTGCCCCGGTGCTGAACCTTTGTTTTACTACCGCCGAGCTAGGAAAGATAAGACCATTATCCACGTATCCTCCACTGTCTCCAACATAAACCGTTTGTCCGAGTGCTTTGTCTTCTTGATGAAGGTGAGAGCTATTGGATGGGCTAGTGATTGGAGTTTCGTTCTAGTCCTTTGCCCTCCTAGGCTGATAGTTTGCCGGTCCCAACTAGCGAGGAGCCAAAGGCGGTCAACGCCATTCTCCGTCACCCCCTTCATGATACCGACACATGGCTAACCTCCGCTGTTCTTCAAGAACTAGGGTTAAGCCCCCCATTACATCATGGTATAGTCCTTGTTGTTTCTTCAGTTCCTCGGTCTTCAATCAGTGACTCTTTTCATCGTGTTGCAGGGGCGTCGACGCCGCTAGAGTTACAGTTTGATATGGTTGAGTTGCCGCCAAACATTCCTCGACCGTGCGACCACAAAGAGCCTGGTGCTAACCAAGTGACTGTCGTAGCCCCCTAACAGGTAGTTGGCTTTGAGCCGGCACACTTACCATACCCTTTGCCGGCAGCGACTCTGGCGGAGTGCTCACACTCCCCTCCAATGTCGCGCCCTACTACTCCAGCGCCTAGCATCGGCTCGGGCACTCGCGTAGTTAGCCTGAGGCCTATTTCGAGGAGCTCGTTGAGAATGCCTGTCGAGGTCTCATTAATGGCTAGGGAGAAATTTTGGTGGGTTAATCTTGGCACCATGGCAACAATGGACTGCCAACGCCGCTAGGAGAAGAGGAAGAGGACCGTTGCTGAGACGTCGCGTGGTTGGACACCTACTCCTCCGCAGTCTACGACTCCTCTGGCCACCAAGACTGGACCAGTGGAGGTCCCACTGCCAGCTCTCTCCGCCCCCATCTGCTCACCGTGGATTGGGGTTGGCCCATCGATTCGTCTTGAGGGGCCGACCGAAAGGGGCAAGGCGGGCTGCCCCACTATTGATCCCGGCTCCCACTTGACCGAAGATGCCCCAGGAGTCTGCACCTATCAGTTTGAGGCCTACACTCTGATTGAGAAGGCCTTGAAGCTGAGGGACCACACGATCACCTTCTCCCCGGAGATCCTTGGGGAGCCACTTCCGAGAGACTGCTAGAAATCTATGTTCGATGGTGCAGCCCCTCAGCCTATGGGGGTGCCACTTCCGAGAGACTGCTTGGAAATTGGTCGACAGTCATACCGAGCGATCGTCGCGGCAGGCTCAACTCCATAAAATGAAGACTGAGCACGTCAGACTTTAGGAGCTACTGGAGTCTCAAGGGCGCTCGTTGGCGGAGGCTGAACATGACCAAGATGCCTTCCGCACCACTTTGTTTCCACTTCTCGCATGCCCCTAGGGCTTGTTCATGGCATATTTATGCTTGTGCTTCAGGGACGTTACGTGGACCCTATCAGGCCACCTCAGTTGCCTTCGAGTGGAGTGCTTGTATGCCTCGTAGGGTAGGCAGAGTCGCTAGAGTGTTCCTGTACGCATCTAGGGGCTGAGCAACCATTGCGATTTCTAAGGGGGACGTTGCTGCCTTTCTCTTGGAGGCGTAAAAGCCACCATCGGTGATCTTAGAGGGGAGCGTACACCCTTCTCCTGGAGGGGAGAGGGTTATTGCTCGCCTCTTGGAAGCTGAGTAGCCACCGTGGTTTCTGGGGGGATTGTGAATGCTCACCCTTGAGGAGCCACCCTTGGAGATAGGCGTACGTTCGTCCCTTGGGGGAGGATTGTTTCCTCTTCTTGAAATCCTGAACACCACTATTGGTGATCTTTGAGGGGAGCATACATCCTTCTTCTGAAGATAAGAGGATTCTTCCTCGCCTCTAGGGGACCTAGAAGTCACTCTTGGTTATTTTGAAGGCGGGTGCACATCCTTCTTCCTAAAGGGGAGAGGATTCTTGCTCACCTCTAAGGGCTTAGAAGCCACCATAGACAGTTTTGGAGGGGAGCACGAGTGCTTGTTTCTTGGAGGCTCGTAAGCCACCACAACTTTCGAGGGGAGCATGAGTGCTCACCTCTTGGAGGCTCGGAAGCCACCATAGTTTCTGAGGGGAGCCTGAGCGCTCGCCTCTTTGAGGCTAGGAAGCCACCATAGTTTCTGAGGGGAGCCTGAGTGCTCACTTCTTGGAGGCTCGGAAGCCACCATAGTTGACCTCGGAGGATGACCCATTGGTACTGGAAGCAATTAGAGTAGCGAGAAGGGATAACAATTTCCATTCACTGGTAGAATGCTCTAAGATTTATAGAGTTCCATGTTCGTGAAACTGCTTGCCCATCCAAAGTCATCAGCCTATATGCCCCCTTGTTGAGCACTTCTGTAACCCGATAGGGGCCCTCCCAGTTTGGGGCCAACTTTCCCGCGGTGGCTCTAGGGTCTGCTACACTAGCGCTACGTAGTATGAGATCTCCAGGGAGGAAGTGACGCTCTCTAACTCGAGCATTGTAGTATTGTGCCAGTCGTTGTTGGTAAGTGATGAGCCTAAGCTAGGCACGCTCCCTATCTTCCGCGAGCATGTCCAAATTTTCTCACATTGATTAATTTTTTCTGGCCTCATCAAACTGGCTAACCTTAATACAGGTTGGATATCTTGACTGGGATGACTACTTCAGCTCCGTACGCTAAGTGAAAGGGTGTTTCTCCTGTGGCGGTCCGAGTAGTAGTCCGATGCGCCCATAAGATGCTTGAAATAGAATCCACCCAAGACTCGCCTGCCTACTCTAGGCGGGTCTTGATGCCATGAAGGAGTGTTCGATTGGCATTTTCTACCAAGCCATTTGCCTAGGGATGGCCCACCGAGGTGTAATGATTCCATATCCCCAGCACTGAGCACTTCTCCCGGAAGATAGTGCTGGCAAACTACCAACCGTTGTCAGTTGTGAGGACATGTGGGATCCCACAACGGCAAATTATGTTATGCAAGACAAACTTCCAAGTTGCTTCCCCTGTGATTTTCCCCAAAGGTTTTGCCTCGACCTATTTGGTGAAGTAATCAATGGCAACGATGAGGAACTTCTTCCTTCCCTGAGCTTCCGGGAAGGGGCCCAGTATATCTACCCCCCATTGAGCAAATGGGCGAGGCTCCATTAAGGCGTGCAACTGCATCGTTGGCTGGTGATGTAAGTTAGTGAAGTTCTAAGACTGGGGGCAGCTTCGAACATAGTTGCGACAGTCTTGCTGCAATGTCACCCACCAGTATCCTTGTCGGATGAGGCTTCTAGCAAGTGCTCACCTGCCGTTATGGCTTCCGTAGAGGCCTTCATGAACTTCCTGAATTGCCTGCTTAGCCTCAGTGAGGAATAAGCACTTGACTAGAGGAGTGGAGAGTGATCGCCTGAATAGTCGGCCATCGACCATCGTGAAGTGTGCTACTCATGCCTACACACGTCGAGCATTGGCATGGTCGTCGGGGAGATGTTGCCACAAGAGGAAATCATGGATTGGGTCCATCCATGACGGCTCATAGTCTATGGCGTTCACCTGGGGATTCGGCTCTTCAATGCTTAGAGCTAATAACTCTTCCACCAGGGCCGCTCTTGAATTGGTGATAGTCACATGGAGGATGTGAGGCGAGAGAGAGCATTTACTCAGATGTTCTCTTCCCTTGCGATGTGAACCATCTCGAAGTAGGAGAATGATGACATAGTCTCCTTTGCCTTCTCGAGGTACTTCACCATTGCTAGCTCCAGGGCCTCAAACTCTCCCCAAACCTGGCTGGCAACGAGTAGGGAGTCGTTGTAAACCTGAAGGATGGTGGCTCCGAGATGCTTTGCCATCTGGAGGTTGGATAGCAAAGCTTCATACTCGGCCACGTTGTTGGCGGCCGAGAAGTTGAACCGCGGGGCATATTTGTGGATGCACTAAAATTCAAAAATAATTTATTTATTTATTAGGTTAATTCATTTATTTAGTGCGAGGGCGTGCCAGTCACCATGGGTGATAATTTATTCGAGCTCCGAGGGAGCCCTGGTGCACTCAATCTGACTAATCAGATGATTGTGTGGTTCGGGTCGGGACCAAAACCCGCCGTGCCATAAAGGCCACGACGTTAATTACATCCCCTCAGAGAGGGGAATGCCCTTGATTAAACGCCAGGAATAAGGGCCCTATGGCCTAAAGAACTACATTAATGGAAATAAAATGATAGCGATCTTGAATCACATACAAGCCCCGTGTCCGGGGGAAAATACGTATTCCAAACATATCGGTCACTCATGGACCATTTCATGTTCGGACGAAAGCCCGTATTAAGAACGCCACGAAGTCACAAATAATCTTTGGGCGGATATCTGCCGAGAAAATGGCAAGTTCAATATTCGATGAAAGCGGGGCCAGACCTCAATGAGGAAGTGGGCCTGACTTTAGAAAGATATTGACCAGGAGTAGAGTCGGATCACAACCATGGTCGGGGTAATCCCCGAGGTACGAGTCCGGCCTATAGGGGTGACGTTAATGTTTCGTTTCCCGGGGCGAGGGGAGGTGAGACTCTCCGAATTGCACACCAGCATAAGTGGGGTTTAGCATCATATCTTGTTAATTTTAATTCAATTTGAACGTGTTTTTTTATTCCATTTGTAGGTCATTTATAGTTCCCTTTTAGTTAGCTTAACAAGGCCTCCCCCTTTGTTAAATTAGGTTCTTATCATTGTTTACGGTCACATCGGTTTTTCTTCTCCTCCCTCTTTCTTTCCTTCTCTTTTTTTATTAAGCTCAGGGGAATTTGGTCCACCGAACCCAGCTGGTCGATCGACCGATCCTCCTAGGGGCAAAGCCCCTGCGAGTAGGTCGACACGTTTGCGCAGTAGGTTGACCTGGTCAGTGACCGGTCGACCGAACTGTTTAGTCCGGTCGACCGAACCACTGAGCAGGCCCAATTTTCTCTTCCTTCTGCTTTCTCCTTTATTCGATCATTCGATGTGGAGTGGTAGGAGTCCGAGTTCATGCGAAATGCATGTGAGGGGTAGTTCAAGCATGCACGGGAGTGGATTAAATTCATGGAGTCGACCCCCGATACGAGGCGGAGGTAAGTCCTCACGCATAATGACGGTTTCCTACCGGACATAACCCGACCATCCACACATCGCCATTTTAGATACCGCGGGGTCACGGCACACAAGCATGCATGGAATGCAACGTGGTAATTAAATAAGTGAGAAGTATCCTCTTTTATTCATGTAATGCATGTGTGAAGCTTTAATTGATTTTTTTTATTCATGTAGATCATGTTCGTTGTCCATTCGGCAGTCCGTCGTAGCGATGCACGTGTTCAGTTCTTTATGCCTTGTACGGTCTTTTGATATTTCAGCAGAGGCATTTCGTTGTGGTTTATTCCATTTGTTTATTGCTTCCTTTGTATTATATTAATTCTGGTGAAAATTCGGCAACATTTCTCCCGGACCCGAACGTCGGGGCGGTAAAGTGGGTACGTGTCGCGTCCCGAGCCTTTATTACAGCGGAAGACTAACTCGGGGAGCGCGAACAGTCGGGATGGTAAGCCTCTTGCAAGCAAGAATGATCAGAGCGCGAGACTATCACAGACATAAATGTAATTGCACAATATTTAATCAAACTTCAACTTTATTTCATTGACAATCAAATATTCAAATACATCCATTAATTCAATTTCCACTATGCACTAGACTCAAGAAATACGAAATTACATTGACTCTATCCAAACAATGTAGACTTCCTAAGTCTTCGCTCATTCTTTATTCACTCTCGGATCCGCTACTTGAACCTTCCGAATCCGAACCCAAATCACTTCCATCTCCCGAAAAGATTAGAAATAGGTAATGAGCACACTTGCCCGGTAGGTATCTTCGCATCAACATGAAGGCACTATTAAAGTAATTCACAATTTAGCTCTAAAGAAGTAAGGCAAAATCATGCAAATGCGAATATCATGCGATTAAACCAAAGTAACACGATAATCATGTAAGATAGAGTGAACAAGAATGAACAAGAATGAATGTAACAAGAACATGATATTTGGCCTTTCATGAACAAGAATGTATCGAGAATGCACTTTCACTTTCACTTTCATAACCATAAAGGTTACGCACGAGAATGTCAATCATGTAGCAATTCACTAGATTTTCACGAGTGCTCATGGATTTCACTTATTTATAAAGATAGTACTCCCAGCGCAATGCGATGCCAGTAGCATCATACCCCATGGTTTATAAACTAGTATGTTTCCGGCAATCAGCCGTGGGGACTAGCATAGAGCCCTTGGACACAATCAGCGCCCGAATTGCATCTTCACGTATAAATCAAGCTACTTCCATGAGTGTAACAATAAAGTATGGCCAAGAATGTAATAAGGTCAATAACTCATGATAACAACAATCAATGAATGAATGCTTCAATTTAGAGTATGAGAGATCAAGAAAAAGATTTAAACAATGTCATGCTCACGGAGGTATAACGGTACATTCTTTTCTCTTTCCAATCATTATATTAAGTTTCTTGATCAATATTATAAGTTCTAGACTATCATTAGTTCATCTAGAACTTTTGGAATATCAACCCTTTGGTCAAACCTTGGGTTAAATACTTAAGCAATGTGACGGTCGTTCACTGGGCCGTTACATCATGTAACGCTCCAATAGTGGGCCGTTACAATGATCCGAATTCAGAACGATCAAATAGACTCGGAGAAGTGTGACGATCATTCATTGGGCCATTACGTTGTGTGACGGTCCATGATTAGGCCGTTACAATAGTCTGAGACCAGAATCAAGCAATCGAACTCAGATGAATGTGACGGTCTTATATTGGGCCGTTACATTACCTGACGGTCCAATATAGAGCCGTTACACTACTGGTAACCAGAAAACATCGATAGTGTACTATAATCAATGGGCTTTAAGGGTACAACCAACTCGGCATCCAAGTGGGAATCCCAGGCTCGTGGAGAATTACGGAGGCCTTGAAACAAGATTTCCTAGTCTATTGGAATGAATATCCAATAGAGAGGTCCTCATGTCTAAGAATAATGTTCCTATAGTGCAGAGTGAACTAATGGACAACATACCGGAGTATGTGCCATGTACTTAAAGAAATGACTCTATAGACAGAGAGAGGAAACGTGTATCAATATGGAAATCAAGATAAAACTCCGTCAATACATCATTTAAAAATCATGATTTAGAATACAAAACTATAGAACTTTGGCAATGAAATTATCTTAACTTAAAATAATATTAAATTATCAAAATCATGCAATACATATCATGAGTAATCAAATAACTTAAGGGTCACATAATAGGTTACAACTTAGATAACTAGGCATAATAATAAGCAAATCTGGCAAGTCTTATTCCGTCTAGCATTGTCAGAAGACAGGGCTCTGACGGTCTATAGATGGTGCGTCACAGTGATTGTGACGGTCCATAGAACAGCCGTTACATAAATGTAACGCTCCTGCATAGATGCGTCAGAGATAACAGAGTAGAGCAGTGGACAGCAAGACTGTGACGGCTTATCGCAAGGCCGTTATATGAGTGTGGCGGTCCTATGCTGATGCGTCAGAGAGTCTGCTAACAGAAAACAGTATGAAATCCAAGAGATCAACTCACATCATGTCTGTAAATCAAACATCATGTAGTCCTAGACATGTTAATGAAGTGTAGGCCAACTACATGCATAGGTATCAGTGAATAGATAGAAAACGTCTTTTAATTTTCTACTTAGGGCTAAGAGATGTATGAATGCATAGAACTATTAAAACATGAAATTCATGATCTATCATGCATGGAATTCAATCAAACCAGAGGGCTTTTATTCCTATCAAGCTGTTTTTGCCGTTCATGAGATGACCTACCTCTTAACTAGGCTTCAAACTCCCAATTTGGGTCTGAGAAGCCGGCCCTAGTTCTCCTCTTCCTGTGACTTTTCAGCAACTTCCTTGGGCTCTAACTCCACGACCTCTTGACCTAAGGACGTGAAATTTGGAGAGGAGTTAGTCTAAAGTATTGTAAATAAATTCTTCTAAAGAACTTACCCAAGATTATGACTCCTTACCTTCATTCCACGCGAGCAAAAGTAAGGGTCGCACAGTTCAGAACTAGGTCCTATTTATAGAGTTCTAGCTAGGGTTTGAGGATTAGATCGATTCTATAGTCCTTATTCTGCAAAACCCTGATCTCTAAGAGTCCCTAGTGACTTAACATATCGTTCTAATTAGGTCTATTGTAGATAAGAATCCAAAGTTTCAATCTTTTCACGAGTTCTTTAACTTACGGAACTCGCAGAGTGTAACGGTCCATGGTAGGTGCGTTACACGGCTGTGGCGGTCGCTCGATAGACCGCTACATCCAACGCATTCAGAATTTTAATTTTTAATAAAACTCTTTTATCCATTTATCCTCCAATTATCTTATTAAGTGGTAATTATCCTTAAAATCCATGAATAGGCTTAATAACCTTCTAGAATATGGGCCAAATTAAATGGGCCTGGTCTTTAAACCTTTTGGGCTCTGTTTAAGTGGATTAGGTTAATTTATTAACATAATTGGGCCATATAATGACTAATAAACTCAATAACCTTTTATAAATCCATTTATCCCTTATAAGTTCCAAAAAATTATTTTAAAATTCAAAAATTATTTATATAAATTCTGCGGCACTACAGTACGCGTCCACAAAGAGTGATGTGCCCCAAAAGTGGAGGTGCGCACGAAAGCGGTAACACCTGAAACCACCGCATCAAAACATGGTGCAAAACTGAGCGGACAGGAGACTAAAACATGAAGGGAAAATGTTACCAGATCGAGGGTGGCGAACGTCACCGGCTCACGTGGTGGCTAGCATCACCGGATCAAGGAAAGGGGACGTCACCGGGTCAAGGAGAGGGGACGTCACCGGATCAAGAGGAGGGGGACGTCACCAGATCAACATGGTGGGGATGCCTCCGGACAATGGTGGGTGAAAGGGGCATCGGATCACTCATCCAAGAGGGCACCGGATCAATGGTTTGGAGTTGGTGCTGGATGAGGAGGGTGGCTAGGGTGTCACCGGTTCAAGTGGATAGCAACGTCACCAGATCACGTGGGCAAGCATGTCATCGGATCGGCCAAGTTAACGGGGTCATCGGACTAGGTGGTCACTGGATCACATGGTGGCAGAGCCATCGGATCATACTGGTAGAAGGGGGCCACCGGACCATGGGGTCACTGGATCAAGTCGGTAAATCCCACCTAGTAAGGAAGCGCATGGAGGATGATGAGGGGATGGGAAGCAGAAAATCAAACGAGGCTAGAAGGGTACTTCTCCCTAGAGGACAAGCCACAGGGTACCACCCATTGCATTGGGTGGGCCGTGGCCAATATCTCCTATGGGGATCCTCCCTCTTAATGAGGATAAGGCGGACAGAGCAACGCAAAGGGGGATCCCTCAGGATGTAGAATCTGGGCCAGGTGCCATTGAAGTGAGGAGAACAGAAGTAGGGAAATACACAAGATAGTAGCAAAAGAACGCAAAGGGGACACTCATGTACCGTGGATACCTAACAAGCTTGTCTTCTATTCCTGCAACAGGGAGCAGCCCCAAGGGGTTGATACATCGTAAGAAAGCAAAGAAAGGGACGGAAGGAGACAAGATACAATGGGAGAGGGGAACGGAGCATTAGCTCCTCCCCTCCTGAGCTTCACTCCCTCTCTCACTCACCCTACTTCTTCTTCCCTTCCCTTTTGCCTTCTCTCTTCACTCAGGTGGTGGTCGTCGAAGTAGCAGGCCAAGGAGTAGAACGCCTCTTCTTCTTTTCTCTTCTTCTCTTTTCTTCTTGTTCGCTCTTTTTCTTTTCTCCCTGCCTCTCTGGAGAACCAGAGACCTGCACCCGGGGGGGGGGGGTGATCATTCAACAGAGCTTGAACCCCTTTTATAGAGAGTGGAGGTTGGAGCCATCGAAGGTGAAGTCTTCTTCTTCATCTTTTCTCTTCTTCAGCCGTTCGGAGCCATCAAGTGGCCAATGCTTAGTGATGCGCACTAATCTCATCGTTAAAAGTCGTGCCATAATTTTAAAAATAACTGCACTCACTCACTAAAAAGATGTTTAATATAAGTAGAGTGATAAGAATGGGTCGATCCCATGGAGAAGAAATATTTTTAATTAAGTATGAGATGGAAAATTCTTATATTTGAAAGATCCAAATTTTGAGTGAGATATTGAAAAGAGAAATAAAATTGCATAAACTCAATCCTAACTAAAGAAGATGAGAAAGTTAAGGAGAGAAAATAGAAAGAGAGAGAAAGAGAACTAGAAAGACACAATTTCCAAAAGATAATTTTTTATTACTATGAAAGTGGCAATTACAACTCTATGAAAATTAAAATTGCGACTTGGAAATAAAAGGACAAGAGAAGAAATAAGAGGCAGAAAATTTGGATGAAGAACGTCGCCATCTCCTTGTCAAGCCTTTGAGTGAACCGCCTCGCCATGGAGATAGACGCCGCCGACATGATCAAAGGAAGATGATCCACCTTGCGATGTGTGAAGAAATATGGGAGGAAGAAATAGATAGAAGAAGAAGAAGAAGAAGAAAAGGAGCAAATTGAAAACGCAGAAAAACTAAATTGAAAATAGAGGGTTAAAAAAAGATGAATAACTTTAAATATAGAAGGAATTAGAAGAAGTGAAAGACGAGAAAGTTGTAGATCAGAGGAAGAGGAAGAACTTTTGTGAAGAGTGTAGAGAGAGAAAATATGAGGAAGAGGGTGAAAAATGAGGAAGAACAGAAGGTATCGGCGTGAATGAACAGTGAAAATGTGAAAATCTGAACTTTGAAAAAGAAAGAATAACTTAAAAACGTAGAGGAATTAGAGGAAGATGAAGAAGATGAAAATTTAGATATTTTAAAAAAGAAGAAGTTTTATGAAGAGACTTAGATGAAAAGAAGAATAGAAGAGGAATAAAATGGAGGAAGTGCAGAGTTGTATAAAAATGGGTGAACAGTAAAAAAGTAGAGATAGAGCTTTAAAAAAATAAGAATAACTTGAAAAGGAGAGATATTTAGAAGAAGGTGAAGAATAAGAAATTGTAGAGAACTTAACAACAAAGAACTTTGCAGAAGAAATAAATCTAAGAAAATGACTAGAAAAGTATGAAAATTGGCTTAGAAGAAAGGCTAACTCCTCCATCGGTCTGATCTTGGACAGTTTATATAGGGTTCAGAAAAAATCCATGAAAATCTCTCCATATTTATCTTGAATCCACCTTATCATTATCATAGATTGATCAAAGTAGGTCTCCTGCCATGTTTAGAGTCCTCTTTTCCTCAAACAAGAGGAGATAAGTTTGAATATTGGAAGATAACTCCATTTAGCTTCATCCGGTTCCGTCTCTGGCTCACTAAAATGGCGACCGATCAGTGGACGTTTATTCTTCAATTAGCAACTATTCACTTGGGTGCTCATTATTCATTTATGTATTTTAATATTTTCCACCATTTTTGTCTTTTTCCACACATCAAGATTTAGCGCCCGTGTAAATGGTCGCAGTTCCTTCAATGGGCGACACTTCGAACCATTGCTCAATCTTTTCCTTTTTCTTTCTATTTTTGATCAAAATGAATGGGCACCCGCCAAGCTGTCGTATTTTCTTGAATTTACGCCCTTTCAGAAGGGCGTTCATTAATTGGCGACTGGATCTCAGTCGTAATTTCTTGAAATTTTAAGAAATTCAAAATACTCATTATTCTTTATTAGAAATAAAGTATAATAATTGTGCATTTTCTTAAATATTTCTCACATTACTATTTTGACTCAAAATTAATGATAAAGTCATGTAAACTCCAATTAATGGTGAGAATGAGATTTGGGTAATATTAATGCACAACTATGCTCATTAAATGCTCAAAAGTGATGAATGTGATGCAAATTATTGTTGTGCCCCTATGTGGTTTTGATGATGACTGACACACCATGAGTCACACTGAGGTGTGCTAATTAATATAGATGACTGTTTGACTGCTTGAATATCTGATTACTTTATCTGATTGTCTGCTTGAATAGTTAATTCATGAATATGGCTAGATTGGGTTAACGTAGTGGCTAATTGTTTGTGCATGCATTACTCTATTTGCCAAGTGTATACATCAGTCAGCATTGCATTTTGTTCACGAAGTCTATACATTGCTGGATGTCCATGTCTGCACATTGGTGTTTTTCCCTACGTTCTGGCCTAGTCTATACAGCCTCATTCCTACCTTCGTTCCAAGCCAAAGTCTACACAACGCCCTTCACTGGAAGTCTATACATTCGCTGCAGAGTTCACGGTCAAGTGTGTACACTCTTTCACTGTAGCTTCCACATATTCAAGTCTTCACATTGAAAGCCTATACATTGCTGGATGTTCAAGTCTGTACATCCACAGTTAAACTTGAAGTCTGCACACTAGTCTTCACTGTCAAGTCTGCACATTGGTCTTTGATTTCAATGTCCATACATTGGGTTTCTACATGAAGTCTATACATTGTTGTTTGCAGCACAAGTCCATACATTGGACTGTTCATCAAAGTCTGTACATCAGACTGCTATAGTAAGTCTGTACAGTGAGTGATTCATTGGTGAAGTCTGTACACTCAACTGAACTTCAAGTCTAGACATTGCACTGTAGCATCCATTGTCTTCGTGTTGTTTTTGTTTGATTGTCTTCGTGTTGTTTACTGTAGCAGCTCGATTTGTTCTGATGAACTTCGAGTCGTTTCCCAGTGAACCCCGTGTCGCTTCACCTCGTGTTGTTCTCATCGTCTTAGTGTTGTTTTCACTTCGTGTCGTCTTCACTTCGTGTCAACTTCGTCTTCGTGTCATTTTCACTTCGTGTCAATTTCGTCTTCGTGTTGTTTTTCAACTCGTGACGGTCTCTGTCATCTGTCTCTATGTCATACTTACTTCGTGTCGGTTAATGTTGTTTCTGTGTCTTCGTGTCATTTTTTGTTCCACTGCGTGCAGAACATTGCAGCACCTCGTGTTGCTTTCTGTGCCACCTCGTCTCGGTTCTGTGTGAACCTCGTGTCGCTTCTCTCTGTTTTCTAGTTGCATCTCGTGTCATCTTTTATGTCTGTTTGTTTAACTTTATGTCACTTACTGTTGTTCCTCGAGTCTTTTTGTTTTAGTGTCACTGCTTCATCACGTGTCGTGATAGCCGTGTCACTCTTCTGACTTCATGTTGGTTTTTCGCTTTAGACGTCGTGCCTTTCTCGCCTTGACCACACTTCGTGTTGCTTTACGTAGACCTCGTGTCTTGCTTGTTTGCAACCACTTCGTGTCGGTTTCTGTTGTCAGCCCGTGTTTGTCCTCGTGTTGTTTTTGCATTCGTAACCTCGTGTTGGTCTAGTATTTGTGTTTTTGTTGTTTTTATTTTCGTGTCTTCGTGTTGCCTTTTCTAGACCTCGTGTCTCTTTTGTTCTATAACCTCACTTCGTGTCGTTCCCTTCGTTGTGTCTGATCTGTTACAGTGTACTCGTGTCGTTCTTAGTTATTATGTCCGCGTGTTGTTTCCTTCTCACTTCGTGCTGTTCTCATCCTACCTCGTGTCGTTCTTGTCGTAGT
This sequence comes from Amorphophallus konjac, assembly GCA_022559845.1. NCBI lineage: Eukaryota > Viridiplantae > Streptophyta > Magnoliopsida > Alismatales > Araceae > Amorphophallus > Amorphophallus konjac. The sequence goes on along the minus strand of CM040126.1, from coordinate 338,513,488 downwards.
GCTTGATTTGTTACAGTGACTTCGTGTCGTTCTCCTTGTAATGTTTGTTTTTATCACCACTGAATGTCGTGTCTTTCTCAGTGCATCTAGAACTGCTACCACATACCTCGTGCAGCTTTAGTTATTGTGGCCCTCAGTGTTAATGGTTTGTATCTCCTTGCAGGTTCGAGGAAGAACATTTCCCAGTGCCTGGGCAGCACGTGAATCCGAGGCTGGAATGAAGCCTGCTGAGAGACTGCCACGTGGTCCTAATATTTAGGGCTGAAAGTGTGAAGGTCACACGATGGAGCTGCCGCTGCTGCTGCTGCTCCTGCTATATATATGAACCTTCTTCCACAGAAGAAAGTAGATCGAATGGGCGAAAGGTGAAGTCAATACAGAGAGCCACGATCCAGACGAAGAAGAAGAAAAGGAAAAGAAGAAGAGAAAGAGAGTGAGAAAGAGAGAGAAAGAGAGATTTGAGCGAGAGATAGAGATAGTAGAAGTGTGAAGAGTAGAAGAGGAAGGAGAACAGAGAAGAAGAGTGAGCTAGAGTGATAGAAGCTTCAACTGAAGATTTGTTCCTGCTGGACCGTGGATCAAATCTAGGCCAGCCAGCTCCTGCGAGAGCCACATCTATTTTTATCTTTTTAGCTTTCTGTTTGCTGGTTTCATTTTTCTTTTAAACTATCCATTTGCTATTTTTTCGATTCTCTGTAGAGAGGTCGGGGTCCCTCCTGTTGGTTCAGGAGAAGGGAGATCGCTATCTCCGGTTGCAAGTAGCTGGGTGCTACTTGTGGGTTCCCTCTGGTTAGAGGAAGGGAGGCTCGTCCTCCGGTTCTGGGCTTGTAGATTTCAAGTCCAGGGGTCCCTCCGGGTGGGAGGAAGAGAGGTCCTAGACCTCTGGTTTGCAGGTGACGTAGTGTCACTTGTGCTTCCCTCTGGTGTTCAGAGGAAGAGAGACTTGGGTCTCTAGGTTCCCCTCCGGTTTGGAGGAAGGGAGGATTGGTCCTCCGGTTCTAGTCTTGTGGGTTGCAAGACTAGGTGTTCCCTCCGGTCTGGAGGAAGAGAGACTTGCGTCTCTGGTTTGCTAGTGACTGGTGTCACTAGTGGTTCCCTCCGATTGGGAGGAAGAGGGGAGGTTGTTCCCCTGGTCAAGCTGTTTGGCAGCATTTGTTGCAGACTGAGTCTGCTGTGCTAGTGTGACTAGTGGAAGCCTCACTCCGGTTGGGAGTGAGGGGTGGATGTAGGTCTGTTGGACCGAACCACCTAAAAACCCTTTGTGCAGTGATTTGTCTTCTTTGTGTGTTTGGCGCTAGATGAATGCGTAGGGTCGAGATAGGCTGATCTTCCATATGTGTTCATTTCATTGATGCACATTCTATATGCTTGACAGTGGTTTTGCATGTTTGCATGATCTGTCTAATTGCTTCCCACATTAGATGTTTGCTAAGAGCGCACTTCATATTTGTATACAGGTTCAGTAGATGACTGGATTAGTTTTTCTTCAGTCAGTCTTAGTGCTTTCATTCCGCAGTTCTGAGCACTAGTATTTTAATTGGAAGAAAGTTTTTTTTTAAGGGTATTCATTCACCCCCCCTCTGAATACATTGCACCGAACACAACAATTGGTATCAGAGCAGTTCTCTGATTAATCAGATCCAACGATCTGCAGAGGATCCTATTGTCCCTTGGTGCATTTCTGACTTTACTCTTTGCTGCATAAATCTACTTGCCAATTTAATCCATGGGTTCTCCACCGGTTTACAATGGTTCTAACTTTAATTCATGGGTTAGCAGTCTACACAATTATGTGGAAGTTAATTTCACATGGTCCTCATAGACTGCCAAAGGAAGAGTCCAAATGGACTAAAAGTGATAGATTAAGAAATGGAGAGAATCAGAAAGTTTTGAGATTAATGGGAAAAAGCTATTGACAAGGCTCTACATTCTTGTTTTTCTTTACTGCAGGTCTGCAAAGGACATTCTGGATCAGTTGAAACTAGTTCAGAGGATGAATGAGAACAGCTGTCTGATGACTGATAAGAGTGAACATAGCAGTGAACAAGATGAATTTGAAGATGCTGTGGAGGTAAACCCTCCCGAGAATTTCACTTTAGATGACTGGGAAGATGCATATGCTAATCTGTTACACTCCCATGAAAAACTGAGGAAGAAGAATAAAAGTCTGATAAAGAAGATAATAAATCTAGGGGATCCAGTCTCTGGGACTGAAGATTTTGAAAATACTGAAGTTTTGAAAACTGAAAATGAAATACTCAGAAGACAAGTGTCTAAACTAGATGGAATCCAATCAGAACTTGATCATGTTAAATCTGAAAACACTAAACTTAGAAAACAATGTCAGGAATCTGACCAAAAACTAATCAGTCTTGAAAAAGAAAACATATTGATCAATGAAGAGCTCAAGGCAGTTAGTGTTGCAAACTTAAAATTTCAGGAAAACTTTGAAAACTGTACATCAGAATACCCAAGTTTCCTAACTGATGTAATATTTGATGATGATAAACTTGAGCAGGAAAACACTAGTCTAAAGGAAGAAATTGAGAAATTGAAACAGTTGAACTCCACCATGTCAGAGAGATTGCTGACATTTGAAAAAGGAAAATTCGTTGATGAAAATCAAGATGAGCTCAAATTGAAACAAGAGATTGAAACTCTTAGAACTTTGAATGATGTGATGCATCAACAAATTCTGGTCTGTGAAGAAGATATAGTCAACTATGAACATTAGATTTCTTCTCTTCAATCTGAAATAAATGATCTGAACAATACTTTGTCAAAATTCGTAAGTGGGCAGAAAAACCTAGACAAGCTACTAGGTGTAAAAATCAACACTAGGAAGGAAGGGCTGGGCTACAATAATGGTAACAAGAAAGAATTTCAGAGCAAGTTGATGACATCTTTTGTAAAGGTTTCAAATGTAGCCACCACTTCAAAAGATAAACAGCCCATTGTTCAGAGAACTGAAGAGCAGAACAAAAATCAAAAAAAGATTGGAAAACAGAAATTAAATAAAAGGGGTTCATTAGGGCATGTTGATCAAAGTTCACACACACATTCACATGCATCTAAAAAGACAGTGTCATGCCGTTATTGTCATAAATTTGGTCATCTGATGCATGAATGTAAATTGATGGAGAAAGATGATATGACTGCCAGGAACCTTAATGATAGAAATCTTTCATTTCAGAAAAAGAGAATTGAATGTTTTCACTGTGGTAAATCAGGACACACAATTGCACAATGCTGGTTTGCAAATGATAAGAAAACATCTCATTCATATCATAGTAAATCTCCTGCTAGCCAACATGGTCCTAATAAGAACAAATCTATTTTTAAAGATAATCTCATTACATGCTTTGAGTGTGGAAAGACGGGCCACAGAGCCATTGAATGCTGGCTGAGGGCTGGTGGAAGAAATTCTAATTCATGCTTTCACTGTGGCAAGATGGGCCACATTGCAGCCCAATGTTGGCATGCTCAGGGAAGGAAGTTTAACAATAAATCTGGTAGATTCCCTGTCAATAGAAATATCTCTGATAGAAATGAATTTGTGTTTGAGAAGAAAACACTTACATGTTTTGAATGTGGGAAGCCAGGCCATAGAGCTGTTGACTGTTGGCTGGCTTATGTTGGTAAACAGAATCCTAATTCTGTTAACAGAAAATTTCATACATATGCACATAGAACTCATACTAATCAGAATGTGCATAAAACAAATCTGAAATCTGCTGTCTCTTGCTATTATTGTGGTGTATTAGGTCATTCAATGAATAATTGCCATCTGATGAGATCTGATGACCTAAATGCGAAAAGGTTGTTTAGAACACCTACCAAAGGTGTCACTATTAACCATGCAGGACCCAAGACTGTTTGGGTACCTGCCCAAGCAAAATAGTGTGCTAACTTGCAGGTGTGCCTTGGAAGCTGAAGAATAAAAAGGGGGAAATAAACCAAGGCACCCAAGTTGATAAAACCCCATTTAGGTAAATTTCTCAAATCTGTTCAAATGAAAATTATGGTTGAGTTGAGAAGTCATAGCTTCATGCATACATATTTTATTTTAATTGGTTTGACTCTCGCATTGATCTTTGTGGGCTTTCTTGTTTGTACTGTGAGCTGTGTGCATATATGAGAATGGCATAAACATGCACATGACATACATTCATTGAAAATCTGATGCATATAGGACTGTTTGTATTGCATTATCATGCATGACCACTTGGTATATAAATGGAAAGCTACTAAAGGGCAGAGGAAATCTGTCTAGAGGTTCTTACTATGTGTGAGATGGTCTTTTAGGTCAAGTTCTCCGCCAAGTATCAAGGGTCAAATCTGCATTTCAGAGAATGTCTGCATTTTCATGTGAATATTTTACTTCATGCCCCTGCATACAAGAAGTTAATTGCATTGCATTTCTTTCCATTGAAAATGTCGAAAAGATACATTGAATGCATACATTTAGGGGGAGCATTATTCATACATCTGAATTCACTCAACTGTCTTGAGATTTACTGCATAGCATGTTAAATCAGTTGTTGCATAATCATTCATCATCTACATTGTCTGCATGACATATAGGATGCTTCAGCGTTTTTAGTTAGAGGGAATCATTGCATAGCATATCACTTCTTTGAAAAAAAATCAAAAAAAAAGGAAGGGAAATATCACTGCATATAGATAGGGGGAGCTTGCTTAATCCGTTCTTCTCCAGCTATATGATTCATCTTGTCATATCTGAAGTGTCAGGGATTCCATCATTTAAAGTGGTATCAAATGATTTCTTGACTACTTCTGAAGTTGTTCAAAATCCGATTGCATACCTTATTGGTATCTGTTTGTCTCTAAATCTGCTGAATGAGAGCTCTTTCTCTATTCAGTCAACTTTGAACCTCTTTGCGCAAGAGCATCTCAATTGCTAAAATTCTTCAGAATCATGCTGTTTAGTGAATATTCTCACTTGAATTACTCTGCTGAGATATGAAGTAAACCTTCAGCCTGAATACTACTTCATAAAAGTTAAAATACCTTTAATGAGGAACCTTCCATTATACATGCTTAAGAACATTTGTTAACTGGAAGTGGTTTAAGTCTTATGTACTCTTGTTTAGTCTCAAGAAACTTGAAAATATCTGTTTCAACCTCTTAATAAACTTGATCTGTCTGCTTCATGTAAATTCATGTAAGACTTTCTGAAATCTGAAAAGTTGATATCCATGTCTACGTTGACTGAGATATATAGTGTATGTGGTTGTTCCTAAACAACTAACTAGTTCTGAATTCTTTTTTTTAAGGAAAAGTATGGACAGAGCAATGACTATGGCTACTGAGAAACCTGTCCAAAGAATTGTGTCATGAAGTACCATGGTTAACTCTGTTTAAAGAGATGATTGGAAATTATTGTGAAAATATGGCAGAGCAATGGCATAGTTGTATTGAGTAACTGGGGATTCTGGCCTCTGATCAAGGTGTATCCTCATTCCAAAGATACTTTTAATGCTACCTCTGTTCTCTAAAATGGGAGAAACAATACGGTTGTCACACTGAGTAACTGGGGACTCTGACCTCTGATCAAGGTGTCTCTCCACGTCAAAAGGTGTTGATAAACCAAAATTGTTCTTTAAAGAAAGATTTGAACAAGTGTAAATCAAATTCTGAAAGAACAAGTAAAATTCAGGAGCATTCACTTATGTTTCTCTTAAAGCTGTCATGGAAAGTAAACTAATTAAGATAGAAGTTGGTTGAACTAGAATCTTATATGAGCTTGTAGTTCCTTTTTTTATTAAGTGTTGGTTCAGATATGAGTACAATTTCTTTTGAAAAATTTCAGTTTACATCATTCTTAAACCATATCTGACAATCAAGGGTTCATAAGCTTTTATGATGGAGGAATCCAGAACTTAAGACTTTGATTTTATAAAGTTGGTATCTTGCTGAAAAGTTCATTATCTCAATTTTTCACACATCGTTGAATCTGCTCATCCTATTGCCCTTTATCACTGTGATTTCATTCAGACTGGTTGTCATATATGAGAGTTGCTGTCTTTGAATAACCAGAGTTCATCCTTGTAGATTTCTCTTGCTTCATGGATCATAAGGGTAGAATTCTCTGGTATGTTTGAGAGACTATATGCATAAGGGGACAATGTGCTAGATTGTCTGATCATGTCATTTGTCTACATTAGCTCTATATCATCTACCATGTCAAAGGGGGAGTATTGTTGCATATGCATGATTGCATAAGTTGTATGACTAAGGGGGAGAATTTTTTTTAATTGCTTCTGATATTGTGTTGCCATCTTCTGCTGAACTACCATGAGTGTCTCATATGACATCTCTGGTTTATTCGTTTTGCTAAAGTATAAGGGCCAGCTTAGTCAAAAGGGGGAGTTTTTAATTAACAATTGTTTTTAATTCACTCTTCAACTCATGTCTTTTTGCTGAAGGCAAAGCGGGAGAAGAATCTAATCTGAGATCTGAGTCAGTGTCACTCATAGTGTTGCCATCATCAAAAAGGGGGAGATTGTTGTGCCCCTGTGTGGTTTTGATGATGACTGACACACCATGAGTCACACTGAGGTGTGCTAATTAATATAGATGACTGTTTGACTGCTTGAATATCTGATTGTCTGCTTGAATAGTTAATTCATGAATATGGCTAGATTGGGTTAACGTAGTGGCTAATTGTTTGTGCATGCATTACTCTATTTGCCAAGTGTATACATCAGTCAGCATTGCATTTTGTTCACGAAGTCTATACATTGCTGGATGTTCATGTCTGTACATTGGTGTTTTTCCCTACGTTCTGGCCTAGTCTATACAGCCTCATTCCTACCTTCGTTCCAAGCCAAAGTCTACACAACGCCCTTCACTGGAAGTCTATACATTCGCTGCAGAGTTCACGGTCAAGTGTGTACACTCTTTCACTGTAGCTTCCACATATTCAAGTCTTCACATTGAAAGCCTATACATTACTGGATGTTCAAGTCTGTACATCCACAGTTAAACTTGAAGTCTGCACACTAGTCTTCACTGTCAAGTCTGCACATTGGTCTTTGATTTCAATGTCCATACATTGGGTTTCTACATGAAGTCTATACATTGTTGTTTGCAGCACAAGTCCATACATTGGATTGTTCATCAAAGTCTGTACATCAGACTGCTATAGTAAGTCTGTACAGTGAGTGATTCATTGGTGAAGTCTGTACACTCAACTGAACTTCAAGTCTAGACATTGCACTGTAGCATCCATTGTCTTCGTGTTGTTTTTGTTTGATTGTCTTCGTGTTGTTTACTGTAGCAGCTCGATTTGTTCTGATGAACTTCGAGTCGTTTCCCAGTGAACCCCGTGTCGCTTCACCTCGTGCTGTTCTCATCGTCTTAGTGTTGTTTTCACTTCGTGTCATCTTCACTTCGTGTCAACTTCATCTTCGTGTCATTTTCACTTCGTGTCAATTTCATCTTCGTGTTGTTTTTCAACTCGTGACGGTCTTTGTCATCTGTCTCCATGTCGTACTTACTTCGTGTCGGTTAATGTTGTTTCTGTGTCTTCGTGTCATTTTTTGTTCCACTGCGTGCAGAACATTGCAGCACCTCGTGTTACTTTCTGTGCCACCTCGTGTCGGTTCTGTGTGAACCTCGTGTCGCTTCTCTCTATTTTCTAGTTGCATCTCATGTCATCTTTTATGTCTGTTTGTTTAACTTCGTGTCACTTACTGTTGTTCCTCGAGTCTTTTTGTTTTAGTGTCACTGCTTCATCACGTGTCGTGATAGCCGTGTCACTCTTCTGACTTCGTGTTGGTTTTTCACTTTAGACGTCGTGCCTTTCTCGCCTTGACCACACTTCGTGTTGCTTTACGTAGACCTCGTGTCTTGCTTGTTTGCAACCACTTCGTGTCGGTTTCTATTGTCAGCCTGTGTTTGTCCTCGTGTTGTTTTTGCATTCGTAACCTCGTGTTGGTCTAGTATTTGTGTTTTTGTTGTTTTTATTTTCGTGTCTTCGTGTTGCCTTTTCTAGACCTCGTGTCTCTTTTGTTCTATAACCTCACTTCGTGTCGTTCCCTTCGTTGTGTCTGATCTGTTACAGTGTACTCGTGTCGTTCTTAGTTATTATGTCCGCGTGTTGTTTCCTTCTCACTTCGTGCTGTTCTCATCCTACCTCGTGTCGTTCTTGTCGTAGTGCTTGATTTGTTACAGTGACTTCGTGTCGTTCTCCTTGTAATGTTTGTTTTTGTCACCACTGAATGTCGTGTCTTTCTCAGTGCATCTAGAACTGCTACCACATACCTCGTGCAGCTTTAGTTATTGTGGCCCTCAGTGTTAATGGTTTGTATCTCCTTGCAGGTTCGAGGAAGAACATTTCCCAGTGCCTGGGCAGCACGTGAATCCGAGGCTGGAATGAAGCCTGCTGAGAGACTGCCACGCGGTCCTAATATTTAGGGCTGAAAGTGTGGAGGTCACACGATGGAGCTGTCGCTGCTGCTGCTGCTCCTGCTATATATATGAACCTTCTTCCACAGAAGAAAGTAGATCGAATGGGCGAAAGGTGAAGTCAATACAGAGAGCCACGATCCAGACGAAGAAGAAGAAAAGGAAAAGAAGAAGAGAAAGAGAGTGAGAAAGAGAGAGAAAGAGAGATTTGAGCGAGAGATAGAGATAGCAGAAGTGTGAAGAGTAGAAGAGGAAGGAGAACAGAGAAGAAGAGTGAGCTAGAGTGATAGAAGCTTCAACTGAAGATTTGTTCCTGCTGGACCGTGGATCAAATCCAGGCCAGCCAGCTCCTACGAGAGCCACATCTATTTTTATCTTTTCAACTTTCTATTTGTTGGTTTCGTTTTTCTTTTAAACTATCCATTTGCTGCTTTTCCGATTCTCTGTAGAGAGGTCGGGGTCCCTCCTGTTGGTTCAGGAGAAGGGAGATCGCTATCTCCGGTTGCAAGTAGCTGGGTGCTACTTGTGGGTTCCCTCTGGTTAGAGGAAGGGAGGCTCGTCCTCCGGTTCTCGGGTTGTAGATTTCAAGTCCAGGGGTCCCTCCGGGTGGGAGCAAGAGAGGTCCTAGACCTCTGGTTTGCAGGTGACGTAGTGTCACTTGTGCTTCCCTCTGGTGTTCAGAGGAAGAGAGACTTGGGTCTCTAGGTTCCCCTCCGGTTTGGAGGAAGGGAGGATTGGTCCTCCGGTTCTAGTCTTGTGGGTTGCAAGACTAGGTGTTCTCTCCGGTCTGGAGGAAGAGAGACTTGCGTCTCTGGTTTGCTAGTGACTGGTGTCACTAGTGGTTCCCTCCGATTGGGAGGAAGAGGGGAGGTTGTTCCCCTGGTCAAGCTGTTTGGCAGCATTTGTTGCAGACTGAGTCTGCTGTGCTAGTGTGACTAGTGGAAGCCTCACTCCGGTTGGGAGTGAGGGGTGGATGTAGGTTTGTTGGACCGAACCACCTAAAAACCCTTTGTGCAGTGGTTTGTCTTCTTTGTGTGTTTGGCGCTAGATGAATGCGTAGGGTCGAGATAGGTTGATCTTCCATATGTGTTCATTTCATTGATGCGCATTCTATATGCTTGACAGTGGTTTTGCGTGTTTGCATGATCTGTCTAATTGCTGCCCACATTAGATGTTTGCTAAGAGCGCACTTCATATTTGTATACAGGTTCAGTAGATGACTGGATTAGTTTTTCTTCAGTTAGTCTTAGTGCTTTCATTCCGCAGTTCTGAGCACTAGTATTTTAATTGGAAGAAAGTTTTTTTTAAAGGGTATTCATTCACCCCCCCTCTGAATACATTGCACCGAACACAACAATTATGATATCAAATATAGCACTTATCACACCTCCCCACTTACTCATTGCTAGTCACTTAGCAATGCAATTAAATTAAATTTTAGGACCAACAAGAGCTTGCGAAGTCCATAGTTTCATATCTAGCTCATCCATTCATAGAATCCACCAAAGATTAGGAATCTGGAAGTATTATCACATACTAGCCTTAGATTTGGAAATTAAGGGACACGATCAAGAATTCAAATCAAAGTTCACTAGCACTTGTGCATCTGTAATACTAAATCCACGGCGTAGACAATTGCATCCCCCATTTGCTATTCCATACATATGTCTTTCAACCATGTACCTCTTAGATCAGAGCATTAAGCATATTTACTTTTTATCTGTCTTATGGCTTTATCCCTTGGGATTTTTTTATTTTTCTACACACATGATGTTGCACTACCCTTCACTGTCTAACACGAACCTTGACTCTTGCCTTAGGAGAAGTAGGCCCAGTTACATAGGTCAAGGTTCCTTTTTCCGTTTGACGCGAACCTCAACACTTGTTAGGTGAAGCATGCCCGGTTACTAAGATTCGGGGAATTTTTCATGGTATTTTCTTTTTCCTTTTGTTCTCTCTTCTCCTTTTTTTTTCATTGTGCCATTTGCACTAATTTAATAGATAACTTGGTAGAAAGTTTATAAAAGATCTCTTCCTCAAGAAGTGCAGAATATTAGACAACATACCCAAAATAGCAGAAGGCTTGTCTTGCTTGTTTCATTAGCGTGCAATGCGATTTCTTTTCTTTTCTAAAGTGCATATGAACTTTAAAGAGATTCTTTCATTAGTTTTTCATGATTAGATTGAATAAATTTTCCATCATTCTTATCCCTAGTCTTTTCTATTCTAGAATCAATTTCAATTGAAGCATGAATCATGAAACTCAATTGGGGATTTCATCTTTTTACTTTGAATGAAACGATGATATGCAAGACAGAACTCCTATCATGTTGTACTATATGCATCATGGAACTGTTTTTCTCTCTCCCCCCCAACTTGAATGACATTGTTCTCAATGGCATGTAGAATTATAATAACATAACAATGTAATTAGAGAATATGGTTGGGATGGAAGGACACAACCTGGTGTGTTGGGCGAATTGCTTCATCAAAGATATGCGACGACTCTTTCTCCTCTTGACCTGACAATTGAAAAACACACTAAAACAAAGCATCAAATGACAAAAAACCTTGGGTTACCTCCCAGAAGTGCTAGGTTTTCCATCTTCATCCGGACGGATGCATAGAAGGTGCAAGGTCTATAACCAACAAGTTGAGTTAAGAATGAGCCACCACGTTATCTTTTCTGCTTTCAATTTTCAGCATTTGTGCCACGAGAAGATAAGATTTTGCATATACATGCATGGGCTGAAAGTATGTTGGTTTAGTATATTATTGAGTTGAACATTAAAAGCATATGTGAACCAATTTTCTTCCTTAGGGGGCATATGCAAATCAATGGCCTTTAACCTAGCAAGATCTGGGTGGAGCCTTCGCCTAGTATCTACCCACTGGTCTCCTTGTCCTGTATCTACCCACTTGACTACCCATTTATTGGCTACTTCCTCCAAGTCAGCTTATTCATGTGTCGGTGGCTTTTGAATGAGATTGGTGTAGACACGCCAAAATTGACGCTATGTTGATCAAATCTCATGTCACTATATTGACGCCCCAAAGTGAACTTCAATACATTCATAATATGAAGTTTTTCTATTTTGTGTGTTTTTTTTTGATTTGTTCTTGCATTTTTGTGATTCGCGACCTGAAGAGGGGCGTGTTTTTAATCGCGACCGTATCTAGGGCGTGTTCAAAAGAAAGGACGACCAAATGTCAGAGCGTCAATTCCTGGTATTATCCAGTTTCAAAATAAATTCAATTATTTATTAACGTCCTTTCTCAGGGCGTGTTTTCAAGTAACGCCTTTATCTCAGGCGTTTTATCATAATTTTCAAATAAAGTAAGTTTTATTGCCAAAATTAAATCCAAGAAGTGACGTCCTTGATCATGGTCGTGTTTTTGAGTAACGTCTTGATATAGGTCGTCAATTTGGGATTTGACGCCCTTATGAAGGTCGTGTCTCCCCTTTTCGTGTCCTGCTTAAACTCGTCTTTCCTGGAGAGTTCCCCGCCTTCTTTGGTCTCCTTGCTCGAATTGAACTAGACTCCTGCCTTCTTTAAACCATTGCCTGTTCTTATCTTCCTAAATTTGAGCTTATCTTCGGTTGAAACCTTATAAAAAAACTCCTTGATCGATCTCACGCGAGGTTACGGGAGGAAAAAAGGAGATCAGACGAGATTAGAGTTATCGAGGTCGGAGGTTACCTGGTTTACAGAGGCTCTTCATCTTCTTCCTGTACGATCTTTTAGAAGAGCTCTGCTTCCTCTTCTTCCTGTCAACAGCATCGACTTTGGTTCCCCCTTTACTGTCGTCAGGGACAGCAGGGGTCTTTGTTTATTTTGTTTGTGTTGTTTTGTGTTCATCGATCATCATCACGTCAACTGTGTTCTTTTCCCTTTTTACGTTAGCTTCATCATATCTCCTCCTTCCCTATCTCTTTAGGGGTTTTAAAACAAAAGAAAGGTGCGCATGTTTTATTCTTATTCATCATCACATCATCTCTTGGGATTGATACTACATTCACTTGGCTGATCTACTTCTTTTGCTTGTTTGTTTTGTCTCTTTTGCAAGGTAATCAATAAAGGAAAACCCCCTTCATCGGCCGGCCGATTAAAGGAGGAGGAGGAATTCACAATCCAGCCCGCGTTCTATTTTCCACTAGGTATTCGCGATCTTCTTTGTTTCTTCTTGAGGTAACCCCTCTGGCGATCACCCTCCTTAGTAGCACCACGTGCTTCTTTTCCTTATTATTATATCATCTCCCCTTATTTTTATTATGCTTTCTCATATTTAAACTACTTCTTCATGTGTGGATTTATCACGATCTACAAATTGGCGATCACGGTGGGACCTCCACTGTTTTTCTTTTGATTACCATCTCCTTTTGGCACCCACGTGTGCCCTTTCCTATTGGCACCCACGTGTGCCCTTTCCCCTTCGGCACCCACGTGTGCCCTTTCCCCTCGGTACCCACGGTACCTCTCCTTTTGTGCCCCACGGGCACCCTCCACCGTGCACACTGCACACTCCCGGGATCAGCCAGTTTGTGATTGTTTGATATATTTCCTTAATTAACGCCTCAACCAGAGGCGCTTTTTCTCTTAACGCCTTCATCCAGGGCGTTTTCTTTCTGTGTCACGTCTTCTGCCAAGGCGTCTTTTATTATTCTACTGCTTTTATCACATTGCCTGTGAATTCACGCCCTGCCCCAGGGCGCCCCTTTACTGCATAGCGTCTCACATCCAGGCGCGGTTTCAGATTTGACGCCCTCTCATAGAAGCATCCTTTTCGATCATAGCGCCTCACCCAGAGGCGTGTTTCATTTTCTCACTGCTGGCTCGTGGGCTTTCGCAGTTATTCACGACAGTGACTCTGTCGTCTCTTTGGTTGATAGCGACCTGCCCCAGGTCGTCTCTTTCCTGCGTTTTTACAGAAACCTGCTTCCTGTTGCTGTCTGTGATTGTTGGATTGATTATTACATTGCTTGCCTATATTGCTGTGATCTGATCATATTATTTTGCATCTTGTGGCATTTGGTTGAGAGACCTCCTCTCTCTACACTAGGATTCCAAACACCTCTCTTGGAATCGGGACAACCCTCCATTGAGCACTCCGTCTCTTTGGACCGGAAATCCCTTTTCCAAGACCTCCGTAAGTCCCCGCACCCGTGGATTCCCTCACGGACGCCGGGCTGGTTGTACCCTTGAAGTACCCGGAGTATAGAGAACCTATCGTTGGTAAGAGAGAGAAAGAATCTAGTTAACCCGGAGATCACACTTGGATAAACTAGGTTTCACTTTGCAAAAGAGGGAATTATTCTGTAATTTAATCCACTCTAATCTCAAGCGGAACACTAAAATCTTGCGTTCATCTCAACTTGGTTGCATAAACTTGCTTGGGTTGATTTGGCTTGTTTGGATTGAGTGGGTTTTGTTTGATAGTTCCTTTATAAGGCCGTCTCTCCTCTTAAACATGCAACTCCGTTCAGGTAAAATCATCAACATGGCAGGCTACGGATATTCTTATGATGATGAGGATGAGAATGTGTTTGGTCAATATGAAAGTCCCCTCCAAGATTCCATCTATCATGAGGGAAATTACCCTCCTCCTCAGTCTCATTATCCCCAAGTCCATGTGGTTGATACCACTCCTCAAGAGGTTGTGCCCTCTTCTCAGACTTTGCCCTCCAACACTTCGGGGAACCCTTCCCCATCCTTCAATGTCACGATTTAATTAATGCACTATCTCAGTTGGATGATTCCCAGCGGCAGGCAGTTCAGGCCGCTTGAAAGGAAGTCTGTTCCTTCTTCATCCTCCAATCCCCCTCCGGCCGAGAGTGGCCATCACCCCGTTAATGACCAAGCGGTCCTGCATAAACCTCCTTCCCGTCCACCAACGCCCGGTACGGCCATGCCGGCCCAACAGGCGAGCCACTCTGCGGTTAGGCCCCAATTTCCCAACCTCCCCGAATTCTACGGACGCCTATACCGCATTCTTTTATTCAAAATCCGGCCCCAGTCGAGTCCGACACTAATGTTCTACTGCTTCAGAAGTTGGCAAGCATGGAAGAGCAACTTAAGAAGGTCACTATGGTTAAGAATGCCCCGGAGATCTCGCTCCCTACATTGCCAGTCTTCCACTTACCACCATCTGAGATGCCGAATTTTCGGCGATATAATGGGACTGGTAACCCTTTTATTCATTTGAAGGATTTATGTACGAGACCTCCTTTTGGCAAGACAACAAGGCCTCTTGGCTTACTTATTCAGGAGATCTTTGGAGGGGCCAGCCCTTGAATGGTTCTATTCATTGGACCCTGCTGATGCCGGTGACTTTGATATCGTTCAGAGGAAGTTCTTGCAGAAGTACAGAGACCGGGTCGGACCCTCCCTCTCACTCACGGACCTGGTTGCGGAAAAAATGAAGCCCGAGGAAGACTTCATAATGTTTGCTGATAGATGGCGGTTGATGGCCGAGAAGTTGAAAGATACACTGTCGGAACAAGAACAAGTCAAGATGATAATTTCCAACGCAACTCCTCAGTTCCGGCATATCTTGGCCATGAATAGGTTAACCACCATGGAGGAGCTCTATGAAAGGGCTCGTTATATCCAGACGCAGATGAAGGATTCGCCCATTATGGGCATGTTTGAGCCGAAGCCACGGCTATTCAAGAAAACCACAACTGTCAACAACAGCGGGCCCACGACGGAGGGCACTATTGCAAATGAGCAGGTTGGCGTAGTTGGCCACCCCCACCAAGCTAACCCACGTCCTAACCTTCCTCCACCACAAAGCCCCCATTTCAACTCCACTCCACAACGCCAATTCGCACCCCAACATTCCTTTGCTTCACCGCCAAACCAAGCGCCCCGCGCTAACCCTCCAGCTCCGCAACAGTACCAACAGGTACCACCACCTACCAACTATGGCCAACAACAACGGAGACCACCACTTGGCCCCAAAAGGGACCACTACCCTCCACTACCAGAAAGTCTCCCGGATATTTTCAATGCTTTAATGGCCGCCAATTTGCTCATGTTACCAAGGGAAAGAACAGTGTGGCCTGCTAATGTTGACACATCCCGTTACTGCGCTTTCCATCGTGCACCTGGTCACAACCTTGATCGTTGCTTCCACTTCAGAGATTACATTTATGACCTAAATGACCAGGGTGACATCAATTGGGATGAGATGAGACAATTCATCGCCACCATGAAAGAAAGAAGGTCTCCTCGGCAGCAACAGGCTCAGCAGCCACAGCAACCAGCTCCACAGCAGCAACAACAAGCTCCAGCGCCTCAGCACGATATGGGGATCGTCCACAATCCACTGCCGGAGCACCCGCCAAACCAGCACGTAAACCCTGTCACGTCTCTCTATGAGGTGGAAAGAGGGCAGGGATGGCATGAAGAAAACGCCTCTGTCGGGGCACTTCATCATAATCAAAATCAACCTCCGCGCCTCTTGCGCACCCCTTCTTCTTCTCCTACCCCTCAATTGGGCCGATCTCTTCTGCGCCCCGTTAATCCACCTACCTCGCCTATTCTCCAACCTTGCCGGTTCGCCCCCTTCTTACACGCTTACCACCTCCACAGCCTACGCCACAACAAAACCCATCCACCACCAACCCTCCGCCATTGCCATCTAGGCCACTCCTCATCCGCCCATCGCCAACGCCCACTGAACATGCCACCACTACTCCTTCACCGGCAAGGATCCCCCCACCATCGGTTCCACCACCTTTTGTACCCAGAACTCTTCTCATTCCACCCCCCACCAATTCCCCCCGCATACGGGTATCCCTTGCTACTCCTACGCCTCCTACCGGGGCACCAACACCCCCTACGGGGATTCCCTCTACGGAAACTCCACTCCGCCACTTCTTAACACCAACACACCTTCTTCTTCTTCTAATCCTCCTCCCACACTTGCCCCGATAGAGGCACGTCAAGGCGTGGCGCCGCTCCGCAGTGGACGGATGTTCCACCGTATTTTTCCACAGAGAGAGCTAGAGCCCGTGCAGGGGCCGCAAGAGCAAGAACAAGAACAAGAGTCAGTGCCAGGGACTCAGTATGATTTGCTAAAACACTTGGACCGAACCCCAGCAAGGATTTCAATCTGGAATTAATTAAAAGGTCCACCACTCATCAGCTAGCTTTGAAAGAATATCTGCAAAAGGTGATGGTCAATGAGGACATTCCAGTTGAACAGATAGTCACGGTTTTAACGCCCGCTAGCAGTCAGTCAGCAATTACTTTCCATGAACATGAACTGGCGCCACTCCCAGCAAGAAAGTACGCTCTATGCATCACAGTTGACATCAATAAGGTGGCTGTTAAGCAATGTCTGGTGGACACTGGGGCATCCATCAATGTCTTGCCACCTAGCACCTTGAAGTTGTGTGGCATTCCGGAAAGCCAAATTCGGACGTCCACTATCACAGTCACTGCATATGATAACACGAAGAAACCTCCTATAGGCATGATTACGTTAAAAGTAAGTTTGGGTCCTGCCGCCATCACAGCAGATTTTCACATTCTGGATATGGATCCGACATTTAATGGCATTCTGGGACGCCCCTACATTCAGCAACTCGATGCGGTGCCCTCCACAAATCACCAGTGCCTTAAATTCCCACACAAGGGCCGCATTATTAAAGTTACCAGTATGCCAATTCTGCCAGAGGAGATATTCATGTGGCTTCATCAGTTCCATCCATGTGGCCGGCCAACAAGCCACTATTATCTGTGCTGGACGTCCCTTGTCCACGACCAATGCCAGAAAAAGTCACAACAGTTGCTATGACACCCCTGCCTGCCAAGGGGAAAAAGAAGAAAACAATGATGAACACCTCTGGCTGGAACATCTTAATGAAAATGGGGTATCAAAATGGCAAAGGTCTGGGTGCCAACTGTCAAGGCAGGATTAGGCCTGTTAAACCTCAGAAGCTGATTACACGAGGTGGCCTAGGTTACAAAGGGCCAGGCAAAAACAAAGATGAACCATGGGCATTTATGACATCCACATTAAAAATAGATTGCCAACCGCTCACTTGGACATTGAAGACACATTTTGTCACGGGTGGCTTTCAAAATAAGGAGCAAACTACCATAATTACTTCCATATTAGACTGTCAGGATGTTCATGCTAGACAGTTTGCTCGTCATATTGCCCCGTTGGCCACATACAAAGCCCTGGAGTCCTTAAGGCCTGACAAAAGAAGAAAAATGGATGATCCAGAATGTGACTGGTACAGGTGGTTCGATATGCAGGATATTACTATTTCTTTGAGCCGCCTCTTCATGCCGACTGATCCGGAATGGCCGCCACTTATTCATGAATTGATGAGATGCCAGCTGCAATTACAGATAAGAGACAGTTGCTGAGTGACTACTCTGATACTGGAGAGCCAGATGTTCCGTTTGAAGAAGGATTCACTGTGGACAGGCTGTGGGCCGGCCTCTTTTCTCTCACTTCCATGCATCCATCTGTGCTTGCTTCTCTATATTCTCATCGGTTTGGTCGCGTGCCAAGACCGCCTCCGATTGTAATCAATTTATCTCCAGATTCAATCCAAGTTTCTCTCCCAATTCCTTCTTCGCTCCTCGAGCGATTTTCTAAACTCTCCATCACGCCCCCGCGCGGGCCATCACTGATTCAATCTTTCTCTGATCTGGCAATTTCCACCCCTCCTACTATCCTCCCTTCACACTGTTTTCTTCTTGAAACAGAAAATAAAAATGAAGAAAAAGACAAAAACGAAAAAAAAACGCCAAATTCCCAAATTTCCAAACCTCCATTTCTGTTGAGGAGACCTCCTATTTCTCTTCTGAGTGCGTCCCAACCCAGGGATCGCTCCTTCAAGATTCATTGCTAAATCTTTTCTCTCCCTCTGGTGAGGGGACTTCCTCTGTATTACCTCCTGTATCCACTTTTTCACCTCCTTCCCTTTCTTTTTCTGATCAAGCTAGTTGCTCCTCCTCTTCTTCCGCTAACGCTAAAATTCAAGGGGTAGATTCACATAAGAAGTCCAAGGGTAAGCAGATTCCCCATAGGTTTCTGTTGGAGTTAGCTATCAGATGCCAGGCTTGTTTAGCTCTTCCTGAATTTATAGAGAATCCAATCATCCTGCCAGAGTTAGAATATGAGAATGCTGTTGTTTCTTATGAGGGTTTGGGTGTCTATGAAATCATGAATGATGAAGACCCTATTGAAGAGGGGGATGAAAGTTATGAAGAATATGAGGATGAGGCTGATGCTTTTGCTAGTGGCATAAGACGATTTGACGAACCATCAGTCTCTGTAGAAGAGCCTACCAAAGAAATTAATTTGGGTACCGAGGAAGACCCTAGGATTGTCCTCATAAGCAAGAATTTGCCGTCCTCCGAAGAGGAGGCGCTTATTTTGGTTCTTCAAGAATACAAGGACACGTTCGCATGGAGTTATGAAGATATGCCTGGATTAGACCCTGCGCTCGTTGAACACCGCCTTACACTTAAGCCAGGGTCTGTGCCGGTCAAGCAACGGTTGAGGCGTTTCCACCCTAATATGGCTTTAAAGATGAAAGAAGAGGTCGACAAGCTCCATAAGGCTAGATTTGTTAGAGTTGTCCTCTACCCCAATTGGGTGGCTAACATCGTCCCGGTTATGAAGAAAGATGGAAAAGTTCAGATTTGTATAGACTTCCGGGACCTCAACCGTGCGTGTCCTAAAGATGACTTCCCCCTCCCTCATATTGATGTTTTGATCGATAATACGGCAGGATTTGAGACTCTCTCGTTCATGGATGGCTTCTCAGGTTACAATCAAATTTGTCTGGCTGAAGAAGATCAAGAGAAGACATCATTCACTACACCATGGGGTACTTATTGTTATGTGGTCATGCCTTTTGGACTTAAGAATGCTGGAGCCACCTATCAGAGGGCTATGATGGCGATTTTTCATGACATGATTCATATTATATTGAGGTGTATGTGGATGACCTGGTTGTAAATCAAGGACAAGGATTGAACATCCTGGGGTTCTAGCTAAGGTCTTGCAAAGATCACGAGAGTATCGGTTGAAGATGAACCCCAAGAAGTGCGTATTTGGCGTTTCTTCAGGGAAGTTGCTTGGTTTCATTGTTAGCAAGAGGGGAATTGAAGTTGATCCCAACAAGGCAAGGGCCATTAGAGATATGCCTCCTCCCAAGAATTTGAAGGAAGTTCGAGGATTAATCGGGAGGTTGCAATTATTCGCCGCTTCGTCTCCCAGCATTCACAAAGATGTAGGCCGTTTTACGAGCTTACTAAGCCGGGAGTCAAGTTTAATTGGGATGACAAGTGTCAGGCAGCCTTTGACGGATTGAAGGATTATTTGGAGAATCCTCCTGTCCTGAGGCCGCCAATTCCAGGCAAACCACTTATTCTCTATATCTCAGTCCTGGATGACTCTGTAGGTGCTGTCTTAGCTCAGTAGATGAAGAAGGTAAGGAGAGGGCAGCATACTATTTGTCTAAACTTCTTAACCCCTGTGAGCAGAGGTATTCAGCCATGGAGAAGACTTGCGCTGCTTTGGTCTGGGTAGTTCAGAAGTTAAAGCACTATTTCCTAGCTCACGAGGTTCACCTCATTGCTCGCATGAATCCGATTAAATTCCTCCTAGAGAAATCTATCCTCACTGATCGATTAGCACGCTGGCAAAGCTTCCTCTCTCAATTTGATATCACTTACATTCAACAGAAAGCTATCAAAGGTTACGCCATTGCCGAACACCTTGCTCACCACCCTCTTCCCCGTTTTGATCCTGTCAATTCAGAGTTTCCAGATGAAGAACTAGTGTCCATTAATCAACCTCATGATCCTATGTGGACATTACATTTTGATGGAGCTCTAAATTCCTAAGGAAGAGGGATCGGCATGGTTCTTTTAACACCATAAGGGGTCACCATCCCATTTGCTGCTCGGCTCACTTTTCCCGCCACCAATAATATAGCTGAGTATGAAGCTCTTTTGGCCGGTCTTCAAACCGCTCATCGATATGGTGTCACCCATTTGAGGATTGTGGGTGATAGTCAGCTCATTCTATGCCAGGTGTTGGTCAAGTGCCGCACTATCAATCCTAAGCTCAAACCCTACCAGGAACTTGCTTCAGCTTATGCCAAACTCTTCACCAAATTGATCTTCGTCCATGTTCCTCGTAGCCAGAACATCCTAGCTGACGCTCTTGCTTCTTTGGCCTCTGCTTTAGTCTTCCCTCCAGAGTGTGATTTTCATGTTCCTCTAATTCATCGGCGTGACACGCCAGCTATTAAGGATCGTGCATTCCTTGATATTAGGGATAAGGTGCTTGAGAAGGACAAGCAGAAGGAATCTCTTAAAGGCAAAGAGGTCATGCTTTTAGACTGGGAAGAAGAATTGGCTGACGAAGAGAAGCCTTGGTATTATGAGATTGCCAGATATTGCAATGATCAGTCCTATCCCGAGGAAGCCACTGCAGAAGAAAAGAAAGCAATTAGAAGAGTGGCTCAGCGTTATGTTTTGGTTGGAGATGTGCTCTATAGGAGAGGGCTCACCGATGTTTTACTAAGATGCCTCGACGATGATGAATCTTGGAAAGTTGTGGAAGAGGCGCATTCTGGAGTGTGTGGTGGTCATGTGAACAGCCAGATGTTAGCTAAGAAGATTCTTAGGCTAGGTTTCTATTGGCCAACTCTAGAAGAGGATTGTTCCATCTATGTTCGAAGGTGTGTTAAGTGCCAACTGCACGCCGACAAGATTCATTCTCCTGCTTCTTCACTCCATCCTACGTCCTCCCCATGGCCTTTCTCCATGTGGGCTTTTGATATCATTGGACCTCTTGGTGATTCGAATCTCCTGACCAAGCAAAAATCGTTCATCCTCACGGCAACGGAGTACTTCACCAAGTGGGCAGAAGCGGAAGCTTACGTGGAGATCAAAGCGTCAACCGTCTGCAAGTTTATAATGAAGAACATCATCGCGAGGTTCGGCATCCCGAGCACCATCATCACCGACAATGGACCTCAATTTATCTCTCAAGAAATCAAGGATCTCTGCAACAGGTATAACATTGCATTGCATCATTCTTCTCCCTATTATCCGCAGGGCAATGGCCAAGCAGAGGCAACTAACAAAACTTTGATAAAAATTGTCAAAAAGACGTGTGAGGCTAATAAATTTTCGGACTGGCCAGACAAGCTAGTTGAAGCTCTCTGGGCCTATCGAACTTCCATTCGAACCCCCACTGGGCAAACCCCTTTCGCCCTTACTTATGGAATGGAGGCGGTAGTCCCTTATGAGATTCTCATTCCCTCTCTACGAGTACAATTGGATAAGGAATTTTCTATTGATGAGCGTCGTGATTCACTCCTCGCCCAATTGGAACTCCTAGATGAGAAGCGTCTGGTCGCCGCTGAGCATGCGCGCGTTTATCAAAACAGGCTCTCGCGTTTTTATCAAAAGAAGGTAATTGAGAGAAAATTCAAAATCGGTGAGATGGTAATTAAGAGGATTTTCGTAAAGCCGGGTGGCCCCCGCTCAAAACTCCAACCCAATTGGGAAGGACCGTTTGTTATAAAAGACGTTTTTCCAGGCAATGCTTATAAATTGATTAACGCTGAAGGAGAAGAGTTAACTCATCCTTGGAATGGTTTGTATCTTAAGAAATACTACCCTTGATTCAAAATCCAAACAAAATGAAAATTATTTCAAAAATCCAAAAAAAAAGTGGAATATTTCCAAAAAACTAAAAAAATATAGAAATACCAAAAAGCAAATAAAAAATAGAAGTTCTTCAAAATCAAAAGAGATCAAAATTGGTGCCATGGCACACGAAGGATTAAGGTCCGAAAAGTCAAAATTCAGAATTCATTCATCATTCTTGCTAACTTAAAAGGGGGTTGACTCTCACACACATTACACGCTTTATTCTTGAACTCAAGCAGTGCAAAATCCGATGGAAAGTCAAAAACCTGACTAAAAGTGAAAGACAATACCCGTTCTTTTCTTCTTCGGCCCATAAGGGAGGAAGGGAGGCCTCGGGGTAGACACGCCAAGCCTATCCGCCGCCCTAGTAGGTGGAAGTCAGGGCCCAAAAGGGAGCAAATGCCACGAAAGCCCAAGTACAATTAGGTTTATTTTCATCAATGCAAATCAATTCCAAAGTGAAAGTCAAATTGTGAAAAGAAAAGCATGTCAAGAGGGCAAAGTCCCCGCAAGGAAAACCTTGGGCGTATGCGTGCAATATAAAAGGGGCAAAAAGGCAACAAATTTCCCTACGCCAAAGACCGAACCCCAACAGGCATAGGGTAGGGGAGGTAACTTTACCTTGAGCATCTCAGAATCCCTTATGGGCTTCCCTTATATTTTCTTCCATCCTTTCTATGTGGCAAGTAACGAACTGGCAGGATGGTCAAGACCGACCTGGGAAATTGCACTGTACGAAATCTCGAATACAAGTCAACTATGATCACGTCAACCCCCTTTTAATTACTCAAGAAAGGTTAATGAATTTTAGATGGTGACCGTGTAGGACCCGTGGTCTTGATAGCCTTGTCAACCCTTTTTTTTGCAGAATAATTCAATTAACGCATTTGGCTAAGGCACTTTTTATAGAATTAACGTCCTAGATTAGGTCGTCTCTTTCTAAATAACGTCTCTGCGCAGGTCATTACTTTTTCAAAAATCAGATTTCCTTTTCAAATTCACGCCGTTTTCTAGGGCGTCTTTATGCGAACCACGGCCTACTCTAAGGCGCATTTTTCAAAAGAATAACAAAAAAAATAAATGAGTGAAAAAAGAAAAAAATGCATTTCTTCACGATGTATGCTTGCATTCTTTTGCATGGGCATCTTTTATATATGGTTTGCAAATGCGTGCTTGCATGATGCATCTCCCCGCTATCAGCTGTTTTATTTGCCTTATTTGGTTAAAGGCTTGGCCCCTTGACCCGCTATTAAGGTCAAAAGTAAAGGCACCCCTTGCTTATTGAGCAAGGGGCCAAGTCAAACAGATGAATTAACCTGTTTATTCAAAGTGTGAATTACAGTCGCAGAAACAGGGCAAAGCAAAACGAAGAACGTGGAAAGAGGAAAGTACACAAACACAAGGCCACAACTACACAAATGCTCAGGTAACAAAAGATGTCAATCTCATATATATATATACATCATGAATGTCTAAGTACAGGTATGAGGGTGGAGGAGTACAAGTAAGTCTCTCAGCTCTCGCCTCCACCCTCCTCTCTCCTACTCTCAACCTCCTCCTCGTCGTCCTGAGCTGGTGCTGGTGGAGGAGGCATGGGCCCCCGTGAAGAAGCTGGAACCCGAACCTGACCCCCTGCCTCGCTCTTCTCTCGGAGGGAAGAGCCCGCCACAAAGGTGGAGCTGGTGAAGGAGTACCCCGCAGCCCGTGCTCGCTCACGCCCTCGCTGGAGATGCTCCTCAGACACTCGTATCCGCTCCTGAGAAAGGATCAACTGGGTCCTCGAATCTGCCAGCTCTCACTCGCGTGCTGCTACCTGCTCTTGGTACCGAGCACGCTCCGCCTGGTACTCCTCCCACTCACGAGCACACTCCTCGGGCTCCCGGGCACGCTCCCGTCTCTCCAGCTCAAGGGCCACCCGCAGCTCGGCCACGTCCTGAGGCAGCTCCTCTCGTCGCCTCAGGGACCTCTCTAGCTCTGAGATCCACTGATCGCGGATCGCCAACTCGGTACGTACCGCCTGAAGCTGAGTCGTCTACAAACAGGTAAACAAATCATCAATTCCACAATTAATGCAATGATTCAACTCAAGCAATACATGATTAAACCACTCACCTGTGTGCTCGTCGCACGGAAGCCCTCATCAACGCAGGTAAGAGCGGCTCGAAGCTCCTTAGTCTGTAAAATGAATTTTCATCAGTGCACAATTATATAATCAATATTTGAATGGATTTGTGTTTTGGAATTTACCCGTGAAGCAAGATCGCGCTCTACTGCCTCGGCCGTGCGATCGCTCGACTAGCTGCTCTGCCAGTGCAGTCACCTCTGCACTGGGTCCTCTCGAGCTGGAGGCCTCCCCTGGGTCTCTCCTCACTGCTCCCTACTGGGCACGCTGCATTCATTAAGATCGTTAGTGGCTAATCATCAATAATTCAACAAAAATACATTTTCATATAGAAATAATTTAAACACTCACCAGGGTCTCTAGGTCGGCCTGTGTGGCGGCCAGCTGGTCCTCCAGGCTGTGTAGGTGGGCCTGGGCATCCATCGCCGCTATGTCCCGCGCATCCTGCATCCATTACATATTAGTCACATGATAGAAACATAAGCATTTGCATTTAATTTAGAAACAATTGCATTCATACATACCCCTAAGACCCTCATCTGGGGTCGGCCGGCGTATACCTCCCAGTAGCGTCGGAGGTACTCAGAGCTGTCTGTCGCGCGAGAGGTGACTCTGGTCCCGCCTCGCTGCCAGTCGGCGTACTGCTCCTCGAACCGCACCCTCCAGTCGGTTGCCTTCGTACGACCGCGCGTCTTCTTCCCAATGCCGCGTGGCTCACCTACCTCTACCCACTCCTGGTGGAGGCATCCAACCTAAGCCGTAACGGCTCGATCTAGCTCAAGCAGTGAACCCAAAGCTCACGCTCAAAACGAGGTCGGCCCGCTACGACCCACGGCTGGTCCTCGTCTGTCATCCCCTCATAGGGTCTCCACTGAACTTGCATTCATAAACATACATGTCATCATTTCATCATCATCATAACAAATTCGAAATAAATGCAAAAAAAAAATGCATAACATTCATACATACCAGCGAGGGAGGGAAGTCTCGGAACTCTCTCCGTAGCACCCACAACTCGTAGCCCAATGGGGCTCCAAACACCACCGGCAGCCAGCGCCGCGCTAAGGGAAAAGCTCCCTCACCTCCAGGCTGTGGGTCAACACGCCCCATCGGCATGTATAGGTGGCTCCAAACCTGCATCCATGCATTGCATTAGTAAGGCATTCACGCGCATAAAAATAAAAGAAAAGAAAAAAAAAGAGAAAAATACATACCTGAAGAAAAGGTGAGAAGCCACTGACGGTCGTCTCTCGTCCTGTCCCCATGGACAGGTCGGCCATCATATGCGCCAGCAGTGCCGCTCCCTAGGCGTAGCTGCCAACTGCCTCCAAGTCCTCGAGAATGCCCAGGAATCGGTAGTTGATGACGTCGCCCTTCGTCCCGAGCAATAGCCTCCCGAGCAGCAGCAGTAGAAACCTCCTCAAGTCCCGGTCTGCTCTCTCCCTGTCAGCTGGATCCTGGTAGTAGACCGCCCTAGCCCCGTCTATCAACCTCTGTGAGAACTGCTCTAAGGACTCCCCGGACCTATGCCTAGCATTTCCTAAGCCCATCACTGTAGTCAGGTCGGTGCGGAAGATAGTCCTACACTCGCTAGGCGTCTCGTAGACCATCACTAGCCCTAGCAACCTCTGGGCGAACTCAGTGTAGTCAGGGTAGGTGATCCCGCTCACAGCCTCACCGTCTACCCTCAGTCCCGTGATCCTAGCTACATCCTCTAGGGTAGGAACCATATGCCCCCATGGCATCAGGAATGCCCGGCTAGTCCTGTCCCATCTCTCCCGTAGAACCTGGATAAGTGGTAGGTCGGGTCTGACTGGCTCTATGCTAAGGAAGGCCCCGAACCCCATAGCATCTACCCTTGCTCTCTGAAACTCGGGGAGGCCGTAGTATGTTGCCCGGACCATGACCCAGGAGATGCGCGTCCTCATCAATCCCTGCATGTAAAGAAAAGAATTTTCACTTAATTATGTTGATTATTCATGCTGAATCTCATTTTGATTGCCTTGGGTTATATTGGTGTTTGATTTTAATTAACGACCATCCTCAGGTCGTGGTTTGTTGAATTAGCGCCCCTGAGGAGGGCGTGGTTCTAAGTGTGCTTTGAATTTGCGACCTATCTTAGGTCGCTGTTATCTAAGAAACGCCTCTATGTTAGGCGTGATTCTATGGTTAATATATGAAATTCTTAAAAAATATTTCAAGTCACGCCCTTGGGTGGGGCGTTTTCCAAAAGGGGTCCGTTAATTAATCAGGAATTAATGAATGGACGACCACTGGTTTGGTCGTCTATTGTTGAATTAACGCCCTGGCAGGTGGGCGTTATTTTCAAGTTTTTCAGAAAATAAAAAAATAAAAATAACAGCATGCGAATAATTCATGAAAAATAATTAAAGCATGGAATTAATAGAAATTAACAGCATGATATGAATTTAAGTGGGCGACATGCTTTAGGGCGTGTTCTCATGGGGTTAATTATTTTTCAGGGAAATAATTTAATTAACGCCCTTGGGTTGGGCGTTTCATTTCTAAAACATGACGCCCCTGAGGGCGTCTTCTTTCTGGGTTGCAGGGTTTATACCCCGAGAGCTATGGAAATTACAGGAATAATAATAAAAAAAATGGGAATAGGGTTTAGGGGCCTACCTTCTTGTGCTTTGGCTCTGCCGGTTGGGGGCGTGGATGACGTGGCCGCCGGAGTTGGCCGGGGCGTGGGACGATGGCCCTCGGTTGTTCTTCTTCATTTCTTTCTTCCTCGTCTTGTTCTTCTTCATTGCCTTCATTTTCTTCACCCCCTTCGTGGGCCTCTTGGCCTCCTTCGGCCTCGTCGCTGGCCGCCACGGCCTGTTCTTCCTCGGCCGCCATTGGAGCTTCCTCCATGGTGTTATCTTCGCCGGCATGGGCAGGCTCGTCCTCGCCCAAGTCAACAATCTCCGGAGCCGAGACCCGCTGCCGTTTGGGTGCGCCGCCGGCCATAGCTTAGGGATAGGATGAGAGAGGAGAGAATGAGAGAGATTGGGGGAGGGGGTTCTCGGTTAGGGTTGCAGAAGAGAAAATGAAAGAGGGGAAGTGGACGGAGGAAGAAGAAGGAAGGAGGGAAAGTTAAGTCGAACGGTCAAAAAGAAATCATGACTTAAGGAAGGCCGTGTCTTATGAAATTAACGACTGCTATCAAGGCGTTTCCTAATAATTGACGACATTTCTTAAGGCATTATTTTTGTTTGCATGGGGAATGATAACCGTCGTCAGACGCATTTAATGGCAATTGATTGATTTGATGGGAATAATAATTGCTGTTTATGATTAACGTCTGAGCTCGAGGCGTTATTTTCATTAAACGTGGCTTTGCTGAAGGCGTTACTTTTGGAATTTCAACGAATATATTTTGGAATATGAATCGAATTAACGCCTTGTCCTAGGACGTTTTTCAGTTAACGCCCATTTGTGAAGGCGTCAGTTATGAGCGATCAATCATGGAAGACGACCTTGGCTGAGGCGTCCTTTTGTGAATTCGCGGCATTTCTCGAGGCGTTATTTGCAATAGAATCACAGAACGTTGGAAGAGTTATTCAGAAACACAGTAACATGGCTCAATCAAAGGAAATATCATTGATTTATTGCAAGAAAAAGATTACAACGCTTAATGAGCCATTTTGGGCCTCAATTTTCTCAAAGCAATTACATAAGATTTCCATTCATCTCTGTCTTCATTCAAGCTTTCCACAGGTTGATGAGCCTTGTTGATTTTCCATAAAGCTTGAATAGTTGTGCATTCTTCTCCATCTTCATTACTGCCAAGGTCCCGTCTCTTGATAGGAGGGAGGTGTGATGGGTCCTCGAATACTCGCCGTGGAAGCCCGAGTTGAGGGAGGCACCGGTATGAATTGTACAAGACGAATTCTGAAGCGCCTATGAGTCGAAGGTCCGTGCCGGGAGAGAATCTTGCACGAAGTTCTTGAGTCTTGAGTATTCCCGGGGCGCAAGTGAAGAGATTCTTTGGCATTACTTTGAGGTGCTCTCTCCATTCCGCTCTCTTCTTGATTTGAGGAATCCGGTTCGTTACTATATTGCTTATCCCAAGTGAACCGGTCATATAAGAGAGTGGGCTTTTTGAGAAGATTCTTGAGGATTGTTGGGTTTCGCCACATGGATCGAATTTGAAGTGAAGGTCTACCCAACTAGAGAGTGCTAGCATGCATCCGTAGATGGGCCTTCCCATCGCCGCCGAGGTAAGCCCGCTATAGAGATAGGCTAGAATAGCCGGTCCCACTCTATCTCCTTCCCATAAGCTCACTATAGCGCTTAATTGGGCCTCTTCTAGAAAGTCCTCCGTGGATGGGAATAAGATTGCTCCTGCCAAGCACACCACGAAGGCCTTTGCTACCCGCTCTATCTCTTCATCTTCTTTGGCTTGATCCGCTCTCTTGTACACCCATGAGGCGAGCTTTAGAAGATTGATTCCTTTAGTAGCTTTGATTTGATTCACTAAGTTGGGGCTAGATATCAAGCTTGTTAATAGCTCATGAGAGGAAATTGGTTTTGGCATGATGGCCACCTTTTCCTCATCACCTTGCTTCATTCTCTTCAAGCCCAAGAGCATCTCCAATTCTTCTAATAGGATCGTGGCTTCAAAAGTTGAGAAGAGAAAGGTATGAGTAGAAGGATGCCATATCTCCACAAGATCCCCTATAGCTACCCAGTCAAGATGAATTTGATCGTAATGTTTGGCATGGGTAACTAGACTCAGAAGGTGCCATCTTGTTAAGTACACCCTCATAACTGAAGAAAATTTGGAGAGTATGAGAGGCAGCCACTTAATTTTTGTAAATCTCCTTGCTCCTGGGACATTCGGGAAGTCTTGTGGAAGGAAGAAAGGAAGAACAATGCAGAGAAAGAAGGATGAATGAGCATACATAAGAAATATGAAGAAGAAGGAATAGAGAATCAATCCTTACCTGATTTAATGCAATGCGGTTGCTGATGTGCCCGTTGATCTCGGTTAGCCTGGGAGTTGAGGACTTGGACCTCTTAATCGCCCTCTCCATCTTCGGTTTGCAGGAAGAAGCTCGGACGGTTGCGGTGCCTGCAGAAGAACAGACAGAAGAAGTAGCAGAAGAACAGAGCTCCGAAGGTTGCTTTGATTGATTTGAGGAATTGCCTTCCCTTTATAGGAGTCCGGGGAGTCTTAAGGCTGTTCGGAGTTAGCAAGTTTATGGCTATTAGGACTGGGTTTAGTTTGCGAATCGGAAACGGAAGTTCGTGCTTAATTAACGCCTTCTGTTAGGGCGTCAATTGTTGAGTTGACGACCTGACCGAGGTCGTGTTTTGTTTAACACCCTTTCCAGGGTCGTTTTCTTCTTGAACTCTTGGTGCATTTAACGCCTTAGTGAAGGGCGTGTTTCTATTTTTGACGCCCTCATTATAAGGCACCTTTAATGTTTTGACGCCGTTCAGTCCAGGCGTGAATTTGTGAACTTATGAATTTCCTTCCCTACATGCTCTGATGAACTTAAGTGCTATTATTTCGTTGGAATTCTATTTTATTTAGCACTTATGATCATGTTATGCTTTGAATTGAGGATTATTTATATTGAAATTTTGAGAGAACTAATGAACTCTTGAGTGCAGAAGATTGCAGGTTTCGAGATGTCTGAATTAATGTAGAGGTAACATCATGTTGTTCCTTGTAAGCATTATTACTATATGGTATTCTACGCTATTATAGCATATCAAGGACCTTGTGGTTCTGATGAACCTGGAATTTGAGTTCCCCTTCACCAAAAACAGTGATAGTTCCAGGAGAGTCTTGATCACACGGATAGGCCGTTGAGTCGTTGAAGGTCTGGGACGATGGTTCCACTTTCTGAGTTGATGCGCGGACAAACGGGCTTCGGCTTAGTGTTAGCTCAGAGATCTGGATTCTTGACCAAATCTAGATGGCTTAGCAATATTATCCTTGATTATTTTTTATTTTTAGTTTGTTTTAATTTTCCTTTTAGCCCAGCATGCATCATGTAGGACTTTGAGCTTCATGCTGAAAATCTTCATATTATGGTTGTAATGAAGGTCACTCGCTCTTGATTGAGTTGACATGAGACATTCCATTCCAAATTGAGTACTTTATTCTCTTTGAAGCCGCTCATGCTGATTACTTGAAAATGTCCCTTTGCTGGATCTCCATTTTAATTCCCTTTATTTTTCCCACAAAACCACCTTGGTTGTAGCACGTCCACATTGGCTGGTAACCGCTCTCCAATGGTGTCTCCTTATCGTGCCATGCGCACATTTTTACTTATTTAGTTTAATCTCCTTTATCCAGCAAATCGATGCTTCCTTGGAATCACTCGGAGTTGTTTCACACAGAATCTTGGAAAGATTTCCCATGCTTAGTGTCTGAGGCGTGTCACATCACACCTTAGCATCTACTTATCAGTTCGCTCCACTTCATTCCGTTTGTTGCGCTTTCGCTCCATTTCGTCTCACTCCCTTGCAAAGCAGGCGCCAAGGCGGGGCAGCTGTAGACACGCCAAAATTGACCCTATGTTGATCAAATCTCATGTCACTATGTTGACGCCCCAAAGTGAACTTCAATACATTCATAATATGAAGTTTTTCTATTTTGTGTGTTTTTTTTATTTGTTCTTGCATTTTTGTGATTCGCGACCTGAAGAGGGGCGTGTTTTTAATCGCGACCGTATCTAGGGCGTGTTCAAAAGAAAGGACGACCAAATGTCAGGGCGTCAATTCCTGGTATTATCCGGTTTCAAAATAAATTCAATTATTTATTAACGTCCTTTCTCAGGGCGTGTTTTCAAGTAACGCCTTCATCTCAGGCGTTTTATCATAATTTTCAAATAAAGTAAGTTTTATTGCCAAAATTAAATCCAAGAAGTGACGTCCTTGATTATGGTCGTGTTTTTGAGTAACGTCTTGATATAGGTCGTCAATTTGGGATTTGACGCCCTTATGAAGGTCGTGTCTCCCTTTTCGTGTCCTGCTTAAACTCATCTTTCCTGGAGAGTTCCCCGCCTTCTTTGGTCTCCTTGCTCGAATTGAACTAGACTCCTGCCTTCTTTAAACCATTGCCTGTTCTTATCTTCCTAAATTTGAGCTTATCTTAGGTTGAAACCTTATAAAAGAACTCCTTGATCGATCTCACGCGGGGTTACGGGAGGAAAAAAGGAGATCAGACGAGATTAGAGTTATCGAGGTCGGAGGTTACCTGGTTTACAGAGGCTCTTCATCTTCTTCCTGTGCGATCTTTTAGAAGAGCTCTGCTTCCTCTTCTTCCTGTCAACAGCATCGACTTTGGTTCCCCCTTTACTGTCGTCAGGGACAGTAGGGGTCTTTGTTTATTTTGTTTGTGTTGTTTTGTGTTCATCGATCATCATCACGTCCACTGTGTTCTTTTCCCTTTTTACGTTAGCTTCATCATATCTCCTCCTTCCCTATCTCTTTAGGGGTTTTAAAACAAAAGAAAGGTGCGCATGTTTTATTCCCTATTCATCATCACATCATCTACTTGGGATTGATACTACGTTCACTCGGCTGATCTACTTCTTTTGCTTGTTTGTTTTGTCTCTTTTGCAAGGTAATCAATAAAGGAAAACCCCTTCATCGGCCGGCCGATTAAAGGAGGAGGAGGAATTCACAATCCAGCCCGCGTTCTATTTTCCACCAGGTATTCGCGATCTTCTTTGTTTCTTCTTGAGGTAACCCCTCGTGCGATCACCCTCCTTAGTAGCACCACGTGCTTCTTTTCCTTATTATTATATCATCTCTCCCTTATTTTTATTATGCTTTCTCATATTTAAACTACTTCTTCATGTGTGGATTTATCACGATCTACAATTGGCACTATGATGCATGCCTGCCGGTGAACTAATATCCTTTGAATCTGCCACCCTCCCCTTAATGATAGCCTCTGGTGCATTAAGAGCACTAATCAACTGGTCTTCCTGATGGGGAGTTAAATCAAAGATAAAAATAGCTGGCATATCCCCCTCAGGTTCTAGAATGTCATTCTAAAGGACTTAACGTTCAGGGGAATCAAATTGGCAGGAAGCATGAGCCCAAAATCAAGGGTCAGATCAAATGTGAAATTCTCTAATACGGCCGCTTCATCAAATTCATCAATCGACAGATTATTCATCAAATTATCCAATAATGGGGTGGGTAGATTAAATGTAAACTTTTCTAACCAGGCCCCTTCATCATATTCTTCAAAAGGAGGAGGATGTTCAGAATTCGTCTCTAATAAATCATCACAATTATTAACCACAAAGTAATCCTCCTCTTTATGTATATCCTTAAATGAGTTATTTGGGCCACTATTCTTCTTAATGATACTCTCAGCCTCAAAACATTCATAGGATGGGGTGATGATATCAAGATAATCATCATTATTCGTCAATCCACCCCCTAATGTCTCTCCTTCCTTCATCATGGTGTTGCTAGTGCACTCCCCCTCACTCTCACTATTGATGTCTTGAGCCAAAATGATAGCCATAAGATCATCATCATCATCATTCATGTGTTGAGGAGGTTGGTGTACTATTGAAGAAGGGTCATGGTAAATAAACTAAGAATACACAATCTGAGGTTCAGAGTAGTGGCCTGGTGAATCCCCCTAGTATCGATGTTGCTATTGAAGTTAGGGTGAGATGAGTTGGGCCGAAGTTGATTATATGTGGGCTGCTCATGGACTTCTTTGGGTGAAAGTTTAGACAAATGGGCTTGGATTGTTTGATTCATTCAAGAAAAATTTGGGTGCTTGCTCCAACCTAGATTATAATTATCTGAAAATGTATCACACTCGAGCTGAGAGAATCCTAGGGCATATTGGACTTGAGCTTGGATGACTGATGGGAGTCGGGCTATAGTAGGACACTCACTCACATGGTGAGTAAGACTGGCACAGAAATCGCAGGTTTCCTTAGAAGTTTGGGATGGACTTTCATATAGACTTGATGAGGGTTGAATAATGGCATTATCGTCTATCTTAGAGTCAAGCCCTACCCATTTTTCAATCTCATGACACCTATCATGTCTGAAAGGTCCTACATATTGTTTATTGATGAGATAGAGGCAAGATTCATCAAATTTTCACTCAAAGTTTCAAACAGATCATAGGCCTTATCTTCACTCTTATTCATGAATGCCCCTCCACAATATATGTCCACCATTTGTCTATCATAATCAGATAACCCCTCATAAAATGCATACATAACTTGCCATTTGGAGAACCCATGATGTGGACATTGACGTAACAAATCCTTTAGCCTTCCCAAGATTCATGAAGTTACTCTCCTAGAAGCTGAGAAAAGCCTACAATCGCCCTTCTCATAATGTTGGTCCGGACTATGGGGTAAAATCTTTGCAAAATTTTCAATTCCATAACTTCTCAAGTCCTAATGATCTTTCCTTAACCAACATTTTACTTTATCTTTCAATGAGAACGTAAATAAGATCAACCGAAGGATATCATCACTAAAGTTTTGGATTTTGACTAGGGAGTAAATTTCTAAAAAGTCATAAAGATGCCTATAGGGATTTTTCCCATAAAAAGATGGGAGCATCTGGATGATATTAGGGTCAATCTCATAATGATCCATATGCATATCAGGTAGTTCAATGTAGGTGGAGGGTTTATAAGTAGAAGGAATAAAGTGTTCCTTCATAGGCATAGGTTTCATTCCTTGATGGATAGCCATTGATGTTGATCGAAATAAATGAGACCCAAATGATTAGTTTTCAAGCTCTTTTTGTTTTTTATTTTTTTTGAAAAGTAATGCAACCAACAACTATATGAATAATGCATGCAACATGATATTTTTTTTAACAAGAGATGAATTGACACTTACTACCATGTTGGTTCACCGGCCAGGTAAGAGGTGGGGTTGTGGGAGGCTCCCCCTACTTTCATAGGGACCTAATTAAATAACCACAAGCC
Source organism: Amorphophallus konjac (assembly GCA_022559845.1). Classification (NCBI taxonomy): domain Eukaryota; kingdom Viridiplantae; phylum Streptophyta; class Magnoliopsida; order Alismatales; family Araceae; genus Amorphophallus; species Amorphophallus konjac. Next base: position 338,479,281 of record CM040126.1, on the reverse strand, counting down.
TGCTTAGGCATTTGCCACTTAACCTCTAAGCTAGACACCAATTTTCTAAAATAGCAATAAATCCCAAAGCTTTTTTTTAACCTTCTAAGGGCAAACTAACTGCAGGGTACTTTATGAGACAACCTGCCCGGCATCCGTGAGGGAATCCACGAGTTCGGGGACTTATGGAGATCTTGAAAAAGGAGATTCCAGTCCAAAGAGACGGAGTGCTCAATAGAGGGTCCTTCCAATTCCAAGAGGGGTGTAAGGAACCTAAATTACCCTTATAAAGGGGAAAAAGAGAAGAAGAGAAAGATTTTTTTTCACATGATGCAAGTAAATAATCAACACTAAAAAAATGGATGTATAGCGACCAAATCTTTAACAACATGTTACAATTAGTCGCAGAAGATATATATTTGCGACCAAAATAGTTCCATGGTCGCTAAAGATTTGGCTTTTAGCCACCAGCACAACATTGGTCGCTAAAGGATGGTAATAGCGACCATTTTGTGATTGGTTGCCATATGTTGTCGCTGATGTATGTGACGAGCCTTCATGTATCTCAACAGTGATGAAAAATTGGTCGCTACTAAATTTTCATTAGCGACAATGTGTCAATAGGTCGCTAAACCTTAAAAAGATCTAGCGACCATGGCATCATTGGTCGCTAATTGCGTCAACACATATAACGACCAACATGTGGTCGCTAACTATTTATTTTAGTGGCAAACTTTTCACTTTGGTTGCAATTAAGTTGCAACTTAATAGCGACTAATGTTTAGGTGGGTTACTAATAGTAGATTATAAAGTTTAATTATAATTGTTTATCTTTAAAAATTATAATTAAGTAAATAATTAATATGAAATTAAGCAAAGATTTTAATTACTTATTTATTAAAATATAATTATATTCGTCCATTGCTACTAAGATTTACTAAGAGTAGTTTCCATAAAATAGCGATTAGTCTATATATATATATGTAATAACTAAGTTAATTAAAATATTGTTGGAGAGGGGAAATCTAACCGCCTATACGGAGAGGCCAAATGAGGTCCGACCTGACCTAACGAGGCCTAGCTCCTTGAAGTGGTAGCCCTAGGGCCCACTTAATATAAGCCTAATAACTTACTCGGATCAAGCACTTCCTAGGCGGCCTTCGGGTTGGAAAATCCGGACATCAGTTAGATCGGGAAAGCTTCTTCGGAGCCTGGTATTCCCTGCCCAATCCACGCACTCATCGCTCGGGAGGCATCTCCTGGGTCAGTGCCTCATGCTCGGGCCAACTGATGGAAGCTTATCTGTACGGCCGTTACGCGTCCCTTAAAAGCTGGGAGCTCAAGGCGATAGGGGAGACTAAGAGTCTGCATGCTATAAAGAGCCCGTAAGGAGGACATAACCCCCCCCCCCCGAAACTCCTCAGCTCACAGGGATCGTTCACTCAACGAGCCACTATTTAAACTGGAAGAGCCCCACTGTGAGAAGGTAAGCCAAAAACCCTGAGCAGGAACCACTTCACCTCTTGGTGGAGAGGGATCTCGCGCCCTCATCTTCCTCCTAACTCCTCCCTTCGCACCAGTGCTCTACTACATTTGCTGACTTAAGCATCGGAGGGTCTTCCCCGGGGATCCATCCCTAGGCACCTCCGACTTGTTTCCCTTCTTGCGGTTCATACTTCAAGCATACATGGTCATCCTCTTCCCCGCTCAGGAGTAGTGCGAGATCGCCCCTCTTCATCTGGCGTCGTCTGTGGGAAACGTACAAAGAGCCATCATGGTGCGAAGAAGTTCTAGTAGGAGAATTGTCAGTGACAAGGGAAAGGTCCTGGCGACGGAAGAAGGTGCACCTTCCCTCTCCACGAAGAATTCCCTGTTGAGCAATCACGCCAACGAAATATCTCCGTCGGTGGCGGGGGAACAGCTTCCCAGTGGGAGTACCGACGCCCTCCAAACCCTCAACGTAAAATTGGATGTCCTCGTTGATCTCAAGAGGGCCTAGGTGGCCAGGGAGGAGAAGTCCCATCTCTCCTGAAAAAGCCCCCCCCCCCTGCAGAGACGCTTCCCAATAAACCGTTGGAGGCCGTTTTACCCTCCGGGGGCGGCGGCTCATCCACAACCAGTCAGGAGGACCATCGCATGCCCCTCCCCCGGAGCAGGAAGCCTCCTCCACCCCAAGGAGGGAGAAGTCCAGAGCACGCCGACTGTTCTCAGAAATCGAGGCCCCCGAGGAGCGCCAGGACAGCATGCAAGTGCGCCCCCCAGCCCCTCGGGTCAGCGACAGCCAGAGCTATCTCTCCGACTGCGAGACTTTGAGAGGCGTTTCGTAGAGCAAGAGCGTGCCCTCCACGCCTTGTAGAAGACCTCTCTTGTGGATGACGAGGAGCGATCCCCGTTCTCCGATTATATCTTAAAGGCCGAGATTTTTCCCAGGATCTCACTTCTGACCTTCAAATCGTATGACGGCTAGGGAGACCCGACCGATCACTACGACAGCTTTGACACCCTAATGACCTTGTATGGGGCGTCGGACGTGATTAAGTGCCGAGCGTTCGTGACCACTCTGGTTCAGGGCGCTCAGGCATGGTTCAGGGCCCTCGCCCCCGATAGCATCCACAACTTCAAGCAGTTCGGGCGAGTGTTCAAGGAAAGCTTCATCGGCAGCGGTCCTCCCCGGTCAGTGGCGGGATTACTGGCCCTCAAGCAGGAACATAGGGGAGAAGCTGCAGGCTTATATCAACCGATTCAAATCGGAAGCCCTGCACATCCTCTGCCTGGATGTTGCCTCGGCCATCACCGCACTAACCGGGGACACCCGTGATGAGAACCTACGGCGCGAGCTAGTGCTTCATCCTCCCACCTCCCTCGCCGAGTTAGTGACCCTGGCCTTGCGCCACGCAGAGTGCGAGGAAGTCCTCAGCGCCTACCGAGGCACGATAGGCTCGGGTCGGGAGGGGGACAAGAAGCGACCGTCTGAGCAAGGGACGGGCCAAGGAAAAAGGCGTAACCAGGACGGAGACCGCAAGGAGCTGTCCTGAAGGTATGAGCGGTATACCCCCCTTACCACTCCCGTCTACGAAATCTATGAAGACATTAAAGGTTTGGGTTTCCTCCACCAGCCCGAGCCTATGAAGGTCAAGCACCGCAATCACCGCAAGCATTGCCTGTTCCACAGCAATCACAGGCATCACACCAGCGATTGCCATCAACTTCAAGATGAGATCAAGTGCCTCGTTTGCTAGGGACACCTATCCCGATACGTGTCCAGGAAGAAGGAAGACCGAGGCGCCCCCGAAGAAATAGACAATGCCCCCCGCAGAATCCACATCAACGTCATCGTTGGTGGCACAACATCAAGATGAGATAGCAGCCGAAAAAGAAAGCGTCACACCGAGCAGGCGAGCTGGCCTCTATTGAGCCCCCTAAGGCATTGCAGGAGAGCGAACCACAGGCCCTGGTATTCTCCGACCAAGACCTAGAAGGGTTAACCACCCCGCATGATGTCGCTCTTGTTGTATCAGCTACAATAAACCATTGTAACGTAGATAGGATCTTAGTTGACAATGTTAGTGCCCCTGATGTATTATCCTATGAATGTTTCCACAAGATGGGAGAGAATCCATCTAAACTCCACCCGATCCGAACCCCCCTCTGTGGGTTCAACGGCCAGGCAACTTATCCCGAGGGAGCCCTGAGCCTGCCAGTTACTATCGGCACCCCACCCAAAACCGTTATGGTTATGGTGGACTTCATCGTGATTAAGGGAATGACGGCCTATAACGCCATCTTCGGCTGAGGTATCCTCAGCCGAACGAAAGCGGTGCCCTCTACCTTTCACTAAAAAATGAAGTTCCCTACCAAGCATGGCGTGGGGGAGGTCCGGGGTAACCAGGCATTGGCTAGATGGTACTATATAATCTCGATCGAAGCCACGAGGCCGGAAGGGAAAAATAAAGGAGTAAAGGGAGCCGTGGCAGGACCAGCAACATCTGAGCCTGGTGGCGAGTTGCTAATGGTCTTCCTCAACGGTGACCCGACTCTAGGAGTCAAGATCGGAGCCGATCTACCACTTGAGGAATAAGAAAAATATAAGTATTTCCTTGCCAGTACATCCAAGTCTTTGCACGGTCGGACGAGCACCTTCCCGGGATCCCGGGAGACATGGTGATGCACAAGCTCAACCCAACGGTGAAACCTGTCTAACAACGCTGGAGAAAGCACGCCCCGGAGAAGCAAGTGGTCAAGTCATCAAGAGGCAAAAGATCGGCCTCTTTCGTCCAGTCCTGTACCCTACATGGCTCGCCAGCATCGTCCTGGTACCAAAGACTTCGGGGAAGTGGCGAATGCGCATAGACTTCACTGACCTCAACAAGGCTACCCCGAAGGATTGCTACCCGCTGCCAAGAATCGATCAACTGGTTGACTCAACATCGGGCAATGAGTTGCTCAACTTCCTGGATGCCTACTCCGGTTACCATCATATCAGGATGGACCCGGAGGACATCAAGAAGACCGCCTTCATCACTGACTTCGGCGTACATTGCTACACCCGAATGCCGTTTGGGTTAAAAAATGCTAGAGCAACATATCAGAGACTGATCAACCACATCTTCGAGGGATAGCTCGGTCAGAACGTCGAGGCCTACATTGATGATATGCTCATCAAAACGCCGAAGGCCAAAGACCATCTTGTCACCTTAGTCGAGACCTTCGACACCCTCCTGAGGTACAACATGAAGCTCAACCCCGCTAAATATGCCTTCGGAGTCAGATCCGGGAAGTTCCTAGGCTTCCTGGTAACTCAGCGTGGGATTGAGGCCAATCCTGACAAGGTTCAGACCATCCTGAACATGCGGCCACCCACTTGCATCAAAGACATTCAACACCTTATGGGGTGCATTACTGCGCTCAACCGCTTCCTGTCCTAGGCGACCGAACGATGTCTACCCTTCTTTAAATTATTGAGGGGACCCAAAATGGCATCTGCTATGTTCGCCTAAGATGAGGAATGTCAAAAGGCGTTCACCGAACTCAAGGAATTCTTGGCCTCGCCCCCGGTGCTGTCCAAGCCGACCTCGGGCGAAGCTCTACACCTTTACCTCTCGGCGACCCCTTCCACAGTGAGCTCGGTCCTAGTCAGGAATGACGCGGGGGTCAAGAGACTAGTTTACTATACCATCAAGGTGCTTAATGAGGCTGAAAGAAGGTACCCCGCAACCGAGAAACTCGTGCTAGCGTTGGTTACCTCAGCCAAGTGCCTCCGACCCTATTTTCAGGGGCACTCCATCGTCGTATTGACTGGCGAACCCCTGAAGAAGATCCTCTTTCACCCTGAAGTCTCGAGACACCTCGTCAAGTGGGCCATCATGCTCAGTGCCTATGACATCTCGTATCGCCCCCACTCGGCCATCAAGGGACAGGCCCTCGCAGACTTCATCGCCGAAAGCACAGTCCCGATTGAAGAGGTACCTCCACATGCGCCCGGGCCCCCTTGGGACCTGTCCGTCGACGGGTCCTCCAACTCAGTCGGAAGCAGTGCCGGTATCCTTCTCAAGTCCCCCGAAGGAGCAGAGCTACGATACGCCTTGAAATTCAACTTCCAGGTGTCCAACAATGCCTCCGAGTATGAAGTCGTTATCTCGGGGGCCAGGATGGCTCGACGACTGTGGGCCGAGCGAGTCAGGATCCACACCAACTCCCAATTGGTCGCTAGCCAGGTTAACGGTGATTACGAAGCTCGGGAAGGACAAATGATCAAGTACCTCCAGGTGGTCAAGAGGATGGCCCGACTCTTCGAGAGCTTTGAGGTAGTTCAGATAGCCCGGGAGGAAAACTCCCGAGCAGACGTCCTCTCTCGCTTGGCCTCCTCCCTCGACCGCGAAGGTACTCGGTCGGTCTTCCTCGAAGCGCTCGAGCGACCGAGCATCGAATCCGAGCTTATGACCGTTGACCCAGTACCCGCGAGCGACTGGCGGACCCCCTTCATATCGTGGCTCCAAGATTCCCAAGAGCCCCCCGACCCCCAGGAGGCTCGGAAACTTAAGTACCAAGCTCGGCGTTTCATCATGCTGGATGATGCTTTGTACCGTAGATCTTTCTCTGGTCCCCTCCTCAAGTGCATCGGTGCCGACAAAGCCAGCCGAGCGATTCAGGAAGTACACTAAGGCATCTGTGGCGTGCACCAAGGAGGAAGATCGCTCGCCAGGATCTTTCTTCGGCAAGGTTACTTTTGGCCCACTCTCCAGCGCGACTGCACGACCTATGTACAGAAGTGCGACCGATGTCAGCGCTTCGACCATCTAATCCACCAACCCGCCGCGGAGCTCATCACCCTTGCCGAGCCATACCCTTTCGCTCGGTGGGGGATTGATATTTTGGGGCCATTCCCCACGGCTCAGGCTCAGAAGAAGTACGTCATCGTCGCCATCAACTACTTCACCGAATGGATTGAGGCCGAGGCCACCACCAGGATCACCGAATCAGTCGTATGGAGTTTCATTTGGAAGTTGATCATTTGTCGTTAAGGTGTCCCCCGAGTGATCGTGAGCGATAATGGTCAGTAATTTGATTCTCATTACTTCAGAGACAGATGTGCCGACCTAAACATTCGCAACCACTTCACTTCGGTAGCCCACCCTCAGGCCAACGGACTGGTAGAGAATGCCAACAAAACTATCTTAAAAGGCATCAAAACCAGACTCGACAAGGCCAAGGGAAGCTAGCTCAAGGAATTACCAAGTGTACTATAGTCGCATGGAACTACTCTGAGAACGGCCACCGATGAAACACCTTTCCAGCTAGTGTATGGCACGGAAGCCGTGATTCCATTGGAGGTCGGCAATCCTTCTCTCCTAGTCGTCCACTTCAAACCCGAGGTGAACGAGCAGAAACTGCTTGAAAACCTCGACTTAGCGGACGAGATCCGAGAGATTACAAATATCTGAGCAATGGAATACCAACGGTGCGTCACTCAATACTACAACTCCAGAGTCCGAGATAGACATTTCCAGCCAGGGGACTTCATATTGAGAAAGGCCGAAGCCTCTCGACCACTAGCAGTGGCAGGGAAGCTAGCCCCTAACTGGGAAGGCCCCTACCGAGTGGTCGAGATGCTCGGGAAAGGAGCATATCGATTGTCCATCATGGAAGGAGCACCCGTCTCTCGGACATGGAACGTGACAACACTTCGCAAGTTCTACTTTTGATCATTTGGCAAACATGCACATGTAAGCAAAGTAGAATAAACACCATCCCTCTCTTTTCATTAAACTCTGGTGTACATCAAGTAGGCCGCAGCCAATATAGCGTACATATCAGCAAACAAAAAATTACATCCACTGGTACTATGACATGAGCAGAGCAATCGGCCAACTCAGTAAGCACTCCTACGTCTAGCCACTGACTCTGCCTAGTGAGGAAACTGGCTCGGATAAAGGATAGCCGGCCCCGTTGGTTTGAGAAGCTCGAAAGAAAGGTGCCAGAGGGATTGGAAGGACAACAAAAACAAGGGGAAGAAGTCAACCCAAGACAAATGAAGAGGAAGCTTGAAGAGCTCCCCCTCTAAGCAATGGGATCGACGGCAGAAAGATAAGAGGGGCTGGGTGAATGTGGACGCGGGATTTTTATCTATTTATTTTATTTATTATTTGATTTGATTTATTGGCGTGCCAGTCACCGAAGTGACGATTTCATTGTGCGCTCGATCTGACTTGATCAGTCGATTGTGAAGTCCGAGTCGGGACCGAAAGTCCGCCATACCATAAAGGCTATGACGTTAATTACATCCCCCCTAAGGAGGACAACCCTTGATTAAACGCTAAAGGTAGGAGGAGGATAGCGGTAAAAATAAAACTCAAATGAGGGAGAGAGTTGGTTCATTCGCAAGGCATCAGATAGCCTGAGTAAAGCGAAGATACACCAGTTGCGGAGGAAACTCGGCAGCATATCCCCATTACCTTGGACAATGCCAAGTGGAGATAGGAAACCACCCATGCAGCGGCAAGGTGGGATCCGTAAAAGATCAGGTATATATACATAACCCGGAATCCGGATGGGGACCGGCCTGATGTAACACACCCGGTACGAGTGCGATGTCTTATTAATGTCCCCCTTTGGAGGACCATCGGAGATCATGCAAGGGCATAACTCCGTGGGCCAACGGGGTTAGAAGAAAGTACCACACTCGATTGGTGGGGTATATGTAAGTTTCGGCAGCATGTCCCCTCAACTTGGATTATGCCAAGAGAGGATAGGTCATCATCCACGGAGAGCCGGAACAACGACCGAACAAAGAAGGGCACCAGGCCTAGGGACATCTCTTGCCTTCATATCATTGATTAATATTCCCTTGGAACCCATCAGAACACATGTAATTACATGGCTCTTTGGGTTCATAAGGCAGCGGTGAAATCCGGATTAGGGACGAGAGCTGTAGGGGAGATCTTCCCCATTATTGTATCTCATCAAGACACAAGTGATGGTCTCTGAGTGTCCCCTTAAACAGATGTATGGGGAGATTAAGAGGTTTGAAGAAAGATGGTGCAGAGATGGGCCTCGGAGTGGGTTTCATTGACCGAAGGAGGGATCTCGGCGTGGCTTTCATATTGGCCAAAGAGGGGATCTTGGCCTGGGGCTTAGTCAGCCAAAAAAAAAGGGGCGTCTCAGCCAGGGGTTTAGCCGGCCAAAAGAGGGAGCTCTCGGCCGGGGGGTTATCGGCGTGGGGTTTGATTGGCCAAAAGGAGAGGGTGTCCCGGCCAGGAGCTTTCGGCGGCCAAAAGAGGGTCTCGGCCAGGGGCTTCCCGGCGCGCTCATCGCCGCGCCAGGAAGCTAGCGCCGAGAGGCACCAGGCCGGGAAGGCCAGGTGGAGGGGAGTTCAACGGCCAGTGGCCACGACTGGGGTGATTTTTGTCGGCTTGCTGAAGGGGGAGGCCTTTTCGGCAGCGTAGTTCTCGGCGGGGAATGTTACACGCCGAGAAGGTGAAAGGATAGGGGTTTTAGAGCTTCGCTAACGATGCTCTGTTCATATGTTTTCTGGGATTTCAAGCTCGAATTGATGCCGGGTCAGGAGTGCAGAAGGGGGATTTCATGGATGCTTCCGTTATAAGGATGTCAAGGGAATTGGACGGTGGAATCAATGAAAGAAACCAGATCATCACCTGATCCCGTGGAGGGTTTTATCTGCTTATTGCAGGCCGTCTGGGGGAGTCAAGAGATGACTGTCCTCTGACCCCTCCGGACGAGCCCAATGACATTGAAAACCGGCGAAGGAGGGACTCTCAACGCAGAAACTCCAGGCCCTAAGCATTCAAGGCTTAGAATGGAGGACCCAGGGATCAGATCATCATTTATCAAAGCTAGACAGTCCAGGTAACCAAGAGATTGATGTCTCTGGTTCCTAAACAGCGTAAAGGCACTCGACAGAAAACTCAGATTATATGCAGAGAATCAGCCATTGAGATAGGAGAGGGGAGAAGAGAATAGAACTCAGTAACCCATTAGATAGGGGTAGGAGCCCTATCTTCGTCCCTCTTCGAAGAACAGACTCATATGATCGGCTCTGAAACTCGAAGAGTCTAAACTATATTTTCTTTCAGACGAGGACTATGCACATAGAGAGACAGAGATCAGATGTCTTAATCAATCGGTGCCCAGGCGAGCCATATCGATATTTCATTGCATTGCATAGAAAACTTACACTGATCGTAAAAGAGAAATGCAAGACAGAGAGGTAGAAGTCAAGGCCGGGACTCTCCGGCTACATTTGATAAATCGTGAAAAGACTCGCTAGATTACATCAAAGAAAAGAAAACATGGAGGAGGGGAGGGTGGAGCATTGACTCCTCTCCCTCCCCGGGCGGCCCACCTGGGGTTTCTCTTCTTCCTCTTCTCTTCTCTGGCAGCGGAGGCTCTCTCTCTCTCTCCTTTCCTATCTCTTTTTCTGGATGGGTTTCTTTTCTTTCTGGCTGTGTCTAATCTCTTTCTTTTTTTTTTGCTCTCCTCTGTTCATCCTTTTTTGATCGAGAGAAAGGGGGGTTTTTATAACACCCCTTCTCCCCCTTATCGGCATGGGCATCTCGGCGGGCTATTTTTGACCTCCCGGCGCGCCTTATTCGGAGGTGGTAGGCTCTCGACGCATCACCTCTCGGCATGGCCTTATTGGGCTTTCGACACCGTACGGATGGGCCAGCCCATTTATGTCTCTTTGTATTTCATCTTTTCTTAAATGAACTCATCATTAAGCTTGAGCTGTAAGAGCCGCTTAATCTGTCCTTCATTTGTCGGCACCTCGAGCAAGTCAGGCTAGGTGAGGGCCCATTAATTGGTGAACTAGCATGGTTTCATCAGAATACTTCTGGGGGTTTTCATCGGTCAGTGGACCGCAGTTCTTCATCAGTAATGTCGTCTGAGTGACGACAATACCGGACATCAGCTTGGCCGGGGAAGGCTTCAGCTGGGTGACAGCTTCAGTAACGGACTTTCTGTAATCTCGGCTTTACAGGAGTTCCTTGGATCTTCATTACTGATTCAATCTCATCTTTTGTCTCATCTCTATCTTTGGTTACATTTCCGGTGTCAACAGTGAACAGTGAAAGAAGGAAGCTTGAAGAGCTTCCCCTCCCCTCAGGATAGCATCGGCAGGTCGGGGGCACAAAGGCGACATGCTCCAGCATGTCGAACCCTCTCCCAAACCATCCTCCGACTGTCGAACCCTCTTCCAAACTGGAGTAGCAGGAGCTTCCCTCCTACCGCTGTCTGCATCATCATCTTCTGAAGCACTTTCCATGCTCCGTTGAGACCAACAACACAACACTTTGCGGAAAGGGAAGAAGGAGAAACCATCAAGGATGGCCTTAAGCGATGGAAGAAAGATGAGATGCCCTCGAACCTTTTATAGGCCGAAGGGGAGCTAATTGCCTTAAATGACTCTCCCCTTTAAAACACGCTAAAGGAGCCTTCCCTGAGACGGTCACCTCATTTCCCAACATCCCCCCTAGCGGGACGCGCGAAGCGGCAAGTCATTTAGGGCGGCATGGAAAAGCGGAAAGGTGCTAGTGCCATGTCAGTTGTCTGACAGATCGGCACGCACGATATCTATAGAGAAAATCGACGCCTTCCCCAATAAATACGGATACGGTAGTCAAATCACGCCAAAGGTGGTAAGGAACAGTCAATCTAGCACTTAATATTGCCGCTACTATACTTTCCAAAAAAGGTTTTCTCGCGACTACATAAGGGAAAAAAAGAAAGACAGAGCTTGTACATCAGGCCTTAGGCCCATCTCGAGGCTCCGTAGACGAGGGCCACTCAGCATCAGACGATCTGCCTCTGGTACTCTCGGTGACGGCAGACCCAGACACTGACCCTACCTGCGTGGGAACTGTCTCGGTCGTGTGCCCAACCGAGACTGCTGGAGTTGGCTATCGCTCGGACGAGACCAAGGCCCCCCGACTCCCCTCTTCGCTCGATGTATAGTGGGAAGAATCGGTGGAACCCTAGTCCGAGTCATAGCGTTGGCTGGAAAGAAAAATGATCCCAGATGCTTGGGCCTCCGCCTCTATGATGACCCGATTGAAGCCCTGGGGGAAGCCCTTCCAAAGGCCCTAACGGTAGCCTGACTCATAGTAGGGGAAGGTAGTCTTATGAAGAGCCGCGTGGTAAGCCTCTAAGCATTTATGTTGCTCGAGCGCTTCCACCCTAGCCAGCTCTGCCTTCCTCTCAAGCTCGTCTATCCTCTGTTCTGCCTCGGATAGCCTTCTCTCAGCCTCGATCCGTGCATACTCGGCTCCCCGGACTCGGTCCTCGAGCCCCTCCCGCTCGGCCTTCCATTGCTCATCACGCTCGACCTGAACTCTGTGCTTCGCTTCCAGGAGCTCATTCTTCAGATCGACCATACGACGGGCCTGGGCCAGCTGCTCAACCAGCGATCGAGCCTCCGCATGGCCAGACTGCACCTATGCCCAGAGCGGGGCCACCACCCGACGAAGGTCCCCAAGTTCGAGGGTCAAACGCTTGACCTTCCGATCAAGCGCACCGCAGGCCCATGAAAGAGTCTCCCGCTCCGACTCCTCCCGAGCATACGCATCCACCGCCTCGGCCCCTAGCTGGGCCAAGACTAGACCACCCTCCATAATCCGCTCGAAAAGCACAGATTATAGAGTGGCACCTCCGGTATAGAAGGGCCCGGACGCTGAAGGTACTGGTCGAGGGAGGGGAGACCCCCTCCGGGGTGACCGAGATTGGGGCGCCTCCCCCGAGAGACCCCGCCTCGGGGGCCCCACCGGTTAGCTCGGGCTGGGCTACCTCGCCGCGTACCTCCCCGGCCTCGGTCGGCTGCGACTGAGTCACTTCATCCTGCGACCCTCCAGCCTCCACTGGCTTAGACCGGGCCCCTCCGACTTGCGCCCCCTCAATCCCCCTCGGTGCCCCAACATCGGCCATGGCCCCTTCGTCATTTTCTTCCTCTTACTCCATAGAGAGAGAAGGCAACAGAGCAACCTCATCGACCGGGCGGGCGACCTCCACCTTCCTCGCCCGCTTCTTCTCGGCAGACAGGGCCTGCATCAAAGACCTCAACAACTTCACCACGGGATCCTTACGCTTGACTCCATGGCGTTCGGAAGTGTCATCCCGGACGACCCGCTTGCCCTTATCCCGGGCGCGGGATGAGCCCTCCGAGGCTTGAAGATCACTCGGGGCCGGCGTATCATCCACGTCGATGACCTCCAGCTCGGCTGGCGGTGCCTCCTCCTCAGCCACTCGTCTCAGGTCTTAACGAAGAAAAGCAAATTGAGAGAAGGAAGGCACTTACCAGATGAGAAAGAAAACAAGCCCCTGAGACCCTCACCTTTCGACAACAATGCTCGAGAAATGTACTCCTCGATGTTAGAGGGGGTCACCAACTCAGTAGTCAGCCGACAATTTTGTAGATGGATAGCAGCATCCCTCTCCACCTCCGGGGATACCTCTGTTTGCTTCGGAGGAATGTTCGGGTGAAAGTTGGGCACTGTTGGGAAATCCCAGACCACACCGACCGCAGACGAACCCACCTAGAAATATTGGGTCTTCCACCCCTTGTGAGAGGAGTCCTTCATGGAAAGGGACATGCAACTCCTTTTTCGCTTCACCTGGATGAAGAAGAAGCCCTTCCCCACATAAAGGTTCTCCTTCAACTCAAAAAAATAATGGAAGAGGTCCAATGAGGTGTTCACCCCACTCTGGCCACAGAGGAAAATGAAGGAGAAGATAAGGGTATAAGAGTTGGAGACCAGCTGAACAGGAGCCAGCCGGTAGAATCGAAGTAAATCGGCGACAAAGGAATGGAGGGGTAGGCGAAAGTCACATTACAGGCCAAGAGGAAGGAACAAAAGAAGCCGGAACGAGTGGCCAGACTTGACACGTGAGGTTCGGGCACTAAGAACTAGAACTGCCAAGGCAGCCCATACTAATTCTCCAGTCGCTTCACATCAGCCTCACCCAGCTCGCTGCGTAGAGGCTCCGAGGGTACCACAAAAGCTGTTACGGCATGTTCTTCCCCTCACCCCTTGGCCTCAGGATTTTGGTCCGCCATAGAACAAGAAGAACTGGAAGAAGAAGGGGAAAGCTCTAGACCAGAGGACCCCGGAAGAGAAGGAAGCTGACGGATCGCCGCTGCAGAAAACTCTTCTGACTCCGCAAAAGCCAATGCGATTCCCCACTCTTCCGAACTGCTCTCGCGGCGCATAAGCCCCCCTCAAATATAAATGCAATAGAAGGCAAAACCCTAAACCTCGGAGATAAAGGGATGCAAACAACGCACAATGCTTATAGCCCCTAGCCTGAAGCAGCGCGACCTCCTGATCTTCCGAAGAGGGGCCTTCTTGTAAATTTTTTTTCAGAATTATCATCATGACGGGCGTATTTTTAGGGTAAGCCGCATCATGTGGCCCCTGCCAGAGAGAGATCTCCACCCAACTAGAGCCACAAAAAGTCCAGCCCAAATGCTACTCGTCCGAGCCTAATTCTGGCACGGGAGTAGGAGGGGGACAAGTGGAGAGGGGAAATCTAATTGCCCATACGGAGAGGCCAAACGAGGTCCGACCTGACCCAACAAGGCCCAGCTCCTTGAGGTGGTAGCCCCAGGGCCCACTTAATATAAGCCTAATAACTTACTCGGATCAAGCACTTCCTAGGCGGCCTTCGGGTTGGGAAGTCTGAGCATCAATTCGATCGGGAAAGCTCCTTCGGAGCCCAGTATTCCCTACCCAATCCGCGCACTCATCGCTCGGGAGGCATCTCCTGGGTCAGTGCCTCATGCTCGGGCCAACTGATGGAAGCTTATCTGTACGGCCGTTACGCGTCCCTTAAAAGCTGGGAGCTCAAGGGGATAGGGGAGACTAAGAGTCCGCATGCTATAAAGAGCATGCAAGGAGGACGTAACCCCCCCCCCGGAAACTCCTCAGCTCACAGGGATCATTCACTCAACGAGCCACTATTTAAACTGGAAGAGCCCCACTATGAGAAGGTAAGCCAAAAAATCCTGAGCTGGAACCACTTCACCTCTTGGTGGAGAGGGATCTCGCGCCCTCATCTTCCTCCTAACTCCTCCCTTCGCACCAATCCTCTACTACATTTGCTAACTTAAGCATCGGAGGGTCTTCCCCAGGGATCCATCCCTGGACACCTCTGACTTGTTTCCCTTCTTGCAGTTCATATTTCAAGCATACGTGGTCATCCTCTTCCCCACTCAAGACTAGCGCGAGATCACCCCTCTTCAATTGTATACATGGATACAATCTCACTTTAATCGTGATAGTTTTTTCGAACACATTTCTATTTAACCAAGGGAGATTGAACAAGGTTTATGATGTCGGTCATATCGGTCAAGTCAATTGTGACTAGGTACGATATGGCACGACCGGTCCGTTGCCTGTTGACATTTTTCCTCCCCCTCTTTCTTTCTCTTACGTTCCTTTTCTAAATCAAAATGTAAAGACAAGCAAAATGAAGGGAAGAAAGATGGAGAGGTGTGTGTGATCGTGATCGCCACCGAGACACGAGTATCGGAGAGTACTACGTACCTTGGAAAGGGAGAAAGCACTCGCCCATAAAATGTAGCGCTGCGGTGGTAAACGGTCTGGGACGAACCGCACAAGGAATGGCACGGCCGCTCGATTGACCGCTCACAGTGCTGAAGAAAGATGTGGGACGAAGACGGTTCTGGCGACAGAACGGTTCTCAGACGACCGCAGGAAGGCGTTGCACGGTCAGATCTAGGCCGTGTACTCTTCTAAGCGGACGAAAGAAGACCGTGTGATTCTGCCAAACTCCGAGATGTCGGACTTGATCCTCCACCCCTTCCGGCTGGCTAGAGGGGATGGGCCACGTGCTGTGCTGATGCTAACCTGCAAAACAACGTGGAGAACACAAAAATGCAACCCAAATTAGCCCTAGGAAGTGTAGTAACTATAGAATATAATGGAAAATAAACGTAATAACATGGGATGGGCGATACCTGGGGAGGTTTTTAAACCCCTATAGGGCGTGAAAAATAATAGGAAGTGTGTAAAATGATGTGAACAAGTGAAAACTGTGGGGAGAAGATGATGAAAAGAAGCATGCAATGGGTGAACTAAAGACTAAACACCAAGACTAATACTCAAAACAATGGACTACTCCCTGAACCAGAGGCTTGGAAGGATGTAGAAAGCCTCCTTCTCTGGCTACAGTTCGCTCAGGATTTCGACAGGGCTTCGCCGTCGATGTTGGATCTTCCCCCTTTTTCATGCTTAGACTAAGAATTCTATTTATAGTGCCCTAAAAATCCAATCTCGAAATTAGATTTTCCAATGGATAATAATCCGAGATTACAAAATAAAATGCGTAGATAATCCTCTTATCTTCCACCAGGATGGAACGGCACCCCATTTGGTTGAGAAACTGCGGAGAAAATGGCAGAGGAAGGTGGAGGTTTAACCACGGATAGAGAGAGAAAATCCAAATAACCCACAGGTTTCGATCATGTACACGGTCGCGCGATAGGCCGCCCAGTGATGTACACGGTCTACTTCTAGACCGTCCAATACTGTCAGTGATAAATAAAATAAAATAAGAAATTGTCCAATTATCCATCGAACTGATCGGCTATCACGGTGTTGGACTCTTCAGGATAAAATGGTCTATTGATAGACCACTCAATGAATGGAACGATCCAATGCTAGGCCGTGTACACACGTCTGTGATAAATCCAGAAAAATGGGATAAATAGATAATTATCTAAAAAATAAATTGGCTTAGGACTCTGGGAACTGGACGGTCTAACGCCTGGCCGTTTAATGGAAGTAAACGGCTGCTTCCAGACCGTGCAAAAGCTTGTCGGTGGAAATTCAGATAATCAAATAAATATCCAATAAATCAGTAAACGGTTCCAATAAGACCGCCCAATCACTGAACGGCCGGTCGCTAGACCGTGTAAAGCCTAGGCGTTTGAAACTAAGAAAATGGGATATATTAGTCCATTTAACCCCAAAACCAAGTGAAATCAAGGCCCATTAAGCTCGAATCTGAGGTCATACTTAGCCAGGGAGGGAGGTACCCATACAATAAGCCCAAAAATATGCCTGAAAATAGCCCAATGAGTAATGGACAACTCGAGGCATCAACGAAGGATAGTAAGAGGAGTGACTCAACTCATAGGTAAAAAATGGGTGTCAACAGATGCCCCTCCTTAACGTCCTCTTTGCAGGGGAGCGAGCAGAGGTGAAGCGAAAGCGAAATGGAACATGGAGATGAAGCAAAAATGAAGCGGAGCGGACTGAAAAGCGGGCGTTAAGGTAAAAGACACATGTTTTCTCGCCAACGAGCGGTAGGAATCTTTCGGAAAACTCTGAACCAAACACAAGGAATGATGGGACCAAAATGACGCCAGTCTAGAGAAACTAACTAAACGAAAAGGAAAACACACGATCAACCTCATGGGGGACACAATCCCTCGGACCGATAAGGGGACCAGAATAAGCAGCAAAAAAGTTAAGAAACAGATTAAAACTCCAGACAGGGACCATCAGTCAATCAGACCAGGTGAGCAAACCAGAGAGAACCTTCCAACTCTGAAAGGAATTGTTCCTATTTCTTGAAATCATGAACGCACAATCATCCATCACAAATGAGACACTTTCAGACACACCATGGGTCATGAATGAATGCTCAAAAAGATGCGTATGATGCATGCTGGGCTAAAATAAAAGAAATCATTAAAATGAATGCAAAGAAAGCCACAAAATAGAAAATACTCGAGAATAATATTACTACACTGGGAGAATCAGGGTCAGGACACTATCTGCAACCATGGCGTGCGAGATAGAACCATCGTCCCCTAATTTTCCCAACCTAACGGCCTATCCGATGATTAAACACATGAACCTGGATCATCATTATTTTTGTTATAGGGGAACATCAGATCATAGAACACGTAGATAACCAACTGGTTCTCGAGATAATATAACATAATATCATATAGTAATGCAATAAAGGATATAGGGATAGAAGGCCATACCTGTGTAGGCAAAACGGCAAGTTGAAGTGGTATTGCAAAGGAAATCAATCGTGAAATAATCATTCAAGCTAAAAAAGAAATCAGCCACAAAATCACATAATGCAGCAAAGAACATTCTTCACGACCGTTCCAGCACCTGGATGATCTATCATAGAGCGCTCCATAATGTAAACGGTTCAGCGTGGGCCTCGCAAGCATTACCAATTTGAATATGATCGTGGAAGCACACGGCCCAGAATGAGGCCGTTCAATTAACAGAATAGCCCTCCTATGGCCGTTCAAAGGAAGCGCATCGTTAGAGATTAAACGGTCAAAATGGAGACTGTTCAGTAGTTACACAGTCCATCGATAGACCGTGTAATCACTGGTGGTCTCAAAAAAAATAAAACATCCTTCCTCTTCCTCCTCCCCCTCGCCACCGTAACCGACGGAGGAGAGGGAACACCCCCACGTTCTCCACCCCATCTTCCCCATTCTCACTCTCAATCTACTCTCCCTCTCTCATCTCCCTAGTTCTTCTATGCGACTCAAACACCAATCATCAAAGCGTCTTCTTCGTCTCATGGCTAGTGAAGAAGACTGAGCACCACCGTCGGCTGCCACCACGGAGGAGGACGTCGCACCACCGCCCGGGGCCGAGGAAGAAGCGTCTCCGCCGCCCTCGACCGGGGAAGAGGCCAGTGCGGTGGTTGCCCAGTAAGAAGATGCCGAGGAGCCACCGGCGGTGCCCACGGTGGTAGTGGAAAAAACACCGAAGACGTCCGAGGTAGGCCACCTAAAACCCTTCCCCATTTTCACTTTTTTAGCATGCGTGCATTTTTAGGGGATAGAAGAGGGGCTCACGACCCTTTTAGGGTCGGTTGGGAGGCCCTACGGGCCCTCACCGCCGGCGGGGAGGGAATGAATGCCGTCGAGGATGATGAGCACATCGCGGTTTAACAGTGATCGCTTAATATAATTACACGGCTCGTATAGAACCATTCAACCATAACACGGCCCAGGGGTGGCCATTCAAAAGGAACTGAACCGACGGGGCAACACGGTCTGAGGAAGACCGTGGACTATTAGGATGGGCCACATTGGTCCGTTCGAAATATGAAAAGCCTGAGAACAGAATGGTTTCCACCAGACCGTGGACACCTAGGACGGCCAGCATTGGTCCGTTTAGAACATGAAATGTCCGAGAATAAAACGGTTTCCATCAGACCATTGATAACTACACGGTTGGACGATAGACCGTGCAATCTCCAAATGACTAGTGGCTTGAGAGGGACTGACGCGGTCAGATGGGGACCATGGGCGTGTTGGACGGCCAGAGATGGTCTGTTCCAGGGTAGATAGAGGAAGAGTGAACGGTACTCTCAAAGCCATTCATAAGGTAGAACGGTCCACGAGAGACCGTGGGCTTCTGAGGGGGATTATCGGGACAGTTGGGAGCCAACTGTGGAATGGGTAGACGGCCTATGTGAGACCGTTTAGAGTGATTTATTCAATTAATGAAATGCAAGATCCTAAAATGAAATGTAATTATCCTAAATGTATGTAGGGAAAGCGCAGGACTCAGATCTCCTGGCTACAGGTCCGAGCAGTGTATCTCGCACTACCGGACTTTCAGCGGGAGAGGCTCACGACCGTGGGCTTCACTGAGTTCCTGAGTATGGAGGTGACTAGGCTAGACACACCACTCCTCTACGCTCTACACGAATGCTGGGATTTGGTGAGCCGGACGTTCCTTTTCCCATGGGGACACATGGTCCCCACGCTAGAGGACGTTGCGCGCATCACCGGATTACGCGTGCATGGGACTCCGATTAGCGGGAGGACATACCCCGACTACCAGGAGCTGGCCCAGGAGCTACTGGGCTTGGAGTTGCTACACCCAGAGTGGCAGTCCATGACGTTGACGAGGGCGAGGCTGCAAGAGAGCCTCGGACTGAGGGGCGCGGGGATAGCAACCGGGGAGCTGCCCGAGGAGCACCTATAGAGGCTAGTGGACCGGGTCTGACCCAGAGTAGCAGCCGAGATGGGACCCAAGGTAGACCGAGTGCTGAGGAGGTTCCTGATACTATTTTTCGAGTGCCTACTGTTCGCGAGGAGGGCCGATGTCATCAGCTATCGGTTCCTTCCACTACTCGAGGACTTGGGACACGTTGGGGACTACGCGTGGGGAGCAACGGTCCTCGCATTCTTGTTTCGCACGCTCAGCTCCACCAGCCGGCAGACGATGCTAGGGGGCTTCTCTCCCTTACTCCAGGTATGACTTTGACTCTTAAACTAATTATGCAATTTGCTACATGTTGACTATAACTGCTATATGCTGACATTTGGTGAAATGTAATGCAGGTGTGGGCCTACGTGCACCTACGTGGGCTAGGGAGAGGCGAGGAGACTCACCCGGAGCGGCTGCCCATCGCTCGGTGGTGGACGGCTCCACGAGAGGTGGGGTCCCTCCGGAGACAGGTCCGGGAGATCCAGGATGACCTAGACACACTGCCCTTCACCTCGGTACGACTCTAAACTCAAACTCATTCATTAAATGCAACTTATATGCTTACGATGCTAATGTGACTTTCCTATTTGACAGGTTCAGTGGACACCTTATGCGAGTGAGGGGCACGAGGGTCAACCATGGGTAGTGGCGGCCCTCGCCTACTCAGGCCAAGACGTTTGGCTGCACTGCATGAACGTGGTGGAGCCACTCCACTTCCGACTGGTGATGAAGATGATCGGCGTCCATCAGCCAGCGGTAGAGTTTTTGACACCAAAAAAGCCAGAGGAGCGATTCGGGCGACCCCCCGAGGGCTAGCGATAGTGGTGGACCGGACGACGCGAGCTGCAGAGCATATCACGGACTGGACAGTGCGCGGGCGGGTGGTGTCCGCCCAAGCAGAGAGCGAGGAGGCCTACTACACGGCCTACTCCCGGTACTACAAGGACCAGGTGTTCTGTGGTGCCCGCCGACCGGTATGACTTCTAAACTCTAATGCTTTCTATTATGCTTATGGTTTATATATGATTATGCATTGATGCTTGGACTTCCTAAATGTAGATTGACCCCGAGGGGAGGATCGCGGAGTTGCAGGGACTCCTCCACTCGACCATCCAAGAGTGGGACGAGGCCCGACAGGCCCTGAGCCTTCTGGTGAGTTTCCTTAACCCTAACTCTTAAATTTACTTATGCACTTGATTATGATTATGCCTATGAAATGACTGACCTGGAGTTTTGAATGTAGCGAGGTGAGGGAGCCCAGCGCCAGGCGGCTGACGCACCTTCTTCCTCTTCCCAGACTCTTGCGGACCGTGCTGAGCAGGAGGCAGAGTTTGCACGGATGGTGGCACGGACCGAGGCGGCCGAGGCAGCGCTCTCCGAGAGGGTAAGTAACCACTACGCTTTATCAGTTGATTATGTTTATGAAATGCAATTGACTGACCATGATGCATGCATGTGCAGATGACGGAGTTGACCTCAGCCTTGGCCGAGAGTCCCGGCTGAGAGAGGAGCTGCAGTAGAGTAGCGCAGCAGCGCGGGAGGAGGTAGCCCGCCTTCGGCAGGAGATGGAGCGGAGTCGCCCGGCCGACGCGGTCGAGACGGCGCTCCTTTATGCGGAGCTCAAGTGACTTTGGGCTTGAGCTGCGGAGGCGGAGCGCTACCGAGCGGAGTAGGACCGCGCTTTCACAGAGGCGTCAGAGCTGAGAGGGGAGATGCGAGCATATAAGGAGATGAGTCGACGGTCGGAGCGCAGCGGGACTCCGAGCGGCAGCACCCACGGCACCCACGGCTCTTTCAGGAGTTAATTCATAGGTTCCTCCGATCACCGGAGGAACGAAAAGGTGAGCGGCGCCGACGACACCGCGAGGAGGCGACCTCAGCGATGCCCCCGCCAGCGAAGAGGTATGAGGGCTCGGGCGACAGTAGTGGGGGACCGGGAGAGGGACATGCTTGATGTACTCATGACAGGACTTTGTACATATGGATATGATAGTGATATGATGTGTTTTTGGTTTTTCTGTTGTTTCTGAATGAATGTGTGAATGAATGCAAATGCTTAATGCTAACTAACTAACAACGACTCCTAATCTGCCATGAGTGAGTGGGAGAGAGAGACGGACACGAGTGAGTGAGAGAGAGACAACATGAGTGAGTGAGAGAGAGAGAGACGACACGAGTGTGAGAGAGAGAGAGACAGACACGAGCGAGAGAGAGAGAGAGAGACGGACACAAGCGAGTGAGCGATCATTGGTGCAAAGAGGACAAAAAAGAGGCTTCAGGTTTCTAAATGGTCATCCAAATGACCGCGCCAAGACTCACACGGCCTAGCTTTAGACTGTTGAAAGCCACTCCGCTAGAACCCACAGATGCGTCTAAACGGTCCACTATTATCCGCTCAAAAGATAGAACGGTTCCACTGTGACCGTGTGTTCAGAGAACGGTCTCTTCACGACCGTGCAAACACCAGGATCCGAAGTGTGTAGAAGGTCGCTGAACGGTCTGCATGAGGCCGTGCAGTGGACAAAGCGGTCTATCGATAGACCACGTACACAGGCACCCTGAGAGTCTGATCGGACTCTCTTGGAGAGTCCCGATCGAGAGTGGGTGTTCCAAATCAACCCAAACTTTATCTTAACCCGATCTAGGCCTACCCTACTTCATTTCTAGTGGGTTTAGGTCTCTAATCAAGCCCTATAAGTAAGAGGGGACTCCAAATTCATCCTTCACACATCAACCCTCTTTCAAACCTTGAAATCCTTCTCAATCTTCCTCAAATCATCATGAAGAGGGCCTTTGAAGGGAGCTCAATGGAGAGGGTGTCTTACCAAGGTCCAAAGTCGGCTAGAAAGGAGCACGGCGTGCTACAACTGCTGACCACCATCCCAGGGCATTTGAGCTCTATCCCTATGAGAGAGGTAAGTTAATGTTGCTTCATTCAATTTCATTCAATTTTACGTCATTTCCTTCAAAAGCTTATAGGCTCTTCCACTCTTTTCTTTTCTTCCTCTCTTCATTCCAGCTTCTCCCCGGCCCGAGACGATACTCCACCTTGAAATGGATGGCTCCTATTGATGTGACACAACCTAGGACTCAACAAGCAAGCACAATTAAGCATTCAAAACGGACCGATAATGGCAACCGCTCACCCGATGCTCACTAAGACCCGGGGGTAACTTGGCAATGCCAAGGGGAGGTTGTGTGGGCTGGGCCCTTGCTGGTAGAGGGCCAGCAAGGCCAAGGTTTGATTCCCCAAGGGTATGGCTGCTCAAATCAAGGGTCCGACGAAGTGCCAAAGGGCACGGGTTCCACTCACTTCCCACGATGATCACTTATAGCAATGAGCTTAAGGATCGGGCTCTCGTCACGGCCAGCGGAGTTTATGAACTAATATTGAAAGAACAAGCATGAATTAGAGCAAAGTTTTGGAGCACTCACTCGACCGGTTTGAAGAAACCAGTCCCGCTCGGAGACGAGGGCGAGCGGGGAAGAGTGGGTTCCCCACACGCCGCGCCGGGGTAGCTTGACCTGTTTAAGCTATTACAACACTACACCTCTCGCAGGAGGGGGGACCTTGGGGTGGGGGTTAATGATATTACAATCAATACTACCTCCACGCAGGGAGGGGCCTTCAGCCGGCCAAGCGGGGGGGGGGGGAATCAAAGCAAAGAGTGAGGAATAAGTGATGACACCGAATCTGCCTGCTGTCTGCGGATAAGGACAGATAGCCGGTGTTGCAGCTGTAGAACTTGCTCAAGAATTTTGCTGAGGGTGAGACCAGTGGGGATCTCTTCGTCTCTGGAGTAGGAGTGCCTCTGAATTTTTCCAATTTCTTCAGGGGTTGCTGCCAGCCTGGGCGGGAGCATGAATAGGGTTGCTGATTCTCGGATTGTCTGCAACAGATTATCAACAGCAGGAAGACACGGCTGCCCCGACCGTTCCCGAACTCCGAATCAGTCGCCGTTAGAACCGTTGGAACCGTGGGTGAGTCATCTTTACAACAGAACAAATGGGGATCCTAAAAGATGCCGGTGAAGATCAGAGGACTCAGAAAAGTGAGGAGTGGTCGATGCAGATAGTGGGAAGCAGAGTTGAACGCCTGAGGAAGAAAATTGGTAACTTCTGTTGCAAGATTCTGAACGGAGTTCTGCTTCTTGGTTCTGAAAGTAGACCGAGAGAGGAAGAACTTTGCAGAAGAGCTCATGGTCTGATTCCTCCGGGGTTAGTCGTGGTGAAGCTTTCTCTCCGGATCAGGATCTCTGTAGAGCTAGCTCCTGGTTTCCAACAGTAGGTTGCAGAGGATGCCTCGACAGCTCCCGAACTTAGAATCGAGCACCGTCAGAGTCGTTGGAACCGTGGACGAGTTCTCTTCACAGAAAACTGACAGGGAGGCCAAATGATGTCGGAGAGGACCAGGGAACTCTGAACACTGTTGACAGGTCGGTGTAGACTGTGGGTAACAGGACTGCAAATCTGAGGGAGAAAATTGATAACGCCTGCTACAGGATGCCGAATGGAGTTCCGCTTCTTGATTCTGAAAGTAGACAGGAAGGAAAAGAACTTTGTAGAAGAGCTCGTGGCCTGATTCCTCCTGGGTTCGTCGTGGTGAAGCTCTTTCTCCGGCTCAGAACCTCTGCCGGGGCAGATCTGCGTAGTCGTGGAAGAATGGGCTTCCTGGGCAGCACCGAGCTCCGATGGGGACGAGACCACTACCGTTGCGAAGAAGACAGGCAGACGCTTCCAACGACGGCTCTTGGGCTTCTAGGAACGTCCGGAGGAGGTCGGGGTCGCTGCTGCAAGCTTCAGGTCTTCTGCAGGTCCTCTTACTCTAGATGGTAGAAGGTGGGGGTGATGGAGGGGAACAAGGGAAGATGGAGAGGATGAGAGGGGGCCGCCCCTAACCAAAGGGGAGGGGTCTTGGGCGCCCTAGGGCTGTGGAGGGAAGGGGATTTTTGAATTCAAATGGCCTAGGGAAGTGGAGGGTTGCATGGGGGAGAGGGAAGGGTGCTTGGGAAAGGGATGAGGTGGTTGGAGGGTGGCTTAGTGATTGGGGATGCTCCCTTGGGACTAGGGGGTGGAGTAATGGGATGTATGGGGAAGGGGAGTGGCCTTTAATGGGGGTAGGTGGGAGAGTGGTGGTTGGGAAGGGAGGAGAGAGAAAATTTTTGAAATTGGGTGTGGAGGAGAGAGAAAGTGGAGTGAAAGAGAGAGATTAAGAGAGGGATGGGTGGGATTCTCTCCCTAAGGCTTCTCACCTCACTAATGGATTCACTCCACCATAAAAATAAAGATAGAACTCACAAAATGGCAATTTTTCATTGATTGATTCATTAAGTTGAAATGTGGGGGAATGGGGTCCTATATTTAGGAAACCCACATTTCTACAAAAGTCCCTGACAATTGACTCAATGACAAATAACCGAGGGGGTAGGGAAGAGCCCTTGGGCCAAGCCCAATGAATTAGGCCCAATAGCTAACTAGACAACCTAATGACACTCAAACTTAGGGAAATGAACACAACACCTAGGAACATGACTCAAATGAAAGGGAAAATGCATCAAATGACTCAAATAAAAATTACATAGGACTCAAAATTAAATGACTAGACCATGCCGGATGCAACCGGGGTGAAGAGACGAGCCGTGAACGTGGGCATGGGAGGTGATGTCCCCATCATACTCCCGGGGTGCGGAGAACTCGACTCCGTCGAGTAAGTGTCCTCCCCTCCTTGGAGGGTGTAGAAGTGGTACTGCCCTCAAGTCTTCCGAACGAGACTGATCCATCCACCTACCGAGATAGCGCTCGTATACTTTGCTCCTGGTGGTAGTGACCTGTTCATCCAATATTCGTTCAATGCGCTCACGCTGGGCTCTCTTGGCTGGTGGACTCTCCTCACGGGTGGGTGCTCTCTCAACGGAGGGAATATGCTCAATATCCTCACTAGATACCACCGTGGGTCCCTTATATGGCACTAGGTCGGCGACACAGAATGTGGGACTTACCCCATATTCCTCGGGGAGATCTAACTCATAGGCATTTGCACCAATGCGCCTCAGGACCTGGAAGGGACCAGCCCCACGTGGCCTCAATTTGGAGATGGCTCCCGGGGAGAGCCTCTCCGTCCTTACCATCACAAAGTCACCCCCATGGAATTCTTGGTGACGTCGAGTCGTCTCACCTTTTATAAGTCACATTCTTCTTGCTAATGTGCTTGCGGATCTCTTTATGCAATGTTGTGAATGTAGACATTCTAGGGGTGATGGGTGGACCTGGACAACCAAAAGTAGACCTATCGTGTAATGATGCAGTGTAGACTTTGGTTAGCCTAGGTGGGCCGGGGCACCCGTAGGTGGCCCTATCATGCAAATTGGTGATAAATATTGGGGGACCCGGACATCCGTAGATGCCTTTGACATGCTTAAGACCCATGATGAATGAAGGTGGACCATGACATCCGAATATGGACCACTCATACTTTCTACTTGTCATGTGGGTGATATGAATGAATGGACCCAACATAGTGTTCATGCCAAGGGGTATGGTAAGCCTAGACACATGCATATTTTTCCCAAAGGTGACTTCCATGTGTATAGGTGTGGGACATCCTTTGAACTCCCATTGGAAAGGATCAAATGGATCTAAGAAGGTGGTCATCATGGGGTGGGGCACAACTTGATTACCTAGGGATATGTGGCCCAAGGTCATGGCTCCTAAGGTGTAACCCGGGTCATGGATGAGGTGGGTTTGGCCCAATATGGTGGGTGAGGGTAGGAAAGGGTGGGTGGTTGGTAAGATGGTTGGGTCATATGAGTCCCTTGACTCCCATTGGAATGGATCATATGGATCATAAAATGGGTCACCTAGGGGGAGGAACTCCATGTCCTCAAGATCCTTAAAAGGTGCTAAGTCATCCATCTCCATGATAGTTGGGCCAATGTTCTTGACAAGTGGGTCGGCCAAGAGTGGAGGGCTTGGCTTTCTACCCGATATAAGAAGCTCTAAATCGAGGAGAAGGTTGGGCTCATCGGGTGTAGGGAGGAATAGAAGGAGGTCGCTAGTGTAGCAACCAATGGTGCAAACCGAGGTGATAGACCTTATGCATAGGTGTAGGAGGCTAAGGCTCCTAGGTTGTTCGACCATAGGGGTCAACATGCTAGTCATCTCTAATTGCCATGCTATGCCCTTGAGAAGGTCCTCTAAAGTTTCCACTTGGTAGGATGTTTGGATTATGGTGTGATAGGAGGAGATGTGCACTATGGGAAGGTTTTCCTTTATGGGAAGGCAATCGTGGGTCGTGATCTCTCTTATTGGGCTCTTCTTTAGCCAACTAATAAGGGACTCTTCCAAGATGAATTCCATCTTATCTAGAGGGGGTGGTGGAGGGTGAAGATCCTCGTGTGAGGCTTCCCCTTCAATTGGGACATGGGTGCTCTCCATGGAGGGGATAGGTTCCCGAGAGGTATTTATCTTCATGTGGTAAAGTGGGTGGACTACTTCTTCCAAAACTAATGGAGTGGGAAGGTTCTTTGATGGTGGGGTGATGATGGCCGGAGTATGGTGCACCCGGGGTGGTGAACAAGGGCGGGATTCCCGCAGGTGGGAGAATACAAGGTTGTTGAATTTAAAGGTTCCCGAAAGGTGTGGCGGATGCACTAGGCAAGTCCGACGTGTTGGGTCGATGTCGGCATTCCTTTCATCTAACCATTTCTTACCTAGGATTATACATGGACCCGCCAATGTTCCCTTTTGACACCAAGCCCCATCCAAATACTTAGTCTTCCCGAACCATTTATGGAATTCAATAAAGACTTGGTCTCCATTGTGCACAATTTGTCCGGTCCTACAAAGAGAGGTAATGATATCGGGGGACACCCAATTTTCAGATTCTAGGTCAATGAAATCAATTTCTACGGGCTCTCCATTAGGTAAGCATGCATGGGATATGATTGGTAGAGGGGCCATGTGACCCAAGACTCAATGTTAACAATGATGGTTTGACAATGCACGGTTCAGACAAGAATGCAAGCATGCCCTAGGACTTGACTTGATAGAGACAAGTCAATGACTTGCTCTGATACCAATTGATGTGACACAACCTAGGACTCAACAAGCAAGCACAATTAAGCATTCAAAACGGACCGATAATGGCAACCGCTCACCCGATGCTCACTAAGACCCGGGGGTAACTTGGCAATGCCAAGGGGAGGTTGTGTGGGTTGGGCCCTTGCTGGTAGAGGGTCAGCAAGGCCAAGGTTTGATTCCCCAAGGGTATGGCTGCTCAAATCAAGGGTCCGACGAAGTGCCAAAGGGCACGGTTTCCACTCACTTCCCACGATGATCACTTATAGTAATGAGCTTAAGGATCGGGCTCTCGTCACGGCCAGCGGAGTTTATGAACTAATATTGAAAGAACAAGCATGAATTAGAGTAAATTTTTGGAGCACTCACTCGACCGGTTTGAAGAAACCGGTCCCGCTCGGAGACGAGGGCGAGCGGGGAAGCGTGGGTTCCCCACACGCCGCGTCGGGGTAGCTTGACATGTTTAAGCTATTACAACACTACACCTCTCGCAGGAGGGGGGACCTTGGGGTGGGGGTTAATGATATTACAATCAATACTAGCTCCACGCAGGGAGGGGCCTTCAGCCGGCCAAGGGGGGGGGGGGGGGAATCAAAGCAAAGAGTGAGGAATAAGTGATGACACCGAATCTGCCTGCTGTCTGCGGATAAGGATAGATAGCCGGTGTTACAGCTGTAGAACTTGCTCAAGAATTTTGCTGAGGGTGAGACCAGTGGGGATCTCTTCGTCTCTGGAACAGGAGTGCCTCTGAATTTTACCAGTTTCTTCAGGGGTTGCTGCCAGCCTGGGCGGGAGCACGAACAGGGTTGCTGATTCTCGGATTGTCTGCAACAGATTATCAACAGCAGGAAGACGCGGCTGCCCCGACCGTTCCTGAACTCCGAATCAGTCGCCGTTGGAACCGTTGGAACCGTGGGTGAGTCACCTTTATAGCAGAATCAACGGGGATGCCAAAAGATGTCGGTGAAGATCAGAGGACTCAGAAAAGTGAGGAGTGGTCGATGCAGATAGTGGGAAGCAGAGTCGAACGCCTGAGGAAGAAAATTGGTAACTTCTGCTGCAAGATGCTGAACGGAGTTCCGCTTCTTGGTTCTGAAAGTAGACCAGGAGAGGAAGAACTTTGCAGAAAAGCTCGTGGTCTGATTCCTCCGGGGTTAGTCGTGGTGAAGCTTTCTCTCCGGATCTGGATCTCTGTAGAGCTAGCTCCTGGTTTCCAACAGTAGGTTGCAGAGGATGCCCCGACAGCTCCCGAACTCGGAATCGAGCACCGTTAGAGTCTTTGGAACCGTGGATGAGTCCTCTTCGCAGAAAAATTGACGGGGAGGCCAAATGATGTCGGAGAGGACCAGGGAACTCTGAACACTGATGATAGGTCGGTGTAGACTGTGGGTAACAGGACTGCAAATCTGAGGGAGGAAATTGATAACGCCTGCTACAGGATGCTGAATGAAGTTCCGCTTCTTGATTCTGAAAGTAGACAGGAAGGAAAAGAACTTTGTAGAAGAGCTCATGGCCTGATTCCTCCTGGGTTCGTCGTGGTGAAGCTCTTTCTCCGGCTCAGAACCTCTGCCTGGGCAGATCTGCGTAGTCGTGGAAGAATGGGCTTCCTGGGTAGCACCGAGCTCCGATGGGGACGAGACCACTACCATTGCGAATAAGACAGGCAGACGCTTCCAACGATGGCTCTTGGGCTTCTAGGAATGTCCGGAGGAGGTCGGGGTCGCTGCTGCAAGCTTCATGTCTTCTGCAGGTCCTCTTACTCTAGATGGTAGAAGGTGGGGGTGATGGAGGGGAACAAGGGAAGATGGAGAGGATGAGAGGGGGCCGCCCCTAACCAAAGGGGAGGGGTCTTGGGCGCCCTAGGGCTGTGGAGGGAAGGGGATTTTTGAATTCAAATGGCCTAGGGAAGTGGAGGGTTGCATGGGGGAGAGGGAAGGGTGCTTGGGAAAGGGATGAGGTGGTTGGAGGGTGGCTTAGTGATTGGGGATGCTCCCTTGGGACTAGGGGGTGGAGTAATGGGATGTGTGGGGAAGGGGAGTGGCCTTTAATGGGGGTAGGTGGGAGAGTGGTGGTTGGGAAGGGAGGAGAGAGAAAATTTTTGAAATTGGGTGTGGAGGAGAGAGAAAGTGGAGTGAAAGAGAGAGATTAAGAGAGGGATGGGTGGGATTCTCATCCTAAGGCTTCTCACCTCACTAATGGATTCACTCCACCATAAAAATAAAGATAGAACTCACAAAATGGCAATTTTTCATTGATTGATTCATTAAGTTGAAATGGGGGGGAATGGGGTCCTATATATAGGAAACCCACATTTCTACAAAAGTCCCTGGCAATTGACTCAATGACAAATAACCGAGGGGGTAGGGGAGAGCCCTTGGGCCAAGCCCAATGAATTAGGCCCAATAGCTAACTAGACAACCTAATGACACTCAAACTTAGGGAAATGAACACAACACCTAGGAACATGACTCAAATGAAAGGGAAAATGCATCAAATGACTCAAATAAAAATTACATAGGACTCAAAATTAAATGACTAGACCATGCCGGATGCAACCGGGGTGAAGAGACGAGCCGTGAACGTGGGCATGGGAGGTGATGTCCCCATCATACTCCCGGGGTGCGGAGAACTCGACTCCGTCGAGTAAGTGTCCTCCCCTCCTTGGAGGGTGTAGAAGTGGTACTGCCCTCAAGTCTTCCGAACGAGACTGATCCATCCACCTACCGAGATAGCGCTCGTATACTTTGCTCCTGGTGGTAGTGACCTGTTCATCCAATATTCGTTCAATGCGCTCACGCTGGGCTCTCTTGGCTGGTGGACTCTCCTCACGGGTGGGTGCTCTCTCAACGGAGGGAATATGCTCAATATCCTCACTAGATACCACCGTGGGTCCCTTATATGGCACTAGGTCGGCGACACTGAATGTGGGACTTACCCCATATTCCTCGGGGAGATCTAACTCATAGGCATTTGCACCAATGCGCCTCAGGACCTGGAAGGGACCAGCCCCACGTGGCCTCAATTTGGAGATGGCTCCCGGGGAGAGCCTCTCCGTCCTTACCATCACAAAGTCACCCTCATGGAATTCTTGGTGACGTTGACGAGAGTCGTCTCGCCTTTTATAAGTCACATTCTTCTTGCTAATGTGCTTGCGGATCTCTTTATGCAATGTTGTGAATGCAGACATTCTAGGGGTGATGGGTGGACCTGGACAACCAAAAGTAGACCTATCGTGTAATGATGCAGTGTAGACTTTGGTTAGCCTAGGTGGGCCGGGGCACCCGTAGGTGGCCCTATCATGCAAATTGGTGATAAATATTGGGAGACCCGGACATCCGTAGATGCCTTTGACATGCTTAAGACCCATGATGAATGAAGGAGGACCATGACATCCGAATATGGACCACTCATACTTTCTACTTGTCATGTGGGTGATATGAATGAATGGACCCAACATAGTGTTCATGCCAAGGGGTATGGTAAGCCTAGACACATGCATGTTTTTCCCAAAGGTGACTTCCATGTGTATAGGTGTGGGACATCCTTTGAACTCCCATTGGAAAGGATCAAATGGATCTAAGAAGGTGGTCATCATGGGGTGGGGCACAACCTGATTACCTAGGGATATGTGGCCCAAGGTCATGGCTCCCAAGGTGTAACCCGGGTCATAGATGAGGTGGGTTTGGCCCTATATGGTGGGTGAGGGTAGGAAAGGGTGGGTGGTTGGTAAGATGGTTGGGTCATATGAGTCCCTTGACTCCCATTGGAATGGATCATATGGATCATAAAATGGGTCACCTAGGGGGAGGAACTCCATGTCCTCAAGATCCTTAAAAGGTGCTAAGTCATCCTTCTCCATGATAGTTGGGCCAATGTTCTTGACAAGTGGGTCGGCCATGAGTGGAGGGCTTGGCTTTCTACTCGATATAAGAAGCTCTAAATCGAGGAGAAGGTTGGGCTCATCGGGTGTAGGGAGGAATAGAAGGAGGCCGCTAGTGTAGCAACCAATGGTGCAAACCGAGGTGATAGACCCTATGCATAGGTGTAGGAGGCTAAGGCTCCTAGGTTGTTCGACCATAGGGGTCAACATGCTAGTCATCTCTAATTGCCATGCTATGCCCTTGAGAAGGTCCTCTAAAGTTTCCACTTGGTAGGATGTTTGGATTATGGTGTGATAGGAGGAGATGTGCACTATGGGAAGGTTTTCCTTTATGGGATGGCAATCGTGGGTCGTGATCTCTCTTATTGGGCTCTTCTTTAGCCAAATAATAAGGGACTCTTCCAAGATGAATTCGACCTTATCTAGAGGGGGTGGTGGAGGGTGAAGATCCTCGTGCGAGGCTTCCTCTTCAATTGGGACATGGGTGCTCTCCATGGAGGGGATAGGTTCCCGAGAGATATTTGTCTTCTTGTGGTAAAGTGGGTGGACTACTTCTTTCAAAACTAATGGAGTGGGAAGGTTCTTTGATGGTGGGGTGATGATGGCCGGAGTATGGTGCACCCGGGGTGGTGAACAAGGGCGGGATTCCCGCAGGTGGGAGAATACAAGGTTGTTGAATTTAAAGGTTCCCGAAAGGTGTGGCGGATGCACTAGGCAAGTCCGACGTGTTGAGTCGATGTCGGCATTCCTTTCATCTAACCATTTCTTACCTAGGATTATACATGGACCCGCCAATGTTCCCTTTTGACCCCAAGTCCCATCCAAATACTTAGTTTTCCCGAACCATTTATGGAATTCAATAAAGACTTGGTCTCCATTGTGCACAATATTTCCGGTCCTACAAAGAGAGGTAATGATATCGGGGACACCCAATTTTCAGATTCTAGGTCAATGAAATCAATTTCTACGGGCTCTCCATTAGGTAAGCATGCATGGGATATGATTGGTAGAGGGGCCATGTGACCCAAGACTCAATGTTAACAATGATGGTTTGACAATGAACGGTTCGGACAAGAATGCAAGCATGCCCTAGGACTTGACTTGATAGAGACAATTCAATGACTTGCTCTGATACCAATTGATGTGACACAACCTAGGAGTCAACAAGCAAGCATAATTAAGCATTCAAAACGGACCGATAATGGCAACCGCTCACCCGATGCTCACTAAGACCCGGGGGTAACTTGGCAATGCCAAGGGGAGGTTGTGTGGGCTGGGCCCTTGCTGGTAGAGGGTCAGCAAGGCCAAGGTTTGATTCCCCAAGGGTATGGCTGCTCAAATCAAGGGTCCGACGAAGTGCCAAAGGGCACGGGTTCCACTCACTTCCCACGATGATCACTTATAGTAATGAGCTTAAGGATCGGGCTCTCGTCACGGCCAGCGGAGTTTATGAACTAATATTGAAAGAACAAGCATGAATTAGAGCAAAGTTTTGGAGCACTCACTCGACTGGTTTGAAGAAACCGGTCCCGCTCGGAGACGAGGGCGAGCGGGGAAGCGTGGGTTCCCCACACGCCGCGCCGGGGTAGCTTGACCTGTTTAAGCTATTACAACACTACACCTCTCGCAGGAGGGGGGACCTTGGGGTGGGGGTTAATGATATTACAATCAATACTAGCTCCACGCAGGGAAGGGCCTTCAGCCGGCCAAGCGGGGGGGGGGGGGGGGAATCAAAGCAAAGAGTGAGGAATAAGTGATGACACCGAATCTGCCTGCTGTCTGCGGATAAGGATAGATAGCCGGTGTTGCAGCTGTAGAACTTGCTCAGGAATTTTTCTGAGGGCGAGACCAGTGGGGATCTCTTCGTCTCTGGAACAGGAGTGCCTCTGAATTTTGCCAATTTCCTCAGGGGTTGCTGCCAGCCTGGACGGGAGCACGAACAGGGTTGCTGATTCTCGGATTGTCTGCAACATATTATCAACAGCAGGAAGACGCGGCTGCCCCGATCGTTCCCGAACTCCGAATCAGTCGCCGTTGGAACCGTTGGAACCGTGGGTGAGTCATATTTACATAAGAACAAACGGGCATGCCAAAAGATGCCGGTGAAGATCAGAGGACTCGGAAAAGTGAGGAGTGGTTGATGCAGACATTGGAAAGTAGTGTCGAACGCCTGAGGAAGAAAGTTGGTAACTTCTGCTGCAAGATTCTGAACGGAGTTCCGCTTCTTGGTTCTGAAAGTAAACCGGGAGAGGAAGAACTTTGCAGAAGAGCTCGTGGTCTGATTCCTCCGGGGTTAGTCGTGGTGAAGCTTTCTCTCCAGATCAGGATCTCTACAGAGCTAGCTCCTGGTTTCCAACAGCATGTTGCAGAGGATGCCCCGACTGCTCCCGAACTCGGAATCGAGCACCGTCAGAGTCGTTGGAACCGTGGACGAGTCCTCTTCGCAGAAAAACTGACGGGGAGGTGAAATGATGTCGGAGAGGACCAGGGAACTCTGAACACTGTTGACAGGTCGGTGTAGACTGTGGGTAACAGGACTGCAAATCTGAGGTAGAAAATTGATAACGCCTGCTACAGGATGCCGAATGGAGTTCCGCTTGTTGATTCTGAAAGTAGACAGGAAGGAAAAGAACTTTGTAGAAGAGCTCGTGGCCTGATTCCTCCTGGGTTCGTCGTGGTGAAGCTCTTTCTTCGGCTCAGAATCTCTGCCGGGGCAGATCTGCGTAGTCGTGGAAGAATGGGCTTCCTGGGCAGCACCGAGCTCCGATGGGGACGATACCACTACCGTTGCGAAGAAGACAGGCAGACGCTTCCAACGATGGCTCTTGGGCTTCTAGGAACGTCCGGAGGAGGTCAGGGTCGCTGCTGCAAGCTTCAGGTCTTCTGCAGGTCCTCTTACTCTAGATGGTAGAAGGTGGGGGTGATGGAGGGGAACAAGGGAAGATGGAGAGGATGAGAGGGGGCCGCCCCTAACCAAAGGGGAGGGGTCTTGGGCGCCCTAGGGCTGTGGAGGGAAGGGGATTTTTGAATTCAAATGGCCTAGGGAAGTGGAGGGTTGCATGGGGGAGAGGGAAGGGTGCTTGGGAAAGGGATGAGGTGGTTGGAGGGTGGCTTAGTGATTGGGGATGCTCCCTTGGGACTAGGGGGTGGAGTAATGGGATGTGTGGGGAAGGGGAGTGGCCTTTAATGGGGGTAGGTGGGAGAGTGGTGGTTGGGAAGGGAGGAGAGAGAAAATTTTTGAAATTGGGTGTGGAGGAGAGAGAAAGTGGAGTGAAAGAGAGAGATTAAGAGAGGGATGGGTGGGATTCTCTCCCTAAGGCTTCTCACCTCACTAATGGATTCACTCCACCATAAAAATAAAGATAGAACTCACAAAATGGTAATTTTTCATTGATTGATTCATTAAGTTGAAATGGGGGGGAATGGGGTCCTATATATAGGAAACCCACATTTCTACAAAAGTCCCTGACAATTGACTCAATGACAAATAACCGAGGGGGTAGGGGAGAGCCCTTGGGCCAAGCCCAATGAATTAGGCCCAATAGCTAACTAGACAACCTAATGACACTCAAACTTAGGGAAATGAACACAACACCTAGGAACAAGACTCAAATAAAAGGGAAAATGCATCAAATGACTCAAATAAAAATTACATAGGACTCAAAATTAAATGACTAGACCATGTCGGATGCAACCGGGGTGAGGAGACGAGCCGTGAACGTGGGCATGGGAGGTGATGTCCCCATCACCTATGATCCGCGAACTACCCATATCTGTGACATCCATCCTCAGGTCCTGGCACCTTTACCCTCTCCAAGTGCTAGCCAAGAACTACCCTAAGCTTTCCTTAGATTGGCATAGTATTTCAGCCTTGGTGGAGATATGGCACCCTCAGACCCACACTTTCATGTTCCCATCTTTTGAGGCCACCGTCCTTCTGGAGGAGGTAGAGACCTACTTGTCTTTCCCTAAGTCTATGGTGGGTGAGGAGGATTTAGTCTATCACACGGTTGCCCCTGTGGATCCTACCCTTATCTTAGGAGAGTTCATACCTAGTAGCAAGGACATACGCACCATAGTGGGCCCACACCAGGTCCATCTACTACCTCTCAGCCAATGGGTGATAGCACACTATAAGAATAAGTGTGGGTGGTACGAGGCCATAGCTAAGGCCGTCTCCATTTACTTGTGCGGGGCCATACTCATCCCCTCTACCGACCATGTCTTAGATGTTCCTATCCTTAGCACCATTAGTGGTCTATGGCAGGGTCTCTCCATCTCCCAGGCTGTCCTTGCCTACCTATTGGAGGGTTTTAGCTCAGCTGCTCTAGGGGGTCCACTATTCGGCTCTATGATTCTCCTAGAGTGCGGCTGGGAGTTAGGATGAAGTTCATGCCTAGGGGAGATGTCACCTCGGTCAATTGGATCTTCGGGAGCCATCCACTGTTCTTCATTGGTGGTTCTTTCAGGTTTTCACAGCAGGTGGAGTGTAGGATGGCAGACAAGAAGACTAGGGACGAGTGGCGCCTCTACATACATCAACACCTTGCCCCTGGACCGATTCGTGATACGCCCGTCCTTCCTTTATGGCACTACTCACAGGCATCGTAGGAGGCCTGGTTTGGACTTGAGGCTCGTGGGTGACACCGCTTTGGTGATGTATAGCCCGCACCGGTGCTTCTTGCAGATCGGACTATCCCGGACTACACTTCTAGCGCTACCCCATCTTTCTGCACTACAGGCGAGGAGGTTTGGGTCAGAGGAGGACGAGCAGGTGATCGGGAGCGCCCTGATCATGTGGGAGGTTAGTAGGGTGCTCACCCTACCGGCGGAGGTGACAGGGCTCCAGGAGGCTTACCAGGCATATGTGAGAGAGCTGAGAGAGATTAGGCCTTGCGGGGATGCCCGTCTGAGGGTTGAGTGATCTCGAGTTTTCATGATGTTGATATAGATACTCATGTTTGAAAATATTTGCATTCTAATGAATAAAATTGATGATTGGATTGATTTGAGTTTGGCTCTTCTTCGTACGTGGTTGAATGAGTTTGAGATAGGATCTCGGGATGAACACGGCCCACAACTAGACCACTCAGTTAGATAAATGGTTGAAATCCAACCGCTCCAGGGAATTGAACGGCCTGACCTAGGCCGCGTATCAGATCAATCGCAGGGTTAAGAACAAGGACCTTTGGAGAGCAGGACGGTCTATCGATGGACCGTGGGCAGAGTAGAACGGTCAAACCTACACCGTTCTGATTTGTAAACGGACTAATAGAGACCGTGGATTCTTGAAGGTGCTAGAAATGGGAAACGGTCTGATCGAGGCCGTGCGAAGAATGGAACGATCGGATGTCTGATCGTTGGAGGGAGTAAAACGGTCGCTAGAGGACCATGCAGAGATGGAAATACTTGAATCCCGTCTTCAACCTGCCACTACACACACATATAAACGAGAAAATAGATTAAATCTATTTTAAGCTTAACCCCTTGCGTGTAGCAAGTTAGGAAATAACCAATTCTTGATGTTTGGTCAAGGGGGTAAGTCTTATTAAATAGGAAAATAACACAAAGGAAAAAAATGAATGCAATGCATGCCATGAATGCAAATCAAAAAAAAATATTTTTGTGGTTTTGAGGATATTTGATTTTTTGGATTTTTGAAATATTTGATTTTAGTTTTTGAAATATTCAATTTTTTGGGGTTTTAAAATATTTGATTTTCAATTTTTCAAATAATTGATGTTTTTAGATTTTGAAATATTTAATTTTTTTGAATTTTGAAATATTTGATTTTTTGATTTTAAAATATTTGATCTTTTTAGATTTTGAAGATATTTCATTTTTTGGGTTTTGAAAATATTTGATTTTTTTTGGTTTTGAAGATATTTGATTTTTTGGGTTTTGAAGACATTTAATTTTTGGGGTTTTGAAGCCAGCTCAAACCCGGCGACGGGGTACCTTCATATCTCATTAGGGGTTTCCCAAGTACAATGTGCGTTATGGGTGACCTCCCATTGCCGGTGTTCAATTCTACTCAACGGTGCCTCTGTCGAGGCCATACTCGGAGTATGATCCAATCCTTGGGAAATAAAAGGGAGAATTTGATAAGAAAGCCGGCAATAGGTATAGAGGTTTTTAGGGCTTGAGTTTCTCTCACGACAGCCTCTTTTCAAAGAATTTGGTCTATTGCGCCGGGGCTTTGTGTCTGTCATCGAACCTACATCCGCTCTAGGCACGCATTCGACCGGGCTCATGACGTCCCGCGGAGAAACTGTATTGTCACACTTGCCATGCCTAGTTTCATTCTTTTGGGAGCTTTTAGACTTTTGAGCTTCGAGCTTTTGAATGAGCTTTTAGCTTTTGCCTTGATTTTGCCCCTTTTCTTTTATTCCTTTTCTTTCTTTTGTTTTTGGTGAATGCGAAATCAGGTCATAACGGACTGCCCCTATTTGAGACCTCTCTTTTTATCGGGGTGTCTAGATCAGTTCTCACCCCCTTATTCACCACTTGCCCCTATTTTCAGCCGAATGAGGAGAGAAACAAGGATTTTCACTTTCCCCTAAGCATGGCCCAGGGAGAAACAGTGTTGCGCAAGAAAGAAATACCCAACCACGGGGGTCGTGTAGTGTGTGAGTGTTGAACTGGGACTTCCCTTCATGATCAAGTAGAGGAACACCCCGCCACCGGGCCGTCGCTGGCTTGACTCTATGGATAAAAACATATTAAATATAGCCCATTCCACGGATTAGCCAATTCCTCACCCTCCGCATTAACAAGACGATACGCGTTCCCAGGATACACCTCTTTAACTATAAACGGCCCTTCCCAATTGGGATGCAGCTTAGACCTAGGACCTGCTGATCTAATAAATTTATGTTTCAAAACCATGTTACCCACTTGAAATTTGCGTTCAATTACCTTCTTTCGAAAATGACGTGAGACGCATTTTTGATAAACAGAGACGTGATTGGTCGCGTTAAGCCTCTTCTCATCCAAAAGTTCCAGCTGGACTAGCAACGCCTCTCGACGCTCGTCGAGATTAAGTTCTTTGTCCAACTGCACTCTTAGGGAAGGGATCAAGATCTCGTATGGGAGTACCGCCTCCATCCCATAGGTGAGAGCAAAAGGAGTTTGCCCCGTGGGAGTATGGACGGAGGTGCGATAAGCCCATAGAGCTTCTATTAATTTGTCGGCCCAATCAGTAAATTTATGAGACTCACATGTTTTCTTAATGATTTTAAGAAGGGTTTTGTTCGTGGCCTCGGCTTGGCCGTTGCCTTGAAGGTAGTATGGTGATGAATGATGCAATGAAATGTTAAACTTCTTACAGAGGTCCTAGAGTTCTTGAGACACAAATTGAGGTCCGTTGTCGGTGAGGATGTCGATCGGCACTCTGAACCGCGAAATGATATTCTTGAGTATGAAGCGGCACACTGTGGTAGCTTTGATTTCTGCATTTACTTCGGCTTCTGCCCACTTGGTGAAATACTCTGTAGCGGTGAGGATAAATGACTTTTGTTTAACCTGAGCATTAGGATGACCCAGTGGGCCTACAATATCAAAAGCCCACATGGAGAATGGCCAAGGAGCGGAAAGAGGATGGAGAGAGGAACCAGGAGCATGAATTTTGTCGGCATGAAGTTGGCATTGGACGCACCTACGGACATAGGTGGAGCAGTCTTCTTCTAAGGTTGGCCAGTAATAGCCCTGCCTAAGAATCTTCTTTCCTAAAGCCTGACCATTAACGTGCCCTCCACATTCGCTTGCGTGAGCTGCTTCAACAACCTTCCAAGCCTCATCGTCATCTAAACATCTCATAAGAACTCCATTGAGAGCCCGCCTATACAACTCTCCTGCAACAATGGTGTATCTGGAGGTGACTCTTCTGATGGCCTTGCGCTGCTCGACATTGGCCGTCTCTGGGAAGGATCCATCCTTACAATACTGCTCTATTTCGTGGTACCACGGCAGTTTCTCCTCTTCTATAATCTCCTCAAGCTCAGTTAGAGAAACTTCCTTCAAATTCTCCTTTTCAACTTTCTTCTCTACAGTCTTCCTAAGGTTGTCAAACCAGGGATCCTGAAGGGAAGGAGCGTCTAATCGCTGGACCACAATGGTCTCAGTGGCACAACTGAGAGGAAAGGAGAGGGAAGAAGCAAGCGATGCAAGTGCATCGGCCAGGATGTTCTGAGAACGAGGAGTGTGAATATAGATGAGCTTACGGAACTGCCTAGCCAAGAGCGTGACCAAGTCTTGATAGGGATTGAGCTTAGGGTCACGGGTGCAGTAAGTTGAAAGAACTTGACGCAGCACCAATTGAGAGTCTCCTATGATGTTTAGGTACCGCGCGCACATGATGTAGGCGTGCTTCAGCCCGACAAGGAGAGCCTCATACTCGGCTATGTTATTTGTCGCAGGGAAAGAGAGCTGGTAAGCGATGGGGATGGTTACTCCTTCCGGAGTGAGGAGAACGACGCCGATTCCACGGCCCTGAGAGTTAAGAGCACCGTCAAAGTGCAAGGACTAGAAGGGGAGATGAGTAAGTATAGCCAGATGCTCATCGAGAAACTTATCCTGGATCGAATCGGTGTGAGGGATAGGAGAGTGAGCAAGATGTTCAGCAATTGCGTATCCCTTGATCGCTTTCTGAACGACGAAGGTGATATCAAATTGAGAAAGAAAGCTCTGCCAGCGAGCTAATCTGCTAGAAAGGACGGGTTTTTGTAAGAGATAATGAATTGGGTCCATTCTAGAGATCAACTTAACTTCATGGGCGAGGAAATAGTGCTTGAGCTTCTGAGCTACCCATACTAATGCTGTGCAGGTCTTCTCCATGGCAGTATACTTAGATTCAGCAGGATTGAACAACCTAGAGAGATAGTATGATGCCCTTTCCTTTCCTTCGTCATCTACTTGAGCCAGGACAGCTCCTAGGGAGTCATCAATAACAAAAATATATAATATCAGGGGTTTCTCAGGGATAGGTGGTTGCAGAACAGGGGGATTAGACAGATAAACCTTAAGATCCTCGTAGGCCTTCTAGCATTGTTCGTTCCATTCAAATTTAGCTCCCGCCTTCAACAGTTCATAGAATGGGTGGCATCTTTGCGAATGTTGAGATATAAATCTTCGAATGAACTGCAAATGCCCAATCAATCCTCTAAGTTCAGTGATGTTCTTAGGCGGTGACATTTCCATAATGGCCTTTGCTTTGTTCGGATCGATCTGAATCCCCCGTTTACTAACTATGAACCCTAGCAATTTCTCTGATGCAACTCCAAACACGCATTTCTTTTGATTCATTTTTGACTTATACTCCCTAGCCCTTTGCAACACCTTGGCTAAAATGGCGGGATGTTCTTATTTGGAACTCGACTTCACCAGAATGTCATCCACGTAGGCTTCCATATACACATGCATCATGTCGTGGAAGATAGCCATCATTGCCCGTTGATACGTGGCACCTGCATTCTTCAATCCAAATGGCATGACAACATAGCAGTATGTGCCCCAGGGCGTGGTGAACGAGATTTTCTGTTGGTCTTCGGGAGCAAGACGGATTTGGTTGTATCCAGAATATCCATCCACAAATGAGAGAGATTCATATCCAGCCGTGTTGTCCACCAACACATCAATGTGAGGAAGCGGAAAATCATCTTTCGGACATGCCTTATTTAAGTCCCTGAAATCAAGGCAAATCTGAATTTTTTCATCTTTTTTCATCACCGGGACTATATTTGTCACTCATTGTGGATATAACACGACTCTAATAAACTTGGCCTTGTGCAATTTATCAACCTCTTCCTTTATCCTTAAGGCCATTTGAGGGTGGAATCTCCTTGATTTTTGTTTGACGGGCGTTGCCCCAGGTTTAAGGATAAGCCTGTGTTCAACCAGGGCAGGGTCAAGACCCGGCATGTCCTCATAGGACAAGGCAAAGGAATCGCTATACTCCCTCAAAACCTTGACTAGCTCCTCTTCAACCTGAGGAGGGAGATTAGCGGAAATGATTAAGGGCCTAGGGTCCTCTTCAGTTCCAAGATTAATTTCCTTCATGGGTTCATCCACTGCTGTTGGCACTCAAAATATCGCTCGCGGCAATCAAGCCTCAAAGATGAATGACACGGCCCACTGAAGCACAGAAGCCGATAAGTATCAACATATTGAAGACTTCTCAAGCTGCCAGAGCCCCGAGTCACCTGGGATGAGCATCGGGGACTTCGCCTCAAGAAAAGTCGAGATGAATCCACAACCAACCGGCAGTGCGACCAAGCCTGCCTAATGATCCGGCAT
The DNA here is from genome assembly GCA_022559845.1 of Amorphophallus konjac. NCBI lineage: Eukaryota > Viridiplantae > Streptophyta > Magnoliopsida > Alismatales > Araceae > Amorphophallus > Amorphophallus konjac. The sequence goes on along the minus strand of CM040126.1, from coordinate 338,437,536 downwards.
CGACTCCGTCGTGCCGCTACCCTGCACCCGTCGCCGATCAAGGACGACGGTCTACCCGGTGGCTCGCCACCTGAATGAAGACTCTCCTGAGATGAAAAACTCCCTTGGCTCTTCAGAACAGAAGACCGGGGGCTCTGTCGGTGGAAGATCCCGGCTACCCAGCACGAGTACGGCTTCTCGCCAAGTTGGGTCCATTAGTGGCCAAATGATCGCCCGGCCTGGGCGTAACTATCCCGGGTGTCACCCCACCCTCCAAGAAGCGTTGAGTACAAGCCGGACCGAGCCAGTAACACGGGTCGTAGCGCGGAAATCCGTGTCAGTGAAAGACCCGCGTGCTCAAACAAAAGGCACTCAAGGTTCTAAGAAGGGCCATACATCGTCCTGAAAGCTTCAACGAGACTTCTTTTCAAAGGGTTCGAGGAACGGCGGCAATATGAGTATTCACGGTGACTTCCGGAACCATCTCCGGACTCACCGGCTGACCCGCAACGTGTGGAGGATGTTAATAAGGCGCGCCCTTATCCGGCGTGCCCCCTTAAACCGGCGCCCCTTTATCCTGGCGCGCTGAAGATTGTGAAGACTTTTCCGGGCGCGCCAATTCTCGCGCCGGATCAAGTTTTGAGCCCACTCCTATATATGGGGCTGCTCGACCAGAAAAGAAAAAGGGAGAGAGGCGAAGAGGTTTTTGAAAGAAGAAAATCGGGAGATAAGAGAAAAGGGTCTAAGAACCAATCGTCGACGAGAGAGAGGGGGTTTCTTGAGAGCGAAGCAGGGTTCCTCTGAGCACCCTTCGCCGCCATCTTTCATCCTCAGCTTGAAGCCCTCCGGAGTCGGAGAAGAAGAAGGTGTCCCGATACTCTATTCTCGGAACAGGTGGGCGTCTGCGTTTCTTATTTCTTCTCCGCCTTGTTTTCTCTCCGTCGAATGTAAGCGAAAGGGGTGAGGGATGGTGATGTTATGAGCCAACCCCTCCCCCCTTCTTCGCCATCTTTTCTCTTTGTTGCTCTCCTGTGAGCTTTCCTGTAAGTGAAACGGTGGCCGTGCCGCGATGCCGGCGCCGAACTTGTAACATATGTGCAGTTTCCTCGATGGGGTGATGACATGCGTATATGAATATATTGGTGGATTGAATGCTCAACGCCTTGTTCTCTTCTTCCAGCACTGTTTCATTCAGAGGATATATATTAGCGTCTTCCCGTGCATAGTTTTACGATTCCAGTTTTCTCCGATTTCGCATACGCCCTGGGATGCCATGGGCTACAGAGATGACCCCTCCCCGGGTCCTTCGCGTCTGTGCCGGTGCATACGCTTCTCCCCGTTTTGATACGAGATCCAACATTGGCCTTCCTCCCTCTTTGCATTTCTCTGTTGCTCAGAGGAGGCAGGTGCTGCTTCTGGGATAGTGGAGTCCACCTCGTGACTACTGCGTTCCAGCCATTCATGTATATGCGTGTGTAGGCAAATTGTCCTAGCTGCATATCGACTGCCTTTCTCTGTGACTGCTATTTCTATTCTCTTCTGTGGATGGCAACCCAGTCTCGCGAGCATCAACACCTTAGCCCTGTGAGTGGTGATCTATCAATGCCGAATGTCTTCATTCCTCTCGTCTGTGGTTTGCAGCCACTTAACCATTCGAGTTCCGTTGTTTTGGTCTCAGCCACCCGGGGAGGGGGATATTCCCCACCGTTTCACAGAACTGTCGATCGGCCAAGGGAACTCCACTTTTGAGTGATGGATGTTTCTCATGAGTCACAGAGCTAACAACAACTGGGGTCCCAGCCCAACAATTCCAAACCCACAGTCCTTCGGGACCCTGTGGTGACTAAGGGACAAATGCTCCTAGTAGGCTAGTCCTCGGAGCCTCTCTCCTAATGGTCTCTCTCTAGCGGATGCAGTGCATGCTGTAGGTCACGCACCTCTTGTAGGCCAGTCCTCGGGATGTTGCTTCCGTCACTAGCTGCCTCGTTCCTCTATTTCCACCCACAGAGCTATGGTGCTCCTCATAGGCCTTTCCTCAGGGTATTCTGTCCGATTGGGGTTTTGCTGGCTGCCACCATGCAGACCGGCTGTTTAGGGGCTTACTCCACGAGTGAGTATGACCCCGTTTCTCCCCTGTAGTCTGTAGACATGCCAAAATTGACGTTACTGTGAGTACATCTCATATTGCCTTGTAATGTCCCAATTTGACCCTCAAATTAGTTCTATTTGAGTGGTTTTTCCCACTTTTTTTAGATTTCTCCCTTTTTTCACCCTTTTCCCATTTTTTCCTATTTTTTCTGGATTTTTCTGGATTTTCTGAGTATTTTTTCTCTATTTTTAGAAATAACGACTTGATCTGGGGCGTCTTTTAAATAACGACTTATACATGGGCGTTTCTTAAAAAATTGACGACTATACTGGAGGGCGTCCATTCTTTCAAATTTCATTTTTTTGGATTTTTCTGAGAATTTTTCGGATTTTTTTGGGAATTAACGACTTAACCATGGGCGTTACTTTGAATTTGGAAAGAATAAAAAATCAAAAAAATTGAATCACGCCTTACACACGGTCGTCACTTTTTCAAATTGATTTTTTTAATATTATTTTCCACTCTCTTCCAGAGGTGATTTGGTGGCCTTCCGGGTGTCAGAAAAATTCGCAAAAATAGTCGTTGGAATCAGGGCGACGAGATGCACCTCCACCTAAAAAATGGAAAATAATATTGAGAAATGAAAAATGGCCCTATTTCAAATTTTTTAATTAACGTCCTTTGTTAAGGCGTTTTTTAATTAACGCCTTTGACTCAGACGTGTTTCAATTTCATTTCTAAAAATGATCCAGGAATTAACGCCCTTGTGCAGGGCGTGTTTTTAAAAGACGCCCTTCGGAAGGTCGTCAATTCTTGAATTGACGCCCTGAGCCAGGTCGTGTTTCACTTTTGTGCTCCGAACGAACGCAGCCTTTCCCAGAGAGACTCCTGCTTCGTTTGGGCTCTTGCCCAGTCTAATCCTCTCCTATTTTGGGCTCTTGCCCGTTCTTATCTCTTCTCCTTTGACTCTTTCCTTCTTATCTTTTTCTACCTTATTAATAGAGGCTTTCGTCTCTGTTGATCGGTTGGATACTCCTCCCTCCGTTGTTTTCTTCGGTTCCACTCCTCCCTATTTTTTTTCTTCTTCTGTCTTCCGTATTCTTCTTCTGTCTCCTTCTATTTTCTTCTTCTTCTTGTGTGTTTCTTTCTTCTTCTGTTTCTCTTCTTCTGCCGTCTTCTTCTTTTTCTTCTTTTGCTTCTTCTTCTTCTTCTTCTTCTATCTTTTTCTTCTTCTTCTTCTGTCTGTCCCTCTTCCTCTTTTTTCTTCTTTTCTTTTTACAGAAACCGAAGGAAGGCTGTGGCAAAGGAGGATTCTCTTCCGACGATCAACATCTTTCAAGCTTCCTCCCCATTGAGCATTCAAGCCAAGGAACCAATAAAAAGATTTTTTTATCTTATCTCCCTTTTTTTTTCATTATAGTTCATAGTTCATGCATCATATTTCATTGTTATTGATTTTTCTCAACCATCATATTGAGATCTCCCCTTAGTGCACTCTTGCACTCTTTCCACTTGTTTTCTTATTTTTTATGCATATCATCATTCATCTCCCCACACCCTCTTTGCATAGGGGTTTAAGGGCAACCACCCTTAAGGTGTGTTCTCACATATGTTTACATGCTCATATCTTTTAAGGATTGATGCTACACACACCATGTTCTAATTCACATCTTTTATTGGTGTTTGTTATTTTTGCAAGGGTAATCAAGAGAAAGAACTCTCTTCATCGGCCGGCCGATTAGAAGAGAAAGGAGCACTCACATCCCCGCACTTTCAAGGTATTCTTCGCGATCTCTCCCCTTCATTAATTGTTATATCTTTTGAGGCGTTCGCGTCTCTGGCGATCACAACCTCCTTTTAGCACCTCGTGCTATTTTATTGCTTTCATCATATCTATTGCTTTTTTTATATTTAAGTGTGGATTTTAAATAGATCTACAAATTGGCGATCACGGTGGGACCCTTTGTGTTCTTCTTTCATTACCCCTTTCCCCTTAGGCACCCGCTTGTGCCGTCTCCCCTATTGCACCCTCGGTGCGTCTTCCTTTTGTGCCCCTCGGGCACCCTCCATTGGTTTTGCACTCTTCCCTAAGTGATTTGTCAGTTTGTTGATTTTTCTTTACAAATTTCCACTTATTTAAAATTTTTTGGTGAGCATGCTTATATCCTGTTGATTGCCTTATTTATGTGACTGTGAGTGTTTTCATTGGTTGCTGGCCGTGGAGGTTTGAAAGAATTCACGCCCCTCTCAAGGGCGTCTTTTATTTATAAACGCCTTCACGCAGGGCGTGTTATCTTTGATTAACGCCTCCTCCGCGGGCATCTTTATCACATCGCCCTGCGTTATTTACCTGCTCTGTGAGTTAACGCCCTGCCACAGGGCGTTTCTTTGTTGATTAGCGCCTCCCATTCAGGCGTTTCTTTTGATTTGACGCTCGTTGGAAAGGGCGTCCTTTTATTGGTAGCGCCTCACTCTAAGGCGTGTCTCACCCTGCCCTGGGCCCCTCACTTTGATTCACGACAGTCACACCGTCGTGTCCTTTTTTAGTAGCGCCCCCTGCCAGGGCGTGTTTTTACTATGGGTTTACAGAACCCTCCCGGCTGTGATTTTTCATCATGATTCATGCTTATCTTTATTGATTGATCATTTGCTATGATTAGCTTGATTTTCCCTGCTGCATTCATATTTGCATTTTGGTTTGGGAGCCCCCCTCCTCTTCATTAGGATCCACACACCCTCTTGGAATCGGGACGACCCTCCATTGAGCATTCCGTCTCTTTGGACCGGAAATCCCTTTTCCAAGCCTCCGTAAGTCCCCGCACCCGTGGATTCCCTCACGGACGCCGGGCAGGTTGTACCCTTTTGAAGTCCCGAGTTAGTTGGCCTATACGGTGAGAGAGGATCCCTAGTTGGCATTGAAGTTCAAATCATATTGAAACTAGGTTCCCCCCTTGTGTGAATCATTCCAAACTTTGCTAAAATCCTTAATTCACCAAGGTTCAAACAAATAAAAATCACGGTAACCATTCCAACTTGTGTGCTTATTTGCATAATTATTGAGAATTTTGATTATATAATGGCTTACCATGATAGAAACATGTTCAATTCGATTCATGAGGATGCACAGCCTAGCACTTCATATCCTCAATTTCAACATGTTAATCAGCATTCTCACCATTCTTTCAAGGGACCACGCCCTTATTCTCATGGTCATGCCCGACCCATGGGTAATGTCCATCTTCATGGTCCCCCTCCTCAATTTCGAGCCACTATTCCTACGGGACCGTCTCATCCTAATGACGGGAAAGTCTCTCAAATCTTGCATGCATTAGATCATCTTACCCCTCAACAGATCCAAGCCCTTAAGGCCGCCGTTGAGGGTACATCACATGCATCTCCCTCCAATTCTACACGGGTGGCCCATCACCCACCTCTTTCCAATTCTATTCGGGCGGCCCATCACCCATCTCCTTCCAATCCTGATCGGGTAGCCCATTACCCATCTCCTCCTGTTCATTCTACTCGGGTAGCCCATTACCCATCCCCTTCTATTCACACTCCTCCTCGGGTGGTCCGACACCCGCCTCCTTCTATTCCTCCTCCATCACGGCCCCGAGGCCCTTTTACTCCTTGCAATCCGGCCCGTCCGGGTTCTTTTACGGGTCATCCCGTCAACTCCCCTCCACGGCCTTTTTATGCGGCCCCTCCTCCTTCAAGGCCCTGCCAACCTCCTGTTGTTCATGTTACACCCCTCCAGCAAACTCTGCTCGATAAGATTACTTTGATGGAGGAACAAATAAAGAGGGTCGCGGCTCCTCCTACTCCAGTCAATCCTCTCCATGCCGCTTTAGACGAAATTACAAAGATGGAGAATGAATGGAAAGACAGGATGGATGATTATGACTTCGGCATTCCAAGCGAGGAAGAGCCGGCAATTGAAGAATCTGAGGCAGCGTACGATGATGATGAAGCTCCGCAGGCACCCCTTCCGAGTTTCCTTAATTTCCCGCTCCCTCCACTTTCATTCGATGAACCTCCTGCTCAGGATGAAACCATCCCCGATCCAATCCCTATTTATGAGACTAATTGGTGTTACGATGATGGGTCGATACTTCAATCACCCACACCGGCACATTGTAAGTCTCCTCCTATCCTTGACGCCGCATACATCACACCTCCCCCTATTACACCATTAACCCCCGCAACACTGGCCTCCCCCAAGCCTTCCACCATTAAACCTCCACCCGTTAAGCCATCTACCTCCACACCATTAGCCTCCGTCGAACCCATCATTAAACCTTCCCTAATCAGCCTCCCACTAGCCTCCACCTCGGCCTCCACTTACCCAATTTCACCACCATTACCCTCCATTATGCCTTTAACCCCAAAACCCATACCTCCACCACATAGCCTTTCGCCTTTACCTATGGTTAATTCTGAGCAGGATCCACCACTTTTTGCACCCGAGCCAATCCCGACCGCTTGCAAGCAAAGGGAGAAACTCGATGTGTTTGAACCTTCGCCTCCACTTACGCCAACACCTTCCATTATAACTCCACCATTCATGGAGCCTTCCGCCTCCGCTTCACCTCCCCTTACTACTCGGAATGGGGGGCCTTCTGCAAGCACAGGTGCTGAAGATAATCAAGAGCCGGGCAGCAAGGATTTGGCCGTGCCATTCAAGATTCAAGAATTCATTTGCCGGATGACAATCGGGTTATTGTGCCAAGCACGGTCGAAGAAGCCAAGTCGCCGCCATGCCGGGCGTTGATGCCGTCTAAGGGCCGGGCAGGGCACCCCTTGTTCCAATTTCCGAATTCCGAATTCATTATTCCTTACAAGGGGCGAATGCCCATTTTATTCAACATCCCATATTCATCACCATCAATGGGCATGGCGATGCTTCATGTTCCAACTCTACGACTCCCTCACCTTATTGATCTTCGCTTTCCAAGGGGGTGGTCATTTATTGAAGCTTCCTTTATTGGGCCAATTGGTCGTACATGTTCACTGCCGTGGAGGGGCAATTGTCTTAAGGGGTCGTCCCCTATTTCTTCCACTCTTGTTCATTCAACTTCATCCATATCCATTTCAATCACCTTTTCTTCATGGGCCACTCCAAGGGAAAAGAGGAGGATCTCACCTTCTCACTCTTCACATTCTTCATCTTCTTCGAATTTCATGCATTTTTCATTCATTCATTCATTCCATTCTTTGCATTCATTGCATCCATCATTTTGCATACATTTGCACCTCCTGCTTCCCGGGTTTCCAAACCCGTATCTTCCCCGCCTTCCGGCACCGCCGGATATTCCGCATTTCCCATCTTATTCATATTCATCCTTTTATCCACTCTCCTTGGGGCATCGCGTCCCCCTTCCTGCCATTTCCCTGGAACCTCCAGGAATTTTATCCCTCCTCTTTGGGCATCTCGCCCTTTCTGATTCTATTTCTCCGGAACCTCCGGACCTTTCTCTCGGGCACGACGCACCTTTCCATCTTCTCCTTACTGATTTCATTCCTCCGGAACCTCCGGATTCTTCATCTGATTCTCTCTATCTTTTCCCCGGGCATCACGCCCCTTTCTATTTGCTTCCTCCGGAACCTCCGGACTTTCCCCTCGGGCATCGCGCCCCCTTCCACCTCATTTCACCGGAACCTCCGGACCTTCTTGGGCATCGCGTCCCTCCTTCCATCATTCCTCCGAAACCTCCGGATTCTTCATCTGATTCTCTCTATCTTTTCCCCGGGCATGACGCCCCTTTCCATCTTCTCCTTCCTGATTTCATTCCTCCGGAACCTCCGGATTTTCCTCTCCTCCCTGGACATCGCGTCCCTTTCCATTTACTTCCTCCGGAACCTCCGGACCTTCCATATTTCCTTCAATTCATCTTTTTGCTCCTCCGGGACTCCATATCTTTTATTCTCTTCTTCCTTTTTCGTCATCTTTTTCATCATCTTTTTCCCTATTTCTCCCCAGGGCATCGCGTCCCTTCTTTCGTTATCCCTCCGGAGCCCCCGGATGATTCCTCCTATTACGATTCTCCTCCTTTACCTCCGGACCCTCCGGATCCACCTCTTTCTATCTACCAATTTCGTCTTCTAATTCCCCCTGATTCCGGGTCTGACCCAACTTCTTCAACATCCACTGCTTTGGGCATTTGCCCCTTCTCCCATTGTTTCCGAGGCTTTAGTCCTCACCCCTCTTCTTGATTTTCCGCTTCTTCTGTAGACTGTTCCATGTGATCAGGGTCTCCACGCCTTAGTGAGGGAGTTCTAGCCCTCGCCTCTCTTCCTTTTTCTCCTTATTCGTCTGAGTCTGGTCTTGGCACCACTCCCTCTTGTTAAGCCACTTTCAAATCCTTTGCTTCCAATCCTTTTGACTGCCAAAGAGGACAAATCCCATGATGATCAACCTCGCCTCTGACAGCTGCTTCTACAAAGGTTGCAAGGTAACATATTGGCGTAAGTACGCATTTTAATGATATCATTTTCTCATTACTTCACACATGATTTTCAAAATCAAGTGCTTCTTAACGAGATTAAGAGTGGTGTTTTAAACCTTTATCTTAGGCTTTTGTTTAATTAAATCACTCTCAAAAGAGTCTTTCGGCTTGCTATGCAGCACCTTTGGTTAATAAGAACCCCGCGTTGGGAATTCGACATTCTCTCCCCGCTTGTTAAGAGCAACCCTTAGCTGGGCATTCCACACACTTCACGGCGTCTTTAGCCGGCTTCTTTGGTTAAACACCGTTGCTACCTTGGCCATGCCATGAGTATATCTGAAAGTCTTTTCTCTTCTTTACTCGGCCGAATGCAGGGGCAAGAGGTTGACGGATGAGATGACCAACTCTGGTAATCCCCAATACGAGAGGAGTCTCAAATAGGGCAGTCTTGACCCAAAATCAATATGAGTTTTCATGATATACATCTCGCCAAAAGGGCTATTATGAAAATCAAGTCAAAATCTCGATAAAAGCAAAATTGAGAATTATGGTATGTCAAGAGTGGCAAAGTCCCCGCAGGGAAAACCCTGGTCGTATGCATGTCAAGGGTCTAAAAATCAAAGGCACAAAGCCCCGGCACAACAGACTACCTCTTTGAAGGGAACACATTGGAAAGAATTCAAGTCCCGATATCTCCCATCCTGCACAAAGCTTGTCATAATTATTCTTCTCTTCTCCCTCCAAGACCGAATGTTTCTCGGGTATGGCCTTAGTAGGGGCACCGTTGATCAAAGGCAGTCGGTTATAGGGCGCCACCTTACAATGCACGCCCAGCTTTGGACAGTTTTAAGCAAAAAGGGAAGGAACGAGGACCCCTAGCCAGTGGTTTAAAACACCCTTTGATGCTGCTTTAGCAATGTCTAACCAAAATCAAACAAAAAAAATTGAATATTTCTTGTCCAAAATCCATAAAAATTTGAATACCTTTCTCAAAACTTCACAAAAATTTGCATATTGATCAAAACTCATAAAAATTTGAATATCTTTCTCAAAACTCATAAAAATTTGCATATTCCAAAACTCCATAAAAAAATTTGCATATTTCTAAAATCCAAAAATTTGCATTGTATTTTCTGATGGTGTTTTGCAGGAACAGCTTTGCAGAGACCAAAAGCACGGGATGGGTCCTCTCTCTACTTATTGCTATCAATCTATTGATTCTTCCCAATATTCTCATGACATGCCACCCAGGGGCATCATCTCCCTATATCATTCTGATTATCATATCTCATGATTATTCATCTCCAAATCTTTCAATCAACTCCTGCTCGTTTCATCTGATTATTCCGCCGATGGGCATTACCAGATCCCGATTATTTAACTCCAAAACTTGATTAGCCAGATTATCATCCTCATGACAAACAATAAATAATGATGCTTTGCTATGCCATGATTTGACTTATGCTGTTCATGATATATGCTATGATTGGTTGCTTTGATTCATGCTATGCATGCTATGATTAAATGCCTTATTCATTGCTTGTTATATCTTGGCTAATGAATTTTTGAGCGCAGGAAGAGGCTCTTGGTCCCGCCGGCAGGGCATCATCACTCAAAGTCCCACGGTGCTTGCAGCTCATTTCTCAGTTCCCATGCTTATTGATATCACCATCTCCTGTATGCATTTCTACTATATGTTACATACGCTATTATATTATATCAAGGACCTTGTGGCTTTGGTAAATCTGGAATTTGAGTTCCCCTTCATCAAAAACGACGACGATTCCAGAGGCGTCTTAGTCATACGGATAGGCCGTTGAGCCGTCCAAGACTGGGGACGATGGTTCCATTTTGCAAGTTGGTGCGCGGATAAACGGGCTTCGGCTTAGTATCAGCTCGTGAAATCGATTTCTTGACTCAGTCTTGGCAGTTTAACAATATTATCCTTGATTATTTTATATTTTCATTTGATTTATTTTTCCTTTAAACCCAGCATGCATTCATGTAGGAATTTGAAACAACTGTTGAAAAATCATTCTGATGAGCTGACTTTGAGGGTTGAATTGATCTTAATATTTCCAAGATATGAGCTATTCCATGCCGAATTGTGTCTTCAGTTCGCTTTGTCGCTGTTTTGGGTGTTTCTCGAAAGCTCCTTGTTTGGATTTCTATTATCTTATTTCAACACTTTCCCCTGATCCACCTTGGCTGCAGCACGTCCACTGGCTGGTAACCGCTCCCCAATGGTGAAACTTACAGGTTTGTGACCTGAGGTACTTCCACCGCGTTGGAAGTTGATCATTTTTATTTCCTTCGTGCACCGCGTGCACACTCCCCCTTTTTATCCAAACATCGTTGATTTCCGTGAATTTCCCGAGATTGCTTCATCTCGAGCTTTTGATTTCGATTCTCATCAAGTGATGTTGATTGCGTGTCTCATCACACCTTGGCATCTACTTTTCAGTTTGCTCTGCTCCCTTGCAAAGCAGACGCCAAGGCGGGGCAGCTGTAGACACGCCAAAATTGACGTTACTGTGAGTACATCTCATATTGCCTTGTAATGTCCCAATTTGACCCTCAAATTAGTTCTATTTGAGTGGTTTTTCCCACTTTTTTAGATTTCTCCCTTTTTTCACCCTTTTCCCATTTTTTCCTATTTTTTCTGGATTTTTCTGGATTTTCTGAGTATTTTTTCTCTATTTTTAGAAATAACGACTTGATCTGGGGCGTCTTTTAAATAACGACTTATACATGGGCGTTTCTTAAAAAATTGACGACTATACTGGAGGGCGTCCATTCTTTCAAATTTCCATTTTTTTGGATTTTTCTGAGAATTTTTCGGATTTTTTTGGGAATTAACGACTTAACCATGGGCGTTACTTTGAATTTGGAAAGAATAAAAAATCAAAAAAATTGAATTCACGCCTTACACACGGTCGTCACTTTTTCAAATTGATTTTTTTAATATTATTTTCCACTCTCTTCTAGAGGTGATTTGGTGGCCTTCCGGGTGTCAGAAAAATTCGCAAAAATAGTCGTTGGAATCAGGGCGACGAGATGCACCTCCACCTAAAAAATGGGAAAATAATATTGAGAAATGAAAAATGGCCCTATTTCGAATTTTTTAATTAACGTCCTTTGTTAAGGCGTTTTTTTAATTAACGCCTTTGACTCAGACGTGTTTCAATTTCATTTCTAAAAATGATCCAGGAATTAACGCCCTTGTGCAGGGCGTGTTTTTAAAAGACGCCCTTCGGAAGGTCGTCAATTCTTGAATTGACGCCCTGAGCCAGGTCGTGTTTCACTTTTGTGCTCCGAACGAACGCAGCCTTTCCCAGAGAGACTCCTGCTTCGTTTGGGCTCTTGCCCAGTCTAATCCTCTCCTATTTTGGGCTCTTGCCCGTTCTTATCTCTTCCTCCTTTGGACTCTTTCCTTCTTATCTTTTTCTACCTTATTAATAGAGGCTTTCGTCTCTGTTGATCGGTTGGATACTCCTCCCTCCGTTGTTTTCTTCGGTTCCACTCCTCCCTATTTTTTTTCTTCTTCTGTCTTCCGTATTCTTCTTCTATCTCCTTCTATTTTCTTCTTCTTCTTGTGTGTTTCTTTCTTCTTCTGTTTCTCTTCTTCTGCCGTCTTCTTCTTTTTCTTCTTTTGCTTCTTCTTCTTCTTCTTCTTCTATCTTTTTCTTCTTCTTCTTCTGTCTGTCCCTCTTCCTCTTTTTTCTTCTTTTCTTTTTACAGGAACCGAAGGAAGGCTATGGCAAAGGAGGATTCTCTTCCGACGATCAACATCTTTCAAGCTTCCTCCCCATTGAGCATTCAAGCCAAGGAACCAATAAAAAGATTTTTTTATCTTATCTCCCTTTTTTTTTCATTATAGTTCATAGTTCATGCATCATATTTCATTGTTATTGATTTTTCTCAACCATCATATTGAGATCTCCCCTTAGTGCACTCTTGCACTCTTTCCACTTGTTTTCTTATTTTTTATGCATATCATCATTCATCTCCCCGCACCCTCTTTGCATAGGGGTTTAAGGGCAACCACCCTTAAGGTGTGTTCTCACATATGTTTATATGCTCATATCTTTTAAGGATTGATGCTACACACACCATGTTCTAATTCACATCTTTTATTGGTGTTTGTTATTTTTTGCAAGGGTAATCAAGAGAAAGAACTCTCTTCATCGGCCGGCCGATTAGAAGAGAAAGGAGCACTCACATCCCCGCACTTTCAAGGTATTCTTCGCGATCTCTCCCCTTCATTAATTGTTATATCTTTTGAGGCGTTCGCGTCTCTGGCGATCACAACCTCCTTTTAGCACCTCGTGCTATTTTATTGCTTTCATCATATCTATTGCTTTTTTTTATATTTAAGTGTGGATTTTAAAGAGATCTACACAGTCCTTCAGGGACGGGGGAGATGTTGCCCAATTTTTGGCAGAACTCTTTTAGCTGATAAGAGCACTTGTGTGAATGGCTCCAATAAAACACTTGTTCTAAGATAAAGGACCCTAGTGCTCGAGTATGGACCTCGCACTAGCTCACCACTTCATTCTAGAAGAGCTCTGGACTTCAATTAAATAAGCAATCGGCCCAATTAGCTTTAAAACCCTTAATAGAATCCCAATAAACTTAGATACTTTCAAAATTCATCAAAAATCAGCTAAAGCAGCGCGGTCCTAATCCGGCGCGCCTTAATACGGCGCGGTACCCCCCCGCGCCGGAATAACCTTACACTCATAAAAATTTGTTTTCAAGTGGCTCGTTCCCGGTGCGCCCTAAACCGGCGCGCCCCAAGCCCACCACGCCGTTTTAACGTTTGTTAAGGCCGCACCGGATTAAGACCATTTACCTACGTTTGGCCGCGCCGGGAAAACCTATCTCTACGCGTGGCCGCGTCGGTTTTGAACCATTATGCTGTTTTAATCACTCCCCCGCCCTCGGAGCGATCCTCGTCTCCCACGGTCGAGATCAATGACTCTAACTAATAATAAATTGAATAAGAAAGGGGCTATGCAAGCCCGAGCCATCTTGCTTTTACTACCATGTTTGTTAGAATTTTACTTTCGTCGTCATGCTTACGTTGCCACTTTCGTCCCCTTAGCGGAGTCTATTAAACTTGATTGACCATTGTTCATCTTTGCAACTCTGCGACTATGCTTAACGTTGTCATGAGCATCATGCATGCATGCCTGCATGGATTCCCTCCGGTATATTAAATGGCATTGACGAAGGTCTGGGTCACTCCCGATTGGAAGTCTTTGCTATGCGCGATGGTGGTCTTTGGACCTATGTCCTCCGCCACGTATTGAGGGTACCCAACTTAATGAACCTTGCCTCTTTCACATGACATATAGAAGCACCTCACGTGACCTGGTCACGTTTATACCTTTGCATCTTTATTCTGGCCTCGACAGCCCATCATCTCGGTAATTAATGAAAGGTTTTCCCTCCTCATGGGGGATGTAATTAATGCCATAGCCTTTATGGTATGGCAGACTGTTGGTCCCGACTGAACCTCTCTCTCGCCCGACACGGGTCAGAACGAGCGCATAATAAACTCGTCACGTACGTGACTGGCACGCCTACGTAGTCAACTAGCCAGTTAGCTACCAGTTAGTTAATTGGTTAATCGACACGTGAAATAAATAAAATAAACCCAAATGAAATAATAAAATAAAATAAAATAAAAACAAAATTCCCATCGCAAACAGTCTGGCATGCCCGGTGGGACCAGTGTCACCTTTCATCTCTTTGCCGAGATACTTGGGCTTCGAGGCCCTCCCAAAGGTTGCTAATCGTTGGTTTGTTTGTCTTTGCAGGCGAACGATGATGACAACTGGGCTGACTGGCGTCGGCTTTGGCCCTTCAATTGTTGATGATCATGCGCAAGGGTACCTGGCGGTGCCCACGGTGTTTGGCAGCTTCCCTGCCGCCGTTGGCTTCCCCAACTTCTTGGGATTAGCCTTTGTAGACATGCTGGAGGTGGAACCCTCGGAGCCTGTTGAGGGAGCTACGAAGAACATGGAGCCTCTGAAGGCTCGATACTGCCACGACTCGCTCAAGAGTCCAACCTTGGTCGCCAGCTGCCTGGTGCACCATGCTGTCCATGGGGTCCGCACCGATGCTATCAACAGGAACTCCGGAGGACGTCAGCGCAAGCAAATCCGGAGGAGTACTGCTGTGGTTACCGTAACCCTCTCGCAATCTGGTAAATCTATGATGGTTGGTGGCATGCGCGTCTTCCTCAACGGACGCGACGCGCAGATAGTCCTGGATCGGGTCGTCCCTTCCATCCCCGTCCGCAACTCATATCAAGCCCTCGCTGGAAGGAGGGCAGAAAGAGAAGAAGCCGGCCATTACGGCCAAGAGAAGTTGGCCCCTAGGCCAAGGAAATTTAAACAGGTGTGGGTCCCCAAGAGGGTCCAACATGTTCATCAAGCTGCACCCGTCCACCGCCGCCTTGCTCACGACGGAGCAGAAGAAGGAGAGAAAGGGGCCTGGCCCCGAAAGAAGAAGAAGTGGTTGCGGACCCTCCGCGCCGTGAAAGTTTCCGGGCCTGCGCCCACCAAGCCAACGTCCCTGTTGTGGGACGAAGGTTCCAGCAACCTGCCGACAGAGCTCGGCTAGCTTATACCCCTCCCGCGGGAGGTCGACAACTGTCTCCCGTGCTGCATCAAGAACGGGGTCGAGAAGAGATGAGCAACTTGGTCAAGAACTATTTTCGAGGGCTAGGCAACCCCTCGCTTGGACAGCAACGGTTAATGCAAGCAGCCACCGCCAATGAAGACTACTGCCCAGCAGTGGCAGTTGAAGAAAATGAAAGAGAAGGGATGATGTTGTCGTCAGTTGACGACAATGGCTATGATGACGGCTTCGGGACCGAAGCCGATGAAGCCGCCCCTAGGCGGGAAGAAACAAGAAGAACTTATGTGTTCGAGAGGCTGACCTTCCCAGATTGGGCTAAGAGAAGGGTCCATCGACAGAGAAGAAGGATGTACTTCGCCTGCAACATGGCCGGCATATTCGGCCGATACAAGGGACTTCCTGAAGATCCCCGCGAGTTGGCTAAATTGGCCGCACGGCCAGGGCCGAATACTCGAAGAGCAGAAGCCGCAAGGTAGCTCCTGGCGATAACTAAAGGAAAACAACCCCGAGTCTACCACCAGTGGGATGATAAGGCTCATGTCTTGACCGCCAATGTGGTAACGGCGGAAGAAGAAGGTGACGTCCCCCTCGACATCCTGCCCGAGGGTACGTCCAGGGGAAGCAACAGAAGCTATCCCCAGCACGGAAACTATGGACCTATCGGTCTTGATGCTACTTCAAAAATATCGGCAAGAGATAGACTTGCTGAAGAAGCATCTGATGGAGAAAACTGAACAGTCATCAGCTTCCAAACCACCCGAAGTCTAGGGTGAATCATCTCGGGGAGCGGTTCGTTATGTCGACCCTCCGCCGCTCTACACCTTGCCTCAGTCGTCAGAACCAAGCATGGCGACAACACAACAGCGGCCACCACAGTCGCAGCCGCTGATGCCACCGGTGCTCCCCCAGGTGCACCAGACACCCCCACTGCTGCGTCCTCCACAGGCGACCTCTCTGGTCACCCCGTATTTGCAGCCAGCACACTTCTATCCGGAGCCAGTTGACCCCACGGTCATGAACCGGATGATGGTGGAAAGGATGATCGAGCTGAAGCTCGTAGAAAGAAGTGAAGGCGACTACGTCGCGTTTGATGCCTACCGGGTGCCATACCCGCAACACCATGCTGCTAAGCGGCTTCCCCCGAGGATTAACAAGCCGCCCAAGTTCGACAAGTTCAATGGGAAGGGATCCCCGAAAGAACATATTGCATATTATATGACCGTCATGGGTGACCTGGCCACCGATGAGTCATACTTGTTGAAGTTTTTTGGGTCCTCGCTGACGGGGCTCGCATTTGAATGGTACTCTAGCCTCCCGGCTGGGTCAATCAGCGACTGGCCGGATATGCAGAGGAAGTTCAGAGAAAGATTCATGTTACAGAGAGGGAGGTCACAGTGGCCGAACTCTACTCAACAAAGCAAAGGGTCGATGAGAGAGCCCTCGATTATATCAAGAGGTGGAGGAACCTTGGAATGAGGTGCAAGCGGCCCCCACATCAGGAAGACGCTGTACAAATATGCAAACAGAACCTCAGGAGGGAGGTTCTGAAAAAGATGATCGAAATGAAATACGGTCGTTTGACCGATTGAACAATGTCGTGGCCGAGGTAGAAGCTTTCTGGCCAGACCTGTCCCTACATCAGCTGCCAGCACAACCCAGAAGGGCAAGGCAGTGGAGCGACGCTCGTTGCCTAAAGAAGCGAACGCTCTTGACATCAAGGCGTTCGAACAACAGAAAGATGAAGGCAAGAAGGCAGTCACCCCATAGCCTATAGAAGCTCCAGATGGCAAAGAAGGTCCCTCGCTACGGGACAAGATGAAGAAAGCTCATTCATTTCCGAAGGATAAGACTCAGATTCTGTTCGACTGGGTAACGGAATATGGCATGGTCACCCTGTCAGAGCCAAAGAGGTCGAAGGACCTAAAGAGAAGAGACCGCCCAAGATTCTGCCCCTACCACCAGATGTTGGGGCATCCAATCGAAGACTACTATGTTTTCAAGGACATCATCGAAGGGATGGTGAAGAAAAATGAAATCGAGTTGGGAGAGTACAAAGTGGACCCTCCTCAACCGCATGAAGCCCCTCAGAGGAGGGTAGCATTCAACATGATCTCCCTATACCAGGCACTGCCCGAGGAGATCTCTGAAGCAAGTACGCGGAGCACTTATGAAACTCATTTCTTGGAGCCCGCGAAGGAACAGCGTGGGTGGCAGCAGATCCCTGCGAAGCACAAGAGGAAGAAAGCACCCTGCTCGAAAGTGGGGGCATATATCCGTGGTGTTACACCCCGACCTGCTCCGCCGGTGGCAGCACCCGTGTGGATCACTCCACTTGCAACTATCAGGATACCTACACACAACCGGAGAGACAAACTCCGCTGCCAGTGGTCAAGGAAACCAACCCTGGGGTCCGCCGACTACAAAACCTCATTAAGGGCTAGACGAGTACGTGCAGCCCAAATTGAAGCCTCTACTGGTGCGGGACCATGTCCCATGGCAAGAACTGGAGTAGCTCTCACTCGAGCGAAAGGAGGAAGCTGAAGCAGCATCCGATAAGGAGGGCCGTCTGTTCTGGGGGCAGGCGCCTACTGAAGCAAGGAAGAAGAAGAAACAAAAGAAGAAGAGAAGGGCCGCTAAGGCCGATAAAGTGCAGGTTGTTTCTGCAATACTCTATCCGCACTCTTCAACCCGCCCAGAGAAGAGGAAGAAGAGGAAATTTGCTTCACACCCCTTTTTGAGGGAGGCAGGGCGGAGGCCGCAACTACTACACATGCAACTCGATCAAGTCGGAAATGGGGACGCCAGTCGCCACCCAACCACAACATCATATTCAGGGGAGAGCAGCCCTACAAAACACCTCCACCGGAGATCAAGAGAGTCCAGATCCCTCCTCTGCCAGGTCTATATAACAAAAGTGGGGGCAAGGGGGTCCCTTCATTTCTTGAATTCATGAAGATGTCTAAGGGGAAGCAGCCTTGTCAGGAGGCTAACCTTGCACCCGGGGATGTTCACCCGCAGCCAGCACAATCTTCCGAAGATCCAAATACAGATGGAGCTTGCCCTGCAGCAACTAATGAAGAGCGTCGAGGAGTCGGTACCAACCAGAAGGGTGCCGAATTCGAGGCAGATGAAGCAGGTCCGTCAGGCCCCGTAACCCAAGACGTCCCCAAGCCCAGGTGGGCTGAAGAGATGAAGCTCTCTAGTGTCCAAGCTAGGAGCCGAAAAATGAAGCTACTCAAGAAGCTCCATGCTCGATTTACAATCTGGGAGATCCTTTCTTTGAGTGAAGAGACTCGACAGGCGATCATTACTACTCTGTAGACGCCTGCTCATTTTGAGACATGTTTGGCTGAAGCAATGCCGAGGCTAGCATGACCTTCACTCCAGAAGATATGTTGTTGCCTACCATCAGCCACAACAGGCCGCTGTATATGAAGGGGCACCTGAATGGAAGGGAGCTGAACATGATTCTGGTTGATCCCGGTGCAGCAGTCAACATCCTGCCTTATAGAATATACGAGAGGCACCACTTCAACGTGCATCTCGAGAAAGTCGGGGATATGCGTATCACCGACTTCAATCAAAAATGTGAAGTGTCGATGGGGGTGGCAGAGTTCACCCTTACCCTAGCGGATTTCACTACGACGGTGCAGTTCCATGTCATTGACTCCCGCACCTCGTACAAAGCACTGCTCGGCCGCCCATGGCTGCATGAAAATATGGTGGTGCCATCTACGCTCCACCAATGTATCAAATACAGTCTTCAAGGGAAGGAGGAGAGGATCTTTGCAGACCCCCACCCGTTCGAGGTATTTGAATGTCATTTGGCAGACGCCAACCTATATACAGGGCCTCCCCAGAAGACCTCTGAAGCTAAGACCCCTGCGGGGGCATCGAGAAGCGCATCCGGCGGTAATTGGTATCCACCACCGCCACGCGGATATATCAAGCCCAAGGTGGTCTCCCATATCACAGCATCCGGGGACGTGGGCAGAATAGCACCTCCAGCATTATACGTTGAAGCTAATGAAGTGTGGGTCGGCCAGAAGCATAACCACATTGGAGTCCCTGACAGACTCACCAAGCCAACTCCCGGCCTTGATAACCCTACTGTCGAGCCTTTCAAAACTGGGAGGTAACACAGGAGGATGGACCCAACAGCCTATTTTATACAGCTGAAGAGCACCCTACTCAGGAGGACACAGATTGCTGCCTCCCCAAAGATATAGACAATCCGTTAGTTCCCATCAAGGGTCTGGCATTCACAACTAATCGGATGGCCAAGATGTTTCAAAAACAGCACATCCCCTCCGATCAGTCTCAAAAGCGCAAAGAAGCTTTCCAAAAAATGTGGTATCTCGCAAATCTGGATAAGGAAATGAGATGCATCTCTCAGCATCTGGGGTTGGGCTTCACCCTAGAAGAATATTATCACAGTGGGCGATACAAGGTGGACACCATCTCCGCCTTCTGCCCTGCTGAAGATAGCTCCCTGGGGGCAACTTTTGATGAATACCCAGCAGAAGCTGAATATGCTTACTGGGACTAGCCCGGGAATCCAGAGGCGGAGGCCATGATTCCTTGCCAATATTGGGAGCAGATCTACCCCGAAGAGACGACCCTTCAAGCCGAATTTGATGCGGCTAGCAGCGGCGGAGCCCAAAGTATCAGAGAAGCCGAGACTTCTCCCCCTGAGGAAGACCTACTGATGTCAGACTCGACACCCCCCATGCCACTCGGGGGAACCAACATCAGCTCCGACCGAGGCGTATATACTGCCAAGGAAGGGGATGCTATCCCTATAGACGATGCAGCTGCCTAGAAGGTGAGATGCCCTCACCCTCTGCTACGAGGCTCGGACGCTGTTCCAGCCCAACAACAAGCAGCCACCAGTCGGTCACGACCACTACCCCATCTGCAAGGACTGAAGCTGCTCTCTTACCCTGGGAGACTGCAATGGCAGCGGATTGGCTGAAAGAGCAATACGCGCGACCACTATCAAATGAAACAGATGACTTCCGAGAAGCTCTGATGGTGTCAGATGAGGAAGTCGAAGTACTCGACCCTCAAGATGGTATTCCAGACCTCGTTGACCTCCAACCGGCACCTCTGGAGATAGAAGACGGAGGCCAAGCCACAGTCGACGAACTGATAGAAATCAACTTGGGAAGTGAGGAGGACCCTAGGCCTACCTTCCTCAGTGCCCAACTGTCCCCAGAAGAACGGGGGCTGTACATCCAGCTGCTGCAAGAATACCGAGATTGCTTCGCCTGGACTTACAAAGAGATGCCAGGTCTGAATCTGTAGTTTCACAGCATGAGTTGGCAATCAGTCCTGAAGTCAAGCCGGTGAAGCAACCGCCGCGGCGCATGAGGCCAGAACTCATCACTCAAATTTGTGCTGAAGTCGACAAGCTTATTGACGTGGGATTTGTCGAAGAAAACCAGTACACCACGTGGCTGGCGAATATCATCCCCGTGAAAAAGAAAAATGGACAGATCCGGATACGTGTTGACTTCTAGATCTAAATAAAGCCTGCCCGAAGGATGACTTTCCAGTGCCAATAACGAAGTCATGATTGATGCCACAACCGATCATGAGGCCCTGTCATTCATGGACGGGTCATCCGGCTACAACAAGATTTGGATCGCGGAGCATGACCGGGTTCATACTGCCTTCTGAACCCCTAAAGGCATCTATCACTATAAGAGGATGCCGTTCGGACTAAAGAATGTTGGCGCAACTTATCAGCACGCAATGACCAGAATCTTTGATGAGTTGCTCTACCACAAGGTCGAGTGCTACATAGATGATCTGGTGGTCAAGACCAAAAGAAAATAAGACCATCTACAGGACCTCCGGATTATCTTTCAGAGGCTGAGGCAGCATGAGCTGAGGATGAACCCTATGAAATGTGCGTTCGAAGTGTCGATCGGAAAGTTCTTGGGCTTCATTGTCCGATATCGGGGAATCAAGATAGACCCCGCAAAGATCAAAGCAATTCAGGAGTTACCTGCACCAAGAAATCTCTCCGAGCTGAGATCACTACAGGGCTGCTTGGCTTATATCCGGTGGTTCATTTCCAATTTGTCAGGGCGATGCCAGCCTTTCCACAAATTGATGATGAAAGATGTTCCCTTCTACTGGGATGAAGATTGCCAGATAGCCTTTGACAAGCTGAAAGACTATCCGAAGACTCCTCCAGTGCTTGGCGCACCGGTGAAAGGACGACCGTTGATATTATATATAGCAGCCACACACAATTCCCTGGGGGCAATGCTGGCCCAGAATAATGAAGAAGGGAAAGAACAAGCCCTCTATTACCTCAGTCGGGGACTGGTCAGGACTGAGGAGAAATATACTTATATTGAGAAGATCTGTCTGGCACTGGTCTTCGCAGTTAAGAAGCTTCGACACTACATGTTGTCGCATGAAATCAGCTTGGTATCCAAAGAGGACCCGCTGAAATATATTATGTCCCAGCCGGCACTCAAAGGTCGCCTGGGCAAATGGGCAGTAATCCTTATGGAGTTTGACATCTCCTATGTGCCGCGCAAGGCCGTCAAGGCACCAAGCTATTGCAGACTTCTTCGCTGAGCACCCAGTACCCGGGGACTTCCCGTTGGAACCGGAGCTTCCTGAAGATGAAACCCTGGAAGCCGCTCAGGTGCGGCCCTCCTTATGCAGCTATATTTCGATGGCGCTTCCAGAATTGACACCTCTGCCATTGGATCAGCCAGGGTCAGGGCAGGAGCAGGCATAGTCCTGAAATCCCCAGAAGGGGAAGTGGTGAACACATTTGCTCGATAAACAAGCATTGCACAAATAATGAAGCAGAGTATGAAGCCCTGATAATCGGGTTGCAAATTGCTCTATCCATGGGAATTCAGATGCTGGAAGCATTCGGAGACTCCATGCTGGTTATAAAACAACTGGAAGGAGAGTTTGATGTGCGAAAGTAAGAGCTCCTCTCCTACCATCAGCTGGCAACCCGCCTGATGTCAAGATTCTACTTCATCAGCATCAAGCATATCAACCGAGGCCAGAATGCTCAGGCAGACGCCCTCGCTAAGCTGGCTAGTTCTTTGGCGGTCCCACCAGACACGAGCCTGAATATAATAGTGATCAACCACCGGCAAGTCCCCAGTGTAACAGAGGTCTTAGCCGACGAACAAGAGATTGAGGTGGTAGCCGTCGAAGAAGTCCAACGACCCGATTGGCGAGAACATCTCCTACAGTGGTTTCAGCGCCAGCAACTCCCAAAAGAAAAAGAACAGAGAATGAAACTCCTGAGGGTCAAAGACTCTTACGAGATGAGGAACGGAACCTTGTTCCGAATAATGGCAGATGCCCGAAGAAAAGTCCTACTTCGTTGCTTGTCTTCAGTAGAGGCGGGGCAGGTGATGCAAGAAATCCATGCGGGATCAGCTGGAGCGCATCAGGCCAGCCCAAAGATGAAAATTGAGATAAAGAAATTGGGTTACTATTGGCCCACTATATTTGATGACTGCTGCAAGTTTGCCAGGGCTTGTCAAAAGTGTCAAGAACACGCCAATGTGTCAAGAAGGCCTCCAGTGCCACTACATCCTACCTTACCAAGCTGGCCGTTTGCTCAATGGGGCACGGACGTGGTAGGGCCACTACCAGCATCTTCATCAGGGTGCAAATACATCTTAGCAGCTACAGATTACTTCTCCATATGGGCAGAAGCAGTTGCGTTAAGAGATGTGACGGGAGAACTGGTTGCAAGATTCTTCCGATAGAACATAATATTCCGATTCGGGATTCCCAGCCGAATTATCTCTGACAATGGCAGCCATTTCAGAAATCAGAAGGTTTACCGGCTAGCCGAAAAATACAAGATTGACTGGAGGACATCGTCTCCCTACAACCCTCAAGCCAATGGACTTGCAGAAGCCTTCAACAAGACACTATGCACGTTGCTGGCAAAGACTGTCAAGTCTAATAAAAAGGCTGGGAAGAAAGGATGTACGAGGCACTCTGGGCCTATCGTACTGTCTATAAAACCCCAATCGGCTGTTCGCCATTCTCCCTCGTGTATGGGTCAGAGGCTGTGGTGCCGATTGAATTAGAAGTTCCTTCGCTGCGAGTCGCCATCCAGCATGGACTAGTCAGCGGTGAACAAACCAATGCAGAAAGAAGATTGGAAGAGCTCGCCGAGCTCGAAGGAAAGTGCCTCCGGGCGCAATAAAACATCCAACTCTACCAAGCTCGCATGGCCCGTGCTTTCGATAAGCTGGTCAAAGGTCGGGAATTCAAGAAAGGAGACCTGGTGATGGTCAAGAGAAGAGAAGTGATGACCTCCAATCCCAAAGGGAAGTTGGTCAAAAACTGGGTCGGACCATACATCGTCCACCGAGTATACGAGGGAGGTGCTTACATCCTGGTGGACCACAAAGGAGTCATCCAGTTCTCCCCACTCAATGGGAAGCGTATGAAGCTGTATCATACGGCACATCCAACATTCCCCGAGTGATCGGAATACCTTTCCTTGGTCTAGTGGCACTCCGCCCTAACCAAGCTACCCTTCACCTTGGTCTAGTGGCACTCCGCCCTAACCAAGCTACCCTAACCTTGGTCTAGTGGCATTCCGCCCTAACCAAGCTACCATTTCCTTGGTCTAGTGGCACTCCGCCCTAACCAAGCTACCCCTCCCTTGGTCTAGTGGCACTCCGCCCTGACCGAGCTACCTTCACCTTGGTCTAGTGGCACTCCGCCCTGACCGAGCTACCTTCACCTTGGTCTAGTGGCACTCCGCCCTAACCAAGCTACCCCTCCCTTGGTCTAGTGGCACTCCTCCCTAACCAAGCTACCCTTCACCTTGGTCTAGTGGCACTCCGCCCTAACCAAGCTACCCTAACCTTGGTCTAGTGGCATTCTGCCCTAACCAAGCTACCCTTTCTTTGGTCCAGTGGCACTCCACCCTGACCGAGCTACCTTCACCTTGGTCTAGTGGCACTTCGCCCAAATTGAGCTCCCCTCACCGTGGTCTAGTGGCACTTCGCCCTGACCGAGCTACCTTCACCTTGGTCTAGTGGCATTCCGCCCTAACCGAGCTACCCTCACCTTGGTCTAGTGGCATTCCGCCCTAACTGAGCTACCCTCACCTTGGTTCAGTGGCATTCCGCCCTAACCGAGCTACCCTCACCTTGGTTCAGTGGTGCTCTGCCCTAACCGAGCTACCCGCACCTCGGTCCAGTGATGGTCGGCCCTGACCAAACTCGCATAATGTCTATAGTATTGCCGTTACGGGCCTTACTCCCGAATCGGCACAAATCTACCCCTTTGCGTCAGCATTGCCTTCTTGCTAACGAATAAACCCTTTTCTCGGCGGAAGACCTTGTGTCCTGGCCGACCTTTATACATCCTTGTCATTGCGGGCCTTACGCCCAAGTTGGCACGAGTCCATCCTTTGTGTTAGCATTGTTTCCTTACTGACGAATAAACCCCTTTTCTCGGTGCAAGACTTCGTGTCCTAGCCGACCTTTATACAACATTGCCATTGCGGGCCTTACACTCGAATCGACACAAATCTATCCCTTGCGTCAGCATTGCCTTCGTGCTGACGAGTAAACCCTCTTTCTCGACGCAAGACTTCGTGTCCTAGCCGACTCTCTCAACGTCCTTCTGTTACATGAGCAAAAAGAAAAGACAAAATGGGGTTAAAAATAGAGATACCCCGCCGGTCTTGTTCCTAAATTGGGACAAGGGCAAAAATGGCTATAACCCGGCTGTGACGAAAACCCGAAAGGGTGCTGCAGGTAAAATCGGGTACCCCGCCATGTGAAAACCCGAAAGGGCGCGTGGGCAAAAGCAAGAGGGGGCTGGCTTCAACGAAAACCCGAAAGGGCGCTCGAGTCAGTAAAGTGGTAATCTAAAAAGTTTCTCTTTATTCTCCTCCTAATGATACTCCCAAAGGACAATCATCAAGAGTCCCATCGGAGATCTTCGAACAAACCTATGTTCGACCCTCGTCATCATCGGTGAGATCGGTCGATCTCTACCCTTAACTTGGACCTTTCGTCCCTGTTAATGAATCTATCCTTGCTTTGACATGTGACCCATGTCGATGGACAAACCTATGTTCGACCCTCGTCATCATCGGCGAGATCGGTCAATCTCTACTCTTAACTTGGACCTTTCATCCCTGTTAATGAATCTATCTTTACTTCGGCATGCGACTCATGCCGATGAACAAATCTATGTTCGACCCTCGTCATCATCGGCGGGATCGGTCAGCCTCTATCCCTTAACCTGAACCTTTCGTCCCTATTAAGAACTATATCCTTTGCTTCGGCATTTAACCAATGTCGACGAACTAAACCAGGATCCGACCCTTGTCATCATCGACAAGGCCGATCGGCGTGCTAGGGGCAGGCTCTCCTATGTCCCGGCTTCTTCCTAAAAAAAAAGAGAAAAGAAAGATGGGGTTAAAAATAGAGATACCCCGCCGGCCTTATTCCTATATTAGGGGCAAGGGCAAAAAATGGCTATAACCCGGCTGTAGCGAAAACCCGAACGGGCGTTACAGGCAAAATCGGGTACCCCGCCACGTGAAAACCCGAAAGGGAGCGTGGGAAAAAACAAGAGGGGGCTGACTTCGGCGAAAACTCAAAAGGGCGCTTGAGTCAGTAATGTGATAAAAATGATGACGAATAAAAAAAATCAATCAATAAAAAAATGATGAAATGATAATGTAGTAGCGAGGTTATCCTCGTTCATCGTTCCACTTCCTTCTACCCTTTTTCGACCCTTGTCACCATCGGCAAGATCAATCGCTACCTTTTTCGGTCCTTGTCACCATCGGCAAGACCGTCTACCATTCCGACCCTTGTCACTATCGGCAAGATCGGTTGCTACCTTTTTCAATTTTTGTCATCATCGGCAAGACCGTCTACCATTCCGACCCTTGTCTCCATCGGCAAGATCGGTCGCTACCTTTTTCGGTCCTTGTCACCATCGGTAAGACCATCTACCATTCTGACCCTTGCCACCATCGACAAGATCGGTCGCTACCTTTTTCGGTTTTTGTCACCATCGGCAAGACCGTCTACCATTCCGACCCTTGTCACCATCGGCAAGATCAGTCGATACCTTTTTCGGTCCTTGTCACCATCGGCAAGACTGTCTACCATTCCGACCCTTGTCACCATCGGCAAGATCGGTCGCTACCTTTTTCGGTCCTTGTCACCATCGGCAAGATCGTCTACCATTCTGACCCTTGTCACCATCGGTAAGATCGGTCGCTACCTTTTTTGGTTTTCGTCATCATCGGCAAGACCGGCTACTCTTTCGACCCTTGTCACCATCGGCAAGATCGGTCTACTGCTTATCGATCCTCGCCACCGTCTACTAGACTGACCGACTTTCTATCGACCCTTGTCACCATCGACAGGACCGGTCAACTTTCCCCCCTAACCTAGACCCGTCGTCCTCGTTAAGCAGTAAACTACTTTTGCTCCATATACACTCTGTTAATGAATAAACCCTACCCTCAATTTTCGTCAGCATCAATGAATCCGGCTGACAAGCCGTCTGTCCTTATTTCCTAGCCCTAAAGGGGCCTCTATACCCTTTTGGTCCTTCGAACTCTTGGCCTGCACTAGCCATTGCCTGGTCCCGAGAATGGTCACGGCGTGGTGGAGCGAACATCTCACCCCTTCCCTGAAGGCGTGAGCGCTCTCCTGCCCTAATAACTCATATACTCGGACTAGAGTTAGCTGGCAAATAAAAGGGGAGGAAGGGGCAATGCAAAGATAGAGTTTGCATTTAGCAGCAAATGGGGATATTTCATTTCTGTAAAACAAAGGGATACATGTTATGCGGGGCATTCCCCGGAATACATGAAGTCCAGCAAAAAGGGGCAAATAGAAAAGACTATGGCAGAGGGCGTCGGAAGATGTCCTCCAGCTCTGGAATGCCCAAGGAAGGAGTGCGGGTTAGTTCTTACAGTCTGAACTCAGTGGCCTCCAGCTGAGATAGTTTCTCCCCGAGCGAAGCAGCTTGTCCCTCGGCCATCTCTGCCTCCTCCATCCTCCGGACTTCCAAGCGCTCTACTTCTTAAAGCTTAGCCTCTGCCCTTGAAAGTTCAGCCTGTAGCTCTGCTATCCGAGCCATAAGGAATCTTCAGCGCTGCAAACAGGCATTAGCATCATTCCTCATCCTCGCCGCAGTCCCTTTCAAAGATATGAGAGCTGCTCGGCATTCAGCTCGGTCCAGTGTTATGGCCGCCAGCTGGTCAGCTACCTCCCGGCCTAAGAATTCCCTTCTGTTTACATATTTCAGAAGCAAAATCACCCGTGGAGTCCAATCATCCATGGGGTAACCAAAAGCCAACAGTGAGCGGGACAAGTGCTCTATCAAGCCCCTCAGCTGAACATAAGTCAAATCTCTGCTGGCCGTTATGGTCTGCTGAAGGGTCCCTAAGAACTGCCACACAAGGTCACTCGATGACTAGAGACCGAGAGGTGATGTCTCGGGTAGTTCGAACTCCACTCTGCTGTCCACGGTGGCCCAGATATCGTCGCTCATCCCAGAAGATGACGACGGCATGATCTACAGCGCACTTGTGTGGGGAACAACCGCGGTGACTGATGCGGTAGCTGGAGTCTCGATGACGGAGACTTCCCTGCCAGCCCCTTGGGATGAAGCTGCAATAGGAACATCAAAGGCCAAGGACATCTGCTCCTCGCCTCCAACTCGACTGACCCCCATATGGCCAGTTTCAGCAATAAGAGCCAACGCCCCAGTAGTCCCGGCTTCCTCTTTGACGATCTCTCCCGCCTCTACCTCGGAGGGGCCACCTTTCTCCGAAGCCGACCATTGTGCGACTTCCAATGGCTGGGAGTCCTCGACTGCTACTAACTCATCAACCCTCACAAGTACTCTGGGTCCCGCTGGACCCGCTGCCACTGCATAGTCCTTGGGATATCGCAGTGCGATAGGCCGCAAGACGGGCGGGAAAGTTGTGTGACCCGCGCCTAGAGTCGGGAGGGGTATCTGCACCGTTATGGTTGGCAGCACCACCTCAGTCTGCACCAGAGATATGTACATCAGAAAGCTCAAAAGAAAAGAAAGGAAGGGCAGCAAGCGCCGACCACGGGAGGGTCCTCACCTCAGCCGGTACTAGGCTCAAATCTCCAAGGGTAACCTCTGCGGCCCCAGCCCCTTCGCTCACGAGTGAGCCTGACGGCCCAGGACCACTCCATGACAACTGGGGTGGGCTGAAAGTCTGGTGATCACTTTCATAGGCCGAAGATGCCCCGGCATCCTCAGTCTCTGTGTCGACATGTGGGAACTCCTCATCACTAGAGCCGCCACCGTAATCGACCTGCTCAGAGGAAGAGGACTCCTCTGCTCTTTCGGGACGCTCCACCATCGGAGCAGGAACCTCGCCAGGAGGAGCATCACCCACAACAGGGACTTCCTCCATGCACTCCACACCAGGAGCAACAATTGATGGGATCTTAGGGGCAAGCTCGCCCTGCCCCCAGGCAATCGCTTCCTCTGCACCCTCTGCGCCCGGGAGTAATGACGGTTGCATATCAACTGAAATTTACGGCAAGAAATAGTCAAGCCGACTGAAGGCATGAAGACTCGCGGTGGTGTCGTGATTAAACTATAAATTACCTTCCATTTTCTGTCTAGGCGTTGGAGAAGGCAGATCTCTCTCTACGAGAGCAGTAAGGATTTCCTCTGCCCCTTCCCTAACCACGGTGCCTACCGTCGCCTGCAGCCCGACGACCGCAGCGACTGTGTCGGCAACTGTCAGCATGGATTAGCCAAGGCAGCCAAAGTGAGCCAATGAATTCTGGAGAGATGAAGAGCCTCCCTTCAGCTTCTGGCCTTTTCATGCGGGAAGCCTCGAACTCTTCGAAGGATACAACTGGAGGAAGAACGGTTGCTGGTTCCTTTTCTGCGGCCTTCCTTCGGCGTGCCCGTGTCACTCGGGTTACTGCCGCTTTGGCCTTCCCAGCGGCCTCCCTCAACTGGGATCGGGTCCGCTTTCTCGAATCGCCAGGAGGCAGTGGCGTCGTGGTCGGGGCCGGCTCGGGAGCCTCGAAGTATGCTGGCTTCTGAGCTTTTATTATCAGCTCCCTAAAGTGCCGAGTCTCCTCCGAAGTTGGTTGGACTGCACATGCATGAAGGTGAGAATAATACACCACAATGGAGAAAAGAGGCTGGCCGAAGGGCCTGAATGAAGAAATAGAACATACTTGCTGGCCCCGTGTAGAATGGGAAGAGAGGCCAATAATATAGCGAGGGCACTCTGTCTCTCGAAGCTGCCTCACGAATAAGCCAACATAAATCTCCTATCTTTTCACTCAGCTCGGCCAGTAGCGCAAGGTCCTCGTGGCCACGAGAAGACAGGTGATAATATAAGCTCAGGTGGTCCAGCCCCCATCTGTCGGCATATTTGAATGAGATATGAAGGGGCCGGTCCAGAATGGCTTCGCTAGGATCACCCACTGAAAGACCATGTGATCGGAGGAGCGCAAATAGCCAAGGAGTGTTGTCATATAGAGCATCCTGCCTGTCTTCCCTACGGATGAAAGTCTGATAGGGGTGCAGCCTGTCAACCTCGGGGCACCAATCAGCCACCGCTGAGATGGGTTCCTCCACCGGCAGAGGGAGTTACTGAAGAACCACCCTCTCGCTGCTTACCCGGCATAGACCCCGAAGCATTTTCACATAGTCATCCTTGCTGATTGTGGGCAACTTCGGGTCGACTTTGGTCCTGCGGCTTTTCACGGCTTTTCGGGCCTCAAGATAGGCCCTCACTTCCGTGTTGGTCCAAGATTTCAGCTTCTTCAAATAGGAGGGCTCAATATCAAGGGTTGGCTCCGGCTGGAAGTCCAGAAACCTATGCTCTGCTACGGCACAACACTCCCGCCGGGAGCTCCTATAGAACCCCGTCCGCGCGTTCCACCACTTGATATACTCAGGAGTGACGCGGGGGAAACGGGCAGGGGTTGGCACCCTGAATGAAACATTTTCTCGGCGGTGGAAGAAGTCCCACCATATCCGGGCATCATCATTTGAAACTTGCCCGGCTCTGTGCCTATTGGGCAACGCAAATTGTGAAAAGGAATGAGGAATGTGCTGGTCATAGCCAAAGTTTCGGCTAAACGAAACGGATAATACGGCTCCAGCCACAAAATGTTGCTCTTTCGGAATGCAAGGATGCTTGGCCTGATAGCCAGCGCCCAGTCAACCAACTCCTGCTCAAGGATGGGCCATGTACACTTGGCCCCAGAGATTGGATGGATATACTCCTCTATCTCGAAGAGCTTCCATTGCCTCGTCTTGTTCACCAGCGGGCTGGAGTGGGCAGCTAAGCTCCAGAAGTGAAGGACCCCGGGTGAATCTGTGGGAATCCGGGCCAACTTGCCCTTAATGGCAAAGAGTTGCTCCGCTAGTGAGGACGGCTCGACACTCACGAACTCTATCATTCGCGGGATAATATGAGCTAACTGTAACGCCCGAGGGGCAGCCTCCGGAAAAAGGGTACAAACCCAAGCATTGAAGAAGTGTAACGGACCAAGCATCCGCAGATTCCTGGGAAGACGCATCTTGTACAGGTCTACCAGCATTTTGTAAGTGAGGCACAAAGCCACTGGGCAGAGGGACAGCTTAGTACCCCAAGCCATGAGACAGGCGGGATAGATAGCCTCTGCTCTAATCACTCTCTCATCGCCTTGCGGGAGAGCGAAGGAGCAGATCCAATAGACCAGGTAGGCGGCACAGTGTGTGACTGCGTTGACGCCAGTGGGGTTTGGGTCCTCCCTCTCCCCTCTTCTTGAAGATGATGCTGCGGCCTGTCGTCAAACTCTCTTCTTCCTCTTCAGAGCCATCGGCGCTATTGGGAGGAAGTCCTCGTACTTCTTCTTCCCGCCAAAGAAATATTGGAGCCAGGTGCCCGTCCACACCCTCCGCTTCTCGCCTGGCTTCCTAGCATCTCTCGTGTCATGTGACGAGTTGTAAAATGTGATGTACGCCTTCATCAGATAGCGATAAGTGTGGCCCGCCAGATATCGACCCTCACCGTCGGTCTGATCCTTCAGCCAGTCAGGCCAGCAGACTTCCTCGTACGGCTCTCCGTCGATGGGTAGACCGCTAAGCTATGAGAGGCTCCATAAATCCAGAGAAGTTTCTCCTTCCGAAGTATAAAAAGTGTTGTACTCGGGACAAAATACTTCGATCATGCCACAGCATAAGCCTCGGGAGATGGGGTAGCGGTATCTCGAGGCGTACACGCTGTGATAGATGCCAGCCCTGGTCAGGAGGGGAGCGTAGTGCTGCAACACATAATCCGTGAACTTCACTGCTCCAGGTCTGAATGCATGGGCATCGATGGCTCTCAACTCGGCAAACCACCCCACGGATATTTGATGCTTAAAACGGATGCCAGGCAGTCCAGCAGAAAAGATACTTCTCTATACCCCCATTTCAACGGGGCAAGAAACAAGCCAAAGACCGGCTTCTCCCAGTCCACCCTGCCTGCGGAATCATTCCACCAAGCGGGTACAAATTCAGGGGCCCTGGTCAGCAGCCCATCTTCTGGAGCCAGATCTTGCTGCCCGAGCACGACGCTCCATTTCCTGACTTCTCCAGGAAGATAAATAGGCCTTCCCTGCACTACACAGTCTGTTAAACTATCCCTCTCCACTAACAAGGCCTGCTCGGCTTTGCGGACGAGGAACAGGACTCTCTTCCCCTGAAGGTTGAAGCGCCGAAGGAAGGACATCAGATGTTTGTCCTTGGGGTAATCCCGCCTGACAGCGCCTTCTCGGTCATAGTGAAAAGAATCACCTCCAAGGATGAGGAGACGGCCAGTGTCCACAGTATCGGTCTCCGAATCCGAGGACTCTGCAACTACGGCAAGTTGATCGTGCCCCCGATCAAGGGAATGAACATTCTCCCACGTCACCACGGCGCGGGAGGCGAAGAAGAAGAACCGGATGCCATGTTAGCTGCAAAGAAACGCATCAAACAATAAACAAAGTCAGAAAATAGTTGATCAAGACAAATTTTTGACAAAATTTTGGCAGAGTCTCCCCAGCACGGGAGATTGCCAAAGAGAAGCGGGAATACATCCACTAAGGGAACGGCCCCTAAAAGCAGCCATCGGCATTACACCGAGGCCAAAAGGGACACCCGAGGAAATAGCTCCGGGGGCAAGCCCTACTAGAAGCCTCCCGGGGCCCAAAGAATGGGTTTAAAACCCAAATGAACAACACTCCACTCACCCTTGAGAAACTTGCCCACACCCTCAGCCCACTCTGTGCTGCGGGAAGAGAAGAAAGGGAGGAGAGAGAAAGAAATCTTGTAAATGAAAAGTGGTGAAGGAAGAATTAGGGGCGAAAGCCTTACATAGGGGGGGGGTTGGATGTTAATCCAGCGCGCTATTTAGCGCGCCAAATTAACGCTTCCTCAAACCAAAAGGCGCGTCGATTTAAGGCGCGCCAGATTAACCTCCTCCAAGCATCAGGCCTCGCCGGATTAGCGTCTAAAAGCCCAGGGGCGCGCCAGAATATCCCCGCACCGTATTAATATTCGAACGGCATCGGATTGGCATCCGTGTCGAATTAAGGGCCATTCTGAGCCTCCGTCAATTGAAGAGGAGATCATTCCAGGCGAAGCTCATCCGTCGGCCTTGCTACACTCGTGCCTTGCTTGCAACACCCACGGCTGGGGGGCATTTGTTGGCACTCAAAATATCGCTCACGGTAATCAAGCCTCAAAGACGAATGACACGGCCCACTGAAGCACAGAAGCCGATAAGTATCAACATATTGAAGACTTCTCAAGCTGCCAGAGCCCCGAGTCACCTGGGATGAGCATCGGGGACTTCGCCTTAGGAAAAGTCGAGATGAATCCACAACCAACCGACAGTGCGACCAAGCCTGCCTAATGATCCGGCATCAACTCTGTTGTGCCGCTACCCTGCACCCGTCGCCGATCAAGGACGACGGTCTACCCGGTGGCTCGCCACCTGAATGAAGACTCTCCTGAGATGAAAAACTCCCTTGGCTCTTCAGAACAGAAGACCGGGGGCTCTGTCGGTGGAAGATCCCGGCTACCCAGCACGAGTACAGCTTCTCGCCAAGTTGGGTCCATTAGTGGCCGAATGATCGCCCGGCCTAGGCGGAACTATCCCGGGTGTCACCCCACCCTCCAAGAAGCGTTGAGTACAAGCCGGACCGAGCCAGTAACACGGGTCGTAGGGCGGAAAGCCGTGTCAGCGAAAGACCCACGTGCCCAAACAAAAGGCACTCAAGGTTCTAAGAAGGGCCATACATCGTCCTGAAAGCTTCGACGAGACTTCTTCTCAAAGGGTTCGAGGAACGGCGGCAAGATGAGTGTTCACGATGACTTCCAGAACCATCTCTGGACTCACCGGCTGACCGGCAACATACGGAGGATGTTAATACGGCGCGCCCCCTTAAACCGGCGCCCCTTTATCCCGGCGCGCTGAAGCTTGTGAAGCCTTTTCTGGGCGCGCCATTTCTCGCGCCGGATCAAGTTTCGAGCCCGCTCCTATATATGGGGCTACTCAACCAGAAAAGAAAAAGGGAGAGAGGCGAAGAGGTTTTCGAAAGAAGAAAATCGGGAGATAAGAGAAAAGGGTCTGAGAACCAATCACCGGCGAGAGAGAGGGGGTTTCTTGCGAGCGAAGCAGGGTTCCTCTGAGCACCCTTCGCCGCCGTCTTCCATCCTCAGCATGAAGCCCTCCGGAGCCGGAGAAGAAGAAGGTGTCCCGATACTCTGTTCTCGGAACAGGTGGGCGTCTGCATTTCTTATTTCTTCTCCGCCTTGTTTTCTCTCCGTCGAATGTAAGCGAGAGGGGTGAGGGATGGCGATGATATGAGCCAACCACTCCCCTCTTCTTCGCGTTCTTTTCTCTTTGTTGCTCTCCTGTGAGCTTCCCTGTAAGTGAAACGGTGGCCGTGCCATGATGCCGGCGCCGAACTTGTAACATATGTGACGTTTTCTCGATGGGGTGATGACATGCATATATGAATATATTGGTGGATTGAATGCTCAACGCCTTGTTCTCTTCTTCCATCGCTGTTTCATTCGGAGGATATATATTAGCGTCTTCCTGTGCATAGTTTTACGATTCCGGTTTTCTCCGATTTCACATACGCCCTGGGATGCCATGGGCTACAGAGATGACCCCTCCCCGGGTCCTTCACGTCTGTGCCGGTGCATATGCTTTTCCCCGTTTTGATACGAGATCCAACCTTGGCCTTCCTCCCTCTTTGCATTTCTCTGTTGCTCAGAGGAGGCAGGTGCTGCTTCTGGGATAGTGGAGTCCGCCTCGTGACTACTGCGTTCCAGCCATTCGTCTATATGCGTGTGTAGGCAAATTGTCCTAGCTGCATATCGACTACCTTTCTCCGTGACTGCTATTTGCATTCTCTTCTGTGGATGGCAACCTAGTCTCACGAGCATCAACACCTTAGCCCTGTGAGTGGTGATCTATCAATGTCGAATGTCTTCATTCCTCTCGTCTATGGTTTGCAGCCACTGAACCATTCGAGTTCCATTGTTTTGGTCTCAGCCACCCGGGGAGGGGGATATTCCCCACCGTTTCACAGAACTGCCGATCGGCCAAGGGAACTCCACTTTTGAGTGATGGATGTTTCTCATGAGTCACAGAGCTAACAACAACTGGGGTCCCAGCCCAACAATTCCAAACCCACAGTCCTTCGGGACCCTGTGGTGACTAAGGGACAAATGCTCCTAGTAGGCTAGTCCTCGGAGCCTCTCTCCCTAATGGTCTCTCTCTAGCGGATGCAGTGCATGCTGTAGGTCGCCCACCCCTTGTAGGCCAGTCGTCGGGGTGTTGCTTCCGTCACTAGCTGCCTCGTTCCTCTATTTCCACCCACAGAGCTATGGTGCTCCTCGTAGGCCTTTCCTCAGGGTATTCTGTCCGATTGGGGTTTTGCTGGCTGCCACCATGCAGACCGACTATTTAGGGGCTTACTCCACGAGTGAGTATGACCCCGTTTCTCCCCTGCAGTCCTTCAGGGACGGGGGAGATGTTGCCCAATTTTTGGCAGGACTCTTTTAGCTGATAAGAGCACTTGTGTGAATGGCTCCAATAAAACACTTGTTCTGAGATAAAGGACCCTAGTGCTCGAGTATGGACCTCGCACTAGCTCATCACTTCATTCTAGAAGGGCTCTGGACTTCAATTAAATAAGCAATCGGCCCAATTAACTTCAAAACCCTTAACAGAATCCCAGTAAACTTAGATACTTTCAAAATTCATCAAAAATCAGCTAAAGCGGCACGGTCCTAATCCGGCGCGCCTTAATACGGCGCGGTACCCCCCCGCGCCGGAATAACCTTACACTCATAAAAATTTGTTTTCAAGTGGCTCGTTCCCGGTGCGCCCTAAACCGGCGCGCCCTAAGCCCACCACGCCGTTTTAACGTTTGTTAAGGCCGCACCGGATTAAGACCATTTACCTACATTTGGCCGCGCCGGGAAAACCTATCTCTACGCATGGCCGAGCCGGTTTTGAACCATTATGCTGTTTTAATCACTCCCCCGCCCTCGGAGCGATCCTCGTCTCCCACGGTCGAGATCAATGACTCTAACTAATAATAAATTGAATAAGAAAGGGGCTATGCAAGCCCGAGCCATCTTGCTTTTACTACCATGTTTGTTAGCATTTTACTTTCGTCATCATGCTTACGTTGCCACTTTCGTCCCCTTAGCGGAGTCTATTAAACTTGATTGACCATTGTTCATCTTTGCAACTCTGCGACTATGCTTAACGTTGTCATGAGCATCATGCATGCATGCCTGCATGGATTCCCTCCGGTATATTAAATGGCATTGACGAAGGTCTGGGTCACTCCCGATTGGAAGTCTTTGCCATGCGCGATGGTGGTCTTTGGATCTATGTCCTCCGCCACGTATCGAGGGTACCCAACTTAATGAACCATGCCTCTTTCGCATGACATATAGAAGCACCTCACGTGACCTGGTCACGTTTATACCTTTGCATCTTTATTCCGGCCTCGACAGCCCACCATCTCGGCAATTAATCAAAGGTTTTCCCTCCTCGTGGGGGATGTAATTAACGCCATAGCCTTTATGGTATGGCGGACTGCTGGTCCCGATCGAACCTCTCTCTCGCCCGACACGGGTCAGAACGAGCACATAATAAACTCGTCACGTACATGACTGGCACGCTTGCATAGTCAACTAGCCAGTTAGCTACCAGTTAGTTAATTGGTTAATCGACACGTGAAATTAAAATAAACCCAAATGCAATAATAAAATAAAATAAAATAAAAACAAATTCCCATCGCAAACAACTACTGACGACGGTTCATCAAACCTTTTTAAACCTTGTGCGTACAGATCAACAGCGTCATCCACGTCGCTTTCCTCATCATCGGCTGGGTCCTTCTCATCTATGATCTCATAAACTCCCAATCCGTCATTGCTCTACACCCCGCCTACTTCCTCATCATCCTCTAGGACGATTGCGGTCTCTACAAACTCAGGACATTTGAGGAGGGCATGACATCTTTGGGCTAGATTCTGAAGAAACCTATCTGGACCGGACTTAGAATGACGCATCACAGGGTGCGCCGCAGACGTGGATGGGCTGACAACACCAGAGGTAGACTCTACTTTGACTGAATCTACCAACCTAGGGGACTCTGCACACTGTACATCTAACCTAGAAGACAAGACATTTACAGGGAAAGAAGCAGGGGCCTCATGCCCCTGGCAGGAAGACGGACAGAACATAGCGTAATCCTCCATTGAAACCTCCGTTTTAAAATTGATGTTTTTTTTGGAGATCGGAGGAGATCATGCAACAAGAGAGGTCAGAGGATGAAGGAGGAGGAAGTTGCATGGGAAATAGAGACGGGAAGAGAACATCGAACAATGGGTCAGAAGAAGAAAACCACATCTCTTGAAGATTGGTTGTGGGGGTCCACATGGTGGACAAATCAATAGGTGGGCACTGCCCACATGCACACGGAACAATCAAAACTTCAAGTGGCCTTTTCGTAAAGTACGGGTCGACCATGATCGGTGGTGAACGGGGAATAAATCCCAATCGTCGAAGCAGGGAGGCAAAGTGGGAAGGAGGCCAAGAAAAGGTAATGATGGAGCTCCCCTCCTCCCGCGGCCTCTAGTAAACTGGCTCAACCGGAGAATGCTTCACCAGCTACATCTCCACTTTCATTAAGCAAACTTCTTCCTCACGAAACATCTTCTCAAAACAACTGCAAAAATTTTCCATATCGTCCACTAACCCCTTCAGTGGCGGCGGTGGGCCAACAACAGCAAAAGCGGCCTCATTCTTCTCATCAACACAGGGCGGCGTCCTCTTTAAAGTACCTGGCTGCAACGGGCCTTTTACGAAATACTGGCGATAGTCCCACGTCAGTGGCCCGGAGTCTCTCAGTATTGACAATGCAGACTCCCGGTAGCCAAGGCCTCTTCGGCTTATCTTTCTTCCCTTGGGGACAGGATTGGTCCGTCCCTGCAGCTGCGCGCCGAGGCCCATGCCCGGCTGATAGCCTAGTTTCAAGATCATGTTCCACCCCTTAGAATCTCTAATCATGCACTTGATTTTGACATTTACTGGTGTAGTGGCGGGCTTGCGTGATGCATATGCCCATGGAAAGTTCAAGTCTATCACTGATAACACTGGCTTGTTCCTTGGCCATAGCGTAGGTAGAATCTTGTCAGCAATAGCATCCACTGTCTGGACCTTGGAAACACTTTTCACCTTGACTATCCGCCCCTGAAATGGGAATTTGAGGCACTCGTGGGCGGTCGAGGGAACTGCATTCAAGCTGTCAATCCATGGACGACCCAGAATAGCCTTGAACATCGGGTCTATGTCCAACACATAGAATTCCACGTCCATTTTCAAAGGCCCTAGCTTGACCTGCACTGTCACGACCCCGTGGCAAGCTCTCCTAGAGTTATCATATGCCGCAATAGTTGTGGGTGTCGGTCTTAGCATGTCTTCAGAAATGTTGCAGGCACGCAACGTGCTCAAGGGACAAACATTAATAGAAGCTCCCGTGTCCACTAGAGCTGAATTAACAGCCACTTTGTTCAATGAAATTATAATACATAGTGGCATCTGACGTGCCTCTAGGGGTGCTAGCTCCGACTCAGAAAAGGAAATAGATGGCCCCTTTGTGATAGTGGCCAACACTGACAACAAACTGTCCACCGCTACGTCCTCGCTAACAATAACTTTCTGTAGAAAAGCCCTTAGGGCATCTTGATGTAGCGTGGACCTCTTGATTAACTCCAAGACTGAGATCTTGGCCGGCATTCGGTCCAAGTGCTGCAACAAATCATATCTGGTGCCCGGCAAGGGGTTAGTTTCTTCTGCTTTAACTGTTGAGGAAGGAATTGGGGGGTTGGGTGCAGGTGCACCAGTAGAGGGATAACTTCTATGAAATAAACGCCCGCTCCGGAGGGCAAAGTTTCGTGCCGGCACGGCATTAGATGGACTCCCGATTGGCCCAGTGGGGTGAGTAGAAGGGATAGCAATGGGGGTGAGGATGGGGGAGGCTGGTCTGACGGGCCCTGGCTGAGTGGTGATTGGTGAAGGGTTGAGTGGAGGGGTAACGAAGGAGGGTATGGCGGGTGATGGTGCAAGGATTGGCGGAATGTTTGGTAGTGAGGTGGGTGTAATTGGTGACTTGGAGGGAATAGATGGTGGAGCAGTGGTTACAGTGGTGGGCCGGAGAATAGAGGGAACAAAAGGTGCGGGGAGGTTGGTGTATGCATGGTGGAAGGCTAGAAGATGAGCGGGAGTCTCATCGTCAAAAGACCACCCAGCATTGGGAGCTGGGTGGTGAACTACATTTACTTGGGCTGGTGCTGGCGGCTGCTATTGCGGAGCGGGCGGATGGTCTGGCATGGGATTTTGGTGAATCCCAAGTTCAGGGGGTTGCTGCTACTGTTGAGGTTGAGGTTGGGGTTGCTGAAACTACTGCTGATGAGGCGCCGCCTGCTGCGGCCTTGCCTGTCTTCTCTTCTCTTTGATGTCTTCTATCAACTTATGCATCTGGGCCCAGTCAATCCTTTGCCCTTCATGTAAATCATACACTAAATCACGGAACTGAAAGCATCTGTCTATAGTGTGCCCGGGCTACCGATGGTATATGCAATACCAAGATTGATCAGCGGTCAGGTTCCAGTTCTGACGTTCCAGCGGGAGCTGTATGTCACCAGTGTACATTAGGGCAGAGAAAATGTCCGGAAGGGTTTCGGGGAGTGGAGGATAATGGGCTCTTTTCGGACCCGGCCGGGCAGGTGCATAACCAGCAGGGGGAGGAACGTTGTGGTATTGGGGTGGTTGCTGAGGCTGTTGTAGTGGTGGTGGTGGTTGTTGTGGCTGTTGAGGAGCGGGAAAAGAAGGTTGGGGAGCTGGCAGAGCGGAGAACTGGGGGTTGCGTGGAGGTTGCTGGAAATGGGATGGAGCGGACTGATTGGGGAATTGAACAGCCTGCACCTGCTCGTTAGTCTGAACTCCCTCAGTAACAGGGCCCTGGGATTTTCTCGTGGTTTTGGATTTCTGGGCCTCAAATAGGGAATGGATGGGGGAGTCTTTGAACTTGGTTTGTATAAATCGGGCTCGACTATACAACTGGTGCATATTTGATATGTCGTTCATTGCCAGAATGTTCCGGAATGTAGGGGTAGCATTCGAAATCAACAATTTTACTTTCTCTTCTTTCGGGATCTGCACGGGCACACGTGAGGCCATCTGCCTCCATCTATCTGCATCAGTTGCAAAATCTTCATCTATCTTCATCTTTTCTGATACCAAGTCTGTGAATGAGTACTCCGGGCCTACCCGGTCTTGAAATCTTTGTATGAACTTCTCTTTGACCACCTTGAAGCTCTCTGCCTCCTCCAACGGCAAAGTGTAGAACCATTCTAGTGCGACCCCGTCCAATGACCGGTGGAAGAGGTACGCCACGAGGAGATCGTCATGCTGGAACTGCGCCGATTCATATAGAAACTCCCTTAAGTGAATGAACGGGTTACTGTTCCCGTCATACTTACGGTATGTAGGGAGCTCCGACTGAGGTGGGAAGCGAATGTCCCGAAAATTAGGAATGGGGACATCAGCGAGAGACTGCGGGCCGACCCGCTTATGGAGGAGGTCAATTTGCTGCTGCATAGCATCCCATTTGTCGAGAAGTTCCCATTCCCGAGAAGGATGAGACATAGTAGGAAGAACAGAACCAGTATACGGAGCTGATGGATAAACTGATGAAGGGGGAAGCCCATAAGATGGATAGTGGGCCAAGGAAGGGCCCATATCTGCATGAGCCAGCTGGGAAGCCCCTGGTTGAAGACGGAAAAAATCAACCGGGGCCACAAGGGCCTGCGGCGCTGGTGAGATAGTGGCATAAGGATTGGATTAAGAACTCAAGGGGATCTGGGTCTTCCCCTTGTCAAGAGGCTGGTGGGCTGAGGTAGAGGCTTGACCCGCCTCCTTGCTAGGAAACCAGAGGGTCCGAGGATGGACAGGAGTGAGATCAATGGGCGCAGCAGAAGCAGCCCCTAAACCAACAACAGGAGATGAGGC
Organism: Amorphophallus konjac; assembly: GCA_022559845.1. Classification (NCBI taxonomy): domain Eukaryota; kingdom Viridiplantae; phylum Streptophyta; class Magnoliopsida; order Alismatales; family Araceae; genus Amorphophallus; species Amorphophallus konjac. The sequence goes on along the minus strand of CM040126.1, from coordinate 338,396,741 downwards.
GGCGGCAATAAACACGCCATGAGGAGAAGCAGTAGACGGGGCATCCAGCCCCTGCAAGGCTTGACGGATGAGGTGGAGCTGAGTTGGATCTAGCTGGGCCATCATGTGAAAGATTTGATTGGCCGAGTTTTGAGAGGAGGAATCAGAAAGGGAGGGTTGAGCACCCTCAATAACAATGGTTGGAAGTGGAGGGGCGGTCCCCTCTCATCCTTGCACATGCGCGACCCTAGGTGGGTCCTCCAAAAGTCCCTGAGGGAGAGAGTCCTCATGGGAGTGAGAGAAATTGTAAGAAGACATGGTGGATGAAGAATCAAACAAAGGATTGAAATAGGAAAAGAAATGAGAGCTTCCCCTAGGAGAAGATCTTGAGGGTGTGAAGTAACTCCACATGCAACGGAGACTCTAACACCGAGAAGAGCAACACCTAATGAGTTTCTAAACAATCAAACTAGTAATCAAATGCACACAGAAAGAGAGGAGAGAATAGGCAATCAATTGACCAACCAAGTTTAAATGATGCACGACATATTTCAAAAATTCCTCCTTTTAGAACCTTAGTGGATTAATTAAAATGACAATTCTCACAACAACGAAGGTGCCTAACCAGGGTGGAATGGAAAACTTGGTTGACTTTAAAGGTGACTCTCTCTCACACAGATGCAATCCTAGACTGGTGTGGTAAGGTACAACCTGCCCGGCGTCCGTGTGGGAATCCACGGCTCACGGGGTCTTACGGAAGTCCCGGGTAAGGTCACCTAGTCGGCTCCAAGGAATATGGAGACGAGAGGATCCCCTATCAAGGTAGGAATGCGACTAGTATGAAAACGTATGAATGAATCCTATGTGCACCGAAGTGCATGCAAAATCTAACCTAAATCTAACAAACAATGACCAATCAAATATAACAAATGTGACAATAATCATGCACAATGGAATGACTGCCATGGGAGATCAAAAAAGCACCCAAACAAATATGGAATAATGTAAAATAATGGTCAAAATGGCACTCACGGGTGCACTGTAGCAATAAAATGTGGTCTGATGGGAGACCGCTCAGGGAGGTAGATGGTCTGGGAAGGACCGCTCAGTGACAGGGAGCAGTAAAAGAATAAAAAAAGAACACAGAACTGAGATGCATACTTGAGACGACTAAACGGTCTGTCGACCGACCGTGCAACTTGTGGGACGGCCTAAAATAGACCGCAGAGAATTAGTAGAATCACAAGTGTATGAAGACAAGTAGCGTACCTGAGCCAGCAGAGGTGAATGGCCTCTTGGAAGACCGTGGGGACAGATGCACGGTCCGGAGAGGACCGCTGAAGCTAACAGGGTCAGACAGAACAAAGCACTCGTGAGGTGGAAATGGACGGTCTAAAGGATGACCGTGGAAACAGAGGAACGGCCAGAATCAGACCGCTCAAGCAATAACAGCATGACAGAAAGGCAACGGTAGCGTACCTGAGACAGGGGCAGAACGGTCTATCGCTAGACCGCGGGGAGACTTGAGCGGTCCGGGAGGAACCGCATACAACTCCGAGAACAGTAACTCGGGGTGGACGAAACGGTGACCTGAAATAACTTAGGAAAAACCCTAACCAAGAACAAAACGAAGATCAGCAAAACAATAGCATGATGGGCACTATGAGTCCCATCGTGATCACCAAAAAATGGGGTGTTGACATATTTTCTCCCCCTCTTTCTTTCTCTTACCTTCCTTTTCTAAATCAAAATGTAAAGACAAGCAAAATGAAGGGAAGAAAGATGGAGAGGTGTGTGTGATCATGATCGCCACTGAGACACGAGTACCGGAGAGTACTACGTACCTTGGAAAGGGAGAAAGCACTCGCTCACAAAATGCAGCGCTGCGATGGTAAACCATCTGGGATGAACCGCGCAAGGAATGGCACAGCCGCTCGATTGACTGCTCACAGCGCTGAAGAAGGACGCGGGATGAAGATGGGTCTGGCGACAGAGCAGTTCGCAGACGACCACAGGAAGGCGTTGCACGGTCAGATCTGGGCCGTGTACTCTTCTAAGCGGACGAAGGAAGACCGTGTGATTCTGCCAAACTCCGAGATGTAAGACTTGATCCTCCACCCCTTCTGGCCGGCCAGAGGGGATGGGCCTCGTGCTGTGCTGATGTTGACCTGCAAAACCATGTGGAGAACACAAAAATGCAATCCAAATTAGCCCTAGGAAGTGTAGTAACTATAGAAAAGAATGGAAAATAAACGTAATAACATGGGATGGGCGAAACCTGGGGAGGTTTTTAAACCCCTATAGGGCATGAAAAACAATAGGAAGTGTGTAAAATGATGTGAACAAGTGAAAAACATGGTGAGAAGATGATGAAAAGAAGCATGCAATTGGTGAACTAAAGACTAAACACCAAGACTAAGACTCAAAACAATGGACTACTCCCTAAACCGAAGGCTTAGAAGGATGTAGAAAGCCTCCTTCCCTGCCTACAGTTCGCTCAGGATTTCGACAGGGCTTCGCCGTTGACGTTGGATCTCCCCCCTCTTTCATGCTTAGACTAAGAGTTCTATTTATAGACCCCTAAAAGTCCAACCTCAAAATTAGATTTTCCAATGGATAATAATTCGAGATTACAAAATAAAATTCGTAGATAATCATCTTATCTTCCACCAGGATCGAACGGCACCCCATTTGGTTGAGAAACCGTGAAGAAAATGGCGGAGGAAGGTGGAGGTTTAACCACGGATAGAGAGAGAAAATCTAAATAACCCACAGGTTTCGATCATGTGCACGGTCGCGCGATAGGCCGCCCAGCGATGTACACAGTCTACTACTAGACTGTCTAATGCTGTCAGTGATAAATAAAATAAAATAACAAATTATCTAATTATCCATCGAACTGGCCGGCTAGCACGGTGCTGGACTCTTCAGGATAAAATGGTCTACTGATAGACCACTCAATGAATGGAATGGTCCAATGCTAGGCCGTGTATACACGTCGGTGATAAATCTAAAAAATAGGATAAATAGATAATTATCTAAAAAATAAACCGGCTTAGGACTCTGGGAACTAGACGGTCTAACGCCTGGCTGTTTAATGGAAGTAAACGGATGCTTTCAGACCATGCAAAGGCTTGTCGGTGGAAATTCAGAAAATCAAATAAATATCCAATAAATCAGTAAACGGCTCCAATAAGACCGCCCAATCACTGAACGGTCGGTCGCTAGACCGTGTAAAGCCTGGGCGTTTGAAACTAAGAAAATGGGATAAATGAGTCCATTTAATCCCAAAACCAAGTTAAATCAAGGCCCATTAAGCCTGAATCTGAGGTCAGACTTAGCCAGGGAGGGAGGTACCCATAAAATAAGCCCAAAAGCATGCCTGAAAATATCCCAATGAGTAATAGACAACTCGAGGCATCAACGAATGATAGTAAGAGGAGTGACTCAACTCATACGCAAAAAATGGGTGTCAACATTACCGTGCCGCAATTGTTCTCAATGGACACAACGATGGCATACGATGGTGGTGGTGGCTACAAATCGCCGATGTGTCGTGTGCCATGAATACCATTTATGTCTAAGTACGATAAAATACAACTGATGCCCACGAATACGCAACGGCATGTCACTCACCAATACGAAACGGCATGTCAAATTATGTCTAGCTAGGTGTAGGATTTCAAATAGTAAGTGATAGCCTGATTATTTAAGTGATTACTGACTAATAAGAAGAGTAAACTAATATGTCAAAATATCTCTCCCTATTATAGCTAGGTCGATCATTCGTAAGTTATATTGAGATAGAAATTAGTCGCTAGACCAATCATTTAGATATTGTTAGATTGAAATATTATAGAAGAACAATACATGGAAAAAATTATATTTTGATATCTAGTTCTCCATTGACATTATATGTAGTTGCTAATTTTATTTAGAAATCAAAAAATATATTTGGTTAAAATATGTGACTAAGGTTAATAATAAAGATTTTAAAGTTTGAGATATATTTACATTATGAACTCGGTGTTACATTGCAAATGCAATAGTAACATGCATAATTATTTTAAAAAAATAAAAATGTTCATTATTAAGTTTAATGATTTTTTAAAAATAAAATTTAGATAAATATGATATAATGAATTAGTAAAAGTTTTTAAAAAATAAATAAAAAATAAAAATTAAGTAAATAAAAATAATTTAATAAGTTGAATTATTTTTTCTTATGCCAATAAATATTGTCAAATTAAGAGATTTAACAAAAATATTAAAGATGTGTTTAAAATATAATCTCCTCTCTCTCTATCTCTTGTCGTTCTCTCTCTGTGGTGAGTTGATGAGTGGGGGTCGCTGAATGAGCCAGTGTGTGAATTCTTTTTTGCCATTGGATGAGAGAGCACCAATCATATTGTTGCTACACTAAAAAGTTACCTGATGTCGACACAAGTTGTTATATATATATATATATATATAGTATTTGCCTCTAAAGTCGTGGTCTGCTCTCACCGGTACGGTGACCTATATAAACTTTATACATATATATAGTTTCTATCACTACGTTTTTGATAAAATTTTATATTTTTAAATTTCATAACAGTTGGACCATGTTATTATATTCAAAATGTTATATGCATCTATTAGTCAAAAAATATTAAAGATATTTTTAAATAAATTAATTTTAATAATTTGTATTAAAACATAAGTGAAAAATTAATGATAGATATTGGCGGGCAAAAGAGGGAAATAGAAATCAAAAACCCTTGCGCCGGCGGTGAAACTGCCTCCCTTCCTCTACTCCCACCCTCGTCATTCTGCACTCCAACCAGCCCGCCACTGGTGCCTCCTCGCCGCCATTCTCGTCTGCATTACACACCGACGAAGGAGCTCCCCCTTAGCCACCGCTGGTTCTTTCTCACCACCGTTCTCATCTGCAGTCTACACGCCGACGAAGGAGCTCTCCTTACCCACCGCTGGTGCTTCCTCGCCGTTGTTCACCTGGGTTCTTCCTATAAGTGTTTGCTCTTTGTGTCAGCATGTGTTTCCTCGGCATGGAGCTCTCCCTCGGCGGTGATCTCCCTAGGCGCTGAGGGCATCCCACCGTCGGCCAAGCCTTTACCCTGCTCCACATCCGACGCCATCGCATGCCTTTACCCTGCTCCACCTCCAACGCTCGCACCCTACTCCACGTCGCCACTGCACCCTACTCCACGTTCGACCCTATGATGCCCCGCACCCTGCTTCATGTCGCCACCTCATCCTACTCCACGTCTGACGCCATCGCACGACTGGCCAGTCTGCTGCCGTGTCGTCCCCTCCTCCCATATTATCACAGAGCACCGCCAACCTTCTTCCTTCCCCCCGTTTGCGCTGTGCAGAGCCGCCGCGGTGCCCGTTGGGGTGCCCATGCTGTCGTTGAGCCAGGATCCACCACCGCCGTTGCCGTGAATGGCCCTCCGTGAGTAGCGTCCCCAAACCTCTGGCCCTCCCCTGTTCCCACAACAAACTCTAGCCAGACACCGGCCTTCACCCTGTCGTGACCCACCTCCACCGGTCGCTGCGAAAGAACGTCCGTGCCCGGTGTCTATCTCCACGCCACCCGGGTGGCCGGCAGCCACACCCACCTCCGTGGGTCTTTTTTTCCCCTTACCCCACTGATCTCCTGCTCCGTGTTTATCTCCCTCTCTTGTCAACCTAACGAGCCTCTCTCTCCCTCTTCTGCTCCCGAACCGTCTCTCTTCAAAAGCATACATCTGAAGTGTAAAATATATCCTGTGGAGGCAATGCCCTACGGGCTTCATGTGCAGGATGAAACAAGGTCCAGCTCACTTGAAGTGTAAAATATATCTTGTTGGGTTTGAGAAGGAGTAATAATTGTAGTAAATCAGCATTGTATATTTCTTGTAAACTATCCTCCGTTGGTCCGTGAAAAGAGCTCTCATTAGAGAAAGATACGAGAGCTTAGTATATACATAATCACTAAGTATGAAAACAATTGAGTATACCCAAATTCCAATATATATATATATATATATATATATATATATATATATATATATATATATATTGGAATTTGGGTATACTCAATCATGAACATTAAGTATGAAAACAGTTGAGTTGTATAGTGTTTTTGCTATGATTTGATCATGTTTTGTATCCTAGATTTTTGAGCGCTTCAAGGTCCTCTACAACACTTTGAATAGCCACATCTTCTTCACCATGGGAAGTGATTTAGGACTCTTCCAAGCCAGTAGTGAGTCTGGTGACTCTCCATCCAAGAAAAGTTGCATGTTGGTGAATGAATATCCAAAGCACAAATATTTAAGGTCAAGCCAATTCCTGGTGATGTAAAATGAGGATAGTTGCACACTCTTGCACAGAATAATACACCATATGACCAATCTTCAGTTACACAAGATTGTAACTTGGATCCATGTGTTGGGTTTGTTGTGCTCCCTCTCTATCCTTGATAATGGTTTTTATGATTACAAAATACTGTGGGGTTGACGTATGCATTGAAGTGAAAATATTGTGTGCATTGGGTGTTACAAGTGTTGTGGCAAATGAGCTCATATGTTGATATCTTGTTTTGCAGGTACATCTACAGGGATGGAATGCATGGTATTTCATGCATGTATTAGTATGGGACTGTTGAGATTAATGTTCTTGCTTTAATGCCCATACTAGTATGGAATAGTTGAGTTTTTGTAGATATGAAATTGGATGCATGGCATTGTGTAAATACATTGCCATTTCATTTCAAGCCTTTGTTGAAAAGTTCATCATAGTCCTTGGACCCATGAAAAATCATGCCTCACATGATCTTTGGTTGTTTCCATAATGTGCATCGACCTATCCTACTTGCACAGACCTTGGGCACTCTTGCTCAGACCTTGGCCATACTTGCTCAGACCTTGGCTACCTTGCTCAGACCTGTCTCTACACTTGCAGTGACCATGTCCATATACATGCACCGACCTGCTTCAAATGTGCACCGACCTGCTTCAAATGTGCACCGACCCTATCTACACACATGCATCGACCTGCCTTGGTGTTTCACAACCATGCACTGACCCTATCTACGCATGCACCAACCCTATCCATATACATGCACCGACCTCGTCTTCACATGCATCAATCTCATTCTACATGTGCTCAGACTTGGCCTTACATGCATCGACCTTGTCTCTCATATGCATCGACCTTAGTTGGACATTATGCTTAGACCTTGGACCTTGGCTATATATGCTCAGACCTATCCATATATGCACAGACCATGTCCACACATATGCACAGACTTGACACTTTATGTTAATGGGCTGTGAAAGTTCAGTTTTGCGTTGGAATTGATGTTTGGATAGAGGAAAATTGAACTTGATTCTATTGTGCCTTTTGCAGGATTGATATTGATGGTAGACATCTTGAATACCACAATGAATGTAGGGTAATAACCTTCTAATATTGAGTTGGGAAAATGGGTGTTTTCAAAGTGCCTTAATACTCATTTCTCATGGCCTCTTTAGTTGAACTGAACATGCATTCATGAATGGCTTGGTTGAATACAGTTTAGAATTAGCTAATAGTACTTGATTTGTGAGCTTGTGTAGCAAATTGGTAAGAAGCTTGTAATATTCATGTATGAACTGATTCTATATCAAAGTGGTCAAAGCATGATTTATTTTGGAAATGTCACTTACATATATGAATCAAGTTTTGCTTTGCGAAGCTCTTGCACTAAATAGGCTCTCAGTATGTGTATGAGTTCAGGCTACTCAGGACTGAACTTGTATTTATGAGTAGCTTGGTTAAACTCTATTTGGTAATGGACTGCTTGTATCATTTTTGGAGTGAGCAGCTTGTGTTTTGAATGGGTTAGAAGTATGTGAATCAAATTCTACATGTGAATGAATTTTAGATATAAGTGCAGGCTTCATATGGATTGGCTTGAATTTATCATAAATTTGAGCTTCTAATCTGCAGGTTAAGTTTTGCTCTCAAATTTTTGAAGACATGGTAAGAGCTTACTTTCACTGCATTCTTACATGGATAACTTGGCCTTGATGCATTTATATGGTTTTTGGGCTTAATATCACTGCATTATGCATTTCTCTGTTCTGGAGCTACAAGAGTCGACTCCCAGAGTCGACACTTGTAGCCCAGCCTACTGTTTGAGGCAGCACGCTGCAAGTGTCGACTCTGAGAGTCGACACCTGCATGGCTGGGCCTTCTTTTTGGCGCAGACAGAATGTTCTCTGAAAATTGTCGACTCAAAGAGTCGACACTTTCAGGTAAGTATGGTTTTCTTAACGCCAATAGAACCTCTGGCTAAAAGAGTCGACTCTTTCAACCTGGGTCTTGTTTTTTTTAAATGGGATAAAATGGGTTGAAGAAAGTGTCGACTCCTTGAGTCGACACTTCTTCTGGGTGACCCGAGTCGGGTTTGCCGTTTTGGTTTCGAACTCTGATTTTCTTGGTCCATCTTGCTTGGCTTTTTACCATATTACCCTTAGGGTTTCTCCCATCTATTGGGTCTGTTTTCGAAGGGTTTTTAAAAGGGCTTTCATGTATTTTGGCAACTCTTTTTCCTTGTGTATATATAACCTACGATCTCCATCGTAGGATACACTCCTTTAGCTAATATCATTATATTTCTTGCAGGAGAGGAAGAAAGGAGCTCGAGAGAAGTTCAACGCCAGATCTAATCTACTTCGGTCGAGATTTGGAGCTCATTGATGAAGAAGGTAGCAAGCGGAATGAAGTAAGGAGTCTGATGATGTCTATATCGCGAGCATCCGTCGACATCGACTTGGAGATTTGGGGAGTGTGCAAAGGGGAAAATCTTTACATCTGTTCTTAGCGTATTTGAGATGTTTTCCATGTTCTATCTTTAGTTTGGATGTCATTGAGGTTTTATCTTGGTATTTTGAACATCTTATAATGGCAATATACAAGCGCTGCGATTTTCATTCTTTGGAATACAAGAGGGCTAACGTGTTCTATCTTTGCGCAAGGGGTTTTATGAAGAAGGAGAAGTGCGGCCACAAGGTGGAGAGGAAAGGGCTTTGAATCCCTCCGACCTGAATCTCAAGGAAGATCTTCATACGGCCATTGGAAAATGAAGGAGAAACATTCTATATCTTTTACCCATTTAGTTGTGTTGGTTTTCTTAATCTAAATCATGTGTGAGCATATATTATATATCTTTCTATTTTGTCAAACTCGGAATGTCTGGGTGTGGTGTACGGAGCTGCATCTCCGTGTGAGGTTGTAGTGTGGGGTGAGACCCCCGAGTGTGTGAGTGTGTGTTGCGGTCGTAGCGTCTTGGGGCCAGGCCCCGTGTGTGTGCGGATTGCTGCGGAAGCAGCGTGTGTGGTGTTGGGGCTCGTCCTTGTGGTTGCTACTTTTATAGCATGGTAGTGAAACCTCACCAGATTCGGTGAGGGGTTGACGTAGGGAGCCCGTCGTGGTCCCGAACCACCTAAAAATCTCCGTGTTCTTTATGTCTTGCCTGTGTGATTGTCCATTTATTTTATCTCCGTTCACAGGTCAATTTATGGATTTTATTCACTGCACCACTACACATTGCTACATCTGCTATTCGTGTTTGGCGTATGTTAAATTGTTCAGTGCTTAGATTACTCGAGTGAGATCGGAAAAATTGAGAGAATATTTATCTCACTTTGATTTTTAGTTTAATTAACGTAGTTAATTATAATTCCGTTGTGATTAGTTTAGATTGTTTTTAAAATCCACCATCTTGACTGGGGGACAATTCAACCCCCCTTCTTGTCCGCCATCTAATCTGGGCCAACAATTGGTATCAGAGCCCAGTCTCTAATTTTCATTCGTGGACCTTACGGTCTAGGAGAAAAGATCTATTCATGATGACTAGTCTGAATTCAGTTCATGTCTTTGATGGTTTTAATTATACATCTTGGATTGGAAAACTTTGTATTTGGATTCTAGTATTAATCCGAAGCTTATGAACTTAATTACTCATGGTCCTTATAGTCTTCCTAAAAATGAGTCATGCTGGACTGATGAAGACAAGAAAAAGAATTCTGATAATTTGTTTGTTTTGAATGGTCTTAAGGCTGTTGTGGATATAAATCAATTTAATTTTATCTCATCTTGTAGGCCAACCAAAGAGATCTGGGATGGGCTGAGCGAAGCCCAAGAAGAAAGCTGGAATAGTGAGTGCCTCGTGGCAAACAACGAGAGTAATCGTTAAAGCGAGGAAAGTTCAAGGTAAACTCCGATTCTGATGAAGAAGATGAGCTTAGCTATGATGAATTAGTGGATGCTTATGATGAACTGGTTAAAAAATATAAAATGGTGAAATTTGAAAATAGAAAACTTAAAAGGAAACCTGATGACTCTTCTTATGTTAATTCTCTATGTGCTAAGTGTTCCGAAATTAAAAATACTTGTGTTGATAATTCTTCACGTGGAAAATGCATTGAGCTTGAAAAATTAGTTGAGTCTCACATGTTTGATGTTGAAGAACACAAAGATATAATTGCAGATCTTAGATCAGAAAATAAATCTTTACTGGCTAGAATTTCAGAACTTCAACAAATAGATAAAGACAATGACAATCTGAAAGAGTTGAATACTGCTATATCTGAGAAACTGCTCCTTCTTGAAAAAGGGAAAACTACTCTGAATGTTGACAAATCTGAAAGGCTAAAGGAGCTAAGATATGAGATAGAAAGTTTTAAAAACATGAATGATAAAACTGTTGAATTGGAAGAGGAGTTGAGAAATCTGAAGAATGATTTGTCTAAGTCTGTCAACTCCAATGAAACAATGAATCCAATCCCTAATGAAAAAGTGAGTTTTCAAAAGAACGAACTTGAACACACTTTCATGAATGGAAACTCATTTGAAAAACTCTAAAATGAAAATAGTGTTTTGCTAATTCAGATTTTCTTGCTTGAAATTATATTGAAAAGTCTTGAAAATTTTGAAAAAGGAAAATCTGTGAATGTGGATAAATCAGAACAATTGCTAGAGTTAAGATAGGAAATAGAAAATCATAGAACCATAAATGTCATGTTGAATGAGAGAATTAATTCATGTGAGGATGAGATAGCTAGTTATGAATTGCATGTTTCAACTCTTGAATCTGAAATTGCTGATTTGAATGCATCCTTGTCCGCATTTGTCAAAGGGAAGGATAACCTGGATAAAATCTTGGGGACTAAAGTGAATTTCTAAAGGGAAGGACTATGATATGATCCTAGTAAAAAGAAATCCTTTGGTTTGAAAAATGCAAACTTCATTTGTGAAACATCATGCTCTTCAAACACTTCAAATTTCCCTTCTGCTGAAGAATCAAAGTCTAAATCTTTGACACAATCAAGGACCTAGGAAACAAATCAACCTTCTAAACATCAAAATGGTCTCAAGAATCAATTGAAATATGATCACATGAGAAAAAGTTCTAATGTTAATTATTATTATTGTGGAAAGCATGGCCATTTCATGAGTAACTGTTTTACAAAGAAAAATGATGATGAATGCTCTGTCAAAAAGAATTTTTCATGACATTATTGTGGTGAAGTTGGACACATGATGAATAATTACTCTTTAATGAAAAATGATGAAAAATGGTCCATGAAAAGACAATCCGCTTATTGATTTTATTGTGGTCAGGATAGTCATTCAATGGATGACTGTGCCACAAAGAGATATGATGATGATAGGTGTGCCAAGAGATATAAGAAAACAAGTGCACATGCTAGAACTAACCCCTTGGGACCCAAGATGGCTTAGGTATCTAAATCTCCAACATGAGAATTTGTTTTGCAGGACACTTTGAGAACAAAGAAAGTCAATAAATGAAGGGCTCTCACGGCAAGAAACAAAATTGGTTTGATTTTGAAAATCATCTTGCTTAGGTTCACTTTCAAAAATCTACAAGGTAAAAATTAAGTTGGAGAAAAATGTTTGCATTTAAACAATTGCATTCATGTTTTGTTGATTTTGGCAATTATTGAGATTAACTCAGTTTCTAGTATCTCAAATAGTGTGTAGTAGCAAGGTGGATTACCTCCATCTGGATACTCTCATTATGTGTGAGTAGGGTCTTCGGACCTACACCTCCACCTCATACTAGAACTCGGAGAAATCAAATGGTTGTTTGTGAATGTTTTTTTTCTAACATGCATAAATCTGAAATGGATCTGAATATCTGTTTATAAGCTATCTTTGAAATATTTCTCATTGCTTATTGTTAAGCAAGTCTGTTTGTGGAATGGACTGCATGTTCACATAGTTTTCTTGCTGAATGTTTTTGACTGAGTTTTGAAGTATGTGTGTAGTGCAGTGCTTATTCTTGAACATATCTGAATTATAGTTCACAAAAACATGAAATGAAGAATGACTGGACACTTGTTTAAATGTTTTAGATGCACCATGTGAGGGGGAGTGTTTGGATGAATGAAAAAGTGAATGGTGTTTCTCATCTCAAATTTGTTGCTTCCATATCCAAAGAATTGCATACACCTTTGTTTGCATGAACTTGAACAATGCATTCTCTTTTGCAATTAAAGAAAATCATGGACATATTTTGATATTCTTGCTTGCTAGTTTGGACTCACTTTTTGTTGACTTTGGCAATTCACACACATCACTTCACACGATGTGAATAAATTTAGTTTTTGAATGCTTTAGAATGCAAATAAAGTCTTTCATACTTAGCTGACACTTTGTGAATAACTATTCAGTTTTGCATACACAGTTTACATACTTATTTTCATGCTCATATCATGCATACCCTTGCATATCTGTAGATAGGAATGATTTTCAATCACCTTTCAATTTACAAGCATACACATGCATATATACTTGACATATTTGTATGCTTGAATACCATGATTATCCGGTATATCAAATGGCGATTGTGGAAGGTTGGATTTTGTCTAACTGGAAGCCTTCCCCATGCTTGATGGTGGTCTTCAGACCTTCGTTCTCAACCAAGTACCGGTAATCAACTAGTGTGAAAACTTTACCTCAATGCATGTTTGAGTGTATATATCATATCACCCTTTCCTTGAATTAATCATATGACCTTTTTCTCTTCCTATACAAAATTGCATTGATTTAAACATGTTTGTTACATGGCATATATTAAGGGGGAGGTTTTGCTCATAATTGTGCATACACTTAGGGGGAGACATAATTGTGATTAGACTAATTCATGTCTTACATTCAATACAACCACCCACACACAAATTACACTTTTTGAGATAAATGATTCATTTAATAAGGTTTATAGTTTTTCTACTCAACACTCCTAAGGGCTCTTGAATCTCTACATGAAAATCGCATGCCTCGTGAGGAAAAAGCTGTTTACCCCACCAAAAATCCATATAAGTGGAACGTGGATCCGAGTAGCCGAGAATCTTCCCTGAAACAAAGGAGAAAACTCGCGTCGAAAAGTGAAGCAAATCCACTATTAAAAATAAGTGGGTTTGGCACCGAGTAGCCGGGAAGTGTCCCTGAGACAAAGGATACAACTCGCGCCGAAATGTAAGAAAATCCATAGTTAATATAAGTGACAAAATTGAGTAACCGGGAAGTGCCCCTGAGACAAAGGGTACAACTAGTGTCAAAAGGTTAGTCACACCATTTGTAGTAATTTAAAAAAAGGGGGGGTTATACGTAGCAACCAATACTCAAGCATTGTGTATGGAAGTGTATGGAGGAACGGCTCCTATTAGTGTCTGTTGAAAAATCTGATGATCCATATTGATTTAGAATTCATTGCTCAATTTTCACATATACACTTTGGGTTTGATTGTGTGAATGTACTTTATGAATCTATCAACTTTCATGGTTTATGCAGTACCGTCTCTTTGTAAGCACGACCTTCTTAGTATTGCTCATGCACATCATGCTCCAAAATCAATAGCATCGTTCTTAAACCTGTCCTTAAGGGACTTGCTTGCTTTTATATCTAATTATCCGTGCTTGAGTGCTTGATTGCCTGATCTTGTTCATACATATCATACTTCATTTCATTTTAATGCATCTTTAGATTATACATGTAAATAATAGGTTACATAATCCCATTGTTAGTCTATTTTTGTTCTTGAAAATAAAGGAAAAATAATGTGCTCTTAAGCATAACATTTGCATATAGTTTAGTTTTACATTTTACACATACTTTGGTTATACATGAACTTTACATATTTCAGCCATACTTGTGAATATCACAGTTTTCTACTCAAAACATGTGTTGCATAGTAATGGCATTTAGAAGGCATGCATACAAATTTTGCAACTTCTAGGTCATGCAAATAGTTAGCAGAACTTAGGACATGCCTATTTTTGCATTTTCAGGTTTACACTTGCACATCCTTCTGGGTTCTTGAAAGTCTTGTGCCTCATCTTCAGTTTGATGAATGATGTGGTTCGTTTGGTTAAACTGTATATTGCTTGTACAGTTCATATTCCTGGGTTATTGCGCCATTGGTTTCCAATTTCTTATCCTACTTTTGAGGAAGCTTCATATCAGTTCCCTTTCTGATAATGTCAAAGCGGAAGAGAGTTTTGGTGGCCATAATATTTTATCATCATCAAAAAGGGAGAGATTTTTGGGTTCGTTGCGCTCCCTCTCTGTCCTTGATAATGGTTTTGATGATTACAAAATACTGTGGGGCTTGCGTATGCATTGAAGTGAAAATATTGTGTGCATTGGGTGTTACAAGTGTTGTGGCAAATGAGCTCATATGTTGATATCTTGTTTTGCAGGTACAGCTACAGGGATGGAATGCATGGTATTTCATGCATGTATTAATATGGGACTGTTGAGATTAATGTTCTTGCTTTAATGCCCATACTAGTATGGAATAGTTGAGTTTTTGTAGATATGAATTTGGCTGCATGGCATTGTGTAAATACATTGCCATTTCATTTCAAGCCTTTGTTGAAAAGTCCATCATAGTCCTTGGACCCATGAAAAATCATGCCTCACATGATCTTTGGTTGTTTCCATAATGTGCATCGACCGATCCTACTTGCACAGACCTTGGGCACTCTTGCTCAGACCTTGGCCATACTTCCTTAGACCTTGGCTACCTTGCTCAGACCTGTCTCTACACTTGCACCGACCCTATCCATTTACATGCACCGACCTGCTTCAAATGTGCACCGACCTACTTCAAATGTGCACCGACCCTGTCTACACACATGCATCGACCTGCCTTGGTGTTTTACAACCATGCACCGACCCTATCCATATACATGCACCGACCTCGTCTTCACATGCATCGATCTCATTCTACATATGCTCAGACTTGGCCTTACATGCATCGACCTTGTCTCTCATATGCATCGACCTTAGTTGGACATTATGCTTAGACCTTGGACCTTGGCTATATATGCTCAGACCTGTCCATATATGCACAGACCATGTCCACACAGATGCACAGACTTGACAATTTATGTTAATTGGCTGTGAAAGTTCAGTTTTGCGTTGGAATTGATGTTTGGGTAGAGGAAAATTGAACTTGATTCTATTGTGCCTTTTGCAGGATTGATATTAATGGTAGACATCTTGAATACCACAGTGAATGCATGGTAATAACCTTCTAATATTGAGTTGGGAAAAATGGGTGTTTTCAAAGTGGCTTAATGCTCATTTCTCATGGCCTCTTTAGTTGAACTGAACATGCATTCATGAATGGCTTGGTTGAATACAGTTTGGAATTGGCCAATAGTACTTGATTTGTGAGCTTGTGTAGCAAATTGGTAAGAAGCTTGTAATATTCATGTGTGAACTGATTCTATATCAAAGTGGTCAAAGCATGATTTATTTTGGAAATGTCTCTTACATATATGAAGCAAGTTTTGCTTTGTGAAGCTCTTGCACTAAATTGGCTCTCAGTATGTGTATAAGTTCAGGCTACTTAGGACTGAACTTGTATTCATGAGTAGCTTGGTTAAACTCTATTTGGTAATGGACTGCTTGTATCATTTTTGGAGTGAGCAGCTTGTGTTTTGAATGGGTTGGAAGTATGTGAATCAAATTCTACATGTGAATGAATTTTAGATATAAGTGCAAGCTTCATATTGATTGGCTTGAATTTATCATAAATTTGAGCTTCTAATCTGTAGGATAAGTTTTGCTCTCAAATTTTTGAAGACATGGTAAGAGCTTACTTCCACTGCATTCTTACATGGATAACTTGGCCTTGATGCATTTATATGGTTTTTGGGCATAATATCACTGCATTATGCATTTCTCTATTCTGGAGCTACAAGAGTCAACTCCCAGAGTCGACACTTGTAGCCCAGCCTGCTGTTTGAGGTAGCAGGCTGCAAGTGTCGACTCTGAGAATCGAAACCTGCATGGCTGGGCCTTCCTTTTGGCACAGACAGAATGTTCTTTGAAAAGTGTCGAGTCAAAGAGTCGACACTTTCAGGTAAGTATAGTTTTCTTAATGCCAACAGAACCTCTAGCTAAAAGAGTTGACTCTAAGAGTCGACTCTTTCAACCTGGGTCTTGTTTTTTTTAAACGGGAGAGAATGGGTTGAAGAAAGTGTCGACTCCTTGAGTCGACACTTCTTCTGGGTGACCCGAGTCGGGTTTGCGTTTTGGTTTTCAACTCTGATTTTCTTGGTCCATCTTGCTTGGCTTTTTTCCATATTACCCTTAGGGTTTCTCCCATCTATTGGGTGTGTTTTTGAAGGGTTTTTAAATGGGCTTTCATGTATTTTGGCAACTCTTTTTCCTTATGTATAGATAACCTACGATCTCCTTCGTAGGATACACTCCTTTAGCTAATATCGTTCTATTTCTTGCAGGAGAGGAAGAAAGGAGCTCGAGAGGACTTCAACGCCAGATCTGATCTACTTCTGTCGAGATTTGGAGCTCGTTGATGAAGAAGGTAGCAAGCGGAATGAACTAACAGGTCTGATGAAGTCTATATCGCGAGCATCCGCCGACATCGACTTGGAGATTTGGATGTGTGCAAAGGGGAAAATCTTTACATATGTTCCTAGATTATTTGAGATGTTTTCCATGTTCTATCTTTAGTTTGGATGTCATTGAGGTTTTATCTTGGTATTTTGAACATCTTATAATGGCAATATACAAGTGCTGCGATTTTCATTCTTTGGAATAGAAGAGGGCTAACGTGTTCTATCTTTGTGCAAGGGGTTTTGTGAAGAAGGAGAAGTGCAGCCACAAGGTGGAGAGGAAAGGGCTTTGAATCCCTCCGACCTGAATCTCAAGGAAGATCTTCATATGGCCATTGGAAAATGAAGGGGAAACATTCTTTATCTTTTACCCATTTAGTTGTGTTGGTTTTCTTAATCTAAATCATGTGTGAGCATATATTGTATATCCTCCTATTTTGTCAAACTCGGAATATCTGGGTGTGGTGTACGGAGCTGCGTCTCCGTGTGAGGTTGTAGTGCGGGGTTAGATCCCCGAGTGTGTGAGTGTGTGATGCGGTGGCAGCGTCTTGGGGCCAGGCCCCGTGTGTGTGCGGATTGTTGCGGAAGCTGTGTGTGATGTTGGGGCTCGTCCTCGTGTTGCTATTTTTGTAGCGTGGTAGTGAAACCTCACCGGGTTCGGTGAGGGGTTGACATAGGTAGCCAGTCGTGGTCCCGAACCACCTAAAAATCTCCGTGTTCTTTGTGACTTGCCTGTGTGATTGTCCATTTCTTCTATCTCCATTCATAGGTCAATTTATAGATTTTATTCACTGCACCACTGCACATTGCTACATCTGCTATTCGTGTTTGGCGTACGTTAAATTGTTCAGTGCTTAGATTACTCGAGTGAGATCGAAAAGATTGAGAGAATAGTTATCTCACTTTGGTTTTTAGTTTAATTAACACAGTTAATTCTAATTCCGTTGTGATTAGTTTAGATTATTTTTAAAATCCACCATCTCGACTGGGGGACAATTCAACCCCCCTTCTTGTCCGCCATCTAATCTGGGCCAACACCATGCTATGTATTACCAATGATTTCTTTTTGCTTACATCAATGCTTGCATATTTATATTGATTTTTTTCTTATAATTGTAACCATTTTTGCTTTATTTTTTATTTGAGTGTAGGAATGGATAGAAGTTGGATACATTTATCAAATAGGCTTTCAAAAAATTATATGGATGGAGTGGATTCATTTTTACAATTTTTTCGTGATCATATGGGGAATGTGAGAAAAATTTGTTGTCCATGTCCATTTTGTAGAAACATATTCTTTAATAACCTAGATGTTGTTGAAAACCACTTACTCAGCAAAGGATTTATGAGTTCATATATTATGTGGCTACATCATGGAGAATCCATTAATGGTGATGATAACAACCAAGAATTGAGGGACCATATTGAACATTGAGGGAAAGACAAAAGATATAGATAAAGCACATTTAGATCTTGCGGACATGAATATACGTAAGGAGTTGCATTTGAGGGCTAGTGGGGATGAGTATATCAAGTCTTCTACTTGTTACACTTTGTCACGAAAAGAGAAAGACAGTTTCCTTGAATTCCTTCAAGCTGTGAGGTTTCCAGATGGATATGCAGCAAATATATGCAGAAGTGTGAACATAGAGAAAGGTAAGATATCGGGACTGAAAACTCATGATTGTCATATTTTGTTACAACGGATGCTTCCTATTGGAATGTGTGGTTACTTGAACAAAGATGTGCTCAATGCATTAAGTGAGTTGGCAAGTTTCTTTCGAGAGTTATGTTCTAAGACATTGAGGGTGGATGTCTTGGAAGAGTTAGAGAAGAAAATTGTGATAGTTCTATGTAAGTAAGAAATGATTTTTCCACCCGCATTCTTCAATGTTATGGTGCATCTAGCAGTACACTTGCCACAAGAGGCTAAGCTTGGAGGTCCTATTCAAAATAGATGGATGTATCCAATTGAAATGAATATTGGTACTCTGAAGAGGGTGGTTCGAAACAAAGCTCATCTTGAAGGTTCAATTGCAGAAGCATATATTGCAAATGAATGTTTGACATTTTGCTCTATGTATCTTTCTGGAGTGGAGACAAGGTTCAATCATCCAGAACGAAACTATGATGGAGAACAGCACTTTAATAGCACACTTTCTGTGTTTTCACATAAGATACGCCCATTTGGCCATGCAGATTATAAATTTCTTCCACCTGAGGAGTACAATTTGGCTCATTGGTATGTCTTAAATAATTGTGAAGAACTGAGACAATATCTAATGTAAGTGAATACTTTTTTATAAGCGTATATTATCTTACATTTTAATGAACTAAGTAATCATGTATTTTTTTAAAAAATTGTCCAGCAAACATGAGGATGAGCTTATGATGGAGAGTCCTGATGACATTGAAATGAGACAGAGGAATCACTTTGCATCATGGTTTAAAGAGCATGTAGGATGTTTATTTCAATACATTATTCTATTTTTTGTCATAGGAATATATATTTAACTAATTTTTATTTGACTTTATGGTATTGATCAAGCAATTACGTGAAGACAACTCATAAGAGATTAATGATGATATATACTCACTTGCATTGGGTCCTGACAAGTGTGTGAGAATATATCCAGGATGCATTGTTAATGGAGTCAAATTTCTCACAAAACGACGTGATAGTCGTCAAGTGACTCAAAATAGTGGGGTTTGTGTGGAAAGAGAGCATCATGGCAGTACAATTAAATTTTATGGGGTTCTAAATGATGTAATTGAACTGATGTATACAATGAACTGTCGAGTAATCTTATTCAAGTGTGAATTGTTCGATCTCGAACACAAAAAACCTATAAAAATTGATGAGGATTTTACAAGCATAAATGTCACTAAGAGGTGGTATTCAAGTGATCCATTTGTGCTAGCAGGACAAGTGACTCAAGTTTTCTATGTTCCTGATACAAAATTCGGGAAGGATTGGCGGGTTGTGCAAAAGATGCAACGTCGGCACTTTTTTGATTTAGATATGTTTGATAAAATTGACGACCAAGTGATTGAAGGGAGTGTCTTCGTTGAAAATTATTCATATCAAGAGGGTTAGTGCACAAATGTATCAATTAGCAACTCATCTTAAGAAATTGGCCCTCTAGTTAAGAATGATGTGGATCTAGAATTCCTTCTAATTGTCGATATGGGAACCGAACTTGATGTCTTTGTTGACGAGGATGTTGAAGAAGTTGAAAATAATAGTGTTGATGAAAATAATGCTATTGTATGCTCTGTGAGTGATTCTGAATGATATAACGAGGTAGAAATTTTTTGTTACAACAAAATTCTGTGTGGTTCAATAATTTAGGAGTATTGACTTACCTATGTTTGAATTCAATATTTTATCAGATGGCCCTTGGTTTACGTAAACGCCCGCATGGAAGTTGTACACAAAGTGAAGATGTGGTCCCAAGTGATGCAGGATCTCCTATACCTCTCACACCTCAAACACATGGGAGTAGTGTTGGTGGGATTATTTCTAAACCATAAACATGTATCTATTTCTTTTATTTAAAGTAATTTATATAATAAAGAGTTTGCTTTTGCAGGTTCCTCTTCAAACACAAGTAGGAGCGCTCGTGGATGTAATAGATCAGGAGAGCTAGAGAAATACATCCAAACATGGAAAGGAAACTATTAATATACCCAAAGAATTGAACCGTCCTGTAGGGGACCACCATCCTTGGTTAACGCGGGAGATTGGGATCCTTGTTCGACATCATGCACCTGTTAAAGTGGGGAGCTGGAAAGATATTAGTAACCAACAAAAAGAAGAGTTTTATTTACGTCTAAAGGTAAAATATTCACTTCTTTGTTACTTTTATATTGAAATCAGTTTTTAGTTCTATTTTTCTTATCATTGCATAGCCAAAGAAACCAAGTATTTAAGAATCTTTATTTTGTAGGAAAAGTTTGAACTTAAGTTGGAGGACTCAGCCACCCAGTGTTGTTTAGAGGGTCTTTTTTCCTCTCGCTATAATGATTTTCGCTCCAAACGTCACAAGCATTATAAAAGTTTAGGTGGTGGGGTAAGAGGTAGAGGGAAACCATACAAAGAGTTTGGCATAGAAGGACGAAAAGAACAGTGGCTATGGTTGTGTGATCATTTTGATAAAGAGACTTTTCAGGCAAGTTAATTTTTAATTTTTTATGAGTAAATGAGAAAATATTCAAGAATGGTGTGTTAGTCTTCTTTGATAGAGTCCAAATCATCCTTGTGTGATCATTTTCTTATTAATAAAACCATGTGCCATTCAAGTAAGTTTGTTTTTTATTTTGGGGAGCATTGTTTCCTACTGTAGATTATTTATTCTTAAGAGTTTACTATATTCAAACTGAATTCTTTTTTTATCTACAGAAAAGGTCAGGCATAGCCTCCACTAATCGATCTAAACTGAGGACAATTCATAGGATGGGCACCAAGACACTAGTGGCTCATCAACATGATCTAGTGAAGGTCGCAAGACATTAGTTTGTGTTTGTCTATATATCTGGACAAATAATTTTATAGTTTGTAATTAATTAGTTATACTTGTGATAATATAGAGATGAGGCCCCATTGAGCTTTACAAGGAAGCATACACTTCTCATTCTTCTGGGGCATGAGCTTCCGAGCAAGCACAATCAAATTATGTAAATATATGTTATAACTATCTTACCCTACCATAAATGCAATTTTATTTTATTTCTTGAGTGCTATTACTTTTTGCGTGTGTGAGCCTTGTTCAAATGTCTAAATGTTTGGAAACAATAGTTACTTTTACACGTGGTGGTTATGTCAAAATGTTTGGAACTTGTAAAATTTGGTCTCATTATCTACGTCCTACAGGCAATGCTTTCAAGTTGGATTAGATGCCTTAGCGTATATGTGAGACAAAGAATGATGCCTCTCTCTAATCATTGGACCATAGAACATAATTACATGCACATGAGCCAAGAATGTGCTAAGAATATGTTTATCAAACCTTTCATAGCTATGACTCCACATCAGACATGATTCAAGATCTCATGGCTACATGATACTGGTAAAGACCCGAATAGATTAAGCCAATGCATATACGCTAGCTGCAACCCTACAACCTGTGTTGATATGATGACGGCCATATAAATTGCGTATTTTTAATTA
Source organism: Amorphophallus konjac (assembly GCA_022559845.1). Lineage (NCBI taxonomy): Eukaryota > Viridiplantae > Streptophyta > Magnoliopsida > Alismatales > Araceae > Amorphophallus > Amorphophallus konjac. The sequence continues at coordinate 338,374,666 of CM040126.1, read as the reverse complement.
GAACTCCATAGACGGTTAAACAAGTCATGGTTTATTGGGTGGTTTATCATAACACTGAATTAAGTCGGTTTAAGCAGAAAACAGTGAACGACCCTTGTCATCTAGAACTATAGAAATTTATGAGGAACATGATCGATCCATTTATATCAGATGCATGAGTAGCTATATTTCATGCACAAACCTTACCCCCACGCTCTGACTAATTGATAGCAGTTTAAAGAGACCATATTTCCGAGGTGCGACGTACAGACCATGGATCTATTTATATCTTAAGTCAAAGGGTACGTAATATTGGAGCATTATAGGTTTTTTTCCCTCATCTTTTTCACATCACCGATGCAGTATTCATCACAACTAATATATTAAGGAATGTAGCAAAGAGTTGTAGAGGGGAGAAACCATGATCAGGTTGTAGAAAATGTAACTTAAGAAGTTAATTAGTTCTCTTATCATGCTTCGAGTCGATCTAGAAGCACAAAATACGTATATAGATAAATATTGCTCATACGATCTCTTAAACTGGGTGCTGCAAGTTAAACCAGCCCATTGTATGGATTGATGTCTTCTTCTAAAATATTCTGTCCTCACTAAGTATAGTTTTAAAAAGACATTGGTATTCCATGATAGTTCTTCCTAAATACTGTAGATGACTGAAAGCATTTGCCACAGAAAACAGAAATAGGTTTCAAATTGATCTATATTAATTTTGTGAGGTTCCATGGACAACTAGATGACAAGTATTAATTTCGTGAGATCTTATTATCTATGTCCTACTAGCAATGCCTTATCGTATAAGCCTTTATGAAGTTGCAACAGCCAAATATGACACCATTTAGTTTTCATGTTTAATTGTACAACTATTTTATGTCTACAAATCTTTTTGTAATTTAGGAGCGTATGGTACAAATGCAACAGTAATCTACAATGGAGTGTGAGACCACTATAGCTGAAGATGACATATGTGCTGAAGTACTTCGGAGGACGTCTGGATATATACGTGGTCATAGAGATGGACCCAAGCCACCTCAGCGAGATAGAGTTACTTTTTTAAGTCAATCCATAGTCAGAGAGAAACAATTGGAGCAAGAGGTGGCGACTCTTCGAGATCAACTTGAGGATCAACAGAGGAAGATAGAATTTTTGATGACTTGGATGAATGGAAATAATATTCCACCATCATCTTCATAGTAAAAATATATTCCTTATCTTGTTGACCAAATTAACTTAAATATTAAAATTCTAATTTAACTTCTTTTCTTTTTCATTGTTTTACAGAATGATTTACTTCTCACGATGCAGTTTCTACTCAGTGCCTTCACACTATAGATTAGAGGATATTGAATGTTATCTTTGTCGAATGTTGGCTTCACATTATAGATTGTTGAAATTAAAGTTACATTTCCTGTTTATTTTCTGGTAGATCCTGTGATTCATATTTTCAACCCAGCTCTGTTGGTGATTGGTGATGTCTATGTACGTTAATTTCATGTTTGTTCATTGTCTTTGAAACATTCCAAATGTCGTATTGTAGTTGATAACTTAGTGAGGGTTTGATACTTTCATTCGTGATGGAATAATCTGTTATTTGATTCTATGATTTATCCATTGGGATCGGGTGCAGAGAGTTTCAAAAGTGATTAGAGTTAATATTATCATAATAGTGAATAAAAATATTTAGTTACGACTAAATGTGATTGTTGTTAATATTATAATAATAGTGATCAGAAATATTTATTTGTAACTAAACGTGATCGTCATTAATATTACAAAAATAGCGATTAAAATTATTTAGTTGCTACCAAAAGTGACAGTAGTTAATATTATAATAATAGTGACAAAAAAATATTTAGTTACGACCAAACATAATCATTGTTCATGTTATAACAACAGCGACCAAAAATATTTATTTGCGGCCAAATGTCATTATCTTTAATATTATAACAATACCGACCAAAAAAAATAGTTGTGACCGAACTTGATCATCACTAATATTATAATTAGGATTTTTTGCATATTAGTCCCTACAAATATGACGAATTACTTTTTAGTCCCTAAAATCTCTCTATTGTTTAAAAAGTCCTTAAAATCATGTAACTCTAACAGAAAGGCCCATGTAGTTCATCGACATTAAAATAATTGGATATTCGATGGAATATTCCATCCTTCCGTTAAAAAAATTTAAAAATTCTAAACTACCCTTACTCATGACCCTTTCCCAGTGAAACCCTTCACCCTACCGCCTGCCACCGTACACCCCACCGCCGCCCCATACGCAGTCGCAGACGCCCCACCGCCGTTGCAATCTGCGGACTGCCCCCACCGGCCGCCGTAGACGTCCCACCGCAAGGCCCCAGCCGCAGAAGCCCCACCGGTCGACGCAGACGTCCCACCGCCGACGCCCCACCGGCCACCGCCGGCCCTTGCCATCACGCCCAACACGACAAATCGACCCTTGTTATTCTCCCCATGTCTGAAATGGTATGCTATTTCGATGGCTAGATTATTCATGCACGACAAGTAATTGATAACTTGTTCGTGTCGTATGCAGTCATCAAATGTTAGTCGAATGCAGTTGTCTCGAGGAGCTGTCGTCTCATCTCGTGTGCCGCCGATGGAATGCAACTGTGGAAGGGGTAATTGTCGGGTTTACGTCTCAAATCGTGAGAGGTCGAAAGGCAAGCGTTTCTATTATTGTCTGTATGCAAATACTGACGGGGATTGCGGTTTCTTTGAGTGGGTTGACGATACTATCCATAATGTTGTGAATGTCAAATATCAACTGAAGGCGATGGAAGAATGCATGACAAAGAAATTAGAAAGGATAGAGTTGCAATTGAAAAACTTAAAATTATTGATGTATTTTGTCATATTTGTACTATTTGTCAATTGCCTATTCAAGTGAACGTGTTTAAGAGAGACGTATGCAATGTAAGTCCTATATTGGACATGCAATCGTATTTACTAGAATGTAATGCCACTTATTATCGTTAGTCTTATATGCCCCATGTGTAGGCTTCACCAGCTCATTTCCAAACCAAATGCCTGCCAGTGCATGCTTCACCTGCTCATGCCCATGTTTCACAGACATGTGTGAAGAGCGAGGTGTCATCATCATCATCATCTCTGGCCAATGGACATTTAGCAGAGTTCTGCAGAAGAAATTGTGCTGGACTCTTACATAGCTGGACTTTATGGTGCAGGTTAACAGAGGAAGCAGTATAATTATGGAAATTAGATTTTATCAGATTTTATTGATCATGGAGTGATGATGAAATAATTCAAAGGGCTAATCTACTAGGGGTTCAAATTAGATCAAAGGTGGGCCAGTTTCTCAAATCATGGAAATCAATTAGTGATAGAAATTTTAATGTTGCAAAACCAAATAAAGGCTTGTGGGAATGAACATCGTCATTAAAAGATGTTCAAAGTGACTGTGGTGGTTGGATGCAGACAGATATACCTTCTGTTAGCTTGCAGCCCATGATCCAGACAGAAGAGGGTGGAGAGGTGTCGACACCTCCTAATGGAGAGGTCGACCTTTTATGCTCTTAATAATCATGACATATAGTCAAAACGATGTATTCATTAAAAACCCATTCCATTCATTCTCAATAGGTGATTCCAAACATCGACAAAACAAGGCAATTCATGCATTGACAAAGAGGCATCTCGTTCAATCACAAAGGATTGTTACAATAAGTGCAAAAATAGAAACGACATGATTCAAAAAGATTCTTAATGCATGATATGCATGTAGAACTATGTATGTCTCTCCTTTTGTCATCAAGCAAAAGGGTATCATTCATGAACGCAGAGCAGGAGGCGGTGCTGACCTAGATCCTGAACCGGATCCTCTTGATTTATTCAAAGGAATTGTTGTTGGAACATCTCCAATAAGCTTTGATACCTTAACCCCCAGTGAGGCAAATTTGCTATTCATGAGTTGGTTTGTCTGCTTGATAGATGTTTGAACATGTGCAATCTGTGTATTTATGTCCGTAGCCCAGTGCTGCATAGTGTTGAATAAATGATCGAAGTGAGCTGTGACTGTAGAGGGAATATCAGAGCTGGAGCCGGTTGGATGCTGGGAACTAAGCTGCGGGGAGATGTGAACTACTGCATCCAGGAACTGTGAATGTTGAACAGAAAGCTCTTGAATTTGCTGTTGAAGTTCAGTGTTTTTCATCTGAGTGTCTGCACGGAATTCCTTAAGTTCATGCATAATAGGAAGCAGCTGTGCACTGAGATATACTAGTTGGGTATGAATAAGCTCTTGATTGCAGTTCGACTTAAAAATTTCACTTTTCATGACAGTAAATTGCTCCTGCAGATATTTCATCATATGGGAATGAAGAGAATGATCGGAGCTTGTGCCGGCTTGATCTGGTGTAGATGTTTGTGTATGGAACTCTGCAGGTGCATCTGACTCTCTGAATATCTGAGAAGGTAAAGAGGGTGGAGAAGTTCCAAAAGGAACTATAAGTCCAATGTGTGTGTCTGGAGTAGCCTGAGGTTCGGTTGAGGGAACTGTTGGACCTTGTAATGTCTCATAGCCTGGAAGATCTCTTACTATTCTATTTCATTTCTTCTTGTAATGCATAAACGTGCCAATGAATTTCTGACAGTAGACATTGGTCCTTGGAATTATCTGAACAGGTTCATCTTCCAATGGAATTCTAACCTTGATGAACACAGTAGTCAAGGCACCAGCATAGGGTAGATTTCTCTTTTTCGCAAAGCAGCCAGACATCACATGCATAACTATTTTGGGGAGGCATACTTTCACATGTTTTAACATACAATAAAGCAAAAACCGTTGAGTCTCAGTAAGTCTGCTTCTCCCTCCACCTTGTGGTGTGATGATCATAGTGAGCATGTGATGTAGTAGGCGTTGCAAAGGAGGGAACTGATTGGTGTTTATGGATGTTATATGAATGTCAGACTTGATAGGTTTCCCAGCTATAGTAGTGTATACTTCTTCCAAATCATAGGGGAATTCTTGTTCTGTCAATCCTTGTTTAGGAATGTGCCATGCCTTGTAAAATAAACGGGGTTGCACAGGAATAGTCACACCCTGAACCACAGTCCACACCTGACCATCTTTTTCAGTCCATGCATTTTGATACCATTCCTGAACTAGTTTAGGATAGTACACTGTATGTGTACTCATAAACTCAACCCAGCCTTGAAATTCAAATATAGGTAACAGTTCAGGAAAATCATGTAACATCTCCTGGTCAGAAAAATCTACATACCGAGGAAATAGTATCCGTGAGGGATCATTGTCCTAGGGTTGAAATGAATCTGATGTATCGGAATCAGATTGGTCCTCGACCTCCTTGCCTTTCTCTTTGGTGGACAACCTTTTCTTTGTAGCTGCTTGTTCCTTTTCTCTGGAAGATTTGCGGACTGCTGGTTTGCTCCTTGTAACTGGTTGTTCCTGTGCTGTAGAGGTCTTGCGGGCAGCTGACCTTTTCTTTCGAGCAGGGGCATCCGACTGTGGCGAGGGTGCATGGACGGAAGCAGAGTCTTGTGGTCCTCCCTGTGCAGCCGGCCAGTCATGGAGCCACTTTGTCCGTGGTTCCTTTGTGATAGAATCTGGACCTCCGGCTTGTTTTCCTCCGGCGGCGGCTGTTTCTTTCTTCCCTATGGTGACCGGTGGCGCCATTTGCAGAAATAGGGCACAAGGGGATGGAAGGGAAGAAGGGCGTGGCGAGAGGAAGAGGTGCACTCACGAGATGTTGGCGGTCGTCGACCTCTCGAAGGGAGCCTCCACCGGTTGGAGTGATGTTGGTGGCCAAAATATGTGAGAATGAGAAGGTGAACCGCGGGGGGGGGGGGGGGGGGTGACCTATTATTTGGGTGAGAGTGAATGGGTGAAAGTGAATGAGTTTATACCATCCTGGTCAACCATGGTCAAATGACCTAAAATTTGGTGGACTTAAAGTGTCGACCTCTTGAAGTGTCGACCTCTCTTGCTTGAAGTGTCGACCTTGTTGTGCCCCTTATGCTTTGATGATAGTGTGTTGTTGTTTTGATGATATCAACTCAATGAGTCACCACATAAGAATGATGATGATCTATGCTAACTGCTATGGGGAGTATGCCCATGCACAGGTTAAGTCAGTACAGAGTTTTGCCTAGACTACATGTCCTCTTGGTGCATACTTTCATCCTGAACAAGCTAAGTCCGTGCATATGTTGCTCACATGTTATTAAAGCTCATACATGCATACTTTGTTTACGCATTGAAAGTCGATGCGTGTACATTGCATCTGTCGGGACTATACATCGTTGCATGTTATCAAGTCTGTACAACCCACGTTGCTTCACTCGACTAAGTCAGTGCAAGCACTATTCATCCATTAGCTCAGTTTGCAGCCAAGTCTGTACAGCCCGTGTTCTTCGCATACACATAGTCAGTGCATCGCTTTGCCTCACGCATACACAAATACATAAAGTCCGTGCGACTCTTGGTGCTGCAGGGACTTTTCATCACAAAACTGTACTATTAACAATTGATGGCTTCTTGAAGTGTCGACCTCTCTTGCTTGAAGTGTCGACCTCTTGACATGTAACACAAAGCTACAGGGCATCTTCATTGAAAATGCATTATTTTGTGCTTCCATAGTATTCAGCCACTCGTAAAGCCTTATATGAGGATACTATACTAAAAAACAAGACTTTTCATCATTCCACTAGTTTGATCTTGGGCTAATGTTTAGTTAGGTTTCTAGGTTACTTGGAGGAGCATACAAGTTGTAATCTTGTGACATTCAAGAGAAAGCACCAAAAATATAGAATGAATTGAAGCATGTTGACCAGCCTTAAGTGAGGAATTAGTTCTGTCAAAGCCGAACTGTGTACATAGGAAGTGTCGACCTCTCTTGCTTGAAGTGTCGACCTCTCATGGAGGGTTTGGATTTTGGCATGACACCTGCTGCTGTCAATAGCATTATTTCCAGATCACATAATTATTTCTTGGCTAATTCTCATTAGGGCTTTTTGCATATACCATCAGCACTTGCCATGCATCTCTGCACCAGTTAGTTACCCTTGCAACCATTGTATCATTCATATCAAATCATCACAACCCATGTATCATTCATTTCAAACCAGCACAAACCATCTATCATTCATACCTGGTTTAACCCCAGCACAAAACTACAACTATCATTCATATCACCAACAAATAAACAGATACTTGTATCATTTACATCAAAACTTCACAATCCATAAAACTTGTGCGATGAGTTTACATTGAGGACAACAACACATAAAACAGATATGAAACATTATTCTTCAATATCATTCTTCACATCCGGTCAGCAATAACATTCTTCACATCAGCCAATGTCCTGTACGTGTGACAAAGAGAGGGTGTTAACTATTAGAAATAACATAATTTTTACCTACAAGTTAAAAAGTATATTTTAAACTCACAATTTGGCGGGGGTTGTTGGAAGTTGAACATGGAGGAATGCTGATCAAAGTTAATGGATACTTGACTGTCCATATTTATCACCGTGTGCACAATAATGTCTCCTCCGCTAGTGCTGTTGGAGCCCGGTGCCTCCACTGAAATTGTGCGACCTACATGAGTTATACTTGTATTAAGATCAGTCTAATTCTTATTTCAATTTAGAAATTTAACATGTGTGCTAACTTACCTCTCCCCCGGCTGCTTCCTTCAGTGCTGCCCCTGCTGGTACTTCTTTCCTGGGTGGTACCTCTCCTAGCCCTCCCGTGGGTCTGACCTGGACCAACCGAAGTTGCAACTTGTGGCCCTTCACCACCATCACTAGTTTGAGCCTGAGTAGCCCCACCACTAATTGTTACGAACCTGGGTGATCTTCTTGGGCCTTGCCTACAACATAACTTTCAATATTATGCACAAAGCAAATCAAATAGACAAAATACAAATCATAATTGCAATACAAACTTACTTCTGGGCCACAGTTATGGAACCTACGCCAATGTCTGTAACTGCATATTCTGGTCCTAGGAGGGGTTCTTTGCAAGTATTTTTATGGTGGCCCCATTGTCCACATCTTTTGCATTTATGGGATCTCCTAAGTGCCTTTTGATTTTCATTAGCATCTCTAATCCTCTTCTTCCGAGGGCGACCTCGGGGTCTTTGGCAGCGAGGAGGAAGCACCTCAACAGATTCTATAGTCTGCCACATGCTCTTACCTGGCAATGGTTGTATTGACTTTGCATATGTGGCTTTATATGCCTCAATTGAATAACATCTATCAACAAATTTATTAATTTGGAGGCCCCTACGTGCATCAACGGCAGCAGCAACATGTTGGCAAGGCAGCCCACTGACTTGCCATTGACGACAAGAACAATACATCTCATCCAATTTAACAACACACCTCTCATACGGACCTTCCACCTCAGCCATAAAATCAGTGGAATATCTGACTGCATATTTTCCCAACTTCCTAACAATTGCATTTAAATAGGCAACAGCCCGTGGCACAAACTTTTCTTTGATCCTACGTGCATGTCTCCTTCTGTGATCCATTTTCACCATAATTTTCTGCCTAATTCCATCTAACATGTCTACAAGTGGTAGGCCTCTCGTATCACCAACAAATGAATTGAATGACTCTGCTACGTTGTTAGTGATGTAGTTTAGCTTACCCTTGTCATTAAAATGACATCTTGACCAGGCACAATGCAAACTTTCTAAATAGGAAGCAGTCTGTGGATCTAGTTTCTTCATCTCAAATATAGCTGCTTTATATTCTTGAACAGTGTAAGATTTTACTACTGCCCATGCAGCATTCTTGAAACCTGGGCCTAGCCATTTCTTCTTAAAATTCCTGTAAAGGTGCCGCATACAAAACCTACAAGCAATTTGAAATTACAATCTCATCAGTAATATAAAACCTATAGTCAATGTCATTAAAACAAATAGTCACTCAATTCTTACATTATGGAAAATAAAACTAGCAGTAGATCAAACATTGTAAAAGCAGAAACTTAATTACCTATGCTCGGCACCTGGAAAGTTATCTGGGACAGCTACCTCAATGCCCTTTTCCATATCAGAAATGAATGTAATCCCTGTCGGATTTCCAATAGCGTCCTTCAAATTGTGTAGAAATCATGTCCATGAGTCTATACTCTCCCCCCAACAACACCATAGGCAACTGGGAACAAACCATGATTCCCATCAACAGCAACTGCAGCCACCAAGATCCCAGTGTAATACCCTTTCAAGTGGCATCCATCTATGCCTAGCACTGGACGGCAGCCATCTTTGAAACCACTAATACATGCCCCTATGGCAATGAACACCCTCTGGAAACAACCATCCAATCCAATCTTGTACTGTACAACTGGGGAAGGGTCGCTCTACTTTAATTCATTCAGTAGCTGTGACAAATGCTTGTACGTTTCCTCAACCTTCCCAAACACCTTCTCCTTTGCCGACTCTCGTGCACGCCAAATGCGGTGATAAGGGATTGAAATATTGTAAGACTTCAATAAATCAGTTTGTAACTTTCTTGGAGGTATGTCTGGATTCTCCTTCACTGCTTCCAATACCCTGGCTGAAATCCAAGATTTGGATGCCATCCTGCTATCACACCTAGATGTGGCTGAACATGTGTGCTTTTCTTGCATTGTTTTGACTGTAAAAGTAACTCCATCTTGTAGCCTTGAGGCATGCACTCTCCATTTGTAATTAACATTTGCACATACAACAGTAATTCTGATGCAGTCATTTTTCACTTGCTTGAACTCAAATTGATGCTGACGTAGAGCAATCATGTACTCCTGACTATTTACAAATAGAGAACCAACTGATATATCTGGGGTCTCTTCATCAACCTCCAACAAATCTCCATCATCATCTGAAACTCCTCCATCAATATCTGATTCATCTGAGGGACATGGCCTTGAATGATAGCTATCATCAGTGTGTACCTCATCAGAATCAGCCACACTCTCGTCAGATTCGCTATACTCATCTTCATATGCAACAAATTCTGAGTCACTGTCCTCAGCTTCAGAACATATCCTCTTCTTTAAAATATGATAATCCTCATCAACTACAGGGGCAGGGGCAGGGGTAGGGGCTGGGGTAGGGACATCATGAATAACCGCATCACGATGAACAACTGCAGCATCATGAACAAACTCAGGATGTTGACCAACCTCAGCATCATCATCCATCTCATCAATGTCAACAAATGTCTGGGAATGGGCCTGAGTAGACTGGCTGGCCATACCTTTCTGTGGAATATTGGTTGGCTGTAAGTCTAATGGCCGACTGTCCAATGTGCTAGCATATATGGTCATCTTCCCTACGGGCAAATGGGCTTTCATCACCTCATATAGTTGAGCATCTGAAACTATTTCCTCATATTGAACAGGTCTGCTATTAGGCAATTCATAATGAAATTCTAAACAATGTGTACTTACCCACTTAGATATATGTCCCATATCCTCAATTAATATGCATCTACTGTAGTAATCAAGATATGCCACGACTGTCTTACTCTGACCTAGTGCATATGCCCTCCTCCCAGACTTAAGAGTTTTCCAATAACCACCAAACTTATATGTCAACTTTAATGATGGCTCTCGTTCCCCCATTTTCACAATCTAACAATCTGAAGACAGAAATAAACTCTTTAGAACAGTTATCCGCATTACAAAATCAGCACGCATACACAATAATCTGAGTACAATAATAACATTCTTAACTAATATGAATTGAGTGACTGAAAAACATTAAAGCAAAATTTTTTGACAGAACCATAAAGAAACTGCACCCGTGAATTCAGACATCTACAATTAATAACAAAACTTTTTAGAGCATTAAATAATCTAACAACATTATAGCAACAAATGACATAACAACAATCTTATCCCTAAACCATATAGAAAGAAAACAAAAATTGATGTCCTTAATATTTCGACTCTGTAAACATATAAAATGCATGAGTAAACATTTATATTTGCTTATCATACTAGTATACGCATTTTTACTAAGTTATTCATCTGTGTGTGTATGAGGGCTCTGATCATCAGGCTGGGATGCTACGTCAAAATCTACCTTAATGTGCTTATATTTCACAATGTAGTCTTGCCCTTCGTCTCTACTACTAAGTCAGACTAGGTAATTAAACCACGTCTTTCTTTGATATGCAAAACCCCAATTGGTTGAGACGACAGGGTCGGTGGAGTGTGAGGTGGCAGCAGCGCCTGACGGGTACCGGAGTGGAGCCGGAGGTGTGTGGCCCAGACCTGACGTAGGGTGGTGACTCCGGTGATGCGGCGTCTGAACGAGGGTGGTCGTACGTCTGCGGCAGCAGATGGGGTGCCGTGAAACGCCGCGGTTGTTATGTGTAGGTTTGGGCAATGGCGATGGTGCCTAATCGACCCTGGCGGTGGCCGGTGGTCATTGCTGTCGCGACGACCCAGAGAGTGAAATCAACGGCAATGGCGACTGTGTACGGGGGGAAGGGAAAGAGGAGGGTCCGGTTCTGTGGTGTGCCCTAAGGACTCAGTTGGAGGGTTACTACGGCTGTTACCCTCGATTAAGCGAGGGTGGGTTTGTCTTTTCAGCAACTAGGGTAAAGTTAACTAAACTTGCGTTTAATATCATCGACGGTAAAAAAAGACAGGGACTATTTAGTTTAACGGTAACATTTACAAGAGCTTTTTAAACAATAGAGAGATTTTAGGGACTAAAAAGTAATTCGTCATATTTGTAGGGACTAATATGCAAAAAACCCTTATAATTATAGCGGCCAAAAAAAATTAATTTGTGGCCAAATGTGATCGTCGCTAATATTTTAACAATAGCGACAAAAAAATATTTAGTTACGACCAAACCTAATCGTCGCTAATATTATAATAATAGCGACAAAAAATATTTATTTGTAACCAAATGGGATTGTTGCTAATATTATAACGATAGCGACCAAAGCGTTAGTTACTAATATTGTCGAAACAGCGACCAAAGGTGATCTGCGACTAAGTTCATGTTTGTCGCTAAATAGAGCGTTTTAGCGACCAACAACATGTAGCGACCAATACGTTGGGCGAATTGCGACTAATGTTGTGGTCGCTATAGGGACACTCAATAGCGACCAAATTAGTTTTCATCGCTAATAGTACAGGTTTTAGCGACCAAACATAGAATTTGGTCACTACGAGTATCAACGACGATGATATTGCGACCATTGATCAGCGACCAATTTGTGGTCGCTAATTTTTTTAGCGACCAATGCTTATTATTTTGTGATCAATTACTTTGGTCACTATAGACGCAATTTCCTGTAGTGCAACTAGATGCACAAATGCATGCAAGACATGCAACTAAGATGAGAGCATGATAACGTGATGAGATTTTTTTTCTAATTTTTTTAATTTTTTTCAGAGACTTTTTTATTTTTATTTTTTAAAAAGAGAGATGGATAAAAGGCAAATAGCAACTAAAAACACTAAACAACATGAAACCTACTGAACAATAATGCCTAAAAGCATGATTTTTGAGTTTTCTGGTTTTCTGGTTTTCTGATTTTTTTTAGTTTTTTCTTATTTTTTTGAGATTTTTCAGAAAATGAAAAAAATGACATTTTCCTATGTTTACTGACCTTTAGCGACGCTTGAATTTTCTAAATTTTTACTTTCTACTACAATTTCAGACTTTCAGCAACACTTTCTGTGATAGTTTAATTCCTGGGATTTTCAGGTCCGAATGTTTATGGATTTTTTGATTTTTTAATTTTCCCGTAAAATAAAAATAAAAAAAATAGTATACAAATATACACATCAAACACAAGAATTTCTAACTATTAAAAATAATTCTCTCCCCGACTACGGTGCCAAAAATTGATGCGCACTAATCTCATCGTTAAAAGCCGTGTCACAATTTCAAAAATAACCGCACTCACTCACTAAAAAGATGTTAAATTAAGTAGAGTGGTAAGAACGGTCGATCCCACGGAGAAGAAATATTTTCAATTAAGTATGAGATGAAAAATTCTTATATTTGAAATATCCAAATTTTTAGTGAGATATTGAAAAGAGAAATAAAATTGCATAAACTCAATCCTAACTAAAGAAGATGAGAAGGTTAAGGAGAGAAATTAGAAAGAGAGAGAATGAGAACTAGAAAGACAATTTTCAAAAGATGAATGTTTTATTACTATGAAAGTGGCAATTACAACTCTATGAAAATTGAAATTACAACTTGGAAATAAAAGGACAAGAGAAGAAATAAGAGCCAAAAAATTTGGATGAAGAACGCCGCCGTCTCCTTATCAAGTCTTTGAGTGAACCGCCCCGCTATGGAGATAGACGCCGCCGAGAGGACCGAAGGAAGATGATGCGCCTTGGGATGTGTGAAGAAATATGAGAGGAAGAACTAGATAGAAGAAGAAGAAGAAAAGGATCAAATTGAAAATGCAGAAAAAGTAAATTAAAAATAAAGGGTTAGAAAAAGATGAATAACTTTAAATATAGAAGGAATTAGAAGAAGTGGAAGAATAGAAAGTTGTAGATCAGAGGAAGAGGAAGAACTTTTGTGAAGAGTGAAGAGAGAGAAAATATGAGGAAGAGGGTGAAAAATGAGGAAGAATAGAAGATATTGACGCAGATGAATAGTGAAAATGAGAAAATCTGAACTTTGAAAAAGAAAGAATAACTTGAAAATAAAGAGGACTTAGAGGAAGACGACGAAGAAGAAAATTTAGATCTCTATAAAACAAACAAGTTTGATGAAGAGACTTAGATAAAAAGAAGAACAGAAGAGGAAGAAAACGGAGGAAGAGTAGAGTTGTGTAAAAATGGGTGAATAGTAAAAATGCAGAGACAGAACTTTGAAAAACGTAGAATAGCATGAAAATGAGAGAGAATGAGAAGAAGATAAAGAAAAAGAAATTGTAGAGAGCTTAAAAATGAAGAACTTTCCTGAAGAAAGAAATTTAATAAATGACTAGAAAAATATGAAAGTGGTCTTAGAAGAAAGGCTAACTCCTCCATCGATCTGCTCTTGGACAGTTTATATAGGGTTCAGAGAAAACCCACGAAAATCTCTCTATATTTAGCTTGAATCCACCTTATCAGCATCAATGATTGATCAAAGTAGGTCTCTTGCCATGTTTAGAGTCCTACTTTCCTCAAAAAAGAGGAGATAAGCTTGAATATTGGAAGATAACTCCATTTAGCTTCATCCGGTTTTGTCTCTGGTTCACTAAAATGGCGACCGATCAGTGGGCATTTATTCTTCAATAAGCGACTCTTCACTCGGGTGCTCATTCTTCATTTCCATATTTTAATATTTTTCCACCATTTTTGTCTTTTTCCGTACATCAGGATTTAGCGCGCGTATAAACGGTCGCAGTTCCTTCAATGGGCGACACTTCGAACCATCGCTCAATCTTTTCCTTTTTCTTTCTATTTTCGATCAAAATGAATGGGCGCCCGCCAAGCTATCGCAGTTTCTTGAATTTGCGCCCTTTCAGAAGGGCGTTCATTAATTGGCGATTGGATCTCGTTCGTAATTTCCTAAAAATTCAAAAAATTCAAAATACTTGATATTCTTTATCAGAAAATAAATTATAATAATTATGCATTTTCCTAAATATTTCTCACATTGCTATTTTGACTCAAAATTGATGATAAAGTCATGCAAACTCCAATTAATGGTGAGAATGAGATTTGGGTAATATTAATGCACAACTATGCTCATTAAATGCTCAAAAGTGATGAATGTGATGTAAATTATGATATAAAATATAGCACTTATCACTTAGGGATAGCAGGAGGCAGCTAGCGTGTCTTCACACAGTTGGTCGAGGTTGACGTCGATGACCTGCAACCGCTACGTTGTTGACCGGAGCGCGTTCAATGCTCCGTGTTCGAGCGAAACAGAGTATCGTAATGAGGATGGGACGCTTCTTCATCGCCGATTCAGTAGGTGACCGGGTGAAGAATAACTTGGGAGCTACCGTATCACAAGCCCGGCGGTGTCACCGTACCAAGAAGAGCTTGAGGGTGGTGATGTGTGATACGGTGGGAAAGGAGGAAGGCCATCCGGTGACACCCCTCACCGGATGAGGAGAAAGAGGGAGAGAGAGATGGTGGTCCGGTGGGAAGTTGGGTGTGATACGGTGACGGGTGTGGTGAGGGAGGTGAAGGTGGTACGATACGGTGACGGGTGTGGTGAGGGTGTTCCAGTGGCGGGTATGTCTGGTGATCCGGTGATCGGGAATAGAAGGTGATCCGGTGATGGGGTTCTGGAGGTGATCCGGTGATGGGGAATGAAAGGTGATCTGGTGATGGGGTTCTAGAGGTGATTCGGTGATGGGGAGTGGAAGGTCATCCGGTGGCACTAGGAGCCACCGGATGAGGGTGAAAAGGGCCCGCCGGGATCGGTCGACCGGTCCTATGGTTCGGTCGACCAAACCGGCGGATCTCTCTCATCTCTTCTCTTTTCTTTCTTTCTTTTCTTTCTTTCTCTTTTATATTTATATATATATATATATTCTTATTTTCTCTTCCCTTTACACCCGGGCGTCCACACTCCGGGCTATATTTTTGAGGATGCCGGGACCTCGCTCGATTTTATATTCAATTCGTCCCTTGGAACGTAAATTCATGATGGCACGGTGCCGTGTACAGGATGTGGCCCCACCATCACCAGAGTTGGAATTCAGCCGTCGGGGCCTCATGCTTTGTCTCTTCTTCTACTTCTTCCGCCGAGAGCTTGCTGCAACGCGAAAATTTGGGTGTCCACAAATGCGCCCCACCCGCAGGTGGTGCAAGAGAGGGGCGAGAGAGCGGGGCCTGCGGGTGCAGCCTGTCTGAGAGATTTGTTAGCATGATGAGAAGAGCGGGTCCACAGACCGAAGTTAGGGTTGAGAGACCAGGCCACGTGAGCCAGAATCGGGGAGTAAGCTGTGAGAGCCAAAGTTAATGTTTTTGGAAAAGTAGGCTACGAGGGCCAAAGCTGAAGTCGAAGATAGTAGGCCGTATGAGCCACAGACGAGTTCGGGCTTTAAAAGTCTAGCTTGAGAAGAATTAGGTGTTCGGAGTTACCGTAGAGCGAGCAAGTTGTGGGAGCCAAGGTTAATTTTGGGAAAGCAGGCCGCACGGGCCGAAATTGGGAGCAAGCTATAAAGCCGAAGGATGTTGGAGAGCAGGCTATAAAAGCCGAAGTTGGGGAAGCATGCTACGAAAGCTAAGCTGGGAAAGTGGGTCACGAGGGTCGGAGTTGATATTGTGGAAGCAGGCCATGCGGGCCGACGTTGAAATTGGGAAAGCAGGCTATACAAGCCGGGGTTAGGAGAGCGGGCTATAGAGCCGAAGTTGAGAGAAAAGGCTATAAGAGCCAAACCTGAGAGCGGGCTTTAGGAGCCGAACAATGGGAGCAGGCTTTAAGAGCCGAAGTTGAGAGCGAGCCATGAAAGCCGCAGGACGCTGGAAAGCGGGCTATAAAAGCCAACGTTGGGGAACAGGCTATGAAAGTCGGAGTTGGGAAAGTAAGCCGCGAGGGCGGGAAGCAGGCTGTGAAGGCCAAGGTTGGGCCCTATGAGCCAGGACTGGGAAAGCAGGCTGTGATAGCAGAGACTGAGCCTTTCTCCTTTTTTATTATCATTTTATTACTCAAGCATGCATGCAACCCTCAGCAAGCATAGCATAAATATACATATAAGGTAGCTTCCCTCTAAAGGGGATGGGATAGGGACATCGCCCGTAATTCGCAAACATGGTGTGGGACACGAAGCACAGCTAAGGGGTGGTGCACCCGTTAAGAGGATATCGCATGGTTCGCATGCATAGCTCAAATTCACAATCTTCACCCAAGACAGTTCTTCATGGTGTGAAAGTACAAATATGTGAACAAAATGCCCTAAACATAGTGATATACAGGCTTTCCAAGTAACACTCGAGGATTACTCTAGCGCCTACACATGGGTTTCAGGCTCTCGATTTTCGGTAGCTTCACACAGCCCCCTTATATCTATTTTAGCAGCGGATGTCACCGTTCGGCACGAGTCTCCTCATATGTCTCAATGGGGATTCCCGACTACTAGGATTCATCCTTATCATAATTCTATTGCGAATTCCACTGTTTGACGCGAGTCTCCTCATGTGTCTCAATAGGGATACTCGGCTACCAGGATTCGTCCTTATTGAAATTTGCTTCACCATTTCACGCGAGTCTTCTCATGTGTCTCAATGGAGATTCCCGGCTACTCGGATTCACGTTTATTTCTCTTTTTTGCATCATTTTTTTATTTTTCTTTTTTTTTCTCTCTCTCTCTTTTAGGTGGGGGTAGGCAGCTTTTTCCTCATGATTATCTTTCACGTGACTGTAGGAATTTAAGCAGCTATAGAGTGTTAGGGGGAAGGTCCGCCATCCCTATGGTTGCAGGCCATCGAACACATCATGTGCAAAGTGTGGGAGTTTGTCTCGGGTATGTCTCATGAGCTAGGCTAACCATTTGACCATGACTCGTCCCCTTGACGTGTGCACCCACCGTAATTGGGTTCCCCTTTAGCGAATGCAGTGGCACACATGCATCCGGACTCGGGGCAGCGTTATTTAGCAAGGAAACACGGTCCTAGAAAATGCCAAGGAAGTGTATTACTCTATATTATAAGCAAGCATGCAAGCATGGTAACCAGGCATTTTTTTCTTTTTTTTTTTGCGTAAGAACATACGATCGTTATGTATATGTATATTATATGTGTGTAGAATCAATGCGGCAACAAAGGTATTAGGGAAGCAGACCACAAAGGGCCGAAAGGGGATTAGGGAAGCAGGCCATAGAGGCCAACAGGAGTGTCGGAAATAGGCCGCAAAAGGCTGGAGAATGCCAGGGAAGTAGGCCATATAGGCCAAAGTCCAGAAAGCGGACTATAAAAGCCAAAAGGCGTTAGGGAAGTGGGCCATAAGAGCCAAAAGATATTGGAAAGTAGGTTCTAAGAGCCAAGAGATACTAGGAAGTAGGCTATAAGAGCCGAAGATACTGGGGAGCAGGTTGTGAGAGCCCCAGATATTGGGGAGCAGGCTGCGAAGGCCAGAATCTGGGAAGCGGGCTGCGAGAGTCAAAGTTGGGAAGCAGGCGGCGAACGCCGAAATTGGGAAGCAAGCTACAAGAGTTTAAATCTGGAAAGCGTGCTACGAGAGCCAAAGTTAGGAAGTAGGTCACGAAAGCCAAAAGTGGGAAGCATGCTATAAAAGCTAAAATTGGGGAAGCGGGCTACAAAAGCCAAGATTGGGAAGCAGGCTACAAAAGCTGAAATTGGGAAGCAGGCTACAAAAGTCGAAATTGGGAAGTAGGTTACAAATGTCACAATTAGGAAGCAGGCTACAAAAGTCAAAATTGGGAAGCATGCTAAAAAAGCCGACCACGGGAAGTAGGCCGAACAGGCTAAAGGGCAGTGGGAAAGCAGGCTACAAGAGCCGACAACAGGGAAGTGGACTGCGAGAGCCAAAGTTAGGAAGTAGGTGGAGAACGTCGAAATTGGAAAGTAGGCTACAAGAGTCGAAATCGAGAAAGCGGGCTACGAGAGTCGAAGTTAGGAAGCAGGCCACGAAAGCCAAAATTGGGAAGCAAGCTACAAACGCCACAATTAGGCAGCAGGCTACAAAAGTCAAAATTGGGAAGTAGGCTACAAAAGTCGACCAAGGGGAAGCAAGCCGAATAGGCCAAAGGGCAGCGGGAAAGTAGGCTACAAGAGCCGACAACAGGGAAGCTGGCCGAATAGGCCAAGGGGCAGCGGTAAAGCAGGCTACAAGAGCCGACAGCAGGGAAGTGAGCCGAAGAGGCCAAAGGGCAGCTGGAATGTAGGCTATAAGAGTTGAGAGAAATGGGAAGCAGGCTAAAAAGCTGAGAGATATTGGGAAGTGCGGTGGGATGGATGGATTAATGCTAATAGTGGGCCTTGGCCGAAATGGCTAAGCTGAAAACTGTTGGGTAGTGGGCCGTAGAAGGCCGAAAAGATATTATGATAGCAGGCTATGAAGCCAAAGGGATGTCGAAAACAAGCCATAAAAGGCCAAAGGGAAGTGGGGAAAGGTAGGCTATAAGAGCCCGAAGGACATCGGGGGGTAGGCTGTTGTTAAATCGCAGCAAAGGTGACAGCTCACAATATTCAACACTTGCAAGAAATTGTTGACAGGCAACTGCTGTAAAAGCCAAATGGAAATTAGGGAAGCGAGCCACAGGGGCTGAGGGATAACCGAGGCAGTAGGCTATAAGTGCCAAGGAACCCTGAGAGCAGGCTGTGAGAGCCGACGAGGTTGGAAGTAGGCCATAAGAGCTACGGTTAAGGGAGAAGCGGGCTATGGCAGCCAAGAGATAGCGAGAAAGCAGGCTGTGGACGCCAACGAGCCTTAAGAGCAGGCTATAAATCCAAAGGATTGTTGAGAGGGGTTGGTAACTGCCGATGACATCTCCCTTCTTTGTTGATCATCATCATTTCCCCTTTTTGTACTTCTGTTCTTCTTTTCTCTCTTCTTATCTTTTTTTTTCTTTTTTTTTTTACCATCATCATTCATTCCGTCATTGTTTTACATCACCGCCCTAGGGTGAGAATCCTATTATTATCATTACATAAGGCATAGTGAATGATCCCTGCGAATGAGGGATTCAAGTCGGCCGTCAAGCAAAAAACACTTGCAGTGGGTTGCCCCCCAAACATTTAATAGACCCAGCGGGCCTTAAGCAAATCATGGCGTTTCCATTTCTTCAGTGGGCTCCTAAGATGCCCAAATTCCCTTACAGGTTCAACAGGGCTTGGACACGGCCGAATGATATTACAACTTAAGATGCCCCTAGACCGGGGGCGAGTAAATAAGGAAGCCGCTCGAAGCGTCTCCTTGCATAAGGTCATGAAAGGTTAGGTAGACGGATAGTAAAGGAAGATCCGATAGTGGGACTCCACGTTTCATCTTATTCATCTTCGGCTCCCCGAGCGGGACCAATTGACACCTTGGTATCTGCCCCCAGGCCGGGGTACTGTACTCCTTAGTGCCTGCATTGCTTCGGCCGATATAGCGAGACCTTGTTAGCCGCCATCTTAAAGATGAGCATCTGATGAGGGCGCGGCGGTTCCACCTTATACCCGCCCATCTGCAATTCGCCAGTGCTGATCAGCCCTTCTATGATGCCTTTGAATATGTAGCAGTCCTCAATAGAATGCCCCAACCCTTGGTGGTATAAGCAAAACTGGGGATCATCTTTTCTTTCTACTTCATTTGGGCTTTTGGGTTGGGGGAGTGCCACTTTGCCATATTCGCGGGCCCATTCAAAGAGAACTCGAGTCTTGTCTTTTGAGAAGGTGTAAGGCTTCATCATCTTACCCCTTAATGAGGAGTGCCGCTCAAGGGGCTTGGTAGATGAAGGGTCAGCCGCCTCCTTTGATTTGTCGATTCACTGCACGAAGGCCCCAAAATCAGCCACATGCAGCTCTTCTTGAGCCGGTTGCCCGCCGGCTAGTTTATTCTTTTGAGTCGTGGTAGCGGCCGCCGGGCAATGTTTTGCCAAGAGTGCTTCAAGATTCATTACAAGATCATCCAGTTGCTGGAAGGTTTTGATCTTGATGCCCATCGCACTCAACAGGCGGTGCATCTTCATGCTGTGTTTGCATATTCAGATAGCGTCCCGGTAGCTAGGTGCGTGCCTGCATCTCACATTGAGATCCCTTCACCGCCGAATGTAACCCGAAGCATATTCATCATTCCTCTGCTTGGTCATGTATAGCGTCGCCTGGGTGATTTCTTGTTCGGCTAGCTTTAGCTTAGCAGCATGTTCCACCCTCGGCATTCTTGCCCCCATGTTCTCACGTGGAGAAGGGATACGGTGGTGCGCCTTTCTGACAGGCGGTGGACAACATGATTCTTCATCTTTTTCCTCAACATCTTGGCTCGTGCCGGGCAAGGTAGATAATATATCGCAGGAGAGGGCAGCCCCCTTCCCCTTGTCCTTCAACTTCTTCTTTTCATTTTCCCTTGCAGCAGGCATCGGCCCTTCAGGTGGTAGGGGGTACAAAGATATCATATTAACTACCCTCTTAAGATCAGGCAGCTCATGAGATAGTGGAGGGTCAACCTTATAGTCGCCCATTTGCAATTCTCTTCTTCGGATTAGCCGTTCAATGGCATCCTTGAATGGATATCAATCTTCAATAGAGTGCCTGATCATTTGATGAAACAAGCAGAAGCGAGGATCATCTTTTCTGATAGCATCCGCCGGCCTCTTTGGTTCCAGGAGGGTGACTTTGTTGTGTTGGGTGGCCCATTCGAATAGGACCCAGGTCCTCTCCATAGGAAAGGAGTATAGCTTCTTCATTTTGGTCTGCAAGGACGGGCCCTCTTGTGGTTCATTGGGTTCAGCAAGGGAAGTGTTGACAAGCCCTTTACCTCTATTCTTCTGTGGTTCGAACTCTTCGAAGTCAATCGTGCAAGCTTCCTTTGGCTCTAGCTGCCTATCGACAAATCGGGCCCTCTGGCTTGCAGAAGTGGAAGTGTGAAGACAGCTGGAGACGAAGGCCTTGATCTCAACCACCACATTGTTTAGCCGATCAAAAGTCTTAATCTCAACCCCGATCATCTTCTCAAGGATCTCCCTCTTCAAATTTTGTTTGCAGATTTGAACTGCGTCCTCTTGATGTAGCGTGTATTTGCATCTCATGCTGAGATTTCGCCATCTTTTGATGTAGTCCAAGGCGGTCTCATTATGCCTTTGCTTGGAGGCATTAAGCTCAGTCCTGGTTACTTATCTTTCGGCTATATGGAACCGCTCTCGAAATTGCCGCTACATATCCAGCCAATCATTGATTACTCCAGCTGGCAGGTTGGAGTACCATTCGAAAGTAAGTCCCGTCAATGAGGACCCAGAGTACTTTAATAAGTATGACTCATCGGTCGCCAAATCGCCGATCATGTTGATGTAATAGGCTATATGCTCCTTTGGTGATCCTTGTCCATTGAATTTGTCAAACTTCGGCGGCTTCCTAATGTCGGGAGGTAGTTTATTAGCAACATGGTGGACCGGATACGGCACCTTGTATACATCGAACGAGGCATAATCATCACCGCCTCGATCTGCCAGCTTCTTTTCTATCATCTGATCTATCATCATTTCATTCATTATTGTTGGGCCAACCAGACTTGGGTAGCATGGAGCTTGATGGATCAATGGTGGCATTAGCACCATTGGTTGAGATATAGTAGCAATCCCCTACAATGGAAGAGCAAGCTGCGGAATCGGGGCCATGCCCCCAGCATAGTCAAGCGACGGCTGGGGGCCATGGTTAGAAGGGCAACTTCAAATTCATTAGTACCTTGTTGCGAGGTTTCGAGAGGGAGCTCAACTTGCCTCGGGGTCAGAGCATGTACATTCATGTCGCTGAGCTGGTTCCTAAGCATCTCCATCTCTTCTTGGTATCTTTGTAGCATGATCATCATGGTAGCCAGATCGGGCATGGAGGAGTTGGAAGCGTGGCCCTGCCCTTCCGTTGAAGCATTTGAAGCGGGCGCTAGCTCCTCGTCGTCGCCTTCAGTGGTGATTACATTCACTGTCATTGTGATCAGGTCTACACAGGGTTCTTCAATGTGGGCTTGGGCCATATTAGCCGCCGCTCCTTGTCTTACGGTGGCGGGTTCTGCCCCTTTAGTGAGCCTAGCAACTTCATCATAATCCGGGGGTGAAGCCCCGTAGCGGCTGACCACTCCAGCCATGTTGCAAGCGAAGGCTTGAATGCCTCCATTCTTCTTCATCTTTCTAATGGATGGTCTTCGGAAGGTAGCTGGTTTCTTGAAGACCGGGAAGCTTACCCCCAGCTTGATGTGGTGGGACACCTTCCTCGACTAGGCCTGAATAGCCTATGCCGGCGAGGGACAAATTGGGGCTGCCGTCTTAGCACATGCATCTTCCTTCGGTCCTACTTGACGGACCTTCACGAGTTCTTCCCGGATGGCGGGGACAGCATGGGCCCTCTTGGGCACCCAGATCCACTTGAGCTTGGTTGGCTTTAGGGGCAACCGACCCCTTATCTTGGACTCAGCACGGTCCGCCTTGATGTGGGCCAATGTTTCAAAAGAGTTGCACACTGGCATTGTCGTGACCACTCTCTCACGTGTAATTCTGGCCTAGTGGCCATTAAAAAACAATCAGACTCCTCCGATAAGAACGGACTTGCCCGAAGCAGATAGCTAGCCTTGCAGCGTGCCTGCGTTCTTCTTAGCTGCCCGCTTGGCAGCCGGTGTGCGCTTCCGATTGACGGAGACGCGAGGAGCAGCTTGATGGATGTAGCGGCCCACCATCTTGGTCTTGTCGGATGTCGCCGTTGTAGTGGCGACGAAGTCAACCTCCTGGGTCTCCAGGAGTTCCATGAATGCGACCCCAAGAAGTTGGGGAAGCCGACGACGGGTGGAAAGCTGCCGAACTGAATCGACACGGCCAAGTAGCCATGGGCAACATGGCTGGCAACAGCGAGCGATCCAAAGGAGACGGCCATCGCGATCTCAGGAGTGCAACCCCCCTGCAATTGCAGATCAAAGAATTAGAATTTTAAGAAGGGGTCGTGGGGCCCTTAGTCTTGGCGAAGAGATGAAGGGTGGTTCTGGTCCCACCGGGCGTGCCAGACTTGTGGATGCACTAAAATTTGAAAATAATTTATTTAGTTGTTTATTTATCTAGTTAATTCATTTATTTAGTGCGAGGGCGTGCCAGTCACCATGGGTGACAATTTATTCCGGCTCCAAGGGAGCCCTAGTGCGCTCGATCTGACTAATTAGATGATTGCATGGTTCGAGTCGGGACCAAAACCCGTCATGCCATAAAGGCCACGGTGTTAATTACATCCCCTCGGAGAGGAGAACACCCTTGATTAAACGACAGGAATAAGGACCCTATGGCCTAAAGAACTACATTAATGGAGATAAAACGATAGTGATCTTGAATCACATACAAGCCCCGTGTCTAGGGGAAAATACGCATTCCAAACATGTCGGTCACTTGTGGACCATTTCATGTTTGGACAAAAGCCTGTATTAAGAACACCATGAAGTCACAAATAATCTTCGAGTAGATATCTGCCGGGGAAATGGCAAGTTCAATATTCGATGAAAGCGGGGCCATGAGGAAGTGGGCATGACTTTAGAAAGATATTGACCCGGAGCAGAGTCGGATCATGACCATGGTCGGGGCAATCCCTGAGGTACAAGTCCGGCCTGCAGGGGTGATGTTAATGTTCCATTCCCCGGGGCGAGGGGAGGTGAGACTCTCTGAATTGCACACCAGCGTAAGTGGGGTTTAGCGTCATATCTTGTTAATTTTAATTCCATTGGAACGTGTTTTTTTATTCCATTTATGGGTCGTTCATGGTTCCCTTTGAGTTAGCTTAACAAGGCCTCCCCCTTTGTTTAATTAGGTTCTTATCATTGTTTACGGTCGCATCGGTTTTTCTTCTCTTCCCACTTTCTTTTCTTCTCTTTTTTTTATTAAGCTCAGGGGAATTCGGTCCACCGATCCCAGCTGGTCGGTCGAATGATCATCCCAGGGGAAAAAGCCCCTACGAGTAGGTCGACATGCCTGCGCAGCAGGTCGACCTAGTCAATGACCGGTCGACCGAACTGTTTAGTCCGGTCGACCGAACCACTGAGTAGGCCCAATTTTTTCTTCCTTATGCTCTCTCCTTTATTCGTTCGTTCGATGTGGAGTGGTCGGATTCCGAGTTCATGCGAAATGCATGTGAGGGGGTAGTTCAAGCATGCACGGGAGTGGATTAAATTCATGGAGTCGACCCCCGGTACGAGGTGGAGGTAAGTCCTCACGCATAATGACGGTTTTCGGCCAGACATAACCTGACCTTCCATAAATCACCATTTTAGATACCATGGGGTCACGGCACACAAGCATGCATGGAATGCAATGTGGTAATTAAATAATGATGTGCATGTGATTTTGATGATTACAAAATGACTTTGTTGCTTGGCCTTGTGCGTGAATGGTTATTCATATCTTCATGTGAGATTGCTTTGTATTCAATGAGAAAGATTTTATGGAAAACATGCTTGGATAAATGTCATATTGAGCATCATGTTATTCATGCGTACTTCGGTAATGCTGAGTGATTAATCGAGATGCAAATACAATTGTTTGCCCCCAAGGTAATGATATGTGGTTTGATGAGTTCCTTTTCTTATGATGAATGCAATGTGTCTCGATCATGTTTCTGAGTGGATTAGTTCTGTACACTTTGAACTCCAAATTTGTTTATCATACAATGGTGATTAAACATTGGAACTCCATGATTCTTACATGAACGATTCAACAAAACAACAAGCAATTAAGGACAATGTGAACTCAGGTAAAATAATGAGGTAAATGTTGCTATGTGGATTTAAATGGATATCTCATTCCTCCTTCACTCTTGGAATGGCAATTTACTCATCAGTCTTTCAGTCTTGGAATGGCAAAGGGAAAACACTTTCCCAAGTCACCAAAATTCCATTAAAGAAGGTGAAATGAAATGGGTTGGTTTGTGAGATTAACATTGAAGCAAAACTAACTTTCACTTTGTGTTTTGCAGGCTGGAAGAACTCCTCACAACCTTCTTTCATCATCCCAAAACTCACGGTGAGGTTGGAGCTTTCATTTCTAGCAAAATGGGTCATTGGGCTTTCTGTAAGTGCAAGTATCGACACCAGGTGTCGACACCTGGAGTCGACACCTGCATGCAGAACTCTTTTTCTGCAGTTAGCCCAGGAGGTGTCGACACCAGGTGTCGACACCTGGAGTCGACACCTACATCCAGAACTCTTTTTCTGCAGTTAGCCCAGGAGGTGTCGACACCAGGTGTCGACACCTACCTGAACCTGGTTCTGGCAGCAAGCCAGAACACCAGGTGTCGACACCTGGTGTCGACACCTAGTGTCCAGATCTTCTGCTTTGAGTTTTTGTGAACTGGAATGCACAAGGTGTCGACACCTATGTAGAGCCATAAAATATGACTTTCTTGTCCTTGCTTCAAAAGTCCAACAAGTCCATTCCAACTGCCCTAAATCTCTCCCTAATTCATGGATCTGGTCTCTAAGCTATCCCTTGACCATTCTAAAAGCATAAAACCATCTCCTTGGGTCGAAAACCTAATTGAAGAGGTGAGATTTGAAGTATTCTTCTCTTGTTCTAACTCTTGTGAGTGCAGCTGCTCCAAGGGCTTCTTCCACGTTGTTATGAGCTTGTATGTGAAGGGAAGAAGGTGGATTCAAGTCTTTAATCGATCATCTACTGGAAGATACGTGAGAAATCAAGTTACAACTTCATTTTTGCAAAGAATCATTCATCTTCCTTCAAGAACGTTCTTCATCCTGCAGAAAAGCTTAAGCCTATTCGATGAAATACAAAGGGGGAGCTCTATCCACTGAAAAATCCATTTGCTTTTAGTTATCCAGTTGCTCTTAGTTCTGTTTTAGATATTTGCTATAAACATCATCTCCTTGAACTTGTTTTACATGTTCTTTGTTCACTCTCTCTTGAATATATATATGAGCTGTGATTTTTATGATACAACAATCCTAATGCTCATGTGTTCTTTCGTATAGGTGAAAAAAAAGGGGGAAACGAAGTGAAGCTCTTGCAAGGAGGATATGATCTACCATCGTGAGGATCTGGAGCTAGTGGAAGAAAGAAAAGAGGAGCGTCTCGAGGAGAAGAAGAAGATGATGTCAAGATAATGATCATCCGTCAAAGAGCCAAGGAGAAATAGATTTTGTTGAAGAAGGGGGATCCTTATACTTAATGCATCTTTCTAGTCTCCATCTATAGAATTTGTTTTGGGAGTTCATAGTATATATTTGTCATCATTTCATATACAAGAATACTTTGTGTGGGTGTTCGGAGAAAGGGGTCTCTGAGTGTGTGTGTTGTCATATGTGTGTCGATTTGTGCGGAGTATATCCGCATGTGTGGTTGGGAGTTTTCTCCCATGTGGTTGTGTAGGCATTGTCCTACGTGTGTGTGGATGGAGTTGTGTCTCCGTGTGAGGTATTTAGTGCGGGGTGTGTTCCCCAACGTTGTGTGTGTGTGTGCGTGTTGCTGTGGCAGCAATTTGAGGCAAGGCCTCGTGTGTGGTTTGCTGCGGAAGCAGCGTGTGTGGTGTTGGGGTTCATCCCCGTGTTGCTACATTTTGTAGCGTGTAGTGAAGCCTCACCGGTTTGGTGAGGGGTGGACGTAGGGAGCCCGTCGTGGTCCCGAACCACCTTAAAATTTCCGTGTCTTGTGGTTTGATCTTTGTGATTGTGTGATTCACTATCTTATCTGTTTATGCAATAGTGTGAGCTCGGTGAGATTGAGTGAATTAAGTTTAAATCTGTTTAGATTAAATTCATCAATCTTATCAATCTTATTAATTCCGATGTGTGCTAGTTTGTGTTTTTAATTGGACATAGTTTTTAGTAGAAGGATCTATTCACCCCCCCTCTAGATCCGTATTCTTGCACTACGGGACCCAACAAATAAGTGAGAAGTATCTTCTTTTATTCATGAAACACATGTGTGAAGCTTTAATTGATTTTTTTTATTCATGTAGATCGTGTTCGTGGTCCATTCGGCAGTCCATCGTAGTGATGCACGTGTTCAGTTCTTTATGCCTTGTATGGTCTTTTGTTATTTCAGCAGAGGCATTTCATTATCGTTTATTCCATTTGTTTATTGCTTCCCTTCGTATTATATTAATTTTGGTGAAAATTTTGTAGCATCTCCCCCGAACCTGAACGTCGGGGGGGGGGGGTAAAGCGGGTACGCGCCCACAAGGAGTGACGTGCCCCAAAAGTAGAGGTGCGCACGGAAGTGGCAACACCTGAAACCACCATGTCAAAACATGGTGCAAAACCGAGCGGACAGGAAACTAAAACATGAAGGGTAAACGTCACTGGATCAAGGGTGGTGAACGTCACTGGCTCATGTGGTGGCTAGTGTCATCAGATCAAGGAAAGGGGACGTCACTGGATCAAGGAGAGGGGACGTCACCGGATCAAGAGGAGGGGGACGTCATCGGATCAACATGGTGGTGATGCCACCAGACCATGGTGGGTGAAAGGGGCACCGGATCACTCATCCAAGAGGGCACCGGATCAATGGTTTGGAGATGGTGCCGGAAGAGGAGGGTGGCTAGGGTGTCACCGGTTCAAGTGGATAGCAATGTCGTCGATCACGTGGGAAAGCATGTCACCAGATCAGCCAAGTTAACGGGGTCACCGGACCAGGTAGTCACCAGATCACATGGTGGCGGAGCCACCAGATCATACTGGTAGAGGGGGGCCACCGGACCATGGGGTCACTGGATCAAGTCGGTAAATCCCACCTAGTAAGGAACCGCATGGAGGACGACGAGGGGAAGGGAAGTAGGAAATCATATGAGGCTAGAAGGGAGTTTCTCCCTGGAGGACAAGCCACAGGTACCACCCATTGCATTGGGTGGGCCGTGGCCCTCATCTCCTACGAGGATCCTCCCTCTGAAGGAGGATAAAGCGGATAGAGCAACGCAAAGGGGGATCCCTCAGGACGTAGAATCTGGGCCATGTTCCCTTGAAATGTGGGGAACGGAAGCAAGGAAATACACAAGATAGTAGCAAAAGAACTCATGGGGGACACTCATGTACCGTGGATACCTAACAAGCTTTTCTTCTATTCCTACAACAGGGAGCAGCCCCAAGGGGTTGATACATCGTAAGAAAGCAAAGAAAGGGACAGAAGGAGACAAGATACAATGGGGGAGGGGAACAGAGCATTGTTGAGTTATGGTTTTGATGATTGCTGGCGTTATGGTTTTGATGATAACTAAACTTAATGTGTGATTAAGTAATTCTAACTAAACTTATGGTTGATTGCACATGTTCTTGATGACTGTGTACATTCATGCTCTTGTTATCTATGTTGGTAGGCAAATGGCAACGGTTACATGATCTTAATCCTTAGTTTACATATGTTGGTTTTACAAGAGGCAAGAGGTTTCATAATATCTTTTACAAGAGGCAAGAGGTTTCATAACCTCTTTAATGTGAACAAGCATGGTATTAACCCTGACTCTCTTGCATGTAGGATCAAATTCATGGCAATCACCTGCTGAACCAAACGTGTGGATAATCACCCTGCTCCTCTAAAATCCAAAACAGGTGGTATATGTCATGTACTATCAAGAACCATTGGTAAGGCTCTTACCCTGTTTTACACTCTTTGTTATTGAGTGATCCATGAGGTTATTTCATGAATAATTTACTTGAGATGATTGAGTTTTATCTCTTGATTCTTAGCCCAGAACTTGATCCTTACCTCAGAACATGTGTGCTTCAAAGTGTTCATATACACCTAGTTCATGAGGTTTCAAGCCCTTGCAGAACTCTGTTGTGTAGTGGACAGCGGATCTAGAGGGGAGAGGTGAATAGATCTGCCCCTCTTTTCACAATACAACCCTCTATAAGGCTAGTTAAAAATAATTGCAGCGGAATACAACTAGCTTAGCGATGTATAAAATGATTTGCTTAGAAATATGATTTCACAATATAGAGATTGAACCTAAGCATGCATCTAAAACATATCAATCGCACAATCAAACCACAACACAAAGGATTTTAAGGTGGTTTGGACTGAATCCCCAGTCCTACGTCCACCCCTCACCAAATCCGGTGAGGCTTCACTAGTGCAGCACACCAAACCGCAAATCAGAGAACCACCGATTGCCTTCCTACTAACCACCGGTAGGGACGTCAACACCGCAGATCGGATAACCTCCGATTACCTTCCTACTAACCACCGGTAGGGACGATTCTCAACTTCCAAGTGTTTGAGTGAAATAGAAAAAGAACAACTTATGAAAAACACTCGAACAAGATATAGAATATGCTTAAGAGAAAAGATCTTGTCTGAGATTTGCTGGAGCTTGAATCTCTTGAGGATTCGATGAAGAGCTTCTTCCCAGAGTAGCTTGATTTCCTTCTTGGAATACGTTCCTTCTATCTTCCTTTGATCACCCTTCTTGCCCTTGAGTGCTTCTAGCTTTATTGGAGATTGCTTGGCTTCAGATCTGAGCTTGAATCACCTTGGATCGATGAAGAACTTCCTCCCGAAACACTGTTCACGGAGGTGCTACAGTACCTCGAAAATGGCCTCCCTTGATCTCCCTTGAAGCCTTGAAGTGTTAGGGTTTCCAACCCCTCATGTGTTGGTTTTATAGACCTTCAATGGTCCTTGGACATCCTTCAGACCAGATCCACAATTTGTGAGTGATTAGGTGACTTTTGAATTAAAGAAATCTATGGAAAGGGGCTGGCCACGAGGTGGATTTCGAAGTCAAACATGGCTGCATCGGGGCTGGCGGTCGACCTGTGACTTCTGGCGGTCGACCTCTACTGAGAAATTTACAAACGGGTGGTCCCTGGGATTTTCGATCGACCGCTACTGGCTGGCGGTCGACCTGCAGCTGACAGAACTGCAGACGGGAGTCTGCTGGCTGGGGCGGTCGACCGCCCCTGTGCTGGCGGTCGACCGCCAACTGGGCAGCCCCCGGTCTAGCCCAGGTCGATCCGTTAGCCGCTTCAGCTCCGTCGCTTGTGTCCATTAGCAGCCTGTTCATGTCTGTAACTTCATCCTTGTTGGTCTAGAAGGTACCAACTGAATCTTTGTCTTTGGACTCTCATCTTGTTCAGTGACCTTGGCTATTAGAATGAAGCTTGTAGTTGTTGTATAGACTTTGCATCAAGGCTTGGACGTGTAGACTTTGTGTGCATGTATGAACTCTGTACAGACTTTGCACCTTGAGCATGTATGAGCCTGTACATACTTGCTTCATGAACGTACAGACTTGGTAACTTGATGCACGAACACAACAGAACGCAATGTATAGACTTTACGTGTGAAGTAGCCGGCCAATGTATAGACTTGTGTTGCAACCATCAACCAACGTACAGACTTGGAGTTGTGCTAGCAGCCAACGTACAGACTTTGTCTTGTGCAACGTACAGACTTTGTTTTGTGCATGCAGCCAACGTATAGACTTCATCTGCAGCAACGTACAGACTTCATCTGCCGCAACGTACAGACTTCGTGTTGTGCAACGTACAGACTTTGAGTTGTGCATGCAACCAACATACAGACTTTGAGTTGTGCATGCAGCCAACGTACAGACTTCATCTGCAGCAACGTATAGACTTTGTGTGCAGCAACGTATAGACTTCGAGTTGTGCTAGGCAGCCAACGTACAGACTTCATGTTCAGCAACATACAGACTTTGTCCAACGTACAGACTTCGTCCAATGTACAGACTTTGTCCAACGTATAGACTTTGTCCATCATACAGACTTTGTCTAATGTATAGACTTTGTCCAACGTATAGACTTGGAATGCAGTGCACATGCCCGCAACCTGTTCGATGAAATGACAAACTTCTTAAACAGATACACAATGACATCATATGTAAACACAATGTGACTTATAGTAGTTGCTATCATCAAAACCATAATAGTAATCATGGTGCACATGTGTTCAACATTCTCCCCCTTTTTGATGATGGCAACACTGTGAGTCATTATATGGCAGAAATAGCCAAGATGGCAAAGTGTATGATATATGTAACATATGCAGCTCAGGATCCATGATAGTAATAGCATGTTAATGCAATTATGAACGCAGATATGAATGCTATGCATTGGATACACAAATGAGATGCACAAAGTGAATCTCCCCCGTACACCATTCACTCATCCATAGCTCTTACAAAGGACTCACACAAAGAATTCTCCCCCTTTGCCAACAGCAAAAAGGATGGATAAAGTAGAGTACGTGACAAAGGTCGGTGAGACCAGAGGTGAAGGAGAGGGAAGAGCAAGCCATAATATGCAAACCTGAAACATATCGTGAGCAACATGTATGGGTCAAAGCTAATGAAATCCGATATCATCAATAGAGTTCGAAGAGCATCTACATCGAAGATTTAATAGAAATGAACCAAAGGTGCATATCATTGCAATGTTTAACCTTCCCTTGTCTTATATATCCATATTTAATAACTGCTAAGGGAATAACACAAAAACTAGTATTGAGACTAAACAGACATGAGTAGAGCATGGAATGTTATGATCGCAGCAAATGTAATTTTCAGTATTTTTCCAGTTGAAGGCACAAGACTCATATGTTACGAGCAGTCAAGTCTAGTACATGCCTCGTAGCCATAAGAATACACGTTGTTTAGACGCCAGTATTCCTAGGTATTTGGGAAGACTGACTATGATGCTTCAAAATGAACAGAGATAGCAAAGTCACGTCATGACATATCCAAGCTCATTTCTGTGATGGGAAGATATGTTTCTCAGTGATTATGCCATTGCTCTGCCTAGAGGCCAAATGTATTAAGACAGAGATAACAGGGGCACATCATGACATGTCATTCGTCACTTGATTTGATGGCGGGACATATTTCTCCGTGCAACAATATCATTGCTCTGTCAAATTTATTTTTTAAGAATTCCAGCTCATCAAGATGTTTAACACCAATACTAAGCTCTAGAGTATCACCAAGATTGTCATGAAATTTGGATTTTCAGATAGCAGGATAGTCATTCAAAGCATAATATGCAGTCTCTAGTTAAGGTCTATTAAAACCAAGAACATAGATGATTTCAGAACAAATATTTCAGAACTTCAAGGAAATCATTAAATCTGAACCGATTTCATTGAATAGATAATCATCAGGGCACATAATAGAAAGCTCTTACTCCATATGTCCGTCTGTCTCATGAACGGTATTGTCAAACTGGAAGCCAGTGAAGTTCAGATTGCAAGAGATAAGAAAAGCAACAAAACTCCCCCTAAAGATATGCAGAGAATGCACTCAAGGAGTTATGTTTGCAAGCAAATGTAAGGACAAACGTCAAGGAGTGAGAGAGCAGAACCATGCAGGGGTTGACTTGATCAAACATGAATTTGGCAGGCATGAAATGCATGACCCAACACATGATTGTACATTTATTAAATGCAACAGAATGAAAATGAAACATATGCATGAATGCTGTAAAGTGACAACTCCCCCTTACTATATGGCCTATATGCGACAATGACTCATGGTACTTGGCGGAGGTGAAACCTCACACATATTGAGTGTGTCTAGGCAAGCATAACATGTCTTTCCATACATCAATATTTGATATACCAGGGCCATGCAAGAATGATGCTACACAAACCATACAATATGACACATATGCAAAATGACACATTGACATATAAACAATGCATGAACACACCAATCTGCAAAAACACACAACTAAATTGAACATGATCATCATTTCAATATTTAGTGGCATGAGGTCGGCAAAGACCAAGCTCCCTTCTGAGTGTTGAAAACCTGTCATTACACAAGGGCTTGGTGAAAATATCAGTAATTTGATTTAGAGTATCAACAAAATGCAGTTCAAAATTTTTCTTACTAACCTCATCTCTAATGAAGTGATGCCTAATCTCAATATGCTTAGTCCTAGAGTGCTGGACTGGATTTTTTACAAGGTTGATAGCACTAGTGTTATCACACAGAATCGAGACACAACCAAGATCCACCAAGTAGTCTTGGAGTTGGTGTTTAATCCACAACACTTTGGTGCCACAGCTCCCCGCAGCAACATATTCTGCCTCCGCGGTTGAGAGGGCAACCGAGTGTTGTTTCTTGGAGGCCCAAGAAACTAAACACCCGCCTAAAAACTGGCAATAGCCACTAGTACTCTTACGATCCAGCTTGCATCCAGCATAATCCGCATCAGAATAAGATATCAGAGATAAATCACAT
Organism: Amorphophallus konjac; assembly: GCA_022559845.1. Classification (NCBI taxonomy): domain Eukaryota; kingdom Viridiplantae; phylum Streptophyta; class Magnoliopsida; order Alismatales; family Araceae; genus Amorphophallus; species Amorphophallus konjac. The sequence continues at coordinate 338,340,847 of CM040126.1, read as the reverse complement.
GATGACGGATACCACAATCCCAAATCTTGAGTGCCGGCAAGATATCAAAGGATACGTTTGACGGCAGTCAAATAAGATTCTCTAGGACTAGCTTGAAATCTAGCACAAAGGCATACACTAAACTGGATATCTGGTCAGGATGCAGTCAAATAAAGCAAAGAACCAATCATACCTCTATAGACCTTTGCATCCACTAATTTACCATTTTCATCTGAATCCAGTGATGTTGTAGTGCTCATAGGAGTTGTAATGATTTTTCTGTTTGCCATGTCAAATCTTTTCAGCAGCTCCTTGATGTATTTGGATTGTTTTATGAAGCACCCATCTTCTCCTTGGTTGACCTGCAAATCGAGAAATAATTGAAGTTCTCCCATTAGGCTCATCTCAAATTCGCTAGTCATGAGGTTAGAAAATTCCTCACACATTTCAGATTTTGTAGAACCAAACACAATGTCATCAACATAAATTTGAACAATCAAGATGTTCTTACCTTACTTCTTGGTGAAAAGTGTTTGATCTACCTTACCTCATGTGTACCCTTTTTCAATGAGGAACGAGCTTAGTCTCTCATACTAAGCTCTTGGTGCTTGCTTAAGTCCATAAAGCGCCCTGTCTAGCTTGTATACAAAATTTACATTGTTAGAATTCTCAAAGCCAGGGGGCTGCTGTGGACGCACTTTTCGTTCGTTCAATTTTTGGTGTCCACAGCTGCTCAACATAGACTTCTTCTTTGATCAAGCCATTCAAGAAAGCACTTTTCACATCCATTTTATATAGCTTTATTCTAAGGGAGCATGCAAAGGCAAGTAAAATTCTGATGGCTTCGAGTCTAGTAACTGGGGCATAAGATTCATCAAAGTCTACCCCAAACTCTTGATTATACCCTTGAGCCACCAATCTAGCTTTGTTTCTTATTATCTTGCCATCCTCACTTAGTTTGTTCCTAAAGACCCATTTAGTGCCTATGACAGATTGTGATGAAGGTCTAGGAACAAGATGCCAAACTTTATTCCTTTCAAACTGGTTTAACTCGTCTTGCATTGAATTTATCCAGTTTTCATCTTTTAATGCTTCATCAATATTTTTAGGTTCATGCTGCGATACAAGAGCAAGTTGATCTAATTCTTCCACAATTTTAAAATGTGACCTTGTTCTAGGTGGGTCATTCAAGCTGCCAATGACGTTTTCTAAAGGATGATCCTTAAGAATTCTAATATTTGTAGAATCGTTACCTTCTCCTGGAGCTTGATCCCTTGCATTACTTGATTCAGCTAGGTCACCAGCTTCTTTTATTTCTTCTTGTAGAGGATCACTCTTGTCCTTTATGCTTAGGAATTCTCCATCTTCATCGTTTTTCCAGCAAGAGTTATCATTGTTAGAATCATGATATTCATCAAAGGAAACATGGGGTGATTCTTCCACAGTTTGACTCTTGATATTGTAAATTCTATAAGCTCTAGATCTATCAGAATATTCAAGGAATATACCTTCATCACTCTTGGGCTCGAATTTATCTAAATCTCTTTTGTCATTATTGTGGATGAAGCATTTAGATCCAAACACTTTCATATGTGAGAGAGAGGGCTTTTTACCTTTCAGCAACTCATAAGGAGTCTTTTTGGTGTGTGGCCTTACCATAGAGCGGTTGATAATGTAACATGCCGAGTTTACCGCTTCAGCCCAAAACCTCCTTGGAAGTTGCCGTTCAGCAAGCATGGTTCTTGCCATCTCTACAAGTGTTCGGTTTCTCCTTTCAACTACACTATTTTGCTCTGGGTTCTTGGTGAAGAAAATCGGTGTGAAAAGCCTTCAGCCCTACAAAGATTATAGAAATCAGCATTTTCAAGTTCACCACCATGATCAGATTGAATCTTGGGAATCTTGAACTCACCGTCCTGCTTTATCTTCATGTAGAGCGCCTGAAACTCATCAAAGGCATCGTTTTTATGTGTGAGAAAGAAAACCCATGTGAACCAAGAGAAGTAATCCACCAAGACATATCCATATTTTCTACCACTTAAACTAGCAATTCTGGTTGGACCAAACAAGTCCATACACTACCAGAAAAAGCGGGATTACAGACGGAAATTTCAGACGGAAATTTCCGTCTGAAATTTGTGACGGATTTTTTTCCGTCGGAAATCCCGTCTGAAATATGCAAGTACACACCGACTTTCAGACGGAAATTTGTGACGGAAAATATTCCGTCACAAATTTCAGACGGAATTTGTGACGGAAAATTTAATCTGTCAGAAATTTATAACCAAGAATTTGTGACGGCCACATTTGTGACGGAATCCGTCTGACAATCCGTCACAAATGTGTCCTCTCACGGATTTTAAGATGGAAATTAATCCGTCACAAAATTTTTGCGCCCCAAATCCGTAGCAAATGTGCCTTTGCGACGGATTGGGGCGCAATAAATTTTGTGACGTACTAATTTCCGTCTGAAAATCCGTGAGAAGACACATTTGTGACGGATTGTCAGACGGATTCCGTCACAAATGTGGCCGTCACAAATTCTTGGTTACAAATTTCTGACAGATTAAATTTTCCGTCCCAAATTTCGTCTGAAATTTGTGACGGAATATTTTCTGTTACAAATTTCCGTCTGAAATTCGGTGTGTACTTGCATATTTCAGACGGGATTTCCGACGGAAAAAAATCCGTCACAAATTTCAGACGGAAATTTCCGTCTGAAATTTCCATCTGAAAATTCCGTCTGTAATCCCGCTTTTTCTGGTAGTGATATGAATTAGCTCGAGTGGTTTGGATGATGTATTTTCAGATCTTCCCTTGAAAGATTTTCTTGTTTGTTTACCTAGGGCACATGCATCACACAACTTGTTTTCTTGTTTAAATGATAATTCAGGCAACCCTTTCACCATTGAATGCTTTAACAATTTATGTAAGACATTGTAGCTAGCATGTCCTAGTCTACGATGCCATAACCAAGCAATTTTAGATTTTGGTGCAGCAAGACAAAGGTTTAAATAAGTAGGATCATCTAAGTCAATCATGTAAACATTGTTGACTCTCTTACCAGAAAATTTTACCATGTCAGATTTTGGTTGAAGGATTCTACATTCATGAGAGTCAAACAGCACTTTGTGACCTTTATCACACAATTTGTTGGGTTCGGTGCTATGATTCAGAGGGGGGGTGAATGAATTTCCCTTTAACAACTTCGCCCAATTTAAAATCTAATGCTCACTAAAATTGCTAGTTCGCTAACTAGACAAACCTGAAGGCTAATAAGCAGTTGCGGAATTAAACAAACACACAGCGAGCAATCAAGGCAAAGCGCACCTAAGCATTCATCTAGCGCCAATCAGATAGAAGAAATCAAACCACTACACAATGGACTTTTAGGTGGTTCGGTCCTGTAGACCTACGTCCACCCCACACTCAAACCGAGTGTAGATTCCGCTGACTCACAGCTTGAACAGCTGGGCATCACAGCTTGCCATACAATCCGCTGAGCCTCACAGCTTGCTGTCTGAGGAATCCTCCTCGCCTGCTGAGCCTCACAGCTTGCTCCGCTGAGGAATCCTCCTCGCTTGCTAAGCCTCACAGCTTGCTCTGCTGGGCAATACAGCTTAGCCGTCCAGTGGAATCCTCCACTGCAAATGCTGACAAACAGCTTGAAGAAAGGTATAAAAGGAAAACGAAAGATAGAAACAATCAGCGACTGGAAGCTGAAAATGAAAGCACAAATGTGGCTCCTAAGAGCTGACTGGAGTGGATCTGATCCGACTTCCAGTAAAGACTGATCTTCAGAATGAAGCTTCTCTCTGCCTTCTTCTTCTTCCGATCACTCTGTCTCACTCTCCCTCTCTTTTTCCTTCTCTTCCTCTTTTATCTGCTCGAGCTCTCTATCTCTCACTTTTTCTTCTTTCTCTTCTGCTCTTCTTCTCTTTCTCTTTTTTTCTTCTCTGCTCTTCACATTGGATCGAGAAGGCTTTCTCTACTTCTGCTTCACTGTATACACTTTGCCCCTTAATCGATCATCTTCAGACAAAGGATTCTTCATGTATATATAGTGCAGCAGGGTGGATAGGGTCGTGTGGCTTCCACATCTCCCGCCCAAAGGCTTTTCGCCAAAACTGAGGCATTTCGACCACCTGGCAGCATCCTGGCTGGGCTGCATCTACGTGTCATACTCTGGGAACCTCGTCCTTCCTTGGATCACGTGTCTTCATTAGGCTTCACGAAGGGTGCATGTCATACAGAGAATCAAGTTATCAGTTTAAGTCTAAAACCCTGTACAGACTTTGCAAGATGTAATGTATAGACTTCAGTGTATAGACTTTGTGAAGGCGAATGCAATGTACATACTTCATATAAGAAGGCAACCGCTGTACAGACTTGCTGAAGTGTAAAGCAATGTGCAGACTTTGAAGAACATTTAGCAGCCAACGTATAGACTTAGGCAATGTAAAGACTTGCCAATGTATGGACTTGATGAGCATTCAGCAATGTGTAGACTTCAATGCATGAAGAAACAATGTGTAGAGTTGACAGACACAACGTGCAACAATGTATAGACTTGAAACACTAGATGCACGATGTACAGACTTCAACTCATATGATGCACAATGTACAGACTTGATGTTATGCATGAGACTCTAAGGAAGACAGACAATGTATAGACTTCATGAATGATGCATGCATAACTTGGACAATGTATGGACTTAGCCGATGCAGACTTCTTCGATGTACAGACTTGCTCGTTGTTCAGACATCATGAACGATGTACGGACTTGCAAAAGGGAACTCTGTACAGACTTGATCAAAGCAAGGCAATCGAGTGTATAGACATTCATAATGTATAGACTTGCCAAGCGAAAGGGCTGTACAGACTTGATGAACGATGCAAGGCAAACGAATGTATGGACTTCCAATGTATGGACTTGCCAACTGGGCGATGTACAGACTTGAGTAAGGCAAAGTCTGTACAGACTTCAAGGTTCATAATGTAGAGACTTTGGCAAGGGAATGACTATACAGACTTGCACAGTTCTAGGATGTATAGACTTGCCAAGGGAAACGACGGTAAAGCTATCAGTGTATAGACTTCGAGTGCAACGTCGGTAAAGCTACCGATGTATAGACTTGCAAGATCACTGATGGATGTACATACTTGGAAGTTCACTGATGGATGTACAGACTTGGAAGTTCACTGATTGATGTACAAACTTCACCTCGAGGAATCTACAATGCAGTGTGTGGACTTGAAGAATGATGCATGACGTTGTACAGACTTCACTTGAAACAGTCTGATGTACAGACTTGCTGATGCATTGTATAGACTTACATGAGACGCTCAATGAGACGCTCAATGTACAGACTTAGTCTGATGCATTGTATAGACTTGCATGAGACTCTCAATGTACAGACTTAGTCTGATGCGTTGTATAGACTTGCATGAGACGCTCAATGAGACGCTCAATGTACAGACTTCGAGTCCAGTGTATAGACATTGCCTTAGACGCTAAATGAGACGGATAATGTTTAGACTTAGCCAATGCAATGTATAGACTTTTGGGCTCGCCATGCAGTGTATAGGCTTAGAGCACAAACGCCACGATGCAATGTATAGACATGCTAGTTATATGAGCTGCACTATATAGACTCTGCTATGCATGAAGACGAGTGTATAGACTTGTGAATCTGGGGGAGTCGACTCATCAAAGAAGGGGGTCGACCCATGATGCATGGATGTACAGACTTGTGTTCTCAACGATGCACAAACACAACACAGACCCAACACGATGTATAGACTATGCTGAGTGTGTAGACTTGTGAAATGCATAGAACACACAGAGGCTGTATAGACTTACAACGTTGACGCTGCAGACTTGAGAATGCAATGTACACACTTATTGCGTTGACGCTGCATGAGACACTAAATAAGATGGACAGTTGTATAAACTTGTGTTTTGAGGGAGTCGACGCATCAAGGAAGGGGGTCGACCCATCTAAGTGCACTGATGTAGTATATGCACAGAAGAAGCAATGCACCGATCTTAATTCAAGCACAAAACACATTATGCACTTAGTATGGAACACTGCATGATTTAGCACACTCATGCATTCTCCACAGAATAGATCAGATATAACATACTCAAGCATTCTCCAGAGAATATATCAGTCATATGCATTCATGTTGATATCATTAAAGTCATATGCATTCATGTTGCTATCATTAAAACACCACATTCATCAAAACACAAGGGGTACAACAATCTCCCCCTTTTTGATGATGGCAACATAATGAGTCACACTGACTCGTCAAACTATTCTCCCCCTTTGACATAATCAAAAAGAGAGGGAATGGTTTGAGAGATAAAATTCAGCACACAAAGTCAGAGAATGAAACATGGTTCATTAAAATGAAGTTCTCCCTTATGACAATGAAACAGCTCTCCCCCTATCAACATGCAAGATGTACTACTTTCCATTTAAAAGCAGATGACCCATAACTCCCCCTGAAGCACAGGAATGAACTCTGATTATCCAAAAAATCAATCTGAATTCTGCCATTGCAAAGAATCTGAATTCTGGTTACATGAACAGAATGAAACAGAACCAGAGTTGATTGTAAAACAAGATGGAAGATTCCAACAGTGTGGATCAACTGATAATGTAAGATTAGCTATGGGTAAGGGTGAGAAATAGTCAAAGCACAATACATCTCAAGGAATCAATCAATAGCAAGATGTTGATCAGGCTGTCTGGAAAGAATCTGATCATGAGGGATTTTAATGCTTGCACCATTACAATAAGTGTTAAGAAGAATAGACTCTTCTATCATAAAGGGTTATGAAGTGGCAACTTAACCAATCTGATTTAATTATTATGTATACCAAATTTGTCAAATTAAACTCAATACTCATATCTGAATTCAAGTTTTAATAAGGGTGAACCAATTAGTCATAAAACACTCAAAAACAATCATCTTTTATCTTACACACATGATCTCAATGACTCTTTTAAGAGTTACACAGATTAGTATTGATGTTAAACATTTTTTTTAAGAATATGAGTTGACAGACTTTTCAATATATTTTCATTTGAAGCACATTATATATTTTTTTAAGCAATTTAGGTTGATCATCACCTTTTTTCATGAGGCACAACACGTCTTAGGTGAAGTGACCCAGTTACTCAGTGGGATAACTGTCATTGCCTCTCAACTTTGAGAACAGAGTTAGCAATATGAGTGTCTTTTTACATGAGGAGACACCTTGATTAGAGGCCAGACTCCCCAGTTACTCAACACAAATAAGCCATTGCTCTATCAGGTTTTATTGATAAAATTTTATCAGAGATAACTATGGCACCTCATGACATGAGTTACTTTATTTCATTGATAAAGAACCCAGTTTCTCAATGACCGAGTCATTGCTCTGAATTCACAATTTTTCATATCATCAACATTTCTCAAGTTAATGTTTAACCACAGTACTCACTCTGTGTATCTCTACTAAAGTAGCCTTGATTCCAAATTTTCAGATATCAGATGAGAGAGTCTAAGGTTTACATGACACATGTGGTTAAAGTTTATTAAACCTTATCATTCAGATATTTTCAATTCATTTAATTACAAATCTGAGAATACATTAATCTTATATCAGTCTGATTCAGTGGTAATTCTTAAACCTATATGATAGGAATTTCTACCAAGTTCTCAGACTGAATTGCATGACATGCAGCTTAAGTACCTCAGATCAGAACAATAAATTTAGCTGACCAACAATCAACAATAGAAACAAATCAGTCACACCAGCTGAGAAGAATGTGAAAGGTGAGTATAAGCTGGTGGAAGAGTCGATCAGCAAGAGAGAAAAGAAAGTTTAAAGCCAATGGCAGAGTTGAATTTCAGTCAGACAAAATGAGACACTCCTTCTTCAACAGATTGAGGATTAGCAGCCAAATTCTCATATTCAAGAAGGTATGAATTCAGAATAGTCAATTGATGATTTGAAGGAGTGTAGAGTGTGAATTTCAAACAGTGTCAACAATATGATAATGCTCCCCCTATCTATATGCAGTGACTCACATAAGACTCAACAATCTCCCCCTGAAATTATGCAATTTATGCAAAGAGTTCAATTAACTATATGCAGACTATGCAACACTTATACATAGAGCAAGTATGCAATTATTTCAAGTTTATGCACCCAAGTCATGAACATTTTTGTCCTTTTTCAGATTTTTCAAAAAGATGATATGCATTACACTGCCTTATATGAAGACTAGACCCTTGGTACTTGGCGGAGAACCTGGTCTCAAGGACCATCTCACACATAGTAAGAACCTCCAGGCAGATTTTCCTGCCTTTTAGTAGCTTACCATTTATATACCAAAGTGGTCATGCAAAGAAATACAGTGCAAAGCAGTCCAATATGCATTAAATGACATGCAGACTACAACAATAAGCAAATGATAGTCATGCAAATGATATATGCAAACATTAGACACATGCATTGACTATGAACATGGTTGTGTAGTGCATCTAGCATCTTATGTACACATGCAATAACTGGCAAGAGAAGAGCATTGAATTTGAGCAGAATTAAATTCAATAGCTGAGTCTGGAATACAGACTGATCAGCTAAACAAGAATAGAATATCAGACATCAAACAATCAAATCAACAATTTCATATAATGAGATTTAAACAAAGTTTTGGAACTGACCTGAAATGGTGCAGTAATGGGGTTTTCATTCTTGAGTGCCTTGGTTTACCCCTTTTATTCTTCAACTTCCAAGGCACACCTGCAAAGATGTTAGTCAATTTGATCCTGTAGGAACCCAAGAAGTCTTGGGTCCTGAATTAACTCTGACAGGTGTTCTGAACAATCTTTTAGCAATATTGTCATCAAAATCCATCAGATGACAATTGGTCATGGAGTGGCCAAATTTACCACAATATCTACATGATATAACAACCCTTGAATTCTTTTTGTGAACATTGTTATAGTCATGTAACCTATGTGATTTAACATGAAAGTTTATGTTGCTTGCATGAACATTTGTTTTACCATTACCTGCCCACCAGCATTCAGAAGCACGGTGGCCAAGTTTTCCACATTCAAAACATGCAGGAATCTTTTCTTTAAAAACAGATTTATTCCTACCAAAATCATTTCTGTTTGCAGGGAATTTGACAAATTTAGAATTAAAGTGATTTCCTTGAACATGCCAGCAGTCCTTGACTGCATGACCATATTTCCCACATTCAAAACATCTAAGATGCTTGCTTCTTGATTCATTGTTACCCCAGTAATTTCCAGTCCAGCACTCATTTGCCTTGTGCCCAGGCTTGTTGCAAGTGAAACAGATGATATGCTGGCCTAAAGTAAATTTATATCTATGTGGGCCATGAGCATGTGTGAAAAATCTAGAATTCACATTGTTGTCTTCTTTCATTTTAAAACATGCATCCATTAGATGACCACGCCTACCACAGTAATAACAGGATGCATCAAATTACTTAGTGGCATGGTTTCTATCAGATAAAATCTTAGAATGCATTGCTTCACCAGCATGCTCATCTTCAATCAACAGTCTGCAATCATCCATTACATGCCCTATCTTGCCACAATAATGGCAGGACACTTTAGTTTTCCTGGCGACATGATTACTAACAGACTGACTAGATGCATGAGAATGAGTACATGAAGCATGAGCATTTTGCATTGACCTATTACATTCAGCAGAGCTGACTGATTTCAAGATGTACTCAGAAATATTGTTTGCCTTCTTTTTCAATTTCTGATTGCTCTTAACAGTTTTTGTTTGCTTTTCATTTTTCTGGGCTTTGAACTGAAATACAGATGTTGAAGGTGATTTCTGATTTTCATTGTGTTTTGGGGATTGCTTTGAAGTACCAGCTACATCTGAGCTTTGCACAAAGGTGGCATATAGTTGGCTTTTAGTGATTTCCTTAACATCAGAAGTGCAATCTATTCCCCCTTTTGAATTCTTATCCTCACTTTTCACAACAGTATTTATTTCTATTTCAGTTTTTGTAAACTTGGATGCTGAGTTTTTCAGATCATGAATTTTATTTTCCAAGGATGCTATATGAAGCTCATAACTGGCTATCTCCTGTTCATTGTAATTTACACATTCACTTAGAACTTTATTTGCAGTTTTGTACTTCTCAATTTTTTGTTCTAGACTGATCACCCTTTGTGATTCTCCATCACAAGTGAATTTTTCCTTTTTTAATGTGAGAAGTGTTTCAGATAAGCCAGTGTTTAAACACTTTAAATTTTCAATTTCAGCTTTCAGTTCAGTGTTTTCCTTCTCAAATTTTTGAGGTTGAGCTTCCTTAAAAATAGATTTCTCTTTTTCGATAGTCAGAAACCTCTGTGAGAAAACAGTATTTAAAACCATCAATTTTTTGTTTTTTTCCCTCAATTCTTTGTTCTCTTCAGATAGCTTCATGAATCCTTCATTACATTTTCCATTTCCAGACATAAGCTCCAATTCAATTAGTTCATCTTCTCTTTCTTCTGCTTTAATTTTCTCAGCAAGCAGATTTTTGTGATCATCTTTAAGTGAGGCAATTTGTTTATTTAGCCATTCATTCTCACTATAAAGATTTTCATTACGTTCTCTTAAAGCTGAGCACATTTTGCAGTTTGATTCAGCAGAAGAAGAGTGTGAAACCTTAATCCTTTCCAACTCTTCTAGATTCATCAATTGTTCATTAGTTTTCAGTTTCAACTGACTTTCTAATTCAAAAATTTTATTGAAACCTTCTTGGTTTTCCTTTTTCAATAGGCACATTTGTTTCATATTCAAGTGATTCTCAGACAGACATTTATCATACAATTCATTTATCTTCAAGCACTTTTCACATGATGAATTAGAATCACTTTTATCAATTTTCCTTTTCATTTTCTTATGCTGTTTTCTTAAATGATCACAAGACTCCAGCAGTTCATTATATGTAGCAATCCAATCATCCAGGGTGTAATTTTCGAAGATGTTTACCTGATCATCATCTTGTTCTTCATCTTGATTGCTACTTGGTTCACTTCCTTGAGCCATCATGCATCGATCATTATCTTTATCGCAAGTAGTCTTCAATTTATCTAGGATTTCCTTGGCAGACCTGGATTCAATGAAACATGAATGAAGAGCTCGATTAGTCGCGGCCTTCATCAACTCCAGTGCTTTCTGATTTTCTGCACGCATAGATCGATGCTTGTTAGTCCATTTGGACTGATCTTTTGGTAGTTTATGTGGACCATGTGAAATCACTTTCCACAGGTCTGGATCAACAGATTTAACATGAGCACGGAAAGCACTGTGCCACTGTTTGAAATCAGAACCATCAAAGACGGGTGGATGAGCCATCGAGAAGTGATAAATGCACTTAAATCAGATGGACAACTCAGGACACACAACCGATGAAACAAAACACAGAACACAAGAAGCACACTCTGAAATGCACCAAAGACTAGCATGATCCTCTGCAGATTGTTAAATCTGTTCAGTCAGAGACCCGCTCTGATACCAAGTGTTGGGTTCGGTGCTATGATTCAGAGGGGGGGGTGAATGAATTTCCCTTTGAAAACTTCGCCCAATTTAAAATCTAATGCTCACTAAAATTGCTAGTTCGCTAACTAGACAAACCTGAAGGCTAATAAGCAGTTGCGGAATTAAACAAACACACAGTGAGCAATCAAGGCAAAGCGCACCTAAGCATTCATCTAGCGCCAATCAGATAGAAGAAATCGAACCACTGCACAATGGGTTTCTAGGTGGTTCGGTCCTACAGACCTACGTCCACCCCACACTCAAACCGAGTGTGGATTTCGCTGACTCACAGCTTGAACAGCTGGGCATCACAGCTTGCCATACAATCTGCTGAGCCTCACAGCTTGCTGTCCGAGGAATCCTCCTCGCCTGCTGAGCCTCACAGTTTGCTCTGCTGAGGAATCCTCCACGCCTGCTAAGCCTCACAGCTTGCTCTGCTGGGCAATACAGCTTAGCCGTCCAGTGGAATCCACCACTGCAAATGCTGACAAACATCTTGAAGAAAGGTATAAAAGGAAAACAAAAGATAGAAATAATCCGTGACTGAAAGCTGTAAATGAAAGCACAAATGTGGCTCCTAAGAGCTGACTGGAGTGGATCTGATCCGACTTCCAGTAAAGACAGATCTTCAGAATGAAGCTTCTCTCTGCCCTTCTTCTTCTTCCGATCACTCTGTCTCACTCTCTCTCTCTTTTTCCTTCTCTTCCTCTTTTATCTACTCGAGCTCTCTATCTCTCACTTTTTCTTCTTTCTCTTCTGCTCTTCTTCTCTTTCTCTTTTTTTCTTCTCTGCTCTTCACACTGGATCGAGAAGGCTCTTCTCTACTTCTGCTTCACTGTATAGACTTTGTCCCTTAATCGATCATCTTCAGACAAAGGATTCTTCATATATATATAGTGCAGCAGGGTGGATAGGGTCGTGTGGCTTCCACATCTCCCGCCCAAAGGCTTTTCGCCAGAACCGAGGCATTTCGACCACCTGGCAGCATCCTGGCTGGGCTGCATCCACGTGTCATAATCTGGGCACCTCGTCCTTCCTTGGATCACGTGTCTTCATTAGGCTTCACGACGGGTGCCTGTCAGACAGAGAATCAAGTTATCAGTTTAAGTCTAAAACCCTGTACAGACTTTGCAGGATGTAATGTATAGACTTCAGTGTATAGACTTTGTGAAGGCGAATGCAATGTACATACTTCATATAAGAAGGCAACCGCTATATAGACTTGCTGAAGTGTAAAGCAATGAGCAGACTTTGAAGAACATTCAGCACCCAACGTATAGACTTAGGCAATGTAAAGACTTGCCAATGTATGGACTTGATGAGCATTTAGCAATGTGCAGACTTTAATGCATGAAGAAATAATGTGTAGAGTTGACAGACACAACGTGCAACAATGTATACACTTGAAACACTAGATGCACGATGTACAGACTTCAACTCATATGATGCACAATGTACAGACTTGATGTTATGCATGAGACTCTAAGGAAGACAAACAATGTATAGACTTCATGAATGATGCATGCATAACTTGGACAATGTATGGACTTAGCCGATGCAGACTAGTCCGATGTACAGACTTGCTCGTTGTTCAGACATCATGAACGGTGTACAGACTTGTAAAAGGGAACTCTGTACAGACTTGATCAAAGCAAGGCAATCGAGTGTATAGACATTCACAATGTATAGACTTGCCAAGCGAAAGGGCTGTACAGACTTGATGAACGATGCAAGGCAAACGAATGTATGGACTTCCAATGTATGGACTTGCCAATTGGGCGATGTACAGACTTGAGCAAGGCAAAGTCTGTACAGACTTCAAGGTTCATAATGTAGAGACTTTGGCAAGGGAATGATTGTACAGACTTGCACAGTTCTAGGATGTATAGACTTGCCAAGGGAAACGACGGTAAAGCTATCAGTGTATAGACTTCGAGTGCAACGTCGGTAAAGCTACCGATGTATAGACTTGCAAGATCACTGATGGATGTACATACTTGGAAGTTCACTAATGGATGTACAGACTTGGAAGTTCACTGATGGATGTATAGACTTCACCTCGAGCAATCTACAGTGCAGTGTGTGGACTTGAAGAATGATGCATGACGTTGTACATACTTCACTTGAAACAGTCCGATGTACAGACTTGCTGATGCATTGTATAGACTTACATGAGACGCTCAATGTACAGACTTAGTCTGATGCATTGTATAGACTTGCATGAGACGTTCAATGAGACACTCAATGTATAGACTTCGAGTCCAGTGTATAGACATTGCCTTAGACGCTAAATGAGACGGACAATGTTCAGACTTAACCAATGTAATGTATAGACTTTTGGGCTCGCCATGCAGTGTATAGACTTAGAGCACAAACGCCACGATGTAATGTATAGACATGCTAGTTATATGAGCTGCACTGTATGGACTCTGTTATGCATGAAGACGAGTGTATAGACTTGTGAATCTGGGGGAGTCGACCCATCAAAGAAGGGGGTCGACCCATGATGCATGGATGTACAGACTTGTGTTCTCAACGATGCACAAACACAACACAGACCCAACACGATGTATAGACTATGCTGAGTGTGTAGACTTGTGAAATGCATAGAACACACAGAGGCTGTATAGACTTACAGCGTTGACGCTGCAGACTTGAGAATGCAATGTACACACTTACTGCGTTGACGCTGCATGAGACACTAAATATGATGGACAGTTGTATAAACTTGTGTTCTGAGGGAGTCGACCCATCAAGGAAGGGGGTCGACCCATCTAAGTGCACTGATACAGTATATGCATAGAAGAAGCAATGCATCGATCTTAATTCAAGCACAAAACACATTATGCACTTAGTATGGAACACTGCATGATTTAGCACACTCATGCATTCTCCACAGAATAGATCAGATATAACATACTCAAGCATTCTCCAGAGAATATATCAGTCATATGCATTCATGTTGCTATTATTAAAGTCATATGCATTCATGTTGCTATCATTAAAACATCACATTCATCAAAACACAAGGGGCACAACACAATTGACTTATACTAAGCAAGTTATATTTCAATCCTTCAACTAGCAGCACGTTACAAATGGAGTTGGAGAGATTCTTACCTACATTACCTGTTCCAATGATTTTTCCCTTGTTGTTCCCTCCAAATGTGACGTATCCTCCTTCCTTTTCCTCCAAGAGATAAAATTTTGATTTGTCTCTAGTCATGTGTCTTGAACAGCCGCTATCAAGGTACCACCTGTTATGCATGGCTGCAAGACACTCCTGCACAAGCAATTAAGCAATTGTGTTTGGAACCCAACCAAATTTGGGTTCCATCAAACTCTTCAAATTTTCAAAACATGAAACCATTTCTTTTAGAATCCAAACCTTCCTAGCATTCATGTTTTGTTTGCTTAGAGCAGGGATTTGGTTTTTCTTTTCAACCTTGACATTCATTTTCTGTTTGGAGGCTCTTTGTTGGAATTTTTGAAAGTTTGATGAAGTTGGCTTCTTGACCCATTGTTGCCATTGGTTGTTCTTGGGTTGAAAATAATTGTTTTGCCACCTATGGGATTGATGAACACAGAAATCACAATTGTCCCAAAAATATGGTGATGCTGGCCTATATGAGTATGCAATCCAATTGTGGTGAAATCTGGAACGTTGAGCGGATAATTGCCAAGGAGTTGTTGACCTATGCTGCGGGGAAGGTCGACCTTTCTTAGGCTTTTGGACAGTCTTTTTGGGAAGTTCAGTGACTGCCTCTTCAACATTTTCTTTCCCTTTCTCCTTTTGTTTTTGCTGATTTTATGTGGGAGTTGTGTTTGAGGTTGAAGCTTCGGAAGATGAAACAAATGTGACAGTTTTGTGCCCAATTGGCCTTTTGTTTGTTGGTTCAAAACCCAACCCTTCCTTGTTGAAGTTCATTCTAGTACCTAGCAATGCATCTAGGTTTTCTCTTCCATCCACAAATTTTTCTAAAGATTGTTGTTTGTCCTTTAACTCTTTTTGTAGGTTTTCAATGTTTTGCAAGAGTTGAGTGTTGACATGTTTGACAGCTTCATACTTCTCATTGCTTAATTTGCTATCCTTTTCATAGGTTTGCATTTTGAGTTTCATGCTGTCAATCTCATTTCTCAAATTTTCATTTTTAGTTTCCAAGTCAGCCATTTCTTTTCTTCCTTCCTCCAAATTCTCAATCATTTTCTTAAGATCTTCAATTTCAATTTCAAGTAGAGCATTCTTATCATTCATATCATGATCATGCACACATGAGTTAATTTTCTTTTTCAATGATTTATTCTCCTTTTTGTACATTTCATATTTTTCCATGAGTTGTATATATGCATCCTCCCAATCATCAATTGTATAATCTTCAAATGGAGAATTTACCTCAGTTTCTTCATCACCTTTGGCCATAAGGTAGAAATCTTCTTTTTCTTTGTCCGAGGAGCTAGTTCCGTCATCACTTTCCTCTTCATCGCTCCATGTGGACACCATGGCCTTATTCTTCTTCTTGCCCTTCTATTTGTCTAATTTTCTGAATCTGTCGGGACAATCATTCTTGAAATGTCCTGGTTTATTGCAAGAATAGCAAATGATTTTATCAGATTTCTTAGATTTTTCAGAATTAGATTTGAAACCATTTCTTACCTTTGACCTTCCTCTCATGAAGCTCTTACTTTCCTTTCTCAGGAATTTTTTGAACTTACGTGTGAGCATGGCTACATCATCCTCATCCCGCTCACTTGCGGAATCCTCACCTTCATCCGAAGTGCCTTGACCGCTAGGTCCAGCTTTAAGAGCTAAGGACTTTATCTTAGGTACTTCAGCTTCTTTGTTCTTAAGGTTGATCTCATAGGTCATTAATGAACCAATGAGTTCATCTACCTTAGTTGTTGTGAGATCTCTGGATTCTTCAATAACAGTAGCCTTTGTGTGCCATGCAGGAGTCAGTGATATGAGAATCTTTCTTACAATTTCCTGTTCTGAATATTTCTTTCCCAAATCAGTCAAACTGTTAGTAAGCACAGTTAATCGAGCATACATATCTCGAATTGATTCATCAGGCTTCATGCGGAACATTTCGTATTCAGAAACTAAGATATTAGCTTTTGTTTCTGATATCTGAGAGGTTCCTTCGTAGATTACCTCTAACTTGTTCCACATTTATTTTACAGTTGCGCAGGTCGCCACTCTTGAGAACTCTACTGGATGGAGTGAGCATTGCATGATGTGTTTGGCACTCCTTTTGACAGTGAATTGTCTTATTTGTTCTTTGGTCCACAAGTCCTCATTATCTGTAAGCTCATACGGACCTTTGCTGATCACTCGCCAAAGTTCATAGTTTTAAGCGCGAATGAACACTTGCATGCGATGTTTCCAATAAGGATAGTTACATCCAGTGAAATAAGGAGGTCTGTTCACAGAGTGTCCTTCAGGTAAATAACCCTTAGACGCTGATCCACCATTTCCCTCAAGGTCGTTGGACCCCATAATGAGAGATTAGGCTCTGATACCACTTGTTGTGTAGCGGACAGCGGATCTAGAGGGGAGAGGTGAATAGATCTGCCCCTCTTTTCGTAATACAACCCTCTATAAGGCTAGTTAAAAATAATTGCAGCGGAATACAACTAGCTTAGCGATGTATAAAATGATTTGCTTAGAAATATGATTTCACAATATAGAGATTGAACCTAAGCATGCATCTAAAACATATCAATCGCACAATCAAACCACAACACAAAGGATTTTAAGGTGGTTCGGACATAATCCCCAGTCCTACGTCCACCCCTCACCAAATCCGGTGAGGCTTCACTAGTGCAGCACACCAAACCGTAAATCAGAGAACCACCGATTGCCTTCCTACTAACCACCGGTAGGGACGTCAACACCGCAGATCGGATAACCTCCGATTACCTTCCTACTAACCACCGGTAGGGACGATTCTCAACTTCCAAGTGTTTGAGTGAAATAGAAAAAGAACAACTTATGAAAAACACTCGAACAAGATATAGAATATGCTTAAGAGAAAACATCTTGTTTGAGATTTGCTGGAGCTTGAATCTCTTGAGGATTCGATGAAGAGCTTCTTCCCAGAGTAGCTTGATTTCCTTCTTGGAATACGTTCCTTCTAGCTTCCTTTGATCACCCTTCTTGCCCTTGAGTGCTTCTAGCTTTATTGGAGATTGCTTGGCTTCAGATCTGAGCTTGAATCACCTTGGATCGATGAAGAACTTCCTCCCGAAACACTGTTCACGGAGGTGCTACAGTACCTCGAAAATGGCCTCCCTTGATCTCCCTTGAAGCCTTGAAGTGTTAGGGTTTCCAACCCCTCATGTGTTGGTTTTATAGACCTTCAATGGTCCTTGGACATCCTTCAGACCAGATCCACAATTTCTGAGTGATTAGGTGACTTTTGGATTAAAGAAATCTATGGAAAGGGGCTGGCCACGAGGTGGATTTCGAAGTCAAACATGGCTGCATCGGGGCTGGCGGTCGACCTGTGACTTCTGGCGGTCGACCTCTACTGAGAAATTTACAAACGGGTGGTCCCTGGGATTTTCGATCGACCGCTACTGGCTGGCGGTCGACCTGCAGCTGACAGAACTGCAGACGGGAGTCTGCTGGCTGGGGCGGTCGACCGCCCCTGTGCTGGCGTTCGACCGCCAACTGGGTAGCCCCCGGTCTAGCCCAGGTCGATCCGTTAGCCGCTTCAGCTCCGTCGCTTGTGTCCATTAGCAGCCTGTTCATGTCTGTAACTTCATCCTTGTTGGTCTAGAAGGTACCAACTGAATCTTTATCTTTGGACTCTCATCTTGTTCAGTGACCTTGGCTATTTGAATGAAGCTTGTAGTTGTTGTATAGACTTTGCATCAAGGCTTGGACGTGTAGACTTTGTGTGCATGTATGAACTCTGTACAGACTTTGCACCTTGAGCATGTATGAGCCTGTACAGACTTGCTTCATGAACATACAGACTTGGTAACTTGATGCACGAACACAACAGAACGCAATGTATAGACTTTACGTGTGAAGTAGCCGGCCAATGTATAGACTTGTGTTGCAACCATCAACCAACGTACAGACTTGGAGTTGTGCTAGCAGCCAACGTACAAACTTTGTCTTGTGCAACATACAGACTTTGTTTTGTGCATGCAGCCAACGTATAGACTTCATCTGCAGCAACGTACATACTTCATCTGCTGCAACGTACAGACTTCGTGTTGTGCAACGTACAGACTTTGAGTTGTGCATGCAGCCAACGTACAGACTTCGTGTTGTGCAACGTACAGACTTTGAGTTGTGCAAGCAGCCAACGTACAGACTTCATCTGCAGCAACGTATAGACTTTGTGTGTAGCAACGTATAGACTTCGAGTTGTGCTAGGCAGCCAACGTACAGACTTCATGTTTAGCAACGTACAGACTTTGTCCAACGTATAGACTTCGTCCAATGTACAGACTTTGTCCAACGTATAGACTTTGTCCAACGTATAGACTTCGTCCAACGTAAACGTATAGACTTTATCCAACGTATAGACTTGGAATGCAGTGCACATGCCCGCAACCTGTTCGATGAAATGACAAACTGCTTAAACAGATACACAATGACATCATATGCAAACACAATGTGACTTATAGTAGTTACTATCATCAAAACCATAATAGTAATCATGGTGCACATGTGTTCAACAAACTCGCCATCGGGCGCCCTCGCACGCGGATGGATGTTTGAGCTATAGTTCTAATCAATTATCCATGTGTTTGCAGGTCCATATAATCAGTACAAATCTTCAAGGACAAGGGAGTTTGAATTCACGAACTGCAAATGGGTTTAAGGGGCTCGACGTTCGAAATCTAGAAAATTCCAGACTTTGGCCGACCGCCAGCCTAGGGGCGGTCGACCGCTTTTCCCAGCAACCAAAACTTCGAAACCTGTAAAATTCCGGTCGACCGCCAGCCCCGAGGCCCCCTTTTGTTGACTTTTGTTTCAAGCTCGAGGAGAGGTCTTTCCACCCATTTGTTTAATCCCAATGACCCCAATTACACCAGGATTTGTGGATTTGGTCTGGGGCTTGTCTATGGACCATTCAAGGGCTATAAAGCATATCATTTGGAGCCATAAACCCTAACCATCCAAGAGAGCTTCAAGGGAGATTAAGAGGGTGCTATCCAAGGAGGAAGAAGAAGGGTACTGTAGTTGTGAATAGTACTCTGTGCAGCAAGTGTTCTTCATCCACTCTCATCCCATTGAAGGCATATCTGAAGCCAA
Organism: Amorphophallus konjac; assembly: GCA_022559845.1. Taxonomy (NCBI): domain Eukaryota; kingdom Viridiplantae; phylum Streptophyta; class Magnoliopsida; order Alismatales; family Araceae; genus Amorphophallus; species Amorphophallus konjac. Next base: position 338,321,011 of record CM040126.1, on the reverse strand, counting down.
CCTCCTCCAAGGAAGAGAAGAGCCAAGCAAGCAAGCAAGAATTCCAAGAAGATTTCCCAAGGAAGAAAGAAGAAAAAGCAAGCAAGCACGGATCTGAGAAGAAGGTTGTATAAGGGTGAGAAGAGCAAGGTTTTCACAATCCACTTGAAGTCATTCAAGCAAGAGGGAAGGCAACATTCAGGATCAGCAGCATACATTGAAAAGGAAGCCAAATCAAGGGATTTCTAAATTGTGCCTTATTGTGTTTCAAGTTCATATTCGTGTTTTGTATAAACTGTAAGAACTTGTGTGTGTGTGTGTGGATCGTTGTTGGATCTATGGTCATGTGTGTGTGTGTCATTTTTGTTTCGTGTGTGCGTAGGTCTTCTTAGATCTACGTGTGTATGGCTTTATCCAGATCTTAGTGTTTGTGTGTGTGGAGTGCTGCACTTGTCGCAGTGTGTGTGTGTTTTTGATGTGAAACACCTTTTGACTTAAGCAAGCAAGCACAATTCACAATCAAAACGGACCGATATTGGCGACTACTCACCCGACGCTCACCCAAGTCCCGGGGTAACTTGGCGAGGCCAAGTGGAGGATGTGAGGGCTGGGCCCTTGCTGGTAGAGGGCCAGCAAGGCCAAGGTTATTCCCCAAGGGTAAGGCAGCCCAATTCAATAGAGCCGACGTCGTGCCGAGGGCACGGGTTGCACACTCTCTCCCACGATGGTCACTCGAAGCAATGGGGCTTGAGGATCGGGCGCTCACTCTCACGGACCAGTGGAGTTTATAAGCTAATATTGAAAGAACAAGTACTAAAGAGAGCTAAGGCTGGAGCACTTACTCGACCGATTTGAAGAAACCGGTCCCGCTCGGAGACATGGGCGAGCGGGGAAGTGTGGGTTCCCCACACGCCGCGCCGGAGTAGCTTGACCTGTTTATGATCTTACAACACTACACCCCATGCAAGGGGGGGATCTTGGGGAAGGGAAGCCAAAGATTACAGCCAGACACTACCTCCCATAGGGAGGGGCGGTAAGCCGGCCAGGCGGGGAGGGGAAAAACTAAAATTGAAGTCGAACGGTTGGATGATGCCGGTTCTACCCGCTCTTTGTGACTGAGAATAGACAGTTGAAGTTGTTGACGCTGCAGCCACTCCCGAATTTTGTTGGTGATGAGACCAGCTGGAGAGTCTTTGTAGGTGACCCAGGAAGTCATCCAAATATTTTCGGAATTTTAGGAAGTCGGTGCTGGTCGGGACAGAGGCACGAACAGGGACGCAGATCTCTGGTTCTGACTGCAACAGGACCTCAACAGCTGCAAGATGAAATCACTACGGGCACTCCAGAGCTCTGATTCAGGCGTGGCTAGAATCATCGGCTTTGTTGTCAAGTCCTCTTCGAGCAGAGAGCCAGGGAGGCACCAGATGATGTTGGAGTAGATAGGGACAGTCCGAACAGTGCTTGGGTGTCTGTTCAGTCCCAGAGTGGACAGAACAGCGCACTCGAGGGAGAAAATTGATAAATCTTAGCTCCGGATGTCGAATGGGATGCCGCTTCTTGGAGATGGAAGCTGACTCATTGTAGAAGCTCTCGGCCAAGTGGGGCCTCAAGAAGCAGAGGGATGTGGCCGTGGGAACTTCTGGAATTGGCCTCAGGTTGTTGATCGGATCTGTCTTGCGCAGTCGGAGAAGAACGGCTCCCCCGGGCGACCACGAGCTCAGAAAGGGATGGGACCACCGCCATTTCGAAGAGGACGGAGAGACGCTTCCAATGGTACCTATTGGGCCTCCAGGATGCTGGGATGAAGTCGGGGCCGGCTCTGCAAGCTGCTGGTACTCTGCTACCTGCGACCTGAGAATTGCAGGTGGTGAAAGGTGGTGGGGGAATGGGGTAGAAGGGATGGGAAATGGGGTGGATGGGTGTGGGGGCAACCCTTGGCTGTGAGGGGATCTGGGAGGGGGTGTTCCAAGGTGTGGGAGGGGGAGAATGCGGTCTGGAAGGTGGTGTTTGCAGTGGGTGAGAGAGGAGCTGCGAATTTGGTTGGAAGGGAGAGAGGGAAAGGGTATTTGAAAATGGGTTTAAGGGTGGGATTAATTTCTGGTCTTGGGGATGGGAAAGGGTGTGTGGGGAAGGTAAATGGGGGGCTTGGGGAGTGGGAATTCTCCCTTGGGAGATGAGAGGGTGCTTGGGGAAGGGGAGTGGGTGGTTGGTGGTTGGAGGGTGGAGTGGTGGAATCTCCCTTGGGGCTGGGGTGGAGTTAAGGTGGGGTGGTGGGGAGTTGGGGATGAGTTATTGGAGAGGGGGAAGAGAGAGAAAGGTGGTTGGGAGGGGAGGAGAGAGAAAGGGGTGCATGTTTTAGAGAGAGAAAGTGGAGGAGAGAGAAAATGACTTCCTAGAGAGAGAGGTAGAGAGAGAGGGGGGGATAGGGGCTTCTCACCCACTCAATTGGCTTCTCACCAAAAGAAGAAGATTTAAGTTGGACACTAGAAAATTCAAATATTCATTCATTCATTAACTTCAAATGGGGGGAAATGGGGTCCTATATATAGGCAACCAACATTTTACAAAAAGTCCCTAACTCTTGCTACAATGACAAATAACCAAGGGGTAGGGGGCGCCCCTGGGCCTAGCCCATAGAATTGGGCCCAATAACCAAACTAATCAACCCTATGACACTTAACTTAGGTAGATGACTCATTAACCTAGGTACATGACTCAAATATAAGAAAAATTACAATGATATGACTCAAATAAAAATGAGGAAATACAACATATGACTCAAGATAAATGACTAGACCATGTCAGATGCTTCCGGGGTGAGGAGACGATCCGTGAGTGTGGGCATGGGAGGTGATGTCCCAATCATACTCCCGAGATGCGGAGAACTCGACTCCGTCGAGTAAGAGTCCTTCCCTCCTCCGAGGGTGTAGAAGTGGTACCGCCCACAAGTCTTCGGAAGGAGACCGATCCATCCACCCGACGAGATAGCGCTCATACACCTTGCTCCTGGTGGCAGTGACCTGTTCATCCAATATTCGCTCAATTCTCTCACGCTGGGCACTCCTGGCTAGTGGACTCTTCTCACGGGTGGGTGCTCTCTCAATGAGGGGAGTGGGCTCAATATCCTCACTAGGTACCACCGTGGGACCCTTATATGGCACTAGGTCGGCCACGTTGAATGTGGGGCTCACTCCGTACTCCTTGGGAAGATCTAACTCATAGGCATTAGTGCCAATGCACCTTAGAACCTGGAAGGGATCAGCCCCACGAGGCCTCAATTTAAAGATGGCTCCCGGGGAGAGCCTCTCCGACCTCACCATCACAAAGTCACCCACGTGGAATTCTTGGTGACACCGAGGGGAGTCAGCCTGCCTTTTATAAATCTCATTTTCCTTGCTGATGTGCTTGCGAAGGTTTTCATGCAATTTTGTGAAGGCGGACATTCTAGGGGTGATGGGTGGACCTGGGCAACCAAAAGTAGACCAATCATGCTTTAACGCTAAGAAGACTTTGCTGGAACGGGGAGGACCGGGGCATCCATAGGTGATCCGGTCATGTATGGGGGTGACAAATGCTGGCGGACCCGGGCATCCATCAATACTCCTATCATGCCTACGACCCATGATGAATGAAGGAGGACCATTACCCCCGAATATGGATCACTCTTGTTTCCTACTTGACATGTGGGTAATGTGAATGAATGGACCCAACATAGTGTTCATGCCAAGTGATGTGGTAAGCCTATACACATGCATGCTTATCCCAAAGGTGACTTCCATATGCATAGATGTGGGACGACCTTTGAACTTGTTAGGGTGCTAGGCCCGGATACAGAGGGGGGTGAATGTATCCTTCTATGAATAATGGCCAATTAAAAAACTTAGATGCTAGACGCAATCATAGAATGAAACAAATTCAATTAAACTTATGAGCAAACACATAGAGCGCGCCTATCCAAGCATCTAGCGGAAGCAAGCACACAAAGCAAACCATTGCTCAATAGACTTTTTAGGTGGTTTGGTCCTCCAAACCTACATCCACCCCTCACTCCCAACCGGAGTGAGGCTTCACTAGCCAATGCTAGACAAGCACACTCACTCTGCAAACAGTTGCTGCCACACAGCTTGACCAGGGGAACAGCCTCCCCTCTTCCTCCCAACCGGAGGGACACCCCAAGTGACTCCCAGCCACTTGGAACCCAGAGACCGAAGTCCCTCTTCCTCCAGACCAGGAGGGAACCAACCAGTGACTTCCAGTCACCAGCAAACCAGAGGTCGAAGACCTCTCTTCCTCCAACCGGAGGGACCCCTGGACTTGCAACCCGCAAGCCCAGAACCGAAGACAAGTCTCCCTTCCTCCAACCGGAGGGAACCCACAAGTAGCTCCCAGCTACTTGCAACCGGAGATCAGATCTCCCTTCTTCTGATCCACAGGAGGAACCCGACCTCACTACTGAGAATCGGAAGAACAAGGATAACCAAATAAAAAGGGGAAAAATAGAAACACGAAATGAAAATAACTTCAGCAAACAGAACGCTGAAAAATGAAATACACAATGTGGCTCTCAACGGAGCTGACTGGCTTGGATCTGATCCACGGTCCAGTAGACAGATCTTTAGGTAAGCTTCTCTTCCTCTTCTCTTCTCTCTCACTTTCTTTTTCTCTTAACCCTCACGAGCTCTCTAACTCTCTCTTTTTCTTCTTTTCCTTCTGCTCTTCTTCTCTTTCTTTTCTTCTTCTTTCGCAGGCTCTCTCTGTCTCTTCTCTTCTCTTCTTCTTCTGCTTTCTACTACAGCTCTTTTCTTCTTCTGCTCTTTCACTCTCTCGATCTCTATTTCTCTATTCTCTTCGGCTCACGCTCTCTGCTATTCTCTCTTTTTCTCTTTTTCTTCCTCTTTTCTTTTTCTGGATCGAAGGACTTTCTGCTCTCCAGGCTTCTTCTTCGATCGTCTTCATCTGTTGGATGAAGGCTTCCTTTTATAAGCAGCAGCCAGCAGGAGGGCAGCACTGGAAGCGTGTGGCTTCCTCATTTCCCGCCCAGAACTTGTGGCCATGTGTCAGTCTCTCAGCCAGCTTCAGCACACGTGTCACAATCCTGTCTGCCCTTCCAGCCTCGGATCACGTGCCTCCCATTCACTGAGGAATATTCTTCCTCGGACCACCTTCTTCTTTTTGTTTTTCTTCTTCTCCTGCAAAGAATTAAAACGATTAAAACTCAGGGCCATAAAAACTAAAACTGCATGAGGTATGTGATAGCAATACGAGATGCACTATACTGAGAACGACACGAGGTACGGAGAAAGAAATAACACGGAGTAAAAACGATAGAAACACACGATCAAAGGAACCTTGGACGAAGATAGAAAGAAACAACACGAGGACATAAACACAAGAATAACACGAAGACACGAATACAAAAGCAACACGAAGACACGAATACAAAAACAACACGACATAACAAACAGCAAAGAGAACGGCACGAGGTGAAACGACACTTTAAAAAAGACTTGAATACACACGAAAACAACTCGAGTACTAAGTTGCTCGAACGTACGAACGACTCGAAGACGAGGATGACACGGGCTGACAACAACTCGAAGATGAAAACAGAAACCGACACGAAGTGTGGTTACAAAACAAGAAAGACACGAGGTCTAGGAAAAACAACACGAGGATAGAATACGGGAACGGCTACAACGACACGTGATAAAACAAAGAAAGCAGGAAAATGACTCGAGTAACTACAGTAAATGACACGAAGACACAAGAGCAAAAATAAAACGGATGACTCGAGATGAGCAACTAAATACTGAAGAAACGACACGAGGTTCACAGGAAAATGACTCGAAGTTCATTAGAACAAATCGAGCTGCTTCAGTAAACAGCACGAAGACAATCAACAAACAAGGTTGGAACAACACGACGTACAAAAGGACAACACGAAGTGTAGTAAAACACAAACAACACGAAGTATGAAAGGACAGTACGGACATACAAGGTACTACCTCATAGCAGTTTTCCTGTTAATCATGGAAATTTCAAATGCATAACATTATGCAAGATATCTGATTTAAAATGAGAATACTTAACATAGTGATGCTCATCATCAAAACACTAGGGAAGTCACAAACAAGAAAGTTGTGAACAACAAGGCATGTTGTACAGACTTCAAACAATATGCATCAGACAACTGTGTATGGACTTGAAGACCCTTAGCCAATGTATAGACTTCAGGTGGAGACCAATGTGTAGACTTCTCGTGAAACCCCAATGTGCAGACTTGACGCTGTACAGACTTTCCAAAGAGAACGTAACGATGTACAGACTTGAACTGAAGACCAATGTATGGACTTTAAAACAGATGCTAAGGCCAAAATGAGTGTATAGACTTTCACGATGTATGGACTTGGTCTCAAGAAATGTAAGCGATGTACACACTTAGCCAATGTGTAGACTTTGCCTTAGACGCTAAGTGAGACGCTAAAGTCTGTATAGACTTGAAGAACCTGAAACAAAGTGCATACTCACAGCGTTGACGCTGCAGACTTGAGAATGCTCACAGCGTTGACGCTGCAAGAGATGTAGGCTATACAGACTTAGCCTAAGACAATGCATGAACATATCAGCAGAGAAGCAATGCACAGAACAGAAATCAAGCACAAGCCAGTATATCACAGCATGACTCAAGCATACACATGCATTCTTCACAATTCAGACATGGCACACTTATGCAATCTCCCACAGAAAAGGTCAGACATATTCAAGACAATGTGGTGACTCATTCATGTTGCTATCATTAAAACATCACATCATCAACAAAGCACAAGGGGCACAACAATCTCCCCCTTTTTGATGATGGCAACATAATGAGTCACACTGACTCATCAAACTATTCTCCCCCTTTGACATAATCAAAAAGAAGGGAAATGGTTTGATAGTCAAATGCAGCACAACAATGCAGAGAATGAGTCAATGTTCTTTAAAATGAAGATCTCCCTTATGACAGTGAAACAGTTCTCCCCATATCAACATGCATGATTGACTACTCTCCCCTTAGATGATAATAAACCATAACTCCCCCTGAAGCACAGGAATGGACTCTGGTTATCCAATAAATCAATCTGAAATCCACCATCATAAAGATTCTGAGGTTCAGAAGGCTGCAAGTGAACAAGGTAATAATGGGAGTGGCACCTCACATTTGTATGGTCAGAAAAATGCAGATGGAATCAGTCAACTGATAAGAAAGGAGTTGACTATACAGTTTTTGTTGATCATGCATAAATCTGATCATGAGGGATTTGAATGCAAGGTCACAAATGATATGAACATGATTCAGTATGACAAGGAATGCTCCCCCTGAATAGATGCCAATTGATATGCAAGTGATGCATGACATGGAAGCTCCCCCTCAATAAGTGGAATCTTATGAGATAGATGAGAGGAGACCACAGGGGCAAACAAGGAGAAGTTCAGGTCAATGAGCCAAGAACATCAATCTCATGAGCAGAAGAGTTTCAGTTAACAGATTTTTCAAGGATGCTCCAAACAGAAGAATTTCAGCCAGATTTTCAAAGAGATATCAATCTCATAAATCTAAAACATAAGTTTTCAAAGTCTTCCATTATAGGGGCTTATGAATGAGCTTTTTGAACAGCATGGTTTAAACATGATGTATGCAGAGTTTATCAATAAAATTTTGTATTGATATCTAAAACCATGTTGTAATAAAAATGAACCAAGCCCTCATATTTATCTTGATTATCCTCCCTTTGTCTTACACAATCAAATTTATTGACTTCTTTCAGAATTACATGCATCAGTATTGAAATCAAGCAATTATGAAGTCATATGATTTTGTCTAGGGTTGTAGCAATTTGATTTTTGCATCAATATACAGATATTTCAATTCGTTCAACAATTTTTCATGCTACAAATTTTACGAGCACTCTAGTTCAGTGCACACCTTGTAACTAGAGGATATACCTTGATCAGAGGCCAATATCCCTAAGTACTTAGTGTGACTAACTGTCATGCTTTATATGAACAGAGATAGCATATACACAGCATGACACACTGTAAATCATTTCTTGATGAGTGAATTGTATTTCTCAGTGTGCATGCCATTGCTCTGCCTGAATTTCAATGAATTCTTAATCAGAGTTAACTATGGTACCTCATGACACAATCCTTTGGACATGTGTTTCTCAGTGACCAAGGTCATTGCTCTGACAGATATTACCCTTTAGATTTTTCAGAAAAATTCATTGCTTCAAGTCAATAATAATTTCATGTACTTAATCAGTTGAAGTCATGTATTCAAGAGTGCAGATTTCAGAAGTTTTCACAAGACTCAACATGAAACAGATGGTTAAGGTTTATTAAACATGCTTCAAATATTTTTAAGAGATTTTAAAGTCAAACTCATGAGAACATTAAACTTAAACCACCTGAGTTGTTTCAGATATTCATAAAAATGTATAATAGAAGATTTCTTAGATCAAATGTTTTCATATTTATGATCGAGATAGCCCATTGAAATCTTCATGAAAGACTGATAGAAATCTGAAGCCAAATGATACAAAACCTATATGCAATGCATTGACTCCCCCTGACAACATGCATTTAGGCAACCTTTTTTTGGCATTTTCAATCTAAGGAAATGCAATGCAATTAACTACATGCATGCAAAGACTCAACACTGAATGCTATGCAAAGACATGCAATTAACTCCCCCTGAAAACATGTAATGTTTGCACTGAAAACTGAACATATGAAACCAAATGATATTGTGACTTGTGCACAATCAGACTGTCCTATCAGATTTTTCAACATGTGCAGCATGCATGGATCAATTTCAGCTTATCAGATTTTTCAGGATGTAATGAACAGATTTTTAATGAACTGTACAATAGACAAATTTCAAGCCACATACATAAGCAATTCAGATTATTCAGGATGCAATTTGTTTTCAGAATTTATGCATTTCAACAATTGTCAAACGTCTACAAATGGCAGATATGCAGGAATACATCAAATCAGATATGCAATGAGTTTCAAAATAGGAAATGCAGAGAGTTTACCTGAAAAGTGTGAGAATGGGGTTTTTCATTCTTGAGTGCCTTGGATCATTACCCCTTTTATTCCAGTCCCAAGGCACACTTGCATAGCAAAGTTATTTTGCACAAATAGGTACCCAAGAAGTCTTGGGTCTTGACATGACATTATTACTTCTAGCAGGTTTTCTTAGCACATTTTTAACTTGATAGCAAGGAGCAGCAGTTTTCAGATCTGATTTATGCACATTCTTGTTAGCATGAATTCTATGTGCATATACATGAGAATTTTTGTTAACAGAATAAAATTTCTGTTTACCAAAACCAGTTTGATTTTGATATCCTGCCAGCCAACAGGTTGCAGCCCTATGACCTGGCTTTCCACAATGATGGCATGTAAATTTCACAACATGGAGTTTAGCAGAGTTATTTTGAACATGCCAACAATTTCCAGCTCTGTGGCCTGGCTTCCCACAGTTATAACATGAAAGTTTTACAAATTATTTTACAGGGAATTTAGCATGTTTGAGATTTACATTTCTACCCTGAATATGCCAACAGTCAATTACCCTGTGGCCATGCTTTCCACCGTGAGAGCATTTGAGAGAATTTCTTTTAAAGGAGCCTGACCAGCATTCAGAGGTCTTGTGACCAATTTTGTTGCAGTTAAAACAGATGATGTGCTGATTTATTGAAACAGGTTTGTTTTTATTAGGAACATATTGGTTTGCAGAAGATTTAGTATGATATGGATAAAAGGTTTTCTTACCACTTGCAAATCAGCAATGAGCAATTGAGTGTCCTAATTTCCCACAATTTGAACATGTGACACTCCTTTTCTGAGGGACAGGGAAATTGACCTGCGAATTCCTACCATCCATTTTTCTAGCTTTCAGATCATCTGATTTCATCAATCTACATTCATGCATCAAATGGCCAGGTTTATGACAGTAATGACATATCATTTTCTTTTTGGATGCATATGAATGTGTGTGAGTACTGTGATCAATGTGCACTGATGAACCCTTTTCATTTATTTTCTGATTCACAGTCCTTTTCTGATTTTTATCCTGTTTTCCTGTTTTCTTAGCCTTATAATGAGGTGAAGATGAAGTAGAAGGCTTTTCCTGTTCAGAAGATTTAACAAAAATAGTTTTCAAATTGGATCCATCGACCTTCCTCATGACTGGACTATAGCCCAGTCCCTCTTTCTTAAAATTATCCTTTGCTCCCAACATTTTCTGAGCAATGGGCTATTTGTCTTTAGAGGTGGTGGCTACATCTGAACCACTTATAAAAGATGTCATAACTTTGTTCTGAAGTTCCTTCTTGTTTATCTTATTGTAGCCCAGCCCTTCCTTCCTAGAGTTGATTTTTATACCTAGTAGCTTGTCTAGGTTTTTCTGCCCATCAACAAATTTAGACAAAGAGACTTTCAAATCCTAAATTTCATCTTCCAAAGAGGAAATATGTAGCTCATAACTGGCAATCTCTTGTTCACTGCAATTCACACATTCAGTTAACACCTTGTTAGCAGTTTTATATTTTTCAATTTCATTTTCCAGATTGCTCAGTTTATCAGAATCTTCAATGCAAATAGTTTTTCCTCTTTCCAAAGTAAGAAGTCTTTCCGACATGCCACAGTTTAACAGCTTCAATTTTTCAATTTCTTCTTTAAGCTTATCATTTTGAACCAATTCATTTATTAGAAGCTGATCTTCTGAATTGACTTCATACTTTCTTCCATTTTCAATTTCCTTCATATCTTTTTGCTGTTTATCAAGATCTTTCTGTAATTCTATGTTTACAGACTTTATGGCATTAAGTTTTTCAATCAGCAATTTGTTCTCCTGTTTAAGTTTCTCTGATTTTCCTTCATTTTCTTTGGAGAACCCTCTAAGGGAATCATTTTCTGATTTCAGCTTGTTTAGATCAGATTTAACACATTCAACTTCTTTCAGCATTTGAGTATCAGACATATTAGCATCAAGCGCATTTTTCAATTCTTCTACAATCAACATTTAAATTGTCTGACCTACTACTTTTCTTCAATTTTTTGTATTGTTTTCTTAACAGTTCATGAGATTCAAATAATTCAGCATATGCATTCTCCCAATCTTCTAGAGAAAAATTATCGAAGACATTTACCTCATCATCATCATCTTCTTCATTTTGATTGCTGCCTTGATCGCTGCCACTTTGATTGCTTCTGTTGACCATCATGCAGCTGTCCACATCTATCTCCTGAATTCGCTTCAGTGTATCCAAAATATCTTTAGCCGAACTGCAATCAAAGAAACATGAGTGGAAAGCTCTATCAGTAGCTGCCTTCATCAGATTTATAGCTATCTGATTTTCTTCATGCTTAGACTTGTGACTGTCAATCCATTTTGATTTTTTCTTTGGTAGTTCATGAGGACCATGTGAAATTACTTTCCACAGGTCTGGATTCACAGATTTAACATAATTCTTCAGACTACTGAACCATGCATTAAAATACGTACAACTGAAAATCGGTGGATGAGCCATTGAAAACAAATCAGATTAATGCAACAGGAGTATTGATGCACTAAAAACAAATTAGCACCTAAGACTGCAAGATCGAATCTGCAGGTCACTGGACCTTGTATGCAGACACCGCTCTGATACCAACTGTTAGGGTGCTAGGCCCGGATACAGAGGGGGGTGAATGTATCCTTCTATGAATAATGGCCAATTAAAAAACTCAGATGCTAGACGCAATCATAGAATGAAACAAATTCAATTAAACTTATGAGCAAACACATAGAGCGCGCCTATCCAAGCATCTAGCGGAAGCAAGCACACAAAGCAAACCATTGCTCAATAGACTTTTTAGGTGGTTCGGTCCTCCAGACCTACATCCACCCCTCACTCCCAACCGGAGTGAGGCTTCACTAGCCAATGCTAGACAAGCAGACTCACTCTGCAAACAGTTGCTGCCACACAGCTTGACCAGGGGAACAGCCTCCCCTCTTCCTCCCAACCGGAGGGACACCCCAAGTGACTCCCAGCCACTTGGAACCCAGAGACCGAAGTCTCTCTTCCTCCAGACCAGGAGGGAACCAACCAGTGACTTCCAGTCACCAGCAAACCAGAGGTCGAAGACCTCTCTTCCTCCAACCGGAGGGACCCCTGGACTTGCAACCCGCAAGCCCAGAACCGGAGACAAGTCTCCCTTCCTCCAACCGGAGGGAACCCACAAGTAGCTCCCAGCTACTTGCAACCGGAGATCAGATCTCCCTTCTCCTGATCCACAGGAGGAACCCGACCTCACTACTGAGAATCGGAAGAACAAGGATAACCAAATAAAAAGGGGAAAAATAGAAACACGAAATGAAAATAACTTCAGCAAACAGAACGCTGAAAAATGAAATGCACAATGTGGCTCTCAACGGAGCTGACTGGCCTGGATCTGATCCACGGTCCAGTAGACAGATCTTCAGGTAAGCTTCTCTTCCTCTTCTCTTCTCTCTCACTTTCTTTTTCTCTTAACCCTCACGAGCTCTCTAACTCTCTCTCTTTTTCTTCCTTTCCTTCTGCTCTTCTTCTCTTTCTTTTCTTCTTCATTCGCAGGCTCTCTCTGTCTCTTCTCTTCTCTTCTTCTTCTGCTTTCTACTGCAGCTCTTTTCTTCTTCTGCTCTTTCACTCTCTCGATCTCTTTTTCTCTATTCTCTTCGGCTCACGCTCTCTGCTATTCTCTCTTCTTCTCTTTTTTTTCCTCTTTTCTTTTTCTGGATCGAAGGACTTTCTGCTCTCCAGGCTTCTTCTTCGATCGTCTTCATCTGTTGGATGAAGGCTTCCTTTTATAAGCAGCAGCCAGCAGGAGGGCAGCACTGGGCGCGTGTGGCTTCCTCATTTCCCGCCCAGAACTTGTGGCTACGTGTCAGTCTCTCAGCCAGCTTCAGCACACGTGTCACAATCCTGTCTGCCCTTCCAGCCTCGGATCACGTGCCTCCCATTCACTGAGGAATATTCTTCCTCGAACCACCTTCTTCTTTTTATTTTTCTTCTTCTCCTGCAAAGAATTAAAACGATTAAAACTCAGGGCCATAAAAACTAAAACTGCATGAGGTATGTGATAGCAATACGAGATGCACTATACTGAGAACGACACGAGGTACGGAGAAGGAAATAACACGGAGTAAAAACGATAGAAACACGTGATCAAAGGAACCTTGGACAAAGATAGAAAGAAACAACACGAGGACATAAACACAAGAATAACACGAAGACACGAATACAAAAGCAACACGAAGACACGAATACAAAAATAACACGACATAACAAACAGCAAAGAGAACGGCACGAGGTGAAACGACACTTTAAAAAAGACTTGAATACACACGAAAACAACTCGAGTACTAAGTTGCTCGAACGTACGAAATACTCGAAGACGAGGACGACACGGGCTGACAACAACTCGAAGATGAAAATAGAAACCGACACGAAGTGTGGTTACAAAACAAGAAAGACACGAGGTCTAGGAAAAACAACACGAGGATAGAATACGGGAACGGCTACAACGACACGTGATAAAACAAAGAAAGCAGGAAAACGACTCGAGTAACTACAGTAAATGACATGAAGACACGAGAGCAAAAATAAAACGGATGACTCGAGATGAGCAACTAAATACTGAAGAAACGACACGAGGTTCACAGGAAAACGACTCGAAGTTCATTAGAACAAATCGAGCTGCTTCAGTAAACAGCACGAAGACAATCAACAAACAAGGTTGGAACAACACGACGTACAAAAGGACAAACACAAACAACACGAAGTATGAAAGGAACAGTACGGACATACAAGGTACTACCTCATAGCAGTTTTCCTGTTAATCATGGAAATTTCAAATGCATAACATTACGCAAGATATCTGATTTAAAATGAGAATACTTAACATAGTGATGCTCATCATCAAAACACTAGGGAAGTCACAAACAAGAAAGTTGTGAACAACAAGGCATGTTGTACAGACTTCAAACAATATGCATCAGACAACTGTGTATGGACTTGAAGACCCTTAGCCAATGTATAGACTTCAGGTGGAGACCAATGTGTAGACTTCTCGTGAAACCCCAATGTGCAGACTTGACGCTGTACAGACTTTCCAAAGAGAACGTAACGCTGTACAGACTTGAACTGAAGACCAATGTATGGACTTCAAAACAGATGCTAAGGCCAAGAGGAGTGTATAGACTTTCACGATGTATGGACTTGGTCTCAAGAAATGTAAGCGATGTACACACTTAGCCAATGTGTAGACTTTGCCTTAGACGCTAAGTGAGATGCTAAAGTTTGTATAGACTTGAAGAACCTGAAACAAAGTGCATACTCACAGCGTTGACGCTGCAGACTTGAGAATGCTCACAGCGTTGACGCTGCAAGAGACGTAGGCTGTACAGACTTAGCCTAAGACAATGCATGAACATATCAGCAGAGAAGCAATGCACAGAACAGAAATCAAGCACAAGCCAATATATCACAGCATGACTCAAGCGTACACATGCATTCTTCACAATTCAGACATGGCACACTTATGCAATCTCCCACAGAAAAGGTCAGACATATTCAAGACAATGTGGTGACTCATTCATGTTGCTATCATTAAAACATCACATCATCAACAAAGCACAAGGGGCACAACAGAACTTCCATGTGAAAGGGTCGAAGGGATCTAGGAAGGTGGATATGGGGTGGGGCATTTCCTCGATCTCTAGGTGGATGTTGCCTAAGGTCATGGCTCCTTTGGTGTTACATGGGTTATGGATGAGGTGAGCTTGGCCCAACATGGTGGGTGAGGGTAGGAAAGGGTCTGTGGGTAAGGTGGTTGTGTCACATGGGTTCCACGGTTCCCATTGGAAGGGATCATGAAAAGGTTTACCAAGGGGGAGGGGCCTTATGTTCTCAAGATCCTCAAATGATGGTGGGTCATCCTCCTCTAATGAAACAATTAGGCTGAAGTTCTTGGTGGGTGGGTCGGCCATGAGGGGAGGGTTTGGCTTTCTACCTGATATAAGAAGTTCCAAATTGAGGAGAAGGTTGGGCTCATCGGGTGTGGGGAGGAATAGAAGGAGGTCACTAGTGTAGCAACCAATGGTGTATATCGAGGTTATGGACCCGACACATAGGTGTAGGAGGTCAAGACTCCGTTGTTGGATGTCCATTGTGGTCAACATGCTCGTAAGCTCCATTTGCCAAGCTAAGCCTTTAAGAAGATCCCATAAGGTTTTCACTTGGTAAGATGATTGGATAGTGGTGCGATAGGAGAAGAAGGGCACTATGGGAAGGTTTTGCTCCATGGGAGAGAAATCGTGGGCCGTGATCTCTCTTATTGGGCTCTCCTTTAGCCAACTAATAAGGGGTTCTCCTAAGATAAGCTCGGCCCCAACTAGAGAGGGTGGTGTAAGGTGAAGGCCACCATGTGAGGTTTCTTCTTCCACTTGGATATGGGTGGTCTCCGTGGTGGGGTTAGGGTCGAGAGTGTTCACCACTATGGGGTCGGGTATGGGTTCCTCCTCCAAGGAGGTGAGAGGGTCTTCTGGTTGTGGGGTGGTGATGGTTAGTGTATGGTGCACCCGGGGTAGAGCGTAAAGGGAAACTTGGTTTGGTATAGGGAGGGGAAGTAGTTGAGGCCTAGGACATGGGAGTTTTGGGGGAGGGAGTGGGAGATGGGTTGGTTGGGGTGGCTTGGGTTGGTCGGTCTTGGGGGGAGTGTCCCTTATAGGGGAAGATGGAGGGGTAGTGGTGGGGACCAAGGGGGCTTGGATAGTGAGGGTTGTGGAAGGGGGTTTTGGTTGGGGTGTGGGGACCCTCATGGGGTTAGGTGGGGAGGTGGATGCTTGGATCATTTGGGTCTTAAGGGAGAGGATTTGGTGGCGAAGTGTAGTGATGATGGTTGAGAGGGAATTTGTTGAGAGTGGTGGGGGTGGAGGCCTAAGGGTGGTCTCAAGTTGGCCGGGTGGGGTTGGAGGAGTGGTAGTGCTCCTCGGGCTAGGGGTGTTTGAGTAGGAGGGGTGAGAATATTTGGGGATATAGATCTTCCTAAGTTCTACCTTCATCTCTTCCCATGAGTGAATAGGTTCTTATCTTTCAACCCTCCTTAAGCCCTCTATGTGCTCCCACTTACTCTTGGCTTGACCCCGAAGTCGTCCCTTGGTCTTGCGGACTCTCGCGGGTCCATATACCCAAGTATTCTCAAAGTACCTTTCTATGGTAGCCTCCCACATAAGGTAATCACTAGAACGAGATCCGTCAAAGGTAATATCTTTGTCTAGAATGAAGTCCATGGGTGGTGAGTAGGCTAAGTAGGAAATGGCCATGATGAACGGGGAGATAAATGCAATGGCCCTAGGACAACACTTAGTAGAGACAAGTCTAGAACTTGCTCTGATATCAATTGATGTGACACACCTTTGGACTTAAGCAAGCAAGCACAATTCACAATCAAAACGGACCGATATTGGCGACTACTCACCCGACGCTCACCCAAGTCCCGGGGTAACTTGGCGATGCCAAGTGGAGGATGTGAGAGCTGGGCCCTTGCTGGTAGAGGGTCAGCAAGGCCAAGGTTATTCCCCAAGGGTAAGGCAGCCCAATTCAATGGAGCCGACGTCGTGCCGAGGGCACGGGTTGCACACTCTCTCCCACGATGGTCACTCGAAGCAATGGGGCTTGAGGATCGGGCGCTCACTCTCACGAACCAGCGGAGTTTATAAGCTAATATTGAAAGAACAAGTACTAAAGAGTGCTAAGTCTGGAGCACTTACTCGACCGGTTTGAAGAAATCGGTCCCGCTCGGAGACGTGGGCGAGCGGGGAAGCGTGTGTTCCCCACACGCCGCGTCGGAGTAGCTTGACCTATTTATGATCTTACAACACTACACCCCATGCAAGGGGGGGATCTTGGGGAAGGGAAGCCAAAGATTACAGCCAAACACTACCTCCCACAGGGAGGGGTGGTAAGCCGGCCAGGCGGGGAGGGGAAAAACTAAAATTGAAGTCGAACGGTTGGATGATGTCGGTTCTGCCCGATCTCTGTGACTGAGGATAGATAGTTGAAGTTGTTGACGCTGCAGCCACTCCCGAATTTTGTTGGTGATGAGACCAGCTGGAGAGTCTTCGTAGGTGACCCAGGAAGTCAACCAAATATTTTTGAAATTTTGGGAAGTCGGTACTGGTCGGGGCAGAGGCACGAACAGGGACGCAGATCTCTGGTTCTGACTGCAACAGGACCTCAACAGCTGGAAGATGAAATCACTATGGGCGCTCCAGAGCTCTGATTCAGGCGTGGCCAGAATCGTCGGCTTTGTTGTCGAGTCCTCTTCGAGTGGAGACACACGGAGGCACCAGATGATGTCGGAGTACACAGGGACAGTCTGAACAGTGCTTGGGTGTCTGTTCAGTCCCAGAGTGAACAGAACAGCGCACTGGGGGGAGAAAATTGAGAAATCTTAGCTCCGGATGCCGAATGGGATGCCGCTTCTTGGAGATGTAAGCTGACTCATTGTAGAAGCTCTCGGCCAAGTGGCGCCTCAAGAAGCAGAGGGATGTGGCCGTGGGAACTTCTGGAAGTGGCCTCAGGTTGCTGATCGGATCTATCTTGCGCAGTCGGAGAAGAACGGCTCCCCCAGGCGACCACGAGCTCAGAAAGGGATGGGACCACCGCCGTTTCGAAGAGGACGGAGAGACGCTTCCAACGGTACCTATTGGCCCTCCATGGAAGCTGGGATGAAGTCGGGGTCGGCTCTGCAAGCTGCTGGTACTCTGCTACCTGCGACCTGAGAATTGCAGGTGGTGAAAGGTGGTGGGGGAATGGGGTAGAAGGGATGGGAAATGGGGTGGATGGGTGTGGGGGAAACCCCTGGCTGTGAGGGGGTCTGGGAGGGGGTGTTCCAAGGTGTGGGAGGGGAGAATGGGGTCTAGAAGGTGGTGTTTGCAGTGGGTGAGAGAGGAGCTGCGAATTTGGTTGGAAGGGAGAGAGGGAAAGGGTATTTGAAACTGGGTTTAAGAGTGGGATTAATTTCTGGTCTTGGGGATGGGAAGGGGTGTGTGGGGAAGGTAAATGGGGGGCTTGGGGAGTGGGAATTCTCCCTTGCGAGATGAGTGGGTGCTTGGGGAAGGGGAGTGGGTGGTTGGTGGTTGGAGGGTGGAGTGGGGAGTGGTGGAATCTCCCTTGGGGCTGGGGTGGTGGGGAGTTGGGGATGAGTTATTGGAGGGGGGGAAGAGAGAGAAAGGTGGTTGGGAGGGAAGGAGAGAGAAAGGGGCGCATGTTTTAGAGAGAGAAAGTGGAGGAGAGAGAAAATGACTTCCTAGAGAGAGAGGTAGAGAGAGAGAGGGGGGATAGGGACTTCTCACCCACTCAATTGGCTTCTCACCAAAAGAAGAAGATTTAAGTTGGACACTAGAAAATTCAAATATTCATTCATTCATTAACTTCAAATGGGGGGAAATGGGGTCCTATATATAGGCAACCCACATTTTACAAAAAGTCCCTGACTCTTGCTACAATGACAAATAACCAATGGGTAGGGGGCGCCCCTGGGCCTAGCCCATAGAATTGGGGACAATAACCAAACTAATCAACCCTATGACACTTAACTTAGGTAGATGACTCATTAACCTAGGTACATGACTCAAATATAAGGAAAATTACAATGATATGACTCAAATAAAAATGAGGAAATACAACATATGACTCAAGATAAATGACTAGACCATGTCAGATGCTTCCGGGGCGAGGAGACGATCCGTGAGTATGGGCATGGGAGGTGATGTCCCCATCAGTTTTGTTCATCCGCTTGTTGGATCGTGTTGGAGACTTCAACTCCATGTGTGTGTGTGTATTGGGGTGCGTCCCCGTGTGTGTGTGCAGGCGTCATCCTGCGTGTGTGGTTAGAGCGTCGTCTCCGTTTGGGGATTTATCCCCGAGTGTAGCCTCACCGGGTTTGGTGAGGGGTGGACGTAGGATTGCCGTCGTTGCATCCGAACCACCTTAAAAATCACTGTGCATTGTGTTTGAATTATGTGGTTTGTTCCTTTTCGTCTACCCCCATTCTACGTGAATGTGAATGTACATTATAGTTCAGGTTTCATCATCGTTCACCTTGCTTAATCCATCTCATCACCAAATAGATTTTGATAAATCCAATTTATGATTGAATCGTTTTGATTCTCTTAACTAGCACTCTATCACATATTTCAAAAAGGCCAGAAGTTTTCATAAAATTTGTAATCACCCAATTCACCCCCCTCTTGGGTGTCATTGATCGCGGGACTTCAAGCATTAGCTCCTCCCCTCCCGAGCTTCACTCCCTCTCTCACTCACCCTTCTTCTTCTTCTCTTCCCTTCTGCCTTCTCTCTTCACTCAGGTGGTGGTCGTCGAAGTAACAGGCCAAGGAGTAGAATGCCTCTTTTCTTCTTGTTTGCTCTTTTTCTTTTCTCCCTGCCTCTCTGGAGAGCCAGAGAGCCGTGCCCGGGGGTGATCATTCAACAGAGCTTGAACCCCTTTTATAGAGAGTGGAGGTTGGAGCCTTCGAAGGTGAAACCTTCTTTATCATCTTTTCTCTTCTTCACCAGTCCAGAGCCATCAAGTGGCCTATGCTTAGGGGCAGCAGGAGGTAGGTAGCATGTCTTCACATGGTTGGCCGAGGTTGACGTCGACGACCTGTTACCGCTGCGTTGTCGATCGGAGCACGAGCCAGAACCGGGGAGCATTCAATGCTCCGTATTCGAGCAAAACAGAGTATCATAATGAGGATGGGACGCTTCTTCAGCGCCGATTCAGCAGGTCACTGGGTGAAGAAGAACTTGGGAGCCACCGTATCACAAGCCCGGCGGTGTCAACGTACCAAGAAGTGCCTGAGGGTGGTGATGTGTGATACGGTGGGAAAGGAGGAAGGCCATCCGGTGACACCCCTCATCGGCTGAGGATAAAGAGGGAGAGAGAGATGGTGGTCCGGTGGGAAGTTGGGTGTTGGGTGTGATACGGTGACGGGTGTGGTGAGGGAGGTGAAGGTTGTGTGATACGGTGGCAGGTGTGGTGAGGGAGGTGAAGGTGGTGTGATACGGTGATGGGTGTGGTGAGGGTGATTCGGTGGCGGGTGTGTGTGGTGATCCGGTGATGGGGAATGGAAGGTCATCCGGTGGCACTAGGAGCCACCGGATGAGGGTGAAAAGGGCCCGTCGGGATCGATCGACCGGTCCCATGGTTCAGTCAACCGAACCGGCGGATCTCTCTCTTCTCTTTTCTTTTTCTTTTCTTTTCTTTCTATCTTTTTTTTGTTTCTCTTATATATATATATATATATATATATATATATATATATATATTCTTGTTTTCTTCTTTTCTCTTCCCTTTACACCCGAGCCTCCACACTCTGGGCTATATTTTCGAGGATGCTGGGACCTCGCTCGATTTTATATTCAATTCGTCCCTTGGAACGTAAATTCATGATGGCACGGTTTTGTGTACATGATGTGGCCCCACCATCACCAGAGTTGGAATTCAGCCGCCGGGGTCTCTTGCTTTGTCTCTTCTTCTACTTCTTCCGCCGAGAGGTTGCTGCAATGCGAAAATTTGGGTGTCCACAGTATTGTAACTCCACTCCTTCCAGCGATAAAAGGACCAAGCCCGCTCCACTTCCAATGGCGCAAGATGAGTCGTCCACATAAACCTCCCATGTAGGTCCCGAGGACTGCTCGGGCTGTCCTTCGTCTTGCAGCATACACTCAATGA
Source organism: Amorphophallus konjac (assembly GCA_022559845.1). NCBI lineage: Eukaryota > Viridiplantae > Streptophyta > Magnoliopsida > Alismatales > Araceae > Amorphophallus > Amorphophallus konjac. The sequence goes on along the minus strand of CM040126.1, from coordinate 338,300,218 downwards.
TGAAGTTGACCAATGCTTTGGCTTTGATCACCGTCCTTGGGCAAAATTTGATGTCGAATTCCCCTAGCTCGATGGCCCACTTAATAAGCCTCCCCGATGCATCAGGATTTTGGAGGATTTGGCGCAGAGGCTGGTCGGTGAGGACCACGATCGGATTTAAGAGAAAATATGATTGTAGCTTTCCCGCGGCCGTAACAAGGGCTAGTGCGAACTTATCCGTCCGTGAGTACCATAACTCAGGGCCCTAGAGCACTTAGATCACATAGTATACTGGCTCCTCCTCCCGAGCCAGCATGACGCTCAGCATGCTCGGTGTTACGCACAAGTATAAAAGTAGTTGTTCTCCGTCTCGGGGCTTAGAAAGTACAAGAGGTGAAGACAAATACTTCTTGAGTTCCTTGAAAGCTTGCTTGCACTCTTGGTCCCAATTTACTCGCCCCCTCGTCTCCGACGACTTGTTGGCCTGCTTGATGAGTCAGAAGAAGGGTAGGCATCTTTCCGCAGCCCTCGACAAGAATCGGGTAATGGCGGCTATCCGACTAGTGTGGCACTGTACGTTCATCACCCGTTCTGGCTGCTTCATCTCTAGCACCACTCGGATCTGGTCGGGGTTTGCTTCGATTCCATGGTGGGTAACTTGGAAACCAAGGAACTTACCCGACCTGACTCTAAACACACATTTGTTTGGGTTGAGTTTCATGTTGTACCTTTGGAGCTTTACAAACATCTCTGCTAGGTCCTCTAACTACTCGACCACTTGGAGACTGTGGATGAGCATGTCATAGATGTAGACTTCCATGTTGCGGCTGGTCTGACCATCAAACATGTAGTTGACAGGCACTGATATGTGGCTCCAGCATTCTTCAACCTAAAGGGCATACGCGTGTAACAGTAGAGCCCATGGTCGGTGACGAAGGTGGTTTTATCCTGGTCAGGCTCGTGCATGCTGATCTGATGGTATCCAGAGTACACATCCAAGAAGCTCAGCATCTCATGCCCGGCCATGGCATCAACCAGTTGATCGATCCGTGGAATAGAAAAGCTATCTTTTGGGGTGACCTTATTGAGATCTGTGTAGTCTATGCACATTTGTCACTTCCTGTTACTCTTAGGAACTAAGACCACATTAGCAACCTAGTCTGTGTACTGGGTAGGCCGTAGGAGTCCTGAGCATAGTTTCTCGCTTACTTGCTCCATTATGACTGCCTGTCGCTTGGGGTTACAATGCCTCCTACGTTACTGAATCAGGCGGCAGCTCTGATCCAGCCTCAATTTGTGCGTTATGATCTCTGGCGAGATTTCGGGGAGCTTGTCCTTAGACCAAGCGATCACATCTTGGTTCTTGATCAGGAAGCTCTTGTAGTCTTCCTTCTCTTGATCGGATAGCATGACGCCGATGCGATGAGTTCTGCTCGGATCTCCCCCCACTTGGATGAGGTAAAGGTCTTCAGCTGGAGTGCTCCCGCTGGGTTCGGGGTCCTCCGACCACGCATTCTTCTCGGGGGGAGTCTCCTCAGCTCACCTCTCCTTGGTGGAGATCAGGTAGCACCTCAGTGACTCCCCTTGGTCACGTCAAACCTCCCCTACTCCACGGGGAGTGGGGAACATCAATTGCTAATGGTAGGATGAGGGGACGCCCCTTAGGGTGTTGAGGATGCCCCTGCCTATTATGGTGTTATACACAGTCATTCCGCGCATGACTGTGAAGTCCACCAAAAATGTTACATCTCTGGGGGCAACCCCAAACGTGGTCGGCAGGGAGATACATCCCTCAGGGAGGATAGTTGTGCCAGAGAATCCATACAGGGTTGTGTGTAATAGTGTTATTTGTGACAGATCCACACCCATGAGAACAAGGCAGTTGTGATGACCCAAGATCCGGATACCGGGAAGAACCCGATACCATTCGAATCTTGTCCCGCCACCCATGAGCTGGGAGGGCTCGGAAGGGCTAAAAGGAGTGTGGAGGTACAAAGAAATAGGAAATAAAATAAGATAATTAACAGAAATAAAGAAATAACTACAATAACAGAGTCCAATCCAACAGAAAGTACAGTCTAAAGCAGTAAAAACGTACCACATGTCAAGTGAACACTCGGCCCGGCGAGCTGGCAGCTAAGAACCTCCGAACAGCACCCTCGAACCTCGAGGAAGAACCGTCGCACCTAAAAAGTAGGGATGAGTCTCCAAACAGAGACTCAGTAGGGGTCCCGTGGAACCCCAACCAAAAACAACGGCGATAACGGAAAGGCAAAACAGCTACCACTACAGCAGGAACAGCGAACCGGTGGCCGATCAAAACTCGGCACTACAGCTACTCCTACTGTACCGGTCAAGCAGAAAGAGAAATCCCGATCTAACAATCGGGAATCAGACCACACTAACACCACTCACCAAGGTAAAACCCATGGCAACCCCGCCGTAGAGGCCTACCTCCCAGGACAAGGCCAACCTGGACACGCTGTCCCAGGTCAAGCCGCGACCGCCTCGTCGCGACACAACGCTAACAAGACGCAACCTCACTAAAGCCACTGGCACCCTGGCCACTACCGCGGAAACACCGACGGTCCAGAAAACCACGTCTCGAAGATGGGAAACGGAACCCGAAAATAGGAGAGTCACGTCTCATGTGACAGGAGTACCTGCCCACCAGAGCAAGGCCGGATGAATCCACTGACGGCTTAGACCGTGCCTCATGTGTCTCCCTCCGGCCCAGCAGGAACTGAGACACCGTACTAGTAACCACAGAACAAGTGACTAGCTGGCATCGTGCTCGTCAGCGCTGGTCCTACTGCCCCCAACCACGTGTGCACACACAGACCATACGTCCTTGGTCTGGCCCTCTGACTGGTTTTCCCCTCAGCCGGACTCTAGCGTCAAACGTGGGGCCCTACGGAAACCAGTCTAAAAATCGTCTCTCATGGTAGCCTCGCCACCACTCCCTGGTGGGACCACTCGCGTGTCGGAAGGCTACGACTAGTGGGGAGTCACTGGTGTGACCACTCTCCAAGGAGAAACTCTGAGAAACACGCACGCACCCTGCGCGAAAGTCGAGGAGAACCAAGTGGCATCGAGCCACCGGACTCTGGACAGTCTTCTAGACTCACTAAACCCAACGGTCCTTGAGTCACAAGACTCGGGGTCAAGACCGTCGCACGTAACAGCACAATGCCGTCAATCTAGCCCAATCCCTAGGTCTAAAACTATGGTAGCATGAATACCGAGGCAGCTCACGAGCAGCCGAGACCATCCCCTTAAAAGGAACTCAAGAGACCTCCAACCTCAGGCTGGGTGACTAGACTCACAGTCCAAGGCCACACACATGGCCCACGTGGAAAGCACAGAAGCATGATTCCGAAGGTAGCTCACAAGCCGCCACGCCGATTCCCCATCCCAGGGAAAAGTGGGAAACCTCCAGCCCCAGGCTGGCAACTGGACTCTCAGTTCAAGGCCAAACACATGGCCCACTCGGGAATCATCTTCCGCAGAAATCTACGACATGCGGGAGAACCCCACCGCACTCACACCGATACACGGTGACTCGATCCAGCGTAACACAAAGCTCGGAACTCACACACAGGGTCACCGGACCCCTGAACACATGAGGCATGCTATTCGAGATAAATAAAACCTTCGGACACCCAAAGACATGGTCATGGAACTCCACGGGGTGTCCGACACACACACGGCCCAATGGGAGTACAATCACTCGACTCCCACGGACCCTAACCCGCCTGGCGAGTGGCCCACAAGAATGCGCTTACCAAGAATGGCACGTTCCTGAATGCGCTGCCCAGACAGAGCGTGTTCACTCCTGGACGCACTACCCAGACCGAGCGCATTCATCTTGGACGCACTGCTAAGTCCGAGCGTGACCTTCCAGAACGTGCTATCGGTGACTAGCGCGTTCATCCTTAACGTGCTGGTCACCCCAGGCGCGATCAAACACTGACAGCAGTCGCTGTCAGATTCTTAGGTGCGTCAACCCGTTGACGAGGTGGGTAAGACGAGTGCGACCCTAGTCGTGCTCGTTCAGACAAGTGCGACCAGAATCGCCCTACTGTTCATCTTCCCCAATGAACGCGCTATATCGGGGCGACGCGACCTCCAAGAACGCGCCCACCTTGGCTAGCGCATTCTCAGTCCACGCCTAAAAATGGCAGAAACCGTGAAGGAAAGCATTCCACACCCCAAATCACCCTCGGGTGATGGGGAAACAAAAGGGGAAACCTTCCCCAAGTCCCTAGGCATTCAACGATGCCCACAAACCACCGATTAACGCGTTAAAACGCTAGATCAGGCTCACATCCCAAAACATGCATATTCCCCAAAATGTGAAAAGAACCCCACTCGACTCGCCACGGGCTACCTAATCCGTGGGAAAAGAAGTACACGAGCTGAGGGTCCATCTCCCTACCTCCACCGAAGATTCGACGCACCGTGGATGCCGATCCACGAAGAAACGCCATTTAAACCCTCGCCGGTTCACGATCCCACAAACCGCCTCCACCATCGCGATCCTCGTCCCGTGCCCGTCGCTCCACGCCCCACGAGCCACGCCGCCCCGCCCTTGTCACCTCCGTCGGCCGCCCGGAGTGAGAGGGGGAGCGGAGGGAACGTGAGAGAAGAGAGAGGGAAAAGGGAGAGAAATGAGAGGGAGAGAGAGAAAGGGTTAATATATAGAAAAACCAGAAATTCTCAAAAATACCAAAAAATAGGAAAAATGCTCCCCGCGATCCTCGGAAGATGCTGATCGCCGTGGTAACGTCCCGGTGTCGGAGAACGCAACGGTTCACCCTACACGGGGTTCCGAAGGTCCGACAGATGGAAAACACGCGTAAAACCCAAAACGTAACCCGGGACCCATAAAGGCGCTCCGAAAATTCCAGAAAAATACTAGCGTGCTCCTCACAACGCCGCGGACCCAAGGAAATTCACGGGCACACCACCAATGGGTTCGGAAATCTGATAAAAAAAATCTGAAACTCACTCGGACACAATCCGTAACCAGCGAAAAGATGATCTGAAACCTACGGATCCAGATCCGAGAAACCTGGGGCATTACAACAGTCATAAGAAATTACATCGGGGCCACTTCTATTATCAACGAGGATCCATCGTACAGTACATTGGTTAATGTTTTTCGAGACCACAAGAGCGTCGGAGTGGAGGATGGTCATGCCCTCTAGATCATCATCTGAGAAGATGATTGGATCCTTCAGACGATCCCGAGTAGTGGAGTCACGGCGGCTCTCGTCGCTATGATCCGCTTGGTTTACTCTGGATGCGTACCTATGACGTCTCCTGGAGCTATCTCCACCCGATGTCGACTCTCCATAAATCATCATGATCTCTTTTCCATTGGGTCTGTTGTCGTTGGGCGGAGGGGTCTGATCTTGTTGTCGCTTTTTCGCGGCCTTGGTGATGAACTTATCGAGGAGGCCTCGCCGGATGAGGTCCTCAATCACATCCTTAAGCTAGATGTTGTCGATCGTATCGTGACTGTGGTCGCGGTAGAAGCGAAAATAGCTGCTCTTCCTCCTAGTCCTTGGGTCGGACTTCATCTTCAGAGGCCACAGGAGATAGGGCTCCTCTTGGATCTCCATAAGGATCTGCTCGGGTAGAGCTGTCAAGATCATATAATGTCGATACTACCCCCTATCCCTGGTTCCTAGGTGGTCGCGGTGTTCTTGATCACGCTGCTCACATTTGCCCAGCCCTTCTCACAAGGAGTCGGTAGGTCTCTTACAGTCGGGTTGACTAGTCCCCGCCGTGCGATCCAGTGCTACATTATTCTCCTCGTAGTTGGCGTGCTTCTAGGCCAAGGTGAGGAGATCCATTAAGGTCGTCGAGGCTTCTACCCCGAGCGAGCGTCGGAGGATGGAATCCTGAGTTCCCTGTGACATGGTGGTAGTGGTGATGCTGACGTCCAGGCGAGGGATGTGTGGGCTTCAGTCTGGAAATGGGACACTGATGTACGAGGTGACTCGTCGTTAAAAGTACCACGCTCAATTTCAAAATATTACCGCACTCACTCACAAAAAAATCTTAGATTAAGTGTAAAGTGATGAATACGGGTCGATCCCACGACGAGGAAAGAATCTTTTATTAAGTTGGAAAAACTTGTATTTTTGAAACCAAAGTTTGAGTGGGTTTTTGAAAAGTGAAATCAAATTTGCATGAAATTAAATCTAACTAAAGAAATTTGGAGGATTGAAGAAGAGAAAATTGGATGAGGTAGAGAAAGAGAAAGAGCAGCAATTGCACAAATGAAATTTCTATTGCTAGAAGTTAAAATTATAGAGTCTATGAAAATAAAAAGTACAACTAGTAATAAACTAAGACAAAAAGGAAAGAACTAGAGCCAGCAAATAATGAAGAATGCCGATGTCTCCTCCTCCCCGAGCCTTTGAGGGGATGGCTCCGCCTTGGGGGAGACGCCGCTGCGAGAGGAAGATAAAGAAGATGTCGTTGTCCATGCCGCCGAGCCTTGGATCACCGCCCCCCCTTGGAATGAACGCCGCCGTGAAAGGGAGATTGTAGATGAGAGATCTAGGAGAGAAATAGAGAGGGATGTGTAGAAGTTAATGGAGGTTTAAGATGTGAGAATGATGAAAGCACAAGAAAGAAGAAGGGAGGCAACCTATCTATGTGAAGGAAGAGGAAAAGAGAGAGAGATATGTGAAGGCGCGAGAGGGAGAGAGGAAGAAGAGAGAGGGGAACACTAGGGTAATTGGAAGAAAGAAGAAGAAGATGAATAAAGTGGAGAGGATGGAGAAGAAGAGGGTGCACTAGGGTTGGGGAAAGAGAGAGGAAGAAAGGCCAAAAGAAAATCCTATTCTAGCCAAAAGAAAATTCTCCCCTTTTTTTTTCCATTAAATGAGCTATTTATAGGGGAATTGAAGGAGAAATAAGAGGGTGGAGATTGGGTTGGACGGAGATGGAAGGCTGAGATTGAAGGAGAATAAGATGAAAGATGGGGAGAGAGGAGAGGGCCGCCCCCTTCTTGAGCTAGGGTTTAGGCGCCCCCCTTGGGTTACCTTATTAGGTGGAGATCTCCTCCTATTTTCTCTCCTAGAATTTCTCTTCAATTCAAATCAAGGTAAATCTTTCCTTTATCTCCCTTCACACAAAAAAGGGATGGCGGTTGCCCTTGACTTGGCCAAGGGAGGAAGAGGGCGCCCTAGGGCATCCCATACTCTGGTCTTGTGACCGCTTTGCCCCTGGCTCTTCTATCAATTATCCTGGATGTCCTGCACACATAATTTGGATGTAGTCCATAAAAAGTATTACATTGTGCATATAAATCATGAATGTCCAAAATTATGCAATGATAAATTAATGCTCATGTCCCTCAATTCCCCTTTATTGAATAATAACACCAAATTAAGTCAATTTGCATGAAATGCCTCATTTATGTAGAAAACTGAGGCTAACTATAAAGTATGTGTAATTACCTCATTATATACACTGGAAATGATATATGTGACATAAATTATCATAGAAAGATGGACACTCATCACACCCCCCAACTTACTCATTGCTAGTCCCTTAGCAATGTAATTAGATTAAAATTTAGGACTAATAAGAGTTTGCAAAGCTCATACCTTCATATCCAGATCCTCCGTCATAGAATCAACCAAAGATTAGGAATCCGGAAACATTAATGCACACTAACTTTGGATTGGAAATTTAGGTACATGACTAAGAATATAACCTAAAGTTCAATAGCACTTGTGAAAGTATAATACTAAATCCACAGCATAGACAATTGCATCCCTCATTTGACATTCTAGATTGGTATCCTTCAACTCTGCACCTCTTAGATCAGAGCATTGAGTATAATAGCTTTTGTCTGCCTCATTTCTTCAAATTTTTTTCTTTTTCAATACACACATGATGCTGCACATCCCTTCACTGTTTGACACGAATCTCAACTCTTATCTTAGGAGAAGCATGCTCGGTTACTAGGATCAGGGACATTTTTCGTGGTGTTTTTTTTTCAACAATGTGCTTTTGCATTTATTTGATGAATAACTTTGGTAGATAACTTTATCAAAAAGATCTCATCTCTAAGAAATGTAGAGTATCAAACACCACTCTAAAATAACAGAAGGCTTGTCCTACTTGTTTCATTAGTGTGCAAAGTATTTTTTTCTTCTTTTTTTTTCTTTTCTAAAGTGCTAATGGACTTTAAAGATATTCTTAAATTAATTTTCCATGGCTAGATTAGATAATATTCCATCATCCTTTTCCTTAGCTTGTCCTATTCCAGAATCACTTTTAACCATGAATCATGAAACCCAATTGGGGATTTCATTTTTGTTTCAACATTTTGATGCGAAAGCAGAACAAAATGATATGTAGGTTGTACTAAATGCAGCATGAATTTTCTCCCCCCCCCCCAACTTAAATGGCATTATCCTTAATGGCATCCTTAGGCAATGAAAGTAATAGAACAATGTAAAAATAAATATTGTTGAGATGGAAGGATACAACCTGATGTGTAGGGTGTGGCCATCCTTTGACATTGGCGACTTCGACTCCTCAGCTCTTTACCTGACTACTGAAACGCACTAACAACAAAATATCAAATAAAAATATTAGGTTGCCTCCCAAGAAGTGCTAAGTTTAACATCTTCATCCAGACGCACGAAAGCTCCATAACCAACAAGTTGCATTAAGAATAATCCACCACGTGATCTTATCTTCTTTTAAGTTCCAATGTTTGTGCCATGCAAAGAGAAGATTATGAAAGAACGTACGTGGACTAGAAATCGGTTGGTTGTTAGCATGATTGATTTTGTCGCGTAATGCATATGTTAACAACTTTTCTTCTGTGGGGGTCATGTAAAAATAAATAGTCATAATTTTTGGTTTGGCTAGTGTTGCATACCATGGTGAATCAAATAGGCCAAAATGACATCTCCAATTAGAGAATGAAAAAGGCATTATCATGTCTTTAATTATAAAAAATTCATCTTCAAACTTAAGGTCTTTATAAGTGTTGAAGACGTGAATGCAGACCTTATTATCTTTCAATTTTTTTTCTGCAACCTCAATTTTAAGAATTACATGAATATTGGTGAGGTGAGAATAGATTGGAGGGTGAGGGGCTCCCATAAAATGATTAGTGTCAAGGAGATAAGCAATATCAAGAGTGAAAGAAACATTCTCCTCAACACAATGATACTCGTGGGGCTTAATAGGATCAGACAGATCGGCTAACTGTAGAATGTCTACAACAAGGTTAGATTCGTCGAAATCGTGAAGAGGTAAAAGATCAATACTCTCCCCTTGATCAAAAGGTGCCCAATCAAGATGAGAGTTATGATGGGTACCCGACTCCTCCTTTACCCAAGAGAGATTATTTATGACCTTGCTCAATTCATTCTCCACTCGCACATCCTCTTCGTTCTTCTCTTAGAATAAAGTCTCTTCAAATTCGGGAAGGGAAAGTAATGAAATTTGATCATTAAGTAGCACATCACCTTCCTCTTCTTCTCCTCCCAACTCAAGATCAACAACTTCTTTAAAACTCTCATCATAAGTGCAATTAAGCTCAAGCTTCTCAAGATCATCTTTTTGATCATCATCATAACTACAACAAACTCTCTCCAAAACTTCCTAATAAGACTCCTCCATAATTCCCCCATTATCTAAATCTAGAGTGATCTGAGTATTATGGTCTTGGAGAATCATAGGTTGAACATAAAAACTTTTATTGTGGTCAAATGTCAGAAGTTGGCAAGCAGAACTTGTATTGGAGTAGCTAGGTAATTGATCCACTTCCATGCCCTTGATATTCTCAGCAAGTCGATCTAGTAAGGCCTGGATGGATTGATTTTGAGGCATGATAAATTGATCGAATTGATCAAAACTCTCCTCTTGATTGAGAGTTAGGCGTGGAGGAGATAGATATGTAGACTGAGAAGCAGAGTTCGAAGGATAAGAAGTTGAATGATGATCAGCTTGATAGTAAGATAGTGGAGAAGATGTGGGTTATCCTCCATAGTAGGCTTGATCATGAGAGTTATTTGAAGATGGAGCCCAGTTTTGAAAGAGTTGGTCCGAAGGACTTTGGGTCGGGCCTTGATAAGAATCTCAAGAAATATTATGTTGTCCTCTCCAACATGAATCATAGGAAGGTGTGGAGAGTCTTTGAGCAATTTGGTCTTGTCCTTGGGTGCGAGACGAATCATGCCCATGGAAAGAATGAGTGGTTTGGACATGGTCTTGAGTAAAGGAATGAAGCTGGGCCCCCATGAATGATGGGCTTTCATTGTATATCGACCAAAAGTATGGGCTTTCGTAGTGGGTCGGGCCAGGCCAGGCAGGGTGAATTATGAAGATTGACTTGGACAATTGTCAACATAATGGGTCAGCCTGATCCATATGTAATTATGCTCTTGATAATAAGGTGGCATAAATGAGTTTGGATTTACTACGAAAAGAATGGATTAAGAAAATCGGCCAAAAGGTCCACCTTATTGAACTTGAGAGCCCAACTCAAAGATAGGAATTTTCTCACCCATTTTTTTTGACCTTCTAAGGGCAAACTATCTCTTGGGATCTTCAATGGTACAACCGACCCGGCTTCCATGAGAGAATCCACGGGTGCGAGGACTTACGGAGGTTTTGGAGAAGAAAATTCTGATCCAATGAGATAGAGTACTCAATTGGAGGGTCCTTCCAACTCCAAGAAGGGTGTGCCTAAATTACCCTTAAGAAGGAGAAAGAGAGAAGAAAAGAAGAAACTTTTTTTTTGCAAAATAAGATAGATATGAATGCCCTTTAACAAAACAACTAGCCACAAAAATGCCTAATTAGCATGCAATTCTAAGAAGAAAACAAGACCTAAACGTTTTTTTTCCTGAGATGTTTGATTTTTTGATTTTTTTTTAAAGATTTTTAAGAATTTTTTCTGATTTTTTTAATTTTCAGAATAGAACTTTTGCCTTCAGATTTGGACCTATAGCGACGTTTTTTTTCTCTAGATTTTCCTGATTATCTGATTTCTGCTCCTTTTGGTGGTAGATTTCAACCCCTTCAGCGACACTTCCTGCAACACTTGATTTTTTGGGTCCGATTTTTAGTTTTTTTTTCTGTAAAATAAGGAGAAAAGAGGTTAGTATTAATATATATAAATGAAACATAAGAAATTCTGACTAAAAAGAAATCAATCCTCCCCAGCAACGACGTCAAAAATTGATATACGAGGTGACTCGTCATTAAAAGTATTGTGCTCAGTTTCAAAATATTACCACACACTCACAAGAAAATCTTAGATTAAGTGTAAAGTGATGAATACGGGTCGATCCTACAAGGAGGAAAGAATCTTTTATTGACTTGGAAAAACATGTATTTTTGAAACCAAAGTTTGTGTGGGTTTTTGAAAAGTGAAATCAAATTTGCATGAAATTAAATCTAACTAGAGAAAATTGGATGAGGTAGAGAAAGAGAAAGAGAAAGAGAAGCAATTGCACAAATGAAATTTCTACTGCTAGAAGTTGAAATTACAGAGTCTATGAAAATGAAAAGTACAACTAGTAATAAACTAAGATAAAAAGGAAAGAATTAGAGCTAGGAAATAATGAAGAGCATCGTTGTCTCCTCCTCGTCGAGCCTTTGAGGGGATCGCTCCTCCTTGAGGGAGACGCCGCCGCGAGAGGAAGATAAAGAAGACGTCGTTATCCACGCCATGGAGCCTTGGATCACCGCCCCGCCTTGGAATGAATGCCACTGTGAAAGGGAGATTGTAGATGAGAGATCTAAGAGAAAAATAGAGAGGGATGTGTAGAAGTTAATGGAGGTTTAAGAGGTGAGAATGGTGAAAGCAAAAGAAAGAAGAAGGGAGGCAACCTATCTATGTGAAGGGAGAGGAAAAGAGAGAGAGAGATATGTGAAGGCACGAGAGGGAGAGAGGAAGAAGAGAGAGGGGCGCACTAGGGCTATTGGAAGAAAGAAGAAGATGATGAAGAAAGTGGAGAGGATGGAGAAGAAGAGGGCGCACTAGGGTTGGGGAAAGAGAGAGGAAGAAAGGCCAAAAGAAAATCCTATTCTAGCTAAAAGAAAATTCTCCCCTTTTTTCCCCATTAAATGAGCTATTTATAGGGGAATTGGGCCAGATAGAGGGTGGGGATTGGGTTGGACGAAGATGGAAGGCTGAGATAGAAGGAGAATAAGATGAAAGATGGGGAGAGAGGAGAGGGTCGCCCCCTTCTTGGGCTAGGGTTTGGGCACCCCCCTTGGGTTACCTTATTAGGTGGAGATCTCCTCCTATTTTCTCTCCTAAAATTCCGCTCCAGTTTAAATCAAGACAAATCTTTCCTTTATCTCCTTTCACATAAAAAAGGGATGACGGTTGCCCTTGACTTGGCCAAGGGAGGAAGAGGGTGCCCTAGGGCATCCCATACTCTGGTTTTGTGACCGCTTTGCCCCTAGCTCTTCTATCAATTATCCTGGACATCCTGCACACACAATTTGGATGTAGTCCATAAAAAGTATTACATTGTGCATATAAATCATGAATGCCCAAAATTATGCAATGATAAATTAATGCTCATGTCCCTCAATTCCCCTTTATTGAATAATAACACCAAATTAAGTCAATTTGCGTGAAATGCCTCATTTATGTAGGAAACTGAGGTTAACTATAAAGTATGCGTAAGTACCTAATTATATACACTAGAAATGATATATGTGACATGAATTATCATAGAAAGATGGACACTCATCAGACATGTAGTCCCATAGGGTCTCCTTGTACCCTGTGGACGCGGAATTTTTCTTCCGTTATCTTATTTAATTTTATTTGTTTATTTATTGATTTATTGGCGTGCCAGTCACCATGGTGACAATTTTTATTATGCGCTCGACTTGACTTGGTCAGTCGATTGTGAAGTCCGAGTCGGGACCAAAAGTCCGCCATACCATAAAGGCTATGACGTTAATTACGTCCTTCCTAAGAAGGACAACCCTTGATTAAACGCCAAAATAGGAGGCCACTCGGGGTGATAATAAAAGAAAAATAACAATACGTGATATTGAAGATATTATTATTCTGAGAAGGTAATTGAGCGAACGATAGTTTATCAAATCAGCATGACCCCCCCCCCTTTGTGTAGGTCGTGCTGGGTGGAGATAGGACACCGTCCCCGCAGCGGCGGGGCGGAGCTTGGACAGTCATCGGGGACATATCCCCTTCCATGTTCCCCATCCTGCCAAAGGCCTCGCAGTGTTCATATTTCTCGAAAAAATCGAGCCAGACGGGAGGTGTATGTTGAGCACTTCCCGGGACTTATCGGGGTTTAAACATCTATCGACATTTCGACAGCATCTCCCCATAATCGGGATTATGCCCAGGGGAGAATAGGCTATCACCCACGGAGTGCCGGGATGAAAGCCGAGAAAAAGGAGGGAGCGAACCTCCCAGATTGTACATGTATGCCCTGGGGCAATGTTCGATTCTTCCCTTGTAGGAGCCGGTGACACTCGTGCAGTGGCAGAGCTCACCTTAGCTAAAGGGGTTGCTCATAAACCCGATACGGATCAGTGGAAAGTAAGGGAGTCTGACTCCCTTTGATTTTATCCTCGGGATAGTTCTGGTGACTCATGGACATCCCTGGGTGGGTTTGATAGAAGTGTTGGAAGCTCATTGGGTGGCGGGATAGCCTCTCGACACCGATTTGAATGGATATATGAGTTCTCGGCATGAAGACCACCGCACCGAGAAGGGTTCTTTGCAAGGCACCAGTTGGGGCGCCGGGAGGCTGGCGTTAGTGGAGTTCTCGGCGCAGGCAAGCAGGGAAGCCAAGGGGTCTTACGGCGCCAAGGCTGAAGGGTGAAGGTGTTAGGCTCCCGGCGCAAGCAAGGAGGCCAAGTAATTATGGCTCTCGACGCCAGAAGGATGCCAGAGGGTGAGGCTTCTCGGCGGGTTCAACATGGAGGGTTCCCGGCGCGACGGGGAAGAGGCCGGGAAGCAGGCTCTCGGCGCAAGGGCCAAATGGCCAGAGGAGGTTGTCGGCGCGAAGGGCAATTGGGGTTCCCGGCGCGCAGGGGAGAAGGCCATATGATGGGCTTCCCGGCGCGATGCAAAGCAGCCAAGGGGGGGGGCTTCCCGGCGCGGCCAAGTGCAAGGGTTCCCGACGCGGAGGTCAGAAGGCCAGGACAGTTCTCGGCGCCTGAAGGATAGTGCCGAGATCTGTTCATCTGATTTACTGTACGCGAGGCCGAGAGGTGTGAGGGCGCCGGGATGAGAAATAGAGCTTTACGGTACCCTGTTCTTGAATCTGTTGAGGATTCAGGGGTTTTCCTGGTGATTCAGGCCAAGATAGACGGGCCTTGGGAAATCAGAGGGCCCGATTCATCAGACTACAACTGACTTTGGCTTGGATTTCAAAGGAAAGACCGGAGGCGGAGAGTGATTTGGGGGAAACACGGTTTAGGGTATCTCTGTCACCAGCCTTCCTAATGATCCGTGAGGATGATTTCAGTATACTCTCCATCATCTTGGGGCCAAGAGATGACTGTCTCTGGCCCCGGGGATGACTTCGGCAAAGCCGATGAGCATGAATGCAACATCTAAGACCGAGAGGCGATTGCTATGTATCTATGCTTTGCTTTAGAGGCCAAGGGATAGTCTGTCCCTGGCTTAGAAGCAAGCGTGAGGAGCGCTCGGGAAACGGGCGAATAAACAGGCGATCGATCGACCTAGGGAGGGGGATAGCATGCTATTGAATCTTAAGAAGAGACAGACAACACGGGGGATGAGCATAGAGCTTCAGAGAAACCAAAGCAGGGATGGACTGTAGCCCACCATATTTATCCATTCGATAACATTCATTGGGTGAGATACATAATGAGGAAGCAGGGGTAATACATCACTGTATCGGTGTGAAACCGGCTACGGCATTACAGGCTACATCAGAGGAGGAAAGAAGAGAGACCATCGAAATAAAAAGAAGAACTATAGAAATGGGGGGGGGGGAGGGCGGAGCATTGACTCCTCTCCCTCCCCGTTGCCCACCTTCAATCAGCTTCAAAAAATCTCTTTCTCTCTTCACTCTTTTCTTCTTCAGCTCTTTTTCTCTTCTATTGGACGAGGTTGCAGGTCTCTTCTTCGTGTCTCCCCCGATCACCTTCTCTCTTCTTTTCTCTTCGAATGAGGGGCTTTTATATCCCTCGTTGGTGTCCTCCCGGCAGGCTCGTCCCGGTGCGCTTCAATTGTAGGCAGAGCTCCCGGCGCGTGGGACTCAAGCTTCTCGGCACCACTTTTTGGGCTTCGACAAGGGGATCCCGGCGCCACTTTTATAGGCCCACTTAGGTCTTTTAGACTAGGCCTCTTATTGGTCCTTCAAGTACATCAACACCCAAAAGGGCCCTCCATTGGTGACATAGTTTCTATTGAGATCATTCATAGGTTTTTCATCAGTCGGTAGACCGGGGTTTCATCGGCGTTGCCATCTGAATGATGACAAAACCGGACATCATTTCATTGGTATCGTCACCGGAACGGTGACAAGACCGGACATCAGCTTTAGCCTGGAAAGACTTCAGCCAGGTGATTGCTGTTTCATCAGTGCCGTCGTCTGACTGACAATGGCATCGGACATCAGCTTGGCCGGGAAAAGGCTTCAGTCGGGTAGATGGTTGACGAACTTTGTCATTGATCTTTCACTAGTGGTCTGATCTTCCTTTTAATTCTGTCTCTGCCCTTGCTCATTTTCAAGGTGTCAACAAATGTCCCCCACCTGCGGGCGGCGTAAGCGCAGAATAAGCGGCACGGGGTCTGCAGGTGCCTTTCATCATTCGAGGGTATCTTCCTCCATTTCTCTTTGACATTGTTCTTCGGCTTAATCATGTTGCTGCAGCAATATTATGCACATGCATCTTTCATTTTCATGTTTTTCATTTCCATATCTTCTGATTTTATTGTCAGCACTTTGGAGCCTTCTTGGCCTTGCCTTGGGCTTCTCAGCGCGAGGTAGGACCCTTCTCGGCGCGGGTGCTTCTCTGCGCGGCTTGTTGTCGGTGCGGGCTTCTCGGCGCGGGCCGTCTCGGCGAGGTTCTCGGTGCGGAGGTCTCGGCGCGCCCCTTTCTTCCGGCCGACATGGGGGGGTTCTCGGCGTGCTTTTCTTCGCGCTGAGAAGCCTCTCCTGCTTCTTCTTTTTAACCCCCCCCCCCCCCCGAGAGGGTTTTTACCTCACTTCTTACCTCTACCTTCTCTCTCTTCATCTCGGCGGTGGTGGTGAGCTCCCCCGAGAGCCTTACTTCATTCTCCCCCCCTTTTTGACCCGTTCATTCTCGGGTAAGTTCATTATGTGGGATTGAGTCCCATTTTATGCTCGGGATCACTCCCTCTTGGTGGGTGACTCCCTATTTTTCTTGGGCAGACCCCGGACAAGAGGAGATGCTGCCAAAATTTAATTGGAATTATTTATTTAATCATCACATGCTCATTCATCTTTCTGATGCTTATTTTCATCTTTTCTTGATTGCAGTCACTGACATGGCTTCCGACTCTTCTGCTGCGGCTTCCATGACTGTGGGAGCGAGTTCATCGGCTCAGCCGGACATATCTCGGGCTTCAGTCAACTGGCTGAATGTGAATAGTCTGAGCTTCGGCTATAACCAGATCGCCACTGTTGACGAGTCCTCTGATTCCGAGACTGACACAGTGCCGTCTTCCGGAGTCTATTCTTCCACAGAAGGGATTGATTTCAGAAGGGCTGCCGACTACCGTCCAGACCTGCCGAAGGATCGTCATCTGCTGCCATTTATCCGGACCTTCACCATAGGCGGAATGAGGGATTTCCTGCTTGCTCGGTCTGTGGAAGCGGCAATACTGGCTGACAGAGACAGCATGAAGGGTTCTGTTTATCGAGCCCGAGCTATATATCTCCCAGGCGAGCAGAGGGACTGGAATGCCGTGCTGGGCATTTCTGAATTAGAGCCGGAGAAGAAGATGCTGACCCGGGCTCCAGAGTTTACCCCGGCAAGGTGGGACCATGCAGCCGGTCGCGTCCATCGAGAGAAGCCCAACTTTGGACTTTTTCTAGCTCCTATGAAATGGGGTTACAGGGACGAGCCGTTTATTCTGAACTGTCTGGCCGTTCAATTTAAATATCAGCTAGCTGCCGGCTGGTTTGGAGATGCTAAAGTGACAGACGTCCATCTCTTCAGGGTAGGAGCCGTGGAGTTTACAGAATTTGTCTTAAAGGAATACGCCCCTTTACTGATTAGAGCTGGGGTATATCATAGTGTATTTGCCTCCAGGTTCCTCTATCCCATCTCTCGGGGATTATGTTGCGGCATGCTTGAAGTGTTCTGCCCACAGTTTAATACGTTCTATACAGCAGAAGGCGAGACTTCTCTCGATCTTTGGAGTCTTGCGCAGCTTTCAGGCCTGCCTATAGATGGGGAGCCATACGAGGAGGTCTGTCTAGACGACTCTGTAAAGGACGCCTCTGATGGAGAGGGCAGATATTCTTTTGGCTACGCATACCGGTACTTGATGAAGGCTTATCGCACCATCTGTCTGGCCTACAGCAGGGGATCTTCCAAAGGATATCAACCCCAGGAAAAGAGCAGCAGATTGAGAGTCCGTGTAGGACAGTGGATACAGTACTTCTTCGGGGGTCCCTTGAAGTATACAGACTTCCCTTCCGTGGGACCGACTCCCGGTAAGCAGATCAGGGCCCCTCGTTACAAATCGGCATTGCCGGCTTCACTGCGCCGAGCAGGTGTAGACCGCCCAAACCCAGCAAGGGTTGACCCCATTACTCATTGTGCAGCTTATCTGACCTTCTGGCTGTGCACTTTCGCTCTCCCCAAGGGGACGAGACGACTATCAGACCGGAGGCTATATATCCGGCCTGTCAGATGGCCTGGGGGATGAGACTGTCTCTGTGCCCGGTGGCTTTGTGTTTAGTTTACAAATCGTTGGGAGATTTGCACATACATCGGGTTCCCCGTTCCTTACGGACTGTAGGTCCATTTCATTTTATCAATGCTTGGGTTTGCAGCATTTTCCCCGAGCTGGCCCCGAGAACTTTGCAGTCAGACACATTGCTCCCTCGGATGATTGAGTTTGCTAGCGCCGAACCCGGTCTTTTCTCAGAGCATCTGTTTAAGATAAGGGGCAGGTTGACAAAGGTGCCTGTAGATGCTCCTGGCAGCATTCACTTTTGGAGCTTGGCAGCAGGTTCGGCTCCATTAGTAGATCCTCAGATGGAATGCAAAATGGAGGAGGTAGAAGTTTATGTCCATCCTGTTTCGGGGGCCAATGCCACCCGGCCCATATTAGAACCAGAACTGGTAAGGTGGGCTATGGCTATCCGACCCAGTGTATTGGTCTTTAGGAAGGGAGGCTTTTGGAGCCCTATTACCCATTCCGTTTTAGCAGAAACTTTGGCTACGATCAGCATATTCCTCCATCAGTTGCTCAATTTCCTTTGGACAGCCGTGCCAAGCATGGATCCTCCATTGCCAGTGACGGTCGGATATGGTGGGATTTCTTTCATCACCGAGAGGGCGTAACTTTCAGGGTCCCGACCGTTTCTAATCGTATTCCCCGTGTCACATCAGAATACATCAAGTGGTGGAATACCCGCACCAATTTTTATAAGGATGGCAGAGGCGCCTTCTGGGATGTGGCCGAGCGCTCTTTCTTAAAGCGGCAATCAGGGCCTGTGTTTGAAATTGATGAGGTTCATCTGAAAAGGCTCTATTCACAGCATCCGAAGGAGGCGGACACATATATTGCCAGGCGTCGATCCTTAAAAGAGGAAGGCTCTGAAATACCCACTCCTGTCTTTTCTGAGATCAATGAAGATGTTTTTACAAAGGACCTGAGGCAGTTGGGTCACATAGGGAGTATTCATGTGGAGGTGCAGTATCTGTTTCCCCCAGAGGAGCCTCTCCAGACAGCAGCCCCCTGGAGGGGCCCGGTGGACAGATTTCACCCTTATAGGACGTTTGTGCGGAGGAAAGACCGCACCCAGACGTATTATCAGCACACCTCTTGGCTTTTTGTACTGCTGAATGTTCACGGGCTGTCAGTAGAGAACCTGATAGCTGGCATTCTGAATAAGCCGCTTTTCATTTCTTTTCATTATGTTGACGGCTGGTGCATGGATTATCTCGGCCTCTTTCATTGCCTCGACTTCCATGGACATAAAGACTTGGCTGCCTTGACGGAGAAGTGCCAGACCATCGGTGACGTATGCTGGCTCGTGAAGGAGGCTGCTTCCCGCTCGAAGGAGGTGGCTTATCTGTATTGGCCGCTTTCCACCTTCTATGACGGCCCAGCAGGTATGACCCTTCCTGTGCGCTCATGGCGTCTTTCTTTTATTGTTATGTTTTGCATCTGTCGACTATGACTGCCTTTCTTGTGTCTTGCACAGATAGACCGGACATAAAACGGCAGGGACTTTACAGGAAGATTATTGCTCAAGCTGAGAAGCCTACTTACTTTGAAATTCCTGCAGCGGCACCTACGACCACTCCCTTGCCTCCGGGCAAGAAGAGGAAGCCTTCTGTGGTGAAAGCTGCAGTTGTCAAGGCCAAGAGGGCCAAGGTTGTTCGGGTCCAGTAGTCAGCTCCAGTTGCGACGGACGCCGGAACCCCTCTTCCAGACATCCCCTCTTTTGACGAGTTTAGGTCTCAGAGGGAGGTTGCTCAGGAACCTGCCGAGAGTGGCGGTAAATATCTTGCAGATGCAATCTTCATTGTTTTCCTGACTGATCTTTTAAGGCGTCCTTCGAGACTGAGCTTCTCTTTATCTGATACAGCCCCGGAGCAGGTTGCAGTGCCTATGGAAAGGGACACGAGGCTGCCTTCTCCTACCCCGGCTGGCGAGGAGGAAGGTAAATGTGCTTTCTCATCTTTTCTCTTTATACTTTCGTTGTTGTTCTTTTCCATTACATCCCTCAGAGTTCCCCTTTTGTTGAAGTGACAGTCAGGGAGCAGACTGAGGCCATGATAGCAGCGGGAGAGTCGCCTCAGCCGCAGGAGGGTCACAGGATTCAAACACAACGGAGTCCTGTCCCGGCCAGACGTATAATCACCCGGTCCGCATCCCGGCATGCTCTAGAGGTGACCTCGCAGCATATAGCTAGTGTGGAGGTATCCTCGAGCAGCTCTGAGACCGTCCCTGATAATGAGGAGGAAGTGACGTTCAGCGACAGTGAGGAGGAATTCCTAAAATCAGAAGCCTTGCCCGTATTTGCAAAAGGTCTTTCGCCTTTTCAGCCTCCTAAGCTGCTGATGCTGTCTTCTGAGGAGGAATTGCAAGAGGAGTTTGCCGGCCTCGATACCGAGGTCGACATAACCCCTCCATTTGTTGCTTCAACTGCGGAGCTTTCTCCCCTTCTGTCTCATTTTAAGGATATAGACCCCACTTTAAAGGTAAGCTTCTTCTTTTTTTTGTTTGCTATTCTATTTATTTTCTTTCATTCATTGATGAGGATCATTCTGCTTTGTCCTCAGGACCCTGTCATTACCAGCTCAGACGCGGCCGCAGTCTCTACGGATGTCTCATCTGCAGACTTGGTCATCATCCCTGCTTTATCTTCAACTCTCATGGGAATGTCTGAGGTTATTCGCCCCGTGCCAGTGAGAATACAATCTTCAACTGACTTAACATCACTGGATTTGGGATCATCAGGAGAGATTTCCATACCTGTGAGGGCCTCAGAGTTTAGAGCCGAAGCAGACCCAGCCAGAAGCTTCGCCTTTATACCGGCCGCCGTAATGTCAATTGCGCCCGAGTCAGCAGTCCCTGCCACAGTGGCTATAGAGACTGGACTTCTGCCTCTACAGACTAGGGACCCTTCGTCCCCATTATCAGAAAAAGTAGCTGAAGATGAAGTCCTTATTCAGAAGACTCATGAAGAGATAGCTCCATCATTTATTGGTTCTCCCTCCGCAGATGTTCAAGCCATAGCTCCCGAGACAGCGGTAGAGGAGGAGTCTTCAGCTCAACAGGAGAGCACAGAGAGGGACCGGCCAGTTCTTCCAACAGATTTGCCGTCTTCGTCCTCTCAGTCGGATGTTGCACTGTGGGCAGACATTGACGGCGAGGTGACTTTCGAAGTAGCTCCAGTTCCTTCTCCTGGCTTCGCTTCATCCGAGAGTTTTGTCTGGCAAAATCTGGACATGCTGCGCCAGCTGGTGGAGTCCCAGCCCGGACTGACTTATCTGCGGCTGAAGGAGATAGCCGAGCGTTTCACTGCTGGTCTACAGGCGATGGGCTGTCCCATGGAAATATGGGCCCAGCGGGTTCTATTGTTGTTAAAGTTCATACATCACCGGGACTTCTTGGCACATATTATGTCTGACAGACTGGCAGCTTTGAAGTTGCAAAGGAAGGAGTGCAAATCTGAGCTGGAGAAGACGGACTCTGTTCTTCAGGAGCGCCAATGCCAACTGCAGTCTCTGGCGCAGCGGGAGCAGTTCGTGCGCAGCCGGATAACCATCTTGGAGGCTGAACTGTCTGACCTCCGGGCTGAACTGCCGCAGATAACAACTTCTCGGCCGCAGCTTGCGGAGGAAGTAGCTCTGTTGGAGGAGCAGGTGGCCTCCTTTCAGGACGAGTCTGCTCGGCTACAGGAGGAGGAGGCTCGACTTCATGAGCTGGGGGCTGCCCCGCATGTAGGGCTTCTGGCCTTCGAAGACATATTCCGGCGCCCGTGAATATCTATTTCCCCCTTTTTGTAATACAATTCCCCCTCAGGGGCCCTTCTTGTATTCCCTTTTTTTTATTATTCAATGGAAAGGAATCTTTACATCAGTCTCATATGTGGTTTGTTCTTAACTTATCGCACCATCAATATTTCACGGCGATTTGGCAACGGTTTCAGCGGTCCCTATGGGAATAGCCCGTACCTAGCAGGAGAGCGTCCACCCCTTCAGAGAAAGGATGGGGAACTCGCTCCACCGCGTGACGGCCTCCGGGGGGTGCTTTAAACCGAATTATGGTGGTGGTAGCAAACGTCCTTCTTGGCCATACGTGCCGCAAGGGAGAAGGTTCGCAGGAATGTGAACGAAGAGGCTCATAGCACAATCCGGAACGGGCGAATGGTCCACCCCGGGCAGGTTTCAAAGCTAGTCGGGGCAATGTGCCAATCGACCAGTACATGATTTCATCATCGATATTGGGTTTATATCGATGCAAAGGAGTTTTATAGGTTTCATCAGAGTAGACGTAAGGTCTAGACTGGGTAGAGGTTATCACAGGCGGGACATTGATGGGTACGTGGTTTTCATCAGGATAGACGTAGGGTCTGAACTGGGTAGGATCCCATCATTGATCGGGCGAGGTGCCGGTCGATCAATAGCTAGTTTCATCATCGACATTGGGTTTATATCGATGCAAAGAAAGTGTTATAAGTTTCATCAGAATAGACAAAAGGCCTACACTGGCAGGGTTTTAATCGGACATGGTTTCATCACTGATCGGGCGAGGTGCCAGTCGATCAGTGGTTGGTTTCATCGTCGATATGGGGCTTATATCGACGCAAAGAGTTTCATAGGTTTCATCAGTATAGACGTAAGGTCTAAACCGGACAGAGGATTTCATCATTGATCGGGCAAGGTGCCGGTTGATCAACGGTGGGACGTATGTAGAGGTGTAGGTCTCGTCAGGACAGACGTAAGGTCTATTCCAGCAGGTTTTATGGCGGGTGGGACTTTGCCAAGAAATACGTAGGTTTCATCAGGATAGGCGTAGGGTCTATCCTGGTAGGGTTTCATCGTTGACCGGGCAAGGAGCCGATCGATCAAGGGAAGGTTTTAGGAGTTTGATCAGGACAGACGTAAGGTTTGAACTGGCCAGGCTTTATCAGAATGGTGACGAGTTTTATTGTCGGTGGGACATGTGAAAAGAGGGTATGTAGATTTCATCAGGGTAGACGTAAGATCTACCCCGGAAAGGCTTTATCATCGGTGGGGCATAGAGCCAGATGACCGACAGAAGGCCTCATCAGTGAAGGGGAGGTGAAGGCAACGTGCCGGTTGGCATGGAACTTCTGAATTTCCACATTACCGACCCAAGCGCCCTTTCGGGTTTTCGCCGGAGCCAGCCCCCTCTTGCTTTTGCCCACGCGTCCTTTCGGATTTTCACGTGGCGGGGTACCCGATTTTGCCTGCAATGCCCTTTCGGGTTTTCACCACAGCTGGGTTTTAGCCATTTTTGCCCTTGTCCAGAATGCCTGAACAAGTCTGGCAGGGTATCTCTATTTTTAACCCCATTTCTATATATGTACTTTTTGTCGTTTTCTTTCTCTTTTCTTTTTCATTGTCTTTTCTGGGATCAGAACTTTCATCCTATGGACCATGGCGCCATATGTTTATTGTGGACACACGATCATTGATGTGGGTGTCAACATCAATGCAAAGGGAAGTAGGGTTTCATGATCTATCCAGACGAAAGGTCCGAATTGATTTAGAGGATATAGATAGCAGCTCGGGCACGAAGCCGTTTGCTGAAAATATGAGTTTCATCGTTAATGTGGGGTTTAACATTAACGCAAAGGAATAGAGTTTCATGATCTATCCAGACGGAGGGTCTGAATTGATTCAAAGAGCAGTGTTGTGCTATGTCAGAGCGGACGGAAGGCCCACCCTGGATGGATTTTAGCGTCGATCAGGCAGCGTGCCAATCGATCGATAGCAAGTTTCATCATTGGTATTGGCTCATACCAATGCAAGGATTTCATATGCTTCATCAGGATAGACGTAGGGTCTAAACTGGGTAGGGTTTTATCATTGATATTACGCGAGGTGCCAATCGATCAATGGCGGGTTTCATCATCGGTATTGGATTTATACCAATGCGAGGAGTTCATGGATTTCATCAGGATAGACGGAAGGTCTAAACTGGATAGGTTTCATCATAGATCGGGCAGTGCGCCAATCGATCAACAGCAGGTTTCATCACGGCGGGCCGTAAAGAGACCGGTAGATCTAGTCGGAATAGACGTAAGGTCTAAGCTGGACAAGGTTTCATCGCTGATCGGGCAGTGTGCCGATCGATCAGTATCAGGTTTCATCATTAGTATTGGGTTTATACCAATGCAAGGATTTCATAGGTTTCATCGGGATAGACGTAAGGTCTAAACTGGACAGGTTTCATCGTGGTGGGTCTTAGACAGAAACAAGTGGAAGTGTTTTATCAGAACAGACGGAAGGTCTATCCCGAGGTGGGCTTATTATTGAGGGAGATTTTTCTTGAGCAATACATGAAGGCTTCAACAGAATGGACGTAAGGTCCATTCCGGATGGGTTTAATCGTTGATCGGGCAAGGCGCCGGTCGATCGACGAGGAGTTTTATGGTGGGAGGTGAAGCTTTCTTTGGAATCACCACATTACCAACCCAAGCGCCCATTCGGGTTTTCGCTGGAGCCAGCCCCCTCTTGCTTTTGCCCACGCGCCCTTTCGGGTTTTCACGTGGCGGGGTACCCGATTTTGCCTGCAGTGCCCTTTTGGGTTTTCACCACAGCTGAGCTTTGGGCCATTGTTGCACTGGTCCCTAATATAGGGGCAAGTCTGGCGGGGTATCTCTATTTTTAACCCCATTTTTATTTTCTTTTATTCTTTCTCTCTCTCTTTTTTTTTAGAGGGTGACAGGTCGGAATGCCACCAGCTCAAGATGAGGGTAGCTTGGTTAGGGCGGAGTGCCGCTAGACCAAGAAATGGGTGCAGCTTGGCTAGGGCGGAGTGCCACTATACCAAGAAAAGGGTGTAGCTTGGCTAGGGCGGAGTGCCGCTAGACCAAGGACAGGTGTAGCTTGGTTAGGGCGGAGTACCACTAGACCAAGGAAAGGGTAGCTCGGTTAGGGCGGAGTGCCGCTAGACCGGGAAAAGGGTGTAGCCTGGCTAGGGCGGAGTACCACTAAACCAAGGAAAGGGTAGCTTGGTTAGGGCGGAATGCCGCTAGACCAAGGAAAAGGGTGTAGCCTGGCTAGGGCGGAGTATCACTAGATCAAGAAAAGGGTAGCTTAGTTAGGGCGGAGTGCCGCTAGACCAAGGAAGGGTGTAGCTTGGCTAGGGCGGAGTACCACTAGACCAAGGAAAGGGTAGCTCGGTTAGGGCGGAGTGCCACTAGACCAAGGAAAGGGTAGCTCGGCTAGGGTGGAGTGCCGCTAGACCAAGAAAAGGGCGTAGCTTAGCTAGGGCGGAGTGCCGCTAGACCAAGAAAAGGTAGCTTGGTTAGGGCAGAGTGCCGCTAGACCAAGAAAGGGTGTAGCTTGGCTAGGGCGGAGTGCCGCTAGACCAAGGAAAGGGTAGCTTGGTTAGGGCGGAATGTCGCTAGACCAAGGAAAATGGTAGCTTGGTTAGGGCGGAGTACCACTAGACCAAGGAAAGGGTAGCTTGGTTAGGGCGGAATGCCGCTAGACCAAGGAAAAGGGTAGCTTGGTTAGGGCGGAGTGCCGCTAGACCAAGGAAGGGTGTAGCTTGGCTAGGGCGGAGTACCACTAGACCAAGGAAAAAAGCAGCTTGGTTAGGGCGGAGTGCCGCTAGACCAAGGAAAAGGTAGCTCGGCTGGGGCGGAGTGCCGCTAGACCAAGGAAGGGTGTAGATTGGCTAGGGTGGAGTACCACTAGGCCAAGGAAAGAGTAGATTTTGCCCGATTACTCGGGGAATGTCGGTTGTGCTGTATGATACAGCTTCAGATGTCTTCCGTTGAGTGGTGAGAATTGGATTTCCCCTCGATGGTTAACAACCACGTAGGCCCCTCCTTCGTAGACCCTCTGTATCACATAAGGACCTTCCCAATTAGCATTCAGCTTTCCTTTTGGGTTGGACGCCATGACTTCTTTTTTCTTGACCATGACGAGGTCGCCTTTCTTGAATTCTCGTCCTTTTACGAGTTTGTTGAATGCAGTGGCCATGCGGGCTTGATACATTTGGATACTCTTCTGAGCTCGGAGGTGCTTCCCTTCCAATTCAGCCAGCTCTTCTAGTCTTCTTTCTGCATTGGTCTGTTCGCCACGGGCCAGGCCATATTGGACTGCCACTCTGAGTGACGGGACTTCCAGCTCTAGCGGAACCACTGCCACTGAACCGTATACCAGCGAGTATGGTGAGCACCCTGTAGGTGTCTTGAAGACGGTGCGGTATGCCCATAGAGCTTCATACATTTTCTCTTCCCAGTCCTTCTTATTAGAACTGACGACCTTGGCCAGCAAGGTGCAGAGAGTCTTGTTAAAAGCTTCTGCCAATCCGTTTGCCTGCGGATTGTAAGGAGTGGAGGTCCTCCATTCGATCTTATATTTCTCAGTAAGCCGATAGACCTTCTGATTTCTGAAATGACTTCCATTGTCGGATATTATTCGGCTGGGGATCCCGAACCGGAAGATAATGTTCTGTTTGATGAATCTGGCGACCAATTCACCAGTCACTTCTCTTAATGCTATAGCCTCCGCCCATCGGGAGAAGTAATCTGTTATGGCCAGTATGTACTTATGTCCGGCCGAGGAAGTCGGCAGTGGCCCGACTACATCAGTTCCCCATTGTGCAAATGGCCAGCTGGGAACTGTAGGGTGCAGAGTTGTAGGAGGCCTTCTAGGCACAGTAGCATGCTCCTGGCATTTCTGGCATGATTTTGCAAATTTACAGCAGTCTTCAAACATGGTGGGCCAATAGTAGCCGAGCTTCTTGATTTCTATCTTCATCTTGGGACCAGCCTGGTGGGCACCTGCTGTCCCAGCATGTGTTTCTTTCATCGCTTGCCAGGCTTCCTCAGTGGACAGACAGCGGAGTAGAATCTTCTTGCGTGCATCTGCCATTATTCGGAACAAAATTCCATTCCTGAGTTCATAAGAGTCTTTGATTCTTAGGAGTTTCATCTTTTCTTCTCTTATCTGCGGCAGTTGTTGGTGTAGAAACCACTGCAGCAGGTGTTGTCTCCAATCAGACGCTTGTTCTGTGCTGATGGTGGCAACTTCGTCTTCTTCGGGGCACTCTTCTAGCATACTGGGGACTTGCCGCCGGTTCATAACGACAATGTTCAGTGTCTTATTTGGTGAGACTGCTAGTGAGCTGGCCAGCTTCGCCAGTGCATCAGCCTGGGCATTGTGTCCACGGCCCACATGCTTGAGCTCAATATGGTAGAATTTCGCCATGAGGCGCACAGCTTTTTGGTGGTAGGGATTCAGTTCTGGCTTCCGCACTTCGAACTCCCCTTGGATCTGTTTTATTATCAATATCGAATCCCCGAACACTTGAAGCATTTGGATACCCATGTTGAGGCTTATATATAGCCCGATTATCAGAGCTTCATACTCGGCCTCATTATTGGTGCAGGGCTTGTTTATAGAACATGAAGTATGCACGACCTCCCCTTCTGGTGATTTCAACACAATATCGGCTCCAGCCCGTATTCTGGTCTTTCCATCGGAGTCTGTCTCTATTCTAGATGCTCCATCAAAGAATAGTTGCCACATGACTGATTGAGCCTGGCAGGCCTCGAGTGTCTCATCATCGGGTAACTCAGTCCTCAGCATATCATTTTCCGGCACATGATGCTCTGCGAAGAAATCAGCCACGGCCTGTCCTTTTATCGCCCGCTGGGGTGTATAGGTAATATTGAATTCCATCAGGATCACTACCCATTTGCCCAATCATCCCTTCAGTACTGGCTGAGTCAATATGTATTTGAGCGGATCTGCTGCAGATATCAGTCTGACTTCATGTGACAACATATAGTGTCAGAGCTTTTTGACAGCAAAGACTAGTGCCAAGCAGGTCTTTTCTATGTAGCTGTAGCTTTCTTCAGTTCTAATCAGCCTCCTACTCAGATAGTATAAGGCTTGTTCTTTGCCTTCTTCATTTATCTGTGCCAGCATTGCCCCCAGGGAACAGTATGTGGCTGCGATATACAGTATCAAGGGCCTGCCCTTAATTGGTGCCCCCAGCACCGGAGGGGTCTTGAGATATTCTTTCAGCTTCTCAAAGGCTTCCTGACAGTCATCGTCCCAGAAGAACGGCACATCTTTCATCATGAGCTTGTGAAAGGGGTGGCATCTTCCCGACAGATTTGATATAAATCGTCGGATGTAGGCCAGCAACCCTTGCAGAGATCTCAGCTCGGGCAGATTCCTTGGTGGAGGGAGCTCCTGGATAGCCCTAATCTTGGATGGGTCGATTTCAATGCCCCTATGCCGGACAATAAACCCGAGGAATTTTCCACTGGACACGCCGAAGGCGCATTTCATAGGATTCATCTTCAGTTCATATTTGCGCAGCCTCTGGAATACTACCCTCAGGTCTTGCAAATGGTCTTCTCTTCTTTTAGTTTTTACTACCAAATCATCAATGTAGCACTCTACTTTCTTGAAGAGCAAATCATCAAAGATCTTGGTCATAGCTCTTTGGTAGGTAGCGCCGGCATTCTTGAGGCCAAACGGCATCCTTTTGTAGTGGAATATCCCCTTCGGGGTACGGAATGCAGTGTGCACTCTGTCTTCCTCAGTAATCCATATTTGGTTGTATCCGGATGACCCATCCATAAATGATAGAGCCTCATGACCAGTAGTCGCATCGATCATCACTTCAGTGATTGGCACTGGAAAGTCATCTTTCGGGCAAGCCTTATTAAGGTCCCGGAAATCAACATATATTCTAATCTGCCCATTCTTCTTCTTTACGGGCACTATGTTGGCTAACCATGCAGTATACTGATTTTCTTCAACAAAGCCTACATCAATCAGCTTGTCAACCTCTTTGTTAATCTGATTTATTAATTCAGGGCGCATTCTCCTGGAAGGCTGCTTTACAGGGCTAGCCTCTGGGTGTATTGCCAATCGGTGCTGCGCCACATCAGAACTCAGTCCCGGCATTTCATCATATGTCCATGCAAAGCAGTCTCGGAATTCTTTCAAGAACTGTATATACTGTTCCCTGGTAGCTGGCTCCAGCAGTGCACTGAGGAATGTCGGCCTTGGCTCATCTACGGTCCCCAGATTTATTTCCACAAGCTCATCGACGATGGCCTGACCTCCATCTTCGACCTCGGGCGGGGCTTCTTGCAGGTCAATGAAGCCTCCCGGGATACAATCTTCTTCAGTTTCATGATTCTCTGTTTCATCATACTGGTTATCAGCGGGTGCTGGCTCATCATATACGGCCAATATTGTTGTATTCTGTTCAGTCTGCCCCGAGGACGTAACTAGATCAGCAGGAAACTCAAAGATGGAGTCTTCCGCCCTTAGAGGCTCTTCTGATGCAGACTCCTTTGAGAGATCATCATTCTGTAGAGCCCGGACTTCTTCCAGGATGCGCTCAAACTCCAGGCATTCCCTCAGCTCTTT
This sequence comes from Amorphophallus konjac, assembly GCA_022559845.1. Taxonomy (NCBI): domain Eukaryota; kingdom Viridiplantae; phylum Streptophyta; class Magnoliopsida; order Alismatales; family Araceae; genus Amorphophallus; species Amorphophallus konjac. The sequence goes on along the minus strand of CM040126.1, from coordinate 338,270,902 downwards.
GGCTACTTGGTCTTCATCCGGGGTTCCCGTGTCAAATTTTGCTTCAGCATGGAACAGATCCTCTTTGCAAGGTAGGTCTTCCCAGCACCAATCTTTCTTTGCTTCATCAGACGTCCCCGTCTCCGGCTGACTGTCCGGGGCTTCATTGTTCATTATGGATTGATAAATGATTTCTTCATCTTCCGAGGGGTACTTGTCATATCCCACCTCGGAAGGGCCTTCATGCTGGTAGGAGACAGAGATGACGTCCACTTCAGCTTCATAGTATTCTTGAAGGGTATAACCCAATTCCGGGTGCTGAGTGATCTTCCTCAGTTCTTTATTATCTCGGGGCGGATCCCATAGCTCCTGGAACGCCTTCTTTTGGGCAATAGGTTGTAGTGATGGCATCTGCATTTTAGAGAACATCTGCGAAACCCGCTGGGTAGTATAGTCCAAGCCTGTAATCAGCACCATCTGGTTTACAGCCTCTTCAGGGACCATGCAGTCTTGATCATCTTCCTCGACTGGCTCCCCGATGTAGAATATGGTAGGAGGCTCGCAGAAGCGAGGGATTTCCATAGTCTTCAGTGGTAGCACCGTTTGGTATTCCAGGCTGGCGATGGGCTTGACTAAACCCTGAGGAACCTCTACCTGTGTGTACTTTTCTTTCATCTCTTCATCGATATCATCCGGGCGAATGCTAGGAGAGGTGATCCGAGCAAAGTCACCAGCATAAGAGATGTGAGATACCTCATGCTTTTTAATATAGCCCTTTGGTGGTGGGGGAGACCAGTTTCTTGCCTTCGTCGCCGGCTTTTTCTGATCGACCCCAGCCTCTTTTTCTTCACCCTTTTGTGACACCTCTGTGTAGTAGGATGCATCGAGCATATGGCACTCGAATACTTCGAAGGGATGCAGATCCGCAAACACCCTTTCTTCTTTTCCTTCATGGCAGTATTTAATGCACTGATGCAGCGTGGACGGCACTATCTGATATTCATGGAGCCACGGTCTCCCCAACAGGGCCTTATATGTGGTGTTGGAGTCGATTACATAGAATCGTACCACGGTAGTGAGGTCCCCCAATGTGAGGTTAAAATCATCCACCCCAAGGGGCGTCTCACATTTCTGGTTGAATCCCGCAATTTTCATGTCTCTGACCTTGGTAAGCTGAAGATCAAAGTAATATTTTTGGTAGATGCGGTATGGGAGAATGTTCACGGCAGCCCTGGGATCTATCAGTATCCTGTTCAATGGCTGACAATTCAGGGAGCCCCTCATATATAGCGGTCTGTTATGGCAGGAATTCGGAATCAGCATGTCGTCTTCTGTGAATGTGACTGACGGCCCAGAATTTACTTCTGTCAAGAGTGCTTCATATTGTGTCGGCGACTGCAAGGCATCAACAATTGCTTGGCGAGCCTCTTCACTCAGAGAGAGGATCTCCCAGATGGAGAATCTGGTAGGGAGCTTCTTTAGCATTTTCATAATCCGGCTGCCCACCCTGACATTAGACAGTCTCATTTCTTCCGCCCATCGGGGTTTTGGGGGTTCATGTGGTGCCCGTGGCCTCTGCTGACCAGTGCTGGTTTCAACCTCTGGACTGATTTCTTGGGGGGGCTTCTTCTATAGCAACGGCCCCTGGTGCTGTCGGAGAATTATCCTCCTCTTTCTCATTCTGCTTGCGGGCTACAGATGCCGACTGCTGAGGTCTCTTTCCTTTATCTGGCCCAGCCTGTATCGACTGCCCATTTTCTAGACTAGACAGAAATTCCAGAAATGTTGGAGTTTGACCTCCTTTCTTCTTTTCTTGGTACAAGCTGGCAGGGGGAGGAACCTGGACACCTCGTACCTCCGGTTCGAGAATCTGGTAGGGATGTTCCCCTCTGAACATAATGTTATGATTAGCTGGTGGTGGGCGCCCCCATCTTTTCCCAGAACGTGTTGCATGGGCTGAGGTTGAGGTCTCGACATGGTTGGCTTCTAGCGGGGCATCTGATGTTTCATCCTCATCATTCTCCCCGGGCGAGGTAAAGAGTGCCGACAGGGTGTTACATTGTACTGTCACGACCCTCATTCCCTTCTTGGACTTGGGCCGTCTCTTCTTTTTCTGGGAATTTGGCTTTATCGGCCCATGCCCCCAGAAGGATTCAGTCTCAACTTTTTCTTGTTCTGCCTCTGACTGCTCTTTAATTTTCAATTCTTCGAGTTGTTCCCAGAGTATACAGTCTTTCACCAGCAGGTGCTCGGGCTTTTTCTGTTCATATTCATCGAGCCCATTAATATACTGCTGTAAACGCCTGGCTGCAGGACTTACTTCCTTATGTACAGGTAGGGGGACTTGTCTTCTCCGGTTATGAGCGGGGATCCGAATGACTGGCCCTGTCTCAGCTGTGCGCCATACTGGCTTTACTGGAGGTGGTTCGGGCCTTGGTGTGACACCGCGGATAACTGCTCCATTGGTATTGGCTGTGGGAGTCTTCTTTCTGTTCTTTATGGGTTTCATTTGCCATCCTTCCTGATCCTTCAATGGGGTGAGGAAGCAAGCTTCATAAGTATGCCTAGTACATTCTTCAACGGCCTCCTTAGGCAGCTGCTGGTAGATTGAAATCATATTGGCGGCCATTTTTAATGCCGGAGGCTCATGTGGACGAGGTGGCTCTACCTGGTAATCTCCCAACTGTAGCTCGCCCTTTTTGACCATGCCTTCCATAATATCTTTGAAGACGTAGCAATCTTCAATTGCGTGCCCCAGCGCACGATGATATGGACAGAACAGTGGATCACCTTTCTTTGCCCCGTCCTCGGGTCTCTTTGGCTCAGGCAATGTTACCTTGTTGAACTTGTATGCCCAGTTGAATAGTGCGGCTGTCTTATCTTTCGGGAAAGAGTACGGCTTTCTCATTTTGTTTCTCAGAGAGACTTTATCTTTTCTTTCTGCTGTGTCTGCTGGTGGGGGAGCTTCATCTGCCCCCTTCTTCCCTTTCTGTTGCTCGAAGGTTCTAAAATCGACGGTGTTAGCCTCAGAGTGCGATGGTCGTCGATCATTAGATTTCCCTTTCGGCACAGTTGGAGCATTGGCCGTCGGACGCTTAGACAGGAACGTCTCGACCTCCGCCACTATATTGTTCAGCCGGTCAAATGTTCTGACATCTGCACCAATCATCTTTTCCAGTACCTCTCTCCTGAGGCTCTGCTTACATATTTGCACTGCATCTTCTTGATGAGGAGGTCTTCTGCATCTCATAGCTAAGTTCCTCCACCTTTTGATGTAGTCCAGTGCTGTTTCGTCTTGCTTTTGCCTGGTTGCATATAGTTCTGCTATTGTAATTTCTCTTTCCGTGACGTGAAATCTGTCGCGGAACTTTCTTTGCATATCAGGCCAATCGGTCACTGACCCAGCCGGCAGGCTTGAATACCATTCAAAGGCTATCCCGGTGAGGGATGAACCGAAGAACTTAAGCGGATAAGCTTCATCAGCTGCCAAGTCACCCATGATCGTGGTGTAGTAAGCTATGTGCTCCCTGGGAGAGCCCTGGCCATTAAATTTCTCAAACTTCGGCGGCTTACTGACGCCTGGCGGTAGTCTCTTAGCAGCATACTGGGGAGGATACGGTACCCTGTACACATCGTAGGTACTAGCATCATCACCAGTCTTTTCAGACAGCTTCATCTCCACAATCTTTTCAATCATCAGCTTCTGGGCTATGGCTGGATCTATGTTTTTCGGGAAGAAGTGAGCTTGTTGCTGACCGTAAGGAGTTGTCATCACAGTTGCGCGCAAGGCTGGCGCGGCAGGCTGCGTCTGAGATGCAGAGGGCTGAGCTACCGTCTGCTGCAGAACGGGTTGGCTCGGTGCTTTGCCCTTATCAGCCGGAAGAGGATTAGCTGGAATAGCCATTTCTGTTGAGCTGGCAGTCTGCCCCACAGGCTCGGCTTGCTTGGAGACCGGTGTAGCTTCATGTCTCTCATTTAGCTGTCTTCTGAGAGCATTGATCTCTTGTTGATATCTTCTAAACATCATCTGGATCATGGGATCCAGGGTTGACGGGATCTGTAGATCTTCTGAAGTCCCTTCAGCATCATCAACGAAGGGATTGTCTTCCTCTTCCGCTGTCACCACATTAACTGTCATAGTGGTGATCTTGCAGGCTTCATCATTAGTCTTCATCTTATCTTTGGCCGCCTGACTTCTCCTTGTGACGGGACCTGGTCTGGTTGCCAGTCTGAGCAGTTCATCTGGCTGTGTCGGTAACATATCCTGCCCTTTGACAAGCCCGGCCATATTACAGGCAAAGATCTGCATCTTTTCCCTCTGCCTGTAGACTTTCCTTCTCATCTGATCGGGGTATTTGAGCCGGTCAAAGACCGATATTCTTTCTCTAGTTTCTTCCATGTGCAGGTCTTCTTTCCCATACCCGGCTCTGTGGCCTTCTTCATAATCATTGGAATCGGAGGAGGAGACTCCGAGCATCACTTCTTGAAGGGTTTCTTCTTCTTCTTCGTCCATGGTGCCCAAAGCACGGGATAATCTTTGCTGCCCGAGGGCGGAGTTCCCCAGGTAGTGAAAGTAGTCTTGAGCCACTTGTTTCATCTCCTCTTGATTGTGCCTTCGTGGCTCCAGTTGGAGCATCCATCTTTCCCGGCTCTTCTGCTGATAAGCCAGTCTCTCCACCTGAGTAGTCAAGTGCTCGGCTCTGCAGTATTTGAATATATCGGCCTGTCTGGCACAGGCTCTTGGTCTTCTTAGAGTGACAGCAGCGACTGGTTCGCTTATTCTCATTTCCTTTTCCTCCCTGAACCTTCTACTCCCATCTTGGCAGCAGTTGGCAGCATAATTCTTTCTTTCCCATCTTTTGCCCCCAGCCATGGGGCGGGTGACCGTGAGGTCTTCCTTCTGCTGATATCTTCTGCCCCTCATCCTGGGGCGAATAGTAGTCAGATTTCTTCCTTCGTTCTCTTCCTCATCCCTCCTACCCCGAGCTCTGGGGTGGACAGCAACAGCATTTCTTATGTCTTTTCCTTCTTCTCTTCTGCTTCCTGCCTTGAAGCGGGCAACAGTGGCATCAACAATGTTTTCTTCCTCTCGAGCTGGGACCCAGCTCTGGATTTTCTTCGGCCGCCAGATCTGCCTGAACTTGGGCGGCTTCGGCGCCAGTGGCCTTCTATCCTCCTCTTTCGTGTCGACCCTCCTGGCAGCTAGTACCTGGAACCTGTTGGTAGTAGGCACCATCAGGACGATCGTGTCTGGCTTGACCGCCCTTGGGCGACCACTAAGGTTAACCCGGACATCTCCAATCAGCATTGTCTTTCCTGAGTTGGATATCGGACGACCCGCAGCCGTGGGTCGGGCTCTCCTGTCGGATCTCCTCCTTCTTCCAGCAGCAGAGGGTGCGCCCCTTTTCGCCTCATGATGGACGAAGCAGGCCACGACCTCAGGAGTATCTTGCATTGCCTGGCTCATTTTGGGGCTGGTAGCTTGCGTCAATGTCTCGACAACAGTCCTTTGCTCCTAGTTGTCAATCTCGAGCAAGTCAGTGAAGATGAGGCCTAGGCAGTTGGGCATCCCGACAGCAGGCGGCATCGATCCGAACGAAAGAGGTACCGCCAGGTAGCCTTCTCGAACATGCACATCGACCGCTTGTTGATCAAAGCATACAGACATGATTCCAGCCGTCATCGTAGCTTCCTGAAAATAGAGAAAGCACACAAAATCAGAAATTTGAGGGGGGGCCCTCTGGGCCTCCTATTTTGGCGTAGAGATGAAGGGAGACTGGGTCCCACCGGGCGTGCCAGACTTGTGGACGCGGGATTTTTCTTCCGTTATCTTATTTAATTTTATTTGTTTATTTATTGATTTATTGGCGTGCCAGTCACCATGGTGATAATTTTTATTATGCGCTCGACTTGACTTGGTCAGTCGATTGTGAAGTCCGAGTCGAGACCAAAAGTCCGCCATATCATAAAGGCTATGATGTTAATTACGCCCTTCCTAAGAAGGACAACCCTTGATTAAACGCCAAAATAGGAGGCCACTCGGGGCGATAATAAAAGAAAAATAATAATACGTGATATTGAAGATATTATTATTCTGAGAAGGTAATTGAGCGAACGATAGTTTATCAAATCAGCATGACCCCCCCCCCTTTGTGTAGGTCGTGCTGGGTGGAGATAGGACACCGTCCCCGCAGCGGCGGGGCGGAGCTTGGACAGTCATCGGGGACATATCCCCTTCCATGTTCCCCATCCAGCCAAAGGCCTCGCAGTGTTCATATTTCCTGAAAAAATCGAGCCAGACGGGAGGTGTATGTTGAGCACTTCCCGGGACTTATCGGGGTTTAAACATCTATCGACATTTTGACAGCATCTCCCCATAATCTGGATTATGCCTAGGGGAGAATAGGCTATCACCCATGGAGTGCCGGGATGAAAGCCGAGAAAAAGGAGGGAGCGAACCTCCCAGATTGTACATGTATGCCCTGGGGCAATGTTCGATTCTTCCCTTGTAGGAGCCGGTGACACTCGTGCAGTGGCAGAGCTCACCTTAGCTAAAGGGGTTGCTCATAAACCCAATACGGATCAGTGGAAAGTAAGGGAGTCTGACTCCCTTTGATTTTATCCTCGGGACAGTTCTGGTGACTCATGGACATCCCTGGGTGGGTTTGATAGAAGTGTTGGAAGCTCATTGGGTGGCGGGACAGCCTCTCGACACGGATTTGAATGGATATATGAGTTCTCAGCATGAAGACCACCGCACCGAGAAGGGTTCTTTGAAAGGCACCAGTTGGGGCGCCGGGAAGCTGGCGTTAGTGGAGTTCTCGGCGCAGGCAAGCAGGGAAGCCAAGGGGTCTTACGGCGCCAAGGCAGAAGGGTGAAGGTGTTAGGCTCCCGGCGCAAGCAAGGAGGCCAAGTAATTAGGGCTCTCGGCGCCAGAAGGATGCCAGAGGGTGAGGGTTCTCGGCGGGTTCAACATGGAGGGTTCCCGGCGCGATGGGGAAGAGGCCGGGAAGCAGGCTCTTGGCGCAAGGGCCAAATGGCCAGAGGAGGTTGTCGGCGCGAAGGGCAATTGGGGTTCCCGGCGCGCAGGGGAGAAGGCCATATGATGGGCTTCCCGGCGCGATGCAAAGCAGCCAAGGGGGGGGCTTCCCGACGCGGCCAAGTGCAAGGGTTCCCGGCGCGGAGGTCAGAAGGCCAGGACAGTTCTTGGCGCCTGAAGGATAGCGCCGAGAGCTGTTCATCTACTGTACGCGAGGCCGAGAGGTGTGAGGGCGCCGGGATGAGAAACAGAGCTTTACGGTACCCTGTTCTTGAATCTGTTGAGGATTCAGGGGTTTTCCTGGTGATTCAGGCCAAGATAGACGGGCCTTGGGAAATCAGAGGGCCCGATTCATCAGACTACAACTGACTTTGGCTTGGATTTCAAAGGAAAGGCCGGAGGCGGAGAGTGATTTGGGGGAAACATGGTTTAGGGTATCTCTGTCACCAGCGTTCCTAATGATCCGTGAGGATGATTTCAGTATACTCTCCATCATCTGGGGGCCAAGAGATGACTGTCTCTGGCCCCGGGGATGACTTCGGCAAAGCCGATGAGCATGAATGCAACATCTAAGATCGAGAGGCGATTGCTATGTATCTATGCTTTACTTTAGAGGCCAAGGGATAGTCTGTCCCTGGCTCAGAAGCAAGCGTGAGGAGCGCTCGGGAAACGGGCGAATAAACAGGCGATTGATCGACCTGGGGAGGGGGATAGCATGCTATTGAATCTTAAGAAGAGACAGACAACACGGGGGATGAGCATAGAGCTTCAGAGAAACCAAAGCAGGGATGGACTGCAGCCCACCATATTTATCCATTCGATAACATTCATTGGGTGAGATACATAATGAGGAAGCAGGGGGAATACATCACTGTATCGGTGTGAAACCGGCTACGGCATTACAGGCTACATCAGAGGAGGAAAGAAGAGAGACCATCGAAATAAAAAGAAGAACTATAGAAATGGGGGGGAGGGCGGAGCATTGACTCCTCTCCCTCCCCGTTGCCCACCTTCGATCAGCTTCAAAAAATCTCTCTCTCTCTTCACTCTTATCTTCTTCAGCTCTTTTTCTCTTCTCGTGGACGAGGTTGCAGGTCTCTTCTTCGTGTCTCCCCCGATCACCTTCTCTCTTCTTTTCTCTTCGAATGAGGGGGTTTTATATCCCTCGTTGGTGTCCTCCCGGCAGGCTCGTCCCGGCGCGCTTCAATTGTAGGCAGAGCTCCCGGCGCGTGGGACTCAAGCTTCTCGGCGCCACTTTTTGGGCTTCGACAAGGGGATCCCGGCGCCACTTTTATAGGCCCACTTAGGTCTTTTAGACTAGGCCTCTTATTGGTCCTTCAAGTACATCAGCACCCAAAAGGGCCCTCCATTGGTGACATAGTTTCTATTGAGATCATTCATAGGTTTTTCATCAGTCGGTAGACCGGGGTTTCATCGGCGTTGCCATCTGAATGATGACAAAACCGGACATCATTTCATTGGTATCGTCACCAGAACGGTGACAAGACCGGACATCACCTTTAGCCTGGAAAGACTTCAGCCAGGTGACTGCTGTTTCATCAATGTCGTCGTCTAACTGACAATGGCATCGGACATCAGCTTGGCCGGGAAAAGGCTTCAGCCGGGTAGATGGTTGACGAACTTCGTCATTGATCTTTCACTATTGGTCTGATCTTCTTTTAATTCTGTCTCTGCCCTTGCTCATTTTCAAGGTGTCAACATACCCCTACCTGATGGCGAGCAGGCTCACCGCCGATTTAGCTTCCTTCCGACAGGCCATGAAGTCTCCTTGAATAGCTTTTTAGCTATTGATAGGAGGTAATGGTCTTAGCCGACAGGGACTCGAACTAGGTCCGAGCATTCTCTCATAGGGTGGTGACAAACGCCAAGCACTTTACGGCATCCGAAGCCCGGTAGAACACCCGGTTCGACTTGAAGTTGTGCATGTGGTCAGCCGGGTCGGTGGTGCCATAGTAGGGCATGAATGACGGTAGCTAAAACTTTGGAGGAATGGGAGCCTCCATGATTTCCTTGGAGAAGGGGGCATGGAAGTCGGTATCGTCGTCGATCAGCCCCGAGTCCTCACAGTGTGTAGAACGTCATCCAAGTAGCCGACTTTGCCTTCCAGCTCACGGTTTACTTCTTCATAGTGCCACAGCCACTGAGCCATCTTCGGGTTGGAGTGGAGCGGGCTGCGAGGCCGTGGTGCGGGTGAGCAGTGTGGTCGCAGGGACCGCACGGCGGATGCGTCGGAGGCCTCGCACACCCGACGAGACTCTGGCACGGTTGGAACCCCTCCATTCTGGGGCAACTCCGTCGGAGCGCGATCCTGCCCCGTAGGCCAATTGAGGAGGCCTTGGTAGAACTCTGTCAGGCCTAGAGTTGACGGCGTACCACCGCCAGCTCATCCGCGGCAACGCCGCATAGTGGCCGAGTGGATGAGGATGCCTCTTGGGACCCTTGTCGGGAACTTGGGGCCTGGTGGGATCCTCGACCGTGATTGCTAGTGTTGCAGTAGCTTCCAGGGGTGCCATGGCTTTTTGTGTCGTTCCCATAGATGGCGCCAAAAAGTGTAGAGGCGAAAAAATGGTCTCCCAGACCTCGTACCACACTTTTAAGGTTTGTTTGATCGGAGAAGGATGTCCAGCCACCCGTGGAAGCCTACAAACACTAGAATGATGGCGTTAGAAGGAGCCCTGGGCGTTACCTTCCGATGCTTAAGTTAGGATCGTGCCGAGGTGAGGAACAGTAGAAGACGAAGAGAGGGAGAGAGTGTGAGGGTAGAGCAATCAAGCCTAGGAGCCGGAGTGGGATCTCTGGAGGTGCTCGCCATGTCTGATGAGTGCTCGGAGAGTGCTCGCCGGACCTGGGATGTGCTCGGAAGCTGACTCCTGCTAGTATCTCTCTCTTCTCCTCTGTGTGTGTCCTTTCCTGTCGAGGCGTCTCGCTGTGTGTGCCTATCGTCTCTGTCCTCTTGCGTGTGTGTGTCTATGTGTGCCCCCTGTCATTTGATCGGGGGTCTATTTATACGAGTTGTCCTAGCGGTGGAGGTCTATCCCTTAACAGGGAAAGGCGTGAGTCGTGGAGTAACGCCTCCACGATCGTGGAGAGTTTTCTATTGTGCACCCATTTCTCTCCGGGCAGTGCGGTCTTGGGGCGAGTCTCATAGAGCTCTAGACGTGAGCTCGTCCCTACTGGAGTAGAGGCTAGTGATGGTGGGAGTAACATTCGATAGTAACGTTCGGTCGCTGGAGAATCGTCCGGCACCCGAGATGCCTGTGTTGATGCTCCTTGTAGGCTGGCGAATCTTCTGTGCACCTCTATTAGGCCGCCGGGTATGGGCTACAGAATATGGGGCAGTCTACTCTGCACCCAGCGTGGCCTAGGCCGATACGGGCCTGGCACTGGTGGGCCGCATTGGGCTAGATAAATTTTACCATCCTTAGGTTCAAATATAAGATCACGATGCACAAACTTGCATAAAATCGAAGTATACATGCAACAGAACATATACGAATATCTAATTAAGTTTTACCTCAGAGAAAATCTACCTAAACTAAGATCAAAGACGAAGAAGATGAAAAATGAAGAACACTCCTTCAAACTTCAAATTCTCTTCTTCTCATGCCCAGCAGTCTTTTAGCTTGAATTATGTTCCGAGGAAGGCAAGATCATACCCTATTTATAGGCTCAATTCTTTCATTAAACTATCAGCCATTTAATCAAAAGTCAATTTCTACCTAATTTTGCCAACCTTCCATTGACAAGAATTTCAAATTCTGTGCAATGATCGCTATAGTGATTTCGACATAATAATTTTGTTTTCCCAGCGAATGACGTATGCAACGACGTTTTTAATTTAATCATGATTAGAATAGGGTTAATAGTTAATCATCTTTAATCTAATTACTACAGTGTTGTTATAATGTGTCTATAGTACCGCTATAGTATCGATGACTTCGTCTTCTAAGAATCGTACTGTGAATCTCGTCGTTCGCATTATCACGTGAGATTAGGGTTTGGGTTGATATATTCTATACTTTGTAGATCTAACGAAAAAATATTTCATATTTTTTTATTTTCAACTTTCATGGTGTATATATGTATATGTAATTTCGAATTGTTACAGAGAGAGGTGAGGGGGTTTGGCCACCAATGTCGATATATATCTGGGGTTTTAATTAGTCAACGGTGTAAGTATATATCTCCACACACAGAGAGAGACTAGCACAAGTTGGGAGGGGAAGGGGAGCACCTGGGAGGTGAGAGAGAGAGAGAGAGAGAGAGAGAGAGAGAGAGAGAGAGAGAGACTAGCACAAGTTGGGAGGGGAAGGGGAGCACCTGGGAGGTGATGGTGTCCGGCGACATCACTGGTCCGCTACAGCAGGGGAAAGTCGGCAGCGGCTTGTGCTTGGAGGAGTTTGCCAAAGGGGGAAGATTTGGCCAGCCTAGGGGAAAGAAGCTTCACCGCCATATCGACAGTGATGAAGAGGAAGTTGATTGCCTAGGGATGCTTCGATGATTGCCATCGGTAGCAAGCCTCCCCTACTTGATTGCTCTTTGGGATCGGACTGAGGAGATCTCGATGGAGGCCCGCTAGGGTTTCAAGGCCAACCTCGGGGAAGAAGGTGTCTTCGGGAAAAGATGAACTCACAAGGTGTGTTCCGTACTTCACGTATGCCTCAACGATTTTCATACGTTCACACTACATTGACGGTCGTAGACTGCACGTGTATAATTACAAGCATTAAAAATATATTCGGGATATTTATAATAACAGACCTAAATGAAGAGATTTGTCTATGATTATGAAACTTTGTACGGGTATATATGTTAAAAAAATCCCAAAAGGAAAAGGCAACCGATCGAACGGGAGGAGGAAACGTAAATAATGGAGGGGAGGCCACCGAAATTCCCAAGTGGGTATACTTGGGGCTACCTAGCTAGCCAGCCAGCTATAGTGCGTCTAGGAGAAAGAGAGTAAGTGTAGTTCAAGTGAAGTAGTTTCGCCATTGCTTTATTGGTTCCCCTTTCCATGCCTGCGCGAGGACACGACGGTGACCAATCCCCTTTTGAGAGGCTATAATAATCTAATGCACCGAAGTGCCGTCAGTGAAGGCGATCGATCGACAGCGTATGGCGTGGTGGGGGGGGGGGTGGGAGGCTGAAGCAAACTGCCCGATTCGCCGAAAGAGACGAACGTGGGGGCGGGCCTCTGTAACTCCATTAATAGACGGAAGTGCCGGTCAGTGAAGGTGATCGATCGACAGCGTATGACGTGGGGAAAGGCTGAAGCAAACTGCCCTATTCGCCGAAAGAGACGAACGTGGGGGCCTTAGTAACTTCATTCATGTCATGATCAATCGCAAAATGCCGACAGATTGGACTCTGTCTCTCCGACTCTCCGTTGATTCCTCTCTCTCTCTCTCTCTCTCTCTCTCTCTCTGTGTGTCATTTCACGTTTTCCCTGTTAAATGGGTCTGAGGGATAAAAAAGACGGCTTTTTCCCGCGGCTTCGAAGAGTTTGTATTTTTCTGCTTAATGATGGAAGGCGTAAAGCCCAGTTAGTCTTTAGGGTGAGTTAAAGGGCTGATACGTCACTTTGAGTTACTCTGTTTTAATCGGACTTATTCTTCTATCAAAGTGACCTATTTCATTTAAAAAATAAAATTTTAAAAGCTATTTAATCCTTGACTCCCACCCAGGGTCCGCCGGATCGCAGAAAACTCAGAATTGCGGCCATCTCGTTTGTGTCGCATGTTTTGAGGCCTTTTTTTCTTTCTTTTTATAAAATCAAAAGTTCTTGAAATGTTTGGACTATTTATCTTAGATTTTGATATTGTTATGGCACATGAATTAAGTAAGTCAAAAATATAATATTATAACTCATTTTTAAAGTAATTTTTGAATGTTGTATTATTATTTAAATAATTTATATATCAATGAACTTGAACATAATGTTTCATGCTCTTTATTTATGAAAATGCAAAATCTATTACTAGCGTTATATTATTATATCATTATTATAATTTCATCTAAAAATAAAGTGTTTTCTAAATATTATATTAATATATGTAAATCATTAATAAATAGATTCACTAGATCAAGGTTGTATCTCTTCTGGATTATGACTCAGACTCACCATGATCCGGTACGAATTACCTCACTGGACCGATCCAGTCCGACCTAACGAACCATGCTCACCAATCCAGATACGGGACCGATTACACAGCCTTCCACCTGTGTCTTCGTGAGAGTTTGTTTCTAGTTTTGAGCTAATGAGTTGGCTATTAGCAACAAAGCATTTCCAAGGGAGGGATGAACGAGAGTGCCGAATGACATTTATGTTCCAAAAAGAGTTCGCAAAAAATATTACGGGAACATTATGTGAACTAAAAAACCTTACGTTCAAGTGATATGAATAAAAAAGATAAACAAGTATATACAAGATAAACCATAAGAGACACCAATATTTTATATTAGTTTATACACCATTCATGATGACTTACGTTGAGTATCTAGACCACATCTAAGGTTTCACAACTTCACGTAAGAAGTACAAGAATTGAATTTTGATCGGATGTTCAGCTTACCAAGCCTATTAGATTTTTTGATCAGGTTTCAACGGATGAACTCTCCAATTTTTTATCAGGTGCCCAGTACACTGAGTTTGCCGACCATTTTGATTAGGTGTCAGTGTGCCAACTGCCGGTGAGTTTTGGTCAGGTGATACACACATCGAATTTGCTAAGAGTGTTGATCAAGTGCATGTCAGCGTACCAAGTCTGTTGGACTTTTTGATCAGGTGCTAATACATCAGCCTTTATTAAATAAGAGTTATATCCCCGCTAAAAAAGATCTTTAACAATAGATAGTGTTGCATACGTTATACTTGAATTTATTTAATGGGACCCAGCATAGGAGCTAGGGTAGTGAAGAGCCATACCAGACGTTGAGACAGACCACCGAGAGAGGAGTCCACAACAGTAGAGAGTGTGCCAAGTGTTTGGGCCGACCTTTCTTATATAAAGTTCTCACTAGGGCGGTGGTTCCCCAAGAGAACCCTCCGATGCATATGTTAGTAAGCTTGTAAAAAAAAGGAGGGAATGCTCTCAAAAGTAAAGGGTGAGGAATGGCATGAGGATGGAGGCCGAAGAGTCGTCTGGGTGTGAATGGTAGAGGTGGTTAGAGTAACAGCTAGAGGTTACTGTGCGTGGGGCACCAGTGCCTTTGTCAGGGTGAGCGGAGGGTAGGATCGGCCTGATCATGGGTCACTGGATGAGCCTGAATGGCCTGAGGGGCCTGAAGACACTGCTGGACAAGCAGGGGTCTCCAGAGCGTGCTGGGGCATTGAATCTAGGCGAATAGGGCCGTCAGAGGGCACTAGATTTGTGCGCGGCCTGAAGGTGCCATTGGCCTGGGTAGCGAGCACTATAGGGGCCGACAACGACTAGGGCGCTGGGCGGCATGATGGGGGATAGTAGCGTCCATGATAGGGGCCGTTGGGCGCTAGGATGACTACAGTAGCCGATGGCGACTAGGGCGAGGGTGGTTGACTTTGGAGGGTGCTGGGGCCACCCTTAGAGAGCAATCCCAAGAGGTCCCTATGAGGTGGCAATCGCCTAGGGCTCGCTTCCTTCCTTCCTCCTCCTTCCTCCTGTGTTGGAGGGATGCTCCACCACCCCCTATTTATGGAACCTAAAGGGGTCCCCTCTTAGGGTTTAGCCTTTCCCTTTCTTACCTGCCTTTCTAGAATGTGGTCGGACATGGTGCTGAAGTGGCTAGACATGTTTCCAAAATGGCCCCGATCGTACACCGACAACACTTGGCCCCCAACCTTGGGATGGATGCATGGTACCACTTGGGACAAGGGCTATGGTCTACAAGGTGGCGTCAGTGATAGTATTGAGGAAGCTCGACTCGGTGTAGGGATCGAGGAGATAAGGCTCGACTTGATGAAGATCAAGGAGTGCAGCCAGTCGAGACTGAGGAGTGAAGATCGATTTGCTTAAGACTAGATAAAGAAGACTCGACTCAGTTAAGATCGAGAAGAGAAGATTCTACTTACATAAAATTGAGGAGAGAAGATCAATTCGGTTAAGACAAGAGAGAAAACTCGACTCCTTTAAGATCGAGGAGTGATGATCAATCTGGTTAAGATCGAAGAAAGAAGACTCGACTTGGTTAAGATTGATAATTGAAAATTCAACTCAGTTAAAATCGAGGAGAGAATATTCGACTTAGTTTAGATCGAGGAATAGGCACCTACCCCATTGAGATTCGGGGAATGAGAATACCACTCAGGTAAGATTGAGGCTTAGAAAACTTTACCTAGTTATGACCAGAGAGAAAAAATGAATGCACTTAGGGTCGACATTGAGGCTTAAAGAATTCTACCCAGTTAAGACTGGAGAGAAAAATTGCATGCCCTCACGGTCGACCTTGAGGCTTTAAAGAAGTCTACCCAGTTAAGACCAAGGATGATATGTTTGCTTAGTTGAGACCAAACTCTACATCATTAAGAACAAGGAGGAAATGCTTATTCGGTTGAGACCGAGTCATTCTCGGTTATCCTTGTGTCACCCTTGAGGCTTAGATAACTCTACCTGGTTAAGATCGGGGAGAAAAATGCATTTCAGGGTCATCCCTGTGGCTTAAAGGACTTTGTCAGGTTAAGATTGGTGAGGGAAATGTACTTCGAGGTCATCCCCGAGACTTATAGAACTCTACCCGCTTAAGACCAGGAAGAAAAATGCACTTCAAGGTCATCCCTAAAGCTTATAGAACTTTACTCGGATAAGACTGGGGAGGGAATGCACTTCAGGGTCATCTGTGAGGCTAAAAATCGGGGAGAAGAATGCACTTTGGGGTCATCCCCGAGGCTTATAAAACTCTACCAGATTAAGACTGGAGAGGGAATGCACTTCGGGGTCATCCCAGAGACTTATAAAACTATACCCAATTAAGACCAGAGAGAGGACTCGACTTGGTTAGAACTGATATAACGACTCAGGATCTGAGTACCGGAAAGGAACCAGTGCGACCAAAATCCTAGCCCACTACTCAAGAGTCACGGGGACTCAGAAGGGTTATTTTGGTGATGTGGGAGTGTACAAGAATCTAAAATAATGTAGGAAATTAAAGTACATATTTTTATTAATACATAAATTAAATAATTATGTTATTAAGCAGTTAAACAATGCAGAATTCTAACATCATAATAAGTAGAGTCTAATAGAAGGAAAAGTACATAATCAGAGGACATACCCCGTGTCTGGCAAACTAGCAAGTAAGACATACCACTGGCATCATCCTGAACCTCGGAAGAACTGCGAGTAAGGTGCAGCTCACCTATAAAACAAAGGGGTGAACCTCATCTCATCAGCTCAGTATGTAGGGTTCTCGTGGATCCCCACCTCACAATGAGAATAACAACAGGAATAATAAATAAATGGCCAAAAAGATAGTAAATAAATAGGTAAATAAACAAAAAAATAATCTACAAAACTAACACAAAGCCTGCCATATAAATCACATCTCAAGAAATGCACGACTACGAGGGGTAGGACTAGCTCTCGGCTAAGCACAATAGAACACCCTTGATCGGCGGATCACTAAGCCACGATTGTATGAAATTGGAGCCATTACGTCTCAAGTGACAAGAGAACAACTCACTAGAAGTAAGGCTGGATGCATCCCCTGACGTCTTAGTCCATGTCTCAAGTGTCTCCCACTAGCCTCAACGCGGTAACTGAGACACCGTATATAGTAACCTCGGAACAAGAACTAGTCGGGGTCGTACTCGTCAGCACGCGTCCAAAGCTCCCAACCATGTGTGCACACACAAACTGACTGCTCGATGTCAGGTCCTCTAACTAGTTTTCCCCCTAGCTCGAGCTCATGCTACAACAGCAGGGGGCCTTACGGAAACCAGCCTAAAAACTGTCTCAACTGGGATAGCCACTCTAGCACTCCCAGGTAGGTCAGCACCCACGTGCTGTAACAAGGCTATGACTAGTGGGAGTCACTTAACGTAAGAACTCACTGTAGAGCGGAAACCACCGTTGTACCATTGGGTCACATACACCCATCGCACGCGTCTCGAGTCACAAGGTGACTCATTACCACCAAAACTCAAGAACAACTAACTAGACAACTAGACCATCGACTGTCGGGTCACACGACATAAGCGGGAGTAACCCTTCGCGAGAAATCACGAAAGCTCCACATTTTTGGAACTTGGTCTCTAGGCGGCCACCTTCATGGACGCCCACATTGGGCTTGGGCGGCCAACTTCTTATTATTAATTTTTATAATCAAATGTTACACTACAAGAAAAAGGAAAATTTCGGATGGACATATTCCGTCATAATTTTGTCTCAAATCTATCGGAAAGGGATTTTCCGACGGATTGGGGATGGATTTCTGACTGAATATGTCTGTCGGCCTATTTTGGTCGGTAATTTTTGACGAAAAAAAATTTCGTCTGAAATTTGTCTGAAATTTTTGACGAAAAAATACTTGTCAGAAATTACGTTGACATTATTTAAAAAAATTCATTTTCGACGGATTAATTTCTGTCGAAAAAATCGTCGGAATATTACTGACGGAAAAAACATATGTCAGTCATTCTGTCCCTAATGTCTGAAGGAATTTTTCTTCCATCAAAAATACCGTCGGGAATATTTCTGATGGAAAAAAATTTGTGTTGAAAAATCTATATCTAATTCAAGATGGATTAATTTTTTGTCTTAAAATCCATTTGTAGTTATTATTTTCTTCCGGCGAAAATACTATCGGATCAATTTCCGATGAAAATACTGTCGGAACAATTTCGGACAGAAACAAATTTCTATCGGCTAATTCGTCTCAAATTTCATATGATAATTTTTCATCTTAAAATCCATCTGTAATTATTATAATTACTTCATTAATAATAGTAGTTATTTTCGATGGGAAAAAATATCTGTCAGAAATTTCGTCCCTAATTTACGACAGATATTTTGGTCAGTCGGAATTACCGTATGAACAATTTTCGACGGAAACAAATTTCCATCAGAAAATCCATCTCGAATTTCAGACGGATTCATTTTTCGTCTTAAAATCTGTCTATATGTATTATAATTTTATCATAAATAATAATAATTATTACCGACAGACATAATAATCCGTCTGAAATTCTGTCGAAATAATAATTTTTTTAAAAAAATTAAAAAATTTTGAAAACCTATTTAAAATTTAAATACAAAAAACATTCAATACACAACACACATCCCAATGACAAATAAAAATAAAAATTACATTTCAATATAAATATCAAATTTCTATAATATATAAAAACATTAAGAAATTTCCTTTGCGTCATCTATGTCGGGCTGGACCTGCAGGAGGATCCTATATTACAAAAAAATAACATTAGAAATGTATGAATAAAAAATATTATTTAGGAATTAAATTAATTATTTTTTATTTATAAATACTAAACTAAATTTTATGAACATGAATTCTTTAACATAATTGGGAAATGGGTGATTTGAGCCCCGAGCCCAAACCGAGTATCTATTTTGGATTCCGTTAGCTCTCCTAAGTCACGCTCACCAAGTCGTGTTGGAACAATCGGCACACCGATCAGATTGGTATTCCATATTTTGGACTCCCGAAACCCCAGCTCATTCGTTTGTTTTAAACTTAGTTATTTTGAAAATATGTGATTTGAGTGCCGAGCCCAAACTGGGTATCCGTTTTAGATTCCGTCAGCTCTCCTAAGTCACGCTCACCACCTAGGTCGTGTTGGAACGATCGGCATGCCGATCAGACCGATATTCCATATTTCGACCCCCAAAACCCCAGCTCATTGGTTTGTTTTAAACTAAGTTAGTTCGAAAATTGGTGATTTGAGCGCTGAGCGCAAACCGGATATCTGTTTTAGATTCCGTCAGCTCGATCCCCCAAGTCACGCTCACCACCCAGGCAGTGCTGGAACAATCGAGATGACGATCAGACCGATATTTCACCCCCAAAACTCCAACTCATTGTTTGTTTTAAACTAAGTTAGTTCTGAAATGGGTGATTTGAGCGCCGAGCCCAAACTGGGTATCCCTTTTGGATTCCATCAGATCCCCCAAGTCACGCTCACCACCTAGGTCGTGTTGGAATAATCGACATGCCGATCAGATTGGTGTTCCACATTTGAGACCCCCAAACCCGAGTTCTTTGAACTAAATAGCAGCATAATAATTCTAAATTCTACAAAATTAAAAGTCACATTAAACACTCACATGAGGGGGCTGTGCTGTAGTCGAAGGAGCTCCCTGAAACAAAATCCCTGCCTGGTAGAGGAGGGCAGCGAGGGCCTGCTAGACGCTCGCCTAGACGCTCGACTGTATGCTCCCGTGGATGCTCAACTTGATGTTAGATTGGATGCTCAACTGCAAAGTAGACATCTCCTGACGGACGATGTCTCTAATCTCACTCAAAGTACTAGGACCAGAGGGGGGCATGGTGAAGGCACTGGCACTGGGGCCGACAGAAGCTGAACTCGCACAAGATGATATCACGGTACAGGTGCCCAGGCTCTCCCCAAAATTGAACACTCGACCTTTCTTCGGTGCGTCAGCTGCCGCCACCCATCCCTCAGGATCTAACTGTGGCTGCTACGTGCCCTCTTCCCCGTACTTCTCAGTCATATGTCTGTCATATGACTCCTGCATATTGAATAAAAAAGATTGTCAATTACATATCAATCATTCATATTTGAAAATTAAAATTAGAAAAAAAGGTTGTATATGTAACTAAACTTACCACTACTGAGCGGGCTCTATCGCTCATATATTGATCAATCCCCTTCTTCTTGTGAACTCTTTCAAATACCTCGCGGAAGGAAACCTCACAACCCTTCTCCTTTATCTGTTATACATATCATAGAAAATAAATGAGGATATATATGAATAAAATATAAGAAAATCTGGGAAAACACTTACCAATCTCTCCTTCTAGGTCACGAAGGAAACAGACCCAGAAGGATGGACATTCGCGTCTGCCTGTGACACATGGTTTGCTTTGGCTTGTTGGGATCTAGCTTTCCACTCAGGTGTGGCCCAATAGTCACCGAGGGTCTCCCAGTCCTCCCTCCTCATCCAAGTGGGGCCATGTGCCTTCCAAAGGACACGATCTTCGCTCCCACCAGCTGTAGTCTGGGCACGATGCCGGCACTCCCATAATGCCTTCCTGTAAATTATTCGTGCAAGACTCTCCTAGGAAGACCAAGCTCGGGCCTCATCCTCTGTCTGAGTGAACTGATATGTCCCCTATAAAGAAATTAAATTATATAAATTAGTATACCAAAACTGGTGAATTGGGAAAGATGTGATTTAAAACATTAAATTATATACCGTGAACTCATCCAACAATAAGTTTCGGACATGAGGAGGAAAATGTCAGAAGGATGACAACGCCCTGGGAACATGTCACAAAATCATATGGGTAACGAAACGAGAAACCCCATCGGGTCCTAATTTATCCCTATAATTACAAATGTTAAAATTGTTGGCATTAATTACATCATTGATGGATAGATAACAAACATATTTCATGAATTACTATATTTACCCAGCAATCCAACACGGCATACATCCGTACTGGAGCCCCCCCTTGATTACCTGTTTGATGACTACTGGCATCGTCTGCCCGCTGTGCCGACTGGGCGGAGGAGCCCACCACTACAGGCTGTGTGCCCAGTGTGTCTGTTGTAAGTAAAATAGAAGTAGTTAATTAGAATTCTTGTAATTAATGAACTATTTAGTTAACAACCAAATATACATGTTGGGTGCACAGTAGGATCTAGAGGGGGGTGAATAGACCCTTTTATAAAAAATAAAAAATATGCACAAATTAAAACAATTGAATCAAACTGGATAGGAATCAAGATTTCAGAAATCTTTCACACTGAATTGGACTGAATTGGAATATCAGTGAATCAACATGATCTGAACAGAAGGATAGATATGAAATGAGTGAATTGAAGAACTTCTCTCAACAATGTAGCAAACAGCAATGCTTATACTGAAGTTAAGCCAAACGGCAGATGGCCTTCACAAACTGCTCACAGTAATAACTTAATTCTGAACTGAGACTAGAATGCAGAATGCTCAAGTTAAAGATAGCTCACAGAAAATGTATCGAACACCTGGTAGATAATGCAGTGCTTAACTGATCAACATATATCTGAATGAAATAATGGAACAGAAACTAGCCTAGCAGTTAATGATTCAAACCGAACAAATATTGAACACTTGGCGAAGGAACAATGCTAAACAGAAACTAAACCAAGCTCAATCCAAATGACATTCAACAACCAATTACTACGAGTGGCCAGTCAAATAAATTGGTACTGAGCGGAGGTTTGGGTCTAGAAACTCTTCTCACGTAAAGTGTGTAAACATACCTTTTTATATACCAGTTAAAAATGACTTAACCTGAAATCAGTAATTCTGTAAATGCAGAACAAAGGAAAACCAATCACACAAATCAAACCACACTTGCACAACGATTTTTAGGTGGTTCAGTCTGCAACCAGCAGACCTACATCCACCCCCCACTCAACCAGCAGACCTACAACCAACAGATCTACAACCCATTCTTGTTGAAGTGTGCTAAGCTGAGCTGGAGAGGTCTGCTGAATTAATGCTGCTAAAATATTGAACTTGGGTTGACTGCTACTACTGTAATGAAGTCTTGCACTGCTAAAAGGTTCTTGCAGCCTTGGAAGCTGGCTTGCTAGTGCCGCTACTGAACTTAACCAATTGTTGGCGTATGAAGTCTGCTGAGCTGGAGCTTACTGAAATTATCAAGTCTGTTGAATTTCTGAAGTTATTTTTTTCTTTCTAAAAAAGTTGAATTCCTGTCAAATGACCAAGTTGACTTGAGTGAGTCCAGGTGGACTTACTCCATCTGAACTATCCAGGTTGAACATCTGATTGAAATAATAATTTCTTTAAACTTAAGATGACTTTTCTGAACTAATATATATATGCAGTTGACCTTTTGAAATCCTGACCATCTAAGCTTTCTTGAATTGTAGTTTCTGATCTTGATGAAATAATCTGTCAGCCTATTCTTTGACAAATTTAGAGAAATTGAGCCGACATCATCTCAAAACCATAAAAAGACTCATTAATGAGTCATAGTTTGACATCATCAAAACCACCAGGGACATACATTCTCCCCCTTTTTGATGATGGCAACTATGATTCGTTATGTGAACAATATTAACCAAGTTTTTGAAACACAACAAATCTACAAAGTAACATCTCCCCTTGTAAGAATTAATGACTCATCAAACTATCTCCCCCTTTCACATCAGCAAAAAGAATATAGTTTGATACTACTTTCAAAATTTGGAGATGACTGTAGCAAGTTAATTTCAGAGGTTCAGGCACATTATAAATGTCAGACAGAAAAACTTCCTGAAATGACATGAGGGCTTTTTAGGCTGGAGGGAACACATCAAAACCAGAGTTGTGAAGCAACTTCCCAGATCAGAAAGATAACCAGTTGTAGGTATGACTATCAAGTGAGAGGATGAATGCAGGTAGCAGCAATTGAGCAAGTTACAATTACTTAATGAAGTTCAGATCAAGAATTGGGCAAGTAGTAGGTAGACCAAGATGACTTGATATGCATGACATGAAATGATTTCAGCAGGAAAAACATTGTAGAAAATACCCAAATAATAGATACAAATGACCTTGATTGCATTTGAGTGAAATACTTTAAGCAAGTAAGAAGAGTTGGAAGAATTATTTCAAGCAAGGATTTCCGAGTATAGTAATTCATAAGAATTCTCATTCTGATATTAATATCATATATCAAAATTAACTGAATTTCGGACTCTTCTATCATAGAGCTTCCTATGATGTATCTCTTATTTAACAGCTTAGTTAAAATTTAATAATTTCTGAGTTTATCAATGAAATTTCTTTGAAACATTTCTCCATTCAGGCTTAATAGAGATGAACCAATTTTTCATGTTAAGACCATGTATAACCTTCCTCTATCTTACTCATTCAAATTCAATGTCTTCTTTGTGAGTTACCAAAATTAGTATTGAGGTTAAACATTCATGATTTTCCTGATTTAATTCCTGGGTTTCAACAATTTTATTTTTCTTTTGTCTTTTTGATACCATATTCTGATTTTCTTTTGCTCATCAAATTTTTTTAAGAACATTTAAGTCTAGCACACACTTTGTATATTGAGGATACACATTTGTTTAGACGTCAGTATCCCTAGGTACTCAATATGGCTGACCATCATGCTTCAAATTGAACAGAGATAGCAGTGTCACCTCATGACATGTCTCAACTCATTTCAGTGATGAGTGAGATATATTTCTCAGTGAGCTTGCCATTGCTCTGCCTTGGTTTACATGAATTTTTATGCATAGTTAACAGTGGCACCTCATGACACAGTCCACTTAATTTCAAGGAAAAAGGGACATAGTTTCCCAATAGACCATTGTCAGTGCTCTGACATTTATTGCCCTTAGGAATTTTTAGAAGATTCTAATGTTTAAAGACAATACTTAATTTTTAGTTTCTCACCAAAGATGCCATAATCTATAAAAATTTTAGATTTCAGATTGTCTTACAGGACACAACATGTAAAAGGCTGGTTAAGGTCTATTAGATCTGTGATGACCCAAGATCCGGATACCGGGAAGGGCCCGATACCATTCGAATCCTGGCCCACCACCCATGAGTCGGGAGGGCTCGGAAGGGCTAAAAGGAGTGTAAAGGTACAAAGAAATAGGAAATAAAGTAGGACAATTCAAAAATTAATAGAAATAAATAAATAACTACAACAGAGTCCAGTCCAACAGAAAGTACAGTCTACGGCTGAAGAACGTATCCAACACCGAGTGAACACTCAGCCCGGCGAGCTGGCAACTAAGAACCTTTGCATAGCACCCTCGAACCTCGAGGAAGAACCGCCGCACCTGAAACTTAGGGGTGAGCCTCCTGTCACTGGCTCAGTAGGGGTCCCACGGAACCCCAACCGTAAACAACGGCGGTGGCGAAAAGTAGTAACAATGGCAGGAACAACACTCGGTGGCCGGTAAAACTCGGCACAATAGCTACTCCTACTGTACAAGGAAACACTCTCCGGTCTCATAGTCGGGGGACCAACGAACCACCTAATGCCACAGCTACCGAGGGAAAGCACACGACGACTCCGCCGTAAAGGCCTGTCACAAGGACGAGGCCTAACCTGGACCACCTGGTCCACGGGTACCATCACGACCTCACTGTCGTGAACCTGACGCAGCCAAGGGGGGGGGGGGGTGAAGCCTCAGTAATCCAACCGAGCGTCCCTAGCGTCAACCTCGAAAAACACGTAGGAACGGTCCGGGAAACCACACCTCGTGGTCAGAAAATGAACGAGAACTCATGTCCTGCGACGGGGGCACCTGCCCACCAGAAGCAAAGTCGGATGCATCCACTGGCATCTTACACCGCACCTCAGGTGTCTCTCTACATTACCCCAGGCAGAGACAAAGACTCAACAGTAACCAGTACCACGAACAAGGACTAGCTGGGGTCGCGCTCGTCAGCGTGGGTCCGACAGTCCCCAACCACGTGTGCACACACAGACCATGTACCTTAGGTCTGACCCTCTAGCTGGTTCTTCCCCCGAAGCCCGGACTCAGGCTGCGCATGGGGGCCCTACGGTAACCAGCCTAAAAATCGTCTCTCTCGGGTGTAGCTCTCCACCTACCCCTAGGTGGGTCAGCACACGCGTGCCCAGGCAAGCTACTGTAGCTCTCCACCTAACTCCAGGTGGGTCAGCACATACGTGCCCAGGAAGCTACGACCATTGGGGGTCACCATAGAAACGACCCTCAGTGGAAATCACCAGAACACGGATATGCTACTCACAAGCCCTGTCACGTCCAGCTCGGGAAACAGGTGGCACCGTGCCACCGGACTCTAGGCAGTCCACTATAACCTATTAACCCAACAGTCCTTGAGTCGCAAGACTCAGGGTCAAGACCGTCGTACAGGACAGCTCCAGGCCGTCAATCTGGCCTATCCATAGGTCAGAAACCACGATAATATACTGCTCAAGTTGTTCAAGGATCACACACTCCCCCTGAGAAAATGTAATTCAAGACTTTTCCAGTAAAGTCTCCCCCTCAGCCAATGCAGGGAACTAGCAAACAAGAATATCCAGAAACATGATAATTTGAGCTCATGTAATTTCAGAGATACCAAATCATGGAATGAGAGTGAGAAACGGATAATTAGGCATTACATATTGGTTTTGAAAATGTAAGAGTGTTGATAGCTCTTGCAGATCACAGACCAGCAGACAAAGTAAATGAAGATAGATTTTAAAACAAGTGTGTCAACTTAGAGTTTTCAGTGTGTCGACACAAGTAGGTTTCACAGAACAGCAAATTTGACCAGTTTGAATTGTTGTGTTGATGCAATCTGAATAGTGCATCGATGCACATGCTTCAAACAGAAGGATTTACAGAACATGATTCGAATTTCAGAAAAAACACATTTATCGCAGTTTTGAATCAACATATACATGCATCCTAAATGCATAATTCAGAAGTTTAAACATCCTTACTCCCCCTAAGTATTTGCATGAATTTCAAGCGTTCTTTTGGAATTTTTGATATCTACAACATGCAGTGAGTTCTGAATAGATTTATGCACATTGGGTAAACTTCAGAAAGCAGAAACTCCCCCTATCTAAATGTAGTGGAAGATAAAACTAGTCATGGAGAGGGTGTAATGCATTCAAGTATGAACAATGAATTTTTCAGGCTATGCATGACCATGTGGAAGACATATGCAGACATAGGAACATATGCAACATATTTTCAATTTAAAACTGAATTTACATTGCGCATCAACATGATATGTAACTATTCAAGAAGGGAGTTACTGAAAATCAACAACTAAAAAGTAAATGCAAAGACTAGGGTTTTAACCAATCACGGGTGCCTTGATTTATTGACCCCTTTTTATTTTTATTTTTCGCTTCTTCTTCAAGGAACTCTTGGAAAAACAAATCTCATTTTGCACTTTTAGATACCCAAGAGTTCTTGGGTCCTTGAAAGTTAGCAGCACCTCTAGTGGGTGCTCTCCACAACTTTTGGGCTTTCAAATCATCAGATTTCATCACAAAACAATCATACATAGCATGCCCAATCTTCTACAGTAATGACAGTAAATAGGGGATTTCACA
The DNA here is from genome assembly GCA_022559845.1 of Amorphophallus konjac. Taxonomy (NCBI): domain Eukaryota; kingdom Viridiplantae; phylum Streptophyta; class Magnoliopsida; order Alismatales; family Araceae; genus Amorphophallus; species Amorphophallus konjac. The sequence continues at coordinate 338,244,624 of CM040126.1, read as the reverse complement.
TTTTTCATGTAAATGTAATCAGGGAATTTCTGTGGGGAGGCATAAATGTTCCCTTTCCTGCTACTGGAAATTTTTCGTTTCTTCATTTTCTAACAGTCTTTGACTGAATGCCCAACCTTTCCACATCTAAAGTAACATAAGGATTTTCTGTTTGCAGACTATCTTTGCTAATCAGACTCATTTGCTCTTTTGCATGCTTTTAGTTTTTCATTTTTCATGACAAAATAGTCTTTCATTTTATGTCCAGACTTTTTACAGTAAAAACATTGTTTCTTCTTTTTCTGAATAGTACAATTTCTAGCATACATTCTATATGCATTATGTTCATCCCTTACCATCACATGACAATTTTTCATAAGATGACCATAAACACCACAGTAGAAACAATTAAGATTTACTTTGGCTTGCACATTGGATTTTCTGAATTTATTTTTCTATTTTTGAGGCAGATTGTTTTTCACTTTCTGATTTTTATTTTCTTTTTGTATTTTCGGAGTAGCAAATTATTTTGGGGAACCAGTTGAAGTACTAGGCTATTCTGAACTATGGACAAAAGTGGTAAATACCTTGTTTTCCAATGATTTTTTATTTTCTGGTTTATATCCCAGCCCCTCTCTTTGGAAATTAATTTTATTCCCCAAAAGTTTGTCCAAATTATCTTTCCCTTTGACAAACTTAGACAGTGAATTGTTTAAGTCTAAAACCTGATCTTTCAATGATGAAATTTGCAATTCATAGCTTAGAGTTTCTTCTTCACATTCTGTTATCTTGTTCTTCAAGGTTTCATTAGCAACTTTATAGTTTTCTTCTTTTTCCAGGATAGACACTTTTTCAGAACTGTCAGAATTTACAAACTTCACTTTTTCAAGTGCAATTAGTCTGTCAGACATGGAAATATTCAGTTGCTTCAGTTTCTCAACTTCTTTTATCAGTTTTGAATTGATAGTGTCGAGATCTTCCAATTTTATTCTAAGTTTCTTGTTTTAAGTTTTTAGAACTTCTAAATTTTCATTTTCTGAGCCACTTTTACTGGTAGCATTCAATTTCTTTTTCAGTGTTTTATTTTCTTTTCTCAACTTTTCTTACAATTCAAATAGATCTGTATATGCTTCCTTCCATTCTTCTATAGAGAAATTTTCAAAGGAAGAGCTTACCTCTTCATCATCTTCTTCTTCATTAGCCATGAGGCCAATATTTTCCTCTTCTTCCTTTTCATCTGAGATGCTTTCTTCTTCATCACTCTAGGTTGACACCATGGCCTTGGGCTTCTTCTCCTTGGCCTTGGAAACTTTCTTGAACAATTCCGAGCATTCATCACGAACTTGCCCTAGCTTCCTGTAGTGATGGCAAACAAGTTTGTAAGTTTTCTTGTTCTTATCAGGTTTGAAATCTGAACCTCTACTTGTTGAAATTTCTTTTTGTTGGCATTCATATCTCTCATTCTTAGAAATTTTCTGAATTGTTTAGTGAGGAACACTACAAGGAAAACAGGTTTTTCCGACATCCATATTCCGTCGCAAATCCATCGGAAATACGTCAAAAAGTGAATTTTTGACGGATTTCAGACGTATTTCCGACAGAATATGAACGTCAGCACAATTAGGTCGCTAATTTTCGACGTAATATATTTATGTCATAAATTTGCTAGCAATTACTGATGAAAAATGTCGTCAAAATTTTTGTCGGTATTTATGTCGATAATTAATAATAAGAAAATTAATTAATATTTGCGACGGAACATATTTTGGTCGAAAATACGTCTAAAATTTTTGACGTATTTCTCACTAAAACTTATTTCGTTGGAAAACTATAGGCCAAATTATTTCCAACGAGACGGTTGTTCCGATATATTTCTGACTTTAAGTAACTCCGTCGGAAACCTATGGGTCAAATAATTTTCAATGAAAGATTTGTTAGTCGGAAATACGTCGGTAATTTTTGACGTATTTTCGACTTAAAATTATTCCGTCGGTAAACTATGGATCAAATTATTTCTGACGAAAAGTACATTGGTCAAAAATACATCAAAAATTACCGACATATTTGCGATATAAAAAATATTTCGTCGGAAACCTCTAGGTTAAATTAGTTCCGACGAAAGTTAATTTGGTCGGAAATACGTCGAAACTTTTCGACGTATTTACGACAAAAAATTAATACGTCAGAAACCTGTGGGTCAAATTAGTTCTGACGAAACGTTAGTTGGTCAAAAATACGTTGGAACTTTGCGACGTATTTGCGACGAAAAATTAATACGTCGAAAATCTATGGGTCAAATTAGTTCCAACGAAACGTTAATTGGTCGAAAATACGTTGGAACTTTGTGACCTATTTGCGACGAAAAATTAATACATCAAAAATCTGTGGGTCAAATTAGTTCCGACGAAATGTTAGTTGGTCGAAAATACGTCGGACGGATAATTAATACGTCGAAAATCTGTGGGTCAAATTAGCTCCGACGAAATGTTAGTTGGTCGAAAATACGTCGGAACTTTGCGATGTATTTGCGACGGAAAATAAATACGTCAAAAATCTGTGAGTCAAATTAGTTTGGACGAAACGTTAGTTGGTCGAAAATATGTCGGAACTTTGCGACGTATTTGCGATGGAAAATTAATACGCCGAAAATCTGTGGGTCAAATTAGTTCCGACGAAATGTTAGTTAGTCGAAAATATGTCAGAAATTTCTGACATTTTTAAACATTACGTCGAAATTCCGTCAAAAACTTTGTCAGCATTTTGTTTATATATATTTTGAAATTTTAAAAACATGTTTAAAGCTACAATTATACACCACACAATCTACACAACTCAGCATAAAACACACAATAAACAACATATACAACACACAATAGGATAAAATCCGTCGAACATTACAATAAAGAACGCCCACAACACATAACTTAATGAATAAAAAAAGTTACAATTACATTAATTCAAATGTCATTTTTTCACAATATCATTAAAAAAATCAAGAGATATCTATTGCATCATCCTCATTCGTCATTCGCAGCATCTCCACTATCACCAGCTATAGGAGGATCCTACATCTCAAAAAATTAATATTAAATAGATTTAAATAAAAATAATTAAAAATAAATCTAATTAAATATATTTTAAATTTTCTAAATTTGAAAGTAGATAACATGAAGATGATTTCTCTTAATCTCAAAGTTGAATTCTTTGAACTAAGTAGTAATATTATAACTCTAAAGTCTACGAAATTAAAAGTTAAATTAAATACTCACATGAGAGGGCTGTGCTATGCTCGAGGGTGCTCCCTGAGTCAAAATCCCCGCTTGGGAGAGGAGGGTAGCAACTGCCCGAGCAATGCGTGCCTCGATGCATTCTTTGATGTCGTCTACCTGACGTCGGACAATGGATGTAATATGGCTCGTAGAATCGCTGGTGAAGGGAGTAGAGAAGGAACTACTACCGGGGTATGACGAAGCTGAGCCCGAACAAGATGCTAGAATTGGGCTGGTGTCTAACCTCTGCCTAAAACCATATACTCATCCTTTCTTCGGTGGGCCGGCTACTGCTACCCATGCCTCAGGATCTAGTTGAGGCCGTTGCGTCACCTCCTCCCCGTACTTTTCAGTCATATGCCTGTCATATGCCTACTGTAAATTGAATAAAAAATATTATAAATTTCATATTAATCAATCATATTTAAAAATTGAAATGGAAAAGAAATGTGTATTGATAAGTGTTTAATTATTTATATTTATTCATATCACACATGTCATTTTTGGGCTTTAACGAAGTTAATTATACAATTTTTACGTAATAATCTCGGTCTCACAAAAAATGAAGATTTATCTATAATTAATGAGATTTGAGACATATTTAAAATAAATAAATAAAATTATATAATTAAATTTTGATAAGGAACTTTACTCGGATTATTTTTACATAAAATTAATCGATGCAAAAATCACTTAATGTGAACAAAATAAAGGGACAAATGATGAATTTCTATGCATTGATTAAAATTAGTTTGTGAGAGACTTATGTATAATGTATCTTGTTAATTTTTTCTCTTCTCTCATGTGAACAGGCATCAATGGGTCTCCCCACCTCTCGGGACAACATCAATCTCTCCATAAGTATCTTGCGTGAGACACGCCATAGAGAGCATTCAAGCAGGGCCCCTTTAACACAAATGGGCCTCTCCCTCGTGCGTATACAGTGGCCGCACCAACAACTCTAGTTGTGTGCAGTTGGCACGGCGACAGCAAAGCATGGGCAGCGGCGTGGGCAGAGCATAGATTGAGGCGGGTGTGTTGGATCTTGCCCCTTGCCCAACTCCTACAAAGGAGGCCGCGCCCTCCTTCTCCACGGCAGATTCTTCCCCCCCTTCCTCCTCCTCTTCACCTTCTTTCCCTCTTCCCTCTCCTTCTCATCACCTCTTCACTTCTCCCTCCTCTCTCTCTCTTCACACCGGTAGGATCTCCCTCCACCCTCCCTCCCTCTCTCTCTCTAACCACTGCCGCGGGCCTCACTCTCCCTCTGAACTCCTCTCCCCCTCCCCTCCGGGGATCTCTTCTAAACTCTCTTCCCCTCCCCCCTCCTCTTCTTCTTCTTTCCCCTCACCCTCTCCGTAGCGAGCCCTCTCTGTAGCTCTCTCTCTCACCCTCACGCACACGCCATCGCTGCCTCTCTCTCTCTAGCCGCTCGCCCCGTCTCTCTCTCACTACCTGCAATATACACCACCGGCACCCTGCAACTCTGCGCACCCCGCCGCGGCAACCCACACCTAGCTTCGACCCCCTCCTCCTGCACAACTCCTTTACACCGCGGCCTCTTCCCTCACAAACTCTCCACTCTTAACCACTCCATCCCCCTGCTATACCCTCTATCGGCCAGCTCTCCCATTCACCTCCACACACCCAGACACCACCGTCGCGTTCCCTCTCTCTCCGTCTCACTCTCTCCTTAACCCGCACACTCCTCTCTTATCTTCTCTCTTCCCCGCCACGCACACACCATCCACAGCCTTCACCACAACCTACCCGGCTCATCTCTCTCTCTCTCTCTCATCTGCCCCAGCCACTCCCTCTCTGCATATCCCTCTCTCGTCTCTTCACCCTCCACCGCCTGCTCTCTCTTTCACCCACGCACCACGGCCCCCTCTCTGTGCCAGCCGCTCTCCCTCTATCCCTCTCCCCTTCACACGTAGCCCTCCCCTCTTTCTAACCACCACTGCGGCTCTCCCTGCACCACCGCGGCTCTCCCCTCTCAGCTCTTGCCCTCGTTCTCTCTACTCTGCTACCCTCCACATCGCAACACCTTCACATCCCTCAAACCACCGTCGCGTGTCCCACCTCCTCTCTCTCTCTCTCTCTCTCTCTCTCTCTCTTCCTGTCGCGCAGAGCCTCTCTCTCCCTCTCTCTACTAACCCTTCACAAGGCATTTCTTCACACTGACCATGCATGCAACCTCCCCACCGCATCCACCGTGGCTTCCTTTCTCTTTCTAACACCACCGTCGCCGGTCCCTCCTTCTCGCTCTAACTAACACACACACAACCCAGCCCCCCTCTCTCACCGTCTCATGCTCTCTCTGCCTCTCTCTTCTCTCTCTCTCCCTCCGTCGCATCCCCCTCCGTGTCCCACTCTCTCTTCTCTCTATCTTTATATCTCTCTCCTCTCTCTTTATCCCACATCTCTCTCCCTCTCTCTCTTTATCTCTTTTTCTCTCTCCTTCACCCTCTCACGTGCCCCCCTCTCTCTCTCTGTCTCACTTCTCACATAAGCACACACTCATTTTTAATTTTTTTATTTATTTTATGTTATTTAGAAACCCACCTTTCTCTATTTCTTTCTCTCTCTATGTCCTTGTGCTCTCTCTAACCCCTCCAAAGTCGACGCAAGACAGGCGTCCTCGGCTCCGGGTTGAGCGAAAGTCAAAGTCTCAAGGAGACAGTCACCCTGACACCACGGCCGTGATATCTTTACCCCATCGTCTTCCTCGGTGTTATTTAGGATTCATTTTTATTTGAAGATGTAATTTTCATTTTCACACTTCATATTGTAAGCATTGTATTTTTAATTAGTGAGAAATCATGTCTGTTTATTTTCCCTCTCACCTCTTTCTTCTTCTTCCTCTCCTTCTCTTCTTTCTCGCTCTACAAGCCTCCAAAATCTCATTAGATAGATTTATTTAATGTCATTTTTATTTTTAAGTTGCATATAATCACCAAAGTGTACGTTTCCGCTTAGAATACAAGATTTTCAATTCGTAAAATCAATTCCTCTCCGTGGATTCGACTCAAACTCGTCTTAATACTACATTATTTAATTTAATTACGAGTTTGAAAAATAAAATTTAGATTGATGACCATTGTGTTTAACGACGCACATTTCGGTTCGGTCAATTTTTGGCGCCATTGCCGGGGAGGTTTATAATTTTTGAATTGGCTATCCTGTGTTCTTGTATATTAAGTAGGCATTAATAAATTTTCTTTTGTTTGTTTACAGGAAAAAAATTAAAAAAATATTATCTACCAATAAGATAAGCTTTCTTTTCCCTATTCCATATCTTTTTATCTTTTTTTTTAAGAACGAGGGACCATGCTCCAAGTAAGTATCCTAAATTCTCCTTAGTTCATTTGATTTTATTTCATTAGTTGTATATTTTCTTGGTTAGATAGGTTCAAAAAAAATCAAAAATATTTAAACTCAAATAAAAGACGTCATTCCAAGATTAGAACCCACGCACATGTTGTAGGTCATGCATCATATAGGTTGTATTAATTTTATTTCTTATTTTTGTTTTAGAAAATAATTGTTCATGCATTTGTATTTTAAACCCCTTATTTGCAATTGTTTGTTGCATTACATTATTCTAAACCATTCTAAGGGCACTACCCCTAAATAAGATAAGGTGGGGATTTCATCATCCTTCCTTAACCCGCAAACCATATTCCCCTTGCATCTTTGTATATCCCAAACGTTAAATAAAATTTAGTAAACATTGGCCATAGGTTCACACTGTGATTCTTGTGCTATTTGGGTTTACCCTCTTGTGAAAACCGGTGCCTAAGACAAGACGGTCGAACGGTAAACGCCTTAAGTGGGCTAGTGGTTCAGTAATTATGTTCCTACGAAAGTAGGGGGAGCCTCCCACTGCCCCATCCCTTACCTGACCGGTGAAAATATTGAGGGTGAACTTAAATTGCACTTTAGTCATTTTGTGAAACCCTATTTGTAGGTCTAGGTCACATCTAGGTTATTAGGTAATTTGTGTGTTAACTTGTTCGTGTTTGTATAAAAAAAACAACACCAACAACAACAAAACAAAAACAAAATTCCTCCTCTTCTCTCTCTTTGTTGTAGTTAGTGTTAGCAAAAAAATAAAAAATTAAAAAAAATCACAAATAAACATGATGGGTTTCTAATTAAAAAATAAAAAAACAAACTCATTTTAACTTTAGGGAAAAAGAAGAGAGGGTAATAAAAAAATGATATAATATATATATATAACAAAAAGAAGAAGAAGAATAATAAAAGACCAAAAAATACATAAAAAATCAATAAAGGGAAAACAAAAAAAAGGAAAAATCATTTCCATGGATCGGGTTTGCTTGACCCAAAATCAGATCTTTCTATTGGGTCCAAGCTTCTTTACACCACCTACCTTTCCAGACGATCACACATGGGCCCGACCGACCCATTATGTAGGTGAGTATCCGACACAATATCCATCTTTCACCCAATCCTACCCGACCGTCAATGAAAGCCCATATCTCCGGCCGGCCCAACAAGAAAACTCCACACTCATGGAACCCCAATACCTTTATACTCCCCAAAATCAGGACCAATTTGCTCAATCTTATTTAGGGGATCAAATGTCATTTCTTCCTCATGAACATGCTTCAACATGTCAAAACCCCCTTACACCTTCTTGTACCCCCAGCTTTGAGTGGGGAGATCAAAATAATTTCTCTTGGAAAAATCCTCAATATCAAATTCTATGCCCTCCCGAGCCAAATTTTCAAATCCAATTTGATCTAAATCAAGATGGAGGGCATGACACATACTTCCCTTATCCATACGATCCTCAACACATCCATTCTACCCCTTCATACAATGGTCCCAATAATGAAGAAAAATTCAACCAATTTACTCAAATCATCTTGACTAATCAACAAGTCATTGACTCCCTCCAAACCAAATTGGACCAACTCACAAGAGCCACATATGAGTTGGCGATGGACCAATTGTCTAACCCCCTTGATGCAAACTTTGAAGATCAATTCCCTCGATTGACCCAACACATTTATTCGTGCCAACAACCCATAGTTCCTCTGTCAAATGAAACTCTTGCCTTCGGTAATGAGGGAATTATGGAAGAATTATATCAAAGAGAATTTGGGGTGAATATCTATTTGACTAAGGAGTCCATACCCATTTATGAGGAGCGTCATAATGAGTCGGTTGAAATCAAGTTGGGGGGTGAATCGAATGATGTGCAAGATGATGCCATTCGAAATTATGAAAATAAGAATATCAATGGCCCAATGGAATGTGACCCTCCTCACTTAGAAGAATATCATGAAAGGATCGCATTGGATGATTTCTCATTTCATCTCACGATCCTACAATTGGAAAAATTGATTGACCTTCTCCCCATTCTAGAACAATATGAGCACTTTAATTTGGAGAGTGTCATCATTAGCCCATGTGAGGAAAAGCATAAAGAAGAGGGTAGTGTTGAACTTGCAGATGTATTGAAGGATAACCCTCATGAGGAAGAGAATGGTGAAGAGACTTTGCATGAAACATTTACCTCTTATTTAGATGCCCCATTTGTGGAGAATATAATTGATAATCTGATTTTGATAGAAGATATTGATAACGGTGCATCACTTGAAGAAATTGAGAGCATCACTCCAAACACCAAAGGCCCATTTGAGGAAATGCTTGAAAAGGAGGACTACTTTAAAGAGGCACTAATGGAAAGTTTTTCGTTCAATCTGATTGATATCCCTCCTTTGATGGAAGTCTCACTAGAAAAGTTCACTTTCAATCTTGATCAAGAGGCGATCATCACTCCAAACACCCCATTTGAGGAAAAGCATGAAAAGGAGTACATTAAAAAGGCACTAATGGAAAATTTTTCGTTCAATCTGATTGATATACCTCCTTTGATGAATGATGAAGTGTCGTTAGAAAAGTTCACTTTCAATCTTGATCATGAGGCTCAAATGATAATTAAGGGGCATATGGAAGAATTAGAGGACTTATCGACCTACGAGCATCACAATCTGACTCCAAACCGGCCGATATATGAAATTGCAGAATGGGGAATAGCCATGGAAGGAGTCATCCAATGGGAAAATAGAGGTGAAAAGACCTGGGGGGTGGTTCTGGACAATAAAGACTTCAAACTAGCAGAAATCATTAGCTTTGATCCATAATTAACCCCCATGAAGGAAACATGGTTTGCACACGTTCCAAATGAAAACATCAATAATGTGCAAAATCAACATCTTTCTAGCCCATGTACATATATGTTAAAGCTTGTCCTCCAATGGCACAAGGGCTGGAATTTGAGGGAGGATGAGATCTTATGGTGCCTAATCATGAAATCAACCTGTTGGTTAGTGAGTCATATTGCGTCTGGCTGAAGATGTTAAACATAACGCTTCTTGGGAGGCAACCCAAAGCTTTTTTAGAAGTGTTGTGATAATAAATGGCTTGTTGGGAGACAACCCAACGTTTCAGCTGTAATGTTTCAATAAGTCATTTTTATTTTATGCTTGTATGAGTCAATTATAATATGTGGCGAGGATATCTGGTGAGAATCACGTTTGCCTGCCCCAGGTTGTACCCTTCCTTCCCAAGCATTTATATGCACATTGTTCTATTTTTATATTGTTCATATCATCAAAGACAATACTATTTAAGTTGGGGGGGGTAAGGATAATCATTGTAAAAATCTCATACAACCTATGTCGCATTTTGTTATTAAAAAAAAGAAAAAAAGGTGGAGCTCCAACTGTGTTTTCATGATTCATGCTCTCATAAAAGAGACACTGGAATAGAGAAACTAGGAAGAAGGATGATGGAAAAATTTATTTGACCTAACCATGGAAAATTGATTTAAGAATCTTTTTAAAAGTTCAATAGCACTTTAGAAAAATAAAATAAAAAAATCACTTTGCACGCTAATGAAATAAGTAGGGAAAGTCTTTGTTGTGTAGTGGACAGCGGATCTAGAGGGGAGGGGTGAATAGATCTGCCCCTCTTTTTGTAATGCAACCCTCTATATAGCTAGCTAAAAATAATTGCAGCGGAATACAACTAGCTTAGCGATGTATAAAACGATTTGCTTAGAAATATGATTTCATAATATGGATATTGAACCTAAGCATGCATCTAAAATAAATCAATCACACAATCAAACCACAACACAAAGGATTTTAAGGTGGTTCGGACTGAATCCCCAGTCCTACGTCCACCCCTCACCAAATCCGGTGAGGCTCCACTAGTGCCACGCACTGAACCGCAAATCGGAAAGACCACCGATAGCCTTCCTACTAACCACCGGTAGGGACGTCAACACCGCAGATCGGACAACTTCCGATTGCCTTCCTACTAACCACCGGTAGGGACGGTCTTCAGTTTCAATTGTTTGAAAGAAATGAAAAGAGATAACAAATATGAAATCACTCAAACAAGATATAGAGTATGCTCAAAGAAAGAAGATCTTGTCTGAGTTGCAGAAGCTTGAATCGGATGCTTTGAAGGTGTCTTCCTCCTTGCGAGATGATCTTCCTTGAATCTCTTCTAGTTGATGAAGAAGACGATGGATGTAGATTTGATCTTCCTTTTGATCTTCTTGAGTTGATGAAGAGGATGAAGAATGCAGTTTAGATCACCTTTGAAAGTCTTGATTGCTTCTTGCTTCCTTCGAGGTTGAGATGGCTTCAGATCTGGACTTGAATCCCTTAGAATGAATGAAGCTTCTTCCCGTAGTACTGTTCACGGCTACAGTACTTTGAACTACTCTTCCTTGAACACACCCTTGCAGCCTCCCTTGATTTCTCAAATGATCAACTAGGGTTTCTAACCCTCTTGCATGTGTTTTATAACCTTTGAATGGTCCTTAGACATCCCCCAGACCAGATCCATAATCTATGGAAGATTGGGTGACTTTGGGGTTAAATAAATACAAGGAAAGGGGCTGGCCTCGAAGTGGAAATCGAAGTCAAACATGGCTGCATCGGGGTTGGCGGTTGACCGGAGGTAGGTGGCGGTCGATCGCTACTGAAAAACTTGCAAACGGATGATCCCTGGGAATTCCGATCGACCGCTATTGGCTGGCGGTCGACCGCTACTGAAACTCGTGCAGACTGGGAGCTGTTGGCTGGGGCGGTCGACCGCCCCTGTGCTGGCGGTCGACCGCCAGCTGGGCAGACCCCGGGCTTTCCCGGGTCGGTCCGTTAACTGCTTTAGCTCCATCGCTTGACTCCTTTAGCAGTCCGTTCATGTATGTGGCATCACCCTTGACAGTCTTGAAGATTTCTGTTGATTATATCGCTCCTATAATCAGAATTTTGTTCCGGGGGCTCCGCCCCCGGAAACCCCCGCAAGGGGCGCTGCCCCCTTGACCCCCGCGACCTGACCGGGCAGGTCGATTCCCGCGACCTGACCGCGTAGGTCGATCCACGTGTGAGGGCGCAACCATGGAACTTTCACCTTTGCCATTTCCACTGAATTCCTTGTCCATTTAATGGCGTATCTGTCATGAACAAAACATCACGTGTGTCAGTCACATGAGAGTGGAAAATATCAATGACTAATAGTGTTTAGCCATTATCAAAACCAAGAATACCACAGAACTCATATGACCATAGGATGATGTCGAATGACCCAAGTGACCACAGGATGACTCAAATGACCATATGGACACAACAGTCTTCTGTTATTTTGGAGTGGTGTCTGATACTCTGTATTTTTTGGAGATGAGATCTTTTTAATAAAGCTATCTGCCAAAGTTATCCATCAAATAAGTGCAAAAGCACATTGTCGAAAAAAAAAAGAAAAAAACACCATGAAAAATGCCCCTCATCCTAGTAACCGGGCCTGCTTCTCCTAAGGTAAGAGTTGAGGTTCGCGTCAAACAGTGAAGGGATGTGCAACATCATGTGTGTAATTAAAAAAAACGTGAAGGATGAAGGAAGACAAAAAGCTGTTGTACTCAATGCTCGGATCCAGGGGGTACAGAGTTGAAGGACATTTATCTAGAATGGCTAATGAGGGGTGCAATTGTCTATGCTGTGAATTTAGTACTACACATGCACAAGTGCTATTGCACTTTGATTTACATTCTTAGTCATGTACCTAAATTTCCAATGTAAGGCTAGTGTGCATTAATGCTTCCAGATCTATGATCTCTAGTTGATTCTATGAAGGAGGATCTTAACGTGAGGCATGAAATCATTTAAACCCTTGATGGTCCTTAATTTTTATTTGTTTGCATTGTTAAGGGACTAGCAATGAGTAAGTTGGGGGGTGTGATAAGTGTTTAATTATTTATATTTATTCATATCACACATGTCATTTTTGGCCTTTAATGAAGTTAATTATATAATTTTTACGTAATAATCTCTGTCTCACATAAAAAGAAGATTTATCTATAATTAATGAGATTTGAGACATATTTAAAAAAATAAATAAAATTGTATAATTAAATTTTTATACGTAACTTTACTCAGATTATTTTTACATAAAATTAATCGATGCAAAAATCACTTAATGTGAACAAAATAAAGGGAAAAATGATGAATTTTTATGCATTGATTAAAATTAGTTTGTGAGAGACTTATGTATAATGTATCTTGTTATTTTTTTCTTTTCTCTCATGTGAACAGGCATCAATGGGTCTCTCCACCTCTCGGGACAACATCAATCTCTCCATAAGTATCTTGCGCGAGACATGCCGTAGAGAGCATTCAAGCAGGTCCCCTTTAACACAAATGGGCCTCTCCCTCGTGCGTATACAGTGGCCGCACCAACAACTCCAACTGTGTGCAGTTGGCACGGTGACATCAAAGCAGGGGCAGCGACGTGGGCAGAGCATAGATTGAGGCGGGTGTGTCGGATCTTGCCCCTTGCCCAACTCCTACAAAGGAGGTCGCGCCCTCCTTCTCCACGGCAGATTCTTCCCCCCCTTCCTCCTCCTCTTCACCTTCTTTCCCTCTTCCTGCTCCTTCTCTTCACCTCTTCACTTCTCCCTCCTCTCTCTCTCTTCACACCGGTAGGATCTCCCTCCACCCTCTCTCCCCCTCTCTCGCTCTCACTCTCTCTAACCACTGCCACGGGCCTCACTCTCCCTCTGAACTCCTCTCCCCCTCCCCTCCGGGGATCTCTTCTAAACTCTCTTCCCCTCCCCCCTCCTCTTCTTCTTCTTTCCCCTCACCCTCTCTGTAGCGAGCCCTCTCTCTATCTCTCTCTCTCACGCACACGCGCACGCCGCCGCTGCCTCTCTCTCTCTAGCCGCTCGCCCCATCTCTTTCTCACTACCTGCAATATACACCACCGGCACCCTGCCACTCCGCGCACCCCGCCGCAGCAGCCCACACCTAGCGTCGACCCTCTCCTCCTGCACAACTCCTTTGCACCGCGGCCTCTTCCCTCACCACCTCTCTACTCTTAACCTCTCCATCTCCTTGCTGTACCCTCTTCCGGCCAGCTCTCCTATTCTCATCTACACACCCAGACACCGCCGTCGCATTCCCTCTCTCTCCGTCTCACTCTCTCCTTAACCCGCACACTCCTCTCTCATCTTCTCTCTTCCCCGCCATGCACACATCGTCCGCATCCTTCACCACCACCTGCCCGGCTCACCTCTCTCTCTCTCGTTTGCCCCGGCCACTGCCTCTCTGTGTATCCCTCTCTCATCTCTTCACCCTCCATCGCCTGCTCTTTCTTTCACCCACGCACCACGACCCTCTCTCTGTGCCAGCCGCTCTCCCTCTATCCCTCTCCCCTTCACACGTAGCCCTCCCCTCTTTCTAACCACCACCATGGCTCTCCCCTCTCAGCTCTTGCCCTTGTTCTCTCTACTCTGCTACTCTCCACATCGCAGCACCTTCACATACCTCAAACCACCATCGCGTGTCCCTCCTCCTCCTCCTCCTCCTCTCTCTCTCTCTTCCTATCGCGTAAAACCTCTCTCTCCCTCTCTCTGCTAACCCTTCGCAAGCCACTTCTTCACACTCACCATGCATGCAACCTCCACACCACGTCCACCGTGGCTTCCTTTCTCTTTCTAACACCACCGTCGCCGGTCCCTCCTTCTCGCTATAACTAACACACACACAACCCAGCCCCCCTCTCTCACCGTCTCACGCTCTCTCTACCTCTCTCTCTCCCTCCGTCGCATCCCCCTCCGCGTCCCACTCTCTCTCTCTCCTTATCTCTCTTCTCTCTATCTTTATCCTGCGATCTATCTCCCTCTCTCTCTTTATCTATTTTTCTCTCTCCTTCACCCTCTCACGTGCCTCTCTCTCTCTCTCTCTCACTTCTCACATAAGCACAAACTCATTTTTATTTTTTTTATTTTATGTTGATTTAGAAACCCACCTTTCTCTATTTCTTTCTCTCTCTACGTCCCTCTACTTTCTTTCTCTATGTCCTTGTGCTCTCTCTAACCCCTCCAAAGTAGGTGCAAGACGGGCGTCCTCGGCTTCGGGTTGAGCGAAAGTCAAAGTCTCAAGGAGACAGTTACCCTGACACCACAACCGCGATATCTTTGCCCCATCGTCTTCCTCGGTGTTATTTATGATTCATTTTTATTTGAAGTTGTAATTTTCATTTCCACATTTCATATTGTAAGCATTGTATTTTTAATTAGTGAAAAATCATGTCTCTTTATTTTCTCTCTCACCTCTTTCTTCGTCTTCCTCTCCTTCTTCTTTCTCTCTCTACAACCCTCCAAATCTCATTAGATGGATTTATTTACTGTCATTTTTATTTGTAAGTTGCATATAATCACCAAAGTGTACGTTTCCGCTTAGAACACAAGATTTTCAATTCGTAAAATCAATTCCTCTCCGTGGATTCGACTCGCACTCGTCTTAATACTACATTATTTAATTTAATTGCAAGTTCAATAAATAAAATATAGATTGACGGTTGTTGTGTTTAACGACGCACATTTCGGTCCGGTCATGTATGTATATAATCTTACCACTACCGAGCGAGCTCTCTCGCTCACATACTGATCGGTCCCCTTCTTCTGGTGAACTGTAGCAAATAAATCGCGGTTCGAGACCGTACCACCCCTCTTCTTTTCCTATTATACATGTTATAGAGATTAAATAAGGATATATAAGAAATAAAATATAACAAAATTAAGATTATTACTTACCAATCTCTCCTTCTGGGTCACGAAGGAAACATATCCAGAAGTATGGAGATACACGTCTGGATGTGTTGCACGTGCGGCTTTGGCTTTTGTGGATTTGGCCATCCAATTAGGCTTGGCCCATCTATCACAGAGGTCCTCCCTGTGCTCCCTCCTCATCCATGCGGGGCCGTGTGCTTTCCATAGGCCATGGTCCTCGCTCCCCCCGGCTAGAGCCTTGGCACGATCCCGACAGCTGTGTAATTGATGCTTATAATTTACAGTTGTTGTGGCCTCCCATGCATGTTGAGCTCATCCGGTGTCAGCTCGCCTCACAAATTGATATCCTTACTGTCAAGAATTTAAATTTTATAAGTTAGTCAATTGAAATTACGGAGTTGGGAAATATGTAATTTAAAAGATTAAATTGTATACTAGTAACTCATCGTACACTCGATCGTGGATATCCTGAGAAAACTTTCGAAATGACTTATATGGGCCGGGCACATGTCGCATAATAGTGTTGGTGATGGGGCATCGGGGCTATTTCATTAAATGTTGGAATGTATTTTTGTAATATTGTACTTGGTGTGTAATGTGTGTTTGTTTTGGGTTTTATTTGGGTTTATGTGTAAAAGGGTCATGTAGGCCCAGCAGGGGCCCCCACCCTCTCTCTCATTGGGCCACTTGGCCTCTGGGGTCCATGTGGGACTGGTTCAAAGTCCAAGGTTGGACTTGGACCAAGGTGGTACATAATAGAAGAAAAATCAAAGTTGGAACCCCCTTAAGTCAAGGGGGCGCCCCCCCTTATATACTATTTTATTTCATGGTGTCTTTTTTTATTAAGGGTCATTTGACCACATGGGGGATTACTGTCTTATACCCCATTTTCCCTTCCCAAACCCTAGATCTAGAGATAGGTTTGGTCTTTTTTACATTTCTATATATCTTTATATTTTTCATTTTGTAGAATTAATGAGAAGAAATTCAGAAATTGGTCCAAGAACCCAAGGGCGCCCCCCTCTCCTCTCCCCTTGCAGCTAGATTATTGTATTCTTAGGGTGGATTCCCTAGTAAACTTGGTGGATTCCAAGTTGTATCTCCCCCCGGAGTGTGAAGCTCCGCCGCCGCCGCCATCGAGCCGCCATCGCACCGCCACCGCCTCGCCGTCGCAGATCTGTCCATTGCTGGACAGAAGCCTAGTGCTCGATTTTTAGCTCTCAATCAGGAGCTCAGATCGTGCTCAAAATCGGAGGGTGAGTTCCCAACGTCGACCCCAGCCTCCACAAAAAAATTCACATTTTTCTCCCTTGTTTGCCTTCCTTTACCATTTATTCCCCCGGATCTACAGATTCTGTCTCTATGCAGATCCACCAACCAGTAAGCTACATCTTCACCCATTTCACCCCATTTCCCATTTCAGATTGAGCTGAAATTTTAACTGGGAGTTTTGTACACCTAAGCCATCGTCCATAAATTTTTTTGTGGTTTTATTAATTTTCTATCCCATCCAAAAGATCACTGCTATTTCCCAAAATATGTTCTGTCCTGTGCAGTCCAGATCCGACCACCTCCACAAAAAAATCCATTTCCCCAGTCAAACCACCTCAAAAAATCACAAATAAATTATCCCCGTGTTCCTTACCTTCCCATCTACGATCCATAAAAATTTCAGATCCAAAATCCACCATTTGATCTTCGGTCAAACCAAGTTCTCAGGTAGTTATACTTTCAGCCATGTTTGATCTGGTTCTGTGAGTCAGTCTGTTGTAAATTCAGC
Source organism: Amorphophallus konjac (assembly GCA_022559845.1). Lineage (NCBI taxonomy): Eukaryota > Viridiplantae > Streptophyta > Magnoliopsida > Alismatales > Araceae > Amorphophallus > Amorphophallus konjac. The sequence continues at coordinate 338,227,484 of CM040126.1, read as the reverse complement.
CACGAAGCATACAGGGAGATTAAAATTCCTGTAATAATAAAGGGTTGTAGATCTCTGAGAGAGCTTTCCAACGGCGCTAGTCTCACGTCGTTCTAAGCTCAGGTCTGATCGCAGCAGCTGTTCTTGCCGGGTCGCGCAGTGTTGTGACAACAGCACAGGTCTGTGGACAGCAAGCCACAACGCTCCCAACTGGGCCGTCTCGCCTTCCACAAGGCGAACCAATGCGATCCCTTCCTAGGGATCATCCCTCCAGGAGTCTCCATCGCAGTGGTACCATACCCGGTCCGTTCGGCCCTCCGACCAGGACGTGGGCCTCACGTTCGTTGGCACGCATTACCGCCGGAGCTGTCCAAAACGCTACCCGTCAACCCGAACCCGCTACTCCCAGGTCCCACATTGTAGCCCTTTACCTCCCTGCGTGGAGTGGGCAGTAATTTTCATTGCTGTAATTTAATTATTTACTATTCTAGGAGTACGAGTTTCGGCTGGGATCATCTTCCCCACGCCCGGTAGTATGGAGGTGTCGTGTCCGCTCCTCTCTTCGCATTTTGCTTATTTCGTATGTATTCTATTGCCGCTGCATGAGTGATAGGTTAATCTAGCCCGATATTTTTTTATCACTGCTGCGAGAGAGAGCGAAACCCGTCCCGTGACCTGATCCGGGCACGCAAGGGAGTTGACTTCCCGACTCAATGCCGGTTTCTCAACCGCGCAGATCCCGTGTTTCCCTCGCATAGGGACGTCCGCGAGCTAGAGTCCTAGGTTCGCTGTCCGTCCTGTATCAAATTGGTATCAGTGTGGAAGGTTGAGTCTAGGGTAGTCTTTGATTAAAAACAAAAAAAGGTCATTTAAGTCTAGAGAGAGTCTAAGTCTATCTAAGGTTGCATTTGCATTCCTTCATTCGGTATATCAAAAGGTGCCTCCGAAGTGATAGGTTACACCTATTGGGACGGTAGCACACCTGCATGAGTGCGATCCTCGGATCAGACCTCCGCCACGTACCGAATATTGGAGTATAGGTCGTCCTTCACTTCGCCTTGGTCGGTACATTCCAACACCGTGTCATTTGTATGCGCACTCGTAGGGTACCCAATACTCACCACCACCCCACCACCACCTATGGCAGATTCCCGAGTCCCTAGTCCCGATGCCTCATCAGTGGTCGACATGTTTCGAGCCATTTTGGGAAAAATGGATGATTTGAGTGCTCAAGTGGATAAGATGGAAGGATTGAGTACGCGGGTGGATGTCCTAGGCGCACGTTTGGAAGGAAGGATGAAGACCTTAGAAGATAAGGCCGTAGAGTCGGGCCAATCTTTTCATGGTCTAGTAGGGAGGGTAGCCGTCCTAGAGATACCCCCGGTTGAGGCGCACCCCACGCCGACAAATGGTCAATCGGAGCCGATTCAACCACCTATTGCTCCTAGGGCTCAAGGGGTAGATGATAGGAGGCGCCGAGTCCCCGAGGTGGTTGATGATGAATCTGAGAATTAAAATGGGGGATATGGTCGTAATCGTCGTGTTCAAGAATGGAACCATGATTTAGATGAGGATGAGCGGACCCTCAGGACCGTTGGTGCGGATCCTCCCACTTTTGACGGGTCCTTAGACCCGAAGGTCTATCTAAATTGGGAGTCCGGAATGGATCGGTACATTGATTGGGTCGACATGTCGGACCGTCGAAGAGTCCGATTCGCTACCATGAAGCTGATGGGATAGGCACATACCTATTGGAAGAACGTAGAGAGCCTGTTATTTCATCGGCAAGAGCCCCAGGTTGAGACATGGGGTAAGATGAAGGTCAAGCTTCGGCAAAAGTACCTTACTGCCACATACCGTCAGCGACTTATCGACAGGTGGCAGAGTCTCAGTCAGGGAGATCGGTCCGTCTCCAAGTACATCCCTGAATTTGATGAGTATTTTCTACAATGTGGCATCTCAGAGGAGAGCACCATGCCCATTTCCCGCTTCCGTCGTGGTCTGCGGCCCCACTATCAGTATGAGCTTTTTCGCTACAATGTGACCAAGTTGGAAGATGCGTATCAGGTTGCTCTCGAGATGGAGCAGTTTGAGGGAGAGTTCGTGTCTACCCATCGGTTGGGCCCCGTCCCTCTTCGTAGTGCCAAGCCTCGTAGCTCCTTAGGCCCGTATTCGAGGGCACCCATGGCCCGACCTCAGGAGCCTGCCCGTCAGGAGCAATTCGCTCCAAGGCCTCGCCCTCCCCCGCCAAAGGAGCTACCTACACCCCAACCACCGGCACCCATTGCCCGGCCCTCGAGACTTATTGCCTGTCCTCTGGCACCCACACCTCCTCCCTTGTTGCCTACACCCCCTGTCCATCAGGAGAATAAGTGTAAGGGACCGCTTATCGGAGAGAGTAGTAGGTCACGAATGCAATGTTATCACTGTCAGGGGTTTGGCCACTTTGCCGGCCAATGTCCCTCTCGTACGTCACTAGCCCTAGGGGACAAAAGGGTTGGAGAAGTCTCACCATCTGGGGTTGTGTCTATCAGCTATGAAGCCGAGTCAGAATTAGCTGATGAATTCTATGAAGAAGATCCGGAAGAACCTATCGACGCTCAGGATGCGGCACTCGGATGATGACCACCTAGGGGTTATGTCACCACATTAAGTCTAGGGTCATACATGAGTCTATTTTTATTCTTTGTGTGGTTTGTCTGTGTGGTTTGTTAGGTGTCTATGCATGCATTTGTCAAGTGCATGGTGAGTCTGCATGTGTCAAGTCAAGTCAATCTAATGTCAGCTTGCGATGTCAGTCCCTTTCGAGTGTGAGGCACGTCAGATCTTATGCGTACATTGTGGACTTGCCTAACGAATAGGGGATCAGCTCTACCTTTCTATGTCTCAGATCCAGTCACATACAGGGACCCAACGGTGATTCCCAGTGAGTCTTGAGCAGCCTTCACCCCTTGTGAGTGACCCCACCTTGGAGCGTCCACACCCAGCCTCATTCCAGGCAGCGTATGCATATAGAACATATACGGGATGAGCAGGTGACTATTACTCGGAGTGGAGCGTAACCACGCTACCCGGTACGGTGGAGAGCACTATCCACATCTGATCACCTGGGCAAAGCTACGGAGGATGGAACGAGATCCGCAGGAACGAGCAGCCGCACCCCTTACTCGACGGGGTCGAGTTCTTCTCACCCGGGGAAAATTTATGGGGCATTGGGCTATTTCATTAAATGTTGTAATGTATTTTAATAATATCGTACTTGGTGTGTAATGCGGGTTTGTTTTGGGTTTTATTTAGGTTTATGTGTAAAATGGGCACGTAGGCCCAGCAGGGGCCCCCACCCTCTCACTCATTGGGCCACTTGGCCTCTGGGGTCCACGTGGGGCTGGTTTAAAGTCCAAGGTTGGACTTGGACCAAGGGGAGACAAAATAGAAGAAAAATCAAAGTTGGAACCCCCTTAAGTCAAGGGGGCACCCCCCTTATATACTATTTTATTTCATGTTGTCTTTTTTTTATTAAGGGTCATTTGACCACATGGGGGATTAATGTCTTATACCCCATTTCCCCTTCCCAAACTCTAGATCTTGAGGTAGGTTTGGCCTTTTTTACATTTCTATATATCCTTTGTATTTTCCATTTTGTAGAATTAATGAGAAGAAATTCAGAAATTGGTCTAAGAACCCAAGGGCGCCCCTCTCTCCTCTCCCCTTGCAGCTTGATTGCTATATTCTTAGGGTGGATTCCCTAGTAAACTTGGTAGATTTCAAGTTGTATCTCCCCTTGGAGTGTGAAGCTCCGCCGCCGCCGCCATCGCACCGCCACCGCGTCGCCGTCACATATCTGTCCATTGCTGGACAGAGACCTAGTGCTCGATTTTTAGCTCTCAATCAGGAGCTCAGATCGTGCTGAAAATTGGAGTGTGAGTTCCCCACGTCCACTCTAGCCTCCACAAAAAAATTCATGTTTTTCCTCCCTTGTTTACCTTCCTTTACCATTTATTCCCTTGGATCTACAGATTCTGTCTCTGTGCAGATCCACCAACCAGTAAGCTACATCTTCGCCCCTTTCACCCCATTTCCCATTTCAGATTAAGCTGAAATTTTAACTGGGAGTTCTGTACACCTAAGCCTTTGTCCCCAATTTTGTTTTGTGATTTTATGAATTTTTTATCCCATCCAAAAAATCACTGCTATTTCCCAAAATATGTTCTATCCTATGCAGTCCAGATCCGACCACCTCCACCAAAAAATCCATTTCCCCAGTCAAACCACCTCCAAAAATTACAAATAAATTATCCCCGTGTTCCTTACCTTCCCATCTACCATCCATAAAAATTTCAGATCCAAAATCCACCGTTTGATCTTTGGTCAAACCAAGTTCTCAGGCAGATCCACTTTCTGCCCTATCTGATATGGTTCTGTGAGTCAGTATGTTGTAAATTCAGCCACGGAGCATACAGGGAGATTAAAATTCCAGTAATAATAGAGGGTTGTAGATTTCTGAGAGAGCTTTACAACGACGCTAGTCTCACGTCGTTCTCAACTCAGGTCTGATCGCAGCAGCTGTTCTCGCCGGGTCGTGCAGTGTTGTGACAACAACACAAGTCCGTGGACAGCAAGCCACAATGTCACTCCCCGACGCGGAATATCGGGACGTACAGTCGGGAACGAGCTGGCAAGAGAGAGATCTATCTAAAATAATACACAAGGCTACAAGATGGAAATACTAAATGATCATTAACCAACCACAACTGATACAATAACCTCAAATTCAACTTAATACACTGGAATTACAACTACTAAAACTCAATAACATAACTGAAACTTAAATACTCTCCAAAGCACCACTAAGAGTAAGATAACACTGCTAACACACTAGAACTGATACACTCATGACATCACTCCTGCCCTTCCCCGTCGATAAGCGCGTCACCTGAAAAGCCTGGAAAGGGGGAAAAACACAACTATGAGCTGACGCTCAGTAGGAAATAACAGGCAATTTACGTGATTAACAAGTTAATTACATTTCCATATGTAATACTAAGAAAGAAATAAATGACGATAACGATATAATGAAACAACGTAATAACAAGATCTTGCAAGGCCAAGAAATATGTGATGTCAAGAATTAACAAGATAACAAGTACAAAAATTTACAATAGGAGATATAACAAGAGACAGTAGTAAAGAATTGGCCACAAGTAAGTAATATCAATTTATTCGCGATCAAGTAACAAGTAACAAGTATTACAATAGGAGATATAACAAGAGACAGTAGTAAAGAATTGGCCACAAGTAAGTAATATCAATTCATTCGCGATCAAGTAACAAGTAACAAGTAACAAGTAACAAGAGATGTTTGTCATAGACGCAACAAGCAAGCAAGTATTTTGGTGTAATGCCCCACCATGTCATTAGCATCCCATGGGCTCAGTAATTTTTCAGGCGCTCTCCCCAGGACCAGACCGGGCCCTTATGATGTGATGCATTTATTTTTATGGGCCCAAAGTCCCACACGTCTAGACATTCAGTCAATTTTAATGGCCAATTAATCAGAGGAATTTCTGTCAAGAGTATGAGTTTTTAAGGACTAACTTGTCCTTGGATTCCAGACAAAACTCGGTTGATACGGTCACCTCGGTGCCGCTTTACAAGAACTGGACCAAAACTCGGTCCACGGGGTCAATAAAGAACGGCTGACAGTATACCGTTCAAGTGTGTAAGTAATCCATTCTACTGGAGTAATAGGGACTAAAACAGTAACTTAACAATCAATTTAATCATAATTACCAAGTTAATATATCAAGGATTATCCATTATCATTTACATTAAACCAATTTGCCAAAGGATGATTCAAGATGATAAGGTAAAGGAACAAGCTCGTACAGGAATGAAATAGCATGCATTAACAGAGATTTAGTTTCACCATTAACCACTAATTATGTGGCTTACTATTTAACCATTGTATGAAGATGATAAATGGCATGTTTTTACACTACGTTTGCATGTAGGGACCAATGTTAATTGAAATCAAAGGGGTACATGAATAGGTTACTGGTTCTTCAAGAATATACTTTTCAATTGGTCTAAGTTAAATGGGTCGATCCCCTGATGATCCGGATCGATCCTCGGGTCGAAGAACGACAAAAACTGGGTTTCTGGTACATGGGTCGACCCCTGGGGTCGACCCCTGTAAAAACGGGGTCTGCCAGATGCATGGGTCGACCCCCACACTCTGGCTGCATGGGTCGACCCTAGGGGTCGACCCTTGCTGGGTGCTGGATGGGTCGACCCCTGGGGTCGACCCTCGGGCCTGCCAGGGCTCCCAGAAAATGGGTCGACCCCAGGGGTCGACCCCTGCAAGAACAAAAACGGTTTTAACATCCGGAAAACATATAAACTCACCCAATTGAGATCCAATTGAGTTGGGATCTTAACCACATGATCTAGGGTTATTAATATACATACTAGGGTCATAAAACAAGCGATTTGAAACACTAATTTTAACAGAAATCAATTAAATCTTAACATATTCTATGATGAACACATAAAAACCTAATTCTTGACATGCTTCTACTAAATCGTGAAATTCTCTCAATATACAAAACAAAATTTGGGGCTTCTAATGTCAAAAGAAAGCTAACTTGATGCTGAATCCAACCATATATGATAAGCTATATGTGGATTAAGTTATCTAACTCAAAATCAGCCCGCAATCAAGCTCTAACTCAAAGGGTCACAATATAAGTCAAGTTCTAGACATGCTCTCACTAAAAATCGAAATTCTCCAAGCATACTCAATGAAAATTGGGGCTTTCTACGTTAAATGAAAGCTAACAACATGCTAATTACATCATATAAGTTAATTAGAGTTTGGCCTGTTAAACCTACCTCAATAGAAGAGAGAACTTAAAACCTAGAATGAAGAACGAACTGGATCACCCTTCACAAAACCCACGATAGCTCTCTAGATACCTGATGAAAATTGGGGCTTTTAGTCCCACTGGATAGATCTCGTCGAGAGGAACAAAATCATATATTCATGATCGAATTTTGGTTGAGAATTCCTACCTTAATTGAAGAAACAAAGAAGGAAGAAGGAAGCCGACGACCTGCCGACACACCTCCACAAATCGAGCAAGATCTTCCTAGATCTGAAACTTCAGCGAACCCCACAGTCACCAAAAGAAACTAGACTCGTAGAGCTTTCTATCTATAACTCACACAGCTTCTGGAGAGTTCTGAGCTGTGAGAAATCGACGGAACAAGAGACGTGTTAAAAACGGCGCCGAAATGGTTGACTCAACCAAACTCGGCTGGCTGCGCCTCCTAGGGTTAGGTTTGCGTCGAATTGATTGAGGGCTATTAATCCTTAGCTCATGGCCGTTCATTTGTCTCTGATTTGAGCTAATTTGGTCGAGTATTAAGCCTCAATTTCGTGTTTTAATCCAAGGTTAGGTAAGGGTCAAAAAGTGTGCACTTAAGGGCTTAAACCCTAATTAGATCTAACCACGGATTTATAATGGCTTAATGACAGAAGACAAAGTTGTTGTCTACATCGACCTTAACCTGTTTACTATTTTTATGGATTTTTATAAGGTAGTCGGATTTTCACTTATACTATTTCTAACGAATTAAATATTAATAAATCCGAAATTCAATTATTAATTCAATAAAAATTCAATTCTTAATTAATAAAAGCTTAATAAATATATTGGGCTCAATTAAATAATTCGGGGTCTTACACCCTCCCCTACTTAAAGGAATTTGATCCTCCAAATTCACTGCACTAAAACTGAGAGTAGGGAGTGAGATTGCTCACCTAGAATAGGTCGGGATACCGCTTCCGCATAGTCTCTTCAGACTCCCATGTAGCTTCTTCGGTCCCACGCCGACTCCACTGAATCTTGACCATCGGTATCGAACGATTCCGGAGTTACTGTAGCTTCCGGTCCAGAATCTTGACAGGTCTTTCCTCATAGGTCAAATCTTCTTTCAGTTCAAAATCCACTTGCTGAATGATATGAGTGGGGTCGTACACATATTTTCGTAACATAGACACATGGAAAACATTGTGTACGCCAGACAAATGCGGTAGTAAAGCCAGTCTGTATACCACCTCTCCCACTCTATCTAGAATCTCGAATGGACCAATGTATCTCGGACTCAGCTTGCCATGAATGCCAAATCTTTAGATCCCTCTCGTCGGAGAGACCTTTAAGAACACATGCTCGCCAACCTGAAATTCCAATGCTCTTCTTCTATTGTCGGCATAACTCTTCTGTCTGGATTGGGCTACTTGTAATCGATCTCGGATAATACGGATGTTCTGTGAAGATTCTGAGACAAGATCCGATCCAAGCCACTGTTTCTCACCTACCTCATCCCAACATAACGGAGAACGACAACTCCTACCATACAATGCTTCAAAAGGAGCCATCTGTATGCTGGATTGGTAACTGTTGTTGTAGGTGAATTCAATTAATGCCAAATGCTCACTCCAATTACCACCGAAATCAATCATGCAAGCTCGCAGCATATCTTCCACTATCTGGTTGGTTCTTTCAGTCTGTCCATCTGTCTGCGGATGAAAAGCAGTACTGAAATTCAGACGAGTACCCAAAGACTCTTGCAGTCCCTTCCAGAAATGTGAAGTAAATCTGGGGTCTCGATCAGACACAATACTGACTGGAATACCATGGAGTCTCACCACTTCCTTCAAATACAAAGCAGCCAATACATCAATCGTCCACTTGGACTTAATTGGTAAGAAATGAGCTGACTTTGTCAATCGGTCGACAATCACCCATATCGCATCAAATCCACCACGAGTCTTAGGTAGACCCCCATAATGAAGTCCATGTCAATGCTCTCCCACTTCCATTGGGGTATGTCGAGTGGTTTCAATTTTCCTGCCGGTCTGAAATGTTCGGCCTTAACTTGTTGACATACCAAGCATCTACTCATAAAATTTGCAACTCCTCTTTTCATATTCGGCCACCAAAAGGATCTTTTCAAATCTCTGTACATCTTAGTGCCACCAGGATGAATAGTATATCTGGATTTATGAGCTTCCTCCAGAATCTTGTTCTTTATTGCGGCTTCGTCAGGTACACAAGTTCTGCCCTTGAATAATAATCTTCCATCATCGGCCAACATGAAGTCAGGTCTGCTGCTCAAGCTTCCCTTGATCTCTACCAACTCGGGATCATTATCTTGCAAGGACTTGATTTCAATCAACAATTCGGGCTTAAGTTGGATCTGAGCAATCATAACCCGATCATTGTCAATATTAAGATCCAGGCTGGACAATTGTTCCAATAACCTCCATTCTTGTAACATGAGACTTGACAGTCTAGCTACCGGCTTCCGGCTTAATGCATCTGCCACAACATTACCCTTGCCAGGATGATACTCAATCGAGAAGTCGAAGTCTTTCAAATACTCCAACCATCTGCGCTGCCGCATATTGAGTTCCTTCTGAGAAAATAAATATTTCAGACTCTTATGATCTGAAAACACCGTGAAGGTTTCTCCATACAAGTAGTGCCTCCAAATCTTAAAAGCAAACACGACTGCTACCAGTTCTAAATCATGAACAGGATAATTCTCTTCGTGCTTCCTTAACTGCCTAGAAGAATAGGCAATCACCTTCCCATGCTGCATGAGCACACAGCCTAAGCCAATACCTGATGCATCAGTATATACGACAAATCCTCCTTCACCAGAAGGTAAAGCCAATACAGGTGCAGTGGTCAAACACTCCTTCAAAGTCTGAAAGCTTCGCTGACAATCTTCGGACCAATCAAACTTATTCTCCTTGCGGGTTAATCTTGACATAGGTACCACAATCTTAGAGAAATCTTGGATAAATCTTCGGTAATAGCCTGCCAGGCCTAAGAAACTTCTAACTTCCGTCACACTGGTAGGCTGCTCCCAATTCTTCACTGCCTCAACCTTCGAAGGATCAACAGAAATACCGTCCTTCGTAATGATATGTCCGAGAAAGGACACCTCTTGTAGCCAGAATTCACACTTACTGAACTTGGCATAAAGTTGATGATCTCTCAATAACTGCAATGCCATCCTCAGATGTTCAGCATGCTCCACTTCACTCTTGGAATAGATCAAGATGTCATCAATAAAGACCATGACCCATTGATCAAGATAGGGCCGAAATGCATTGTTCATCAACTGCATGAAAGCTGCTGGAGCATTCGTTAGACCAAAAGACATAACGACAAATTCAAAATGACCATACCTGCTACGGAAAGCCATTTTATAGATATCCTCTTCCTTAATCCGCAACTAGTGATATCCAGATCGAAGATCGATCTTAGAGAAATATTGAGCTCCCGCTATCTGGTCAAATAACTCGTCAATCCTCGGCAATGGATATTTGTTCTTGACAGTCTGCTGGTTTATTTGCCGATAATCAATGCACAACCTCATCGAACCATCTTTCTTCCTGACGAATAATATAGGGGCTCCCCACGGAGAAGTACTAGGACGAATGAAGCCCTTCTCGAGTAATTCCATCAACTGTTGCTTCAATTCCCTCAGTTCCACAGGAGACATACGATAAGGAGCCTTAGAAATAGGAGATGTGCCAGGAATAAGATGAATAGAAAAGATAACTTCCCGCTCAGGCGGAAGTCCTGGTAGTTCCTCTAGAAAGACATCAGGAAAATCTCGGACAACAGGAATGTCCTTGATCTCAATCTGCTGCTCAGGGGTTGCACAGACAAAGGCTAGAAAAGCCTCACATCCACGTCTCATCAGCTTATCAGCTCGAAGAGCCGAAATAAGTGACATAGAGTTGTGATGCTTAACACCCACAAAAGAAAGTCTCGGGTGCCTAGTAAAAGACACTGAGCTAGAACTGCAGTGAACACTAGCCTCATATCGAGCCAACCAATCTGCTCCTAGGATTACATCATAATCCTTCATGTCCATGCAGACTAAATCTACTGGTAAGTTCTGTTCACCAATCATAACCGTACTAGAGGGATAGAAATACTAGATTGCTGATCTAGTACCAATAGGGGTTGATATTTCTAACGGAGAATTCATCAAAACAGGTTCCACAGCTAAAGACTTAGCAAATCTCCGAGAAATAAAGGAATGTGTTGCACCGGTATCGAAAAGAACAAATGCTGGCTTGTCGAGTATAATAAGTGTACCTTCGACGAGTCCACCATCCTCGGTTATTCCCGCTTCCTCAGCATGCAGAGCTTGGAGCTTGCCTTGTGGTTTCTTGAAGACTTGCGATTTTGTCGGGGTAGCTTGCTCAGACATACGAGGGCAATCAGAGATACGGTACTCCTTGCTTCCACATCGTAGGCATGCGCCTAGCTTGCGCCAGCAATCCTCCACCCTGTGGCCAAGATTATTACAAAACTTGCAAACGCCCATGTATGGAATAATAGGGCCAGGCTTCTTATCTTCATGCTTCGGCATCTTTCCCTTCCATGATCCTGCTCCGGTCCACGAACTCGACCCACTCGCGAGCCTCTTCTTGATATACCCGGGTTTGACACTCCCGGAACCCGTAGGTCGTTCCTTCTTCATGCCTGTGCCACAGATCCTCTCCGTCATCTCAAGAGTATCCTCCAGAACTTGTGCTTTCCTTACCATCTCGGAATAAGTGGAAATCTCCAACGGTGCCAGTTGATTAATATAATGTAGCTTCAGACCATTGAGAAAACGCTTCGCCTTTATTTTCTCGGTGGAAATAAGATGTGTAGCATAATGAGAAAGCCGTGCAAATTGAGCCTCATACTCTGCCACGGACAAACCTCGCTATTTCAGGGCCGCGAACTCTGCCACTTTCTTCTCTTGCACTCTATCAGAAAAATACTTGTTGTTAAAGAATTCCTCGAACTCTTCCCACGTAACCTGCCGGTCACCGAGAGTCGCCTTGATAGAATCCCACCAAGTACGTGCATCACGTTCCAGTTGAAATGTGGACAAAAGGACACGCTCCTGGTTGGTGCATTGCATAACTTCAAAGATTCTCCCATCTCATCTAGCCAGTGCCCGGCTTGGTCGGTGTCGGTCGAACCAGCGAATCTAGGCGGATTCATCCCGCGGAAATTCTGGTATAGATCACCAGTGCCATGCTGTGCTGCTCCTGCTTGAGCTACCTACTGTAAAGCCTGAGTAAGGCCTTAAACCGTGCACTGCAGGTTCCTCCATTCAGCACGATCAGCTGCCATCTACATGAGAAATAGATTACTTAGGTTCAATAAGATAGATAATAACACAGTTAAGGAACGAACTTAACCCAAGTTTCTACCCAATCTCACCAGGTCGGGTTCTAGACTTTTACAAGGTTAGGGATCTAATGCACCTAGACACGACCAAAACTCGGTACCTGGCGGAGGTAATCGATCCGAAGACCACTCGCGTAAGTGTGCGACCTTCCCGATAGGCGTAGCCTAACGTTCGGACAACACCTTTTGATATACCGGTTATTGGGATGCAATGCAAGAAAACCTAAACTTAAGGAAACCTAGGAATGTGAAACCTAGGGCTCTGATACCAACTAAACTGTCACGCCCCGACGCGGAATATTGGGACGTACAGTCGGGAACGAGCTGGCAAGAGAGAGATCTATCTAAAATAATACACAAGGCTACAAGATGGAAATACTAAATGATCATTAACCAACCACAACTGATACAATAACCTCAAATTCAACTTAATACACTGGAATTACAACTACTAAAACTCAATAACATAACTGAAACTTAAATACTCTTCAAAGCACCACTAAGAGTAAGATAACACTGCTAACACACTAGAACTGACACACTCATGACATCACTCCTGCCCTTCCCCGTCGGTAAGCGCGTCACCTGAAAAGCCTGGAAAGGGGGAAAAACACAACTATGAGCTGACGCTCAGTAGGAAATAACAGGCAATTTAGGTGATTAACAAGTTAATTACATTTCCATATGCAATACTAAGAAAGAAATAAATGACGATAACGATATAATAAAATAACGTAATAACAAGATCTTGCAAGGTCAAGAAATATGTGATGTCAAGAATTAACAAGATAACAAGTACAAAAATTTACAACAGGAGATATAACAAGAGACAGTAGTAAAGAATTGGCTAGAAGTAAGTAATATCAATTCATTCACGATCAAGTAACAAGTAACAAGTAACAAGTAAGAAGAGATGTTTGTCATAGACGCAACAAGCAAGCAAGTATTTCGGTGTAATGTGCCACCATGTCATTAGCATCCCATGGGCTCAGTAATTTTTCGGGCGCTCTCCCTAGGACCAGATCGGGCCCTTATGATGCGTTGGCATTTATTTTTATGGGCCCAAAGTCCCACACGTCCAGACATTCAGTCAATTTTAATGGCCAATTAATCAGAGGAATTTCTGTCAAGAGTATGAGTTTTTAAGGACTAACATGTCTTTGGATTCCAGACAAAACTCGGTTGATACGGTCACCTCGGTGCCGCTTTACAAGAACTGGACCAAAACTCGGTCCACGGGGTCAAGAAAGAACGGCTGACAGTATACCGTTCAAGTGTGTAAGTAATCCATTCTACTGGAGTAATAGGGACTAAAACAGCAACTTAACAATCAATTTAATCCTAATTACCAAGTTAATATATCAAGGATTATCCATTATCATTTGCATTAAACCAATTTGCCAGAGGATGATTCAAGATGATAAGGTAAAGGAACAAGCTCGTACAGGAATGAAATAGCATGCATTAACAGAGATTTAGTTTCACCATTAACCACTAATTATGTGGGTTTCTATTTAACCATTGTATGAAGATGATAAATGGCATGTTTTTACACTACGTTTGCATGTAGGGACCAATGTTAATTGAAATCAAAGGGGTACATGAATAGGTTACTGGTTCTTCAAGAATATACTTTTCAATTGGTCTAAGTTAAATGGGTCGATCCCCTGATGATCCGGATCGATCCTCGGGTCGAAGAACGAAAAAAACTGGGTTTCTGGTACATGGGTCGACCCCTGGGGTCGACCCCTGTAAAAACGGGGTCTGCCAGATGCATGGGTCGACCCCTGGGGTCGACCCCCACACTCTGGCTGCATGGGTCGACCCCAGGGGTCGACCCTTGCTGGGTGCTGGATGGGTCGACCCCTGGGGTCGACCCTCGGGCCTGCCAGGGCTCCCAGAAAACGGGTCGACCCCAGGGGTCGACCCCTGCAAGAACAAAAATGGTTTTAACCTCCGGAAAACATATAAACTCACCCAATTGAGATCCAATTGAGTTGGGATCTTAACCACATGATCTAGAGTTATTAATATACATACTAGGGTCATAAAACAAGCGATTTGAAACACTAATTTCAACAGAAATCAATTAAATCTTAACCTATTCTATGATGAACACATAAAACCTAATTCTTGACATGCTTATACTAAATCGTGAAATTCTCTCAATATACAAAATGAAATTTGGGGCTTCTAATGTCAAAAGAAAGCTAACTTGATGCTGAATCCAACCATATATGATAAGCTATATGTGGATCAAGTTATCTAACTCAAAATCAGCCCGCAATCAAGCTCTAACTCAAAGGGTCACAATATAAGTCAAGTTCTAGACATGCTCTCACTAAAAATCAAAATTCTCCAAGCATGCTCAATGAAAATTGGGGCTTTCTATGTTAAATGAAAGCTAACAACATGCTGATTACATCATATAAGTTAATTAGAGTTTTGCCTGTTAAACCTACCTCAATCGAAGAGAGAACTTAAAACCTAGAATGAAGAACGAACTGGATCACCCTTCACAAAATCCAGGATAGCTCTCTAGATACCTGATGAAAATTGGGGCTTTCAGTCCCACTGGATAGATCTCATCGAGAGGAACAAAATCATAGATTCATGATCGAATTTTGGTTGAGAATTCCTACCTCAATTGAAGAAACAAAGAAGGAAGAAGGAAGCCGACGACCTACCGACACACCTCCACAAATCGAGCAAGATCTTCCTAGATCAGAAACTTCAGTGAACCCCATAGCCACCAAAAGAAACTAGACTCGAAGAGCTTTCTATCTATAGCTCACACAGCTTCTGGAGAGTTCTGAGCTGTGAGAAATCGACAGAACAAGAGACGTGTTAAAAACGGTGCCGAAATGGTTGACTCCACCAAACTCGGCCGGCTGCACCTCCTAGGGTTAGGTTTGTGTCGAATTGATTGAGGGCTATTAATCCTTAGCTCATGGCTGTTCATTTGCCTCTGATTTGAGCTAATTTGGTCGAGTATTAAGCCTCAATTTCGTGTTTTAATCCAAGGTTAGGTAAGGGTCAAAAAGTGTGCACTTAAGGGCTTAAACCCTAATTAGATCTAACCACGGATTTATAATGGCTTAATGACAGAAGACAAAGTTGTTGTCTACATCGACCTTAACCTGTTTACTATTTTTATGGATTTTTATAAGGTAGTCGGATTTTCACTTATACTATTTCTAACGAATTAAATATTAATAAATCTGAAATTCAATTATTAATTCAATAAAAATTCAATTCTTAATTAATAAAAGCTTAATAAATATATTGGGCTCAATTAAATAATTCGGGATCGTACACACAACGCTCCCAACTGGGCCGTCACCCCTTCCACAAGGTGAACCAGCGAAATCAACTGAACTGCTCTCTTATCACAACCGTGGACAGAGAAGCTCAGACTCACAAATGAGTTCTAATTCTTCTAAGCGAAAGAACAAACACTTCACAATCATATAAGCTCCCAAGGAAATCATAACAAATCAACCATGCATAACCTGTGAAGGGGAGATAGAAGACAAGGAGGCAAACGGACAAGCCAAACCACGGCACAGATAATTTTTTAGGTGGTTCGGTCCACAGACCTACATCCACCCCTCACTCCAAACCGGAGTGAGGCTTCCACTAGCTAACACTAGAACCGCAGACTCAGTCTGCAACAGGTGCTGCCTAACAGCTTGACCAGGGGAACAACCTCCCCTCTTCCTCCAAACCGGAGGGAACCACTAGTGACACACAGTCACTAGCAAACCAGAGACTAACGCCTCTCTTCCTCCAAACCGGAGATGAACCACCAGTTGTAGACACACCAAAATTGACGTTACTGTGAGTGCATCTCGTATTACCTTGTAATGCCCCAATTTGACCCTCAATTAACTTTGTTTGAGTAATTTTCCCCAATTTTCTTGGATTTCTTCCTTTTTTTCCCCTCTTCTTATTTTTCCCTATTTTTCTGGATTTTTTGGGCAGTTTTCTCTATTTTTTGGATTTCACGACTTGAAGTGGGGCGTGTTTTAATTAACGGCCTGGTCTGAGGCGCGTTTTGAAGAAAGGACGACTAGAGGCAAAGGCGTCAGTTTCTGGAATTTTCTGATTTCCAAAACAGAAAAATAAGAATTAACGACCCTCCTTGGGTCGTGTTTTTAAATAACGCCTCTCCCTCAAGCGTCTCTTCATCATTTTTAAATACAGAAAGTTTTTATTGCTAAAATTAAATCCGTGAATTAACGCCTTTGTCCCAGTCGTGATTTCAATTAACGCCTTGACCAAGGTCGTCAATTCTTGTTCAATTCCGAACTCCATCAGCACCCCTTCCCTTCCTCACTTACACTCCTTTTTCACTTGCGAGAGGGTTCCTATGGCTTCCTAATATTGAAAGGACACTTGGAGGAATGATCCCCCTTTCCATCCTACCAAAACTAAGTTTTCTAATTTTTTATGAAATTAATTCTGAATTTCCCTTCCTTTCCTCATTTAACCTCCTTTTCCACTTGGGAAAGGGTTCCTATGACTTTCCAAGGTTGAAGGGACACTTGCCTAAGGTTTATCTCTTCCAAATCCAACTAAAACATGTTTTCTTATTTTCTCTTGGAATTAATTCCGAATTTCCCTTCCTTTCCTCATTTAACCTCCTTTTCCACTTGGGAAAGAGTTCCTATGACTTTCCCAAGGTTGAAGGGACACTTGCCTAAGGTTTATCTCTTCCAAATCCAACTAAAACATGTTTTCTTGTTTTCTCTTGGAATTAATTCCGAATTTCCCTTCCTTTCCTCATTTAACCTCCTTTTCCACTTGGGAAAGGGTTCCTATGACTTTCCAATGTTGAAGGGACACTTGCCTAATGTTTATCTCATTCCAAATCCCACTAAAACATGTTTTCCTAATTTCCCTTGGAATTAATTCCGAATTTCAACCCTATAAATAGAATCTCTCTCTCCCTTGTGAAAAATCATAAAGATCAATTCAAGAGGAGGTGCTGCCGGACCAAAGGCTCAAGGAGGAAGACTCCCATGCACCTAAAAGCTTCATCCATGGAGTTCTTCTTCCTCTATTGAAGATTTGAAGCCTCTACATCCATGGAGTTCTACATCATCTTCTTCCTCCATTGAAGATCTTCATCCTAGCTTGAAGCCAAATTGGAGAAAACCACTAAGCTTTCCCCTCCTATCTCTTATTTTTGCTTTAGTTAATTGCATGCATCATATCATTTTTTCTTTATTTTGAGATCTTCCCCTATTGTGCACTCTAGCACATCTCCATAGTGCAACACTTGCACATCTCCCTCTATTCTTCATCATACATCATCTTTTACCTACCCTTTTGCATAGGGGTTTAAAGGCCAAACACCAATAAGGTGTGTTCATATCCATGCTTTCTATGTCCATATTTACATTTGGATTTGATGCTACACATCTTGGTTTCTAATCCATGTTTGTTTATTGGTGTTTGTTAATTTTGCAAGGGTAATCAATCAAGGAAAACTCTCTTCATCGGCCGGCCGATAGAAAGAGAAGGTGCACTCACAATCTCCCCCGCATTTAAGGTATTTATATCGCGATCCCTCCATTGATTATTTGTTATATCCTTTGAGGCCCTCGCGTCTCTGGCGATCACATTCCCCTTAGCATCCTCTCATGCTCCCCTTTTCTCCCTCTTTTCCCATTCTTCTATTCATTTTCTTTTTCCTTTTAATTGTTCTAAGTGGATTTCTTAGAATCTACAAATTGGCGATCACGGTGGGACACCTTTTGTTTTTCTTTTGATTACCCTTTCCCCTTGGGCACCCACGTGTGCCATCTCCCCATTTGCACCCACGGTGCGTCTCCCTTTGTGCTCCACGTAGCACTCTCCCTATGTGATTTGTCAGTTTGATAGGTTTTTAGAAATTCTATTTATCCATCTCTTTTTTTAAAAAAAATGATGAGCATGCTATATCCCTTGTCATGTTTGATTGCCATGATTCTTATACTGAGATTGTGAGTGTTTTTCATTTCTGTCGGTATTTTCCACTGTTTGAGCCCTATGGCCGTTGAAGTATTGAAGTAATTAACGCCCCTCTCAGAGGCGTCTTTTATCAGTATAACGCCTCACATCAAGGCGTCTTTCACTTGAATAGCGCCTTACTGTAAGGCGTCATTTTTATTATCATTGTTTATTCGTGCTGATTACTGCCATTTGACGCCCCTGCTCCCGGGCGTCCATTCTAGAGAAAGCGCCTCACCCTAAGGCGCTATTTTACTCTGCTTGCACTTTTTACAGTGACTAGCGACTGACGCTCAGACGCGATTTATGGATGTAACGACCCTTCCCAGGTCGTCATTTGTTTTTGTTCTGTGTTGTTATCTGCTTGATACTGTCTGCTGCATTCATCCTTGCATTGGTTTGGGAGACCTCCTCTCCCCACACTTTTAGGAGTCACACCACCCTCTTGGTGAAGGAAGGACCCTCCATTGAGCACTCCGTCTCATTGGACCGGAAATTCCTAAACCAAGCCTCCATAAGTCCCCGCACCCGTGGATTCCCTCACGGACGCTGGGCAGGTTGTACCTTTGAAGTCCCGGGTTTAGTTGGCCTATGCATGGTGAGAGAGTGTTCCTAGTTGGCATCGGAGAAAACCACATTTGAAACTAGGTTCCCCCCTTGAGTGATCACATCAATTTGCATAAAATCAATTAATTTGCCAAGGTTCAAATAAAAGAAATCAAAGGTAACCCCATCCTAGCTTGTTTGCTATCTATGTGAGCTGTTTTGATTGCACATTGAATTGTTTGGGATACCTTGATAAGAAAGTCAACATGTTTAACTCAATTAATGTTCATGAGGGTGATCAGCCTAGCACATCTTATTCCCTTCAATTTCAACATATTCATCACAACTCTCACCATAATCTTTTAAAGGGACCACGCCCTCATCTTCACGGTTTTGCCCCACCCATGGGCAATATCCAATCCCATGGTCCCTCGCCTCAATCGCGAGCCACTACTCCTACGGGACCGTCTCCTCCCGAAGATGAGAAGGTCTCCCAGATCTTGCATGCATTAGATCATCTCACCCCTCAACAAATCCAAGCCCTTAAGGCCGTTGTTGAGGGTGCACCTCATTCCCCTCATCCTCCTTCCAATCCTACGCGGGTGGCCCATCACCCACTTCCCTCTTCTATTCACATTCCTACCCGGGTAGCCCATCACCCATCTCCTCCTATTCACACTTCTCCTCGGGTGGTCCAATACCCGCCTCCTTCGTCCACACCTACCCCTATTCGGGTGGCCCGTCACCCGCCTCCTTTTATTCCTCCTCCACCACGGCCCCAAGGCCCATTTATTCCTTGCAACCCGGCCCATCCGGGTTCTTCTATGGGTCATCCCATTAATCCCCTTCCACGGCCTTTTTGTGCGGCCCCTCCTTCAAGGCCCTGCCGACCCTCTGTTGCTCAAGTCACACCCCTCCAACAAACTCTTCTCGACAAAGTCACTTTGTTGGAGGAACAATTAAAGAGGGTTACGAGCCCACGGCCCGCTCCTCCTACTCCAGTCAATCCCCTTTATGCGGCTCTAAATGACATTACAAAGATGGAGAAAGATTGGAAGGATAGGAGAGACGGCTACGGCGTCGACAGTTCAAGCAAGCAAGAGCCGGCAGATTTCAACGTTCAAGTGGACGCTGTCCATCCTCCACCCATTCACCCCGTTCATTCATATGGCCCTCCGCCTCCGCCTACGCATTCACACTTGCATTCACCACATCATCTGCAATACCATTACATTCCACCACCTACTAATACATCTCCACCATGGCATCCACTTGAACTCGATAATGAAGAACCGGCAATTGAAGAATTCAAGACGGCACATGATGATGAAGCTCTGCAGGCATCCCTTCCGAGTTTTCTTCATTTTCCTCTCCCTCCGCTACCACTGGATGAACCCCCTGCTCAAGACGATGCCATCGTCCTTAATATAACCCCCGCTTCTAAGACTTATTGGTGTTATGACGAGGGATCAATACTCCAATCACCCATGTCGGCGCACCAAGACATGTCTCCTACCCCAGACACCGCTCGCCCCATCCGGCGTTTCCTCCGGACCAAACCTGATACTTTTACACCTCCTGCTATACCATCAGCCTCCACAGCACCGGCCTCCGCTAAACCTCCACCTGCTATACCATTAGCCTCCACTTCATCAGCTAACCTCCTATTACCGCCACCTCGGCCCTCCATTATACCTTTAACCCATGACCTAGCCACTCCTATTCCACTACTTAACCCTTCACCCTTACCCGTGGCTAATCCTGAGCAGGATTCACCCCTTTTTGCACTCGAGCCAACCCCGACTGCTTCCGAGCAAAGGGAGAAGCTCGACGTGTTTGAACTGCCATTTCCACTCACCCTTTCTCCAACACCTTCCATTATACCTCCACCATCTATGGAACCTTCCGCCTCCGCTTCACCCCCCTTTACTACTCGGAACGGGTGTCCTTCTGTAAGTACTTGTGATGAAGATGATCAAGAGCCGGAAAAGAAAGATTTGGCCGCAGCCATGATGTTCAAGATGCAAGAACTTATTTGTCGAATGCCAATCCGGGTTGTTGTGCCAAGAATGGTCGAAGAGGCCAAGCCCCCGCCGCTGCTCGCTAGAAGAGAATGCCAAGCGTTGATGCCGTATAAGTCTATGTCCAAGGGCCAGATAGGGCACCCCTTGTTCCGATCCTTCAATCTGGAACCTTCTATTTCATACAAGGGGCGAACGCCCGCTTTGTTCAACACTTTTCAAACACCACAATCCTTGGATATGACAATGCTTCACGCTCTAATTTTCCAATTCTCTCACATTGTCACTCTTCACCCTCCAAGGGAGTTGGCAGTGATTGTTAAAGCTTCATCACAGACTTTGATTTTATCCGGTTGTACACTTTTGCTGCCGTGGAGGGGTAGACATGCTTCCACTAAGGGACCTTCCACCTTCTATTCAACTTCACCCACATTCACATCTATCATCGATTTTTCATGGGCCACTCCACAGGCGAAGAGGAGGATCTCATCCTCTCATCCCTCGTATTCTTCACATTCTTTGCATTTCATGCATTCATTGCATCTGTTGCATTGCATCCGCATACATTTGCACTTCTTCTTTCCTGGGTTTCCGGACCCGTATCTTCCCCGCCTTCCGGAACCTCCGGATCTTCCGCATTTCCCATCTTATTCATCTTCATCCTCAGGATCTGCGGGTCCCCTTACACTGCCCGGGCATTGCACCCTCTCCAATCTTTCCTCAGGGCATCGCGCCCCTTTCCAACCATTGCATCCGGACTCCCCGAATTTCTCTCCCGTCCTCCCTGGGCATCGCGTCCCATGGTATCTTCCTCCTCCGGAACCTCCGGATCTCGCTCTTTGGGCATCGCGCCCCTGCACACCCTCAAGTCCGGATCTTCTGGGCTTCTTACTGATTCTCCCTGGGCATCGTGCCCCTTTCCGTCTTCTTCCTCCGGAACCTCCGGACTTTCTCCCAGGGCATCGCGCCCTTTTCTATCTTCTTCCCCCGGAACCTCCAGATCCTTCACCCCTCTCTCAATCCCTTGGGCATGACGCCCCTTTCCATTTTCTACCCCCGGAACTTCCGGACCTTCCATCTTTCCTCCAATTCATCCTCTTGCTTCTCCGGGACATCATGTCCTTCATTCTTTTCTTCCTTTTCTATCATCTTTTTCCATTCCGAGGGCAACGCGTCCCTCGATATTTCCCTCCGGAACCTCCGGACCCTCCTGATCCTTTTCATCCACTCTTCCCTGGGCACCGTGTCCCTCGGCATCTCATTCCTCCGGAACCTCCGGACCCTCCATCTTTCTTCCGATTCATCTTTCTGCTCCTCCGGGACATCACATCCTTCATTTTCTTCCTCCTTTTCCATCATCTTTTTCCCTATTTCTTCCCTGGGCACCGCGTCCTTCGATATCTTATCCCTCCGGAGCCTCCGGATGATTCCTCCTATCACGATTCTCCTCCTTTACTCCCAGACCCTCCAGATCCGCCTCTTTCCATCTATCAATTTCTTCTTTTGATTCCCCCTAATCCTGGGTCCGACCCAACTTCTTCCACATCCACTGCATTGGGCATCTACCCATTCTCTCACTGCTTCCGAGGCTTTAGTCCTCACCTCTCTTCTTGATATTTCACTTCTTCTGTAGACTGTTCTATGTGATCAGGGTCTCTGCACCTTAGTGAGGGAGTTCTAGCCCTCGCCTCTCTTCCTTTTCTCCTTATTCGTATGAGTCTGGTCTAACTACCACTCCTTCTTGTTAAGCCACTTCCTAATCCTTTGCTTCCAATCCTTTTATCTGCCATTTGAGGACAAATCCCATAATGATCAACATCGCATCTGGCAGCTGTTTCAATAAAAGTTGCAAGGAAACATATTGGCGTAAGTACGCATTTTAATGATATCATTATCTCAATACTTCACGCATGATTTTCAAAATGAAGTACTTTTTAATAAGATTAAAAGTGATGTTTTAGACCTTTATCTTAGGCTTTTGTTTAATTAAATTATGTTAAAAAAAAGAGTCTTTTAGGCTTACTTTTGCAGCACCTTTGGTTAATAAGAACCCCGCGCTGGGAATTCAACATTCTCTCCTCGCTTGTTAAGAGCAATCCTTAGCTGGGCACCGCACACACTTCACGGCGTCCTTAGCCGGCTCCTTTGGTTAAACACCGTCCCTACTTTGGCCATGCCATGAGTATATCTGAAAGTCTTTTCTCTTCTTTACTCGGCCGAATGCAGGGGCAAGAAGTTGACGGATGAGATGACCCACCCAGGGTAATCCCCAATACGAGAGGAGTCTCAAATAGGGGCAGTCTTGATCCAAAATCAATATGAGTTTTCATATGAATTTCATGATCTACATCTCGCCAAAAGGGCTATTATGAAAATCAAGTCAAAATTTCGATAAATGCAAAAGCATGAATTGTGGCATGACAAGAGTGGCAAAGTCCCCGCAGGGAAAACCCTGGTCGTATGCATGTCAAGGGTCTAAAAATCAAAGGCACAAAGCCCCGGCGCAACAGACCACCTCTTTGAGGGTTAATACCTTGGAAGGAATTCAAGTCCCGACATCTCCCATCTTGCATAAAGCTTATCTCCAAATATTCTTCTCTTCTCCCTCTAAGACCGAATGTTTCTCGGGTATGGCCTTGGTAGGAGCACCGTTAATCAAGGGCAGTCAGTTATAGGGCGCCACCCTTCAATGCACGCTCGGCTTTGGGTAATTTTAGCAAAAGGGGAAGGAACAAGGACCCCTAGCCAGTGGTTCAAAAAGACCCTTTGATGCTGCATTAACAATGTCTAAACCAAAAAAAACAAAAAAACAAAAAATAAAAAAAAACTTGAATATTTCCTAAGTCAAAATCCAAAAAAAAATTTGAATATTTTCTAAGCCAAAATCCAAAAAAAATTGAATATTTCCTGATCAAAATCCAACAAAAATTGAATATTTTTAAAATTCATAATAAAAATTCAAATATTTTTCAAAATCCACATAAAAATTCAAATATTTTCAAAACTCATAAAAATTTGTATATTTCAAAATCCAAAAAATTACATTGTATTTTTCTGATGGTGCTTTTGCAGGAATAATAACTTTGCAAGGACCAAGAGCACGGGATGAGTCCTCTCCATTCACTGCCATCTACCTTTTGATTCTTCCCATGTTCACAATTGATCACATCTTCATAATTTACTACGTATTACTCCGATTATTCATCTCCAAATCTTTTTTATCAAATCTTACTGATCACTCCGCCGATGGGCATTATCAGATCTTGATCATTCAACTCCAAATCTTGATTAGCCAAGTTGTCATCCTCATGACAAACGACAAACAATGATGCTATGCTGTCTATGCTTTAATGATGCTATCTATGCTATTCTTGAATATGATACATACATGCTATTGATGCTTTGATTCATGCTATGCTTGCTATACTTAAATGCCTTATTCATTGCTTGTTATCTTTTATATCTTGGTTGATGAATCTTTGAGCGCAGGAAGAAGCTCTTGGTCCCACCGACTGGGCATCATCATCCAAGCCCCACGGTGCTTGCACCTCATTTCTCAGTTCCCCCATGCTCATTGCTATCACCATCCCCCCTATATGCATTCTACTATATGTTACATACGCTACTAGATTATATCAAGGACCTTGTGACTTTGGTAAATCTGGGATTTGAGTTCCCCTTCATCAAAAATAATGATGATTCCAGAGGAGTCTTAGTCACACGGATAGGACGTTGAGCCGTCCAAGACTGGGGACGATGGTTCCCTTTTGCGAGTTGATGCGTGGATAAACAGGCTTCGGCTTAGTATCGGCTCGCAGAATGGGTTTCTTGACCCAATCTTGGCAGTTTAACAATATTATCCTTGATTATCTTATATTTTCATTTGTTTTAATTTTTCCTTTTAAACCCAGCATGCATTCATATAGGAGTTTGAAACAATTTTTGGAAAATCATTCTGATAAGCTGATTTGGAGAGTCAAATTGATCTTAATCTTTCCAGATATGAGATATTCATTGCTGATGGAATCCTCAGTTCGTTTTGTCACTGTTTTGGGTCATTTTCTCGAAAGCTCCTTGTTTGGATTTCTATCATCTTATCTCAATCCTTTTACTTTGATCCACCTTGGCTGCAGCACGTCCACATTGGTTGGTAACCGCTCCCCAATGGTGAAACCTACAGGTTTGTGACCTGGGTACTTCCACCGCGCTGGAAGTTGATCATTCTCCGTCGTGCCCGCGTGCACACTCCTCCTCTTATCCAACATCGTTGATTTCATTGAATTTCCTGGGATTGCTTCATCACGAGTTTTTTATTTCATTCTCATCAAGTGATGTTGATTGCGTGTCTCATCACACCTTTGCATCTACTTTTCAGTTTGCTCTGCTCCCTTGTAAAGCAGACGCCAAGGCGGGGCAGCTGTAGACACGCCAAAATTGACGTTACTGTGAGTGCATCTCGTATTACCTTGTAATGCCCCAATTTGACCCTCCAATTAACTTTGTTTAAGTAATTTCCCCCAATTTTCTTGGATTTCTCCCTTTTTTTCCCTCTTCTTATTTTCCCCTATTTTTCTGGATTTTTTGGAAAGTTTTCTCTATTTTTTGGATTTCACGACTTGAAGTGGGGCGTGTTTTAATTAACGGCCTAGTCTGAGGCGCGTTTTGAAGAAAGGACGACTAGAGGCAAAGGCGTCAGTTTCTGGAATTTTCTGATTTCCAAAATAGAAAAATAAGAATTAACGACCCTCCTTGGGTCGTGTTTTTAAATAACGCCTGTCCCTCAGGCATCTCTTCATCATTTTTAAATACAGAAAGTTTTTATTGCTAAAATTAAATCCGTGAATTAACGCCTTTGTCCCAGTCGTGATTTCAATTAACGCCTTGACTAAGGTCGTCAATTCTTGTTCAATTCCGAACTCCATCAGCACCCCTTCCCTTCCTCACTTACACTCCATTTTCACTTGCGAGAGGGTTCCTATGGCTTCCTAATATTGAAAGGACACTTGGAGGAAGGATCCCCCTTTCCATCCCACCAAAACTAAGTTTTCTAATTTTTTATGGAATTAATTCCGAATTTCCCTTCCTTTCCTCATTTAACCTCCTTTTCCACTTGGGAAAGGGTTCCTATGACTTTCTAATATTGAAGGGACACTTGCCTAAGGTTTATCTCTTCCAAATCCAACTAAAACATATTTTCTTATTTTCTCTTAGAATTAATTCCGAATTTCCCTTCCTTTCCTCATTTAACCTACTTTTCCACTTGGGAAAGAGTTCCTATGACTTTTCCAAGGTTGAAGGGACACTTGCCTAAGGTTTATATCTTCCAAATCCAACTAAAACATGTTTTCTTATTTTCTCTTGGAATTAATTCCGAATTTCTCTTCCTTTCCTCATTTAACCTCCTTTTCCACTTGGGAAAGGGTTCCTATGACTTTCCAATGTTGAAGTGACACTTGCCTAATGTTTATCTCATTCCAAATCCCACTAAAACATATTTTCCTAATTTCCCTTGGAATTAATTCCGAATTTCAACCCTATAAATATAATATCTCTCTCCCTTATGAAAAATCATAAAGATCAATTCAAGAGGAGGTGCTGCCAGACCAAAGGCTCAAGGAGGAAGACTCCCATGCACCTAAAAGCTTCATCCATGGAGTTCTTCTTCCTCTATTGAAGATTTGAAGCCTCTACATCCATGGAGTTCTACATCATCTTCTTCCTCCATTGAAGATCTTCATCCTAGCTTGAAGCCAAATTGGAGAAAACCACTAAGCTTTCCCCTCCTATCTCTTATTTTTGCTTTAGTTAATTGCATGCATCATATCATTTTTTCTTCCCCTATTGTGCACTCTAGCACATCTCCATAGTGCAACACTTGCACATCTCCCTCTATTCTTCATCATACATCATCTTTTACCTACCCTTCTGCATAGGGGTTTAAAGGCCAAACACCAATAAGGTGTGTTCATATCCATGCTTTCTATGTCCATATTTACATTTGGATTTGATGCTACACATCTTGGTTTCTAATCCATGTTTATTTATTGGTGTTTGTTAATTTTACAAGGGTAATCAATCAAGGAAAACTCTCTTCATCGGCCGGCCGATAGAAAGAGAAGGTGCACTCACAATCTCCCACGCATTTAAGGTATTTATATCGCGATCCCTCCATTGATTATTTGTTATATCCTTTGAGGCCCTCGCGTCTCTGGCGATCACATTCCCCTTAGCATCCTCTCATGCTCCCCTTTTCTCCCTCTTTTCCCATTCTTCTATTCATTTTCTTTTTCCTTTTAATTGTTCTAAGTGGATTTCTTAGAATCTACACCAGTGACACCCAGTCACTGGCAACCAGAGACCGAAGTCTCTCTTCCTCCAGACCAGGAGGGAACCCACAAGTAGCAACTACTACCTGCAAACCCAGAGTCAGAGACTCCCTTCCTCTGAAACCCAGAGGGAAACACTAGTGACAGCCTGTCACTAGCAGACCGGAGAACAGATCTCCCTTCCTCTGAAACCCAGAGGGAAACCCGATCCCAAACAAGGGAATCGGAGGAGAACAAGCCAAGGAAGTGTAAAGTAAAAATAAGAAATGAAAATACAGCAATCAGAAAGCTGGAAATGCAATGCAAAATGTAGCTCTCGCAGGAGCAAGTCTGGCTTAGATTTGATCCAAATGCCAGTGAACAGATCTTCTGATGAATCCTCTTTCTTCTTCTTCACGAACCCTCTCTCTATCTCTCTTTCTCTTTTTCTTCTTCTTCATGAGCTCTCAGTCTATCTTCACTCTTCTTCTTTTTCTTCCTATTCTCTCTGCTCTTCTTTTCTTCTTCTGCAACTTCTTTCTTCTTCTTCTTCTTCTGCTCTCTGCCTCTCTGCTGCTCTCTTCTTCTATCACTGTCTCGATCAATCTTCTCCAGATGAAAGAAGCTTCGTATTTATATCAGCAATAGCTAGGGCGTGTGCAGGGCTTGTGCCCTCTTTGTCCTCGGATCACGTGCCAGGTACCAACCTCAGATCACATGCCCAATCATCAGCCTGTACAATGACAGAGTTACTTCAGTCGAGCCACAGTGTCACGCCCCGGGCCTTTAATTACAGCGGAAGACTCGCTCGGGGAGCGTGAACAGCCGGCATGGTAAGCCTCTCGCATGCAAGAATCAATCAGAGCGCAAGACAATCACCCAAATAAATGCAATTGCACAATAATATTCAAACTCCAACTTTATTTCATAATGCTCAATATTCAAGATACAATCACTAATTTGATTTCCATTCTACTAGACTCAAGAAATAGGAAAATTACATTGACTCAATCTAGACACTTTAACTTCCTAAGTCTTCACTCTCATCTTTATAACACTTTCACTCGCTTCCGGACCCGCTACTAGTATAGCCCGAATCCGAATCCGAACTATTTCCATCTTCTGAAAAACATTGGAAAATAGGTCATGAGCACACTTGCCCAGTAGGTATCTTCGCATCAACATGAAGGTGCTATTTAAGTAATTATCATTTTAGCTCTAAAGAAATAAGGTAAAATCATGCGAATGCGAATCAATCATGCGATCAAATCAATAGAAACAAGATAACCATGTAAGATAGAATGATCAAGAATGAACTAGCAAGAATATAACAAGAACATGATATTGGCCTTCCATGAACAAGAATGTAACGAGATTATACTAGCAAGCCACATATTCCTCACTTTAGCATCTTATGCTTAAGAGCAAGTGCTTCGTGAATTTCTGTGGAATATCAAGCAAGAATGTCATGTCGTGCCGTGGATCTTCACTTATTTATAGAAATAGTACTCCAGCGTAATGCGACGCCAGTAGCATCATACCCCATGATTTATAAAATAGTATGTTTCTGACAATCAGCCGAGGGGACTAGCATAGAGCCCTTGAACACAATCAGTGCTCGATCGCATCTTCAGTTATAAATTAAGTTACTTCCACGCAGTATAACAGTAAAGTATGGCCAAGAATATAGCACTTCCAATAATTCCATGATAACTAAAATCAATGAATGAATGCTTCAATTTTGAATATATGAGATCAAGAATGATATTTAAACTAAGTTATGCTTATAGAATAAATCGACAGCTTAACGGTATTTTCCTTAACTTCCATTTCTTTTTAGATCAATTTAAGCAATATGACAAGTTCTAGATCATCAAGGTTTGTCTAGAATCATTGGAATATCAACCCTTGGTCAAACCTTGGGTTAACATAAACAAGCTATGTAACGGTCATACGTTGGGCCGTTACATTATGTAACGCACCAGTAATGGGCCGTTACAGTGATCCGAGTCCAGAAAGATAAAAATAGACTCAGAGGAATGTGACGGTCTGGCACTGGGCCGTTACGTGAGCCTGACGGTCCAGTTCAAGGCCATTACATTTCAAGAATCAAAACTACGATAGAATGTTCTAATTAATGGGCTTTCATTGGTACAACCAACTCGGCGTCCTAGTGGGAATCCCAGGCTCGCGGAGAATTACGGAGGCCTTGAAACAATGATTTCCTAGTCCATTGGAAGGAATATCCAATAGAGAGGTCCTCATGTCCAAGATTGTGTTCCTATAGTGCAAAGTGTGAACTAATGACAACATACCGAAATATGTGCCATGTACTTATAGAATTGACTCTATTGACAGAGAGAGATATGTATAATCAATGTGAAAATCATGATAAAAACTCCGTCAATACAATGTTAAAAAGTCATGCTTTATAGTACAAAACAATAGAATTTGGTTTAACATAACTTAAGCAGAAGTGATGACAAAACATGCAATACCTATCATGAATAATCAAATATCCTTAAAATCACATGATTAGGTTTAAAACTTAGGTAACTAGGTTTTAACCACAATAAGATTGGCAGGTTGTATTCTGTCATAGAGTTGACAGAACACAGGATATAACGGTCTAGAGATGGGGCGTCACAGTGAAAGTGACGGTCAGGACCCAGCCGTTACATGATTGTAACGCGTCTGTCCAAGCGCGTTAGAACCAACCGTGCAATTCCAATACCACAAAGTGTGTAACGGTCTGTCGTAGGGCCGTTACTTGAAAGTGACGGTCCTATGCTAGTGCGTTACAGTGTCTGCTAACAGAAAACAACCATAGAAACTAAGAGATCAATTCACATCATGTCTTTTATCAAAACATGATGAGCTTCTAGTCATGTTAACGAAGTAAGGCCATCTACATGCATAGGTAATCAGGAATAGATGAATAGTCATGTTTTAATTCCTTAATTTGGCTAAGAGGTGCATGATGTGCATAGAACAAATAAAACATGAAATCAATGCTATATAATGCATGGAATTCTATCAAACCAGAGGGCTTTTAGTCCTATCATGCTATTTTTTCCGTTCATGAGATAACCTACCTCTTGCTTAGATTGTAGTTTCTGAATTTGGTTGAGAACCTTGTCCTAGATCCCTTCCTTCTCTTGTGACTTTTTCAGCAATTTCTTTAGGCTCTAACTCCACGCCCTCTTGACCTAAAGATGTGAAATTAGGAGGGGAGTTAGTCTAAAGTATTGTAAACAATTACCTCTAAAGAACTTACCGGAGATAATGACTCCTTACCTTGCTTCTTTACGTCCAAAAAGTAAGGGTCGCACAGTTCAGAACTATGTCCTATTTATAAAGTTTTAGGCTAGGTTTTGAGGATTAGATCGAGTTTAGAGTCCTTATTTCATCAAATCCTAATCTCTAAGAGTCCTTAGAGTTTTTACAATCCTTCCCAAGTCGATCCATAGTGGATAGGAACATCAAGTTCCAATCTTTTCATGAGTCCCTTCATTTACGGAACTAACAGGAATGTAACGGTCGAGTGACCATGCGTTACATGGCTGTGGCGGTCTTACGATAGACCGTTACAGTCATCGTAGCTTAGAGTTTCAATTTATGAAAACTCTTTTGTTAATTATCCAAATCATTATCTTATATTATTAGTATTTATCCTTAATATCCGTGGATAGACTTAATTACCTTCTTGAATGTGGGCCAAACTTTAATGGGCCAGAGTTAAAACCTTTTGGACTTTAATTAAGTGGTTTGGGTTAATTGATTAACACAATTTTGGCCTTATATTGATTATTTAGCCCAATTAATGATAGAATATTATTTAAATAACTAGAAATTACTTTTATAAATTTTGGGGCTCTACACCCTCCCCCACTTAGAAGAATTTGGTCCCCAAATTCAATTCATGGATTGAGGAGAGTGTACTTACAATTAAATAATTACGGGAATCTTTTGTTCATAGCTGATTCGATTTCCCATGTTGCTTCATAAGGCCATGCTTTCTTCCATTGAATCTTCACCATAGGAATGACCTTATTTCTGAGTTGACGTACTTCTCGTTCCAAAATCTTCATTGGCGTTTGTTCATATGTCAAGTCCTTCTGAATCTCTAGATTGTCATAAGTGATAATGTGATCTGGATCATACACATACTTCTTCAGCATCGAGACGTGAAATACGTCATGAACTCCTACTAACTATGGTGGCAAAGCCAATTTATAAGCCACTTCACCGATCCTTTCGATGATTTCAAATGGATCGATAAATCTTGAAGTTAGCTTTCCTTTAATGCCAAATCTTCGAATACCACGACTCGGAGAAACCTTTAGATATACATGTTCTCCTACTTGAAATTCCAAGTCGCGCCTTCGATTGTCAGCATAAGCTTTCTGCCTATCTTGTGTCATTTTCATCCTTTCCTGAATGAGCTTGATTTTCTCTGTAGAATCCCTGATTAAATCGGGGCCTAGAAATTGCCTTTCCCCTATTTCATTCTAACATATTGGTGATCGACAACTTTTCCCATATAGAGCTTCAAAAGGTGCCATTTGTATGCTTGCTTGATAGCTGTTGTTATATGCAAATTCTACCAAAGGTAAGTGATCATGCCAACTTCCTTCAAAATCAATGACACAAGCCCTGAGCATATCTTCTACCACTTGATTTGTCCTTTCTGTTTGACCATCAGTTTGTGGGTGGAAAGCGGTGCTAAAATTCAATCTAGTCCCAAGTGAATGTTGTAGGCTCTTCCAGAATTGTGATGTGAATCGGGGATCTCTATCTGATATAATAGCGATAGGGACTCCATGTAACTTGACAATTTCTTTTATGTATAGTGCTGCTAGAATATCTACAGACCATCGACTTTTTATTGGTATGAAAGTCAATCGGTCTATAATTACCCATATTCCATCGTGTCCACCTCTTGTCTTAGGTAGTCCCATAATAAAATCCATTCCTATGCTCTCCCATTTCCATTCCGGGATACTTAAGGGATGTAATTTACCCGCGGGTCTGAAATGTTTCGCCTTCACTTGTTGACATGTGAGACACCGAGATACGAAGTCAGCTACTTCCCTCTTCATATTGGGCCACCAAAAGTTTCTTTTGAGATCCTGATACATTTTTGTACCTCCTAGATGAATGGTATACTTTGATTTATGTGCTTCTTCTAAGATCAATTTCTTTGTATCTTCATGATCGGGTATACACATTCGGCCCTTGAACAGCATTCTTCCATCTTCGGATATAGAAAAATCCAGTCTTTGTTCAATCTTGGCCTTAATTTTCAATAAAATTGGGTCACCCTCTTGTAACTTGGCCAAATCCTCAATCAATGTTGGTTGAGCTCGGATATTTTCCATGAAACAATTATCTTCCTTAATGTCAACATCTAGATTCAATTGAGCAAATTGAGGAACAAGGTTAGTCATACTAATCATGAGACTTGATAACATACCAATTGGTTTTCTGCTGAGTGCATCTGCTACAGCATTCGCCTTGCCAGGATGATATTGAATAGAGAAATCGATGTCTTTAAGATATTCCAACCATCTCCTCTGCCTCATGTTAAGCTCTTTTTGAGAAAATAAATATTTTAAACTCTTGTGGTCTGTGTAGATCATGAACTTTTCTCCATAAAGATAATGACGCCAAATTTTCAAGGCGAAAATAACTGCTGCTAATTCCAAATCATGTACAGGATAATTTTCTTCGTGACGTTTCAATTGTCTTGAAGAATAGCAAATCACCTTTCCATCTTACATAAGGACACATCCTAAGCCAATTCCAGATGCATCCGTATATACTTCGAATCCAACACCCTCTATTGGTAATGACAAAACAGGGGCTGTTGTAAGATGATTCTTAAGACTTTGAAAACTCTTTTCATAGTCCTTCGACCAGACAAAATGATTTTCTTTTCTGGTAAGTCTAGTTAAAGGAACCGCGATCTTTGAAAAGTCCTTTATGAATCTTCTATAATAACCTGCTAGACCCAAAAAGCTTCTGACTTCAGATATAGTCGTTGGTCGGCTCCAATCTCTGACAACTTCTACCTTAGAAGGAACCACAGTAATCCCTTCTTTTGAAGTAATGTGGCCTAGGAATGAGACTTCCTTGAGCCAGAATTCGCACTTATTGAGTTTGGCATATAGTTTATGTTCTCCAAGTGTTTGCAAAGCTATCCTTAGATGTTCTTCATGTTCTTTTTTAGTCTTGGAGTATATCAGGAAATCATCGATGAAGACGACGATGAACTGATCTAAATATGGCTGGAAGACACTGTTCATAAGTTGCATGAATGCTGCTGGGGCATTAGTTAACCCAAACGGCATTACCACGAATTCATAGTGGCCATAACGACTTCGAAAAGCCGATTTGTAAATGTCCTCTTCTTTGATTCTAAGCTGATGATAACCTGATCTTAGGTCAATCTGAGAAAAATATTTTGCTCCTGAAAGCTGATCGAAGAGTTCGTCAATACGCGGCAATGGGTATTTGTTCTTGATTGTAAGTTGATTCAATCGCCGGTAGTCAATGCATAACCTGAGAGAACCATCCTTCATCTTGACAAATAGAACCGACGCACCCCAAGGGGATGTGGTGCTGACACCCGAGCAGTTGAGCGGCGCGACACGCCGAGCCACCGGTACCGCACACGGAGCACGACTCGAGCCACCTCAGCGTCCATCTGGCTCGGAGACAGCCTGGAGACTCCATCTTGAGCCTCCCCATTTATCATATTTAGTTAGCCTTTATGTGTGTGTAATTTGTGTTTATTTCATTGTATTCGGTATGTAATTATGAGTGTACGAGGGGCTTATTTGCAAAATGGGACCCCTGGGCCCCACGGGACCCCCAGGCCCCTCCCATTGATCCACCTCAGCCCATGGGCCACATGTGGGGTCAGTCAACATGTCAAATGGAGGCATCTAGAAGTTTGAATGGTAAAAGGCACATGGGAGACAAGTGGACTTCAAAGTCCAAGGTGGCTACCAACTTGTCCCCCCTTGCCACCAAAGTCAATAGGGCGCCCCCTTCCCCTTATTTTTTATTTTAATTTTTGTGGAATGGTCACATGCCATCCCAGCCCTCCATCTCACACCCCTAGATCCAACGGTGGAGGATGGATTAGATGGGTGACCTATATATGCTTGTATTTTCCCATTTTCATGAATTAATGCCATAAGAATTATGAAATTTGTTGGAGCATGGCCTAGGCCGCCCCCTTCTCCTCTCCCTCTTCCCCTTGAAGCTGTGAAGGCTTCCTTCAGGTGGTGAGACTCCACCCTATCAGTTCCGGTCGCCGCCGCCGCCGCCGCCACGAGCCGCCACCGCACCGCCATCGCCATCAACGGAGTTCTGCCCGCACAGTACCACAGCAGCTTGCTCGAAATTCACAGGTCTTCCCCGAGCTCATTTGGCTACCCAATTTGGAGTAGTTGTTCCTGGGATGTTCCTCTCCACCCAAAAAAATCAGGCCAGCATTCAGATCACGTTTGCTAATTTTTAATTTTCGTCCACTCTTTCATTTTGGTTCTGCCAGAATTCTGTCCAGGTTCACCTCCGTCCTGAGTTTCATGTCTTAGATCCACTTTTTGATTTCTGTTAGTTCGTCCAATTTTACTGGGAGTTCCATCCATCCACCCCTTCGTCCAAAATTTTTCTAAATTTTTGATTCGCCCATCTCATATTTTCTAAAAATCATTCTCAGACCCATCTACAGTTCTGTCCACCTGTTCCCAGATCCGACCACCAGCCACCCCAAAAATCCTAACAAATCACAGCCACCTCCACATCAAATTCTAAAAATAGTCCCAGTTCCGTGGTTTGATTCCCTACAACTCCTAAGAAGAGCTCAAGAGCTGAATCGGAGGTTTACTAGGCGGTCAACGGTGGTTCTCAGACAAGTGCCTTGCAGATCTGAGATTTCGGTTACTGTACAACAGGGACTTGTAAATTCAATAAAGTTCTGATCCGACCAGATCCAGCAGGTCTCCCTGGGTCTAGATCGAAGCATTTGAAGAGAGCTTTCCAACGATAGCTCATGCGTCCCGATCCGACGTCGGGATTGACCGCATCGGCCATTTTCGCCGGAGCGCGCGCCGGAAGACAGCAACCAAAATCCGGGGGTTATTAGTTCAAGAGTTGGGAATCGGGGCCGATCGACCCCCGATCGGTGTTCCCGGCCGACCGTCGTCCGTGGAGGCGCGCCACC
Source organism: Amorphophallus konjac (assembly GCA_022559845.1). Taxonomy (NCBI): domain Eukaryota; kingdom Viridiplantae; phylum Streptophyta; class Magnoliopsida; order Alismatales; family Araceae; genus Amorphophallus; species Amorphophallus konjac. Next base: position 338,192,125 of record CM040126.1, on the reverse strand, counting down.
AGGGGTCCCCATCACAGTGGGTCCTACCCCCGCAGATCCGGAGGTCAGCACCGTCCGTGGGCCCCGCGGGCCCGTAGAAGCTGCCGTTCGAAAAGCACGAAAACGCGGAGTTCGGCACCGCCAGGCGACATCAAGATACTGCCCGTCAACCCGAGTTGCGTGATTCCCGGACCCGACATGTGACCTTTTACCTCCCTGCGTGGAGTGGGTCGACTTAGTGTATTGCTGTAATCATTGTTAACCGGGAGTCCGTAAGTCGGCCGGGGTTGTCTTCGCCACGCCGGGTGCGTGGAGGTAATGGTCTGAACCTCTTGGTGTTCATTTGCTTAGCTAGTATATGGTCTTTTGCCGCTGCCGAGAGTGTAGGTACTAGCCCGTGTGTCTATGTCACCGCTGTAAGAGTGAGAGTGACCCGTCCCGCGACTCGATCCGAGTCCGGAAGTTGAGTCGGACTACCCTTGACCTCCGCCGGTTCCTTAACCACGCACGGTCCGCGCTTTCCCTCGCTTGGGACGACGAGTGAGCTTCCACTTCTGTTAGCGACGTTTCGCCACTAGGAGCTCGTAGTGTCGGGCTTAGTGTCTCCCTGGTATATGTTGCTGGTCGTGTCTTCATCTAGAGTCCGAGGGTGGCACCATATAGTGTCGTCTCCCGTGTCCGTCCCGCATCAGTTTGATATCAGAGCGAGTCGAGTCTAGGGTAGTCATTGCATAAGTCTTGCATGCATCATGGTCTAAGTCAAGTCTAGGATCATCATTTTCAAAAAAAAAAGTGTGTTTTAAATTGCATTTCATCCCGATAATTCGGTATCTTAAAAGGTGTTGTCCGAACGTTAGGCTACGCCTACCGGGAGGTCGCACACTTGCGGGAGTGATCTTCGGATCGATTAACTCCGCCCCGTACCGGATATTAGTTTAGGTCTAAGTGCAACATTTAGTGTGTGTTTGCATTAGTCGGTGTCTTCTAGGTCGTGTGTCTGTTGCATGCCCACCCGTCAAGGTACCCAATACTCGCCACCACCACCTATGGCGGATTCCCGGGCCCGTAGCTCTGATGAGTCCTCGACGGCCGAGATGTTCCGAGCCACTATGGAACGTCTTGACACGCGTATGGATGGTCTTAGTACGCGTATGGATGGCATAGGAACGCGTCTAGAAGGACGAATGAAAGCCCTCGAGGATCGGGCCGAGTCTTCGGATCAGTCCATCCAGGGTCTAGTTGGGAGAATTGCCGTCCTAGAGAGACGCCCAGTAGCGGCGCAACCCGCGCCAACGAACGGCCAACAAGAGCCGGTGCAGCAACCCGCTGTGCCAAGGGCTCAGGTGGAGGATGTCGGGAGGCAACATGCACCTATAGTGGATGATTATGCTTCCGACAATGATCAGGGGGGTAACGGTCATCGTCATCAACGACGGAATCGTGAGGACGAGGATGACGACCGCATTCTTAGAGGTGTGCGTGCGGACCCTCCCACTTTTAGCGGGTCCTTGGACCCTAGGGTGTATTTAGATTGGGAGGCTGGCATGGACCGGTACTTCGAGTGGTTTGAGATGACGGACCACCGAAGAGTCCGATACGTAAAGATGAAGCTGCAAGGGCAGGCCCAAACTTATTGGATCAATGTGGAGAGCCTGCTCAACCAGCGACGTCAACCCCAAATCGGTACTTGGGATGATATGAAAATCAAATTGAGGGAGAAATACCTTCCCGCCTCATATCGCCAACGTCTTATAGACAAGTGGCAAAGCATCTCCCAAGGGAACCGATCCGTGACCGAGTACACCGCCGAGTTCGATGAGTATTACTTACGGTGTGGGGTCACGGAAGAGAGCACTATGACTATATCCCGCTTTCGAAGAGGTTTGCGGCCCAATTATCAATATGAACTCTTTCACCGCAATGCAACCACTTTGGAGCAGGCATATCAGATAGCTCTCGAATTAGAGCAATTCGAGGCCGAGTTCGAGTCACCCCATCGGTTGGGCTCTTTTCCCCTTCGTAGTGTCGAGCCCCGTGGCTCATCTGGCACGTATCCGAGGGCCCCCATGGCTCGACCTCAGGAGCCCGCTCGTCCCGAGCCGTTTGCTCCTAGGCCTCGTCCTCCACCCCCGAGGGACCTTCCTCGTCCCCAACATCTTACAGCCCCACCCATAGCCCGTCCACCGGCACCCGTACCTCCTGCACGTCCTTTGTTGCCTATGCCTCCTATCCGTCGGGAGGATAAAGGTAAAGGACCTATGATTGGGAAGCCTAGTGGATCACGGCAGCAGTGTTATCGCTGCAATGGGTTTGGCCATTTCGCCATCCAGTGTCCCACCCGCCCATCTCTTCACATTGGGGACACACAGGCCGAGGATACCACCCCTACGGGCCTCGAGTTAGTCACCTATGTGGCCGATCAGGAGCTAGCTGATGAATACTATGAGATCGAAGGTGACGATCAGGAGGCCCCACATCCCGATGATACCCATGTGGGGGTCGTCAGGTGTACTCTCACCCAGCCACAGGCCAGTGATGACTGGCGTCGGACCACTATTTTTCATACCTTCTGTAGGCTGGGTAAACATGTGTGCACGGTAATCATCGATAGCGGGAGTTGCATCAATGCAATCTCCACGGGTGCTGTCTCCCGTCTTGGTCTTACACCCGTGGATCACCCTAGCCCCTATCGTGTATCATGGGTGGATTCCACTTCAATTCCGATCAGGCTGCGGTGCTTGGTCCCACTGAAGTTCTATGCCTACCGTGATGAGGTTTGGTGTGATGTTCTACCCATGGAGGTGGGCAACATTATTCTGGGTAGGCCATGGTTATTTGATCGGGATGCCACACTCCATGGCCGGTCGAACGCCTGTACCTTCGACCATGAGGGCCAACGGATTACTCTCGAACCCCATCGGCCCAAGAGCCCATCAGTCAGGGGTCGTACTGGCCCTAGTGCTCCGGAGCCTTCCATTCCCGAGCCTAGTACCCCATCCCCAGCTCGGGCTATGACCGTTACCTCTGGCCCAGGAGAGCCCTCGACGAGGAGATTGATGATGATTAGCTCCCGGGAGATGGAGCAGGAGCTTAGTCAGGGCTGTCCGGTGTTTGCCATTACCATTCGAGAGGTGGAGCGGGACTCCGAGGGTGAGCTCCCACCCGAGGTTGTTCCTATTCTGCAGGAGTTTGCTGATATTTTTCCCGATGAGCTTCCCGAGGGACTCCCACCTATGCGGTATATTCAGCATGCCATCGACCTTGTTCCGGGCTCTTCCTTGCCCAACCTTCCACATTATCGCATGAGTCCCACGGAGCATGACGAGCTTAAACGGCAGGTCGATGAGTTGGTGCAGAGAGGGTCTGTTCGGGACAGCATGAGTCCATGTGCTGTACCCGCATTACTTGCCCCGAAGAAGGATGGCATGTGGAGAATGTGCATTGATAGTTGTGCCATCAACAAAATCACCGTGAAGTACAGGTTCCCTATTCCCCGCCTTGATGACATGCTGGACATGATGGTAGGTGCCACTATCTTTTCGAAGATCGATCTTAAGAGTGGCTACCATCAGGTGAGGATTAGGCCAGGTGATGAGTGGAAGACCGCATTTAAGACCAAGGATGGTCTATATGAGTGGTTGGTCATGCCTTTTGGGTTGACCAATGCCCCTAGCACTTTCATGCGGCTCATGACTCAGGTCCTTCGACCTTTCATTGGAGTCTTTGTAGTGGTGTATTTTGATGATATCCTTATCTATAGTCGCACCACAAGGGACCACTTAGACCACCTTCGGCAGGTCTGTCTACTTCTTCGGCGAGAGCAGCTGTTTGCGAACCCACAGAAGTGTGCCTTCATGACACCTCAGCTTACCTTCTTGGGTTTCATTGTGTCTAGTACTGGGGTCTCCGCCGATCCGGAGAAGGTCCGGGCCATTGTTGAGTGGTCGGAACCCCGTACGGTTCATGATGTCCGCAGCTTTCATGGCCTTGCGACGTTCTACCGTCGCTTCATCCGCGGATTTAGCTCCGTCACCGCCCTGATCACGGATTGCATCCGGAAGGGCACATTTGTATGGACGAAGGCCGCATCTGCCGCCTTCAAGGACATCAAGGAGTGCATGACCCAGACACATATCCTTCGATTGCCTGATTTCTCGAAGGTGTTAGAGGTCTCTTGTGATGCGTCGGGTGTTGGGATTGGAGGAGTTTTGAGTCAGGAGTCTCACCCGATCGCATATTTCAGCGAGAAGCTGAATGACGTGAAACTGTGATATTCCACATATGATAAAGAATTCTACGCAGTTATTCAGACTCTTAGGCATTGGAGGCACTATCTTTTACATCAGGAGTTTGTCCTATACTCCGATCACGAGGCATTGAGGTACCTCCATTCCCAAAAGAAGCTTAACTCGCGTCACAGTCGTTGGGTCGAGTATCTCCAGCAGTTCACCTTTGTGCTGAAACATAAGGCTGGAGTGGAGAACAAGGTGGCTGATGCCTTGAGTCGGCGAGCATGTTTGCTTACCACCATGAGTGCCGAGGTCATAGGGTTAGAGAAGATGAAGGAGGCCTATGTTGATTGTCCTGACTTCGGTCAGATTTTTACCACTCTCCAGGCCGGACCCTCGAGAGACCTTGATGAGTATGTGCTTCAGGAGGGTTACCTCTTTCGAGGTAGCAGGCTATGTGTTCCCCGAACTTCGGTTCGAGATTTCTTAGTGTGGGAATTACATGCGGGAGGTCTAGCCGGCCACTTTGGTCGGAACAAGACTATTAAGGCAGTGGAGCATCGATTTTATTGGCCGAGCTTGAAACGCGATGTCGCTAACATCGTGGCTTAGTGCCGTACATGTGCTACGGCCAAGATGAAGAAGCAAAGCTCGGGCCTTTATACGCCTCTTCCCGTGCCTGATGTCCCGTGGCAGGATGTTAGCATGGACTTTGTTTTGGGACTGCCACGTACCTCCAGGAAGCATGATTCGCTCTATGTGGTGGTTGACCGTTTCTCGAAGATGGCCCTCTTTATTCCTTGCTCGAAGACTTCGGATGCTTCGAGGGTAGCACGCCTTTTCCTTACGCATGTGGTGTGCAAGTTCGGGTTGCCTCGCACTATAGTGTCTGACTGTGATGTTAGATTCACTTCCTACTTTTGGAAGACACTATGGCATATGATGGGTACTCACCTCAAGTTTTCCACTGCATATCATCCCCAGACAGACGGTCAGACCGAGGTGGTCAATAGGAGTCTGGGAGATCTTTTGAGGTGTCTAGTTAAGGACCGCATTGGGGATTGGGATCTCATTTTACCTATGGCTGAGTTTGCATACAATGATTCGGTGAATAGGTCTACTGGCATGAGTCCATTTGAGATTGTCACATGTCATAGGCCTAGGAAACCCGTTGACCTTGTCCCCATGCCTATCCATGCTAGAGTGTCGGAGTCGGCCGAGTCGTTTGCTAGGCATGTTAGGAGTTTGCATGACGACATCTGTCGTCACATTGAGGCCAGCAATGCACGGTACAAGGAGTTAGCCGATGCCCACCGACACCACCGAGAGTTCCACGAGGGCGAATACGTCATGATCAGGGTAAGACCTGAACGGTTTCCCTCTGGAACCGTTAAGAAGTTGCAAGCTCGCAGAGCCGGTCCCTTTAGAGTGTTGAAACGCGTTGGATCCAATGCGTATGTTGTGGACCTGCCCGAGGAATATGGTATAAGCTCTACCTTCGATGTATCGGATCTTGTTGCATATAGGGACCCAGCGATGATCCCTAGTGAGCCTTTTGAGCCATCTCCTCCCCTTGAGAGTGATCCCACACCTGAGTGTCCACTTCCACCTCCAGCCCCTTTTTCACGGCAGCGTGAGCATATAGATCGTATACTGGACGAGCAAGTGACAGTTACCAGGAGTGGATCTTACCCGCGCTACCTAGTGCGATGGAGAGGACGGCCCGCTACTGAGGACACATGGATGACACATGGCGAGTTGCAGCGGATCGATCCGGACCTTCTGGAGCGATACAGGAGCGATGCAGACCCTTACTCGACAGGGTCGAGTTTCTCCCACCTGGGGAGAATTGGTGCGGACACCCGAGCAGTTGAGCGGCGCGACACGCCGAGCCACCGGTACCGCACACGGAGCACGACTCGAGCCACCTCAGCGTCCATCTGGCTCGGAGACAGCCTGGAGACTCCGCCTTGAGCCTCCCCATTTATCATATTTAGTTAGCCTTTATGTGTATGTAATTTGTGTTTATTTCATTGTATTCGGTATGTAATTATGAGTGTACGAGGGGCTTATTTGCAAAATGGGACCCCTGGGCCCCACGGGACCCCCAGGCCCCTCCCATTGATCCACCTCAGCCCATGGGCCCCATGTGGGGTCAGTCAACATGTCAAATGGAGGCATCTAGAAGTTTGAATGGTAAAAGGCACATGGGAGACAAGTGGACTTCAAAGTCCAAGGTGGCTACCAACTTGTCCCCCCCTTGCCACCAAAGTCAATAGGGCGCCCCCTTCCCCTTATTTTTTATTTTAATTTTTGTGGAATGGTCACATGCCATCCCATCCCTCCATCTCACACCCCTAGATCCAACGGTGGAGGATGGATTAGATGGGTGACCTATATATGCTTGTATTTTCCCATTTTCATGAATTAATGCCATAAGAATTGTGAAATTTGTTGGAGCATGGCCTAGGCCACCCCCTTCTTCTCTCCCTCTTCCCCTTGAAGCTGTGAAGGCTTCCTTCAGGTGGTGAGACTCCACCCTATCAGTTCCGGTCGCCGCCGCCACCGCCACGAGCCGCCACCGCACCGCCATCGCCATCAATGGAGTTGTGCCCGCGCAGTACCACATCAGCTTACTCAAAATTCACAGGTCTTCCCCGAGCTCATTTGGCTACCAAATTTAGAGGAGTTGTTTCTAGGATGTTCCTCTCCACCCACAAAAATCAGGCCAGCATTCAGATCACGTTTGCTAATTTTTGATTTTCATCCACTCTTTCATTTTGGTTCTGCCAGAATTCTGTCCAGGTTCACCTCCATCATGAGTTTCATGTCTTAGATCCACTTTTTGATTTATGTTAGTTCTCCCAATTTTACTGGGGGTTCCATCCATACACCCCTTCATCCACAATGTTTCTCAATTTTTGCTTCGCCCATCTCATATTTTCTAAAAATCGTTCTCAGACCCATCTACAGTTCTGTCCACCTATTCCCAGATCCGACCACCAGCCACCCCAAAAATCCTAACAAATCGCAGCCACCTCCAACTCAAATTCTAAAAATAGTCTCAGTTCCGTGGTTTGATTCCCTACAACTCGTAAGAATAGCTCAAGAGCTGAATCGGAGGTTTACTAGGCGGTCAACAGTGGTTCTCAGACAAGTGCCCTGCAGATCTGAGATTTCGGTTACTGTACAATAGGGACTTGTAAATTCAATAAAGTTCTGATCTGACCAGATCCAGTAGGTCTCCTTGGGTCTAGATCGAAGCATTTGAAGAGGGCTTTCCAACGATAGCTCATGCGTCCCGATCCGACGTCGGGATTGACCGCAGCGGCCGTTTTCGCCGGAGCGCGCGCCGGAAGACAGCAACCAAAATCCGGGGGTTATTAGTTCAAGAGTTGGGAATCGGGGCCGATCGACCCCCGATCGGTGTTCCCGGCCGACCGCCGTCCGTGGAGGCGCGCCACCAGGGGTCCCCATCACAGTGGGTCCCACCCCCGTAGATCCGGAGGACAACGCCGTCCGTGGGCCCCGCGGGCCGGTAGAAGCTGCCGTTCGGAAAGCACGAAAACGCGGAGTTCGGCACCGCCAGGCGACATCAAGATACTGCCCATCAACCCGAGTTGCGTGATTCTCGAACCCCACATGTGACCTTTTACCTCCCTGCGTGGAGTTGGTCGACTTAGTGTATTGCTGTAATCATTGTTAACCGGGAGTCCGTAAGTCGGCCGGGGTTGTCTTCGCCACGCCGGGTGCGTGGAGGTAATGGTCCGAACCTCTTGGTGTTCATTTTCTTAGCTAGTATATGGTCTTTTGCCGCTACCGAGAGTGTAGGTACTAACCCGTGTGTCCATGTCACCGCTGTAAGAGTGAGAGTGACCCGTCCCGCGACTCGATCCGAGTCCGGAAGTTGAGTCGGACTACCCTTGACCTCCGCCGGTTCCTTAACCGCGCACGGTCTGCGCTTTCCCTCGCTTGGGATGACGAGTGAGCTTCCACTTCTGTTAGCGACGTTTCGCCACTAGGAGCTCATAGTGTCGAGCTTAGTGTCTCCCTGGTATGTGTTGCTGGTCGTGTCTTCATCTAGAGTCCGAGGGTGGCACCATATAGTGTCGTCTCCCGTGTCCGTCCCGCATCATGATGTGCTAGGTCTGATAAAACCCTTGTCTAGAAGTTCCTGTAATTGCTTCTTCAATTCCTTGAGTTCTGTGGGGGACATCCTGTAAGGGGCTATAGAAATAGATGCTGCACCTGGAATGAGTTCAATGGTAAAGTTTACTTCTCTCTCGGGTGGTAAATTAGGTAGTTCAGATGGGAACACGTCAGGGAATTCATTTGCAATAGGAATATTTGCTAGGACAATCTCCTTAGATTCGGTAAGAATGTCTGAAGCAAGAAAAGCTTCACATCCTTTCGAGATAAGTTTGCAGGCGTGTAGAGAAGATATAATGGTAGGATGCTTCTTGTATTTGATGCCAAGAAAGGAAAATCCTGGAAGACCGGGTTTTCGGAAAGATATAATCCTATTTCGGCAGTTGATGTAAGCATCATGGTCTACAAGCCAATCTACCCCTAAAATGGCATCATAACCTTTCATATCGAGGCATACTAAGTTTGCGGGGAGATTGTGTCCTTCTACCACTACCTCACAATCAGGATAATAGTTGGTAAGCTTAGTTCCAGATCTTAAAGGTGTAGTAATAGTGAGATCTGAAGGTAGGGGAACTGATGCAGTTGGTAAGATTTTTGCAAAAGTGGTGGAGATAAAAGAATGAGAAGCACCAGTATCAAATAGCACGAATGCAGGACGAGAACAGATTTGAAGAGTACCTTCCATGAGCCCAGCATTTTGATCCCTGGGCGCTTCTTCTTCATCTATAACTGCATTGAGGCGAGCCTGCCTCCTACGTCCTCAATTATTTGGTTGGTCCTTCATAAGGGGGCAATCTGGCACACGATGCTCCCTACTCCCACAACGCAAACAAGCACCTAGGCACTTCTAGCATTCTTCAGCCGGGTGGCCGAACTTCTCACAAAAGGTGCACGTCGAGGCGACTTGCTCCTTTTCTTCCTTCACCTTTTTACTACTCTTTTGAGAACTTCCACCGTTCCCATTCCTTGATCTTTTCTTATTATCACGGCTTTTGTATGGTTCCGTGATGCTGAACTTCTCCTTTTTATAATGCCGATCAGAGTGCCGGCTAGATTCTTCTCCCTTTCCTTTCAACCTTTCGACCTTCTCTAAGGTCCTTTCGCATAGATATGCCCTTTGAACCATCTCCGCATAAGTGCGGATATTCTGTGTCCCCAGTTGTTGAATAAAATCGGGCCATAACCCGTCCATAAATCAGTTTGCTTTTAATAAGTCTGTACTAATCAAATGTGGTGCATACGGTGCTAGTCTTGAAAACTGCAACTCATATTCTGCCACAGACATCATCCCTTGACGAAGGGAGGTAAACTCCATAGCCTTCCTTTCCTTTACATGCTCGGAGAAATATTTGGCATGGAATAAAGTGAGAAAAATATTCCATGTATGTGGCGCATCGGCTGGAGGTGCCGAGACCGATTTCCACCAAGTGCGAGCATCCTTGTTTAATTGGAACGTAGCTAGACGGACTTTCTCCTGATCAGTGCTTTGAATAACATCAAATATCCTATTCATCTCGTCGATCCAATTTTCTGCTTCGTCTGGATTGGAAGATCCATAAAAACGCGGAGGATTTAGACTCCGGAAGTTGCGGTGAAGGTCTCCTGCCCTTGCCCCTGCACCACCTTGTGCTATAGTTTGCAGTGCCTCGGTGAGGCCGGCAACAGTTTGTTGCATACCGTCCCAATCTACGCGATGAGCCATGATAAGAATAATAAGGTACCTGAGAGAGAATAACAACTTGTTATTTCTCATGAAATTGGAATGAATCAAAATAATTCTCAAAGCTAATTGGCTATCTTATCCCGGGTTCTACCCAATCCTCACATGAGTGTGGAATTTTTTTCCTTAGTTCATAGGTAGGGGTCCTTAACCTTGGACTTATCCTATGACATGGCTCTTTTCCTTAAGTCCTGAGACTTAGGCTCTGATACCAACTTAACTGTCACGCCCCGGGCCTTTAATTACAACGGAAGACTCGCTCGGGGAGCGCGAACAGCCGGCATGGTAAGCCTCTCGCAAGCAAGAATCAATCAAAGCGCAAGACAATCACCCAAATAAATGCAATTGCACAATAATATTCAAACTCCAACTTTATTTCATAATGCTCAATATTCAAGATACAATCACTAATTTGATTTCCATTCTACTAGACTCAAGAAATAGGAAAGTTACATTGACTCAATCTAGACACTTTAACTTCCTAAGTCTTCACTCTCATCTTTATAACACTTTCACTCGCTTCCGGACCTGCTACTAGTATAGCCCGAATCCGAATCCAAACTATTTCCATCTCCTGAAAAATATTGGAAAATAGGTCATGAGCACACTTGCCCAGTAGGTATCTTCGCATCAACATGAAGGCGCTATTTAAGTAATTATCATTTTAGCTCTAAAGAAATAAGGTAAAATCATGCGAATGCGAATTAATCATGCGATCAAATCAATAGAAACAAGATAACCATGTAAGATAGAATGATCAAGAATGAACTAGCAAGAATATAACAAGAACATGATATTGGCCTTCCATGAACAAGAATGTAACGAGATTGTACTAGCAAGCCACATATTCCTCACTTTAGCATCTTATGCTTAAGAGCAAGTGCTTCGTGAATTTCTGTGGAATATCAAGCAAGAATGTCATGTCGTGCTGTGGATCTTCACTTATTTATAGAAATAGTACTCCCAGCGCAATGCGACGCCAGTAGCATCATACCCCCTGGTTTATAAAATAGTATGTTTCCGGCAATCAGCCGAGGGGACTAGCATAGAGCCCTTGAACACAATCAGTGCTCGATCGCATCTTCAGTTATAAATTAAGCTACTTCCACGCAGTATAACAGTAAAGTATGGCCAAGATTATAGCACTTCCAATAATTCCATGATAACTAAAATCAATGAATGAATGCTTCAATTTTGAATATATGAGATCAAGAATGATATTTAAACTAAGTTATGCTTATAGAATAAATCGACAGCATAACAGTATTTTCCATAACTTCCATTTCTTTTTAGATCAATTTAAGCAATATGCCAAGTTCTAGATCATCAAGGTTTGTCTAGAATCATTGGAATATCAACCCTTGGTCAAACCTTGGGTTAACATAAACAAGCTATGTAACGGTCATACGCTGGGCCGTTACATTATGTAACGCGCCAGTAATGGGCTGTTACAGTGATCCGAGTCCAGAAAGATAAAAATAGACTCAGAGGAATGTGACGGTCTGGCACTGGGCCGTTACGTGAGCCTGAAGGTCCAGTTCAAGGCCGTTACATTTCAAGAATCAAAACTACGATAGAGTGTTCTAATTAATGGGCTTTCATTCGTACAACCAACTCGGCGTCCTAGTGGGAATCCCAGGCTCGCGGAGAATTACGGAGGCCTTGAAACAATGATTTCCTAGTCCATTGGAAGGAATATCCAATAGAGAGGTCCTCATGTCCAAGATTGTGTTCCTATAGTGCAAAGTGTGAACTAATGACAACATACCGGAATATGTGCCATGTACTTATAGAATTGACTCTATTGATAGAGAGAGATATGTATAATCAATGTGAAAATCATGATAAAAACTCCGTCAATACAATGTTAAAAAGTCATGCTTTATAGTACACAACTATAGAATTTGGTTTAACATAACTTAAGTAGAAGTGATGACAAAACATGCAATACCTATCATGAATAATCAAATATCCTTAAAATCACATGATTAGGTTTAAAACTTAGGTAACTAGGTTTTAACCATAATAAGATTGGCAGGTTGTATTCTGTCATAGAGTTGACAGAACACAAGATATAACGGTCTGGAGATGGGGCGTCACAGTGAAAGTGACGGTCAGGACCCAGCCGTTACATGATTGTAACGCGTCTGTCCAAGCGCGTTAGAACCAACCGTGCAATTCCAATACCACAAAGTGTGTAACGGTCTGTCGTAGGGCCGTTACTTGAAAGTGACGGTCCTATGCTAGTGCGTTACAATATCTGCTAATAGAAAATAACCATAGAAACTAAGAGATCAATTGACATCATGTCTTTTATCAAAACATGATGAGCTTCTAGTCATGTTAACGAAGTAAGGCCATCTACATGCATAGGTAATCAGGAATAGATGAATAGTCATGTTTTAATTCCTTAATTTGGCTAAGAGGTGCATGATGTGCATAGAACAAATAAAACATGAAATCAATGCTCTATAATACATGGAATTCAATCAAACCAGAGGGATTTTAGTCCTATCATGCTGTTTTTGCCGTTCATGAGATAACCTACCTCTTGCTTAGACTGTAGTTTCTGAATTTGGTTGAGAACCTTGTCCTAGATCCCTTCCTTCTCTTGTGACTTTTTCAGCAATTTCTTTAGGCTTTAACTCCACGCCCTCTTGACCTAAAGATGTGAAATTCGGAGGGGAGTTAGTCTAAAGTATTGTAAACAATTACATCTAAAGAACTTACCTGAGATAATGACTCCTTACCTTGCTTCTTTACGTCCAAAAAGTAAGGGTCGCACAGTTCAGAACTATGCCCTATTTATAGAGTTTTAGGCTCGGTTTTGAGGATTAGATCGAGTTTAGAGTCCTTATTTCATCAAATCATAATCTCTAAGAGTCCTTAGAGTTTTTACAATCCTTCCCAAGTCGATCCATAGTGGATAGGAACATCAAGTTCCAATCTTTTCATGAGTCCCTTCATTTACGGAACTAACAGGGATGTAACGGTCGAGTGACCATGCGTTACATTGCTGTGGCGGTCTTACGATAGACCGTTACAGTCATCGTAGCTTAGAGTTTCAATTTATGAAAATTCTTTTGTTAATTATCCAAATCATTATCTTATATTATTAGTATTTATCCTTAATATCCGTGGATAGACTTAATTACCTTCTAGAATGTGGGCCAAACTTTAATGGGCCAGAGTTAAAACATTTTGGACTTTAATTAAGTGGTTTGGGTTAATTGATTAACACAATTTTGGCCTTATATTAATTATTTAGCCCAATTAATGACAGAATATTATTTAAATAACTAGAAATTACTTTTATAAATTTTGGGGCTCTACACACAGTGAATGTATAAACTTAATGAAATAATGCATGAACAAACTTGTATGAAGAACAGGCTATACAGACTTCAGACTCAGCTGCGAACTGAGCTAAAGAATGTATAGACTTGCTCAGCTATCAACTAATGGATGTACAGACTTGACGTTTAGGTGCATGAGAAAATAATGTACAGACTTACTGTAATGAACGATGCCCAACCGCATAGTGTATGGACTTAGAACGCATGAGACAGCAATGTATAGAGTTGTGAAATGATGCACACACAAGCGGCGATGTATAGACATGCCAGCAACGACAATGTATAGACTTGATGCACGAACTGTGCACAATGAACACGGATGTACAGACTTTCTTAACTGACGCATGCAGCAATGTATAGACTGTAAACGTGAGTGATGCAGCGATGTATAGACTTTGCATATGCTCTGAAGACAGGCTGTACAGACTTGCAACCTATGTATAGACTTGTGTGTTGCAGCAAACGATGCACAGCCATAGGAATGTACAGACTTTGAAATCAAGGGATGCACAGCCATTGGAATGTATAGACTTTGGACGTGTGTGCGAGACAATGTATAGACTTGATGCGGCTTCAAAGCAACCATGTGCAGACTTTACCGATGTACAGACTTAGTGTTCTGAACGTAGGTAAAGACAAGGAATGTATAGACTTTGAGAGACAATGCATGCACAAGCCAACGATATACAGACTTTGCCAATGTACAGACTTTGCATGAATGCGATAGCAATGTATAGACTTTATGTGCAATGCAAAGGCTGGAGTTAAGCAAACAATGTATAGACTTCAATGTATGTGCAATGCAAAGGCTGGAGTTAAGCAAACAATGTATAGACTTCAATGTATGTGTAATGCAAAGGCTGTACAGACTTCAATGTAAAGACTTTGCGTGCAAGACACTGTATATGCATGAACGATGCAATAAGACTCTATACAGACTTGGCCAAAGTACAGACTTAGCAGTATAGCATGAGCGCTAAGTGAGACGTGAAATGCATTGGCTTTGGCTGTATAAACTTTGATGCCCAAATGCAATGTATGGACTTGTGTGTGCAGGGCAGATAGTGTATAGACTTGCAATGCGTGCATGGCAGACAGTGTATAGACTTGATCAATGAATGAACACATGGACTTCACAGAGTGTATGGACTTGAACAAAGATAGGCCAGTGAAGTACATCAATCACAATCATGCTTGTATGCATGGACCTCAAATACCATTTGATGAACAGAATGCTTCAAGACTTTTTCAAGAGCAATCACCAACAGAAATGTTCATTTGATTAAACACAACAGCAAGTCATTAATACCATTATCAAAGAATGACTTATGAATATTGACATCATCAAAACCATAGAGACACAACAATCTCCCCCTTTTTGATGATGGTAATATTATGAGTCATTGTATTAATACAATTGTGAGACTCAAGAAATCAAAGTACCCCATATGCTCGAATGCACAAGTTTTTCAAACTCCTCCCCCAATGACTCTGAAAAACTTCTCCCCCTTTGCCAACAGCAAAAAAGGAGGTTGAGCAGGGAAGCAGATTAAGAAACATGGAGAGGTATGAATGCAGAGATGCAGATGCAACAAGAAATGCAATAACTCCCCCTAAATGTATGAATGCAAGAACTCCCCCTAAATGTATGACAAGGAAGCTCCCCCTGAATAAATGGAATCTTATGAGATGGATGAGAAGGAGACCATAGTGGCAATTAAGGACAAGTTCTGGTCATGATGAATCAAGGATAGTGAGCAAAAGAATTTCACTAAGCTCCAAACACATGGAATTCAACAAGATTTTCAAGGAGATATCAATCTCATAAATCCAAAACATAAGTTTTTAAAGTCTTCCATTATAAGGGCTTATGAATGAACTTTATTGATTAGCATGGTTTAAACATGATGTATGCAAAGTTTATCAATAAAATTCTGTATTTATATCTAAAATCACGGTTTAATAAAAATGAACCAAGCCCTCATATTTATATCTTTATTAGCTTCCCTTTCTCTTACACAATCAAATTTAATGACTTCTTTCAGAATTACATTCACTAGTATTGAGATCAAGCAGTAATGAAGTCATGTGATTTTGTCTAGGGTTATAGTAATTTGATTTTTGCATCAATATTCAAATATTGTAATTTGTTCAACAAATTTTCATATAACAAATTTTACGAGCACTCTAGTTCAGTGCACACCTTGTAACTAGAGGATATACGTTGATCAGACGCCAATATCCCTAAGCACTTAGTGTAACTAACAGTCATGCTTTATATTAACAGAGTTAACATTTACACCTCATGACATACCTCAACTCATTTCTTTGATGAGTGAGATGTATTTCTCAGTGTGCATGCCATTGCTCTGCCAGATTATCAATCATTCTTAAGTAGAGTTAACTATGGCACCTCATGACACAGTCCTTTGGACATGGTTTCTCAGTGACCAAAGTCATTGCTCTGACAAATATTTACCCTTTAGACATTTCAGAAAGCTCATTTGCTTCAAATCAATATTAATTTCATGTACTTAACCAAATAAAGCCATGTATTCAATAGTGCAGATTTTAGAAGTTTTTACAAGACACAGCATGAAACAGTTGGTTAAAATTTATTAAACATGATTCAGATATTTTTAAGAGATTTAAAGACAAACTCAATGGATACATTAAACTTAAACCACCTGAGTTATTTCAGACATTCATAAAATCGGATAATAGAAGATTCTAGTTCAAATGTTTTCAGATTTATGATCTAGACAAGCCCCATTGAAATCTTCATGAATGACTGATAGAAGAAATCCAGCAAAAAATAAGTGATTTTGAAGCCCAAAGTTTTTTGATATGATCAAGGATTATCAATAGAATCAATAAAGAGGATATGCACACCAAGCGAGATAACAGGAGGTTAGGCATGTTTCAGGATCTTCAAGATTACTATGCAATGAATTCTGACATAAGTGTATGTATTTGACAACCTGCATGCAATGCATTGACTCCTCCTGACTAAATGCATTGAAGTCCAGACACGACAATCTGAATTAGAGAGCTTCGGTTGACTAGACAAAGACATTTTGCTCCCTCTGTCTATATGCACAGAAAAACACTTGTTTTTGAATTTTTCAAAATAAATCCAGTGCAGTTAACTATATGCATGCATATGCAGTGACCACTTCTAAAGCACAATGCATGGACACAATTATGGTGCAGAGGCAACACACTCCCCCTGCCTAAATCTACTGAATCATCCTTTTGGACTTTTCAAAATGGTTCAAATGTGATCAACACAAGTATGCAAAAGCACTGACTCCTTTTAGCAGATGCAATGATTTATCCCTTTTTGGATTTTTCAATTTAGATGATATGCAATGCAATTAACTATATGTATGCAACACCATGCAATGTTTGCCATGAAGACTGAACATATGATTCTGTGACTTATGCTCATTCAGACTGCCCTACTAAGCAATATGACCCATGGGGTCTGAAAGACCACTTCTCACATAGTAAGAACCTCCAGACAGACTTCACCTGTCTTTTGGTAGCTTACCATTTGATATACCATAGTGGTCATGCATGATATCACATACATGCTTCAAATTCAGTCGATTCAGATTTTCAGAAATGCAAGTTCATTCTCATTCTAATATCTAAACAGACAATTCAGTATGAGCATTGAGAGACATGAATACTCATAGTGTGCAAAGGATGACAAATATGCATGAACACATCAAACAAGATATGCAATGAATTTCAGAACATGAAATGCAGAGAATTTACCTGAAAAGTTCAGAAAGGGGTTTTCTTTTGAGTGCCTTGGCTTATTTACCCCTCTTATTTTCTCAGTCCCAAGGCACACCTGCAAAACAATGTTCACTTTGCACAAATAGGTACCCAAGAGATCTTGGGTCCTGAATTAACAGTGACACCTTTGGTAGGTGTTCTAAACAATTTTTTAGCATGAAGGTCATCAGATCTCATCAAGTAGCAATTATTCATTGAATGACCAAATGTACCACAATAATAGCAAGATGCAGCAGATTTCAGATTTGATTTATGCACATTCTTATTAGTATGAATTCTATGTGCATATGCATAAAAATTTTTGTTAATAGAATTAAAATTCTGTTTACCAAAACCAGTCTGGCTTTGGTATCCTGCCAGCCAACAGGTTGCAGCCCTGTGACCTGGCTTCCCACAGTTATAGCATGAAAAAATAGATTTTAGGTTCTTTTTATGCACATCATTATGAACATGAATTTTATGTGCATTGGCATGGAAATTTCTGTTATTTGCATGACCAAACTGTTTTCCATAATCAAAACATTCAAAGTTTTTCTTTTTAAAAATAACTTTGTTCTTTCTTAGATCATTTGTATTTGCAGGGAATTTAAACCCTTCAGAAATGAAACTTTTCCCTTGAGCATGCCAACAGTCCTTGACTGTGTGGCCATGCTTTCCACAATAAAAACATGTAATCTGACTACCTCTAGATCCCTTCCTGAACCAGCAATTCGAAGCTAGATGGCCCAATTTCCCACAATAAAAGCATTGAATCCTTTTGTTCTGAGCAGAAACAGGTTTCCTAACATGCTTTCTGTTGTCTTGTTTCAGAATAAAATAATTATTCATAATGTGGCCAACCCTACCACAGTGTAAGCAATGATTTCTCTTTTGCTTAAGTACATGATTTCTATCATGTGATTCTCTAGCATGCTTTGCATTTAGATCATCTTGTTCCATCAGTCTACATTCATGCATCAAATGACCAAATCTATGACAGTAATGGCATGAAGTTTTCTATTTGTATGCATGTGTATGTGTGTGCGTGGATGATTTTTGAACATCATGCAGTGAAGTGGCAGGAATCTTTTTGTTCTTTTGTGGATCAGTTGGTTGTATGGTTTTCCGAACCATAAACTGAGAAACAGGTGGGTTCTGAGAAATGTGAGAAGTAGAGCTAGAAACAAAGGATGTCTGAATTTTATTTTCAAAATTCTTTTTATTTACAGGGTTATAGCCTAGCCCCTCCTTCTGAAAGTTGACCTTTGTTACCAGTAATTTGTTCAGATTATCTTGCCCACTAACAAATTTAGACAAAGAACTTTTCAAATCCTGAATTTCATTTTCAAGAGATGCAACGTGTATTTCATAACTTGCAATCTCTTGTTCACTGCAATTGACAGCTTCATTCAAAACTTTGTTGGCAATTTTGTATTCTTCGATCTCCTTTCTCAGCTCATCTACTTTTTCAGTTTCATTTGTACATATGATTTTCCCTTTCTCCAAAGTAAGAAGTCTTTCAGATATCGAAGAGTTCAGCAGTTTTAACTTCTCATTTTCTTCCTTAAGCTTGTCATTTTGAATTAACTCATTTATTAGAGTCTGATCTTCTGAGTTAACCTTGCTTTCTCTCCCAGCTTCAAACTCCTTCAATTCTTTTTGCTGTTTTTCAAGATCTTTCTGCAATTCCATGTTTATAGATTTTATGGCATTAAATCTTTCAGCAAACAAATTCTTCTCTTGCTCGAGTTTCCCAGATTTTTCTTCATTTTCTTTAACAGATTTTCTAAGAGAGTCATTTTCAGATTTTAGCTTGTTTAAATCAGAACTAACACATTCAAAAATTTTCAGCAAATCCTTACTCTGAACAGAATCATAACAAGTTAGGCTAAGCTTCTTCTCTAGTTCAGAGATTTCTTTTACATGATCTTGATTCTCAATTTTCAGCAACAAAATTTATTTTTTCAACATTTGAATATCAGACATAAAAGCATCATGAACATTTTTCAGTTCAGCATAATTTTTACAATCAGAATTTAAACTGTCTGACCTACTACTCTTCTTCAATTTTTGTATTGTTTTCTTAACTGATCATAAGACTCTTGCAATTCATCATAAGCAGCAATCCAATGGTCTAGAGTATAATTATCAAAAGTGTTTACCTCACCATCATCTTGTTCTTCTTATTGATTGCTGTTTTGTCCACTTCCTCGAGCCATCATGCAGCTCGTTTGATTTTCTTTCCCGGTTTTCTTTATCATCTCCAATATATCCCTTGCATATCTGCAACCAAGAAAACATGAATGAAGAGCTCGATTCGTCGCGGCCTTCATTAACTCCAGTGCTTTCTGATTTTCTGCACACATAGATCGATGCTTATTAGTCCATTTGGACTGATCTTTTGGTAGTCTATGTGGACCATGTGAAATCACTTTCAACAGGTCTGGATCAACAGATTTAACATGAGCACGGAAAGCACTGTGCCACTGGTTGAAATCAGAACCACTAAAGATGATTGGATGAGCCATTGAAACAGATAGCAAATAGATTCAACGCACAAGGCAATCGATAATAATGCACCAAAAGTGAAAAGGCACCGAAGACTGCAGGGTCGGATCTGCAGGTCGCTGGACCTACTATACAGACACCGCTCTGATACCAAATGATAGGATCGGTGCGATGGATACAGAGGGGGGGGTGAATGTATCCCTCTTCAAAAATGCCCAGATTAAAACCAATCAGAGATAATTAGTTAGAAATCAACTGAACTGCTCTCTTATCACAACCGTGGACAGAGAAGCTCAGACTCACAAATGAGTTCTAATTCTTCTAAGCGAAAGAACAAACACTTCACAATCATATAAGCTCCCAAGGAAATCACAACAAATCAACCATGCATAACCTGTGAAGGGGAGATAGAAGACAAGGAGCAAACACACAAGCCAAACCACGACACAGATAATTTTTTAGGTGGTTCGGTCCACAGACCTACATCCACCCCTCACTCCAAACCGGAGTGAGGCTTCCACTAGCTAACGCTAGAACCGCAGACTCAGTCAGCAACATGTGCTGCCTAACAGCTTGACCAGGGGAACAACCTCCCCTCTTCCTCCAAACCGGAGGGAACCACTAGTGACACACAGTCACTAGCAAACCAGAGACTAACGCCTCTCTTTCTCCAAACCGGAGGGGAACCACCAGTGACACCCAGTCACTGGCAACCAGAGACCAAAGTCTCTCTTCCTCCAGACCAGGAGGGAACCCACAAGTAGCAACTACTACCTGCAAACCCGGAGTCAGAGACTCCCTTCCTCTGAAACCCAGAGGGAAACACTAGTGACAGCCCGTCACTAATAGACCGGAGAACAGATCTCCCTTCATCTGAAACCCAGAGGGAAACCCAATCCCAAACAAGGGAATCGGAAGAGAACAAGCCAAGGAAGTGTAAAGTAAAAACAAGAAACGAAAATACAGTAATCAGAAAGCTGGAAATGCAATGTAAAATGTAGCTCTCGCAGGAGCAAGTCTGCCTTGGATTTGATCCAAATGCCAGTGAACAGATCTTCTGATGAATCCTCTTTCTTCTTCTTCACGAAGCCTGTCTCTATCTCTCTTTCTCTTTTTCTTCTTCTTCACGAGCTCTCAGTCTATCTTCACTCTTCTTCTTTTTCTTCCTATTCTCTCTGCTCTTCTTTTCTTTTCTTCTTCTGCAACTTCTTTCTTCTTCTTCTTCTTCTGCTCTCTTCTTCTATCACTGTCTCGATCAATCTTCTCCAGATGGAAGAAGCTTTGTATTTATATCAGCAACAGCTAGGGCATGTGCAGGGCTTGTGCCCTCTTTATCCTCGGATCACGTGCCAGGTACCAACCTCGGATCACGTGCCCAATCATCAGCCTGTACAATGATAGAGTTACTTCAGTCGAGCCATAGTGAATGTAAAGACTTAATGAAATAATGCATGAACAAACTTGTATGAAGAACAGGCTGTATAGACGTCAGACTCAACTGCGAACTGAGCTAAAGAATGTATAGACTTGCTCAGCTATCAGCTAATGGATGTACAGACTTGACGTTTAGGTGCATGAGAAAACAATGTACAGACTTGCTGTAATGAACGATGCCCAACTGCATAGTGTATGGACTTAGAACGCATGAGACATCAATGTATAGAGTTGTGAAATGATGCACACACAAGCGGTGATGTATAGACATGCCAGCAACGACAATGTATAGACTTGATGCACGAACTGTGCAGAATGAACATGGATGTACAGACTTGCTTAACTGACGCATGCAGCAATGTACAGAGTTTAAACATGAGTGATGCAGCGATGTATAGACTTTGCATATGCTCTGAAGATGGGCTGTACAGACTTGCAACCTATGTATAGACTTGTGTGTTGCAGCAAACGATGCACAGCCATAGGAATGTACAGACTTTGAAATCAAGGGATGCACAGCCATTGGAATGTATAGACTTTGGACGTGTGTGCGAGACAATGTATAGACTTGATGCGGCTTCAAAGCAACCATGTGCAAACTTTACCGATGTACAGACTTACTGTTCTGAACGTAGGTAAAGATAAGGAATGTATAGACTTTGAGAGACAATGCATGCACAAGCCAACGATGTACAGACTTTGCCAATGTACAGACTTTGCATGAATGCGACAGCAATGTATAGACTTTATGTGCAATGCAAAGGCTGGAGTTAAGCAAACAATGTATAGACTTCAATGTATGTGCAATGCAAAGGCTGGAGTTAAGCAAACAATGTATAGACTTCAATGTATGTGCAATGCAAAGGCTGTATAGACTTCAATGTAAAGACTTTGCGTGCAAGACACTGTATATGCATGAATGATGCAATAAGACTCTGTACAGACTTGGCCAAAGTACAGACTTAGCAGTATAGCATGAGACGCTAAGTGAGACGTAAAATGCATTGGCTTTGGCTGTATAGACTTTGATGCCCAAATGCAATGTATGGACTTGTGTGTGCAGGGCAGACAGTGTATAGACTTGCAATGCGTGCAGGGCAGACAGTGTATAGACTTGATCAATGAATGAACTCATGGACTTCACAGAGTGTATGGACTTGAACAAAGATAGGCCAGTGAAGTACAACAATCACAATCATGCTCGTATGCATGGTCCTCAAATACCATTTGATGAACAGAATGCTTCAAGACTTTTTCAAGAGCAATCACCAACAGAAATGTTCATTTGATTAAACACAACAGCAAGTCATTAATACCATTATCAAAGAATGACTTATGAGTATTGACATCATCAAAACCATAGAGACACAACAATCCCTTCCTAGGGATCATCTCTCCAGGAGTCTCCACCGCAGTGGTACCTGTGACGACCCAAGATCCAGATACCGGGAAGAACCCCATACCATTCGAATCCTGGCCCACCGCCCATGAGCCGGGTGGGCTCGGAAGGCCTAAAAGGAGTGTGAAGGTACAACGAAATAGGAAATAAAGCAGGGCAATTCAACAATTAGTGGAAATAAATAATAACTACAACAGAGTCCAGTCCAACAAAAAGTATAGTCTAAAGCAGTAAAACGTACAACATGTCTAGTGAACACTCGGCCCGGCGAGCTGGCAACTAAGAACCTCTGAACAGCATACTCGAACCTCGAGGAAGAACCGCCGCACCTGAAATGTAGGGGTGAGCCTCCTGTCACTGGCTCAATAGGGATCTCGCGGAACCCCAACTGAGAACAACAGCGGCACAGAAAGTAGTAACTACAAGAACAACAGTAGCATTAGGAACAGTAACTCTATGGCCGGTCAAAACTTGGCACTACAACTACTCCTATTGTACCGGTCAAGCAGAAAGAGAAATCTCGATCTCACAATCGGGAACTGGACCACACTGACACCACTCATCGAGGTAAAACCCACGGCAACTCCGCCGTAGAGGCTTGTCTCCTAAGACAAGGCCAACCTGGACACGCTATCCAAGGTCAAGCCGCGACTGCCTCATCGCGAACACAACACTAACAAGACGCAACCTCGGTGAAGTTACTAGCACCCTGGCCACTACCTCGGATGCACCGGACGGTCCAGAAAACCACGTATCGCAGACGGGAAACGGAACCCGAAAATAGGAGAGTCACGTCTCACGTGACAGGAGTATCTGCCCACCAGAAGCAAGGCCGGATGCGTCCAGTAATGTCTTAGACCGCGTCTCAGGTGTCCCCCTCGACCCCTGGTGGAATGGGGACACCATACTAGTAACCACAGAACAAGTGACTAAGTAGGGTCGCGCTCGTCAGCGCGGGTCCAACCGGCCCCAACCACGTGTGCACACACAGACCGTGCGTCCCTGGTCTGGCCCTCTGACTAGTTTTCCCCTCAGCCGGACTCTGGCTGGTAGACATGGGACCTAATGGAAATCAGTCAAAAAACCGTCTCTCGGGGTAGCCTCGCCACCACTCCCTGGTAGGACCACTCGCATGTCGGAAGGCTACGACTAGTGGGGAGTCACTGGTGTGACCACTCTCCAAGGAGAAACTTTGAGAAACATGTACGCACCCTGCGCAAAAGTTGAGAAGAACCATGTGGCATCAAGCCATTGGACTCTAGATAGTCCTCTAGACTCACTAAATCCAACGGTCCTTGAGTCACGAGACTCGGGGTCAAGACCGTCGTACGCGACGGCATAATGCGGTTAATCTATTCTAATCTCTAGGTCTAAAATCACGATAGCACGAATATCGAGGTAGCTCACAAGCCGCCGAGACCATCCCCTTGGGAAGGTAACTGAGAAGCCTTCCAACCCCAGGCTGGGTAACTGGACTCACAGTCCAAGGCCATACATATGGCCCACGCAGAAAACACAGAAGCATGATTCCCAAGGCAGCTCACAAGCTGCCACGCCGATTCCCCATCCCAGGGAAAAGAGGAAAACCTCCAGCTCCAGGCTAGATGACTGGGCTCGCAGTCCAAGGTCAAATACTTGGCCCACTCGTGAACCATCTTCCGCAGAAATCTACGACATGCGGGGGAAGCCCCACCGCACACACACCGATCCACGGTGACTCAAGTAGAGAACACCACCTCCCGGGATCCCACGACACCCTAACGTGTGGCCCCCACGTGATGCCCAGCATCAGTGAGACCACGGGTCAGCACGTGGATCGAGATCCACTCACCAAGGACTCAAATCGACAAAATATAACTCCGGTCGGACATGAATCGCTGGCGGTCCACCTTTGGGCCGCCACAAGAGCTAGCGGTCCAACATTGGGCCGCCACAGGGACTGTAGCGGTTCAACGATAGGCCGCCACACCCTGGGTCGCGAAAGGACAAGCGGTCCTATATAGGGCCACCAAAAGACATGAGGCGGGCGTACCCTAAAGCCTATAACGGTCAAAAACCAACGGTCAAAATGCCTCGAAGGACACGCCGGACAACTGGGCTTAGCGGTCGGACCTTCGGTCGCCACCTGGGCTCTGACGGCTCTTCGTGAGGCCGCCAGGCCCAACCCACGCAAAAAGAGATTGAAACGGTCGAACAGGGATCGCTAGAAGGAATTGGCGGTCACTGGAAGCACCGCCACGCTTCCAAAAAATCGAGAACGGTGAGAAATGGCGGGAAACTCATTCTACGCCCCAATCACCCCTGGGTGATGGGGAAACAAAGGGGAAACCCTTCCTCAAACCCCTAGGCATTCAAAGATTCCCTCAAACCACCGATTAACACCTTAAAATGATAGATCGGGCTCACACACCAAAATCAAGATTTTTTCCCAAAACGGCACTAAACCCACGCTCGGCTCGCCACGACCTACAAAACTCGTGGGAAAGGAAGTGCACGAGCTGAGGGTCCATCTCCCTACCTCCACCGAAGATTCGACACGCCGTGGATGCCGATCCACGAAGAAAACTCCACGAAACCCTCACCGCTTCACGAACCCGCGGCCAAGCTTCATTGCACCACCGGCCCTCGATCCTCGACCCGTTCCTAGTTCCTCGCCTCCCGCCATCGCCGCCTCGCCCTCCTCTGCCACGGTCGGCCGCCCGGGGAGAGGGGGAGAGAAAGAGATGAGAGAGAGTGAGAAAGAGAGAATGGGGAGAGAGAGAGGTTAAAGGGTTAATATATAGAAAAGCCCAAAAATTGTGAAAATTGAGAAAATTACGAAAAATTACCTCCGGGATCCACGGAAGGAGCACAACGCACCGGTACTGTCTCGGAGTCAGATAATGCCACGGTTTGCCCTGCACAGAGTTCCGAAGGTGCATTAGGGAAAAACACGTGTAAAACACAAAATACACTCTGAGACCCACTAAAATGATCCAAAAAATATCCAAAAAAATTGGAGCATTACAGCCCTTCCCCCTTAAAAGAATTTCATCCTCGAAATTAAGGACAAACGTGAGAACTCAGGGGAAGAAAGCCTTAACCAACTGACAACACCGTTAGAGCCCCGGCACAGAAAATCTCGATTCTCCCGAAAGCACCGATGATTGAGATCGGACGCGGTGTCCGAGAGGAGTGCAGCTCGAGATGTGGTAATTGTCTGTGTGAGTTAGCGGATGACCTGTCGTGAGTTGGATCATGCCCGTTGGGCAGATGGAGGTTTCCCGTTGATGAGCAGCTGGTGACCAACGTGTGGTCTTTCACAGACAGATGATGTTGTTGTGAGCTGATGGAGGCTCAATATGTTGTGCCCCTTGTGATTTGATGATAGGGTGTTGTTGTTTGGTTGTTTTGATGATAGCAACTCAATGAGTCTCCACATAAGAATGATGATGAAATTATGTTTTGAATGCATTATTCTATTTGAATGTTCTGGTATATAGATTGCATTCTTGTTTTCTTTCTCTCACTTGAGCATTTAAAGTCTGTACATCTGCTTGAGCATTCAAAGTCTATACATTGCATGAACGCACACACAAGTCTATACATCCATAGCAAGTCTGCACATTCCTTTTTAGCAAGTCTGTACACTGTTTCAGCATGCACACAAAGTCAGCACATGGTTGCTTTGATGCTGCATCTAGTCTATACATTGTTGCATCATGTGCTTCATGCATATAAAGTCTGTACAGAGTTGTACTTAGATTGCATCAGACAAGTCTGTACATTCTTCAGCAGCAAGTCTGTACATCGTCTTGGTGTAGGCGTGGCAAAGTCTGTACATTGCATCGCATGCTCACACACTCGCAAGTCTATACATTGGCTGCTGCACTCGCAAGTCTATACATTGGCTGCTGCATGCTCACACAACCATTAAGTCTATACATAGTGCATCCTTCAGTCAGTGCTTGTTAAGATCCATCTCACTTAGCATCGTTTGTACATGCATCTTGATTTAAAGTCTATACATCGTCTGCCTGCAACGATCAAGTCTGCACATTGTATTACCGTCTCGCTTAGCGTCTCACTTAGCGTCTCACTTAGCATCTCACTTAGCGTCTTGTGCATGCATCGTCTCTCAAAGTCTGTACAGCATCATCGTCTCACTTAGCGTCTTACAAGTCTGTACATTGTTTTAGCATGATCCGTCTCACTTAGCGTCTTTGGCATGCATTCATTACAGCAGAGTCTATACATTCTCCGCTGATATGTTTGTGCATAGTTCGTGCATTGATTTGTCTCGCACACACATTCAAAGTATGTACAACCTATGTTCGTAACACTAAGTATGTACATTGGCTGGCTGCTGCATTGAACGCGCTCAAAGTCTATACACTGCTTGCACACGTTCAAGTCTATACATTCCTATCTTTACCTACGTTGCATGAACATCAAGTCTATACATTGTGCATCCTTCAAAGCAGAGTCTACACATTACCTGCTGTTGTGTTCGTGCATCATTTGAGTGAGTCTGCACATTGCTGCATGCTAAGTCTACACATTCGTTTGGCATGTCAGGGCACTCATCTTCAATGTACATACTTTGAAATATGCATACTGCATTACACACCAGCAAGTCTGTACGTCGATGCCGCATGCATTCTAAGTCTGCACATTGTTTATACATTGCACGCAGAGTCTGCACACTCTTTGTCAGCAAGTCTGTACATTGATGTAGCACGCATGTAGAGTCTATACACTCATAACTTTAGCCAGTGCATTATGTGCTTCAAGCATACACAAAGTCTATACAACCTCCATTGGTTCACTCGACCAAGTCTGTACAGCCATGCACTGTCTTGCTTGCATGAATGAAGTCTGTACAAAGTTTTACAGTCTTAAACTGATAATTCTCTTCGACTGACTGACAGGTATATCCTTCGAGAAGAAAAAATGATATGCCTGGCACGTGATCCGAGGCTGGAAGATCTGACAGGATGATGACACGTGGAGGAACCTTCTGGACGGGAAGGCGTGGGAATCACACGCCCAGTGTTGCTCCTGCTGGTGCTGCTATAAAATGAAGACCTCTCCATCAGGAGAAGGTGATAGTGATCAAAGTAGAAGTAGAGACAGAGTCTGCACGATCCAGAAGAAGAAAAAGAGTGAAGAAGAGAAGAAAAGAGAAGTTGCAGAAGAAAAGGAAAGAGAGAGAGAGCTCGTGAGGATCGAGAGAAAAAGAAAGACAATGAGAGAGAAGAGGAGAGCAGAGATCGAGAGAAGAAGAGAAGTGCAGCAGAGAAGAAGAGAGATAGAGAGAGAGATAGAGAGTTAGAGAAGAAGAAGGGAAGCTGCTTGAAGATCTGTTCCTGCTGGACCGTGGATCAAATCCAGGGCAGTCAGCTCCGTTGAGAGCCACATTTGTGCTATCATCTTTTACAGCTTTTAGTCGCTGTGTTTCATCCTTTCTTATTTTCTTTTTTCTTTGTTCTTTTCATCTGATCGCTATACTTTCCGATTCTCTGGTTTGAGGTCGGTGTTCCCTCTGGGTTTCAGAGGAAGGGAGACTTGGTGTCTCCAGTTGCAAGTGGCTGCTGTCGCTTGTGGGTTCCGTCCTAGGTGGAGGAAGAGAGATTTCGGTCTCTGGTTGCTAGTGACGGGGAGTCACTAGTGGTTTCCCTCCTGGGTGGAGGAAGAGAGACTTCTGTCTCTGGTTACTAGTGACGGGTAGTCACTAGTGGGTTCCCTCCGGTCTGGAGGAAGAGGGGAGGTTGTTCCCCTGGTCAAGCTGTTAGGCAGCACCTGTTTGCAGACTGAGTCTGCGGTTCTAGCTTTTGCTAGTGGAAGCCTCACTCCGGTTTGGAGTGAGGGGTGGACGTAGGTCTGTGGACCGAACCACCTAAAAAATCTTTGTGCACTGTGGTTTGAATGTTCATTTCTGTTTTCGCTAGATGTTTGCATAGGCCGATTTGGATCTTCTATCTAGCAGGGAATTTGATTGCATATCAATCATCTGTTACTGGTCCTGTGAGAGTCACCTTGATTACTTAATCACTGCTCTATGTATGCTAGACTCGATTTCAACCTACAGTCATGAACGTGTTTAATTCCTTATCAGGTTTAAGTTCATGCACACTGTCTATTCGATAACTGCTTTGTGAGTCCCTTGGTATTGATCCTAAGTCACTAATCTGTTCATCTGTAAGCATCTTAGTTGACTTAGTGAATCTGTTATTTCCGCAACTGCTCATTGGATTTCAGTTTGTATCAGGAAGTTTTAATTGGGCAAGAGTTTTATAAGGGGATTCATTCACCCCCCCTCTGAATCTATCGCACCGATCCTAACAATTGGTATCAGAGCAGGTCTCTGACTGATCAGATCCAACGATCTGCAGAGGATCCTGTCATCTTTGGTGCATTTTTGAACTTACCTCCTGTTGCATTAATATGATCTGTTTCCATGGGTGATCCACCGATTTTCAACGGCTCTAATTTTAATGTGTGATTTGTCAGTCTGCGTAAATATGTTATATCAGCTAATCCTGATCTGTGGAAGTTAATTTCACACGGTCCTCACAGATTACCAAAGAAAGTGTCCAAATGGACCGACAGTCACAGATCAAAGGATGGAGAAAATCAGAAAGCTTTGAATCTGATGAAAGCATCTACTGACAAAGCCTTACATTCTTGCCTTCATGATTACAGGTCTGCTAAGGACATTCTGGATGTGCTGAAGCTAGCTCACAGGTTAAATGAGGACAGCTGCATGATGGCTAACGGAAGAAATCAAAGTGGCAGCCAAAATGAAGAAGAGGATGATGATGAGGTAAACCTCTTCGAGAATTATACTTTAGATGATTGGCAGGGTGCATATGGTGAGTTACTTGAGTCACACGACATGTTAAGAAAACAATATAAAAAATTGAAAAAGAAAATTGATCTGAATAGTTCAGAGTCCTCATGTGAAAATTGCTTAAAACGAAAACAGTCCTATGATGCATGCTTGTCTGAAGTCCAAGTGCTTAAGAAATAAATTAACTTATTTAAAGAAGAAAATCAAGAACTTGTATGTGAAATTTCTGAACTAAAAGAAAAACTTAGCTCGATTGATGATGATCAGGTTCTTTTTAATAATTTAGTTCAAAATGAAAAACTGTTGAAAGAATTTGAATGTGTTAGCTCTGAATTGGATGTTCTAAAATCTGAAAATGAGTGTCTTAGGAAACAATGTGAAAAACTCCAGGCTCAAACAATATATTCTGGTAAATCTGCATGCAATGAGTGTCCATTTCTCAAGGAAATAAATGAAAATCTTCACTCAAATTTAGAATGGCAGAAGGAGTTAATTGTTTCCCTAAAGGAAGAAAACAGAGATCTGTTAAACAAGACTCTGGAGCTTGAACAGATAGAGGAAGAGCTGAATGATAAAATGAGCTCAATGAAAATTGATAAAGGCTCTGTTGAAGAAACTAAAAATCTGAAATCAAAAAATGACAAATTAACTAAAGAGGTTGAAGGATTGAAGCAGTTGAACACTACTATGTTAGAGAAACTTGCTTTCTTAGAAAAAGAAAAATCTGTTTACATTGAAGAATCTGAAAAATTGAGAAATCTGGAACAAGAAGTTGAGAAATATAAAACTGCAAACAAGGTGCTAAACGAATGTGTAAATTTCAATGAACAAGAGATTGCCAGTTATGAAATACACATCGTATCTCTGGAAAATGAAATTAAGGATTTGAATAATTCCTTGTCAAAATTTATGGACGGAAAAGATAATCTGGACAAGATTCTAGGAACAAAGGCTAATTTTCAGAAGGAAGGGTTGGGCTATAACCCTTCAAACAAGAAGAGTTTTAAAAACAAAGTTCAAACTTCCTTTGTTTCCAGCTCAACTTCTCACAGCCCTCAGAACCTTCCTAGTTCTCAGTCATCTGCTCAAAAGAAAATAATAGAAAAACAAAAAGAAAAGAACCAACATGTTCCTGTCCCCACTTGCACGTTCTACCCACGCACTCACATGTATCTAAAAAGAAAATGATCTGTCATTACTGTCACAAGTTCGATCATCTGATGCATGAGTGTAATTTGATGGAAAAGGATGACTTAACTGCTGAACAAAACAATCAGGTTAGAAAGCATGTCTCCAGGGAAAAGAAAATTCATTGCTATAATTGTGGAAAAATGGGACATGTTGCTGTTCAGTGCTGGTCAGCTGAAGGCAAGAGAAAATTCTATCCTCATGTTAATCATGTCCATCAGAATGTTATCAATAAGAATAAATCTGCTGTCATAAATCAGCGTGGTAGGTGCTTCAATTGTGGGAAGCCAGGCCATAGGGCAAAAGATTGTTGGCATGTTCAGAGAATGAAATTTAATTCTGAAATTGCCAAATTCCCTGCAAACAGAAATGATTTTGGTAGAAATAAATCTACTTTCAAAGAAAAGATTCCTGTATGTTTTGAATGTGGAAAACTTGGCCACCGAGCTTCAGAATGCTTGTAGGAAGGTTATGGTAAACCAAAATTTCATGTAAGTAACAGAAATTTCCATGTTTATCCACATAGATTCCATGATTATAATCCTGTTCACAAAAAGAACTCAAAGGCTGTTACACCATGTCATTATTGTGGGCAGGTTGGGCATTCTATGTATAATTGTCATATCATGTGTTTTGATGATAAACAAGCTAAAAACTTGTTGAGAAAACCTGCTAGGAGTGTCACTGCTAATACAGGACCCAAGACTGTTTGGGTTCCTGTAGGATCAAAATGATTAATATGCTGCAGGTGTGCCTTGGAAGCTGATGAATAAAGGGGTTAATAATCCAAGGCACTCACAAGTGAAACCCCCCCAGGAATGAACTATTCAGGTTAGTTCTGAAAACTCAGTTTAAATTCTATCTTCTAAATTTGTGTGCTTCGGATGCTTGCATATCATGACAACTCCTTTGATGAATGCATTATACATTCTTGTTATGATACATATTTGTCAACTTCCCTGCATAATGATATTGCATATGTTGCATTAAGAAACCTCACTTATTGCATATAGTTAGGGGGAGTTTGGTTATCCGTGCATAATGTTCATGACATTCATGTTTAGGAAATATCTGAAGGAGAGTCATTACAAAAGCATGCATGTAAGAGCAGTGTATTGCATATCATCAATTTTGAAAAATCTAAAAAGAAATGATCCTCACTGCATATCATTCAGCCATGACTATGTCTAAGCTCTCTCTCCTCTAATCCTTCCCATTCATTTGCAAAACCACATGCATATAGACAGGGGGAGTGTTGTATGTAATTCAGAGAGGTCATCAACTTCATTGAAACTCAAATTCTTTTCTCTCTTGAATTCATTAAAGCCCTTGACCCTGATGAGTTGAGTCTGACAATATGGCAATATGTTAGTCAGTTCTAATTCTTAAGCAATAGAAAACAGACTTCTTCCTTTATAAGAATTTTAATTGCTTAAAGACTGACTTAATGGTTTAAATTTTATAAACTTTAGAGTTTAAAGATTGCAATCAGTAAATAAGAGTGTTGATAATTGATAATAACTCTCAACCCTTATTTCATTACATGTCAGACAAAGTTAATTGTGTCTGAAATCTGAAAACTCACCTGAAATCCTGTTAGAGAAGGCTAAGTATGTGTATTGTCCTTAAATAAGTCATTCTGAAACAAATAAAGGACAGCTAAGAAAAATATTGAAAAATCTTAAAAAATATTTGAAAAATAACATTAGCAGAGCAATGACTTGTAAAACACTGAGAAACTGAGTGATCCATCAAAGAAATGGACAACACGTATGTCATGATGTGTATCAATTATCTCTGTATAAAAGATCAAAACAGTAGGGTGGTTTCACTGAGTACCTGGGGGTA
The DNA here is from genome assembly GCA_022559845.1 of Amorphophallus konjac. NCBI lineage: Eukaryota > Viridiplantae > Streptophyta > Magnoliopsida > Alismatales > Araceae > Amorphophallus > Amorphophallus konjac. The sequence goes on along the minus strand of CM040126.1, from coordinate 338,159,697 downwards.
CCTGCGTCTCATAAACGTGTACCTTCACACAAAAAGGTGCAAATCATTCCTGTTGAATTTGATTATAGGCAGAATGGTCCATCATGTTGAGTATCTAGGGGTACTGGCGTCTGATAAACATGTACCCTTACGCAAAAAGACAAATGGCACCTGAATGCCCTTAATGAAATCAAATTGAAAATGCTGATCCTTCTAAGAGAAATTCAGGTATGTCAAATTGTTTAATTTCAATACATGACCTGGTATCTCTTAACAAATTTTACTGAGTCTAAGAAAGTAAGATGCTTTGAAACTGAATCTCTCATGCTCAAATGTGATTCTGGTTTATTGCTATTATCATGCATAACAAACTCATTCAATGATTGTAGTGCATGAACTCTAACTTTTATAACCTTCAAAAAAGAATTCTATCTCTAAGCAGTTTCTAAATTCATATGACTGAAGACTCTGTGCTTTAGAATGCTTAATTCCTGAACTACTTGCTCAGAATGCCAGTCAGATGTCATTCTTCCCTTATTTTTTACCTCCTCTTTGTTGATGGCAAAGGGGGAGAATAATTATCTATTTGATAGCATCCCAGGGGGAGAACATGTACTATGCAAAGGGGGAGAGTTGTCAAACTTTCATGTTGATAGGGGGAGTTCTTATATTCAGTACTCTCTTTGCATGTTTCTATGGGGGAGAATTGGTATCAGACTTCATACATATCTTTCATTCCACTCACAAACCTTTTTGATTGTGTCAAAGGGGGAGAATTGTTTGCTGAGTCTGTGTAACTCATTGTGTTGACATCATCAAAAAGGGGGAGATTGTTGTGCCCCTTGTGATTTGATGATAGGGTGGTGTTGTTTGGTTGTTTTGATGATAGCAACTCAATGAGTCTCCACATAAGAATGATGATGAAATGATGTTTTGAATGCATTATTCTATTTGAATGTTCTGGTATATAGATTGCATTCTTGTTTTCTTTCTCTCACTTGAGCATTTAAAGTCTGTACATCTGCTTGAGCATTCAAAGTCTATACATTTCATGAATGCACACACAAGTCTATACATCCATAGCAAGTCTGCACATTCCTTTTTAGCAAGTCTGTTCACTGTTTTAGCATGCACACAAAGTCTGCACGTGGTTGCTTTGATGCTGCATCAAGTCTATACATTGTTGCATCATGTGCTTCATGCATATAAAGTCTGTATAGAGTTGTACCTAGATTGCATCAGACAAGTCTGTACATTCTTCAGTAGCAAGTCTGTACATCGTCTTGGTGTAGGCGTGGCAAAGTTGTACATTGCATCGCATGCTCACACACTCGCAAGTCTATACATTGGCTGCTGCACTCGTAAGTCTATACATTGGCTGCTGCATGCTCACACAACCATTAAGTCTATACATCGTGCATCCTTCAGTCAGTGCTTGTTAAGATCCGTCTCACTTAGCATCATTTGTACATGCATCTTGATTTAAAGTCTATACATCATCTGCTTGCAACGATCAAGTCTGCACATTGTATTACCGTCTCGCTTAGCGTCTCACTTAGCGTCTCACTTAGCATCTTGTGCATGCATCGTCTCTCAAAGTCTGTATAGCATCATCGTCTCACTTAGCGTCTTACAAGTCCGTACATTATTTTAGCATGATCCGTCTCACTTAGCATCTCACTTAGCGTCTTTGGCATGCATTCATTACAGCAGAGTCTATACATTCTCTGCTGATATGTTTGTGCATAGTTCGTGCATTGATTTGTCTCGCACACACATTCAAAGTTTGTACAGCCTGTGTTCGCAACACTAAGTATGTACATTGGCTGGCTGCTGCATTGCACGCGCTCAAAGTCTATACACTGCTTGCACACGTTCAAGTCTATACATTCCTATCTTTACCTACGTTGCACGAACGTCAAGTCTATACATTGTGCATCGTTCAAAGTAGAGTCTACACATTACCTGCTGTTGTGTTCGTGCATCATTTGAGTGAGTCTGCACATTGCTGCATGCTAAGTCTACACATTCGTTTGGCATGTCAGGGCACTCATCTTCAATGTACATAATTTGAAATATGCATACTGCATTACACACCAGCAAGTCTGTACATCGATGCCGCATGCATTCTAAGTCTGCACATTGTTTATACATTGCACGCAGAGTCTGCACACTCTTTGTCAGTAAGTCTGTACATTGATGTAGCACGCATGCAGAGTCTATACACTCATAACTTTAGCCAGTGCATTATGTGCTTCAAGCATACACAAAGTCTATACAACCTCCATTGGTTCACTCGACCAAGTCTGTACAGCCATGCACTATCTTGCTTGCATGAATGAAGTCTGTACAAAGTTTTACAGTCTTAAACTGATAATTCTCTTCGACTGACTGACAGGTATATCCTTCGAGAAGAAAAAATGATATGCCTGGCACGTGATCCGAGGCTGGAAGGGCTGACAGGATGATGACACGTGGAGGAACCTTCTGGACGGGAAGGCGTGGGAATCACATGCCCAGTGTTGCTCCTGCTGGTGCTGCTATAAAATGAAGACCTCTCCATCAGGAGAAGGTGATAATGATCAAAGTAGAAGCAGAGACAGAGTCTGCACGATCCAGAAGAAGAAAAAGAGTGAAGAAGAGAAGAAAAGAGAAGTTGCAGAAGAAAAGGAAAGAGAGAGAGAGCTCGTGAGGATCGAGAGAAAAAGAAAGACAGTGAGAGAGAAGAGGAGAGCAAAGATCGAGAGAAGAAGAGAAGTTCAGCAGAGAAGAAGAGAGATAGAGAGAGAGATAGAGAGTTAGAGAAGAAGAAGGGAAGCTGCTTGAAGATCTGTTCCTGCTGGACCGTGGATCAAATCCAGGCCAGTCAGTTCCGTTGAGAGCCACATTTGTGCTATCATCCTTTACAGCTTTCAGTCGCTGTGTTTCATCCTTTCTTGTTTTCTTTTTACTTTGTTCTTTTCATCTGATCGCTATACTTTCCGATTCTCTGGTTTGAGGTCGGTGTTCCCTCTGGGTTTCAGAGGAAGGGAGACTTGGTGTCTCCGGTTGCAAGTGGCTACTGTCGCTTGTGGGTTCCCTCCTGGGTGGAGGAAGAGTGACTTCGGTCTCTGGTTGCTAGTGACGGGTAGTCACTAGTGGTTTACCTCCTGGGTGGAGGAAGAGAGACTTCGGTCTCTGGTTGCTAGTGACGGCTAGTCACTAGTGGGTTACCTCCGGTCTGGAGGAAGAGGGGAGGTTGTTCCCCTGGTCAAGCTGTTAGGCAGCACCTATTTGCAGACTGAGTCTGCGGTTCTAACTTTTGCTAGTGGAAGCCTCACTCTGATTTGGAGTGAGGGGTGGACGTAGGTCTGTGGACCGAACCACCTAAAAAATCTTTGTGCACTGTGGTTTGAATGTTCATTTCTATTTTCGCTAGATGTTTACATAGGCCGATTTGGATCTTCTATCTAGCAGGGAATTTGATTGCATATCAATCATCTGTTACTGGTCCCGTGAGAGTCACCTTGATTACTTAATCACTGCTCTATGTATGCTAGACTCGATTTCAACCTACTGTCATGAACGTGTTTAATTCCTTATCAGGTTTAAGTTCATGCACACTGTCTGTTCGATAACTGCTTTGTGAGTCCCTTGGTATTGATCCTAAGTCACTAATCTGTTCATCTGTAAGCATCTTAGTTGACCTAGTGAATCTGTTATTTCCGCAACTGCTCATTGGATTTCAGTTTGTATCAGGAAGTTTTAATTGGGCAATAGTTTTATAAGGGGATTCATTCACCCCCCCCTCTGAATCCATCGCACCGATCCCAACACGGTATTGGTTGTTCCCTGGAAAAGGGTGCAGATCTGTCAGCTGGTTGTGAAGCTGATATGTGATTTGTCTGCTGACCATTGGATGGATCGACAGCTGTTTCTCGTGATGAGGACTGTGTCTCCTCGGTGGGCGAGATTGTGGCAGCGGTGCCATGATTGGTTTTGTTGTCTGTGGTGATGCCGGACTGTGTCCTTTGGTGTATGCCTACTCTGATGGCCGGTGTGCGCGGCGTGCATAGCGTGGTGTCGTTCGTGATTGTAGTGTGACCGCGTCCCTTAGGATCGGTTCTTCTCGAATTTCACGCAGGGTGCGTGCGTGTTTCTCAGAGTTTCTCTTTGGAGAGCGGTCACACCAGTGACTCCGCACTAGTCGTAGCGTTTCGACATGTGAGTGGTCCCACCAGGGAGTTGTGGCGAGGCTACCCCGAGAGACGATTTTTAGACTGGTTTTCGTTGGGCCCCACGTCTACCAGCCAGAGTCCAACTGAGGGGAAAACTAGTCAGAGGGCCTGACCAGGGACACACGGTTTGTGTGTGCACACGTGGTTGGGGGTGGTTGGACACGTGCTGACGAGTGTGACCCCAGCTAGTAACTTATTCTGTGGTTACTAGTACGGTGTCCCCATTCCACCAGGGGTAGAGGGGGACACCTGAGGTGCGGTCTAAGACGTCAGTGGACTCATTCGGCCTTGCTTCTGGTGGGCAGATACTCTTGTCACGTAAGACGTGACTCTCCTATTTTCGGATTCCATTTCCCGTCTGTGAGACGTGGTTTTCTGGACCGTCCGGTGTTTCTGAGGTAGTGGCCAGGGTGCTAGTAGCTTCACCGAGGTTGCGTCTTGTTAGTGTTGTGTTCGTGATGAGGCGGTCGCGGCTTGACCTTGGACAACGTGTCCAGGTTGGCCTTGTCCTGGCAGATAGGCCTCTACGGCGGAGTTTCCGTGGGTTTTACCTCGGTGAGTGGTGTTAGTGTGGTCTGGTTCCCGATTGTGAGATCGAAATTTCTCTTTCTGCTTGACCGGTACAGTAGGAGTAGTTGTAGTGCAGAGTTTTGACCGGCCACGGAGTTACTGTTCCTGCTGCTACTATTGTTCTTGTAGTTACTGCATTCCGTGCCTCCATTATTCTTAGTTGGGGTTCCGTGGGATCCCTACTGAGCAAGTGACATGAGGCTCACCCTTGCGTTTCAGGTGTGGCGATTCTTCCTCGAGGTTCGAGGATGCTGTTCAGAGGTTCTTAGTTGCCAGCTCGCCGGGCCGAGTGTTCACTTGGCATGTGGTACATTTTACTACTTTAGACTATACTTTCTGTTGGACTGGACATTGTTGTAGTTTTTATTTATTTTTGTTAATTATTGAAATGTCCTGATTTATTTCCTATTTCTTTGTACCTCCACACTCCTTTTAGCCCTTCCGAGCCCTCCCGGCTCATGGGCGGCGGGCCATGATTCGAATGGTATCAGGTTCTTCCCGGTATCCGGATCTTGGGTCGTCACAGCTGGTATTAGAGCCACTGGACTCTAGATAGTCCTCTAGACTCATTAAATCCAACGGTCCTTGAGTCACGAGACTCGGGGTCAAGACCGTCGTATGCAACATCACAATGCCGTTAATCTAGCCTAATCCCTTGGTCTAAAATCATGGTAGCACGAATACCGAGGCAGCTCACAAACCACCGAGACCATCCCCTCGGGAAGGGAACTGAGAAGCCTTCCAGCCCCAGGCTGGGCAACTGGACTCATAGTCTAAGGCCACACATATGGCCCACGCGGAAAACACAGAAGCATGATTCCCAAGGCAGCTCACAAGCCGCCACGCCGATTCCCCATCCCAGGGAAAAGTAGGAAACCTCTAGCTCCAGGCTGGATGACTGGGCTCGCAGTCCAAGGCCAAACACTTGGCCCACTCGGGAACCATCTTCTGCAGAAATCTACGACATGCGGGGGAAGCCCCACCGCACACACACCGATCCACGGTGACTCAAGTCGAGAACACCACCTCCCGGGATCCCACGGCACCCTAACGTGTGCCCCCCACATGATGCCCAGCATCAGTCAGACCACGGGTCAGCACGCGGATCGAGGTCCACTCACCTGGGACTTGAATCGGCAAAACATAACTTCGGTTGGGCATGAACAGTTGGCGGTGCACCTTCGGACCGCCATAGGAGCTAGCGGTTCAACATTGGGCCGCCACAGGGACTGTAGCGGTTCAACGATAGGCCGTCACACCCTGGATCGCGAAAGGACAAGTGGTCCTATATAGGGCTGCCAAAAGACATGAGGCGGGCGTACCCTCGGTCGCCAGACCCAAAAGCCTCCATCGGTCAAAAACAAACGGTCAAAATGCCTCGAAGGCCACGCCGGCCAACAGGGCTTAGCAATCAGACCTTCGGCCGCCACCTGGGCTCTGGCGGCTCATCGTGAGGTCGCCAGGCCCAACCCACGCACGAAAAGATTGGAACGGTCGAACGGGGACCACCAGAAGGAAGTGGCGGTCACTGGAAAGACCACCAGACTTTCGGAAAACTGAGAACGGCGGGAAACTCATTCCACACCCCAATCACCCCCGGGTGATGCGGAAACAAAGGGGAAACCCTTCCCCAAGCACCTAGGCATTCAAAGATGCCCTCAAACCACCGATTAACACCTTAAAACTCTAGATCGGGCTCACACCCCAAAATCATGGGTTTTCCCCAAAACGGCAATAAACCCACGCTCGGCTCGCCACGACCAACAAAACTCGCGGGAAAGGAAGTGCACGAGCTGAGGGTCCATCTCCCTACCTCCACCGAAGATTTGACGCGCCGTGGATGCCGATCCATGAAGAAAACTCAACAAAACCCTCGCAGCTTCACGAACCCGCGGCCAAGCTTCATCGCGCCACCGGCCCTCGATCCTCAACCCGTTCCTAGTTCCTCGCCTCCCGCCATCGCCGCCTCGCCCTCCTCCGCCATGGTCGGCCGTCCGAGGAGAGGGGGAGAGAAAGAGATGAGAGAGAGTGAGAAAGAGAGAATGGGGAGAGAGAGAGGTTAAAGGGTTAATGTATAGAAAAGCCCAAAAATTATGGAAATTCAAAAAATTATGAAAAATTACCTCCGTGATCCATGGAAGGAGCACAACGCACCGGTACTGTCCCGGAGTCGGAGAACGTCACGGTTTCCCTGCACAGAGTTCCGAAGGCGCATCAGGAAAAAACACGTGTAAAACATAAAATACACTCCGAGACCCACTAAAATGATCCAAAAAATATCCAAAAAATCTGGGGCATTACAGTACCACTCCCGGCCTATTCGGCCCTCCGACCAGGACGTGGGCCCCATGTTCATTGGCACCTATTATTGCCTGAGCTGTCCAAAACGCTACCCATCAACCCGAACCCGCTACTCCCAGGTCCCACGTTGTAGCCCTTTACCTCCCTGCGTGGAGTGGGCAGTAATATTCATTGTTGTAATTTAGTTATTTACTGTTCTGGGAGTACGAGTTTCGGCCGGGATCATCTTCCCTACGCCTAGTAGCATGGAGGTATCGTGTCTGCTCCTCTCTTTGCATTTTGCTGATTTCGTATGTATTCTATTGCCGCTGCATGAGTGATAGGTTAATCTAGCCTGATATTTTTTTATCACCGCTGCGAGAGAGAGCGAAACCCATCCCGTGACTCGATCCGGGCACGCAATAGAGTTGACTACCCGACTCAAAGTCGGTTAGTCAACCGCGTAAATCCCGCGTTTCCCTCGCATAGGGACGTCCGCGAGCTAGAGTCCCAGGTTCGCTGTCCATCCCGCATCAATTGGTAATAAAATGCAAAGCGTCATTGGGCTCTAATTTATCCCTACAATTATAGATGATAAAATGATAGCCAACAATTATATAGTTGATGGATAGATAACGAATAGAATTCATGAGTTTAAATATTTACCTAGAGACCCAACATGGTTTGCGTTCCTCTTGCAACACCACCTGCTCGCCCTCGTGATGGCTAATAGCATCGTCTGCCGGTTGTGTGCTTAACGTACCTGTTACAAGTAAAATAGAAGTAGTTAATCAGAATTTAGCTCATTATTAAAAAAAGTATTTATTCAACAAGTAAACATATAAAATTTTCATCATTTAACTATGAATTTAAATAAACATAGTAGTAGAATGTGATGGAAGCGTTGTACTCTGTAGACCTGATGTAGAGGCACTCGAACCTATAAACATAAAATATCATGAGCAAAATAAAGTGCATATTCATTACTCATTTATCTAAGAATTTAAATAAACATACCCACAACAAGTGGTGGGGGCGGTGCACTCTGTGCACCTGGTGCGGAGACATAAAATATCGTGAGCAAAATAAAGTGCATATTCACTACTTATTTATCTAAGAATTTAAATAACCATACCCACAGCAGTTGGTAGGGGCGGTGCACTCTGTGTACCTGGTGCGAAGACATAAAATATCGTGAGCAAAACAAAGTGTATATTCACTACTCATTTATCTAAGAATTTAAATAAACATACCCGCAGTAGTTGGTGGGGGTGGTGCACTCTGTGTAGCCGGTGCGGAGACAGAAAATATGGTGAGCAAAATAAAGTGCATATTCACTACTCATTTATCTAAGAATTTAAATAAACATATCCACAACAGGTGGTGGGGGCGATGTACTCTATGTAGCTGGTGCAGAGACAAAAAATATTGTGAGCAAAATAAAGTGCATATTCACTACTCATTTATCTAAGAATTTAAATAAACATATCCGCAGCAGGTGGTGGGGGCGGTGTAATCTGTGTACTTGGTGCGGAGACATAAAATATCATGAGCAAAATAAAGTACATATTCACTACTCATTTATCTAAGAATTTAAATAAACATACCAGTAGAACCCCTCCCGGAACCACCTCTCCTCGAAGTCTCAGTATGACCTCGAACGATCTAATTATTAACAACAATTAAAGTAGTGCATATTAGTTCACAACTAATTGCGAGAAGAGGTGGTAAGTAATAATGATAAGAAGTGCATATATGTTAAATTTCATAAAAAATATTCAATCAGTACCTATTTCATCTTGAGATACTGAAGATATATCAAACTCATTGTCATCTTCGTCTTCTTCCTCATTCTCACTAGATTCATACTCTTCCTCCTCAGAGGACTCCTCCTGCCCAACAATTGCTTCATTTAGCTCAATTGAATTCACTTCTTCCACTTCGTCCTCTATAGACAACCGAAGTGGCTCGTCAGATTTGATCAGATGAAGATTAGAAGCAACAAACTCTGCAGTGTCACCCTCGTCTGATTGAAAAAATTCGGCACTAGAATCCTCTGAGACAGCTTCAATCAGATCTAACCCATCATTAGGCACAAGCCTTGATTTTACCCTACAGACTGCCCACCAATCTTTATTCTTGGACGATGAATAACTTGAATAATACACTTGCTGGGCTTGTGTGGCCAAAATGAACAGCTCATAGGTATTCAATTTGGATCTATGTTTGATATCGACAATCTCATATATTGTGCCGTTTCGAACTGAATTAGGATCAAACCAATGACACTTAAAAAAAATATATGGTTGTCTTATCCGAGATACTATAACTCTATGACCTCCTCAAGAATACCATAGTAATCAAGTTCATTTTCATTGTATGTACTACCTTTCACACATACGTTGTTATTTATCGTAGACTTATTTCGTGCATAATCTCTGGTGTGAAATCTATAACCATTCACAAAATATCCTAGATAGGCATGCGCGACCTTCGAAGGTCCATAACTTATCACCCGGACTCTTTCATCAGTAACAAAACCTTCTTCAACCTATGAATATAAACCACATCATTTTAAAATTAGGCATACACCTCAAGCTTTGTGGAACTTAACTTCGGCACTTACTTGAGCTTTAAGCCATCTGGCAAAAGATCTCTCTCGTTCCTTTTGAACCTCCATGTCATTGAGGCATGGACATGGAGTAATTAATTCTGAATCAAGTTGCCTGCAATGATGAATGCAACATCATCGTAAATGGGAGGAAGAATGTCAAGAAACTTATAAATTTTAGCACCTGTGGAGTTGAGGACTTACTCAACATAAGTTTCAATCTCAGTACAGTTCAGGAGAACATATATCTCTGCGGCGAATAACTCTCTGTCCTCTGATATGTGATTCGAACAGCGTCCGAATGGACGTCTTGGATACTTAAATATGGACAACCAGCCGGACGGACCCACCTCTCCTCCATCATCATTATGTGGAGGTCGAGTACGATGAGTTTGAATTTTGAGTTCAAAGTACATCGAATAGAAGTTTGAAATTTCTTCAATAATATATGCCTCGGTAATCGAACCCTCTACTTTAGCCTTGTTGCGAACCTTCATTTTCAGGTCATGCATACACCTATGATAGCAATTCATATGATAATGACATATAGTGACAATGACAGACACATGTAATAACATTCAAATAAATTATAAATACATAATGATTACCTCTCAAATGGATACATCCATAGAAATTATACCGGTCCTCCAACTTTGGCCTTATATGGCAAATAGATAATCAGGTGCTCCATGGAATCAAAGAACGTAGGGGGAAATATCTTCTCCAACTTGCATACCGTCGTGAACATATTCTGTTCGATAGTTTGCACGTCCCCAAGTTTAAGTTCTGATGCACATAGAATCCTGAAAAACTGACTCAACTCGGTCAATGCTCCCCATATAGGCTTTGGCAATATGTCACAGAATGTAATAGGCAGAAGTCTCTCCATGAACACATAGCAGTCATGACTTTTCAATCCATATATTTTTCCCTCATTGACATTCACACAATGGGATATGTTAGACACATATCCATCAGGGAATTTTAATTGCTTCAGCCACTGGCACTGTTCATTGATCTGTGTGTCTTTCAACACATAAGCTGCTTTAGGTTGCACAACGTTTCCCCGTACTTGTCGCAATTCTAACTCTGGTCATTTGCAAAGTATCTTCAAGTCTGCTCGTGCCTTGGCATTGTCCTTTATTTTGGCTTTCATGTTCATGATGGTGTTGGACACATTATGAAAGACATTCTTCTCAACATGCATGATGTCCAGGTTGTGCCGTATCAAAAGGGTTAACCAGTAAGGCAATTCCCAAAAGATACTTTTCTTCACCCAGTTGTGATCCTCTCCAAATCCACAAAGATGTCATGTAATACCCGACAATTGCACTATATCTAGTAAGTTTTGCACTTGTGCCGCCATTTGTCGACCAGACATCTGTTCCAAGTTTGCTTCATCCATTTCAACTGTGTTCTTAATGAATGAGTCCTTTTGCCTTCGAAAAGGATGGTCAATTGGTGGAAACAATCGATGATAATCAAACCAGCATGATTTCTTACCATATTTCAAGACAAATGATTTGGTATCAGCCATATAGTAAGGACATGCCAACCTCACGTGTGTGCTCTAGCAAGATAGCATTCCATATGTAGGGAAGTCACTTATTGTCCACGTCAATGCAGCCTTCATAGTGAAATTTTATTTTCTATACGCATCATAAGTAACAACTCCATCATTCCATAATTTTTTCAACTCATCAATCAATGGCCTGAAATATATGTCCAAATTTTTTCCTGGATTTTTTGGACCTAGAATCACCAAAGTTAAGAAAAGGTTCTCTCCCTTCATGCACATGCCTGGCGGAAGGTTGTATGGTGACAAGAACACTGACCAACATGAGTAAGACACCACTGAACCTGCAAATAGGTTGAAGCCGTCTGTGAATAAACCCAGCCTAACATTCCATGGCTCGTGAGCAAAAGCAGTATAGGTACGATTGAAATGAGCGCAAGCTTCACCGTCGACGGGATGACTCATTATATCATCTGCATGACGTACTCTTTCTGTGTGTCATATCATATGCCGAGCTATCTTTGATGGCATATACATCCGCTGTAATTTGGGCGTGAGAGGGAAGTATCACAGTGACTTGTAAGGCACATCCTTCTACTTTGAATTATCCCCTCTCTTAGGTTTAAATCTATCATGCTGACAAATATCACATGATCTTTTATCTATATTATCTTGATAATATAGCGTACAGTGATTAGGGCATGCATCTATTTTTTGGTATCCAAGCCCTAACTCATTGACCATCTTCTTTGCACGGTAAAAATTTTTAGGCAACTTCTCATCTCGAGATAGCATACTCTTGATAAGGAGGAGCATACGGTCAAAACAACTCTGACTAAGGTGAAATTCAGATTTCAAATTCAACAACTGTGAGATAGCAGACAACCGAGTGTGATTTTCACAATCATCCCACAGTGGCTCATCAGCATCCCGAAGTAACTGATAAAATCTTTCAGCCATCTTGTTTGGTGGATCTTCATTGTACTCGTGTTCCCCTTGTACATTAAAGTTAGGGCCAGTAGCATCGATTACCATGTCTGCATAGGTACTTGTGCCTGTAACATTGGTGGGCTCATACGACCAGAAGTCCTCACCATGACACGCCAAATTCATATAACCTTTCGTGAACCCTTTCCTGTATAAATGATCTTGCACTTCCCATAGCGAAAGAAATCTCTTATTTTTACAAAGTAAACAAGGACATCGGATGTTACCACGCTAGTCACCTGCTATTGGATGCCCCAATATAAACTGATTAAAACTATCAACTCCATCCTTAAACTCCTCTGACACCACTCTATCAACTACTTTGCGATTCATCCATGAACGATCAAGTCTACCCATATGTACCTAACAAATTAAAAAAATCATATCAATATGTCTTATCACTACTTCTAAAAAAATTTCGACCGTATCTCCCCTAAAAATTGACTATTTTTCACATTTATACATCCTGTTTGATCACATATACATCCAAATCAGGATTAAGGGCTAGCACCATTGGAGAGAAAGTGCTTGTATTCAGCCAGTACATTCTTTCACTCAGATTTTTAGAGAGGCTAATTATCAGGATTAAGGGCTGGTGCTCCGGAAAGGGAATTTTCATGATTTCTGGTGACACAAATAATGAGCAGAGGGAATTGGCAATGAAGCAATTCAACAACTCATCTGATGCTAAAGTTCTATTTGGTTCGATATTTACATGTGGAGAGTTCATCTCTCTTATAGGAGCATCAAGAGTGGTAATGTTAGATGTCCATCTTAATCCTTCTGTATCTCGCTAAGCCATTGGTTGTGCTTTTAGACCAGGACAGACCAGAGGAAGGTTTACACATACAGGCTGGTCGCTGCTGATTCTCCAGAAGAGAGAGATCATGATACCTTCTTCAGAAAAGAGCTTATTTCAATATTGTGGTTTGAATGGAGCAAGTATTCTAGACGCGGAGAGTTTAAGCTTGAGAGGGTTGACATTCAAGACTGTCAGGATATTTTCTTGGCATATTTGCATTCTATTGAAGATATCAAGTCTCTATATAAAGGTAGTAACAGTGTCTAGTATCAATTTGTATGGGAGCAGGGAGAGGGGGCCGAGCCCCTTCAATCTCCTGTGTCTGTGTAGGAGCAAGGAGAGGGGGCCGAGCCCCTCCCCCTCCCTGTGTCTGTGTGTATGAGAGTGAGAGTGAGAGAGGGCGGGAGCAGGGAAAGGGGATTATTTCCGTGCGTGTGTATGCGTGTGAGAGTGACAAAAGGAGGGAGCAGGGAGGGGGAGGGGGGCCAACGGGAGAGGGAGAGAGAGGAATACCTGCGGTGGGGGTGTCTATCGAAAATAATTTGACCGTCGCCGCTGCCGGAGCTCATCGCCGTCGCTGCGCCCTGGCTGCCGATGCCTCCTCCACTCGCCCCTGACTGGCGTCCCTGGGTAGCTCCACTATGCCTGCCCGCCCGCCCTCCCGCCTGCCCATGTCCCTGGGTAGCTTTGCCCGTCGTCGGTGCTGGGGAAGAAGGAGGGTGAGAGATTGACAGGGGGTGAGATCCTGAGAGGAATGGGAGATCGAGAGGAGGAGGAAGAGGGAAGGAGGAGAGGAGGAGGGGTTAGGGCACGAACATTTTTTCTAATTCTTTTCTCTTTTTATTTGCCGCCATTTTTTCATTTGTCACCATTTTTTCTCTTTCTTTTCTCTTTCTTTTCTCTTTTTATTTCTATTTTCACCATTTTTTTCATTCATTCATTCGTTATTTTTTCTCATTCATTCATTCAATTCAAGATTCCCTATTCGGGCTTGCTTGTTTTGTTGGAAATTATTGAAACATGCAGTCCCTGTGGATAAGAAAATTCAAAGTTGTGGCATCTCTTTTGCATCAAGCTGCGTATGCTGCATTAGTTCTCATGAAATTGAGGATGAAGATCACTTATTTGTTGATAGTGATGTGGCTAAGTTCTTAAGGAATAAATTTGCTCCCCTTCTTATCAATTCCTGCTTGGAAGCACTCAACATCAGAAATAGATTGAGGCTTGCTATTGATGAGGCTACCATGAACAAACCAAAGGGCTTTATATCTCTGTTATTATCAATACTGATCACTTGTCAGATTTGGAAATTCAGATGCCAAGTTAAACATGAAGGTAAGGGAATCAGTTTTGGAGCAATATCAGAAAAGATCCTTGCTGATACAAAATATATCATCAACCAAATCAAGTTCAAATATGGTACTACAAATGAATATCGAACCTTTCCGCTAGACTTTGGCATTACAGTCAACAATTACCATACATCCTTTTTTACTGTCATTTGGAAACCTCCATCCTCTGATTTTTACTTAAATGTGGACGGAGCAAGCAAAGGTAATCCCGGTCCATCTGGTGGAGGTGGTTGTTTCAGAAATCAACATGGACAGTTAAAATTGGGTTTTTCATATTTCTATGGTTCTGGATCAAACATGGTGGCAGAGGGCCGATCTTTGCTAGATGGGCTTCGCCTAGCACAGCATTACAAGATTACTATTACAGCAATCTTTACTGATTCTCAGGTTTTGATTACATTATTGAAAAAGAACAGAGAGCCTCCATGGTCTCTTCTCCCTTGGTGGCAGTCCCTGCAACAAATGATCTTCTCTTGCCATTGCCCCATCATCCACACATATAGAGAAGGGAACCAGCTAGCAGATGCGCTTGCAAATTATGGAGTGCAAGTTAGAAGCAATTTGGAATTTTTTTCCATTAGAGAGCTGCCACCTATAGCTAAAGGTTATGCTATTGCGGATGCTTATAGCATCCCCAACTTTCGCAAGAGGATTGTATAGCTTTCTCCTTTTTCTTTACATCCTTTTGTATTGAAGAGGTTTTGACCTCCTGTGAAGATGTACACTTTTGATAAATCATCAATAAAATAAAGCATCAAGTGGTGATTTGGTGGAGTGAGAACATTCCCTTCCTCTGAAATGGGGGTGCACTCTCCCTTGTTTCCTACTTGATGACTTGGATTTTACAAAAAAAAAAGGATAAAATCTCTCTCAATATAAAATATCATTACATATAAAAAAATAAAATTATTATTTATTACTTAGAGATCCGAAGATCTATAATTTAGAAAATTTCTACTTTTTTTATGAAATGAAACACGGGACCCATGCACGGAAACCCGTCGAAACCCATGAATGTTAGAGTGGGAGAGAGCAGCGGCACCGACGATGGGGAGCTAGGGCTCCTTGCGGGGGCATTTTGGAAGCACTCAGGATAATAATAAAATATCATTGTATCTTTTATCAGTTTTATCGTGTGAGGGCGTCCCAGTCACGTGTGTGACAATATGTTCAGGTTCCAAGACTGGGATGGTCTGGAACACAAGGTGCACTCCTTCTGACTAACCAGACGATGGTGGACATCGGGTCGGGACTGGAGACCCGCCGTGCCATAAAGGTCACGGCATTAAGAGGGGAAACAGTTTGATTAATCGCCAGGAAATGGGGCTACATGACCTATAAGTCGATTCCTATGAAAAGAAGAGAGAGTGTGCTGAAAAGCCTTGCAAGCCTCACATCGGGGTGCGAAAAGGTATTTAGAGCCGTATCGGTCACATGTTGACCATTTCATGTTCCGTGCCTCGGCATACATGTGTTGTGATTTTACCGGCACGTCTATAATGATTTTTCGGGAGCTAGGACTCCTCGCGGGGGCATGTTGAAAGCACTCAAGATAACAATAAAACATCATTGTATCTTTTATCGATTTTATCATGTGAGGGTGTCCCAGTCACGTGTGTGATAATGTGTTCAGGTTCCAAGACTGGAATGGTCTGGAACCCAAGGTGCGCTCCTTCTGACTAACCAGACGATGGTAGGCATCGAGTCGGGACTAGGGACCCGCCGTGCCATAAAGGTCATGGTGTTAAGAGGGGAAAATGTTTGATTAATCACCAAGAAATGGGCCTGCAAGGCCTATAAGTCGATTCCTATAAAAAGAAGAGAGAGTGTGTTGAAAAGCCTTGAAAGCCCCACATCGGGGTGCGAAAAGGTATTCATAGTCGTATCGGTCACATGTTGACCATTTCATTTTCCGTGCCCCGGCATACATGTGTTGTGATTTTACCGACACATCTATAATGATTTTTCGAGAGCTAGGGCTCCTCGTGGGGGCATATTGGAAGCACTCAGGATAATAATAAAATATCATTGTATCTTTTATCGGTTTTATCATGTGAGAGTGTGCTACTCATGTGTGTGACAATGCGTTTAGGTTCCAAGACTGAGATGGTCTGGAACCCAAGGTGCGCTCCTTCTGACTAACCGGACGATGGTGGTCATCGGGTCAGGATTGGAGACCCGCTGTGCCATAAAGGTCATGATGTTAAGAGGAGAAATGTTTGATTAATTGTCAAGAAATGGGGTTACATGGCCTATAAGTCAATTCCTATAAAAAGAAGAGAGAGCATGTTGAAAAGCCTTGAAAGCCCCACATTGGGGTGCGAAAAGGTATTCAGAGCCGTATCAGTCACATGTTGACCATTTCATGTTCTGTGCCCCGGCATACATGTGTTGTGATTTTACCGACATGTCTATAATGACTTTTCAGGAGCTAGGGCTCCTCGCGGGGAATACCACGTGGAAGACCTCAGATCTTGTGCCAACCTCCTTGAGTCATGTGCACATCATTTGGGGAACTTAGTCAAGTACCCCACTCGAACGTCTCACGTGGAAGGCTTATTAGTTAATCTTCTGAAGCTCTTTTTCACCCTTGATAGAATATTTGTCAGTCTTCAGTAACCATTTGATAGACCTATATAGTCATTTGTCACCCTTGGCCGTAAAGAGTTGCCGCCTTAGCTGAATTCCCTGTTAGACTGAAGCCATCGCGGTAAGACATTTTTTACCCTTAGCGTTATATTTGTTGCCTATACAAGCTCATTTTTCACCCTTGCTTCGACATTATACACCCTTAGCTTCTTCATCTGGAAACCCTTGGCTACGTTGACGCTTTCGATCGACTGCGTTAACGTTGTCTTCTTGAATCTTCAACAAGGCTTGTATTCCAGGCTATTTAGGCAACCTCTACTGGCTGGCTTCGGCTGCATCAATGCACAACACTTGCCAGGTTGATGCACCTCCTTCTCCTCGCACAAATTCAGCCTGCTATTCACCCTCAAGTTCTTCTGACAATTTCTTCGAGCTGGCTTTGGCTGCGTTGATGCAGCTTGCACTTAGTGTTGATGCAGCTTCTTCATTCTTCGCGGTTTTTAGCCTACGAGCACAAGTCGACTCCAAGGGTCGACACTTCTAAAAAGTCTTCTCATTGTAGCTTCGATGAGTCGACGCCACTAGCCATTGGGTCGACGCCCTTTTTAAGTTTTTCAAACCTTTCAGCACTTTTGCACATCATTCACCCGTACTCACTTATTTTTCACCTCTATTGCCTATTTGTCACCACAGCCTATCTATTTGTCACCCTTGTGCGATTGTAGCTGTCACCTTTGAATCTTCTGCCAGCGGGTTACTTGTGCTTTTATGCCTTGTGAATTGAGATGGAGTCGATTCTCAGTGTCGACTCTTTTTGAACCTTGTTCTATCATAACTTAAGTCGACTTCATAGTCTTCTCAAGTCAACTTCTTCATCATGTTTCGTTCTATAGATTTCCACGCTTCACCCCAACTGCTTATTATTCACCCTTATTCAGCTCTTTTACACCCATAAGGCCTATTTCTCACTTGTGACCACCTATTTGTCACCCCTAATCCGTAGCTATAGCCTTTCTTAGCTAGCGGGTGACTTGAGTATTTCTCTTCAGCGGTCTGAGCCTCTTGTTCTTCAAAAGCCTTCTTCAGCGGGTATAAGGCCATTGAATTCTTGACTTGTGTAGAGCTTCACACACACTTCCAACATGATTTTATTGACATTTAGCTGGGCTTTTGAATAGCTTTGTTTGAGGCCTATTCTTATCAACACATCACAACAGTAATGCAATGCACCGATATCAAGCATATGACTTCATCATAAAAACAAGAATAAAAAACATGAATCAATCCCATGCATGCACATGCAGACTGATGATGAGTCATAGTGTTTGACTTCATCAAAACCACAAGGATTCAACATAGACCTATGTCAGAAACTTGGGATCACGTGCGAATGATTGGTAGACAAAGACACTTGACTACCTTAAGGTCTCCACGTGCTGAGCCATTATTCACCCTTGCGAACCTATTTTATACCCTTAACAGCTATTTGTCAGACTTAACATCTATTTGTCACCCTTACGGCTGATATCTGTCGCCTTAGCATTTTCCCTGTTAGACTGAAGCTGTTGCGCTAACTCATTTTTCACCCTTAGGGCTCTGTTTGTCGCCGCTGCCTTGACATTTTTCACCGTCATTTCGACATTTGTCACCCTTATGTTCTTCATTTTGCAGAACCTCCTGAAGAACTCTGTCTTTGATTTCTTCTGTTTGTTCCCGTGTTTGAAATTGATTTATGTGCAGAACAATGACTCCTTGTGTTCTGTTCGTCAGCTTTGATATAAATCTGTCACCAGAAAGCTTCATTTTTCTCTCATGGCATTCTGCTTGAATGATCTTGATTTCCTCGATCACTGCATCTCTTGTAGTCTTTGACACTTGAAATCTTCTCATTGATTGCCTTGATCCTTTTCCCTTTTTGTTCACAATCCATTTAGAATTGTTTTGAATCTTCAGCTCAAACTGGAGTTGACTTGATCCGACTAGAGTCGAGTAGAGTCGAGTGAAATCCTTCAGCTCCTGTCCTTAACAACTATTTTACAGCAATACTCAGCTATTTGTTACCCCAACAACTTATTTCTCAGCCTTAACTAGCTATTTGTCAGCCTTATACTCCAACAGCCATTGCCCTTGCAAGATCCTTGTTTTCCTTCAGACAAAGTTTGCTTCTGGCGAGCTTCTGGAGTCGACTCCAGAACTTCTCGAGTCGATATTTCTTCTTTGCATATCAAGGCTTCCAATGCTGCCTTGTATTTTTCACCCTTAGCTACTTCCTTTTCACTCTTAGTGGGTATTATTCACCGTTAGCCACCTATTTGTCACCCTTAGGCCATTGTAGCCATCGCCTTTGAAGACTCTTCTAGCGGGTGACTTGCCTGGACTCAAGTTAACTTCTGCTTCATCACAAGTCAACTTCCATCAAGTAATTCCTTCTTCCCAATTCTTTTTCACCTTGAAACAACATATGTTAGACAATGGCAGTCTGAAAAACAATATAAGCATGAAGAACAAAATATGCAGTTTCTCATTTGTGTATATTCAGACTCAAAATCAAAATGACTTAATGTGGGTTTGACATCATTGTTGGGTCACAGAACAAAGATCTAGAGGGGGGGTGAATAGATCCCCAGATAAAACTATGCTCACATAAAAATTTCACCCAAATCAACAATGAATCAGAATAGAAGTTAACTTGCAGACTATGCTGCTTCTTCGGAGGAGGAGGAAGAAGATAGATTTGCATTGCATTAAGTAAAAGGGAGGTAGTACAAGAGTTAAGACGGGAAGGGCACCCTGTGAAAACAAGGTAAAGGGGCCTACAGCAGTAGATAATAGCTAGTAAAAGATCGAGCATAGACCAAGGTGTGCGCCACTGATTGCCGAGCTAAGAGGGGATCGACTCTACAACCGAGCTAGAGCTTCAGGGAGACCGAGTAGGGGCTCGACATGCCGGTGGGCAAGGGAGCGCGGCAACGGGACGCTACGAGCATGGGAACGGGGGGGGGGGGGAGCGCCAATCTCAGCTTATTCAAGATGTCTTGCACTGAGTTGTAGGCAGAGATTTTGTTGAACACTTCCTTTGAAAGTCCACAACATAGGAAGTGTCCGGCCCTGGCATTGAGAGAGAGATTATAATTATCTGTATCTATCCCGCTCTCTCTCTAGGGCAGCTAACAGTGAGGTCTCCCTCATCAACTATCAACCACAGTTCATGGTCTTGAGCCTTAAGGAAGAGCTCCACTTGATTCTTCGAGTAAGGGAAATCAAATGCATTGAAAAATGGAGGATGGTCAATAGAATGACCTTCTATCATTGCAACCATTTATGATCTTTGCTCTCAGATTGTTATAGATCTTTAAAATATGAGAGTCTGGGCTCTAATGCCACTTGTTGCTCAGTAAATGGCTTTAACCCAGAGGAGGAGGAGAAGGAGGAGGAGGACGGGGGGTGAATGGGTTTAAAGAATTAATCACAATAAGATATGAATTAAGCAAGGTGATTGTAATTTATGACCTGTTGAACTTGGAAACGTGAATATTGGAGATAGATACGAAGACGTGGGTGTTTGTTACACGTTTGTCACCCTTATACAGCTATTTTATCACCCTTAAGCACCTATTTGTTACCCTTACATAGATATTTGTCCGCCATGAATAGATGTTGTTTGTCACCCCCCTTACACGGTTTTGCTATTTTTTTGGCCTTGTCTACCTATTTGTCACCCTTAAAAATTTTTATTTGGTACCCTTACATAGATATTTGTCAGCACGTCAATTGGTCCACATAGAAAATAGGACACATCGGCCACGTGGGGGTGTTGTTCGCGTATTGCCGCCGATGCAACGCCGCAGTCCACATCAACAGAAATGATGACGCTGAACTGGACCTCAAAAATAAAAATTCCTAATTCCTTATTTACCCTTCCCGCCATGTCTTCGACCTTAACAGACATCATCAGACAACAAACCTACCAAAAGGCGGTTCATCTCTCCATCATGCTCAACGTCTCATCTTCCTCGCAGTGCTATTCGTCTCCCCTACAAGCCATTTGCGAGCGCTCCGTCATTTGCTGTGCGGTCACCCGCATTTGCGAGCTCTCTTTCATCAGTGACAGCCATGGAGCCGAAGGAGACACCAGTGCAACCCTTCATCCGCTGTAAATTGGATGTCCCACTTGCATCTCAGGAAGCTACGGTTTCTACGGCCGAAGAAGAAACATCTGAGGAACCTAGGGTTTCTAAGGGCTCCACTTCAGGACGAGAAGTTAAAGGTAGGGGGGTTCCTTATCTCCCTTACATAGTTATTTGCCCCCCTTATCGACCTATTTATTTGTCACCCTTAGATAGGTCTTTTGTCACCTTTCTTCATTTTTCCTCCTCAAAGAGCTATCAAATTTAGATGGGTAGTTGTCACCCTTTTCCACCTATTGTCTCCCTCGTTTATACAATTGGCACCCTTGATTTTACCAACGTCACCCTACCCCATTATTTTATTTCACCCTTCTCTATCTATTTGTTACCCTTAAAAACTTATTTGTCACTCTTAAACCCCTATTTGTCACTATTGTTGAATCATTTGTCACTCCTGTAGCGTTGTCTCACCGTCCCGTTATTTGTCAACCTTATACAGCCATGTGTCATCCTTAAGGATCTATTTGTCACCTTTAAACATCTGTTTGTTACACTTGTTGAAACGTTTTGTCATCCCATGGGTTGTCACAATTATCCACCTATTTAATAAAATTATATAATATATTAATTTAAATAATATAAAAATATTAAGATATCAAAATATTTAAAATTAACATATATCTAATAAAAAATAATTAAATATTTAGAATTAAATTACTATAAAATAATATAATAATAATTAAAAAATATTCATTAATATATAAGGAAAGTAAAAGAATATATTACTTAAATGAACTTAACTTAAAATTAGTTTAAATAAAGTATAATAAATTAAAATAATAAAAATAGTAAATAGTAAATAGTAGTAATTCTGTAGATTTTGTCACCCATCAGCATTGTCAGCCTATCCCTTTATTTGTCACCCTTATACTATCCACATATCTGTCACTCTTATCCCCCTATTTGTCACCCTTAAACACCTAGTTGGCACCCTTGTTCATATGTTTGTCACCTCTGCTTTTTATGTCACCCTATCGCGTTATTTGTCGCCTTTATCTACCTATTTATCACTCTTAAAGACCTACCTGTCACTGAATTTCAAACATTTGTCACCCTTAAGCACCTATTTGCCACACCTAAACTCCTTTGTCTATACATTTGTCACCCTTGTCTTAATCTTACTATTTTTTATATTTCTTGATCAGTCAATTAACTGAATTTCTTGTTTACACATTTTTTTGAATCTAGTGAACACAAAGGTCATCTCGGCCCGATGTTCTATGGACATTTACATGAAGGATAGAGATCGGATGGCATTTCAGGAATGTCACAAGTCATTGATGAGGACCACACCCTTTGATCCATATGTTAACAATGCTTCTCTCGTCACCTTCACCATGACAATATCGGAGGAGATAATTTGCACCCATAGTGGAGGAAATTACTTCCGTATGGGTAGTAAGGCCGTCGCATTCACTATGGAAGATGTGGACATAATATTTAGATTACCTTGCTTCAGTCATGTGGTTCAACATTATGGATCCTTAAAACAGAAGTCCAAGTTACAGCATCGATTTGAGTTTGCAACAACATTTGACTGGAAGAAAGTGCGCTCTCTCATCTAGCAAATTGTTCGGTCCGATGAAGAGTAGGATGTGGTCGACACTGTTCGGCTATGCATTGTACTCCTATTGTCCACTTTCCTTTGCCCACGGTCGACGCATTCTTATCCACAACAGATGTTGTCATGCTTAGATGACATTGAGAGAGTTTCAGATTACAATTGGGCAGCCGCCGTGCAACAGGTAACAATGCACAAGTTTGAGCAATTAGTGTCGGCGATCCAGAAACGAAGGTCAGGTACAATTGGTCGTGCTAAGAGAAGAGCCGGGGATGCATCCCAGGCCCATACATTTATATTTGGTTGTTCTGTCGTACTTGATGTAAGTTTTTTTATTTTTTTGTGTAATAATGTGTCAATAATTAATTCTACTGCATTGTAAAATAGCTTGATATATTTTCATATTATAGGTCTGTTTTTTTGAGAGCACGCGGGTGCGGCAGCCACTAAGGCAGGTGGCATTTCCCCGACTATTTAGGTGGGGGCCATTTGTAGATAGGAAATTAAAATTCTCCATTGGATCCCTACATGGTCAACAGGTATTATGAGTACTAAAAACTTCTTCTTTGTCATTCAACATTAATGAATAACCGAAGTGATGTGGTTTGAAATGCAGGTGATCGAAGAGCTCCTTGTTGACCTAAGTGAAAGGGACATGGTGCACGGTGCTCAGATGATGACCCGACCCCATGATGAGGAGACGTCCTCATTAGCTCCCTCTATGTCTGTGCTACAGGATATTATCGCTACATTGAAGATCCACCAGTGGCTACTTGAGGAAATGAGGGTCTTCTTTCTGACTAGGGTGGAAGGGGATCATAATGTTACGGAACATATGCATCCTAGTTTGGAAAACATTGCCGCTGATGCAGCACCTCCTAGGCGCGTCGAACAGCTGACGAATGATGCCATGCCACCTCAGGAAGCCCCTGGAGAGGAAGTGCAAGGGGTTGAAAATGTTGAGCAAAGTATCCATCACAATTTGGTGAACATTGTCACCGATGTCCCACCTCTAAGGCACCTTGAACAAAGTACGGATGATACTATGCCATCAGAGGCAGCCCTTGAAGAGGATGAGCAAGGCGATATCCAAGCTCAAGTGGAGGCGACCAATGGGCATGGCGACTGTCGTCCAGGTGTCTTTTCTCAGTCCTTTCATCAACAGGACGAGAAGCCCGTGAGGAGACCAAGGGCACATGTAAAGAAAATAGTACGGGGGAAGAAGAAGGTGAGTCTGCGTTGATCCTACTTCTTACAGTATAGAATCTAAGATTGGTATATTGGCATAAATGTAGAACGGAGATGAAGTCGACCCGATCAAAAAGCTCCTACGGAGTGATTGGATTTGCAAAGCCCGACCGAAGCCGAGAGATAACAAGATTGTGAATGAATTCATTGCTGATTATGCTTCGGGGGATATTGAGTAAGTTGTCCTCTTATAGTTTCTGTAATTATCCTTATTCGCCTTACTCTGACTACCATGAAAATTTTTGTCCAATATAGTGTCCCCATATTTGAAGTGGCGAATGAGATTGTTTTGAAAAGTCATCATGTCATTGATCTATTATACGGCTAGATGATGGATGATACGGTACTTTCTTTCATTAATTGTACACTTTTATGCCTCTCCCTACCCTAAACTTGTGTTTCAATTGCCAAGAGAATTGTGATTGTTTGCAGGTGATCGATGCCATGATCTACGTTCTCCACTCAAGATGCAATGAATCAGGAATCTTTCATCGGTGGGTTTGTTTTCCCACCATTGTAGTGAATCACATCAACAGCAAGACAGTGGCCAACGATGAAAAAACCTTGGAATTGTTGCAGTGCTGCTACGAGAATGATGAATTATCACAACTGCATGAGAACAAATATTTATTCTTCGTGTTACACTCAAGTAAACACTGGCATCTATTTGATGTTGACACGGAGAATCACCGCTTTGTCTCATACAATTCTATGATAGCTAGGCATGGCCATCCATGATGCCACTATAAGAAAATATGTACTTTTTCTTATCCATGTATATGTATTAAAGATATTTATAATTTGTCTATTAATTATTCCTTAATAATGTCAAATATTTCATTTGTAGGCTGCAGTTGTACGGGGGTTACTAAAGGAATATGGGACATTCGAGGGAGTTGATGAATGGGAACTTGTGTTCGACAATGAATGTCCCCAACAGGCAGATGGAAGCCTCAACTGTGCAATTTATGTACTGAAATATGTTGATGAATTGTCAAGGAAGAGGGAGATATCATGGACATTTAGTGAGGGTGATTGTAATATAATTAGAGTCAGGTTTGGGGCCGAACTCATTACCTTTGGAAATAGAAGATCTTAAACAATTTCACGTCTCAAACCTTAGATTGTGGCATACCTATCTTGACAACTATTTGTTTATTATTACAGCCAAGAACAGGAGAACAGGAGGAGGAAGAAGAGTAGAACACACCGAGAAGGCCAAAACACAGGTGGCGGCTATCCTTTTCTGTCTTAATCACAGCCGCCACCCATCCATCTTATTAATAAGACCAGGGCAACAACCCTAATCTTAGATGTGACTAAAATACCCCTAGCTAAAGGCTACAGGGCCCGCACACCCAATAAACCAGAATTAACAACTAAAATAGAGGCAATATAAGAATGAAAAAACTACTCTTAACCTTCTCTACACTCCCCCTCAAGCTGAGCATAGATGTCTAACATGCTTAGCTTGTCTAGCATTCTTTTGAAATCATCCTTTGACAAACTTTTAGTAAGTACATCAGCAGCTTGATCAATAGACTGGATATAGGGCAGACACAGCTCCCCAGAGTCCAGCTTCTCCTAGATGAAGTGTCTATCCAACTCGATGTGTTTTGTATGATCATGTTGAACAGGGTTGTTAGCAATACTGATTGCTGCCTTATTGTCACAATAGAGCTTCATGGGAAGCACTGTCCTAACTCCTATGTGGGTTAACAAAATGTTTACCCACAATAGTTCTGCTATAGCTTGTGCCATGGCTCTGTATTCAGCTTCGACACTTGATCTTGCACAAACAGATTACTTTTTGCTCCTCTAGGTAATAAGGTTTCTACCCAAGTAAATACAATACCCCTGTTTCAGATCTCCTTTGGCTCAAGGGTGACAAATAGGTAGACAAGGGAGAAAAACGACAAAACTGTGTAAGGGTGACAAATAGCTATAGAAGACGGACAAATATGTATTTAAAGGTGACAAAGAGGTAGACAATGTCGATAAACAACAAAATAGTGTAAGGGTGACAAATATCTATACAAGGCGGACAAATATCTATTTAAGGGTGACAAATAGATTCTTAAGGGTGACAAATAGGGTAGACAAGGCCGAAGAATAGTAAAACTGTGACAAATAGATATACAAGGCGGACAAATATCTTTTTTAGGTTAACAAATAGGTGCTTAAAGGTGACAAATAGGTAGACAAGAGCAAAAAATAGTAAAACTGTGTAAGGGTGACAAATTGTTATGGAATTGGGTGAACCACCAGGTAAGTGAGCTTGAAACAGTTCAAACAACCCACTGCTTCTGCTCCAACAGTCATAACAGTCATTCACAAATATAGTTAGCATTCCATCGGGCAATGGATGATACAAAATGTAATTCTTGATTTCTTGTATTTCTCAATAGTAAATAGGACTTGTTACATTCTTGGAAGACTTGCCTACAAGAAATGTGGCATAGCTTCCGGAGCCATGTAAGTATCATAGAATAATATAAATAGCAGAAGAAATAAGGCCGTAGTATGGTTTTTGGATCTAGTCTTCTCTAATTACTCTGTCCTCTGCTTCTCTCAGTTCTCCTTCCTATCCTCAATTCTGTTCTTCCAATTTTTTCCTTCTTGTAGCTACGGCTTCCTTTACAAGAATTCAGAGCTCTTCTGCAAGATCTCAGCTGGAGGGCATCGGCCGGGAACCTCAGAGGAAACTCTACAAATCTGTATCTGAGCCTCTCTCGAGCCCCACCTCCTCTTTTTCTGCAAAGATGGCCATTGGTGATTCGGATGCTTTGAAGTCCATGCTACTCGAGATTTGACAGGAGATCGGTTCTCTCCAGTAAGAAGTCTTCCAAAGGGTGATGGATCTAGAATCCATAGTTCACCGCTTTATATATATATGGAGCAGGGGCTCCGTAGGGCTTAAGGATAAAATGATTTGATACCTTTGATTTCCCATTTGTCTACGTGGCAGGTGTGAGAATGTTCTTCTGATAATGTACCCTTGGATCACGTGCCCATCATGTGCTCACATTGGTTCACGTGCCAAGAACCTGGCCTTCGAGCTAGGCGTATGGTAGACACGTTAATTTGGAATAAAGCTTCCCAGGCTATTTATCACCCGTAAGAGACATTTTACACCCCTATTGTCTATTTTACAGCCCTAACCATCCATTTGTCAGCCTTAGGCAAGAAAGTCATCGCCTTAGCCTTTTCCTTCTTCCCTTGAGCCGTCGCCAATATCCATTTGTCACCACTAGGTGACCATTTGTCATCAGTAGCAGAGTATTTGTTACCCTTAGCAGAACATTTGTTACTTCTAGCAGCTCATATGTTAGCCTTATACTTCATAGAAATATACTACTGATCTTCAGAGAAGGTGACGTTGCAACTTCTGCTCCAACACATCACATTGAAGAACTCTTAGGACTGGAGGATGATTTCTTCCTTTGATCATCAAAGAGGTTAAACTATGTTGTCCAAGGCTTAAGAACACTCCAGATCTTAGTTGTTGAGGTTTGGAAACCCCTACAGAATTAAATCCTTCGAACAACATTGATTTCCTTCAAGATTCACTGCTATCGCCCATTTTTTAGCCTTAGGCAGTCATTTGTCACTGATATGGGCTATTTGTCACCGTTAACGACCTATTTTTCACCCTTGTTTCATAATAGCCGTCGCCCTTTATCTTTTTCAAATTTCTTCTCTTTGCAACTTTGCTACGTCGACTCCACTAGCCACTGCGTCGACGCTCCTTTTAAGGTTTTCAACGGTTTTAGCGCTACCACCTATTATTCACTCATGCTGAGCTATTTGTTTCCTATGTTGCCTATTTGTCTCCCTTACCCCACTATTTGTTACCCTTAATCCGTAGCTATAGTTCCTTCTGCTAGCGGGTGACCTTTGCATTTCTGCCTTGCAAACTTGACCAAAAGTCGACTCCAAGGGTCGACTTTTCTTCTCCGAAGCCTTCTTCTTTCCACATTCCAGTCTCACCATCTATTATTATGCTTGATCTATTCTTCATACTTCTGCCCAGTTCTTTGGCCAAATGCAATCTTGTCTTCACAAAAACTCACGGAGATATATGTATATATGAAAAACATGATCAGCATTAAAGGATATATGAAATCAAGACCATATAAAATCTATAAGCAAGATCAAAGTGTATGAAACTCTAAGATCAAGAGCACATGCTAAATCAACTTGAACTAGCATCCAGAAGTCGACTTGAGGCAGTGTATAAGTCGACTTAGATAGATTATCCAGAAATGTGTAAACATAAGATTCATGGATCAAAATGACATGAAATTCAATTGATGAGTCACAGCATTGGCTTCATCAAAACACAGTTGACATCATCAAAACACAGGGGCATAACAGTGTCTGCCACACACCCAAGTTTGAAGCACATGTTTTTAGTCTGATTTGAACTGATGCGTCGACGCTATGAGAACCCTGCGTCGACGCCATGAATTACTTCACTGTCCAGTCAAGTACTTGTCATACCAATGCATTACATTGAAATTTAGTGCTTCAACCATGCACCAATGAATCATAGTGTGCCATTATCAAAATCAGGGACACAACAATCTCCCCCTTTTTGATGATGGCAACTATGAGTCATTGGTCATTTCATGTAAACACAATCAAATGATCGGAGTTATTTAGTTAACACAAGTCATCATTCAATTGAACACAACCACTTTTTTTTTAAAAAAACTCCAAACATCTAATGGGTCAATGGGAGAGTGCACCCCTTTCCAAAGGAAAGAAATGTGCTCACTCCACCATTTAACCACTAGATGAGATTTTTATTGATGTATAAAATGAGGAACAGTACATGAGGGCAAGCCCCTGGATTATAATGAAAGAAAGCAAAAGCACTATGGCTAAACTCGCCTAAGGTGAATATTCGGTATACACGAGGCATCAGTTGTGGCCTGACCTTTGGCCATTAGGGGCAACTCTCTAGAAGAGATAAATTTTGAGTTATGACCGATGTCTGTAGCATACTTAGCCAATGCATCTGCCAATTGGTTAGCATCCCTATATACATGCACAATAGGGCAATGGAATGTTATGAATAGCTTGCTTAATTGATTCCACCAAGGCAACAGTGACCATGGTGGGCTTCTCTTGAAGTTAAGCAAATCAGTCAATACCATAGAGTCTGTATATATGACAGAAATAGGGATGGTATGGTGACGAACTAATCTTAGGCCATCAAGTAATGCTCTCCCTTCAGCCACCATACTTGATCCGAAGCCGTAATAGTAGGAGAATCCGAGCAGCACTTTACCATGAATATCTCTAAAACAACACCTTTGCTTGAGCCATCAACATTAAGGGAGAAAGCTACTTTCGGAGCCATCCAACGAACTGTGGTGAGCATGAGAGATTTATGCTTAATAGAGAAGCCCATAGATTGAAGAGTTTTTAGAAAGAGTTGGCTTGTACCCTGCTTAAAAGTAATTTTATTAAGAAGCTGAGTGACATCCTCTTGAATCTGCAAAGCTATCCGAGGGGGATTTACTTCAATACCCTCAAATCTATTGCGACATCTGCTCTTCTAGATTTCCCAGATAATCAACATCGCTATTAACAGATTTAAAAAGCCCTGAGGGCTGTGTATAGCAGCATTCATAATGATGTTTTGAAGCCAACTGATAATAGAGGTATTCCTCTGATGAGTGTTATCAATGATAGGGCTGAATTTATTCCACAAAAAAGAGGCTAGATCACTATTAACAAATAGGTGATCTATGTCTTCAGGCGAGCGGGGGGCAGTGCAGCAATTGCAGCAAGAAGCAAGTTGAATACCACAGTTTTGTATTCTACTATCTAACGGAACAGCATGATTAAGCATTTTCCAATAAATTAAAGAGGCACGAGGAGAAAATTTAGAATACCATAGTTTGGTTGCACAAGCCCCCAAATTGAGACCTTTAATGTAACAGTATGTGGATTTAATATCAAATCTCCCAGAGTTTGTAAAAGACCAAATGGGAATGTCTTCACCCTCTTGAGTAGCAAATTTGGAAATATTAGCTCTCATAGTGATATCTCCAAGCCTCTGCCAGATAGGATGGAGATGGTTGGCCAGAACTTCTTGCACCGAGTAATCCTCAGACAAAGTGGATTCCTACTATGGAAAATATTCTAGTAGAGGGTGATTTTTGTACCAAATATCTTTGATAATGTTGGTAGTAGCACCATTGAAAATAGATTGGCATACATATGTAACCCAAAAAAAATATACATGTATATGCAGACTCATGCAAATGCAATATGCAACTCTTATCAACCCCAAAATGATAAAATGACTAGACTTCCACATGTTCTCCCCCTTTGACATCATCAAGGAGTAGGTGTTGGAGAGGAGGTCCAGGCTGAGGAGAATGCAAGGCTCGAATGTCTAACAAACTCAGCTGGAGTTGAGATATGTTGTCAGCAAGAGAGGTAATTCGACCAGTGAAATGCTGGTCCCTTTGCTGAATCAATGCGAGAAGGTTCTGAAGCTTGGAGGCTACATCATCAAACCATCTATGTAAAATATGAAAGATATAATCTACTTGAGCTTTTTGTTGCGTGGCTTTCATGGGCACATAAGAAGAACTTGCCTCTGTCTGTGGTCGGTACCAGCCCTCACTAATATATTCGAGAGTTGGTGGAAAGTGTTATTTAAGTATTCTTACCATATCAATAACTTCATCTCCCACCAAGGTTGTTCTTTCAAACATATTGGTAACTTGTTCACCAAACGCAAAGGTTTTGTCACTCAGTTTAGCATATTTTAAGCTCAAGCCCATTTGCTCTTCTTTAACATCATAATTGTATCTCTGCATTTCAAAAAGCTTCTCCCTATTTTCTTCATGTATTTCTTTGAGCCTCTTCATAACAGACCCAGCCCTTTCACAAACATGCAGTATGGAATCCATAAATTGATGTAGTTTACGATCGGATCTCAATTTATCTTGTTGAAATTGTGCCCAGCGACTGTCCAACTTTTGCTCAACATGAGCAATTCTCATCTCCAATTTTTGACTCATGTGGTCCACATTGGAGTTTAGCTGCATAATAGAGGAGTTGATGTTTCGAAATTGTGTTGACAAAAACTTCATGAGAGTGGGGTTAATATCTGATTATTCTCCCAAATGTGAAGTGGATGGCCCTGGGCTTGAGAAGGGAGAGGTTGGTCTGTCAAATGAAGAAGATGGAATTGTGTTTGAGAGATGGACATCATCATCCCTTCTTGGTGAGGGCTCTTAGAATGGTCCAAATATGACCATTAAGGCTATGGAATCAGCGGAGGGAAACTGTGGTCTTTCCATTTCAATGTGATCTGCATCATGTCTGATCTCTGATCTTTCTTCAGCATCTAGTCTTCTTTCTCCAGCTTGTGCCTCTGCTTCTATCTCTATTTTTTGACTGGGCAGCATTCTCACTGTCTGACCACTCACAATTTTGAACTTCATGAATTTTTGCACATTCTCTAGACAGTATCTATTCCCCTTGGGAATAAAGAATTTCTTCTCATTATCAAAAGATACCCCCACTGTCCTAAAGATAGCAGTGAGTGGTGCTGCATATGGGAGAGATCTAGATTGTTTCAAGCAACTTCCCATGGTTTAAATCAACATATCAATGAAATAAATTTTCACTTGCTTGAACATGCAATATAGTATAAACCTCTGCATATCTGTTACTCTCTCCCTACTACTGCTTTGAGGTGTCAGAATTGAAGTGCATATATGATGCAATAATGTCATGCCCCATACTCTATACCGTCGAGGTATTGTCCGCTTTGGTCTACCGGCCTCACGGTTTTATCCCTTTTTAAGGGTGATCGACTCCAGAATGGGGGACTTCCCGGGCAGGTCACCCATCCCAGTCCTACTCCCCATTAAGCACGCTTAACTTCGGAGTTCTTTCCAAGAATTGAGCCGATACTTGAAAAGGCGCCTCGGTGATATAGAGTACAACTTAGCTATATTTGAGGGTGTTACAATCTACCCCTCTTATATAGGCGACGTCCTCGTCGCTGGGCACATATAGCACGCAATCACGCAATCAAGCCCCCAGGCAGGTAGGACTCTAGAGGTGGCCCCTACAGGCTCAAGAGGTGGCTCCCACTATGTAGCACTTTGCTCCATTTGTCCGCTTTGGCCTACCGGCCTCACGGTTTTATCCCTTTTTAATAGTGATCGGCTCCCGAATGGGGGACTTCCCGGGCAGGTCACCCATCCCAGTACTACTCCCCATTAAGCACGCTTAACTTCGGAGTTCTTTCCAAGAACTGAGCCGATACTTGAAAAGGCGCCTCGGTGATATAGAGTACAACTTAGCTATATTTGAGGGTGTTACAAATAATCTCTTGAGAGGAGGAAATCTGTTTGCATTCAAGTTGGTGACAAATGTTTCTTTCACATTATTGGGATCACTTGGTTTCTTTGTTAGAACAGTGTACGCCTCATGCTCATCAATGAAATATTTATTTTGTTCAGCACCTCCCCCAGGAATGTGCAATGCCCTTTCAAACATGTCAGTTGTTAATTCAAACTTAACACCTTTTACTCTTGTGGACACCTTTGGAATTTGAGGATTATACACCAAATTTTTGTAAAACTCGTGAACCAAGTTTGGGTAATAAACCTTATGTTCTGTTATAAAGGATGTCCAACCTTGAAATTCCATTATAGAGAAAATCTCAGGAAAGATTTCATGCAATATCCCATCAATGTTGTCAATGACTCAGGGTATCAAAACTTTCATAGCGTCACCTTTTAGGGCATCTAGAGACTAATGCAGAGAAACTTCCTTTTCTGAACTTTGTTGAACTCGCTTTCCCTTCTCCTTAGCACTAGCCTTAGCTTTCTTTAGTTGAGGAGCCGCTACAGACTTTTTGCCCTTCGAGGTTAGGGATGCCTCACGACGGTGAAAGTGCCACTCCGGGGATCATCGGAGATGGAGACGATGATGCTCAGAAGAAGACGTCGTGAGGGTGGAAGAACGAGAAAAGGAGAGGTGTGAGAGAGAGGTTGAGTAAAATGCCCAATGCGTTCACGCATTAGGGCTTAAGTAACCGAGTGAACCAATTTACGCCGGTTTGAACCACATAAGAACGAATGAACCAGAGCGATTTTAAAGAAAAGGCACCCGGAATGATTATGGATAAAATGGCCCGTTTCCATCTTTTTTTTTCCATTGGTACTTAGGTGCATCGACCTGATGAACATAACACATTTGAATACATCGACCTGTTGAGTATAATCAAAAGTTAGTGCTCATAATGAATTTTTTTTTATGGCCAATATCCGAAGAATGAGTTCACACTCATTATGAATCATAGTATGACATCATCAAGACAAGAGATCCAACAATCTCCCCCTTTTGGATGATGGCAACTATGAGTCACTTAAGCATTTTACAAGATATAAAAAAATTTCACCCATTAATGAACAACCAAAAGTGTTCTGCTATTAAGAAGCAACTAGAGCAAAGTTCAAACAACCATTTATACTGACACAAGGAGATGCAACACACATGTACTAAACGATGCACTAATATGCAACCCATTATTTAACGTTAATCACCATTTGTCACCCTTACAAGTTATTTTTCACCCTTAGAAGCCTATAAGCCGTCGCCTTTAACAACTCTTCTGTTATTTGAGAGATCAATGTGACTGACTTCTTCATATTTCACGCTATCGCCCATTTGTCAACGTTGACAGGCTATTTTTCACTTCTAATGGCTATTTATCAGCCTTAAGTAGTTATTTGTCACCCTTAAGCTTCAATAGTCATCGCCATTAATCCCATGTTTCACCTTTGCAAGCTTCAACATAGCTGCGTCGACGCCAAAGCCTTATCGCGTCGACGCGGCTTCCTCACTTTTTCCTGTTTTTACCCTGGCCACTTATTTTTCACCCATACTTAGTTATTTGTCAGCGTTATGCACCATTTGTTGTTGTGCCCCTGGGTTTTGATGATGTTAACTGTGTGTTTTGATGATGTCAACATTGTGACTCATCAATTGAATTTCATGTGATTTTGATCTTGGTTTGTGTAGATTTCATATGGTCTTGAGTTCATATGCCTTCAATGATGCTTATGTTTTTTCATACATTTTGATCTTCAAAGTTTCATATGTTTTAATGCTGTTAATGTGTGCTTAATAATGTTAATTCATGAATATAAATGAGTTTTTTGAAGATAGATTCAAGTTTGGTTAAGAAATTGGGCTGAAGTGTGAAAAGATGAAGGCGTTTGAAGGACAAGTGTCGACTAGAGTCGACCTTGGAGCCGACTCCAATTCAGACCGTTGAAGAGAAAAACCCAAGTCACCCGCCAGATGAAAAGGGCTTTGGCTACGCTTTAAGGGTGACAAATAGGTGGCCAATGGTGAAAAATAGGCCGTACGGGTGTAAAAGAGGCGACAAGGGGTGAATAATAGATGTTTAGGCTGAAATATGGAAATATGAAGAGAATTGATGAAGCGGAGTCAAGTAGAGTTGACCCTTGGAGTGGACTCCAGTTCGAGCTCCCAAAGCTAAAATACAAAGGTCAGTGGCGACGGCAAGTGGAGAATAAGGGTGACAAATAGTTGCCTCGTGCTGACAAAGGCCCGATAGCAGTGACAAATAGCTGCCTAAGTTTGAAAAATAGTTTGCAGCGCTAAAATTGTGAAAACCTAAGAAGGGACATCGACGCATGAAGCTCTGGCATCAACGCAAGGTATGCTGAAATAGAAGAAACAAAGAAGACTTCAAAGGCAGTGGATAAGGGTGAAAAATACCCTATCAGTGGTGACAACTAGATCTGCAGAGTAAACACATACACTACTAATGGTGAAAAATAGATCCTAGAGCTAATAAATGAAAAGGAGAAGGAGTTGAAAATAAAAGAGGGAAAGTTGCGTGAGAAGGGAAGAGTGCTCGTGAGAAGAAGAAAAAGAGAAAGAGAGTGAGAGCCCGTGAAGAAGGGAGTGCAACAGAGTCATCTTTAGTTCTATTGGTCTTTGGATCAAATCCAGACCATTGTGCTCATCGAGCTACATCTGTTTCATTTGTATCTTCTGTTCTTTTGTTCATTGTTCTCATTCATTTTCTATCAAGCTATTAGTCAGCTTTGTTAAGGATTGGTTCTTCGTTAAGCTGTGTATCAGCAGGATAAGCAAGCTGTGTTGCTCAGCGGATTAAGCAACCTGTGATACTCAGCTGGTTGTAGAGATTTGTTCCCCAAAGCTATGGATCAGCTGTTCAAGCTGTTAGTCAGTGGAAGCCTCACTCTGGTAGAGTCGGGGGTGGACATAGGTCTGCTTGGTGCAGACTGAACCACCTAAAAATCTCATGTGTTCATGGTTTGCTCGGTGTGTGTGATCCTGTTCACCTATCTCCTTCACAAGATGGGCTGTGTGCTTGATATTTGACATCAATCTTGTGAGTGTGATATCATCGGTTTAATTAGCAGCTTTTGAGTGATCCATCATCTGTTTATGCATTCAACCCATTAAGTGTTTGCTTTGTGTGAGCCATGTAACGCCCGACAAATTTTAAAGGCTAAAATAGGAATAAATATCTAAATTTTTGAAAGGAAAAAGAGAATCTACACATTAAATGATGTCATCTAAATATTCCTCTTTTAGAATGAAAATAAATATTGAAACCTACCTCTGATACCCAAGATAATGGTAAAAATTAACAAGGTAGATAAATCAATAAAATTAGAAGAAATAAAATCCCTATATGAAGTTCTGACTTAATCAAACTCTCAATTAATAAAGACCCGAGTATACATCATGACCCGCCTATAACTGTTAAATAAATAAGTTTAATAGAACTTATATAGGAATATTGGGCCCAACCCAAATCAAAGAAACCTAACTCATAAAACTATAGAAGTAATAAAACTAAACCCATGGACCTCACGTATATGGGCTTAGCCTAAGGACTAATGGGTTTGGAGGGTATTAGTATATAATGGGCCTTATGGTATGGCTTAAGGGTTATATATAGAAGTACTCACACACTAAAAGGTCTTAACCCTTATAAATGGGCCTTTGCAAAATAGAAAGTCTTTGTGCACATGAAGCCATATAAGCCTAAGGTATATATATAAATACATTAACACTTAAGGGTTTTCTACAAACACCCAAAACCTTATCCTCCTCACGTTCAAAGCTGCATGGGCTTTAGGGTTTTAGTTCCTTTGGGAAGCGGCTGCAAATAGGGATAGGACTTTGCATGGAAATTTTAGAATAAGTAGGATTGCTACGTGGGAAGTTTAATCTCCGTCGGATTCCCCTCTCTATAAATAGAGCCCCATTGAATGAGCAAACCTTAGTTGCTGCTATGTTTGAGGGTGAAATACTGCTGTCATCATCGTTCTATGCGTGAGGAAGAGGCCTGCGTTCTTCTTCCTCTTCATCGCATCATCCTCGTCTTCCTACTGTTGCTTCCTATGGCAAAACAAGAAGGGAGAAGCCGCTGCTTCTTCTCCTTCTTC
Organism: Amorphophallus konjac; assembly: GCA_022559845.1. Classification (NCBI taxonomy): domain Eukaryota; kingdom Viridiplantae; phylum Streptophyta; class Magnoliopsida; order Alismatales; family Araceae; genus Amorphophallus; species Amorphophallus konjac. Next base: position 338,123,295 of record CM040126.1, on the reverse strand, counting down.
CCGTTCGTGAGCCGTAGTTGCTACAGTTGCTACTGTTCTTTCTTTTCTCTTCACGATTCGTCATCCCTGATCAACCTAGACAGGTTGGTTTTCTTAGGAACTGAAGCACAAACCAATAGTATAAGTGAAGTGCATGCATATAAAGCAATTATCATGATTTCGTATCTTCTGCTCTTCAGTTTTACGCAGTTTTGTGGAATCCCTATTGAATATAAAAATAGCGACCAAGACATGCCCGCCTATTAATTAACGATCGTGTGGACGGTCACACATTCAGAATTTGTGACGATCTTTGGGTCGCAGGTTAATGTGCGGCCACACCCCTGCCGCTATTTCCTATAAACAGTATTAATAAATATGACATGTTTACAATTTTATACCTATGAAATCTAGCATTAAAATTCTTGCATGAGCATGTTTCTAGATTCCCCATATTTTTCTCTAGCTATCCATGTCTTTAGTTTCTGGAAATTTCATATAAATGTAAAAGTGTTATTCTTCATGTGCAATCAAAAGAAATGAACTGTACTGTGTGCTCGTAAAGGTGTCTGCCCGATGCGTAGTAGTAAAAGAATGGACGACGGTCACACAGTCACCCATTAAAGAATAAGCGCTCCTGTGAGGAGGCGTTATTTATAAAGATTTAGTAAAAATAGAATATATGTTAAAAACATGAATCTACGACATAAGATTAGACGTCATTTAAAGTTTGAGTGCCTTTGTACAAGGACGCCAATTTTAATTAAATGCTATAGATTTCTAGAAATTTTTAGAATTAGTGCCCATGTATAGTGTCACTAATCCTTATTATAATTTCCTGGAATTTTGTAAAATAATGATTAGGTGACATTTCACATAGACGCCAATCATGATTGAGCGCGTGTCTGAATGGACGCCAATTCTTGTCTCTCAGTTTTTCTTCATGTTTCTATCCCATATCGCCGGTTTACTTGGCACTCTCATCTCACATTCGTAGATGGAGTCCCTGTTTTGTTTCTATCGATTACACACTAACTCTTTGTGATGATTGAACCCTCCGTGGGATATTCCTTCCTTCGGACTGATACTTTCTTCATTGAGACCTCCCTAAGTCTATGCTAGCCTTAGATTCCCTCAAGACAGCCGAGCAGGTTTTACCTTGAAAACCCTGGAACCCTTACTTGTCACGTCACTCTGAAGAAATACGATGCTTCAGCCCTCTTAGAGCGCTGTTTCTGGCCTCTTTGAAAAGTCTATTTCCTATCTGGAAACTGCGACTAAGGCTTGGGTGCCAAAAGAAATTGGCGGCTAGTAAGTGGACGCAGTTTACTATTTTAGCGACCTTACACTAGACGCAAATTATGAATCAGCGACCACTTGAAGTGTCGTAAATTCTACGTGCCTGTACTATTCACAGGAATGAGCGACCACTATAGTGGGCGCTATTTCTATAATTGATGGGGACTGAGTGGACGCCAATTACGTAGTTTCATGATATGTCATCGTTTTCATGCGATTTGTCGGTATGTCATCCTTGTTCAAGTTTTGTCCTTGGACTCTATTCCAGAATTATACATTATGTTCCTACAAAGGTAAACTTTTTGAAATTTTGTATTGGCTATATAACTTTAGTGGATGTCTAAAAATATATACATGACTCAATGACAGTGCATATAGGGCCCGATCTGGTCCTGGGAGGAGCACCCAAAAGTACTTGTGTCTATGGGAACTATATTGATCACAGTGTGGCATTACACTGAAGTGCAGGACTTTCTAGATTTTTCAATGGCATTCCACTCTCTCTCTCTCTCTCTCTCTCTCATGATGTGAAAATACATGACATTACTTGACATACTTGACTCGACGTGGTACTTGCTAGAACTTTAAATAGCCAATATCTCGTGACGTTATACAATAATCATATGCTTGCTATTCCCTTGAAGCTTTGTTTATTACTTTTACTAGTAATTCTATTTCTTGTTCAAATAGATATATATATGTCTGGTTCATCTTGCTATCATTCGTGCATAGTGGTCTTGCACTTTCATGTAATATGTAACTTACTTAAAGTAAACTTATTCTTGAGATATAATTCCTACTGAGTGTTCCCTCACCCAATTTTATTCCAATATTTTTCAAGTAATCAGGTGGTTATTGAGACCGAGACTCAAATGGGAAGGGCAAGTGTGCAAAAGAGCTATGAAAACTAGATGACCTGTGTCCTTTACTTTTCTCGAGTCTAGTATGGTGTCTCCTTTCTAGTCTGTTATGTCTAAGTTTTGTTAGTTCGTCGTCCTTTTCCTTTTCTTCTATGTTGTAATTAAGTCAATAAGTTCTAATGACAAGTTTATATCAATAAAATTTACTTTTGTTAGTTATGGTCTTATGGGTTTGCTCTGATTGACACGACTGTATCGCTGTCATGTTCCGAGAAATTACGTTCCACTGCTACCATTTTGGGATGTGACAAAAGTGGTATCAGAGCATAGGCTTTTTAAATCCCTAAGTTGTTAAGTCCCAGTTATAGGGTGAGTTATCCTTGTCGGTGATCCTATAGGAACCCGGTGAGATTGGGTAGAGCTTGGGGTTAAATATTAAAAGAAGGATAATATAATTTATTTTTCTTATTATTAATCCTCCTAATTCTTGAATAAGATAATTAACCCCCAAAAATTATCCTTGCATGAACTTAGATTCAATGGAGTCTACTAGATCCAGTTTTGTTTACCAGATGGCACTCGTAGATATCCAAGCCTATGCGGACCTAGTTAGGAGAGTCCAATTACTAGAAAAGGCCGCGGAAGAAAGAGAAAAAGAGAGAATGGAAGAAAAGGAGCAAGGTACGAACCCAAAAGGGTTCAACCTAACTAAGAAAAGACATAATAAGAGTTGTAGTTCACAAAAGTGTAAGAAATGTAAGAAGGGGAAATGTAGGGTAGCTCCAATAGACCCATCTCAAGAAAGGTGTATGTTTTGTGGTAAGCTAAATCATCAATCAGAGGTGTGTTATCGGAAGACGGGAGCGTGTCTGCGTTATTAGAGTCTTGAACATAGGATAATCAAATGCCCCATTCAAAACCCAGAGCTCTAAGAAGAGACTCAAGCTTTAGTAGAAGCCGAGCCTGCCAAAGGAGAAGTTGTGGAAGGTACCCCTCATCCTTAATCTTAAATTAGTTCTTTTCCATTCGGTACATCTTAAACTCTTTATATCTTACTTGCATAGTTATCATAGTAGCTTTTCCCATTCTAAATAGGACGTGGTGAATTTGGGGACCAAATTCTTTTTAGTGGGGGAGGGTGTAACGCCCGGCAAATTTTAAATGCTAAAATAGGAATAAATATCTAAATTTTTGAAAGGAAAAAGAGAATCTACACATTAAATGACGTCATCTAAATATTCCTCTTTTAGAATGAAAATAAATATTGAAACCTGCCTCTGATACCCAAGACAACGGTAAAAATTAACAAGGTAGATAAATCAATAAAATTAGAAGAAATAAAATCTCTATATGAAATTTTACCTTAATCAAACTCTCAATTAATAAAGACCCTAGTATATATCATGCCCTGCCTATAATCGATAAATAAATAAATTTAATAGAACTTATATAAGAATAATGGGCCCAACCTAAATCAAAGAAACCTAACTCATAAAACTATAGAAGTAATAAAACTAAACCCATGGACCTCACGTATATGGGCTTAGCCTAAGGTCTAATGGGTTTGGAGGGTATTAGTATATAATGGGCCTTATGGTATGGCTTAAGAGTTATGTATAGAATTACTCACACACTAAAAGGTCTTAACTCTTATAAATGGGCCTTTGTAAAACCAAAAATCTTTGTACGCAGGAAGCCATATAAGCCTAAGGTATATATATAAATATATTAACACTTAAGGGTTATCTACAAATACCCAAAACCTTATCCTCCTCACGTTCGAAGCTGCATGGGCTTTAGGGTTTTAGTTCCTTTGAGAAGCGGCTACAAATAGGGATAGGCCTTTGCATGGAAATTTTAGACTAAGTAGGATTGCTACGTGGGAAGTTTAATCTCCGTCAGATTCCCCTCTCTATAAATAGAGCCCCATCGAACGAGCAAACCTTAGTTGATGCGGCGTTCGAGGGTGAAGTGCTGCTGTCATCATCGTTTTATGCGTGAGCAAGAGGCTTGCATTCTTCTTCCTCTTCATCGCATCATCCTCATCTTCCTGCTGTTGCCTCCTATGGTTAAATAAGAAGGGAGAAGCCGCTGCTTCTTCTCCTTCTTCCCGTTCGTGAGACGCAATTGCTGTAGTTGCTACTGTTCTTTCTTTTCTCTTCAAGATTCGTCGTCCTCGATCAACCTAGATATGTAGATTTTCTCAAGAACTGAAGCACAAACCTATAGTATAAGTGAAGTGCATGCATATAATGTAATTATCATGATTTCGTATCTTCTGATCTTTATTTTTGCGTAGTTTTATGGAATCCCTATTGAATATAATAATAGTGACCATGACATCACCGCCTATTAATGAACAACCGGGTGGACGGTCGCACATTCAGAATTTGCAACGGTCTTTTGGTCGTAGGTTAATGTGCGACCACACCCCTGCCGCTATTTCCTGTAAACAGAATTAATAAATATGACATGTTTAAAATTTAATACCTATGAAATCTAGCGTTAAAATTCTTGCATGAGCATGTTTCTAGATTCTCTATATTTTTCTCTAGCTATCCATGTCTTTAGTTTTTGGAAATTTCATGTAAATGTAAAAGTGTTATTGTTCATGTGTAATCAAAAGAAATGAATAGTATTTTGTGCCTATAAAGGTGTCTACTCGATGCGTAGCAGTAAAAGAATGGACGAATGTCACACAGTCGCCCATTAAAGAATAAGCGCCCCTATGAGGAGGCGTTGTTTCTAAAGATTTAGTAAAAGTGGGAAATATGTGAAAAACATGAGTCTACGACATAAGATTGGACGCCATTTAAAGTTTGAGCGCGTTTGTACAAGGTCGCCAATTTTAATTAAATGCTATAGATTTCTGGAAATTTCTTGAATTAGCGCCCGTGTATAGTGTCGCTAATTCTTAGTATATTTTCTTGGAATTTTGTAAAATAATGATTAGGCGACATTTCACATAGACGCCAATCATGATTGAGCGCCTATCTGAATGGACACCAATTCTTGTCTCTCAATTTTTCATCGCATTTCTAGCCCATATTACGGGTTTACTTAGCACTCTCATCTCACATCCATAGATGGAGTCCATGTTTCGTTTCTATCGATTACACACTTATTCTTAGAGATGATTGAACCCTCTACAAGATATTCCTTCCTTCGGGCTGATACTTTCTTTATTCAGACCTCCGTAAGTCTATGCTAGCCTTAGATTCCCTCAAGGCAGTCGAGCAGGTTGTATCCTAAAAATCCTGGAACCCTTACTTGTCACGTCACTTTGAAGAAACATGATGCTTTAGCCCTCTTAGAGCGCTATTTCTGCCCTCTTTGAGAAGTCTATTTTCTGTCTGGAAACTGCGACTAGGGCTTGGGCGCCAAAAGAAATTGGCGGCTAGTAAGTGGGCACAATTTACTATTTTAGCGACCTTACACTAGATGCTAATTATGAATGAGCGAGCACTTAAAGTGTCACAAATTCGTCGTGCATGTACTGTTCATAGGAATGAGCGACCACTACAGTGGGTGCTGTTTCTGTAATTGTTGGCAACTGAGTGGATGCCAATTACCCAGTTTCTTGATATGTCATCATTTTTATGCAATTTGTCGGTATGTCATCCTTGTTCAAGTTCTGTCCTTGGACTCTGTTCCAAAATTCTACCTTATGTTCCTACAAAGGCTAAACTCTTTGGAATTCTGTATTGGCTATAAAACTTTAGTGGATGTCTAAAAATATATACATGACTCAATGCTAGTGCATATAGGGCCCGATCTGGTCCTGGGAGGAGTAACCGGATGTACTTGTGCCCATGAGAGCTATATTGATCACGGTGTGGCATTGCACCAAAGTGCAGGACTTTCTAGATTTTTCAATGGCATTCCACTCTCTCTCTCTCTCTCTCACTCTCTCTCTCTCTCTTTCTCTCTCTCGTGATGTGAAAATACATGACATTACTTGACGTACTTGACTCGACGTGGTACTTGCTAGAACTTTAAATAGCCAATATCTCATGACGTTATACAATAATTACATGCTTGCTATTTCCTTGAAGCTTTGTTTATTCGTTTTGCTAGTAATTCTATTTCTTGTTCAAATATATATATATATGTCCGGTTCATCTTGCTATCATTCATGCATAGTGGTCTTGCACTTTCATGTAACATGTAACTTAAGTAAGCTTATTCTTGAGATATAATTCTTACTGAGCGTTCGCTCACCTAGTTTTATTCCAATATTTTTTAGGTAAGTAGGTGGCTATTGAGACCGAGACTCAAATGGGAAGGGCAAGTGTGCAAGAGTGCTCTGAAAACTAGATGACCCGTGTCCTTTACTTTTCTCGAGTCTAGTATGGTGTCTCCTATCTAGTCTGTTATGTCTAAGTTTTGTTAGTGCGTCAGCCTTTTCCTTTTCTTCTATGTTGTAATTGAGTCAATAAGTTGTAATGACAAGTTTATATCAATAAAATTTACTTTTGTCAGTTATGGTCTTATGGGTTTGCTCTGATTGACACGACTGTATCACTGCCATGTTCCGAGAAATTCCGTTCTACTGCTATCGATTCGGGACGTGACAAGCCATCATTTGCTTCTAGCCTTTCCTCAGTTCGATTTAAGTAGGGCGAGTTTTTATTTGAGTAAAAATTTTAAAAGGGGGATCTATTCACCCTCCCTGTAGCAACCCTGGTAAATTAAAGGTATAAAATCCTAAATAGATTAAAAGATTAAACCCATAATAATAGCCCAACATATATATATATACTTAAAACATATAACAAATAGGTCATAAGATAAATAACACCTCCTGGCAGGTCGTCATTTAATTGAACACTGTTCAAGCAGGTGCTAATTTTCAAATTGGCACCCTCTTGAAAGGCGTCATATAAAAGAATTGAAGACTGTGACAGAGACATCATTTTTAAATAACGCCCCAACCTTAGGCGACATTTACAAACAGAACCATTGGTGTTTGGTTCGAACTGGGATGTTATCCGGAGTAAGTTTTGATTAAGAAAGGGATTGATACGTGTATATTTAAGTTTAGTAAGGATTCTACCAAGGTAATTTTAGTTCTAATCGAACTCCTAAAAATCCATTAGGATTCCTTACCTATAAATAGCCCCACCCATCGAGCCAACCTGCTGGCTCTTTTCTTCATCAAACCTACTGCTACTGTCGATCGTCCGAGCATCAAGGAGCCTTCCTCTCCATCCTGTTGTTGATATGAGGAGGGGTTCCCATCATCTTCCTCTTCATCCTACCGTGGAGAGCGTGAAGAACGTAGGAGTTCTTCATCTTCCTTTTCCTCCTGCTGCTTCATCCATTGCCGTTGTTATCAAGTTCCTCTGTTTAAAACAGAGTATCGGCTGTGGTTATTATTATCATCTTCTTCATCGTTCTATTAACCAAAGGCCATCCAAAGCATCAAAAGGTAGGTTTTCTCAAGACTTAGCAAAACCCTGTAATTCCTAGGTTAAAAACATGCATATAGGTCTATAAGAGTTACAGATTTCGTTTCTGGATTGCGTTTTCTCCATTTACTGCATAAATGGAAATAGCGACCCAAGCAAGGGGGCTATTTGATTCAACGACCGTGCAAACAGTCGTCAATTTCTTAGATAATTAATAATTATACCATGTTCAAAATTTAATAACTATGACCTCTTACATGTAAACTAATGTATGATCATGTCCATAAATTCCTGCTATTTTTTCTATCTGTTCAGGTATTTAGAATCTTGATCAGACATACTCCAAAAACCATGTGTCTATGATTGTACCTGCCCGGTGCAAATCATATGACAAAGAATTAGCGACCCAGATTAGGTCATCAATTGAATGAACCCCCATGTGAACGGGCGCCAATTTAGTGATAAACTGTGAATTATAGAAATGGTTATAATATTCCTGCATATTGAAATGACGACATATACCCTGCCCTTTAATTTGATATATGACACCCCTGACAAGGGTGCTATTTACAAAATTGCAGCCTTCATGAAAGGTGTCATTTTTATAATAATCAAAATTTGAAAATGTTTATAGATATTAATATTTACATAATCTGGATGTAACGACTGAGTGAACAATCGTCATTTACTGAACTGATGACCCTGACATGGGCGCCAATTCAGAAAATGAAGACTTAAGCTCAGGTGTCAATTTACTGGCACTATATTCCATTCCGTGAATATAGCCCCATGTTTCATGATGTTTTATCGATTACCCACTATTTCTCGGTGATAGAGGAACCCTCCATGGGACATTCCATTCCTTTGGACCAGTGACTTTATCATAGAGACCTCCGTAAGACTTCGCTAGCCTTGAATTCTCTCATGGCAGCCGAGCAGGTTGTACCATCAAAACCCATGACACTACTTGATTTCCATGTCACTCAAAAGAAACATGGTATACCGGCCCTCATGACACGTTATTTGGATATCATAAGAATATCCTTAAGATTTAATGGAATGGGAAACCATGCCATTAGTGTTCTTACGAATTATGTGCCATACTTATGGACACTAAATCTATCTACCTTATCATGTACAAGAACGAGCGACCATCTCTATATGAGCGCTTATTCTTACTGTCTTGGCACCCAAGTTAGGGAGCCGATTCCACCTAGATTTAAAGCGAATCGTGGTTATACCGTTATTATCGTCCTTACACATCATGTTCAATCCTTGTGATCATATTCCCCAAGATCTACCTTAAGTTCCTACAAGCATATTTCTTTGAAAATCTATATTGGCTATACTATAGTGGATGTCGAAAATACATGATCAATGCCTGCGCATATAGGGCCCGATCTGGTCCTGGGAGGAGAACCCAAAAGTACTAGTGCCCATGGGTGTTGTAATGATCATGGTATGGCATTGTACCGAAGTGCATGACTAGCTTGATAGACATTCCACAATCTCGTACTTGACTTGACTTGACATGATGTGACTTGCGTGACCTGGAAAGGGTATTTATTGTACTTGCTTGAAACATGATATCCAATTCTTGACATGACATGATCACTTGACATGATAGATATACATGCTTGATTATCTTAACATGAGTTCTTGAAAGACTTGCTAGTTCACTCACTATCACTTGATATACATTCTCTATTCTCTTGTTATACATTCTCTATTATCGTTTTACGCGAACATGCATAGCTAAATTGCATTCATCTAACTTGTAATTTACTTAAAGTAAGTTAGCTCTTGAGATATAATCCCTACTGAGCGTTCGCTCACATAGTATTTTTCCCTTATTTTTTTTCAGGTAAGTCCGAGGATGAAACTCTTTCGGATGGGGAAAGTCAAGAGTGATGAGATTAGAGCTACTCCAATTATCCAAGCGTCTACTAGTCTTATACTTTCTATTTTCTGAAGTCTTCCGTTGTATTTTTATTTTATTTGAGTCCCAGTATTCTCATTAAGAGGATTGTAATAGAAGTACTTTGAAGGTTTTAATAAAGGATTGGGTTATTTTACTCTTGCACGCTCTGTCTTTGTGTTGAATACAGTAACGCTCTGATTGACATGATTGATATAAACTCGTCACGCGTCTCCAGGTTCCTTCCGCACTCGGGGCGTGACACTCCCTCTAGATCCGATCCTTGCTTCCAACATCTGTCACTGATAACATCTATTTTTCGCCCTTAGTTGCTAGGAGTCGTCGCCTTCTATGAGAGCCATTCTTCATTTCATCATTGCTTAATTGTGTCGATGCCATTGCCCTGTTGCATCGACTCAGCCTTCACCTATGGGCCAGTTGTCACGGCTGTGATCCATTTATGACTGTTAACGGCTATTTGACACCCATGTCTATCGGTTTGTCACTGTTAACTGCCATTTGTCACTACTATAGCCGTTGCCTTTGCTTTTCTGCCTTAACAACCATTTGTCTGTTGTGCTCAACATGTGCCGCTTCTAGTGAACAATGCTTCAGCCTTTAGCGATAGATTAAGTCTGACAAATAGCTTCCTAAGGCCTACAAATAGGTGAGTATGGTTGACAAATGAGTGGCTAATGCTGTAAAATAACTCCTTAAGGGTGACAAATAGGTCGCCAGGGTGATTGCCTTGAAAAGCCCTGAAGTCGAGTCAACTCGAAACGCCTTTGGAGTCGACTCCAAATAGAAGAAGTTCGCAAACTGAAAGGAGAGCTTTAGCTACGAATTAAGGGTGAAAAATAACTTGCTAAGGCCAACAAATAGGCTTCTAAAGGAGAAAAAGTGCTCGTCAAGGGTGAAAAATAACCAAATTTGTGAAATCTTCAAGCAGGTCACGTATTCGACCTCCAATGAATTGGCACGTGACTCATTTTCTGACAGACAAATGATCAGTCAGAAATATGTCGAAAAGTTTCAACGAATTTTTCGTTCGTCAAAATTATGTCAAAAAGTTTCCGACAGATTTTTGACGTTAATTTGATCCGTCGGAAACTGTTAATAAATTTTAATTAATAATAGGAGGGATGAAAAATTATTTAATCATTTTTCGACAGACAAATGATCAGTTAAAAATATGTCGAAAAGTTTCGATGGATTTTTGGTTCGTCAGAATTACGTCGGAAAGTTTCCAACGAATTTTTGACCTTAATTTGATCTGTCGGAAACTATTCATAGAATGTTCATTTTTCTATAGACAAATGATAAGTCAGAAATATGTCAAAAAGTTTTGACGGATTTTTGATTCGTGGAAATTACGTCGAACAGTTTCCGATGAATTTCTGACGTTAATTTTGATCCGTCGAAAACTGTTCATAAATTTTAATTAATAATGGGAAGGATAGAAAATTATTTAATCATTTTCTGACAAACAAAGGATCAATCAAAAATATGTCGAAAAGTTTCGAAGGATTTTTGGTTCGTCGGAATTACGTCAGAAATTTTTCTATGAATTTTCGACCTTAAATTGATCCATCAAAAAATGTTCATAAATTTTAACCCGCAATTATTTATTTTCGACGAAACCACTGTTAGTCGGAAATACGTCAGAAAGTTTCGACGTACATTTTTTCTGTCAAAAATTTCTGACATATTTACGACAAATATTTATGTCAAAAAATAGTTGGTAATTACTGACAAACTTCCGACAGAATATATTTCCGTCAGAAAGTAGAATCTTTCTGACGTATTTCTGACGAATATTTTTTCGTCAAAAAATACCTTCGATATTTCTCATTTTTCTTGTAGTGGAATGCTTGATCACACATTAAAAAATCCTCTGAATCCTCACTAGTTTCTTCACTGCTCTCAGAACCCTTGAGAGCTACTGATTTTAATTTTTATTTATCTTCTTCACTCCTCCTGAAATTTAGCTCATAAGTCATCAGTGACTCAATTAGTTCATCTACTATCATAGTAGACAGATTTTTTAAATCTTCAATAACTGTGGCTTTCGTATGCCACCCGGGTGGGAGTGATCTCAGAATTTTTCAGACCAGATCACTGTCAGAATAATCTTTCCCAAGAGATTTCAAGCCATAGGTAAGTTTAGAAACCTAGCATACATTTGAAAAATAGATTCACTAGACTTCATTCTAAACATTTCATATTCTGAAACCAACATATTGCCCTTAGTGGCCCATACCTCAGATGTCCCCTCATAGATTACCTCAAGCCGGTCCCACATTTCTTTGGCTGATGTACTTGTTGAGACTCTTGAGAATTCTGCAAGATGGATAGCACATTGCATTACATTCAAAGCTCCAATTAATAGTGGACTGACGGATCTGCTTTCTTGTCCACCTGTCTTCATCTTCTGGGAGAGCATATGATGTAGGACGGGACGCGAACCTGGGACTCTAGCTCGCGGACGTCCCTAAGCGAGGGAAATGCGTTGATCTGCGCGGTTGAGGAATCGGAAATGAGTCGGGGGTATCGGCATTTCAGCGTGTACTCGGATTGAGTCACGGGATGGATCACACTCACTCTCTCGCAGCGGTGATTGAAATAATATAACGAGCTAATTAACCTATCACTCATGCAGCGACATATAAAAATATATACGAGTAAAGCAAATGCCAAAGAGGGGAGCGAAAATGATACCTCCACACTCCAGGCGTGGGGAAGATGACCCCGGCCGAAACTTGTACTCCCGATGTTAAGTAAACAAATAATTATAGCAATGAATTTATTTGCTCACTCTACGCAGGGAGGTAAAGGGTTACAATGGAGACCTGGGAGTAATGACTCGGGTTGACGGGCAGCAAGCCGGAAGGGCTTTCGGGCCGGAGACGGGCTGCTGGTTCGACTCGGTACTATTCCAACTCAGTTCAACAACTCAGTTCAGCCCGCTGGACAGCAAGCGAACTCGGCTACTGGGACGGCGGCTTCGGTCACCTTCTGGCCGCGACAGTTTGTTGGGACGCTAGTGGAACACTCCTCTTCGATCCCCAAAGTCGGCGGCGGCTGAATCGATGGAGAAGTAATTTTGCACGAATTATCTTGCTACTGCCTTGGCTGGTCTGTTCTCGGATCAAAAATGCGCGCCTCCACGAAAAGAATTTTTACGTCCCGATCCGGTGTCGGATCAAAGAAAAATTGGTACCTAAGGATAGAGTACTCAAAGGGCTACAACATATAATTATTTCAGATCCATCCAATAGACGGATTAGAAATGAAAATGACTATTCCCAAGATTTTTTGACTGACTCGGATTACAGACAGTCAGGACAGAACAAGATCTGCCTGAGACTGAATTTTGACCGACCAAAATATGATGGATCTAGACTCTAGAAAAAGTATGGGCGGAAGGGGGGATGTAAGGAACACATATGATTTTTTTGGGAATTTTTGAAGAAGACTAAGGGGGCGGGAAAAATACAACAATAGACTCTATCCCGCAGATCTGCTGATTGGTAGGCTGCTGGAGGGGAAAACTTAATTACGGGAAAAATACTAAACGAAGGCGAAATGACACGAAAGTTGAACTGGGGATGATAGGAAGAACAAACTCTCAAAATCTTAGGTTGAACAGATCTTCTGATTGGGAGATAAAATTTTGGCTTCAAGCTTCTGTCTAGGGATTGATAGAACTCCAATGAGGCGGTGGTGGTGGTTCGACGGCAACTCGATGGCAGCCGCGGCGGTGGTGCTGAGCTTCTCATTCAGAGAGGGGGAGATGGGGAGGCTTCACACCTCTGAAAATTCGAGCTATCATAGCTCCAAGAGGGAGAGAGGAGCGAGAGAGACTGCGCCCTTGGGTGTCTCACCAAAATTCTGATTTTCTTCTTCATTAATTCTTACAAAATAGAAAATACATGGATTATATAGAGAGGTACAAAAGACCTAAACTACCATCAGATCTAGAGTTAGGGAGGGGTAAACTAGGGATGGGATAATTAATCCCCCATGTGGTCAAAAGAAAGAAAAATAAAAAAATTACAAGAGAGGACAAGGGAGGGGGCGCCCCCTTGACTAAGGGGTATCAAATTTGAATTTTCTTCCGTGTCCCCCTTGGTCCAAGTCCAATCTTGGACTTTGAACCAGCCCCACATGGGCCCTAGAGCCTAGGTGGACCAATGGGGAATAAGGTGGGGGCCCCTGCTTGACCTACTAGCATTTTACATAGAAACACAAAGGCCTTTTTGCAAAGAAACCCAAAGATTCCTAATGACTCACCCTTTTGTTTATAATGCCTTACAATTGCAAACCCAATTAACCCAATGATATAAATACAAACAAAAAGGATACAATACAAAAATAAAATGTTAGTGCTCGGTGTTGATTCCCATAAATTCTCCCCGGATGAGAAGAACTCGACCCTGTCGAGTAAGGGGAGCGGCTGCTCGTGTGGCTCCTGCGGATCTATCACCGTACCAGGTAGCACAGAGTACGCTTCACTCCAAGTAATCGTCACCTACTCATCCCGTATATATTTTATATGCACATGCTGCTGTGAGAATGAGGCTAGTGGTGGACACTCCGGGGTGGGGTCACTCTCAAAGGCTCAATGACTCACTAGGAATCACCACTGGGTCCCTTTATGTGACTAGATCTGAGACATAGAATGGTAGAGCCGATCCCAAATTCCAGCAAGTCTACAACGTACGCATTAGACCCGACTTGCCTCATACTCGAAAGAGACTGACATCGTGAGCAGACATGAGACCGATTATGCAACTCCTAATATGCTCGACACATGCGGAGTCACTATGCACTCGACAATCGTGACAAACTGGATATATAAAGAAAGACACGGACTCACACATGACCCTAGACAAACCTATTGTTAGTCCAACCATACATATGCAATGGTGGACTAGGACATCCGAATGTGTGCCATGCATACACAAGATGCAACCAACGGTTGGCGGCGTGGGGGACTCCTAGACATCCTAAAGTGAACCACTTATGCACTGAAAGCCTTTTGGATTTGGGAGGTTTGGGTGGACTAGGAGAGCGGGAGCCCAATTCACCGTCTTCATTTCCCCAATGAACGGGCTCCTTGCGGAGTGTAGGTGAATTGGCCTGTGAGATAGAGGAGTGATAGTGCACTTCCCTGATACGGTGAAATGGAAAAGGTGGGTCATAACGTTCACTAGGGAAGGGATCGAAGGGATCAAAGAAAGTATGACCCCTCGATATGGATTGCCCCATAATACGGTCCCAAGCCTGAAGTTCTTGAAGGTGTAAATGGTCACCTTCATTCATTGTGATTGGTGGGACGGTGGTCATATGTAGAAAATAAGGTTCCTCCCTCGGGAAAAGTGGAATGAAATACGGCTCGACCGACATAGGGAGAAATAAAAGAACCTCCATGGTGACATGACCCACGGTGCACACGGAGGTAATGGACCCCAAAGCGGGATGTGTGAAGCTACGACGATTAGGTTGGTCGAAGCCTCGGGCCAACATACACGTCAACTTCATTTGCCTGTTTAATCCTTTGATAAGGTCTTCAAAAATGTCAACATGGTGACTAGACCGGAATGTGGTATGGAATAAGTTGACAAGCACTAATAGTAGTGTAGGGTCCATGGATGGATAGCAAGGCGGTCTAGGGACCAAGCCTATCTTGAGCCAACTAAGTAGTGGCTTGGTGATGAAAAGCTTTCCCGTTAGAAACACGGGTGGCTCCAAATGCGGTGGCTCCGAATAAATATCGGAAGGTAAAGTAGGTGGCAAAGAGCTCGAGGGGAAGGGTTCCCCGGCTGGGTTGGGTGAGGTCGCAGGGCGGGTGCGTCGTGCCTCGTAGGCTCATGTGGCCGTCTGACCGGCTCGACACTCTACTGAGAGGTAGATGCTCGCCGAAGGGCAGCATCAAACCTTGACTCGAAAGGCTCAACCTCTAGAGTGACCTGATAAGAATGCGCCAGAGTGGTTACGTTGCGGCAAAGCAACTCAAACTGGAAGTGAAGCCACAAACCTCTCCGGAACTGAAATGCGGTAGTGGTGCTCTCCTCTCCAACTCCATATCCCAACCGGTACTCATCATAGTCCCGAATGTACGCAGACACAGACTTGTTGCCTTGGACGGGTCTGATTGAGGCTTTCTCTTGCATTGGGACTTTGGCGTTGGGGTTGGCCATAATTGCAAAGAGATAGGAATTGATTCCCCCAGGAGTGGTCATGCATTGGACCACTTTTTTTATTTTTTTATGCAAAACTTTTATGCAAGACTAATGCAAGCACCTAGACACTACTCTAAATGGTAAAAAGGGGTAAAATGCGGACTTGAATAGAAACCTAGACACAACCCATATCCGATACGTGGCGGAGGTTTTATCCGAAGATCGCACTCACGCAAGTCTGCTACCCTCCCGATAGGCGTAACCTATCATTCCGGGAACACCTTTTGATATACTGGGTACAGGAATGCAATACGACACCTTGGACCGATTACCCTAGACTCGACTTAGCTCTGATACCAATTTGATGTGGGATGGGATGTGAACCTGGTACTCTAGCTTGCGGACGTCCCTAAGCGAGGGAAATGCATGGATCTGCACGGTTGAGGAACCAGCAATGCGTCGGGGGTATCGACTTTTCAGCGTGTACTCAGATTGAGTCACGGGATAGGTCACACTCACTCTCCCGCAACGGTGATTGGAATAATATAATGAGCTAATTAACCTATCACTCATGCAGCGACATAAAAAAATATATACGAGTAAAGCAAATGTCAAAGAGGGGAGCGGAAACGATACCTCCACGCTCCGAGCGTGGGGAAGACGACCCCGACTGAAACTCATACTCCCGGTGTATAGTAAATAAATAATTACAACAGTGAATTTATTTGCCCACTCCACGTAGGGAGGTAAAGGGCTACAATGGCGACCCGAGAGTAACGACTCGGGTTGACGGGCAGTAATCTGGAAGGGCTTTCGGGCCGGAGACAGGCTACTGGTCTGACTCGATACTGTTCCAACTCGATTCAGCAACTCACTTCAGCCTGCTGGACAACAAGCGAACTTGGCTGCTGGGACGATGGCTTTCAGTCACCTTCTGACCGTGGCAGTTGGCTGGGATGCCGGTGGAATACTCCTCTTCGATCCCCGAAGTCGGCGGTGGCTGAATCGACGGCCATGTAATTTTGCACGAATTATCTTGCTACTGCCTTGGCTGGCCTGTTCTCGGATCAGAAATGCTTGCCTCCACGAAAAGAATTTTTTGATCCCAGATCCAGTGTCTGATCGAGGCAAAATTGGTACAGATGGATAGAGGACTCAAAGGGCTACAACATATAATTATTTCAGATCCATTCAGTAGACGGATTAGAAATGAAAATGACTGTTCCCAAGGTTTTTTTACTGACTCGGATTACATATAGTTTGGATAGAACAGGATCTGCGTGAGACTGAATTTTGACTGACCTAAATGTGATTGATCTAGACTCTAGGAAAATTATGGGTGGAAGGGGAGATGTGAGGAACATGTATGGTTTTTTTGACAATTTTTGGAGAAGACTAAGGGGGCGGGAAAAATACAACAACAGAATCTATCCCACAGATCTGCTGATTGGCAGGCTGTTGGAGGGGAAAACTTAATTACGGGAAAAATACTAAACGAAGGTGAAATGACACGAAATTTGAACTAGGGATGGGAGATGGCAGGAAGAACATACCCTCAAAATTTGAGGTTGAACAGATCTCCTGATTGGGAGATAAAATTTCGGCTTCAAGCTTCTGTCCAGGGATTGATAGAACTCCAACGAGGCGGCGGTGGTGGTGCGATGGCGGCTCGATGGCCGCGGCGGCGGTGGTGCTGAGCTTTTCACTCATAGAGGGGGAGATGGGGAGGCTTCACACCTCTGAATATTCGAGCTTTCACAGCTCCAAGAGGGTGAGAGGAGAGAGAGGGGCTGCGCCCTTGGGTGTCTCACCAAAATTCTGAGTTTCTTCTTCATTAATTCTTACAAAATGGAAAATACATAGATTATATAGAGAGGCACTGTTGACACCCGTTTTAGCCCACAAGTTGAGTTATTTCTCTTATTCATCATTTTGATGTCCCAAATTAGTCGTTGTTTTGGAGCTTTCTTGGATGAATTTCGAGCCCATTTTTTACCATTTCATATCCTTTGAGTCTTGGAGATCATGATTTTCTAAAGTCCTGGAGCTTATTTTATCAACTTCTGGCTTCTAAGTCAAACTTACGGCCCATTTAGGTCGGCTTCCTTCAAGCATTCGGCTCTCTCTCACTGCATAGTCCTAAAAGTGGTTCTTTTTCACCCTCTTCCAATCCTCTATTCAAAACGTTGTCTTCATCAAAGTTGTTCATCGTTTAAATATCTACAATTTATTCTTCTACGCCGTTGGCCAGTTCTGCACCTATTGTGAGCTATTCGTATTTTTCTGGCGTGCTGTGCTGTTCACCTTTTTTCCAGAATTTTTCTCTATGTTCTAACCCCATTTTCTCCCTCTTCTAGTCATTTTCTCAAATTTATTTCTTCATGAAAGTTGTTCCTCTCTCAGTTATCTACAATTTCTTCTTCTACCACTTTTGCTAGTTCTGCCCCGTTTGAGAGATACGCTTCAATTTCTAAAGTCATGCGTAGTCTTCCCAGAATTTTTCCTCCATCAGTGTGACGGCCCTACATAGGTGCGTTAGAGCAGTGTGACGGTCCTACGATAGACCGTCACACCGAAACTTGCCTGAAATGACCCTGTTCGACCCCCAGAGCGTGGCGGTCCTACCATAGACCGTTAGAGCCATGTGACGGTCTAGTGTGGGTGCGTTGCACCGAAACTTATCCGAAATCATCCTGTTTGACCCCCAGAGTGTGACGGACCTACCCTAGGCCGTTACATAACTCTGACGGTCCTACGATAGACCGTTACACACACCAGAGAGTCCAATTTGTGCTGGACTCTGGCCCGAAAATTGTGCAACAGGCCTATCTTGCAGAGCCCATAACTTCTTCAATTCTTATCCAAATTGATCCCCGTTTTTTCTTACTTCTAACCCTTTATATTATCTTGAATTCAGTCCAAAGAACTCCAAATTTCATTGGCTATATTGTTCAGAATCACGCTCAAAAGATTAGGATTTAAGTATCCTAGTTCAACTAAAACTCTGCAGATAAGGCTCCAAGGCTACCTTCCAGGAGCCATATCTTCTAGAATCCTCCTCCGAATTGATCCCCGTTTGTTCCTATCTCTTGTCCTTAGTATTATCTCGAGTTTGATCTAGAGAACTCGATTTATCTTAGACTCTATCTCCGGGAAGCGTGATAAGAAGATGAGGCTTTCTTACAAAACTCTATAAAAACTGCCCAGTTCGCAGTTGCAAAGGGGGGCTCTTTTCGGACGTGGGGCGAAGCCATGCTGCAACGCCAACTCACAACTTCGACCCTATCTTGGAGAGGGAAGTATTAGCTTTCCGTTGCATCCTTCTGGGCTTGATTTCATGGTCTACACTCTTAGTTCTAGTCTCCTCAAAATCATAAATCATCACAGTTTTCTGCATTTTCTGCTACATGTGTTTTTCTCTGTTTTGCATCAATGATTTCTCTCTATTCTCTCAATCAAATCTCTTGATTTCAAATCTCATGCATGCACAACACACCCACCTATCTTTTCCACCCTTCCACAGGGGTTAAAAATCTCCCCCCGGAGAGCATGAATACAACGTGAGGCCCTCTTCATCTAGCCGACTGGAAGGAGAGGAGGTTTGAATCCACAAATTCCCCGCACCCCGTTTCAAGCGCGATCAAGTTTTCTTTCCAAGATACACGGCGCCGTTCTTTACACTTCTTCATCCTTTGGCGTTGTTGGAACCTTGGTGGTGATCACGGTTAGTATTTCTCATCCTTTCATCCCCCTTGTATTTGATTCACATGTTTATGCATGTATGTATTTAAAGGGGGCGGGATAGGAATCTAATTAAAACAAATCAACAGTTTTTTGGCGATCACGGTGGGACACCAATGCCCATCATGTTTATTTTCATGCTCTTTTGTGAGTTGGGTGTGTGCATGTTCATGTTTGGGTGATATTTTATCCATTCTTCCACTGTTTGGGGGGTTTTAAGGGCTCTGGTAGTGTGACGGTCCTATAGTAGACCGTCAGAGAAGTGTAACGGTCATTTGGTAGACCGTTACATCTTCTGGCAGTCCTGCGCACATGCTCATAGGGCCGTGTTCGTCGGGGCATAACGTTTGATCTCAGAGTCCGATTGAGCTGATTCTTATTGTGTTGGATAGCCCTTTGTATTGTCTTTCCATACATATATCATTTGCATCATTTGGTTAACATTTGCATATTCTAATATTGTCCAACTTGTTGAGTTTTGTGCATAAGTTCTGCAGGCAGGCTCAGGGACAGGTTGACAGGTACATCTTTACTCAGTGATTTGACTGCCTTCCCAATGTGTGATTGCACTGATTTTTATTCCATTGGATAGTTCTTTGTATTGTCTTTCCATCCATATACTACTTGCATCATTTGGGTCACGTTTGCTTAGTTAAAAATTATCATCATTTTAGCATTTTGTCCATAAAATCTGCATGTGGTCTGCGCATAGGTTCACGGCGGCATCTTTGCTCAGTGATTTGATTGACCTCCCGGGGTCAGATTGATCTGTTCTTGGGCCCATTGTGTAGACCTTTGTATTGTCCTTCCATCAATATACTATTTGTCTTATTTGGATCATGTTTGCATAGTTTAATTCTGTCTTGATTTTCTAGTTTTAGGCTAAAAATTACATGCACTCCGGTGCACATAGGGTCATACATTGCATATCATAGTTACATTTCCTACCTTGGTAAGTGATCCTCTCGCTCCCATATTCCTTGGGCTCGACTAGGTGATCTTATCCGGGACCTCCATAAGTCCCTGCGAGCCGTGGATTCCCACACGGACGCCGGGCCGGTTGTACCTTTCCACACCTTAGGTTTACATTTGCATACGTGTGAGGGAGTTAACCTTAGTCAACACAAAGTTTGGACCTTATTCCCATAGGATTCCTATCTTGAGGGAATTTTTCCTAATTCAAATCATTAAAAGGTCTATTAAAACCCCTAAAAGATTTCCCATCATATTAACTTCTTTGACTTGGGTGAAAACTTTCACATTGCATTGTTTATGTTGTTTGGGCTTGTCCAAGCCCATTAGTGGTGTTTTGTGCTGCATCCACATGTTTTGTTGTTGTTAGGCCCACTTAAGTCAGTCTATTTTGTTGGTTCATTGTCCAGTCCATTGTCCCGTGGTCTATTATCCATTCGTCTTTGCATTAGTGGGTCAGCCCCCCTTGTTCTCAAGCCCATTAAGCCCTTGCTTCCCCATTTGTATTGTCCTTGATCTCCTTGTATTAAGTCTCCATTTGCCCTGATGGAGTATCATTCTAACGCCTTGTATCATTCTTTTTCTCAATCTTCTTCCTATTCCCGCATGGAATCCTCTTCCCACGTGGGCCCATCTTCCCGTGGTCCTTCTGATCCATCCAAGGAACAGGCTAATCTCATGGCCCATCTTTCAAGCCTTGTTCACCAAATGGACCCGGCCCAGGCCCAACGTCTTATTGCATCTCATCTTCATAGGCCTTCTTCTCATAATGGGCCATCTTCTATTCATGGGCCTCCTCCTTCTCCTTCATATGTTGCTGGCCCAATTGCTAATGGGCATTATTCTCTTAATGGGCCTCATTATTCTGCCCATGTTGCTGCTGGCCCATTCTACCCATGTTCCAACATCTCTTCCAGGCCCGCTCACCCTTCCATTCCCAGAATGGGCCCTTTTTCTTCTAAGCCCGGATCCTCTTATCCGGCCCAATACCATGCTCCTGGTCCGAATTCACAACCTCTTGCTCAAGCTGGCCCATATTCTTCTCGATCTCTCCCTACCCAGTAGATGATTGCTCAAACCCAATGCCAGCTTGATGAGCTTCAATGTCGGATCGATCCCAAATCCTCTTTAAGTGTTCCGTTCGCATTTCAAGGTCTTCGGCTTCTGTCTCCACCATAAATTCCCACATATCGCCGTTATAGTGGAGTCGGTGACCCGTATGTGCACTTGAAGGAGTTTGTTTATGAGTCGGCCCAATTTTGACATGACCAACACTTGATGGCTTATCTGTTTGGTCTATCGTTGGAAGGCCCGGCTCGGGATTGGTTCTTCTCTCTTCCGCAAGAGCAAGTTGTGAATTTTCAAGCTGTACAAGAGGGATTTATTCAGCAGCTCCAAGACCAAGTTGGGCCCTAGTACTCTATGGCGGATCTGGCCCATGAGATGATGAAGCCCAAAGAGGAGTTCTCTACCTTTGCCGATCATTGGCGTCGCCTTGCCGCGCAAGTCCCGGGACACATTCCGGAGGGAGAACAAATCAAGATGCTGATATCCAATGCCACGCCCGAGTATCGGTTTATCTTAGCCCTCAATGACATCACCTCCTGGCAACAATTATACAGCCGAGCCCGCTTCATTCGCCAACAAATCCAAGATTCCCTTGACCCCGAGTCTCCACCATCCACTTCCACATATCAACCTTCACCCTCCACGTGCCAACCCTACGCTCCCATGAGTCAGCCCGCCATGAGTCAGCCTTCCGCCGCATATCCCTCCACGAGCCAACCTCCCGCCTCTACGTACCCATACGCCTCCGCATATCAACTTTCCATGAGTCAGCCTCCCGCATCCACATACCCGTCTCCATCTCCACTTCCGGTCAAGGGAACACCACATCCCGAGCAAGTAGATGTCGTCTACATACCCCCTCATACTGTTCCACACATGCCTTCACCAAAGCCCTCCACCACTAGCCACGCACTCTTGCCTATGCGACCTCCACTTCTGTCTCCACAACCTTCTCCACCATTACATATCCCTCGTCATCCACCTTTCCCGAAGCAGGCTCCTCGCCTTCCATTGCCAGAGTGTTTCACCGATATATTTCAGGCTTTGATGGCCACTCACGCGTTGCCGTTCTCTCCGGTTGTGCCTTGCCGACCCACGGTCGGGGATATGCTTCAGTTCTGTTGTTTCCACCACCAGCAGGGGCATTTGGTTAAGGATTGTCCCGAGTTCCGGGATTATGTTTATGATCTGGAAGCTAAGAAAAGGATTGATTGGGCTGCCATGCATAAAGTTATTTTAGATCTCCGTAGCAAGCAGCAGCCACAAGAAGTGCCGCCTGGGCAGCTGTCTCCATTACTTCAAGACCAGGGGCACCACTGTGATTCTTCATCTAGTGCTACACTTGCTCCGTCACCTACCCCGTTACCTTCGCCATCTCCTATCCAATCTCCGCAACCTCCACAAACCCAAGCCTCCGCTCAGGCCAGTGCCTCCCCTTCTTCCCCCGCCGCCACTTCCACTACTTCTATCCCTAATGCTGCTCGACGCGTTGTGTCCACACGTCAACGGTGGGCACCACGACCTCCCTCTTCACCCTCTCCACCTCCATGTCCACTACCCCCATCATCTTCATCAATATCCTCATTGCCATCACTATCATCCCCGTCTCCACCACCAATGCTTCCATCACCTCCACCATCTCCACCACCTTTGCCATCTCCGTCACCATCGTGGCTCGGGCCTGAGCAGGCTATACCTCCACCCTCACCTCCGACTTCACCTTTGTCCGCACCTGAGCTTGCCATCATCTCAACCCCTTTGTCTCCACCTAAACACATCACCACTCCCATTGAAACCTCCATGCCATCTAACCAGATTCCTATCCCCATTCCTCCATCCACTTATCCCCCACGGAGCGGGTGCGGGTTACCCATGGTGCCCCTTGGGTCTAATCCCCAGGGAGACAATAAGCCAAGTCAGGATGATTCAGTGCCGGCCATGCATTTCAAGATTCAGGATTTTATCTGTCGGATGCCGGTTCGTGTCCTCATCCTTGGTTATTTTGGGGATGATGCGCCTCTACTTTCAAAGATGACAGTTGCTAAGAAGAGTTCCCTTGAGTTGATGCCAGTTTCTTCCCGAGCGAGGCCGGTGGCAATCTCCTTGTTCGTCGAAGAGTTCACCGTTGATGCTATTATTTCTCCTCGCTCTATTGCTGTTCAGATGACAGGCCAAGAAGGGTTCTCTACCCGTGTTGTGCTAACGCATACGGTCGCCAAGTAGATTATGGATTCTATGTTCAAGGGGCAATTAGCCGTATCTTCTACACTTTCCAAGGATATTCTGCACTTGTTATGTAATCTTTCTCGGTTTATTAGCAAACCGGCCATCTCAACGCCGTGTATTAATCTCCCTCAGCTTCACCCGTCTCTTTTATCAAGGGAGTTGTGCTTCAAGGCTGAGTTCCGAGTGGAGTTGTCGAATCTCATGCTTCTAGTGTCGAGAGACAAAACGCCGTGGGTTTGTGATATTCATCACTCTGAAGGGTTACTTGTCCAAGAATGCCCACTTACTGTTGTTAGCACGGGGTGTCTAGGGGTAATTGCCCCAGCAAAGCTGTATGATCATAGTCGGGCCAGGCCATCTGCTAGATGGGCTCGCTATTTGAGAAGATATTGTAAGGCAAGGTGCCCAAAGATTCGAGCCCGTGCCAGGCGAGTCCATGTTCAAGAAGTACCAGCTAAGAAGAGGCGACGGCGTAAGTTTAAGGGCCGTCAGTTGTGCACTCAGGGGTCCACTTCTCTTCCTTCTTCTTCATTTCACTCATCATTTCTTCTGCTCGGTTCCCACCCCTAGGTGGTGTATCTTCCCTCTCCTAATTCTCCCTCCACGATTCTCTCCTCCTATCTCGGGTCCGTGAATCCCCATTCTTCCTTTTCCCATCTGGAACCTCCGAACTTTCCATCTCCTCACCATGCTCGGCCTCAGCATATGTCCTCCTCTGATTCTTCTCCTCCGGTATCTCCGGGTTCTTCTTATTCCCCGACCTTGTCGGGTGTCTATCATTCTTCTTCTCCGGCCCTGTCGGATGATTCTCATCCCTCTTCTCCGACCACGTCGGATGATTCTTCTTATCATCTTTCTACTCATTCCTCTTCACCCTTTCGGGGTCTTCACCCTTTTTCGTGCTGCTTTCGAGGCTTTAGCCCGCCTTGATCTTAGATAATCCATGTTTATTCTGTATCTGGTTCCTTGTTATCAGGGCCTCAGTGCCTTGACGAGGGAGTTCTAGCCCTCGTCTCTCTTCCTTTTTATCCCTTCTTCGTCCAGAATGATGTTTGCCACTCCTCTGTGTCGAGGAATCCAATCATTTGCTCTCCTTTCATCATTTATCCTAGAAAGCAAGGAATACAAAGCTACTCGTGCTGAACGAAGCTCGATGACCAAGATCACGTCAGGATGCTACTTCCACACTATGGATTTGCAAAGGTATCTTTATTTTGAGTAAAGAAACATGCTTTCATTTCCATTATTGTTTCTGCACATGGTTATAATGCTATTCCTCAACATGTTAGAAATTTGCTTAGTTCATTTAGGTCATTTAAAATGAGTTCGCTTCTGCAGCATCCTTAGGCTGGTGATAGCTTCGCGTTGGGAGTCTAGTTCTTTCCCCGATCGTTGAGGGTGACCTTTAAGCATGGGTTTTTCACACACCACACGGAGAGCCATAGCCGATCTCTCTGAGTAACACCGTTGCCCTTTTCTCTTCTCTGCTCAGCCAAGTGCAGGGGCAAGAGATTGATGGATAAGATGACCAACCTAGGCGCTCCCTAATACGAGAGAGGTCTCAAATAGGGGCAGTCTTGACCCCTCAAAAAAGTGAGCTTTCATGCTATATCTAGCCAATAAGGGCTATCAAATGAAAATCATATATGAAAATCAAAAGAAAATTACAAATCAAAGGCATGGCAAGAGTGGCAGTACAGTTCCCCACGGGACGTCATGAGCCTGGTCGCATGCATGCCTGATAAATATGGGTCTAAAAATCAAAGACACAAAGCCCCAGTGCAACAGACCTACTCTTTGAGGGGTAGTGCCCTGGAAGGAATTCAAGTCCTGATGTCTCCCATCCTGCATAAAGCTTGTCTCCAATTTTTCTTCTACTTCTCCCTCTTAGGCTGAGTTATATCTCGGGTATGGCCTTAGTAGGGGCACCGTTCTTTAGAGGCGGTTGGTTATGGTAAGCCACCCTCACATGCACGTCCTACTCAATGGAAGTCTTTAATGAGAGGGGAGGGACGGCGATCCCTGGCCAGTAGTTCGAGCCTGTCTTTGGGTGCTGCGGATTGCTATTTCAAAATACCAAAAAAAGAGATATTGTCAAAAATCTAAAAAAATGAGATATTTTTAAAAAATCTAAAAAATGAGATATTGTCAAAAATCCAAAAAATTGAGATATTGTTCAAAATCTAAAAAAAATGAAATATTGTTCAAAGAAAATCAAATATTTTCAAAATCAAGAAAATTGAAAATTCTAAAAATATTTATCTTTTACATTTTATTTTGAGAATAGATACGTAATCTGTTTGCTAAGTGTGCAGGTTGCAGGTACTCAGGCATTCCTTACTATATCTTTGTGCTCTGTCTCCTGTCCACATCTTCTAATCTGTTTCCTTCTTCAAATCTCTCGATCTATTCTGAAGCTTGTGTCCTTCTCAGCTTTTGTTTGCAATGATTAAATCTATAAGAGAGGACTTTACCACACGACTATGAATCTGGCGGTTCTACTTCGGCTGATCTTGGGTTTTGATTGAAGGGCATATTTGTTTATGTCTTTTGTCCCGCTGTGTCCTCGTCTCGCTGTGTCTATGTCCCACCGTATTGTCCCACGCATGTTATTTTGTTCCTCACCACGTATTGTTGGTTGTCTTGCACATGTTTTTAGTCATCCCTTTATGTCCCATGTTCTTTTCCCAACCGTGTCTTTGCCCCACCATGTCATTATACCACCACGTGTGCTATCCACCGCTTGCGTGTTGTCTTGTCCCACAGTGCCTTTAGTCGCATGTATGCTTGCCATTTGTTTATTTGTTATGTTTCATCCATCTTCGTTATGTTATGTTGTGCCATATTTTGTTCATATTTCTCTTATTATGTTATGTTCATGTCATGCTCGTTCATATTCGTTCATGTTCACATCATGTCATGTCATGTGGTTGTTGTCTTATGATGAAAATCCATAAAAAATTAAAAAATCAAAAAATCCAAAAAAATGCCGTGTCGCTTGGCAGGTAAGTCAGGTATGGCTCTCTATCCCTACTCATTATTGCATTACTATATGGTATCTACATTATTATAGCCTCTCAAGGACCGGCTGGTTGCCCGTGTGTTCTGGGATTTGATGTTCCCCTTTAACAAAAACGATGATGATCTAAGAACATACGGTTAATCGTTGGATAGGCCGCTCGGTTGAGTCGGGTGGGGGACGATGGACTCTGTCTCGCACGTCGTGGTTGCAAGAAGACTCTTGACCCCGTCTTGACTTAGTCTAGCAATATTATCCTTGAGTACTTTCTATTTTATCTTTCTTTGCATTCGTTTTGATGATTTCTTTATTTTAGCCCAACATGCATCATGTGATTTTGAGCATTCATGCCTCGTGATCCGTTCAAGGATTTCTCCTCACCAATGGTTGATTGCACTCAGTTCTCTTGGGCAAGAGATTCTTCATTCCACTCTGAAGTTGAACGATTTCTCTGATCTTCCCGCTTGGTCTGGTTGACCAGCGTGATTCCTGTCTGGATTTTTTCTCAGTCTTATCTCTCCTTTTCCAGCTCTTATGCTGTGTTTCCTTCCGACCCACTCATTGTCTGTGGATTGTGTCCCCGATGAGGCTGGTCGTGTTTCCTCTCCTTTAGTTTAGTTCTCCAGACATGTCTCATCCTTGTCAATCATTTCAAGTGATTAGTTCGGCATTTTTGGGAGAATTCCTGTCGCTTGTTGGTTATGACGGGTGTCTTTTTACCTTGATGCCCGCTTATCAGTTCTCTCCGCTTCATCTCCGCTTCATCTCCATTTCACGTCGCTATCACTTTCGCTCCATCTCCTTTCCATTTCACCTCTGTGCCGCTTTCGCTCGTTCCCTTGCAAGGCGGACATCAAGGAGGGACATCTGTTGACACTCGTTTTAGCCCACAAGTTGAGTTATTTCTCTTATTCATCATTTTGATGTCCCGAATTAGCCGTTGTTTTGGAGCTTTCTCGGATGAATTTTGAGCCCATTTTTTACCATTTCATATCCTTTGAGTCTTGGAGATCATGATTTCCTAAAGTCCTGGAGCTTATTTTATCAACTTTTGGCTTCCAAGTCAAACTTACGGCCCATTTAGGTCGGCTTCCTTCAAGCATTCGGCTCTCTCTCACTGCATAGTCCTAAAAGTGGTTCTTTTGCACCCTTTTTCAATCCTCTATTCAAAAGGTTGTCTTCATCAAAGTTGTTCATCTTTCAAAGATCTACAATTTCTTATTCTACACCGTTGGCCAGTTCTGCACCTATTATGAGCTATTTGTATTTTTCTGGCGTGCTGTGCTGTTCACCTATTTTCCAGAATTTTCCTCGAGGTTCTAACCCCATTTTCTCCCTCTTACAGTCATTTTGTCAAATTTCTTTCTTCATGAAAGTTGTTCCTCTCTCAGTTATCTACAATTTCTTATTCTACCACTTTCGCTAGTTCTGCCCCGTTTGAGAGATACGCTTCAATTTATAAAGTCATGCGTAGTCTTCCCAGAATTTTTCCTCCATCAGTGTGACGGCCCTACATAGGTGCGTTAGAGCAGTGTGACGGTCCTACGATAGACCGTCACACCGAAACTTGCCTGAAATGACCCTGTTCGACGCCCATAGTGTGGCTGTCCTACCATAGACTGTTAGAGCCATGTGACGGTCTAGTATGGGTGCGTTACACCGAAACTTATCCAAAATCATCCTGTTTGACCCCCAGAGTGTGACGGACCTACCCTAGGCCATTACATAACTATGACGGTCCTACGATAGGCCGTTACACACACCAGAGAGTCCAATTTGTGCTGGACTCTGGCCCGAAAACTGTGCAACAGGCCTACTTGCAGAGCCTATAACTTCTTCAATTCTTATCCAAATTGATCCCCGTTTTTTCCTACTTCTATCCCTTTATATTATCTTGAATTCAGTCCAAAGAACTCCAAATTTCATTGGCTATCTTGCTCAGAATCACGCTCAAAAGATTAGGATTTAAGTATCCTAGTTCAACTAAAACTCTGCAGATAAGGCTCCGGGGCTACCTTCCAAGAGCCATATCTTCTAGAATCCTCCTCTGAATTGATCCCCGTTTGTTCCTATCTCTTGTCCTTAGTATTATCTCGAGTTTGATCTAGAGAACTCGATTTATCTTAGACTCTATCTCTGGGAATCGTGATAAGAAGATGAGGCTTTCTTACAAAACTCTATAAAAACTGCCTAGTTTGCAGTTGCAAAGGGGGGCTCTTTCCGGACGTGGGGCGAAGCCATGCTGCAACGCCAACTCACAACTTCGACCCTATCTTGGAGAGGGAAGTATTAGCTTTCCATTGCATCCTTCTGGGCTTGATTTCATGGTCTACACTCTTAGTTCTAGTCTCCTCAAAATCATAAATCATCAAAGTTTTCTGCATTTTCTGCTACATATGTGTTTTTCTCTGTTTTGCATCAATGATTTCTCTCTATTCTCTCAATCAAATCTCGTGATTTCAAATCTCATACATGCACAACACACCCACCTATCTTTTCCACCCTTCCACAGGGGTTAAAAACCTCCCCCCGGAGAGCATGAATACAACGTGATACCCTCTTCATCTAGTCGGCTGGAAGGAGAGGAGGTTTGAATCCACAAATTCCCCGCACCCCATTTCAAGTGCGATCAAGTTTTCTTTCCAAGATACACGGCGCCGTTCTTTACACTTCTTCATCCTTTGGCGTTGTTGGAACCTTGGTGGCGATCACGGTTAGTATTTCTCATCCTTTCATCCCCCTTGTATTTGATTCACATGTTTATGCATGTATGTATTTAAAGGGGGGGGGATAGGAATCTAATTAAAAAAACAAATCAACAAGTACAAAAGACCTAAACTACCCTCAGATCTAGGGTTAGGGAGGGGTAAACTAGAGATGGGATAATTAATCTCCCATGTGGTCAAAAGAAAGAAAAATAAAAAAATTACAAGAGAGGACAAGGGAGGGGGCGCCCCCTTGACTAAGGGGTATCAAATTTGAATTTTCTTCCTTGTCCCCCTTGGTCCAAGTCCAATCTTGGACTTTGAACCAGCGCCACATGGGCCCTAGAGCCTAGGTGGACTAATGGAGAATAAGGTGAGGGCCCCTGCTAGACCTATTGGCATTTTACATAGAAACCCAAAGGCCTTTTTGCAAAGAAACTCAAAGATTCCTAATGACTGACCCTTTGGCTTGTAATACCTTACAATTGTAAACCCAATTAACCTAAGGATATAAATGTAAACAAAAAGGATACAAATACAAAAATAAAATGTTAGTGCTCGGTGTTGATTCCCATCAGCGTATGGGCCTCTCTCAATGACTCTCCACATTTCATGGCTTTGAGCACGCATAAAAACCTACATCTTGTTCTTCCAATATGAATAATTGCTGTCATCAAAGAAGGGCGGTCTGTTAATGGAGTATCCCTCGGCTAGGAAGCTGCGAGGTTGCTCCTCATTGGATCTCCCCAAGTCATTGGACCACATTGTAGGGAACCCGCTCGGATACTACTTGTTAGGTGCACAGTAGGATCTAGAGGGGGGTGAATAGATCCTTTTATAAAAAATAAAAATATGCCCAAATTAAAACAACTGAATCGAACTAGATAGGAATCAAGATTTTAGATATCTTTCACACTAAATTGGACTGAACTGGAATACCAGTGAATCAACATGATCTTAACAGAAGGATAGATATGAAATGAGTGAATTGAAGAACTTCTCTCAACAATGTAGCAAACATCAATGCTTATACTGAAGTTAAGCCAAACGGCAGATGGCCTTCATAAACTGCTCACAGTAATAACTTAATTCTGAATTGAAACTAGAATGCAGAATGCTCAAGTTAAAGATAGCTCACAGAAAATGTATCGAACACGTGGTAGATAATGCAATGCTTAACTGATCAACATATATCTAAATGAAATAATGAAACAGAAACTAGCCTAGCAGTTAATGATTCAGACCGAACAAATATCGAACACTTGGCAGAGGAACAATGTTGAACAGAAACTAAACCAAGCTCAATCCAAATGACATTCAGCAACCAATTACTATGAGTGGCCAGTCAAATAAACTGGTACTGAGCGGAGGTTTGGGCCCAGAAACCCTCCTCATGCAAAGTGTCTTAACATACCTTTTTATATACCAGTTAAGAATGACTTAACCTAAAATCAGTAATTCTGTAAATGTAGAATGAAGGAAAACCAATCACACAAATCAAACCACACTTGCACAATGATTTTTAGGTGGTTTAGTCTGCAACTAGCAGACCTACATCCACCCCTCACTCAACTGAGTGAGGATTCTGCTGACTAACAGCTTGATTAACTGCTGATTCACAACTTCTGGGGACCAACCCCTACAACCGCTGACAGCTTGACGAGGAACCAATCCTCCACTGATACATAGCATAAGATGAGGAACCAATCCTCACGCTGACGCACAGCTTGCCCCAAACCCCAAACAGGGTATCGGAATTACAAAGTAGAAAAGGAAAAGAACAAACAAAAAATAAAAGGAAAGCAAAGAAAAATGTAGCTCCAAGGAGCAGGATGGCTCTGGATTTGATCCACAAGCCAAGGCTTCAACATATATTCAATGAAAGCTCACAGCTGCTCTCAATTCTTTCTCTCACGAACTAGGTCTGCAACTTTCTGGAATTGGCTTCTTCAGACTTCTCTCTTTCTTCTTCCTCTTCTCTCAGATTTTCACTCAATTCTTCTTTGAACTGATCTACCCAGATATCCTCTGAAAAACTCTCCAACAGCCCACGCAGCCCCTTATACTTTAAGCCCTTTTGCAGCAGCCCTCTTCGCAAGGAAGAAGGGCGTGATTTATAGAATAGAAATGGGCAATTTTCTGATTAATCTTATCCTCAAAATAATTATGTCATTGGTCCATCTGTCCCAACAGAGTATTCTTCCTCTAGAATCCTTCTAGAAGAGTGCCACGTGGCTAAGACATCTGTGCCAATGATTGGAGTTCGAAGGCACATGTTCCAGTTGGTTCGCTCACTTGCTGCACTGGATGGATGCGTTGACACATGACATCATTGCGTCGACCCACTTGTGTTGCTAGCTTGGCTGCTGGCTTGCTTGGTTTGCAAGTGCGTCGACTCACAGTCCTCACTATATCGACACGACTTATGCTGCAGACACCTAGACAGAGCTTTGGCAAATTGGAGTCGACTCCGAATGTCGACTCTTTGAGACCAGGCTTGCAGAAGAGCTTGACTGCTACTACTGCTTAAGTCTTGTGTGATTTTGAGCTTGGCCCATGTGGTACAAACTTGGTAGCTGGCTTGCTCATGATAGCTTGAAGCTTAGTGCTGCATTCTTGTTGAAGTGTGCTAAGCTGAGCTGGAGAGGTTTGCTGAATTACTGCTGCTAAAATATTGAACTTGGGTTGATTGCCGTTGCTGTAATGAAGTCTTGCACTGCTAAAAGGTTACTACAGCCTTGAAAGCTGGCTTGCTAGTGCAGCTACTGAACTTAACCAATTGTTGGCAGATGAAGTCTACTGAGCTGGAGCTTGCTGAAATTATCAAGTCTATTGAATTTCTGAACTTGTCTTATTCTTTCTGAAAAAGTTGAATCCTTGCCAAATGACCAAGTCGACTTGAGTGAGTCCAAGTCAATTTACTCCATTTGAACTATCCAGGTTGAACTTCTGATTGAAATAATAATTTCTTTGAACTTCAGATGGCTTTTCTGAACTAATATATATTTGCACTTGACTTTTCGAAATCCTGACCATCTGAGCTTTCTTGAATTGCTGTTTCTGATCTTGATGAAATAACTTGTCAGCCTATTCTTTGACAAATTCAGAGACATAGAACTGACGTCATCTCAAAACCATAAAAGACTCATTAATGAGTCATAATTCGACATCATCAAAACCACCAGGGAAACAACAATACAAATTGAGACTAAATCAAAAAGTACCTGCATGGGTTAGCAGTGGCGACGGTGGCAGTGGTCCCTGCCCAGCTGCTGCAGAGGCACACGGACCTGTAAGAATTAAATGTCATAAGCAAAGTACATAAATAAGAAATATTTACCTTGGAATTTAAATAAACATACCTGTCAGCGGAGGCGGTAGCGATGTGTCCTGTCTAGCCAGTGAAGTAACAATCAGACCTGTAAGAATTAAATGTCGTAAGCAAAGTATATAATCAATCAGCATTTTTTTTTAAATTTAAATAGACATACCTGGCGGTGCTAGTGGTAGCGGTGTGTCCTGTCCAGCTGTAGAATGAGCACTCGGACCTGTAAGAATTAAATATCATAAGCCATATGACATAATCAATAAATATTTACCCAGAAATTTAAATAGACAAACCTGTATTGTGAGTAGGGTCGGCTCCCCTCCCACCAGACGCTATAAGAAATAAATCACGTAAGCCAATATAAAAACATTATACATATGTAGTTAAAGATTTTAGCAGATATACCTGTGCCAGAAGTAGACGCTGCAATGGAGCTCCTCGTACTGTTAGTAGGGTCGGCTCCCCTCCCACTGCCACCTCTCCTCGCACTCTCACTGCGACCTCCTTAAACCATCTCTTTATTCATAACAATAAAAGTAATACACATTAGCCCACAACTACATACGATTTACAACAGTCATTAATATTTAAATGGTAATGTTAAATTTCTAACAAAATTTTCAATCCATATCAATTCCATCTTCAGATGTTGATGATATGTCGAACTCAGCCTCATCCTCATCATCCTCTTCATTCTCTTTAGACTCAGACTCTTCCACCTCAGAGGACGGATCCTCCCCTATAATGGCTTGATTTAACTCAGTTGGATCGACTTCTTCCACTTCGTTCTCCATATGCAATCGAAGTGGCTCGCCAGATTCGGCCAGATGAAGGTGCGTTGAAGCAACCAACGTTGCAGTGTCAGCCTTGTCTGATTGGAAAAATTTGACACTAGAATTCTCCAAGACAGCTTTAGTAAGATCCAACTCATAATTGGGCACAAGCCTTACCTGTACCCTATAGATAGCCCACCAATCTTTATTCTTGGACGATGAATAACTTGAATAATACACTTGCTGAGCCTGTGTGACTGAAATGAATGGCTCATAGGTATTCAATTTAGATCTATTTTTGACATTGGCATTCCCATATGTTGCGTCATTTCGGATAGAATTAGGATCAAACCAGTGACACTTAATAAGGAATGTATGGTCGTCTTGTCCCAGATACTATAATTCTATGACCTCATCAAGAATACCATAATAGCCAAGTTCATGTTAATTGTATGTACTACCTTTCATGCATACGCCGCTATTCATTGTGAACTTATTTTATCTATAATCTCTCGTATGAAATCTATAACCATTCATAATATATCTTGAATAGGCATGTGCAACCTTCGAAGGACCATAACTTATCTCTCGAACTCTTTCATCAATAATATAACCCTGTTCAACCTATATCTCAATCAGACTAGTTAAAAATTAAACATGTTATGAATGTGTGGTTGATGTGCGGTTTTGATGATGTCTAACTATGATTCATTATTGTGGTTTTAATATTGATCCAACTATGATTCATTGTGTGGTTCTACTGCTGTGTTTTTGATCTTTAATGGATTTTAAATCTATTAACATTTGATTTCTCAATCTCATACTTTGGCTAAATGAATAAGCTTAATGGATTCTAAATATATTAATATTTGATTCTCATCTCATACTTTGGTCAAATGAACAAGCTCATGGTTAACTCTCCTTCAAGTGTTTAACAGGTCCAAAAAGAGTCCAAAATTGTCAAAAAGATCAATCTAAGGTATGTTGGACTTAATGGATTAAATATACACTGATTTGAGTTCAATTTTTGGAAGTCAACAGAGGTCAACTGATTCAGTCGAACTAGTCAACCAATACAAAGAAAGAGCTCAGTCTGATTGATAGGGTTGACAATGATCAGGTCGACAGGATACATGTAAATTTTTCTCATCCAGAAGCAGAACAATATTGTCAACATAGTTAGAAGAAAAGGTTGATAGAGAAAATAGCAAGGCCAGGTTGATAGGTTCAAAGGATCAGGTCAATAGGATTAAAAAATCTGGACTACAAAAGGTTTTTTCTTTGAAATAAAACTGAGTCAAGTCGATAGACTTAGAAGGGTCTGGTTGATAGATGTGTTCTCATACTATGCAGGCTTCCTCTATCTAGAACCTAATTCTGATGTTGTGAATAGAAGCTCCACGAGTAGTCCAAGTATGATCGACCGGTTTACCTGTAACTCGGGCTCTCCAGAAGTAAAGTGTGAACTTTGGTCGATCGATGGAGCAGTTCCGGTTGATCAGATTTCCTAGTACCCAACAGGCAGGTTCATTACAGAAACCAGTCGACCTTGTTGAGCAAACTGACTAAGTTCTTCAGAGACCGGTGGATCGATTCAATGGATAGGTCAACCGAAAGCAGTTACACTTTGAATGCGTATGCTCATGGCAGCCCAAATCATGTGTGTGTAGCCTTTGGACATTCTCCCAATGAATTTGCCTAAGTACATCTTAAGTGTTTGAATTAATTCCGCTGTGTGTTTCTCTTAAGGTTTAGCATCTTAGTTTTTGTTTTAGTGTCTTAATACTCTTAAAGGGAGTAATCATTTCACCCCCCTCTTGATTATGTTTGCACCAAGGGACCCAACAAAACATATACCTCAAAGTTGTACAACGTAAATTGGACACTTACTCGATATTTAAGCCATTTGGCAAAAGACCTATCTCGTTCCTTTTCGACCTCCACGTCATTGACATGTCGATGTCGAGTAATTAATTCTGAATCAAATTATCTGCAATGATGAATTCAACACCACTATAAATGGCAAGAAGAGTATCAAACAACTTATGTACATAAGAAAATGTGAGTTGACGACTTACTCAACATAAGGTTCAATCTTAGTGTAGTTCAGAAGAACATATATCTCTACGGCCAATAACTCTCTATCTTCTAGTGTGCGGTTCGAACAATGGCCGAAGGCATGTCCTGGATACTTAAATATGGACAACCGGTCAGACACACCCACCTCTCCCCCGTCATCATTATGTGGAGCTCGACTACGGTGAGTATGAATCTCGGGTTCAAAGTACATTTAGAAGAAGTTTAAACTTTCTTCAATAATATATGCCACGGTAATTGAACCCTCCACTTTCTCCTTATTGTGAACTTTCATTTTTAGGTCATGCATGCACCTACGGCAACATTCCACAGACTGATTATATAGTGACAATGACACACATGTAGCATTTGTCAAATAAATAATATTTACTTCTCAAATGGATACATCCATCGAAATTGTACTGGCCCTCCGACTTTAGCTTTGTACGACAAATGGATGTTCATGTGCTCCATCGAATCGAAGAAAGCAGGGGAAAATATCTTCGCTAACTTGTAAACCGTGGGCACCACATTCTGTTCGTTACTTTACACATCCGCAAGTCTGAGTTTCGATGCACATAAAATCCTGAAAAACTAACTCAACTCGGTCAGTGCTCCCCATATGGGCTTCTATAACACGTCATTGAATGCAATGGGCACCTACCTCTCCATGAACACATGGCAACCATGACTTTTCAATCCATATATCTTCCCTTCATTGACATTGACACAACGGGCTATGTTTGACACATGTACAACAAGGAACCTCAATTGCTTCAACCACTTGCATGGTTCATTGATTTGTGTATCCCGCAGTACGTAAGTTGCTTTAGGTTGCACAACTTTTCCATATACGTGCTGCAGTTCTAACTCTAAATGTTTGTAAAGTATTTTTAAATCCACCCGCGCTTTGGCATTATCCTTTGTTTTGCCTTTTATATTCATGATAGTGCTGAACACATTATCAAAGACATTCTTCTCGACATGCATGATGTCTAGGTTGTGCCGTATCAAAAGGGTTGACCAGTAAGGAAATTCCCAGAAGATACTTTTCTTCACCCAGTTGTGATCCTTTCCAAATCCACGGAGCTGTCATGTGCTCTCGGACAGTTCTACTATATTTGTAAAATTTGACACATGTCTCGCCATTTGTTGACTAGACACCCGTTCCAATTCGGCCTCATCCATTTCTTGTGTGTTCTTCAAGAATGCATCTTTTGCCTTCGGAAAGGATGGTCAATTTGTAGAAACCGTCGATGGCGATTGAACCAACATGATTTCCCACCATATTTCAGGACAAATGATTTGGCATTGGCCATACAGTAAGGACATGTCAACCTCCCATGTGTGCTCCAGCTAGATAACATTCCATATGCTGGGAAGTCACTTATTGTCCACATAAATGTAGCCTTCATAGTGAAATTTTACTTTCTATACATATCATAAGTAACAACTCCATCAGTTCATAATACTTTTAGCTCATCAATTAGTGGCCTGAGATATATGTCCAATTTTTTTCCAGATTTTTTGGGCCAGGAATCAGTAACGATAAGAAAAGGTTCTCTCCCTTCTTGCACATGCCCGGTGAAAGATTGTACGGTGTCATGAAGATTGGCAGTCATGAGTAAGACGCCACTGAACCTCTAAATGGATTGAAGCCATATGTGCATAAACCTAGCTTAACATTCCATGGCTCCCTTGTGAAAGTAGGATGAGTCCAACTAAAATGAATCCAAGCTTCGCCATCGGCGGGATACCTGATTAAATCATCTGCATGATGTACTCTTTTCGCGTGCCATCTCATATGCCGAGCTATCTTTAACGACATATACATCCACTGCAATCTGGGCGTGAGAGGGAAGTATCGCAATGACTTGTATGGTACATCATTTTGCTTTGAATTGTCCCCTCTCTTAGGTTTAAACCTATCATGCTGAAAAATAGAACATGATCTTTTATCTACATTATCTTGATAATATAACATACAGTGATTAGGGCATACATCTATTTTCACGTATCCAAGCCCTAACTCATTTACCATCTTCTTTGCACGGTAAAAATTTCCAGGCAGCTTCTCATCTTGAGGCAGCATACTCTTGATGAGAAGGAGTAGACGCTCAAAACACCTCTCACTGAGGTGAAATTCGAATTTCAAATTCAACAACTCTGAGATGGCAGACAACCAAGTGTGCTTTTGACAACCATCGCACAACGGCTCATCAATATCCCAAAGCAACTGATAAAATCTTTCAGCCATATTGTTCGGTGCTTCTTCATTGTAGACATGTTCCTCCTGAACATTAAAGCTGGGACCAGGAGCATATACAACCATATCCATGTACCTACTTGTGCCAGCAACATTGGTAGGTTCATACGACTAGACATCCTCATCATGATCCACTTAATTGATATAACCTTTCATAAAGCCTTTCCTGTATAAATGAGCTTGCACATCTCATGGTGAAAGAAACCTCTTGTTTGCATAAACTAAAAAAGGACATCGGATGTCACCCTGCATGTCTATTGTTATTCGATGCCCCAATGCAAACTGAATGAAACTATCAACTCCATCTTTAAACTCATCAGACACCACCCGATCTACTATTCTACGATACATCCATGAACGGTCCAGTCCAGTCATATCTACCTAACAAATAATGTATTTCAGTATGATTCAACCAACAAAATTAACTGATATTAATACGCCATATCAAACTTCTAAAAAAAATGGTAGCTTCTCCCCTAAAATTGAACATTTTCCACACTTGTACATCTGTTTGGTCACATACACATTCAAAATATACAAGGGGTGCCTACATCAAATAATATGCCCATCTATGGATATTTGATCATTCGATGTTGTTTATTATATGTGCTTCATGATTATCTTAAAATTTCGGCAGCAACTCCCCACACTTCTCCAATATACCACCATAATTTACTAATTTTAACTCATCTCTAAAGTTCACTCACATAAAATGCAAGTGACCAAAAGAGCAGTCAAAATTAGAAGGTATATTGGAGAAGAGAGGGAAGATGCTACCTAAATTTTAAGATAAACATGAAGCACTTATAATAAACAACATCAAATGATCAAATATCCATAGACTGTCCAATAGGACAATTCAAGACTTTGTGTTCGATATATGTCATTACTATCCAAATATAATAATAACATATATCACAACAAAAGTCTTGAACGGGCAAAAAAGAAAAAAATGGCCTTAGCCACAATCCCATCGACATTCACACTCACATACACATTCACATGCACATTTACATTGACATCCTCGCCTATAA
The DNA here is from genome assembly GCA_022559845.1 of Amorphophallus konjac. NCBI lineage: Eukaryota > Viridiplantae > Streptophyta > Magnoliopsida > Alismatales > Araceae > Amorphophallus > Amorphophallus konjac. The sequence goes on along the minus strand of CM040126.1, from coordinate 338,084,435 downwards.
TAAAAGACCCCTCCCCTTCGCCATCGGACCCCCTCCCCCATCGCCCAATGACCCGCATATATTAAAAAAAATAGACTGCTCTCCTTCCGTCCCCTCCACCCACCCAAACCCGCCCCCTTCCCTCTCCATACTCTGTCTCTCTCTTTCTCTCACAAACACCGACCGTCCCCTCCACTCCCTGTACCCTCTCTCCCTCCCTCTATATCTCTTTGGCACACATTGTCACACATTGTCACACATACCCCCCAGCACCCGACTCTCCACCCCCCCACCCTCTCCCTTCTCTGTCCACCTACAAACCATACACACACACACACAGACACCCAGACTCGCCCATGTCCCTCTTCTTTCCCTCTCTCTCTCACACACACATGCACATCATAAAATTAAAAAAATTAAAAAAATATTAAACAATAATAATATCTAACAATAAATTTAACTAAGATTAAATACAATAAAATAAAAACATATAATATATAAATTAAAATCAAAATTTTTGCTTACTATTTATTGGCAGAAAAATTTTCGATCAATTCTCCCATTGTCGTCCCTAATGCCGATTGCGCTGCACAGAATAAAATAATATTAAAAAAATTATATGTGTGTGCGTGTGCGAGATGGTGAGGCAAGGGGGGCGAGCCCCTCTCTATCTGTGCGTGTGTGACGGAGACAGGGAGGGGCCGAGCCCCTCCTTGTAGTGTGCGTGTGTAAGGTGTGTTGTGGGTGTGTGTGTGAGGGTGTGTGCGTGTGCGAGGCCGGGATAGGGAGGGGAGCAGGGAGGGAGCCGAGCCCCTCCATTTGTGTGTGTGAGGGCGGGAGTGTGTAAGGTGGCTGGTGGCGGGGGAGAGAAAGAAGAAAGAGGACGATCGGGGAGAGTGGCTGGCGGGAGAGTGAGCATGGAGGGGGAGAGGGGCCGGAGGGAGAGGGAGCATGGAGGGGGAGAGGGGCCGGCAGGAGAGGGAGAGAGAGGCATACCACGAGAGAGGGGGAAAGAGGGAGGATGATGGTGATGGCGGTGAAGGTGGCAGGTGGACGATGGTGGTGGTAGGGGTGGTAGCACCGTCGCCGGAGGAGAGGGAGCAGCAGCACTAGGGGTGGGGCATAGGGGCTTGAGTGAGAGCACGAGGGCTTGGGCTATGGGGTTTAAGGAGGTGTTCTGACAGAATATTATTCTGTCGGAAAGACGTCGTAAATTTCTGATGTAAATAATATCCGTCAAAAATTCCGGCGACATTGAAAAGTAGGCGATAGTTTTTGAATGTTGGGCACACTTGTTTTTGAAAATTAATTACCAACGGAAAAATATTTATGTCAAAAATTCCGTCTGTAATAGGGACGAATACATGTTGTCGTGAGAAACTTATCTTTCAAAAATATATAAAATTGGGTGCCCCTCTCATTCCCAAAAGTATTCCGTCGGAAACACCAGACTGGTGAGACATATTATTTGTTTGATTATTTATTTAATTTATTTTAGTTTATTTATTTTACTTTATGGGCAGGCGTGCCAGTCACGAGGTGACAATTTATTCGAAATCCATAGACCAAAAGGTTGGGAATCACTAATGCGCGCACTGTCTGACCGATCAGATAATAGTGGAAGTGGGGTCGGGACCAAAGCCCGTAGTGTACATCTCCCTGAAGGGAGAAGACCCTTGATTGATCCCTAGGAGAAAGGGCCCTACAGCCTGTGATTCGAATTATTAGACGAAAAGAAAAGACCAAAAATTAAGTGCTTGGAAACACTCCGTGTCGATGGCAAGGGTGCTCGAATCATCTGACTGATTTATTATTCATTATTTATTCATAGACCGATCCGCGTTGAGAGCATGATGGAGTCACCAGTAATCCTTCGAGCAAATGCCTATTTAAGATGTGGCATGATTTGATGTTTGGTAGTAGGGAAAATAGGGTGAAGTTTAGTAAAGACGGGTTGAATCCAAAAGGCTATCGGTCTCTAGGCAAGGTCAGGTTCTGGCCATAATCAGGTGACCCCGGGGATCCAGATCGGACTCGGCCTGCCATAGGCATCTTTTAGGTTCCCTTTACCCGGGCATTGGGACAAACATTTTTGTTTTGTTTATTATTTTGGTTCTATTGGATGTATGCATATATTTTGCCTTAATCTAATTGCATATTTTGTTGCTTAGCTTTATTTCATTTTGTTTTATTATTATTCATTTTTATTATTATTATTATTATCTTTTAAAATATTATTATATTTGTACCTACTTTATTATTATTATTATTATTATTTCTTATCTATTTATTAGTTTTTTCTTTTTCTTTTTCATTTTTTATTATTAATATATATGTTTCTCAATTTTTTGATTTTTTCAATTTGTTACATTTTATTTTTATATACACTCATTTTTTTATTTCACCCATATAGGCCGACATAGGCCATGCACAGGTCGATCGAGCCCCCCTTCTCTTCGTTTGTGCTCTTTTTATTATTATAATATTTATTTGTTTTTTATTCTATTTTTTACTTTTAAAATTTTTTTTGTTGTTGTTTTATTGTTCTTCTCGCCCTTTTTAATATATACATATATTATTTTTTCCTTTTTTTAGCTTTCCTTTCTCTGTCGACTTGTGCCATATTCAGGTCGACAGAAACATGGGCCAGTCGACAAACCCTTTGCAACGGGTTCTGGATGAAGCATCTGTCGACCAAATCAAAGGGCCTGTCGACCTGAACTTTACACTTTGCCCTTTGCAGCGGCTTTTGGATAGCAATTCCTATCGACCGGGCTTTAACAGACTCATGGAGTTTGTCGACATGATCAGGAAGCCCTTCTGGATGAAGGCCTGGGCTTTTGAGTCTGTTGACCTAGACTTTTGCTCCTGTCGACCAGATAATTACATGGTTCTTTTGAAAAAAATCGTTCAATAGGCCAATCTGGCTTTCATAGGTCGACCTATTTTTCCATTTCGGTCAACCTACTCATTGTTTATCCTGACCGGTAGACAGATTCTCTTGAATTGGTGGACTGATTCTAACGCAATGCCCATAATGGTCTACTTTTGTTCGACCCAATACCCAATATAGGTCGACCAAACTCGGATACCTCTATAAAATCTCATCTTCTATCGAATATCTAGCACCTCTGTAGTGCTTCTAACCATCAAAAACCCCCTTCTCACAAACCATAGTGCCTCAAGCAGCCCTTCTCAAGGAGATTTGAAGGTTGTTCGCCGATTTTCTTGCTTGAGTCTCCAAGTGTTCTTCTGCCTTCAATCCAACCAGCGTGGTCTTGTTAAATCTTGCTGTCAGAGTGTTCTACTTTCGAATGGAGTCTCCACAGAAGATCTGAGGAGAGTGGTAGGTTGCTTTGTAGATCTTGTGCATTCTTCTGTCCAAATGGCCCCCAAGAAGGCTTCACAAGTCACTCTTCCAATGAAATCCACCAAATCTGGAACAAGCTCTAGTAGAGCTTTACAAAAGGTGCAGGAAGAACTTTCACTCCCCAAGTTTGCTCGAAGGAAGATTCTTAAATCGAGACTAGTTGATTTTGCTGATTTGGATGAGATGTTTCCCATGCTTCAAGTCGTATTTTATGTTCAAAATGGGTGGATAGAATTTATGTCTCCTCACACAAGAGTATATCTTTGTCTTGTTCAAGAATTCTATGGACACATACAAACTAGGGTCAAGAGAGTTTATACATATGTAAAAAGAGTTGAAATATCTATTGAGGAAATGTTATTGAAAAATGCTTTGCATCTTCCATGGACTGGTCATGTCATGAGTGCCACTGAAGTTGATCCTCAAGAGGTCTATACCATTATAACCCAGGAAGATTTTGTTGAAGGAGTCAGCGATAACCTTCGGTTAAATGCTAATGAGTTTCCCCCATTACAACGCACCATTCATCACACGATTACGACTATAATCTAACCACAAGGGGGTAGCAGAGATCATGTGACTGATGTTCACAGGTTTATCTGATTGGGACATCCCTAGCCACTCCATCTTTTTCGAGACTCCGGTTGCTCGCCATCGGCGCATCATCATCTTCATCACTTAATTTTGAGCAGTAGCATGTAATTTTCATTTTATTTGAGTCATAGATGTGTAATCTTTCTTTATTTGAGTCAGTTAATAGGTTAATGGGTCAGTTTGTTAGTCAATTGGGCCGAACTAGTGGGCTAGCCCCAGGGGCGCCCCTCCCTTGGACTTGTCTTGTCATTAGTGCATTTGGTCAAGGTTAATTTGGTCATATGGAATTATGTAAGCCTATGAATAGGCCCCCACTCCCCTCATATGTAACAACTTTTGATGAATCATTTGAATAGATAAAAATCTCAAGTCTTTCTCTCCTCTACCAAAATTTCTCTTCACCCTCTCTCTCTCTCATTATCTCTCTCTCTCTAAGGGGTTCGCCCCATTCTCTCTCTCCTCCCCTTCCCAACCACTTTCTCTCACTTTCCCTCCCCTAATAACTCTCTCCCAAGTCCCCACACCCCTCCATTACTCAACCCCAACCCCAAGAGATTCTCCACCAATCCTCACCCCACCTCCCAACCACCAACCACCCATTCCCCTTCCCCAAGCACCCCTCTCATCCCCCAAGGGAGAATTCCCCACTCCCCAAGCATCCTTACCTTCCCCAACACAACCCTTCCCATCCCCAAATCCCCCATTAACACCCCATTAGTCCATTTTCAAACCTCGGAGAGAGATCTCTCCTTCCCTCTCTCCCACCCAACCCAAATTCGCAACTCCTCTCACACCCACTGCAAACTCCATCACCCAGCCCCATTTCCCCCCTCTCCTAGCTTGGATAGACCCCCCATTGACCCCCCTAACAGTCAGGGGTCACCCCCACACCCATCCTCTCCATTTCCCCCTCTCATCTACACCATTTCCACCCTATCTTCTTCAACCTGCAGTTCTCAGTCAGCAAGCAGCAGAGGAGCGCCCAGTTGCAGAGCCGGCAACATCTCCATCGCCCATCTCTAGTGGCAAGCCTTACATTTCTTGAAAGCTCTTCGAAGCATCTTTCCAGGCGTGGTGGTTTCGCCGACATCCGACTTTGGGACTGTCTAGAGGAGCCGATCTCCCCAGACTGTGCAGTTACTTATAGGCAGTCACCCAGAAGCCAGTTGCAGAGTCTCCCTCGGCCAATCTCAAAAAGATCTGGCAGCGGGGCTTGGCTGAGATCTTCTAAAACGAGTCGCCTTCTAGTAACAAGAAGCGGCTACCCGTTTGGCATCTGGAGCTGTGTTTTCTCATTTTTCTTCCCCAGGTGCGCAGTTCTGTCCCCTCAGGGACTGAACCGACCCCTGTCCACTGTTTGGGCTCTCCCAATCTGCTCCAACATCCTCTGGCATCCCCGTAGGTCTCGTTTCAAAGAGGTCTCCACAATGATTCCAACGACTCCAGCCACGCTTCAATCGGAGTTCGGGAGCACCCGTGGTGACCACTTCTTTTTGCTGCATTGGCGCTAAGACAGTCAGAACAAGAGAACAAAGTCTCTGCTCACGGCCCCGCCCCGACCAGCGCCGTTTGCAAGAGTTTCTACAAAAATTCAGACATCCTCCTGGGCCAACCCAGGAACTTTTGCCACTGGTCTCGTCGATAACGTAGCTCGGGAGCGGCCGCAGTGACAGAAACACCACCTGTCTGTCCCCTGTTCCAGAGACCGGGCAGAACCGACATCCGCCGTCTGTTTAGTTTCTAGTTCGGCTTTTCCTCTCCCCGCCTGGACGGATGAGCGCCCCTCCTTGCGTGGAGGTATATTTTGGTTGTAATCCAATTATCCACCCCTAGTCCAACCCCCTTGCAAGGGGCGTAGTGCATGTATTAGCAGGTCGCCATCCGAAGCTACACCGACGCGGCGTGCGGGTGCATGCCCACGCCTCCCCGCTCGCCCTCGTCTTCGTCCGGGATTGGTGTTCTCACACCGATCAGGTGAGCTCCGAGACACATCCCTCGCTGGTTTACTTTTGCTTAGTTAGTATTGTCTTTAGCTCCGTCGGACGGTAAGTGAGCGCCCAATCCAAATTTTCCCTCTAATTGAGTGGCCACCGCGGAGTGAGGTGAGATCGACCCTGAAACCCACGCCATTGGCATGCTGGCCGCCCACAAAATTGGGTATCCCAACCCTTAGGGGGTCAGTCATAGCGAAGCCAAGCCTTGGAATGTCAAGGTCCCACTTTGGACCCTCCCACCATCACCAATTTGCCCACGGGCAATAGTGACCGCTACGCGAGTGAGCTCGCCCGAGTAATTTCATCGTCAAAGTTGTTTGCTTGCGAGTCATAGGTCCAAGGTGCTTTGACCTTGTGACTACCACCCCCAAGGTGGTGTCACATCATTATCTTCTATTGTCTATTCAATGACATGAAATAGATCTAGTTCCATTGATGCTCAACCTGATCCTTCTATGTCACAGGCAGCGTTACAAATCTTTGCCCTATGCATCTCAATTGACTGCCATATTTCAGTATGCTCAGGTTGATTTATCTGATGAACTTTATGAAGAAATTCAGCCCATGGCCACTTACAATTGTATAAAGATTAAGAAATTTATGGGGTACACTCTACAAAATGATGAAGTTCAACGAGTGACCAAAAGGCAAATCAGAGTTAGAGATGATGAAGAATCTGATAGTAATGACAATGAGACTGATATTAACCCTGGACAGGAACATGAACCAGTCCAACCTCCATTAGAGGAACTAAAAGCTCCAAAACATGATCAGTCGCTAGTGCTGTCTACAGAATAAATGAAAATGGTAAGGCAAATTGAATTTGATTGTAAGTACTTTGAGGAGTAGTTCACGAGGATGGATGCGCAGTCCACTCTACTGCGGCAACAAGTCGCTCAAGTTAGTACAACTGTGGAGTCTCTCACGAGGGATGTGGCTGACATCCGATTGCACCAACAAAACCACCTGCAGCCCTTCAATACCCACATGGAGACTCAAACCCGCACGTATCAGAAGATAGTGGACTACCTTTGCCAGCCCTCAGATTATCCCTGCCATTGATCTGATTCTGTGTGCATGGTCTGTCTAGGAATGTGTCTTTTACTTAACTCTTCCCCTAATTTTTTGATGATGTCAAAGGGGGAGAATATGCCTATGTTTATGTCTATGTTGCTACTTGTTTTATGTGTGTTTATCATATGAATGTGTGTGAGCACATTGCAGAATGCATCTCAAGTTGTCTCAAGTGTGCAATGTAGACCGTTTGAACCAAAAACTGTAAATGTGTAAATATTGTCCTTGTAAACACGCTATTTATCACCCTTAAGTAACAATTTATTACACTTATGCAAATATTTGTTACTCTTATATAGCTATTTGTCACCCTTATACAATTTATCTATTTGTCACCTATTGAACGTGGAACATGAATGGAGATGAACATGAAGGCGCGGGTGTTTGTTACATTTGTCACCCTTATATGGTTATTTGTCACCCTTAAGCACCTATTTGAAACCCTTACATAGATATTTTTCTGCCTCGTATATAGCTATTTGTCACCCTTGCATAGTTTTGCTATTTTTTGCCCTTATACAACTATTTGTCACCCTTAAGCACCTGTTTGCTACCCTTACATAGATATTTGTCCGCCTTGCATAGGTATTTGTCACATTGCATAATACATCTCAAGTTGTCTCAAGTGTCCAATGTAGACCGTTTGAAACTAAAACTATAAACGCATAAATATTGTCCCTGTAAACACGCTGTTTATCACCCTTAAGTATGAATTTATTACGTTTATTCAGATATTTGTTACTCTTATATAGATATTTGTCACCCTTGTACAGTTTAGCTATTTGTCACCTGTAGAGCATGGAATGTGAATGGAGATAAATATGAAGGTGAGGGTGTTTGTTACGTTTGTCACCCTTTACAACTATTTGTCACCCTTAAGCACCTATTTTATACCCTTACATAGACATTTGTCCGCCTCATATAGCTATTTGTCACCCTTACACAGTTTTGCTATTTTTTTCCCTTAACAACAATAACAACAAAATCTTTCCATGAAAAATATCATTAACAATAATAAAATCTTTCCAATCATTCCATATTGACAGCATACATCATAATCATTTCATTTCATTCAAATGCCCACTTAAGTACAACATACAGACTCAAGGAAAGGAAAAGAAACCATAATGACTCATCCTCATAATAATTCATCACAATTTCCCCCCCTTTGACATCATCAAAATAGTGATAGTGGGGGTTCCAATCATTTTCTCCGAGTTGATTGGCCTTGTGTTTGAGGTGGTGGAGGAGCTCTGAATAGCTATGGTATGGTCATTGGTGGCCTGAACTGTGGTGGTACTGGAGGAAGCCCTCGTGGAGGAGATCTGATTGGAGCGGCAAGAGCTCGAGGGCCGTAAAGTCCAATAGATTCACTGTCAACCTCTCCCTCAATGGTTGCCATTTGAAGATGTCTCTTCAGAACATTGGTGTCCATTCCCATGTGATGAAGGTTGTTTTCCATATATTGAAGAGACTTGTTCATGTTTTTAAAAGTTTCATCTGCTCGATTTAGATCACAGTTGATCTCAAAGAATCTCTTATATGCCTCCTTTATGTTTATTTCCACGGAGTCCAGCCTTTCATTCAATCTTGAATCCATCCTATCCTATCTTTCTTTGATTCTGAATTCCATTGAGTTCATTGTGTCCTGGAGGTGAGTGAATAGAGCATGCATATAATGATGCAAACTGGGTTGTTGAGAAGATGAGGCATGAGGCTACTATGGAGTGGGTTGTGGTTGAGGTGGAGAGGGTGGTGGAGTGACAACCCATGGAGGAGGTGTATAAGGAATGATGTCCAAGCATGGTGCATCTGTAGGTAGAGGTTCTTGAGGTAGTTGGGCAGCAGGAGACTATGGAACAGGAGGTTTTGGAGCATCTGGGGATGAAGTAGGGATCTCAGTAGGAAATGGGTGTTGTGTCAAAGAGCGAGTTTTGACATTTCCTTCCTTCTTGAATTTCTTGAATGTTTGAACAGAGTGGTGTGTGTAGATATCTCTGGCTGGGATCTCAAGGAAGGGTTCATTGGATAGATTGATTTTATGATATTAGAAAAATGCTGTAAGATGAGAAGCATATGGAAGAGACCGAGTTTTCTCATGAAAACATAAAGTGATGAGATGATAAATTAGAAACGGCAGACAAATTTGGTCTCCACAAAAAAGATAATAAAAACTGAAACAATGAGTTTCATTTACTTGCTCATAGGCTCCTGCTTTGGGATAGATTATTGTAGTGAAAAAATGATGGATGAGCCGCTATAATAGTGGAAAAGTATTTGCATTTAGTTTGGAGAGCATGGCTTGCTAGGCATCATAAGGTTTTTCAATCATGGTTCTATAGGCTATTTCAAGATCCATCTCAGCAATCTCTAGTGCTACTCCCTTAATGGGTAGGTTCAGAGATTGCTGGAATGATATGGCATTGACAATAAACGTTCTGCCCTTGACTTTGGTCGTAAGGACCTCGTCATTGAGTTTTAAATTCTGATAAAATTCGTGGACGAGGTTAGGATAATACTGACGATGCTTAGATAGGAAAGAGATCCACCCTTGACCATCAAACAAGGGATGAAGTGCTGGGTACATATCCAGAAACTCCATATCTTGAAAGTCCACACTTCATGGAGGGACGATCTTCCGCGTGAATGTTGGTTCCGGAGCTTTACATTTCCTGGATGATGGAGGCTCCATTGAATTAAGTCACTGGAGATTGCAGGAGAAAACTAGTGGACTCTTGTCTGTGATAGGAGAGAGAGGCAGAGGCCAAAGAGCAGACAGCTGCAAGGTTGAGAAGAGAGCTTATGGCGATGCTTACTTCCGATGGGAAGAGGATTTCCGAAAGTGAGAGAGAGGTGGACAACGAATGGGTTTTCAAAACCCTTGTCGACGGGAAAGGGGGTCGTAAGATGGAACAAGTCGACCGGTCCATTGACCGTTGTTGACCGGTCAGGCCTAACACTAGTTCAGTCGACCTGGGCTGACATCAGGTTGACAGACCTAAGTAGACAGAGAACTTGAATAGACCTATACCATGGTTCGATCGACATAAGATGGTGAGACTTGAGATCCTATCGATTGAGAATCAATTCTGAATTAATTGACTTTTTTAATTATAAATCTATCCACTGAGTATGCAACCACATGACACATCGGCTACATGGGTGTTGTTCGTGTATTCTCGATGCAACACGGCAGTCCACGTCAAGAGAAATGATGACGCTGACCTGGACTTCAAAAATAAAAATGGCTAATTCCCTGATTTACCCTTTCTGCCATGTTTCGGGCTTTATGGACATTAACAAAATACCAAAAGGCGGTTCGTCTCCCCTTCATCGTGCTCAGCATCTCGTCTTCCTCATGGTGCTATCATCTCCCCTACAACCCATTTGCGAGGTGTCCGTCATTTGATGTATGATCACCCTCATTTGCAAGCTCTTCGTCATCACTGACAGCCATGGAGCCGAAGGAGACACATGTGAAACACTTCGTCTGCCGTAAACGGGATGTCCCACCTGCATCTGAGGAAGCTAGGATTTCTACGGCCGAAGAACAAATAATTATGGAACCGAGGGTTTCTAAGGCCTCCACTTCAGGATGAGAAGTTAAAGGTAGGGTGGTTCTATATCTTCCTTTCATAGTTATTTATCCCCCTTATGGACCTATTTGTCACCCTTAGATAGCTCTTTTGCCATCCTTCTTCAATTTTCTTCCTTAGATATCTATCACATTTAGATAGGTAGTTGTACCCTTTTCCAGCTATTTGTCACCCTTGTTTATACAATTGTTGCCCTTGATTTTACCACTATCACCATATCCCATTATTTCACCCTTATCTACCTATTTGTTATCCTTAAAGATTCATTTGTCACCCTTAAATCTCTATTTGTTACTGTTGTTGAATCATTTGTAACCCTTGTACCGTTGTTACACTGTCCCATTATTTGTCACACTTATACAGCTATTTGTCATCCTTAAGGATTTATTTGTCACCCTCAACGATCTATTTGTCACCCTTAAACCCCTATGTGTTACCCTTGTTAAAAAGATTATCACCCTCTGACTTGTCACCCTTATCCATTTATTTTTCACTCACATCGACCTTTTTGACACCCTTATCTACCTATTTGTCAGCGTTAACAATCTATTGGTCACCCTTAAATCCTTAGTTGTTACCCTTGTTGAAACGTTTGTCACCCTCTGATTAGTCACCCTTACGAATCTATTTTTCACTTTTATCGACCTATTTGTCACCCTTATCTACCTATTTGTCAGTCTTAACAATATATTTGTCACCCTTAAACCCTTATGTGTTACGCTTGTTAAATAGATTGTCACCCTCTGACTTGTCACACTTATCTATCTATTTTCAGTCATATCGACCTATTTGTCACCCTTATCTACCTATTTGTCAGTGTTGACAATCTATTTGTCACCCTTAAACCCCTATGTGTGACCGTTATTGAAACATTTGTCACCCTCTGAGTTGTTACCCTTACGGATATATTTTTCACCCTCATCGACCTATTTATCGCCCTTATCTACATATTTGTCACCCTTAATGATCTATTTGTCACCTTTTAATTTCTACTTGATATAGTTCTTAAAATTTTAAATATTCAATAAATTTTAAATAATAAATTAATTAAAATAATATAAAAATTTAAAATTAATGTTAAATAAAATAATATATTAATTAATTTAATGTTAATAAATATAATATTATAAAAATATTTAAAATTCATATAATATAAAAGCATATAATAAGATTAATTAAAATAATTAACTAAAGTAATATTAATGAAAATTATGAATTAGATAAAATAATATTAATTAATATATTAATTAAAATACTATATTTATTTAAATTTATATAATATATTAATTAAATTAATATATTAATTTAAGAAGGAAAATATATTAATTAAAATAATATAAAATTATAAAATTAATGTTAAATAAAGTAATATATTAATTAAGATAAATTAAAAATAAAATTATAAAATAGTTTAATTATTTAAAATTAATATAATATAAAATCATAAAAATGATATTAGTTAAAATAGTTAATTAATTAGACTAATATTAATGAAAACTATTAATTAGATAAAATATTAGTAATTTATATATAAAAATTTTAAATACTATATTAATTAAATTAACTTAAATTAAATTTAATAAAATATAGTAATAAAAATTAAAATAATAAAAAATAAAATCATAAATAAGGGGACAATAGTACTTCTATAGATTTCGTCACCCTTTAGCATTGTCAGCTTGTCCCTTTATTTGTCACACTTATACTATCTTCCTATTTGTCACTCTTATCTCCCTATTTGTCACCGTTAAACACCTACTTGGCACTCTTCTTCATAGATTTTCATCTCTGTCACCCTATGACATTATTTGTCACCCTTATCTACCTATTTGTCACTCTTAAAGACCTATGTGTCACCCATGTTCATACATTTGTCACCCTTAAACACCTATTTGCCACACTTAAACACCCTTATTTATACGTTTGTCACCCTTATCTTAATCTTAGTATTTTTTGTATTTCTTGATCAGTCAATTAACTGTATTTCTTGTTTACACATTTTTTGAATGTAGAGAATACAAAGGTCATCTCAGCCCGGTGTTCTATGGACATTTATATGAAGAATAGGGATCGGATGTCATTTCGAGAATGCCACAAGTCATTGATGAGGATGACACCCTTTGGTCCTTATGTTGACAATGCTCCCCATGTCAGCTTCAACATGACAATATTGGAGGAGATAATCTGCACCCATAGTAGAGGCAATCACTTCCGTATGGGTAGTAAGGAGGTCACATTCACGGTGGAAGATGTGCCCATAATATTAGGATTGCCTTGCTTCAGTCAGCTAGTTCAACATTATGGATCCTTAAAACAGAAGTCCAAGTTGCACCATCGATTTGGGTTTGCAACGACATTTGACTTGAAGAAAGTGTGCTCACTCATCCAGTAAATTGTTCAGTCCGATGAAGAGCAGGATGTGGCTGACACTCTTTGGCTGTGGATTGTACTCCTGTTGTCCACTTTCCTTTACCCACAATCGATGTATTCCTATCCACAACAGATGTTGTCATGCTTAGGTGACATTGAGAGAGTTTCAAATTATAATTGGGCAGTTGCCGTGCAATAGGTAACGATGCACAAGTTTGAGCAATTAGTGTCAACGATCTAGAAACGAAGGTCAGGTACAATTGCCCGTGCTAAGAGAAGAGCCGGGGATGTGTCCCAAGCCCATATATTTATATTTGGTTGCTCTACCACAGTTGAGGTAAGTTTTTTTATTTTTGTTGTATACTAATGTGTCAATCATTAATTCTACTACATTGTAAAATCACTTGATGTATTTCATATTACAGCTGTGATTTTTTGAGAACACGCGGGTGCAGCAACAACTAAGGCAGGTGGCATTTCCCAGACTATTTAAGCGGGGGTCATTTGTAGATAGAAAATTAAAATTTTCCATTGGATCCCTACGAGGCCAACATGTATTATGAGCACTAAAAACTTCTTCTTTGTCATTCAACATTAATGAATAACTGAAGTGATGTGGTTTGAAATGCAGGTGATCGAAGAGTTCCAGGTTGAGCCAAGCGATAGGGACATGGTGTACGATGGTCAGATGATGACCCAACCAAGTGATGAGGCGACATCCTCATCATCTCCCTCTACGTCTATGCTGCAGGATATTGTAGCTACATTGAAGATCCAACAATGACTACTTGAGGAAATAAGGGCCTTCCTTCCCACTAGGGTGGAAGGGGCTCATAATGTTGAGGAATACACATGCTAGTTTGGAAGACATTGTCCCTGATGCAGCCCCTGAAGAGGAAGTGGAAGGGGCTCAAAATGTTGAGGAAAATTTACCTCCTACTTTCGAACGGATGGCGGATGATCTGGTGCCATGTTAGGCAGCCCCTGAAAAGGAAGTACAAAGGGCTAAAAATATTGAGGAAATTATGCCCGATGTCCCACCTCCTAGCCATGTCGAACAGCTGACGGATGATACTATGCCACCTCAGGCAACCCCTTGAGAAGAAGTGCAAGAGGCTGAAAATGTTGACCAAATTATCCGTCACATTTTGGCGGACATTGCCACCGATGTCCCACCTCCAAGGCCCTTGAGGAAACCAAGGGCACCTGCAAAAAAAAGATTATGAGGGAAGAAGAAGGTGAGTCTACATTGATACTACTTCTTACAGTATTGAATTTAAGATTTGTATATTGGCATAAATGTAAAAGGGAGATGAAGCCGACCCGATCAAAAAGCTCCTATAGAGTGATTGGATTTGAAAAGGCCGGCTGAATCCGAGAGATAACAATATTGTGAATAAATTCAGTGCTAATTGTGTCTTGGGAGATATTGAGTAAGTTGTCATCTTTTAGTTTTTGTAATTATCCTGATTTGTCTTACTCTGACTATTATGAAAATTTTTGTCCAATATAGTGCCCCCATATTTGAATTGACAAACGTGATTGTTTTGAGAAGACATCATGCCATTCATCTATTATACGGCCATATAATGGATGATACAGTACTATCTTTCATTAATTGTGCAATTTTACGCCTCGCTCTACCCTGAACTTGTGTTTCTACTGCTAAGAGAATAATGATTATTTATAGGTGATCGATGCTATGATGTACCTCCTCCACTCAAGACACAATGAATCTGGCATCTTTCACCGGTGGGTTTGTTTTCCCACCATTGAAGTGAATCACATCAACAGCCAGACAATGGCCAACAACGAAAAAATTAGGGAATTGTTACAATGCTACTACGAGAATGATGAATTATCACAACTGCATGAGAACAAGTATTTATTCTTCATGTTACACTCAAGTAATCACTGGCATCTATTTGCTGTTGATAAGGAGAATCACCGCTTTGTTTCATACAATTCCATGAGAGGCATGGCCATCCATGATGCCACTATAAGAAAATGGGTATACTTTTTCTTATCCATGTATTTGTATTAAAGATATTTATAATGTGTCTAGCAAATTATTCCTTAATAATGTCAAATATTTCATTTGCAGACTACAGTTGTACGGGGGTTACTGAAGGAATATATGACATTCGAGGGAGTTGATGAATGGGATCTTATGTTTGACAACGAATGTCCCTACTAGTTAGATGGGAGCCTCAACTGTGCAATTTATGTACTACAATATGTTGATGTATTGTCAAGGAAGAGGGGGATATCATGGACATTTACTGAGGATGTTTAGAGCCCGGATTGGGGCTAAACTCATTACCTTTAGAAATGCAAGATCTTAAACAATTTCATGTCTTCCTCTTTAGATTATGGCATACCTGTCTTGTAAAATATTTATTTATTAAGAAAATAGGTGCTTAAAGGTGACAAATAGGTAGACAAGGCTGAAAAATAGCAAAATTATATAAGGGTCACAAATAGCTATAAAAGGCAGACAAATATTTATTTAAGGGTAACAAATAGGTGTTTAAGGGTGACAAATAAGTAAACAAGGAAGAAAAATAGAAAAACTATGTAAGGGTGACAAATAGCTATACAAGGTGGACAAATATCTATGTAAGGGTAACAAATAGGTGCTTAAGAGTAACAGATAACTAGACAAGGGTGAAAAATAGAAAAACTCTCTATGGGTGACAAATAACTATAGAAGACAAACAAATATCTATTTAAGGGTAACAAATAGGTGCTTAAAGGTGACAAATAACTGTATAAGGGCAAAAATAACAAAACTATGTAAGGGTGACAAATAGCTATACAAGATGGACAAATATCTATTTAAGGGTAACAAATAGGTGCTCAAGGATGACAGATACCTATATAAGGGCGAAAAATAACAAAACTATGTAAATGTGACAAATAGCTATGCAAGGCAGACAAATATCTATTTAAGGGTAACAAATAGATGCTTAAGGGTGACAAATAGGTAGACGAGGGTGAAAAAAGTAAAACTGTATAAGGGTGACAAATAGCTATACAAGGCAGACAAATATGTATGTATGGGTAACAAATAGGTACTTAAAGCTTATTAATATCACATGTTCTCATTTATAATGTCTTTTTTGGTTTAACCTAGTTATTGAGTAGTATTGTAGAAAATTGATGTCATATGACTAAGAATTCGATCTACAATGTTAGAGTAACGCCCTAGATTTTAGGATCGATTTTCCGCGGGTTGCGGATCGTGTCCGAGTGAGTTTTGAACTTTTATATTGATTTTTTGGACCCTTTAGTGGTGCTTGTGTGAGGTATTCTGGGTCCGTGGTGGCGCGTGGAGCGGTCCCGCTTTTTCCCAAAAAAATTTCAGGTCAGAATCTATTTTTTGGGGTTTTTCTAGAGTTTCCATGAATTCCTAAAAGAAATAGAAAAAAATAAATATAATAAAAATAAAAATTAAAAACCTCTTTTAAACTCCCTCTCTTCCCCTCCGTTCTCTCATCTCTCTCGACTCGCCCTCTCCCTCACTCTCTTGTCTCTCTTTCCCCTCCACCATTCCCACCTCTGGCGGCCGACGGCGATGGTGAGGCTCGGGGCGGAGCGATGGCAATGGCGTGCGGAGAGGGCAAGGCGAGGGATGTGCGGACCGTAAGGCGGAGGCGGTTGCATTCGTGGGAGTCGGCCGCATGGGGCGATTGCCATTCATTGAGGTTTCGGTGGGTTAAAGCTTCGGATAAGGTAGGGGGACGAATCCTACTCTCCTCGCGTGGTTTACCTGTGTTTTCATGCCCCGGTGAGGCCGAGAGCGGGAGTACCTCATGTTTCGGGTTAAATGCATGTCAGGGTTGAGCAGCGGTTTTTGTCTGATCTAGGCCTTGATTTGTGGTCTGATCGTTGTTTTCCAGTCGTAGGAGTGTCCGGGGATGGATTCCCCATGTTTTCGCTTCGTACCGGACTCCGTGTAGAGTTTGGTGTATTTTTTATGGAATCGGTAGGGGACTGCCACATGGGTGGTCGTCGCGTCCGGGACTGGGCGGCCAAGGGTCTGGCCACCTAGGTCTGCTAGGCGGCTGTTGGCACCCAAAATATCTCAGAACAATGAAATAATGCTGCCCGCCGATGAACGAGAGCTGAAGAGAATTGACAAAGAAGGTTCACCCAAACTACTGAGGCCCTAGGATATCCGAAGGAAGACCAGGGGTCCGCAATTCATCCCTCTAATAGCTTGATAATGCCGATCAGTAAGCCAAAGCCAACAAACCGGTAACAACTCGGTCATGCCCAACAAACCCCGTCTATGAGGACAAAAAGAACCCCTGGTGGTCCACCACCTGAAGAAAACACCTTCCGAGGAGAAAAGATATCCTTGGTCTCACAATACGGGTTTCCGAAGGGCATATTAGCAGGAAAACCCAGGTGGCCGAATTAAAGTACAGTTGGCATCTGAAGCCGTTTAAACATAAGCTTAAAGCCATCAAGAACACATCCCTTGATAACTCGGCAAGGCTCAGGTGGTATCAAGCCCTAGACAGCCTCGGGAGCTAGTCCGGAGCCCAAGAGCAGACCCGGCCCGAATAAGCCACCAAGAAGAGAGGTTAAAACGACATGGTCACTGCTAAAATGGTGCCGCATTAAACCGGCGCGCAAGATAACTTGAACCGGTGCGCCCCATGGGAGCTCTACTGGAAACGGCACGCCCAAATGCTAGAAACGACACGCCCAAATGCAAAAAACAGCGTGAGAGGTGGGGTTCGCACTGATCTGGTGTGGGATTGTCCCACCGTTTTACCCCATTTTTTTCCATAAAAACCCCTAAAATTTGATCAGAAAACCCTAAGAAGAAGAAGAAGCATCAGAGAGCAAAAGGTGGCTGGAGAACTCCACGAGGGCGATCCTAAGAGGGGGGGGGGGAGAGTTCTAAAACAGCTATCTATCTTCTTGGGAGTGAAAAGGGAGAGTGGGAGAGGAGATTCAGATCCCCTATTTTTGTGAAGCTACAGGTTGGTTGATCATCGACGGCCAGTTTCTCTAGCTTATTCTTTTCACCATTTTCTTTGTTTCTTCGTCTGCAAACATGTAACAGGGCGAGGATTTGAGCCCTGATTTCTTCTCCTTTCCCTAAGATCTTTGTTGTAATTGGCCCCATCGGCTGCACAGCTTTATCGTCGTCGTTTGATTCTGCCTGTTTGGAAAAGGCCCTTCGGGGCGACAATCTATCTGTAAATTTCTTCTACATATATGATAAAAAGCACAGTAATTCCTGTGCAATGATCAATGGATGTGAATGTTATTTGGCTCTAACCCTGTCTCATTTCATGGGTTACTGCATGGTATTCTGTTGAATATCCCTCGTCCGTCCATCTCTGTCACAGCGTTCATATTTAGCCATCATCCTTCGCATTTGATTTCCTTCTTAGCTTGAATTTGCATCTTTGTAAGCTACAGTGAACAATACTACCCCTCCCCGGGTTGCATAACTTATCGATATTTCCTTTATTTGAAAGAATCTATCGAGCATTGATAGACACTTATGTATGAAATGATTCTGCAGAGGATTTGGGTCCGACTTTTTGCCCTCCCCCTTCTCACAGTGAGTTGTGGAGGCCACGGTTACCCAATATATAATTCAATTTCTGCCCTAATTAATGTTGTTTATAGCCACTATGGCTCCTGAGTTTAATATGGGTTCGACGATACTCCTTTCACCTAGGGCAGCATTAGGATTTGGGGTTTCACCCATCACATGATTGGCTTCCGTTATATGCGTATATGGGCTCACTACCGGGGAGGGGAGAATTCCTTGTGCAACAAGTTTGATTTTCAATTTATCAAAGCGCTCATGGACTCTATCCCGTCCCCTTTTGACGTGGATCCTGGCAAGTCCCCGAGAGCATATGCAAATGAACAGTTCCGTCTGATAAAAATGAAGTCCACACTTCTCAATCAAGGGGTTGTGGCAGCCCGTGGGTTCGTGTAACCCCTCGTAGGCTAGCCCTAGGGTCTCCATCCCACTCGGGTCTTTCGGTCGCCGTGTTTGGCCTCCCGACAGCTTAGGAGTTCGTCCCGTGTTTTCTCGTGGGTGAAGCTCCGCCTCTTCTGCTTTTGCCCTTCTGGGTAAAAGGGGGAATGCTGTTGAAATTATGATAGTAACCCTTGGGTTCGCGTAATTACTCGTAGGCTAGCCCTCGGGGTCTCCGTCCCATTTCGGTCTTCCGGTCGCCGGATTCAGCCTCCCGACAGCTTATGAGCTCATCTCGAAGATTTCCGTGGGTGAGTCTCTATCTCTCTCCCGTGACCCTCCGAGACGAGGGGAGATGATGTCAAAATTTACTTGTGATTTTTTGATTATTTCATTTGAAATGTTTATGCGAAAATAGATGAGAATCAAGAACAAAATAATAATAATAACATTGAGCAAATAATAACTATCGGGACTTTGTGGCATTCGGTTGTCTGGCTTGGGGTGTGCATACCCGTCTCGAATTGAACCATAATCGTGCTCGAGTCTGAACCTTGCACGGGGATCGAATGACCAATTCTTATCATAATGAAAGACGATTGGGGTCTAAACAATCATAGCATCCAAATAAAATAAATGAGTAAAAATCTCTGAAGAAGGCCGTGGGTGGGGCTGGATCGTGGAACGAGCCTGTGTGCAGTGTGGATACCCCGTTACCTCTGAACTGGTGTCATAGCCTCTTAAACCGACGCCACACCTTCTAAAACAGCGTCACAAAATCTAAAACAGCGCCGCTAGCCCTTTACCCAGCGTGGCCCAATCTGGCGCGCCTTTCGTCCGCCCCGCCATTTTACCTCCATCCTTTTCTCCTATATTCGCGCCGTTCGACCCCCACACCGGATCAACTCCCTACTATTGCCTCATCCCCGTTAAACTGGTGTGTGTTAATCCGGCACACCACTCGGCCGCACCGGATCACCCTCTTACCTGTTATCCCTCAACCATCGTGACTCCATCTATTTGTCACCCTAATGTGAGTATTTTTCACCACTACAGCCCATTTATCATCGATGCCGATTATTTGTCATCGTTAACTCTTACCTCAACCAGGGCTGCTAACCCCTTTCCCAGCGTGGCCTAACCCAGAGCGCCATTCATTCCCCGCGCCATTTAAACCCCACGCCGGATTACCATGTCCACTCGCCGTGTCCTCTCCCATCTCCCCTTACTGCTAAACCGGGGTGCCCTAATCCGGCGTGCCATTCACTCCCCGCACCGGATCACCCCCCTTCCTTTCCTTCCTGTTACCCTCTCCAGCCGTCGCCTGTTGAGCTATTTCTCACCCTTAAGGGGTTATTTGTCATCATTAGGCTACATTTTTCACCCTTAAGTTGTATTCTTCACCACTATTAAAGCTTGCAATTTGCCTTTGCCGGGCTGATATGGAGTCGACTCCAAATGACTTTGAAGTCGACTCCTCTCCTTCCAAATTCTCTTTTCTCCCACTTGTTAATTCCTCTGAGCTAGTTTTTACCATTATCAACCCCTTTGTCACCCTTCTGTGCATATCTTTCACAGCTAAAACCCATTTATCACCCTTGTATGCCTCTCCGCAGTGACTCATCACTACACCTTTAAAATCGACTCCTATAGTTCTAAGTTGACTTCTGTCTTCTTCAACCCATTGATCGTCCTTCTTTTTGCCTAGCCCATGGTCATTTTGAGAATAAACAATAAGAATAGTGGTAAGATTAACGATAAATCTCTCTTGGGTCTGCCCTCTTCATGCATGCATATGCATCTGTAAATACGTGCATATACATTCAGCCATTTCTACTGTGTGATTGTATGCTCTGACCTCTCTGAATATCAAATGGTGATCTGCGGTAGGCCAGACTAGGTTTGGCTGGAAACTCTCACTAAGCACGAGGTGGTCTTCAGATCTAAGTTCTCCGCCGCATACCGAGGGTCGGATTAGAAAATATGGTCGCATTGCATGCCTGAATGGATGTCTAGGTTCTGCATTACGCAATGTCGCCTCTTAATTTGCATATGCATCTGTACGTACTTAGCCCCGATGCCCCTCTATCTTGGTGATTAATCAAGGGTTTTCCTCCTTCTTGGAGGACGTAATTAACGTCATTGCCTTTATAATATGACGGACTTCTGGTCCCGATCCGAACTTCACATTCGTCTGACCAAGTCAGATCGAGCGCACAATAATAAAAATAAATTATCATGAAAGTGTCTGGCACGCCCATAACCCTCAACAAACACATAAGAGTGCGCATCACCAAGTTGGCATGCCCGGTGGGACTGTAGTCTCCCTTCATCTTCTCGCCAAGATTGAGGGCCCTCAAGGCCCCTTATTAAATACTGATGGCTTGTTCTGTGTCACACGCAGGAGACAAGATGGTGGCTGGATTTGCTGCTCTCAACTTCGGCCCTGTGATTGTTGTTGATCATGGTTTGCACTGGTACCTGGCGGTACAGACTATTTTTGGGGGCTTTCCTCTGGTGGTCGTGTTGAGTCTCTCCAGGTGATTTTGATGATAACAAAACCCCGGTATGGCCAACAAGTTGATAACTTCGATAACTGCAGTAGCAAAAACACTTATAGGCTCACATAGCCATTTTCATCCTAAGTTAAATACTCAATTTTATCTTGCTTCAAGATGCCAAGATTAAGTCAAACCAAACTGAAATTGATTGGATCAAATTGAGAACACAAAGTCTTTAGTATATGGACATGATTCATGGACCAAACTCTGTTATTTTGGAGGATTTCCAGAACTCGATCGACCAGATTGATTCTGGTCGACCTAACCTCCCAGCACTCAGAACTCTGTAAACTTACAAGAGTTTGGTCGACCGCCGGCCTAGGACCAGTCGACCGCCTCTCCCAGCGTTGAAAGCTTCAGAACCTGCAAAAGTTAGGCCGACCGCCCTACCTTCCCCAGTTGACCGAACCCTTCGAAGCCACTATTTTTGACTTTATTTTCTACACGAGGGAAAAGCATCTAACTAGTATTTTTCAATCCCAAAAGTCTCCAGACATGCATGAAATTATGGATCTGTGTCTTGGCATGTCCCTTGACCATTCAAGTGTTATAAAAACATCTCTTAGGGCCAAGAAACCCTAATGACACAAGGGGATCAAAGGAAGGCTATCAAAGGAGAAAAAGGGCTGCAGGAAGAACTCTATGAATAGTGTTTTGTCCAAGCATTCTTCATCAAATCTCATGCATTTGAAGATCATCCTGAAGCCATTCAAGTGGAAATCAAGTCGGGAAGCAAGCTTCATCAAAGATCTTCTTCATTCACTAAGGGGGAGCCTAAATATGGAGTTTTCATTTGTGTTTCTACTTCTATTTTCATTGAGCTTCAAGTGTGTGTTCTTGTAATCTCTAAACATCTGTGGGTGTGTGGATATACGAAGATCTGTGTGTGTGTGTGTGTGTGTGTATGGCTTTCCTTCACATTTCTGTGTGATACGGTTCTTGTGCACCTTCGTGGGAGTTCCAAACTCTTCCCGAGTGTGTGTGTGTGTTTTGTTCTTATAATTCTTTACAAGATAGTGTGTGATCCTCACATTTAGTGAGGGGTGGACGTAGGTTGCCATCGTTGCATCTGAATCACCTAAAAATTACTATCCTTTGTATGGTTTGATCCTTTTCTCCTACCCCCGTTCTGTGCTAGCACACACTATATTGGGTCCACTGAGGATTTTCTTTTTTCTCCTACCTCCAGTCTGTGTCCTTGGGTCTTGTGTCTTATTGGGTCGACTTTTCTTCTATCCCCTCCCCTCCTTTGATGATTCCAAAGGGGTAGAAGTAGTTAGTGTAGGTCTTATATAGCTTAAGTAGTTAGTGTAGGTCTTATATAGCTTATGCATGCATGTCCTTATGTTTGTATGGATGTTCATCGGTGAGGTTCATTTGTGAGTCTCTGCATTTTGCTTGAGTAAGTTTTGCATTTGCCTTGTCATGAGTGTCTAATAGATGTCTTGCATTCTCTAGCATCAATGTACCTTGTACCAATCTAATGGAATGAAATGATGAAAATAATGCACTTGGTATTTGACATTACATGATTGGTTCTTGTCTCTCATTTCCTCTCCACTTGGCAAATAAAATGTTTGAATGGTTTGCATGGCCTTGGCTTAATGAAGTGATTACATGGATTGATTGCCTTGTGGTTTGTTGGCTTTGCCTCTCATCAAATGGATTCTAAGTATATCAAATGGTGTCTGATGAAAGACAGGCCAGCCCGTCTGAAATCCTTCACTATGCATGAGTGTAAACTCTGCCTCGTACACGAATCTTGTGGATCCTTGTGCGGATAGAATGTGATGTTTTGCAGTTCTCCATTTGACTAAAAGCACGCCAATGCACTTAAAAATCTAGAGTTTTAACATCATCAGAAAGGGGGAGATTTTTGAGTCTCTCCATGTGATTTTGATGATAACAAAACCCCGGTATGGCCAATAGGTTGATAACTTCCATAACTGCAGTAGCAAGAGCACTTGTAGTCTCACAAAGCCATTTTCATTCTAAGCTAAATACTCAATTTTATCTTGCTTCAAGATGCCAAGATTAAGTCAAACCAAACTCGAATTGAATGGATCAAATTGAGAACACAAAGTCTTTAGTATATGGACATTATTCATGGACTAAACTTTGTTATTTTGGAGGATTTCTAGAGCTCGGTCGACCAGCTTGATTGGTTTGGTCGACCTAACCTCTCAACACTCAGAACTCTGTAAACTTACAAGAGTTCGGTCGACCGTCGGCCCAGGACTGGTCGACCGCCTCTCCCAGCGTTGAAAGCTTCAGAACTTGTAAAAGTTAGGTCGACCGCCCTACCTTACCCGGTCGACCGAACCCTTCAAAGCCACTATTTTGACTTTATTTTCTACACAAGAGAAAAGCATCTAACTAGAATTTTTTAATCCCAAAAGTCTCCAGACATGCATGAAATTGTGGATCTGTGTCTTGGCATGTCCCTTGACCATTCAAGCGTTATAAAAACATCTCGTAGGGCCAAGAAACCCTAAGGACACAAGGGGATCAAAGGAAGGCTATCAAAAGAGAAAAAGGGATGTAGGAAGAACTCCGTGAATAGTAGTTTGTCCAAGCATTCTTCATCAAATCTCAAGCATTTGAAGATCATCCTGAAGTCATTCAAGTGGAAATCAAGCCGGGAAGCAAGCTTCATCAAAGATCTTCTTCATATACTAAGGGGGAGCCTAAATCTGGAGTTTTCATTTATGTTTCTACTTCTATTTTCTTTGAGCTTCAAGTGTGTGTTCTTGTAATCTCTAAACATCTGTGGGTGTGTGGATCTACCCAGATCCGTGTGTGTATGTATGTATGGCTTTCCTTCACATTTCAATGTGATTCGGTGCTTGTGCACCTTCGTGGGAGTTCTGTACTCTTCACGAGAGTGTGTGTGTGTTTTGTTCTTGTAATTCTTTACAAGATAGTGTGTGATCCTCACAGTTAGTGAGGGGTGGACGTAGGTTACCTTCGTTGCATCCGAATCACCTAAAAATTACTGTCCTTTGTATGGTTTGATCCTTTTCTCCTACCCCCATTCTGTGCTAGCACACACTATATCACTCCCTTGTGTTTTCCGTTCAGATCTAGCATAACTTGTCACTTCTACATTAGATCTTTGGTATATCAAAACATAGGTTTGGATTGACAAGGCCATTCTTGTTACGAAGATAATACCATGCGTGAGCAGAATCATCAGATTAATATCTCCGCCATAGTATCAAGGATCTCCTGTGTGTGATAGGTTTTGATAGATCTATTTATTATTTCATCAGATCTAAGTCTCTAAAAGGTTGTTTCTTCATATCTATTTAATTCTAGTAAAAGTTTTGTAAAATTTGTAATCTCCCAATTCAGCCCCCCTCTTGGGTGTCATTGATCGCAAGACTTCAGGTCAGCTTCCCCAACTTCTTGGGGATCGCATTCACTGACATGCTGAATGTGGAAGCGTCAGAGCTCGCTGGAGAAGTTGTTGCCAAGGAGTCCATGACCCACAAGGTTGGGGCCCAAAGTTGCGAGGTCTCGCTGGGAGGCCGTGTTTAACTAGCAAGCTGCATAGTGCACTATGTGGCTCAAGGCGCCCATCCCACATACAATAACAAGTCTGGGAGTTACCAGCGAGGAAGCTCTCGAAAGAAGATTTTTGCCCTTGTTATCAGATGGCTTTCAGTGTCCGGGAAGTCTATACTTATCGGCGGCGTCTGCGTCTTCTTGGATGGGCGCGATGCCTAGGTGGTTCCGGATCGTGTGCTCACTACTATACCGATCCGCAACTCCTTCCAAGCATTGTCTGGGAGGAGGGTTGAGAAAGAGTTGGGAGGCCGTCAGGGCCAAGGAAAGCTGGCCCCAAGGCCAAGGAGGTTTAAACAAATTTGGATGCCTAAGAGGGTCCAACATGTTCAACAAAATGCACCCATTCACTGTAACCCTCGACCCGTCAAGGTGGCGAAGAAGGAGAGGAAGGGGTTCACCTCAGAAGAAAGAACCACGGTCGTGGATCCTCCATGCCACACCACTATCAGGACTTGTTCACGCTAGGCTGATGTTCCTGTATCCAGAAGGTGGTCAAATCAACCTGCCAGGATGACCCGTTTGGCTTACATGCCGATGGTTCGGGGCCAACAGTCATCCCCTATCCCTTCCCAAGGGTGAAGCCGAGAAGAGATGATTGATGTGCTCCGGAATTATTTCCGAGGCCTAGGAAATCCCTCATTGGGTCAACAGCGACTAGCTTTAAGCATCAGTCGCTGAAGGAGGAGACTATTTACCGATGGCAGATGAAGAAAAAGAAGAGTACTTGCTAGTGGCGAGTATCAAAGAAGAAGAAAAGGAAGAAGCGTCGTCCATAGATGACAATGTCTATGAAGATGGCTTGGATGAGAAAGCCGATAGAGTTCTTCTACAGCAGAGGAAAGAAAAGAGAATATCGGTGTACGAAAGGTTGACCCTCCCTAGTTGCGCGAGGCGAAGAGTATGGAGACAAGAGAAAGGAATGTGAGTTTTTACCTACAATATGACCGGGGTGGCCAGCAAATATGGTGCTTTGCCAGAAGAGTCGGAAGAATTGGCCCGTTTAGCCGAAAGGCCAGGGCCAGCTACCAGAAGAAGTAGTGCCGCAGAGGAAATGATGAAAGCGGCGAAGGGAAAGCAAACCATTACTGAAATCATCCCCACGTTTACAGAAAATGTAGTAACGTCTGAGGAAGATGAGATCTTATTAACCACATCGCCTGAGGGTACTTCTGGTGGAACAGTTAAGGGTGCTCCCAGCTTAACAGCCCTAGACCCGTCAATATTAATGCTGCTGCAGAAATACCAACAAGAGATAAAGCTCTTGAAGAAACAGTTACATGAGAAGATAGAACAAGCCTCGACATCCAAGCCGCCAGAAGTGTAGGCAGAATCATCACGGGGAGGTGTTAACCTGGGTGATCATCCCTCATCCTGCAACCTTTTTCAGCCTGCCTAGTCTGTTCAGGCTACCAGTTAGCAGCGCCTACCTCAGCCGTTGCTACCACCAGTATTGCCACAACTACATCAAACACCTCTACTACGCCCGACTCTGCAAGTGACCAGTCTAGTCACCCCCTATCTTCAGCCGGCGCACTTTTACCCTGAGCCAGTCAACCTGACTGTTGTGAACAAACTTATGGTTGAGAGGATGATTGAAATGAAGCTAGCCGAGCGGGGCGAAGGGGAACATACTACATTTGATGCTTATCGGGTGCCCTACCTGCCACATCATGCAGCCAAGCGGCTCCCTCCTAGGATCAGCAAGCCGCCAAAGATTGACAAGTTCAATGGGCAAGGGTCCCCAAAAGAACACATTTCTCATTATATGATCGTTATGGGTTACTTGGCTAAAAACGAGTCATATTTGCTAAAATTCTTCAGGTCATCGTTAACGGGGCTTGCATTTGAATGGTATTCCAGCTTACCGACTGGGTCAATCAACGACTGGTCGGATATGTGGAAGAAATTCAACGAAAGATTTCATGTTACTGAAAGAGAAGTCACAGTGGCTGAGCTATACTCAACAAGACAAAGGCCTGATGTGACAGCCCTTGACTACATTAAGAGTGGAGAAACCTCGGAATGAGGTGCAACCGCCCACCGCATCAGGAGGATGCCGTGCAAATATGCAAGCAGAATCTCAGGCATGAGGTTCTTGAGAAAGTGATCGGCATGGAAATAAGGTGGCTGAGATTGAAGCCTTCCTGACGAAGCATGCCTCGACAACAGCCAATGTCACTGTGCAGAAGGCAAAGGCAGTAGAGCGACGCACGGCGCCTAAAGAAGCAAATACTGTTGATATCAAGACATTTGAACAACAAAGAGATAATGGCAAAAAGGCGGATGTGCCTCCGCCCCATAAAGTAGAAGAAAAGAAAGAGGGTCCCTCACTTAGGGACAAGATGAAGAAGGCTTATTCTGTCCCCAAAGAGAAGACCAGAGTTTTGTTTGACTGAGTTACCCAGTATGACAAGATTACTTTACCCTGGCCGAAGAGGTTGGAAGATTTGAAGAGGAAGGATAGCCCGAGATTCTATCCCTATCATCAAATGCTAGGGCATCCGATTGAAACTGCTATGTATTCAAGGATGTCATCGAGGGCTTGATTAAAAAGGGTGAACTTAAGATGGGGGAGTACAAAGTTGATCCTCCACAGCCTCACGAAGCACCAATGAATTGGGCAGCTGCCAATATGGTATCTCTATACCAGGCATTGCCATAAGAAGTTGTAGAGGCCAGCACCCAACACACCTATGAGGTGTGTTTTCTAGCGCCCCTGAAAGAGTAACAGGGATGGCAGCAGGTCCCTGCAAAAAATAAGAAGAAGCTTTCACCCCGCCCAACAATAGGGGCACATATCCATGGTATAACACCACGACCTACTCCTCCAGCTCCGGCATTAGTCTAGCTGAATCAACCTGCTGTAATCAGGATACCTACCACAACCGGAGGAGACAAACTTTGTTGCCGATAGACAAAGAAATAAACCCAGAAATACGGCGGCTTCAAGCCTACATAAAACATGCTAGATGAATATTAACAACACGAGTTGTGGCCATTGCTGATAAAGGATCATGTCCCATGGGAGGAGTTAGAATAGCTTTCCTCATAACAGAAAGAAGAGCCCAAAAAAAAGTAATAGAGAAGGATAATAGCCTATTCTGGGGCAGACACCATCCCAGAAAAAGTAGTAGAAGAAGAAGAAGAAGAGAAAGGCCCATAAAGCCAGAAGGGAGACAGTTCTCTCCTGTAATACTCTATTGTCCCTTATCAACCTGCCTGGGGAGGAAGATGAGGAAGACATATGCTACATGCCCACAGCCGAGGTGAACCAGGCCGAAGCCGCAACTACTACCCATACAACCCGGCCAGGCCAAAAATGGGGACGCTTGCCGCCCGCCAACCATAATATTATCATCAGAGGGGAGCAACCCTACAAGATACCTTCTCCGGAGGTTAGGGGAATTCAAATCCCTCCTCCACCAGGGCTGTACAATCAAAATGGGGACCATGGTGGTGTCCCTTCTTTTACTGAATTCCTAAAGATGGCCAAGGGTAAGCAACCCTGCAAGATACCCTCTCCAGGAGTCGCG
Organism: Amorphophallus konjac; assembly: GCA_022559845.1. NCBI lineage: Eukaryota > Viridiplantae > Streptophyta > Magnoliopsida > Alismatales > Araceae > Amorphophallus > Amorphophallus konjac. Next base: position 338,055,838 of record CM040126.1, on the reverse strand, counting down.
GGAACTCAAACTCCTTCGCTAGGGCTATATGATCAAAATAAGGACTATGGTGGTGTCCCCTCTTCCACTAAATTCCTGAAAGTGGTTAGGGGTAAACAGGCCTATCAGGAGACCAGCTCTGCAACCGGGGGCACCCTCCCGCATTCTCATCAACCTTCTGGTCTGCCAAATGAAGATAAGGCCAGCCCGATAGCAGGCACTAAACAACAGCAAGACAATGACATCGTACAAAAAAAGGATCCAAACTTGGAGTCTGATGAAGCTGGTCCATCAGGGACTGCGACACAAGATTCTTCCAAGCCAAGGTGGGCTGAAGAAATGAAGCTATCAAATGTCTGTGGTGGAAGCCGGGTAGTGAAGCTACTGAAGAAGCTCCTAGCAAGGTTCACTGTTTGGGAGATCCTCTCTCTTAGTGAGGAGACCCGACAAGCAATCATTACTGCCCTGCAGAGGCCTACGCAATATGAAAGCTGTTTGGCTGAGACACTTCCGAGAGCAAATGTGACCTTCACTGAGGAGGATATGCTACTGCCTACTATCAGCCATAATAGGCTGCTATACATGAGGGGCAGTTGAATGGCCAACACCTGAACAGAATTCTAGTAGACCCTAGCGCAGCTGTCAACATTCTCCCCTATAGGGTTTACCAGAAGTACTACTTCGATGTACACCTTCATAAGATTAGGGATATGCCTATCGCCGGTTTCAATCAGAAGTTAGAAGTCCCATTGGGAGTGGTGGAATTCACCCTCACCATGGTAGATTTCACTACGAAGGTGCAGTTCCATGTTATTAACTCTAGCACCTCACACAAAGCATTGCTGGGACGTCCCTGGCTACATGAAAATTTAGTGGTGGCATCTACATTGCACCAATGTATCAAATATAATTAAGAGGGGAAGGAGAAGAGGATATTCGCTGACCTCCATCCATTTGAGGTATTCGAGTGTCACCTCCTTGATGCTTCCTTATATGTTAAACGACCACACGAGACCCCAAAGATGAAGACTCATGTCAAGGCAACAAAAAGCACCTTTGGTGACGACTGGTTTCCACCACCGCCACCAGGGTACGTGAGTCCCAGGGCGGTGTCACACATTGCCAGCATAGGGGACGTAGGAAGAACTACACCTCCTACCACTTACCCTGAAATGAATGAAGCTGATGTTGACAAGCACTATGGCCACATCAAGGTCCCCTGGGGCCTCATCAAGCCAATAGCCAGCCTCGACCATCTCACCGTCGAGCCTTGCAAGATTCTGGAGGTGGCCCAGTCTGCATGTCCCACCTGTATATTTTATGCAGCTGAAGAGCATGTCGTACAGGAGGACAATGACTATCACCTCCCTAAGGATATGGAAAATCCAATAGTCCCCATTCAAGGGCTAACATTTACATCAAACATGGTGTCTAAGATGTTCAAGAAATAGCACATTCCCTCCTGCCAGGCTCACAAAGAAAGGAAAGTGTTCATACAACTTTGGTATCCTGCCAACCTGGACAAGGAGCCGAGGAGTGTTTCCCAGCACCCGGGACTAGGGTTTACCATTGAAGAATATTATATAGTGGGCGCTATGAAGTGGACACCATCTCTGCTTTCTATTTAGCAAACGACATTTCACCGGGGACAACCTATGATGAATACTCAGTGGAAGCCGAATATGCCAGGTCACTTCAACCAGAAGGCCAAGAACCATAAAATGCCATCCCATGCAGGTGCTAGGAACAAGTTTGTTATGAAGAGACGGCTCTATAAGCCAAATTTGACATGATAGACAATAGTGAAGCTGGAGACACTGAGGTAGGAGGAGCTTGCTTCTACTGCGACCCTACCCTAGCATTAATACTAACACCTCCAAGACTGATTGAAGAAACTCCTGCTGAAATCAATCGAGCCACATCCATCATTGATACTATGTCCAAAAAGGAGCATGCCACCTCTATTGAGGACATCCCAGCTCAAGATAGCATGACATCAGGGTCATCCCTATACGGCACAGAGCCGAATCATCCTCCCTCTGAGCAAGGAATGAACACACATCAGCTCCTCGAAACTGCTGACACACCAACTGAAGCTAAAGCAATAGAAAGCCCACCGGTGGAATAGCTCATGTCTCTGCCACTGGCTGAATTAGAAGTCCCCGAGGAGATCCGGGGACAACACAATGAAGAGGTGGAGGTATTTGAACTTGAAGATAATATTCAAGATTTCATTGAGTTACAGTCGGCGCCTCTACAGATCGAAGACGGAGGCCAAGCTATGGTCGATGAACTGATAGAAATTAATTTGGGAAGCGAGGAGGATCCCAGGCCGACTTTCCTCAGTGCCCATTTTTCTTTAGAAGAGTAGAAGCTATATGTCCAATTGCTACAAGAATTCTGGGTTGCTTTGCCTGGAGTTACAAGGAAATGCCGTGACTTAGCCCTGTAGTTTCGCAACATGAGCTGGCTATAAATCCCGAAGTGGAGCCAGTGAAATAGCCACCACGGCGCATGAGGCTGGAGCTCATCACTTAGATATGTAAAGAGGTATACAAACTCAATGATGTGGGTTTTGTCAAAGAGAACTAATATACCACTTGGTTGGCCAACATTGTGCCAGTCAAAAAGAAGAATGGGCAGATCCGGATATGTGTGGACTTCTGAGATTTGAATAAGGCATGTCCAAAAGATGATTTCCCGATGCCGATAACAGAAGTCATGATCGATGCTACAACTGGTCACAAGGCTCTATCATTTATGGACAGATAGTCTGGTTACAACCAAATATGGATCGCAGAGTATGACCGGGTCCATATGGCCTTTCGAACCCCCAAAGGCATCTACAACTACAAAAGGATGCCCTTTAGTTTGAAAAATGCTGGCACAACCTACCAGGGGGCAATGACCAGAATCTTCTATGAGCTACTCTACCACAAGGTCGAGTGCTATATAGACAACCTGGTAGCCCAAACCAGAAGGAAGGAGCATCATTTGCAAGACCTTTGGGTCATATTTCAGAGGCTCAAGCAATATGAGTTAAAAATGAACCCTATCTAGTGGCAAATTCTTAGGTTTCATCGTCAGATATCAAGGGATTGAAATAGACCCCACAAAGATCAAAGCAATCCAGGAGTTACCTCCGCCAAGGAGCCTCTCCAAGCTGAGGTCGCTGCAAGGCCGTCTGGCTTATATCCGACGGTTTATATCTAATTTGTCGGGTCGATGTCACCCCTTCCACAAATTGATGATGAAAGAGGTACCCTTCTACTGGGATGAAGAATGCCAAACAGCCTTTGATAGGCTGAAGGACTATCATAAGATCCCTCCTGTGCTCGGGGCACCGGTGAAGGGGTGGCCACTGGTGCCATACATAGCAGCCACGCATTACTCCTAGGGGGCAATGTCGGTCCAAAATAATGAAGAAGGAAAAGAACAAGCACTACATTATCTCAGTCGTAGGCTGATCAGAACTGAGTGAAAATACACCTTTATCAAGAAGGTCCGCTTAGCCCTGGTCTTCGCAGCTAAGAAACTTCGGCACTATATGCTGTCACATGAAATAAAGTTAATATCCAGAGCAGATCCGCTAAAGTATATACTATCCTAGCCAGCACTCAAAGGCCACTTAGGCAAATGGGTGGTGATTCTCATGGAGTTTGATATCTCCTATATCCCACAGAAGGTTGTTAAGGGGCAGGCTATAGCAGACTTCTTCACCGCGCACCCCGTGCCTAAAGATTCTCCACTAGAGACAGAGCTCCCTAAAGATGAGACCCTGGAGGCAGACCAGGTGTAGCCCACCTTATGGCAGTTGTACTTCGATGGTGCATCTCGAACGAAAACTCTGACAACTGGGCCTATTAATGTCCGAGCCGGAGTAGGCATAGTACTGAAGTCTCTCGAAGGGGAGGTCATATATACCTCCTGCTCAATAAAAAAGCCTTGCACAAACAACGAGGTTGAGTATGAAGCCTTGATTATTGGACTACAAATTGCACTATCCATGGAAATCCAGATGCTTGAGGCGTTCGAAGACTCCATGCTAGTTGTGAAACAAGAAGAAGGACAATTTGAAGTGTGGAAGCTGAAGCTCCTTACTTATCACCGGTTGGTGCTGCGCCTGATGGCAAAGTTCTACTTCATTGAAGTGAAGCATATCATTCGAGGAGAAAACGCTCAGGCAGATGCCCTCGCAAAGCTGGCCAGTTCCTTGGCAATCTTGTCGAATGGGAGCCTGAACATAACTATCATCAATAGGCGCCAAGTCCCCAGTATGATGGAGGTCCTGGGAAATGCGGAGGAAAGTGAAATAATGATTGTGGAGGAAATTAAACGACCCGACTGGCAAGAATCACTCTTGCAATGGTTCCGACATCACCAGTTGCCAAAAGGAAAGAAACAAAGAATGAAGCTACTTAGAATTAAAGAGTCCTACGAGATGAGAAATGGAACTTTGTTCCGAATAATGGGTGATGCCCAAAAGAAAATCCTACTCCGCTACTTGTCCATAGAGGAATCCCAATAGGTGATGAAAGAGATTCATGTCGGATCAGCCGGGGCACACAAGGCAGGTCCGAAAATGAAGATTGAGATCAAGAATTTGGGCTACTATTGGCCCACTATATTTGATGACTGTTACAAATTTGCCAAGTCATGCTGAAAATGCCAAGAGCACGCCGTAGTGCCAAGGCGTCCACCGGTGCCACTACAACTTACCGTCCCTAGCTGGGCCTTCGCCCAGTGGGGCACCGACGTGGTCGACCCTCTACCAGCGTCGTCATCAGGGTGCAAATATATCCTGGCAACCAAAGATTACTTCTCTAGATGGGCAGAGGCTGTGGCGCTACGTGAAGTAACAGAAGAATTGGTCGCCAGGTTCTTCCGTCAGAATGTAATATTCCGGTTTGTTATACCTAGCCGAATTATTTCTAACAATGGTAGCCATTTCAGAAACCAAAAGGTGCACATGGTAGCCAATAAATATAAGATTGATTGGAGGACTTCATCCCCCTACAATCCTCAAGCCAACGGGCTTGCAGAGGCATTCAATAAAACCCTCTGCACTCTGCTAGCAAAGACCGTCAATGCCAGAAAGAAGGACTGGGGAGAAAAAATGTATGAGGCGTTATGGGCATATCATACAGTCTACAAGACCCCAACCGGCTGTTCACCATTCTCCCTTGTGTATGGTTCAGAGGCCTTGGTACCAATAGAGGTAGAGGCTCTATCCTTGCGAATTTGTATTCAGCATGGGTTGGCTAGTGGCGAACAAGTAAACATGGAAAGAAGACTGAAGGAGCTCGCTGAACTCGAGGGGAGATGACTTCGAGCATAAATGAATATCCAACTATACCAAGCTCGCATGGCCCGTGCTTTCGATATGCTGGTTAAAGAACGAGAATTCAAGAAAGGTGATCTAGTAATGGTGAAAAGAAGGGAAGTAATGGCAGCCAACCCCAAGGGAAAGCTGACTGGAAATTAGGTAGGTCCGTATGTTGTTCATCAGGTCTACAAAGGAGGTGCTTATATCCTGGTAGATCACAAGGGTGCAGTCCAATTCTCCCCTCTCAATGGGAAACACATGAAGCTGTATCATGCTGCCTTGCCGGCATTCGAAGAATGACCAAAATTTAACTTGGTCTAGTAGCAATCCACCCTGGCCGAGCTCTCTGAAATATATACCTAGCTTAAACCAACACCGGGTGATTGGCCCGCGTTGCGGGTGACCCCACAATATGCAAAACTCTAAGGGTCTTAAAAGTCACCAACACAATCCCATTGGGCTACACACCTACCACCGTGTTGGACCTTACGTCCACATCGGTGCATAAAACCTTTTCCTTTGTGCTAGTGCTATCCCCACGCCTACGAATATACATCAGTCTGCGAAAGGCTTCCTGCCCTAGCCGACACTTACATATTATCGCCATTACAGACCTTACATCCGAATCAGCACATAAACCATTTCCTTTGTGTTGGCATTACTCTTTTACCAATGAATATACCCCTTTTGGTTCAAGGCTTCGTACCCTGGCTAGCATTTTACACATTATCGCGATTACGGACCTTACATCCAAGTCGGTGCATAAATCCTATCCTTTGCATTAGCATTGCTTTCTTGCCAATGATTATACCCCTTTCGGCATGAGGCTTCATGCCCTAGCCAGTATTTTATGCATTATCGCCATTACGGACCTTACGTCCGAATCAGTGCATAAATCCTTTCCTTTGCATTGGCATTGCTTTCTTGCTAATGAATATACCCTTTTTGGCACAAGGCTTCGTGCCGTATCCAACATTTTGTGCATTATCGCCATTACGGACCTTACGTCTGAATCAGCGCGTAAATCCTTTCCTTTGCATTTGCATTGCTTTCTTGCCGATGAATATACCCCTTTGCAGCGCAAGGCTCCATGCCCTAGCCGGTATTTTACACATTATCGCCGTTCTGGACCTTACATCCGAATCGGTGCAAGAATCTCTACCTTTGCATTGGCATTATTGTCTTGACAATGAATATCCCTTGGCCGACGTAAGGCTTCGTGCCCTTGCCGGCATCTTCACATTATTGCCATTCCAAACCTTACGTCCAATTTGGCGCATAAACCTCCTCCTTATCCGTGGGCATTTTCGCCCCGTAAACAACTGAGGCAGTCTGGAGCGGGTACCATGCATTGACCCGTGGAACAAACTCTTATCTATTGTATTTGAAAAAAATGGGGCTTAAAATAGATGTGCCCCACCGGACTTGTTCAGATATCCTGGGCAAGGGTAAAAATGGCTACAACTCGGCTATGGCGAAAACCCGAAAGGGCGCTGCCGGTAAAATTGGGTACCCCGCCACGAGAAAACCCGCAAAGGCTTATGGGTAAAAGCAAGAGGGGGTTGGCTCCGGTGAGAACCCGGAAGGGCGCTTGAGTCAGTAATGTAGTAATCAGATTTTCCTTTTCATATTCATCCTTATGAAATTCTGAATGGGACACTTATCACAGGTCCCACTAAAAATCTGTATTTCATATACCATTGACCCGGACCTTCCGTCCTCGTTGACGATTAAACCTACCTTTGCTTCGGCATTTAGCTAATGCCGATGAACAAACCAACGTTGATCCTCATCACTATTGGCGAGATCCGTGAATATACCGTTGACCCAGACCTTCCGTCCTCATTGACGATTAAACACATGCTTGCTTCGGTGCCAGTTCGATGAAAGCAATCAAACCAAACCATCACCAAATATCTCGTTAGGGAATGGCAAATATGTCCATGCATCAAAAAAATGGGGCTTAAAATAGAGGTGCCCCGCCGGACTTGTTCAAATATCCTGGGCAAGGGCAAAAATGGCTACAACCCAACTCTGGCGAAAACCCAAAAGGGTGTTGCTGGCAAAATTGGGTACCCCGCCATGTGAAAATCAGAAAAGGTGCCTGGGCAAAAGTAAGAGGGGGCCAGTCCTGGCGAAAACCTTAAAGGGCTCTTGTCACGCTCCGAGCCTTTATTACAGCAGAAGACTCGCTCGAGGAACGCGAACAGCTGGCATGGTAAGCCTCTTGCAAGCAAGAATGATCAGAGCGCAAGGCAATCACACATAAGAATGCAATCGCATAATAATTAATCAAACTCCAATTTTATTTCATTGATAATCGAGTATTCAAGTACAATCACCTTTTCATACTTTTTCCATTGCACTAGACTCAAGAAATAAGAAATTATAAAGACTCGATCTAAACATTGTGGACTTCCTAAGTCTTCACTCTCAATTTGATATGATTTTCATTCGCTCTCGGACCCGCTACTTGTATAACCCAAATCCAAATTCGTATCACTTCCATCTCCTGAAAAAGATTAGAAATAGGTAATAAGCACACTTGCCCAGTAGGTATCTTCGCATCAACATGATTAGCAATGTTTAAGTAATTAGCATTTTAGCTCTAAAGAAATAAGGTAAAATCATGCGAATGCGATCAATCATGCGATTAAACCAAAGTAGCAAGACGATCATGTAAGATAGAATGAACAAGTATGAACTAGCAAGAATGTAGCAAGAATGAACAAGAATATAGCATGGCCTTTCATGAACAAGAATGTAACGAGAATATACTAGCAAGATCACGTAGTCATCATCCAAACATCTTTTGCTTATGAGCAAGTATTTGGTGAATTTCTGTGGAATATCAAGTAACAAGCAAGAAAGTCATGTACAAAAAATTTCATGATGTCGTGGATTTTCACTTATTTATGCGACGCCAGTAGCATCATACCCCATGGTTTATAATAGTATGTTTCTGACAATCAACCGAGGGGACTAGCATAGAACCCTTGAACACAATCAGTGCTCGATCGCATCTTCAAGTATAAATCAAGCTATTTCTACGCATGTAACAATAAAGTGTTGCCAAGAATGTAATAAGTTCAATAACCTCATGATATTAATAATCAATAAATGAACACCTCAATTTAGAATATGTAAGATCAAGAATGACTTATACTATGTTATGCTCATGGAAATAATTCGGTAGCATAACGACTCATTTCTTAACTTTTCATCCTTTAAAATTAAGTATCTTGATCATTGTGACAAGTCCTAGAACATCAATGATCCACCTAGGAACTTTAGAATATCAACCCCTTGGTCAAACCTCGGGTTAACAAAATATAGAACTGTGACGGTCTTGTACTGGGCCGTTACATAACGTGACGCTCTAGTATGGGGCCGTTACAATGGTCTGAATCCGAAAGAAGTAAAGATGGACTCAGTATATGCGACGGTCGTTTATTGGGTCGTTAGATGAGCCTGATGGTCCAACCTTGATCCGTTACATATCCAAAAATCAGAAACCATCGATAGTGTTTTCTAATGATTGGGTTTTCATGGTACAACCAACTCGACGTCCTAGTCGGAATCCCAGGCTCGCGGAGAATTACGGAGGCCTTGAAATAAGATTTCCTAGTCCATTGGAAGGAATATCCAATAGAGAGGTCCTCATGTTCAAGAATATGTTCCTATAGTGCAGAGTGTGAACTAATGGCTATATACCGGAATATATGCCATGTACTTAAAGAAAATGACTCTATAGATAGAAAAGACTGTGAAACCATGTGAAACCATGATAAACTCCGTCAATACATTTTTTGAAATCATACCTTAAATACAAACTATTAGAGTTTAGCCAATGAAATTAACATAACTCAAAATAACTTAAAAGGCTTGTAATCATGCAATTCCTATCATGAATCAATAATTAAACTCAGTCATAATATCGGGTCAAAACTTAGATAACTAGGCTTATTTATAAGTAGACTTGACCAATTTCCATTATATCTCGAGTTGACAGAGAACAGTGTTCTAACGGTCTAGCATAGGCGCGCTACAGCCGCGTGTGGGTTTGTCGTGGGGACGTTACAGTATTGTAACGCTCCTAGCATGGTGCGTTAGAGACAACAGAATAATTTAAACACAACAGAGAGTGTGAGGGCTTATCGTAAGGCCGTTACAGTCATGTGACGGTCCTACCCTAATCCGTCAGAGCTTCTACTAAGGATAAAGATAAAGAACTATGTCTATGCAAGAAAAATCATAATCACTAACTAGTCTAGTCATGATAACAAAGTAAAGGCCAGATATATGCATAGGTTGCAGTGAATGATCAAGATGATATCTTTTATCTTTGGTTAGGCTAAAGGTATGCATGATCTTGCTAAGACCTAAAATTCATAATCTATAATGCATGTAATCAATCAAAATCAGAGGACTTTTATCCCTAACATGTTGTTTTTGCCATTCATGAGATGACCTACCTTTTCCCTGGGCTTTAAACTTCTAATTTGGGTCTTCAAGACACGCCCTAGTTCCCTTCTTCCTGTAGTTTTTCAGCAATTTCACGTCACTCTATCTCTTCAATCTCCTGACCTAAAGGTGTGAAATTTGGAGGTTAAGAAGATGAATCTAAGGGGAACAAAAAGTCCTAAAGCATTAATCTCTAATTACCTCGTTTAGCTCCTCTATTTTCCTGATCTTCAGAGGACTTTCGTTCAGATTTCTGGATTGCTAAGGTCGTACCAACAACTTTGGAAGCCTCTAACTCCTTGGATACTCGACCTACTATCATGAAATTTTGAGAGTTGTTAGACCTTAGTATTAGAAATAAAAAGTTCAAAAGAACTTTCCCGAAATTCTATCTCCTTACCTTGATTCTTCACGAGCCAAAAGTAAGGGTCGCTCAATTCAGAACTGGGTCTTATTTATAGGGATTTGGCTAGGGTTTGAGGATTAGATCAATTCTAGAGTCCTTAGTTTGACCAAAACATGATCCCTAAGAGTCTCTAGTAACCCTACATGTTCTCCTAATTAGGTCACTTGCAGATAGGATCCTAAAGATCACATCTTTTTGCAAGTTCTTCAACTCACGGAATTAACAGGGTATGACGGTCCAGTCCTGATGCGTTATATGCATGTGACAGTCACCCGATAGACCGTTACAGCCAACGTGTGCAGAATTTCAAATTAATAAAACTCTTTTATTCATTTTATCTATATAATTATCTAATTAAGGGATATTTATCCTTTAAAATCAGTGAATAAGCTAAATAACCTTCTAGAATATGGGCCAAACTTAATGGGCTGGGTTCTTAAACCTTTTGGGTCTTAATTAAATAAGTTAGATTAATTTTGTAACACTATTGGGCCTTATACCCCATTTATTAATTCAATAATCCATTTATTAACTTATTTATCCCTTATGATTTCCTAATAAATTCTAGAAAATTCCATTTATAATCCAAAAATTACTTATATAAATTCTGGGGCGCTAAACCCTCCCTCACTTTGAAGAATTTGGTCCCCAAATTCAATACATGGATTATGGAGAGTGTACTTACAATTGAATAATTCTGGGAATCTTTTCCACATAGCTTCTTCAGTTTCCCATGTTACTTCATATGGCCATATTTTCTTCCATTGAATCTTGACCATAGGGATAACTTTATTCCTTAGTTGACGCACTTCTCGTTCGAAAATATTTATTGGCATTTGCTCGTACGTCGTGTCCTTCTGAATTTCAAAATTATCATAAGTGATAACATGGTCAGGATCATATACATACTTTTTCAACATAGAGACATGAAATACGTCATGAACTCCTGCTAATTGTGGAGGTAAAGCCAGTCTATAAGCTACTTCACCGACCCTTTCAAGAATTTCAAATGGGCCAATGAACCTGGGAGTTAGCTTGCCTTTGATGCCAAATCTTCGAATACCACGACCCGGAGAAACCTTTACATATACATGATCTCCAACCTGAAACTCTAAATCGCGCCTTCGATTATCAGCATAAGACTTTTGCCTATCTTGTGCCATCTGCAGTCTTTCTCGAATGAGCTTGATCTTCTCTGTAGAATCCCTGATAAGGTCGGGGCCTAGAAATTACCTTTCCCCTATTTCATTCTAACAAATAGGTGATCTTCAACTTTTTCCATATAACGCTTCAAAAGGTGCCATTTGTATGCTGGCTTGATAACTGTTGTTATATGTAAATTCTACCAGAGGCAAGTGATCATGCCAACTTCCTCCAAAATCGATAGCACAAGCCCTGAGCATATCTTCTACTACTTGATTTGTTCTTTCCGTCTGACCATCTGTTTGAGGATGAAAGGCTGTGCTAAAGTTCAATCTAGTCCCTAGTGAGTTTTGTAGACCCTTCCAGAAATGTGATGTGAATCGAGGATCTCTCTCAGATATAATAGTGACAGGGACACCATGTAATTTGACAATTTCTCTTATGTATAATGCTGCTAGAGTATCCACAGACCATCGACTTTTTATTGGTAGAAAATGTGCAGATTTAGTCAATCGGTCTATGATTACCCATATACCATCGTGTCCTTCTCTGGTCTTAGGTAAACCCATGATGAAATCCATCCCTATACTTTCCCACTTCCATGTTGGAATGTCTAAGGGATGTAATTTTTCGGCGGGTCTAAAATGCTCTGCCTTAACTTATTGGCAAGTGAGACAGTGAGACACGAAATCGGCTATTTCCCTCTTCATATTGGGCCACTAGAAGTTTCTTTTGGATCTTGATACATTTTTGTACCACCGGGATGAATGGTGTACTTAGACTTATATGCTTCTTCTAGGATCAATTTCTTCGTATCCACGTGATCCGGTACACATACTCGACCCTTGAATAGCAATCTTCCGTCATTGGAAACGGAGAAATCCGGCCTCTGATCTATGTTAGCTTTAATCTCCAGTAACGCGGGATCATCATCTTGCAACTTGACCAGATCTTATATTAATATTGGTTGAGCTCAGATATTAGTCATGAAACAATCTTCTTCCTTCATGTTAATATCTAAATTCATTTGAGCAAACTGAAGAATAAGATTAGTCATACTAATCATAAGACTTGATAGCATTCCCATTGGTTTTCTGCTGAGTGCATCGGCTACAGCATTAGCCTTGCCAGAATGATATTGAATAGCAAAATCAAAATCTTTGAGATATTCTAACCATCTTCTCTACCTCATATTTAGCTCTTTTTAAGAAAATAAATATTTCAAGCTCTTGTAGTCCGAGTATACCGTGAACTTTTCTCCATAGAGATAATGGCGCCACATTTTTAGGGTGAAAATAACAGCTACCAATTCTAAATCATGCATAGGATAATTTTCCTCGTGATGTTTCAATTGTCTTGAGGAATAACAGATTACCTTTCCATCTTGCATGAGAACTTATCCCAAGCCAATGCCAGATGCATCCGTATATACTTCAAATATACCACCTTCCACAAGTAGTGATAAAATGGGAGCTGTAGTAAGATGATTCTTAAGAGTTTGAAAACTCTTTTCACATTCCTTTGACCAAACAAAATGATTTTCTTTTCTTGTAAGTCTTGTTAAAGGAACAGCAATCTTTGAGAAGTCCTTAATGAACCTTCTATAATAACCAGCTTGACCCAGAAAACTGCTTACTTCTTATACAGTCATTAGCTGGCTCCAATTTCTGACAGCTTCAACTTTCGAAGGATTCACAACGATACCTTCCTTTGAAATAATGTGGCCTAGGAATGCAACTTCCTTGAGCTAGAATTCACATTTGTTAAGCTTTGCATAAAGTTTATGTTCTCTAAGTGTTTGTAGAGTTATCCTCAGATGTTCTTCATGTTCCTCTTTTATCTTGGAATATATCAAGATGTCATCGATGAAGACGACGATAAATTGGTCTAGATATGGTTGAAAAATACTGTTCATAAGTTGCATAAATGCTGCTGGGGCGTTCGTTAACACGAACGACATTACCATGAATTCATAGTGGCCATAACGACTTCGAAAAGCCGATTTATAAATGTCTTCTTCTTTGATTCTAAGTTGATGATAACCTGATCTGAGGTCAATCTTAGAAAAATACTCTGCTCCCGAAAGTTGATCGAAGAGCTCATCAATACGCGGCAACGGATACTTGTTTTTGATTGTAAGTTGATTTAGTCACCGGTAATCGATGCATAGCCTGAGATCCATCTTTCTTCATGACAAATAAGACCGGCGCACCCCAAGGGGATGTGCTAGGTCTGATGAAGCCCTTATCCAGTAGTTCCTGCAACTACTTCTTTAGTTCCTTGAGTTCTGTGGGGGACATCATGTAAGGGGCTATAGAAACAGGTGCTACTCCTGGAATGAGTTCAATGGTGAAGTTCACTTCCCTCTCAGGTGGTAAACTGGGTAATTCGGATGGGATTACATCTGGAAACTCATTTACAATAGGGATGTCTGCTATGATAATTTCCTTGGACTCCGTAACAATGACAGAAGTAAGAAAAGCTTCACATCCTTGCGAGATGAGTTTGCAAGCGTGAAGAGAAGATATGATAGTGGGGTGTTTCTTATATTTAATGCCAAGAAAAGAGAATCTTGGAAGACCGGATTTTTGGAAGGATATAATCATGTTTCTGTAATTGATATAAGCATTACGATCTACAAGCCAATCTACCCCTAAAATGGCATCATAACCTTTCATGTCAAGGCATACTAAGTTTGTGGGGAGATTATGACCTTCTACTATCACTTCGCTATCAGGATAATAGTTGGTAAGCTTTGTTCCAGAACCTAAGGGTGTGGTAATAGCAAGATCTAAAGGAAAGGGAACTGATGCAATTTGTAATGTTTTTGTAAAAGTAGTGGAGATAAAGGAATGAGAGGCACCAGTATCAAATAGCATAAATGAAGGACGAGAACAAATTTGAAGAGTACCTTCCATAAGCCCACCATCCCTGGGCGCTTCCTCTTCTTCTAGAACGACATTGAGATGAGCTTTCCTCCTGCGTCCACCACCAGATGATTGGTCCTTCATAAGGGGGCAATCCGGCATGCGATGCTCCCTGCTTACACAGCGTAAACAAGCGCCGAGGTGCTTCCAGCACTCTTCAGCCGAATGGCTGAACTTTTCGCAAAAAGTGCAAGCCGTGGCGACTTGCTCTTCCTCCTTAATCTTCTTGTTCTTCTCGGAACTTCCACCGTTCCCACTCCTAGATCTCTTCTTACCATCACGGCTTTTGTGAGGCTCTGTGATACTGAACTTTTCTTTCTTATAATGCCGATCAGATCGTCGACTGGACTCTTCTCCTTTTCCTTTCAATTTTTTGACCTTTTCTAAGGTCCTTTCACATAAGTATGCCCGATGAACCATCTCCGCATAAGTACGAATGTTTTGGGTCCCGAGCTGCTGAATGAAATCGGGACGTAACACGTCCATAAACTGATTTGCCTTCAATAGATCGGTACTGATTAGATGCGGTGCATAAGGAGCTAGCCTTGAGAATTGTAATTCATATTCAGCCACTGTCATCATTCCCTGTCGAAGAGAGGCGAACTCCATAGCCTTTCTTTCTTTCACATGCTCTGAGAAATACTTGGCACGAAATAAAGTGAGAAAACCATCCCACGTATGAGGTGCATCGACTGGAGGTGCCGGAATCGACTTCCACCATGTACGAGCTGATACAAGAAATATGAAGTGATCTAGAAGGGGAGGGGATGAATAGATCACTGTTTTCAATCGATTAAAAATTACTGAAGAATGATTCACTTAAAACAAGCAATCTCGGAGTTGAACCCACAAAAAACTCAGTGCGGACAATAGCTCGAGTGGATAGAAGGCACACCACAAAAACACCACAGACAATCACACTAGTACCCATAGGTTTTTAAGGTGGTTCGGTCAGACCTCCAGTCTGCCTATGTCCACCCCTCACTTCAAATCGAAGTGAGGCTTCCACTAGCACCTGCTAGCAAAGAAGACTCAGTCTGCGACAACGGCTGATTCACAGCTTCACCAGGGGAACACCCTCCCCTCTTCCTTCACACTCGGAGGGAACTCTAAGGACGCCAAGTCCCTAGAAACCAGGAAATAATTTCCTCTTCCTCCAACCGGAGGGAACACTAGTGATCTGCAGTCACTAGAACCAGAGACCAAGGTCTCTCTTCCTCTGAAGCCCAGAGGGAACACCTCTTCTACGAGAGGGAACAATACTGCAACCTCTGTTGCAAGTGAACCAGAGAGAACACGTCTCTCTCTTTCCCTGAACACCAGGAGGTAACACAGAGAACTTTCAATCAAGAAAGAAAAAGCAGATAAAAAATGAAAACAAGAAAGAAGGAAATCAAATTCCAGAAACTGGAAACAATGTAGCTCAAACTGAGCTGCAGACTTCGGATTTGTTCTGTAAGTCAATACCCATCTTCTAATCACTCTTCTGCTCTCTCTTCTCTCTCAACTGGATCACTCTAGTTTCTCAGGGAGGCTCTTTCTCGTCTGCTCTCACTCAAATTTCTTTCCTGTAATCTCAGAGCTACTTCTTCTCGAAGATGGTGAGGCAGTGCTTTTATAAGCGATCAGGAGGGTTCATGCAAGGCGTGTGCTTCCCGCGCTCGATCCAGAACCTTCTTGCCACGTGCCCTTGTAGCATTGGTTCCTTTAGTGTTGGATCACGTGCAGCCATGACACCGGGGAATATTCTTCCTCGGACCACCTTCTTCTTTTTGTTTTTCTTCTTCTCCTGCAAAGAAATTAAAAACATTAAAACTCAAGGCCACAAAAACTAAGACTGCATGAGGTAAGTAATAGCAATATGAGATGCACTATACTGAGAACGACATGAGATACACAAGATGACTACAGTATGAAATAAAAGAGAACGACACGAGGTACCACAGTAACAAGGCTAACACTACAAAGAGAACGACACGAAGTACCACAGTAACAAGGCTAACACTACACAGAGAACGACACGAAGTCAGATGAGAACAGCACGAGGTGAGAAGGAAATAACACGGTAGTAAAACATGCGATCAGAGGAAACCTGGACGAAGATAGAAAGAGGCAACACGAAGACATAAAACCAACACTAAGACACAAACACAGAAATAACATGAAGACTCAAACACAAAAATAACACGAAGACATAGGCACAAAAGATAACACGAAGACACAGGAAGATGACTCGAAAACGAGGACGACACGGGTTGAAAACAACTCGAAGATGAAAACAAAAACAGACACGAAGTGCGGTCACAAAGCAAGAAAGACACGGGGTCTAGGAAAAACAACACGAAGACAGAAAATAGGACCGGCTACAACGACACGTGATAAAAAAGTGAAAGCAGAAAAATGACTCGAGTAACTACAGTAAATGACACGAAAACACAAGAGCAAAAATAAAAAGGATGACTCGAGATGAACAGCTAAATACTGAAGAAGCGACACGAGGTTCACAGGAAAACGACTTGAAGTTCATCAGAGCAAATCGAGCTGCTTCAGTAAACAGCACGAAGACAATCAACAAACATACGTACAAAAGACAACGCGAAGTGTAGTAAACACAAACAACACGAAGTATGAAAGGAACAGTACGGACATGCAAGGTACTACCTCATAGCAGTTTTTCCTGTTAATCATGGAAATTTCAAATGCATAACATTACTCAAGATATCTGATTAAAATGACAATATTTAACATAGTGATGCTCATCATCAAAACACTAGGGAAGTCACAAAAATCCAACAATCTCCCCATTTTTGATGATGGCAACACTATATTAAATAACAGAGATTATGTGAAGATAAGCTGTGAAGATAAGCAATGTAGACACACAATCCTCTGACGACTCCCAAGAGCTCCCCCTGAACACAACAACTGCTTTCCTCTGACTAGTTAACTCAGGGCACTTATCTTTCACTCCCCCTCAGCAAAACACAAGCAAGACACACTCCCCCTTTGACATCATCAAAACTAGGGGCAGGTCTGAAGATATCACGAAAAGAAAATTGCTGATAGTGGAGAGAACACAAGAGAGAGTATGGCTGATAAAGGAAAGTTATTGAGATGTTTAGGCAATTAAGAAAGCCATTAATTTTATGTGAGGATTTTGAGGATCAGTTAGTCAGACTGTGTGCAAAATGGTGAATGAAGATCCGCTCCATACACAGAACCAGATTCTAAGCAAGTGATGTACAAGATACCAGTATGGTCAGAGTAAGTCTTTACTCAGAGAGTATAAAGCAAGGAAGTCAGGAAAACAAAGACCTGTGGTATTGAAAACAAACAAACCAAGACCTAAAAGCCAAGTGAACAGGATCTGGATACCAAGAGGGAGAAGATTTTTCAAAGATGGTCAAGATCAAAAGTAATTCTGTCAAGTACACCTTTGACATTAGGGAGACACCTTGTTTAGAGGCAGGAATCCCCAGTTACTTGGTGGCAAGACCACATTACCCCTTCTGACAAGAGGACATAGATAGTATTCTAACTGGTGTTGACATTAAGGTAACACTTTTACCAGAGGTCAGACACCCCAGTTACTAACCAGATATGTACCATAGCTCTGTATGATCAAGACAGCTAATTAAGCCTGATTTATACTGCCATCTCATGACATGGGATTCTCTCACTTCATTGATGAAAGTCCCAGTTTCTCAATGAACAGTTAACAAGGTTGTTAAGACTTCTTTCATGAATTTTTCATTAAACAGCACTTGAAACCTTGTAAATTAGTCTTGATTCAGTTTGAGAACAATACACCAGCTCCAAAGTTTTTCAGACAAAAACACTATATACCTCACTTCGGACTTAACTAGACAAAGTAGGTATGCTGTACTGGCTAGATCAGAAGTCAGTTACAGTGTAGGAAGATAGTCTTGAATTCAGATTTTGATCTCAGTGGGACTAACAGCTGAAATTCCAACAAGAAATTAGATGAACAGTCTTAATGGATAAAGCATCCAAAATTTTCTTTTATACACCTACTCAAACTGATTCTCTTATAAGGTCAGCAACAGTCCGTTCAAAGTATGTTCAGATTTGGCCAAAAGAGCATGACTCCAATTATTAATATAGCTCCCCCTGAGACCTTCACTCCAACTCAGACTTAACCAAGACATACCTCAAAACACCTCAAAGAAAACAAAGTGATATCAATCAATACGAGTGAATCAGCAAACACTCATAATGAGGTTATTTTCAGCAACAGACAATGAGTATAGATAAGCATAAGAGCACATGACAGATTATTCAGAGATTAATTATTCAATCATGAAATTCTGTAAATACCTAATTCTCTGCGCAATGTGCTAAATTTTTCAGTATCCAGTGGCTTAGTGAAAATATCTGTAATTTATGAGTTAGTGCCAACATGGATCAACTCAAAGGTCTTCCTAGCTACTTCATCTCAAATAAAATGATGCCTGATTTCGATGTGTTTAGTTCGAGAATGAAGTACAGGATTCTTTGCAATGTTTATTGCACTAGTATTATCACAAAAGATGGAAGTGCAACCTAGCTCAACTGAGTAATCCAGAAGCTGGTGTTTTATCCATATAACCTGTGTGCCACAGCTCCCTGCTACCACATACTCAGCTTCAGCAGTAGAAAGAGCCACAGTGTGTTGCTTCTTGGATCCCCAAGAGACTAGGCACCCTCCTAAAAATTCGCAGTGACCACTAGTACTTTTCCTGTCCAATTTACATCCTGCATAATCTGCATCTGTATATGCAATGAGATCTAAACTACATGATGCAGGATACCAAAGACCTAGATCATGAGTAGCAGATAAGTATCTAAAGATTCTTTTTACAGCTGCCAAATGCAATTCAGTAGGCCTAGACTGGTATCTAGCACACATCCCTACACTAAATTGAATGTCAGGCCTGGATGCTGTTAAGTAGAGGAGTGAACCGATCATACCTCTATATAATTTAGCATCCACCTCTTTACCTTTTTCGTCTGAATCCAGTGAGGAGTTGGTGCCCATGGGTGTTGAGATAGTCTTGAGGTTGGTCATTCCAAACCTTTTCAGCATCTCCAGAGTATACTTGGTTTGATTTATGAAACAACCATCCTCCATCTGTTTGACCTGCAGCCCAAGAAAATACTTTAGTTCGCCAACTAAACTCATTTCAAATTCATGAGACATAGATTCAGAAAATTCTTTACACAATTTTGAATTGTTAGATCTGAAGATGATATCATCAACATATACCTGGACCACTATTAAATCCTTTCCGAGATTTTTGGTGAAGAGGGTTTGGTCAACCTTACCTCGAGTGTAGCACTTGCTCAAGAGGAATTCAGAAAGTCTCTCATACCAGGCTCGGGGAGCCTGCTTCAATCCATAGAGGACTTTATTCAACCTAAAAACCATGTTAGGTTGAACAGAGAAATTAAAACCTGGAGGTTGTTCAACATATACCTCTTCCTTCAACACCCCATTTAAGAATGCGCTTTTGACATCCATCTGCTGCAGCCGAATGTTCCTAGAGGATGCAAATGCAAGCAGAATTCGTATAGCTTCCATCCTAGCCACTGGGGCATAGGATTCATCAAAATCCACACCAAATTCTTGACTGTAGCCTTAAGCTACAAGTCTTGCTTTGTTTCTAGAAATAGCTCCATTCTCATCAACTTTATTCTTGAAAACCCATTTAGTGCCAATGACATGAGTGTTATCAGGTCTGGGAACTAGTTCCCATACAATATTTTTCTCAAATTGATTTAATTCCTCACACATGGCGGATACCCAAGAATCATGTTTTAATGCTTCTTCCACAGATTTGGGTTCCACCTGAGATACCAATGCAGCTAAGTCCTGTTCTTGGACAATTCTAAAATGAGACCTTGTTCTAGGAGGATCATGCAAATTGCCTATGACATTTTCACTAGGGTGGTCTTTATGAAATATTATCTCACCTGAGTGTTCACCTACCTCAACTGCTCCTTCTTGCTGTGAGTTTTCTGGTTGAGCTGCTGGCTGCATCTCTTCTTCTTCAATTCTCTCCAAGAAATCTCCCTCATTAGATGGCTCCCTGTCATCATTCAACACTTTGTTAGAGAAATCATTTTCATCAAACACTACATGCAGTGTTTCTTCAACAGTTTGATCATCTTTATTGAAAACTCTGTAGGCCCTTGAGGTTTCTGAATATCCGAGAAAAATTCCAGGAGAGCTTCTAGCTTCAAATTTGTCCAAACCATTCTTACCATTATTGTGAATAAAACATTTGGAGCCAAAAACTTTAAAGTAAGAAATGTTTGGCTGCTTACCCTTGAGAAGTTCATAAGGAGTTTTCCTATGAATAGGTCTTACCAAGGCTCGGTTTAGAATGTAGCATGCAGTATTCGCAGCTTCAGCCCAAAATCTCCTTGGAAGTCCACTCTCAATCAGCATAGTCCTGGCCATTTCAATGATTGACCTGTTTCTTCTCTCAACAATTCCGTTCTGCTCCGGTGTCCTGGGAGAAGAGAATTTGTGAGTCACTCCCTCTCTTGAGCAAAATTCAGAAAATGAAGAGTTCTCAAACTCTCCTCCATGGTCAGACTGAATTGCAATGATATTATGTTCACCTTGCAGTTTGATTTTATTGAACAGTTCTTCAAAGTGAACAAAAGCATCATTTTTATTTGCTAAACAAGAAAATCTAGTGAAGTCATCAACTATGACTAATCCATATCTCTTACCTGACAAACTTTGTATGCGAGTAGGACCAAAGAGATCCATGTGCAAGTGCTGCAGCGGTTTACATGAAAGACTCTCAGTTCTCAACTTAAAAACTGCACGAGTCTGTTTACCTTGTGCACAAGCATCACATAGCTTGGACCCTAACTGAAATCTTATTCTGGGCAAACCTCTAACTAGGTTATGCTTAGACAGTTTATTCATTGTAGACAAACTAGCATGGCCTAGACGCCTATGCCAGTCAAAAGTAACCTGTTCAGAGTTAGTAGACATACACAAGTTAGTTTCAGGATTATCATCCAGGTCTACGATGTATACGTTGTTTACTCTATGACCTTTGAACATGACGTTATCAGAATTCAGCTCAAAAATAGTGCACGAATTGTGGTCAAAGAGTACCTTGTGTCCTTTGTCGCAGAGTTGACTTATACTTATCAAGTTGTGCTGAAGTCCTTCTACAAGATACACATCTTCAATGGAGTTAGTAGAGGACTTACCAACTGTACCAATTCCAATTATTCTTCCTCTGTTATTTCCACCGAATTTGACCAGGCCCCCAAACTTCATTTTCAGTTTACTAAATTTGGACCGGTCTCCTGTCATGTGCCTGCTATAGCCGCTGTCAAGATACCACTTTTTATACTCAGCTGCCAGGCTAACCTGCGAGAGTTTAGACAGAGTAATGTGGGACCCAATTCAAATTAGGTCCAGAGACAGTTTTCAATTTATGCAAAAAGCACTTAGGAACCCACATTTGTTTTACTGTTCTTTTCAGTGGTTTCATGTGAATTGATTCTTCCTTCTTGGCATTTCTCAGTGGGCGTTGAATGAGCCCATTCCTATTAAAATTATGCTGTTTCCGAACAGAAAAATTATTGTTTGGCCTCTTAGAGGAAACTCGTGTGTGCTGAGCATAATTCATGTAACCATTTTTATTCAAATGAAAATTGTACTGAAGGTGGTGCATGTTTGCATGCTTTCCTTGATAACTAGCATGCTGAACTTTCTCAGCAAAGCTGTTCACCTTTCTAGTGACATCAATAGGAATGGTCCTGTGAAAACTTTTGTTCCACAACTGTTGCACAGGAGCAGTTCTAGTCTCAGGATTTCCTGACTTAGCCTGCTGACCAGTGGATTGAATAGATTTGCTGGTCAAAACCTTTAATGTAGAGACAGATTTGGAACTGGATGGGGTTTCCAGTTTTTCTTTGCCCTTGGCGGGGCAGAACGTGACAATTTTAAATTCAAAGGTTTTTTTACTTGTGGGATTGTATCCTAATCCCTCCCTATTGAAGTTTACCCTCGACCCCAGAAGGGCATCCAGATTGTTTCTCCCCTCTGTAAATTTTTCTAGCATTTTCCCTTTGTCCTCAATCTCCTTCTGAAGTTTATTACATTGGTCCTGGAGTTCCTGATTAACTTTTCTAATCGCCTCATATTTTTCTCCAATCAGTCTAAACTCTTTTTTACTCTCTTCAGTTTTACTCTTCAGATCATTCATCCTAGCTAGATTTTCCTCCCTTTCCATTCTAAACTTCTCGTTCTCACTTCTAGCCTGATCTAGCTCAATGGCCATCTCCTTGGTTTTCATGTTATCCGTAACAGCAATAGAGTGTTCCTCAGAAACAGAGTGAAACTTTCGTTTAAGCATTCTGTGCTCCTTGGTTAGAAAATTATATTTAGCTAACAGGTCGCCATAGGCGTCTTCCCAATCGTCCAAAGTAAAATTCTCAAATAAGTTCGTTACCTCTTCCTCATGGTTGGCCATGAGGCACGTCTTCTCTTCACCTTCATTGGACGAGGTGGCTTCTGGATCCTCCTCCTCGTCGCTCCATGTACACAGCATGGCTTTCTTCTTCTTGTGCACCATCTTCTTCTGGTATCCGGGAGCCTTAGCTTGCAGCTCTGGACATTCACTTTTCATGTGACCAGGTTTCTGACAATGGTAGCATGTAACTTTCTTAACAAATAGGTTCTTCTCAAGTTCTCGTTCAGGAGACTTCCTTACAGCATTAAATCTCTTTCTCCTGTAGAATTTCCCTTTAGTCCTCAAGAACTTTCTGAATTGCCTGGTGAGCATGGCCTGCTCGCCCTTGTCCAGGTCTGAGAATCCGTCAGAGTCTTCGCTGCTACCACCACTGCTGCTGCTGTTGCTGCTCTTCTTAGTATGTCGTGAGACTTTCAGAGCAACATTCTTTCCCTTTCTGTCATGTCCATCATTCCCTTGTCTGAAGTTCATTTCGTGGGTCATGAGAGACCCAATCAGCTGGGTTACTGACATGGTGGATAAATCTCTAGATTCCTCTATGACGGTCACCTTAGTATCCTAGATGGGAGTTAGGGACCTAAGGATCTTCCTGACAATGTCTTCTTGCTGAATCTCCTTTCCAAATCCTCTCAGACTATTGATGATCACAGACAATCTAGCATACATTTCTGTGATCGACTCCTCTGGCTTCATCTTAAACAACTCATACTGAGTTGTAAGCATATTGATCTTGGTAGCTTTCACTTGAGATGTGCCCTCATAAATTAACTGCAATTCATCCCACATTTTCTTTGCAGTCTTGCACGCTGAAATCCTCAAGTACTCTTCCGGGTGGACGGTGCACTGTATGATGCTAAGAGCTGTCCAATTCAGTGCGGAAAGTTTAACCTGTTCCTCTGTCCATATGTCCTCGTTCGGTGGAAGTTGGTACGGACCATCTGTAATTACTCTCCAGAGCTTGTGGCTTTGGGCCCTGATGAAGACTTCCATCCTGTTCTTCCAAAAGAAATAGTTATTACCATCGAAGAAAGGGGGACGGGTGATTGACTGCCCTTCAGCAATGTAGCTGCGAGGACCAGCGGATCCGTTTCCCTGGCCGTTGGACCACATATTGGGAAATACCTGCTCTGATACCAATTGATACAAGAAATATGAAGTGATCTAGAAGGGGAGGGGATGAATAGATCACTGTTTTCAACCGATTAAAAATTACTGAAGAATGATTCACTTAAAACAAGCAATCTCGGAGTTGAACCCACAAAAAACTCAGTGCGGACAATAGCTCGAGTGGATAGAAGGCACACCACAAAAACACCACAGACAATCACACTAGTACCCAGAGGTTTTTAAGGTGGTTCAGTCAGACCTCCAGTCTGCCTACGTCCACCCCTCACTTCAAATCAAAGTGAGGCTTCCACTAGCACCTGCTAGAAAAGCAGACTCAGTCTGCGACAACGGCGGATTCACAGCTTCACCAGGAGAACACCCTCCCCTCTTCCTCCATACTCGGAGGGAACTCTAAGGACGCCAAGTCCCTAGAAACCAGGAAACAATTTCCTCTTCCTCCAACCGGAGGGAACACTAGTGATCTGCAGTCACTAGAACCAGAGACCAAGGTCTCTCTTCCTCTGAAGCCCAGAGGGAACACCTCTTCTACGAGAGGGAACAATACTGCAACCTCTGTTGCAAGTGAACCAGAGAGAACACGTCTCTCTCTTCCCCTGAACACCAGGAGGTAACACAGAGAACTTTCAATCAAGAAAGAAAAAGCAGATAAAAAATGAAAACAAGAAAGAAGGAAACCAAATTCCAGAAACTGTAAACAATGTAGCTCAAACTGAGCAGCAGACTTCAGATTTGTTCCGTAAGTCAATACCCATCTTCTGATCACTCTTCTGCTCTCTCTTCTCTCTCAACTGGATCACTCTAGTTTCTCAGGGAGGCTCTTTCTCGTCTGCTCTCACTCAAATTTCTTTCCTGTAATCTCAGAGCTACTTCTTCTCGAAGATGGTGAGGCAGTGCTTTTATAAGCGATCAGGAGGGTTCATGCAAGGCGTGTGCTTCCCGCGCTCGATCCAGAACCTTCTTGCCACGTGCCTTTGTAGCATTGGTTCCTTTAGTATTGGATCACGTGTAGCCATGACACCGGGGAATATTCTTCCTCGGACCACCTTCTTCTTTTTGTTTTTCTTCTTCTCCTGCAAAGAAATTAAAAACATTAAAACTCAGGGCCACAAAAACAAAGACTGCATGAGGTAAGTAATAGCAATACGAGATGCACTATACTGAGAACGACATGAGATACACAAGATGACTACAACACGAAATAAAAGAGAACGACACGAGGTACCACAGTAACAAGGCTAACACTACAAAGAGAACGACACGAAGTACCACAGTAACAAGGCTAACACTACACAGAGAACGACACGAAGTCAGATGAGAACAACACGAGGTGAGAAGGAAATAACACGGTAGTAAAACATGCGATCAGAGGAAACCTGGACGAAGATAGAAAGAGGCAACACGAAGACATAAAACCAACACTAAGACACAAACAAAGAAATAACATGAAGACTCAAACACAAAAATAACACGAAGACACAGGCACAAAAGATAATATGAAGACACAGGAAGACGACTCGAAAACGAGGATGACACGGGCTGAAAACAACTCGAAGATGAAAACAGAAACCGACATGAAGTGTGGTCACAAAGCAAGAAAGACACGGGGTCTAGGAAAAACAACACGAAGATAGAAAATAGGACCGGCTACAACGACACGTGATAAAAAAGTGAAAGCAGAAAAATGACTCGAGTAACTACAGTAAATGACACGAAAACACAAGAGCAAAAATAAAAAGGATGACTCGAGATGAACAGCTAAATACTGAAGAAGCGACACGAGGTTCACAGGAAAATGACTCGAAGTTCATCAGAGCAAATCGAGCTGCTTCAGTAAACAGCACGAAGACAATCAACAAACATAGTTGGAACAACACGACGTACAAAAGGACAACGCGAAGTGTAGTAAACACAAACAACACGAAGTATGAAAGGAACAGTACGGACATGCAAGGTACTACCTCATAGTAATTTTTCCTGTTAATCATGGAAATTTCAAATGCATAACATCACTCAAGATATCTGATTAAAATGACAATATTTAACATAGTGATGCTCATCATCAAAACACTAGGGAAGTCACAAAAATCCAACACGAGCATCTTTGTTGAGTTGGAAGGTTGCAAGACGCACCTTCTCTTGATCGGTGCATTGGATGACGTCAAATATACGGTTCATCTCGTCAATACAGTTCTCTGCTTCGTCCAGATTAGATGAACCATAGAAACGCGGAGGGTTTAAACTCTAGAAATTACGATGTAAATCGCCAGCCCTTGCCCCTGCGCCAGCTTGCGCCATGGTTTGTAATGCCTGAGTACGGCCGGCAATAGTTTGTTGCATGCCATTCCAATCTACGCGATGAGCCATGGTAATAATAAGGTGCCTGTGAGAAATATAACAACTGGTTATTTCTCATGAAATTGGAAGAAAATTTATCTTAAGGCTAATTAACTATCTTATCCCGGGCTCTACCCAATTCTCACTTTGGTATGGAAATTTCTTCCTTAATTCATAGGTAGGGGTGCTTAAACCTTGGACTTATCCTATGACATAATTCTTCTCCCTAAGTCCTGAGACTTAGGATCTGATACCAACTTAACTGTCACGTCCCGAGCCTTTATTACAGTCGAAGACTCGCTCGAGGAACGCGAACAGCTGGCATGATAAGCCTCTTGCAAGCAAGAATGATCAGAGCGCAAGGCAATTACACATAAGAATGTAATAGCATAATAATTAATCAAACTCCAATTTTATTTCATTGATAATCGAGTATTCAAGTACAATCACCTTTTCATATTTTTTCCATTGCACTAGACTCAAGAAATAAGAAATTACAAAGACTCGATCTAAACATTGTAGACTTCCTAAGTCTTCACTCTCAATTTGATATGATTTTCATTCGCTCTCGGACCCGCTACTTGTATAACTCGAATCCGAATTCGTATCACTTCCATCTCCTGAAAAAGATTAGAAATAGGTAATGAGCACACTTGCCCAGTAGGTATCTTCGCATCAACATGATTAGCAATGTTTAAGTAATTAGTATTTTAGCTCTAAAGAGATAAGGTAAAATCATGCGAATGCGATCAATCATGCGATTAAACCAAAGTAGCAAGACGATCATGTAAGATAGAATGAACAAGTATGAACTAGCAAGAATGTAGCAAGAATGAACAAGAATGTAGCATGGCATTTCATGAACAAGAATGTAACGAGAATGTACTAGCAAGATCACGTAGTCATCATCCAAACATCTTTTGCTTATGAGCAAGTATTTGGTGAATTTCTGTGGAATATCATGTAACAAGCAAGAAAGTCATGTACAAAAAATTTCATGATGCCATGGATTTTCACTTATTTATAGAGAAAGTACTCCCAACTGTGAGCGACGTCACGTGGTTCGGGGAGCGAAGAAGACGCGAAGCGCGCGGGCTCCTTTTTTGTTTTGCTGCAACACAGAAATAAGAGAAAAGAGAAGGGGCCACCACGGGAGATTGCTCCGGCGGGACGAGCGGGACAAATGCAAGATAGCAAGATATGGGGGTTAAACGGCCATAGCGGGAAGTGACTCGCCGCGGCCTCGGGGGGACGGGAATGGTGCAGAAATTAAATAGCAAGAATTGAAACGGCCATTGGGGAAGTGACTCGCCGCGGCCTCGAGAATATGAGCAGATAAGAATATAACAGAATATAAGGAGAATATAAAGAGCGGGAATTTAAACGGCCATTGGGGAAGTGACTCGCCGCGGCCTCGAGAATATGAATAGATAAGAATATAACAAAATATAAAGAGAATATAAGAGTAGGAATTTAAACGGCCATTGGGGAAGTGACTCGCCGCGGCCTCGAGAATATGAATAGATAAGAATATAACATATAAGAACGGGAATTTAAACAGCCATTGGGGAAGTGACTCGCTGCGGCCTCGAGAATATGAGCAGAATATAAAGAGAATATAAGAACGGGAATTTAAACGGCCATTGGGGAAGTGACTCGCCGCGGCCTCGAGAACAAGATGTGATCGCTAGGGGCCAAAAGACCCCAAAATAAAGAAAGTGATCGCGCCTACCTCGAGAGCGGGAGATGGCGGGTTGCTTCTTCCTCCCCCTTCGGCCGGCCGACGGAGAGGGCTTTCCTTGGGTACCCTTGCAAAACAACGACAAACAAGTAACGAGTGGATTATAAAGATGAAGGTGTAGTATTCAAATCCTTGCGATAAAAATAACGAAATGATGGCAAGACACACACCTGGTTGGTGTTATCTTTTAAACCCCTCTCGGACTCGAGTAGGAGGAAAAATGAGATGATGGATGCAAGAAGTATATAAGAAGAGGCGCCCTTATGAAGGGGGATAGAGGATGCGAGATGATGAATGCAAAAGAACTACGAAGAAAAGGAAAGGATTGGCTTATTGGATGTGCCGATGGTGAAATTCGGCGGAGCTCCGGCAGCGTAGGGACGACGTGGAAGCGCGGTGGATGAAGATGACCTTCCTCTCGCGAGCGTGGCCACCCGAGAAGCCGGCAGAACCTCCACCTACAAAAGACCCCACGGGTTAGAAATGACTCCGTAGTCTCTAGGCTCCGGCAGCCTATCGGATCTCTTCGAAGCTCCCTCAGAACTGAGGGGGGTGGGCCTCTATTTATAGGGCTCTGGAGGGTGGAGGCGTCCAGGACCCTGGACACCTCCATCAGGGCAAAAAAGATATTTTATTCTATTTTTATTCATTTTTTTCGAATATTTTCTTTGGGGCGTCCAGGGTCCTGGACGCCTCTATAACATCCACCGAACTCCACCGAAAGCCGCACGCGGTTTGGCACAACGCGTGGTTTTGGAGCAGCACCTCGTGATTTGGAAATGGGCGCGTCCAGCCAGCTGGACGTCTCCACAATTTGGATTCTTTCACACACGATAAACCGTCGTTCGGTGGGCGGCGCCCCGTGAGTGACTTGATGGAGGCGTCTAGGGGCCTGGACGCCTCCAAGAAAATATATTTTATATTTTTGTTTTGTTTTTATGCCAAAGCTGGCATTTTATATTTTTTATATTTGTTTTTATGGAGGCGTCCAGGGACCTGGACGCCTCCATTAATATATTATTTTTTATTTGGTTTTGCTTTTTGAAAAATAAATTAAAAGAATGGGGGCGTCCAGGGACCTGGACGCCCCCATAAAGACCCACCCGGGTCCTCAGTTCAGGCGTTGGCGGCCGCCCGGTAGACACCCTTCCTGGTTTCAGAACCTCTGATGCGTCCGACTGGTGTTGATGCCGTCCGAATGCCGTGACGAGACGATTCCGGATGCCTGAAAAAGGCAGAAGAAGACCCAAGAAAAGGAAGCACTTAAGAGATTCGAAATGCGTAAGCCGTCGCGGGGCGTCGTATAGTAATATGAGACTTTCTCAGGAGACGTCAGGAATGGCGTGTCTACAGCTGCCCCGCCTTGGCGTCTGCTTTGAAAGGGAGTGACACGTAGTGGAATGGTATCGAAGTGGAGTGAAATGAAGTGGGAGCGGACTGATAAGTTGATGCCAAGGTGTGATGAGACACGCTTTTGACGTTACTGTCTGGAATTTTTCCTGGAGTTTCAATGAGGCAACCTTTGAAGAAGGTCTTTCAAATCTTGACGATTGCTTGGACGGAGATCAAATAAGGGAGGGTGAGATGTGCGCTCAGGCACGAAAAAGAGACCAACTTCTCGGTGTGGAAGTACCTGGGTCATAAACCGGAGGTTTCACCTTTGGGGAGCGGTTACCAGCCAATGTGGAAGTGCTGCGGCCAAGGTGGGTCAAACAAGGTAAAAAGTAAAGAAATATCTGAGGGTCTGTCCAAACAAGGGTCTCCTTTGGAAGAGCAGCGTAAGGCCGTTTCAAGGAAATTCAGTATTTTATTCGAAGTGGAATATCTCATATTTGTAAGAATTGAAGCACAGCGGCTTTCGCAATCGAATCACTTGAATGATCTTCCGTAGTAAATCAAAGTCCTATATGAATGCATGCTGGGCTTAAAGAAAAATTTAAAACAAACTAAAATAGAAAATAGCCAAGGATAATATTGTCAACTTGTTAAGAACGGGTCAGGATACCGATCCGGTGAGCCGACACTGGGCTGGGGCCCGTTTATCCGCGCACCAACTCACTGAATGGAACCGTCGTCCCTATGCTGCCACAAGTTAACGGCCTATCCGTACAACCCAAATTCTTCCAGGATCATCACTGTTTTTGTTGAAGGGGAACTCAAATCCCAGATTCGTTCAGGCCGCAAAGTCCTTGACATGTTCTAGTAGCGTAGGTATCATATACTACGATGCATGACATGATGGGACCAACCATTGAAAGGTGGGACATGAAATAGGATAAAGACGTCCGTTAGTAAAACCTGCACAGGCCAGCATGGATTAATAACATCAGAAAGTAATAGAATCGTAACAGAATCGCACCACAATGAAAAGGAGATCTAGCCAAAATCCTGACATTGACCGCTAATGTGACATGTTCCGTCCTGTAGCGCCCTACTCTTCCTATAAGAACTCCCCTTAGGCTAGTTCATTCAAAAGCATCAAGGTGGGTTTTGGAAGCTCAGGAGAGGAAAGAGAGGAGAATCTAGAGATTTCAGGATGGAAGGAGAGTTTTCTCGCGTTATGAAGAGGAGCAGGCCTAGCAGCGAGATCAGGCGACTCTCCGACCTCGAGGGTCATCTGAGTGGGACGATCATGTCGCATATGGTAAGCTGATTCTTTTCAAATTTCTCCATGTGAACCTTCTTCTTACTTCCTTCATTTCTTCTTCTTTCTTTTCTCTTCCAGCCATATCCACTCTTCCCAGGCCCGAGGAAGTTTTCCAAACTGCCATGGCTTCCAAAGCTAACTTCCAACATCTCCATCGGCATGAGGGCCATACTCTCGAAGTGGCATCTGCAGGGGCTCCTTATTCACGCCAAACACTACGAGAAGATTCATATGGACTGGGCGGCTATGGGCGCACTAGTGGAGATCTGGCATCCCCAGACCCACACTTTTATCTTCCCGACCTTTGAGGCGACCATCCTCCTCGAGGAGGTGGAACTTCTGCTCGGATTGAAGAAATTCAAGAGTGACGGGAAGGTGAAGGCTATGCGGATGCTGACACGGGGGACTTCCGAAAGCGTCCATGGAAGCTTCATGCCGCCCGACGTAGCCCGAAAGGTTCGTACTCAAAAGGGAATTGATTTGTAAAAGCTCGCGGAATGGGTCATGGAGGCCCTGAGAGGGTTACCAGACGATGACTATTTGGAGGGAATCATGAAAAGGTTCACCATTTGTCTAGCGGGTGCTCTCTTATTTCCTTATACCGACAACATGGTGGAGGAAGACCAACTGAGTGCTATCTGCGGGATCTGGCGTGGAAAGAGGGTGGGACCCGCTGTCCTTGCCTACCTATATAGTGGCCTTACTGTCTCGAGTATGGGTAAGCCTCCTTTTGGTTGCGCACTTGTCCTGAATTGCTGGCTGGATTTGCATTTCAAGTTTGATCACCGTGAGGGAATGCCAACCGCTTCGAAGCTCTTCCAACAAAGCCCGCTTCATCACATAGCCGACGTGTTAGGCTTTGGTGGCACTGTAGCGAACCGTGTTCCGTGGCTGAAGAAACGTGAAGACTGGGGGTCTCACTTCCGCATCGTGACACAAAGCTTCTTCACTTGCGCACCGGCATGTTTGCTTTCGCTTGATCTTCTCATGAGGCCTTCTCCCGAAGTTGATCTTCAACTGATCGGCGCGACCGAGTTCGTCCTTTATAATGCGCATCGGTGCTGCCTCCAGATTGGCATCCCACGCCATTCATTTCCAATATCGACTGGCATCGTTCCTTTGAAGAAGAGGGAGTTGGGCACTGAAGCGAACGTGAAGGAAGCGAAAGTCGTCAAAGCACCCTGGAAGACAAGTGTTGCGGGAAAGGCCTTAGCGCATGTGGGGGAAGAGTGCGAGCTGTGGAGGGCTTATGTAACCGAACTGGGGAAGTTAAGGCCTAAGGTGTCTAAACCCCTGATGTAGCTCATTCTGCTTTTCTGATGGAATAAAATCTGGCATTTGGATGTTTTGGACCCTTGTCCCCTTAATTATTATTTTTTTGGTGATTTTTCTTTTTCTTTGTGTTTTTATTTTGTGCTTTTGTTTGGATTATATACATACTCTTGTCTTATTTCTCTTTTGTTATTTTTTTTTTGAAATTTTTATTATGGGGTCGTCTAGGGGCCTGGACGCCCCTAAGTTTTTATTTTTCGTTTTGACATTTTTATTTTTATTTTTGGGCGCGTCCGGGGTCTTGGAAGCCCCTAATTTTTATTTTTTTAATTTTTTTAGTTTTTGTTTTGGGGGCGTCCAGGCGCCTGGACGCCCCTAATTTTCTGAATTTTGAAAAAAATAAAAAACGTGGGGGCGTCCAGGTGCCTGGACGCCCTAAATAAGGTGGATTCTATATATATGGGGGCCTCCCCCCTTTTGCTCATTTACTGTTCATTCAGACGACCCAGTCAAACCAGACGACCCATTCTTAGTCCCAATGGAGCAAGGAGGCCCGAGCCAGGGTGGAGAGAAGTGGAAACGACGGGCTCGTCGTCCGAGGAGGCTGAGGGATGATGCCGAGGAGGCTGCTGCGGCGGAGGAGATTGCCGTGGAGGAGGAGGCTCCTCCTTTGGCCGTAGAGGCTGCAGTAGATGCTGGCGACGCGGGAGAGGACGATCACGACCCTGTAAGCCTTCGGAACTTCAATCTGTTGGTTTAATAGGCTGGATAGGCGGACGAGAGGCCGTGTGGTGAGGGCCGGTGAGTGAGGGAAGGAGGCGTCCAGGGGCCTGGACGCCTCCACATTTTCTTTTTTCCTTTTTATTTATTTTTTTATTCACGTAAATAATAAAATAGGATTAAAAACAAGGAGGCGTCCAGGACTTAGGACGCCTCCATGATAATATATATATATATTTTATTTATTTTTGTTTTTGTTTTTGGGTTTTTATAAAAATAAAATAAAGAAAATAAGAGGAGGCGTCCAAGGGGTTGGACGCCTCTAATAAAAACATAAATATTTTTAAAAATAAAATAAAAAATAAATAAGTAGCATATACAGTGTTATTGTTTATTACTATCCATGATGCTGATGTGTTCTTTTGTTGGTTTTGTGGTGTGCAGGGCGTGATGAAGAGCCGGATCAGCTGGTCCCTAGTGGTGGCAACATACCATGGGCTGTCGGACTTCCAGAGGGCGCGTGTGGATGCCATGGGTTTTGGAGCTTTCCTCGGTATCGAGCCCTTCCGGCTCGACCTTCCTCTTATCCAGGCATTGAGGGAGCGGTGGCATGCGCCGAGTCGGGCGTTTCTGATGCCCTGGGGGCACATGGTGCCGACGCTTGAAGACGTAGCTCGGATCACCAGGCTACGAGTTGACGGAGAGGCGGTCAGCGGGGTCACCTACCCCGACTACCGAGAGAGTGCCCTGGACCTGCTGTGGTTAGAGACGAGCGTGACCGACAGAGACAACAGGGTAGTCGGCCGAGTGGAGATTATGGAGGCGCTCGGATTCATCGACCCGCGCCAGCGGGTTAGCGAGACAGGAGCGGAGTTTCTGGCACGACTGGAGGGAGATGCCCGTGCAGCTTTTACCCAGGACCCGAGCGAGCGGGAGCTGGTGGATCTAGACCTCCGGAGGTTTCTTTTCTTCTTCCTGGGCCGCCTTCTGCTGGGGACGAAGGGTGACGGTATCCACTGCTGCTTCCTCGGGATCCTGGTGGACCTAGACAGAGTGGGGCACTACGCGTGGGGAGCGGCTCTGCTTGCCCATTTGATTGCTGATCTCACCCAGACTTCAGAGAGGGAGACGACAGTCAGTGGCTTCGCACCTTTTCTCCAGGTACATAATTTATTTATGCATTTTATCGTAGTTAAATATGCAATTACTCGTGCTAATGATGTATGATGGATGCAGGTGTGGAGCTACTACTACTTCCCGATGGGAAGAGCCAGACAGGGGAACAGAAGAGCCGTGCCTCTGGCGCGACAGTGGAGGCCGGTCGTGGTAGCGGCACCACACAGCTACCAGCTGGCGTCACTTCGTCGGGAGCTGAGCGAGTATCCCGAGGCCATGGTATGATGCGTATGATTTTTTTGTGTTTTTATGCATGTGACTGAATGGTAACTAACATGATGTATGTATGGTGATGCAGGTGGTGTGGAGGCCCTACCTGGGCATGGGTGATGCTAGCCAGCCCTGGGTTGTAGCGGGTCTTCCTCGTTTCGGGCGGGACGTGTGGGTCCATTGCCTGAACGAGATCGAGCTGTTGCGGGTCAGGATAGTGATGAGGACGTTGGGGCTAGCCCAGGAGTGGGTCGATGTAGACGAGCCAGTCCGCATCGGGCGGAAGACCAAGGGGAAGGCGAAGATCATGGACTGGCGTATGCGCTTCCTGGCACAGTACTAGGACTGGCAGCAGGGCGGGGTCCCAGTGGTGTCCCATGTACAGGACAGTACTGATTACCTGAGATGGTACCGGGCTACATACGGGGACCGCCTCTTCCTTGGTGGTATGGCAGGGGTAAGTGAAATGAAAATACTTCACCCTTCTATATGTATATGCATGTGGCACTAACTTATGTGCAATGCAGGATGCTCGTGACAACATGATCGCCGACCTGCGGGCCCAGTTGGCTGACGCCAGGCAGCAGTTGGTGGCCATCCGACAGGAGTTGGAGATCCTGGTGAGTTTATGCGATGCATTTTTTTGTGACCTGGATTTTGATGCTTAGCCTCTAACCGTCGTTTGCCCCGTGTTTCAGCGGGCCCACCAGGCAGCAGCAGCCGGGACGGCTGGTGGAGCGGGTTCGAGTTCGTGGGGCCCTCCCCCGGAGATCTCTGCCCTTCAGGAGCAGCTGGCGTATGCGGTGGCTCGGGCTGAGGAGGCCGAGTGTGACCGCGAGGCTCGAGTGAGTGCTTGCTTGGCCCTGACCCTCTTCTAGCTGCTTTCCTTCCATCACTACTCTCTCACGGTGCATGCGTGTTTGGACAGGTGGCTGAGATTCGGGAGGCCCTGGCCCATGCTGTTCGTGCTGAGCAGGAGCGCGACGCTCGAGTGGCGGAGCGTGACGCCCGGATTGTGGAGCTGGAGGAGGAGCGTCGACGGGAGGCTGAGGAGCTCCCTCGTGACGTGCTGGATTTGCGGATCGCCCTCGAACTGTCGAGGAGGGAGGCGATGCGAGAGAGAGAGGAGAGGGAGAGGGAGAGAGAGGGTAGAGAGAGAGAGGACAGAGAGAGAGAGAGAGAGGATAGGAGGGCGGAGTGACTGCGAGACTGGGACGAGAGGAGGGCTCTGGAGGCCCAGCTGATGGAGCTCCGATTGAGTCTCCGCACGGCGGAGGGGAGGCTTCGAGAGAGCGAGGAGCGGTACCAGAGGGCGAAGGAACGCGGGGCGCGACTTCGTCAGTCTGGTTCTTTTTCCATGGGCAGCTATCTGGTTTCTTCGGCCGAGGAGCGTCGTCATGCCTTCGAGGCTGGGGTGCCACCGCAGGGCGAGGCGAGCACGGCTTCTCAGGGTTCGCAGAGGTCGCAGAGGCCCCCTAGGGATCCCCGTCAGAGGAGGGAGGAGAGAGATGACCAGGAGGGTGATGGTGAGAGTTAGAGAGTTGCTTGTACGCTCCACCCTCCTTACTGCATGATGTACTTTTGACTATTATATGAAATGAAAATGGCTTTCTTGTGTTGTGTGTACCTTTCCTCTCTCACTTTTTTGCTGCACCGAGTTGTTTCGAGGCATGCCTTACGAGACTTTGCCCTGAACAGTGGGGAACTGTGCTTTGCACGGGGATTTTGTTTCCTTTCTCCCTTTTTTGGGCGCGTCCAGGCGCGAGGACGCGTCTTAATCCTCGAATTCAAATTTAAAGCGTCGGGTGGCCTTTCTTCTCCCGTGCCTTACCCGCAAATGAGCCCGTCTTCTGTCGAAACTCGCTTGCCCCCTTTTCGTCTTCCTCCTCTTTTGATCGATGGAGTTCGGTGGGCCCGACCATGGTGAAGGTGGAGAGGGACGAGGAACTCCTCGCCCGAGGAGGGACATGCAAGAACACGGAATGGCGTCCATGGAGGAGGAAGGGCCGCTTCGGGCCCCCGAGGGACCCGAGGGGCCCAATGGCACGGAAGGAAGTGATCACGGCTTGGTGAGTGCTTCGGTTTCCCCTTCTTTTGATCCGTTTTGAGTTTTGAAGCGAGCCGCGCGAGGGGGGAAAGGGTTCGGCGAGTGTTGCACTCAAATGATGGACGCGTCCTAGATAGGGGACGCGTTCTTTGTTATGATGCGAGGCCCTTCTTTCATGGTGCAGGACATGGCGAGGACCCTGGGCCTGGCCGATGAGTGGGCGAGTGCAGACGAGCCGAGCCGTGTCAGGAAGGAGAGTCGCGGCAAGGCGAAGCTCGAGGATTGGCGCATACGTCTCCCTAGACAGCAAGGGAGCATACTGGTGCAGGATAGTGTCGACTTCCTGCGGCGGCAGAGAGAGAGTTATGCGGGGCTTCCCCAAGCCGGGGATACGCGCGACGTCGACGGGTCGCGTGCCCAATTAGCCGAGGTCAGGCCGCAGCTGGCCGCCACTCAACAGGAACTGTCACTCTTGGTAAGCTAAGTGTTGTATTTTCTATTTTTAAATATGGAGCTTAGCTGACGGCTGTTGTTTGTTCGTTCCAGCGTGCCCAGCAGACAGCGATGGTGGGAGTGACTGGCGGGCGCATCTTCCAGTTCCTCGGCCCCTTTTCTTGAGATTGCCTCCCTCCGGGAGCAACTTGCCGGTGCGGTGGCTCGGGCTGCCCGGGCGGAAGAGGAGCGTGATGCCTGGGTGGCGACTGTAGCAGAGCTGTGACATCGCGGTGAGGAGAGACCTTCTCCAGACATCCTAGAGTTAAGGGTTCTTCTGTAGATGATGAGGAGAGAGGCAGAGAGAGAGAAAGCCGAGAGGAGGTCCGGGCGACAGCGGGATCAGACCGAGAGGAGGGCCTTGGAGGCCCAGGTGAGGGAGCTCCAGCTGGGCCTTAAGGCCGTCGTGCAGAGGCTAGGAGGGATGGAGACGCGCTACGAGAGAGCGCGAGAGTTCGGGGAGCGACTGCGCCAGTCTGGTCGCTTTGCCGCTAGTGGCTTCTTCACCACGCCAGGGGAGGAGCAGCGAGTCATTGCTGTGGAGCCGGTGCCACGAGGCGAGGCGGGTGCTGCTGCACGGGGATCCAGAAGGCTTCTGAGGGACCCTCACCTCAGGGGAGAGGAGAGGGACGCCTAGAGGGATGAGCATGAAGATAATGGCAAGAGTTGGCGAGCTAGTGGACCCGCCTCCTCTCTATGATTATAGTGTTTATGACAGCTTATGTAGAATTATGAATGGAGTGATTTGATTTTATGCAGCTTGTTTGTTCTCTTGTGCGTTCCTTCTTCCCTACACTCCTTCTCCTTTGCACTGTTCCTATGTGATGGGTCTGCCGAGACTCCACCCCAAGCGGAGAATTGCGTCTTGTTGTGACCATTTTCCACGGGAATCTGCCGTCGAAGTCAATAATGACGGCCCTAGTCCCTTTTCCCAGATGTTGTGTCAAATTTTGCGGACGTCCTCCAAAACATGATAGGGTATCCCTAGACAACATAGGGGGCTAGTCGTCATTTTCTTCATCCAATCAATCACCCTGTGCGAGCGGTGAAGTGACACACGGGACCGCATGGTAGGTGCTTCATCGCGAGGGCTGTCATTAAAGGTGATGGAGGCAATCTTGGCCTGCACGCCTTCTATTTCTATAAATTCTTGTCCCTTTTATCCTCCCAGGTATATCGAGAGCTAACTCGAGGAGCACAAGTTCTCACGGGAGAGGAGGAGTTCAAAATTCCGAGAGTTGGATGGAGGGCGAATCTTCCCACTCCTCAAAGAGAAGCAGGTCCAGTGGTAGTAGTTCCAGGAGGCTTTCGGACCTCGAAGGGCACTTCAGCGAAAGGGCCCAATCACAACTCGTAAGCTGAGCTTTCTTGCCCTTTTCTCATTCTTTCTTCCTTTCTTTCTGACCAAACCTCCTCTCCATTCCCTGCATGTATAGAGTGTGATGAAATCACAGATCTCATGGGAGTTGGTAGTGGCAGCATACCGAGGTCTCCCAAATTTTCAGAAGGCGAGGCTAGACGTGTTGGGATTTGGCACCTTTCTTCGGATCGAGCCGCTCGAGCTCGACCTGGTCCTGATCCAAGCCTTGTGTGAGAGATGGGACCCAGTGAGTCGGGCATTCCTGATGCCCTGGGGGCACATGGTGCCCAGCTTGGAGGATGTGGTCCGGATCACAAGCCTGAAGGTGGAGGGCGAGGCAGTGACCGGGGTCACTTATGCGGATTACCGAGAAGGTGCTCAGAAGCTACTGGGTTTGGACCTAGATGGTCGAAAAAATAGGTCGGTAGCTAGGGCGTCCCTCATGGATGCATTAGGGCTCACCGACACTCATCGACGGGACGATGAATCCTCAGAAGAGTTCATGGAAAGGATGGAAATAGGATGCCGTGCCGTGTACTGCACAGATTTTGGCAATTGGGAAAGATGCAACATAGATTTGAGGAGATTTCTCCTCTTCCTGCTGGGGAGATTGGTACTGAGCTCAAAAGGGGACGGCATCCAATGTCACTTCCTGGAGCTGCTATCAGACCTTGAAAGAGTAGGGTACTACGCCTGGGGAGCTGCCATGCTGGCACACTTGTTTGCAGGCCTGTTCCAAGAAGCGGATCATGAGATGGCTGTGAGTGGTTTTACACCATTCATCCAGGTATTTTTGGTTTTGCTTGTTTTATATTTTTTTTGTGTTTTTACAAGGTACTGATGACCTGCGCCGAGCAGCTGTGGAGCTATTATTACCTCCCCATGGAGAGAGCTTGGCATTGGCGACCCGCGATGGTGCCGCTAGCCAGGCGGTGGGAACCCATCATGAGTGCGGCACCCCTAACCTACCAGCTGATGGTGCTAAGGCGGGAGCTACAGGAGTTCCCTGCAGCGATGGTAAACTGGAGACCCTACTCAGACATGGTCGATGCCGACCAGCCGTGGGTTCTAGCAAGTCATGCCCGGTTCGGACGGGAATTGTGGATGCACTGCCTGAATGAAATTGAGCCGCTTCGGCTACGATTGGTTATGAGGTCCTTGAGACTGGCTCAAGAATGGGTGGATTCAGCTGCGCCACCTCGCGTTGGGAGAGAGACGCGAGGACCGGCGACCTGCATTGACTGGCGCGTGCGGTTCCCCAAACAGTATGAAGACTGGCAACGGGGTGACACGATTGTAGAATCACAGGCGCGGGATAGCGAGGACTACTTGCGTCTATATAGGATAAAGTACGCAGAGCGGCTCCAACCCCGGGGACTTATGGAGGTAGATTTCCCCTTTTTCTCTTTTCTTCTTTCTCCTTTTTTTGGTTTTCTGGTGAAAATGCTGATTCGTATGGCTGCAGGATGTCCGGGATGCCATGATAGCGAATTTACGAACTCGCTTGGCAGAGATGGAGCAACAATTGGGTGATGCCCGTGGAGCTACGAGCGCCTTGGTAGGTGTACAGTGCGTTCCTAATTAAAACCCCAGATTCCAGATGTTGGCTGCTAATTCACGTGGTCGTAGCATGCCCAGATTGGCGCGGCTTCCCCAGCGATGGGAGTAGGTGGTGCCTCTTCCAGCTTGTGGATTCCCACCTCAGAACTTGACTTGCTTCATGAGCAACTTGCTCACGCCACGCAGCGTGCTGCGGAGGCAGAAGGGATGCTCTGTATACAGGTAAAGTTTCAGTGTTGAGTTCTCTTTGTTTACGCCTTATCGCGTATCTGAGATGGTACACTCGGCAGGAAAAGGAGACGGAAGAAGCGCTTGCCCAAGCTGCGCAGAGGGAGGCTAGGATAGCAGAACTGGAGAGGGAACTGCGGCGTCATCCTGATGACGACTCTTCTAGGGATACTGTGGAACTGAGGATCACTCTCCAGTTGGAGAGGGAAGACCGTGAGAGAGAACGTGCAGAGAGAGAAAGAGACGCAGAGAGAGA
The DNA here is from genome assembly GCA_022559845.1 of Amorphophallus konjac. Classification (NCBI taxonomy): domain Eukaryota; kingdom Viridiplantae; phylum Streptophyta; class Magnoliopsida; order Alismatales; family Araceae; genus Amorphophallus; species Amorphophallus konjac. The sequence goes on along the minus strand of CM040126.1, from coordinate 338,015,915 downwards.
AAGAGCCAACAGATTGACTAAAAGGGAGGAGCGGAGGGCCATGGAGGCCCAGTTGTTCGAACTCCGAACCAGCCTTGGTCTTGCTGAACAGTGGCTGAGAGATGGTGAGGAGCGCTACCGAAGAGCACGAGAGCGTGACTTTCGTGTTGGTAGCTTTTCTACTGCTTCCGTGGATCAACGCCGGGGTGTGGGAATAGGAAGGGGAGTACAGAGCGGTAGGAGTACCGCTTTTCGTAGTTGGGTAGCACCTTTGAGAGCGTTTTGCCCGGAGAGTAGTGGGACGAGTAATGCAGAGAGAGAGAGAGGGTGGAACTTGATGTAATTTTTTTTGGTTTTTTTTTTGGAATAAAATACAAGGTTTGGTCTATTTGGTTTTCACCTTTGCTTCTGTTGCCTGAATCCCTGCACACATCACTGAAATAAACAAATCAGAATTTCTGTTCTGACTTGGCCCCTTGCTCAATAAGCAAATGGTCACATTGACTGTCCTTGATAACTGGTCAAGGGGCCAAGCCTTTATTAACGAAGGCAAGGGAAAGATGTGGTGATGATAAATGTGACAGGCAAGCACACGAATGCAAGCGGTATTAAAAGTGAGATGCTGCACGCAAATGCAATCATGCAAAATTGATTTGTTTTCTTTTTTATATTTGGCATTTTTTTTATCAAAAAAGATGTTTTTTGTTTGCAAATATGTACATTTTCTCTTTTCCATTTTTTGTTGTTTTTATCATTTCAATTTTTTTTGTTGCTAACGCCTGGCAAGCACCCAAATGGCACCTAACCTACGTGAGAACAGGGGTTTCTTACTAACCTCCCAGGTATCCTAAGTGCACATCTAGGTTGATTTGGGCCTCTAGACCCCTCGAATGATGATCCCGTCGACTAAGACTTACCCTGATGACAATACCGTCATGCCATGCTTAGGCTCCCAGTCGCTTCCGACCACAGGGATTCACCCAAAAGGTGTTTGAGGTAAGAGATTTGCCCGACCCGGGTCTGTTTCCTCACAACTCTAGATGGTATATGATGGAACACCCTGGAACCCTAATGACCAACCACGCGACGCTGACCCGGAATCAGACGCCGTCGCACCCATAGGTGACGCGCTTGCATTGGCCTAAGCCCGAGGTTAAACAAGAAGACATCAAGGCGGTAAACAAGGGTCTTGACCAGCCAGAAACACGGAGACTCCTTCGCAGCGATAGCTTTTGCTTTTCAAAGTAGGCAACCAAATGTGTATATTAAAATAAGGTCGCAGACCCTGGGTAGTTTTCACCCTTCAGAAACTCCATCGAACCTTCATCTTTAGAGGAAGAAGGAAGAGCGTGGGGGATAAACCTCCTGAGAGGATTGGCAAAACCGTTAACCCGGCGAGCGAATAAGGGCCCATTAACTCTTTCCTTTCGGACAACTTCAGACCAAATCTCAAGCATTTACATTCCACGGCCCCTTTTGTGGATTCAGACTTTTGCTTTGAGGGGTTCCGTTTATCGCAACAGGCACGGTCACGACCAGGCTTTTCTCTTGATTTTGATTTTGTATTTCTTTTTGTGAGGGAGATATAGTCGTTTGACGTTTGTGGGCTCCCTTTTCGTATGCCTGTGGGGACACTGCCCTCTTCTCGTGCTCTGATCGATGCTCGAGGAAATGGATCCTACTCTTGCCTTTGGGGTTTGAGTTTCGGTTTCTCATGCTCAGCGTTTTAAGGGCGCCGACTGTCTCATTTGGTCGAAGAGAAAAGAATAAAGATTACAGCTTCCGGAGATCTTCTGGGTGGGGCCCCACCGTAGGTGATGCTACCGACTTTTTTGAATAAAATACATAAGTGAGTATATGTTAGCTTCCTTCGAGCGAGCATAGGCCGACGTGGCCGGACAGGGATCTCCACGGTTCTGGCAAACCAAGACCCGGTGCCTACCAAGCCTTAATGGGCTCTATCCTAACATGAAGGTTAGATGCAGGGACTTAACTACATGGTGACTGCCAGGCATCGGCATTTTGAATTTTCCATATTTTTAGTGGTTTTCGATATTTCTTTATTTTTGATGTTTTTATCTTTTCATCATTTTTTTGTTTTGTGCTAAGGGTAGTATTTCTTAAGATAAAGCCCATTCCAAGGGTGGGATAACTCGGTCCCTTCGGCGTTGACTAGCTTGTAGGCATTGCCAGGGTACACGGCTTGAATTACAAATGGTCCTTCCCAATTGGGTTGGAGCTTAGAACGCGGCCCTCTAAGTTTGACAAAAATTCTTTTTACGACCATCTCACCGACATCTTCCGCCCCTCATTATGGGACGAACAGCAATCATATTTCTTTCCTGACCCTCAATCTCATCTCTCTTCCCCCGGGTCCTGGGGTAGGCAGCAGTAGCATTTCTTTCATCTTTCTTCATCTCCCTTCTGCCCCTGCTCTGAGGCGGGCAACAGTGACATTAGTGAGATTCTCTCTATCTTCAGCTGGGGCCCAGCTCTGGATCTTCTTCGGTCGCCAGACCTGTTTGTATTTTGCTGGCTTGGGCGCCAGCGGCTTCCTTTCAGCATCTTCCCAGTTGGCCCTCCTAGAGGCCAAAACCTGGAACTTGTTGTCAGTTGGGATTGTCGGGACGATTCTGTCCGGCCGGACTCCCCTGGGGCGACCGTCGAGGTTCGCCCTAATAGCACCCATCATTATCGTCTTTCCGGAATTGGAAAGGCGACGATCAATAGCAGTAGACCGGTTCCTCCGGTTGGTTTTCTTCCCCCTCTGGGCAGCAGTGGGGACCATGTCCCTTTTCTGGACATGATGGACGTAGCAGGCGACGGCCGTGGGGGCCGTTTTCTTCGGTAAGCCATCCTTGCGATCAGCGGCCTCCACTGGGGCGTTTGCAGCAACGCCTTGCTCCTCATTATCGACCTGTAGAAGGTCGGTGTAGACGACGCCCAAGCAGTTGGGCAGCCTGACAGTTGGGGGAAACGAACCGAACGCCAGTGGTACCGCCAGGTACCCCTCCTGGACGTGCATGTCCACCGGTTGCTTGTCGAAGCATACAGACGCGATTTGTGTTGTCATCATAGTTTCCTGGAAACAAGGAAACACACGGAATCAGAAATTTGAGGGGGGCCCGCTGGGCCTCCTACCTTAGCGTAAAGATGAAGGGAGACTTAGTCCCACCGGGCGTGCCAGACTTGTTCGAACACATTTTATTTCATCTGGTTTATTATTATTTTTATTTGTTTTATTTATTTATTGATTATGGATTTATTGGCGTGCCAGTCACCGTGGTGACGATTCTTATTGTGCGCTCGATCTGACTTGGTCAGTCGATTGTGAGTGATCGTGTCTGGACTAGGAGTCCGTCATACCCTGAACGCTATGACGTTAATTACGTCCTCCCTAAGGAAGACAACCCTTGATTAAACGCTAGAGGTAGGAGGAAGACAGCGGTAAAGCCGTATGCTCAAAGGAGACAAAGTTCATCTGCTTGCAAGGCGTTAAACGTATTTGAGCAGAGCAGGGGTTTATTAATTACGGGAGAAACCCGCCGGCATATTCCCACCATCTTGGATGATGCCAAGTGGGGAATAGGAAACCACCCATGCAGCAGCAGGGTAGGCTCCGCAAAAGATCGGGTATATATAGACATAACTCGGAATCCGGATGGGGACCGGCCTGATGTAACACACCCGGTACGAGTGCGACGTCTTATTAATATCCCCCTTTGGAGGGCCATCAGAGATCACGCGAGGGCATAACTCCGTGGGCCAGCGGGGTTTAGAGGAGAATACCACACTCGATTGGTGGGGATATGTAAATTTCGGCAGCATGTTCCCTCAACCTGGATTATGCCAAGGAAGGATAGGTCATCATCCACGGAGAGCCGGGACAACGACCGAACAAAGATGGGCACCAGGCCCAGGGACATATCTTGCCTTCATATTATTGATCAATATTCCCTTGGAACCCATCAGAACACATGTAATGACATGGTTCTTTGGGTTCATAAGGCAGCAGTGAAATCCAGATTCGGGACGAGAGCTGTAGGGGAGGTCTTCCCCATTGTTGTATCTCATCAAGACACAAGTGATGGTCTGTGAGTATCTCCTTAAACAGATGTAGGGGAGATTAAGAAGTTTGAAGAAGAACAGTGCAGAGATGGGCCTCGGAGTGGGTTTCATCTGACTGAAGGAGGGATCTCGGGGTGATCTTGATTGGCAAGAAGGAGCTCTCGGCCTGGACATTTAATGGACGAAGGGAGGCTCTCGGCCTGGTCATTGGGCTGGCCAAGGAGGTTCTCGGCGGCCAAAAGAAGGAGGGAGGCCTCTCGGCCTAGAGCTTCTCGGCGGGCTGGCCAAGGAGGTTCTCGGCCTGGACATTGGGCTGGCCAAGGGGGGGTCTCGGCCTGAGCATTTGGTTGATGGAGAGGGGGCTCTCGGCCTGGTCATTGGGCTGGCCAAGGAGGTTCTCGGCGGCCAAAAGAAGGAGGGAGGCCTCTCGGCCTGGAGCTTCTCGGCGGGCTCCTGGGCGCGCCGGAAAGGGGGGCGCCGAGAGGGGCAGTATCAGGTTTGGCAGAAAAAGGGGGGTGAATGGCTAGGAGGAGGGGCTCTCGGCAGAGGGATTCCTGGCGCGCTCCTGGCCACGCCGGGAATCTACACGCCGGGAGCCTTGCACATATAGCCTCACGTGGAAAGCGCTGTAACAGACTGGTTGTCGTTTAGCTAAAAGAAGGGGGAGGCCTCCCGGCCTTATGGTTCTCGGCAGGGAAACTTGCACGCCGAGAAGGTGAAATGTAGAAGGATTTCAGGGTTTCAGAGCTCAAAGACGATGCTCTGTTTGGGTGTTTTCTGGGATTTCAAGCTCGAATTGATGCCGGGCCAGAAGTGCAAAAGGGGAATTTCATGGAGGCTTCTATTAGAAGGATGCCAAGGGAATTGGACGATGGAATCAATGGAAGAAATCAGACCATCACCTGATCCTGTGGAGGGTTTTATCTGTCTGTTGCAGGCCATTTGGGGGAGTCAAGAGATGACTATCCTCCGACCCCTCCAAACGAGCCCAGTGATATTAAACAAACGAAGAAGGAGGGACCCTCATCGTATAAACTTCAGGCCCTAAGCATTCAATATTTAGAATGGAGGACCTGAGATCAGATCATCGTTTATGAGCGCTGGACAGCCCAGGAAACCAAGAGACTGATATCTCTGGTTCCTGAACCGCATGAGAGGGCTCGTTAGAAAAACTCAGATTATATATAGGGAAACAGCCATTGAAATCGGAGAGGGAAGAAGAGAAGAAAACTCAATAACCCATTAGATGGGGGTAGGAGTCCTATCCTCGTCCCTCTTCGAAGAACAAACCCATATGATCGGCTCTGAAATCCGAAGAGTCTAATCTATATTTCTTTCAGACAAAGGCCATATACATAGAGAGACAGACAGAGATCGAATGTCTTAATCCATCGATGCCCAGACGGGCCATCTCGATATTTCATTGCATTGCATAAAGAAAATCTTACACTGATCATAAAAAAAGCAAGGCAGAAAGCTAAAAATCAAGGCCGGGACTCTCCGGCTACAATTGATAAATCGAGAGAAGACTCGCTATATTACATCAGATAAAAGAAAGAAACACGGAGGAGGGGAGGGTGGAGCATTGACTCCTCTCCCTCCCCCAGTGCCCACCTGGAGCTTTCCTTCTTCCTCTCTTCTCTGTTGGTTGAAAAAAGGGGGGTGGCTCTTGCTCTCCGAACGGGGCTCCCTCTCTATCTTTCTATTGCTCTATCTTTTTCTCTCGATCCCCTTTTTCTATCTGGCTTTCTCTCTTCTTACCTTTTTTGGTCTCTCTCTTTTCTATCGTCCGCCTCTCTTTCTTCGAAGGGAGGGGGTTTTATAACCCTTTTCCTCTTCCTTCTCGGCAGGCACCTTCACGGCGGGCTTGAGGTAAGCTTCCCGGCGCGCTCGAATTCGTTCTCTCGACGCCAGTATCTGGGCTTCGACATGGGCTTTCGGCGCCACCTTCATATAGGCCCACTTGGGCTTTCTTTAAGTGTATCATCATCCCAGAGGGTCTATCATCTATGAAATATCTTGTATTGAAATCACGATTGCAATCTCCATCAGTCCGCAGACAGGGTTCTTATCAGTCCGTAGACAGGGATTCATCAGTCCGCAGACAGGGTTTTATCAGTCCGTAGACAGGGTTTCATCAGTCCGTAGACAGGGATTTATCAGTCCGTAGACAGGGATTTATCAGTCCGTAGACAGGGTTTTATCAGTCCGTAGATAGGGTTCTTATCAGTCCGTAGACAGGGATTCATCAGTCCGCAGACAGGGTTTTATCAGTCCGTAGACAGGGTTTCATCAGTCCGTAGACAGGGTTTTATCAGTCCGTAGACAGGGTTTTATCAGTCCGTAGACAGGGATTTATCAATCCGTAGACAGGGTTTTATCAGTCCGTAGACAGGGTTTTATCAGTCCGTAGACAGGGATTTATCAGTCCGTAGACAGGGATTTATCAGTCCGTAGATAGGGTTTTATCAGTCCGTAGACAGGGTTTTATCAGCCCGTAGACAGGGATTTATCAGTCCATAGACAGGGTTTTATCAGTCCGTAGACAGGGTTTTATCAGCCCGTAGACAGGGATTTCATCTTATCAATATCGTCACTCGAATGGCGACGAGCTCGGACATCAGGCTTAGTCTGGGAAGACCTCAGCCGGGTGCATAATCTGTGGAGACGATTCTTCTTCTGCTCTGTCTTCTCAGGAGCCTTTATCATCTTCATCTGCCGGTGCTGGCTTCATCTTTATCTCATATTACTTCCGTCAGTAAGCCGACATCTGACTTACCCTGACATATCGTCCGTTACTTTTTGGACGAAGCAGTAGTACAGCTCTTCTTAAAGGGCTGGAAGATCTCATTAGTCGAGTGACTGCTGCTTTATCAGTGCTGCCGTTTGAGTGACATTGGCACCGGGCATCAGCTTTGGCCGACAAGGGCTTTAGCCGGGTGAAAGGTTGATAAGCTTCATCATTAGTCTTTCACTGTTGGTCAGATCTTCTTTTCAATTATGCTTCCACCCTTGTTCATTTTCCGGGTGTCAACAGCAAGTAACGGGTCCGAGAGCGATTGATGGTCCATTGGAATGAGAGAAGCCATAGTTATCTAGTGTCTAGTCGAGTCATATTGTAATTTTCAATTTCTTCAGTCATATGATGTAAGGATGTCAAAGGCAATGGTCGTATGTACTTTTTGGTTATTATTATGAAATAAAGTTAGAGTTTTGAGCAATTACTTGTGCAATTACTTTTATATGATTATCTTGCGCTCTTATTTTTTGCTTGCTTGAGGTGTACTAGCCGACTGTCCACGTTCCCGAGATTCCTTCTGCTGTATTAAAAGCTCAGGGCGACTGTTCCCTTCATAGATGAGGTTGGGCTTGAGCTCCTCAATTTGATGCTCCATATTGCTAGCTCCCTCTAATGCTTCTTGGTGTTTCTTTTTCACAATCTCCCCATTATTAATGCCAAGTGTGTCATTGGATTGAGGTACCATGGGTTGATCATGAGGATTTAGGTGTGTGTCAAGTCCAAAAAATTGGTTTTCAAAACTTGTATTAAGGTGGCTAGACAATTGGTCCATTTCCAATCCTTTCATGGTTTTGGCCAGCTGATCTAATAAGGTTTGGACAGATTGACGTTGAGCCTCAAAGGATTGTTGTCAAGCCATGATGAGTTGATACAATTAATCGAACTTATACTCCTTATTGAGATCAATGTGTGGAGGAGATGGATAAATGGACTGAGAGTCAGATTGTGGTGGATAGTAATCTAGAGGGTAATCAGTCTGGTAGTGAGATAGTGGGGAGTATGTCGGCTATTCTCCATGTTGGGCTAGATCATATGGGTTGTTTGGGTATTGAGCCCAATTTTCAAAATTTTATTCTGGAGGACTGTGGGCTTGGTCTTGATCGGAGCCCCAAGAAATTTTGTGTTGGTATCTCCAATCAGAGTTAAAGGTATATGGACACGGGTCAACGTATGGTGCGGAAAGACCTTGATAATTTTAGATTTTCCCTTGGGTGACAAATAAATCATGGGTCCCATGGAAAAACTGAGATTGGGCATGATTTTGAGTAAAGGATGAAAACTGGCCTGCCATATGTAATGGACTCTCATTTTGGGTTGACCAAGAATTTAGGCTTTCATAGTGGGTCAGACCAGGTTGGGTGAAAGGTGAAGTTTGAGTTGGACAATTGTCAACATAATAGGCCAGTCTGGCCCACATGTGATTATATTCTTGATAATAAGGTGACACGAAGGACTTTGGATTCATTGCCAAATGAATGGATCAGGATCATGGGCCAAAAGGTACGCCAAATTGAATTTATGAGCCGAACTCAAAGATAGGAATTTCTTCTGTTGGCCCAGATAGATGGCGGACAAGAAGGGGGGTTGAATTGTCCCCCAGGCGAGATGTCGGATTTTAAAACTATTTCGCAGTTAGAACAAGATTGAGGAAAAAAATTAATAGAATAACTCAGTTCACTCAATCTTACCATGCTCACTCGAATAGCTTATGCAAAGAGCGATTAAACTTTAACCACATACAAATAGCAGACGTAGCAATGTGCGATGGTGCAGTGAATAAAAATCTATAAAATAGCCTGTGAATGGAGATAGGAGAAATGGATAATCACACAGGTAAACCACATGAAGCACACATATTTTTAGGTGGTTCGGGACCACGACAGGCTCCCTACATCTACCCCTCACTGAAACTCGGTGAGGCTTCACTAACTCGCTACAATAGTAGCAACCACAAGGATGAACCCCAACACCACACACACACGCTACTTCTGCAGCAAACCACATAGACGGGGCCTAGCCCCAAGCCATTGCCACTGCAGCACACACAAACAAACTTGGGGAACTCACCCCGCACTAAATCCTTACACGGAGACACAGCTCCGTACACGACACACAGATATTCCGATGTTCAGAAAAATAAGAAGATATACAATATATGCTCACAACAAAATGTAGATCAATAAAATCATTACAAACAAATAGGTAAAAGATATAGAATGTTTCCCCCTTGTTCTTGAATGGTCGTTTAGATGTTTTCCTTGAAGCACCGGTCGGAGGGAGTTGAATCCACAGCTGGATGGAGCAGTCGGTCGTCCTCCTTGAGGATCCAAGATGTGTTCCTTCAGATCCAAGCTCCAATCGCACCTAGAAACACCAAGAACTGATAAATCTTTCAAAGCCCTCTCCTCTCCACCTTGTGGCCACCCTCTTTCTTCTTTCCCTGCAACAAGAATAGAACAATTAGCTCTTCTCTACCTTTTAGATCTGAATTTCACAGGATATATATACCAGCAAGATAAGTTGTTCAAAAGACCACAAAGCCCTTGCAAAACCCTAGCAAAACCCCGCTAAGATGTTCATCATAAACTTAAGGGCAATGGGGTAAATTTTCAGCCCAATAAGAGGCCATTTGGATGGGTTTCGGTGGCCCACGGAATACACGCGCGGACCTGCGAACTGGAGGTGGTCGACCCATCTGGTGGGGGGGTCGACCCATCTAGCCAGACAGATTCTGTCTGGCCACTTCTGGCTGAAAGGGTCAACCCATCTATAGAGGGGGTTGACCCATCTGCATTCAGCAGTTCTACTAGAGTTGTTTTAAGTCCAGGGGTCGACCCATTGAATGGGAGGGTCGACCCATTGACCTTGAAACCTTAACAAATGATTTCTAATGATGATCTAATGACCTAAACAAGCAACCTAGTGAATTCTAACATCCATTCATGAATTTCTATAATCAAGAACAAGTTAATTCAAATGGTTTGCATGTAAATCAAACATCATGAAGATTTTGCAAGAAAGCGCATTCTAAACCCGTATTTCATCAATTCAAGCTCAATGAAAAATCATTCTTCCTCATTCAACATATAAATCAAATAACCATGCATTGAGACAAGATGTTGGCATATTTTTAGATCTCATTCAACAAATAGAAATTTGAATGGGTTAATCACTTGCAAGCCCAAAACAAAACTTTTAAATACAATGCATGATGTCTTTTAAAAAACTTGAACACCCCAATAACCATATGCAATGAATCACATTCATGATATTGAGGTACCAATGAAAGAATGTTCATGTAATCCTTGACCATCAGGAGATTACCAATGTATTTCAAAGCAAAACTGAGCTCACACATTCCATGGATAGCAAAATTCAAATACGAAGAATTTATACTCAGTTCATTGAAAACCATCCATGAGACCAATCAACTTGTATGTCATTCAAATATGAAGAAGGCTCAAAAACATTCAATCCAATAAAGCACATTTTAACCACCAAAACCTAAGGTAGAAGTACAATCTATTTGACATGTAATAGCTATACCTTAATCTCATTCAACTCAAATAGATCAATACTCATGTGAGGCATGTTAAGACTCAACCTTCTCAAAACTCCCATGAGCAGTATGCAATGAACCACATTCATGATATTGAAGGACTAATGAAAGAATGTTCATGAAAACGCTTGTAGGATTAACCAATGAGCACAGTGAGGTCGACTCCATTAGAACAAAATTGCAGCCTTTGATTGAGTTGAAAATGAAGTCCACCATACCACCATACTTAGGTTAGTTCTTGCAACACAAGATAATCAACATATGAACTCCTTTAGCATCAAGACTTTTTCACAAGACATGCACACACGATTTTCACTTCTACACATATGCAATGCACACAATATTTTATCATCATCAAAACCAATATCAAAGACAAAGAGGGAGCGCAACAAATCTAACAATCTCCCCCTTTTTGATGATGACAAACTATTGTGGCCACCCCAAAACCCTCTCCCCGTTTGGCATAATCAAAAAGTGGGGGTTGGACTTCCAAATGCTAATTAGTTCAAATTGAATCCACATGTATGCCAAACACCCAAAACTATGTACAAGTGTAAACCTGAAGATGCAAAGTTTATGAGTATGTATGACTTCAGCAGTGCAACTATGTTTTGCCCAGTATATGCATAACCTAGAAAATGAAGATTTTCAAATGCCAAGACTATGCAATGCATTGTATATGTCGAGAACTATGATATTCTCAAGATAACTGAAATATATGCAAGTGCTCAAGTTCTGAACTATATGCAAGATGTATGACTAAACAATGCACAAAATGAATAACTAAACTAAACTATGTGCACATGTATGGCTGAAACGCACATTATTCTCCCCCTTTTGTCATTAACAAAAACTGACTGACAACGGGGTTATTTAAACTTGTTATGGACAATATGACCTAAATGACATACGCTATGTATGAAAATAATCAAGCAAGCAAGCACTCAAGCATGCATAATAAGATATAGAAGCAAGCAAGCCTCTTAGGGATAGGTGTATGAATTATGCAATTGATTATGGAGCATGATGCGCATGAATAATACTAAAATGGTCGTGCTTACAAAAAGATGGCTGATTCAAAAAGTACATTCACACAATCAATCCCAAAGTGTATATGTGAGAATTGAGTAATGAATTCCAAAACAATATGGATCATCAAATTTTCTAAGGAACACTATAAAGAACCTATCCACCATACACTTCTACGCACAATGCTCGATTATTGGCAACTACGTATAACCTCCAATTTTTTAAAAAAAACTAATAGAGTGACTAACTTTTTGATGCGAGTTGTACCTTTTATTTTAGGGGCACTTCCCGGTTACTCAGTTTCGTCACTTATCTTAATTGTAGATTTTGTCACTTTTTGGCGCGAGTTGTACCCTTTGTCTCAGGGGCACTTCCCGGCTACTCGGTGCCAAATCCCACTTATTTTAATTATTGATTAGCTTCTCTTTTTGACTTGAGTTTCCTCCTTTGTTTCAGGGAAGATTCCCAGCTACTCAGATTCGTGTTCCACTTATTCAGATTTTTGGTGGGGCAAACAGCTTTTCCTCACGAGACACGTGATTTCTATGTAGAGATTCAAGAGCCCTTTGGAGTGTTGAGTAGAATATTTGGAATCCTTATTTAAATGAAACATTTATCTCAAAAAGGTGCAAAATTGTGTGGGAGGTTGTATTGAATGTCAAAGATGAATTAGTCTAATCACAGTTGTGTCTCCCCCTAAGTGTATGCACAGTTATGAATTGAACCTCCCCCTTAATATGTGCCATGCAACAGACATGTCTAGATCAATATAATTTTATTTAACAAGAAGGTGATGTCTTAGAAGATTTTCAAGAAAAGGTTTTCTAGAAATATATACATGCATTCAAGTAAGGATTTGAAAATAGAGTCATGCAATATGATTTCCGATACGTGGCGGAGGTGTAGGTCTAAAGACCCGACTCACGCATGGTGAGTGTTTCCCGATAGACGGAATCCACCATTCCACAGCACACCATTCTAAATACAGAAGAATCATGGCATTCAAGTAGGCAAGTATGTAAAGTATGTCCAAGTATATGCATGTAATTGAAAAGATAATGAAAATTTATTTCTATTCACATGTATGCAGCATAAAGTATGAAAAATTATATATGCAAATTTACTTATTATGCAAGTATATGTAAAATTCTCAGATGAATGCAAACTCATGTATGCAACTGTATAGAGCAAATGCAAATGTATGCAAAATGTGCAAATGAGCAACAGATTTGTGCAAGTGTATCTTTGATGCCAAAATCAATAACTGAAGGAGAATTTTATTCATTTTCTTTACCAAAATGAAGTATGTAGAATTTTATAAAATCTGAAAATTGTATGTAGATATGAATAGTCCAATGTATACAAATGAAACTTTGTATGAAATCTAGATTTAGTTCAAACTTTAAGCAAAATCGGTCATGAAGTAAGCAAAGATGAATTATTCAAGCCAAATTTCAAACGAATGTGAAATGGTGATTTTATTTTCAATATGAGCAGGTTTAAGACTGAAACATTCCAAATTGACAAAATCAACAAAACATGAATGCAATTATTTAACTGCAATCATTTTTCTCCAAAACTCAATTTTTACCTTTTCAAACTTTTCAAGGAGAACCTAAGCAGAATGAATTTCAAAAATAAACAATTTTTCTTTCTCGCCTTGAGAGCCCTTTATTTATTGACTTTCCTTGGCCTCAAGGCGCCCCTGTAAAATAAATTCTCATTTTGAAGATTTGAGTATCCAAGCCATCTTGGGTCCCGAGGGGTTAGTTCCCGCATCATGAATAAAAGGATTTTTAAGTTTTCTAGCAGATAATTCATCATCCGCCCTCATCAAGTCACATGTATACATGGAATGACCAGATTTGTCACAATAGAAATAGTGAGATGATTTTCTTTTCATAGACAACTTGTCATCATTCTTCTTTGAAAAATAACTATTCATAGCATGTCCAATTTCACCATAATAAAAATAACAAGAAGAGTTTCTTTTAATAGACCACTCATCATCACTTTTCTTGGTAAAACAGTTTTTGATAACATGTCCACTCAATCCGCAATAGAAGCAATGAGTGTTGAATCTTTTCTTGATTTTAATGCCACATCATCATCAGCTTTCATCAAGATGCAATCATGCATTTCATGACCATATTTCTCATAGTAAAAATATGAAACACTCATTCTTTTCCTTGATGCATGATCATATTTAACAGTTGGGGGTTTTGCATGCACACAAGAACAATCAATGACATTTTTCTGATTTTTTTTTCCTTTATCACACATGGATGAAGACTCATTCAAACTCAAAGATGAGATGTGCAGTTCCAAATTAGCAATCTCTTGTTCACACAGAGCAAGTTTATCATTCAAGAAAGAATTGCTGGTTTTATAACTTGTAATTTTTTGTTCCAAAACCAGAACATTTTCAGAATGATCAACAACCACACTTTTTCCCTTTTTAAGGACTTCTAATTCATCACACAACAATTTGTTTTGATCTTTGAGTTTTTTAATTTCTTCCTTCCATTTCTCTTTCTCTTCATTCAAGTTACCCACCTTGTTGTATGCATCTTGCTTTTCAATTTCTAAGCATGCAAGTTCCTCTTCAAATAGCATTAGTTTAGCTTGCAGATTTTCATTCCCATTTTTTATCTTCTTAATTTCTTGCTAAAGAGAATTACACCTATCACATGAATTTCTAGAATGGACAAAATCATGGAATTTCTTTTTCAAGCTTTTGTTTTCAGACCTTTTTATTTTATATTTATCAAACAGCTCATCATAAGCATTCATCAATTCATCATAACTCAATTCATCTTTCTCATCAGAATCAGAGTTTACCTTTGAACTTTCCTTGCTTTGATGATTATTCTCATTGTTTGCCACGAGGCATTCGTCATTCAAACTTTCTTCTTGAGCTTCGATTAGCCCATCCCAGATCTCTTTGGCTGAACTACAAGATGAAATAAAAGGAAATACATTAGTGTTCACTGCAGCCTTCAGAGCATTCAAAACAAAAAAATTATCAAAATTCTTTTTCTTATGCTCATTGCTCCACCTTGACTCATTTTTTGGTGGAATGTAAGGACCATGGGTGATTAAATTCATAAGCTTCAGATCAATACTAGAAATCCAAATACAGAGTTTTCCAAGCCATGATATATAATCAAAACCATCAAAGACCGGAGCCAAATTTACACTAGCCATCATGATGAGATCTTTTCTCCTAGACCGTGAGGTTCGCTGAATAAAAATCAGAGACTGGGCTCTGATACCAATTGTTGGCCCAAATAGATCGCAGATAAGAAGGGGGGTTGAATTATCCCCTAGGCGAGATGTCTGATTTTAAAAACTATTTCTCAGTTAGAAGATGATTGAGGAAAAAAATTAAACTAGGATAACTCAGTTCACTCAATCTTACCGTGCTCACTCGAATAGCTTATGCAAAGAGCAATTAAACTTTAACCATATACAAATAACAGACGTAGCGATGTGCGATGGTGCAGTGAATAAAAATCTATAAAATAGTTTGTGAATGGAGATAGGAGAAATGGATAATCACACAGGCAAACCACATGAAACACAAAGATTTTTAGATGATTAGGGACCACGACTGTCTCCCTACGTCCACCCCTCATCAAAACTCAGTGAGGCTTCACTAACTCGCTACAACAATAGCAACCACGGGGACGAACCCCAACACCATACACACACGCTACTTCTACAGCAAACCACACAGAGGGGGCCTAGCCCCAAGCAGTTGCCACCGCAGTACACACACACAAACTCGGGGAACTCACCCCGCACTAAAGCCTCACACGGAGACGCAGCTCCATACACCACACACATATATTCCGATGTTCAGAAAAATAAGAAGATATACAAGATATGCTCACAACAGAATGTATATCAAGAAAAGCATTACAAACAAATGGGTAAAAGATATAGACTGTTTCCCCCTTGTTCTTGAATGGCCATTTAGATGTTTTACTTGAAGCACCGGTAGGAGGGAGTTGAATCCGCAGCTGGATGGAGCAATCGGTCATCCTCCTTGAGGATCCAAGATGTGTTCCTTCAGATCCAAGCTCCAATCGCACCTAGAAACACCAAGAACTGATAAATCTTTCAAAGCCTTCTCCTCTCCACCTTGTGGCCGCCCTCTTTCTTCTTTCCCTGCAACAAGAAAAGAACAATTAGCTCTTCTCTACCTTTTAGATCTGAAATTTGCAAGATATATATACCAGCAAGATAGGTTGTTCAAAAGACCACAAAGCCCTTGCAAAACCCTAGCAAAACCCCTCTAAGATGGTCATCATAAACTTAAGGGCAATGGAGTAAATTTTTAGCCCAATTGGAGGCCATTTGGATGGGTTTCGGTGGCCCACGAAATACACGCGCGAACCTGCGAACTGGAGGGGGTCGACCCATCTGGTGGGCAGTTCTAGTTGCAGGGATCGACCCATCTATAGAGGGGGTCGACCCATCTACATTCAACAGTTTTGCCAAAGTTGTTGTAAGTCCAGGGGTCAACCCATTGAATGGGGGGGGTCGACCCATTGACCATGAAACCTTAACAAATGATTTCTAATGATGATCTAATGACCTAAACAAGCAACCCAGTGAATTCTAACATCCATTCATGAATTTCTATGATGAAGAACAAGTTAATTCAAATGGTTTCCATGTAAATCAAATATCATGAAGATTTTACAAGAAAGCACATTCTAAACCCAGATTTCATCAATTCTAGCTCAATGAAAAACCACTCTTCCTCATTCAACATATAAATCAAATAACCATGCATTGAGACAAGATGTTGGCATATTTTTAGACCTCATTTAACAAATGGAAATTTGAATGGGTTAATCACTTGCAAGCCCAAAACAAAACTTATTAATATAATGCATGATGTCCTTTAAAAAATTTGCACACCCCAAGAACCATATGCAATGAATCACATTCATGATATTGAGGTACCAATGAAAGAATGTTCATGTAAACCTTGATCATCAGGAGATTACCAATGTAATTCAAAGCAAAACTGAGCTCACTCATTCCAGGGACAGCAAAATTCAAATATGAAGAATTTATACTCAGTTCATTGAAAACCATCTATGAGACGAATCAACTTGTATGTCATTCACATATGAAGAAGACTTAAAAACATTCAATCCAATAAAGCACATTTGAACCACCAAAACCTCAGGTAGAAGCACAATCCATTTGACATGTAATAGCTATACATGAATCTCATTCAACTCAAATAGATCAATACTCATGTGAGGCAAGTTAAGACTTAACCTTCTCAAAACTCCCATGAGCAGTATGCAATGAACCACATTCATGATATTGAAGGACTAATGAAAGAATGTTGATGAAAACCATTGTAGGATTAACCAATGAGCATAGTGAGGTCGACTCCATTAGAACAAAATTGCAACCTTTGATTGAGTTGAAAATGAAGTCTACCATACCACCATACTTAGGTTAGTTCCGGCAAGACAAGATAATCAACATATGAACTCCTTTAGCATCAAGACTTTTTCACAAGACATGCACACATAATTTTCACTTCTACACATATGCAATGCGCACAATATTTTTTTATTATCAAAACCAACATCAAAGATAAAGAGGGAGTGCAAAAACCCAACATCCACACCCTCTTTTTTTATTTTTTTTTATTTTTTTGATTTACTGTTTTTTTTAACAAGAACAAACAAGTTACCAAACAATTTTACCTATGACACCTAGGGATCCTTAAACCAAGAAGTTTGATTTCTAATAATTCGACTTAAGCCCAACTCAAGTCCACTATCAAATTTGTCCACCAGCCAGGTAAGAGGTGGGATTGTAGGAGGCTCCCCCTACTTTCGTAAGGACATAATTAAATAACCACAAGTCCACTTAAGACGTTTGCCATTGGACCTCTTTTCTAGACACCCATTTATAAATTGATAATGGGCCTAAGTGGACCCAAATCTCAAAGTAAACCCCAGGGTCAATGTCTACTGAATTTTATTGGGCATAGGAAATGCAAGATGTAGGGATTGTGGTTTGTGGGCCAAGAAAGGGTGATCAAATCCCCACCTTATGTGATTATGGGTTATGCCCTTAAAATAATTTAAAATAAAATGCAACATCAAAAGTTTAAAGAAGGGGTTCTATGCAAATATGTATGAGCAAGTGTTCAAGAAGAAGTTTGGAAGAACTCATCTTGCCCCCGCAATCTTCAATAATGTAATTGACAAAATTAAATAACAAGAAAAAGATTCTACCCTAAATGATGCATGTCCTAAAACAAGAAAGTGAGGGTTCTACTCTTGCAATTAAAATTTTTATTGAAGTTCAAATGATTTGATTTTTTTTAATGAACCTATCTAACCACAAGATATGAAAAATGGAGAAATGAAACTAACATGAAAGAGGAAAAGTTTGAATACTTACTTAAAAAGTGATCCCTCGTTCTTTTTTTTTTTTTTAAATGAATGGCAAAATCAAAAGATGAAAGAAAGAAAGGAAAACTTACCTCTGATTTTCTTAATTTTTTTCTTATTTTTTCTGCTCTTTCTTTATTTTTGGACTTCCTTTCTTTTGGAGTAGGTCCTTCTATGATAGTTATTTTCTTTGGATTTTCTATTTTCTGTCCCTGCACCTACGTTTCAACTTTCTGCGATAGATTTCCTAAAAAAAAAATTAGATTTTCAGGTTACTTTTTCTCCATTATTTTTTCTTTTTTTTTACAAAAAATTAAGAAAAGAGAGCTTTATCAGTACACTATAAACACAAGTAAAATAAAGTTATTAAATCAAAAGTCATCATTCTTCCCCCACAACGGCGCCAAAAATTGATAATGCGAAAGTACATCGTTTAAAACACGCGTATCAATCTTAAAATTTTTAACCCGCACTTAGATAAAAATACGTAATATGGTGGCGGGAAGGGTCGAATCCACAAGGAAGAAGAGACTTTTGAAGTTAACAACATTATATTCCTTTAGAAAACACTTGTGATTTTGCTTTGCATAAAGGAAATAGTGAAATGATGAACGAACCAAACACTTAATTTTAAACACCTATGACTTTGCGCCTATGCTAAAGATAATTGCACGAAGTGGAAAAGAAGATATAGAAGAGAGAGGTAGAGAGGGAAGAAGAGCAAGATCTAGATCAAAAGAATAACTCCTCTCATTAACTTAAAAGAAAAAGTACATGAAATGCAAGACAAAATTACACTTATGACACAACGAGATTACAATGAAGTGAAGTGACACAAAAGTGATAAAAATATGAAAAGCCTGGAGTGTGACGATGGTGGTAGCAATGGTGATGATGGTGCCATCCTCTCTTGATCTTGGATCATGAACCACCTCGCGGAAGATGTCATTTACGCCGGGAGAAAGTCACCTTCGCCTTTGGAGCCGCCTTTAAAGAGTGTCACGTAGAGGGAGGAGAGAGATATAAGGGGAGATGAAGAGTGGGATATGCAGAGGTAAGGGAGACGTATAGGAGAGACTATGGTGATCTAGAGGTGAGGGAGATAGCAATGGCTAAAAGAGAAGTGAAAAGAGATGAGAGAGTTTTCAAAACAAAAAAAATATAAACACTAAAAATAGAGCAAGAGAAGAATTGAAAGAACTCTAAAACTAATGAGAATTAGAATGTGAAAGAAGAATATGTTGAAGAGGATGAAGAGAGGAAAAACTTTGATGAAGGATGCAGAGGGAGAAAAAGATCATAAGATGGAGAAAACATGTGAAGAACAGGGGGATGCGGGTATGTATGAACAGTAAAATGTAACAGATAGACCTTTGAGAACTGAAAGGTAACGCAAAAACGATGCAGAACTAGCTTTCGAAGAGGGAGAAGTTGTAGAAAATTAAAAAATGAAGAAATTTTATGAAGAGAGCAGGATGAAATAAGGAGCAAAAAGAGGAGAAATGGGGGAAAGAACAGAGGGAAACATTGATTCACAGATGAACAGGAAAATGTGAGAGATAGACCTTTGAAAATTGGTATATAACGTGAAAACGAAGTAGAACTAGAGGAAGATAAAGAAGAATAAGTTGAAGAGCTTGTAAAAATGAAGAACTTTCATGAAGAGAGCAAGAGGATAAGAGGAGCAAAAAGAGGAGAAATGGGGGAAAGAATAGAGAGAAACATTGGTTCGCGAATGAACATGAAAATGTGAGAGATAGACCTTTAAAAACTGGAATATAACGTGAAAACGAAGCAGAACTGGAGGAAGACAAAGAAGAAGAAGTTCAATAGCTTTAAAAAATGAATAAATTTTATGAGGAGAGTAAGAGGAGAAGAGGAACAGAAGGGGGAGGAAATCGGTGACCTAAGGTGAAGATGTGAGAGGGAGAGAAAAAATGCCAGGAAAATTGGGTCAATGGAGAGTAGAGATTGCATCAAAAGGAGATGGATGGCTGGGATTTCGGTAGAAGATGATGGATGGGGGAAAGGAAGAGGAGGTGGGTGCCCCCTTCTTAGGCTTTGGGCACCCCCTCTTAAATGGGTGAGCTTCTTCCCAATACTCATTAATTCTCTCCTTGATCTCCTCTCTTTCAAACTTTGAATTTTCTTTTCCCTTCAACCAAAATAAGTGGCTGCTATGTTTTACTTGGTCAAAGTGGTGGGGGGCGCTCTAGGGCAACCATGCCCTAGTCTTGATGATAATTTTGCCCCCTTCTTCTTCTGCAATTGCCTTTAGTGTCCTGCACACACATAATTATGATTTAATCCATAAAAATTACCATAATGTGCACATAAATCACAAATGCTCATGGTTATGTAGTGGAGAATTAATGCTCATGGCCCTCAACTTCAATTTATTAAATAATATTATCAAATTAATCAATTTATCTGAAAGACTCAATTTAAACACGGAGTTGAGGTTAACTATGAAATATGCATAATTGCCTAATTATATACACATAAAATGTTGTGTATGTAATGAATTATCATAGAATATAGACACTTATCAGTTACCTCTGGGCAACAATCAGGTATCAGAGCAAGTCTCTGTTATTGCATCAACCTAACAGTTGTAGAGAAAAGATCCTTAGGAAATGGTCAGTAAGGGAATGCTCCCAGAGGGACATTCTATTCATAGACCCCTTTCTTTGATGGGTCAAACTACCTATACTGGAAGAACAGGATGATTGTGTTCTTGCGAGCAAAGGAATACTATGTTTGGAGGGTCGTTAGTAAGGGTCCTTATCAATTGCCTGTTGATGAGGACGATTGGACTGAAGAACACATTAGAAAACCTTGTTCTAACTTTAGAGCTATGAATATCATCCACTGTGCTATACATTCAAATGAATACTCACGCATCTCCATGTGTTCATCTGTGTAGGAAATGTGGGAGAAGCTGAGGCTAATTTATGAAGGCACGTCAGAAGTAAAGGAAACAAAAGTGAATCTCTTAATCCTTGACTACGAGCTGTTCACAATGAAGCCCGATGAGATGATTTCACATATGTTTGCCAGATTGAGTGAAATCACAAATGGGCAGAAAGCATTAGGAAAGGATTACACTAATCAAGAGTTGGTGAGGAAGATTCTGCGGTCCTTGTCACCACAGTGGCATACAAAGGCAACAGTCTTTGAGGATTCGAAGGACCTCATGACACTCACTGTGGATGGGTTGATTGGGTCGTTAATGACCAACGAAATCAACATCAAGAGAATGAAAGAAGAGAGCAAGAAGATGAAGACAATTGCTTTGAAGGCATACCCACAGTCTGCTGAAGAAAGTGATGCTTAATCCAGCGCATGCAGTGATGAAGAAGAGCTGATGGCTCTCATTACAAAATGAGCAACAAAATATTTCAGAAAAGCATGGAGGCAAGGAAATTTTCCAAAGAAGTTTCTGAAGAAAATTTTGACCAAGAGAGGAGCAATAGGAAAGAAAGAGGAGATTATCTGTTATGACTGCAAGAAAGCTGGACATATGCGGGGTGAGTGCCCCGAGCTTTAGAAAAAATTCAAGAAAGCCAAAGCAAAGAAACCAAAGGCTATGAAGGCAACTTGGAGCGATGAGGGTGATAACTCCAAGAGCGAGAAAGAGGAAGATGAGCTGGACGAGCTAGTCCAGAATTTATGTTTGATGGCTAACGACGATGAGGTAAATTCCGACATTGAGAATCTCACATCTGAACAGTGGAAATTGGCATGTGCTGATCTTTATCAGACATATAAAAAGTTCAAAATTAAAAATAATAATATGAAAAAGAAGTTTCATGATTTTGTTCATTCTAGATCATCATGTCACAAGTGTAGTTCCTTTGAAATAGAACTTGAGAATATTAAATGTGACAATGAAATTCTGTAATCCAAAATAACTTTGTATGAGGATGATCTTGCATGCCTAGAAGTAGAGAAGTAGGATGCTTATAATGCTATAGGAAATTTGAAAGCAGAAAAAGAAAAATTTGTAAAGGAGCTGGAAGAACGAACTGTGAAAGTGAATGAATGTGAAAAGAAAAAGGAGGTAGTTGAGAGTAATTGTGAGATCATGCATGTAGAATTATAGAACTTGGAAAATGCTGCAGTAAAAGAAATCAAGGAAAAATAGAAATAGAAAGAGCTAGTTGAGAGGAATTTCAAAATTCAAGAGAATGGTGTGGGCTACAAGCTCAACAGTAGAAACACGTTTGAACACAATAAATTTCAAAAACCCTCTGATTCATTTTTCAATTTTGTTACTGACACTATGAATGTGTATAGGAGGAATGCATATAGAAGGAATCAAGTCACTTATTTTTATTGTGGCATGAGTGGTCATTCGATGTATGTCTGTGATTTAATGAAGGCTGATGATGGGTGGTATGAAAGGAAGTTCAAAAATGTTTATGTTCAAAGTAGGACTAACATTTCAGGACCCAAGCTTGCTTGGGTACCTAAAACAACTTGAGATTTATCTTGTTTGTGCAGGTCTGCTTAAGAGTCAGATGGAACAAATGGTACCTGGACAGTGGATGTTGCAGGCATATGACAGGTAATAAGGACCTCTTTACAGACCTAGAAGAGAAGGATGGAGGACAAGTCACATTTGGTGGGAGTGACAAAGGTAAAATTGTAGGCATTGGCTAGATAGGTAAGAGTTCTAATCATTTCATTCATGATGTTTTACTTGTAAATGGGTTGAACCATAGTCTGTTGAGCATAAGTCAGCTGTGTGACAAAGGTCATAAAGTAATCTTTGAATCTTCACATTCTTCAATTACAGGTAAAAATATAAATGAAATAAAATTCGTAGGTTTTAGAGACAACAATACATATACAATTGATTTTGAGGCTCTATCTAAAGAAAATATGTGCTTAGTTACAAATAAATTGGATGATACAAGGCTGTGGCATCGCCGCTTAGGACATTCCAATTTTAGTGTTCTTTCAAAATTGTATAGAAAAAACTTAGTCAGAGGCTTACCAAAATTGAACTTTGACACCAATAAAATTTGTGATGCATGTGCTATTGGAAAATAGACCAGGATTTCATTCAAATCTAAAAATTTGATTTCCACTTCTAGACCTCTTGAACTTCTTCATTTGGACTTATTTGGACCCACTAGGACACACAGTCTAGGAGGGAAGCTTTATGGGTTTGTTATAGTTGTTGACTATTCAAGATATACATCGGTACTATTTCTAACTCATAAGAATGATGCATTGCAGGAATTTGAAGACTTATGTAAGAAAATTCAGAATGAAAAGGGGTATTTGATTAAAGTAATTCAGAGTGATCATGGAAGAGAGTTCGATAACCATGACTTCGATGTGCTTTGCAGAAAATAGGGAATTAAGCATAATTTTTTAGCACCCTGAACCCCATAACAAAATGGAGTAGTGGAAAGGAAGAATAGGACACTGGTGGAGATGGCAAGGCCGATGCTTCCAGAAAATGACTTACCAAGGTATTTCAAGGCTGAGGCAGTCAATGCGGCCTGTTACATCATCAATCGCGCCTTGGTAAGACCCATACTCAAGAAAACTGCATATGAACTCTATAAAGGTAAGAAACCCAATATCGCACATCTTAAACCTTTTGGGTCTTTGTGTTATATTCTAAATAATTCTAAAGACAATTTGGAGAATTTTGCTGCAAAGAGTGACAGAGGTATTTTTCTTGATTATTCATTTACATCTAGACATACTAAGTTTATAACATGAGCACTCTTGTGGTAGAGGAGAGCCCCCATGTTATCATTGATGAATATACCTCAAGAATGTTTGATAAAGATACTTATTTCTTGGATACAAGAATCAAAGAAAAAGGGGAGAAGAGACATGGTGAAAATAATGTCAATGCAGATCAAGCCGAGTCGAGCCAAAGAATTGATGAAGCTCCAGCCTAAGAAGAACCCGCACAAGAAAATCAAATTCAAGACCTCCCAAGACAATGGACATTTCACAGAGATCATCCTCAAGATAACATTTTAGGAAATGTAGAATAAGGGATAAGGACAAGGGCTTCACTGAGGGAAGTACTCGAAACTGATTATATTGGCTATGCAGAAGGAATTACACCAATTCCAAGTCTATAGAAGAAGCTCTAAATGACAGTTCTTGGATCTTGGCTATGCAGAAGGAATTACACCAATTCCAAACGAATAAGGTATTGTTTCTTATGCATATACGTAAGAATCACCCAGTAATTTGCACTAAGTGAGTTTTTAGAAACAAACTTAGTGATTAAGGGATGGTGATTAGGAATAAAGCCCGGCTGGTAGCCAAAGGCTATAGTCAAGAATTGGGAATTGAGTTTGATGAATCTTTTGCACCCATGCCTAGGCTAGAAGCTGTAAGAATATTACTTGCATTTGCATGTTCTCGCAACATTAAACCTTTTCAAATGGATGTTACAAGTACTTTCTTGAATGGTTTTGTGAAGGAGGACATGTATGTTGAAGAGCCACCGAGATTTGAAGATGAAAAATTTCTAGACCACGTGTACAAATTAGATAATGCTCTCTATGGTCTGAAGCAAGCCCCCCGTGCCTAGTATGATAGGTTTGATAGAAATGTATGCCCTACAAGCCAATCACATGAGATTTAATGGTGGCATTTCTTATAATATCTTATTCATATTTATATTAATGGCATTTATTCATTGCATTTAAATTGTGTTAATGATTCAAATGTGATGAAGTCCATGAACTTGTGCGATGATGGTTGGATCATAATGAGATTATGATAATGAGATCAGTCATCTAGATGCACATGTTCTAAATGCTCCTAGTCATAGGATCTTCAAGAAGGGACATTGAAGATCCGGATAGACTGGCACACATGATACTTACTCATATGATGGGTGTGATTGTTCTCATAGTCATCAGTGTGGAGACACTGAAGTACGTGTGTGGGTGCTCATTAGTGGAATGAGTACGCTGAACTGACCCGATCTAGAATCCTTGAATGGTAATCAAACTTACTGTCAATCGCGGTATTCTATGTCTCAGTAGCACAGTTGGATCTTAGACCCAAGTCACTAAAGATGTCTTGCATAAGGGATGCAGCATGTTTGATTACTGACTTATGGACTTATGTTAAGTGGTCTTGTACATTTAGTAATTCGGACTCAGTGGAACTCGTGCGAAGGTAATTAGTTTGACAACATGGGATTATTCACTCTCAGTATGATATATGAGAGAGAATGCCCTATGGATTTGTACTCGAGAAAACCCCTGGCCAGGGTATGGGAGTTCATTATGAAAAAGGAGTTTTTCTAATGAACCAATTTGGAGTATAGGATTCAGTTGAGCAAGGACTCAATAGAGTTTGATAGTTTGAGCATACCCTAGTCCTGGTTGGGCATTGGATGAATGAGGATCTATAGCTGTGTGGAATCTATAGACGGAAAGGTTCCAGAGTGGGTTGATTTTCCCCAATGTCATTTGGGATCACGAGGCATTGCTTGGTGCTTTTTGTGATCTTAAAGCCCACTAATTCCATTAAGAGTTAATGGATAGAATTAATTAAGTTAACAAGGAGTTCTTTACTTAATGGGCTGAAAAACCAAACAGACTATTGGGCCTAGAGGGTCACACATAATAGAGCATTGGACAGATCGGGATGGGTTGATTTTATAGACTATTATTGGGTTTTTATGAAAAATGTAAAAGGTCTATAAATATATGCTGAAGGGAGAAACCCTTGCCGCCCTCTCTCTTCTCTCTCTCTCTCCAAGGGGTGCCCCCTCCATCTCTCTCCTTCCTCCACGGTGGATGGTTGTGTTGAGATCGGGTCGGCGCGTGGAGATCGTGGAGGAGATCCCGTCTGCTTCCACTGCTCGTGTGGATACATCTAGAGGCCGGACGCTTGAACGGCTCACGACCCCGGGATCCTCCTCTGGTTCGTCTTCTAGATTTTGGGAGATTCTCAACCCCGCAAAGGTAAAGAATCGTACTTCAAACCACGGGGTTTAATGATATAGTTCAATTTTGAAAAATCAACAACGATATGCAATCTAAGGTTTCGATGTTTTCCACTGTATATTCTGATCGAAACCTTATAGTGGTATCAGAGCCAGGTTGCTAGTTTGATCAAAATCGGCGTATTATTGTTGTATTTTCATCGTTCTCGTTCATGAATGGGGCTCTATGTTCGTTACTTGATTGGGTCACTCATGGGATGAGCAATAGCCGATTGATGTCAGGGAATTGTTCCCGGGATCAAGAGGAGCAAAACGTATATTTGTATGCGGTGTTTGACCCACCGACGAGGCCGGATCGGCCACTACAACCCCGACGGGATCGCCGTTCGCGTGCAGAGAGGATGATCGGTTCAGGCCATCGAACGTCGATTGCTGGTGCCCATAGTGGCTAGCAGGGGACCTGGATTGTCCTTGATTGTGTGCGGTAGCGTCCGGAGGTGCATGGTGGCCGGTGCAGGCATCGCGGCGACCTCCGGAGGCGGGCGAGGCATACTCGGCATTGTCCTCTTCATGGGCGCGATCTCCGACGGGTGGATCGTCACCAGCGGCTGGGCGGTGACTGGCGGGGGCTGGCGTGGGCTCGCGAGGTGGCCGGCGGTGGGGCCTCCCCGGCCCCTGTGCGGACACGGCGGAGGCTAGTGTTTCACCCTAACCGCGCCTATGTTCGGGCGGGAGGGGAGACCCCTTCGCGGGTCCTTGGTGGGCCGGATCCGACCCGCCCCCCCTTATATATATATATATATATATATATATATATATATATATATATATATATATGAATTTTTAAACATTTTAAAAGTTTTAAAATGTGAGAAAAATTCATAAAAATTCCAAAAAATTCTAAAAAATATTTTAATGAGTTCTGAAAATGTTTTGGTAACTTATTATATTATTTTTCATTATTTGACGCCTGGTTAATTAGTTAATGTGAATTCTAATATTATTTTAGGTATTTCCTATTATCAAATTAATTAATGTTAATTGCTATAAGAATGTGATTCTTATGAGGTTAATTAACTGGAAATTATTATTGAGCCCATGCAGTGAATTTGAATGATGGTGGTCTAAAGTTGTTTAGACTTATTTGTTTTAACTAAATTGTTTAGTTGAATGTTTATATGCGTGATTTCAAAATTAATTATTACTATTTTAAAATTATCACCATATGTTGTTGTAATTATATGATAATTACTGTTTGATACATGTGATGTGTCTTGTATGTGGATGGGTGATCATAGACTTAGGAATCATGTGATGATGCTCTTATTTTGAATGATGTTATGTGATGTGATTATTGGGGCATGTGTGCCTCCTTCTCTCTCTCTTATTAATCCGGGTTGTACACTCTATCTCCCTCCTGTATTGTACTCCCCTTGACTAGTTCAAGGTTTCTTATTATGTACATTTGTGGGCCTGCATGTCCAATTACAAATATACTTGTAATAATGAGAAGCGGATGGAGACTAAGAAGGAGACCGACTGCCAGGACCTCGGGAGATTCTTCACATCTAGTGGGAGCATTGGGTGCTCCAAGTTCTTATGTTTGCCATCATTGTGTGCATTACCAACTGGCTCTGGTAATGTGTTTTAGGAGCTTAATGTCCATGATCATCCATTGGTTTTAATATATATATATGATATATGTGGATGTGCTACTTAATACATACATACATACATACATATATATATATATATATATATATATATATATATATAGAGAGAGAGAGAGAGAGAGAGAGAGTATGTACGATACTCCAAATTCTTATATGTATGTAGCACCTATATTGATGAGACCAAAATTTAATCAAAACCTCTCGATCTAATATTAGGTTGTAAACGTGAGGCATTAAAAATGACCCATATAGCCTTAAGTTGTTATAGTCTAAGTGAGCTGCTCTTAGATTGTGTGGGTTTGTTATGCTGCCACAAGGCCCTCACAGCAAGGAGGTAGAGACTTAGACTAAGGATTAGGCCGAACCTTGGGATGGGTGCTAGCATGGCTTTGTTGTATTGCCACAAGGGTCATGTCTTGAACCCACTCTCATAACGTAACAATGGGTCTAACCTAACCAGATCTTGTGATTTGTTGTGCTGCCACAAGGTCACAAAAGGTCTGGAGGCTAAATATACCAGAAGTTGCAAAGAGTTGTAATTGGCAAGAGTTGCCTACCCATTAAGTATGGGATGGTTTGTTGTGCTGTCACAAGGCAACTACCATAATGTTAATGGGATTCTGGTCCCACTAGGATACAACTGGAGTATCCCGTCTTTTCACAATGAGGGTTGTGCAAATTCATTAAAAAATTAGTGGGAGTTTTCTTATTAGGATTAAAGACCATATCTTAATTTTAATTAATGAATATCTGCATGTTATATAATTATTACAAATCTTCTCTTGTAGACTTCTATGGCGAACCACCCGTTACACGGCATACTTGATGCCAACAGGCTTACTGGTCTAAACTATAGTGACTGGCTCAGGAACTTGAGAATTGTTCTCACCGCTGAGAAGATTGCCTATGTTCTTGAGTAGCATGTTCCCCCAATTTCCTACTGATAATGCTGATGAGGCTGAAGTGATTCTTTATGAAAAGCATAAGGAAGATGCCACTATTGTTGGACACGGATAGACACTAAGATCTAGAGTGGTGGTGAATAGATCTACCCCTTAAAAACACAAGTAAGGAAAGATAGCGGAAATAAAGATTCTGCTATGAAGCAATCGGATAAGGCAAATCTCACCAGGTGATCTTAAGCATTCATCTAAGTGAGAAATAAACAAACAGGATGCGCACATGAGCAACAGGAGCAAAAACAATCACACAGAGACACCAGGAGTTTTAGGTGGTTCGGCTTTCACCTACATCCACCCCACACTCAGACTGAGTATGGATTACTACTGATTCACAGCTTCAATCCGCTGATCCATAGCTTCGGGGATTGGATCCCTACAAACCGCTGATCCATAGCTTTGGGGATAACATCCCAGACCGCTGAGCCTCATAGCTTGCTACCGCTGAGCTTTACAGCTTGGCTGACCGAGGACTCACCCTCGCATACTGACTCACTGCTTGACAGAGTTCATAAAAATGAAAATGAAAGATGAAAAATAGCAATGTAGCTCTTAATGAGCAGATTGACTCTGGATTTGATCCACGAGTCAAGTACAAAACTAATGCACTGAATCTCTCTCCAATCTAAGGCTCTCGATCCTTTTCTCTCCTTCTAGCTTCTTTTCTCTCACTCTGGCTCTCTTCAGGTTGCTTTCTCTTTTCTCACTAGCTTCTTGCTCTTTTTTCAATTTGCACGCTCGCCCTTTTCTCGATCTTCAGAGGGGTTTATATATGTGTTCTGTCTTCAGCCCTCACGAGCTCACACATTGGGCATGTTGAGTGTTCGTTCCCGCCTTCCTGAAGATGACACGCGTCAGGACCAAATTGGTGAGCATATCCTCGTTGGCAGAATCTTCTGGACGTATCTGCCTCAGATCATGTGCTCAATCATAGGCTTCCATGGTGCGCTTGCTTTACTCTGCAATTCAGACAAGGATTAGTTAAGAGAAAAGATGACCGAGTTTGATTTCGCATGAAACAGGGTATGCACAGACATTCCAAGCAAACACAGCATATATGCACAGACCCTTCTAAGCCAATGGCATGACCTATACTGACGTTTTAAGTCAATGCAAGATGTGCACAAACCTTGTATGCCAGATGCCAAACCATGTACAGACCTTGTTCGGAGACAAACAAAGTGTGCACCGACCTTCTACTGAAGGAACAGTAAGATGCACCGACTTTATATGCAGACACACGGAATGTGCACCGACGTTACGTGCAGTTGATCAAGACATGCACAGACCTCATATGTGAACACATAAAATATGCACCGATGTCATGTACTGAACAACTAGACGTGCACGGAGGTTGTGTGCAATCTTATTGAAAGTGATATTTGTGCGGCTGTGCAAGCTTTCTTTTGTGGTCACCAACTACCGAGAGGCTTCACCTCCTCTCTTATTGCTTTGGTTCCGAAGGTTGATACTCCTAAATCCTGTGTGGATTATCACCCCATTAGCTTATGCAACTTCTTCTACAAAATAATTGCTCAGGTTATTAGTGACCGGCTGGCTACTCTTCTTCCTCTCTTAATCTCCGAAGAACAGGGTGCCTTTGTGAAAGGCCGCTTCATTATTGAGAATGTCTCGCTGGCCCGTGAGATGGTGCAGCACTTGGGTAAGAAATGTAGTGGTAATAATGTTGTCTTCAAGTTGGACATGGCCAAGGCTTATGACTGATTGGAGTGGGAATTTCTTTATGCTGTCCTACGTCAATTTGGGTTCTCGTTCTCCTTCATTTCGCTGCTACAGCCGCTTCTTTCCAATTGCTGGTACTCAATCCTTCTCAATGGCAGCATCCATGGTTTTTTAAGTCAACAAGAGGACTACGTCAAGGGGACCCCCTAGCCCCGGCTTTATTTATTCTTGCGGAGGAGGCTTTTAGCCGGGGGCTATCCTCCCTTTTCTATCACAACACAGGGGGCTGGTTTTATACTCTTCAGAGGTGTCCCCCCATATCGCACTTGCTCTTCGCTGATGACACTCTCATCTTCTCTAATGGGTCTATCCACCATATCAGAAATCTCATGAGGTTCCTCAAGACATATGAGATTGCTTCGGGATAGCTTGTTAATACTTCTAAAAGCTCCGTCGTTGTCTCCGATCATGTGCCGATTGCTACGTGCCGACGCATTGAGGAGGTTACTGGATTTATGAAATGCAGGTTGCCCATTAAATACTTGGGGATTTCTCTCTACTCTGGAAGGCAGAAGTCAGCATACTTTGCTAATATTTTGTCCAAGACCGCCGTCAAGCTCCAAGTGTAGAAGTCGGGCTTCCTATCTTTTGGTGGCCGAGTTATTCTAATTCGGCATGTGCTTTCAGCTCTCTCTATTTATACCATGTCTACTCTCAGCATTCCAGCATCTATTATGCGTTCTTTCAGCAGGTTATTGGCCAATTTCTTTTGGGGCTCTTATGAGGGATCGCCGAAGAAACATTTGACGTCTTGGGATGTCATCTCACAGCCGATTGATTGTGGCGGGCTGGGTGTACTCAATCTTCAACTATTGCAAGTTGCTTTGAGGACAAAAATGTTATGGATTGTCATCACTTCCAACTCATTGTGGGCCCAGTTCTTCAAGGCCAAACACCTCCATTCTTCACACTATTCGGAGGCAAAATTTCACTCATGATCGCTGCAGAGAGTCGCCTATGGCAGCGGGCTGCACAATTGGTTTACGCCCACCATAGGGTGCTGATTTCAAGAAATTCTACTAATGTAAGTTTTTGGTTGGATGTATGGGCTGGTGCAGTGCCACTTCGGGACCTTTTGCCCAGCCATATATGGTCTTCATTAAGTGATAAACGCTGCACTATGCAGCAGATTTTTGAAGACCCGCAGCACACTCACCTAGAGATTGTTCATATGCATTGCCCCCCCGAGTGCCTTGATTGTGTTCTATCTACTCTTGGCATCAAGGATCAATGGATTTGGTGTCCGACTAATGACGGTAAATTCTCAACCAAGTCTGTTGGCGGTTTGCTGCAAGGAGTGGCTGCACCTCGCTGGTCGTCACTTTGTTGCGTGCACATCCCCCTCAAGTGGTCGGTCCTTGCTTGGCGACTAGTACGTGGCTGCCTGCCCACCGATGACACCACCATGGCTTGCGGTATCCCCTTGTGCTCCATATGTAGCTGCTGCCCGCCCCCTCAGGTTGAGACAGGGTTACACCTTTTTTTCCATGGGCTGGTTGCTAATGATGTGTGGTCTGCACTGCACGACTTTCTTCGGTTCGACCACTTATCCGTCTTGACGACGGCCCAAGGTGTTAATGATTTCTTAGCTGATACACATATATCCTCCATGGCTGGAATGATCTCCAGATGCATGTTTATGGCTGCCATTTGTGAGATTTGGTGCTGTAGGAACATGTCACGTTACGCGGGCCAACACATGACTGCTCAGCATGTATTGGGAAGGGCGATGCTTGCTGTCCGCCCTATTGTCCAAGCTCTTCCTTTTAAGGGAAGAGAGCTGTCCAAGCAGCAGCATGCCATGCTTCTTTCATTGGGAATCTCTCCACCGTCAGCTCTTCCTTCACCTCCAAGGTTGGTTCGTTGGTTTGCACCGCCGTCGGGCCGGCTGAAATTGAATGTTGATGGAGCGTATAAAAGTAGCATCGGTGCTGCAGGTGGTGGCGGCATTATTAGGGATGTAAGTGGTGGTTTGTATTCGCCTTTGCTGCTGCATTTCATGGAGTTCACTCTGCCTTAGAAGCCGAGGCTTTGGCACTCCGTCAAGGGTTATCTTACTACTGCGACATGGGTTATCATTCGATTGTTGTGGAATCAGATTCACTAGTGTTGGTGTAGATCGTCCGGGGCCGGTTCTCTCGGCCATGGCGGCTCTCATATATACTACATGATGTATCCACTTATTGTCAGTCTTTGCAGCCTTCTTTCACTCATATCTATAGGGAGGCTAATCAGGTTGTGAACTGCCTTGCTGGTCTTGGGTGTTCTTTGCCAGCATCCCCAATTGTATTTGTAACTCTTGCTGATCTTCCCACTCTTGTAAAAGGCCCCTATCATCTGGACAAGATAGGGTGTCCTTCTATTAGGCCATAGTGTCCTGGTGGTCATTCCTATCATCTTCTTGTACCTTTCCTATCTTGTTGTTCATTAATAAAATTTTGCCTGTTAGGTGTGTGGTGGTGGAGCGGATTCCCCATTCCCTCCCTGAGGGGGTGGGCGCTATCCTGCTTCCACTACTGGGTATTGCTTTAGTTTTAAAAAAAAATCGATCAAGATATGCATAGACCTTTATATGCAGACAACTAAAGTATGCACCGAGCTTAAGTTGCTATAAACAAAACATGCACAGACCGTATATGCATTCTACAGAAACATACACAAACCTTATTCACCCACAATGCAACCTTGCACAGACCTTATGTATACCTTATGATGCAAATGTCCACAGACCTTATTTGCGCATGTATAAAGACATGCACAGACCCTGGTTGTGTACGATGCAAAACATGCACCGACGTTATGTAATGAGATAAACATATGCACAGACCTTATGAAGCTCAAGTTAGAACTTGCACAGACCTTTAGTGAACGCAGGAAAAAACCTGCTTAGACCTGTTAAGTGCGCAGGGTGGAACCTGCACCGACCTAGTATGCAATAAGCAGAAACATGCACCGATGTTATCTGCTTCCTCAACGAAGGATGCACAGACTCTTCTATGCGATCGGGCTAACTATTTAGCTACTTTTTATGCCTTATGACAAAAGTTGCACAGACCTTAAGAGCAGAATGCTGAAATGTGCACCGATGTTGTGTACCAGACAATGTAGTATGAACAGACTCTATATGCATTAGGCGTAAACAATGCATATACATTATTAACTTGATCAACTAAAGATGCACAAAGTCTGTACTCGAGAGACAAACTATGCACAGACATATTTTATGTGAAATGCATGTACATTGACTTATGAAATTCTAGCATTTCTGAGACTCAAGATTTATCAAAAATCAAAGAGCAGAAAAGTAAAAGG
This sequence comes from Amorphophallus konjac, assembly GCA_022559845.1. NCBI lineage: Eukaryota > Viridiplantae > Streptophyta > Magnoliopsida > Alismatales > Araceae > Amorphophallus > Amorphophallus konjac. Next base: position 337,982,411 of record CM040126.1, on the reverse strand, counting down.
AATTATTGCCGATCATGTTGTCAATCATGTTTGCCGATCATCAAAATAAAGAAGGAGACAAATACGTAGAATTCTTATGGTCCAAACACATATGACATCATACAAATATGAGTCATAGTATTTGTCATCATCAAAACACAATATCCAACAACTCTAGTCCAATGTTATATGCTCGCCTCCATGACTAATGAGTTACAAAGGTAGCATGAGAAGATGGATGCTAGATCCATCTTGTTCCACCTAGAGGAGCTCTTTGGAGCTCATAGTAGAACATAGAGATATGAGATATCTAAGAATCTGTTCGGGGCCAAAATGTTTGAGGGAACATCTATGCAGACACATGTTCTCAAAATGATAGAGTGGATTGAGAGGCTGGCAGAATTAGGTTTTGAGATGAACAAGGATTTGTGCGTTGACCTAATTTTGCAATCTCTCCCAGGTTCATTCTCCCAATTCATAGTCAATTTCAACATGAACAAGATAGAATGCTCTCTGGCAGAGCTTCTTAATTTGTTGAAGACTGTTGAGGGGACAATGAATAATTGAAAATCTTCAGTGCTGCTTGTTGATAAGACTAACAAGAAGAGAAAGAATCAAGCTATTTTTAAGAAAAATAAAAAGAAAAAGCAGGATAAGCGGGGAATGGCTGCCAATAAAGAAGAGGCAAGCAAAGACAAGGGCTAGTGCTTCCATTGTCATAAGGATGGCCATTGGAAGAGAAACTGCAAGTTGTACCTTGCAGAGAAAGCAAAGCAGAACCTTGGAGAAGCTTAAGGTATGTTCATGATTAACCTTAACTTGTCATATAGATCCACATCATGGGTATTAGATACTGGATGTGCATCTCATATCTATAATGATTTGCAGGTTCTAACAAGTAGCAGGCGATTGAACAATGGCCAGGTTGATCTACGACTGGGAAATAGAGCAAGAGTTGTAACACTTGCAGTCGGGAGTGTGAACCTCAAGCTTTCCTAAGGAGCAACATTAGAGTTGACAGACTGTTATTATGTCCCTTCTATAATTAAGAACATTATTTCCATTTCATGCTTAAATAAATATGGAATTATTGTGAGCTTTGGAAATAAAATATGTTCTTTATTATTAAATGGTGAATTGTTTACTAGTGGGATCTTAATTAATGGTTTATTTTTACTAGATGTAGATACTCTTGTTATGTGTGTGGATGGACCTCTTAAGAGGAAGAGGAATGATGTAAATCAAGCATACCTTTGGCATTGTAAGCTTGGTCATATTAGTGAGGAAAGACTGAAACGGTTGTGCAAAGATGGATATGTTGATCCATTTGATTATGAATCATTTGCAACTTATGAATCCTGCCTCATGGGAAAAATGACCAACTCTCCATTTACTGGACATGGAGAGAGAGCTGGTGAGTTGTTAGAACTCATACATTCTGATGTATGTGGACCCATGTCCACCCAAGCCAAAGGGGGTTACTCATACTTCATTACATTCACTGATGATTTCTCTAGGTATGGATATGTGTACTTGATGAAGTACAAATCCGAAGCATTTGAGAAAATTGTGGAGTTCAAGAATGAAGTAGAGAAACAAACAGGAAAGAGTATTAAAACTCTTCGATCTGATCGAGGAGGGGAATACTTTAGCACGGAATTCATACAATACTTAAAGGATAATGGTATATTATCCCAGTGGACTCCTCCTTACACACCTCAACTGAATGGTGTGACTGAAAGGATGAATCGTACCTTATTGGATATGGTATGATCCATGATGTGCTTTGTTGGATTGCCCTTGTCGCTCTGGGATTATGCTCTAGACACTGCTGCTCACTTATTAAATAAAGTTCCGTCTAAGTCAGTGTCTTCCACTCCGTATGAGATATGGAAGGGAAAGAAACCAAACCTTAAGAATGCTAAGGTTTGTGGTTGTTCTGCCCATGTTAAGAAACACAATCCTGATAAATTGGCATCCAAGACTGAAAGATGCAGATTTGTAGGATATTCTAAGGAAACTTATAGATATTATTTTTACCAGTCTAGCGATCAAAGAGTATTTGTAGGTAAGTGAGCTGTGTTCCTAGAGGAATAGTAAATCTTTGAAGGAATCAGTGGGAGTATGGTAGAACTAGAAGAGGTTTTAGAACCACAAACTGGAGCTGCATCATCTCAGCAACCAGTTCAGGATGGCACACAAACTGTGCGTAGCTCTGGCCGTGTACCTGTCCAACCAGATAGATATGTGGGACATATCTCTGATGGTGGGGACAGGGCACACTATGATGAGGATGATGCTCCTAAGACCTATGAGTAGGCAATAAGTGATATTGACTCCTGGAGATGGCAAGAGGCCATGAAATCGAAGATGGACTCCATGTACTCCAACCAAGTTTGGAACTTGGTAGATCCACCTGAGGGTATAGTACCCATCAGATGCAAGTGGATCTTTAAAAGAAAATGGGTGACAGTGCAATCACCTTCTTGGTGCTATATGTCGATGACATACTACTCATTGGGAATGATGTAGGTATGTTGTCATCAGTTAAAGCCTGGTTGTCGAAGCACTTCTCCATGAAGGGGTGAGGGGCAGCCAGCAAGGGAGGGAGATTCAAAATTGGCCCAGGGTTTGAACCCCTTCAGCCTTGGGGAGATGGAAGGGTGCTTTGGAAAGGGTAGTGGGTGGTTGGGGGTTGGAGGGTGGGTTGGAGATTGGTGGGTTCTCCCTTGGGACTAGGGTGGAGTAAAGAGGTGTTGTGGGAAGTTGTGGTGACTATTGAATGAGGGGAGGAGAGAGAGAAAGTAGGTGGGAGGGGGAGGAGAGAGAAAGGGGCTAGGGGAGGGGAGTTTCTCACTCCTCTCTAATGGCTTCTCACCAAATGAACTCAATTTTCTGGACTCACAATAATAGATCTTCATTAACTTAAAATGGGGAGATGGGGGTCCTATTTATAGGGATCCCACAATTTACAACAAGTCCCTGACTTTTGGACCATTGACAAACAACCAAGGGTAAGGGGGGGCCTTGGGCCTAACCCATATAATTGGGCCCATTAACCAAACTAATCAACCCTATGACACTTAACTTAGGTAAATGACTCATTAACCTAGGTACTAGACTCAAATAAAATGAAAATTACATAGTTATGACTCAAAGAAAATATGAAAATTACATGACTTGACTCAGAAAAGTGTGACGGACACAATGAAACCATGCCGGCGAGCAATCGGAGCTGTGAAAAATGTGAAGGGCGAGAGATGCCCCCATCACATCTATCTCGGATGGGGTGGATGGGGAGAGGACGACCTCCATGATAGGGAGAGGACTTTGGGATGACACCGGGTTGAGACTATCGGCCACTACCTCCTTAGGCTCGGGTATGGCTTCATCCTGTCTCGGAGGTGGGCAAGATGAAATTAGCGACTCCATATAAGAACACCTCCTATCCAACCGATCCGAAAACATTTGCAAGAGTTTGGCAAAAGTGGGGCTTGGAGCTGGGGCATCGTTGGGGAGTTGCTCATACTCAACCGGCCTAGGCTTGGATCGAGGCTTATCTAAGGGCGGGGCTCTTTGCCTCCGACTATGACCCACTTGGTTGGAGGTGATTGGGTGGAGTCGGTTGGAGGTGCCAAGGTGAGGCTGGTTGGAGGTGACTGGGCGGGGCAAGTAGATCTTTCTAAGCTCATCCTTCATCTCCCGCCATGACTCGATAGGCCCTTGCCTCTTAACCTCCCTCATACGCTCAATGCTCTCCCATTTCCAGGTGGGCTTGTGGACAAGCCTCTTTTGGGCAAAGCTAACTTGCATGGCATTGGACATAGTGTAACACTCGAAATACTTGTCCATGGTGGCTTCTCACTTGAGGTAGTCGCTCGGGACCTTGGAGCCCTGAAAGTCTGAGGCTTCGGGCCTATGGAAGTGGATGGGATGGTTTCCAAGCCCATGGGTGTCATGCAGCTAGTGATATCGCCTGGGTGATTAGGAATCCATGGGAGATTGGAGAACTATAGGACGGACATGAAGACACTAGGTGACATGACAAACCGACTAGACACGACCCTAAAATGACAATGCAAAGTTTGGAATGCTGACTCGACTACATACCTAGACTCAACCAATAGACAGTGCGTGGCGGACTTACGGGATCCGAAGATCCTTTCTCGCCATTGTGCGACCTTCCCGATAGGCGTAACCTAACATTCGGGTAACACATTTTGATATACCGAATTAAGGAATGCAAATGTAACCTTGGACCGACTTAGACTCTTTTTTTGTTTCATTTTCAAGCAAAGACTACCCTAGACTCAACCTTACGCTCTGATACCAATTTGATGCGTGACGGACACGCGAACCTGGGACTCTAGCTCGCAACACGTCCCTAGCGAGGGAGGGACCTGCGCGGTTGAGGACTTGGCAGTGAGTCGGGTAGTCAGCTCTTTCCGTGCTCGGATCGAGTCACGGGATGGGTCACGCTCTCTCTCTCTCGTACCGGTGATATAAAAATATCACTCTAGCAGCGACATTCAAATAAATACGAAATAAGAAAATGCGATAAGAGAGTAGTGAATTTACCTCCATGCTCCGGGCTTGGGGAAGATGACCCCGGTCGAAGCTCGTACTCCCGGTGTATAAATATTACAATAATTAAAGAAATGTATTTATCACCCACTCCACGCAGGGAGGTAAAGGGCTACAATGTGGGGCCCGGAAGTAGCGAACTCGGGTTGACAGGCACCAATTTGGGCTGGAGATAGGCTGCTGGTCCGACTCAGTTCCGACTCGGTACTGTTCCAACTCGGTACAGCAAGGGAACTCAGCAACTGGGACGGCGGCTTCTGGTCGACTCCTTGCTACGACGACTGGCTGGGATGCTTCTGATGGGTTGTCGATCGATCTCCAGGAGCGGCGGTCGCCAAAGGTGAGCCGGCGTATTTTCTGAGGAATTAATTCTCGGACTGAGTTGCTGGCCTATCCTGGGATCTTCTCTGCGCGCCTTCACGAAAAGATTTTTTGCGGCCAGATCCGATGTCAGATCGACGCAAAAGTGGTACTGATGGATAGAGGACTCATAGGGCTACAACATATAATTTTTTTAGATCCATCAAGTTAATGGATTGATAATGAAAATGACTGTTCCACTGTCTTTTTTCTGACTTGGACTGACAGACACACAGGACAGACTGAGTTTCTTCTGAATACGAATTTTGACCGAAGGGAAAACAATAGATCTAGACTCCAAGAAAATTATGGTGGAAGGGGGGGTATGTGGGGATCACGCAGGATGTTTTTGGGGATTTATGGAGATGTATAAGGGTGGGGGGAAAATACAAAAACTAGACTCTATCCTGCAGATCTGCGGATTGGCAGACTGACAGAGGTGGTATAAAAATTACGGGGAAATACCAAACGGGATCTGAATGGGGAAATATCTATATTGCTGGAAAGCTAACAGAAAGTGGAACAAGCCCTCAAAATTGCAGCTCGATCAGAGCTGGGAGATGGGATAACCGACCTCATCTTCAGCTTGTTGTTCTGGAACTCAGAGCTCAGGACATCATGGGGGATGGCGGCGCGACAGCGGCTCGATGGCGGCGGTGGCGGCGGTGGCGGCGGGGCTGAGCCTCACACTCAGAGAGGTGGTGGTGGAGAGGCTTCACACCTCTGAAATGGGGAGCTCTCGCAGCTCCAAGAGAGAGAGGGGGTGCGCCCTTAGGCTCCTTGAGCACAGATGAATTTTTCTTCTCATTAATGCTAAGTAATTCATAAAATACATGGCTTATATAGAAAAGTAAAAAAGACCTAGACTACCTTCAGATCTAAGTTAGGGGAGGGGTATACAAGAGATAGAATATATTCCCCCCATGTGGGCAAAAAACCACAAATAAAATATGATATATGGAAGGGTGCGCCCCCCCCCCCTTTTAAGGAAGAGAAAATGGATTTTTCTTCTTTACCTCCTTAGTCCAAGTCCACACTTGGACTTTGAACTAGCCCTACAAGCCCACCTTGGACTTCAAACCAGCCCCACATGGGCCCTAAAGCCAAGTGGACCAATGAGGGAGAGGGTGGGGGACCCTGCTGGACCTACTGGACTTTTACAAATAAACCCACTAAAACCTAGAGACTAACATTTTGGCTTATACTTGCCATACAATTACGTACCCAATTACACAAGGGTATAAATTCAAATAAAAGGACACAAATGTAAGAGAAAAAATATTAGTGCCCGGTGTTGATTCGCATCACCCGGCTGGCCGGCTTCTAGCCCCTCCCTGCGTGGAGGTAGTGTTTGGTTGTAAATCTTTTAACCCCCACCTCGAGAACCCCCCTCCTGTGCGAGGTGTAGTGCTGCAACCATTTTAATTTTCAGGTCAAAGCTACACCGACGCGGCGTACGGGTGCATACCCACGCCTCCCCGCTCGCCCTCGTCTCCGGCCGGGATCGGTGTATTCACGTCGATAAGGTGAGCTTCTGGTTACTTCTCTTTGTTGGCATTCCTTGCTTAATTAGTATTACTTCTTAGCTCTTTCGGCGGGAAGGGAGTGCCCGTTCCAACTTTCCATACATCGAGTGACCACCGCGGAGCGAGGCGAGAGCAACCCCTTACATCCCACGCCCTTGGCGTGCTGGCCACCCGCGAAATTGGGCATCCCAAACCCTTAGGGGTCCATCCTAAGCTAGCCTTATCCTGGAACGTCAAGGTCCCACCTAGGACCCTTCCCACCATCGCCGGTTTGCCTACGAGCAACCGTGAGCGCTACGCGAGTCGGTCCGCTAGAGTGAGTCTGCCGCTCAAGGTTGATTGCTTGTAAGTTTAGGTCCAAGGTGCATCGGTCTAGTGGCTATCACCCCCAAGGTGGCGTCACATCAAGTGGTATCAGGGCAAGTTCTCTACTTGTCTCTACAAGTTGGTCCTAGGGAGCGCATATATATTTAGAGTCTCCCAATGCATCACTCTTTTCCACTAGCATGGTCACCTCATACCGACCTTACCCATCGGCCCTCTCCATGAGTCCAAACCTCCAAGAGAAACCCACCACTAACACACATGGCCTCCATGACTGTGTCAACTACCTAATGGGAGCCTTGACCTATGACAATGAGCAGCTTGATAGCCTATCAGGTCGACTCGACCAACTAGGAGACAATAGGCCTGCCCCAAGGGCGGACAATAGAAGGACATCTCCCCCACCTCCCACCTTTGATGGAACTCATCCTAATGACTATTTATATTGGGAGGCTTCAATGGACCATTACTTCGAGTGGAATCCCATGTTCGAGGATAGAAATGTTCGATTTTCCAAAATGTAACTAACTAAAAGGGCTCAAACCCATTGGTTTAAAATTGAAGGCTTAAGGATGATTAGATGGGAAGCGCCCCTCACAACATGGGGGGACATGAAGGATCACCTTAGGGCTAGATATGTTTCCCCCTCCTACCCGGGTCACCATAGCCCAAGGAGCAATTCCACTCCTCCATCCCCACCCGGCCAACCCAAGACCCCAGTCACCCTATCCCCACCGCCTCCCACCTCTCCTACCCTGGCCACTACATCTACACCCTACCTCCAAGTCCTCACCACAACCATAGCTCCACAAGCCCTAGTGGACTCCGTGTCCACCCCTCCATCGAGGCCCATAATAGCCACCACCCCCAAACCCAAAATCCCTCACCAAACCCATACACCACAAGCCCCCTTCGGCCCCACCACTACCCCTCCATCGCCCCTCATAAGAGACACACCTCCCAAAACTAATCAACCCAAACCTCCTCACCCAACGTACCTTCCACTGCCAACCCCACTCTTACCCCAACCTAGGCCTCCACTACGTCCACTCCCAACCCCAACCCAAGTCTGACCTCGCTCACCACCTCGGGTGCGCTCTGCACTGGCAGTCATCAAACCACCCATGATAGATCCTCCTACCCCATTGGCATTAGAAAAAGTGGCCCACACACTCGGCCACGTAGGGACAAATGCCCCTCCAGACCCTATCCCTAACGTGAAGATCACCCATGTCCAAGTTGAACAAGAAGCCTCACACGGTGGTCTCCACCCTCCACCACCATTTCTAGTTGGGGCCGAGCTCATCTTAAGGGAACCCCTTGTTAATTGGCTAAGGGAAAGCCCAATTAGAGAGATCACGGCCCATGTTTGCCCTCTTATGGAGCAAAACCTCCCTATAGTGCCCTTCTCCTATCGCACCACCATCCAATCATCCTACCAAGTGGAGACTTTAAAGGATCTTCTTAAGGGCTTAGCATGGCAAATGGAGTTGACTCACATGTTGACCACAGTGGCCGACCGACCTAGGAGCCTTGACCTAGCTCCAACACCTATGTGTCGGATCTATCACCGTGGTTTACACGGTGGCTTGCTACACTAGCGACCTCCTTCTATTCCTCCCTACACCCGATGAGCCCGATGCTATCCACAAATTGGAGTTGCTTATCTCCTGTAGAACATCAAGCCCTCCATTCATGGCCGACCATCCCACCCAATCACCGGCCCAATTATCCCGATGGAGGAGGATGCCTCATCATCTTTTGAGGACCTTGAGGACTTAGAGTACCTCTCTCTAGGAAACCCATTCCATGATCTCTTCGAACCCTTCCTATGGGAGCCTAGATGCCCATGTGACCCACCCGCCTTACTCTTTTTTTTTCAATCAACACCGGCCCTCAGAATCATAAACTGGTCGAGTGCATGTCCCCCCAGCAGGGGAACATGTTCTCACTCCCCCAGTAAGATGTTGTGGCCTGAAATTTTATTTTTTTTGTGACAAAAATACAAACTCTTTGGGGCATACCCCTGACTGTACAAGTTACCAAAAGAATCCAAGGATTCTGAGTTATCTATTTACAAAGGCGAATAGAAGGCAAACCTCCTCTATCCATCCTATACGCTCCCCTTGCCATTTTTGGGAGTTCACTGACATGAGAGAAAATATAGTTAGAATGACTTAAACTTGCATAGGAAGCCAATGCATCAGCCAACTGGTTGCCTTCCCTATAGACATGTCTCATCGAGCAGCCACTTAAAGATATTAGTTTCAGAATTTCACTCCACCATGGTTGGACAACCCAGCTAGGAGCTTTTTTCTTGTGGATGGATTCCACAAGAAGGTGCAATCAGAAAATATAGCAGTCACTTTAAGGCCTTCATTATTAACAATAGACAGCCCATCATAAAGAGCCCTTGCTTCTGCTAATAAACTACTTCGAATTCCATAATTGAAAGCAAAACTGATGATCATGTTTCCTGCTGAGTCTCTAACACAGCCACCACCTCCACATCTACCCGGGTTACCTTTTGAAGCTCCATCTACATGAAGGGTGAAATGGAGAGGGGCTAGACTGCAAGTTACTAGCATTGGCCTTCTTGGATTGATCTTCGGGAATAGCTAAAATTGATTCAGAGATTTAATTTGTTCTGCAGAGTTACAGGCTGAGAAAGATAGATTTTTTAGAGCTTGAGAGAGGCCTTCCACCACTTTCCTCTTAATGCAGATTACATTGATAGCAGAGTTTTCAAACTTGGTGGAGCATCTTGCCTTCCAGATCTCCCATATCAATAAGATCACTGCATACATTCCAGAGTAACTGAAAGCTGAGTGCAATTTAGAACCTGCCAAAATGTTCCAACTACGAATGGTGATATGCTCACTGAGATTTATTTTGGTACTTATCAAGGGGGAAACCCACTTCCATAGGGCTGCAGCTAAATCTCCTTTTATAAAAAGGTGGTCCAGGTCCTCCTAAGATGGGGATTGACAACAATAACATTTTGAAGCTAAAGAAATACCACACTCTGTAATTCTGCCATCAACTGGAATAGCTCTATGAATAAGTTTCCAAAAGAAATTCGCTGCCCTGGGAGCAATGCTTGAGTGCCATAACTTGGCCCATGGCTGCCTTATTACTCCTCTTGATCTCAATAGATTACTAGAAGACTGAACACTGAATTCTCCACCAACTGTGCCAGTCCAGATACAATAGTCTGTTCTATTACTCAGCTGAATTTTAGGTAGTGGTGGAAAACTACTGAACAAAAACCAAGCTGAGTGATTTGGATCAAGAAAAACCTCCCTTACAGTCTGCTTGGGCTGCACCTGAATTCTATTAAAGTTTTCTGACTGTATAGTATTAATTAAAGGCCCTCTACCCATCCAATTATCTTTCCAGAAATCTGTTTCCTTACCATCCCCAATCATCCACCTGGCATTGTTGATGATAAACTTTTTTGCCTGCTGAAATATACTTAGGGACATTCCAGCTGGAAAAGGTCTAGTGCAGTCAAAGAGACAGGTTTTGATAAACCTTTGTCTAGCATACTGGGACCAAAGGGATGATCCCTGAATAATACTTCACATACTTTTAGCTGCCAAGGACTTCTGGACTAGGTTTAGATCTCTAATACCAAGGCCCCCTTCCAGTTTAGGCTTTTGGATGGTTTGCCAGGAAATCCAGTGGCGACGTCTCAAATTGTCAGAACCCTGCCAATAGAAGTTTGCACATAATCTATCAATGTCATTTATGATAGACTTGGGAATGAAGCATGCAGAGGACATATATATAGGAATGCTTCGGAGAACTGAATTGATAAGAATTGTCCTCCTAGCCTGTGAGAGTAGTTTAGACTGCCAACCCTCTAATTTCTGCTAGATTCTGTCCACAATGTGTTTAAAATCCTGACATGTGTACCTTCCTTTCTTCACTGGGATACCAAGATAGCTGAAACTGGTTGACTGGATTCTGAACCCTGTCTGCAATTGCATTGAGTGCTTAAGCGAAAGAGGGGCTTTGTCAGAAATAGTGATGCTACTCTTACCAACATTAATTTTTTGCCCTGAGCTTCTCTCATATCTAGCAAAAAACTGCTGGAATGCTGCTAAGTTATGCTTACTAGCATTCATGAAAATAAGCGTATCATCCGCATATAGAAGATGAGATATTTGAATAAGGTTTTTAGGCCCATTATAGCCCTTCAATGTTCCTGACTGGAATAGAGCTGTTAGACCCCTACTCAGCACTTCCGAGGCTAGAATAAAAAGATATGGAGCAAGGGGGTCACCTTGTCTAATTCCTCTACTAGACTTGAAGAACCCTGCCATATTACCATTCAAATTTACTGAAAACCAACAGTTATTCAGAATCATTCCAATGTAAGAAGTAAATCTTGTATTGAACCCAAATTTCCTTAGGACAGCCAATAAGAAATCCCATTCTATTCTATCATAAGCCTTAGCCATGTCTAATTTTACAATAGCATTGTGACCCCTCACTTTCCTGTCAATGTCCTTCATAAGTTGTCTTACTAGGGCTACATTATCTCGGATATTTCGGCCTTGAACAAAAGCTCCTTGTTCCTTCGAAATGATGTTTGGCAGGATTGGTGCTAACCTCTTAGAGATGATAGAAGAGATTATTTTGTAGGAGAAATTACATAGACTTATTGGCCGAAAATCATTAAAGGTCTTAGGCTCTTGCACCTTAGGAACTAAAGCTATGACTGAGGATGCCATACCTCTGGGGATAGGAAACCCCTTAAAGAAACTTTGCACTGCATTAATGACATCTTGGCTTATGATGTCCCATACATTTTTGTAAATCTCGCCTGAAAACCCATCCGACCAGGGGAGCTGGACCCTTTGAGAGACCACACAGCTTCTTTAATCTCATTGCCTTCTGGAGTTGAGCATAGAAGACTATTATGTTCATCAGTAATTAAGTGAGGAATACAATCCAGCATGGACAAGTCCATAATATGATTATCAGAAGAGAACAAGTTTTGGAAGTACTGCTCTGCCTGGCTGCAAAGTATTGCTTGGTCTTCACACCAATTGTCAGAGTCATCCAGTTTTAACCTTCTAATAAAGCCTCTTCTCCGATTGCTTTGAGCAAGAGAATGATAAAATGAAATGTTTCTGTCCCCACTTTCTATCCAATCTGTACGGGATTTTTGATGCCAAAATATTTCTTCCCTGTGCAATGCCTGATGGAGATTAGCCACTACAGCATTAAGAGTGCATCTATTTTCTGTTGAAGGAACTAGATCAAAATCTCTTTGTTTCTGTTCCACTTCAAATTCTGCTAGTTTAACATTCTTAGTCACATCTCCAAATATTTCCTTGTTCCATTTACTTAGAGCCATTTTCACAGCCTTTAACTTGGTAGATAAAATAACCATAGCATTTGGGTGTTGCACTGTACATTGATTCCAAGCATCAGCTATTACTTGGTAGAAGGAATTGTGAGTACACCACATCTTTTGAAAAATAAATATGGAAGGACCATGAGTAGAATTTGTTGATGATAATAACATAGGGGTGTGATCAGAAGGACCTCTGGCCAGGTGCTTTACTACCAGCTGGGGAAAAACAGTATGGCAGTAATTGTTGATAAAGATTATGTCCAATCTGGCTTTGATGTTAGCAGCTCCTGTACGGTTGTTATTCCAAGTCATTGGCTCCCCTGAATAACCTGCGTCCATGAGCCCTGTCGAGCAAGCAAAAGCATTGAACTCAGCCATAGTGGCCAGAGGGGGAGTGAATCCACCCATCTTTTTCGAAGGCTTCATTACACAGTTGAAATCCCCTCCTACTATCCAAGGGACTGAAACAGTACCGGCAAAATTTGCTAGTTCATTGAACATTCCAATTCTAAGGTGAGGATCACAGGAAGCATACACAAAAGAATAAAGACTAGAATATCTATCACCTTCTTTAATGCCCAAGGTAATTTGCTGAGAAGATGAACTGAGAACATCCAGCCTAAAACTGTCATGCCAAAACACCCAGATTTTTGAATCATTAAAGGAGTTAACAGCAAAATTTCCCAATTATATATACCTCCCAAGCCTCATAGCTTTCTCAGCATCCAGCATTGGCTCACTAATTGCTACTAAATCACCTTTGTGGATTTGGATTAGCTTCTTTAGACATCTCCGGGAACCTTGATTCCCTACTCCTCTGATGTTCCAGATTAGGATTGTGTTTAACATTGGACTACCTGTGATTGGGCTTCCACCAATCTAGCTCTAGATCGTGTAACAATCTCTTTTTTAGAAGGGACCTGTCCAGCATGAGCTCCCCTCCCAACTTCAACTATTTGCATAAGGGAGTTATCACTTTTTGCCTTCTCAGCTACAAATTTTCCCACTTTTGATAACTTCTGAGTATCTAACATTTCCTTATACCCTTGCCCTTGATTTTGAGAATTAACTGCAGGAACAGACTCTGCTCTTTTAGATATAAGAGGGGATTCAGTCCCAAGGGTACTCAACATTTTTGATTTTTCTATATTTTCCTTTGTTTCAACCAATATTGGCTGGTTGCTCCCAGGGATTAAAATATCCTTTTGGCTTAAAAGAAATTCCTCTTCTATATGCTGAAAATCTCCATCAGAACAGAGTTGCTTGTCTCCATCAAGATTAGAACCAACCCCATCTAGGGGTTTTAGAGGCTGTAAAAATTCTATAGAGGAGGTCTCAGTTTCCAATTGAACGGAAATTTGTTTGCTACTACAAGGCTGTTCCCGAATATCTTCCTTACTCACCTGACTAAGACCAGTTGAGTCAGTTCCAGCCACTTTATCAACATAATACTGTAAAGCTGCAAATCTATTCTCCTTTGAGACCAATTGTTGAACATGTTGTGGTTCAACTATAGTTGGCTTATTGATGTCCTTTATTGTGTTATTTTTAATTCTGGGCGAAACTGGGGGTTCAACAGGCCGAGGCCTGAAAGCCTGTCGGAGGTTCTTGGTGGTTATAAAATGAGAAGTTGGAAATCGACTAGTCTTCGCAAGCTTCTTTTTACAGGCATCAGTAGCATGGCCAAGTTTATGGCAAAACGTCTTACTCACCACCAACTATTCCCTACCCTCACCTACCATGTTGAAACAAGACCACCCCTTCCTAAACGTCGGTTATATCATGGGAGCCATGACCTTAGGCGACATACAACATGGGAATGAGGAAGTGCCCCACTCCATGATACACACCTTCTTTGACCCCTTCGATCCTTATGAGTGGGAGATCAAGGACCACCCCACACCCACACACTTGGCCATCACCACCGGAACAAGAGTGCACCTATCTTGGCAAATCACATCATTCAACATGGGTCTCAAGTCCGGTCATCTCATTCATGTCACACACAGTTTAGGCCCAATGCATGACTGGCTCACATTTGGATGCGATGGTCCTCCCCCAATCATCATTGGTCTTACGCATGAAAGGAGCATACATGGATGTCTGGGTCCCCGACATTTGTCACACCCATGCATGATAAGTTCATCTATGGATGCCCCGGCCCTCCTAAGTCTGTCAAAGTCTTCATGGCATCAAAGTATGATTGGTCTACATTTGGCTACCCCGGTCCACCTTTGCACACCATACTTTTCACACCCACACTGCATCATAGTGCATGGCATACGCATTCACGCAAGCATCTAGCAACGAGCGGTGAGGATCACAAAGAGCGGGCAACAGCTCGTAAGCGCCACTTGGGATTCCAAGTAGTCAACTTGGTGATGGTGACATTGGAGTGGCTCTACCCTAGGGTCACCTCCAAATCGAGGGCACGAGGACTTGGACCTTCTCGAGTTCTGAGTGGCTTTGGCAACCCGGCTTACATGTTGGACTTATCGATGGGTTTTGAGATTCACCCCATTTCCCACGTGGCATACCCAACACCCTATATGGGCACCGCGGTGGATCCTAGAGAGTGCTTCGAGCCTCTACCTACCTTTGAGAGTGACACCTTCGGAGAGCCTTCACCAATCAGTTTGAGAGCCCGACGTGAGCACACGGAGGCAATACTAGGCAAGCAGGGTACCATCGCCGGCAAGAGGGTGTGCCCGAGCTACCTTCAAAGGCTGAAGAGCCGTCCCCCGACTAGGGACGCAGAGTTCAGTTTGGAGATCGTGGCTCGCCCGGAGCTACATTTGGTGTACTACTTCCCCGGTGGACCCATACTCGACGGGGTCGAGTTTTCCCCACCCCGGGGGTATGATGGGGGCATCGCTTGCCCCTCCACATTTTTGAGGCTCGGATTGTTCGTCGGCATACGTCATTGTGTTTGTCATATTTTCAGAGTCTAGTCATGTAATTTTCATATTTTATTTGAGTCATAAACCATGTAATTTTTCATTTATTTGAGTCCAGTACATAGGTATAAGGGTCATTTACCTAAGTCTTGAGTCATGTGGTTAATTAAGTAGGCTAATGGGCCCAACTAGTGGGCTAAGCCCAGGGGCGCCCCCCTGGACTTGTCTAGTCATTTGTCTAAAGAGTCAGGGCTGGTTTGGTCATAAGGAATTATGTAAGCCTATAAATAGGCCCCCACTCCTCTCATATGTACAACTTTTGGATGAATATTGAAATAGAAACTTTTTCTTGCATTTCTTCCCTCTCTACACCTCTCTCAATTTCTCTCTCTCTCTCTCAACAAGGGGGTTGCGCCCCTCTCTCTCTCTTCCCTCTCCCACCTACTGCCTAACTCCCCTCCCCTCATTCAAGACCCTCCCCAACTACCTACAACCCTTCTTTACTCAATCCCAACCCCAAGGTAGTCTCCACCACTCTCCACTCCACCCTCCAACCACCAACCACCTACTCCCCTTCCCCAAGCAACCTTCCATCTCCCCAAGGTTGAAGGAGAGCCACCCTGGGCCCAAAATTTGAATCTCCCTCCCCTTGGGCTGTGCCCTCCCATCTCCCCACCCCCTATCAACCTCTGGTCGCCCAACCCCTCCCCTCATCCCTCCTTTGTTCGCCCTCTCCCCCTCCTCTCCCATTGCTTACCTAGTGCCCCTTCTCCCTCCCCATACCCTCACCAGTCAACCCCAGCCAACTTCGCCCCCACCATTGATCTCTCAGCTCCCCCTCAACCCTCCAGCCACTCCCCTCCCCATCCCACAGCCATCAGCCACCCCCTTCTCCCTGCTAACCCCTCCACCCCTTCAATCTTAACCCTTTCAACTTTAGACCCAGTCCAGGGTCGCAGACAGCAGAGTAGCAGTAGATTGAAGTTAGTGCCACGGCGTCATCTTTAGGCCTCAGGAGGAATACTATATACCGTTGGAATCATCTTCCAGTCAGCTTCGTACCGATAGCAACCCCGCCGTCGTCCGATCTTGGAGCTGTCCGGAGGAGCAAATCACTACGACCTACGCACTTCCTCCTAGGCAGACAACCAGAGGAGGCTTGCAGAGGCTCCCACAATCGTATCTCTCGGAATCTTTGTGCACCACTTGACTGAGGGCTTCCCCTTCAAGTCCTCCATCATCCCAAAGAAACAGAGCCATTTTTGGACCTTGGAGTCAAAAGTTCTTGATTTTCCTCCGAAGGTGCGTAGGGTCAATTTCCCTGAGCCTAAACTAACACCCCTCCACTCTTTGAGCCTTTGCGATCAGCTCCGACATCTGCCGATGTCCCCGTTAGTCCCGACGTGAAGAAGACTCGACCACAATCGCAATGGCCTTGGTCTCACCTTCAACAGAGCACGGGACTATTCGTGGCGCCCCCATCTTCCAGCAGCATCACTCTGGGAGCAATCAGAGCCAGAGTGGTCCAGCCCTGTTCCCGACCCTGCCCCAACCAGCGATATCGTCAAGAAATTCCATGAAAATTCAGGCGTCATCCTTGGTCAAGTCAGAAAGATTCGGCACTAGTTTTGACCTTTTCTGAGCTCGGTAGAGATCGTGGCGATGTCATCTTCGACTGTTTGTCTGGCTGTTCCAGAAGCTGACAGAACCGACGGGGCTAGGCACATCATTTTCTAGCTTCACTCCCCCTCCCCGCCTGGCCGGCTTATTGCCCCTCCCTGTATGGAGGTAGTGTTTGGTTGTAAATCTCTTAACCCCCACCCCGAGAACCCCCCTCCTGTGCGAGGTGTAGTGTTGTAACTATTTTAATTTTTATGTCAAAGCTACACCGACGCGGCGTGCGGGTACATACCTACGCCTCCCCGCTTGCCCTCATCTCCGGCCGAGATTGGTGTATTCACGCCGATAAGGTGAGCTTCTGGTCACTTCTCTTTGTTGGCATTCTTTACTTAATTATTATTGCTTCTTAGCTCTGTCGGCAGTAACTGAGTACCCGTTCCAACTTTTCATACATCGAGTGACCACCGCGGAGCGAGGCGAGAGTAACCCCTTACATCCCACGCCCTTGGCCTGCTGGCCGCCCGCGGAATTGGGCATCCTAGGCCCTTAGGGGTCCATCCTAAGCTTGCCTTACCCCAGAACGTCAAGGTCCCACCTCGGACCCTTCCCACCATCGCTAGTTTGCCTATGAGCTACCGTGAGCGCTACGCGAGTCTGTCCGCTAGAGTGAGTCTGCCGCTCAAGGTTGATTGCTTGTGAATCTAGGTCCAAGGTGCATCGGTCTAGTGGCTATAGCCCCCAAGGTGGTGTCACATCAGTTTCACCACAGGTTTTATTTTTTTCATAATGGTTTTTAACGAAATGAGTGAACTATTTTTATACTATCTCATGAAATTCACGCACACGCATACATCGTTTTGTCATCATAAAAATGGGGGAGATTGTTGGATACCCTAGTTGGTTTTGGCATAGATTTTTAATGATAACAAACCGTATGTGCTTGTTTGAAGAGTTGGGCTTACTTCAAGAATATTGTGATGAGTTTTGATAAATGTATATTTGAATGTTTGGTGAATGGTTGGGGTTAAATCAAATCAACTTATATAAGGTCATAGGAGTTTACAGTCTTCAGACTGGTTTTTCTGAAGTTCAAGTAAGTTCAGCCGACTTATATCAATGTCAGTTGACTGATATCAAATTTAGTCGACTGATATTGATATCTGTTGACTGATATGCGTACTCGGCTTAAATGTTTTATCTAGCCGGTCGACCATCCTTTGTTGCTCGGTCAACCGACTTGCTCTGATGATCAGTGTGCGTCGACACACTTGCTAAGTGTGTCGACCCACCTATGTTTTCCATAATAATCTTGTTCTTTCATTTGTTGTTAGAGTGTGCGTCGACACACTTGGGAGTGCATCGACTGACCTTTGGTTCCCCAGTCTATTTGGTCCTTCAAAATGTTCAGGTGTATCGACCATATGTCATGTTGCGTCGACTCACTTCTCTGTTGAGTCAACCTACTTTGTTTCAGTCTTTAAAGAAAAGAATTCTTTTAGTAAGTCTTAATTCATGTTGATTAAGAATGAAATTGACTTTGTTTTGGATGCTTTTGCAGATTTTAAAGGAGGTTTTAAATTTCACATCTAAAGGACATTTGGTGAGATCAAATCAACTTTCTCATGTTCTGCAATGAAGGTGTCGACCCCAAGGGTCGATCCTCTTTATTAATGTTTCTGTTCTATAGATATTCAGAGCTTTCCAGTAAAGGATTCTGAAAGAGTCGACTCCCAGAGTCGACCCCCTTGAGTAGGGGTTCTATTTTTAGGATTCTGACGTGAGAGAGTCGACCCACAGGGTCAACTCCCTTGAGTTGTAGTTCTATTTTTGTGCTTGCGGGGAGAAGGTGTCGACCCCAAGAGTCGACTCCTTCTGTTCGAACCCACGTAGTAGGTCTTACTAATATGGCTCGAGACCCAATAAGCTCAGTCCCTTTGCCCTATAATGATTGGGTCCGAGGATCTCCTTTTCCCACACATGCGAAATATTCTTTGGCAGTACTCATACAATGATTTAGGGCGTCCAAAAGTTAAGGTGGTAGAATGTTCAACCTTTTTGAGGTGGACCAATCAGAATTTTTTTGGAAATGAGGCATTATCCACAATTCCCTGCTATATATATAGAATGTTTCGCCCTGAAGAAGAAAGGGCCACCGCAAGAAGTCTTGTGCGTTCAAGAGAACATCTGTGAGAGAAAAGAGAGGTGGAGATAGAGCGGCTGAGTGGTGGAGAGGAGAGAGTTTATAACATGATCTTCTTCTACAGGTTTGATCAAAGCAAGGATTAAAACTCTTCATCATTTCTCGAGCATGCAAAGTCAGAATCGTGGCTAAATCTTCAAGAAGAAGCACCGACAGCTTTGTCCTACTCGAGTTTGGCCTCTTTCCAGCTTGAAATTTGAGGAACAACTTCTATGATCCTTCGACTACAGAGGAGAAATTTCTGATACTTAATCTTTCATCATTCAAGATAGTTTTCCTTGATCTATCTTTTATTCTGAGCGTCTATTGTATACTCTCTTTCTGAACTTGAGAACACCGTGTGGAGTGACTGTTTGCGTACAATCGTGTGTGTGTGAAGCTGTAATTGTTGCAGTGTGTGTGTTGATCCTAGGCTGCAGTCTGTGCAGATGGATCGTGTTGGAGACGAAGTCTCTGTGTGTATTTGGAGTTTATCTCTTTGTGCCTCATTGTGAAGCGAGTGAAGTCTCACCAGTTTGGTGAGGGGTGGATGCAGGTGGACTGGGTGTTCGGCCGAATCACCTAAAATCCCTCGTGCATTATGGTTGTGTGTTTGAACGCTTATCCTGTCTTTCAGAATCGTGTGAGTTCGGTGAGCTTGAGAGAGTTTAATTCATCTTCGTTTAGTTTAGTAACTATAATCTTGATATTCCTATAATTAGCTTAAAATCTATCACTACGATTTAGGGACAATTCAACCCCACCTTCTTGTCCGCATGCTACCTCCGGGCCAACATCCTTCTTGAGGATCTAGCTTCTTTTCCATGGTGGATGGGTGCTATTTATGGCCTAGCAACTTGGATAAAAATTTTTTTAATGAACCCAATACTTGCAAGGCGAGACGAGGGGGACCGTACTCCCCTTCGAAGAAGGAAAGGGATGCTCCACCTGCGGCCGCCCGACAAGCAGATTTTATATATAGCAAGAAGTGGCGTTACACAGGATAACAAGAACCGAAGGGGGGGCACCCTATCTTAAGAAGATGAGAGGGGCCAATACAACAAAGGGAAGCTTAACTCAAGAAAACCAAAGGAACTAGACAACCAGTAGAACAAAGAGATGAAGCAACCGACAGAACAAAGAATCAAGCCATCAGTAGTCCCGAGAGGAACTAGTGAAATTGGATCTTCGGTGGGAGCTTCTGGTAGCAACTCCTTCAGGCTTAGTAAACGGGCGCGAACGCTCCTTGCCATGGTCACCCACCCAGTTAGCATGGGCGCTATGGAAATCAACAAGATCGGTGGTCTCCAAGCCTGGGACAGTGAGAATCGGATAGAGAATGGGGAGCTTAACGTCGCCATCATAAGAAGAGGGCAAGGCTTCGATGCCAGAGAACCCTTCCCAGGATGCCGGAGCCATGGCCGCAGGGGGGCGCACGTACGGGGTAGGCATACCACGGTCGGAAGGCTTGGCTCCCCAAAGAACGGCCTAACGAAGGATAGACGGGGAGCAGTAGGCTTGACAGCAGGCGAACGCTGGGCATCAACCACCACAGGAGAACCAGGAACGTCATATTCACGGGGGCCCACGGGGAGGGAGGGGCCAACACTAGGGGGCCAAGAAGGAGCAGTAGCATTGAGCCCACAACCGACAACAGGGGCTGGAGACCCAGAGGAGGAGGCACCCAAGAAGGAGGGCAAGGCCCCAGACCCCAGGCCAACAGCAGCAGATGGGCCAAGTGCACACTGCCCCAGCACCACAACGAACGGAGATACAAGCAGGCCTGGCACAGCAGAGGGGGCTGGCAGGCCGTTGTAGGGAGCGTCAAAGGAGGAGGAGGGGAGCTCGGCTCCAGACCCCTGAACGCCAGTAGCAGAGGAACCATGGTTCATAGATGAAGTGGGAGGCGGTCCAACAACAATTGGAGCAATAGGCCTTGGCTGGCAAAGCCCAAGCACATAGGAGGAGCGGCCGGAGTTGACTTTCGCCATGGAGGAGTCGACTTACGTCGGAGCAGACTAGGCTCGGGGATGATAGGCCAGGGCCAGGCACCACAGGGGGAGGAGCAGGGGCTGAACGTTGCTGACCTAGGGGGGTTGCAACCAAAGGTGGACTAGGCAGGCAAGCAACAGGGCCGCTGCCCACCACAGCAGCAATAGCAATAGGTAGAGGAGTGGCAGCCCGAACCGGCCCCAAAGTAGGAGGCTGGGGATGGCCTGAGGACACAGCAAGCAAGGGACCACCTGCGGCAGCAATCTCCACAACAAGAGCCAAGGGGTGTATAACACTAGCAGGCACCAAGGCAGTCGCAGGTGGCTGAAGGATCATGGAAGGTGCCAGACGCACAGAAGAAGCAGCAGTAGGAAGCGATGGCTGGGTAGGGTCTGGCGGAGAGACCTGGACCATAGTAGCCTATGAAGATGCAGTGCTAGACGCAGGGTGCTGAGGCAGCGGAGCGTCTCCCAACAAGGGCGGAGGGCCAAGCACCCCCCCCAGCAGCACTAACAGAATGGCCAGAACGCAGGACCCCCGCCGGAACCACAGCCACAACAGGAGCAGCATAGGGGGCACCAGGCGGACCCCCAAGTGCCACCTTCTTGCATTTGGAGGCCAAATGGCCCAGGCGCTTGCAGGAAGAGCAGAACGAAGGTGGATCTGGAAATAGAAGGGGCTTCCAGAAACCACCTGAACCAATCCCAATCCAGACCCGTTGGGGAAGCTTCTTGAAGATGTCCAGTTGGACACAAGCACGGGCAGCATGGGTGCGTGCCAAGCAGAGGGTGTTCCTATCCACCTAAAGGACGGGGCCAATGCTCCCAGCAATGGAGGTGACCATAGCTTCAAGGAATAAGTTGGCAGGAAGCCCAGGCAACTCCAACCAAACAGGCACGAGGGGGGAGTCCTCGTCTTGAGAGAACTGCAGGGTCCATTGGAAGAACCTGAATAATCGTACCTTAACGTAGAGGGACTCCTTCAACAGCACCTGCAAGAAGTCCGCCCTGTTCTGAAACCTGAGCAGCAGGTGACGGCTGTCGATGGCGCTGATCTTGAAGTCCTGGGTGAAGAGGAAGCACCGGGCTAGGTGAGAACTGTTGTATTCTGTGTGTTTTGATGATGTCAATGCAATGTGGTTCACTGACTAACATAATAAGTCTAAATTGCAGGTGGAGAGGGGCAAATTAACGGACCAATAAACACACGATTAAGAGCGGCCCAACCAGGTCTAACCCGGCCTAAATAGGCCGAGCTCTCCGAGTGACAGCCCCAATAACAGGCCCACTTATCTAAAAAGCCCAATGTTTTTCGGACCAATACTTCCTAGGTGGCCTCTCGGCCCGGAAGTCCGAGCAACTGTCGAGCGGGAAGAGCCCAAGAGGTGCCCGAGTGTAACCGAACCAGGGAAGATCGAGAGTCGATGAAAGGGGAAACCAAACGATTGGGCCCAAAACGGCCGAGTAATGCCCCCTATACTCACCGACTTCTCCAAGCTCCCTAACGGAGGAGAGCACTATATAAACCAAGGGAAACCCTCCGGTAAGGGTGGAAGGTGATCCTGAGTACTCAACACCACACCCACTATTGGAGAGCGATCTCGTGCCTTTCACTCTTTTCTCCTACTCCCTTTCCACCTACGCTCTATCGCTTTGCTGACTTGAGCATCAGAGGATTTTCCCCAGGGTCTCAACCTTGGTGATACGGGACGGGACGCGACTCGATGCAAATTTGATGTGAACCTTGGACTCTAGGTAAACTCGCGACGCGTCCCTGGCGAGGGAAGCGTGCAGATGTGCGCGGTTGAGAAACCGGCAATGAGCTAGGGTGGTCAACTCTCACTTTCATGCCCAGATCGGGTCATGGGACAGGTTTCGTTCTCTCTCGCACAGCGGTGATTGAAATGATATGAACGAGCTAGTTACCCTATCACTCTCGCAGCGGCATAAAAACACATACGAAATAATCAAAATGCCAATAGAGGGGAGCGAAAATGATACCTCCACGCTCCGGGCATGGGGAATGCGACCCGGCCAAGACTCGTACTCCCGGTACAAATAATTATCAATAATTACAGAAATGATTTTACTACCCACTCCATGCATGGAGGTAAAGGGATACACGTGGGACCCGGGAGTATCAAGCTCGGGTTGACGGGTAGCAAGCCGGAAGGGCGTTCGGGTCGGAGGCGGGCTACTGGTCCGACTCCGTACTATTCTGACTCGCTAGATAGCAAGAAAACTCGGCTGCTGGGATGGTGGATTCCGGTCGACTTTTGGTCGAGACAATTGGCTGGGACACCGGTGGAATCCTTCTCTTCGATCTCCGAACTTAGTGGTGGCCGAATCTGAGCCGGCGTATTTTCTGAGGAATTATCTGGTGGACTGCTCTTGCTGGCCTGACTCGAAACAGATCTGTGCGCCTCCACGAAAACAATTGTTGCGCCCAGATCCGGAGGCAGATTTAGGCGAGATCGACGCCGTTGGACAGAGGACTTAAAGCGCTACAACATAAATTAATTTCACAACCATATAGCAAAAAGATTGGAAATGAAAACTACTGTGGCACAGTTGTTTCTGCTGGGTCAGATTACAGATAGTCAGGATAGATAAGGATCTGCCTGGAAACGAATTTTGACCGATAGGAAAATGGTAGATCTAAGACTTGAGAATTTTTTGGGTGATGGGGTGGGAAGTGAGGATCACGCATGAATGTTTTGGGATTTTTTGGATGTGTTTTAAGGGGTGGGAAAAATAAATTAACAGACGACTATCCCGCAGATCTACTGATTGGCAGACTATCAGGGGTGGAACTAAATGACTGGAAAAAATAGCAAACGTAGGCTGATTGGCTTAAAACGTTTTGTGGAGTGTGGGAACAACGTGGTGAAAGCATCCTCCAATTTTGGGCTTGATCAGATCTCCTAATTGGGAGATAAAAATCGGGCATAAAGTTTATGTCCAAAGGTGGACAGAACTCCGACGATATAGCGATGGTGGTGCGATGGCGGCTCGATGGCGGCGGCAGCGGCAGTGCTGAGCTTCTCTCTCAGATAGGGGATGATAAGGAGACCTCACACCTCAAGAAATTCGCAGCAATCCAGCTGCAAGGGGTTGGGAGAGAGAGGGAGAGGGGTTGTGCCCTTGGGCTGCTCAAGGCAAATTCCTGATTTTCTTCACATTAATTATCAAAATAATGAAAATACATGAGTTTTATAGACCTAACTAAATGACCATCACTACCCTTAGATCTAGGGTTAGGGAGGGGCAATTAGGGGATGAGAATATTTAATTCCTTTTCTGTTCTCCCATGTGGTCAAAACAACATAAAAAAGGATAAATGGCAAGTGGGCATCTTGGACTTTTCTTGGTCCAACTTTGAAAGGTCTTGGTCTAAGCCCACCTTGGACTTTGAACTAGCCCCACATGGGCCCTAGAGCCTAGGTGGACTAATGGGAAAGAAGGTGGGGGTCCCGCTGGGCTACATGGCCTTTTGCAAAGAAACCCACTAAAACCTAAGGACTCACACTTTGGCTTATAGTTGCCATACAATTGCAAACCCATTTAACACAAGGGTACAAATGTAAATAAATAAAAGTTAGTGGTCTTGCTTTGATGTCCCCATCAATTCTCCCCATGTGGGAGAAACTTGACCCCGTTGAGTAAGGGGTGCGGCTGCACACGTATTGCTCCTGTGGATCTGTCGGATGTGGACCGTGCTCTCCACCGTACCAGGTAACGCGGGTACGCTCCACTCCTAATAATCATCACATGCTCATCCCGTATATGTTCGATATGCTCACGTTGTTGTGGGAATGAGGTCAGTGGTGGACACTCCGGGGTGGGGTCACTCTCAAGGGGGGGAGACGGCTCGAAGACTCACTAGGAATCACCGATGGGTCCCTGTGGGTGACTAGATCCGAGACATTGAGGTATAGCTGATCCTCAATTCCGGCAAGTCTACAACGTACGTATTAGACCTGACTTGCCTCACACTCGAAAGGGACTGACACTTGCGAGCTTGCATTAGACCGACTCGTATGCAAACTCTCACAGACTGTACGAAATAAAGACTCACACGTGACCCTAGGCCATAAATGACCCTAGGCAAACCTAGACACTTATAGTGATACTATGATTGACGACGAAGATACACCAAATACTAAGGAAGACTCGGTAAGGATGGTGGACACCATCTACATGCACTAAGTGTAAAGAAAGATTGACCCACAACTTAATGCCGTGAGTCTCATCCCTCGTCATCCATCTCTGGTTTGAGAAGACTCGTCCTCGGGTACGGAAGGGTAAGAGGATCAGGAGGCGAGTAACGAGAACGTAATCCGGACGTTTGGTGTGAAGGATGACAAAAAGGAAGTCCGAATGATGTCTCTCGTATGCGTGGCAAAAATCAGACCATACCGTGTCAACATAGGGCATCGACAGTGGTACGGTAGTCACTAGTGGCTGCTCTACCATAGGAGAGATGGGCATAAGAGGGTCGACTGACTGCTGCTCGGGAGTGACTAGTAAAAGAGAGGTTGCAGACTGGTCAGGACTGTTGTGGGAAACTGGGATGGGCGGAAGCTGGAGGTCGTCTACGGGCTCCTGAGTGATGGGCAAGGTCGGGGCAACTAGAGGAACCGGGACGACTGGTGCGATCGGGATGACTGGCTGGACATCGGTGACAGGCGACACTGGGACAACTGACTGAATGTCATCTATGGGTGCGATGGTCAAAATGTTGTGGAATGTGAACTCGCCAGGCAAGTGTGGAGGATGTAAAGTGCAGGTCCTTCGCCCTGGGTCAAAGGTCGCACTCCTCTCTTCAAGCCATGGTCGCCCTAATATAATGCATGGTCCTTGATGGGAATCGGCGCCGAGCACTAATTTTATTTTGCACTTGTGTTCTTTTAGTTTGCTTTTATATCCTTCGAAAAGTATGTACATAATTGTAAGGCTTTATAAGCCACTTTGTCATTCCCTTGGATTCTTTGGGTTTTTGTGTAAAAAGTGTAGTAGGTCCAGCAAGGGCCCCCCCCCATTCCTTCCCCATTGGTCCACCTCATCCATGTGGGGCTGGTCAACCATCCTAGGTGGCTTCTAGAAGGGTTGAATGTCAATTAGACATATGGGGGGACAATTGGACTAAATAGTCCAAGATGCCACCTACCATGGCCTCTTGGTCAAGGGGGCGCCCCCCTCCCTTTAGCATTTTATTTTTTTCAAAAATACATTGATTAGAACTAATTAGTTCTCTCCCTTATGTACCCCTCCTAACCCTAGATCTAATGGTAGTTAAGGTCTTTTTTACTTTTCTATAAATAACATGTATTTCCATTTTATGTAGAATTAATGAAGTGAAAAAATTGGCATTTGCTCCAAGGAAGGGTGCGCCCCTCTCCCTCTCTCCCTGGTTCTTCTTCCTC
The DNA here is from genome assembly GCA_022559845.1 of Amorphophallus konjac. Lineage (NCBI taxonomy): Eukaryota > Viridiplantae > Streptophyta > Magnoliopsida > Alismatales > Araceae > Amorphophallus > Amorphophallus konjac. The sequence goes on along the minus strand of CM040126.1, from coordinate 337,956,157 downwards.
CTCCAACCCTCCAGGGTGTGAAGCACATTCTTCTTAGCCCCTTTGAGTTCCATTTCTGCCACCGTCGCCATCACACCGTCGTCGCGCCACCGCGACCATCGCCGGATTCTATCTACATCAGGATAGAAGCTCATCTCCAGATTTTTATCTCTGGTTCTAGTTGTCTGATCGAGTCCTAATTTTGAGGGTTTGTTCTGTCCATCTCCCCTAACCTCCAGTTCAAATTTCGTGTCATTTGGACTTCCTTTGGTATTTTTCCCGCATTTATTATTCTCCCCCCTGTAATATGTCATTCTACAGATCTACTGGATAGAGTCACCTTGTTGTATTTTTCCCACCTTTTCCCACCCACTTATAAATTTCTAAAAAAATCACAAAACTTCCTCAGTGTTCCTCACATATACCCCCTTCCACCATAATTTTCGTGGAGTCTAGAAAAATCATTTCCCCTTCAGTCAAACGTCAGTCTCAGGAAAAACACAGTCTGCCCTGTGTGTCTGTCAGTCCGGGTCAGAAAACAAAACAGTGTTACAGTCATTCTCATCTTCAATCCGTTCAGTGGATGGAGCTGTGAAAAATATATGTTGTAGTTCTTTGAGTGCTCTTTCCAACGGTACCAGCCACGCCTCGATCGGCCTCCGGATCTGAGCCACATAATTCTTCCAGCCAAGATGTGCAGATATGTTCCCAGTGCAGGTCTGAAATTGCAGTCCGGGAATAATTCGTGCAAAATTATCAAAAGTCAACTTCCTGAACCGCCACTTCAGGGAGTCGATCAGAGACATCCCGCCATCGTCCCAGCCAATTGGCACCTTCAGAAGATCTCAGGAGGGTGACATTCCTTTGGAATCCGTGCCTTACTGTCCAGCGAGTCAGAACCGAGTCGGCGCAGTACCGAGTCGGCGCAGGACCGAGTCGGACCAGTAGGCCGAGTTCGCCCCGAACGCACCTCCAGATTGCTGCCCGTAAACCCATGGTCGGTCCTCCCGGGCCCCACTTGTAGCCCTTTACCTCCCTGCGTGGAGTGGGCAATAGATTTCACTGTTGTAACTAAATTTTTACCGTTGTTACCGTAACTGGCCGGGGTCATCTTCCCCATGCCCGGAGCGTGGAGGTAAACTCGCCCTCACTCTTTATCACATTTTGCTTACCTCGTATATCTTTGAATGCCGCTGCGAGTGTAGGTTCCTTGCTATGTATATATATTGTTATCACCACTGCGAGAGTGAGTGAGTGTACCGTCTCGTGACTCGACCCGAGTTAACGCGGAAAGTCCGATACCAGAGACTCACTGCCGGTTTCTCAACTGCGCATGGTCCCACGTCTTCCCTCATTTAGGGACGATCGCGAGCTAGAGTCCCAGGTCATGTGTCCGTCCCGCATCAATTTGGTATCAGAGAGCCAGTTGATTCTAGGGTAGTATTTGGTCAAAAAAAAAAGAGAGAGTCATTTACGTCGAGTCTAAGTCTAAGTCGGTCTAAGTGTCACATTTGCATACCATTATTCGGTATATTGAAAGGTGTTGTCCGAACTTTAGGCTACGTCTATCGGGAAGGTCGCACACTTACGTGAGTGATCTTCGGATCGATTAACTCCACCACGTATCGAGTCTTGGTTTACGTCTAGGGTCCTTAGTGTGCATTAGTTAGTGCATTCTAACTTACATTGTCATCGTGTCTAGTGTCTTGTCTCCATGTGTCGGCATGTTCGCCTTGTAATTCCCCATTCCCAATGGAATCTCGGTCACCCAGGCGATCTGACTGTTGGCATACCAATGACTTGGGCAACCATCCTCTCCACTTCTATAGTGCCGAAGCGGATTTTTATGGCTCCAACGACTCGGCGATTACCTACGTTGGGAAGCTGCCATGGAAAAATACTTTGCTTGCTATCCCATGTCCGAGGCCGGAAAATTCTATTTTTCCAAGGATAGGCTTCATGACCGGGCTGCCGAAAAATGGAGAACCATCGAAGGCTTAAGGCAGGTTAGGAGGCAATGGCCCCTCGAATCATGGTGGGACATGAAGAGAGAACTTAGGAAGGTTGTTGGGTCTTGTAGTGTAGGAACACGGATTTAGAGGGGGGGTGAATAAATCCTTCTATTAAAAATTATGTCCAATTAAAAACACAAACTGGCGCACAGTGAAATTAACAAGATTGGTAAGATCGAGGAATTTAATGCTACATAAGTTAACTAGATTCTCTCACTCTCTCTGTTCACACATGATCACACAAATAAGTATAACAAGCTGACCATACAATCACACAATTCAAACCACAGGAGACGAGGATTTTTAAGGTGATTCGGGACCACGGCGGGCTCCCTACGTCCAACCCTTACCAAACCGGTAAGGCTTTCTCCACACGCTGCAAATGCAGCAAACACGGGGATTTCTCCCCACACACACGGGATAAAAACCCCAACACAAACATGCTACAAAAGTAGCACACACCCACGGGGATTTCTCCCCACACACACGAGGCAAAAACCCCAACACACACGCGGATATGCTCCGCACCAAACGACGCACAAGCGTCAACACAAACCACTCGGAGAAACCGTTCTCCGAACCCACACACAGAAAATCATTTATAGGTTTGTAACAAGCTAACAAATGAATGCTCTAAGCCCAAAACATGTGCTAAAGACTAAAATAAGAAAGATTCAACAAGCACAAGGCTCCCGCTTCAATTGAATCTCTGGCTCTTCTTGGTTTGATGTCGGATGATGGCGATTTTGGCGTCCTCGCGTTCCTCTCTTTGAGATGCTTCTTTTCTTCTTTTACCACGAGCTCCAAATCTCCATGAAAGTAGATAAAAATCACCTTGCAAGAGCACCACCACGTTTTCCCTTTTTTCTTCACCTACAAGAATGAACGAATGAGCATTAGGGTTAATCCTCTCACAAAATCATAACTCTTATAAATGCAACTCAAGGGGTGGGGAAAAGACTCATAAAACTCTCCCAATATATGTTAGAAACACCTTAATAACAATAGGAACTACTGGGGGTAGTGTGGTAATGTTTAGAGAGGTTTTTATAAGGTTTTAAACTCTTCTGGAAATCCCGTTCTGGAAGGGTCGACCCTTGAGGTTGACCCTCGGGCTTACAGAGGCGGACAGACAACAAAAAACCCACCCAAACCACAAGGGTCGACCCCAGGGGTCGACCCCTGCAAGAAGGGTTCAAAAATTGGAGGCACGGGTTAACAAAAGTACATATACTAAACACAAGCACAATCGTCATGCACACATATAGTACATATAGTAACTCCCCCTATAGGAGGCACGGGTTAACAAAAGAGCATGTGAATCAAATTCAATAATGTAAGACATGAAGCATAACTAAGAGATTTGTGCATACACAACTAGGAGTACTACATAAACTATGAATGTAGGCAAATTCATAAAATACATACATCACAAAAATACCCATGTGAAATGTAAGGCAATGACTAATGAGCTTCAAAACATATGGATTTTCAGATTTTCTAAAGAACACTAGAAGGTAATCTCCTCTCTACACTTTCACTTTAGATTCTCGACTATCGGTAGCTTCGCACAATCCCTATTTTGTTTCTTTTAATAGACTTCACCTTTCGACGCGAGTTTCCTCATATGTCTCAATGGGGATTCTCGGCTACTTGGATTCGTCACACATATGGATTTTGATTTCTCCTTTCGACACGAGTTTTCTACTTTGCTTCAGGGGGGATTCCCGGTTACTCGGATCCACATACCACTTATTGAATTTTTGTGGGGTAGGTAGCTTTTTCCTCACGATTATTCTTTAATGTCCATTGTAGAGATTCAAGTTCCTTTTAAAGTGTTGGAAGGAATTTCTTAAATCCTTATCAAGTAAAGTCATTAAATTCATTGTGTGTAAGAGTGTGAGGGTAAATTTTTGTTTTGTATGAATAAAATGAATTCGACAAGACACGGCTATGACTCCCCCTAAATATATGCACGGTCGGAGTCAAATACTCCCCCTTAATATATGACATGTATCACATATGAATAAAGTCACTGCATTACTGTTTAGCAAGTAGGTAAGGCCTTAGAAAGATTAAGAAATTGTTTCATAGTGTAAATACTTACAATCATGTAAGGATTCATGAACCATTCATTCAAGCATTCATGAGTCAAGATATGCGATTATCAAGAAATATATGCATATGCTCTATATGCATGAATATGCAATATGCATATTTTTGTCATTTTGTATGCATGGTATGTGAATGATATGCAAAGATGCCAATGCGATGTAGAATATCAGATTTTTATTTAAAAGTTCTAAATGTATTGTAAAATTTAATATGGGTGCAAGATGCAAGTTTTCAATTTTGCATATGAATGATCTAAATACGCTTATGAAGTTTCTAATGCATGTAACTTATAAAAGCATGAGAATGCAATGCATGATGTATTTTTTTTTATTATAGAACATCATGATAGATTGCACAAGGAGACATACATATTCAGATGATGAGCAACAACCATTTTCCAAGACTTGCCCTTTTTGAACAAGGGTACACAGATGATCAAAATCAAGCAGTGAACCCAAATTATTTTCAGAAATATTCAAAAATAGATTTTCAATAACATTTCAAGAGCTTAGAGTATCATCCACAAACCAAATAGATTTTATAGGTTCTGGTACGAGGTGGAGGTGAAGGTTTGAAAACCCAACTCACACATAGTGAGAGCTTCTAGGTGGATATAATCCACCCTTCCACTACACACCATTTGATATACTAGATACTTAATTACACTCAAATGCTCATGCATTTCAGATTGAAAAGTATTCATAAGGCAAATGCATCATGCTTATACCTCAAAATTTTTAAATTCATTCAACCAATGAGACATGTTCATCATAGCAAAGTACAAGAATAATAGATCAAGTTTAAAATCAATATCTGTCAAATGAACAATTCTGCATTACAGAAATTTTACCTTCTTGAAGTAAGAATGAATTTCAGAATCAATTTGAACACACATGGTATTTCAGAATTTCAAGGCAAATTGATTTCCTTCAAAAGACATGTTTTCACATTAGCCAAACAATTCATTTTCTGAATTTTGGTACAAGGCGGAGAGCTTTGATCCGAGGATCACCTCACGCATGATGTTAGCTTCCTGACAGACTTAATCCATCATTTCACACATCACCATTTGATATACCAAATATTCATTCAATAAAGACATATATGGCTTGTGAAGAATTTAGAGCATAACATGAGAACACACCAAAATCTCATTCCAAAACATCAAAACCATCAAGTTTGATAATGATGGAGCAAATTTGGGATTTTACCATATGAATGTGCCTTGTTCCATTTTACTGGAACCCCTTTTATTCTTTATTTACCTCAAGACACACCTTCATCACAACCGACTCATTTGTCGAATTTTGGCACACAAGCCTTCTTGGGTCCTTGGATGTTAGAAACATTTCTTCCAAAAATTTTCACATTTTCATTGCCACCTTGTCATCACTTTCCATGATCTTGCAATCCTCAATAACATGTCCATGGTTTCCACAATAAAGGGATTGAGGAGAAGCAGTTTTACCAAAAGACTTCCTTTTAGGAGTAAAGAAATTTTCAAATCCATTACATCTTCTATTTTCAAAAGGTCCTAGCATGCATTCTAGAAGCATGAAAATTTTCTATTTTTAAAAACCAACACTCTTTTATAACATGCATGTACTTGCCACAATGAAAATAACATGGAGATTCGGTTCTATGGAATGACCTTCCATTGTTTGCATGAGTGTTCGTGAATGAATTTTTCTTATGGGATGCAAACCTTTTAGCATGAGAAGCATGTTCATTTCTGAACTTTCTTTGAAAGTTAAACTTAGCATTCATGGTACGATAATCATCATTTTGTTTCACAAAGCAATCATCCATGACATGGCCAAATTTGTGATAATAAAAGTATGAGACATTTTTCTTTCTTTTAAAGGAAGATTTATCTTTGCATGTATTTTGATCATCCATTTTCAAGACATCACAATCATTCACTTCATGACCAAGCATGTCACAATAGAAGCATTCAACATTCAACTTTGATTTTTGAGATCTATTTGACATGGAAGACTTTTTGTTGAGATTTTTCTTTTTATCAAAACTATTTTCAAAGATTTTCACTTGAGCAACGGGAGGAGGTGTTTTGGAGGTGCTAGGAATGTCGGAGGCATGAACAAAAGAGGTTTTTATTTTTGATTCAAAAGATTTTTTGCTGATCGAGATGTAACCAAGACCCTCTTTCTGAAATTTCACTTTAACACCTAGTAATGTGTCTAAGTTCTTCTTCCCTTTGACAAATCTAGACAAATCAAACTTCAAGTTGTTGATCTCTTTTTCACATGCAAGGACTTTATCGTCAAGCAAATAATTCTTTGAAGTGAGTTTTTCATTTTCTTGCATGAGGTTTTTATTTTCCAGGTTTGTGCAGTGGAGTTTTTCAGCAAGCTTTTCAAAAACCTTTTCAGTTTCAACATGCTTTGAGATCTTAGTAAGCAACTGTTCATTCTCATGTTTCAAGAATGAGATTTCTTTTTCAAGCTTATCAAAGCATCTCAATCTTCCCTCTAGCAAGGAATTCTGAATTAACATAGCACCATTTTTCTTTTTAAGATCTTCATTTTCATCTATGATGCTCTTGTTATCAGTTTCAGAATCAAGCAATTTCTCAAACAACTTATCATCATCAGACAAAGAAGCTAACTTGTTTCTAAGACATTTTTCTGTATCTTCAAGCAATGAAATCTTAGACAACAAGTGTTTGTTTTGATCAAGTAAATCATGGGAATCGGTATCAATTTCAAGAGCAGTATTAGATTTTCTAAACATCTCAAGCTCCTCATTCATACAAGACATCTCATCTGAAAATAATTCAACTTTGGATTCTAGAAGTTCTTTTTCATATTCTAGGTTCTCAATCTTTGACTCCAAAGTTTTGCAATTTTCACAGGAAGGATTATCATGCATATTCTCATTAATCTTCATTTTCAATATTTTATTTTCAGATTTGAGTTTCTTGCATTGATCATACAGTTCAGCATATGACATTTGCCATTCCTCAATAGAGAGTTCTTCGGATTCAGAATTTACCTCATCATAATTTTATTCATTGAGTTGATCATCATTGTCGGCCATGAGATAATTTTGTCCTTCCATCTCTTGAGCTTTGATCAACTGATCCATAAGCTCCTTTGCCGTTCTACAAGAAGAAACAAATGGAAACATATGAGTATCAATGGCACTTTTCAATAAACTTAAGACAATGACATTTTCATGGTTCATCAATTTATCTTGACTAGACCACTTGGTCTCATCTAGAGGCAATATGTGAGGATCATCATAAATCAACTTCCAAAGATTATGATTAACTGAATTGATCAGTCCACACATTTTACCTATCCATGAAGTAAAATCAGAAGCATTAAGAATAGGAAGGCAATTCATCGACGTATGCTCAACAGAAAAATTCATGATTGTAAAACGCACTAGGATCACTCTGTAGGTCGTGAGATCTAGGACAGCAGAGCCTCTCGCTCTGATACCAATTGTTGGGTCCTATAGTGCAGGAACACGGATCTAGAGGGGGGGTGAATAGATCCTTCTACTAAAAATTATGTCCAATTAAAAACACAAACTGGCGCACAGTGGAATTAACAAGATTGGTAAGATAGAAGAATTTAATGCTACACAAGTTAACTAGATTCTCTCACTCTCTCCGTTCACACATGGTCACACAAATAAGTATAACAAGCTGACCATACAATCACACAATTTAAACAATAGGAGACGAAGATTTTTAAGGTGGTTCGGGACTACGACGAGCTCCCTACGTCCACCCCTTATCAAACCGGTAAGGCTTTCTCCATACGCTACAAATGCAACAAACACGGGGATTTCTCCCTACACACACGGGATAAAATCCCCAACACAAACATGCTACAAAAGTAGCACACACACACGGGGATTTCTCCCCACACACACGAGGCAAAAACCTCAACACACACGCGGATATGCTCCGCACCAAACGACGCACAAGCGTCAACACAAACCACTCGGAGAAACTATTCTTCGAACCCACACACAGAAACTCATTTATAGGTTTGTAACAAGATAAAAAATGAATGCTCTAAGTCCAAAACATGTGCTAAAGACTAAAACAAGAAAGGTTCAACAAGTACAAGGCTCCCCCTTCAATTGAATCTCCGGCTCTTCTTGGTTTGATGTCAGATGATGGCGATTTTGGCATCCTCGCGTTCCTCTCTTCGAGATGCTTCTTTTCTTCTTCTATCACGAGCGCCAAATATCCATGGAAGTAGATGAAAACCACCTTGCAAGAGCACCACCATGTTTTCCCTCTTTTCTTCACCTACAAGAATGAACGAATGAGCATTAGGATTAATCTTCTCACAAAATCGTAACTCTTGTAAATGTAACTCAAGGGGTGGGGAAAAGACTCATAAAACCCTCCCAATACATGTTAGTAACACCTTAATAATAATAGGAACTAATGGGGGGTAGTGTGGTAATGTTTAGAGAGGTTTTCATAAGGTTTTAAACTCTTCCAAAAATCTCGTTCTGGAAGGGTCGACCCTTGAGGTTGACCCTCGGGCTTACAGAGGCGGACATACAACAAAAAACCCACCCAAACCACAAGGGTCGACCCCAGGGGTCGACCCCTGCAAGAAGGGTTCAAAAATTGGTTTCTATCTTGAATAGAAACACTGAGGGCCGACCCATGGGGTCGGCCCATGCAGGTAAATGATAGAAAAACCATTTTTAGCCCCTTTAAGCTATGCAAAACCAATGGAATAAATGTGACTAATGTCTCTTGATTCCGGATGATTGATTTGGATGATTTGAACCTACAAAACCATATAAAACTCAAATTAGTATGGATTTGAAAATCAAATGAACCTCTCTCTTGAAACTAGCATTTCTAGAATGAATAAACACAATATGGAATGGGGTCGACCCACTGTCCTACATTCTCTCTCTAGATTCTAGAGTGAGAGACTCTGGTTCGCATTTTCCCGCTTTCTTGGGTTTCCTCCCTCCCAGCCGGCTATGGCCGGTGCGGCGGGGTTTCCTTCTAGTTCTTTCATGCAGGGGGCTCCATCGGAGCTAGCAGGGGGAAGAGATCATCCAGGGGGCAGATCGTCCTCTTCTGGCGAAATCTTCCGGCGATCCTTTGCTCAAGTGATCATGGAGAAACCAAGGTCTGCATCAATTTCTATACCGATTAAGGAACCTGCTTTCACTGAGCAAGGAGAGCCAGCTGTATATTTCTCCAAGGCAGATCTTCAAGTTTCTGTACAGGTTCTTTCCTTTGCAATCGTGGCAAAGTGCTCATACGGTAGGCCTTCTTTTGCTGAAATAAAATCCTACCTGGTGCAGCGATTGGCAATATCAAATGGTTTTATTATAAGCAAGTTAAATCCCAGACATCTCCTTATTAGATTTGACATAGAAGAAGATTTCCTGAAACTTCTCTTACAGAAAAACCTGTACATAAATGGTTTCCTATTTCGATTTTTTCGGTGGACTCCTGATTTTAATTTTGAAATGGATCCGCCGACCGTTCCGATTTGGATTGGATTTCTTGCGCTCCCGGCTAATCTATACCATGAAGATTGCCTGCGGTCCATTGCTGGAAATTTTGGCCCAATTTTGCGAATTCATGAGAAGTCACTAGCCTTGACAGACACCTCAGAGGCCCTTGTATGCATAGAAATGGATATTCAAGCCCTGCGTCAGGAGAGATTGTGGATCGATCTGGATGGAAAAGGATATTGGCAGACTGTCAATTTTAATCGAGCACCAGCTCTTTGTTCTTTTTGTCATAAACTTGGTCATACTGCTAAATTTTGCAAGAAGAAGCTTGGGAAAGCCAGTCGTCAGCCGACTGTCACAAAGAACCTTACTCAGACCTTTAAGCCTCGGCCTTCTGGTCCCCATGTTTTAGAATCAAATGGTTCTAAAAAGGCACTAAATGCAGATCCACAACATGTTCGACAAGTGGTTTCAGAGGAGAATAGATTCGCAACATTACAGAATGTTGATGAGGTACTTATAATTCACTCATCTGAATTTCCCCAAGCAAGCAAGGAAGATGCTCAGGAACAAACAAGTAGAATAAATCAAAGTTCCAATCAGTTGAAAGTCACTACTGAACTAAATACTGAGGTAGACAAGCAAGTTATATCTGATAGAAAGGTTCAGCAGGTACAAGAGGAAACTCTGTTATGTCAGAAGGATATTTCAAATCCTGAATGCAGTAAGCTCCAATCGGTTGAAGCTAAGAAGAATATAGACTCTTCAAGCACTTTCAGTTTCCCGCTACTGAATCCTCTTCAATTTTATCAAGAAGATATTCTGAATGGCAAGGGGATTCTGAACGGCCAGACATCCAGAAGCTATCAGAGATTGGAATTTCTATTGCTGAAAGGGCTGAAAGTGATAATTCCTTAATGCAATTTGTTGAAGTAGGAAGGGAGGCCCTTGCTGGAAGAGCTCTTTCTAAAAAGGGGATTATCACACGATCTAGAGCCAGATCGGTTGAAGCTCAACCACAGGAATTCCAATGTTAAACACAACCCTTATTTGGAATATCAGAGGAGTAGGGAACCAAGGTTCTCGGAGATGTTTAAAGAAGCTGATTCAAATTCATAAAGTGGACCTAGTTGCTATTAGTGAGCCAATGTTGAATGCAGAGAAAGCTATGAAGCTTGGAAGGTTTATAAAATTGGCAAAATTTGCTGTCAATTCCTTAACTGATTCTAAAATCTGGGTTTTTTGGCATGACAGCTTTAGGCTGGATGTTCTTGGTTCATCTGCCCAGCATATTACTTCGGGTTTAAAGGAGGATAACAGACTTAATAGTCTCTTTTCCTTTGTGTATGCTTCCTGTGATTCCCATCTTAGACTTGATTTGTTCAATGAGTTAGTTACTTTTGCTGGTACAGTGACTGTCCCTTGGATAATAGGAGGGGACTTTAATTGTGTTCTGAAGCCTTCAGAAAAGAAGGGTGGAAGTTTTCCCTCAATGGCCAATATGGCTGAATTTAATGTCTTTGTTTGCTCAGCAGGGCACATGGATGCAGGCTATGTTGGTGAATCAATGACTTGGAATGATAACCGAACTGGAGCTGCAAACATCAAAGCTAGACTGGACAGGGTCTTTACTAATACATAATGTCAAAATGCTTTTCCCCAGTTGGTTGTGAAACACTTAGCAAGAGGTCCTTCTGATCACACTCCGATGTTATTATCATCTTATAATTCTTCTCATGGTCCATCCAGGTTCATTTTCCAAAAGATGTGGTGCACTCATAAATCCTTTAATCAAGTTGTAGCTGATGCTTGGAAGTAGTGTACTGTTCAACATCCAAATGCAATGATAAGATTATCTACCAAATTAAAGGCTGTGAAAATGTCTCTTAGTCAATGGAATAAGGAGATCTTTGGAGATGTGACAAAGAATGTCAAATTAGCAGAACATGAAGTGGAAAAGAAACAAACTGAATTTGATATCTCTCCTTCAACTGAAAACAGATGTAAATTGAATGCTGCTATGGCAAATTTCCATCAGGCTTTGTATAGGGAAGAAATTTTCTAGCATCAAAAATCCCGCACAGATTGGATTGAAAGTGGGGACAGAAATACATCATTTTATCACTCTCTTGCTCAACAAAATCGAAGAAGAGGATTTATCTGTAGGTTAAAGCTGGATGAATATGATAATTGGTGTGAAGACCAAGCTATTCTTGGTAGGCAGGCAAACCAGTATTTCCAGAAGCTTTTCTCATCTGAAGACCATAAAATGGACTGTTCCATACTAGATTGCATTCCTCAATTAATCACTAATGACCAGAACAGTCTCCTTTGCTCTGTTCTTGAAGGCAATGAGATTACAGAAGCAGTATGGTCTCTAAAAGGATCCAGCACCCCTGGTCCGGATGGTTTTCCGGGAGAGTTTTATGTGCATGTTTGGGACATTATAGGCAAAGATGTCATCTGTGCAGTGCAAAGCTTCTTCATGGGGTTTCCAATTCCAAGAGGAATGGCATCTTCAATTATTGCTTTAATCTTAAAAATTCAAGCGCCTAAGTCCTTTAATGATTTTCGACCAATAAGTCTCTGTAATTTCTCCTACAAAATTATCTCCTCAATCATTTCGAGGAGGCTTGCACCAATTCTGCCAACCATTATTTCCAAGGAACAAGGAGCTTTTGTCCAAGGTCGTAATATTCTGGACAATGTTGCTATAGCAAGACAACTTATGGGAGATATTGATAGGAAAGCAAGGGGTCATAATGCCATTGTCAAGCTGGATATGGCCAAGGCCTATGACAGAATTGAGTGGGACTTTTTACTGGCAGCCCTAAGGAAATTTGGTTTCAATACTAGATTCACTTCTTACATTGGAATGATTCTAACTAACTGTTGGTTTTCAGTCAATTTCAATGGCAATATGGCAGGTTTCTTTAAATCTAGTAGAGGTATTAGACAAGGTGACCCTCTTGCCCCATATCTTTTTATTCTGGCCTCAGAAGTACTAAGCAGGGGGTTGACTGTTCTATTCCAATCAGGAGCTTTGAAGAGTTACAATGGGCCTAAAAATATTACCCAAATATCTCATCTGCTGTATGCGGATGACACACTTATTTTCTTGAATGCTAGCAAACACAACATAGCAGCACTGCTGTACTTTATCTCAATATATGAAAATAGCTCAGGGCAGAAAATAAATGTTGGCAAGAGTAGCATAATTGTTTCAGACAAAGTCCCCCTATCAATAAAGCAATCTATACAAATGCAGACTGGTTTCAGAATTGCTTCTCCTAGTTTTAATTACCTTGGTATTCCAGTGAAGAAAGGTAGATACACATGCCAGGATTTTAAGTACATTGTGGATAGAGTTCAGCAGAAGTTAGAGGGATGGCAATCCAAACTACTCTCACAGGCTGGGAGGGCAATTCTCATTAACTCAGTTCTCCGAAGCATTCCAATATACCTGGCATCTGTTTGCTTCTGCCCTAAGTCAATTATCAATGCCATTGACAGACTCTGTGCCAACTTTTATTGGCAGGGTTCTGAAATTCTGAGGCGTCGCCATTGGATCTCCTGGAAAAAAATCCAAATGCCTAAATGAAAGGGGCCTTGGTATTAGAGATCTTAATCTCACCCAGTTGTCGCTGGCTACTAAATGTCTGTGGAGAATTATTCAGGGGTCTTCTCTTTGGTCTCAGTATGCCAGACAAAGGTTTGTTAAAACAAATCTTTTCGACTGCACAAGACCTTTTCCAGCTGGGATGTCTCAAGGTATGTTTCAGCAAGCTAAGAAGTTAATCATAAATAATTCTAGATGGATAATTGGGGATGGTAAGGAAACAGACTTTTGGAAGGATAATTGGACTGGCAGAGGGCCGTTAATCAACAATATACCTTCAGGCAATTTCAATAATATACAGAGGCAGCCAAAACTGACAGTTAGAGAGGTTTTTCTTGATCCAAACCATCCAGTTTGGTCCCTACTCAGTAACTCCTCACTGCTACCTAAAGTTCAGTTGAGTAATAGGCCAGATCTTTGCATCTGGACTGGTACAGTAGGTGGTGACTTTAGTGTTCAGTCTGCAAATAATCTGCTGAGACAAAGAGGTATACTAAGGTAGCCTTGGGCCAAGTTATGGCACTCTAGCATTTCCCCAAGGGCAGCTAATTTCTATTGGAAGCTGCTTCATAGAGCAGTTCCAGTTGATGGCAGAATTTCTGAGTGTGGAATTTCCTTAGTCTCAAAGTGCAGTTGCTGCCTACTCCCTTCTCAGGAGGATTTAGATCACCTGTTTGTTAAAGAAGATCTAGCTTCTGCTTTATGGAAATGGGTCTCCCCCTTGATTAGTACTAAAATTAATCTGAGTGAGCACATTACAATTCGTGGCTGGAATATTTTGACAGGCTCCAAGCTGCATTCAGCATTCAGCTATTCTGGTATGCATGCTGTAGTTCTAATTGTATGGGAGATTTGGAAGGCAAGATGTTCTGCCAGGTTTGAAAATGTGACCATCAACATTTCAAGTATCAAGAGGAAAGTGGTGGCAGGCCTCTCTCAAGCCCTTGATAACCATTCCTTTCCAGATAGTAGCTCGGCAGATCAAATAAAAATCCTGAATCAGTTCCAACTATTCCCGAAGATTATTTCAAGGAGGATGCCAATGATTGTTTCATGCAGTCTAGCTCCTCTTCATTTTACTCTTCATGTAGATGGAGCTTCAAAAGGGAACTCGGGAAATTGTGGAGGTGGTGGTTGTGTTAGAGATTCAGCAGGAAACGTGATCATCATCTTTGCCTTTTATTATGGCTTTGGGAGTAGTTTCCTTGCAGAAGTAAGGGCTCTCTATGATGGGCTGTCAATAGTTAATAAGGGAGGACTGAAAGTAGCTGCAATTTTTTCAGATTGTGCCTTTCTAGTGGAATCCATCCATAAGAAGAAAGTTCCTAGCTAGATTATCTATCCTTGGTGGAGTGAAATATTGGAACTAATATCCTCGAGTGGCTGTCCGGTGAGACATGTTTATAGGGAAGGCAACCAGCTGGCTGATGCATTGGCCTCTTATGCTAGCTCTTGTCAGTCAAACTCCATTTTTACCCTTGTAAGTGATCTGCCCAAAATGGTGAGGGGAGTTTATAGGATGGATAAAGGAGGCTTGCCTTCCTTTCATTTCTGTAAATAGAGTTTTTGGCATCTCTTTCCAGCTTTGGCAACTTTATACAGACAGGGGAATGACCCAAAGATCATATATCACGCGCATACTAACTGTGTCAACGCCACTCGGGCAGCGTCGACGCGTTTGCCTCCAGAAGGCCAAGACAGAAAGCTGTCTTCAGATTATCTTCACTCAGCGTCGACGCCACCAGCTACTAGCGTCGACGCAGCGGCTGCCTGAAGCTTAAACTGAAAGAAGCCTCAGAAGCAATCTTCACACAGCGTCGACGCATCCAGATGCTGGCGTCGACGCACCCAGTCCCAGACATCACACAGCGTCAACGCATCCAGATGATGGCGTCGACGCACTCAGTCCCAGACAAATGCTAGGGCAGATGAACTGGATAAAGGAGGCTTGCCTTCCTTTCGTTTTTGTAAATAGAATTTTTTGATATCTTTTCCAGCTTTGGAAACTTGTACAGACAGGGGAAACCCCCAAGATCATGTACCTCCTTTATTCAGAAAATCTAATAAAATCTTAGGCCACAGTTTCATCCTGGGGGAGGGAGAACATGTTCCCCTGCTGGGGGGATATGCACTCGACTAGTTGATGATTCTGAGGGCCGGTGTTGATTAAAAAAAACACAAAATGGAATGCAAATCAACCCGGAACACCATCATCTCAAATGCTATGATCTCAATAGTGAAAAGGTGAGTTCAAAACAAGAATGTATCAAGTTAGCATTTCAACCAAACCATGCACACCATCTTATGTTGTCTAAAAGAAGGATATGAAATTATCATGCTTCCATGAGGAACCCAAACATGCTATTTTCACACAATCCATCTTCTTGAAATTCTTTCACTCATATCAAATGAAGCTCAATGGAATATACTAGCAACATGATGAGGCTCATATTCAACTCTTCACAACCATGCAATCAAGCATTAACACTTAGAACTTGTTCTCATCAAAATACATCATTGAACCCATTCAAGCATGTAATTGGCTTTCCATTCAAAACCAACAAAAACACTTCCACCAAATGACAAGGTTTTGATATGATGAACTTGAATATATCAATCAACCAAATATAAAAATATGGGAGCTCAACCGTTCAATCACTTTCTTGTATCTTTCATATTTTCAACACCAAAATACTTCAATACCCAAATGTTAACAATCATGCCAAATGCAAAGCATGTAGAAAAGCATGGGAACACATTCATTCAAATGGCATTCTTATTGACAAAAACTAACATTCATGAAGCATTGTTTCACAAGGAGCAATGATATAACCTTCCCAAATTTAGATTATCATGAGTCTAAGAAATGAGTAAGTATCATTAAAATCACATCCATCAAATTTCAAGTTACAAGGTTGAGGATATTTCAAGCCCAAAAATCTTATGAGGAAAATGCATGAAAATACCCAACCAAGACTTTGAAAAGCTATTTGATGAAATGCATGAAGTATAGAAGAATCAACGCAATGTAATGAGTGAGTCAACTCCCTTTTTCAATAAGATCTTCATTGATGCACTCCTTTGAGTTCCAAACATGAATCGTGAATTTTTATCCTGCAAATCAAAATATTCAAGGAATGATATCCTTAAATACAAATCATTCATATGACTTTCAAATGTTAACAGAGTTAACTCCCTTTTAGAAGAAGAGCTTCATTGATGGACTCCTTTAGATTCCAAGTATGAGCCATGAATTTGTGTTCCTACAAACTAACGTAAATATAACATTAGTTCCTTAAACACCAAGGGTTCACATGACTTTCAAGAGTGAGCATTGACTCCATCTTTCAACTCATCAAATCAAGATATAAAACATGTTGCTGAATGAAACACGTACACACACCAACACAATCGTTTTGATATCATTGAAACCAAACACGAACAAGGGGATGCAATAATCTCCCCCTTTTTGATGATGACAAAATGATGTGTGTGATAATACAGATTTTATAAACATTGAGCATACACCAATTCTCCCATTCTCCCCAAGATAACATCATTCATAAAGCATTGAGCACGCACCAAACATTCTCCCCCTTTTTGTCATCTACAAAAAGACAGGGGGTTATGTGACATGAAATGAATATGTTAGTCCAAAGGATATGATTCCAATTTAAATACCAATGGATGCTAAGTAGGGGCTCAAAGATATGATATCAAATGTTGATCAAGATAGAGGCACAAACATAGGCAATTTCAATTCTCGAAGAGAGAGCCTTGAAGATTGGATACCATTTATTGGTTGAACTCATTTTGGCATTTATTCAACATGAATTGTTCAGAATATGTATTTCAAAATGAACTATGTCAATTGTTGGAAAGTATGGATTTGTTCAAGATGATATCATGAATGAACTATATGCATGCTGAAAATGTCAAATATGCAAATATGCACACGATGAGCGTCATCTTTCAAATGCAATGAATATGCACTATGTGAATGCCAGTCATGCAAGATATGAAGCTATGCACATGATGACTTCTATCCTTCAAAAGTAAGGTTTATGCTCAGAATTAGACTCAAGGAAAATGCATGAACATGCAAGCACACAAGCACAATCGTCATGCACACATATAGTACATATAGTAACTCCCCCTATAGGAGGCACGGGTTAACAAAAGAGCATGTGAATCAAATTCAATAATGTAAGACATGAAGCATAACTAAGAGATTTGTGCATACACAACTAGGAGTACTACATAAACTATGAATGTAGGCAAATTCATAAAATACATACATCACAAAAATACCCATGTGAAATGTAAGGCAATGACTAATGAGCTTCAAAACATATGGATTTTCAGATTTTTTAAAGAACACTAGAAGGTAATCTCCTCTCTACACTTTCACTTTAGATTCCCGACTATCGGTAGCTTCGCACAATCCCTATTTTGTTTCTTTTAATAGACTTCACCTTTCGACGCGAGTTTCCTCATATGTCTCAATGGGGATTCTCGGCTACTTGGATTCATCACACATATGGATTTTGATTTCTCCTTTCGACACAAGTTTTCTACTTTGCTTCAGGGGGGATTCCCGGTTACTCGGATCCACATACCACTTATTGAATTTTTGTGGGGTAGGTAGCTTTTTCATCACGATTATTCTTTAATGTCCATTGTAGAGATTCAAGTTCCTTTTAAAGTGTTGGAAGGAATTTCTTAAATCCTTATCAAGTAAAGTCATTAAATTCATTGTGTGTAAGAGTGTGAGGGTAAATTTTTATTTTGTATGAATAAAATGAATTCGACAAGACACGGCTATGACTCCCCCTAAATATATGCACGGTCGGAGTCAAATACTCCCCCTTAATATATGATATGTATCACATATGAATAAAGTCACTGCATTACTGTTTAGCAAGTAGGTAAGGCCTTAGAAAGATTAAGAAATTGTTTCATAGTGTAAATACTTACAAGCATGTAAGGATTCATGAACCATTCATTCAAGCATTCATGAGTCAAGATATGCGATTATCAAGAAATATATGCATATGCTCTATATGCATGAATATGCAATATGCATATTTTTGTCATTTTGTATGCATGGTATGTGAATGATATGCAAAGATGCCAATGCGATGTAGAATATCAGATTTTTATTTAAAAGTTCTAAATGTATTGTAAAATTTAATATGGGTGCAAGATGCAAGTTTTTAATTTTGCATATGAATGATCTAAATACGCTTATGAAGTGTCTAATGCATGTAACTTATAAAAGCATGAGAATGCAATGCATGATGTATTTTTTTTTATTATAGAACATCATGATAGATTGCACAAGGAGACATACATATTCAGATGATGAGCAACAACCATTTTCCAAGACTTGCCCTTTTTGAACAAGGGTACACAGATGATCAAAATCAAGCAGTGAACCCAAATTATTTTCAGAAATATTCAAAAATAGATTTTCAATAACATTTCAAGAGCTTAGAGTATCATCCACAAACCAAACAGATTTTATAGGTTCTGGTACGAGGTGGAGGTGAAGGTTTGAAAACCCAACTCACACATAGTGAGAGCTTCTAGGTGGATATAATCCACCCTTCCACTACACACCATTTGATATACTAGATACTTAATTACACTCAAATGCTCATGCATTTCAGATTGAAAAGTATTCATAAGGCAAATGCATCATGCTTATACCTCAAAATTTTTAAATTCATTCAACCAATGAGACATGTTCATCATAGCAGAGTACAAGAATAATAGATCAAGTTCAAAATCAATATCTGTCAAATGAACAATTCTGCATTACAGAAATTTTACCTTCTTGAAGTAAGAATGAATTTCAGAATCAATTTGAACACACATGGTATTTCAGAATTTCAAGGCAAATTGATTTCCTTCAAAAGACATGTTTTCACATTAGCCAAACAATTCATTTTCTGAATTTTGGTACAAGGCGGAGAGCTTTGATCCGAGGATCACCTCACGCATGATGTTAGCTTCCTGACAGACTTAATCCATCATTTCACACATCACCATTTGATATACCAAATATTCATTCAATAAAGACATATATGGCTTGTGAAGAATTTAGAGCATAACATGAGAACACACCAAAATCTCATTCCAAAACATCAAAACCATCAAGTTTGATAATGATGGAGCAAAGTTGGGATTTTACCATATGAATGTGCCTTGTTCCATTTTACTGGAACCCCTTTTATTCTTTATTTACCTCAAGACACACCTTCATCACAACCGACTCATTTGTCGAATTTTGGCACACAAGCCTTCTTGGGTCCTTGGATGTTAGAAACATTTCTTCCAAAAATTTTCACATTTTCATTGCCACCTTGTCATCACTTTTCATGATCTTGCAATCCTCAATAACATGTCCATGGTTTCCACAATAAAGGGATTGAGGAGAAGCAGTTTTACCAAAAGACTTCCTTTTAGGAGTAAAGAAATTTTCAAATCCATTACATCTTCTATTTTCAAAAGGTCCTAGCATGCATTCTAGAAGCATGAAAATTTTCTGTTTTTAAAAACCAACACTCTTTTATAACATGCATGTACTTGCCACAATGAAAATAACATGGAGATTCGGTTCTATGGAATGACCTTCCATTGTTTGCATGAGTGTTCGTGAATGAATTTTTCTTATGGGATGCAAACCTTTTAGCATGAGAAGCATGTTCATTTCTGAACTTTCTTTGAAAGTTAAACTTAGCATTCATGGTACGATAATCATCATTTTGTTTCACAAAGCAATCATCCATGACATGGCCAAATTTGTGATAATAAAAGTATGAGATATTTTTCTTTCTTTTAAAAGAAGATTTATCTTTGCATGTATTTTGATCATCCATTTTCAAGACATCACAATCATTCACTTCATGACCAAGCATGTCACAATAGAAGCATTCAACATTCAACTTTGATTTTTGAGATCTATTTGACATGGAAGACTTTTTGTTGAGATTTTTCTTTTTATCAAAACTATTTTCAAAGATTTTCACTTGAGCAACGGGAGGAGGTGTTTTGGAGGTGCTAGGAATGTCGGAGGCATGAACAAAAGAGGTTTTTATTTTTGATTCAAAAGATTTTTTACTGATCGAGATGTAACCAAGACCCTCTTTCTGAAATTTCACTTTAACACCTAGCAATGTGTCTAAGTTCTCCTTCCCTTTGACAAATCTAGACAAATCAAACTTCAAGTTGTTGATCTCTTTTTCACATGCAAGGACTTTATCGTCAAGCAAATAATTCTTTGAAGTGAGTTTTTCATTTTCTTGCATGAGGTTTTTATTTTCCAGGTTTGTGCAGTGGAGTTTTTCAGCAAGCTTTTCAAAAACCTTTTCAGTTTCAACATGCTTTGAGATCTTAGTAAGCAACTGTTCATTCTCATGTTTCAAGAATGAGATTTCTTTTTCAAGCTTATCAAAGCATCTCAATCTTCCCTCTAGCAAGGAATTCTGAATTAACATAGCACCATTTTTCTTTTTAAGATCTTCATTTTCATCTATGATGCTCTTGTTATCAGTTTCAGAATCAAGCAATTTCTCAAACAACTTATCATCATCACACAAAGAAGCTAACTTGTTTCTAAGACATTTTTCTGTATCTTCAAGCAATGAAATCTTAGACAACAAGTGTTTGTTTTGATCAAGTAAATCATGGGAATCGGTATCAATTTCAAGAGCAGTATTAGATTTTCTAAACATCTCAAGCTCCTCATTCATACAAAACATCTCATCTGAAAATAATTCAACTTTGGATTCTAGAAGTTCTTTTTCATATTCTAGGTTCTCAATCTTTGACTCCAAAGTTTTGCAATTTTCACAGGAAGGATTATCATGCATATTCTCATTAATCTTCCTTTTCAATATTTTATTTTCAGATTTGAGTTTCTTGCATTGATCATACAGTTCAGCATATGCCATTTGCCATTCCTCAATAGAGAGTTCTTCGGATTCAGAATTTACCTCATCATAATTTTATTCATTGAGTTGATCATCATTGTCGGCCATGAGATAATTTTGTCCTTCCATCTCTTGAGCTTTGATCAACTGATCCATAAGCTCCTTTGCCATTCTACAAGAAGAAATAAATGGAAACATATGAGTATCAATGGCACTTTTCAATAAACTTAAGACAATGACATTTTCATGGTTCATCAATTTATCTTGACTAGACCACTTGGTCTCATCTAGAGGCAATATGTGAGGACCACCATAAATCAACTTCCAAAGATTAGGATTAACTGAATTGATCAGTCCACACATTTTACCTATCCATGAAGTAAAATCAGAAGCATTAAGAATAGGAAGGCAATTCATCGACGTATGCTCAACAGAAAAATTCATGATTGTAGAATGCACTAGGATCACTCTGTAGGTCGTAAGATCTAGGACACCAGAGCCTCTCGCTCTGATACCAATTGTTGGGTCCTATAGTGCAGGAACACGGATCTAGAGGGGGGGTGAATAGATCCTTCTACTAAAAATTATGTCCAATTGAAAACACAAACTGGCGCACAGTGGAATTAACAAGATTGGTAAGATAGAAGAATTTAATGCTACACAAGTTAACTAGATTCTCTCACTCTCTCCGTTCACACATGGTCACACAAATAAGTATAACAAGCTGACCATACAATCACACAATTTAAACAATAGGAGACGAAGATTTTTAAGGTGGTTCGGGACTACGACGGGCTCCCTACGTCCACCCCTTATCAAACCGGTAAGGCTTTCTCCATACGCTACAAATGCAACAAACACGGGGATTTCTCCCCACACACACGGGATAAAATCCCCAACACAAACACGCTACAAAAGTAGCACACACACACACGGGGATTTCTCCCCACACACACGAGGCAAAAACCTCAACACACACGCGGATATGCTCCGCACCAAACGACGCACAAGCGTCAACACAAACCACTCGGAGAAACTATTCTTCGAACCCACACACAGAAACTCATTTATAGGTTTGTAACAAGATAAAAAATGAATGCTCTAAGTCCAAAACATGTGCTAAAGACTAAAACAAGAAAGGTTCAACAAGTACAAGGCTCCCCCTTCAATTGAATCTCCGGCTCTTCTTGGTTTGATGTCAGATGATGGCGATTTTGGCATCCTCGCGTTCCTCTCTTCGAGATGCTTCTTTTCTTCTTCTATCACGAGCTCCAAATATCCATGGAAGTAGATGAAAACCACCTTGCAAGAGCACCACCATGTTTTCCCTCTTTTCTTCACCTACAAGAATGAACGAATGAGCATTAGGATTAATCTTCTCACAAAATCGTAACTCTTGTAAATGCAACTCAAGGGGTGGGGAAAAGACTCATAAAACCCTCCCAATACATGTTAGTAACACCTTAATAATAATAGGAACTAATGGGGGGTAGTGTGGTAATGTTTAGAGAGGTTTTCATAAGGTTTTAAACTCTTCCAAAAATCTCGTTCTGGAAGGGTCGACCCTTGAGGTTGACCCTCGGGCTTACAGAGGCGGACAGACAACAAAAAACCCACCCAGACCACAAGGGTCGACCCTTGCAGGGGGGTCGGGGGTCGACCCCCCTGCAAGCAGGGTTCAAAAATTGGTTTCTATCTTGAACAGAAACATTGTGGGTCGACCCATGGGGTCGACCCATGCAGGTAAATGATAGAAAAACCATTTTTAGCCCCTTTAAGCTATGCAAAACCAATGGAATAAATGTGACCAATGTCCCTTGATTCCGGATGATTGATTTGGATGGTTTAAACCTACAAAACCCTATAAAACTCAAAATAGTATGGATTTGAAAATCAAGTGAACCTCTCTCTTGAAACTAGCATTTCTAGAATGAATAAACACAATATGGAATGCAAATCAACCCGGAACACCATCATCTCAAATGCTATGATCTCAATAGTGAAAAGGTGAGTTCAAAATAAGAATGTATCAAGTGAGCATTTCAACCAAACCATGCACACCATCTTGTGTTGTTTAAAACAAGGATATGAAATTATCATGCTTCCATGAGGAACCCAAACATGCTATTTTCACACAATCCATCTTCTTGAAATTCTTTCACTCATATCAAATGAAGCTCAATGAAATATACTAGCAACATGATGAGGCTCATATTCAACTCTTCACAACCATGCAATCAAGCATTAACACTTACAACTTGTTCTCATCAAAATACATCATTGAACCTATTCAAGCATGTAATTGGCTTTCCATTCACAACCAACAAAAACACTTCCACCAAATGACAAGGTTTTGATATGATGAACATGAATCTATCAATCAACCAAATATAAAAACATGGGAGCTCAACCGTTCAATCACTTTCTTGTATCTTTCATATTTTCAACACCAAAATACTTCAATACCCAAATGTTAACAATCATGCCAAATGCAAAGCATGTAGAAAAGTATGGGAACACATTCATTCAAATGGCATTCTTATTGACAAAAACTAACATTCATGAGCATTATTTCACGAGCATTGATATAAACTTCCCAAATTTAGATTATCATGAGTCTAAGAAATGAGTAAGCATCATTAAAATCACATCCATCAAATTTGAAGTTACAAGGTTGTGGACGTGCTTTTCGTTTACATTCTTTTTTTTATTCTTTTATTTCTATTGTTTATTTATTGGCGTGCCAGTCACATATGTGACGATTTCATTGTGCGCTCGATCTGACTTCTAATCAGTCGATTATGAGTGATCGTGTATGGACCAAAAGTCCGTCATACCATAAAGGTTATGACGTTAATTACGTCCTCTCTAAGAAGGACAACCCTTGATTAAACGCCAAAGTAAGAGGGGGCCGGCGGCAAAAGCCCAAATGAGAGCATGCTAATTTATCTGCAAGACATTGAGTAGACTGAATAAAGCGAGGCTATATCAGGTGCGGGGCAAGTCCGGCAGCATGTCCCCATTATCTTGGACTATGCCAAGTGGGAATAGGAAACCATCCATGTAGCGGCAGGATGAAATCCGTGAAAGATCGGGTATATTTGACCCGGAATCCGAAGAGGGACCGATGTACCATGATACATCATAAGCCGGTAGGATGTTTTGTTGATATCCCCCTTCAAGGGACCATCAGAGGACATGCAGCGGCAGAACTCCGTAGGCCAGCGGGGTTAGGAGAAATACCGTAATCACTCGGTGTGATGTGGGTGGATTTCGGCGGCGTATCCCCTGATCTTGGAACATGCCAAGGAGAGATAGACCATCATCCACGGGATGCCAGGATGAAGGCCGGAAAGAAAAGGGGATTAGATCCCGGATCAGTGCAAATGTTTGGGAGGTGTCTCCCCGTCAATTTGTTCCTTAAGGCATGCCTAGTGACTTTCATACATCCCTTGGGTGGATACAGCATAGG
This sequence comes from Amorphophallus konjac, assembly GCA_022559845.1. NCBI lineage: Eukaryota > Viridiplantae > Streptophyta > Magnoliopsida > Alismatales > Araceae > Amorphophallus > Amorphophallus konjac. The sequence goes on along the minus strand of CM040126.1, from coordinate 337,931,548 downwards.
AATCAAGGACTAAATCGAGAGGAAAGAGGTTCTCGGCGCCATTAATTAAGAGTATAAAATGGCTTCTCGGCACGGGAGGAAAGGAGTTCCCGGCGCGCCTATGGTAGGTTCTCGGCGTGAGGTTCCTGGCATGGCTGAAAGGAGGAGGAGGGAGCTCTTGGCGTGAGGTTCCCGGCGCGCTGAGGGCCGCGTCAGGAGCTATTCATGGCGCCAAGGGATGCAGGCGCTGGGAAGGTGATGGGCTTAGGCGCCGGGAAGATTTGTGGGGTTTTACGGTGCTCTGTTCTGGGGATTTTTCCTGGGATTCAGACAACGGCTGGGGGATTTTAGGATGCAAACGAGAAAGGGATTAAGGACTCTGCCAAGTTAACATCAAGGAGTCACAGGGACGAAAGGGATTCGAGGGATTAAAGTCACCAGGCGTTTGGAACCCTTTGGAACTGGCTTTATGCCATTCATGTAGTCGGCCATCCAGGGGAGGTAAATTCACCCAGAGATGTTCGTCGGGGCGGAGCAGCGATCAACGTCACTTGAGATCTATATTCCTTACATATATACGAGCGGGGACCATGAGATAGGCTGTCTCAGGTCTCGCTCATAACCAAGGAATCTAAAGTCAGATATAACCGTGCAATCGAAAGGAGCAGACAATGAGGAGGAGAACATCGGAGGTTGAATCTGGAACTCGACAACCCATGGGATTGAGTGAGGAGCTCCACAGTCTCTCCAGACAAAAAAAGAAATCGGACTAACCTAAGAAAATCCGTGCGCAGACGCATAATCAAATAGGGGGTCACCCATTCATCTCCGTCAGGCACAAAAGAGGAAGAAACAGCAACACGATCATTCAGAGGATGGACTGCTCACACTCTAAACCAGAGCGGGGAGCCGAGATTTTTATTCATTCACCTACGGTATTTAATACACATAGCCTGATATAACCAACTCAGGAAAATTGGGGGATAGCATACCCAAAGAGAATGCAAACGAAAATGATATACGTCGGAGAAAGAAAGGTAAAGAAAGATGGGGGAGGGCGGAGCATTGACTCCTCTCCCTCCCCTCACAGGCAGACTTTCTCTTTCCTCCTCAGACTTCTCAACAGCCGCCCGATTTTCCTGGAGCTGGGTATGGACCCTTTTCTTCCCTTTTTCTGTTTCTTCTTCTTATCTCCCTCTGATGCCTCTGTCTCTCTTCGACGAAACGGGGGGTTTTATAGGCAGAGCACCCTCGTTCTCAGCATGATCCACTTCGGCGCGTCTTTCACACCTTCCCGACGCGCCTCAGTCGACTGCTGCAACTTCCCGGCGCCACTGCCCTATGGGCTTTGGGCTTTGGTGAGGGGCTCCCGGTGCCACCCTCATGAGCCCATTTAGGGTCTTTAATGCTTTGGCTCGTCTCATCGGTATACTTGAGCTGTCAAAGGTGCCTAACCTGTCTTTCGAACCCTGTTAGAACATGTGAAGGCCAGTTGGTGAGTTGATATAGTTTTATCAGAATATTTCTGGAGATTTTCATCAGTCAATAGACCGCATTTCTTCATCAGTATTGCCATCTGAGTGATGACAACACCGGACATCAGCTTGGCGGGGGAGGGCTTCAGCCGGGTGGTAGCTTTAGTGATGAATTTTCTGTAGTTCTGGCATTGCAGGAATCCCTGGGATCTGCATTTCTGTTTCAGTCTTCTCTTCGGCCTCATCTTTATTCTTGATTATATTTCAGGTGTCAACAAATGCCCCCCACTTGTAGGTGGCGGGAATGCAGGATAAGTGACACGGTGCCTGCAGGTGTATATATCATTCAGCATCTGAACCCATTTCTCAGCTTGGCATTGCTAGTCATCTTTCAATTTCAGTTTGGAAGCTTAATTACATTAGCATTTCTTTTAGTTTCCTTCGATTTCTTTGATTTGTATGCTCCCGGTGCGAGCTCTCTCGGCGCGGGGGCTTCTCGGCATGGCTTCTCGGCGCGCCATCTGCTAAGAAGAGGGGGGTCTCGGCATGGCTTCTCGGCGTGCATTTGTGAAGAGAAGAGGCGGGTTCTCGGCGCGCATTCCTTTGCGCCGAGAACCTCTCCTCTCTGGCTCCTATTTAAGGCGCCGAGGCCCTTTCTCTTCTCATTCTTCACTCCCCCTTCTCTCTCTTCCTTCTCTCGGCGGCTGTGGCGATCTTTCCCTCAGCCCTCCCGTCTCTTTCTGTCCCGTTGGCTTTTGTTCAGGTAGGATGATATTTGGGGATTAAATCCCTATTTGTTACGGGATCAATCCCTCTTGGTGGGTGACTCCCTATTCTCTTTGGGCAGACCTTGAATAAGGGGAGTTGCTGCCGGAATTTTCACAGAATCCTGCACTTTAATCTTCATAAGGCTGTTTCTTATCTTGGGATTTTCATTTACATCTTTCTTCGACTGCAGCCATTGCAATGGCCTCCAGTTCTGCTGCTGCATCTTCTGGAGTTGTTGAAACAAGCTCGTCAGCCCAGCCAAACATATCATGGGATGTAGTAAACTGGCTGAACGTGCATAGTCTGGACTACGGATATGATAAAATCACCGTCGTTGATGAATCTTCTGATTCTGAGACTGACACATTATCAACATCCAGGGTATATTCCACTGCAACTGAGACATGTTTCAGGCGGGGCAACAACTATCGGCCGAATCTTCCGAAGGACCACCATTTGACGCCGTTCATCCGAACTTTCACAGTGGGTGGCATGCGAGACTATCGGGTAGCCCGTGCAGTCGAAGCTGCCATTCTTGCCGAATGAGACAGCCTGAAGGAGTCAATGTACCGCAGTAAGGCCATCTATCTTCCCGGGGAGAAGCGTGACTGGGACGCAATCCTCGGTATATCAGAGCTGGAGCCAGAGAAAAAGATGCTGACTCATGCCCCAGAATTTACGCCTGCTCGATGGGACATAGTCAGTGGCAAGGTCCACAAAGAATAATCCGGCTATGGTCTCTTCCTAGCACCCATAAATTGGGGGTATAGAGATGAACCCTTTGTGCTGAACTTTCTGGCGGTCCAGTTTAAATATCAGCTAGCTGCCGGTTGGTTTGGAGATGCCAAGGTAACTGATGCCCATCTATTCCGGGTGGGAGCAGTAGAATTCACAGAGTTTGTTCTGAAGGAATACGCCCCTCTGCTGATCAGAGCCGGGGTATATCACAGTGTCTTTGCTTCTAGATTCCGCTATCCCATCTCCCGAGGACTATGCTGCGGAATGCTTGAAGTGTTCTGCCCCTTGTTCAACACATTCTATACAGCAGAGGGTGAAACGTCTCTTGACCTCTGGAGTTTATCGCAGCTTTTCGGCCTACCCATTGATGGTGAGCCGTATGAAGAAGTCTGCTTGGAAGATCTTGAGAAGGACAGCTCTGATGGCGAAGGCAGGTACTCGCTCGGCTATTCGTACTGATACTTAATGAAGGCCTATCGCTCCATTTGTTTGGCTCATAATAGAGGATCCTCCAAGGGTTACCATTCTCGAGAGAAAGGCAGCAAGCTAAGGGTCCGGATAGGACAGTGGATTCAGTATTTCTTCGACGGTCCTTTAAAATATGCAGACTTCCCTTCTATGGGTCCGGTTGCCAGCAAGCAGATAAGGGCTCCTCGTTACAAATCAGCGCTGCCGTCTTCATTGCGCCGTATAGGCAAAGATGGTCCGAACCCGGCAGGGGTGGACCCTATCACACATTGTGTGGCTTATTTCACCTTTTGGCTATGCACCTTCGCTCTCCCTCAAGGGGATGAGACGATTATCCGGCCAGAAGCCATATACCCGGCCTGTCAGATGGCCTGGGGGATGAGGTTGTCACTCTGCCCAGTGGCTTTATGCTTGATCTACAAATCACTAGGGGACTTGTATAAGCATCGGACCCCCCGCTCTTTGGGGACCGTGGGTCCATTTCATTTCTTCAACGCTTGGGTATGCAGCTTGTTCCCCGAGTTGGCTCCCATAACTTTGCAGTCAGATACACTGTTACCCAGGATGATCGAGTTTGCCAGTGCCGAACTTGGTCCTTTTTCTGATCAGCTGTTCAAGATAAGGGGCAGGTTGGTAAGAGTACCAGTAGACGCTCCTTGCAGCATTCACTTCTGGAGCTTGGTAGCAGGTTCAGCTCCTTTGGTCCACCCTCAGAGAGAATGTAAGATGGAGGAGGTAGAGACCTATGTGCATCCTGTTTCAGGGGCTAATGCCGTTCGGTCTATCCTGGAGCCGGAGCTAGTCAGGTGGGCCATGGCCATCCGGCCCAGTGTTTTAGTCTTCAGAAAGGGTGGCCTGCTTCTTCTGGAACCATACTACCCATTTCGCTTCGGGAGGAACTTCGGCTATGACCAGCACATCCCCACATCAGTCGCTCAGTTCCCCTTGGACAGTCAGGCCAAGCACGGGTCTACCATTGTTGGTGACGGCCGATTGTGGTGGGATTTCTTTCATCGCCAGGATGGCGCAGCCTTCAGAGTTCCGACTATTTCCAACCGTGTTCCCCGTGTTACATCAGAGTACATCAAATGGTGGAACATTCGGACTAGCTTTTATAGGGATGGCAGGGGTGCATTCTGGGACGTGGCCGAGCGTTCTTTCTTGAAGCAACAACCCGGGCCAGTATTTGACATCCCCGAGGCCCACCTGAAAAGGATTTATTCACAGCACCCGAGAGAGGCAGCAACTTATTTGGCCAAACGTCGGACTTTGAAAGAAGAAGGCTCTGAGCCACTTACTACTGTCTTTGCTGCCATCAACGAGGATGCTTTTGTAAAGAGCCTAAGGCATCTATGCCATGTAGGGAGTGCTCAGCTGGAGACGCAACAGTATCCATTCCCAGTTGAAGAACCACTCCCGATAGTAGTCCCTTGGAAGGGTCCGACAGATAGATTTCATCCTTACAGAACGTTTGTGCGCCGGGAAGATCGTACTCAGACGTACTATAAGCACACGTCTTGGCTGTTTATTCTGTTGAATGTTCATGGGCTATCTGTGGAAAGCCCGATAGCTGGCATCTTGAACAAGCCATTGTTCATTGCTTTTCATTATGTTGACGGCTGGGGCATGGATCACCTTGACCTATTTCGTTGTCTTGACTTTCATGGCCATAGTGACTTGGCTGCATTAGTGGAGAAGTGTCAGACGGTCGGTGATGTCTGCTGGCTTATCAAGGAGTCTGCCTCCCGCTCGAAGGAGGTGGCTTATCTGTACTGGCCGCTTTCCATTTTCTATGATGGCCTGGCAGGTACGGTCTTTCTTTTCTGATTACAGTGTCTTCTGCTCAGTGTTGAACCCTGCATCTATCGGTTTTCATTACTCTTTTTCTGTCTTCATCAGATAGACCAGATATAAAGCGGCAAGGACTTTACAAGAAGATCATTGCACAGGCTGAGAAGCCCGCTTATTTTGAAATTCCTGTCGCGGCACCGACCACCACTCCCCTGCCTCCGGGCAAGAAGAGAAAATCTTCTGTAGTTAAGACTGCAGTTGTGAAGGCCAAGAAGGCCCATGCTCAGCAACCGACCTTGGCAGTGACGGACACTGGGACCCCTCTCCCTGATATCCCCTCATTTAATGAGTTCGAGTCTTAGAGGGAGGCCGCCCAGATATCAGCCGAGGGTAATCATCAATAACTTGTAGATGTATCTTTCATTATCTTCTTTGCTGAATTTCAAGGAGGTCCCTGAATCTGACCCCTCCCTTTTTGTACAGCCCAAGGGACGATTGTGGCGCCTTCGGAGGTGGACACCAGGTTGCCCTCTCCCACGCCGGCTAGCGAGGTGGAGGGTAAGCGTGCTTCCCATCTCTTTTCGCATATTTCAATTATTCTTCTGTCATTTCTCTCATGAGCTTTTCACTACAGTGACGGCTGGAGAGGAGGCTGGAGTTATGATAGCAGCAAGAGATGTGTTTCAGCCACAGGAGGGTCACAAAACCCAGGCGAAACGAGACATTGTCCCTGCGAGGCGCATAGTTACCCCGTCATCCTCCTGGCATGCTCTGGGGACAATAGTCCAGCCCGTGGATAGTGTGGAAATATCTTCCAGCAGCTCTGCAACCGCCCCTGACGCAGAGGGAGAAGCAGCAGGTTTCAGCGGCAGTGAGGCGGACATTTCCAAATTAGAGGCCCCGTCCACATCAGCCAAAATTCTTCCGCTGTTCCATCCTTCCAAATTGCTAGTGCTGTCTTCTGAAGAGGAGATACAAGAAGAGTTCGCCGGTCTGGACACCGAGACAGATATAACCCCTCCCTTTGTTGCTTCATCTGGGGAGCTTTCATCTTCCATGCACTCTTTCGAAGACATCGACATCACATTGAGGGTGAGTCTCTTTTCTTTTCTTCTCATTCCTTGTCATTTCACCAATTTTTCTTTCTTTCATTCATTGCCTGATGTCATTTCGATTTATTTGCAGGAACCCGCTGTTACCAGCCCAGTAACAACTGCAGCTTCCGAGATCATCCCGCCTGCAGCTTTGGCTATTATCCCAGTTCTGTCAGCAACCTATATGGATATTCCTGGGATTGTTCGTCCCGTGCCAGTAAGGGTAAAGTCTTCTACGGACCTGGCACTATTGGACTTGGGAGCCTCAGTGGAGAGCTCGGCTCTTATCCGGGTCTTAGATTTTAGAGCCGAGGTGGACCCAGCTAGGGGTTCTGCTTTTGTACCGGCAGCAGTGATGACCATTGCACCAGAATCAGTGGTCCCTACAATGGCGATTATGGAGATTGATTCCCTGCCCCTTCGGACCATAGCCCCTGTGGCCCTATCATTGAAGGAAGTAGCCGTTGCAGAAGAGACGGCCGAGCCGGAGGCAGCTGCTGCAGAGACTAGTCTGCTATCCATAACTGGCCCAGAAGCAATCCCTACAGGTTTAGAGTCGGAGGAGGGGGTACCCCGGGAAGAGAGCATTGAAGGTGCAGCCATTGAATTGGAGACCCATGGCGGGGCATCGCCAGTACTCCCTAGCCTTTCTCCTACGAGCATTCAGACAGTAGTCTTTGAGGAGCTGGTGGTGGAAGAACATTCAGCCTCATAAGAGGTTATAGAGAGGGCCCAGTCAGCCCTTTCAGCAGATCTGCCTTCTTCCTCCTCCCAGCTGGATGTTACATTATGGGCAGACATTGACAGTGAGGTGACTTTTGCAGTAACCCCCTCTCCTTCCTTCGGGTTTGCTTCATCTGAGAGCTTCGTTTGGCAAAATCTGGACATGCTACGCCAGTTAGTGGAGTCCCAGCCTGGGCTGACTTATCTGCAGCTGAAAGAGATAGCCGAACGTTTCACCGTTGGTCTGCAGGCGATGGGCTGTCCCCTAGAAATATGGGCCCAGTGTGTCCTGTTGTTGTTGAAATTTGTACATCGCCGGGATTTCTTGGCACATATTATGTCTGACAGACTGGCAGCTTTGAAGTTGCAGAAGATAGAGTGCAAATCTGAGCTGGAGAAAATGAACTCTATTCTTCAGGAGCGCCAATGCCAACTGCAGTGTTTGGCACAGCGGGAGCAATTTGTGCGCAGTCGGATGACCGTTCTAGAGGCTGAACTCCGAGCTGAACTGCCGCAGATAACAACTTCTCGGTCGCGATTCGCGGAAGAAGTGACTCTGTTGGAGGGGCAGGTAGCATCTTTTCAGGACGAGTCTGCTCGGCTACAGGAGGAGGAGGCTCGTCTCCATGAGTTGGGGGCTGCTCCGTATGTGGGTCTTTTGGCCTTCGAGGACATATTCCGGCGCCAGTGAACATCCATTCTCCCCTTTTGTAATACAATTCCCCCTCAGGGGCTCTTCTTGTACTCTTTTTTTTTTTATTCAGTGGAAAGGAATCTTTACACTAGTCTCATATGTGGATGTTCTTCACTTATCGCATTACAATTACTTCCTGGCGATTTGGCAGCGGTTTTAGCAATCCCCAAGTGAATAACCCGTACTTAGCAGGAGAGCGTCCACCCTTTCAGAGAAAGGATGGGGGACTCGCTCCACCGCGTGACGGTATCCGGAGGGTGCTTAAACCGAATTTTGTAGGTAGTTGAATGAAAAAGATTTAGAGTATCATCCGAAACAAACGAATGGTTCATCCCGGATAGGTTTCAAAACTGATCGGGACAATGTGCCGATCGACCAGTGGCTGATTTTATCATCGGTATTGGATTTATATCGATGCAACGAAGTTGTATAGGTTTCATCAGAATAGACGTGAGGTCTAAACTGGGTAAGCTTTATCGCAGGTGGGACGTGAGAGCATATGTGGTTTTCATCAGGAAAGACACAAGGTCTGACCTGGACATGTTTCATCATTGATTGGACGAGGTGTCGGTCAATCAATAGCTGGTTTCATCATCGATATTGGGTTTATATCGATGCAAAGAAATTTTATAAGTTTCATCAGAATAGACGTAAGGTCCAAACTGGATAGGGTTTTATCATTGATCAGGCAAGGTGCCGATCGATCAATAGCTGGTTTTATCATCGATATTGGGTTTATATCGATGCAAAGGAATTTCATAAGTTTCATCAGAATAGACGTAAGGTCTAAACTGGATAGGTTTCATCGTTGATCGGGCAGTGTGCCGGTCGATCACTAGCTGGTTTCATAAGAGTGGTGATGGGTTTTATCATCGGTGGGGACTTTGAAAGGGGCCTGAAGACTTTATCAGGGCAGACGTAAGGTCTGTCCTGCGAGGGTTTTATCGCTAATCGGACACGATGCTGAGCGACAAATGGAAGGCTTCTTGTGAATGGCGGGAGATGAAAGTAGCACGTCATTGGCATGAAACTTTTTAAATTACCATATTACTGACCCAAGCACCCTTTCGGGTTTTCGCCGGAGCCAACCCCCTCTTGCTTTTGCCCACGCGCCCTTTCGGGTTTTCACGTGGCGGGGTACCCGATTTTGCCTGCAGTGCCCTTTCGGGTTTTCACCACAGCTGGGTTTTGGCCCTTTTTGCCCTTGTTCAGAATGCCCGAACAAGTCTGGCGGAGCAACTCTATTTTTAGCCCCATTTTGTCTCTCTTTTTTTTTTTCTCTTTTTTTTTCTCTTTTTTTTTCTGTTGCACTAGGACTTTGTCTTCATAAATTGTCAATCCACTTGCTCAACTTGTATATGCGTCGTCATTGATGTGGGCATTAACATCAATGCAAGGGGTATGGGGTTTCATCGTCCACCCAGGCAGAAGGCCTGGGTCGACTTGAGTGTGTTTTGTGGCTTAGGCGCGAAGCCGTTCACCGAGAGTATGACTGTAATCGTTAATGTGGGGATTGACATTAACGCAAGGGAATGGGATTTCATTATCTATCCAGACGGAAGGTCTGGATTGACTTAAAGAAATGTGCGTAGCAGCTTGGGCACGAAGCCGTTCGCTGGGGATGTAGGTTTCATCGTTAATGTGGGGTTTAACATTAACGCAAAGGAACAAGATTTCATTATCTATCCAGACGGAAGGTCCGGATTGACTTAAAGAAATGTGTGTAGCAGCTTGGGCACGAAGCCGTTCCCTGGGGATGTAGATTTCATCGTTAATGTGGGGTTTTACATTAACGCAAAGGAATAATATTTCATTATCTATCCAGACAGAAGATCCAGATTGATTTGGGGAAATATGTCATGTTTTTATCAGAGCAAACAGAAGGTCTACCCTGGCTAGGTTTCAGCATCGATCAGGCAATGTGCCGCTCTACCAGTAGCTGATTTCATCATCGGTATTGGGTTCATACCAATGCAAGGATTTCATAGGTTTCATTGGGATAGACGTAAGGTCTAAACCGGACAGGTTTCATCGCTGATCAGGCAGTGTACCAATCGATCAATAGCGGGTTTCATCATCGGTATTGGGTTCATACCAATGCAAGGATTTCATAGGTTTCATCAGGATAGACGTAAGGTCTAAACCGGACAGGTTTCATCGCTGATCGGGTAGTGTGCCAATCGATCAATAGCAGGTTTCATCAAGGTGGGATGTATGATAGGTTTCATCAGAATAGATGTAAGATCTAAACTGGATAGGTTTCATCGTTGATCGGGCAGTGTGCCAATCGATCAATAGCAGGTTTCATCACAGGTGGGACGTATGATAGGTTTCATCAGAATAGATGTAAGATCTAAACTGGATAGGTTTTACCATGGTGGGTCTCAGGCAGAAAGTGGAAGGGTTTTATCAGAACAGACGGAAGGTCTATTCCGAGATGGGCTTTAGCATTGATCGAGATGATATGCCTTATGATCAACGGGGTTTCATCATCGGTGGGACATGCGGTGGATGTGCTGCCGAAGGAGATTCATGAAGTGAACTTTTTATATTACCACATTACTGACCCAAGTGCCCTTTCGGGTTTTCACCGGAGCCAGCCCCCTCTTGCTTTTGTCCACGCGCCCTCTCGGGTTTTCACGTGGCGGGGTACCCAATTTTACCCGTAGCGCCCTTTCGGGTTTTCGCCACATCCGGGTTGTTTGCCATTTTTGCACTCGTCCAAGATGTTTTGGACAAGTCCGGCGGGGCACCTCTATTTTAAGCCCCATTTCTTATCATTTTTTTTTCTTTTTTTAAACTCGTATAAGAGGAGGATATTGAGAGAGCCGACTAGGGCACAAGGCCTTGCACCGAGAAAAGGCTTATTCATTAGCAAGAAGGTAATGCTAGCGCAAAGGATAGATTTGAGCCGATTCGGGCGTAGGACCCGCATTGGCGATGTTATTTATTATATGCGAGCTCGGCCAGGGCAGAGTGCCGCTAAACTGAGGTGTGGGTAGCTCGATCAGGGTGGAGTACCACTAGACCAAGATAAGGGTAGCTCAGTCAGAGCAGAGTGCCTCTAGACTAAGATATAAGTAGCTCGGCCAGGGTGGAGTGCCACTAGACCAAGGGGAAGGTAGCTCGGTCTGGGTGGAGTGCCACTAGACCAAGGGGAGGGTAGCTCGGCCAGGGCGGAGTGCCACTAAACCAAGGTAAAGGTAGCTCGATTAGGGCGGAGTGCCACTAGACCAAGTTTGAGGTAGCTTGGTTAGGGCAGAATGCCTCTAGACTAAGATATAAGTAGCTCGGCCAGGGTGGAGTGCCACTGCACCAAGGGGAGGGTAGCTCGGTCTGGGCGGAGTGCCACTAGACCAAGTTTGAGGTAGCTTGGTTAGGGCAGAATGCCACTAGACCAAGTTTAAGGTAGCTCGGTTATGGTAGAATGCCACTAGACCAAGGGTGAAGGTAGCTTGGTCAGGGTGGAGTGCCACTGGACCAAGTTTGAGGTAGCTCGGTCAGGGCAGAGTGCCGCTAGACCAAGGTGGATAGAGCTCATCGAGGGTGGAGTGTCATTCATTAATGTGGGGTGAACATCAACGCAAAGGAGAGTAGGGCTTCATCATGCAATTCAGACGGAAGGTCCAAACTGAAGTTGGTGGACGGTGACTTTGGTATGAAGCTGTTCACCGGGAACGAGGATCTTATCGTTGGTGTGGGATAGACATCAACGCAAAGGAAAGTGGTTTCATCGTCTACTCGGACGAAGGGTCTGAGTGACGCCGCTGTGTAGTAGCTCAAGCATGGGGCCGTTCACTGGGAAATGTGTACATAAGTTTTACCGTTGACGTGGGGTAGACATCAACGCAAAGAAGGATGATATTTCTTCGTGCAGTCCAGACGGAAGGTCTGAACTGATGCTGACTGATAGCAGCTTAGGCACGAAGCCATTTGCCGGAGGGGTAGATTCACTTAACAGGGACAAAGGGTCCAAGTAAAAGGAGTAAGCCGACCGATCTTGTTAATGATGACAAGGGTCGAAAGATTATTGGACAGGATTTCCGGTGGGACTTTATGATAATCATCCTTCTCGGAGTTTTATTAGGAAGGGTGAAAAAGGGAACTTTTAAATTGCCACATTACTGGCTTAAGCGCCCTTTCGGATTTTCGCCGAAGCCAGCCCCCTCTTGCTTTTGCCCACGCGCCCTTTCGGGTTTTCACGTGGCGGGGTACCCGATTTTGCCTGCAGTGCCCTTTCGGGTTTTCACCACAGTTAGGTTTTGGCCATTTTTGCCCTTGTTCAGAATGCCCGAACAAGTCTGGCGGGACATCTCTATTTTTAGTCCCATTTTTTTTAACACCAGGAAGAGTAGGGTTTTATTATCTAATTCGGACAAAGGGTCCGAATAGGGCTTCATCATCTGATTGTCATCAGTCTTGATTTATCTGTTCATTCGCCACTTCCCCAGCAGGTAGTGGTGCAGTATGATAGAGTTTTAGATGCTTCCCATTGAGTGGCGAGAACTGAATTTCCCCTCGATGGTTGACAACCACGTAGGCTCCGCCCTCGTAGACCCTCTGGATTACGTATGGACCTAGCCAGTTAGCAGCAAGTTTGCCTTTTGGATTGGAAGTCATGACTTCCCTTTTCTTGACCATGACCAGTTCTCCTTTCTTGAATTCCCGCCCCTAGACGAGCTTATTGAAGGCATTTGCCATGCGGGCTTGGTACATCTAGATATTCTTCTGGGCTTACAGACGCTTCCCCTGCAGTTCAGCCAGTTATTCAAGTCTCCTTTCAGCATTGGTTTGTTCGTCATGAACTAAGCCATGCTGGACTGCAATCCTAAGTGACGGTACCTCCAGCTCTATAGGGACTACTGCCTCGGAGCCATACACCAGTGAATAGGGTGAGCAACCCGTGGGTGTTTTATAGACGGTGCGATATGCCTACAGTGCTTCATACATCTTCTCACCCCAGTCCTTTTTGTTAGAACTGACGACCTTGGCCAGCAGGGTGCATAGTGTCTTATTGAAGGCTTCAGCCAGTCCATTTGCTTGTGGATTGTAAAGAGTGGAGGTCCTCCATTCAATTTTGTACTTCACGGCAAGTCGATATATCTTCTGGTTCTTGAAGTGGCTTCCATTATCAGAAATTATTTGGCTGGGGACCCCGAACCGGAAGATGATATTGTGCTTGATGAATCTGGCAACCAACTCACCAGTCACTTCTCTGAGTGCTACTGCTTCTGCCCACCTGGAGAAGTAGTCTGTTATAGCTAGGATGTACTTATGTCGAGCTGAGGAAGTCGGTAGTGGCCCGACCACATCAATTCCTCACTGAGCAAAAGGCCAGTTGGGAATTGTATGGTGTAGAGCTACAGGGGGCCTTCTGGGTACAATGGCATGCTCCTGGCATTTCTGGCATGACTTTGCAAACTGGCAACAGTCTTCAAACATAGTGGGCCAATAATAACCCAGCTTCTTGATTTCAATCTTCATCTTAGGCCCAGCCTGGTGTGCCCCTGCTGTCCCAGCATGTATTTCTTTCATTGCTTGCCAAGCTTCTTCAGTAGATAGGCAGCGAAGCAAAATCTTCTTGCGAGCGTCTGCCATGATTCGGAACAGAGTTCCATTTTTGCATTCATAAGAATCTTTGATCCTTAGGAGTTTCATTCTCTCTTCTTTATTCTTGGGCAGCTGTTGATATAGGAACCACTACAGTAGGTGTTGTCTCCAATCAGACGCCTGGACTTTGTCAACGGCATCAATCTCATATTCTTCAGGACACGCTTCCAGCATGCTGGGGACTTGCCGCCTGTTCATGACAATAATGTTGAGCGTCTCATCTGGTGGGACTGATAGTGAGCTGGCCAGCTTTGCCAGTGCATCTGCTTGAGCATTATGTCCCCGACTCACATGATTGAGCTCAATGTGGTAGAAATTCGCCATGAGGCATATAGCCTTTTGATAATAGGGGTTCAATTCTGGCTTTCGCACTTCGAATTCTCCCTGTATTTATTTTATCACTAACAGTGAGTCACCGAATGCCTGAAGCATCCGAATACTCATACTGAGGGTGACCTGGAGACCAATTATCAGAGCTTCATATTCAGCTTCATTGTTGGTGCATGGCTTATTTATAGAACAGGAGGTGTGCAACACTTCTCCTTCTAGTGATTTCAGTACAATGCCGGCCCCTGCACGTATTCTTGTTTTCCCACTGGAATCAGTTTCTGTTCTTGATGCCCCATCAAAGTATAATTGCCACATGATTGGCTGGGTTTGACAGGCTTCGAGCACTTCATCATCAGGGAGCTCAGTCTCCAGCATAGCACTTTCTGGTACAGGGTACTATGCAAAGAAATCAGCCACAGCCTGGCCCTTTATAGCCCTTTGAGGTATATAGATGATGTCGAACTCCATCAGAATAACAGCCCACTTGCCTAGTCGACCCTTGAGTGCCGGCTGAGTCAATATATATTTGAGCGGATCTGCTGCAGATATCAATCTGACTTCATGTGACAGCATATAGTGTCGGAGCTTCTTAGCAGTGAAAACCAGTGCCAAGCAGGTCTTCTCTATGTAAGTATAGCTTTCTTCAGTCCTGATCAACCTTCTGCTAAGGTAATATAAGGCTTGCTCCTTTCCATCTTCATTTATTTGAGCTAACATTGCCCCCAGCGAACAATGCGTGGCTGCTATATAGAGGATTAAAGGGCTACCCTTGACTTGTGCCCCCAATACTGGAGGGGTCTTGAGGTATTCCTTCAGATTTTCAAAAGCCTCTTGGCATCCGTCGTCCCACATGAACGGCACATCTTTCATCATGAGCTTATGAAAGGGGTGGCACCGACCCGACAGGTTTGATATAAATCGTCAGATGTAGGCCAGACGCCCTTGCCGAGATCTTGGCTCAGACAGATTCTTCGGTGGAGGGAGCTCTTGAATAGCCTTGATCTTGGACGGATCAATCTCAATACCCCTGTGCCGGACAATAAATCCAAGGAATTTTCCGCTGGTCACGCCAAAGGCGCACTTCATAGGGTTCATCTTCAGCTCATATTTTCGCAACCTTTGGAACACTACCCTCAGGTCCTGCAGATGGTCTTCTTTCTTTCTGGTCTTCACCACCAGGTCATCAACATAGCACTCCACTTTCTTGAAGAGCAAATCGTCAAAATTTTTTGTCATGGCTCTTTGTTAAGTAGCGACGGCATTCTTAAGGCCGAACGACATTCTTTTGTAGTGGAATATCCCTTTTGGAGTGCGGAATGCGCCCCCAGATCGCGCCGATTCGAGCATGAAAAATGTTCGAAGCGAAATTTCAGACTCAGCGGAGCCGAACACTCCGAAAACCAGATCTGGGACCCGCGAAGAAGGACCCGAAAGGTCTGGGATATTACAGCCCTCCCCCCTTAAGGAATTTCGTCCTCGAAATTGAGAACAACCCAAGGGGAAAGAAGAGGAAGACTCACTCAAACTTGTAAGGGAACTGCTGACGCATCTCGTCCTCACGTTCCCAAGAGGCCTCACCACCAGAGTACCACTGCCACACCACCTTTACCAAGGGGATGACCTTGTTCCGCAGGCGCTGCTCTCGCCTATCCTCCACGCGGATCGGAAACTCTGGGAGAGAGTGATCTGGAGTCACCTCAGGCCAAACAGAATCCTCGAGCACGTGAGAGTCGTCGGGCATATACCTCCGCAACATCGAGACGTGGAACACGTCATGCACCGATGCCAACTCAGGGGGTAACTGCAACCGGTAAGCAACCTCACCGATGCGCTCTATAATCACGAAAGGACCAATATAGCGGGGACTCAGCTTCCCATGCCGTCCAAAACGCATCACCCCCTTCATCGAAGAAACTCTCAAGACAACAGAAAACAACGTCCGAACCTGACGAAGTACGGGGGCCGTCCCACGTACCAGCACCATCGCATGGTGACCACGGTCAGAAAAGAAACGGACGCACCGCCCACGGCCAAACACATGACCCACTCGGGGTTCATCTTCCAGGAAGACTTACGACATGCGGGGGAACTCCACCGCGCACACATCGATACACGGTGACTCGATCGAGCGAGAACACGGAAACCCGAAATGCCTAGGGTCACCCGGACCCACCAAGCCCACGGGCATGCTAATCGAGGTAAACGGAACCTCCGGACACCCAAAGACACGGTCACGGAACTCCACGGGGTGTCCAGGACACACACGGCCCAAGAGGAACACCAGACGACAGGACAGATCGCGCTAGGGACCCCTAGCGCGACAAGGAAGAACGCGCTAGGACCCCCTAGCACGACAGGGAAGATAGCGCTAGGGCCTCCTAGCGCGACAAGATAGGTCACGCTAGGAACCCCTAGCGCGACAAGGCAGATCGCGCTAGGACCCCATAGCGCGACCAGAACCGCCCTACTGTTCATCTTCTCCGATGAACGTGCCCCGTCGGGGCAGCGTGGCCATCAAGAACGCGCTACTGGAGCATAGCGCGTTCTCAGTCCGTGCCCGAAAAACGGTGGAAACGCCCAAAAACTCCAACCACGCCCCCATGCCTCCACCGGAGAGGGAGAAATCAAGGGGAATGACCCCTAAGGACCCCTAGCATGCTTCTAAGCCATCAAAACATGAAATAGCGGGCTAAAACCATAGATCGGGCGACCTCTCCCCAAATCATGGAAAACCCCAAACCCGCTCAAACAAGCCTCTCTCGGCCTCCCCACGGCCCACAATTCACGGAAACGAACGGCAAGAGGCTAAGGAACGTCACCCTACCTCAATGGAGCGAATGCTCCGCCGGATCATCCACAAACCACGAAGAACGCCCTTGGAAACCCCGCCTCCTCGCGTTTCCCACGCTTGCCGCACGCCCATGAGCTCGCCTCACCGCCGCCCACGCGTCCGCGCCGTCGCCCTGCCGCCGTTTGCAGCCGGAGAAGGGCTCACCGCGTCCGAATGGGAGAGAGAGGGGGAGAGGGGCGATGGTCACGGTGGGGAGGAAGGAGGAAGAAGAAGAAGAAGGTGGGGGAAGAGAGAGAAAATAGGGGGGTATTTATTGAAAATCCAGAAAATCCCAAAAAATAGCAAATTACACCCCCGCGATCCTCGGAACGCACCGATCGCAACGGTACCACTCGTGCCCAGGTGAACGGCCCGGTTCACCCGCAGCGAGCTTCCGAAGGAAAAGCCGAAACACACACCGGAAATCGGAAAACACGCGCGGAAAAGCCGCGGAACGCCTCCGGGCCTCCGTAACGCCCCCGGATCGAGCACGAAAAATGTTCGAAGCGAAATTTTGGACTCAGCGGAGCCGAACACTACGAAAACCAGATCTGGGACCCGCGAAGAAGGACCCGAAAGGTCCGGGATATTACAACCCTCCCCCCTTAAGGAATTTCATCCTCGAAATTGAGAACAACCCAAGGGGAAAGAAGAGGAAGACTCACTCAAACAGGTAAGGGAACTGCTGACGCATCTCGTCCTCACGTTCCCAAGAGGCCTCACCACCAGAGTGCCGCTGCCACACCACCTTTACCAAGGGGATGACCTTGTTCCACAGGCGTTGCTCTCGCCTATCCTCCACGCGGATCGGAAACACTGGGAGAGAGTGATCTGGAATCACCTCAGGCCAAACAGAATCCTCAAGCACGTGAGAGTCGTCGGGCATATACCTCCGCAACATCGAGACATGGAACACGTCATGCACCGACCCCAACTCAGGGGGTAACTGCAACCGGAACGCAACCTCATCGATGCGCTCTATAATCACGAAAGAACCAATATAGCGGGGACTTAGCTTCCCACGCCGTCCAAAACGCATCACCCCCTTCATCGGAGAAACTCTCAAGAACACACGATCGCCCACGGTGAACTCGAAGGGCTGCCTCCTATGGTCAGCATAGCTCTTCTACCGACTCTGGGCCGCCAACATGTTCTGACGAACTAGGTGCACAACATCCACACATTGATGCACCAAATCCAGTCCCGTCAAAACACGCTCACCCACCTCAAACCAATCAAGCGGAGTCCTACACGGACGCCCGTACAATGACTCATATGGATCCATGCCGATGCTCGAATGGAAGCTGTTGTTATAGGCAAACTCCACCAACGGTAGGTGAGCGTGTTTTGACGGGACCGGATTTGGTGCAGCAATGTGTGGATGTTGTGCACTTGGTTCGTCAGAACATGTTGGCGGCCCAGAGTCGGCAGAAGAGCTATGCTGACCGTAGGAGGCAGCCCCTCGAGTTCACCGTGGGCGATCGTGTGTTCTTGAGAGTTTCTCCGATGAAGGGGGTGATGCATTTTGGACGGCGTGGGAAGCTGAGTCCCCGCTATATTGGTCCTTTCGTGATTATAGAGCGCATCGGTGAGGTTGCTTACCGGTTGCAATTACCCCCTGAGTTGGGGTCGGTGCATGACGTGTTCCACGTCTCGATGTTGCGGAGGTATATGCCCGACGACTCTCACGTGCTCGAGGATTCTGTTTGGCCTGAGGTGACTCCAGATCACTATCTCCCAGAGTTTCCGATCCGCGTGGAGGATAGGCGAGAGCAGCGCCTGCGGAACAAGGTCATCCCCTTGGTAAAGGTGGTGTGGCAGCGGCACTCTAGTGGTGAGGCCTCTTGGGAACGTGAGGATGAGATACGTCAGCAGTTCCCTTACCTGTTTGAGTGAGTCTTCCTCTTCTTTCCCCTTGGGTTGTTCTTAATTTCGAGGATGAAATTCCTTAAGGGGGGAGGGCTGTAATATCCCGGACCTTTCGGGTCCTTCTTCGCGGGTCCCAGATCTGGTTTTCGGAGTGTTCGGCTCCGCTGAGTCCAAAATTTCACTTCGAACATTTTTCGTGCTCGGATCGGCGCGATCCGGGGGCATTACGGAGGCCCGGAGGCGTTCCGCGGCTTTTCCGCGCGTGTTTTCCGATTTCCGGTGTGTGTTTCGGCTTTTCCTTCGGAAGCTCGCTGCGGGGGAACCGGGCCGTTCACCTGGGCACGAGTGGTACCGTTGCGATCGGTGCGTTCCGAGGATCGCGGGGGTGTAATTTGCTATTTTTTGGGATTTTCCAGATTTTCAATAAATACCCCCCTATTTTCTCTCTCTTCCCCACCTTCTCTTTCTTCTTCTTCTTCTTCCTCCTTCCTCCCCACCGTGACCATCGCCCCTCTCCCCCTCTCTCTCCCATTCGGACGCGGTGAGCCCTTCTCCGGCTGCAGACGGCAGCAGGGCGACAGCGCGGACGCGTGGGCGGCGGTGAGGAGAGCTCGTGGGCGTGTGGCAAGCGTGGGAAACGCGAGGACGCGGGGTTTCCAAGGGTGTTCTTCGTGGTTTATGGACGATCCGGCGGAGCATTCGCTCCATTGAGGTAGGGTGACGTTCCTTAGCCTCTTGCCATTCGTTTCCATGAATTGTGGGCCGCGTGGAGGCCGAGATAGGCTTGTTTGAGCGGGTTTGGGGTTTTCCATGATTTGGGGAGAGCTCGCCCGATCTATGGTTTTAGCCCGCTATTTCATGTTTTTATGGCTTAGAAGCATGCTAGGGGTCCTTAGGGGTCATTCCCCTTGATTTCCCCCTCTCCGGTGGAGGCATGGGGGCGTGGTTGGAGTTTTTGGGCGTTTCCACCATTTTTCGGGCGCGGACTGAGAACGCGCTATGCTCCAGTAACTCGTTCTTGATGGTCGCGCTGTCCCGACGGGGCGCGTTCATCGGAGAAGATGAACAGTAGGGCGGTTCTGGTCCCGCTATGGGGTCCTAGCGCGATCTGCCTTGTCGCGCTAGGGGTTCCTAGCGCGATCTGCCTTGTCGTGCTAGGGGTCCCTAGCGCGACCTGTCTTGTCGCGCTAGGAGGCCCTAGCGCGATCTTCCCTGTCGCGCTAGGGGGTCCTAGCGAGTTCTTCCTTGTCACGCTAGGGGTCCCTAGCGCGATCTGTCCTGTCGTCTGGTGTTCCTCTTGGGCCGTGTATGTCCTGGACACCCCGTGGAGTT
Source organism: Amorphophallus konjac (assembly GCA_022559845.1). NCBI lineage: Eukaryota > Viridiplantae > Streptophyta > Magnoliopsida > Alismatales > Araceae > Amorphophallus > Amorphophallus konjac. The sequence goes on along the minus strand of CM040126.1, from coordinate 337,911,847 downwards.
CCGTGACCGTGTCTTTGGGTGTCCGGAGGTTCCGTTTACCTCGATTAGCATGCCCGTGGGCTTGGTGGGTCCGGTTGACCCCAGGCGTTTCGGGTTTCTGTGTTCTTGCTCGATCGAGTCACCGTGTATCGATGTGTGCGCGGTGGAGTTCCCCCGCATGTCGTGAGTCTTCCTGGAAGATGAACCCCGAGTGGGTCATGTGTTTGGCCGTGGGCGGTGCATCCGTTTCTTTTCCGACCGTGGTCACCGTGCGATGGTGCTGGTACGTGGGACGGCCCCCGTACTTCGTCAGGTTCGGACGTTGTTTTCCATTATCTTGAGAGTCTACTCCTTCAGTGACCCTCCACTAGTCGTAGCCCACCAGTACGAGGTGCTGGTCTCACCTGGGAGTGGTGTACGGGCACCCACCTTGAGATGGTTTGTGGACCGGTTACCGTAGGCCCCTCGTCGGTAGCCAGAGTCCGGCTACGGGGGAAAACCGGTCAGAGGGCCAGACCTATGACGCGTGGTCTGTGTGTGCACACGTGGTTGGGGGCAGTTGGACCCACGTCGACGGGCGTGACCCCAGCTAGTCACTTGTTTGTGGTTACTTGTGCGGTGTTTGCGCCTTTGGTAGGAGCTACCACGTCAGGCGGTTCACCAGCGGCGCGGTGTAAGACGTCAGGGGACGCTACCGGTTGTGCTTCTAGTGGGTGGTACTCCTGTCGAGTACGGAGTGTCAGACTGTCAGTCGGGCGTTTTCGACCTTCGGGTGTGGCCGGGTTGACCGTTGAGTTCGGTCTTCTCACCGTGACACATTTGCCGGTTCACGTGCCGCAGGGCTTCGTTCGGTTGAGGACAGTACTTCCCTTTCCGAGGCACTCTTTTCCCGCTAGCGTAGTGGCTTCCCGTCTTCGAGGTAGGGTTCGAGTGATCTCTACTGAGTCTTCTTCCGAGACTCATTCCCTGCGTGTTTTTCACCGTGTTTCAGGTTAGGCGCCACCTTCGGGGAGCGCGTCGGGAGTGCAGCGTGGTGCGGGTGCCCAGAGGTAGTGCCAGAGGTCAGAGCCGGGGTATGCCCCGTGTAGCTATACTTTTCCTTCCTGTCTCTATACTAGTTGTGGACTACTACTGTTGTTGTTATTTTTCTATTGTGGACCATGTAAAAAGTTAATTTATTTCTGCTTAAAATTATAACTGTTTAATTTCTGCAATTACTTGTGATACTTGTGTAGTTTCCACACCATCCTTCTAACCCTTCCGAGTCTTTGGACTCATGGGTGGCGGTGCGAGTCTCGGGTTATCGAGCCTTCCCGGTAATCGGATTCTCAGGTCGTTACAGCGCAATCCAAATTTGGTTGTATCCGGATGAACCGTCCATGAATGACAGGGCTTCATGAGCAGTGATTGCATCAATCATTACTTCAGTAATTGGTACTGGGAAATCATCCTTCAGACAAGCCTTATTAAGGTCTCGGAAATCAACACATATTCTGATCTGCCCATTTTTCTTCTTTACGGGGACTATGTTCGCCAGCCATGTAGTGTACTGATTTTCTTCGATGAAGCCAACATCAATAAGCTTGTCGACCTCTTTATTGATTTGGTTGATCAGCTCAGGTCGCATCCTCCTGGGCGGTTGTTTTATGGGGTTGGCTTCTGGATTAATCGCCAGCAGGTGTTGTGCTAGATCGGGGTTTAACCCTGGCATTTCATCATACGTCCAAGCGAAGCAGTCTTTGAACTCCCTTAGGAATTGTATGTAATGTTCTCGGACCTTTGGTTCCAGCAGAACACTGAGAAAGGTTGTCCTTGGTTCCTCCTCTGTCCCCAAGTTTACTTCCACAAGCTCATCAACGGTGGCCTGGCCACCATCTTCAACTTCGGGCGGAGCCTCCTGTAAATCGACGAAGCCCCCCGGGATATAGTTTTCTTCAGTTTCAGAATTCTCTAATTCTTCTCGTCGGACCTCGGCCAATGATGACTCATCATACAGGGCAGAAACCATGTGACTTTGTTCAGCCTGACCATGGGACATGACCGGCTCCGTGTAAGGCTCAAAGATTATGTCTTCCACTTCCGGAGGCCTTGCTGGCGTAGATTCCTCTGGGGAATTTATATTCTGCAGAGCTCAAACTTCTTCTAGAATACGTTCAAACTCTGATCATTCTCTTGTATCATTAGAAATCCGGTCTTCATCCGGGGTTCCCGTGTCAAACTTTGCTTCTGCCTGGAACAGGTCTTCCTTGCAAGATAGTTCCTCCCAGCACCGGCATACATCTGCTTCATCAGACTTTTCTGCCTCGGGCTGGTTATTGGAAGGCCCATCATCCGGTATAGACTGATATATAATCTCTTCATCTTCTGAGGGGTAATCATCATAGCCCATCCCAGGAGGATCTTCATGTGAAAAGAAGGCAGAAATGACATCTACCTCGGCTTCATAGTATTTTGTAGAGTGTAGCCCAATCCCGGGTGCTAGGTGATCTTCATCAATTCCTTATTATTCTGGGGCAGATCCCAAAGCTCTTGGAATGCTTTCTTTTGGGCAACGGGCTGCAGTGAAGGCATTTGAAGTTTGGAGAACATCTGCGAGACCCGTTGTGTGGTGTAATCCAAGCCTGTGATTGGCACCATTCAGCTTGTGGATTCTTCCGGAATCATGCAGTCCTGATCGTCCTCCTCAACAGGCTCCCCGGTGTAGAATATGATGGGAGGCTCGCAGAAACGAGGGACCTCCATAATCTTGAGTGGCAGCACTGTCTGGCATTCCAAACTGGCGACTGGCTTAACCAGCCCTTCCGGTACCCTGACTTGTGCATATTTTTTTTTCATCTCTTCATCAGTATCATCGGGATGAATGTTTGGAGGTGTGATCCATGCAAAATCCCCAACATGAGAGATATGGGATACCTCATGCTTCTTGACACAGCCCCGTGGTGGCGGCGGAGACCAATCCTCTGTCTTCGCTACCGACTTCTCTTGACTAGTCACAGTTTCTTTCTTCTTATCTTTTTAGAGCATGTCAGCATAATAGGATGCATCGAGCATATGGCACTCGAAGACTTCAAAGGGGTGCAAATCTGCAAAGACCCTTTCTTCTTTGCCATCATGACAGTACTTAATGCACTGATGCAGTGTGGAAGGTACTATTTGGTACTCATGCAACCACGGTCGCCCCAACAAGGCCTTGTATGTGGTGTTGGAATCGATCACATAGAATCGCACCACAGTAGTGAGGTCCCCCAGGGTGAGGTTGAAATCCGCTACCCCCAAAGGTGTCTCACACTTCTGGTTAAAGCCAGCAATCTTCATGTCCCTGACCTTCGTGAGGTGCATATCAAAGTAATATTTCTGATAGATGCGGTATGGCAGAATATTTACAGCAGCCCCTTGATCTACCAGTATCCGGCTTAATGGCTGATAGTTGAGATGTCCTCTCATGTATAGTGGCCTGTTGTGGCTGGGATTTGGAATCAACATGTCATCTTCAGTGAAAGTGACTGTCGGCCCAGAATCGACTTCTGTCAGTAGTGCTTCATACTGTGCTGGTGACTGTAGGGCATCAATAATTGCTTGGCGGACATCCTCGCTCAAGGATAGAATTTCCCATATAGAGAATCTGGTAGGGAGCTTCTTCAGCATTTTCATAATTCGGCTGCCTACCCGGACATTGGAGAGCCGCATTTCTTCTGCCCAGCGGGGCTTTGGAGGTTCCCCAGGTGCTTGCGGCATTGCCTGCCCGCTTCTTGTCTCAGTTCCTTGGTTGGTTTCTTGAGGGACTTCTTCTGGAAAGACGGCCCTTGATGTTGCTGGATAACCTTTTTCTTCTTTCTCACCCTGCCTAGGCTTCAGAGCCGTTGGCTGCTGGTGCTTGTTACTTCTGGCTGGAGCAGTTTGTACTGGCTTTTCGCCCTCTAAACTAGATAAAAATTCAAGGAATGACGGAGCTCCAGCCCCTTTCTTCTCTTCTTGGTATAGACTGGCAGGAGGAGGGATCTGAACACCTCGCATTTCAGGCTCTGGTATCTGATAGGGTTGCTCTCCCCTGAAAATGATATTATGATTGGCTGGCGAGGGACGTCCCCATCTTCTCCCAGAACGGGTAGCATGTGCCGAGGTTGAAGCTTCAGCATGGTTGGCTTCCAATGGCGTGGCCGATGCCTCTACATCATCATCCTCCCCAGGCAAGGTGAACAGCACCGAGAGTGTATTGCAGTGTACTGTCATGACTTTCTTTTTTGTTCTGTTCTGTGACTGCCTTTTCTTCTTCTGGTGCTTTGGCTTTGCTGGCCCCTACCCCCAGAAGGGTTCAATATCATCCTTCCCCTACTTTTCCTCTGGTTTTTCTTCAATGGTCAATTCTTCTAGCTGCTCCCAGAGTATGCAATCTTTCACCAGTAGGGGCTTCGGCTCAGTTTGTTCATATTCGTCGAGCCCGTTGATGTACTGTTGGAGACGTTTTGCCTCCGGACTTATTTCTTTTTGTGTGGGAAGCGGAGTCTGTCTCCTCCGATTGTAGGTGGGGATTCGGATGACCGGCTGTGTCTCAACTAGACGCCAAATTGGTTTAACTGGGGATGCACCCGGCTCCGAGGTGGCATTCCGAATGGATGGTCCCGTTGTTTTGGCAACAGATGTCCTCCTTCTGGTCTTCACCGGCTTCGTCTGCCACCCCTCCTGATCCCTAAATGGGGTAAGGAAGCATGCTTCATAAGTGCGCCTGGTGCATTCTTCAACAGCCTCTTCGGGCAATTGCTGATATACAGAAATCATATTTGCAGCCATCCTCATTGCTGGAGGTTCATGAGGGCGTGGAGGGTCCACCTAGTAATCTCCTAATTGCAGCTCACCCTTTTTGAACATACTTTCCATGACATCTTTGAAGACATAGCAGTTTTCTATAGTATGCCCCAGTCCCCAGTGATATGGACAGAACAGTGGGTCATCTTTCTTCGCTGCATCAGCGGGTCTCTTCGGTTCGGGCAATGTTACTTTGTTGAACTTGTAAGCCCAATTGAACAGTGCACCTGTCTTATCTTTGGGGAATGAATATGCCTTCCTCATCTTATTTCTTAGGGAGACCTTTTCTTTCATTTCTGCTGGGCCTGCCGGCGGAGGAGCATCAGTTGCCTTGTTTTTTCCTTTCTGCTGTTCAAAGGTTTCGAAATCAACAGTGTTGGCCTCTGAATGCGGTGGCCGCCGATCGACAGCTTTCCCTTTTTGCATAGCAGGGACATTGGCGATCGGACGCTTAGATAGGAACGTCTCGACCTCTGCCACTATGTTATTTAAACGGTCAAATGTCATGACATCTACCCCGATCATCTTTTCCAGCACTTCTCTTCTGAGATTCTGCTTCCATATCTGTACTGCATCTTCTTGATGGGGAGGTCGCCTACATATCATAGCCAGATTCCTCCATCTTTTTATATAATCTAGGGTGGTCTCATCTTGTTTCTGCCTGGACGCATATAGCTCAGCTATTGTGATTTCCCTTTCTGTAACATGAAATCTGTCTCAGAATTTCCGCTACATATCAGGCCAGTCAGCTACTGACCCAGCTGGCAAGCTGGAGTACCATTCAAAGGCTAACCCTGTAAGGGACGAGCCAAAGAATTTCAGTAAATATGCTTCATCAGCTGCCAGGTCGCCCATAACTATAGTGTAATAGGCTATATGTTCTCTGGGAGAGCCTTGGCCGTTGAATTTTTCAAACTTCGGCGGCTTGCTGACGCCTGGTGGTAATCTCTTAGCAGCATAATGTGCAGGGTATGGTACTTTGTAGATGTCATAGGTACCAGAATCGTCCCTGACTTTCTCAAACAGCTTCATCTCAACAATCTTTTCTATCATCAGTTTATTTGCCACAACCAGATCCACTGGTTCTGGAAAGAAATATGCCTGCTGATGATTGAAAGGGGTCGTCATGACCGTTGTATGCAGCATCGGATGAGATGCTGGCACAGCAGACTATGTTTGAGAGGCAGAGGGCTGGGCTGTCACCTGTTGTGGAGAGGCTGATTTGGCGCTCTGCCTTCACTATTCAAATGAGGAACAGCTGGGATGGCCACCTTGGTTGAGCTGGAAGTTTGTCCTGCCGGCTCGGCCTGCTTAGAAACAGGTGTCTGCTCATTTCTCTCATTCAACTGTCTTCTGAGAGACTCAATTTCCCGCTGGTACCTCATGAACATCATTTGGATCATGGGATCCATGGTTGCTGGAATTTGCATCTCCCCTAAAGTCCCTTCAGCGGGATCTAAGAGAGGATTGTCTTCTTCTTCAGTAGTAACCACATTTACTGTCATCGTGGTGACTCTTCGGGCTTCATTGACGGCCGAGAGGTCGTCTTGATTAGCAGCTACTATCTTATCTTTTGCTGCCTTGCTTCTTCTCGTGACTGCACCTGGTCTGTGCGCCGGGCTGATCAATTCTTCTGGCTGATTTGGTAACATACCATATCTTCCGGCGACGCCGGCCATATTGCAAGCAAGAATCTGCATTCTTCCTCTCTGCCTGCGAACTCTTCTCTTGACCTATCCAGGATATGTCAGACGGTCAAATACAGACATTTTCTTTTCTTCTGTCTCTTCTTGGTAGATATCTTCATCATATCTGGCCCTGCAGCCATCTTCATAGTCATTGGAGTTAGAGGACGAAGCCTCCAGCATCACTCCTTCTCTTTCTTCTCCCTCCGCAGTGCCCAAGGCACGGGATAGTCTTTGTTGCCCCAGGGAGGAGTTCTCTAGGCAATGAAAGTAGTCTTGAACCACCCGGGTCATCTCTTCCTGACTCTGCCCTTGTAGCTCTGACCGGGGCAGCAGCCTCTCCTGAGTCTTCGGCTGATAGGCCAGCCTCGAGACTTGAGCAGCCAAGTACTCTGACCTGGGATATCTGAACACATCGGCCTGTCTAGCGCAGGCCCTGGATCTCTGCGGAGCAGCCATAGAAGCGACTTCATCCACTCTTCCTTCATCTCTCTTCCGAAAATCTCCGCCCCTCCTCCCAGGGTGAGCGACAGTAGCATCTTTCTCTTTCTTCTCCCATCTCCTGCCCCCGGTCCTGGGGCGGATGGCAGCAACATATTCTTCTTCCCTTTCATGTCTCCTGCCCCCGGCCCTGGGGTGGATGGTGCACCAACACAGTCTTCTTGAGCTGGTGCCCAGCTCTGAATCTTCTTTGGCACCCAAACTTGTTTGAACTTGGTCGGCTTAGGTGCCAGCGGCTACTTAGCCTTGTTTTCCCAGTTGGCCCCCCTAGTGGCCAACGGCTGGAATCTGTTATTGGTATGGACCGATGGAACGACCCTATCAGGCCGTGTATTCATGGGGCGGCCATTGAGGTTCACCCTCATGTTTCCCACCATCATAGTCTTTCCTGAGGCCGAGAGACGACCTCCAGTTGCAGCAAACCGGCTTCTCGGGTTGTTTCTTCTTCTCCCACCAGCAGTGGCGGGGGCGGCAGTCTTCATTCCCAGATGATGGACAAGGAAAGAAACAACAGTAGGGGCAGCCATCGTCCTCTCTCTAGCTTTCGGTGCCACCGCGGTCTCTATCGTGGCGATCTTTTCAGCTTCGTTGTCGACCTGCAACAGGTCAACGAACACCAGGCCCAGGCAGTTGGGCAGACCCACCGCCGGAGGCATGGATCCGAATTCCGCTGGCACCGCCAGGTACCCCCCCATAGGTGTGGCCATTGACCACCTGCTGGCCGAAGTGAACAGTAACCAGTCCCGCTTCCATTTGCAGTTTCTGCGAGTGAAATTAACACACAGTTAGAATTTTGAGAGAGGCCGTCGGGCCTCCTGCTTTGGCGTAAAGATGAAGGGAGACTATGGTCCCACCGGGCGTGCCAGACTTGTAGACGCGCTTTTCATTTACATTCTTTTTTTTATTCTTTTATTTCTATTGTTTATTTATTGGCGTGCCAGTCACATATGTGACGATTTCATTGTGCGCTCGATCTGACTTCTAATCAGTCGATTATGAGTGATCGTGTATGTACCAAAAGTCCGTCATACCATAAAGGTTATGACGTTAATTACGTCCTCCCTAAGAAGGACAACCCTTGATTAAATGCCAAAGTAAGAGAGGACCGGCGGTAAAAGCCCAAATGAGAGCATGCTAATTTATCTGCAAGACATTGAGTAGACTGAATAAAGCGAGGCTATATCAGGTGCGGAGCAAGTCCGGCAGCATGTCCCCATTATCTTGGACTATGCCAAGTGGGAATAGGAAACCATCCATGCAGCGGCAGGATGGAATCCGTGAAAGATTGGGTATATTTGACACGGAATCCAAAGAGGGACCGATGTACCATGATACATCATAAGCCGGTACGATGTTTTGTTGATATCCCCCTTCGAGGGACCATCAGAGGACATGCAGTGGCAGAACTCCGTGGGCCAGCGGGGTTAGGAGAAAATACCGTAATCACTCGGTGTGATGTGGGTGGATTTCAACGGCGTATCCCCTGATCTTGGATCATGCCAAGGAGAGATAGACCATCATCCACGGGATGCCGGGATGAAGGCCGGAAAGAAAAGGGGATTAGATCCCGGATCAGTGCAAATGTTGGGGAGGTGGCTCCCCATCAATTTGTTCCTTGAGGCATGCCTAGTGACTTTCATACATCCCTCGGGTGGATACAACATAGGAATCAAGGACTAAATAGAGAGGAAAGAGGTTCTCGGCGCCATTAATTAAGAGTATAAAACGGCTTCTCGGCACGGGAGGAAAGGAGTTCCCGGCGCGCCTATGGTAGGTTCTCGGCGTGAGGTTCCCGGCATGGCTGAAAGGAGGAGGAGGGAGCTCTCGGCGTGAGGTTCCCGGTGCGCTGAGGGCCACGCCGGGAGCTATTCATGGTGCCGAGGGATGCTAGCGCCAGGAAGGTGATGGGCTTAGGCGCCGGGAAGATTTGTGGGGTTTTACGGTGCTCTGTTCTGGGGATTTTTCTCAGGATTCAGACAATGGCTGGGGGATTTTAGGATGCAAACGAGAAAGGGATTAAGGACTCTGCCAAGTTAACATCAAGGAGTCACAGGGACAAAAGGGATTCGAGGGATTAAAGTCACCAGGCGTTCAGAACCCTCTGGAACTGGCTTTATGCCATTCATGTAGCCGGCCATCCAGGGGAGTTGCATTCACCCAGAGATGTTCGTCGGGGCGGAGCAGCGATCAACGTCGCTTGAGATCTATATTCCTTACATATATACAAGTGGGGACCATGAGATAGGCTGTCTCACGTCCCGCTCATAACTAAGGAATCTAAAGTCAGATATAACCGTGCAATCGGAAGGAGCAGACAACGAGGAGGAGAACATCGGAGGTTGAATCTGGAACTCGACAACCCATGGGATTGAGTGAGGAGCTCCACAGTCTCTCCAGACAAAAAAGGAAATCAGACTAACCTAAGAAAATCCGTGCGCAGACGCATAATCAAATAGGGGGTCACCCATTCATCTCTGTCAGGCACAAATGAGGAAGAAACAGCAACACGATCATTCAGAGGATGGACTGCTCACACTCTAAACCAGAGCGGGGAGCCGAGATTTTTATTCATTCACCTACGGTATTTAATACACATAGCCTGATATAACCAGATCAGGAAAATTGGGGGATAGCATACCCAAAGAGAACGTAAACAAAAATAATATACATCGGAGAAAGAAAGGTAAAGAAAGATGGGGGAGGGCGGAGCATTGACTCCTCTCCCTCCCCTCACAGGCAGACCTTCTCTTTCCTCCTCAGACTTCTCAGTAGCCGCCCGATTTTCCTGGAGCTGGGTATGGACCCTTTTCTTCTCTTTTTCTGTTTCTTCTTCTTATCTCCCTCTGATGTCTCTGTCTCTCTTCGACGAAACGGGGGGTTTTATAGGCAGAGCACCCTCGTTCTCGGCATGATCCACTTCGGCGCGTCTTTCACACCTTCCCGGCGCGCCTCAGTCGACTGCTGCAGCTTCCCGGCGCCAAGGCTATGGCTTCCCGGCGCCACTGCCCTATGGGCTTTGGGCTTTGGTTAGGGGCTCCTGGCGCCACCCTCATGAGCCCATTTAGGGCCTTTAATGCTTTGGCTCGTCTCATCGGTATACTTGAGCTGTCAAAGGTGCCTAACCTATCTTTCGAACCTTGTTAGAACATGTGAAGGCCAGTTGGTGAGTTGATATAGTTTTATCAGAATATTTCTGGAGATTTTCATCAGTCAATAGACCACATTTCTTCATCAGTATTGCCATCTGAGTGATGACAACACCGGACATCAGCTTGGCCGGGGAGGGCTTCAGCCGGGTGGTAGCTTTAGTGATGAATTTTCTGTAGTTCTGGCGTTGCAGGAATCCCTGGGATCTGCATTTCTGTTTCAGTCTTCTCTTCGGCCTCATCTTTATTCTTGATTATATTTCAGGTGTCAACAAAGGTTGAGGATATTTCAAGCCCAAAAATCTTATGAGGAAAATGCATGAAAATACCCAATCAAGACTTTGAAAAGCTATTTGATGAAATACATGAAGTATAGAAGAATCAACGCAATGCAATGAGTGAGTCAACTCCCTTTTTCAATAAGATCTTCATTGATGCACTCCTTTGAGTTCAAACATGAATCATGAATTTTTATCCTGTAAATCAAAATATTCAAGGAATGAGATCCTTAAATACAAATCATTCATATGACTTTCAAATGTAAACAGAGTTAACTCCCTTTTAGAAGAAGAGCTTCATTGATGGACTCCTTTAGATTCCAAGTATGAGCCATGAATTTGTGTTCCTACAAACCAACATAAATATAACATTAGTTCCTTAAACACCAAGGGTTCACATGACTTTCAAGAGTGAGCATTGACTCCATCTTTCAACTCATCAAATCAAGATATAAAATATGTTGCTCAATGAAACACATACACATACAAACACAATCGTTTTGATATCATTGAAACCAAACACGAACTAGGGGATGCAATAAAGGTCTACGTTCCCCAACCGGTCCCCTTCAACCAGTCCCACCTAGTCACCTCCAGTCAACCCCGCCAAATTATCTCCAAACAAGTGGGTCACACCTCTAGTCGACCCCACACCCTCAACTCCAACCAAGTGGGATATAGTAGGAGGTAAGAAGCCCCACCGATAGCCGAGCCTAGGCCCATCTACAAGCCGAGAGATGAGGAGCAAGTCCATCCCGAGGCCCCTACTCCAACCCGCACCTTAGATGAAGTCAAGAAAATGCTTTCAGATTGGTTGGAAAGGATAGAAAGGACACATGCTCCTTCACCACCCGTGAGTGCTCCATTACCATCTACTTCTGATCTTTATTCGGAACCATCTCAATTGGAGCCACTTCATTCCGAGCCACCCATGTTTCTAACGGGTTCGCTTTTCATTGCCGAGCCGCTTCTTAGTTGGCACAAGGATGGCTTGGTCCTGCCTCCTTATCCATCAATGCACCCCACCCTACCATTAGTGCCGGTCAACTCATTCCATACCACATTCCAGTCTAGTCACCATGTTGACACCTTGGATGACCTTATTGTGGGATTAGATTCGCAATGGAAGTTGACGCACTCATTGGCCCGAGGCTTCGACCAACTCACTAGTCTTAGATTCACCCATCTAACCTTAGGGTCCATTACCTCCGTGTGCACCGTGGGCTGTGTCACCACGGAGGTTCTCTTATTCCTCCCTATGTCAGTCGAGCCCGACTTCATACCCTTTTGTCCGAGGGAGGAATCATACTTCTTACCTACGATCACCGTTCCACCCGCCACAATGCATGAAGGTGACCATCCACACCTTCAAGACTTCTACACATGGGACTGTGACTTGTGGGAATCCATCTCATGGGGTCATACCTTCTTTGATCCCTTTGACCCATTCTCTAGTGGACCCCTTGACCCACCATATATACTTCACTTCTTCGATGGAGTCCACTACCACATCCCTTCCCCACGGGCCGGGTCGTCTACACCCACCAAACCCAATCCCGATACACCCACACCCGGCTCATCCACACCCGGCTCTCCTAGCCCTCTCAAGCCTCCCAAATCCAAAGGGTCATTCATGCATGACTGGGTCATACTTGGGCATCTAGGTGTTTCCCATACCACCAACCTTCGGGTACATAAGATGCATGCATGGCACATATTCGGATGTCCTGGTCCGCCGTCACCCATGTAGGGGTCGGACTAACATTAGGTTTGTTTAGGGTCATGTGTCAGTCTTTGTTTCGTATCGTTTGTCTGTCGAGTGCATGTGCATACGTTGAGTCGAGTCGGTTTTGTACGCTCGCGTTGTTAGTCCCTTTTGAGGATGAGACTTGTCGGACAATTGGGATTGGTTCTACTCCACATATCGGATCTAGTCACATAGGGACCCGTAGTGATTCCTAGTGAGTCTTTGAGCCACCTCCCTCATTTGAGAGTGACCCCACCCCAGAGTGTCCACCTTTAGCCTCATTCCCATGGTAGCATGTGCATATCGAATCTATACGGGATGAGCAGGTGTCGATTATTTAGAGTGGAACGTACTTCGCACTTCCAGGTTTGGTGACGGATCCGTCGGAGCTACTCGAGCAGCCGTACCCCTTACTCGATGGGGTCGAGTTCTTCCCACCCGGAGAGAGTTGATGGGAATCGACGCCGAGCACTAATTTTATTTTGCACTTGTGTCCTTTTAGTTTGCTTTTATATCCTTGGGAAAGTATGCACGTAATTTATTTTTTTATTTTTTGAAAAAACCGTACCTAGGGTTTGATGGGAGAGTGCACCATTTACCAAGGGTAAAGAGAAAGCCACTCCACCATTCGAACACTAGGGGGTAAATTTTTATTGCTGATCAAAAGGAAATACAATTACATCAATCGAATATTGGGCATACCCAGCTTATCTAATCGAGCTGCTCCCTTTATAGGTGTAGGAAGCTCATCATAAGAAAAGAAAACATTACATTTTGAAATGCAGGGCAAGGAGGCTAAAGAATCCGCAACTTTATTTCCTTCTCTGTAGATATGATCAACTGCATCATTCTGAGTAAGTAAGCTCCAGATCTCTCTCACATAAGATAGAATGGACCATGGGCAGTGTATTTCCTTTTTGATAATTCGAACTAGTGTGTTCGAGTCACATTCAATATGGACTGGCTTGACATCAACAGTTTGCAGGTATTTGATGCCATCAAGTAAAGCACGTGCTTCTGCTATACGACTATTTGACTTTCCATAGTAATGAGAAAATGCAAGAAGAGTACTGCCTCTGCTGTCTCTGATAATACCACCACCACCTGAGTCACCATTAATTTTGTAGGCACCATCAGTGTTGAGCTTAAGAAAAGGCCAGGGAGGGCAAATCCATTTTATGATTTTCATCTGAGAGCAACCGGTCATCTGAACATTGATACCAAACTGATCTAAAAGTTTCCTCTTGTCATTATCTGACTCATTGAGATTTGCAGCAACACAAGTATTTTTGATTTGAAAAATAATGTGGCTGAGTAGGCTTTGCTTGGGGATGACTTTGCCATCATATTTTGCATCATTTCTTGCTTTCCAAATCTCCCAAAGACCATAGCCCATGACAGCAAGTAGGAATAGACCGTAAGCATATTTTTTGTGGAGATTAACAGCATTTTGGAAGATGAAAGATCTCACTGAATTGTTTTCCAAAAGCAGTCCAAAAGTTGTAAAATAAGACCAAACATGAGTTGCCAAATCACTGTGCAAGAAAATATGATTAAGACTTTCCTCATTTTGCGAGCTGCAGCAGTAGCTTTTGGAGCACAGTTGCACCCCCACACGCTGAACATTTGTATCAGTAGGCAAAGCATTGTGAGCAATTTTCCAAATGTGAACATAATTTTTTGTGGGGAGCCAATTAGACCATAACCGGGTCCAAGGGAGATGGGTGGGCATTCTGTTAGAAATAATCTGATAGGTTGACGAGACTGTGCATTAACCAGATGAAGTTAAGCTCCAGACTTGCACATCAGGTTCATGAGTCAGCTGAAAGTTCTCTATGGCCGAGTTGATATCCTCTGGAACCAATCTAGCCAAGAGATCAGCATTTTCACTAGTAGGATGCAGTAAGAAGTCATTGACTGTGATGCTAGTATTTGGGATGACAGAAGTAGGGACAAAATCAGTCAATTTTTGATTCCCAATCCAGCTGTCCAACCAAAAGTAAGTGATGTTACCATCTCCAACTACAACCTTCTTATATTGTAGAATGATATCTTTAGCCATGATCCAACTTCATCTTTCAAAGCCATTCATAGTTTTGAAGTGAACCTCACTTAAGTGTTTCTGCCCGATGTGCTTTGCTCTGAAAAAAGTTGCCCACAGGGAATTTGATTGCATTGCTTGCCATAGCATCTTCACCCTTAGAGCAGTTTCCATATGTCTGAGGGACATAATGCCCAGGCCACCCTGGGAGATAGGCCTACAGATAGTCTTCCAGGCTCGCCAGTGCCTTTTGTTTCCATTTACTGAGGAACCCCAGAAGAAATTTGCGAAAGATTTATCAAGAAGGGAGTGAGTACCTGAATGCAGTGGTGAAGAAGATAGAGAGTAAATTGGGATAGAGGACAAAACATGTTTGATCAGAATCAATTTTGCTCCTTGTGATAATAAATTTGATTTCCAGCCTGCGATTCTTTTGTGAATGGAACTAATTATACCAGCGAAATAAACTTTTTTCTTTCTGCCAAGCATCAAAGGAAAGCCAAGATACTTATGAGGGAATGCATGGTGAGAGTAACTTGTGTAATTCTGAATCCGGTTGGCAACTGTCATATGGATCTTGGGGTGAATGAAAAACCCACTTTTGCTGACATTTATTGACTGCCCCAAGGCTCTTTCATAAGTTTTTAGAACATTGATCAGGTTCCTGACTGAAGTGATGCTAGCTTTACTGAAGAGAAGGGTGTCATCAGCAAACAAAAGATGTGAGATAGGGGGACATCTGCTGGGCCCTGAAAACCATTCAACACTGCCATTTGAATAGGCCTCTTTTAGAGATCTACTTAAAGATTCCTCAGCATTGATAAATAGGGAAGGAGCAACTGGATCTCCTTGCCTTACACCTCTGGTTGATTTAAAATAGCCTGCTGGATCCCCATTTAATAAAATTGAAAACCAGTAATTATTTACCATCTTCTCAATCAAATTGATGAAAGACAAGCTGAAACCAAATTTGTGGAGAACATCAAGTAGAAAATCCCATTCTAGTCTATCATAAGCCTTTGCCATGTCTAGCTTGAACATTATATTCTTGCCCCTTGTTTTCCTTCCCAGTTCATTTGTCAATTCTTGTGCTAAGGCAATGTTCTCTATGATATGCCTTCCTTTCACAAAAGCAGTCTGCTCCAAGGAAATAATCTTGGGTAGAATTGAGGCCAACCTTTTGTTAACAATGAAGGAGATGATTTTATAGAAAAAATTACATAAGCTAATTGGCCTAAAATCTGAAATTTCAGTTGAATTTGATTTCTTGGGGATGAGAGCAATTAAGGTAGAAGTCACACTTCTGGGCAGGGGAAGGTGAGTACTGAAAGCTTCTTTAACAGCACTGACTACCAGACCACCTATAATGGGCCAAGCAGTTTGATAGAAAGAACATGTAAAGCCATCTAGACCTGGAGCACTATCTGAAGATAAAGTGAAGACAGCTTCGCGAATTTCATCATCTGAGGGGATAGCACATAACATCTTGTTATCATCCTGATGAACCAAGCTAGGTATGTAGTTTAGAGAGGACTCTTCAATATAGTGGAATTGTGAGCTGAAGGCCTTTTGAAAATGGGAGGCCGCTATATCTTTCATTTCATCATGATCAGAGGTAAGAAGACCAGCAGAATTCCGAAGCTGAGTGATTCTGTGTTTATGTCTCTTTGCCATAGTGGAAGCATGAAAAATTTTAGTATTTCCATCCCCTTCTAGAAACCAACGAATTCCAGACTTTTGTCTCCAGAAGCATTCCTGTTGAAGGAGTCTTGTTGATTGGGTGGTCTTAGCTTTCTCCAGGATTGCATGCTTTTCCTCCGTGGGATTTAAATCATAGGACTGCTCAGCTTTGAGGACATCATCTTCAGCTACCATCAGGTTAAGGTGTACATTCCCAAATGTATGCTTGTTCCAGCTCCGGAGCATTTTCCTTAAGTATTTTAGCTTCAAGTATAAATTTGTCATTGGTGAAGAAGCCACCGGGCTGTTGTTCCAGCAAGATTGGATGTCCCCAAGATATTTATCATGCATGGTCCACATTTTAAAAAAGTAGAATCTGCTCTTAAAGTTGACCTGAGAAAGTGACTTCACCAGTAAAGGAGCATGGTCGGGTGCTTCTCTGGATAAATGCTCAACAGAAAAAGGATATACAGTCAGCTAACCAGAATTTGTGAGCACCCTGTCCAACCTGGCCCAAATGCCTTTGCTCCCAGCTTGATTATTGTGCCATGTATATTTTGATCCCATGTATCCAGCATCAACAAGAGAGCAATCAGAGACACATTGTGCAAAATCCGAAATAGCACCCATATTGGGGGAATTACCACCCAACTTCTCATCAGTGTGTAGAATGCAGTTAAAGTCTCCTGCAACTAGCCAAGGTCCAGTGATTTGAGAATGAATTGAGTTTAGAGATGCCCACAGAATCTGTCTCTCAACAGCAGTACATTTAGCATAGACAAAAGTTAAGTGAAAAACAGGAGAAGCAGGATTTGCTTGAAATATAGTTAGTTGCTAATCATCTCTACTCATAATAGAGAAATCCAAAGGGTCCCTCCATAACACCCAAATGTGTGCAAAATCATCATTATTGGCAAAGGCTTTATTCATACCCAACCTTCTACAAATTCTATCAAGATTATTGACATTAATTTTGGGCTCCAACAGGATAACACAGTCTATGTGATGATTCTTGAGAAGGAATTTAACCCGACCAACAGAAGTGTCATTTCCAATGCCTCTTATGTTCCAAATGATAAAATTCATGTTGATGGAAGAATATCAGGAATATTACCCGCAGACCCCGACTTGGTCATGGATCTAGTGGTGGCTCCCGGTCGATCAGCAGGCATGACTCTCATGTTATCGAATGTAGCAGTTTTAGCAATAGCCTTTCTTCTAGAGTCTAAATCTGCATTCTGCAATTGCTGCTTTGGGCCAATGGCCTTTGAGACATTATCCTGTGTAACCAATACACATTGAGAATCGACAAAAGAAATTTCAGGGACAGGACCAGCATTCCATGCTGGATTATTTGGTTTGAAGGGAGTTCTAAAGGTGGACTTTGCATCAAAACTTGAGCATTTGAGATATGGATTGTTTCCTCATTGCAAGCATCAGACTTTGCCAGAGACTGCTTACAAGATACATTTACCATCTGACAAACAGGCATCAAATCCTTATCATGCATCATTGGAGATTTTGGGGACCCCAGCACAATACCATCCATGTTAAGAGGCTTGAGAGCAGGTACATTATTAACCAATAAGCCATGTGCAAGAGGCTTGTCCGTATTTCCAGTCTCGGCTACTGGAATATTAGTAATTGCGTTGACATTCTTGCTTGAATCAGCTGGCTTCCAAACTTTCCTGTGTTGATTAGTTTGTCGGACAAGACCATGAGTTGGCTGTAAATTAGAAGGATTTTTTCTTTTACATTCATCCAAGCTGTGACCAAGTCGTGAGCAGCTAGAACAGAATTTTGGATGTCAGAGTAAACAATATTTTGCCAAGCCCCTCCACCGGAGATTCCAATCCATAACCTGTGGGGATGGGGCTTTGAGACATCTAGCTCTACACACACACGGGCCTCCATGGTATTTGAAAGGTTCAAAGTATACAGATCAATCTTCAGAAGATTTCCAATGTTTCCCGCAATAGAACGAAGCATGGGTTCAACGAAGAAATTTACCGGAAAACGAGGGAAAGCAATCCAAATAGGGAGGATGGGCGAGTCTTCCTCAGGGGAAAAATTCATAGACCATTTGAAAATTTTGAAGAGCCGGCCATGGACATAGAGACTATCCCTCAATAGCAGCTGAAGATAATCCTCCTGATTTCGAAATCGAAGCAGTAGATGACGAGAGTCCAGAGCACTAATAATAAAATCCTCCTTGAATCCACAGCGGTGAGTGAGATGAGCCCTGATGTCTGGGAAAGCCGGTCTTCCAAATGGAGTTCTTGCAACCAAGGAAAATGCAAAAGGTTCCAATGAGGCAGACAACTCCTCCGCACTAAAGAAGACAGCGGGTTCACCTCCATCCGTGGAGGCTGGAGCATGAACATCTCCATGGACAACCGGTGGCTTCATGGATGAAGTGAGCACCTCAGCAAACGAACGACTACCAGCGGGAAAAGTAATAGAGGGGGACGAAGACGAAGGAGATAGATGTGGAGGGATGGCAGCGGGGGCCACAGGGGCCCCCTCCGCGGCCGCCATGGACCCGAGGTCAAGGAGATGACCTTAGGTCAAGGGTTGTAGGTCAAGGAGTATGTATGTACGTAATTGTAAGGCTTTATAAGCCACTTTGTCATTCCCTTGAATTCTTTGGGTTTTTGTGTAAAAAGTGTAGTAGGTCCAGCAAGGGCCCCCCCCATTCCTTCTCCATTGGTCCACCTCATCCATGTGGGGCTGGTCAACCATCCTAGGTGGCTTCTAGAAGGGTTGAATGTCAATTAGACACATGGGGGGACAATTGGACTAAAAAGTCCAAGATGCCACCTACCATGGCCTCTTGGTCAAGGGGGCGCCCCCCTCCCTTTAGCATTTTATTTTTTTCAAAAATACATTGATTAGAACTAATTAATTCTATCCCTTATGTACCCCTCCTAACCCTAGATCTAATGGTAGTTAAGGTCTTTTTTACTTTTCTATAAATACCATGTATTTCCATTTTATGTAGAATTAATGAAGTGAAAAAATTGGTATTTGCTCCATAGAAGGGTGCGCCCCTCTCCCTCTCTCCCTGGTTCTTCTTCCTCCTCCAGCCCTCTAGGGTGTGAAGCCCATTCTCCTTAGCCCCTCTGAGTTCCATTTCTGTCGCCGCCGCCATCACACTGTCGTCGCGCCACCGCCACCATCACCGGATTCTATCTACATCAGGATAGAAGCTCATGTCTGGATTTTTATCTCTGGTTCTTGTTGTCTGATCGAGCCCTAATTTTGAGAGTTTGTTCTGTCCATCTCCCCTAACCTCCATTTCTAATTTCGTGTCATTTGGACTTCATTTGGTATTTTTCCCGCATTTATTGTTCTCCCCCATGTAATCTGTCATTCTGTAGATCTACGGGATAGAGTCACCTTGTTGTATTTTTCCCACCCACTTATAAATTTCCAAACAAATCACAAACATTTCTCAGTGTTCCTCACATATACCCCCTTCCACCATAATTTTCGTGGAGTCTAGAAAAACCATTTGCCCTTCAGTCAAAGGTCAGTCTCAGGAAAAACACAGTCTACCCTGTGTTGAGTACGGACTGAATAGATCTAGAGGGGGGGTGAATAGATCTTTCCCCCTTTTTTCGATTTAATATCTATTGACTAAATGAGTTGCAGGTGATTGACGAATTACAGAACTAATGTTGATATCAATGAAGAAAACAAACACATAGAGAAGCACGCACACACATAAGCAAACCACAAGATAGGATTTTTAAGGTGGTTCAGTCTCTTCCCGAGACTTACATCCACCCCTTGCTTAACTCAAGCAAGGCTTCACTTATGAGAGCCTCTGATCTCAATCCAAAACACAAGACACCGCTGTCACACAGCTTGTTCCTGCTGACACACAGCTTGTACCAGCTGACACACAACTTGAATCCGCTGCCTCACAGCTTGACACTTGGTGTAAGGATGAATAGAAATGATGAGAAGGTGGGATGATGCAACAGGACTGAATATAGACTTTTGTAACAAAGTAAAGAATTCAGCCTGGGACTTAATCACATAAATAACAAGAGTAGACTCCCTGTAGAACTTTCAATCGGATGCCTTCAGCTGCTTTGCTGCTGGAGGTCGCACAGCTTCAAGCCCAGTCTTCCTTCTGCAGCAATGAGAATGCCTTTAGTCTTCTGCAGATTTCTGATTGATGGAGAGCCACTTCGTCCTGTGATGTAGGTGTGTTTCTTAGCTTCTGTTCTATGCTCTCTCTGTGTGCTTTTCTCCGTGATCAGTTGCCTTCTACTTTTTATGCAGATACTTTTTCAAGCCTGAAGCTCTTCCCGCTCAAATTCCAGATCGAGCGTCAATCTGCTAGAAAGCAGGGAGAAGGTTAAATCCGATCACTACAATAAGTTTGACCGCTTCTAAGCAAGATTCTCTCCTTGATTCCCGTGCGGAATATCATCATTTGAACTACCCAACAACCTGCAACAACAATCTGCAGGTTTTAAGGAACCAAAACAGAATTCGGTTAGAGTTCGGTTCTGGACGCTATAACACCCGTGGTCGACCATGACACTGTCCCTGGTCGACAACGAGCAGTGTCCTGATGGCGGTTTCATTCTGGCTGACACTCGCGTCCCCCGTGGTCGACCACAGCCTTGTCGCTGGTCGACAAGGGGCAAATTCCAGATGGCCGTCAGTTCTGTCTGATGCTCTGTCTGTTCTGTGGTCGACCAGAAGTGGGGCTTTGGTCGACAGCCAAGGCACATGCAGAAGACGGATGACTTGAAGTGTTTCTGGCTGGGTTCGTTGGTCGACCATAACCACTTCCCTGGTCGACAAGCGGCCTTTGACACTTCTTCTGATTTGTTGATTCCACTTGGATTTCAGTGGACCTGAAATTACTTAACTTATCAGAAGTAACTTGAACTATCAGATTTATATTGAGTTAATCAAAAACATTGTTTGTCATCATCAAATAGTCATGAGTCCATTACTTTGAAGGAACAATCAAACCACTTGTATTTGTTATGAAACAGGATAGAACTTGATTAATCAAACATATCCTAT
The DNA here is from genome assembly GCA_022559845.1 of Amorphophallus konjac. Taxonomy (NCBI): domain Eukaryota; kingdom Viridiplantae; phylum Streptophyta; class Magnoliopsida; order Alismatales; family Araceae; genus Amorphophallus; species Amorphophallus konjac. The sequence goes on along the minus strand of CM040126.1, from coordinate 337,890,935 downwards.
TGTCATCATCAAAACCAAGGGATGCACAACATTCTCCCCCTTTTTGATGATGACAACCATGAGTCATTGTGACAAACAACAGATTATAGAATTCATTTGATATTGCATTCAAGGCTATCATAGCACAGATTTCATTCAGACACTTCGTTTGATGTGCCTTTCAAAAACTATAGCACTAATTACATGAGTGACTCAAAAAGGATAAAGACACTAAGGACACGTAGACAAAGTAAACTTGACATCTAGACACACATCAACTAGACACACAATGACACATAAAGTCCTATCTCCCCCTTTGTCAACAGCAAAAAGAAGATCATTTAAACAATCCCTCTGAGGAGGATGAGGAAGTCTCTGGCTTCACGTTCTCTTCCATGCGATCCAGCTTGTCAACAATGTGGGCATAAGAGAGTCTGAGCTTCTGGATCTCGGAGATAGTAGCATTGTGATACTTTTCATTCTGCTTGGTTGTGAACTCTATGCGGTTTCCCATTTCTTCTGACACTTGACCTAAGGTGCCAACTAGTCTGTTGAACCGAGAACTAGCATGGTCAGTGTGTTCCTTCTGCTTGATGAACCTGGCCTCCATCTGTTGTTCCAGCCTTTGGACTTTCTGCTCCAGGCGCCCGGTGGCAGCATTCATATTCTCTTGAAAGGATTGGAATTGGGTGGTGAGAGAGGACAACTGAGATGCTATCTGGAGAAGCACTCCGTGAGACTCAGTGTTGGAGGTGAAGGATGGTGGTGGAGCAGAAGTAGATGGAGTGGAGGTAGGTGGAACTTGGGTAGGTGGAACAGAATGAGATGGAGCTTGGGTAGGTGGAACAGAAGTGGATTGAGCATGAGTGGCAGCAGTGCCTGGATGCCAGGGCACTATAGAAAGGGAAGATGGAGGATGGGCAGTAGTGGTGGTAGTAGGGGTAGCTTGAGGCACCACAGGTGGAGGTGTGACAGTAGGGCTAACCTGTATAGGTGTATGTGGTGGAGAAGAGGGTGGCAATGGAGCCTTGGATTTGCCCTTGGATGGTAGAGTGCGCTGAATTTGGTCTCCTACCTTCTTAAACCCCAAAAATGTGGTCACGAAGTGAAAGTTGTAGACGTGCCATTTGGGAATTACAATGCGCGGAGCGTGAGGAAATGGTATTTTTGCTGCTTCCAGAATGGCAGATATGTGGGCAGCAAACGGAAGAGAATTCTGGGGATAATGTAGGATGTTTTGGAAGGTGTTTAGGATGAGCGTTATGAGGCGAATGGGTTGACAAGTGATGAGGCCATGGAGCAAAAATAGATGGAGGCGACTTACTTGATCTCTGGCGCCTCCTCTTGGTTGGATAATGGTGGTAAGAATGTGATGAAGCAATCTATGAAGAGGAGGGAAGGTGTTGGCATTCAGATACTTAGGGAGAACCTCAGGAGCTGGCTGGCCAGTGACGACGGTGTATGCAGCTCGGAAGTCAAAATCCTCAGGATTGAAGACGGCGCCATGTCTGGGAATCGTCAACGCTTTGTGGAGCAGTTTGACGTCGAGGCGGACGACGATGCCTTGAACTACGGTGTAGACCTGACCATCCACTATTTACAAGTTGTGGTAGAATTCTTGCACAAGCTGAGGCGAATACTGAGTATGTGCCGAGACAAACGCTGTCCACTCTTGGGCTTCAAAAATTGGCAGTAGTTCTGGGAACATCTCCATCAGCTTCTCATTAGAGAAATCAACAATCCTTGGTGGCAGAACGGTCCGTGGCTTGAGAACTCCTGAAACTGGATGGACGATGGGTTCTTCTGAAGCTGGTACCTTCCTGCCTGAGTCAGCCGCCTCAGCCGTGGTCGACTTTTGAGGGGCCGATGGCGGACCCTGCGCGGCCCTCGGCTTGGAACGCTTGGACGGCTTCGAGGAATCGGCAGGGGCCTTCTCTCTTGTTCTCTTGGTAGACCGCGGAGCGTGCTTTGGAGACATGGTGGAGGGATGCGAGAGAGAGGTGAGAGAGAACTGGAGAGGAAGAATTCGAAAGAGGTACAAGTCGGCGGATGAGAGAAAATTAGGGACCCAGCCGTGGCAATTTATAGGGTAGGGCAGTAGGGCTGGGTCTTAAAAAAAACTAGGATAGTGAACCATCACGATGCAGAAAACGAGCGGTCAGGATTTAATCAGCATAACTCAAATTTTTGGAAGATATTAAAGTGTACTCCCTTTCTTTAATAGAACACTTATGGAACCTTTCCACCCTTATGCAAAGACCACCTTGTGACCAAATAGAGTGGGTCTTGTGGTTCAATGAATTTGAAAGTATTGCACCAATAAATTGACTCCCCATATCCAATTTCTTACACATGGCTCCTTGAACTTATAATATATTTCAAGAGATAATTTTACTAACTATGCTAGCTGAACAGTGTTTTGTACTTTTATTTGCATGCTATGCTTTAGGTCAACCATTTTCTCTGCCTTAGTGATAACTTTAAATTTTTCTTTTTGAATCATTTGAGAGCTGTGGTCAGGTTTATCACATGCTTTTCTACACGAGGAGACACGCTTTTTACACGCCAGAAACCCCGGCTACTTAGCATGCCTAACCATTCCACTAATGACTGGGACATACCTTTTATCCATGAGGATATACGTTTATCAGACGCCAATATCCCCAGTTACTCAGTATGCCCAATCAATATTTTTGAAAGCAGCAGAGTTAGATTGGATCTTCATGACACACTTGTCTCCCATCTATTTTTCAGCCAATTTTTTGCTTTGAGATGGAGAACAGTAGTTTCTCAGAACTCAATCCATTGCTCTACCAAGAAGGCAGAATTATGGCGTATTCCATGTACATACATGTTATATTTGAGTTTATTTTTACTGTCCAACACAGACACAGGTAGAGAAACAGTCTCATTACTAAAAATCATAAGTCCTCAAAATCTTGTGACAGAGTCATAGTTATGGTTTGAATTTATTGCAGTAGTACAGTTCAAATTCTCATTACTACACTCAACCTCTACTCTTAATGATTACCTTGGTGATTTTATTGAAAGATATGGTTAGGTTTTTCAATGTTTTATCAAGGAATGAGTTTACACTTTTTCTCCCCCTCAATTTGTGAGTCCTTGCTGAAGATAAAAAAAATGTTGGCCATGAAGAGATATAGAGACACAAGGGATGGGAAGTATGGATAAGGATGAATGAGTGAAGAATCTGAGCACAAAAGTTCACTTAGTTCAGAGGATTTCCTAGCAGAGGCAGCAGCCTTTTTAGATCCATTTTCTCTTGTTCAGATCCTCTGTCGACCATAGAGTTGCCTTTGGTCGACCTCTGTGCTGTCACAGAAGCTGCCTGATGAGTAGTCACCTGTGGTCTGCTTTCTGACAATTCTGTTGTCGACCATGGGACCGCCTGTGGTCGACAGCTGCGAAGTCACAGAACCAACTATTTCCTGTCCTGATGCCTTGGTCGACCAGCGCCTTGCCTGTGGTCGACCACAAGAGATAATCCGTAGTAGAACCAGGATTCTGCAGAACTTGCTGAAGTAGCAACCGACACTAGACCTCCAAACTCAAAACTTGACCAGTACTAGAGACCTAGTTGACATAACTTAGTACAGAAATGACAGAATCTATACAGTGAACACATGAATATGATTATTTCAAGAATTTTCAGGAGAAATTCTACAAATTCCTAACTCCCTTCTTAGAGTTGAAAATCTGTCATTGTTAAGGGGTTTTGTGAAAATGTCTGCCAGTTGTTTTTCAGTTTCTACAAAATGAAGCATGAAATTTCCTTTGGAGACCTCATCTCTTAGAAAGTGATGACGGATCTCAATGTGATTTGTCCTAGAGTGTTGAATGGGGTTTTTAGACAAATTAATAGCACTAGTGTTGTCACAGAAAATAGGTGCACATCCAAGATCTACATTGTAGTCTTGGAGTTGATGTTTTATCCACATAACCTGTGTACCACAGCTCCCTACTGCGACATACTCAGCCTCAGCAGTGGAGAGTGCCACAGAATGCTGCTTTTTAGAAGCCCATGATATTAAACATCCACCTAATATTTGACAATAACCACTAGTACTCTTCCTATCAATTTTGCAACCAGCATAATCAGCATCTGAATATGAAATCAAATCTAGTTTGCAGTATGTAGGATACCATAAACCCAATTCTTGGGTGCCGGCAAGGTATCGAAGGATACGCTTGACAGCCCCTAAATGTGATTCTCTAGGGCTAGACTGATATCTAGCACACATGCATACACTAAACTGAATATCTGGCCTTGAAGCAGTTAAATATAGCAGGGACCCGATCATACCTCTGTATTTCTTGGCATCTACCATGTTACCTTTTACATCAGCTTCCAATGTTGCATTTGTACCCATGGGTGACTCGATTGGTTTGCAGCTTTCCATGCCAAACTTCTTCAACATCTCCTTTATGTACTTGGATTGATTTATGAAGTATCCTTCTCTACATTGTACGATCTGCAATCCAAGAAAAAACTGTAAATCACCCATTAAACTCATTTCAAACTCATTGGTCATTAAGTTTGCAAATTCAGTACATAAAGAAGCTTCGGTAGACCCAAACACAATATCATCCACATAGATTTGTACAACTAGTATATGCTTACCTTGGGTCTTGGAAAACAATGTTTGATCAATTTTACCTCTTATGTATCCCTTCTTGGTGAGGAAGGAGCTCAACCTTTCATACCAGGCCCGAGGAGCCTGCTTTAATCCATACAAAGCTTTATGCAATTTGAAAACATGATTAGCAAGTTCATCATTTTCAAATCCAGGGGGTTGTTCCACATAGACTTCTTCTTTTATTATTCCATTTAGAAATGCACTTTTTACATCCATTTGTTGTAGTTTGATTCCATGAGATGCTGCAAAGGCTAACAATATCCTGATGGCTTCTAATCTAGCAACTGGAGCATATGATTCTTCAAAATCAACCCCAAATTCCTGGTTGTACCCTTTAGCCACCAGCCGAGCCTTGTTTCTCATTACAACCCCTTCTTCACTTAGCTTGTTTTTATAGACCCACTTGGTTCCAATAACGGGGTGAGATGAAGGTCTAGGGACAAGACTCCACACCTGATTTCTTTCAAATTGATTTAGTTCTTCATGCATAGCATTTATCCATGAGTCATCTTTTAATGCTTCCTCTACTGATTTGGGCTCTATTTGGGACACAAGTGCAAGCTGATCTAGTTCATTGATTTCTTTTAACTGAGATCTAGTCTTCCTAGGATCATGAATTCCACCAATGATGTTTTCTATGGGATGATCTCTAAGAAGTCTTAAGTTCTCAAGATTGTTACCTGAGATGCCTTCTCCTTCGGGTGGAGCATTAGTAATACCTTGATCTCTTTCCTGAGATTGTTCTTCTTCATTTGGTTCTTCGTTGTCTTCTAGAAATTCCCTATCTTCTTCTTCCTTGCTGACCTACTCATTTTTGCCAAGATCATTAATTTCATCAAATGTAATATGAGGGGATTCTTCAACAATTTGATCTTTGGTGTTAAAAACTCTATAGGCTCTTGATCGGTCGGAATAGCCCAAGAATATTCCTGGATCACTCTTCGGTTCAAATTTGTCCAAGACCCTTTTATCATTGTTATGAATAAAGCATTTTGACCCGAAAATTCTAAAATGAGCTAGGGATGGTTTCTTACCTTTGAACATTTCATATGGTGTATTTTCACTAGCCGGTCTTACCATTGCTCGGTTTACAATGTAGCATGCTGTGTTGACTGCCTCTGCCCAAAATCTCCTTGGAAGTTTAGCTTCAACCAGCATGGTTCTAGCCATCTCGACAAGAGTGCGGTTCCTTCTCTCCACAACTCCATTTTGTTCTGGAGTCCTTGGTGAGGAAAATCTGTGGGTTATGCCCTTGTTTCTGCAGAATAAGTCAAAGTCAGAATTTTCAAACTCCCCCCCATGGTCAGATATGATTGTACACACTTTGGACTTGCCATCCTGCTTCATTCTTTTGTAGAATTCCTGAAACTCAGAAAAAGCATCACTTTTATGAGATAGAAATATTACCCATGTGAATCTAGAGAAATCATCAACTAGTACATAACCGTATCTCTTACCACTAAGACTAGCAGTTCTTGTTGGGCCAAAAAGGTCCATGTGCACAAGTTCTAGTGGTCTAGAAGATTGACTTTCAGTTCTACCTTTGAATGATTTTCTTGTTTGCTTACCTTGGGTACATGATTCACATACTTTGACATTTTGAGCAAACGAAATTTCAGGCATACCAAGAACCATTTTATTCTTCACAAGTTTATGCAACACCCTATAGCTAACATGCCCTAGCCTTCGGTGCCACAGCCAGGTCAGGTCCTCTTTCTTGGCGGTTAGGCACAGGTTGGAGTGGGCTGGATCATCCAAGTCTATTATGTAGACATTGTTTACTCTCTGGCCCATAAACTTGACTGTATCTGAATTTGGTTCAATAATCTTGCAGATCTTGGAGTCAAATATTACTTTATGGCCTTTGTCGCAAAGCTGACTGATGCTCAGCAAGTTATATTCCAGTCCATCTACCAGCAGTACATTTTTAATACTGTTTGAGGAGTTCTTACCTATTTTACCTGTCCCGATGATCTTACCTTTGTTATTTCCTCCAAAGGTCACATAACCTCCATCTTTTGAGCTTAGTTGGGAGAACTTGGTCTTGTCTCCCGTCATGTGTCTTGAGCAACCACTATCTAAGTACCACTTATTGTGCATGGCTGCCAGACATTCCTGCATCATGAATTACACAGAAATTTTTGGACCCCAATGGTACCCGGGTCCAAGATAACTTGTAAAATTGTGAAATTACTGTAACAATCCTTTGGGAACCCAAATTTTGTTAGAGCAGTTTAATTTTTCGTCTTTGAACTTGTTCAGATTGGGTGGCTTTTGTTCTAATGTTTCTTTAATCTGAATCCACCTTTTTGATTTCCAATTTTCATTTTGTTTCACCTGAGAAAATCTGTGGTTTCTGTTTGCGTGTCTGGTCATGGTCGACATCTGGTGTGTCTGTGGTCGACCATTGCTTTTCCAGAAGCCAGCGCTTGTTCTGGCAGTTCCTCTGGTCGACATCTGGTATGTCTGTGGTCGACCACTGCTTCTCCAGACGCCAGCGCCTGTTCTGGCAGATCCTCTGGTCGACAGAGGAGGGGTCGGTTGTCGACCAGCCTGTCTCCAGACACCTTGTTTTCCAGATTTATGTCCTTTAACTTGATTTAGTACTTGGTTTGTTTGGTTATTTCTGTGAATTTGAGTTTCTTGTCTATTATTTTTAAGCTTATGTTGATTGACTGTTTTCTCTTTAATGTTTCTCTCTTCCTTGGTGACATTATTCCTTTTGGAGGAGCATTCAGCTACATCCTCTTGTTTGTCTTGATATAGATTGATTAGGGGCCCTTTTCCTTTTGAGTCAGCAATCCCAGTTACGGTTTTTATTTGGAATTCCTTTTTAGCCGTAGGATTGTATCCTAACCCTTCTTTTTGAAAGTTTACTTTTATTCCCAAGACAGCATTTAAGTTTTCTTGACCTTTAGTCATTTTTTCCAAGGTTTCCTGTTTGTTTTTCAGTTCACTCTGGATTCTTTCTATTTCTTCCAGAAGTTGATAGTTTTCCTCCTTGAGAGAGTTGTTTCTTTCTTGAGTTACCTTAGTTTGCTGTTCACTTTCTTGAGTCTTTAATTTTACCTCATCAATTGTGTTTTTCAGTGACTCATTTTCTTCTAACAGCCCTTTGACATTTTCTTCATCTGTCTCGTATTGTTTCAGCTTATTTTTCAAGGTGGTGATTTCTAATTCTAGTTCAGTTCTGTTGGCAAATGGGTTGCTGTCATTATTGACCTGATTAAGCTTTTTCTTCAAACTCTTATTTTCCTTTCTAATTCTTTCATATGCATCAAGTAAGTCTGAGTAGACTTCTTCCCAATCTGAGCTAGAAAAATCTTGAAACGGAGGGATTACCTCAAGATCATCTCTATCTCCTTTGGCCATCAAACAGATGTTTCCTTCTTCTTCCTCGGAAGTTGTTTCCTCCTTACTGCTTTCCTCCTCCTCGCTCCATGTGCTTATCATTGCTTTTGGTTGCTTGCCTTTCCACTTGAAGCTTGATTTCTTAGGAGTCTCTGGACATTCAGCCTTTATGTGTCCTAGTTTCCTGCAGTTGTAGCAGACAAGTTTGTTAGATGAAGTTTTATTTTTATCAAACTTAAACTGAGATGACTTTCTTACCATGCCCTTAGGATTCCTGAATCCCTTACCTTCCTTCCGCAGAAACCTTTTGAATTTTCTTGTTAACATGGCTAGCTCACCAGTTTCCTCACCTGTGCTAGATGAGTTATCAGTGTCAGATAGTTCAGAGGTGCCTATTTTAGTTTTTAGGGCGAGTTGGTTCTTTTTCTTGCCCTCATCTTCTTTTCTTTTCAGATTGACCTCATAGGCCATTAGGGATCCCACTAGTTCATCCACAGTCATAGTGGTGAGGTTCTTTGAGTCCTCAATTACTGTGGCCTTGGTATGCCACATAGGAGTGAGGGATCTTAGGATCTTCCTCACTAATTCCTGTTCCTTGTAGGTTTTCCCTAGACTCTTTAAACTATTCGTTAATTGCACTAGTCTAGCATACATTTCAGAAATATTTTCGTCAGTTTTCATTCTAAACATTTCATATTCTGAAACTAGCATATTTGCTTTTGACTCCCTTACCTCTGAAGTACCTTCATAGATTACTACTAGTCGATCCCACATTTCCTTGGCCGTTGCACATTGTGAAACTCGTGAGAACTCCGTGGGGTGTAGTGCGCATTGCATTACGTTCATGGCTCCCCAGTTGATGGTTGATTTTCTGACATGTTCTCTGGTCCAGGTATCCTCATCTTCGGGCAGCTCGTAGGGTCCTCGGCTTACTACTCTCCACATCTCATGATCTTGTGCTCTCAAGAACACCTGCATACGATTTTTCCAGTATGAGAAATCATTTCCATCGAAATATGGTGGTCTAGTTACTGAGTGTCCCTCAGCCATTAGACTTCTAGAGTTCAGTCCGGCAGGCCTCTCCTGGTTGTTAGACCACATTTTTGGAGAGTCTGGCTCTGATACCACGTGTTGAGTACGGACTGAATAGATCTAGAGGGGGGGTGAATAGATCTTTCCCCCTTTTTTCGATTTAATATCTATTGACTAAATGAGTTGCAGGTGATTGACGAATTACAGAACTAATGTTGATATCAATGAAGAAAACAAACACATAGAGAAGCACGCACACACATAAGCAAACCACAAGATAGGATTTTTAAGGTGGTTCAGTCTCTTCCCGAGACTTACATCCACCCCTTGCTTAACTCAAGCAAGGCTTCACTTATGAGAGCCTCTGATCTCAATCCAAAACACAAGACACCGCTGTCACACAGCTTGTTCCTGCTGACACACAGCTTGTACCAGCTGACACACAACTTGAATCCGCTGCCTCACAGCTTGACACTTGGTGTAAGGATGAATAGAAATGATGAGAAGGTGGGATGATGCAACAGGACTGAATATAGACTTTTGTAACAAAGTAAAGAATTCAGCCTAGGACTTAATCACATAAATAACAAGAGTAGACTCCCTGTAGAACTTTCAATCGGATGCCTTCAGCTGCTTTGCTGCTGGAGGTCGCACAGCTTCAAACCCAGTCTTCCTTCTGCAGCAATGAGAATGCCTTTAGTCTTCTGCAGATTTCTGATTGATGGAGAGCCACTTCGTCCTGTGATGTAGGTGTGTTTCTTAGCTTCTGTTCTATGCTCTCTCTGTGTGCTTTTCTCCGCGATCAGTTGCCTTCTACTTTTTATGCAGATACTTTTTCAAGCCTGAAGCTCTTCTCGCTCAAATTCCAGATCGAGCGTCAATCTGCTAGAAAGCATGAGAAGGTTAAATCCGATCACTACAATAAGTTTGACCGCTTCTAAGCAAGATTCTCTCCTTGATTCCCGTGCGGAATCTCATCATTTGAACTACCCAACAACCTGCAACAACAATCTGCAGGTTTTAAGGAACCAAAACAGAATTCGGTTAGAGTTCGGTTCTGGACGCTATAACACCCGTGGTCGACCATGACACTGTCCCTGGTCGACAACGAGCAGTGTCCTGATGGCGGTTTCATTCTGGCTGACACTCGCGTCCCCCGTGGTCGACCACAGCCTTGTCGTTGGTCGACAAGGGGCAAATTCCAGATGGCCGTCAGTTCTGTCTGATGCTCTGTCTGTTCTGTGGTCGACCAGAAGTGGGGCTTTGGTCGACAGCCAAGGCACATGCAGAAGACGGATGACTTGAAGTGTTTCTGGCTGGGTTCGTTGGTCGACCATAACCACTTCCCTGGTCGACAAGCGACCTTTGACACTTCTTCTGATTTGTTGATTCCACTTGGATTTCAGTGGACCTGAAATTACTTAACTTATCAGAAGTAACTTGAACTATCAGATTTATATTGAGTTAATCAAAAACATTGTTTGTCATCATCAAATAGTCATGAGTCCATTACTTTGAAGGAACAATCAAACCACTTGTATTTGTTATGAAACAGGATAGAACTTGATTAATCAAACATATCCTATTGTCATCATCAAAACCAAGGGATGCACAACACCCTGTGTGTCTGTCAGTCCGGGTCAGAAAACAAAACAGTGTTACAGTCATTCTCATCTTCAATCCGCTTGGTGGGTGGAGCTGTGAAAAATATATGTTGTAGTTCTTTGAGTGCTATTTTCAATGGTACCAGCTATGCCTCGATCGGCCTCCGGATCTGAGCAACATAATGTTTGCAGCCAAGACGTGCAGATCTGTTCCCTGTGCAGGTCTGAAATTGCAGTCCGAGAATAATTCGTGCAAAATTATCAAAAGTCAACTTCTGGAACCGCCACTTCAGGGAGTTGATCAGGGACATCCCGCCATCATCCCAGCCAAGCGGCGCCTTCAGAAGACCTCAGGAGGGTGACGTTCCTTTGGAATCCGCACCTTGCTGTCCAGCGAGTTAGAACCGAGTCGGCGCAATACACAGTCGGCGCAGGACTGAGTCGGACCAGCAGGCCGAGTTCGCCCCGAACGCACCTCCAGATTGCTGCCCGTCAACCCAGGGTCAGTCCTCCCGGGCCCCACATGTAGCCCTTTACCTCCCTACGTTGAGTGGGCAATAGATTTCACTGTTGTAACTAAATTTTTACCGTTGTTACCGGGAGTTATCGTAACTGGCCGGGGTCGTCTTCCCCACGCCCGGAGCGTGGAGGTAAACTCGCCCCCACTCTTTATCGCATTTTACTTACCTCGTATATCTTTGAATGCCGCTGCGAGTGTAGGTTTCTTGCTATAAATATATATATATTGTTATCACCGCTGCGAGAGTGAGTGAGTGTACCATCCCGTGACTCGACCCGAGTTAACGCGGAAAGTCCGATACCAGAGACTCACTGTCGGTTTCTCAACCGCGCACAGTCCCATGTCTTCTCTTGTTTAGGGACGATCGCGAGCTAGAGTCCCAGGTCGTGTGTCCGTCCCGCATCAGTCCTGCTAGCGTACAGATTTTGCACCTTGCGCTATCGAAGTATAGATTGGAGCCGATCTTCCTTTGGAGCTCGACAAAGGCTAAATCACACCCTCGCGGATAATATCGCTAGTCGTGGAGAGGGACTCAATGATATCTAGAGAAACCCATATATCTGACTCCATATAAATGAAATTGAGTTCCGTTGTGGACCCATTGGGTAGAGTGGCAGTAGAAATGATAGGGTGCGGGATCGAACCACTTGAGGACATGTGGGTCAGGTCAATCGGTGGTTGAATGATAGGGACAAGACCCGGGGGTCGGGCCATGAGAGCCTTGAATTGGGCCACCAGGGATGACCAATCGGATGCACGGTGTTGGGGAACGGCCATGGGCTGGTGGGTAGTTGGACATGCAGACAACTGAGTGACACTCTAATGGACTAGACACGACCCTATACAACAATGCAAAGTTGGAATGCAGACTTGACTACAAACCTAGACACAACCAGTATCCGGTACGTGGCGGAGGTTTGATCCGAAGATCGCACTCACGCAAGTGTGTGACCTTCCCAATAGGTATAACCTATCGTTCCGAAGGCACCTTCTAATATACCGGGTATCTGAATGTAATGCGACAGCTTGGACCGACTACCCTAGACTCTAACCTACTCTGATACCAATTTGATGTGGGACGGGACGCGACTTGATGCCAATTTGAGGCGAACCTTGGAGTCTAGGCAAACTCGCGACTTGTCCCTGGCGAGGGAAGCATGCGGAAGTGCACGGTTGAGAAACCTGCAATGAGCTAGGGTGGTCAACTCTCACTTTCGTGCTCGGATCGGGTCACGGGACGGGTTTCACTTTCTCTCGCACAACGGTGATTGAAATGATATGAACGAGCTAGTTACCCTATCACTCTCGCAGTGGCATAAAAACACATATGAAATAAGCAAAATGTCAACAGAGGGGAGCAGAAATGATACCTCCACGCTCCGTGCGTGGGGAAGGCGACCCCGGCTAAGACTCGTACTTCTGGTACAAATAATTATCAATAATTACAAAAATGATTTTACTACCCACTCCACATAAGGAGGTAAAGGGCTCCACATGAGACCCGGGAGTATCAAGCTCGGGTTGACAGGTAGCAAGCCGGAAGGGCGTTCGGGCCGAAGGCGGGCTACTGGTCCGACTCGATACTATTCCGACTCGCTGGACAACAAGCGAACTCTGCTGCTAGGACGGTGGCTTCCGGTTGACTTCTGGTCGAGATGATTGGCTGGGACACAGGTGGAATCCTTCTCTTCTCTCCGAACTCAGCGGCAGTCGAATCTGAGCCGGAGTATTTTTTGAGGAATTATCCGGCGGACTACTCTTGCTGGCCTGACTCGGAATAGATCTGCGCGCCTCCACAAAAATAATTGTTGTGCCCAGATCCAGAGGCGGATCGAGGCAAGATCGGCATCGTTGGACAAAGTACATAAAGGGATACAACATAAATTAATTTCACAACCATCCAGCAAACGGATTGGAAATGAAAACCACTCTGGCACAGTTGTTTTTGCTGGGTCGGATTATAGATAGTCAGGACAGACAAGGATCTGCCTGAAAATGAATTTTGATTGATAGGAAAATGGTAGATCCAGGACTTGGAAATTTTATGGGTAATGGGGTGGGAAGGTAGGATCACGCAAGAATTTTTTGGGATTTTTCAGACATGTTTTGAGTGGTGGGAAAAATAAACTAACAGATGACTATCCCGCAGATTTGTTGATTGGCAGACTATCAAGGGTGGAACTAAACAACTAGGAAAAATAGCAAACATAGGCGGATTGGCCTGAAACGTTTTTTGGAGAGTTGAAATAACGTGGGAAATGCACCCTCCAATTTTAGGCTCGATCAGATGTCCTGATTGGGAGATAAAAATTGGTCTTAAAGCTTCTGTCCAGAGATGGACAGAACTCCGACGATGTGGCGGTGGTGGTGCGACGGCGGCTCGATGGCAGCGGTGGTGGCGGTGCTGAGCTTCTCACTCAGAGAGGGGATGATAAGGAGGCCTCACACCTCAAGAAATTCGCAGCAATCCAACTGCAAAGGGTTGGGAAAGAGAGGGAGAGGGGCTGCGCCCTTGGGCTACTCAAGGCAAATTCCTGATTTTCTTCACATTAATTATGAAAATAATGAAAATACATGAGTTTTATAGACCTAACTAAATGACCATCACTACCCTTAAATCTAGGGTTAGAGAGGGGCAATTAGGGTATGAGAATATTTAATTCCTTTTCTCTTCTCCCATGTGGTCAAAACAACCTAAAAAAAGGATAAATGGCAAGTGGGCATCTTGGACTTTTCTTGGTCCAACTTTGAAAGGTCTTGGTCTAAGCTCACCTTGGACTTTGAACCAGCCCCACATGGGCCCTAGAGCCTAGGTGGACTAATGGGAAAGAAAGTGGGGGTCCCGCCAAGCCACATGGTCTTTTGCAAAGAAACCCACTAAAACCTAAGGACTCACACTTTGGCTTAAAGTTGCCATACAATTACAAACCCATTTAACATAAGGGTATAAATGCAAATAAAAAAGTTAGTGGTCTTGCTTTGATGTCCCCATCACCTGGGTTCCTCTGACCCATTTTCCGCTTTGCATATCCTATATCGTGGTAACAACGACACAGTTTCATCCAAGATCGTGTGGCTCAGGACACAACGTGATATCACCCCTCTTCATCTGGCGCCATCTATGGGAAACGAACAAAGAGCCAATAAGGTGCGAAGACATTCCAGTAGAAGCGCTGGCGGAAAAGGGAAGGCACCGGTAGTCGAAGAAAGAGAGCCCGCGCCCTCGCACCCTTCGACGGGCACCCCCTCTAACAACCAAGCCAACAACCCACCTCAGCCGGTGGAAGGGGAACAATTCGCTCTTGGGAACCCAGACGCCCTCCAAACCCTTAATGCTAAAATGGATGTCCTCGTCTACTTGATGAGGACACAAATAGCTGAGGAGAAGAGGTCGCGACTTCACCGGACGAATCACCCCCACGCGGGGGCCTCCTGGATGACGACCAGAGGCCGATTCATCCTTCAAGAAGGACACATCATCTGGAGTGAGCGGGGCGGACCTTTACAGCCCCCACCTCCGGAGCAAGAAGCCTCCTCCAGCCCAAGAAAGAGGTGGTCCGAGCTCAATAAACAATGCACCAAGGAGGACGTTCCAGATCCAGAGCGCCATGGAAACACCCAGAGCCCCCCGACCCCATCCTGGCGATAGGGGGAACTATCCCTCCAACTGTGGAACTTTGAGCGACATTTTTCCGAGCAGGAGCTAGGGGTCGCCCCCTCAAGCAGAACACCAAGGAGGATGAGGAGCGATCCCCATTCTTCGACCAGATATTGGAGGCAGAGATTTCACCCAGAGTCTCTCTGCCGACCTTCAAGTCTTACGATGGCCAGGGTGACCCGGTTGACCACTATGATAGCTTGGACGCCCTGATGTCCTTGCACGAGGCGTTCGATGCTGAGTGTTTATGACTACTCTAGTCCAAGGTGCACAGGCATGGTTCTGAGCGCTAGCCCCCGGAAGCATCACCAGCTTCCGACAATTCGGGCGACTATTCAAGGAGAGCTTCAGCAACAGCGGCCCTCCAATGTCGGAAGCTGGATTACTGGCCCTCAAGCAGGCACAAGGGAAAAAGTTGTGGGCTTATATTAACCGCTTCAAAGTAGGTGCTCTGCATATTCCCCGCCTGGATGTGGCCTCTGTTATCACTGCACTGACCAGAGGCACCCGCGATGAAAATCTCTGGTGAGAATTAGTGTTCCACCCACCTTCCTCCCTCGCCGACCTTATGACCTTAGCTCTGCGTCATGCGGAGTGTGAGTAGGTCCTCAACACCTGTCGAGATCTCGCAAGCTCGGGACGAGAGGGAGAAAGAAAGAGGCCGTCCGACCAATCTTCTGGGCAGGGGAAGAGGAGTAATCGAGAGGGTGACCGAAAGGAATCCCAGTGCAAGTTCGACTGCTATACTCCTCTATCTGTCCCGGTCTATCAAAATTATCAAGAAATAAAGGACTCGGGACTACTCCGCCACCCCGAGCCAATGAAGATCGACCAGAAGTGTTGGAGTCGTCAGAAACACTGTCAATTCTATGATGATCATGGCCACCATACGGGAGATTGCCACCAACTGAAGGACGAGATCGAAAGTCTCATCCGCCAGGTCCACCTCTCCCAGTATGTGACCGAGCGGAGGGAGGACCATGGAATCCCTCCTGAAGAAATAGACAATCTCCCCTGAGGGGTCCACATAAACGTCATCTCAGGTGGATCAGCCTCGGGTGAAGATAGCACCCGCGGAAGAAAGTGTCATGCCGAGCGAGCCAGCCAAGCTTCCGAGCCGCCTAAATCTCCACCCCAAGTGACCGACCAGCAGGCCTTGGTCTTCTCAGACCAAGACCTTGAAGTGTTAGGATCGGTGCGCTGGATTCAGAGGGGGGGTGAATGAATCCCACCCTTAAAAACTTTTCGCTCAATAAAATCTAGAATGCTATCAAGGCGAATAGACAATCTGAATATCTGATCAAATACTCTTTTGAACCAAGGAACAAATATGAAGTGCGCGCCTAAACAGTTAACAAGCGAAAGCAGAAGAAGGTAATCAACCTACAGCACAGATAGCAATATGAAAGCTCAG
Source organism: Amorphophallus konjac (assembly GCA_022559845.1). Lineage (NCBI taxonomy): Eukaryota > Viridiplantae > Streptophyta > Magnoliopsida > Alismatales > Araceae > Amorphophallus > Amorphophallus konjac. The sequence goes on along the minus strand of CM040126.1, from coordinate 337,874,719 downwards.
ACAACCTGTGAAGGGTGGTAGAAGATATGGAGCTAACGCAAGGCAAACCACTGCACAAGTAATTTTTTAGGTGGTTCGGTCCTCCAGACCTACATCCACCCCTCACTCCCAACTGGAGTGAGGCTTCACTAGCTAACGCTAGAAACAAGCAGACTCAGTCTGCGAACACTTGCTGCCACACAGCTTGACCAGGGGAACAGTCTCCCCTCTTCCTCCAGACCGGAGGGACACCCCAAGTGACTCCCAGCCACATGGAAACCAGAGACCGAAGTCTCTCTTCCTCCAGACCAGGAGGGACCCCACTAGTGACTCTCAGTCACCAGCAAACCAGAGGTCGCAGACCTCTCTTCCTCCAGACCAGGAGGGACCCCTGGACTTGCAACCCACAAGCCCAGAACCGGAGATCAGATCTCCCTTCTCCTGAGTCCACAGGAGGAACCCGACCTCACTACTGAGAATCGGAAGAACAATAGCAACAGGAGTAACAAAAGGAAAAATAAGAAAACATAAAAAGCACAGTGACAAAAGTTGGAAATGAGACGCAAGAAATATAGCTCTCAATGAGCATAGTCGTTCTGGATTTGATCCACGAACAGACTGAACAGATCTTCAATAGAACAATCTCCTCTTTTCCTTTCTTCCTCTTCTTTCTTCTTCTCAGCTCACGCAATCTTTCTCTTCTCTGCTCTCCTTTTTCTTCTTCTGCCCTCTTCTCTTTTCTTCTTCTCTCTGTTTTTCTTCTTCTCTTTTGATCATGGCTCTCTACTGCTTCTTGGCTTCCATTCTCTCTGTATATACTTCGCCACTTCAATTAGTCTTCTTCTGTGGAAGAAGGCTTCCTTATGTACGCAGCAGCAGCAGCCCCTGGGCGCGTGTTCTCCACAGTTCCTGCCCAAATATTTTGGACCACGTGGCAGCATCCAGACTTGCTTAAGCACACGTGTCATCATCTAGTCAGGTCTTCTAGCCTCGGATCACGTGCCCTCCTTAAGCTTCACGAGCAGAGGCACCAGTCGGACAGACGAATAAGTCATCAGTTTATCAGGTTAAGTATAAACCCTGTACAGACTTTAATGAAGGCACTACAGTGTGTAGACTTGCAATGTGAGGATAAGGCATGTATAGACTTCACGTTGTGAAGCAATGTATATACTTAGCATGAAGACTGCCAGTCGATGTATAGACTTCGCTGAAGCTATCTGAAGCAATGTTCAGACTTTGCTGAAGATAATGCATGAGGCGATGTTCAGACTTTGTATATGTGAAACACTTTACAGACTTTATTCAATGTATGGTCTTAGTGTGTGCGAGCATGCTAACATTCAATGTGTAGACTTTGAGTGTGTAAAGCAGGCGTTGTACAGACTATGTAAGCATGACACTAGGCGATGTATAGACTTACACTATCTGATGTATAGACTTCATGAGAATGCAGCAGCCAGTGTATAGACTTGTAGTCTTGTACAGACTAGCCAGTGTATAGACTAGACGAGCATGCAGCACACGATGTGCAGACTTCGTGCAGTGTATGCACTTCATGCAATGTAATGCAGTTTATAGACTTCATGCAATGCAATGCAATGTATAGACTTAGAAAGCAGCTCGTGCAATGTATATACTTCATGCAATGCAATGCAGACAAATGTATAGACTTCATGCAATGCAAAGCAGACCAATGTACAGACTTCCTAAATGCTTCAAGACCATGCACATCAAATGTCTAGACTTCACAAGGTGAACGGCTGTACAGACTTCCTATGTGAAGACAGCCGCTGTACAGACTTGTTGAAGTGTGAAGGAGTTGAGTGGATAGACTTCATGATGTGAAGACTTGCCAAAGATAGCAGGCCGAAGTACAGACTAGAGCGAATCAAGGTCTGTATAGACTTGAAGATCATTCAGCGACCAATGTATAGACTTTCCAATGGAAAGGCTGTACAAACTTGAAACAATGGAAGACAGCGAGTGTATAGACTTTGAAGTGCAACGTAGGTAAAGACTTCCAATGTATAGACTTCGAAGTTCACTGAAGGATGCACAGACTTGGCCAAACAGTCCGATGTATAGACTTGAGGCATGGAGGCCAATGTACAGACTTGGAAAGCTAAGGCCAATTTACAGACTTCAATGTATAGACTTCGAAGTTCACTGAAGGATGTACAGACTTGGCCAAACAGTCCGATGTATAGACTTGAGGCATGGAGGCCAATGTACAGACTTGGAAAGCTAAGGCCAATTTCCCGACTTCACCTCGTGCAAGCTAGAGTGAATGAGTGTATAGACTTAATAGTCTCCCTGGCTGTACAGACTTGGTCACAGGCTGAACAGTCGAATGTGTAGACTTGCAAGCGTGAGACGTTGAATGAGACGGTGGCTGAGACAATGCACAGACTTCAGGTGAAACAATGCAGCTACAGTGCAATGTACAGATTTGCCTAAGACGCAGCATGAGACGCTGGCTGAGACGAACGCTGTACAGACTCTGAATGCAATGTATGGACTTTGCATAGATGATGCATGTGACACAGACTCTGTGCATGAACAGTGCAATGTGTAGATTTAACATGATGCACAAAGACACAGTCCACTGTACAGACTTCATGAACAATGCATGAACGAGACGCTGAAGTCTGTATAGACTTTAACAATGAATGCATGCTGTAATGTATAGACTTTACATCACTTCGTGCCGCTACAGTGCAATGTGTGGACTTGTTCTAAACGTTGCACAACCACAACAGTGCACTGTATAGACTTTGAACTTCAAAGCATGCATCGATGTACAGACTTGAATATTCATGAAGCACACGAATGAATAAGACTCTGTACAGACTTGGGCTGTACAGACTTCAAGTCAGATGTGCATGGTGACGAAAGTACAGACTTTGTCTGTGACACATCCAATGTACAGACTTAGCCATGTATGGACTTAACTACTTGCACCAGCAATGTGTAGACTTGGTAGCATGAACTGTGCACATGAATGTACAGACTCTAAGGCATGAGCAAATGCAATGTACAGACATGCAAAACTGGGGAGTCAACCCATCTGGAAAGGGGTCGACCCACTACAGTCTAGACTAAACAAAGAAATGTATAGGCAATGCAATCAAAACATTATTTCATCTTCATTCATGTTGCTATCATATGCAGAATGCTCAAGAATAAATAATGCACAGAAATGCACTCACTTTGTTGCTATCATCAAAACAAAATGGCATTGCTATCATTAAATCATGCTTGTGCCTAAGGGGCACAACATCAAGACCACAGGGGCACAACAATCTCCCCCTCTTTGATGATGGCAACACTATGAGTCACACTAACTCAGATCAAAACATTCTCCCCCTTTGACTTCAGCAAAAAGACATAAGGTTGAGAGAGAAAAAGAAACCAGCATGCAATGATTGAATAAAAATCTCCCCCTTTGGCAAAAATCTCCCCCTTTGATATAATCAAGATGAACCATGGGAAGGTATGAATGCAGATGCAGATGGAGATACCAAAATGCAAGATCACAATTCTCCCCCTTTAAGAGTTTCTATGCAGCATGATGCATATGACATGGAAGCTCCCCCTCAATAAGTGGAATCTTATGAGATGGATGAGAAGGAGACCACATGGGCAATCAAGGAGAAGTTCAGGTCAATGAACCAAGGACAATGAGCAGAAGAGGTTCAAATAATCAGATTTACAAATAAGCTCCAAACAGAAATAATTCAACAAGATTTTCAAGGAGATATCAATCTCATAAAGTCAAAACATAATTTTTCAAAGTCTTCCATTATAAGGGCTTATGAATGAATTTTATTGATCAGCATGGTTTAAACATGATGTATGCAAAGTTTATCAATAAAATCCTATATTGATATCTAAAATCAGGGTTTAATACAAATGAACCAAGCCCTCATAATTATATCTTGATTATCCTCCCTTTGTCTTACACAATCAAATTTATTAACTTCTTTCGGAATTACATGCACTAGTATTGAGATCAAGCAATTTTGAAGTCATGTGATTTTGTCTAGGGTTTTAGCAATTTGATTTTAGCATCAATATTCAGATATTGCAATTTGTTCAACAATTTTTCATGCTACAAATTTTACGAGCACTCTAGTTCAGTGCACACCTTGTAACTAGAGGATATACCTTGATCAGAGGCCAATATCCCTAAGCACTTAGTGTGACTGACAGTCATGCTTTATATGAATAGAGGTAGCATTTACACATCAGACACACTCCAAATCATTTCTTGATGAGTGAGTTATATTTCTCAGTGTGCATGCCATTGCTCAGCCTGATTAACTCTCATTCTTAAGCAGAGTTAACTTTGGCACCTCATGACACAGTCCTTTGGACATGTGTTTCTCAGTGACCAAAGTCATTGCTCTGACAGAAATTACCCTTCAGACATTTCAGAAAAATTCATTTGATTCAAATCAATAATAATTTCATGTACTTAACTAATTAAAGCCATGAATTCAATAGTGCAGATTTCATAAGATTTTACAAGACACAGCATGAAATAGATGGTTAAAGTTTATTAAACATGATTCAGATATTTTTTAAGAGATTTTAAAGTCAAACTCATTGAATACATTAAACTTAAACTATCTGAGTTATTTCAGATATTCATAAAAACGTATAATAGAAGATTCCTAGTTCAAGTGTTTTCAGATTTATGATCAAGATAGCCCATTGAAATCTTCATGAAAGACTGATAGAGTTCTGAATCATCAAATGATATAAGAGATTTTGAAGAGTGAGTATTTTTGAAGCTCAGTGATTTCTGTTATGATCAAGGTTTGTCAATTAAAATAAATGGGGAAAAGGTTATGCACATCAAGCAAGCTATCAAGAAGTGTGGCATGTTTCAGGATTTTCAAGGAAAACATGCAATGACTTCTGACAAGTGTATGCATTTGACAATCTACATGCAATGCATTGACTCCCCCTGACACTATGCATTCAATTACTCTCTTTGGCATTTTTCAAGAAATGTAATGCAATTAAATACATGTATGCAAAGATATGTAAAGACTCAACATTGTTTGCTATGCAAAGACATGCAATTAACTACCCCTGAGAACATGCAATGTTTGCACTGAAAACTGAACATATGACAATGTTACTCAAGCTCAATCAGAGTGCCCTATTAAGCAAAATGACCCATGGTACTAGGCGGGGCATTTGGTCTACTAGACCACCTCACACATAGTAAGAACCTCCAGACAGATTTCCCTGCCATTTGGTAGCTTGCCATTTGATATACCATAGTGGTCATGCATGATAATGCAACATACAGTCCAGATTTCTAATCAATTATCAATCTGAATTATGCACTGATATCTCAACATGTGCTCATGAGAAACAAGGCAGATTTTTAAATGTGAGCATGCATACATGGATCAAATTTCAGCTTTTCAGATTTTTCAGAATGCAAGTTTATTCTCATTTCAATGTCTAAATAGACAATTCAGAATGAGCATTGAGAGACATGAATATTCATAGTGTCCAATAGATAACAAATGTGCAAGAACACATCAAACAAGATATGCAATGAATTTCACAACAGGAAATGCAGAGAATTTACCTGTAAAATTCAGTATGGGGTTTTCTTTTGAGTGCCTTGGCTTATTTATCCCTTTTATTCTTCAGCTTCCAAGGCACACCTGCAAAGCAAACTATTTTGCACAAACAGGTACCCAAGAGGTCTTGGGTCCTAAATTAACAGTGACATTCCTAGCAGGTTTCCTAAACAATTTTTCAGCATGTAGGCCATCAGATTTCATCAAATAGCAATTATTCATTGAATGACCTATTTGACCACAGTGATGACATGATGCAGCAGATTTCAAGTTATTTTTATGCCAATTACTATTGTCATGAAACTTATTACCAGAGAGAGAATTTTGTTTACTAAAATCAGTCAGCCAACAGTTAGCAGCTCTATGGCCTGGCTTCCAACAGTTATAGCATGAAAAAAATAGACTTTAGGTTCCTTTTATGCACATCATTATGAACATGAATTTTATGTGCATTGGCATAGAAATTTCTGTTAATTGCATGACCAAACTATTTTCCATAATCAAAACATTCAAAGTTTTTCCTTTTAAAAACAACTATGTTCTTTCTGAGAGCATTTGTGTTTACAGGGAATTTAAACCTTTCAGAAATGAAAATTTTCCCTTGAGCATGCTAACAGTCCTTGACTGTGTGGCCATGCTTTCCGCAGTGAGAGCAATTGAGAGAATTTCTTTTAAAGGAACCTGACCAGCATTCAGAGGCCTTGTGACCATTTTTGTTACAGTTAAAACAAATGATGTGCTGGTCCTTTGAAATAGATTTGTTCTTATTAAAAACATGCTGATTTGTAAAGTATTTTTTATGAAATGAACATGATTTTTTCTTACCACTTGCAAACCAGCAATGAGCAGTAGTGTGTCCTACTTTATCACAATTAAAATATGTGACACTCTTTTTCTGAGGGACAGGGAACTTGACCTGCGAATCCCTACCATGCATTTTTCTAGCTTTCAGATCATCTGATTTCATTAAATTACATTCATGCATCAAGTGGCCAATCTTGTGACAGTAATGACATTTCATGATTTCCCTTTTATGTGCATGTCTAGGTGTATCAGTGTGTTTTACCGCATGCACATTTTCAATGTGATTCAATCCTTTCTTCACATGACTGACCTTTTCCATTTTTCTAGTTTGTTTCTGATTCTTCTGAACATTTGGATGTTTATTTTCTGAGGTGGTGGCTACATCTGAAGCTTTGATGAAAGATGTCATTAGCTTGTTTTTGAAAGCCTTTTTATTGACATTGTTGTAGCCTAGCCTTTCCTTTTGAGTATTAGCCTTAACTCCTAACAACATGTCTAGATTTTCTTGTCCATCAACAAATTTAGACAAAGAGCTTTTCAAATCCTGAATTTCATTTTCAAGAGATGCAATGTATATTTCATAACTAGCGATCTCTTGTTCACTACAATTGACAGCTTCATTCAAAACCTTGTTAGTTATTTTGTATTCTTCAATTTCCTTTCTCAGCTCATCTACCTCTTCAGTCTCGTTTATACAGATGACTTTCCCTTTCTCCAAAGTAAGAAGTCTTTCAGATATTGAAGAGTTCAGCAATTTTAACTTCTCATTTTCTTCCTTAAGCTTGTCATTCTGAATTAACTCATTTATTAGAGTCTGATCTTCTGAGTTAACCATGCTTTCTCTCCTAGCTTCAAACTCCTTCAATTCCTTTTGTTATTTTTCAAAATCTTTCTGTAATTCTATGTTTACAGATTTTATGGCATTAAAATTTTCAATCAGCAAATCATTCTCTCGTTTAAATTTCTCTAATTGTTCTTCATTTTCTTTGGAAAACTTTCTGAGAGAGTCATTCTCATTTTTCAGCTCGTTTAAGTCAGATTTAACACATTCAAGTTCTTTCAGCAAATCCTTACTCTGAACAGAATCATGACTAGCTAGGCTAAGCTTCTTTTCAAGTTCAGAGATTTCTTTAACATGATCTTGATCTTTAATTTTCAGCAATGAAATTTGTTTCTTCAACATTTGAATATCAGACATAAAAGCATCAGGAACATTTTTCAGTTCAGCACAGTTTTTACATGGAGAATTGAAACCGTCTGACCTACTATTCTTCTTCAATTTTTTGTATTGTTCTCTTAACTGTTCATGAGACTCTAATAATTCAGCTTATGAATTCTCCCAATCATCCAAGGTATAGTTCTCAAAAGGGTTTACCTTCTCATCATTATCGTCTTCACTTTGATTGTTGCCTTGATCGCTGCCACCTTGATTACTTCTATTGGCCATCATGCAGCTTGTTTGATTTCCTTTCCCGGCTCTCTTCATCATCTCCAACATATCCCTTGCAGATCTGCAATCAAGGAAACATGAGTGAAAGGCTTTGTCAGTGGCTGCTTTCATCAGATTTATAGCTGTCTGATTCTCCTCATACATTGATTCGTGACTGCCAGTCCATTTGGACTTTTTCTTTGGTAATTTATGAGGACCATGTGACATCACTTTCCACAGGTCTGGATCAACAGATTTAACATAAGCACGTAAAGCATTATGCCACTGGTTGAAATCAGAACCACTAAAGACGGGTGGATAAGCCATTGAAACAGACAGCAGATAGATTCAATGCAACAGGAATATTGATGCACTAAAACAAAATTAGCACCGAAGACTGCAAGATCGGATCTGCAGGTCGCTGGACCTTCTAAGCAGACACCGCTCTGATACCAATTGTTAGGATCGGTGCGCTGGATTTAGAGGGGAGTGGGGTGAATGAATCCCACCCTTAAAAACTTTTCGCTCAATAAAATCTAGAATGCTATCAAGGCGAATAGACAATTTGAATATCTGATCAAATACTCTTTTGAACCAAGGAACAAATATGAAGTGCGCGCCTAAACAGTTAACAAGCGGAAGCAGAAGAAGGTAATCAACCTGCAGCACATATAGCAATGTGAAAGCTCAGACAACCTGTGAAGGGTGGTAGAAGATATGGAGCTAATGCAAGGCAAACCACTGCACAAGTAATTTTTTAGGTGGTTCGGTCTTCCAGACCTACATCCACCCCTCACTCCCAACCAGAGTGAGGCTTCACTAGCTAACGCTAGAAACAAGCAGACTCAGTCTGCGAACACTTGCTGCCACACAGCTTGACCAGGGGAATAGTCTCCCCTCTTCCTCCAGACCGGAGGGACACCCCAAGTGACTCCCAGCGACTTGGAAACCAGAGACCGAAGTCTCTCTTCCTCCAGACCAGGAGGGACCCCACCAGTAACTCTCAGTAACCAGCAAACCAGAGGTCGCAGACCTCTCTTCCTCCAGACCAGGAGGGACCCCTGGACTTGTAACCCACAAGCCCAGAACCGGAGATCAGATCTCCCTTCTCCTGAGTCCACAGGAGGAACCCGACCTCACTACTGAGAATCGGAAGAACAATAGCAACAGGAGTAACAAAAGGAAAAATAAGAAACCATAAAAAGCACAGCGACAAAAGCTGGAAATGAGACGCAAGAAATATAGCTCTCAATGAGTATAGTCGTTCTAGATTTGATCTACGAACAGACTGAACAGATCTTCAATAGAACAATCTCCTCTATTCCTTTCTTCCTCTTCTTTCTTCTTCTCAGCTCACGCAATCTTTCTCTTCTCTGCTCTCCTTTTTCTTCTTCTGCCCTCTTCTCTTTTCTTCTTCTCTCTGTTTTTCTTCTTCTCATTTGATCATGGCTCTCTACTGCTTCTTGGCTTCTATTCTCTCTGTATATACTTCGCCACTTCAATTAGTCTTCTTCTGTGGAAGAAGGCTTCCTTATGTACGCAGCAGCAGCAGCAGCAGCAACAGCCCCTGGGCGCGTGTTCTCCACAGTTCCCGCCCAAATATTTTGGACCACATGGCAACATCCAGACTTGCTTAAGCACACGTGTCATCATCTGGTCAGGTCTTCCAGCCTCGGATCACGTGCCCTCTTTAAGCTTCACGAGCAGAGGCACCTGTCGGACAGATGAATAAGTCATCAGTTTATCAGGTTAAGTATAAACCCTGTACAGACTTTAATGAAGGCACTGTAGTGTGTAGACTTGCAATGTGAGGATAAGGCATGTATAGACTTCACGTTGTGAAGCAATGTATATACTTAGCATGAAGACTGCCAGTCGATGTATAGACTTGGCTGAAGCTATCTGAAGCAATGTTCAGACTGTGCTGAAGGTAATGCATGAGGCGATGTTCAGACTTTGTATATGTGAGACACTATACAGACTTTACTCAATGTATGGTCTTAGTGTGTGCGAGCATGCTAACATTCAATGTGTAGACTTTGAGTGTGTAAAGCAGGCGTTGTACAGACTATGTAAGCATGACACTGGGCGATGTATAGACTTACACTATCTGATGTATAGACTTCATGAGAATGCAATAGCCAGTGTATAGACTTGCAGTCTTGTACAGACTAGCCAGTGTATAGACTATACGAGCATGCAGCACACGATGTGCAGACTTCGTGCAGTGTATGGACTTCATGCAATGCAATGTAGTTTATAGACTTCATGCAATGCAATGCAATGCAATGTATAGACTTAGAAAGCATTCAGCTCGTGCAATGTATATACTTCATGCAATGCAATGCAGACAAATGTATAGACTTCATGCAATGTAAAGCAGACTAATGTACAGACTTCCTAAATGCTTCAAGACCATGCACATCAAATGTCTAGACTTCACAAGGTGAACGACTGTACAGACTTCCTATGTGAAGACAGCCGTTGTACAGACTTGTTGAAGTGTGAAGGAGTTGAGTGGATAGACTTCACGATGTGAAGACTTGCCAAAGATAGCAGGCCGAAGTACAGACTTGAGCGAATCAAGGTCTGTATAGACTTAAAGATCATTCAGCGACCAATGTATAGACTTTCCTACGGAAAGGCTGTACAGACTTGAAACAATGGAAGACAGCGAGTGTATAGACTTTGAAGTGCAACGTAGGTAAAGGCTTCCAATGTATAGACTTCGAAGTTCACTGAAGGATGTACAGACTTGGCCAAACAGTCCGATGTATAGACTTGAGGCATGGAGGCCAATGTACAGACTTGGAAAGTTAAGGCCAATTTACAGACTTCAATGTATTGACTTCGAAGTTCACTGAAGGATGTACAGACTTGGCCAAACAGTCCGATGTATAGACTTGAGGCATGGAGGCCAATGTACAGACTTGGAAAGCTAAGGCGAATTTACCGACTTCACCTCGTGCAAGCTAGAGTGAATGAGTGTATAGACTTAATAGTCTCCCTGGCTGTACAGACTTGGTCATAGGCTGAACAGTCGAATGTGTAGACTTGCAAGCGTGAGACGCTGAATGAGACGGTGGCTGAGACAATGCACAGATTTCAGGTGAAACAATGCAGCTACAGTGTAATGTACAGACTTGCCTAAGACGCAGCATGAGACGCTGGCTGAGACGAACGCTGTACAGACTCTGAATGTAATGTATGGACTTTGCATAGACGATGCATGTGACACAGACTCTGTGCATGAACAGTGCAATGTATAGACTTAACATGATGCACAAAGACACAGTCCACTGTACAGACTTCATGAACAATGCATGAACGAGACGTTGAAGTCTGTATAGACTTTAACAATGAATGCATGCTGTGATGTATAGACTTTACATCACTTCGTGCAGCTACAGTGCAGTGTGTGGACTTATTCTAAACGTTACACAGCCACAACAGTGCACTGTATAGACTTTGAACTTCAAAGCATGCATCGATGTACAGACTTGAATATTCATGAAGCACACGAATGAATAAGACTCTGTACAGACTTGGGCTGTACAGACTTCAAGTCAGATGTGCATGGTGACGAAAGTATAGACTTTGTCTGTGACACATCCAATGTTCAGACTTAGCCATGTATGGACTTAACTACTCGCACCAGTAATGTGTAGACTTGGTAGCATGAACTGTGCACATGAATGTACAGACTCTAAGGCATGAGCAAATGCAATGTACAGACATGCAAAACTGGGGAGTCGACCCATCTGGAAAGGGGTCGACCCACTACAGTCCAGACTAAACAAAGAAATGTATAGACAATGCAATCAAAACATTATTTCATCTGCATTCATGTTGCTATCATATGCAGAATGCTCAAGAATAAAGAATGCACAGAAATGCACTCACTTTGTTGCTGTCATCAAAACAAAATGGCATTGCTATCATCAAATCATGCTTGTGCCTAAGGGGCACAACATCAAGACCACAGGGGCACAACACGAAGGAGTAGTCACCCCACATGATGACGCCCTTGTTATCTCGGCCATGATAAACCATTGTAACGTGGACCGGATCTTAGTGGATAATGACAGTGCCCCCAACATTTTGTCGCACGAGTGCTTGCTAAAGATGGGTGAAAACCCATCAAAACTGCGTCCGATCTGAACCCCCTCTGTGGGTTCAATGGCCAGGTGACATATCCCGAGGGATCCCTAAGCCTACCTGTTACCCTCGATACCCCGCCCAAAGCCATAACCTTTATGGAAAACTTTGTGGTGGTCATAGCGATACCCTCCAGATCCCACCAAAAAATGAAGTTTCCCACCAAATACGGCACCAGGGAAGTCTGAGGCAATTAGGCAATGGCTAGAAGGTGCTACATGATCTCAGTGGAAACCGTAAGGCCAGAGGACTAGGGCAAAGAGCTCAGAACGATTGAAGATAAAACGGTAAGCAAACCTAGGGGAGAGTGATGGGGACATCCCCAGCCACACCATTTTCTTTCGAGACCCCGGTTGCTTGCCATCAGTGCATCATCATCTTCGTCACTTAATTTCAAGTCATAGCATATAATTTTCATTTTTTATTTGAGTCCCTTTATGTAATTTTTCCTTTCTTAATTGAGTCCTTTAGCTAGTTAATGGGTCATTAGAGTGGCTAATTAGGCCCAACTAATGGGCTAGGCCCAGGGGCGCCCCCTCCTGGGCTGGCTGGTCAATTGTTCAAATGGCCAGGGTCAGTTTGGTCATAGGAATTATGTAAGCCTATAAATAGGTCCCCACTACTCTCATATGTACAATTATAGATAGTCGAATTGAAGAAGACCTATTGATGAGGACATCAAGAGCTTATGGGTTGTATTGTATGTATTGGCTTGTATAGGTGTGTAGTATAGGTTGTATTGACTTGAAAGTGTGTAATTTTTGATTTCTTTCATTTGGGCTCTCTTTGTAAGGCTTAATTAAGCCATTGGGCCACATTTCTAGGAAGAGTCTATTACTAGGTATCATGGTTTAGGTCCACTTAAGGGTGCTACTTCATATTGGGTCATTTGGTTTTAAATGGGTCATTAAGGCACTTAAGGCCCAAATTGGGTTCCACTCTCCCATGGGCCATCTAAGTGGGAATGGCCCATGACTAGCATGATATATTGGGTGGCTCTTGGCCCATGAATGGCCCTTGGCCCATGAAGGGGGGCGCCCTCTCTTTTGGCCTTATTAGGCTAGTTAGGTGTGATTTAGGTGAAGTTGGAATGGAATTAGTCTAAGGTTGAATGGAGATGGTCAAGTTAGATTAAAAAATTGTATTTGGTGTGTTATTCACACTTCATCTCAGCCATTCAATCCCCAACCCTTGATCCAAGGGTCCACATTAGATTTGAGTGGAGTCATATATAATGTTGTATTTTCATGAGAAATTCAATGAAAAATCAGAATTTTGTTGAATGCCTTGAGTGAATTTCGACCTCCTCCCTCTCTCCCTCTGGTTTCTTCATCCCAACCTCCATTTCTAGAGTGTTTCTATCTCCCTTCATCTCCTCTCAACCTCCGGTGATCGTCTGTGCCGCCGCCGCCGCCGTTCGTGCCGCCATCGAGCCGCCTCTACAGTTCTGCCTTCATCCGACCACAGCAGCTTCCACGATTTGTCTGTCTCAGCCACCAGTTCAGATCGATTTGAAATTTTGAGGGTTGGTTCCTGTCCTCTAGCCCCTTTTCCACAAAAAAATTGAGGTTCAAAATCCACCGTTTCATATTTTTATCTTTTCGTTCAACTCTCAATCTTAGATCTGTTCTGTCACTGTCTACAATGATAGTAGCCCTGCGTTTCATATCTTAGGTCCACTTTTTGATTTATTTTGGTTCTCCCAATTGTACTGGAGGTTACACCCATCCACCCCGTCATCCACCATTTTTTTCAATTTTTGGTTCATCCATTTCATATTTTCTAAAAATCGTTCTCAGTCCCAGCTACAGTTCTGTCCCCCTGATCCCAGATCCGACCTTCGTCCACTAAACAAATCACAGAAAATCATAGCTACATCTAAACGGGTCCAAACTAATTTTTCTGTCTTCCCAGCTCAAATTCCAACAACTTTTTTGAAGAACGCAACCCCTGATTCGAACGACTCCCTCGCGGTCAAAGGCAATCCATAGGGAAGTTCTCTGCTGACATGTGATTTTAGGAACTATACAACAGAAGATTGAAAATTCCATAAGTCAAGATCTGAGTAGATCTAGGCAAGATCTTTAGGCTTAGGTTGAAGAACTTCAAGCTAGCTTTCCAACGGCGCCAGTCTCGTGTCGATCCGACGTCGGGGCTGATCGCAGCGTCCATTCTCGCCGGAGCGCGCGCTGTAAAACAGCAACCACCAGTCCGTGGACAGCAAACCCGACGGGTGCCGATCGGAACCGCCCGACCCCCGGGCGACGTTCCGGTGTGCCGCCAGCCCAGGGAACACTTCCCTAAGTGTCCACACTACAGAGGTGCCACCGGGTCCCACATGGCCCCTCCAGACAGCACGTGGGCCCCACGGTCGTGATCGCGCATGTAGCCGAATCAACACACGAAGCTGCCCGTCAACCCGAATTCGGTCCTCCCGGACCCCATTGTGTAGCCCTTTACCTCCCTGCGTGGAGTGGGAAGCGGCTTGCATTTCTGTAATATTGTGTAATATTGTTCCGGGAGTACGAGTTTCGGCCGGGTCCGTCGTCCCCACGCTGAGCGCGTGGAGGTATCGTCTTCGCTCCTTACTTGGTATTTTGCTTGATTTCATATATGCTTGTTTATGCCACTGCTAGAGAGCATGTTTTAGGACCTAGCTCGCTATAATTTCATATCACCGCTGCTGCGAGAGAGTGAGCGAGACCGTCCCGTGACCCGATCTGGGCACGAAAGTGCGAGCCGACCACCCTAGCTCTTGCCGGTTTCTCAACCGTGCACGTCCGACGCTTCCCTCATCAAGGGACGATCGCGAGCTTGTCGTGTCCGTGTCTCGTCCCGCATCACCTATTGAGATTTTGATGTGACACAACCCCTTGGAGGTGGAAGCCACTTGACCAATGCACCTTGGACCTATATTCGCAAGCAAGCAACAAGTTGGCGAACCCACTCTAGCGGACTTACCCGTGTAGCACACACTCGGATCAGTAGACGGACCGGCGATGGTGGAGAGGGTCCGAAGTGGGACCTCCCCTTTCTGGGGATTTGGTTTAGCTTGGGCCGAACCCCTAAGGGCCTAGGATGCCCAATTCCGTGGGCGGCCAGCACGCCAAGGGTGTGGGTTGTAGGGTCGCTCTCTCAACTCCCTTCGCGGTGGTCGCTCAAATCGATGATATTTTGAGATCGGGCACTCACTAACCGACCGACGGCACTAAGATGCAATACTAAACAAGCAAAGTGATTCCAGTAGAGTAGTGCAACCAGAAGCTCACCTGATCGGTGTGAAGACATCGATCCCGGCCAGAGACGAGGGAGAGCGGGGAAGCGTGGACTACCCGCACGCCGCGCCGATGAAGCTTCAGTCGATGACCTGCTAATACAATGACTACGCCCTCACAGAGGGGGTGGACTAGGAGTAGGGATAACCCAATTACAACCAAAACTACCTCCATGCAGGGAGGGGCGGTCAGCCGGCCAGGCGAGATCGGACGGAGAGCTAAAGGAGTCGCCAAATGAAGACTTCGCCGATTCTCGCTTCTAGAACTGCTCGATAGGTGGTCGATGTTGACGCTGCCACGGGCTCTACCGGACTCAGAAGTCACCGAAACTTGTGCCGAATCCTCTCTGATTGGCCCGGGAGGACCCCTGAATTTTGGTGTAACTTCCGGACGTAGTCAGGGGCTGGGGCCGGCGCTGGGACTGGGCCACCTCGTTCTGGCTCCGACTGACTCTAGGACACTGCCGCAGGAGGATGAAGCTGCCACGAACACTCCCGAGCTCCGAAGGCATTGTAGCTTATATAGATACGACCGTGGGAGGGTCCTCTTTGAGAAGCAACCAGAAAAAAAGCAAGAGGAGGTCGGAGCAGAGAGATAGAGCCCGTAGAGTGAAGAGGTGTCTGTCAGGCCCTGACAGGACAGACCTGCACACCTTGGGTAGAAAAATCAGAACATTGTGCTTCGGGGTTCAAACGGCGCTTGGTTTCTTGGAAATGCTAGGAGACTTGTAGGAGAAGACTTCAGTGAAAGAATCACATCCAAACTCGTCCTAGAACAGCCATGGTCGCACTTTAACTGGGCCTCTGTTCTTCTGCAAGAGTCGAGTTGCGCAGTCGAGGGAGAACGGCTCTCTTGGTCAGCACAGACGCCGGACGGATGCAAGACCACCTCGCCTGCAAAGCCACTTTGAAGATCTTTCTGGAAATATATAGTGTGCCTTCTGGAGCTTGGCGATGAGGATGGGGCAGACCCTGAAACCTGCGGATCCTCAATCCCTGGTGACCTGAGAATAGAGTGAGAGAGTAGAGTGTATGTGGAGGTGGGAAAGGGGAAGGAACTTGCAAGGGGTTACTAATGGGAGTTGTGGGAAGGGGAATGGAGGGATCTAGGGGTGATGGAAGGGGGTAGGGGGTGCTGGGGTCGCAGCTAGCAGGGGGGAGAGGTGGGGTGCGCAGGTTGCCTAGGTGGAGAGGGAGAGAGGGGGGAATTCTCTCCCTTGGTTTGAATGGGTGGTTAATGGTGGGTGGTTAATGTGGCCTTGGGGATGATAAAAGGGTGTGTTGGGGAGAGGAAAGGTTGTTTGGGGTTGGTGAAGGGGTGTGTGGGAGAATGGGATTCTCCCTTGGGAGATGGAGGGGTGGCTTGGGAAGAGGAAGGGTTGCCTTGGAATGTGAAAGGGTGCTTGGGGCTTGGTGTGAATAATGGTGGGATTGAATGGACCTAGGGAAGATGAGGGGTTGGGGCTGATGTGGAGGATGAGGTGGCAGGGGGGAGGAGAGAGAGAGGGTTGCCTCCTAGAGAGAGAGGGGGGTCGCCCCTTTTAGAGAGAGAGAGAAAGAGAGAGGGGAATCCACCCCTTAGAGAGAGAGAGAGAGTGAGAGAGAGAGAGAGAGTGAGAGAATCTCACACAATTTTGGTGGATTTCAATATTTCTTTCAATAATTCATTAGTTCTCAAATGGGGGATTGGGGTCCTATTTATAGGAATCCCACAATTTAACATAAGTCCCTGACTTTTGGACTAATAACAAGAAACCAAGGGAAGGGGGGTGCCCATGGGCCTAGCCCATTGAATTGGGCATATTAACCTACCAAACTAACATAATGACTCAAGACTTTGATAAATGACTCATTAACCTAGGTACTGGACTGAAATAAAAGGAAAAGTACATGGTAAGAAAATGAAAATTACATCATATGACTCGAAATAAAGTGGCGAACAAGATGAAGCACAGTTGGCGAGCATCGGGATCCTCGAACAAATGGGATTACTGGTGATGTCCCCATCATACCCCCGGGGTGCAGAGAACTCGACTCCGTCGTGTATGGGTCCACCGGGGAAGTGGTCCTCTAAAGCAGCTCGGGGTGAACCTCAACCTCCAAACTCAACCCTGCGTCTGCAACCTGGGGACGGTCCTTCATCCTCTCACGGTGGCTTGGGCACACCCTCTTGCTGGCGATGGTACTCTGCTTGCCTAGTATTGCCTCTTTGTGCACACGTCGCGCTCTCATGCTAATTTTTGGTGGCTCTTCGAGGGTATCACTCACAAGGGAAGATATAGGCTCAAGGTACTCACTAGGATCCACCGCGGTGCCCATATAGGGTGCCGGATCCGCCACGTGGGAATTGGGGTGAATCCCAAAACCCATTAGTAAGTTCAACCCGTAAGCCGGGTTGCCAAAGCCACTCAGAACTTGGCAAGGTCCAAGTGCTCGTGCCCTCAAGTTGGAGGTGACCCTAGGGTAGAACCACTCCAATGTCACCATCGATAAGTTGCCTACATGGAATTCCAAGTGGCGCTCGCAAGCTTTTGCCTGCTCTTTGTGAACCTCACTGCTCGTTGCTAGATGCTTGCGTGAATGCGTATGCCATGCACTATGATGCAGTGTGGGTGTGAAAAGCTTGGTGTGTAAAGGTGAACCGGGACGACCATATGTAGACCAGTCATGCTTTGACGCCAAGAAGACTTTGATGGAATTGGGAGGACCGGGGCATCCATAAGTGGACCTATCATGCAATGATGCCATGTAGACTTTGGTCAACTTAAGTGGTCCAGGGCACCCGTAGGTGTACCTATCATGCAAAGTGGTGATAAATATCAGGGGACCCGGACATCCGTAGATGCCTTTGACATGTGTATGACCAATGTTAAATGAGGGAGGGCCTACACACCCGAATATGAACCAATCATGCATCCTACTTGACATGTGAGTGATATGAACGAGTGGACCCGACTTAAGAATCATATCAAGTGGTGTTGTACGCCAAGACTTATGCACTTTTGTACCAAAGATGTCTCCTATGTGTGGGCTTTTGGACCTCCATTGGAATGGGTGAAAGGGGTCTAGGAAGGTGGATATCATGAAGTGGGGCACTTCCTCGATCCCAAAGTGTGTATTGCCCAAAGTCATGGCTCCCATGGTGTAATCTGAGTCTTGGGAGAGATGGGATTGGTCCAACATGGTGGGTAAGGGTAGGAAGGAGTGGGTGATAAGTGATGTGGGTGGACCACATGGGTTCCTGGGTTCCCATTGGGAGGCATCAAAAGGATCAACATAAGTGTACCCAGGGGAAAGGAGCTCTAAGTTTATCTCAACATCCTCAAGGTCCTCACAATATGGTGGTGAGTCATCCTTCTCCAAAGTAATTGGTCCAAGATCTCTAGTGAGTTGACCGTTTAAGGCATTTGGGGTCGCAATGGGTGGGGAGTAGATCGGAGTGGGTTCTTCCTCCAAGGGGAGAAATAGAAGAATCTCAATAGTGCAATGCCCACTCGTGCAAACGGAAGTGATGGAGCCAATGGTGGGGTGGGCAAAGTTAATGGTGCTAGGCTCCGAAGGTCCCATGGCAAGCAAGCTGGTCAAGTGGACTTGCCAATATAGGTAATCCACTAGGTCTCCCAAGTCTCCCACGAAGTAGAAGGTTTGTAAAGTGACATGGGGAGACCGGGTGGGAACAATTTGGGATTGATATCCCAATGGTGGTGAGCTCAGGAAAGTGGGACTTTGCTTGAGCCATTGGAGTATGGACTCATCTATGGTGACGGTGTGCGGCTCATGAGGACCCGGACTAGGAGGGGTGGGTGAGTTTTGTGGCTCCTGCTCCTCAACGGTGTGGGCGAGTTTTGTGGCTCCTGCTCCTCAACGGTGTGGGCTTCGGTTTCCTCGAGGGTCGGGAGGGGGTCTAGGTCGGTCTTACTTCCAAGGGAAGAGGTGTTTACTTCCAAGGGATTAGGTGTTTGGATCATGGGCTCCTCTTCCAAGGGAAGGAATGGGTCTTTTGGTGGAGGAGTGGAGATAGCCGGCTCATGGTACTCCCAGAGTGGTGAACATGGACGGGCTTGGGTTGGGCTTGATAGGGGAAGTACTTGGGTTGGAGTTGGGGATGGGGGTGGAAAAGTGGTTGGTTGAGGAGGTCCGGATTGGGGTGCGTAGATCTTTCTAAGATCGGCCCTCATTTCAACCCAAGATTCAATGGGTGCTTCCCCTTTGGCTTCTCTCAAACCTACAATGTACTCCCATTCTTTCCTAGCTTGGCGCCAGAGCAAACTCTTGGCATAGTTGACTTGGATAGGCCCGGACAGGGTGAACCTCCCAAAGTGTCGGTCTATGAACTTCTCCCATTCTAGATATATGCTAGGGCGGGATCCATCAAACACAAAATCCGCTAATGGGTCTAAGGATGGCGAATAGGCTAAGTAGGAAGTGGTCATGATGAACGGGTGACGAATGCAATGGCCCTAGGACAAGACTTAGTAGAGACAAGTCTAGAACTTGCTCTGATACCAAATTGATGTGACACAACCCCTTGGAGGTGGCAGCCACTTGACCAATGCACCTTGGACCTATATTCGCAAGCAAGCAACAAGTTGGCGAAGTCACTCTAGCGGACTTACCCGTGTAGCGCACACTCAGATCCGTAGACGGACCGACGATGGTGGAGAGGGTCCGAAGTGGGACCTCCCCTTTGCGGGGATTTGGTTTAGCTTGGGCTGAACCCCTAAGGGCCTGGGATGCCCAATTCCATGGGCGGCAAGCACGCCAAGGGCGTGGGTTGTAGGGTCGCTCTCTCAACTCCCTTCGCGGTGGTCGCTCAAATCGATGATATTTTGAGATCGGGCACTCACTAACCGACCGACGGCACTAAGATGCAATACTAAACAAGCAAAGTGATTCCAGTAGAGTAGTGCAACCAGAAGCTCACCTGATCGGTGTGAAGACATCGATCCCGGCCGGAGACGAGGGAGAGCGGGGAAGCGTGGACTACCCGCACGCCGCGCCGATGAAGCTTCAGTCGATGACCTGCTAATACAATGACTACGCCCGCACAGAGGGGGTGAAATAGGGGTAGGGATAACCCAATTACAACCAAAACTACCTCCATGCAGGGAGGGGCGATCAGCCGGCTAGGCGAGATCGGACGGAGAGCTAAAGGAGTCGCCGAATGAAGACTTCGCCGATTCTGCCCGGTTCTAGAACTGCTGGATAGGTGGTTGATGTTGACGCCGCCACGGGCTCTACCGGACTCACAATTCACCGAAACTTGTGCCGAATCCTCGCTGACTAGCCCGAGAAGATTCTTGAATTTTGGTGTAACTTCCGGACGTCGTCAGGGGCTAGGGCTGGCTCTGGGACTGGGCCCACCTCGTTCTGGCTCCGACTGACTCCAGGACACTGCAACAGGAGGATGAAGCTGCCACGAACACTCCCGAGCTACGAAGGCATTGTAGCTTATATCGATACGACCGTGGGAGGGTCCTCTTAGAGAAGCAACCAGAAAAAAGGCAAGAGGAGGTTGGAGCAGAGAGATAGAGCCCGTAGAGTGAAGAGGTGTCTGTCAGGCCCTGACAGGACAGACCTGCGCACCTTGGGTAGAAAAATCAGAACATTGTGCTTCGGGGTTCAAACGGTGCTTTGTTTCTTGGCAATGCTAGGAGACTTGTAGGAGAAGACTTCAGCGAAAGAATCACATCCAAACTCGTCCTAGAACAGCCATGGTCGCACTTTAACTGGGCCTCTGTTATTCTACAAGAGTCGAGTTGCGCAGTCGAGGGAGAACGGCTCTCTTGGTCAGCACAGACGCCAGACGGATGCAAGACCACCTCGCCTGCAAAGCCACTTTGAAGATCTTTCTGGAAATATATAGTGTGCCTTCTGGAGCTTGGCGATGAGGATGGGGCAAACCCTGAAACCTGCGGATCCTCAATCCCTGGTGACCTGAGAATAGAGTGAGAGAGTAGAGTGTATGTGGAGGTGGGAAAGGGGAAGGAACTTGCAAGGGGTTACTAATGGGAGTTGTGGGAAGGGGAATGGAGGGATCTAGGGGTGATGGAAGGGGGTAGGGGGTGTTGGGGTCGCAGCTAGCAGGGGGGAGAGGTGGGGTGCGCAGGTTGCCTAGGTGGAGAGGGAGAGAGGGGGGGAATTCTCTCCCTTGGTTTGAATGGGTGGTTAATGGTGGGTGGTTAATGTGGCCTTGGGGATGATAAAAGGGTGTGTTGGGGAGAGGAAAGGTTGTTTGGGGTTGGTGAAGGGGTGTGTGGGAGAATGGGATTCTCCCTTGGGAGATGGAGGGGTGGCTTGGGAAGAGGAAGGGTTGCCTTGGAATGTGAAAGGGTGCTTGGGGTTGGTATGAATAATGGTGGGATTGAATGGACCTAGGGAAGATGAGGGGTTGGCGCTGATGTGGAGGATGAGGTGGCAAGGGGGAGGGGAGAGAGAGGGTTGCACCCTAGAGAGAGAGAGGGGGTTGCCCTTTTTAGAGAGAGAGAAGAGAGAGAGAAAGAGAGAGGGGAATCCACCCCTTAGAGAGAGAGAGAGAGACACACACACACACAATTTTGGTGGATTTCAAATTTTCTTTCAATAATTCATTAGTTCTCAAATGGGGGATTGGGGTCCTATTTATAGGAATCCCACAATTTAACATAAGTCCCTGACTTTTGGACTAATAACAAGAAACCAAGGGAAGGGGGGTGCCCAGGGGCCTAGCCCATTGAATTGAGCCTATTAACCTACCAAACCAACATAATGACTCAAGACTTAGGTAAATGACTCATTAACCTAGGTACTGGACTTAAATAAAAGGAAAAGTACATGATAAGAAAATAAAAATTACATCATATGACTCGAAATAAAGTGGCGAACAAGATGAAGCACAGTTGGCGAGCATCGAGATCCTCGAACAAATGGGATTGCTGGTGATGTCCCCATCAGATTTTTATTCCACTTATCTCTCTCTCTCCCTCTCTCTCTCTCTCCCCAAGAAGGGGGTGCACCCCTCTCTCTCTCTCCTTCCCCCCTCCAATTTCAAAATTCTCGCTCTCTCATTCCCATTCACTCCTCATTAAAACCCTCCCTTCCCCATACCACCCATTCAATTCCCCCCAACCCCAAGGGAGAATCCCCTCTCCCTAGACAACTCTTCAATCTCCCAAGCCACCCTCTCTTCTCCCAAGCGAGAATTCCCCACTCCGCAAGCACCCCTTCCCTTCCTCAACACACCCCTTCCCATTCCCAAGGCATCCATTAACCACCCCCATTAATCCAAATTCAAACCTTGGAGAGAGATCCCCCCCTCCCTCTCCCTCTCCCACCCGTTGGTACTCCAGTTCGCAACTTCCCTTCCACCACCTGCTAGGACCGACCTCCAGCCCCCATTCTCCCCCTCTCTCACATTGGATCGCCCCCTCACTGACCCCCTCACAGCTAGGGGTCGCCCCCACACCTATCCACCCCATTTCCCACCCCCTATCTCAACTGCCACCCAAAGACAGTAGCAGCAGATTCGTCCACTGGGTTGTAGTGCCTTCCATGATTGTTTCACAAAGCTTCAGGCGATCCACCCTACATTGTCGGCTTTGTCTTTAAGCCATCTTCGTAACAAGAGGTCGAGCATCATCATCCGACACCGGTGCTGTCCAAAAGACCCATTTTCGGCAGACTGCGCACCCCGACTCCGGTAGACGACCAAAGGCGGGTTGCAGGAGCTCTCATGGCCATTCCTTCGAGCTTCTGGTCGTACTGTTTGGCTGAGGCGAGCTCCCACAAGCCCTCTTCACGTCCCAAAAAGGAGGAGGCCATTCGGACATTGGAGCATCCTGTTCCGGCAGTTTAGCCCAGAGCGCGCAGACTGCTCTGGCAGACTCGAGTCAGACCATCCACTGCTCCTCTATTCACCGCGTCCAGCTCCGACCTCGGTTGGGGTCTCCGTCAGATCTAGTATGAAGTAAACTCATCCTTGATCGCGTCGGTATCAGTCCCGTCGCCATCAGAGCTCGGAGAGTCCGTGGTGACCTCTGCATCAGCATGCTGCTGTCTTGAGATAGACAGGGTCCACGACCAGAGACGGAGTACAGAGGCACCAACGGTCAGCTCCGCAAGATTCCTGGTGAGATATTGTGCTGAGATCAACCCCCACAAGCGCTCTACACATCCCAGAAAGAACAAAGTCATTCTCCCACCAGAGCACCCCATTCCGGCCATCTTCCGGGGCTCGCGCAGGCTGCCCGCGCCAATTTTAGGTCCGACCACTGCTTGTTTATCTGTCCGTCACACCCTCCTCCAATCTCAGACAGGGTTCTCATTTCTTCTTATGCAAAGAGGACTCGACCATGGTCGCGTCAATGCCAGCCTCGTCCCTATCGGAGCTCGGAGGCGTCTGCAGTGCCATCTTCTTCAGACTGTTGCAACCCTGAGGCAGACGAGGCCGAATAGGAACAGCCCAGATCCTGGAGCTGCCACGACTTCATCCCATCCCCGACCAGCCCCAAACATTCCAGACGCGCTCCTTGGCCAGTCAGGATCATTTCGGCACTAGTCCCACCTCCGGTAGAGATCAGACGAGGCCGTGACAGCTCCGACACCCGACTACTATCCGCCTGGCCCAGTCTTGCCAGAACCGGACTGGCTTGAGTCTCCAGCCCGCTTCGACTTCCAACGGAGTCCAGATGGCCCATGAGACTTACGGGAAGGTCCAGGTCTATCCTGGGAGCGAACAACATCACCCTGACTTCTAGCAGCTCCTGACGGTGCCCGTAGCACCTTCAACTTCCACTTGTTGTCCCTGCAGGACTTGACCGAACATATTCGGTCCCGCCACCCCCCCCCCCCCCCCCGCCCCGTCGCTTGGCTGGCTGAAGGCCCCTCCCTGCGTGGAGGTAGTGTTTGACTATAACAATTATTCTCAACCCCTTGTTCAACCCTCCTGCAAGAGGTGTAGTTGTGTATGCTATAAATTTTCATGTCAAGGCAACCCCGACATAGTGTGCGGGTGCGTACCCACGCTTCCCTGCTCGCCCTTGTCTCCGGCCGGGATCGGTGTCTTCACACCGATCAGGTGAGCGTCTGGTTACCCCTCCTTGCTGGTTCACTTTGCTGGTTTAGTATCACTCTAGTGCCGTCGGACGGTGAGGAGAGCGGCCGATCACAAATTCCATCAAATTGAGTGTCCACCGTCGAGAGTTCAAGAGATACCCCATAACCCACGCCCTCGGCATGCTTGCCACCCATGGAATTGGGTATCCCATCCCCTTAGGGGTTCAACCCGAGCAAAGCCAAACCCCCGGAATGGCGAGGTCGCACCTTGGACCCTCTCCACTATCCCCGACTTGCCTACGGGCAATAGTGAGCACTACGCGAGTGAGCTCACCCAAGTGAGTCTGTCGCCTTTGTTGCATGCTTGCAAGTCTAGGTCCAAGGTGCATTGAGTCACTCCCTGTCGCATACTTGACTGTGCCACATCAAGTGGTATCAGAGCTAGGTTCTAGGCTTGTTCCCACAAGTCTAGTACTTGGGCATTGCATTAGAGTCTTCCAAAGCGAATCGTCATCATATCTAGTAGGATCACCCTCCCCGCTCCACTATCCCTTCCCAAGATGAATGCATGGGATAAGCTTGTAATAGGGATGTTGAAGGAGCGTGCCAAATCACCCGTGGCCTTTTACAAAAAAAATGGCCCGTGCGTGTGGCCATCGTCCCCGATCTCTTACACCACCAAGCATATCCCTTTCAGCCCTACACCGGAACCCCAAACCCTTCCAACTCCCTCACGCCTCATAGCATTACACCCACAAAACCAAATTCCTACCAAAACCACTCACATGGGAGACACAAGCTTGATCATTAGAGTCTTAAAGGGTGATGATGTTTGCCTCAATCTCACCCACCCACCGAAGGACACCCGCACTCAAACTGTGGAGGAAGACCGGCGTCAAACTCCTAGTTGTCCAACCAACCATAAGCTCCACCAAGAGTCATTTCTCCCATTCAATGGGCTAGTGATCATAGGAGAGCCCCTAGCTAAGTGGCTAAAGAAAGGACTAATCCTAGGTAGGCCAAGCCCATACTACCCATCCATGGGGCACCCATCCCAAGTTGTGGCCATCCGACCTCCCCATGTGACCTACAGATCATTCCATTTTGTGGAAACCATAGATTACTTGGTAAGGTGCTTGGAATGGAAAATCAACTTAACCGGCCTACTAGCTTTGGGGTCTCAAGAGCCTAGAACTCATAGCTTCACATGTCCATCTACTGGGTCCACTACCTCTGTGTGCACCATGGGTCATTGCACTAGTGAGATCCTCATGTTTCTTCCTACACTTGACATCTCTATCAATCCCAAGCCCTTAGAATTCCATGTGAGGAGCCCAACCATCCAAATAAAGCCATTTTTCCATCTACTTCTATGATAGGAGAATGCCCATTGCGCATTAGAGAACACCTCACATGGGCGAGTGACGTAATCGTCATCTAACCTGTCGGGCAACTATAAAATTATATTTATTTTAGGTGTTTTATGTTAATGGGCCACTTTAGTGGGCGTATATGTGTGCTTTTCTCTTTTTTTATAGAAAATAAGATATATCAACATCATGTAATAATCTTTTAGTGTTTTTAGTCTTCCCACTAGAGGTATGATTAGTCGTGGGTGTTAGGTGTTCGTTGTAGTTTGAATGAGTTGTCTATCATGTGAAGAGTCTATAAAAGAGTCTGTAACCCATGTTAAAAAGAGACGAAGAATTTGAGAAACCAACCCATGTGAGGTGTGATGCCTTAATGCCTTTGTTGTTCTCTGAGAAGAAGATGGGGTGAGATGCCCCTTTGGTGAGACCCCCCTCGGAGTGAGAGGCTCCATGGTTGCATCGTCTTCGTGAAGGAGACGGGTGAGAGGCCCCAAACAAGTAGCCGTCGCATTCCTAGCCACCCCCCATCATCATGTACCCCAACCACCACCACCACCACCATCATTGCTCCACTCCCTTGGATAACCCATACGCATGGCCCCTCCACCTGCTACCCTGCCCATTCCCCATCCTTCGCAAGCAACCCATCGTGAAGCCCACCAAGTGTCTTCTCCTTTGCCTCCACCCCGTCCCATGCACGTGAGTGACCCTTCTCCCTGCTCTCCCTCCCTCTAACTTTGTCCCCTACGGCAAGTCCCCATGCAGCCCACGCCCCACCCACCATCGACCTTCCCCAGCCCCTGCTCGCCACCGCCATGCCAGACTCACCACCAGCCGCCCTGCGCCCACCGTCTGCCACCTGGGTCACCACCGCACGTAAACAACCCCCCCCCCCCCGTGAAGCCCGCCCGATCACCCTATCACCGGCTTACGCCTGCTAACCCCTCCGCCATCCCCTCGCGTCCAACGTCCCCACTCCTCCATCCCCTTTCTCTTCGCTCCACAGCCCAGCACCACCGTCCCCTCCTTGCATCCCTCATCAGCGGCAACACCACAACCCGCAGCCGCCGCCGTAACCTGGCCGTCCGCACGCCCCCGGCCGCTACCGGCTACTGCGGCGAGCCCGGTTGTCGCTGCCCCAAGCCCAGCTACACTTTGTCGCTGTCGCACGAACCCACCTGCCCGCCATCACTGCTGGCCCCTCTGTCGCTCCCAACGGCGCTGCCCAGCCCGTGAAGCCCATCAGCCGTCCTCCCCCCTTCCCTGTTCTCCCATGTTTCCGCACCTCCCCATCGCGGAGCCCACTGCCCAACCACCATTCTCTCTCTTCCCTCCCTCCCTCTCTCTCTACAGGATGACCTTCTGTAAAAAATAAGAAAAAACGGATAGAAGAATCCCCAATCTCTCTCTCTCTCTCTCCATCTGTCACGTCCCGAGAGCGGAAGATACTCGGAGACGCGTGACGAGTTTATATCAATCATGTCAATCAGAGTATTAGTGTATTCGACACCAAAATCAGAGATGCGCAAAAGTAAAGATAACCCAATCCTTTATTCCTTCATAAGAATATGTCTATTACAAACCTTTGAAGTACTAACTAAAATAAAGGAAAAATACAAGGTTGACTCAAGAAGATATGAAAAAGACTAGATAACACGGAAGAAGCTCTATCTCTTTCACTCTTGATTTTCCCCATCCGTTTGAGTTCCCTCATCGTCGGACTTACCTGAAAAGTAGGGAAACACTAAGTGAGCGAACGCTCAGTAGGAAATTATATCTCAAGAACTAGCAAGGGGTTTAAGTAATTACACTTTCCATGAATGCACTATAGCTATGCATGCTCACAAAATGACAAGATAGAGAGAGAGTATAACAATAAGATAGCAAGAAGAACTAGTCATGAACTTTCAAGAACTTATCAAGCAGATATCAAGACTTTCAAGCAAGTAGACTCATCATGTCATGTCAGAATTTGGCTATTATGTTTCAAGCAAGCGAGTATACAATTACCCTTTCTCGGGCCACGCAAGTCATGTAATATCAAGTCAAGTACAAGATTTGTGGAATATTCAATCAAGCTAGTCATGCACTTCGGTATAATGCCAATACCGTGATCAATCAACTCCCATGGGCACAAGTACTTTCGGGTGCTCCCCCCAGGACCAGATCGGGCCCAATATGCGCAGGCATTAATCATGTATTTTTAACATCCACTTTTGTATATAGCCAATATGGAATTTCAAGGATAAAGTTTGTAGACACGTAGGATATACTTTGATAGAATAGAGTCCAAAGTATGACACTTGACATAGAATGGCGATAATAGCGGTACAGTCACGATTATCGATAAAACTAGGTGGAATTGGTTCCCTAACTTGGGTACCATGAGAAACAAGTATGGATATTCTTTATATAGAATTGAGGTCCACAAGAACATCAAGTTTAATATAGAATTGGGGTCTACAAGAACATCATAACAATGTTGATATAGAATTGGGGTTTACAAGATCATCATAACAATGTCATGCTTTACCCCGTTCATTAAGATAATTCTCAAATCATACACATGGCATGACATGAGGGCCGGTATACCATGTTTCTATAGAGTGACATGGCAAAAATAGGGTGATAGATTTTTATGGTAGAACCCGCTCAGTCGGTCTTGAGGGAATCCAAGGCTCGAGGAGTCTTACGGAGGTCTCTATGACTAACTCGCTAGTCCAAAAGAACGGAATGTCCAATGGAGAGCTCGTATGTCAATGAGAGTTAGTGGGTAATCGTTAAAACATCATGAAACATGGGACTATATTCACGGACTGGAATATAGTGCCGATATATATATATATATATATATATATATATAAATCCCTCGGTTAACAGTAACAGTGTAAAATAGTATCACAGGAAAATAGCGACTTAACCTAAGTCATTAATTATCAAATTAACGCCTTACATAAGGGCGTTTCTTGAGCTTTTGACGACTCGTGAAGCAGTCGTCCAAACTATATTTCAATTTTTACAGAATTTCAATATTTCAGAATTTTAACCAAAACGCGCCCTGGACAGGGGCGTTACCTCTCAATTAGCGCCCTGGTCTGGGGCGTCAGTTCAGTAGGAGACGACCTAGACAAGGTCGCGAATTCAAGAATTTACCAATTTTTGGATAATAAAATTTCAAGAAAAAGGGTACATGATCATGACAGGAAAAATAGCAGGATTTCACAGGTATACTCATGCAATATATTAGATTCATGGTTACATAGATATTAAATTTTAAACGTGGGTATTTATTAATTACATGCAATTGACGACTTCTGGGCAGGGCGTCAAAACAATAATTACCGCCCTAGTGTGGGTCGCTTCTTTAAATTAGCACCCTTGTCAAGGGCGTTTCTTTTTGAAATTACATAGAAAACATCTAAAACCACAATAAAACTATATGCATGCACGACCGATGATATTATTAAGATCTTAAGCTAGTTTGGGCTACGATCTTGAGAAAACATACCTTTTGTTGTGGATTGACTGGTGAACTTTGATGAAGAAACAGTACTCTGTTACGAACAGAGTATGTTGTTTTGTAGGGTGGGAAGAAAAAGTAGCAGTCTTTGTCTTCAGTTCAGTAAGGAGGAAGGAAAACACGGTCTTCACGTCCCACGTGCAGGAAGAATAATATGGTCGAGGAATAGTTTTCAGGCGTCTTCACACCACAGGCAACCTGTAGAGGAAGAGGAAGAAGATTATCAATAAGTTCTTCCTTTGGCACGAACAGATGTAGATGCTTGCCGTTTGAAGAACCCACTTCTTCAGTTGATTCAACAGAGTTACTGCAGGCTTCCTGCAAATAAAAGAAGATGAAGAATAATTAACACTCTTCATGAAATCGAAAAGCAGAGATTCAAGAAGAACCTGCTGTTCTTCACATACCTCAGAAAAACCGAACGCCAAAATAGCGAACAGATCGAATAGGTGGGTATTTATAGGATTTTTAGAATCCTAATAGGGTTAGAGTTATATTGGAAGTAATACTTCCATGATAAAGTCCTTACTATTTTCCATCTTCGATGTAGTTATCCAGAACTTGCTCTGGATAGACTCCTGGGTCGAATGAAACTCGAACTGAATTCACGCCTTAGGCTAGGTCGTGTGTTTTAATTGACGACGTTGTCCTAATCATTTCTTATTAAAAATGCGCCCAAGGTGAGGGCGTTTCCTTTCCTTTCCTTAATTTTATTTCCCGTCGTTTGAAATTTGACGCCCTAGGGTGTAGGCGTCCTTTTTAAATTAACGCCTTAGACAGAGGCGTTTCCTTTTGAATTAGCGCCTTGATAAAAGGCGTTATTTTCCTCTTGATTAATGATTTACTCATTTAGCCTCTTTGTCATCCATTTACTTATCTTTTATTTTAATTTGATTTATTTAAAAATCTTATTTTTATCAGGGTTGCTACACCCTCCACCACTTAAAAGAATTTGGTCCCCAAATTCAATAGTACATATATATTTTGGAGAGTGTAGAGTATATACCTCTTAGAATAATTCTGGGAATCGTCTCCTCATGGATTCCTCGGTCTCCCATGTGGCTTCATGTTCGGAGTTCTTATTCCATTGTACCTTAAGCATGGGAATAACCTTATTCCTTAGGGTACGTACTTCACGATCTAGTATCTTCATAGGCTTCTGCTCATATGTGAGATCCTTCGGGATAACTAAGTCTCCATGTTCAATAATATGTGATGGATCATGTACATACTTCTTCAACATAGATATGTGGAACACATTATGAACATCGGACAATTGAGGAGGCAATGCGATGCGATAAGCAACCTCGCCAACTCTTTCCAGTATCTCAAAAGGTCCAATGAATCTCGGTGTAAGCTTGCCCTTAACACCAAATCTCCGTATGCCACGTCCAGGCGATATCTTGAGAAATACATGATCTCCAACTTGGAATTCAAGATCTCTCCTTCTTGTATCAGCATAAGCCTTTTGCCTAGACTGAGCAACTTGCAGTCTTTCTCTAATCAATTGTATCTTCTCAGTGGTATCCCTTACCATGTCTGGTCCTAATAGTTATTTTTCTCCAACTTCGTCCCAGCATAAGGGTGATCGGCAGCTCCTTCCGTATAAGGCTTCGAAAGGTGCCATTTGTATACTTGCCTGGTAGCTATTATTGTATGCAAATTCAACCAGAGGCAAGTGATCATGCCAGCTTCCATCGAAATCAATGATGCAAGCTCTGAGCATATCTTCAACCACCTGATTAGTTCTCTCGGTCTGACAATCCGTTTGAGGATGAAAAGATGTACTAAAGTTAAGCCTTGTTCCCAACGAATGTTGTAGTCCCTTCCAAAAATGAGAAGTAAAACGGGGATATCTATCAGACACGATTGAAATAGGAATACCGTGTAATCTGACTATGTCCTTGATGTATAATGCATCCAACACATCGACTGACCATCGGCTCTTGATTGGCAAGAAATGCGCCGATTTAGTCAATCGGTCAATAATAACCCATATTCCATCATGTCCTCCTTTTGATTTAGATAAACCCATGATGAAAACCATACTAATATTCTCCCACTTCCATTTGGGAATATCTAGAGGATGTAATTTTCCAGCAGGCTTTTGGTGTTCCGCCTTGACCTGTTGGCAAGTGAGACAGCGTGATACATAGTCTGCTATTTCCCTTTTCATGTTGGGCCACCAAAAATTCCTCTTCACATCTTGGTACATTTTGGTCGATCCTGGATGAATCGTGTACCTTGATCTATGAGCTTCATCTAAGATCTTCTTCTTTAACTCGGGACAATCCGGTATGCAAGTTCTATTCCTGAACATTAATCTTTCTTCACAAGTTATTTGGAAATCAGATTGTCCTTCCAGTTTGCCTTTGATCTCTACTAATATTGGGTCATTATCTTGAAGTGCTTGTATTTCAGTTAATAGGTCTGGATGAATGCCTATATGAGACAATGTGACACATTTGAAGTTCGTGTCCATGCTTATATTGAGCTTAGAGAATTGCTCCAGCAACTTCCATTCTTGAATCATACAATTGGCTAACAGTGCTCTCGGCTTTCGACTAAGGGCATCTGCTACATGATTACCCTTTCCGGGATGATATTGTATATTGAAGTCGAAGTCCTTGAGATATTCTAGCCAACGCCTTTGCCTCATATTTAGTTCCTTTTGAGAGAAAAGATACTTGAGACTCTTGTGATCAGAGTATATAGTAAACTGTACTCCATATAGATAATGCCTCCAGATCTTTAGTGCAAATACTACCGCGGCTAATTCTAAGTCATGGACGGGGTAGTTCTCTTCATGCTTCTTTAATTGACGAGAAGAGTAAGCTATAACATTTCCTTGTTGCATTAGAACACATCCGAGGTCAATACCAGAAGCATCAGTGTATACCTCGAATTTCTCTCCTTCCATTGGTAAAGCTAAGACAGGAGCTGTAGTAAGATGATCCTTGAGAATTTGGAAGCTTCTTTCACATTCCTCACTCCATTCGTAACGGATCTCCTTGCGAGTTAACCTCGTAAGTGGTACGGCGATCTTAGAGAAATCTTTGATGAATCGCCTGTAATAGCCAGCAAGACCTAAGAAACTTCGGATCTTGCTAGCATTGGTCGGTCTTTCCCAATTTCTTACAGCTTCAACTTTTGATGGATCTACTGATAAGCCATCCTTTGATATAACATGTCTGAGAAAAGTCACTTCCTCAAGTCAGAATTCACACTTGCTGAGTTTTGCATATAATTGGTTTGCCCTCAATATTTGTAATGCAATCCTTAAATGCTCCTCATGCTCTTCCTTGGTCTCGGAATAAATCAATATATCATCAATAAAGACCACCACGAATTGATCCAAATAAGGCCTGAATATACTATTCATTAACTGCATAAAGGCAGCAGGGGCATTCGTTAGTCCGAAAGGCATAACAACAAATTCATAATGGCCGTACCTGCTTCTGAATGCAGTCTTCTGAATGTCCTCATCCTTGATTCTTAACTGATGATATCCCGACCTAAGATCAATTTTGGAAAAGTACTTGGATCCTGAAATTTGATCAAACAACTCATCGATTCTCGGTAGTGGATACTTGTTCTTGATAGTGAGATGATTCAACTGTCGATAGTCGATGCATAACCTCATGGATCCATCTTTCTTCTTTACAAATAATACAGGCGCTCCCCATGGGGAAGTACTTGGTCTTATGAATCCTTTCTTAATGAGTTCCATCAATTGCTCCTTTAACTCCTTGAGTTCAGCAGGGGACATTCTATACGGTGCCTTAGAAACTGGACCCGCACCAGGAACTAAATCGATGGTGAAGGCCACTTCTCTTTGTGGTGGTAATCCAGGCAAATCTTCCGGAAATACGTCCGGAAATTCTTGTACCACCGGGATGTCTTCTATCTTAGTTTCCTTGGCCTCCTTAATCGTGACGAATGCAAGGAAAGATACACATCCTTTCCTGATGAGCTTGCTAGCTCGGAGAGCCGAAATAAGAGGTGACTTGCTCCGACTCTTAGGGCTAGAATAGACTAGTTTTGGAAAGTCCTTGAAAGTAACTGTGCTGTTACGGCAATCCACAGTTGCCTGATACCTAGATAACCAATCTGCTCCCAATATGACATCGTATTCCTTTAGGTCTAGACATATGAGATCGATAGGAAGGTTTCTTTCTTTTATTAAGACTTCACAGTTTTGATAACGGTGAGTAATACCGGTTTCGTTTCCGAGAGGAGTAGATAAAAATATTTTCATCCATTCCGATTCCATAGGTAGTGGGTCAGCAAACTTCTTGGAAATAAAAGAATGTGATGCATCTGTATCAAATAAGACATGTGCAGACTTGGAACAAACTTTTAGTGTACCTTCTACTAGTCCGCCTTCTTCTTCTTCGGTCTCCTTAATTGCGTGAAGACGAGCGTTCTTGGTTACCGGGCGCTTTCCGTCACCGGCTTGATCATTAAGTAATGGGCAATCGGGAATCCGATGCTCACGGCTCCCGCAACGGAGACATGCTCCAAGTTTCCTCCAGCATTCTTCGGCCTTATGACCAGCCTTGTCGCAATGCTTGCACACTATATTTGATGGGGTAGTGGTGATGGAGAAGGGCTTGGTCTTCTTAAACTTCTGATCTTGTGAGGAAGTACCTCCATTGCTAGGCCTCTTCTTGAAGTTGGGTTTAAAGGAACCCGAACTTGTAACTTGTTCTTTCTTGTCCTTCCCACGGATTCTATCAGATAGTTCCGTGGCATCTTCTAATAGCTGAGCTCGGCGCACAATTTCCGAGTAGACCTGGATATCCATTGGCGCCAGCTGTGTGATATATTGGGGCCTGAGCCCATTTAGGAACCTCCTAGCTTTCATCTTCTCGGTGCTAACTAAGTGCTTAGCATACCGAGATAATCTAGAAAATTGGGCCTCGTACTCGGCCACTGTCAAGGACTGTTGCTTCAGTGCAGCAAATTCTGCAGCTTTCTTTTCCTGTACTCGGTCCGAAAAATATTTAGCGTTGAAATGTTCAACGAATTCTTCCCAAGTAACTTGGTCTTGATTTAAAGTAGCTTCTATTGATTCCCACCAGGATCGGGCATCCCTTTCCAACTGAAAGGTAGCTAATAAGACTTTATCTTGACCCGTGCACTGCATAACACGGAATATACGTTCCGTCTCCCTGATCCAGTGCTCTGCGTCATCCGAATCAGTAGAACCTGTGAATTTAGGCGGGTTCATGTTTTTAAAGACTTGGTGGAGACTCCCTGCTCGTTGTGCTCCTCCTTGTGCTACCTGTTGCAGCACCTGAGTCATGCCTTAAAGTGTACGCTGCATGTTGCGCCACTGAGCACGTTTGGCAGCCATCGTCCTACAATTACAATAACTAGATTAATACGTGATTTTATTTAGAAGCTAGCATTTTTATGTTAACTTTAACCCTTGGTTCTACCCAATCTCACCGGTTAAAGGTTAAACCTATCCTTGGACTTGGGTTTCCTAGGAATGGAATACCCTAGGCTCTGATACCACAAAAACTGTCACGCCCCGAGAGCGGAAGATACCCGGAGACGCGTGACGAGTTTATATCAATCATGTCAATCAGAGTATTAGTGTATTCGACACCAAAATCAGAGATGCGCAAAAGTAAAGATAACCCAATCCTTTATTCCTTCATAAGAATATGTCTATTACAAACCTTTGAAGTACTAATTAAAATAAAGGAAAAATATAAGGTTGACTCAAGAAAATATGAAAAAGACTAGATAACACGGAAGAAGCTCTATCCCTTTCACTCTTGATTTTCCCCATCCGTTTGAGTTCCCTCATCGTCGGACTTACCTGAAAAGTAGGGAAACACTAAGTGAGCGAACGCTCAGTAGAAAATTATATCTCAAGAACTAGCAAGGGGTTTAAGTAATTACACTTTCCATGAATGCACTATAGCTATGCATGCTCGCAAAACGACAAGATAGAGAGAGAGTATAACAATAAGATAGCAAGAAGAACTAGTCATGAACTTTCAAGAACTTATCAAGCAGATATCAAGACTTTCAAGCAAGTAGACTCATCATGTCATGTCAGAATTTGGCTATTATGTTTCAAGCAAGCGAGTATACAATTACCCTTTCTCGGGCCACGCAAGTCACGTAATATCAAGTCAAGTACAAGATTTGTGGAATGTTCAATCAAGCTAGTCATGCACTTCGGTATAATGCCAATACTGTGATCAATCAACTCTCATGGGCACAAGTACTTTCGGGTGCTCCCCCCAGGACCAGATCGGGCCCTATATGTGCAGGCATTAATCATGTATTTTTAACATCCACTTTTGTATATAGCCAATATGGAATTTCAAGGATAAAGCTTGTAGACACGTAGGATATACTTTGATAGAATAGAGTCCAAAGTATGACACTTGACATAGAATGGCGATAATAGCGGTACAGTCACGATTATCGATAAAACTAGGTGGAATTGGTTCCCTAACTTGGGTACCATGACAAACAAGTATGGATATTCTTTATATAGAATTGAGGTCCATAAGAACATCAAGTTTAATATAGAATTGGGGTCTACAAGAACATCATAACAATGTTGATATAGAATTTGGGTTTACAAGATCATCATAACAATGTCATGCTTTACCCCGTTCATTAAGATAATTCTCAAATCATACACATGGCATGACATGAGGGCCGGTATACCATGTTTCTATAGAGTGACATGGCAAAAATAGGGTGATAGGTTTTTATGGTAGAACCCGCTCAGTTGGTCTTGAGGGAATCCAAGGCTCGAGGAGTCTTACGGAGGTCTCTATGACTAACTCGCTAGTCCAAAGGAACGGAATGTCTAATGGAGAGCTCGTATGTCAATGAGAGTTAGTGGATAATCGTTAAAACATCATGAAACATGGGACTATATTCACGGACTGGAATATAGTGCCGATATATATATATATTTATCTATATATATAAGTCCCTCGGTTAACAGTAACAGTGTAAAATAGTATCACAGGAAAATAGCGACTTAACCTAAGTCATTAATTATCAAATTAACGCCTTACATAAGGGCGTTTCTTGAGCTTTTGATGACTCGTGAAGCAGTCGTCCAAACTATATTTCAATTTTTACATAATTTTAATATTTTAGAATTTTAACCAAAACGCGCCCTGGACAGGGGCGTTACCTCTCAATTAGCGCCCTGGTCTGGGGCGTCAGTTCAGTAGGAGACGACCTAGACAAGGTCGCGAATTCAAGAATTTACCAATTTTCGGATAATAAAATTTCAGGAAAAAGGGTACATGATCATGACAGAAAAAATAGCAGGATTTCACAGGTATACTCATGCAATATATTGGATTCATGGTTACATAGATATTAAATTTTAAACGTGGGTATTTATTAATTACATGCAATTGACGACTTCTGGGCAGGGCGTCAAAACAATAATTATCGCCCTAGTGTGGGTTGCTTCTTTAAATTAGCGTCCTTGTCAAGGGCGTTTCTTTTTGAAATTACATAGAAAACATCTGAAACCACAATAAAACTATATGCATGCACGACCGATGATATTATTAAGATCTTAAGCTAGTTTGGGCTACGATCTTGAGAAAACCTATCTTTTGTTGTGGATTGACTGGTGAACTTTGATGAAGAAACGGTACTCTGTTACGAACAGAGTATGTTGTTTTGTAGGATGGGAAGAAAAAGTAGCAGTCTTTGTCTTCAGTTCAGTAAAGAGGAAGGAAAACACGGTCTTCACGTCCCACGTGCAGGAAGAAGAATATGGTCGAGGAATAGTTTTCAGGCGTCTTCACACCACAGGCAACCTGTAGAGGAAGAGGAAGAAGATTATCAATAGGTTCTTCCTTTGGCACGAACAGATGTAGATGCTTGCCGTTTGAAGAACCCACTTCTTCAGTTGATTCAACAGAGTTACTGCAGGCTTCCTACAAATAAAAGAAGATGAAGAATAATTAACACTCTTCATGAAATTGAAAAGCAGAGATTCAAGAAGAACCTGCTGTTCTTCACATACCTCAGAAGAACCGAACGCCAAAATAGTGAACAGATCGAATAGGTGGGTATTTATAGGATTTTTAGAATCCTAATAGGGTTAGAGTTATATTGGAAGTAATACTTCCATGATAAAGTCCTTACTATTTTCCATCTTCGATGTAGTTATCCAGAACTTGCTCTGGATAGACTCCTGGGTCGAACGAAACTCGAACTGAATTCACGCCTTAGGCTAGGTCGTGTGTTTTAATTGACGACACTGTCCTAGTCGTTTCTTATTAAAAACGCGCCCAAGGTGAGGGCGTTTCCTTTCCTTTCCTTAATTTTATTTCCCGTCGTTTGAAATTTGACGCCCTAGGGTGTAGGCGTCCTTTTTAAATTAACGCCTTAGACAGAGGCATTTCCTTTTGAATTAGCGCCTTGATAAAAGGTGTTATTTTCCTCTTGATTAATGATTTACTCATTTAGGCTCTTTGTCATCTATTTACTTATCTTTTATTTTAATTTGATTTATTTAAAAATCTTATTTGTATCAGGGTTGCTACACCATCTCTCTAGTATGAGGAAGAGGAATCGACCCCCCCTGGTAGAGTCTAATTTCACAAAAAAATAAAATAAAATAACCCCCTTCATCTCTCTCTATCTCTCTTCATTTCTCTCCATGTTTATCTCTCTCATGTTTTCTTCTATTTAGTACTCTAGTGAAAAAAAGGAGAAGGTTAAAAGAATAGAGAGGGAGCATATTTTGTGAAATAAAAAAAAAGTTCAAAAATAAGAAAATTGACAATGTGGTGAGAAAAGAAGAAAATTGAAGACCCTGGATTTTGTCCCGCATCAATTTGGTATCAGAGCAAGTTGCCCACTTGTTCTCACAAGTTTGGTCCTTGGCTTAGTCCGCTCCGCTGTGAAGGGAGAATTTGAAGCTTTGGATGCGTCGTCCTTGAGATGGGGAGGGGTGCGAGATCACATTCGAAGCTCCAGATCCATCCTCCTCCGCTCCACCATGAAGGAGAAGTTGAAGTTTCGAGTGCATCATCCTTGAGATAGGGACAAGTGCGAGACCCCATTCGAAGCCCCAAATCCACCCTCCTCTGTCGTCTATCATTTCCACCGCTACCACTACCACTACCGACACCGCAACCAACTCCATGCAAAGGTCCTAGGTTCGAGGTCGAACCTCCTCCAAGTGGAGGGGTTTGACGTAATCGTCATGAAACCTATCGAGCAACTATCAAATTATATTTATTTTAAGTGTTTTATGTTAATGGGCCACTTTAGTGGGCCTATATATGTGCTTTTCCTTTTTTTAATAGAAAATAAGATATATCACCGTCATGTAATAGTTTTTTAGTGTTTTTAGTCTTCCCACTAGAGGTATGATTAGTCGTGGGTGTTAGGTGTTCAGTGAGGTTTGAATGAGTTGTCTATCATGTGAAGAGTCTATAAAAGAGTCTGTAACCCATGTTAAAAAGAGATGAAGAATTTGGGAAACCAACCCATGTGAGGTGTGATGCCTTAATGCCTTTGTTCTTCTTCGAGAAGGAGATGGGGTGAGATGCCCCATGGGTGAGAACCCCCCCGGAGTGAGAGGCTCCATCGTTTCATCGTCTTCGTGAAGGAGACGGGTGAGAGGCCCCAACCAAGTAGCCATCGCATTCCTAGCCTCCCCCCATCATCATGCACCCCAACCACCACCACCATCGCTGCCCCACTCCCTTGGCTAACCCATACGCATTGCCCCTCCACCTGCTACCTTGCCCATTCCCCATCCTTCGCAAGCAACCCATCGTGAAGTCCACCAACTATCTTCTCCTTCAGCTCCACCCTCTCCCATGCACGTCAGTGACCCCTCTCCCTACTCTCCTCCCCCTCTAACTTTGTCCCCTATGGCAAGTCCCCATGTAGACCATGCCCCACCCGTCGTCGACCTTCCCCTGCCCCTGCTCACCACCGCTATGCCGAACTCGCCACCAGCTGCCCTGCGCTCACCGTCTGCCACCCGGGTCACCACTGCACGTAAACAACCCCCATGAGATGCCCGCCTGACAACCCTGTCACCGGCTTATGCCTGCTAACCACTCCGCCATCCCCTCGCGTCCAACGTCCCCACTCCTCCATCCCCTTCCTCTTCGCTCCACAGCCCAGCACCACCATCCCCTCCTTGCATCCCTCGTCAGCGGCAATATCCGGCGGAGAGTCCCAACTATTACAAGATTGAGGCTATATGAAACACAGAAAATGTGAACGGTGCGGTCAGTCAATTCCACCGGAGTGGCATGACTGTCAAACAATGATATCAAAATCATAATATAAGCAATTTATAAGTGGCAAGTTTTAAGATCATGAAGTTGACAACCAAGTTTACTCCATTAATTCACATAATGTCTAACGGGAATTATCAAAGGAAAAATTTTATGTGGATAATGAAAATAAATGTATAACTATATGATATCTTATTAATACTACATTCTGCATGGTTACTGATTAAAAATAACATGTTGACCAAGGTAAAACGCATAAAAATCAGGTTTTTAAAACTCCCTGCCAGAGGCCAAAAACGGTCTATATGGAGGCCGCCAATAAGAGAAAGCGGTCTATCGTACAACCGTCTGATGCATGAAAAATATATAGATTTAAAATTTTCTTTTTTGAAAAAAAAAACGGGACGGCCAAGCGGTCTATCGGGCGACCGCTATATGCCTAGCGGTTCTTGGAAGGACCATTTACCCACCCGAATCTCCATCGATGGCGAACAATAAGACACTTTGATTAAAACTTTGATTGCAAGCACTAGGGTGAACAATAATTGGGCAAACAGATACCATTGGAAAGAGCATTCAGAGACGCACAAAATCACATGCTTTGATTGCAGTTTAAAGTGATTAATCTAACATAAAATGGATTAATATGGAAGTTAACCCTTCAGGTGGACCTCGGGGCAATTCATAAAATTAGACCAACATGATGCATGAAATTTGGGCAAATTGGTATCAATGGAAAGAGATCTAAAAAACTAACAAGATGGTATAATTAATCTTTAGTTCAGCCTGAGAGACACCTACCTTTTAACGCGGGAAAGAGGAAGAAGAAAAGGGATCGTCAGAACCCTAATCCGGCAGCACCTTGAACGCCCAAATTCACCCCCGTCCGGCCACGATCGATCACGCCACTAGTCGCTGGAGCAAATAGGGTTCCAGGGGGTCGAAAGCCCTATATTTAAAGAATCTATGGATGCCTCAAGCGATCGAATTTGGGTGGAGAGTCCAAAGAGGAAAAACGGCAAAAATTTTGGGGAAGATTCTAATCCGTCGCCGCCGCCGGCAATCGAAGACTCTAGAGTTAGGGTTTTCGGAGGGAAAATGATCCTCTATAGTTGGGCTAGGGTTTGGTTCCAATCAGGGCCCAATTCGGCAAGAATCTGAGTCCAATTAAGGATGATAAGTTTGGGCTTTCAAAACAACGATTTTTAGCTTAATTTGTGAAATTGGGCCTTAATCAATTTTATTATGGATTTTCTCCTGAAGACAAAATCGCTGAGAATTAAATTTTACACAAGATACATAATTTTATATATTTTTTAATTTTTTTAGAAATTGGAGCTAAGAAAATAATTGAATAATATGGTGATATTAATATAAAAATTCAGGATGCTACACCCTCCCCCACTTAAGGAATTTGGTCCCCAAATTCACTGACTCTACAAAAAAAACTAACCTTAGGACAAATCGGGATACAACTTTCTAATTGCTTCCTCGGACTCCCACATTGCCTCCTCAGTTCCACGCCGACTCCACTGGACCTTGACCATCGGAATGGATCGGTTCCTAAGTTGCTGCTGCTTGTAGTCCAAAATCTTGATAGGCTTTTCTTCATAAGATAAATCTTCTTTCAATTCCAAATCAGCATGTTGGATGATGTGCGAAGGGTCGTAGACGTACTTCCGCAGCATGGACACATGGAACACATTATGAACACTTCATAACTGTGGTGGTAATGCTAACTTATAGGCAACCTCGCCTACCCTCTCTAAGATTTCGAAAGGGCCAACAAATCTTGGGCTCAACTTGCCTCAAATTCCAAATCTCCCGATTCCTCTTGATGGTGATACCTTCAAAAACACATGCTCTCCGACCTGAAACTCCAAACTCCCTTCTTCTGTTATCAGCATAGCTCTTTTGCCTAGACTGAGCAATTTTTAATCAATCTCTAATGACCTGAATGTTTTTAGATGACTCTGAAACAAGATCTGGTCTGAGCTATTGCTTCTCACTGACTTCCTCCCAACAAAGAGGGGATCAATAGCTTCTTCCATACAAAGCCTCAAAAGGTGCCATCTGTATGCTGGATTGGTAACTGTTATTATATGCAAACTCAATTAGAGGTAAATGTTCATGCCAACTGCCTCCAAAGTCAATCATACAAGCTCTCAACATGTCTTCAATAATCTGATTTGTTCTCTCAGTCTGCCCATCAATCTGAGGATGAAAAGTTCTACTGAAGTTCAAACGAGTTCCCAATGATGCTTGCAGTCCTTTCCAAAAGTGAGAGGTAAATCTGGAGTCTCTGTCAGATATGATGGATATGGGAACTCCATGCAACCTCACTATTTCCTTCATGTACAGGGCATCCAACACATCCACAGTCCACTTAGACTTAATGGGTAGAAAATGCGCAGACTTTGTCAGACGACCAACAATCACCCAAATTGCATCAAAGCTGCCATGAGTTATATGCAAACCCATAATAAAATCCATACCGACACTCTCCCACTTCCATTGTGGTATTTTAAGGGGCTTTAATTTCCTAGCAGGCCTAAAATGTTCAGCTTTGACTTGTTGACATACTAAACACCTGCTTACAAATTTGGCCACTTCTCTCTTCATGTTCGGCCACCACAAGGTTCTCTTCAGATCTCGATACATCTTTGTGGCTCCTGGATGAATAGTATATTTAGACTTATGAGCTACCTCGAGAATCTTTCTCTTTATTTCTACAGAATCAGGAACACAGGTTCTTCCTTGAAATAACAATCTACCATCGTCAGCTAACGCAAAATCTGGTCGACTAGCCATCTGCTCTTTGATCTCTACTAGTAATGGGTCAATATCCTGTAGCTGCCTAATCTTTGTCAGTAATTCTGAATAAAGCTGGATATGAGCAACCAAAACCCGATCCTCCTTTTCTGTGACATTAAGATCTAAGCTTGCAAATTGTTCTAGCAACTTCCATTCTTGAAGCATCAAACTTGCTAATCTCGCTATCGGCTTCCTGCTTAAAGCATATGCTACCACATTCCCTTTTTCGGGATGGTATTCAATAGAGAAGTCGAAATCCTTAAACTATTCTAGCCACCTTCTCTGCCTCATGTTCAACTCCTCTGAGAAAACAAATATTTAAGGCTCTTATGATCTA
Source organism: Amorphophallus konjac (assembly GCA_022559845.1). Classification (NCBI taxonomy): domain Eukaryota; kingdom Viridiplantae; phylum Streptophyta; class Magnoliopsida; order Alismatales; family Araceae; genus Amorphophallus; species Amorphophallus konjac. Next base: position 337,832,121 of record CM040126.1, on the reverse strand, counting down.
AGTATATCGTGAATGTTTCTCCATATAAGTAGTGAATCCAAATCATCAGAGCAAACACAACTGCTACTAGCTCCAAGTCATGAACATGGTAATTCTCTTCATGCTTCCTTAGCTGCCTGGTGGAATAAGCTATCACTCTCCCTCGCTGCATCAAAACACAACCTAAGCCGATTCCTGAAGCATCGGTGCATACTTCAAAACCTCCTTCTCCAAATGGTAAAGCCAAAACCGGGGCAGTGGTCAAACACTCCTTCAAAGTCTAAAAGCTCTTTTCACAATCTTCTGACCACTCAAATCGATTCTCCTTACGAGTTAACCTAGTCAAGGGTACTGCAATCTTGGAGAAGTCCTTAATGAACCTCCGATAATAACCTACTAGGCCTAAGAAACTCCTGATCTCAGTTGCATTAACATGCCTTTCCCAATTACATACTGCTTCTACTTTAGAAAGGTCCACTGAAATTCCATCTTTAGAGATAATATGCCCTAGAAAAGATAACTCTTGCAACCAGAACTCACATTTACTGAACTTGGTGTATAACTGATGGTCCTTTAGGATTTGCAACGCCATCCTCAAGTGCTCTTCATGCTCCTTCTTGCTTTTGGAGTATATTAAAATATCATCAATGAATACTACGACCCACTGATCTAAGTAGGGTCTGAACACACTGTTCATTAGCTGCATGAAAGCTGCAGGAGCATTTGTTAGTCCAAACGGCATGACAATAAATTCAAAATACCCATACCTACTACGGAATGTCATCTTAAAAATATCCTCGTCCTTTATCCTTAACTAATGATATCCTGATCTATGATCGATCTTTGAGAAATACTGGGATCTAGATATCTGATCAAATAGCTCATCGATCCTAGGTAAAGGATACTTATTCTTTACGGTGAGCTGGTTCAACTGGCGATAATCAATGCATAACCTCAATGAACCATCCTTCTTTCTTACAAAGAGTATGGGAGCACCCGACAGTGAAGTACTCGGATGAATAAATCCTTTCTCTAGCAATTCCAACAATTGATTCTTCAATTCCTTTAACTCAGTAGGGGACATACGGTAGGGGGCCTTAGAAACAGGTAAAGCGCCAGGAATTAAATCAATAGAGAAATCCACCTCCCTCTCGGGGGGAAGACCTGGCAAATCTTCAGGAAACACTTCAGGAAAATCCCGAACAATCGAGATATCCTTTAACTCTACTTCCTTCTTATCAGTCAAGGAAACCAAAGTCAAGAAAGTCTAGCACCCCTTCCTTAGCAATTTACCTACCCGGAGTGCCGAAATGAGCGGCACAGACTTAGATTGTCTAGAGCCAAAAAATGAAAGTCCAGGACGTCCAGTGAAAGACACCACTCCTGATTTACAGTGGACACTAGCACCATGCCTCGCTAACCAATCTGCTCCTAAAATCACATCATAATCTTTCATCTTCATGCATACCAAATTAGCAGATAAGTTACAATCATTAATCAAAACTTCACTAGAAGGGTAATAATGTTTAATCTCGGACCCCGAACCAATAGGGTTTGATATCACAAGATGAGAATCCAATAATACTAGTTCCACAGATAAGGTCTTAGCAAATTTTAGAGATATAAAAGAATGAGTAGCTCCTGTGTCGAAAAGTACAAAAGCTGGCTCGAAGAGAATAGTAAGGGTACCTTCGAAAATACCTCCTTCCTCGGTAGCCTCGGTCTCAGTCTCCACCTCTTGGAGAGCTTGAAGCTTGCCCTGCTGCCTTTGACTTCCTTGCGGCGCGTCGGTTGTTGCCTGATCATTAATAAGGGGACACTCGGGAATTCGGTGGTCACTGCTACCACATCTCAGACAAGCGCCCAACTTGTGCCAACACTCCTCCATCTTCTGACCTGGACGATCACAATACTTGTAGACTACTTTTGGTGGACCAGTCGGTCCTGCCTTCTTTCCGTTTTCCTTCGATTTCTTGTTCTTCGAAAAACTCGGCCCACCATTGGGCCTCTTCTGGCCATTAGTTGGTTTAAAATTTCCAGAGGTGGTAGTCTGCTCCCTCTTCTTGTCCCGACCTCTAATCTTGTCAGTCATTTTTGTAGTGTCTTCGAGAACTTGGGCCTTTGTTACAATCTCTGCATAAACATGGATGTCCAAAGGTGCCAGTTGATTAATGTATTGCACCTTCAATCCATTTAGAAATCGTTTGGCCTTCATTTTCTCCGTGGATACTAAATGTGGTGTATAATTAGACAATCTAGCAAACTATGCTTCATACTCTACAACAGATAGATTTCTCTGCTTTAATGCAGTAAACTCTGTCGCCTTCTTCTCCTGCACCCGATCTGAAAAAATACATATTGTTAAATAGCTCCTTAAACTCGTCCCATGTTGCACGTCGATTTTCGAGCGTGGCTTCCGCTGCTTCCCACCAAGCACGTGCATCACATTCCAACTGAAAAGTTTCTAAAAGCATGTGATCCTGATCTCCACACTGCATAACCCTGAAGATACGCTCTGTCTCACTCAGCCAATTCTCGGCCTCGTCTGGGTCTGAGGATCCATTAAAACGAGGGGCATTCATGCCTTGAAAGTTCCAGTGTAGATTGCCCGTCACGTGTTGTGCACCGCCTTGAGCTACCTACTGTAAGGCCTGGGTCAGGCCCTGCACCGTGCGTTGCATATCTCGCCACTGAGCCCGTTCTACTGCCATCGTGGAAATTCCTACAACATAACCAGAATTAATTAAGAATATTTTATCGACTATATTTTATTAGAGCTAGTTAATTAACTTAACCCAAGTCTCTACCCAACTCACTGGGTTAGGTTCCTGACTTCACCAATGTAAGGGTTCTATAACACCACTAGAAACCTAGGGCCAAAAGAAAACCTAGGCTCTAATACCACAAAAACTGTCACGCCCCGACCCAAAATATCGGAACGCAGCAGTTACATCATTCATGTCAATCAGAGCATTCATTGCCACAAGAAATCACACAACAAGGCTAACAACTTCAAACAACCAACTTTATTGATAATACTAAAGAAAAGTATTTTTTTATTACAACTGACAATCTTGTGGACTTTCTAATTCTACATCGACAAAAAGAAAGAATTACATCGACTCCAAACTTGACAGGATTTGACATTAACTAAGACATCGACTCAACACAAACTAAAAAGGCTCGCTCCAAGATCACTTGCTCCCGTCCCCATCAGTGCGCACGCCTTCATCCACACTACCTGAAAAGATTGGAAAGTAGGGGTGAGCAACAAGCTCAGTAGGATTTTATATCTCTATCACCAGGCACAATTTAAGTGATTAATCAATTTACCATGTATAACAATATGACAAAAGAACAATGATAAATGAAATGACAAGCGATAAATAACATATGAAAGAATAGAAAGACAGATCTCATGTGGGAATAATTGCCTGTATAACAAGAATCTTTCACGATGTTTCAAGTGAAATATAACTGAACTGGCCATAACAACCATGCATGTCAAATCACGCAAGAGGTTGAGTGAAGTAGAATGTCATAGACCAATCACGCTAGTCATGCACTTCGGTGCAATGCCACACCTTGTCATTATAAACTCCTCGGGGCACGAGTACTTTTGGGCGCTCCTCCCAGGACCAGACCGGGCCCTTTTTGATGCGTTGGCACTGAAGGGTTTGGATCATAGATTCCAATCTAGACATTCACCACATTAAATGGCCAGGAATTTCAAGGTTTCAGCTTAAGAACTTACTTCTAAGAGACATTCCAAAGGAAAATCGGAATAAGATATCACAAGGAAATGACTTGAGAGTTCAAAGTGACCCTAAACCAAGCAAGACTTCGCAGTCCAAGGGCATCCTTCATACGACTGCTATCATAACAAAAAAACACGAAAAATAGTTTGGTTCCAAGGTTAGCGGTCGATACTTGAACTGCCAGGATAGGTATAATGGTCTATCCCTAGACCACTAATGGTTGAGTATTATAAGGCTTTTCAATTTGACAAAGGAAGGTGCTCAATTCAACCTGGGACAGAATGGGTCCAACCGGAAGTCAGCCCACGAAGCCCAAGTTAATAGAGAGAACTTGGTCAGGTCAGAATTGACTGGGTTCAAGAATAATCTGACTAAACCAAGCTTACTTCTAACTAGGCCAAGAAAAGACTAGCGGTCTAACCCTGGGCCGCTAATGGGCTCCCAGCATTCTCCACATGGGCCGCTAAGGGTCTAGAACAATCCGGGTATTAGTCCGCTACAACACATGAATCAAAATCAAGTTCGTAGGTTCTGGTCTTTGTGGTACAACCCGCCTGACGTTCTAGAGGGAATCCCAGGCTCACGGGGTCTTACGGAGGTCTCATAATAGTGGTCCTAGTCCGATGGAAGGAATATCTAGTGGAGAGTCCCAACTATTACAAGATTGAGGCTATATGAAACACGGAAAACGTGAACGGTGCGGTCAGTCAATTCCACCGGAGTGGCATGACTGTCAAACAATGATATCAAAATCATAATATAAGCAATTTATAATTGGCAAGTTTTAAGATCAAGAAGTTAATAACCAAGTTTACTTCATTAATTCACATAATGTCTAACGGGAATTATCAAAGGAAAAATTTTATGTAGATAATGAAAATAAACGTATAACTTCATGATATCTTATTAATACTACATTATACATGGTTACTGATTAAAAATAACATGTTGACCAAGGTAAAACGCATAAAAATCAGGTTTTTAAAACTCCCTGCCACAGGCCAAAAACGGTCTATATGGAGGCCGCCAATAAGAGAAAGCGGTCTATCGTACGACCGTCTGATGCATGAAATATATTTATTTTTAAATTTTCTTTTATGAAAAAAAACGGGACAGCCAAGCGGTCTATCAGGCGACCGTTATATGCCTAGCGGTTCTTGGAGAAATCGTTTACCCACCCGAATCTCCATCGATGGCGAACCATAATGCACTATGATTAAAACTTTGATTGCAAGCACTAGGGTGAACAATAATTGGGCAAATAGATACCATTGGAAAGAGCATTCAGAGACGCACAAGATCACATGCTTTGATTGCAGTTTAAAGTGATTAATCTAACATAAAATGGATTAATATGGAAGTTAACCCTTCGGGTGGACCTCGAGGTAATTCATAAAATTAGACCAACAGGATGCATGGAATTTAGGCAAATTAATATCAATGGAAAGAGCTCTAAAAAATGAACAAGATTGTATAATTAATCCTTAGTTCAACCTGAGAGACACCTACCTTTTAACGCTAGAAAGAGGAAGAAGAAAAGGGGTCGTCGGAACCCTAATCCGGCCGCACCTAGAACGCCCAAATTCACCCCCGTCCGGTCACGATCGATCACGCCACCAGCCGTTGGAGCAAATAGGGTTTCAAGGGGTCGAAAGCCCTCTATTTAAAGAATCTATGGATGTCTCAAGCGATCGAATTTGGGTGAAGAGTCCAAAGAGGAAAAACGGTGAAAATTTTGGGGAAGATTCTAATCCGCCGCCGCCGTCGGCAATCGAAGACTCTAGAATTAGGGTTTTCGGAGGGAAAATGATCCTCTATAGTTGGGCTAGGTTTTGGTTCCAATCAGGGCCCAATTCGGCAAGAATTTGAGTCCAATTAGGGATGATTAGTTTGGGCTTTCAAAACAACGATTTTCAGCTTAATTTGGGAAATTGGGCCTTAATCAATTTTATTCTGGGTTTCCTCCTGAAGACAAAATCGCTGGAAATTTAATTTTACCCAAGATACATATTTTTCTATATTTTTATAATTTTTTTAGACATTGGAGCTAAGAAAATAATAAAATAATATGGTGATATTAATATAAAAATTCAGAATGCTACAATGCACTTTATTGTACTCACGATATTTTATGTTTACAAGTCCGAGTGCCTCTGCACCAGGTCCGAGTGCCTCTACACTGCTTATCACATTCTACTAGTATGTTTATTAAAATTCTTAGTTAAATGATAAAAATTCCATATGTTTGCTTGTTGAATAAATATTTTTTTTAATAATGAGCTAAATTCTGATTAACTACTTCTATTTTACTTATAACAGGTACATCTGGTACACCACCTGCGATTATTGGCTCGTCCGCCCACCCAGGCACACAATCGGCAAACGATGCTGTTAGCCATCACGAGGGCGAGCATGTGGTGTTGCAGGAGGGACGCAAGCCATGTTGGGTCACTGGGTAAATATTTAAACTCATGAATTATGTTCATTATCTATCTATCAATTATATAATTGTTGGCTATCATTTTAACATCTGCAATTGTAGGGATAAAGTAGAGCCCAATGATGTTTCACATTTTATTACCAACATTATTGAGCGACATGTGGCCGGCCCATATAAGTCATTTCGAATGATTCCTCAAGATATCCGTGATCGATTGTACGACGAGTTCCTGGTATACAATTTAATCTTTTAAATTGCATATTTCCCAACTCCGCAATTCAATTGACTAACTTATAAATTTTCAATTCTTGACAGCGAGGATATCAGTTTGTGAGGCGAGCTGACGCCTGACAAGCTCGACGTGCATGGGAGCCCACAACAACTATAAATTATAAGCATCAATTACACAGCTGTCGGGACTCTGCCAAGGCTCTAGCCGAGGGGAGCGAGGATCGTGGCCTTTAGAAGGCACACGGCCTCACATGGATGATGAGGGGGCACTAGGAGGACCTCTGTGATAGATAAGCCGAGCCTAATTGGATGGCCAAATCCGCAAAATCCAAATCCGCACGTGCGTTACATCTAGATGTGCATCTCCATACTTTTGGATCCATTTCCTTCGCGACCCAGAAGGAGAGATTGGTAAGTAATAATGTTAATTTTATTATATTTTATTTCTTATATGTCCTTATTTATTATCTATAACATGTACAATAGGAAAAGAAGAGTTGTGGTACGGTCTCGTACCGCGATTTATTTGTTATAGTTCATAAAAAAGGGGACCGATCAATATGTGAGAGAGAGAGAGAGAGCTCGGTAGTGGTAAGATTATATACATACACATTTCTTTTCTATTTTAATTTTAAAATATGATTGATTAATATGTAATTTATAACATTTTTTATTCAATTTACAGGAGTCATATGACAGGCATATGACTGAAAAGTATGGGGAGGAGGAGATGCAGCGGCAACAGTTAGATCTTGAGGCATGGGTAGCAGCAACCGGCCCACCAAAGAAAGGACGAGTATACGGTTTTGGGCAGAGCTTGGACACCAGCCCCATTCTAGCATCTTGTGCTGGCTCAGCTTCATCCTACCCTAATAGTAGTTCCTTCTCTACTCCCTCCACCAACACTTCCACGAGCCATATTAGATCCATCGTCCGAGATGAGGTAGCGGCATCAAGACACGCATCAAGGAACACATTACACGGGCGGTTACTACCCTCCTCTCCCAGGCGGGGATTTTGACTCAGGGAGCACTCTCGAGCATGACAGAACACCCTCATGTGAGTATTTAATTTAACTTTTAATTTTGTAGACTTTAGAGTTATAATATTACTACTTAGATCAAAGAATTCAGCTTTGAGAGTCTAAGATTTGAAACATGAAATTAAAAATTCATCCAACAAAGAAGTGATGGGAATAAACACCGGGCATTAACATTTTATTTTTACATTTGTATCCTTTTATTTACATTTATATCCTTAGGTTTGCAATTGTAAGACATTATAAGCCAATTTGTTAGTCCTTAGGAATCTTTGGGTTTCTATGTAAAAGGCCAATAGGTCAAGTAGGGTCCCCCACCATCTTTTCCATTGATCCACCTAGGTTTTAGGGCCCACTTGGGCTAGTCTTTGGTCTAGGGGAGAAGGTTGACCAAGAAGAAAAATTCAAATTTTCTTTCTTGCCCACTTGGAGAGGGCGCCCCCTCCTTTGGTATTTTTTTATTTGGGTCATTTTTACCACATAGGAGATTAATATCATATCCCTCATTTGCCCCTCCCTAACCCTATATCTAAGGATAGTTTAGGTCTTTTATCTATTTCTATAAAACACTCTATTTTGTGAATTCCATAGCAATTTTTGAAAAAATTGAATGAATTAAAGTGAAGAAGCCAATGACACACCTCTCTCTTCCCCTCTTGTTCTTCTTGTTCTTCATCTTCTTCCTTCTTGATTCAGGGTGTGAAGCCCTAAATATTGGAGTGAATCAACCTTCTACCTCTTCTCTGGAGTGTGAAGCCATCGCCACCGCCGCCGCTGCCACCATCGGAGCCGCCAACGAGCCGCCACAAGCCATCCTCCACCTTGCTGTCCTGAACCATAAAATCCAGAATAGTAACCTAAAGATCAGGTTTGTGCTCCTAGTCCACAGCTCTGATCGAGCTGAAAATTTTAGGGGCTTTTTCCCTTTGTGTTAGCTTTCCTCCAATCTAAATTTTGTTCCATTCTGATCCCGTTTGCTACTCCTCCAAGGTCATTCTTCCTACCCCTCGCAATCCGCCTGGTTGCAAACCTGTGGGATAGAGTCATGTTCTCTTATTTTCCCCGCCCCTCAAAACACCTCTAAAAATTCCCAACATAATTGTGTACGTCCCCCACTTAGTCCTCTTCCACCCATAAAATCTACAAGAGCTAAATCCACCGCCAACCCCTCAGTCAAAAATCGTCTTTAGATAGCTCCCCTCCTATTCTGTTGGATTTGGTTTTCGAGCCAGAAAAGTGTCAGTGCCACAGTAGTTTTCATTTCCAATCCTTTTTGATGTGAAACAAACCTTCAAACCCGAGTTTTTCTTTTCTTTTCATTTTTTCTCCAACTTTTTTTCCTGAACCTCTCAAAATTCATCACCCTATTTTTCTTTTTCTTTTTTTCTTTAAACCTTCTCTGCCACCTCTTTGTCATTTTTTTTCACTCTCAAAAGGACATAACAATAGAGATATAAAGAGAGAGAAGATATAGAGGATGAGAGGGTGACGTGAGGCCATGCACATGCACCTCACGTACTTGCTTTCTTTACACTTTTTTTTGTCATTTGTTTTGTTGGGCTAATACGGTGGCTAAAGAAAATGAGAGAGTGAGTGAGGAGGAGAGAGAAATGATAGATTGAGAGAGAGAGAAGAATAACGTGGGTGGGGCTGTGCTTTCCTATATTTTTTTCTCACAGTTACAACAACCGAACAGAGAGAGAGAGAGAATGAAATGTGAGAGAATGGAGAGAAGAGAGATACGAGAGGATATTCATGAGAGAGAAGTGAAGAGAGAGATGGGCAGAGATGTTGGAGACGACGACGGAGGCAGAGACAAATGGTGATGGTATGGACGGCGAAGGAGGACGACTGGGGCTTCGGATGGGGCCTCTCGCCCGCTCCCCTCTCAGGAATGGTGCACCCAAAGCTTCAGATCTTCCTCCATGTATGTGTCGGCGGCAGAGGTGGAGATGAACAGTGGCGCGGGTGACGAAGGAGGATGACCAGGGCTTCGGATGGAGCCTCTCGCCCGCTCCCATCTCAGGAGCGGTGCACTCAAAGCTTCAGATCTTCCTCCATGACGGGGGGGGGGGGGGGGGACGTGAATTCGGGCCTCTCACCCGTGGGGTTCCAAAAATTGGAGAAAACACAACATAACCATTGCTAAAAACTCATTTTCTCATTCTATATTGTATTCCAACGTGAGTTACATGGTGTTTAAATAAGGAAAGGGTTGGGAAGGGGAAGAGACACCTTGAGAACCCATGGGACATGGGGAAGGGAAAGGACACATTGGAATCCCATGGGTCATGGGTTCCTACCGTGGGAAGTCATTACATTAAGGAGGTGGATATATATATATATATATATATATATATATATATATATATATATATACCTAATTTCCTAATAAAATAAATGCACACATATTAGGCCCATTTAAAAGTTCATGTGGCCCATTAACATAAAACACTTAGATATAGCTAATATAGTTTGATGTTGCCGGTGCCGCCTCGCCGATCGTCCGCTATCACTGGTCGATCCCATGACGATCCCGTCAAACCCCTCCGCTTGGAGGAGGTTCGACCTCGAACCTCGTAGCTCAGGATCCCGGTTGGTTGGAGCAACCCAGTTCCCTAAGCTCTGAAACCACTTGATGTGAAACAAACCTTCAAACCCGATATTTTCTTTTCTTTTCATTTTTTCTCCCACTTTTTTTTCCTGAACCTCTCAAAATGCATCACCCTATTTTTCTTTTTCTTTTTTTCTTTAAACCTTCTCTGCCACCTCTTTGTCATTTTTTTTCACTCTCAAAAGGACATAACAATAGAGATATAAAGAGAGAGAAGATATAGAGGATGAGAGGGTGACGTGAGGCCATGCACATGCACCTCACGTACTTGCTTTCTTTACACTTTTTTTGTCATTTGTTTTGTTGGGCTAATACGGTGGCTAAAGAAAACGAGAGAGTGAGTGAGGAGGAGAGAGAAATGATAGATTGAGAGAGAGAGAAGAATAACGTGGGGTGGGGCTGTGCTTTCCTATATTTTTTTTCTCACAGTTACAACAACCGAACAGAGAGAGAGAGAGAATGAAATGTGAGAGAATGGAGAGAAGAGAGATACGAGAGGATATTCATGAGAGAGAAGTGAAGAGAGAGACGGGGAGAGATGTTGGAGACGGCGACGGAGGCAGCCGAATGGTGATGGTATGGACGGCGAAGGAGGACGACCGGGACTTCGGATGGGGACTCTCGCCCGCTCCCCTCTCAGGAACGGTGCACCCAAAGCTTCAGATCTTCCTCCATGTATGTGTCGGCGGCGGAGGTGGAGATGAACAGTGGCACGGGTGACGAAGGAGGATGACCAGGGCTTCGGATGGAGCCTCTCGCCCACTCCCATCTCAGGAGCGGTGCACCCAAAGCTTCAGATCTTCCTCCATGACGGGGGGGGGGGACGTGAATTCGGGCCTCTCACCCGTGGGGTTCCAAAAATTGGAGAAAACACAACATAACCATTGCTAAAAACTCATTTTCTCATTCTATATTGTATTCCAACGTGAGTTACATGGTGTTTAAATAAGGAAAGGGTTGGGAAGGGGAAGAGGCACCTTGAGAACCCATGGGACATGGGGAAGGGAAAGGACACATTGGAATCCCATGGGTCATGGGTTCCTACCGTGGGAAGTCATTACATTAAGGAGGTGGATATATATATATATATATATACACACACATAATTTCCTAATAAAATAAAAGCACACATATTAGGCCCATTTATAAGTTGATGTGGCCCATTAACATAAAACACTTAGATATAGCTAATATAGTTTGATGCTGCCGGTGCCGCCTCGCCGATCGTCCGCTATCACTGGTCGATCCCGTCACTTTTACTGGATGGATCTGAAATCAACATATGTCGTAGATTCTTGAGTCATATTTCCAATGGTGTTAATCGCGTCTCGATCCGACACTGGATCTGGGCGTACAAGCCGTTCTCGTGGAAGCGCGCATTCTGGTCCGAGACAGGCCAACAAAGAAGGTCGCTGGAGAAATACCTCAAAAAATACGGCGGGGTCGATTCAGAAACCGACACTCCTGGTGGTCAACCAGGGACCTTCCACTTTCATCTCGGTGAACCACCGCCTTCAGAAACTCTCCGGAGGATGACGTCCCTTTGGAGGCCTTTGTCCGCTGTCCTGTCAGCCAACAGATTTCAGAATCGGAGCCGCTGCCCGTTACCATTCCGGAGCCCCACCACCTTGCTGCCCGTCAACCCCGGATCAATACTCCCGGCATCACTGTGTATCCCTTTACCTCCCTGCGTGGAGTGGACAACAAAATCAACACTATAATTAAATTTTACAATTGTACCGGGAGTACGGGTCTTGGCCGGGATCGTCTTTCCCACGCCCGGAGCGTGGAGGTATCGTGCTCGCTCATCCATTTTATTGCACTTGCTTTTCTTGTATATATTTTTGAATGCCGCTGCAAGAGAAAGTGATAAGAATCTAGCTCGATATTTATTTAATCACCGCTACAAGAGTGAGTGAAACCCATCCCGTGATCCGATCCGGGCACGAAAGAGAGTTGGCCACCCTAGCTCATTGTCAGTTTCTCAACCGCACACGTCCACACGCTTCCCTTGCTAGGGACGAGTCTCGAGTTTGCCTAGAGTCCAAGGTTTGCATATCAATTGGCGTCGAGTGGCGCCCCGTCCCGCATCAAATTGGTATCAGAGCTAGTTGAGTCTAGGGTAGTCGGTCCAAGGTGTCGCATTGCATTCTGATACCCGGTATATTAAAAGGTGCCCCCGGAACGATAGGTTACGCCTATTGGGAAGGTAACACAATTGCGTGAGTGCGATCTTCGGGTCAAACCTCCGCCACATACTGGATATTGGTTGAGTCTAGGTTCCTTAGTTTGCATTAGTTAGTGCATTCCAAGCTTTGAGTCGTTGCAAGCCCTCTCGGTGAGGTACCCAATACCATCGCCCCGCGCCTATGGTAAACCCATGGGATACCGTCTCTGGAGACCTACACTCCTTGCATGAGGCGATAATGGCCCTTGTAGCCCGGATGGACCAATCCGAGGTGACCTTTAGAAGCTTCTCAGACCATATGGATGGCCGACTTAACACCATGGAGGAACGGATGGAGTCATCCGATAGATCTGTCCAAGGTCTGTTCAGATGGTTGGATAGGATGTCACACGGAGACCCTCCTAGAGCGGCACAGGGCCCACCCACACCGACTCCAGTGGCGGCCCAAAGCCAAGTCACTCCCATAGCCCCGGTCCAGCCCGCTCTCACGGCCTTGGACCCACCCGCACATGCTTCTCAGCCCGCCCCTCACTGGGCCCCCGAACCACAGCTTCATGACCTTGGTCTTGAGGACTATGGGTCCGACAACACTCATGAGGGGTATGGCCGATGCCGTCGTGGCTTTCATCTGCAGAGAGATGATGAGGACGATAGAGTCCTTAGGACCGTGGGAGCGGACCCTCCCATTTTTGACGGGTCCTTGGATCTGAAAGTCTATTTAGATTGGGTGTCCAGCATGGATCGGCACTTCGATTGGTTCGATATGACAGACCGTCGAAGAGTCTGATTCGCGACCATGAAACTGATGGGATAGGAACAGACATATTGGAAGAACGTAGAGAGCCTGTTATTTCATCGGTAAGAGCCCCATGTTGAGACATGGGGTGAGATGAATGTCAAACTCTGGAAATAGTACCTTCCTGCCACATACCGTCAGTGACTTATCGATAGGTGGCAGAGTCTCAGCCAGGGAGATCGGTCCATCTCTGAGTACATTGCTGAATTTGATGAGTATTTTCTACGATCTTGTGTCTCGGAGGAGAGCACCATGCCCATTTTCCAGTTTCAACGTGGTTTGCGGCCGCTCTACCAATATGAGCTTTTCCGCCGCAACGCGAAAATGTTGGAAGAGGTGTATCAGGTTGCTCTCGAGTTGGAGCTGTTTGAGGGAGAGTTCGAGTCTACCCAACGGTTGGACCCCGTCCCTCTTCGTAGTGTCGAGCCCCATAGCTCTTTAGGCCCATATCATAGGGTCCCCATGGCTCGACCTCTGGAGCCCGCCTGTCAGGAGCAATTCGCTCTGAGGCCTCACCCTCCCTCGCCAAGGGATCTACCTCCACCTCAACCAACATCACCTATTGCCCATCGCACCACCACCGCCATACCGTCAGAGTTCGTTCCACCTCTAGACAGCAGCCCAGTGCTCCAATTCTTCCTCCCAATCCACAGATCTGAACGATCTGAGATTTTGAGGGTGAGTTCCCCACGTGATTTCCCCCTTCCACAAAAATTTTCATGCCCTAATTCATTCATTTTGTAATGCCCCGAAAATTTTATGGAATATTTCTGAAGTATTTAAAAATTTTCAGAGAATTTATAAGAATTTTTAAAGACCAAAATAGCTAATAAATGAATTTCTGAGTTCAATAAAATCATTATTAAGGCCCAAGTGTGATAACTAATTGACCTAGCCAATTTAAAATAAGCCCAAAGGACTTAAGGACTAAGCCCATAACGTTTGGCCCATATTCTAGAAGGTTAATTAGCTTATTCACAGAATATAAGAGATAAATACCCCTATTTAAGATAATTAAATAGAAAAGTGAGTAAAAGAGTTTGAATTAAATTTAAAATCGGTGCCCAATGATAATTGCGGTCTATCGTAAAACCGCTATATGGAGATTGGCGGTCCAATCTTAGACCGCTACATTCTGTCAGTTCCGTAAGTTGAAGAAAGAGAAAAAAGATTAGATTTTTAACGTTTATCTTCCAAGAGACCGAGATGGGAGGACTAGTAAACATCTTAAGGACTCTCAGAAGTCGAAATAGTACCAACTAGGGACTCTAGAATTGATCTAATCCACGAAACCCTAGTCAAACCCTATAAATAGACTCTAGGTTTCACATGCGCGACCCTTACATTTGACTCGCGTGGAACTAAGGTAAAGAGGTATTATTTCAGGTAGGTTCTTTTGAGGTTTTTATTCTTAATACTAAGGACTAACTAGTCTCAAAATTTCGTGCTAGGAGATCAACCCATCCGGAAGATAGAAGCCCCCAAAGTTGCTGGTTCCAAATCAACAACTCAGGAAACTGTGCAATGGTGTGGTGAAGATCAGGAAATTAGGGATCCAGAACGAGATATTTAGCATTAGTGTCTTTAGAACTTTTTGTTCCCCTTAGTATCTTCTTCTTACCCTCCAAATTTCACGTCCTTAGGTCAAATTGGTCAAGAAATATCCGGGCGTGAAGTTACTGATTTATCACAGGAACTGCAAAACTAGGGTTGACTTCCTATCCGAAATTCAAAGTCTAGAGGTGTTACCGGAGGTAGGTCATCTCATGAACGACTAAAATATCATTCTAGGATTAAAAGCCCTCTTATTGCACTTGATTTCATGTATTGTGTATGCTGAATTTCACGTTTTAATAGGATCTATACATCCATGCATCTTTCTTAGTCCTAAATGAACTAAATTAATTCTATTTGACATAAGACATGAATCCTATGCTTATTGTTAGCCTAATCTTCATTCTATCATGATAGAGAAGTTAATATATGTTGATTTCCAGACATGATGTACTTTAAACATTAGTATTTCTTATATAATTTACTGTCAGATGTGCTCTAGCGGCCTAATCTTCGACCGCCAACCCTGTGCAGCGGCCCTACGATAAACCGCTAGTAAGATTTTTATGAAACCTCTAGCGAACTAGAAATAGACCGTTAAACTCCCTTTGGCGGCCTCACGATAAACCGCCAACGCTTGTAACGGCTCTAATATAGACCGCCAATGTTTTGATTTCTCTCAACCGAAGACTGAATCAAGAGCAGTCCGTCTAGCTTATAAATAAGCCTAGCTAACTATATACCAACATGTTTTAATGTTATTTCACTACTCTGAGTTTTAATTACTGATTCATAATTGTACTTAGGATTATTTTTAACATAAGTTAATTTCTTGCCAAAGTCATATACTTTTGTATTAAATACATGTTTCTAAAGTTAGATGATTCATGGTATACCTTGATCGCTATTTTAATGATATCTTCCTCATCTGTAGAGTCAATTTCATAAGTTCATGGCATATATCCCGGTATATGACCATTAGTTACACATGCACATTAAGTGCACAATCTTGGACTTGATAACTTCTCCTTTGGATATTCCTTCCAACGGAGTAGGAAATCTTGTTTCAAGGCCTCCGTAATTCTCCGTGAGCCTGGGATTCCAATCAGGACGCCGAGTTGGTTGTACCATTAAAACCCATTGTCTAGAAAGTACTTATACCGGTGTTTTATGTTTCTAGAACTTAGCGGCCTTATTGTTGACCGCCAGAGTCTACTAGCGGGCCTTTACTAGACCGCTAAAGGATCATTGACGGTTCTTTATTTGATCGCTAACTACTCCAGATAATCTGTTTTAAACATCGAACAGTCTTGTCCTTAACGGTCCAAAACTAGACCGCTTTATTCAAGAAAGTGCCCAGTAAACGACCGCTCTTTCCCTGAGTACAGTTGACCCGAAGTTTGACCTAAGGGTTAATATTCTTATGATCCTAGATAGTCCAATTGATTATCTACAACCTGTCACATTATTCCAAAAATACCTAAGTAAATTGTGAGAAATAAGAAATGTACCATTATGCTGCCAATTTATTTCCATGACGTAACCTAGTTATTAATGTGTTTATTGACATCTTGTTCTCAATAGAAGCATTCTTATTTTTGGATACTTATTCATGAAACATTCATTGAAATTGTACATTCTTGGCCACATTATTTTTATACGTGGAAGTAGCTTGATTTATACTTGAAGATGCAGTTCGAGCACTGATTGTGTTCAAGGGCTCTATGCTAGTCCCCTCGGCTGATTGTCGGGAACATACTATTTAAACCATGGGGTATGATGCTATCGGCGTCGCATTACGCTGGGAGTACTTTCTTTATAAATAAGTGAAATGTCCACGGTAATCCATGGCTCGTGAGCTGAAATATCCACAGAAATTCACGAAGTACTTGTTACTAAGTGAAGAGTACATTCTTGCTTGTTACATGACTTGCTAGTACATTCATGTTCATGAAAAGGCCAAAGTAACATTCTTGATATATTGTTGATTTATCATATCTCAAGCTTGATTATACTTTGTTACTTTAAGTTTTAATCGCATCTTTGATCATATTTGCATGATTTATCTTTTTCTTTAGAGCAAAAGATATTAATTACTTTAACATTGCCAATCATGTTGATGCGAAGATACCTACTGGACAAGTGTGCTCATTACCTACTTTCTCAATGTTTTAGGAAGTACCAGTGGGTCGGATTCGGATTCAGGTCATTCCAGTGATGGGTCTGAGAGCGATTAAAGGATATATAGACTTGAGTGAAGACTTTGAATGTCAAATTATGTCTAGATTGAGTCTATGTAATTTTGTCTTTATTTGAGTCTAGAAAGAAAGTGGGATATTATGTACTTGACTTATGGTTATTTAATATGAAATAAAAGTGAAGGTTGATTAAATTATTGTGTAATGACTTTGTGGGATTGTTATTGCGCTTTGATTATATTGCTTGCTCGAGGCTTATCATGCCGGCTGTTCACGTTCCCGATTGTTTCCGCTGCATAATCACGGGGCGTGACAGTTAATGTGGTATCAGAGCCTAAGTCTAAGGACTTAGGGAAAATGTCATGTCATAGGTTATGTCCAAGGTTTAAGAACCCATACCTAAGAACTAGGAAAGAAAATCTCAACCTCTGAGAGAAATTGGGTAGAACCTGGTGTAAGATAGTCATTAGAATTATTTCTAAGATTAACATCCCCTTAGAATTAACAAATTCATTATTTTTCTCAGGTACCTTATTCTTATCATAATGGCTCATCGCGTAGACTGGAATGGAATGCAAGAGACTGTCGCTGGTCTTACTCAGGCTTTACAAACTATGGCCCAAGCTGGCGCAGGAGCAAGGGCTGGAGATTTACATCGCAACTTTTGGAGTCTAAATCCTCCACGATTCTATGGTTCTTCTAATCCAGACGAAGCTGAAAATTGGATTGATGAGATGAACCGTATATTTGAAGTTATGCAATGTGTGGATCAAGAGGAGGTTTGCCTTGTTGCTTTTAAACTTAACAAGGATGCCCGTACATGGTGGAAGTTGGTTCCAGCACCGCCAGCATATGCACCCCATACATGTGAAGGTTTTATTATACTATTCCGTGCAAAATATTTTTCCGAGCACGTCAAGGAGCGGAAGGCTATGGAATTCGCTTCTTTACACCAGGGTATGCTGTCAGTGGTAGAATATGAGCTTCAATTTTCCAGGCTGGCGCCATATGCTCCTCATCTGATCAGTACTGATTTACTAAAGGCAAATCGGATTATGGACGGGTTAATATCCGATTTTATTCAGCACCTCGGGACTCAAAATATCTGTACTTATGCGGAGATGGTCCAACGGGCATCTCTGTGCGAAAGGACCTTAGAGAAGGTCGAGAAGTTGAAAGGAAAGGGCGAAGAACCAAGCCAAAGGTCTGATCGGCATGATAAGAAAAGCAAATTGAGCATCACGGAACCTTACAAATCCCGTGATAGCAAGAAGAGATCCCAGAACGGGAGTGGTAGTGTGGTGCGGACACCCGAGCTGTTACGCCGAGCCACCGGTACCGCACGTGGAGCACGACTCGAGCCACTTCAGCATCCATCTGGCTCGGAGACAACCTGGAGACTCACCCCTGAGTCTCGACATTTATCATATTTGTTTAGACGTTATTTGTGTGTAATGTGTGTTTTCTTCATTTTATTCGGTTTGTAATTTTGATTGTAAGGGGGGTTATTTGTAAAATGGGACCCCCGGGTCCCACGGGCCCCTTAGACCCCATCCCATTGATCCACCTCAGCCTAGGGCCCCATATGGGGTCAGTCAACAATTCAAATGGAGGCATCTAGAAGGTTGAATGGTAAAAGACACATGGGAGATAATTGGACTTCAAAGTCCAAGGTAGGTTACCTACCATGTCAAGCTTGCTCCCTCATGGTCAATGGTGCGCCCCCCCCCCCCCTGTTTTTTTATTGTAATTTTTGTGTGTTGATCACACTCAATCCAGGCCCTCCATTCCCCTTCCCTAGATCCAACGGTGGAGGATGGATTTGAGATGTGACCTATAAAACCTTGTATTTTCCCATTTTGGAGAATTAAGGCATTTGAAGTCTGAAAAATTGCTTGAGCAAGGGCTGGTGCGTCCCTCTCCTCTCTCCTCCCTCTCCCCCTTGCAGCTGAGACGGTTGCTATTCTGAGGTGTGACGCCTCCCCTATCAGTTCCGGTCGCCGCCGCCGCCGCCGCGTGCCGCCATCGCGCCTCTACCATCGCCGCCGGTGTTCTGTCCATCCAGGACAGAGGTGTGTTCTCTGAATTTCTGCTCTCCACCCCGTCGTGTTCTTGAGCTGGGATTTTGAGGGGATGTTCCATAGGTGTTCCCCATGATCCACAAAAATTGGTTGGTCATAATTATTCCATTTTGCAATTTCCCATTTTCGTTCAACCTCCTTTCCTAGATCTGTCTGCTTTCTGTTTCAATTTCCACCCGCCCTGTGTTTCCCATGTTCAGACCCCTTTGTGATTTTTGCTAGGGCTCCCAATTTTATCGGGGGTTCTGTCCATCAACCCCTCCTACCACGAATTTTCTTGAATTTGGATCAGCCCTCCACCTATTTTTTAAAATTCATTTTCAGAGCTAGCTATAGTGCTCTCAACCTGTTCCCAGATCCGACCACTCTCCAGTGCAAAAATCATAACAAATCATAACCTCCTCCAATCCTTCCACATAAAAATATCTCCGGTTTCCTTATTCAAAACCCTACCACTTTTATGAAGAGCTCAGGAGCTGAATCGGCCATCTACCATGCGTTCAATGGTAGTTATCAGACAACTCACCTGCAGATCTGAGGTTTCAGGTACTGTACAACAGGAACTTGTAAATTCAATGAAGTCAAGATCCGACCAGATCCAGTAGTTCCCTTTGAGCCTAGATTGAATAATTTCAAGAGAGCTTTCCAACGATAGCTCATGCGTCCCGATCCGACGTCGGGATTGATCGCAGCGGCCATTCTCGCCGGAGCGCGCACCGGAAAATAGAACCGGAAATCCGTGGGAAGCTAGTTCAAGAATTGTGAATCGGGGCCGATCGACCACCGATCGGCGTTTCCGGCCGACCGCCGTCCGAGGAGGCATCCCACCAGGGGTCTCCATCACATTGGGCCCCACCCCAGCAGGCTGAGAGGACAGAGCCACCCGTGGGCCCCATGGAACCGTAGAACCCACCGTCCGGACAGCACGAAAATGCGGAGTTCGGCACCGCCGGGCGACATCAAGATGCTGCCCATCAACCCAATTCGCGTGATTCCCGGGCCCCGCATGTGACCTTTTACCTCCCTGCGTGGAGTGGGTCAAACTTATTGTATTGCCGTAAAACTGTTTAACCGGGAGTCCGTGATTGGCCAGGGTCGTCTTCCCCACGCCGGGTGCGTGGAGGTAACGGTCTCACCTTCTTGGCATTTACTTGCTTAGCTAGTATACAGTCATATGCCGCTGAGAGAGTGTAGGTTCCTAGCCCGTGTGTCCATGTCACCGCTGTGAGAGCGAGAGTGACCCGTCCCGTGACTCGATCCGAGTCCGGAAGTTGAGTCAGACTACCTTGAACTCTGCCGATTCCTTAACCGCGCACGATCCACGCTTTCCCTCGCATGGGAGGACGAGTGAGTTTGCACTTCTGTTAGCGACGTGTAGCCTATAGGAGCTCTTAGTGTCGAGCCGAGGTCGCTCTAGTAGTCGTGTCGTTGCTGGTCGAGTCGTGTCCGTCTCATATAGCGCCGTCTCCTCAGTCCATCCCGCATTAGTTTGGTATCAGAGACAGTCGAGTCTAGGGTAGTCGTTGCATAAGTCTTTCATAGTCTAAGTCAAGTCTAGGATCATCACTATTTTCAAAACAAAAAAAAGGTGTTTTAAAATTGCATTTCATCCCGATAATTCGGTATCTTAAAAGGTGTTGTCCAAACGTTAGACTACGCCTATCGTGAGGTCGCACACTTGCGGGAGTGATCTTCGGATCGATTAACTCCGCCACGTACCGGATATTAGTTTAGGTCTAGGTGCATTAGTCGGTGTTTGCATCAGTTTGTGTCTCCTAGTTCGTGTGTAGTCCAATAAGAGTCAGTCGGTCTTGTCCAAGTGTCGGCATGTCCAACATGTAGTTCCCCCCAATTTCCCATGGATTCCCAATCACCCGGGCAATATGGCCGTTGGTCTACCCATGGGCTTGGCAACCATCCTCTCCCCTTCCGTAGGCCCGAAGCCTCGGATTTTTATGGCTCTAATGATCCGGGCGACTACCTCAAGTGGGAGGTCGCAATGGACAAATATTTTGAATGTTACACCATGTCCGATGCCATGCAAGTTAGTTTTGCCCGAGAGAGGCTTGTCCACAAAGCCGCCTGGAAGTGGGAGAGCATTGAGCGCATGAGAGAGGTTAGGAGGCAAAGGCCCATCGAGTCGTGGCATGAGATGAAGGGTGAACTTAGGAAGGTCTACCTACCCGGCCCGGTCACCTCCAACCGACCCCACCCAATCACCTCCACCCAAGTGGGCCATAATCGGAGGCGCCGCGCATGTAGAAGAGCCGAGGTCCACGACTAAGCCAAATTCATATGGGGGAGTCCATCACATCGCTCCTACTCCAAATCCCACCATTGCCGAACTCTTCGAAATCATTTTGGATAAAGTGGATAGGAAGTGTGATTATATTGAGTCCCTGCTTCCCCCTTGCCTACCTCCTAGCTGAGATAGAACCAAGCATGAGCCTAAGGAGGTAGCAACCGGCAGCCCCAACCCGATGCCATCTAAGGTGCCACCACAAGGCCCTCTCCCCATCTTGACGGGTCAAGATCGACTTATCAAGGAGCGTAGTGGGTCACGGCAGCAGTGTTATCGCTGCCAGGGGATTGGCCACTTTGCCGGACAGTGTCCCACTCGGACGTCTCTAGCCCTAGGGGACAAAAGGGTTGGAGAAGCCTCACTCTCCGATCTTTGTTCGGAGCCATCTCAGCCACAGCAACCCGTGATTCTAACGGGAAAGCTACTCATAGCCGAGCCACTCCTTAGCTGGCTCAAGGATGGCTTGGTCCCACTTCCCTTCCCATCTATGGACCATATCCTACCTCTGGTGCCAATCAATTCATTTCACACCACATTCCGATCTAGTCACTATGTGGATACATTGGATGACCTTCTTAAAGGGTTAGACCGGTAATTGACATTTACGCACGTGTTGGCCCCAGGCTTCGACCGACCCACAGGTCGTAGTTTCACTCATCCCGCTTTAGGGTCCATCACCTCCGTGTACACCGTGGGTCATGTTACCACGGAGGTTCTTCTACTCCTCCCTATGCCGGCCGAGCCTGACTTCATTCCCCTTTGCCCAAGGGAGGAATCTTACTTTCTACCTATGACTGTCGTCCCATCTCTCACAATGAATGAAGGTGATCATTTACACCTCCAAGATTTCCAAATGTGGGACAGTGATTTGTGGAAGCCTAGTCCGAGGGGTCATACCTTCTTTGATCCCTTCGACCCAATCTCTTGTGGACCCCGTGACCCACCATATTTACTCCACCTTTTTGAGAGGGTCCACCATCATACCCCCACCACCTCATCTCCCTTCATGAATGAAGGAGATCAACAACACCTTCTAGACTTCCACACATGGGATCTTGAGATGAGGGAATCCATATCGAGGGGTCACACATTTTTTGATCCCTTCGATCCCTTTCTTCGTGGGCCCCTTGGCCCACAACCTTCATTCCACCTCTTTAATGAAGTCCACTATCACACTCCTCCTACTCGGGCCTGGCAACCTTCACATGGCAATAGGTCCGAACCGTCATTTGGGGGTAATGAAGACTTTGGTTCCCCCGGCCCACCTAAACCACCCAAACCTCCTGGACTTCCCACATCCAAACCCAATGTCCATGATTGGTGCATCGTAGGATGTCTAGGAATCCACCATGCCATTAACCTCCGGTTATGTCAAATGCATGCATGGCACACATTCGGATGTCCTGGACCACCTTGCATATGATTGGGTCGGACTAGCATTAGGTTTGTGTAGGGTCGTGTGTGCAACTGTGTGTTTTTCTTTTTGTTAGGCATGTTAGGAGTCTGCATGACGACGTCCGTCGTCACAGTAAGGCCAGCAATGCACGGTACAAGGAGTTAGCCGGTGCCCATAGACACCACCGAGAGTTCCAAGAGGGCGAATATGTCATGATCAGGGTAAGACCTGAACGGTTTCCCTTGGGAACCGTTAAGAAGTTGCAAGCTCGCGGAGCCGGTCCATTTAGAGTGTTGAAACGCGTTGGATCCAATGCGTATGTTGTGGACCTGCCCGAGGAATACGGTATAAGCTCTACTTTTAATATTTCGGATCTAGTTGCATATAGGGACCTAGCGGTGATCCCTAGTGAGCCATTCGAGCCATCTCCTCCAATTGAGAGTGATTCCACACCTGAGTGTCCACCTCCAGCCCCTTTTTCACGGCAGCGTGAGCATATAGCTCATATACTGGATGAGCAGGTGACAGTTACCAGGAGTGGATCCTACCCGCGCTACCTGGTACGATGGAGAGGACGGCCCGCTACCGAGGACACATGGATCACGCATGGCGAGTTGCAGTGGATTGATCGGACCTTCTGGAGTGATACCGGAGTGATGCAGACCCGCGATAGGGTCGAGTTTCTCCCACCTGGGGAGAATTGGTGCGGACACCCGAGCAGTTACGCCGAGCCGCCGGTACCGCACGCAGAGCGCGACTCGAGCCACTTCAGCGTCCATCTGGCTCGGAGACAGCCTGGAGACTCACCCCTGAGTCTCGACATTTATCATATTTGCTTAGACGTTATTTGTGTGTAATGTGTGTTTTCTTCATTTTATTCGGTTTGTAATTTTGATTGTAAGGGGGGGTTATTTGCAAAATGGGACTCCCAGGTCCCACGGGCCCCTCAGACCCCATCCCATTGATCCACCTCAGCCTAGGGCCCCATGTGGGGTCAGTCAACAATTCAAATGGAGGCATCTAGAAGGTTGAATGGTAAAAGACACATGGGAGACAATTGGACTTCAAAGTCCAAGGTAGGTTACCTACCATGTCAAGCTTGCTCCCTCATGGTCAATGGTGTGCCCCCCCCCCTTATTTTTTTATTGTAATTTTTGTGTGTTGATCACACTCAATCCAGGCCCTCCATTCCCCTTCCCTAGATCCAACGGTGGAGGATGGATTTGAGATGTGACCTATAAAACCTTGTATTTTCCCATTTTGGAGAATTAAGGCATTTGAAATCTGAAAAATTGCTTGAGCAAGGGCTGGTGCGCCCCCCTCCTCTCTCCTCCCTCTCCCCCTTGCAGTTGAGACGGTTGCTATTCTGAGGTGTGAACCCTCCCGTATCAGTTCCGGTCGCCGCCGCCACGTGTCGCCATCGCGCCTCCACCATCGCCGCCGGTGTTCTGTCCATCCAGGACAGAGGTGTCTCCTCCGAATTCCTGTTCTCCAACCCGTCGTGTTCTTGAGCTGGGATTTTTAGGGGATGTTCCATAGGTGTTCCCCATGATCCACAAAAATTGGTTGGTCATAATTATTCCATTTGGCAATTTCCCATTTTCGTTCAACCTCCTTTCCCAGATCTGTCTGCTTTCTGTTTCAATTTTCACCCGCCCTGTGTTTCTCATGTTCGGATCCCTTTGTGATTTTTTCTAGGGCTCCCAATTTTATCGGGGGTTCTGTCCATCAACCCCTCCTACCACGAATTTTCTTGAATTTGGATCAGCCCTCCACCTATTTTTTAAAATTCATTTTCAGAGCTAGCTATAGTGCTCTCAACCTGTTCCCAGATCCGACCACTCTCCAGTGCAAAAATCATAACAAATCATAACCTCCTCCAATCCTTCCACATAAAAATATCTCCGGTTTCCTTATTCAAAACCCTACCACTTTTATGAAGAGCTCAGGAGCTGAATCGGCCATCTACCATGCGTTCAATGGTAGTTATCAGACAACTCACCTGCAGATCTGAGGTTTCAGGTACTGTACAACAGGAACTTGTAAATTCAATGAAGTCAAGATCGACCAGATCCAGTAGTTCCCTTTGAGCCTAGATTGAATAATTTCAAGAGAGCTTTCCAACGATAGCTCATGCGCCCCAATCCGACGTCGGGATTGATCGCAGCGGCCATTCTCGCCGGAGCGCGCGCCGGAAAACAGAACCGAAAATCCGTGTGAAGCTAGTTCAAGAATTGTGAATCGGGGCCGATCGACCACCGATCGGCGTTTTCGGCCGACCGCCGTCTGAGGAGGCGTGCCACCAGGGGTCTCCATCACATTGGGCCCCACCCCAGCAGGCCGAGAGGACAGCGCCACCCGTGGGCCCCACGGAACCGTAGAACCCGCCGTCCGGATAGCACGAAAAGGCGGAGTTCGGCACCGCGGGGCGACATCAAGATGCTGCCCGTCAACCCAATTCGCGTGATTCCCGGGCCCCGCATGTGACCTTTTACCTCCCTGCGTGGAGTGGGTCAAACTTATTGTATTGCCGTAAAATTGTTTAACTGGGAGTCCGTGATTGGCCGAGGTCGTCTTCCCCACGCCGGGTGCGTGGAGGTAACGGTCTCACCTTCTTGGCATTTACTTGCTTAGCTAGTATACGGTCATATGCCGCTGCGAGAGTGTAGGTTCCTAGCCCGTGTGTCCATGTCACCGCTGTGAGAGCGAGAGTGACCCGTCCCGCGACTCGATCCGAGTCCGGAAGTTGAGTCAGACTACCTTGAACTCTGCCGGTTCCTTAACCGCGCACGATCCACGCTTTCCCTCGCATGGGACGACGAGTGAGTTTGCACTTCTGTTAGCGACGTGTAGCCTATAGGAGCTCTTAGTGTCGAGCCGAGGTCGCTCTAGTAGTCATGTCGTTGCTGGTCGAGTCGTGTCCGTCTCATATAGCGTCGTCTCCTCAGTCCGTCCCGCATCATAGTGGCTACCACAAGAATAAGAAAGTCAAGGAAGAAGACAAGCAGGTCGCCACAGCCTATACCTTTTGTGAGAAGTTTGGTCATTCGATCGAAGAATGTTGGAAGCGCCTTGGTGCTTGTTTACGTTATGGCAGTAGGGAGCACCGCATGCCGGTTTGCCCCCTTATGAAGGAACTATCTTCCGGGAGTGGACATAAGCGTCAGACTCGTTTAAATGCTATTCTGGAAGAGGAAGAAGTGCCCCCAAATGATGGGCTAATGGAAGGTACTATCCATATCTATTCCCATCCTAGTTTTGTATTATTTGATACTGGTGCTTCTCATTCCTTTATATCCACTACTTTTACAAAGACTTTGCCCATTTCATCAATTCCTTTACCTTCGGACCTTGCTATTACTACACCTTTAGGTCCTAGAACTAAACTTACCAACTATTATCATGATAGTGAGGTGGTAGTAGAAGGTCACAATCTTCCTACAAACCTCGTATGCCTTGATATGGAGGGCTATGATGCCATTCTATGTGTGGATTGGCTAGTTGACCACAATGCCTACATTAATTATCGAAACAGAATTATCTCTTTTCGAAAACCTGGTATTCTAAGGTTTTCCTTCCTTGGTATCAAATATTGGAAGCATCCTGTCATTATTTCATCTCTTCAAGCTTGCAAACTTATCTCGCAAGGGTGTGAAGCCTTTCTTACTGTCGTAATTATCACCGAATCCAAGGAGATTATCTTAGAAGATATTTCTTTCGTAAATGAGTTTCCTGATGTATTTCCATCAGATCTACCCAGTTTACCACCCAAAAGGGAAGTAAACTTCTCCATCGAAATTCTTCCCAGAGCAGCACCTATTTCAATAGCTCCTTACAGGATGTCCCCCACAGAACTTAAGGAATTGAAGAAACAGCTTCAGGAGTTATTGGACAAGGGATTCATTCGACCTAGCACATCCCCTTGGGGTGCGTCAGTTCTATTTGTCAAAAAGAAATATGGATCTCTCAGGCTATGTGTTGATTACCGACGATTGAATCAGCTTACTATCAAGAACAAGTATCCGTTGCCGTGTATCGATGAACTCTTTGATCAGCTTTCAAGAGCAGGATATTTCTACAAGATCGACCTCATGTCTGGTTATCATCAACTCAAGATCAAGGATGAAGACATACACAAGACTGCTTTTCAAAGCCGCTATGGCCACTATGAATTTATGGTAATGCCGTTTGGGTTAACTAATGCCCCGGCAGCATTCATGCAACTGATGAATAATGTCTTCCAGCCTAATCTTGACCAGTTTGTGGTCATTTTCATTTATGACATCCTTATATATTCCAAGACTAAGGAAGAACATGAAGAGCACTTGAGGATAGCCTTGCAGACACTAAGAGAACACAAACTCTATGCAATGCGTAGTAAGTGCGAGTTTTGGCTAAAGGAAGTCGCATTCCTCGGCCATATTATTTCAAAGGAAGGTATTGCTGTCGATCCTTCTAAGGTGGAAGCTGTTAAGAACTGGAGCCGGCCAACGACCGTGTCAGAAATAAGAATTTTTCTAGGGCTAGCTGGCTATTACAAGAGGTTTATTAAGGATTTTTCTAAGATTGCCGTTCCTTTGACAAGACTTACAAGAAAAGAAAATTCTTTTGTATGGTCGAAGGACTGTGAAAAGAGTTTCCTAACTCTTAAGGAACATCTCACGATAGCCCCTATATTATCATTGCCCGTTGAGGGTGGTGGATTTGAAGTCTACACGGATGCATCTGGCATTGGCCTAGGGTGCGTTCTTATGCAAAATGGGAAGGTGATTTGTTATTCTTCAAGACAGTTGAAGTGTCACGAAGAAAATTACCCTGTGCATGATTTAGAATTGGTAGCTGTTATATTTGCCTTAAAAATTTGGCGTCACTACCTTTATGGAGAGAAATTTGCGATCTATTCGGACCACAAAAGTTTGAAATATTTATTCTCCCAAAAGGAGCTGAATATGAGGCAAAGAAGATGGTTGGAATACCTTAAAGACTTTTATTTTGCTATCCAATATCATCCTGGTAAGGCTAATACTGTAGCCGATGCACTCAGTAGAAAACCGATAGGAAAGCTATCGAGTCTTATGATTAGTATGACAAATCTCATTCCTCAATTTGCTTAATTGAATTTAGATGTTGACATAAAGAAGGAAGATTGTTTCGTAGCCAACATCCGAACTCAACCCACATTAATAGAAGATCTGGTCAAGCTGCAAGACAACGATCCAGTATTGTTGGAGATCAAAACCAATATAGAGCAAAGGCCAGATTTCTCTATTGCCAATGATGGAAGGTTGCTATTCAATGGCCGAATTTGTATACCGGATCATGTTGATACTAAGAGACTGATCCTGGAAGAAGCTCATAATTCCAAGTACACCATTTATCCTGGTGGTACAAAAATATATCAAGATCTTAAAAAGGAACTTCTGGTGGCCTTACATGAAAAGAGAAGTGGCAGATTTCGTGTCCCGCTGTCTCACTTGTCAGCATGTAAAGGCAGAACATTTAAAACCTGCAGGTAAATTACACCCTTTACATATTCTCAAATGAAAATGAAAAAGTGTAGGGATGGATTTCATCATGGGTTTACCTAAGACAAGAGGTGGACACGATGGTATATAGGTAATCATATACCGATTGACTAAGTCTTCACATTTTCTGCCAATAAAAAGTCGATGGTCTGTGGATATTCTAGCAGCATTATACATAAGAGAAATTGTCAAACTACACGGTGTCCCAGTCACTATCATATCTGACCGAGATCCTCGATTTACATCTCATTTCTAGAAGGGTCTACAACATTCTTTAGGGACCTGACTGAATTTTAGCACGGCATTTCGTCCATAAACTGATGGTCAAACTGAAATGATAAATCAAGTGGTGGAGGATATGCTCAGGGCTTGTGCTATTATTTTGGAGGTAGTTGACGTGATCATTTGCCTCTAGTAGAATTCTATACAACAATAGCTACCAAGCTAGTATTCAAATGACACCGTTTGAAGCTTTATATGGAAGAAGCTATTGTTCACCTATTTGTTGGAATGAAATAGGAGAAAGGCAATTTCTCAGTCCCGACATCATTAGGGATACTACCGAGAAGATTAAACTTGTTCGAGAAAGACTACATATGGCCCAAGATAGGCATAAATCGTATGCTGACAATCGAAGGCGCGACTTGGAGTTTCAAGTAGGAGATCATGTGTTCCTTAAAGTTTCTCCAGGTCGAGGTATTCGATGATTTGGTATTAAGGGCAAGCTTACTCCAAGATTCATTAGTCCTTTTGAAATTCTTAAAAGAGTTGGTGAAGTGGCTTATCGAATTACTTTAGCTCCTTAATTATCTAAAGTCTATGATGTATTTCACGTCTCAATGCTCAAGCAATATGTTCCTGATCCTTTCCATGTCATTACTTACGGCAACTTGGAAATTAAAAAGGATTTAACATACGAGCAAAGGCCAGTCAAGATTATTGAACGAGAAGTACGTCAACTGCGGAATAAAACTATTCCTGTAGTCAAGATCCAATGGACGAAAGCAGGAGAAACATGGGAAACACAAGAAACTATGCGCAAAAGATTTTCAAAATTATTTAATTGTAAGTACACTCTCTGTATAATCCATACATTGAATTTGGGGATCAAATTCTCTTAAGTGGGGGAGGGTGTAATGCCCCGAAAATTTTATAGAATATTTCTGAAGTATTTAAAAATTTTCTGAGAATTTATAAGAATTTTTAAAGACCAAAATAGATAATAAATGAATTTCTGGGTTCAATAAAATAATTACTAAGGCCCAAGTGTGATAACTAATTGACCTAGCCTATTTAAAATAAGCCCAAAGGACTTAAGGACCATGCCTATAAAGTTTGGCCCATATTATAGAAGGTTAATTAGCTTATTCACGGAATATAAGGGATAAATATCCCTATTTAAGATAATTAAATGGATAAGTGAGTAAAAGAGTTTGAATTAAATTTAAAATCGGCGTCCAATGATAATGGTGGTCTATCGTAAAACCGCTATATGGAGATTGGCGGTCCAATCTTAGACCGCTACATTCTATCAGTTCCGTAAGTTGAAGAAAGAGCAAAAAGATTAGATTTTTAATGTTTATCTTCCAAGAGACCAAGATGGGAGGACTAGTAAACATCTTAAGGACTCTCAGAAGTCGAAATAGTACCAACTAGTGACTCTAGAATTGATCTAATCCACGAAACCCTAGTCAAACCATATAAATAGATTCTAGGTTTCACATGCGCGACGCTTACATTTGGCTCGCGTGGAACTAAGGTAAGGAGGTATTATTTCAGGTAGGTTCTTTTGAGGTTTTTATTCTCAATACTAAGGACTAACTTGTCTCAAAATTTCATGCTAGGAGATCAACCCATCAAGAAGAGAGAAGCCCCCAAAGTTTCTGGTTCCACATCAACAACTCAGGAAACTATGCAACGGTGTGGTGAAGATCATAAAATTAGGGATCCAGAATGAGGTATTTAGCATTAGTGCCTTTAGAACTTTTTGTTCCCCTTAGTATCTTCTTCTTACCCTCTAAATTTCACGTCCTTACGTCAAGTGGATCTAGAAATATCCGGGCGTGAAGTTATTGATTTATCACAGGAAGTGTAAAACTAGGGTTGACTTCCAGTCCGAAATTTAAAGTCTAGAGGTGTTACCAGAGGTAGGTCATCTCATGAACGGCTAAAATATCATTCTATGATTAAAAACCCTCTTATTGCACTTGATTTCATGTATTGTGTACGGAGAATTTCATATTTTAATAGGATCTATACATCCATGCATCTTTCTTAGCCCTAAATGAACTAAATTAATTCTCTTTGACATAATACATGAATCCGATGCTTATTGTTAGCATAATCTTCATTCTATCATGATAGAGAAGTTAATATATGTTGATTTCTAGACATGATGTACTTTAAACATTAGTTCTTCTTATTTAATTTACTATCAGATGTGCTCTAGCGGCCTAATCTTCGACCGCCAACCCTATGCAGCGGCCCTACGATAAACCGCTAGTCAGATATTTATGAAACCTCTGGCAGACCAGAAATAGACCGTTAAAGTCCCTTTGGCGGCCTCATGATAAACCGCCAACGCTTGTAACGGCTCTAATATAGACCGCCAATGTTCTGATTTCTCTCAACCCGAGACTGAATCAAGAGCAGTACGTCTAGCTTATAAATAAGAATAGCTAACTATATACCAACATGTTTTAATGTTATTTCACTACTCTGAGTTTTAATTACTGATTCGTAATTGTACTTAGGATTATTTTTAACATAAGTTAATTTCATGGCAAAGTAATATACTTTTGTATTACATACATGTTTCTAAAGTTAGATGATTCATGGTTTACCTTGATCGTTGTTTTAATGATCTCTTCCTCGTCTATAGAGTCAATTTCATACGTTCATGGCATATATCCCGGTATATGACCATTAGTTACACATGCACATTAAGTACACAATCTTGGACTTGATAACCTCTCATTTGGATATTCCTTCCAACGGACTAGGAAATCTTGTTTCAAGGCCTCCGTAATTCTCCGTGAGCCTGGGATTCCCATCAGGACGCCGAGTTGGTTGTACCATTAAAACCCATTGTCTAGAAAGCACTTATACCGGTGTTTTATGTTTCTAGAACTTAGCGACCTTATTGTTGACCGCCAGAGTCTACTAGCAGGCCTTTACTAGACCGCTAAAAGATCATTGACAGTTCTTTATTTGACAGCTAACTACTCCAGATAATCTGTTTTAAACATCGAACATTCTTGTCCTCAACGGTCCAAAACTAGACCGCTTTATTCAAGAAAGTGCCCAGTAAAGGACCGCTATTTCCCTGAGTACAGTTGACCCGTAGTTTGACCCAAGGGTTAATATTCTTATGATCCTAGATAGTCCAATTGATTATCTAGAACTTGTCACATTATTCCAAAAATACTTAAGTAAATTGTGAGAATTAAGAAATGTACCGTTGTGTTGCTGATTTATTTCCACGGCATAACCTAGTTATTAATGTGTTTATTGACATCTTGTTCTCAATAGAAACATTCTTATTTTTGGATACTTATTCATGAAACATTCATTGAAATTGTACATTCTTGGCCACATTATTTTTATACGTGGAAGTAGCTTGATTTATACTTGAAGATGCAGTTCGAGCACTGATTGTGTTCAAGGGCTCTATGCTAGTCCCCTCGGCTGATTGTCGGGAACATACTATTTAAACCATGGGGTATGATACTGCTGGCGTCGCATTACGCTGGGAGTACTTTCTTTATAAATAAGTGAAATGTCCATGGTAATCCACGGAAATATCCACGGCTCGTGAGGTGAAATATCCACAGAAATTTATGAAGTACTTGTTACTAAGTGAAGAGTACATTCTTGCTTGTTACATGACTTGCTAGTACATTCTTGTTACATTCTTGTTCATGAAAATGCCAAAGTAACATTCTTGATATATTCTTGATTTATCGTATCTCAAGCTTGATTATACTTTGTTACTTTAAGTTTTAATCGCATGTTTGATCGTATTTGCATGATTTATCTTTTTCTTTAGAGCAAAAGATATTAATTACTTTAACATTGCCAATCATGTTGATGCGAAGATACCTACTGGGTAAGTGTGCTCATTACCTACTTTCTCAATGTTTCAGGAAGTACCAGTGGGTCGGATTCGGATTCAGGTCATTCCAGTGATGGGTCCGAGAGTGATTAAAGGATATGTGGACTTGAGTGAAGACTTAGAATGTCAAATTATGTCTAGATTGAGTCTATGTAATTTTGTCTTTATTTGAGTCTAGAAAGAAAGTGGGATATTATGTACTTGACTTATGGTTATTTAATATGAAATAAAAGTGAAGGTTGATTAAATTATTGTAAATCTCCCTTTCCTGCTGGTATCAAAAAGCATGATTTTGAGGAAGCTCAGGTAACTTTTTTAGCAGGAGCCAAAATGATAGCTCAAAATGGGGCCAAAACCAATTTCCTCAAAGATAACTGGTACAACGGGAATTCATTGGCAGATTTACTCTCCTTGCAGAATCATGCTGTGCTAGGTAATTGTTCAGTTCAAGAGGCCATGGCCAACCACCAACACTCAATATGGCAGGTTCTGGAAAATCAGCAGCAGAGAGAGCAAATCCAAAGATTTGGTACTCAAAATGGGGAAGACATCCCTGTATGGTCCTTTTCTGTTTCAGGTAAATTCAGCATCAAGTCCACTTACAACTTTATTAAAAGGCAAAATGTTGCTCCTAGAGTAATGTTCAATAAGCTCTGGCATAACAGACTATCCCCAAGGGCTTCATTATTTTGTTGGAAAATCCTGAATCATGCTGTCCCTGTTGACAGTCAAATCCAACTGAATGGTATTATCTTGGTATCCTGTTGTAACTGTTGTCTCAGTTCTCACGACATAGAAGATGAAGACCACCTTTTTGTGAGAAGCGATTTGGCTAATTTCCTTTGGACAAGATTTGCTCCACTGATTAGCAGCTCTTGCCTGGAAGAAACCAACATTAATAGTAGACTGGAACTGATCATAAATGGGGAAGTTATGAATAAACCCAAAGATTTCATATCCCTCATGATAGCAATATTGATTGTTTGGGAAACTTGGAAATATAGATGCAGTGCACGATATGAGAATTATCGCACCAATTTTATAAAGAGTACAGATCTGATTACAACAGAGATTAGTTACACAGTAAGTTAATATAAATTCAAACAAGGGGCTAGCTCTAAATATCTCAATATTCTGTAGAGTTTTGACCTATTCATACAAAGTAATCGGCCTGCTTGTGTCATGGTCCGTTGGATGGCTCCTTCTTTTAACTTCTCTTTAAATGTGGATGGTGCTAGTAAAGGAAATCCCGGCCCTTCCGGGGGAGGTGGATGCATTAGAGATCATCATGGTCAGCTATTGCTGGGATTTTCATACTACTATGGTCTTGGAAGCAACATGATTGCTGAAGGCCGAGCATTACTTGATGGACTCCGACTAGCTCAATTTCACTCTATTCCTCTATCAGTCATATATACTGATTCTCTGGCTCTGATTAATATGTTGATATATAAAAGTGATCCACCATGGACACTTCTCCCTTGGTGGCAGCCTCTTCAGCAACTTTACTCAACATTTCAATGCCCCATTATACACTCATATAGAGAGGCAAACCAACTTGCAGATGCACTGGCTAATAATGCAGTCCAAGTGGGAAGCAATGTGGAATTCTACTCCATTCATGAATTGCCTGCTCTTGCTAAAGGTTATGCAATAGCGGATGCCAGAGGCATGCCTAATATCCGATTGATGAGTATATAGCTTTTTCATATTCTTTCTCCTCATTGTAAATCAGAGGCCTGCCTCTCTCTGTATATGAAATTCTTTTGAAAATAACAATAAAATTAGCATCTAAAGGATTGTAGGTGGAGTGAGAACATTCCCTTCCTCTGGAATGGGGGCGCACTCTCCCTTCGTCCCTTTAGATGACTGAGTTTACAAAAAAAAAGGTTGATTAAATTATTGTTCAATTACTTTATGTGATTATTATTATGCTCTGATTATATTGCTTGCTCGAGGTTTACCATGCCGGCTGCTCGCATTCCCGATTGTTTCCACTCCATAATCTCGGGGCGTGACACGTTTGCCCCCCGTTCCATTTACGTTTTTCCAAGTCTACACAGTCTCCCCCAGTGCAGATCTGTGTTCCAACAACCACTATCTTCGCCTTTTTGATTCCCATACCAATTTTAGATTGATCTGAAATTTAGATAGTGTTTTCTATCCACCATAGTCTTCTTCCACAAATTGTTTCACGAATTTTGGAATTTTTTTACCTCTCCTAAAATTCACTACAAAATTCAGAATCTGTTTTGTCTCCTATAGTCCAGATCCGACCACCACCAGCCATAAAATCCATTCCCCTTATCAAACCACCTAATAAAAATACATAAAAAATATTTTTCTGTTCCTTACTTCTCCCTCCATCTTCCATAAAAATTTCAAGCCCTAGATTTGTTGTTTATTTCTCGGTCAACATGCATCTTCAGGCAAATCTAAATTTGCCCAGTCAGATCTAAGCTCAGGAGTCAGCCTGTTCATAAATACCCCAAGAAAAACTCAGTGTCATAAAAATTCCTGTAATAGCCTATGCTCGTGGATCTCTTACAGGGCTTCCCAACGGCTCTTGTTTTACATCAATCCGATGTCGGAGCTGACCGCAATAAGTTTTACCGCCGGGTCGCGCAGTTCTGAAACTGCAACACAGGCTTGGGATAGCAACCTACAACACCCGACGAGCTGAGCCGCCACGCCTTCCACAAGGTGTTCCAGCCCGACCACCTTCCAGGGAGTGATCCTCCAAGAGTCCCCTTCGCAACGGGACCAACCCCACCCCAATCGGCCGTCTGAGCAGAACGTGGTCCCCACAACCGTCAGCCCGTGACGTCCGGCCAGCAATGAATAGAATCGGGACGATATCGACGGAGCTGTTCAAAAAGCCACCCGTCAACCCAAACTTGATACTCCCGGGTCCCACTATAGCCCTTTACCTCCCTACGTAGAGTGGGCAATGAAATCTTTTCTGTAATTATTGTGAATTTTTTGTACTGGGAGTACGAGTCTTGGCCGGCGTCGCCTTCCCCACGCCCGGTAGCATGGAGGTATTGCGTCCGCTCCCCTCTCGGCAATTTACTTTACTCGTATATATTTCTATTTGCCGCTGCATGAGTGTGTTAGAATTCTAGCTCGATTAATTTAGTCACCGCTGCGAGCGAGTGAGTGGAACCGTCCCGTGACTCGATCCGGGCACGCGAAAAGTCGATACCCGAGACTCATTGCCGATTTCTCAACCGCACACGTCTGCACGTTTCTCTCGCTTAGGGATGTCCGTGAGCTAGAGTCTCTTATTGTCTCGAGGCACGTTCTCGTCCCGCATCAAATTAGTATCAACATCGGACACTAACATTTTGTTTTTACATTTGTATCCTTTTGTTTGCATTTATATCGTTGGGTTAATTGGGTTTGCAATTGTCAGGCATTATAAGCCAATTTCTTAGTCCTTAGGAATCTTTGGGTTTCTATGTAAAAGGACAGTAGGTCCAATAGGGTCCCCCACCCTCTTTCCCATTGGTCCACCTAAGTTTTAGGGCCCACTTTGGCTGGTCTTTGGTCCATGAGAGAAGGTTGACCAAGAAGAAAAATTCAAATTTCTTCCTTGCCCACTTGGAGAGGGCGCCCCCCTCATTTGGTATTTTTTTTATTTTGGTCATTTTGACCACAGCGGAGATTAATATCTTATCCCCCATTTGCCCCTCCCTAACCCCAGATCTAAGGATAGTTTAGGTCTTTTACCTATTTCTATAAAACCCTTGTATTTTATGAATTTCATAGCAATTAATGAAAAAATTGAAAGAATTAAAGTAAAGAAGCCAAGGGCGCACCTCTCTCTTCCCCTCTTGTTCTTCTTGTTCTTCATCTTTTTCCTTCTTGATTCAGGGTGTGAAGCCCTAAATATTGGAGTGAATCCACCTTCTACCTCTTCCCTGTGGTGTGAAGCCACCGCCATCGCTGCCGCCGTCGCCATCGGAGCCGCCAACGAGCCGCTACAAGCCATCCTCCACCTTGCTGTCCTGAACGATGAAATCTAGAACATCAGCCTAAAGATCAGGTTGGTGCTCCCAGTCCACAGCTTTGATCAAGCAGAAATTTTGAGGGGTTGTTCCCCTTCGTGTTAACTTTCCCCCAAATATAAATTTTGTTCCATTCTGATCCCGTTTGCTCCTCCTCCCAGGTCGTTCTTCCTACCCCTCACAATCCGCCTGGTTGCAAACCTGTAGGATAGAGTCATGTTCTCTTATTTTTCCCACCCCTCAAAACACCTTTGAAAATTCCCAAATAATTGTGTACGTCCCCCACTTAGTCCTCTTCCACCCATAAAATCCATAATCCCTAAATCCACCGCCAACCCCTCAGTCAAAAATCGTATTTAGACAGCTCCCCTCCTGTTCGGTTGGATCTGGATTTCGAGTTAGACAAGTGTCAGTGCCACAGTAGTTTTCATTTCCAATCCTTTCACTAGATGGATCTGAAATCAACATATTTCATAGATTTTTGAGTCCTCTTTCCAACGGTGCCAACCGCGTCTCGATTCTACATCGGATCTGGGCGTACCGGTCGTTCTCGTGGAAGCGCGCATTCTAGCTCGAGACAGGCCAGCAAAGAAGGTGGCCGGAGAAACCCCTCGAAAAATGCACCGGGGTCGATTCAACAACCGACACTCTTGGTTGTCGACCAGGGACCTTCCACGTTCGTCCTGGTGAACCACTACCTTCAGAAACTCTCCGAAGGATGACTTCCCTTTGGAGGCTTTTGTCCACTACCCTGCCGGCCAGTAGATTTCAGAATTAGAGCCACTGCCCGTTACCGTTCTGAAGCCCCGCCGCCTTGCTGCCCGTAAACTCCGGATCGATACTCCCGACGTCACTGTGTAGCTCTTTACCTCCCTGTGTGGAGTGGGCAACCAAATCAGCGTTGTAAT
This sequence comes from Amorphophallus konjac, assembly GCA_022559845.1. Taxonomy (NCBI): domain Eukaryota; kingdom Viridiplantae; phylum Streptophyta; class Magnoliopsida; order Alismatales; family Araceae; genus Amorphophallus; species Amorphophallus konjac. Next base: position 337,794,988 of record CM040126.1, on the reverse strand, counting down.
TAAATTTACAATTATACCAGGAGTACAGGTTTAGGTCGGGATCGTCTTCCCCATGCCCGGAGCATGGAGGTATCGTGCTCGCTCCTCCATTTTATCGCACTTATTTTCTCGTATATATTCTTGAATGCCGCTGCAAGAGAAAGTGATAAAAATCTAGCTCCATATTTATTTAATCACCGCTGCGAGAGTGAGTAAATCCCATCCCGTGATCTGATCCGGGCACGAAAGAGAGTTGGCCACCCTAGCTCATTGCCGATTTCTCAACCACGCACGTCCGCACGCTTCCCTCGCTAGGGACGAGTCGCGAGTTTTCCTAGAGTCCAAGCTTTGCATATCAATTGGCGTCGAGTTGCGTTCCATCCCGCATCAAAAAGACCTAGGGTTTCGGGGGTGTAAGATGTAAAATATTGGTCTGATCAGTGTGTCGATTATTCCAACACGACCTGTGTGGGGAGTGTGACTTAGGGGAGCTGATGAAATCCAAAATGGATACCCAATTTGGGCTCGACGCTCAAACTAGCCATTTTCAAACTAAATTAGTTTGAAATAAATCCAAGGTTAGAGGTTTCGTGGGTCCAATATATAAAATATCGATCTGATCGTGGGTGGGGAGTGTGACTTGGTGGAGTTGAAGGAATCCGAAATGGATACCTGGTTTGAGCTCGATGCTCAAACAAGCCATTTCTAAACTAATTTAGTTTTAAATAAATCAAGGTTAGGAGTTTCAGGGGTCTAACATATGAAATATCGATCTGATCGACATGCCGATTGTTCCAACATGACTTGGGTGGGGAGTGTGACTTGGGGGAATTGACAGAATCAAAAATGGATACCTGGTTTGGGCTCGTCGCTCAAACTATCCATTTCTTTCCAAACTAATTTAGTTTGAAATAAATCCAAGGTTAGGGGTTTCAGGGGTCCAATATATGAAATATCGATCTGATCGACATGTCGATTGTTCCAACACGACCTGGGTGGGGAGTGCAACTTGGGGGAGTTGACGGAATCTAAAATGGATACCTAGTCTGGGCTCTACGCTCAAACTTGCCATTTCTAAACTAATTTAGTTATAAATAAATCCAAGGTTTGGGGTTTTGGGAGTCCAACATATGAAATATCGATCTGATCGACATGCCGATTGTTCCAACATGACTTGGGTGGGGAGTGTGACCTGGGAGAGTTGACGGAATCCAAAATGCATACTTAGTTTGGGCTCGGTGCTCAAACTAGCCATTTCCAAACTAATTTTGTTTGAAATAAATCCAAGGTTAGGGGTTTCGTGGGTCCAATATATAAAATATCGATCTGATCGACATGTCGATTATTCCAACACGACCTGGGTGGGGAGTGTGAGTTGGGGGAGTTGACAGAATCCAAAATGGATACCTGGTTAAAACTAATTTAGTTTGAAATAAATCCAAGGTTAGGGGTTTCGGGGGTCCAATATATGAAATATCGATCTGATCGATATGCCGGTTATTCCAACATGACCTGGGTGGGGAGTGTGACTTAGGGGAGCTAATAAAATCAAAACGGATACCTGGTTTGGGCTCGACGCTCAAACTATCCATTTCTTTCCAAACTATTTTGGTTTAAAATAAATCTAAGGCCTGAGAATTCGGGGGGTCCAAAATGTGAAATATCGATGTGATCAACGTGTTGATTATTCCAACATGACATGGGTGGGGAGTGTCACTTGAGAGAGCTGACGGAATGTAAAATGAATACCTGGTCTGGCCTCGATGCTCAAATCAAAACTAATTTAAAGAATTCATCGATCTTCATATTATTTACTTTCAAATTTAAAAAATTAAAAAAAATTTAATTAAATTTCTTATTAATTATTTTTATTTAAATATTTTTAATATTATTTATTTGTGATGTAGGATCCTCCTGTAGCTAGTGATGGTGGAGATGCTACGAATGAGGATGATCCAGCGGATATCTCTTGATTTTTTTAGTGATATTGTGAAAAATAGACACATTTGAATTAATGTAATTGTAATTTTTTTTATTCATTGAGTTATGTGTTGTGGATGTTGTTTATTATGTGTTGTGTAGATTTTATCCTTTTGTGTGTTGTATATGTTTATTGTGTGTTTTATGTAGAATTGCGTAGGTTGTGTGTGTATAATTGTAGTTTGAAACCGGTTTTTTTAAAAAATTCAAATATATAAAAAATGGTGAGAAATTTTTCGAAGGAATTTTGACGTTTTGTCAAAAATATGTCAGAAATTTTTGACAAACTAATTTTCCGTCGGAAAACATTTCTGACTGAATATATTACTGTCGAAAATACATCGAAAAATTTCGACATATTTCCGACGAAACACATTTCCCTCAAAAATATTTGACACATGTAGGTGAGAGAGATTTTTGATGAAAAAATGGTTTGTCAGAAATACGTCGGAATCTTCCAATGGATTTTTGACATAATAGTTTTACGTCGGAAATTGTTTGACACAGAGATTTTTGACGGAATAATTTACTGTCAGAAATACGTTGGAAATTCTGACATATTTCTGACCATCTAAAGTCCCGTCGTAAAATAATGAAATAATTATCCACCCTTGCTATTATTTATTACCGAAGTTTTATCAATGAATTTTTTTTCGTCAGCAACATTTTCGACGTATTTTCTGATCAAAACATTTTTTCGTCGAAAAGTTCTTTAGAATTTCTATTAATTAAATTTATATATTACCGACAAAAATAATTTTCGTCAAAAATTTCTCGACGTATTTTGCGATGGAATTATTTTTGTCAAAAATATTAATTAATTTTCTTATTATTACAAGTTATTAATTACCGACATAAATACCGATGAAAATATCAACGAAATATGTTTGTCGATAATTTCTAACGAATTTTCGACGGAAATATATTATATCGAAAATTACCGACCTAAATTTTTCGACGCACTAATTCCGTCGAAAATACGTCGAAAATCCGTCGAAACTGACATTTCCGACGGATTTTCGATGAAATTATTGCGTCAGAAATTATGATTTTTCTTATAGTGGCTGGTGCACTTGTAGAGGATTCCTAAGAGAGAATATTCTTCATTGCCAAGTGGACCAATTGAACATCAGTGGATTAATCAACTTATCCAAAGAATTACGGAGCCCCTATTCTATAAAAGGGGGTGTTCTTCTCCGTGAAAAGTAGCTGTCAACAGTGAGGCGAATAGAGGAGAAGGTGCTGAAAAGAGAAGAGAAAAGAGAGAGAGCTACGAAGAGCTGATTAAGAGGGAGCTCGTGATAAGAAGTAGTAGAAGAAGAGAGCTCGTGAGTGTTGGCACCCGTTTTCAGTCTACAAGTCGAGTTATTTCTCTTATTCTCCTTTATAATGTCCTGAATCAACTATTATTTTGGAACCTTCTTTGAGCCTATTTTGAGCCCATTTCTTGACCATCTTTCAAGCCCATTGAGATTTGGAAGTTTTTATCTTTAATTCCCCAACTTTCGGGCCCATTTCGGGCCAACTCGGAGCTTAAACAGTCGACTGGACGGCACCCGGGTAGCCCCTCTAGTAGCGATCATGGGTTGACTGCTACCTCCTCAAGGACCTCTATTTCCATGCCATATTTAAAAAAAATAAAAAAATATAATATCTTCAGATAGCGATCTTTGGATAGCGGTCTTCCCAAGACTGCAACCTCCCTTTCTTCGCCTGTTTCGCCCTCAATCGCTTGGCAGGTCACCCATATGACCGTTTCTACCCAATTGGCGGTCCTCCCAAGACCGTTTCTTCGAGTGACGGCCCTGCGATAGACCGTTTCTTCGACAGAGAGTCTAGAACCTCCTGAACTCCGATTTCTTCACCCTTAGACTCCTTGTTTGATTCATTTTCTCTGAGATAATCCTCTTTGATCGATTCTAATCCCTCCTGGGGGCTTTATCCCACTATTATCTCTGCAATTTATCAATCTAGGACTCCTATTTCGAAGCATTGTCTCCTAAATTTGGGCTAGGGTTTCCAGCTCCTATAAATAGAAACCAGTTCACAAGGCGCGAAGGGTGACTCTTTCTTGGTTCAAGGTGAAGCCATGCCAAGCCTTCCCCCGGTGCATTCTCCCCCATTTATTCATGTTGTTTTATCACTCTGGGATAGATTCTACACTTACACATTGTAATGGGTGTTTGCCTTTGTCTTTGTCTTTGTTTTGCAGGAGAGCAATAGGACGTCACTACAAGAAAAAGCGGATTTAGCGACGGAATTTTGTGACGGATATTAACCCGTCGCAAATATGTCTGTAAATTTAGACGGGCCTATTTCTTCTCAATATTTAAGACAGAAAATTATTCGTCTGAATATCCGTTGCAATTAGTGACAGATTTTCAGACGAAAATTAGAACATTTGAAATTAGAGACGGATATTCAGACGAATTATTTTCTGTCTTAAATTTGAGATGAAAATTGTTTCCGTCCGAAATACCGTTGCAAAAATTCACTTTCGACACCCCCCATTCCCCCCTCTCCCTCTCACTCTCACTCCCCACGCCCCCCCCACTCCCCCCCGCTCTCCCTCTCACTCTCACACCGTCGCCGCCGTCACCGTCGGAGGTGCGCCATCGCCGCCGTCGCCGCAGGAGCTACGCCGTCGTCGCCGGCCTCATCTCCCTCCATCGGTAAGCCCCTCCCTCCCTCTCCCTCTCCCGCCACCGTGCGTAGCCATCCGCTGCTCCCCATGGCGGTGTCTTCGCCGCCGCCGGTCGCCGTCTCCCGCCCTCTCTCTCTCTCGCAGCACACAGGTTCGGTAGAGGGGGGCCGGTGGAGGGGGAGGGGGGTGCGGTGGAGGGGGGTGGTCGCAGGAGGGGGAGGGGGTGCGGTGGAGGGGGGTGGTCGCAGGAGGGGGAGGGGGGTCGCAGGAGGGGGAGAGGGTGTGGTGGAGGGGGAGAGGGTCGCAGGAGGGGGAGGGGGGTCACAAGAGGGGGAAGGGGTGGGGTGGCGGGGGTTGCAAGAGGGGGAGGGGGGTACGGTGGAGGGGGGTCAGCAGGCGGGGGAGGCCTGTCGGTGGAGGGGGTGGCCGGAGGGGGAGGGGGTGCGGTGGAGGGGGAGGGGCTGCGCTCGGGGAGGGGGGTCAGTAGGAGGGGGAGGGCTGTCGGTGGAGGGGGTGGCAGGAGGGGGAGGGGGGTCACAGGAGGGGGAGGGGGGTGGGGTGGAGGGGGGGTCGTAGGAGGGGGAGGGGGTGCGGTGTAGGGGGAGGGGGTCGCATGCGGTGGAGGGGGGTCGCAGGAGGGGGAGGGGGTCGCTGGGTGAGGGGGGTCAGCAGGAGGGGGAGGGGGGTGCGGTGGAGGGGGAGGGGGAGGGGGTGCGGTGGGTGGAGGGGCTGCCGTGGATTAAATGTTTTATTTATTAAATTTATTATATTTTTATATTCATTGAAGGATAATCGGTCGAGAGGAAGGGAACGAAAGATTCAGAGATTTTTTTACAAATAAATAGTAAGTAAAAATTTAATTTCTTATTTATATGTTGTTTCATTTTATTTTAATTTATGTAATCTTATTTAGATTTATTGTTAGGATGTCTTATTTTTTTATGGTGAAAAAAATCCAAGAGGGGGGCGGTCTGGGAGGGGGAGGGGCCTACAGGAGGGGGGACTTCGGGAGGGTGGGGGGGTTCCGGTGGTGGGGGGGGAGTTCAGTGGGAGGGGGGGTTCAGGGGAAGGCTCGGTGGAAGGGGGGTTCAGGGGGGAAGGGGGAGGTCGTTGGGGGGGAGTTCAGGCGGGAGGTCGGTGGGAGGGGGGGTTCAGGGAGGGGGGGGGGCTCGGTGGGAGGGGGAGGGGCCAGTAGGAGGGGGGCTCCGGAAGGGTGGGGGGGTTCCGGTGGTTGGGGGGGGGAAGGGGGATGTCATTGGGGGGAGTTCAGTGGGAGGGGGGGTTTAGGGGGGGAGGTCGGTGGGAGAGGGGGAAATTGCCATGAGTGTCCCTGATACACCCTCTGCCTCCACAAAGACCAGGGCTACCAGTTGAAGCACCATCTACATGCAACTTATAGTTATCCTTTGCTAGTGGCCTTGTAACAACCAATGGAGATTTGATCATTACTCTAGGCCTAAGATTACACTGATGAAGGATATTAGCTTGCTCAGCTGAAATTGGTTTGTGGAAAGCCATACTGTCCAAGGCCTGCTAAATATTGGCACAGATATTCTGATGAAGTTTCTCAATCGCAGGTAGCTTCCCTTCAAACCTAGCCTTGCACCTAGCTTTTCAAATTTCTTATATCATAAGGATAAAGGCGTATGATGTTCGATCCCCAAATCTGTCTTTATCAGACCCTAGTTGATGTTCAAAGTGCCCTGTATTGTATGTTGTTCATTAGTGAGTGCCTCTCTAACTGACACCCTTTGGAATGTGGGAGCCTGTACCCCCTACATTGCTCAGAGTGCTACTTGAAACCTGTAGTTTCCTGAATGCTCTGAGCCATCGGTGCCGCTTCCTTAGACGACAATAGAAAAGTGCTCTTCCCAGCATTTATTTTTTGCATGGAATATTTTTTGTATTTATCTAAAAATTGGAGAAGGGTTTTGATGTTAGGGGCTGCTGCATTCATAAAAATAAATGTATCATCTGCATATAGCAGAGGTTTGCAGGATCTATTTACATCAGAGTGAAATCCCATTCCATCCTATCATACGCTTTTGCCATGTCTAACTTGAAAATGACATTATGACCATGGACCTTCCTATAAATATCTCTGACCAATTGTCTGGAAAGAGATATGTTATCCAGAATGAAATGTCCTTTGACAAAAGCTCCTTGCTCTTGGGATATAATGGCAGGCAGCAAAGGAGCCATGTGCTCACATATAAGGCAAAGGTTAATGTAATAAACAAAGTTGCACAGCCTCCCCTCTCTGCTTTGTGTAAAATGAAAAAGAAAGAGAGAAGAGAAAGAGAGAAAGAAGAAAAAAAGAGGGAATCATAGCGGCATATCTCCAGGTCATGGGACCCTCTAGGCTGCCCCTTCCCTAGGTCGGCAGACCCGAACTCATTTAAATGAGATCATTCACCTCAAAAAAAAGGGACCCTCTGGGCTGCCCTCGCACTAAACAAACGAAACAACTAGATAAATAGATGAATACAATTATTATTTAAAATTTAGTGCGTCCACAGCAACAGTCGACTTATAGCAATAGGTAAATACTCTAAAAATTATGCTTGTGCTTTCAAACTTTGTGGATGTTAATTGCATATAAATGTGTTTTTAGATCTGATTTTAACAGGAATTTGATGTTGACCTGACTTAAAAATGTGGATTGTTTAGCTTTGATGTTCTTCACGTGAGTATTTTTTTAAATTAGATATTATTTAGATGGATGTATGTAGAATGTTAAGTGCGATGTTATTTAATTTTATGTTATATAAACACATGGGGTATTCCATGTGAGCTGAGGTGCGTGGGTGCGACCTAACATTACACGCACCTCAGGAGAGCGTGTTAAACCGGTGTCAATGAACCTTCCCGTTCAAGACTTTGGGATTGATGTGTATGTTCTCATTTTTTTTATGAGAATGTATATATCTACCTCAAAGTCTTGAATTGTCCCGTTTGGACAGTCTGTGAATGTTTGATCGCACTTAGGCAGTCATTTACTATATGTGTTTGTATGGTTTGCTGAAAATGTCGATTGCGTCTCCTCACTCTTCTTCGATATACCTTTATTGATTTTGAGTGTTTTCTTAACCACTTACTTATAAGTGTTTACGAAAACTTTAAAATCAATAAATATTTTTGGTATATCGGAGAAGTGTGGGGAGATGCTGCCGAAATTTTTAGTAAATTGTGCAACACATATAGTAATTGATTGTGCGATCAAACCTTCATGGATGGGTTAAAAAGTGATAATCTAAATAATAGTCCTCATCCAACTATAAATGGTCTGCGACCAACAATGTGAGGAATGCGTCGGGTTTATTTTCAAGAGTAATGATTTAAACGTTACTTGTGTATTAACATTTATTGGGTGCAGGCAAAATGTTGACAGATCGTTCATGGATGTATCGTAGAATAGTTGACCGGGTGGTGTCGGATGATTTTAAGCATGGAATTGAGAGTTTCATTCAGTTTGCATTGGGGAATCCAAACGCATCAATAGACCGCGACGGTCACATTCGTTGCCCTTGTTCAAGTTGTAGAAACTTGAGGTGGCGTTCACCATGGGATGTGCAACATCATTTGTACAAGAAAGGGTTTGTGGATGGTTATACGAATTGGACGTGTCATGGTGAGCAATTCTTGAGGTATGAGCACGACAATATTGCAGGCACAAGTGGGTACGTGGATATGGTTGTAGATGCTGCTGGTCCTAGTTTTAATGTTCATGAGGAAGCGCCGAATAAGACAGCCGGAAGATTTTATGAACTACTTAGGGATGCTGATGAGCCGCTGTGGGATGGTTGTGAAAAGCACACTCGATTGTCTACAGTGTCACAGTTGTTGAACTTGAAATCTGAATTTCACATCAGTGAGACTTATTTTGACCGTCTCCTCCTCTTGATCAAGAGTATGTTGCCTCGAGACGAGAAGTTGCCAGAAACTTATTATCGTGCAAAAAAGATGGTCAATGAGTTAGGACTTAGATATGTGAAAATAGATGCATGCCCGAATCATTGTATGTTATATTACAAAGATGATGCAGATAAGATATCATGTTCTATTTGCGGCCATGACAGATTCAAACCTAAGGGAGGTGTAAATTTAAAGCGAAAAGATGTACCTTACAAGGCATTGCGATACTTCCCTCTTGTGCCTAGGCTGCAGCGGCTGTATATGTCCTCAAAGACAGCTGTATATATGACATGGCACAATGACAGAGTACGTCGTGCCGATGATATAATAAGTCATCCTGCCGATGGTGAAGCTTGGACCCACTTCAATCGTACTCATCTTGCTTTCTCAATGGAGCCACGTAATGTTAGGTTGGGTTTATGCACAGATGATTTTAATCCATTCGGTGGTTCAGTGGCATCTTACTCTTGTTGGCCAGTGTTCATGACACCGTACAACCTTCCGCCAGACATGTGCATGAAGCGAGAAAATCTATTTTTGTCTTTAGTAATTCCTGGTCCAAAAAGTCCCGAAAAAAATTTGGACATATATCTCAGGCCGTTGATTGATGAGCTCAATTTTTTATGGACTGATGGAGTTGTTACTTATGATGCACGTAGGAAGCAAAATTTTATTATGAAAGCTACACTGATGTGGACAATAAGTGACTTCCCTGCATATGGAATGCTATCTGGTTGGAGCACACATGGGAGGTTAGCATGTCCCTACTGTATGGAAGATACCAAATCATTTGTATTGAAACATGGTGGAAAAGCATGCTGGTTTGATTGCCATCGGCGGTTGCTACCAAGTGACCATCCTTTTCGAAGGCAAAAAGACCCTTTTAAAAAAAATACTGTTGAAGTAGATGAAGCAGACTTGCAACGGGTGTCGGGTCGACATATGGCGACACGGGTGCAAAATTTATCAGATGTAGTACAATTGTCTGGTAGCACACGACAACTGAATAGTTTTGGAAAGGATCACAACTGGAACAAGAAAAGTATTTTTTGGGAATTGTCTTATTGGTCAACTCTTCTTGTACGACACAATCTAGATGTCATGTATATCGAGAAGAATTTTTTTGATAATGTGTTCAACACGGTCATGAATGCTAAAGGCAAAACAAAGGACAACGCCAAAGCGCGCATGGATTTAAAGATGCTTTGTAAACGTCCAGAACTGGAACTACAAAACATAAATGGAAGGGTTGTGCAGCCAAAAGCAGCTTACGTGCTTAATGATACACAGATCAAGGAAGTGTGCCAGTGGGTGAAACAATTGAGATTTCCAGATGGATATGCATCCAACATAGCCCGTTGTGTGAATGTTAACGAGGGAAAAATATATGGTCTGAAAAGTCACGACTGTCATGTGTTCATGGAAAGGCTACTGCCCATTGCATTTCGTGATTTGTTGCCGAAGCCTATATGGGGAGCAATGACCGAGCTGAGTCAGTTTTTCAAGATTTTATGTGCATCAGAACTCAGACTTCGGGACGTACAAACTCTTGAAGAAAATATGGTCAAAACTATTTGCAAGTTAGAGAAGATTTTTCCTCCGGCATTCTTTGATTCGATGGAGCACCTGGTCGTCCATCTGCCATACGAGGCTATTGTCGGAGGGCCAGTACAATATCGATGGATGTATCCATTTGAGAGGTATGCGAGAATTTTCATGAAGACATTCATGTTGTCCATGGTCGCTACATGTCATTGCCATCTGAATTGTTGTTGTAGGTGCATGCATGAATTGAAAATGAAAGTTCGCAATAAGGCAAAGGTGGAAGGTTCAATTGCTGAGGCATATGTTATTGAAGAAATTTTGAACTTCTGTTCCATGTACTTTGAGCCAGATATTCAAACTCGTCATACTCGACCTGCACGTAATGATGATGGGGGAGTTGATGATTTGTCAGATCGGCATTCCATATTTAAGCATCCTGGACGTGCTTTCGGATGTTGCTCGACCCGCACGCTCGAAGATAGAGAGTTGTACGCTGCTGAGATATATATTCTTCTGAATTGTACTGAGATTGAACCTTATGTTGAGTAAGTTCTTAACTCACATTTCCAGCAATGCCATGACTTGTTCATCCTTCTTCTGTAGTTCAATTAAAGCAGTAGTGCATTTATATTGCAGATAATTTGATTCAGAATTAGCTCAAAAATGTCCAAATATCTAGGACGTAGAGATTGAAAAAGAACGCGAGAAGTTTTTTGCCAAATGGTTGAGATATCAAGTTAGTGTCGATCGTTCAATATATATGATTACATTTACTAATGTTGACGTAATTGTTCAAAAATATTTAACTACTCTACTTTACATATAGGTTGAACAAGGTCTCATTAGTGATCAGAGAGTACAAGAGATAAGTTATGGCCCCTCCAACGTTGCACGTGCCTATCTAGGATATATTGTGAATGGATACAGATTTCATACGAGGGATTATGGATGAAGTAAGTCTACGATGAACAGCGGCGTATCTGTTAAGGGAAGTGTATACAATGAAGTGGAATTAGACTACTATGGTATTCTTGAGGAAGTCATAGAACTTCAGTATTTGGGACGAGACAATCATGTATACTTATTTAAGTGTCATTGGTTTGATCCTAATTCAGTTCGACATGACACGCCTACTGGGATTGTCGATGTCAAACATAGGTACAAACTTAATACCTATGAACCGTTCATTTTAGCAGCACAAGCCCACCAAGTGTATTATTCAAGGTATCCATCGTCCAAGAATAAAGATTGGTGGGCAGTTTGCAGGGTTAAAGTAAAATATTTTCCCACTTATGAGTTAAATATGAGTCAAAATGTCTCAGAGCTTGGCAACGTCGAATATTTTCAATCAGATGAAGTTGGCCTTATCGGCTCCACACATGTTAATCTGGATGAATCTGATGAGCCACTGTCATTACGTAAGGAAGATGAAGTGGAAGAAATCGATCCGACGGAATTAAATGTTCATGTTAGAGGGGAGGAGGAGTCAGATGAAGAGGAAGAGTTCCAATCTGATGAGACTACGATGGATGACGAAGATGATGATGATGAGCTAGATATATCAACATGAGGGAGGCATGTTTTGATAATTTAGTAAGCTGATTCTAACTTTTTAAGCATATTTTTAAATAACATTTATCTAGCCTTATATAATTATGGATTAATATGTATTAATTGTTTTATTATTAATAAGAAATGGTGCGAGGAGGTCGTACTAGGAGTGGGAGGAGACAAGGCAGTGAGAGGGGCGCTACTCCCTCCTCGTTAGCATCTTCTTCAGACACAGGTATATTTGATCAATAAGTTAGCTATATGAATATTTTAATTATTTACTAACTTAAAAGAATTTTTTTATAGGTCCAAGTGTCGGCTCACCACCACATGTACAGACGCCACCACCACTTCCTGCTAGTGCCCTCCCACCAGCTCCCGCTATAGGTATATCTATTTTAATTTTCAGTAACATGTTCCATTTCCTTATGAAAATTAATATTTTCCCACCTGTGTATTTCTTTGAATTTCTATCAAAATATTCATTTATCTAATGTGAATTAATTCTTATAGGTCCTAGTGCCCTCCCACCACCTGTCCCGACGCCACCCCCACCAGCTCCCGCTATAGGTATATATATTTTAATTTCCAGTAACATGTTGCATTTCCTTATGAAAATTAATATTTTCCCACCTATGTATTTCTTTGAATTTCCAGTAAAATATTCATTTATCTAATGTGAATTAATTCTTACAGGCCATAGTGCCCTCCCACCACCTGTCCCGACGCCACCCCCACCATCTCCCGCTACAGGTATATCTATTTTAATTTTCAGTAACGTTCTGCATTTACTTATGGAAATTAATACTTTCCCACCTATGTATTTCTTTGAATTTCCAGTAAAATATTCATTTATCTAATGTGAATTAATTCTTACAGGTCATAGTGCCCTCCCACCACCTGTCCCGACGCCACCCCCACCATCTCCCGCTACAGGTATATCTATTTTAATTTTCAGTAACGTGCTGCATTTACTTATGGAAATTAATGTTTTCCCACCTATGTATTTATTTGAATTTTCAGCAAAATATTCATTTATATAATGTGAATTAATTCTTACAGGTCCTAGTGCCCTCCCACCACCTGTCGCTACAAGTATATCTATTTTAATTTTCAGTAACATGTTGCATTTACTTATGAAAATTGGTTCTTACCACCCTCCCACCACCTCTGACTTCTACAGGGCCCCCCCCCACCACTCAGCAGCCAGTTGACGATGCCAGCAGTCATCACGAGGGAGGCACTGTCCATGATGGACGTCGCCCCTGCTGGATCTCCGGGTATATTTATAAGGCTAGTTTACATTCATTAATTATTAGCGGTAAGTTTCTAATATGAATACTTTGACATTTGCAATTGTAGGAAAAAATTAGAACCTTGCACCGCTGTCCATCATGCTATTAGCCTAGTAATGGCACATGTGCCCGGGCCACATTTGTCTTACAAAGAATTTCCGATGGGCGTCCGCGATTCATTGTTCGACATGTTCTTAGTAAGTAACTATGTCATTTAATTCAAGTCTTTTCCAAACTCATTTCACAACAGTCTATTAATTGTGAAGCTTAATTCATTTACAGCGGACTTATCGATTCACTGGTGGACATGATGCGGCACGATGTCGTTCTGGCTGGGAGTCTACTGTGAAGACAAATTATCGAAAGAGAGTATATGCGGCTCAGAAGAAGGCCCAAAAAATTGCTGGTGGGAGTGAAGACTGACAGCTGTGGAATGAGCACCGTCCTCTATGGATGAGGAAGGAGGATTGGGAGATACTATGTGACAAATTTGCCGACCCCAAGTGGATAGAAAAGTCCCAAAAAGCCAAATCAAATAGGGCGTCACAGCCGGAGGCAAATTTGCATACATGTGGGTCCGTCTCTTTTGCGACTCATAAAAATAAAATGGTAAGTCATGTTTCAAATCTTCTTACATTTTATTAAGATATATGACAATTTTTTACTATGAACTATATAACAGGCTGTGGAGCTTAATCGAGCTCCGACGTTCCTCGAGGTGTTCGACAGAACACACAAAAAGAAGGCGACATGTCAATCTGCGAGTACGAGAGCTCGTTCAGTAGCGGTAAGTTTATCTTCGTGTGCAACTTCTACCGTTCATTTAATTCAGATTGAATCATATGAAATTGACTAATTATTTTATTTTATTTGTAGGAAACATATAGCAGAGCTGTGACAGAGAAGTACGGGGAGGGAGAGGGGCAGCAGCCAGAGTTGGATCCGGCAGAATGGGTGGCCGCAGCTGGTGTACCGAAGAAGGGCCGAATATATGGTTTTGGGGACAGCATGGACTCTAGTGCGGTGATATCATCGTGTGCGAGTTCGAACTTTGCCCAAACCAGTACTTCTGTCTTCAGTATACCTCAATCTGCCCCCAGTACTTCTGGTAGCGACGTCAGAGACATCGTCCGATCGGAGATGTCTAGCCAGATTTCTGATTTGCAGCTGCAGATGCAGCGGCCGTTCCGAGAGGAGATGTTTACCCAGCAGGCAACCATGTTGCAGGCACTCACTGGCCTGCTCTCCCAAGCGAGAATTCTCCCTCATGCATCCACCACCACGGCACAAGCGGCACAGGTGATTCTTTTCCATGGGTCTTTTCTATGAGTTCAGTTTGGCACTTGGTTTAAAATCAAAGCAGTCGGGGTCCGGGGGTCCAGAATGTGAAATACTAATCCGATCGGCATTCCGATTGTTCCAACACTACCTGGGAGATAGACGTGACTTGTTAGAGCTGACGGATTCCAAATCGGACATCCGGTTTGAGCCCCATGCTCAAAAGTGCATTTTGTAAATGCACTTGGTTTAAAATCATAGCAGTCGGGGTCCGGGGGTCCAGAATGTGAAATACTGATCCGATCGGCATTCCGATCATTCCAACACGACTTGGGAGGTAGATGTGACTTGTCAGAGTTGACGGATTCTAAATCGGACATCCGGTTTGAGCCCGACGCTCAAAAGTGCATTTTATAAATGCACTTGGTTTAAAATCAAAGCAGTCGGGGTCCGGGGGTCCAGAATGTGAAATACTGATCCGATCGACATTCCAATTGTTCCAACACTACCTGGGAGATAGACGTGACTTGTCAGAGCTGACGGATTCCAAATTGGACATCCGGTTTGAGCCCCACGCTCAAAAGTGCATTTTGTAAACGCACTTGGTTTAAAATCAAAGCAGTCGGGGTCCGGGGGTCCAGAATGTGAAATACTGAACCGATCGGCATTCCGATTGTTCCAACACTACCTGGGAGATAGACGTGACTTGTCAAAGCTGACGGATTCCAAATCGGACATCCGGTTTGAGCCCCACGCTCAAAAGTGCATTTTGTAAATGCACTTAGTTTAAAATCAAAGCAGTCGGAGTCCGGGGGTCCAGAATGTGAAATACTGATCCGATCGGCATTCCAATTGTTCCAACACTACCTGGGAGATAGACGTGACTTGTCAGAGCTGACGGATTCCAAATCGGACATCCGGTTTGAGCCCCACGCTCAAAAGTGCATTTTGTAAATGCACTTGGTTTAAAATCAAAGCAGTCGGGGTCCGGGGGTCCAAAATGTGAAATACTGATCCGATCGGCATTCCGATTGTTCCAACACTACCTGGGAGATAGACGTGACTTTTCAAAGCTGACGGATTCCAAATCGGACATCCGGGTTGAGCCCCACGCTCAAAAGTGTATTTTGTAAATGCACTTGGTTTAAAATCAAAGCAGTCGGGGTCCGGGGGTCCAGAATGTGAAATACTGATCCGATCGGCATTCCGATCGTTCCAACACGACCTGGGAGCTAGACGTGACTTGTCAGAGCTGACGGATTCCAAATCAGACATCCGGTTTGAGCTAAGGATGGCAAACTCGATTTCAGACTCGGTTTCGGCCGAGTCCGATACCGATACGACTCAGTATCGGTATCGGTTTTGGCCGAAACCGGCCGAAACCTATTTAAATGGTTCAAAAAATTCAAATTAATTCTAAAAAATCACTCTAAAAATCATTAAAAATATATAAATAAACACTTAAAATCATAAAAATTATTACACATGTATTTGACTGTATAAGTTAGTGCAATAACCTTGAAGTAGACAACTACGCATTGAACTTCAAACATTGAACATGTGAAAGTTAAACTAATATCTCATTATACATACATCCAGTAAGTCTATACATCAGCAAGTCTATACATCCAGCAAATCTATACATCCATCAAGTCTATACATTCATCAAAGTCTATACATTCTCCATGCATCTTCATAGCAAGTCTATACATCCACCAGCAAGTCTATACATCCATCATGTCTATACATCCAACAAGTCTATACATTCATCAAAGTCTATACATTCTTCAAAGTCTATACATTCATCAAAGCAGTCGGGGTCCGGGGGTCCAGAATGTGAAATACTGATCCGATCGGCATTCCGATCATTCCAACATGACCTGGGAGGTAGACGTGACTTGTCAGAGCTGACGGATTCCAAATCAGACATCCGGTTCGAGCCCCACGCTCAAAAGTGCATTTTGTAAATGCACTTGGTTTCAAATCAAAGCAGTCGGGGTCCGTGGGTCCATAATGTGAAATACTGATCCGATCAGCATTCCGATCATTCCAACACGACCTGGGAGGTAGACGTGACTTGTCAGAGCTGACGGATTCCAAATCGGACATCCGGTTCGAGCCCCACGCTCAAAAGTGCATTTTATAAATGCACTTGGTTTCAAATCAAAGCAGTCGGGGTCTGGGGGTCCAGAATGTGAAATACTGATCCGATCGGCATTCCGATTGTTCCAACATGATTTGGGAGCTGGACGTGACTTGTCAGAGCTGACGGATTCCAAATCGGACATCTGGTTCGAGCCCGACGCTCAAAAGCGCATTTTGTAAATGCACTTGGTTTAAAATCAAAGCAGTCGGGGTCCGGGGGTCCAGAATGTGAAATACTGATCTGATCGGCATTTTGATCGTTCCAACACGACCTGGGAGGTAGACGTGACTTGTCAGAGCTGACGGATTCCAAATCGGACATCCGGTTCGAGCCCCACGCTCAAAAGTGCATTTTGTAAATGCACTTGGTTTAAAATTAAAGCAGTCGGGGTCCGGGGGTCCATAATGTGAAATACTGATCCGATCGGCATTCCGATCGTTCCAACACGACCTGGGAGGTAGACGTGACTTGTCAGAGCTGACGGATTCCAAATCGAACATCCGGTTCGAGCCCCACGCTCAAAAGTGCATTTTGTAAATGCACTTGGTTTCAAATCAAAGTAGTCGGGGTCCGGGGGTCTAGAATGTGAAATACTGATCCGATCGGCATTCCGATCATTCCAACACGACCTGGGAGGTAGACGTGACTTGTCAGAGCTGACAGATTCCAAATCGGACATCCGGTTCGAGCCCCACGCTCAAAAGTGCATTTTGTAAATGCACTTGGTTTCAAATCAAAGCAGTCGGGGTCCGGGGGTCCAGAATGTAAAATACTAATCTGATCGGCATTCCGATCGTTCCAACACGACCTGGGAGGTAGACGTGACTTGTCAGAGCTGACGGATTCCAAATCGGACATCCGGTTCGAGCCCCACGCTAAAATAACTCAATTCAAAACTATGTTAGTTTTCAAATTTTAGTTTAGAATAATTGAAAGAAGTAGGTTCTAGAATTGATATCTTTACAGTCTTTGATATTATGTTTGATTTAAATTCATGTAATCTAATAAAATATTTAATTTATATGTATACTAATCTTTTTATCTATGTATGTTTTTTTTAATATAGGAGGATCCTTCTGCGAGCGGTACCAAAGGGGATGAGCAGGGCGGGGGGGATGAAGATATGGACGATCTGGAGGATATTTGTTGATTTTGTTGTATTTTTTTTCTGTAACATTGATGAGTTTATTCTGATATTTGATGTAATTTTAATTAAGTTTGATTTTTTATTTTTGTTCGTATGTATTTTTATTTTCGATGATTTTGTAAACAGGTTTTTAATACAAATTTGCAGTTTTTTTAAAAAAGAAGATAATAAATTTCGGATGGATTTTGAGACGGATCCGTCTCAAAATTGAGACGGATTTAGGGACGGAAATGAGGCCGTCTCAAGAAATTTCAGACGGATAGGTAGACGGAATCGAATCCGTCTCAATAACCGTGCGAAGTAGCGACGGAAATTAGGTCGTCTCAAATTTTAGTTGGAATTTTAGAGAAATTTGAGACCGATACGTAGACGGAATTTAGTCCGTCTCCGTTACCATGCAAAATTGGCGACGGAAATAACGACGGAAAATAGTTCCGTCGAAAATTTCAGATAAATATTTAGACGGATTTATTCCGTCGCAAAAGTCAGACGGATTTGAAGACGGAACATTCCGTCCGAATTTGTTTCATTACCGACGAAATTGGCAACGGATTATTTTTCCGTCGGTAGTTTGGGACGGATATTTGGACGGAAGAAAATCCGTCGGTTATTTGTGACCCTTTTTTTAGACGGCCATATTCCGTCCGAATTCCGTCGCAAGTCCGTCGCAAAATCGTTTAGCGACGGATTTTACGACTGATTTGGGACGGAATATGTCCGTCGCTAAAATCACTTTTTCTTGTAGTGCGTGAGGCCCTCTTCTTCTAGCCGACTGGAAGGCGTGGAGGTTGATTCCACAAGGTTTCCCGCACCCCTTTGATCATGCGCAATCAAGTCTTTATCTTTCCAAGGTACACGTCGCCATTGCACTCTTTTCTCCATCCCTTTGGCGTTGCTATAACCTTGGTGGCGATCACGGTTAGTATTTCTATATCTTCATCGCCCCTTTTCCCTTTGTTCATGCCCTTTCATGCTTGTTCATGCATATATTTGTTTATTAGTTTGGGGGCATGGTAGATAAATCATCTATAGTGAGAAGAAGAATAATAAGAAAAGAAAGAGAGAGATTGAGAGCCTGTTCGTGAGAATTATAGCGCAACCATGATTTAGATTTGATCTATTTGTATTCTGACTCGTGGATCAGATCCAAAGTCATCTTGCTCTACGGAGCTACATTGTTCTTTGTTTTTCTTTTGTTGTTTTTCCTTTGTTACTTTCAGCAAGCTGTGTTGCTCAGCGGTGCAGAGGATTTGTTCCTCTGGTCAGCAAGCTGTGTTGCTCAGCGGATTGTAGGGATCTAATCCCTGAAGCTGTGGATCAGTGATTCAAGTTGTGAGTCAGCAGCAAGCCTCACTCGGGTTGAGCGAGGGGTGTATGTAGGTAAACTGGGTGTCTGGCCGAACCACCTAAAAATCTCGGCGTTCCGTGGTTTGCTTGTGTGATTTTTTTTATGATAGATGTTTACTTAGGCTCGCCTCTCTCGCATTCACTCTGCATTGCATTATGCTTTACACGCTAAGTGTTCGAGAGTAGTTCTCAATAGATGGCAATTCTAATAGAAGAATTTCAATAGAACTGGGTTCTGATTTGTTGGCTTTGACTGAACAAAAATTAATTGATTGAATTCTACTTGACAGAATTGATGAGTACGTTTGTGTGTGTGTCGTCCTTATTTGGTTTTGTTGTGAGCAGTGCCTACATTCTTAGTTGTCTGTATTTATTAGTTTAGTGAGAGCGCTTTGCATATTAACGTTCAGTTTTGAATTGAGTGGGTGTGAATTTTTAATTCGAGCATAGTTTAGAAATGGGATCTATTCACCCCCCCTCTAGATCCCACATTGCACCAACACAAACAACCTAGAGTGTTTTCAAAAAAAAATGTGTCCAAAAATTGTCAATATATCAATAAAAGCCCTACAAAAAGAAATGTCTCATCATTTTGCTATTCATGTGGAAAGACTTGACACATCATGAAAAATTGTAGGTACTTAAAAGGAGAAAACAAAAACAACTGGCAGGCAGAATTCTCTGCCCATCAATATAAATCTGCTAATCTGGTGAACAAGAAAAATGTTCAATTAACTGTGTGGTGTCATTATTGTGGCAAATATGGACATGTGCTTGAAGATTGCAAGATCATGAAAAATGATGATATAAAGGCAATAAAAAAGAAGAAAAATCTATTCTGCAGAATTGCTACTAACCTCCAGGCACCCAAGATGACTTGGGTACCAAAATCTGTCAAATCAGTTGGTTTTTATGCAGATGTGCCTTGAGGAAATAGAGAATAAAGGGGTTCCAATAAATAAAAATAAGATCACTCATTTGGTAAAACCCTAAACTTGTCTTTCTTTATTGTCAAAAATAGTGATTTTGATGTTTTTACCTCTGTCATTCTATTATGTTTTAATTATACAAAGATATAAATCAATCATCTTGATTTCTTCACAAGCCATACAAGGTCTCATTGAATGAATGTTTGGTATATCAAATGGTTATATATGAAATGACAGATTAAGTCTGTCAAGAAGCTATCACTAAGCGTGAGGTGATCTTCGGATCTAAGTTCTTCGCCTTGTACCAAAATTCAAAAATTGAAATGTCTAGCTTATGAGGAAACGTTTGCTTTGAGTCAAATTAGTTTGCAATATTTTGCAATGTTTTCAAGTTAAACCTGAAATTTTTTCTTGAAAAGTCAAAAATATATGAACTGTAGAATTCATCACTCTCTAGTACAATGCTGTTTGATAAATTCCTTTGTTTAGCAAGCTAATGGTCTCTGAACTGTAATGAATCTCTTTCAGTTGTTTGATGATGTCTTGTTAGAACTTAATCTCTGCTCACTTGTAAATAAGTCTTGTGTTAAGGGGGACTTTGTAGAATCTATTTTTCATATGAGATTGCATTATTTTTTTGTTTCTTTTAAATCATCATTGCATTACCTCATGGTATATCAAATAGTGACATGAGGAAGGGCATGTCATTCTTGTCTTAAAACTATCACCATGTGAGAGAATGTGCCTGTGCCTGATACCATCAGTCAAATGTCCATGTAGGTCATAGGATCATGTTTAGCATATTTAGTGATTGTCATGCATATGCTGAGGGGGAGTCTGCCGCTCCAATAATCTCAGAAGGAGCTCTATGGTCTGCCTTGAAGATCTGTTAGTGAAACTACTAGAACAGTTTATCTTATGCTTGGAATCTATTTTTAAGAGGTATGAGAATTGATTAGATGAAGTCAGAGTTTTGGTGATGCTATGATTAGAAGAATGTGATGTCAATAAAGGACTAACAATGAAGGATTAGTGAACCCTCTGTTCTTGAATTAAGTTTGATTAGGTGATTTGCTCAGAGAACCTACGTCAACGCAACCAGTCCTTCGCGTCAACGTACAATCAATTCCTTCACTAATTTTTCACACCTTCAACTGCACTGAGTTGACGTCGCAACCTTTCTGCGTTGACACATTCAATGGTCTCACTTCAATCTGCCTACTTTTTCATCTGAATCTATTTTTCTTGTGTGCTTAATGTCCATTCCTTGGAAATCATTATTCAAGGGGGTGTTTCTTCAAAGTTAATCTGATAATATTCATTAATTCAAGGGGAGTTAAATGTACATTCTCTCTTTAAGATACTTTTGGCTTTTTGATTGACCCCTAATTAATCAATGGTTTATTATTTATAAACCTTTAAATCTGAGTTTAAAAAAAATGAAGATTGCCAATCTTGCTTATAGAATAGTATCTAAAACAACCTGAACAGATTGTGTCCACACTCTCTTCTAAAAAACTGAAAGTAAGAGTAAAAAGGTGACCTTGGGTAAAATTTTTAATCAGAGTATTATCTTTAAACAAAGAAATTGGCGTAATTAAAGCTAAAGGAATACACCATATATAAATAAAATAAAAAAATGGGGGGTAGAGGAATGGCTATGACTAACTGAGAAGCCATGTCCCATCACCAAAGAAGTGATGAGGGTTGAGTCATGAAGTAAGAGTCTAGCTATCTCTGTCAAAAAAAAAAAAATTTAAAGGAGGGATAGAGCAATGACCATGGATTATTGAGAAACAACATCCCTTCACCAAGCAAATGATGTGATGGTATGTCATGAAGTGAGTAGTTATCTCTAGTAAGATAGGATGATTAGTTATATTGAGTAACTGACAACTCTAGTATTGAATAAATATGTTTCCTCGCATCAAAAGGCAAAAAACTAAATCTGAATGCTCCCCAAAATTCTTACAAAATATAAATATATATATATATAACTAAAATATGGTTGACCTATAGCTAATTTCAATGCCTAAAGATGTTGTTTAACAGCAATAATTGTTAGAAATTTATCTTAAAGGTGCCTCGTGAAATTATGAAGTAAGTTTGAAAGAACAAGGTTGGATTATTGTCTTGAGGAGTGTTTTAACCCTATTCAATAAGCATAAATGGTTCTTTAGGTTTTTTTTTAAATTCTTCAGATTTGGGCTTATAGACGTTGAACCATTAAAACATATAAGGGGTCATTCACGAAGTCTCCAGAAAGAGGGTGGTAATTTCAAATATTTTAAAATTCCCTGAAATAACATGAAAAGTAAGATTTTTCAAATTGATCAAGCCTTATTTGACAAAAAAGGGCTCCGGCTTACCCTCGTAACAGCACATCGACTTTTTCTCCTTCATCGGGTCAATGCAGCATTGCCAGAAACCCTCCTCTCTCCTATCCCTGTGTCTATTGTGCTTGTTGTGCCCCCTGGTTTTGATGATAACAAATCATAAATCATTATTAGATCTTTGTGGTATGTCTAACAATTTTTTTAAAATTTTATTTTGGACAAGTACAAGTGAAGTACATTCAAAGTGTCGACCTGTCAGTAGGACGTGTCGACACGTCAAGAAGAAACTCATTTTTTAGCCGCTTCTGTTTGAGCTCTAGCATGAACAGTGTGTCGACACTCTTTACAGAGCGTGTCGACACTTCAGTTCAACCCGACGGAAGCCATATTTCTTCAAGTATTCAATGAGAAGTGTCGACCCTTCAGCTAGAAGTGTCGACACTAACAAGTTCGCCCAGAACGGATCTGTTTTCAATAGCGTCCGCTTTTCAAGATCCGCAACCGATCTTGGAGGATCTGTTCGTACTTGAAAATCCTTCTGGAAGCTCACCTTTTCAGAGGAATTGATCGGGTGTTAGAGGAATCTTCCAGGAGCGGGCCCTTTTGCTATTTTGGCTCTCTACCTACCCATGTACATGGGGCGCACGGCAGAAAAGACAAGCGAAGGTGAAGCAAATGGGGAAGGAGCGTGCGACGTCCTGAGGACAGAGGTGTTCGTGCATAAAGCTTGAAAGATAAGCAGAGGAACAAGAAGATAAGGGAGAATAGCAGTGGAGAAGTTTTTGTGGAGATCTCCCCTTCCTCTTGCCGCTGGCGTAAAAGCAATGCTACATCTCATCTCCTTCATCTCCTAGAGCATGAACTGAATGGGAGATAGCATCCTCAGTCATCTGTGTATCAGCTGTGAAGCTCATCCACCATTCCTCCTGTGTTAGCGGTGAAGACCCAAAGAGAAGAGGGGGAGCATCTAGGCTTTTTTCCTTTCCCCCATAGATTTCTATAGTCATATCCTGTCTATTTTTCCTTTCTAGGTTGTTTTTCTCAAAACTCATCTTCCTACTTTGTTCCCTACCTGCATGTAGGAAGACGGACGGTGAGTTCATAGGTCCGTGGGTTTTGGGTTATGTACTCGCAAGCTGTTTGACAGCGGATTAGAGAGAGTTTTCTCTCAGTTGGAAGCTTTGAATCAGTGGTAGTGCTTTTGCACTAGTGAAGCCTCACTCAGTCGAGTGAGGGGTGGACGTAGATCTCTAGATAGAGACCAGACCACCTTAAAATCCTGCGTCTCTATCGTTTGTTTATCCTCTTGCCTTGTCGCTAGATGCTTGTGTAAGATCATTGTTGATACTTTATCCATGCATTTAGCTCACTAGCTAGCATCTGCCCTTGCTTTACTGCTCTTTAGTTTATATCTTTTTATAGTTTCCAAAAATAAGGGGCTGATCTATTCACCCCTCCCCTCTAGATCTGCCTATCACTACACATAACATGGTATCAGAGCTAGTCTCTCTGAATGTGGTCTAACGACCTTGAGAGAGGTGGTGATATGACGGCTAAGGGTCACATGCTTGAAGGGCATTCTATAAATAGGCCTCCATTTTTCACTGGGACAAATTATTCTTTTTGGAAAAACCATATGCAGGTTTTTATTAGAGCCCAAGATCATGAGATCTGGAGAGTCATAAGCAAAGGTCCGTTTGAATTGCCTGAAGATGAAAACACATGGACCAAGGAGTAGATTAGAAGATCAATGTTGAACTGGGGTGCCAAGCACATAATGCACTGCTCCCTTCACCCAATAGAGTTCTTAAGAGTGTCAACATGCTCCACTGCAAAAGAAATGTGGGACCATCTTGAGGTAATCTATGAAGGGACATCCCA
Source organism: Amorphophallus konjac (assembly GCA_022559845.1). Classification (NCBI taxonomy): domain Eukaryota; kingdom Viridiplantae; phylum Streptophyta; class Magnoliopsida; order Alismatales; family Araceae; genus Amorphophallus; species Amorphophallus konjac. The sequence continues at coordinate 337,771,015 of CM040126.1, read as the reverse complement.
GGTACGTGCAACTAAGGCAAATCTGCTAGTTTTTTAATATGAAAAATTCAGAATGAAGTCTAATGAGTCTATCTCAGATATGTATGCCAGGCTAACAATGCTTACTAATAGTTTGACTGAGTAGGTAAGAGCTATTCTGAACAGGAGATAGTGAGAAAGATCCTCAGGTCTTTAACACCCGCTTGGCATACAAAGGCAACCGTGGTTAAAGAATCAAAGGACTTGGCAACCACCAAAGTAGAGGAGCTCATAGGGTCCCTGCTGACCTATGAGATGAACTTGAAGAACAAGGAGACTGAGGTAAGTAAGAAGAAGCCTCTTGCTCTCAAAGCAGGGCTAGGTACCAAGGACACCTCTGATGATGAAGAACCTTCAAGTACCAACTCTAACGAGGATGAGGTTGCTATGTTAACAAGAAAATTCAGAAGGTTTTTAAGAAAGGAAGGTAATAGCTTCACAAAGAGGAGGCCTCAGGTAAAGAAAGGTTTTAGGCCAAAACCTAAAAATTGATGCGGGATGGGATGCGAACCTGGGACTGTAGCTCGCGGATGCCCTTAAACGAGGGAAACGCGGGATCTGCGCAGTTAAGAAATCGGCATTGAGTCGAGTAGTCGACTCTTCCGTGTACTCGGATGGAGTCACGGGACGGGTCACGCTCTCTTACTCACAGCGGTGATACAATTGAGTGGGCTAGAATATCCTATCACACTCATGCAGCGGCATATAGAAATATATACGAAATAAGCAAAAATGTCGAGTGAGGGGAGCGGACACGATACCTACACGCTACCGGGCGTGGGGAAGACGACCCCGGCCAAGACTCGTACTCCCGATACAGTAATAACCAATAATTACATAAATGAATTTATCACCCACTCCACGCAGGGAGGTAAAAGGCTACACGTGGGACCCAGGAGTAGCAGGCTCGGGTTGACAGGCAGCGTTTTGGGCAGCTCCGGCGGTAGCGCGTGCCAACAAGCGTGGGGTCCACGTCCTGGTCGGCGGGCTGAACGGGCTGGGAGTGGTACCACTGCAGTGGGGACTCCTGGAGGGATGTTCCCTAGGAAGGGGATGCGCTGGTTCTCCTCGTGGAAGGTGAGGCGGCCCGACGGGGGACGTTGTGGCTTGCTGTCCACGGACATGTTCTGTAGTTTCAGGCTTGCATGACCCGGTGAAAACAGCTACTGCGATCAGACCCGACGTCGGATCGATGCGAGACTGGCACCATTGTGAAGCTAGCTTAGAGATATTCAACCATATGTTATTACAGGACATTTACTGTCTCTGTATTTCCATGGGAGAATTTAAAACAGGCAGCCTAACATACTTTGGAAATACTGGGCAGATTGGGATCTGCCTGAGAACTTGGTTTGAACGAAGATCAAACGATAGAGTTTGGATCTAAAATTTTTATGGATGGTAGATGAGAAGGTAAGGAACACGAGGACAATTTTTTTGTAATTTTTGGAGGTGGTTTGAATGGGGAAATGAATTTTTTGGTGGAAGTGGTCGGATCTGGACTGCACTGGACAGAATAGAAATCGATTTTTGCAGAGATTTTAAGGATGGGTAAATGAACTCTAAAATTTGTGAAAAAAATTGTGGAACAAGTATTTGCTGGACAGAAACTCCAATCCAAATTTCAGCTCAATTTGAAATTGGAAAGGGGGTCGAACAAGGGAAAGGGTAGGTTGCTGGTTGGTGGATCTGCATAGAGGCAGATTATGTAGACAGTGAAGAATATGGTGGAACGGAGGAGGGTAAATGGTGGAGGAAAAACCTGGAATTTTTTCTGGAGGGAGGGGATTTCATGGGGAACTCACCCAAAAAATCTCAGATCGATCTAATCCAGAGATTGGGAGGAAGAATTTTGATACCAGGCTATTGTCCAGGGGTGGACAGAACTCCGACGTGTTGGCGGTGGCGGTGCGGCGGCGGCTCGAACGGAGGCGGCGGCGGAGCTTCACACCCAGAGATGATATACCACTTGGAATCCACCAAGTTTTCAAGAGAATCCACCCTAAGAACACAGCAATCCAGCTATAAGGGGAGAGGAGAGAGAGGGGCCACCCAAGGGCTTGCTCTTGGCAAAAATGCAATTCTTCTTCATTAATTCTACAAAATGGAAAATACAAATGATATATAGAAATGTAAAAAAGTCCAAACCTATCCCTAGATCTAGGGTTTGGGAGGGGCAAATGGGTTATAAGACATTAATCTCCCATGTGGTCAAATGACCCTTAATAAAAAAAGACAACATGAAATAAAACAGTATATAAGGGGGCGTCCCTTTGAAAAAAAGGGTGCCAATTTTGATTTTTTTTCTATTTTGTCCTCCCTTGGTCCAAGTCCAATCATAGACTTTGAACCAGCCCCACATGGACCTCAGAAGCCCAGTGGCCCAATGAGAGAGAGGGTGGGGGCCCCTGCTAGGCCTACGTGGCCCTTTTACACATAAACCCAAATAAACCCCAAAACAAACACACATTACACACCAAGTACAATATTACAAAAATGCATTCTAAATATTTTATGGAATAGCCCCGATGCCCCATCAATTCTCCCCAGGTGGGAAGAACTCGACCCCGTCGAGTAAGGGGTGCGGCTGCTCGTTCCTGTGGATCTCGTTCCATCCTCCGTAGCTTCGCCTAGGTGATCAGATGTGGGTCGTGCTCTCCACCGTACCGGGTAGCATGGGTACGCTCCACTCTGAGTAATAGTCACCTGCTCATCCCGTATATGTTTTATATGCATACGCTGCCAGGAATGAGGCTGGTGGTGGACACTCCAAGGTGGGGTCACTCACAAGGGGTGGAGGCGGCTCAAGACTCACTAGGAATCACCGTTGGGTCCGAGTATGTGACTGGATCCCATACATATACAGGTAGAGCTGATCCCCTATTCGTTAGGAAAGTCCACAACATACTCATGAGATCCGACTTGCCTCACACTCGAAAGGGACTGACATCACGAGCTGACATTAGACTGACTCGATTCGACGCATGCAGACACACTATGCACTCGACACATGTACGTATAGACTCCTAACAAACTGAACAAGCAACGAAACACAGACTCGCACACGACCCTAGACTCATACATAATGTAGTGGTGACCCAGGCCACCCACAAGTGTAACTAGTACACTGGCTACTAGGCATCTTGGAGGGCCAAGGGATCCCCCTAGACATCGCCCTCCTCACGAAAGAACTCAACAGCCAAATCCTGCTCGGCCTCATAGCTGATAGATACAAGCCCAGTGTCTGAGGCTTTTCTGACTCTCGGGTCCCCAATGACTAGTGAGGTACGGGTGGGACATTGACTGGCGATGTGGCCAAACCCATGGCAGCGATAACTCTGCTGTCGTGACCCACTAGTCTCCCCAATAAGTGGTCCCTTACCCTTATCTACCTGACGGACAGGGGGTGTAGGCAACATTGGGGAAGGTGTGGGTGCCGGAGGACGGGCAATGGGTGTCGAGGGGTAGGCAATGGATGCAGATGGTTGGGGTTGAGAGGGAACGTCCCTCGGTGGAAGAAGGCAAGGTATTGGAGCGGGTGGCTCCTGACGGGCAGGCTCCGGGGGTCGAGCCAGGGGAGCCCTTGATAGGATCGGTGCGATGGATACAGAGGGGGGGGTGAATGTATCCCTCTTCAAAAATGCCCAGATTAAAACCAATCAGAGACAATTAGATAGAAATCAACTGAACTGCTCTCTTATCACAACCGTGGACAGAGAAGCTCAGACTCACAAATGAGTTCTAATTCTTCTGAGCGAAAGAACAAACACTTTCACAATCATATAAGCTCCCAAGGAAATCACAACAAATCAACCTTGCCTAACCTGTGAAGAGGAGATAGAAGACAAGGAGCAAACGCACAAGCCAAACCACGGCACAGATAATTTTTTAGGTGGTTCGGTCCACAGACCTACATCCACCCCTCACTCCAAACCGGAGTGAGGCTTCCACTAGCTAACGCTAGAACCGCAGACTCAGTCTGCAACAGGTGCTGCCTAACAGCTTGACCAGGGGAACAACCTCCCCTCTTCCTCCAGACCGGAGGTAACCCACTAGTGACTACCCATTACTAGCAACCAGAGATGAAGTCTCTCTTCCTCCACCCAGGAGGGAAACCACAGGTAGCAACCACTACCTGCAAACTCGGAGTCAGAGACTCCCTTCCTCTGAGACTAGAGGGAACCTACAAGTGACACACCGTCACTTGCAACCGGAGATTAAAATCTCCCTTCTCCTGAACCAACAGGAGGAACCCTGATCTCCAACCAGAGAATCGGAAAAACAAAGCCAAGGAAGTGTAAAAGAAAAATAATAAACGAAAATACAGCAATCGGAAAGCTGGAAATGAAATCACAATGTGGCTCTCGCAGGAGCTGACTGGCCTGGATTTGATCCACGGTCCAGTAGGAACTAATCTTCAGATGAAGCTTCTTTTCTCTCCTCGAGCTCTATATCTTTCTCTATCTTTCTTCCTCTTCTTTCTTCTTCTATCTGCTTCTCCTTTTCTTTCTCTCGTTCTTCTTGACACTAGATCGTGTAGACTCTCACTATCTCTTCTTTTCTCTTCTGTTTCTTCTTCTGCTACTCTCTGCCTCTCAGCCGCTCTCTTCTTCTGCTTCTGTCACGATCAGTCTTCTCCAGATGGAGAAGTCCTCATATTTATAGCAGCAACAGCTAGGGCGTGTGCCCCCTTTATCCAGAGAACACCTCGGATCACGTGCCAGGTGCCAACCTCGGATCACGTGCCCAAACATTTTTTCTTCTCGAAGCATATACCTGTCAAACAGTCATAAGAGGATATTAGAGAGATGTACAGACTTGCTGGGTAACTCAAGACCGCCGTGTGCAGACTTAGTATGAAAGATGCATATGCAATAGGATGTATAGACTTAGAAATAAAGAATGTACAGACTTTACATCTAATCCCTGAAGCACATGATGCAATGTACAGACTTGGAAATGCTTGAAGCACTTAAACAAAGTATGCACAATGAGGATGTATAGACTTTGATTTATGCATGCACAGACTTGTATGAAGAACGGGCTGTACAAACTTCAGACTCAGCTACGAACTGAGCTAAAGAATGTATAGACTTGCTCAGCTATCAGCTAATGGATGTACAGACTTAATGAGATGATGCATGAACACGGGCTGTACAGACTTGCTGTGGAGGAGTGTGTAGACTTTGTGTGCATGGTATGTAATAGAATGTATAGAATTTGTTGTGCTGTGCAAACGATGTGTAGACTTTCTATGGGGGGATGTGTAGACTTATGAGGCAAACAAAATGTACAGACTTGCGTTGAAGCAACCAGAATGTACAGACTTACGTTGAAGCAACCAGAATGTACAGACTTTGAAATCAAGGGATGCACAGCCATTGGAATGTATAGACTTACGTTCATGTAGCAATGTATAGACTTGAACGCGTATGCTATGCGATGTACAGACTTTGAGTGATGCACAATAGAATGTAAGTATGCACATTGAATGCATGAGATGCTCAGACAAGCTGTCAACGAATGTACAGACTTTGTCTTAGTGTTTATGCATGAGTCTGTCAACGAATGTACAGACTTTGAGTGATGCACAATAGAATGAAAGTATGCACATTGAATGCATGAGATGCTCAGACAAGCTGTCAACGAATGTACAGACTTTGTCTTAGTGTTTATGCATGAGTCTGTCAACGAATGTATAGACTTTGAGTGATGCACAATAGAATGAAAGTATGCACATTGAATGCATGAGATGCTCAGACAAGCTGTCAACGAATGTACAGACTTTGTCTTAGTGTTTATGCATGAGTCTGTCAACGAATGTACAGACTTTGTCTGCATGTATAGACTTTGATGCCCAAATGTCCCAGTTAGGGCGATGTATAGACTTGTGCCCGTGTACAGACTTTGCATGCAACAATGTATAGACTTGATAGATGATGCATGCACAAGCCACAACGATGTATAGACTTGATGAACGATGCAATAAGACTCTGTACAGACTTGGCCAATGTACAGACTTAGCAGTATAGCATGAGATGCTAAGTGAGACGTGAAATGCATTGGCTTTGGCTGTATAGACTTGATCAATGAATGAACGCATGGACTATGTGAGCATGCAGCAGCCAATGTATAGACTTACGAGTGTGTGAGCATGCGATGCAATGTACAGACTTTGCCACGCCTACACCAAGATGATGTACAGACTTACTGCTGAGGAATGTACAGACTTGTCTGACATGTGTGCAGACGACACTAATGTACAGACTTGCTAGGCTTAAGCATGGACTAAGTCTGTATAGACTTGCTAGATATGCCTGCACAGACTTAACCACTCGTACCTACAGTGGAATGTATGGACTTGTGTGTGCAGGGTAGACAATGTATAGACTTGCAATGCGTGCAGGGTAGACAATGTATAGACTTGCAATGCGTGCAGCGATGACAATGAATGGACTTGTGTGTGCAATGCAAAGGCTGTATAGACTTTATGTGCAATGCAAAGGCTGTATAGACTTAGCGTGCCTGAAGCAGGGTAATGTACAGACTTAGTGTCTCATGCAGACTCAGATCTTAGTCATGCGTGCGCAATGGCTTGCAACAAACAATGTACTGACTATGCCATGCTCACAGTTAATGCATGTAACAAGTACCATATGAAGTAAACACACATGACATCAAGCATATGAGTCATAGTGTTTGTCATCATCAAAACACAATATCCAACAATCTCCCCATTTTTGATGATGGCAACACTATGAGTCTCATGAATGAAAGAAATGGAATATTCAGACTAGACTCATCAAAGTATTCTCCCCCTTTGACTTCATCAAAAAGAGAACAATACTTTGATAATCTAGTGATGTCATAGGAGACACCCAAAAAAGTTCATCAGATGAGGGCAACACAATATCAGAAGCAATTAAAACAATTCTCCCCCTTAGACAAACAACTTATGTAGACATGCATATGCAACAAATACTCCCCATTTGACATGGAAGAAGGAAGAGAGCTAATGCAGACAAACAACATAATCAGACACACTTGCACATTGTCTCCTTTTGCATATAGTCTCTCAAACAGACCAGAGAATTCTTCCCTTATGATCCATGATGTGTGAAGGCGCCTGCTTTCACTGACTCGGGGGAGCCAGCCGTGTACTTCTCCCAGGATGAGGTAAACTATTCCATTCGGCCTCTGAAATGGGCCATCATTGCATGTTGTTCCTACGGCCGATGCCCGATACCGGAGTTGAAGACATGCTTGGTGCAAAGGCTTTCACTGCAACATGATTTTATCGTCAGCGTTCTTAACCCGAGACATCTATTGTTTCGTTTTGAGAATGAAGCCGACTTCCTGAAGATTTTCATGCGTCGAAGCCTGTATGTTAAGGGCCTACTATACCAATTTTTCAGATGGGATCCCCAGTTTGATTTTAATGCTGATCCAACCTCTCTTCCGATCTGGGTGGGCTTTCCCATGCTACCTGTTAATTTTTATTATGAGGACTTCATTACTTCTATTGCTGCAAACCTGGGACCTTTGCTACGCATCCACGATGCTACTGTGGCCATGACAAATACCCAGGAAGCTCTGGTATGTGTTGAAATCGACATTTCTAAACCCAGGCCTGAGCGCCTTTGGGTTGGATGTGGTGGAGATGGTTTCTGGCAGAAAATCACTTATCATAAGGTGCCTCCTATATGTCAATTTTGCCACAAGCTTGGTCATCATGAAGCCGACTGTCATCGGAAGACGAAGGGGAAACATTTGGCGGGGTCCCTCTTGGGGCCTCCCCCGAAGGAGGTTGTTCAAGCTGTTTCGAAAGTCTAGCGTCCAAGAGATACGATAATTCTATCTCAACAGCCTCTTCTGCAACTTGTAACGGCCCTGATGTTTCTCGCGGACCTACAGACGCTCCTATTATTCAGCCCGAGCCTCAAGAAACAATTTTGCCTGCGTCACAAGACGTCATACTTCATAAGGCTGAACAGGTTATAGGACGTTCCTACGATGATGCTAATCTCCCCACAGCTGCCCACGGTGAAATTCAGTGCTTTTCTGAGTCAAATCACCCTCATGCTCATCTGCATGATACTGGTCCACATCAGCATGGTTCTTCCCCTCCTCAAGGGCCGCAACCAACGCCGGCGGCGAGCGATGCCCCCGGAGCTTCAGACTCCAACAAAATTTCCCGGGAATCGACATTACCTACGAAAACGGATCTGGCGTATCAAGAGAATATTTTCATGCCAAATGCGGTGATTGCCGCGTCTGAAGGTGCACCCCTTTTCGTTGGTGTTCGCACCAGATCCCAGCGGAATGCTGTAGGCGAACCTTCCAGTAGCAAGTCATCATGATCTTTCCTATTCTTTTTTGGAATGTTAGAGGAATTGGTAACTTACCCACTAAACGGACTCTGCGGCATATGGTTAAGAAATTTCATATCCCTATACTGGCTATCTCTGAACCGAAAATCTCTTTGGATGCTGCTGGTGCTATTTGCCAATACTTCCACATGCAGGCTTTTACTGGTAACGGGGGTGAAGGATCAAAGATCTGGTTACTGTGGAAAGATCATCTTAACATTACTATTCATTCCACGTCCCCACAGCATATTACTGCCCTTATTCGGCAGGGCGATACGCCTTACTGTTATTTGACTGCTATCTATGCTGATTGTGATATGCACGTTCGACGAACTCTTTTTGACAGCTTACTTGATTTCTCCAATCAGGCTGTTCTTCCGTGGGTTGTTGGCGGTGATTTCAACTGCATCGCCTGTCCTTCAGAAAAATCAGGCGGGGTTTTCTCTAACGTCCAGTCCATGCTGGACCTAAATGCCTTTACTTCCGCGGCGGGACTCCTGGACATCGATTTCAGGGGACACCAGTTCACCTGGACGAACAACAGATTGGGCAACGCTTCTATTAAAGCCAGGCTTGATCGTGTGTTGGTTAATTCGCACATGCAGAGTGATCTCCATGGCCTTTACGTCCAACACTTAAATAGGGGGCCCTCTGATCATGCACCTTTACTCATGAACATGGATAATGCCCCTCGACCCCCTTCGCAGTTTATCTTCCAATCCATGTGGGCTACACATGCCTCCTTCAGCGAGGTGGTCTCTAATGCCTGGAGGGTGGCTGACGTTCACCATTATAACCCTTTCGTGGTCTTGCAGGTAAAGCTGCGAGCTGTCAAGAAGGCTTTGCTAAGCTGGAACAAAGACACCTTTGGTGATCTGAATTCAAATACTCGCAAGGCTGAGCTTGAGGTTGCCTCCCAACAAGAAATTTATGATAACAACCCAACTGAAGTCACCAGGGCTGCACTCAACGAAGCTAATGCTTACCTTCGTCAGGCCCTTCATTGTGAGGAGCTCTTTTGGGCTCAGAAGGCATGTATGGAGTGGCTAAACAATGGGGACAGAAACACTGCTTTCTATCATGCGGTGGTCCAAGGAAATCGGCGCAAGAATTTCATTGATCGGTTGCGGATTGACGGCGATTGGTGCCATGATCAGGATGTGCTTCGGAGGGAGGCGGCCAGTTTCTTCCAAGGTCTGCTCACCTCATGTGATCACCATCTTGATGACTCTTTACTGGATGTCATTCCCTCTATCATCACTGAAGAACACAATAGTTCACTATGTGCGATCCCAACGGTGGAGGAAATCAAACGGGCTATGTGGAACATGAATGGTAATGGTGCCCCAGGCCCGGATGGCTTCACTGGCCGCTTTTATACTAGTTGCTGGGATATTATTGCAGAAGATGTCGTTGCTGCTATTCAATGTTTTTTCAAAGGGTTTCCTCTGCCGCGAGGCATCACCTCCACTCTCTTAGCTCTTATCCCCAAGGTTACCAAACCGTCAAGTTTCAGTGAATTCTACCCAATTAGCCTGTGTAACTTCTGCTATAAGATTGTTTCCAAGATTTTCTCAGACCGGCTTACGGATATCCTTCCCCTGATCATCTCTGATGAACAAGGCGCCTTCGTTAAAGGGAGATATATCATCGACAATGTCTCTCTGGCGAGACAACTGGTTGGCAACCTCGGTAGAAAATGTAGAGGCCATAATGTTATTCTTAAGCTAGATATGATGAAAGCGTATGATCGGGTCGAATGGGATTGTCTATTTGCCGTCCTCCGCCGGTTTGGCTTCTCCACATGCTTCACTTCTTATATGGCTATGTTGTCTGCTAATTGCTGGTTCTCAGTTATCTTCAATGGGGTGGCAACTGGTTTCTTCAAGTCTACCCGGGGACTTCGGCAAGGTGATCCGCTTGCTCCAGCGCTCTTCATCATCATGGAAGAGCTGCTCAGCAGGGGGCTTGTCCGCCTTCACAATACTGGTCTTCTCCGCCCTTTCTCCGGGCCTATAAATTGTCCAATGATATCACATCTACTTTACGATGATGATACACTAATCTTCCTTAACGGCCAGGTGAATAACCTTCAAAGACTTACGCATTTCATTCAATCGTATGAATGATGCTCCGGACAGAAGGTCAATGCATCTAAAAGCTCATTCATGGTATCTTAGAAGGCACCGGCTCGGCTGTCTAATGTAATCAAAGATATCACGGGATTCCAGAAACAAGCTGGTGCTATGGCATACCTGGGCGTTCCGCTTCGACAGGGTCGTATTCGTGTCTCCGACTACAAGCACTTGGTGGACAAATTACATGCAAAGATGCTCTCCTGGAAATCAAGATTCCTCTCACAGGCTGGTAGAGTGATTCTAATTAACTCGGTGCTTAACTCTGTCCCGATATACCTTGCTGCTTCCTCATCCATTCCCAAGATGGTGATTAAGCATATTGATAAAGCAATGGCAGCTTTCTTCTGGAACGGCATGGATGGTGTGCGTCGGAGACATTGGATCTCGTGGGATGCGATCAAAAGACCACTATCGGAGGGTGGCCTTAATGTGAGAAGCCTGCCCCATGTTCAACTGGCCCTTGCAGCTAAACAGATTTGGATGGTTGCCAATGGGAATTCCTTTTGGGCTAGGTATGCCCGCAGCAGATACAAGGTGGGTCTCCCTCACACCACCCCCACCCCTTTCCCTCGGGGCATCTCTAAGGCAGTTTTTATGGAAGCTTTTACTGCCGTTCAACGCCAAACTCGCTGGATTGTTGGGGGCGGCTCCAATATCAACTTTCTTGATGATGTTTGGGTGGGGGCACACCCGCTCTGGAATTCCTTTCATGCTACCTGTGAGGGCCCTCCTGCCACTGTTCGACAAGTGGTTCAATCTCCGGACCACCCCTTTCGCCACACCTCTATATTCACAGATCTCTTGAAGGGGCTAGAGCTATCTGAAGCTAGTGACATTCGTGTCTAGACGGGGTCCACATCTGGAGACTTTACTACCAAATCAGCATATGATCTCTTCCGCCCCAGGGGACAACAACAGCCGCTCTTAAATCAGATATGGCACTCCTCCTTTCACCGACGAGCCTCTATCTTTGGCTGGCGGATTCTTCACCGGGCTATCTCTGTTGATGAGTGCATCGCAAATTGTGGTGTTAGCATGGTTTCCCGGTGCTTCTGCTGCCAATCCCCTCACAGTGAAGAGCTCAACCATCTGTTCATCTCTGGTGAGAATGCCTCCCAACTTTGGAGCTGGTTTCTGCCATTTGTTGGCAACCGCACCATGCTGCACGCGCAGATCACTACCAGGCTCTGGTCTTTTATTGCTACCTGCAACCCACAGTCGCCCCATGGTTTTATATCTTTGTATAGCTGCCTTCTTTTGCTTTGGGAGATATGGAAGGCCAGATGCATGATGCGTTATCAATCAACCTGGGTGTCGGCCAGAAGAATTATTAGCAACATTCAAGCCTCCATCCAATTTGCTCTGAGTAGAACCACCTTCAAGCTCTCCCCTTCTGTTCAAGAGATCTCGGCTATCTCTTCCTTTGGCTACCATCCGGTTGTGAAGAAGAAGGCGCTGAAGCTTGTGCGTTGGATTCCCCCACTTGGAGGCTATTGCCTTAACATCGATGGCGCCAGCAAGGGTAATCCCGACATATGCGGGGGAGGAGGCTGCATTAGAGATGCTGCTAGGAACCTGGTCATTGCATTTGCCCATTTCTATAGCATGAGCAATAGTCTGATTGCTGAGGTTCGTGCCTTGTGCGATGGTCTCCGAATGGCGGCGGACTTTGGTCTCAAACTGGAAAGCATCCAATCGGACTCGGCTCTGTTGGTGGAGTCCCTTCGAAGTAACATTCCCCTCTCTTGGGACACTATCCGTTGGTGGCGATGGTGGTTGACCTTCTTAAGGCCCATTCCATCCCGGTTACACATGTTTATAGGGAGGGCAATTGGCTTGCTGATAGCTTAGCCTCCCATGCATGTTCCTCCAACACTAACACTGTTTTCCCCTCTGTTGCTAGTATGCCTCGTGCCTGCAGGGGAAATTTTGCCCTTGACAAAGCCCGGCTATCTAGTGTTCGTTTGGTCTAGTTTCCTCTGATGTTTTTATTGATGCTCGGGGTATGCCCCGTCTGACTCACTTGTACTCCTTTATTGATCAGAAATAAAATTTGGAGATAGTCAGCCGCCTGGGGGAGTGGTTTGCTCTCCTCCCCTGGAGGAGGGTGCACTCGACTGGTGCTGTCCCTATCATCCTTTGATTAAAAAAAAAAGATAGTACAAGGATGAACTCTGGTTATCCAAAGGTTGTAAGTTAACAGGTTATACTTAGAGTTGTGACTCACATAAATGAGAACCAATGTCAATCGAAGCACAGTGATAGAGAGCAATAGGATGAACAGATTCAGCAAATAGTGAAAATTGAGATATAGAACTTTTCAGTATGATACCACCTTCATAAAAATAGGATTTAAGTTTTAAATTCCTCCATTATAAAAGTTTATGAATCCTTGATTGTCAGATATGGTTTAAGAATGATGTAAACCGAGTTTTTTCCAAAAGAAATTGTACTCATACCTGAACCAACTCTTAATAAAAAGGAACTACAAGCTCATATAAAATTCTAGTTCAACAAACTTCCATCTTACTTAGTTTACTTTCCATGACTGCTTTAAGAGATACATAAGTGAATGCATCTGAATTTTAATTGTTATTTCAGAATTTGATTTACACTTGTTCATATTTTTCTCTTTTTTTAATGAACAATTTTGGTTTATCAACACCTTTTGACGTGGGGAGACACCTTGATCAGAGGCCAGAATCCCCAGTTACTCAGTGTGACAACCATATTGCTTCTCCCATTTTAGAGAACAGAGGTAGCATTAAAAGTATCTTTGGCATGAGGATACACCTTGATCAGAGGCCAGAATCCCCAGTTACTCAATACAACTATGCCATTGCTCTGCCATATTCTCACAGTAGTTTCCAATCATCTCTTTAAACAGAGTTAACCATGGTACTTCATGACACAATCCTTTGGACAGGTTTTTCAGTAACCACAGTCATTGCTCTATCCATCCTTTTTCTCAGAATGGATTCAGACAAGTTAGGTGTTTAAGAACAACTACATACACTATATATCTCAGTCAACGTAGACATGGATATTAACTTTTAAGATTTCAGAAAGTCTTACATGAATTTACATGAAGCAGACAGTTAAAGTTTATTAAGAGGTTGAATCAGATATTTTCAAGTTCTTTGAGTCCAAACAAGAGTGCATAAGACTTAAACCAATTCGTGTTAACAAATGTTCTTAAGCTTGTATAATGGAAAGTTCCTCATTAAAGATGTTTTAACTTTTATGAAGTAGTATTCAGGCTGAAGGTTTACTTCATATCTCGGCTCAGTAATTCAAGTGAGCTGACTGATATTTCAACAAACAGCATGGATTCTGAAAAATTGCAACAGGGAGACTGCTCTTGAGCAAAGTAGTTCAGAGTTGACTGGATAGAGGTGAAGCTCTCCTTCAGCAGATTTAGGAGAGGCAGACAGGCAAGGTATAAATTCAGATTATGAATATTTCAGAAGCAGTCAGGAGATTAAGCATGCTCCCCCTGTCTATATGCAGTGAGTCACTTCCTCCCCCTTTTTGAGTTTTCAAAAAGTGATATGCAATGCATTGACTCCCCTGACAATATGCATTCAATCAATCTTTTTGGGCATTTTTAATGAAATGAAATGCAATGCAATTAACTACATGTATGCAAAGACATGCAGACACTCAACAAACTCCCCCTGAATACATGCAATGTTTGCAATGAAGGCTGAACATATGATTTTGAGACTCAAGCTCATTCAGACTGCCATGTTAAGTGATATGACCCATGGTACTAGGCAGAGAACTTGGTCTAAATGACCATCTCACACATAGTAAGAACCATCAGACAGATTTCACCTGCCTTTTAGTAGCTTACCATTTGATATACCATGGTGGTCATGCATGATAATGCAATACCAACAGTCCTAAGTGCATCAGATTTTTCAATGGCTGCATATGCAAATTCAGACAATCATTAAAATGCAAATCATGTGAAATTCAGATGTTTACAGTGAATTCTTAATCTGGCAATGTCCATCAACAGAGTTAAGTGCAAAACATAAACTTCAGATGAGGAGAGTTTAGAGAATTCAAATTTGACAATGCAGATGATGAATGAATATGCAAAAACAGATCTAACATGCTATGCAGTAAATCTAAGAACAGGAAGTGCAAGAAATTTACCTGAAAGGTTCATAAAGGGGTTTTCTTTTGAGTGCCTTGGTTTATTCCCCAACTTATTTTCAATCCAAGGCACACCTGCAAAATAAGGTTTATTTTGCACAAACAGGTACCCAAGCAGTCTTGGGTCCTGAAATGACAGTGATGTCTTTGAATGGCATTCTCAAGCTTTTCTGGGCAAATAGATCATCAGTTTTCATTATCGAACAATTATTCATAGAATGCCCAAAGCCACCACAATAACGACATGAAACAACATGTTTTGTGTTCTTGATGTGCACATTAGTATAATCATGAAACCTATGTGCACGTGAATGAAATTCTCTGATGTTTACATGAGCATTTCTTCTTCTATTTTTAGTTTGCCAACAATCTCTAGCTCTGTGGCCTAACTTACCACACTCAAAACATGCAAGAGTTTTCCTTTCAAAAATAAATCCATTTGTACCAGAAGTGTTTCTATTGACAGGGAATTTAACAGATTCATAGTTAGACTTCCTTCCCTGAGCATGCCAACATTGCCTAGTTGTATGGCCGGACTTACCACACTTATTGCAATAAGGTCTCCTTGGAGCATTTCAAGGAACAATGTTCCTCCTAAATGACTTACTCTTATTATCTTTCAGAAACCAACAGTCATGCATTGCATGATCGGATCTACCACAGTGGAGACATTTAAGTTGCCTTTTGTGAGTAAACTGATTCTTGAATAACTTTTTAGTCGTGTGCACATGTGTATTTCTGGAATTTCTTGTTTCCTTCATTCCTAAATGAAAATTCGATTCATCAGATTCCAGGAGATAACAGTTATGCATCACATGACCAATTTTTCCACAATAATGGCATGAAATTATCTTTGCATGACTGTGTGTGGGTGCATGCGACTTGTGTGCAGTACTCATAGCATCAGCAGAAATACATTTGGTCTTTCCATGTGAGACTTTTTTCTTTCCCAATTTCTGAGTTTGTTCAGTAGTTTCGGGACTGACAGTGGGTTTTTGGTTCCTCTGAGCCTTGAATTGAAAGACAGCTGTACTGGCTATGCTAGTCGGCTCAAAACACATAAATGAAGGTTGAAGCTTACTGTCAAAACTCTTTTTAATAACAAGATTAAAACCCAGCCCCTCTTTCTGAAAGTTTACTTTCATTCCCAGCAGCTTGTCTAGGTTACCTTTTCCCTCCACAAATTTTGATAGAGAATTGTTCAGATTATTTTTTTCAGATTGAAGGGAAGAGATCTGATGTTCATAGTTGACTATATCTTCTTCACAAACCAGAATTTGTTGATGCATCACATCATTCAAATTTTTAAGGGTTTCAATTTCTTGTTTCAGTTTGAGCTCATTTTGATTTTCATCAACAACAGATTCCCTTTTTCTAAGATAAGAAGTCTTTTCGACATAACAGTATTCAACTGTTTCAATTCCTCATTTTCCTTTCTCAATTTCTCAGTTTCTACCTTCAAACTAGTGTTCTCCTGCTCAAGTTTATCATCATCAAACAATACATCAGTTAGGAAACTCTGGTTTTCTGGTTCATAGTTTTCAAGGTTTTCCTGAAACTTTAAATTCACAGCACTAACAGCCTCAAACTTTTCATTGATCAATCTGTTTTCACTTTCAAGATTGATTAATCTTTGTTCAGATTCCTGACATTGTTTTCTGAGTTTTCGTTTTCAGATTTGACATGATCAAGTTCAGATTGGATTTCATCTAGTTTCGACAGTTGTCTTCTGAATATTTCATTTTCAGTTTTTAGAATTTCAAGATTTTCACCTCCTGAGATAGGATCCCCTAGATTTTTTAGCTTCTTTATCAGACTTTTATTCTTCTTCTGTAGTTTTTCATAGGAGTGTAACATATTGGCATAGGCATCTTCCCAGTCATCTAAAGTGTAACTAGAGAAATGATTGATTACCTCTTCAGCATCTTCAAATTCATCTTGATCACTGCTATGGTTGCTCTTGTTAGCCATCATGCAGCTATCCTCTTTTATCCTGTGAGCTAGCTCCAGCGTATCCAGGATGTCTTTAGCGGACCTGCAATCATGAAGGCAAGAGTATAAGGCTTTGTCAGTAGCTGCTTTCATTGGATTCCAAGCTTTCTGATTTTCTCCATCCTTTGATCTGTGACTGTCGGTCCATTTGGACACTTTCTTTGGTAGTCTATGAGGACCTTGTGAAATTAACTTCCACAGATTAGGATTAACTGATATAACATATTTGCGCAGACTGACAAACCACACATTAAAATTAGAGCCGTTGAAAATCGGTGGATCACCCATGGAAACAGATCAGATTGATGCAACAGGAATAATGATGCACGAAAAGCGAGATAGCACCGAAGACTGCAGGAACGAATCTGCTGGTCGCTGGACCTTCTATGCAGACACCCGCTCTGATACCAAATGATAGGATCGGTGCGATGGATACAGAGGGGGGGGGGTGAATGT
Source organism: Amorphophallus konjac (assembly GCA_022559845.1). NCBI lineage: Eukaryota > Viridiplantae > Streptophyta > Magnoliopsida > Alismatales > Araceae > Amorphophallus > Amorphophallus konjac. The sequence continues at coordinate 337,753,878 of CM040126.1, read as the reverse complement.
ATCCCTCTTCAAAAATGCCCAGGTTAAAACCAATCAGAGACAATTAGATAGAAATCAACTGAACTGCTCTCTTATCACAACCATGGACAGAGAAGCTCAGACTCACAAATGAGTTCTAATTCTTCTGAGCAAAAGAACAAACACTTTCACAATCATATAAGCTCCCAAGAAAATCACAACAAATCAAGCATGCCTAACCTGTGATGAGTAGATAGAAGACAAGGAGCAAACGCACAAGCCAAACCACGGCACAGATAATTTTTTAGGTGGTTCGGTACACAGACCTACATCCACCCCTCACTCCAAACCGGAGTGAGGCTTCCACTAGCTAACGCTAGAACCGCAGACTCAGTCTGCAATAGGTGCTGCCTAACAGCTTGACTAGGGGAATAACCTCCCCTCTTCCTCCAGACCGGAGGGAACCCACTAGTGACTACCCGTCACTAGCAACCAGAGACGAAGCCTCTCTTCCTCCACCCAGGAGGAAAACCACAGGTAGCAACCACTACCTGCAAACCCGGAGTCAGAGACTCCCTTCCTCTGAGACCAGAGGGAACCTGCAAGTGACACACCGTCACTTGCAACCGGAGATTAAAATCTCTCTTCTTCTGAACCAACAGGAGGAACCCCGATCTCCAACCAGAGAATCGGAAGAACAAAGCCAAGGAAGTGTAAAAGAAAAACAATAAACGAAAATACAGCAATCGGAAAGTTGGAAATGAAATCACAATGTGGCCCTCGCAGGAGCTGACTGGCCTGGATTTGATCCACGGTCCAGTAGGAACTAATCTTCAGATGAAGCTTCTTTTCTCTCCTCGAGCTCTCTATCTTTCTCTATCTTTCTTCCTCTTCTTTCTTCTTCTATCTGCTTCTCCTTTTCTTTCTCTCGTTCTTCTTGACACTAGATCGTGCAGACTCTCACTATCTCTTCTTTTCTCTTCTGTTTCTTCTTCTGCTACTCTCTGCCTCTCAGCCGCTCTCTTCTTCTGCTTCTGTCACGATCAGTCTTCTCCAGATGGAGAAGTCCTCATATTTATAGCAGCAGCAGCTAGGGCGTGTGCCCCCCTTATCCAGAGAACACCTCGGATCACGTGCCAGGTGCCAACCTCGGATCACGTGCCCAAACATTTTTTCTTCTCGAAGCATATACCTGTCAAACAGTCATAAGAGGATATTAGAGAGATGTACAGACTTGCTGGGTAACTCAAGACCGCCATGTGCAGACTTAGTATGAAAGATGCATATGCAATAGGATGTATAGACTTGAAATAAAGAATGTACAGACTTTACGTCTAATCCCTGAAGCACATGATGCAATGTACAGACTTGGAAATGCTTGAAGCACTTAAACAAAGTATGCACAATGAGGATGTATAGACTTTGATTTATGCATGCACAGACTTGTATGAAGAACAGGCTGTACAGACTTCAGACTCAGCTGCGAACTGAGCTAAAGAATGTATAGACTTGCTCAGCTATCAGCTAATGGATGTACAGACTTAATGAGATGATGCATGAACACGGGCTGTACAGACTTGCTGTGGAGGAGTGTGTAGACTTTGTGTGCATGGTATGCAACAGAATGTATAGACTTTATTGTGCTATGCAAATGATGTGCAGACTTGCTATGGGGGGATGTGTAGACTTATGAGGCAACCAGAATGTACAGACTTGCGTTGAAGCAACTAGAATGTACAGACTTACGTTGAAGCAACGAGAATGTACAGACTTTGAAATCAAGGGATGCACAGCCATTGGAATGTATAGACTTGCGTTCATGCAGCAATGTATAGACTTGAATGCGTATGCTATGCGATGTACAGACTTTGAGTGATGCACAATAGAATGAAAGTATGCACATTGAATGCATGAGATGCTCAGACAAGCTGTCAACGAATGTATAGACTTTGTCTTAGTGTTTATGCATGAGTCTGTCAACGAATGTACAGACTTTGAGTGATGCACAATAGAATGAAAGTATGCACATTGAATGCATGAGATGCTCAGACAAGCTGTCAATGAATGTACAGACTTTGTCTTAGTGTTTATGCATGAGTCTGTTAACGAATGTACAGACTTTGAGTGATGCACAATAGAATGAAAGTATGGACATTGAATGCATGAGATGCTCAGACAAGCTGTCAACGAATGTACAGACTTTGTCTTAGTGTTTATGCATGAGTCTATCAATGAATGTACAGACTTTATCTGTGTGTATACACTTTGATGCCCAAATGTCCCAGTTAGGGCGATGTATAGACTTGTGCCCGTGTACAGACTTCGCATGCAACAATGTATAGACTTGATAGATGATGCATGCACAAGCCACAACGATGTATAGACTTGATGAACGATGCAATAAGACTCTGTATAGACTTGGCCAATGTACAGACTTAGCAGTATAGCATGAGACGCTAAGTGAGACGTGAAATGCATTGGCTTTGGCTGTATAGACTTGATCAATGAATGAACGCATGGACTATGTGAGCATGCAGCAGCCAATGTATAGACTTACGAGTGTGTGAGCATGTGATGCAATGTACAGACTTTGCCATGTCTACACCAAGACGATGTACAGACTTGCTGCTGAGGAATGTACAGACTTGTCTGACATGTGTGCAGACGACACCAATGTACAGACTTGCTAGGCTTAAGCATGGACTAAGTCTGTATAGACTTGCTAGATATGCCTACACAGACTTAACCACTCGTACCTACAGTGGAATGTATGGGCTTGTGTGTGCAGGGCAGACAATGTATAGACTTGCAATGCGTGCAGGGCAGACAATGTATAGACTTGCAATGCATGCAGCGATGACAATGAATAGACTTGTGTGTGCAATGCAAAGGTTGTATAGACTTTATGTGTAATGCAAAGGCTGTATAGACTTAGCGTGCCTGAAGCAGGGCAATGTACAGACTTAGTGTCTCATGCAGACTCAGATCTTAGTCATGCGTGCACAATGGCTTGCAACAAACAATGTACTGACTATGCCATGCTCACAGTTAATGCATGTAACAAGTACCATATGAAGTAAACACATATGACATCAAGCATATGAGTCATAGTGTTTGTCATCATCAAAACACAATATCCTTCAACCCTCAGATATGGGCCCGAAGAATTACGAGGTTGAACCCCACGATTGGGAAAGTGTCCTAATCATTGGGTAGGCTCGAACTCTCCCTTAAACTTCTCCAACTCGAGAGTAACTTGATACGCGTCTTCCAACTTGGTCACATTGCGGCAAAAAAGCTCATGCTGATAGTGGGGCCACAGAAAACGACGGAAGCGGGAAATGGGCATGGTGCTCTCCTCTGTTACGCCACATAGCAAAAAATATTCATAAAATTCAGCGATATACTGGGAGATGGACTGATCTCCCTGACTGAGACTCTGCCACCTATCGATGAGTCGTTGATGGTATGTGGCAGGAAGGTACTTTTGTCGAAGCTTGATCTTCATCTCACCGCATGTCTCATCCTGGGGCTGTCGATGAAACAATATGCTCTCTACATTCTTCCAATAGGTATGTACCTGTTCCATCAGCTTCATGGTAGCAAATCAGACTCTTCGACGGTCTGTCATATCGAACCAATCAAAGTATCGATCCATCCTAGACTCCCAATCTAGATAGATCTTCGGGTCCAAGAACCCGTCAAAATTGGGAGGGTCCGTACGAAAGGTCCTGATGGTCCACTCGTCCTCATCTAAATCACGGTTCCGTCGTTGAACACGACGGTCATGACCATATCCCCCATTTTCATTCTCGGACCCATAATCAACCACCTCGGGGACTCGACGCCCCCTATCATCTACCCCTTGAGCCCTAGGAGCAGCAGGTGGCTGAACCAGCTCCTGTTGTCCATTTATCGGTGCGGGGTGCGCCTCAACTGGGGGTCTCTCTAGGATGGCTACTCTCCCTACGAGACCATGAACTGACTGGTCTGACTCTTCGGCCCTATTCTCTAAGGTGTTCATCCTCTCTTCCAAATGTGTGCCTAGGCCATCCACCCGCGTACTCAACCCTTCCATCTTATCCACTCGAGCACTCAAATCATCTATTTTTACCATAATAGCTCGAAACATGTCGACCACCGACGATGCATCGGGACTAGGGACTCGGGGATCTGCCATAGGTGGTGGTGGTGGTGAGTATTGGGTACCCCTACGAGTGGGCATGCAATGGACACGGGGTTGGAATGCACCAACCAAGATGAAATGAGGAACGACCTAGACTCCAATATTCGATACGTAGTAGAGGTTTGATCCGAAGATCACACTCATGCAAGTGTGCTACCATCCCAATAGGCATAACCTATCGCTTCGGAGGCACCTTTTGATATACCGAATGAAGGAATGCAAATGCAACCTTGGACCGACTTAGACTCTCTCTAGACTTAACTGACTTTTTTCTTCTTATTTTTAATCAAAGACTACCCTAGACTCAACCTTCTGCTCTGATACAACTTTGATTCGGGACGGGACGCGAACCTGGGACACTAGCTCGCCGATGCCCCGAAGCGAGGGAGACGTGAGATCTACGCGGTTGGGAAACCGGCATTGAGTCGCGTAGTCGGCTCTTCAGTGTACTCGGATGGAGTCACGGGACGGGTCACACTCTCTTACTCATAGCGGTGATACAATTGAGCGGGCTAGAATATCCTATCGCACTCATGCAGCGGCATATAGAAATATATACAAAATAAGCAAAAATGCCGAGTAAGGGGAGCGGACACAATACCTCCACGCTACCGGGCGTGGGGAAGACGACCCCGGTCGAGACACGTACTCCCGATACAACAATATCCAATAATTACAGAAATGAATTTATCACCCACTCCACGTAGGGAGGTAAAGGGCTACACGTGGGACCCAGGAGTAGCGGGCTTCAGTTGACGGACAGCGTTTTGGGCAGCTCCGTCGGTAGCGCGCGCCAACAAGCGTGGGGTCCACGTCCTGGTCGGCAGGTCGAATGGGCTGGGAGTGGTACTGTTACAGTGAGGACTCTGGAGGGACGTTCCCTAGGAAGGGGACGTGCTGGTTCGCCTCGTGGAAGGTGAGGCGGCCCTACGAGGGACGTTGTGGCTTGCTGTCCACGGACCTGTTATGCAGTTTTAGGCTTGCGCGACTCGACGAAAATAGTTGCTGCGATCAGACCTGACGTCAGAGCGATGCGAGACTGACGCCGTTGTGAAGCTAGCTTAGAGATCTTCAACCATCTGTTATTACAGGATATTTATTGTCTCTTTATTTGCCGTGGGTGAATTTAAAACAGGCGGACTGACAAACTTTAGAAATGCTGGGCAGATTGGGATCTGTTTGAGAACTTGGTTTGACCGAAGATCAAACCGCAGAGTTTGGATCTGAAATTTTTATGGATGGTATATGCGAAGGTAAGGAACATGAGGTTAATTTTTTTGTAATTTTTGGAGGTGGTTTGAATGGGGAAATGGATTTTTTGGGGGAAGTGGTCGGATCTAGACTGCACACGACAGAATAGAAATCGCTTTTTGCAGAGATTTTAAGGAAGGGTAAATGAACTCTAAAATTTGTGAAAAAAATTGTGGAAGAGGTATTTGGCGGATCGAAACTTCAATCACAATTTCAGCTCAGCCTGAAATTAGAAAGGGGGTCGAAGAAGGGAAAGAGTAGGTTGCTGGCTGGTGGATCTGCATAGAGGCAGATTATGTAGACAGTGAATAATATGGTGGAACGGAGGGTAAATGGTGGAGGAAAAACCTAGAACTTTTTCTGGAGGGAGGGGATTTCGTGGGGAACTCACCCTAAAAATCTCATATTGATCTAATCTGGAGATTGGGAGGAAGAATTCTGATACCAGGCTGATGTCCAGGGGTGGACCGAACTCCGACATGTTGGCGGTGGCGGTGCAACGGCGGCTCGAACGAGGCGGCGGCGGAGCTTCACACCTAGAGATGATATACCACTTGGAATCCACCAAGTTTTCTAGGGAATCCACCCTAAGAACATAGCAATCCAGCTGCAAGGGGAGAGGAGAGAGAGGGGGCGCCCAAGGGCTTGCTCTTGGCAAAAATGTAATTCTTCTTCATTAATTCTACAAAATGAAAAATACAAATGATATATAGAAATATAAAAAAGACCAAACCTATCCCTAGATCTAGGGTTTGGGAGGGGCAAATGGGGTATAAGACATTAATGCCCCCTTAACAAAAAAGACAACATGAAATAAAATAGTATATAAGGGGGGCGCCCCTTTGAAAAAAAGGGTGCCAATTTTGATTTTTCTTCTATTTTGTCCCCCCTTGGTCCAAGTCCAATCTTGGACTTTGAACCAGCCCCACATGGACCTCAGAAGCCAAGTGGCCCAATGAGAGAGAGGGTGGGGGCACCTGCTGGGCCTACGTGGCCCATTTACACATAAACCCAAATAAAATCCAAAACAAACACACATTATACACCAAGCACAATATTACAAAAATACATTCCAAACATTTAATGGAATAGCCCCAATGCCCCATCAATTATCCTCGGGTGGGAAGAACTCCACCCCGTCGAGTAAGGGGTGCGGCTGCTCGTTCCTGCGGATCTCGTTCCATCCTCCGTAGCTTCGTCTAGGTGATCAGATGTGGGTCATGCTCTCCACCGTATCGGGTAGCGTGGGTACGCTCCACTCCGAGTAATAGTCATCTGCTCATCCCATATATGTTCTATATGCATACGCTGTCAGGAATGAGGCTGGTGGTGGACACTCCGAGGTGGGGTCACTCACAAGGGGTGGAGGCGGCTCAAGACTCACTGGGAATCACCGCTGGATCCCCGTATGTGACTGGATCCGAGACATAGAAAGGTAGAGTTGATCCCCTATTCGTTAGGCAAGTCCACAACGTACGCATGAGATCCGACTTGTCTCACACTCGAAAGGGACTGACATCGCGAGCTGACATTAGACTGACTTGATTCGACGCATGCAGACACACTATGCACTCGACACATGTACGTATAGACTCCTGACAAACTAAACAAGCAACGGAACACAGACTCGCACACGACCCTAGACTCATACATAATGCAGTGGTGACCCAGGCCACCCACAAGTGTAACTAGTACACTGGCTACTGGGCATCTTGGCGGGCCAAGGGATCCCCCTGGACATCGCCCTCCTCACGAAAGAACTCATCAGCCAAATCCTGCTCGGCCTCATAGCTGATAGATACAAGCCCAGGGTCTGAGGCTTTTTCGACTCTCAGGTCCCCAATGACTAGTGACGTACGGGTGGGACATTGACTGGCGATGTGGCCAAACCCTTGGCAATGATAACTCTATTGTCGTGACCCACTAGTCTCCCCAATAAGTGGTCCCTTACTCTTATATTCCTAACGGACAGGGGGTGTAGGCAACATTGGGGAAGGTGTGGGTGCCGGAGGACGGGCAATGGGTGTCGAGGGGCGGGCAATGGATGCCGGTGGTTGGGGTTGAGGGGGAACATCCCTCGGTGGAAGAAGGCAAGGTCTTGGAGCGGGTGGCTCCTGACAGGCAGGCTCCGGGGGTCGAGCCAAGGGATCCCTCAGATATGGGCCTGAAGAACTACGAGGCTCAACCCCACGATTAGGAAAGGGTCCTAATCGTTGGGTAGGCTCGAACTCTCCCTCAAACTGCTCAAACTCGAGAGCAACCTGATACGCGTCTTCCAACTTGGTCACATTGCGGCGAAAAAGCTCATACTGATAGTGGGGCCGCAGACCACGATGGAAGTGGGAAATGGGCATGGTGCTCTCCTACGTTACGCCACATTGCAAAAAATATTCATCAAATTCAGCGATATACTCGGAGATGTAGTGATCTCCCTGACTGAGGCTCTGCCACTTATCGATTAGTCGTTGACGGTATGTGGCAGGAAGGTACTTTTGCCAAAGCTTGACCATCATCTCACCCCATGTCTCAACCTCGGGCTCCTGTCGATGAAACAATAGGCTCTCTACATTCTTCCAATATGTCTGTACCTGTCCCATCAGCTTCATGGTAATGAATCAGACTCTACGATCGTCCGTCATATCGAACCAATCAAAGTATCGATCTATCCCAGACTCCCAATCTAGATAGACCTTTGGGTCCGAGGACCCGTCAAAAGTGGGAGGGTCCGCGCGAACGGTCCTGAGGGTCCAATCGTCCTCATCTAAATCACAGTTCCGTCGTTGAACACGATGGTCACGACCATATCCCCCATTTTCATTCTCGGACCCATAATCAACCACCTCGGGGACTCGACGCCTTCTATGATCTACCCCTTGAGCCCTAGGAGCAATAGGTGATTGAACCGGCTCCTGTTGACCATTTATCGGGGCGGGGTGCGCATAAACTGGGGTTCTCTCTAGGACGGCTACTCTCCCTACCAGATCGTGAATAGACTGGTCTGACTCTTCGGTCCTATCCTCTAAGTGATGCGGGATGAAAACGTGACATGGGACTCTAGCTCGCAACACGTCCCTAACCGAGGGAAACGTGAGATCGTGCGTGGTTGAGGAATCGGCAATGAGTCAGGTAGTCGGCTCTTCCGCGTGTACTCGGATTGAGTGACGGGACGGGTCACTCACTCACTCTCGCAGCAGTGATAAAAATATATATATCGAGCTAAGTAACCTATCACTCTAGCAGCGGCATTCAAAATTATACAAGATAAGCAAATGCGATAAGAGAGTGGCGAATTTACCTCCACGCTCCGGGTGTGGGGAAGACTACCTCGGCCAAGTATGGTAACTCCCGGTAAAAATAATTACAATAATTACAGGAGTGATATTATTGCCCACTCCACGCAGGGCGGTAAAGGGCTATAAGTGGGGCCCGGGAGGACCGATCTTGGGTTGACGGGCAGCAATTTGGACAGCTCCGATGGTAGCGCGTGCCGGCAACCATGGGGTCCACGTCCTGGCTGGGGATGGTACTGCTGCGATGGTAGCTCCTGGACGGACGTTCCCTGGGAATGCGACGTGCTGGTTCGCCTTGTGGAAGGCGAGGCGGCCGGCCCGGAGGTGATTATTACTTGCTGTCCACGAGTTGTTTCTTCTGTCCCTACAGCGCGTGACCCGGCAAGAACGGCTGCTACGATCAACCCCGACCTCTGATTGACACGAGACTGACGCCGTTGGAAAGTTATCTCAGAGATCTTCAACCCCCTAGTATCACAGTAATTTTGAGGGGACCGTATTTTTCATGGATGGTTTTACAACAGGCGGCCTCTCAGGTTCAGATTAAGACAGATTTGGATCTGCCTGAGAATGGGCATTGACCACAACTAAAACTTCAGAAGCTCGAGAGGGGGAAGTAAGGAAGACACCAATAGTTTTTGTGGATTTTCTAAAGGTGGTTTGACAGGGGAAATGGATTTTATGGTGGTCAAGGGTCGGATCTGGAATGCACATGACAAAACAGATTTTGGACTGAGTTCTAATTTTCCTGAAGGGTAAATGAACTCCTAAATTCGTGAAAAAATTTATGGAGGTGGGTTTTGGTAGTCAAAACAGCCAGTCAAAATTTTAGATTGATCTGAATTTGGGAAGGGGGTCGAACAAAGGAAGAACAGGGCTGCTATAGCAAGATCTGCACAGAAGGCAGGTTCCTAGGGGTGGAAAGATAGAATTGGGAAAAATAGCTAACGTCAGTTAAATGACCTGAATTTTTTTGTGGAGGATGGGCGGGACGTGGGGGACTCACCCTCCAATTTTCAACATGATCTGAGCTCCTGATGGAGAGCTAAAAATCACGGACTCAGCTTCTGTCCAGAGTGGACAGAACACCGAAGAAGTGGCGGTGGCGGCTCGACGGCGGTGCGATGGCAGCGGCGACTGCGGTGCTGAGCTTCACACTCAGGAAGGGGGTATAAGGGAGGCTTCACACCTCAGAAGAAGGAGGCTTCACACCTCTGTAAGGGGGAGAGATGAGAGAGGAGGAGGGCGCAAATGGCCTTGCTCTTGGCAATTTCACAAAAAACTCTTCATTAATTCTATCAAAATGAGAAATACAAGGTATTTATATGAAATACAAAATGACCTAAACTATCCCTAGATCTAGGGTTAGGGAGGGGCAAATGGGGGAGGGAAGAATTAATTCTCCCATGTGTTATTGACCCAAATTAAACAAAAGAAAAATGCCTTTTCTAAGGGGGGCGCCCCCTTGGCCTTTAAGGAGAGAATATGGACTTTTTATACCCTTTGTCCCCTTGAATGGTCCAAGCCTTCTAGAAGCCCACCATGGACATTTGACCAGCCCCACATGGGCCCTAGAGCCTAGGTGGACCAATGGGAGAGAGGATGAGGGGGCCCCGCTGGACCTACTGGACTTTTACAAATAAACCCAAACATCCTTAAGGAATAACAAATTGGCTTATAAAGCCTTACAATTGCAAACTCATTTTCCCAAGGATATAAAAGCAAAAAAGAAGACACAAATGCAAACTAAAAAGGTTAGTGCCCGGTGTTGATTCCCATCAATTCTCCCCGGCTGGGAAGAACTCGACCCCGTCGAGTAAGGGGTGCGGATGCTCGTGTGGCTACTGCGGAATCGTCACTGAACCTGGAAGCGCGGAGTACGCTCCACTCCAAGTAATCGTCACCTGCTCATCCCGTATAGATTCGAGGTGGACACTCTGGGGTGGGGTCACTCTCAAAGGGGAGGAGGCGACTCGAGGACTCACTAGGAATCACCGCTGGGTCCCTTTATGTGACTAGATCTGATATGTTGAGGTAGAATCGATCCCAAATTCTGGCAAGTCCACAACGTACGCATTAGATCCGACTTGCCTAGCACTCAAAAGGGACTAACATCGCGAGCTAACATGAGACTGACTCGACTCGATGCATGCAGACTCACTATGCACTCGAAAGAAAAACACAAACTCACATATGACCCTAAAAAAACCTATTGTTAGTCTGACTCATACATACGCAATGGTGGACCGGGACATCCGAACGTGTGCCATGCATACATAAGATGTAACCGGTGGTAGGCGGAATGGGGGAGTCCTAGACATCCCAAAGTGATCCACTCATGCACGGACGGCCCTTTGGAATTCAGAGGTTTGGGTGGGCCAGGAGGGTTGGATGCATCTTCTACATCATCCCTATATGTGGGTATCTCGTGTCAAAGAATGGGCTCCTGACTTAGTGTAGGTGGACGGACCCTTGGGGAAGGGGTGTGGTAGGGGACTTCCTTAAAGAGGTGGAATGGAGGTTATGGGCCAAGAGGCCCACTAAGAAAGGGATCGAAGGGATCAAAGAATGTGTGACCCCTCAATATGGATTCCCTCATCTCAAGGTCCCATGTGTGGAATTCTAGAAGGTGATGATGGTCACCTTCTTCCGTTGAGGCTAATGGGATAACGGCCTTGTATAGCAGATAAGGGTCCTCCCTTGGGACAAATGGAATGAAGGTAGGCTCGGTCGGCATGGGGAGGAACAAGAGAACCTCCGTGGTGACATGACCCACGGTGCACACGGAGGTAATGGACCCCACAGCGGGATGGGTGAAGCTACGACGTGTGGGTCGGTCGAAGCCTGGGGCCAATAAGTGTGTCAACTTCAACTGTCGGTCTAATCCCGTAAGAAGGTCATCCAATGTATCAACATGGTGACTAGACCGGAATGTGGTGTGGAAGGAGTTAACTGACACTAACGGTAGTGTGGGGTCCATGGATGGATAGCATGATGCTCTATGGACCAAGCCTATCTTGAGCCAACTAAGTAGCGGCTTGGCGATGAAAAGCTTTCCTGTTTGAAACATGGGTGGCTCAGGCTGAGGTGGCTCCAAATGAGATGGCTCCGAATAAAGATCAGAAGGTGAGGGTGATGGCAATGGAGCTCTCATGGGTGGGGAAGGACTGTCCTCCTCGAGGGGAAGAGGTCCTTGGGGTGGCATCGGGATGTGAGGCTCAGGTAGGAATCCGTCAATTTGATTACACATCCTACCAACCGATCCGAAATGGTTTTGAAAAGTTCGACAATGGTGGGGGTTGGAGTAGGGGCATCGGGGTGGACTCACTCATGGGCTCTCGGCGTAGTTGTGGCTTTAGGCTCATCAACATGTGGGGCTCTTTGCCTCCGACTATGACCCACTTGGTTGGGAGAGATTGGGTGGGGTCGGTTGGAGATGACTGGGCTGGGTAGGTAGACCCTCCTAAGCTCGCCCTTCATCTCTCACCATGACTCTATAGGCCTTTGCCTCCTAATTTCCCTCAAATATTCTATGTCCCTCCGCTGTTTGGCGGCTTTGTAAAAAAGTCACCTTGTGGCTAAGTCGACTTGCATGGCATCGGACATAATGTAACACTCAAAGTATGTGTCCATAGCGGCTTCCCACTCTAGGTAGTCACTCGGGACTTTGGAGCCATAGAAATCTTGGGTTACGGGCTTACGGGGGTGGTGGGGTTGGGCATCCCATCTTTGGGCGTATCGCCACCATGCATAAGATGTGGACTTTTGGGGATCCATGGGACACAGGGAACTATAAGATGGCCATGTCGACACTTGGACAAGACACTAGACACGACTCTAAAATGCGTTGCAAAGTTGGAATGCCGACTCGACTACAAACCTAGACTCAACCAATAGATGGTACTTGGCGGAGTTACGGGATCCGAAGATCCTCTCTCGCAAGTGTGCGACCTTCCCGATAGGCGTAACCTAACGTTTGGGCAACACCTTTTGATATACCGAACAATGGTATGCAAATGTAACCTCAGATTGACGTAGACTCGACTTAGACTTAAATGACTCTTTTTTTATTTTTTTATTTTAAGCAAATACTACCCTAGACTTAACCTTTCACTTTGATACCAATTTGATGCGGGACAAAAACATGACCTGGGACTCTAGCTCGCAACTCATCCCTAAGCGAGGGAAACGCGGGATCATGTGCGGTTGAGGAACCGGCAATGAGTCGGGTAGTCGGCTCTTCCGCGTGTACTCAGATTGAGTCACGGGATGGGTCACTCACTCACTCTCGCAGCGGTGATAAATATATATACATCGAGCTAAGTAACCTATCACTCTAGCAGCAACATTCAAAATTATACAAGATAAGCAAATGCGATAAGAGAGTGGCGAATTTATCTCCACGCTCCGGGCGTGGGGAAGACCACCCCGGTCAAGTACGGTAACTCCCGGTAAAATAATTACAATAATTACAGCAGTCATATTATTGCCCACTCCACGCAGGGAGGTAAAGGGCTACAAGTGGGGCCCGGGAGGACTGATCTTGAGTTGACGGGCAGCAATTTGGACTGCTCCGGTGGTAGTGCGTGTCGACAACCATGGGGTCCACGTCCTGGCTGGTGGGCCGAGTGGGCCGGGGATGGCACTGCTGCTGGTTTGCCTTGTGGAAGGCGAGGCGGCCGGCCCGGGGGTGATTATTGCTTGCTGTCCACGAGCTGTTTCTTCTGTCCCTATAGCGCGTGACCCGGCAAGAACGGCTGCTGCGATCAGCCTTGGCCTCTCATTGATGTGAGACCAACGCCGTTGGAAAGCTATCTCAGAGATCTTTAACCCCCTTGTATCACAGTAATTTTGAGGGGACCGTATTTTTCATGGATGATTTTAAAACAGGTGGGCTCTCAGGTTCAGATTTGGTAGGACTGATTTGGATCTGCCTGAGAATGGGCGTTGACCGTGACTAAAACTTTAGATCTGGGAGTTGGGCCATTTAGGAAAGCTAGAGAGGGGGAAGTAAGGAAGACGCTAATATTTTTTGTGGATTTTCTAAAGGTGGGTTGACAGGGGAAATAGATTTTATGGTGGTCAGGGGTCGGATCTGGACTGCACAGGACAGAACAGATTTTGGACTGGGTTCTAATTTTCCAGAAGGGTAAATGAACTCCTAAATTCGTGGAAAAATTTGTGGAGGTGGGTTTTGGTGGTCAGAACATCCAGTCCAAATTTTAGATCGATCTGAATTTGGGAAGGGGGTCGAACAAAGGAAGAACATGGCTGCTGTAACAAGATCAGCATAGAAGGCAAGTTGCTAGGGGTGGAAAGATAGAATTGGGAAAAATAGCTAAAATGTGTTAAATGACCTGAATTTTTTGTGGACGATGGGGGGGGACGTGGGGGACTCACCCTCCAATTTTAAACGTGATCTGAGCTTCTGATGGAGAGCTAAAAATCACGGACTCAACTTTTGTCCAAAGTGGACAGAACACCGAAGAAGTGGCGGTGGCGGCTCGACGGTGGTGCGATGGCGGCGGCGATGACAGTGCTGAGCTTTACACTCAGGAAGGGGGTAGAAGGGAGGATTCACACCTCAGAAGAAGGAGATTTCACACCTCTGCAAGGGGGAGAGAGGAGAGAGGAGGAGGGCACAAATGGCCTTGCTCTTGGTAATTTCACAAAAACACTTCATTAATTCTATCAAAATGAGAAATACATGGTATTTATATGAAATACAAAATGACCTAAACTATCCCTAGATCTAGGGTTAGGGAGGGGCAAATGGGGGAGGGAAGAATTAATTCTCTCATGTGTTATTGACCTAAATTACACAAAAGAAAAATGCCTTTTCTAAGGGGGGCGCCCCCTTGACCTTTAAGGAGAGAATATGGACTTTTTATACCCTTTGTCCCCTTGAATGGTCCAAGCCTTCTAGAAGCCCACCTTGGACATTTGACCAGCACCACATGGGCCCTAGAGCCTAGGTGAACCAATGGCAGAGATAATGAGGGGCTCTCGCTGGACCTACTGGACTTTTACAAATAAACCCAAACATCCTTAAGGAATAACAAATTGGCTTATAAAGCCTTACAATTGTAAACTCTTTTTCCCAAGGATATAAAAGCAAACAAGAGGACACAAGTGCAAACTAAAAAAGTTAGTCCCCGGTGTTGATTCTCATCACTAAGGCCTTCATCCTCTCTTCCAAATGTGTGCCTAGGCCATCCACCCGCGTACTCAACCCTTTCATCTTATCCATTGGAGCACTAAAATCATCCATTTTTATCATAATAGCTCGAAACATGTCGACCACCGATGACGCATCGGGACTAGGGACTCGGCGATCTGCCATAGGTGGTGGTGGTGGTGAGGATTGGGTACCCCTACGAGTGGGCATGCAATGGACACGGGGTTGGAATACACCGACCAAGGTGAAATGAGGAATGACCTAGACTCCAATATTCGGTATGTGGCAGAGGTTTGATCCGAAGATCACACTCACGCAAATGTGCTACCGTCCCAATAGGCGTAACCTATCGCTTTGGAGGCATCTTTTGATATACCGAATGAAGGAATGCAAATTCAACCTTGAACCGACATAGACTCTCTCTAGACCTAAATGACTTTTTTTATTTATTTTTAATCAAAGACTACCCTAGACTCACCCTTTCGCTCTGATACCAATTTGATGTGGGACAGGACGTGAACCTGGGACTCTAGCTCGCGGACGCCCCTAAGCGAGGGAAATGCGGGATCTGCGCGGTTGAGAAACCGACATTGAGTCTGGTAGTCGGCTCTTCCATGTACTTGGATGGAGTCACAGGACATGTCACACTCTCTTACTCATAGAGGTGATACAATTGAGCAGGCTAGAATATCCTATCACACTCATGCAGCGGCATATAGAAATATATACGAAATATGCAAAAATGCCAAGTGAGGGGAGCGGGCACGATACCTCCACGCTACCGGGCGTGGGGAAGACGAACCCGGCCGAGACTCGTACTCCCGGTATAGCAATAACAAATAATTACAGAAATGAATTAATCACCCACTCCTCGCAGGGAGGTAAAGGGCTACACGTGGGACACGGGAGAAGCGGGCTCGGGTTGATGGGCAGCGTTTTGGGCAGCTCCGGCTGTAGCGCGCGCCAACAAGCGTGGGGTCCCCGTCCGGGTCGGCTGGCCGAATGGGCTAGGAGTGGTACCGCTACAGTGGGGACTCCTGGAGGGACGTTCCCTAGGAAGGGGATGCGCTGGTTCGCCTCGTGGAAGGCAAGGCGGCCCAACGGGGGACGTTGTGGCTTGCTGTCCACGGACCTGTTCTGCAGTGTCAAGCTTGTCCGACCCGGCAAAAATAGCTGCTACGATCAGACCCGACGTCAGATCGGCACAAGACTGGTGTCGTTGCAAAGCTAGCTTATAGATTTTTAACCATCTATTATTATAGGAACTTTCCTATCTCTGTATTTGCCGTGTGTGAATTTATAATAGGCGGACTGACAGACTTAGGAAATAATGGGCAGATTGGGATCTGCCTGAGAACTTGGTTTGACCGATGATCAAACGGTAGAGTTTGGATTTGACATTTTTATGGATGGTAGATGAAAAGGTAAGGAACACGGGGATAATTTTTGTTTAATTTTTGGAGGTGGTTTGAATGGGAAAATGGATTTTTTGGTGGAAGTGGTCGGATCTGGATTGCATAGGACAGAATAGAAACCGGTTTTTGCAGAGATTTTAAGGAAGGGTAAATGAACTCTAAAATTCGTGAAACAAATTGTGGAAGAGGTATTTGGTGGACAGAAACTCTAACCCAAATTTTAGCTCAATATGAAATTGGAAAGGGGGTCAAACAAGGGAAAGGGTAGGTTGCTGGCTGGTGGATCTGCACAGAGGCAGATTATGTAGAGAGTGAAGAATATGGTGGAACGGAGGGTAAATGGTGGAGGAAAAACCTAGAATTTTTTCTGGAGGGAGGGGATTTCGTGGGGAACTCACCCTCAAAATCTCAGATCGATCTGATCTTGGGATTTGGAGGAAGAATTCTGACACCATGCTGTTGTCCAGGGGTGGATAGAACTCCGGCGGGTTGGCGGTGGTGGTGCGACGGGGACTCAAACGGAGGCGACGGCGGAGCTTCACACCCAGAGATGATATACCACTTGGAATCCACCAAGTTTTCTAGGGAATCCACCCTAAGAACACAGCAATCCAGGTGCAAGGAGAGAGGAGAGAGAGGGGGCACCCAAGGGCTTGCTATTGGTAAAAATGCTATTCTTCTTCATTAATTCTACAAAATGAAAAATACAAAGGAATATAGAAATGTAAAAAAGACCAAACATATCCCTAGATCTAGGGTGTGGGAGGGGCAAATGTGGGATAAGACATTAATCCCCCATGTGGTCAAATGACCCTTAATAAAAAAAGATAACATGATATAAAATAGTATATAAGGGGGCGCCCCTTTGAAAAAAAGGGTGCCAATTTTGATTTTTCTTCTATTTTGTCCCCCCTTTGTCCAAGTCCAATCTTGGACTTTGAACCAGCCCCACATGGACCCGGAAGCCAAGTGGCCCAATGAGAGAGAGGGTGGGGCCCCTTGCTGGGCCTATGTGGCCCTTTTACATATAAACTCAAATAAAACCCAAAACAAACACACATTACACACCAAGTATAATGTTACAAAAATACATTCCAAATATTTAATGGAATAGCCCCGATGCCCCATCAAAAATGCTAATAAATTTGTAAAACTTGTTTGCTATTCTTTCAGAAAACCTAGACACATCAAGTCTGAGTGTCCAGAAGGAGATAAGAAGACAATGCCCAAGTGGAAGGGCAAGAAGAAACATGCCATGATTTGGACTTGGAGTGATGAAGAAGAGGAAGAAGATTAAAACAGCTCCACTGAAGAGAAGAAAAAAGATCTATGCTTAATGGCAAACAGAGATAAGGATAGTGAGGTAAGCTCTCCATTTGAACACTTTTCTACTAATGATTGGGAGGAAGCTTATTTTTAATTAATGGATAAATATGAATTGTATAAGAAAGAAAACAAAGTCTTAAAGAAGAAAATTGACTCCTCGGTGCACGATCAAAGCCTAAATGAAAACATTGCTTCCCTAGAAATTGAAAATGAAGATCTTAGAAAAATGATTGAAAACCTGGAAGAGGGAAGAAAAGAAATGAAGGATTTAGAAGATGAGAATGAAAGCCTTAGAAATAAAATTGATAAGTTGAAGTTAAATATGCAAAGCTATGTGAAAGTTAACAGTCTGTGCAATGAAAAATTTGATGCAATTAAACAATTCAACTCTCAACTTCTGAAAGATAATGAAAAGCTTCAAGAAGATGTAGTAGATAAACAAACATCCTTGGAAAAATTTGTTGATGGAAGTTAAAATTTAAATGCTCTACTAGGGACCAAAATGAACTTTAACAGGGAAGGGCTAGGATATGATCCAGCTAAGAAAAAGACTTTTGGAATAAAAACTGTAACATTTGTCTCATCATCTGAAGCATCTTCATCTAAAACAAAGCCTAGCCAAAATCAGGAAAAAGTTAAAAATAAAGGAAAAGAGAAAGTGGGAGAGCCAATCAAGAAAAATTCTGGAAAACCCAACAAAGTTGACCAAAAACACCAAACATGCCGACACCAAACTCAGAACAAGTCTACACATCCCAAGGGGAGGAGTGGTTCCAACACTAGAACAGGTCTGCACTGCCCTCACGACAGGTTGACACCATCCTTGTCTTCTAGCAATCAGTTCGCTAGATATACTCAGACAGGTCGACGCATAGGTCATATGGAGTCGACACGCCTAGCATCCAGAGACCGTTATAGATGGGATGACCGGGAGACAAGTCGACACACATACTACAGGAGGTCGACACGCTCGATAAATAGAAATTGTTATGAGTGGTCGGAACATGGGACAAGTCGACACTTCACCTCCTACAGGTCGACACCATCATATGTCTGGGGTAGTTATAAGCCGTACTATCACAGGTTTACCCAACCTCAATACCCTAGGAACTATAACACTTTCTACAACTCTAGACTAACCAACTGGAACAGATGGACTAAGAATCAATCCTTTTTAAACATCCATAAAACCTCAAAAGCTCAAGAGGTTAAAAGAGAGAAAAGGAATGTAAACAAAGAAAAGAAGAACCAGAACATCCAACCAAGCAATGAAAACATGAATGCTAAGAAAGTCTAGATTCCAAAGCCCATGCTATCTTATTTTACTGAGATGAAAAGATTATTGGGACCCAATTATCCTTGGGTTCCAAACATTGTCACTTAATTCCTTGTGCAGGAGTGTTTTGCAGCCATTCACAATCGTTGGTACCTTGATAGTGGCTGCTCAAGACACAGGACAGGGGACAGAACCAAATTCTATCTCTTGGTAGAAAAGGAAGCTGGTCATGTCATGTTTAAAGGGAACAACAAGGGAAAGATCATTGGTATAGGTAAAGTTGGTAAGAATCCTCCAACTCTATTGAAAATGTCATGCTTGTTAATGGTCTGGAATATAATCTGTTGAGCATAAGTCAGCTATGTGATAAAAGCTACACTGTAGTGTTTGACTCTAATGAATGTAGGATCTTACACCCTAATTCAAAAGAAACTAAGTTTTCTGGCAAAAGAGTCAACAATGTGTATATGATTGACTTAGATGACCATGCTCACATAAATCTTTATCTTACTGAACCTAAGTCGGATTTAGCATGTCTGTGGGATCGTAGACTAGGTCATGCTAGCTACAATGCACTTCATAAATAAATGAAGCATTCTATTATTAAAGGACTGCCTGAACTCAAATTCAAACATAACACCAAAATCTATGATGCATGTTCACAAGGAAAACAAACTAGGAAGTCATTTAAAAGTAGAACTGAAAGCTTAGCATCCAAACCACTTGAACTAATCCATATGGACTTGTTTGGTCCAACCAAAATTGTTAGCTTAAGGGGTAAAACGTATGGCTATGTTCTAGTAGATGACTTTACTAGGTTCACATGGGTGTTTTACCTTGCACATAAGAATGATGCTTTTGATGAGTTTCAGGCACTCTACATGCAAGTGAAGCGAGACGATAAGTTCAAAATTTCCAATATTCTTTCAGATCATGGTGGTGAATTCGATAATGCTGACTGCAGTAATTTGTGTAGGATTGAAATAATAACTCATATATTTTCATCACCAAGAACCCAGAGCAAAATAGGGTGGTTGAGAGAAGGAAGAGAACGTTGATAGAGATGGCACGCACAATGCTTGCTGAAAGGCAGCTCCCTAGGAGGTATTGGGTAGAAGCGGTCAACACTGCCTGTTATATCATAAACCACTCTATGGTAAGACCCTTCACCAAGAAAACTCCTTATGATCTACTAAAAGGTAAAAAGCCATCCCTATCTCATTTGAAAGTTTTTCGTTCAAAATGTTCTATTCATAATAATGACAAAAGAGAATTAAACAAGTTTGAGCCAAAAAGTGATGAAGGAATCTTTTTAGGATATTCAGATTGGTCTAGAGCTTATAGAGTTTATAATCTTAAGACTCTATGTGTGGAAGAGTCACCCCACATCACTTTTGATGAGGCTAATGATGAAAATTCTTGCAGGAAAAATGATGATAGTGGATTTTTGAACGCAAAAGGAAAAGAAGAACTTCCATACGAGGAGACATAAGAAAATGAAGACCAAGGAGACTCAAGCAATGCTCGGGTTACCGATGTAGATAGAGGTAACACTCAGACTAAAATTTGAGTGCTGAAAGACCATCCTTTAGAAAATATCTTGGGTAATCTGCTTGGCCGACCTAGAACTAGGTCTCATTTTAGAATTACGGATGAAATTGAGCAACTAGCACTTATGTCTCAAACTGAACCTAAAAACATTATAGAGGCTTTAAAAGATGAAAATTGGATAAACTCCATGCATAATGAATTAAACCAGTTTGAAAGAAATAATGTGTGGCATCTTTTTCCTAGGCCCCAAGAGAAGTCTGTCACAGGTACCAAATAGGTCTATAGGACTAAACTTTGGTGAAGATGGTAGGATTATAAGAAATAAAGCTAGACTAGTGGCTCATGGGTACAATCAAGAGTTTGGCATAGATTTTGAACAGTCTTTTGCCCCTATGGCCAGATTAGAAGCCATTAGAATTTGGCTTGCATTTACATGTTTTCATAAAATCAAACTGCAACAAATAGATGTAAAGAGTGCTTTTTGAATGGTTTAATAAAAGAAGAAGTGTATGTAGAGCAACCCCCTAGCTTTGAATGTTCTTATTTTCAAGACCATGTTTATAAGTTGGACAGGGCTCTGTATGGCTTGAAGCAGGCACCTAGAGCTTGGTATGATAGGCTAAGCTCATTCCCCAACGAACAAGGTTATACGAGAGGTAATGTAGAACTAACACTATTCACTAAGAGAAAAGGTAAGGACATCTTGTTAGTTCCGATTTACGTAGATGATATAGTGTTTGGGTCCACAAAATCTCAGATGTCTGAGGACTTTGCTAAACTCATGACTAATGAGTTTGAGATGAGTCTTATGGGTGAGCTTCAATTCTTTCTTGACTTGCAGATAAATCAAAGTAATGAAGGATGTTTCATTAGTCAAGCCAAATATGTGAAAGAGCTACTGAAGAAATTTGATCTGACCAACTGTAAACTAATAGAAACTCCTATGGGGATTGCCACTTCACTGGATGCAGATGAAAAAGGTACACCTATGGATGCAAAGAAGTATAGAGGTATGATCGGCTCATTACTCTATTTAACTATATCTAGACCAGACATTCAGTTTAGTGTTTGCCTTTGTGCTAGATTTCAGTTTAGTCCTAGAGAGTCCCACTTGACTGCCATCAAGCGTATCTTTAGATACTTTGCTGACACTCAAGATTGATTTCTGGGATTATGGTATCCTAAATCTTGTGAGCTCTGACTCATTTCATATTCAGATGCAGACTATGCGGGTTGCAAACTGGATCGCAAGAGCAATAGTGGATATTGTCAATTTTTTGGTGGGTGATTGGTTTCTTGGGCCTCCATGAAACAACACTCGGTTGCCCTCTCCACTGTAGAGGCAGAACATGTCGCTGCAGGGAGTTGTGGCACCCAGGTGGTATGGATCAAACACTAACTCCTAGACCATCTAATAGATCCTAGATGTGTCCCCATTTTGTATGATAACACCAGTGCTATAAACATTGTAAAAAATCCAGTCCTGCACTCTAGGACTAAGCATATAAGGATTAGGCATCATTCCATTAGGGATGAAGTCCTCAAAAATCATTTTAAGCTCCATTTTGTTGATTCAGAAAATCAGAATGCAGATATTTCACCAAACCTTTAAGCAATGACAGGTTTTCAACCTTAAGGAGAGAGTTAGGTCTATGCAGACCTCAATCAACTCAGGTTTGAGCTGTTGTACTATTTTTGATGCATAAAATACTTGCCTTTGCTATGATGGTTGCTAGCATACCTAATTTGTCTTGAAATGGTCTATTGATTCATTGAATTGTTTCATAAATGATGGTCACATTCAGGGGGAGTTTGTGTGCATATACTACCTTGTGTGCATTTTGAATGTTTTGCATTGCATATCATCTTTTGACCTCATAGTATATCAAATGTCGAGTTGTGGAAAGGTAGGTTACGACTGTCCGAAAACTCTCCCCATGTATGAGGACTGACCTCCATCAAGTACTATGAGTCAATGTTACATTTTAGGAATTGCATGTTAATCTTAAATGCTTAAGCATATTTAAAGCTTTAGCATCAAATAAGCATATCTCTCAGGCAGAAAGTAGGTGGATTTCATTGAATGATTGAAATCAGAGTGTCTGAGAGTTTCATATTTCAAAAATTGGCAGAGTGATTTGAAAAATTAAGCAGAAAAGGAAGGTTCAAGGTCAAAGTGATTGGCTGAGTTAATGCATCTGAACAGGTCGACACGTTTACGTGAAGTGTTGGCACTCTCACCAAATATGGTCATGATTTAGTTTCTATTTTGCATCAGGAGGTTGACACTTTCAGATGAAGTGTCGACACTGTTGTCTAGCTTCTCTGCCCTCTGTGTATGGAGAGTCTTCCCATCCAATCCTTCCTGGCTTACCTTGAGTTCTTAAGTGGAGATAATTCTTTATATTTTCTATCCAATCTCTCACTTTAAATCCATTGACTCAGTCACCGGCCACTAATTCAGGGGGAGTTGAGAAGGTTTCAACTTTTTAATAAACCTTGGTCAAGTTATTATGTTCTACCTCTGTTAAGGAAATGGTTTAATGTTTATAACCCTCAATTTTGTTGATAATTGTATTAATTTGCACCCACCTTGCACTTATAATAGGGTAAAAACATTCATCAAAGTTTTTGGTTATAACCATGGCCTAAGCTTCTGAAAGTTAATTGTAAAAGGGCTTCTTTGGTTAAAGAATCATTAGCTTGTATTGTCCTTAAACAAGTCACTTAAATTGAAGCCCACTAGAGAATATGCCTCCAAAAATTATATTGCAATAATCTCATAGCAATGGCATCATCATTAGAGAAACTAGATCCTACATGAATGAAATGCCGCAAATCTAGTTATGATGAAGACTGCTAACTCTGATCAAAAGAGAACAAAAAGATAAGCTACACTAAGTAACCAGGGACTCTGGCGTCTGAACAAAGTGTTTGTTGTGTAGTGGACAGCGGATCTAGAGGGGAGGGGTGAATAGATCAGCCCCACTTTTCACAATGCGGCCCTCTAAACAGCTAGTTAAAATGAATTACAGCGGAATAGAAACTAGCTTCCAAGAATGCTATGATTCACTTAGCAAGATAAGCAAGATATATAATAATTCGATCCTAAGCATGCATCTAGAACGAATCAATCACACAAGCAAACCACACTAGACAGGATTTTTAAGGTGGTTCGGACTGAATCCTCAGCCCTACGTCCACCCCTCACCAAAACCCGGTGAGGCTTCACTTGTGCAGCGCACCAACCCGCAAATCGGAAACCACCGATTGCCTTCCTACTAACCAACGGTAGGGACGTCAACACCGCAGATCGGAAACACCTCCGATTGCCTTCCTACTAACCAACGGTAGGGACGAATCACAACTTCAATGTTTAATCAATATTGAAAGAAAAACAAATGTGAATGAACTAAGACAAGAAATTGAGTTATGAGTAGAAATGAATTGGCCCTTGTATGAAATGTTGATCAGCAACAAGGATCCTCTTGGCTTCAACTCAATCTTCTTGATTCACCCTTGATTGGATGAATGTTCTTCACGGAGTACTGTTCACGTGAACAGTACCTCTTCCTTCAATTCTTCTCTCTTGATCTTCTCTTTGAACTTGAATGAGGTTGAAAGAACTTGAATGGATGAAGATGATCTCCCTTGAGAGTGAGCTTCAATGGATCCCCTTGAGATGATGAAGAGGATGGATGAAGATTTGATGAAGAGCTTCTTCCCGGAGTATCTTGATTTCCTTCTTGAAGTATACTCCTTCTAGCTTTCTTTGATCACCCTTCTTGCCCTTGATTGCTTCTTGCTTTGTAGGAGGTTGCTTGGCTTCAGATCTGAGCTTGAATCACCTTGGATGGATGAAGAACTTCCTCCCGAAACACTGTTCACGGAGGTGCTACAGTAGCTCGAAAATGGGCTCCCTTGAAGGCTTGAAGCATTAGGGTTTTCATCCCCTCATGTGTTGGTTTTATAGACCTTGAATGGTCTATAGACAAGCCTCAGACCAGATCCACAATTTGTGGGTGATTAGGTGACATTTGGATTAAAGAAATCAAGGTTGAATGGCCCTTTTCGAAGTTGAAAACAAAGTCAAAAATGAAGGCTCGGGGCTGGCGGTCGACCGGAATTCATGGGCCGGTCGACCGGAACCTGCTGCAGCCAGAACGTTTCGGCTCTGGCAAAACCGGTCGACCGGACGCCTGGGGGCGGTCGATCGAAACCTGTAACAATGTCAACATTTCAGTTCTGGGAAAACCGGTCGACCGGAAAAGTAGGGGCGGTCGACCGAAATCTGTAATTCCTGGAGTGTTTCGTTTCTGGAAGAACCGGTCGACCGGAAAGGCAGGGGCGGTAGACCGAAACCTGTAAAACGTGAAATTCTTAGGCTCTGGTAATTCTGGTCGACTGGCCAAGGTGTGTAGGTCGACCGGAAATACCTATACCTGCAAAAATGAAGTGTTAGACCAATGAAACATGTTCATAAGTCAAGATATTCATGTCCTCATCAATTTCATGTATTTTGGGATTGAAATCAACATAGAATATGCTTTGAGCATTTCTAAATTTTGTTCCGGGGGCTCCGCCCCCGGAAACCCCCGCAAGGGGCGCTGCCCCCTTGACCCCCGCCGCGACCTGACCGCGCAGGTCGATCCGCGTGCGACGGCGCAACATTGAGCTTTCATGTGCATATCTGTCATAAACACAACAGAACATATGTCAGTCATAAAAGAGTGAAAAGTAACAATGACGAATAGTGTTTAGCCATTATCAAAACCAAGAATATCACAGAACACATATGACCATAGAATGATGTCGAATGACCTAAGTGACCATATGAAACTCAAATAATCACAGGAGCACAACAGTGTTTTCTTGTGTCAAAAAGTGAATGCTATATCAGACTGTTTAATCAAAAAAAAATGGGGCTGACTCTAGGTCTTACTTTAAATAGGTTATTTTGTTTATTTTCAATACTTGATTAATTTTTTCTCCCAATCTTGCCTAATGAACTTAATGAGTAAGATTAATGGGCTTGGTTAAGACAAGACTTCATTTAAATATTTTGATCTTATTATTGATGCATAAATGGTTTTTTCTTAATCTTTCATTCTTTAAATTTGAGCTTATAGGCTTTAAACCGTTTAAAAATAAATAACAGGGGTATTTCAGCCATTTCTTATCTAAAGGGTGTTCTTTTAAAAGGAAAAATCTCTTCTCCACCTTTTTACTGACTGGTGAATAGTTTTTTTTATTTCTTTACCTCACTCATTTTCACCTTTCTTTCTGTAAAACCCTATTCTGGTGCGTCTGCACGTTCTCCACAGCAGAAGGTCGACACTTCTTCTTGTCTCCCTCCGCGAGTGAGTCCTAGCACTCCAGCTAGCTCCATTGTCTGCTGCGACCCTCCAGCATCCCTTCCCTTCTCTTCCATCCCTTGCTACATTCCTCCGGTCACTCCATGACTCCTCCGGTCACCCGAGGCAAAAGGAAAGATACGGCAACACCAAAGAGGGCTCCCATTCAAGCTCCTATAGCGGGGGAAACAAGAAAGGAATCTCACTCTAAAAGGATTAATGACAGACCAGCTACAGCTGCATCAAAAAAGAGGAAAGAAACACCATCTAGGGACACTATGGCTGACGCGGGACAGTCGCGAGGGCAACCAGCCAAGAAAAAGAAGCCGTCTGCTATTGAAAAAGAGAAAAAAACAACAACCTACTCCACCGCAGCCTAGTATTACTCCAGCTGTCAGAGAAGAAGAGAGTGATCGTACAAGAATCTTGTTTCCGAGGTATGTGGATTTTGATGACCACATGATGCTCGATGTTTTTCCTGAGTTACTACCTTTCATAGATTTCCAAGGCTGGAAGAAGTTTCTGTCCATCCATAGAGTCTACTATCCTTTCATGGTCCAGCACTTCTATAAGAACCTCTTTTATGACTAGAACCAAAAGGCTCTCTGGACTGAAGTCAAGGGAGTAAAGATTAAATTGTCAACAAAGCTTCTTCATAAAGCCTTACGTATAGCCCGGGATGGGTTGATGGAGTCTGAATTCCAAATTGATTTATTTGCAGCATACAGTATCTTGACTAGAAGGCCCAGCGATTCTGAGGATGAAACTCAACTACATGTGACAAATTTCAACACTAACCGATTTCCCCCATTACAACCGCTATTGCACCACATGTGCACCACCATCATTACCCCACAAGGGGGTGGCAGAAGTCGGATTACAGAAACCCAGAGGTTCATCTTTTACTGCATGTTCAATAATTTGAAAATCTGTCTTCCAGAAATTATGCTGCAGATAATGGGAAGTTGCACATGGCAAAGAAGAAACCTGCCATATGCAGCAAATCTTACTACCATTTTTCAGAGGGTAGGGATCTCATTGGAGAATGAGAATAAGAAGGAAATTCCTTGAAGCAATGTCTATTGCTTGAGGTTTATTGAGAAATTCATGCATTTCAAGAAAGAAGGGGACAAGGTTATAAGAGACCTACCCGGTCATCTACCAGAACAGCCTGCACAACCAGCACAACGAGAGTTACAAAGTCATCAGCCATCTTATGGTGAGCATTTTGAACAACATGAAGAATAATTTCATGTGGATGCTCAGTTTGAACAAGATCAGTTGCAACGGCATGTGCCACAGGAGACGGACCCGGGTGAGATGATGGGTTTTGGTATTCAACCACCGCTATCTCCAGAACTTGAGCCCAGAATATTTGTTGAAGGGGATGCCCCGCCAGAATTTCATGCAGAAGCCTCCACTTCAAGAGGAACCGCATTTGATGCAACTAGAGGTCTGATGGGTATTCACCCAACTCTCGTACGGTTTTTAACTACTCAATTTGGGAGTATAAATTCTTCATTTTACAACTGAATATGCATGTTGAACGATTAGAGGTAGGGCTTATTCACATTGAGCAATCTCAGAACAGCAGATGGGAGAAGTTTGTCAAAGATAAGTACAAGTCTGATGGACAATTGAATGCCTTTATGAACTCATTGATGCACGTTTGTGAAAAAGCAGGGACTTTGATGAAAACACTGAGAGAGGTACATACTGAAACCCAAGAAAAGATAGCTGAAATGCTTATGCATGCATATGGCATTCGTGAAGATCAAGGCAACCTGAATCTCAAGTATGCAACCCTCATTGATACCTGATAGCCACTAAACCCGTCGTTGAAAAGCCGTACCACAATTTAAAATAACCACACTCACTCACTAAAAAGTTTTAAAATCAAGTAGAGTGGTGAATACGGGTCGATATCAAGGAGAAGAAATATTTTCAATTAAGCATGAGATGGAAATTTCTTATATTTGGAAGATCCAAATTTTAAGTGAGATTAAACTGATGAAAAGGGAGATTGCATAAAGATAAAATATCTAAAGAATATGAGAGGGTTAAGGAAAGAAATTTTGGAAGAGATATAAAGAGAACACAATTTGCCAAAAGGAACTTTTATTGCTATGAAAGTGAAAATTTCACTCTATGAAAATTAAAATTACAACTTGGAAATAAAAGAGAAAGGGAAGAAATAAGAGCCAAGATGATGAAGAGTGGTGCCGTCGTCTCCGTGCCAAGCCTTTGAATGGAATCGCCCCGCCGTGGAGTAGACGCCGCCTAGAGGACCAAAGGAAGAACATCCGCCTTGGGATGTGGGAAGAAATAAGGAAGAGGGAGATAGAAGAATGGAGGAAGAAGACTTTAAAACTTAAAAGTAAAAACTTGTCTGTGCGTGAGTGTGCCTTGAATATAGAGCATAGAGAAAGAGAGCTAGAGAGGTGTTACGGTGGAGAAGAAATAAAAACACAATAAAAGTGAAATAAAAATAGAGGGAGAATAGAAGAAACATAACTTTAAATCTAGAAGGAATTAGAAGAAGTAGAAGAAGAGAAAGTTGTAGATCTGAAAGAGACGAAGAAGATTGGTGAAGAATGTAGGAAGAGAAAACGTGAGAAAGAGGGTGAAAAACAAAGAAGAACAGGGTGATGGTGCGCGGATGAACAGTAAAAGCTTAAAAACTAAACTTTGAAAAAGGAGGAATAACTTAAAAATGAGAAAGAATTAGAGGAAGAGGAAGAATAAGAAATTGTAGAGAACTTAAAAACGGAGAAGTTTACAGAAGGAAGCGATTTGAAAATATGACTAGAAAAGCATGTAAAAAGGCTTACAAAAGGCTAAAAGGCTAACTTCTCCCCATGGTTGCTCTCGGGCGTTATTTATACTGTGCAGAAGCTTTTACGATCATGATCTTTTGGATTAGCTCAAATCTGACTTCCCAATATCAAGGCTTGATGAAACTAGGTCTCTTGCCATATTTAGAGTCCTCTTTTCCTCAAACAAGAGGAGTTAAGCTTGAAATTTGGAAGATAACTTCGTTCGGAACATTCCTTTTCCGTTTCAGGTTCAATCTGAAATGACGACCGCTGTAATGTTATTAATTCCTTAATGAGCGACTCTCCATTCGGGTGCACAAGCTTAATTTCCTTATTTTAATATTTCCCTCATTTCTAGACAACAGGAATGAGCGACTTTATGAACAGTCGCATATTCTTTCCCATGGAATGGACGCCCGAGCACAAGGGCACTCATTCTTTATTTCTGTATTTTTCTTCCTTTTCTTCTTCAACTTTTTGTCTTTTCTGTACAGTGACTGGGACCCTCTTAAATGGTCGTTTATTCTTTCCCAAAGAATTAACGACTGCATGAATGGTGGTTCCTTCTCCTTTCTTTTCCAGCTATTTTTCTTTTCTTATTTTCATCAAATGAATTAGCGCCTGTCAAAGTGTCGCAGGATCTGGAATGTGCGCCCTTTCATAAGGGCGTTCATTAATTGGCGACTGGAGCTTAGTCGCTATTCCCTGAAAATTTAGAAAATTCAAAATATCAACATATTTCATCCCAAAATGGCTTTCAAATAATTGTGCAAATTCTTGAATATTTCTCACATGGTCATTTTGGCTAAAAACATGGTAAAATGCGTGCAGACTCAAATAATGTGTGAGAATCAGATTTGTTCATATTAATGCACAACTATGCTCATTAAATGCTCAAGAATGGATGTAACTTATGATATGAAATATAGCACTTATCACACCCCCCAACTTACTCATTGCTAGTCCCCTAGAAATGTAAATAAATTAAAATTTTGGACTAACAAGAGTTTGCAAAGTTCATACCTTTATATCCATCTCTTCCTTCACAGAATCAACTAAGGTTTAGGAATCTGGAATCATTAATGCATACTACCCTTAGAGTGAAAATTTAAGTACATGATCAAGAATACAAATCAATGTTCAATAGCACTTGTGCATGCGTAATATTAAATCCAAAGCATAGGCAATTGCATCCCTCATTTGCTATTCCAAGCAAGTGCCTTTCAACCTTGCACCTCTTAATCAGAGCATTAAGTATACTAGCTTTTTTGTCTACCTTATTACTTTATCCCTTTGGGATCTTTTTATTTTTCTACAGACATGATGCTGCACTACTCTTTACTATTTGACCCGAACCTCAACACGTCTTAGGTGAAGTAGGCCCGGTTACTAAGATTCGGGATATTTTTTATGATGTTTCTTTTGATTTCATTTTTTTCATTATACTTTCGCACTCCTTTGATAAATAACATGGCAAAAAGCTTAAAAATATCACTTTCTTGAGAAATGCAGAGCATGAGATAACATACCCAAAATAGCAGAAGGTTTGCCCTACTTGCTTCAATAATGTGCAAAAGTGATTTTTTCTTTTTTTTATAAAGTGCTAAGGAACTTTAAAGATATTCTTACATCGATTTTCCATGGCTAGATCAAAATAATTTTTTCCTTCATCCTTTTCTCTAGTATTTTCTAATCCAGAATTACTTTCAATAAAAAGCATGAATCAAGATACCCAATTGGGGATATCATCTTTTCATTTACATGCAACGATAATATGTAAGACAGAACTCCTATCAGGTTGTATCATGAAATCATGAAAAATTTTCTCTCCCCCCCCAACTTAAATGACATTGTCCTCAATGGCATATAAAAGAGAAAGTAATAGAACAATGTAACAGAGAATATGATTGGGATGGAAGGATACAACCTGATGTGTGGGCGAATTACTTCATTACAGATATGCAACGGCTCCTTCTCCTCTTGACCTGACACTTAAAAAACACACTAAATAAAATATCAAATAATAAAATATTGGGTTGCCTCTCAGAAGCAATAAGTTTTCCATCTTCGGCCAGATGCATGAAGGCTCATGAAGATTTTTACAGCAAATTACTCAAATCAATGGATTCTTTTGACATTTTTTCATTTTCCAAGTAAGATTTCAATCTTTGACCGTTAACAGTGAAAATATGACCATTTTTAGGATTCAAAATTCTGACAGCACCATGGTCAAACGTTTTAACGACAATAAACAGTCCATCCCATCTGGATTTTAACTTACCGGGGAACAAGCGTAGCCTAGAATTAAAAAGCCAAACCTTTTCAATAACAAAAAAAGTTTTCCTGTGAATATGCTTATCATGAAATGCCTTGGTCGCGTCCTCCCCCCTCTCCGGCCATGGCCGGAGGGGGGGGGGGAGCTCCATCCTCCCCATCCTGGTCCTCCTGACCTCCTGGCGTCCCCAGCAACCGGTGCAGCCTCTGTCGCCGGCGTTCCTGGGCCCCTCATCTTCCAGGCGATTCCCGTTCCGTCCTGCCCTTGGGCGGTAGGGTGCCGGCCATGGCCGGCCGGGGGGAGGCATGGCGCCTCTCTTCGCGTCCACCTCCTTCCTGTTGACTTCTGCCCTCGACGGTGATGCAGGTCTCGCAGCTCTTTCCCCCGCCACCTCTTCTCGACTTGCTTGCTGCAGGCTGCTCTGCAGCTCCGTCTTCGTTCCGCTTGCAGGGTTTCCTGCCCGTGGCCTCCGGCCATGGCCGGATGCGGAAAGGCCAAGGCAGCCTCCCGCCGGCCTAGCCCTGCTCCCGGCACCCCTCCTTCTCCGCTGCAGCCCGCTGGCGGCGTTGCTCCCTCCACCTTCGTTCCCATCGCCTACACGGAGGAGCTACCTGCTTGCCACGTCGGTACGGCAGGTGCCATGTTCCCCCCCTTTCATCCTCGATAGGTTCTTAGGGAACGGCTGTTCCCAGCCAGGCAATCCCCCTCCGTCCACCACCCAGGGGAACCCTGCAGCTGCTTCCTTCAGCCTTGCAGCGCGCTCCGGTGGTCTGGACGCAGTGCTCGCGCCCTCGCCATCCTTGGCCAGTGCCCCCCTTGGCCCTGCACACCTCGATCAACTTCCATCGACCTCGCCACGGTTGCCGGCTCTGCGATGAACCCTAGCCTTCTTGGCCCTACACCGATCTCCTCATCGGCTGATGCTTCGTGCTCTCAAGCTCCTGCTTGCTCCCAACAGGTGGCCACTGTTCATGATGGGACATGCTAGCGCTACGATACTCTGTTTCATGGGCTTCCTGCCCCCCCCCCATTGGTCCCTCTCCGTCTGCTACGGTAGCGGTCGGCTTCTCCCTCTTCTCCGGCCTTTGTGGCTGCGGGGGTGGGGCCTAGGCCTTTCCTTCCTGGTCCCTCCTCCGTGCCGCTGCCCGCCCCAGCCGGTGGCGCCATCGCCCCTCCTTCTCCATCGTCCGTCAGTGGCCATTGCCATACGGACGTGGATCTCCCTTGTTCTCTTGCAACTGTATCGTGTGATAGCGGTTCTGTTCTTGGGCTACCGCCCCTGCTGCCCCCTCCGGCGTCCTCCGACGGCCTCTCCGATGATGCGGTCTTCTCCTCCGCCGTGACCAAGCCACATTCGACACGTCCTTGGCCACTCCGTCACGTTTCTTTTGGCGGGAACCTCTTCCCTCCGATCCCTAGTGTATCCCTCCCTGGCACGCTACCTCTGGCGGGATTGACCTCCCCAGGTGTTGACAATCAACCTGCTACTCTATTGACCAATCCTGCCACCCCTACGTCTGGTGGTCCCATTTCTGTACCTGCTACCCTTCCTCGCTCATCTGCCTCCACTGGTGGGCTCTCTGCGACTGCTCTAGCGTGTCCCCCAGGCGTTCTCCAGCTGTCCCCGGTGACCACGTTATGCATGTTTCACTCCCCTTCATTTGCCCCTTGTTTCGGGCTTCGGTTTATGTTGACTCTTGTTGGTGTTTTGGGCCAGACCCACTTGTTGTTATTGGGCCCCTCCCTCCCCTTGCAGGAGTCCCCCCCCCTCGACCTTCGTGGTCCCATGTACTCCATCCTCTCCCCCTTTTTTCTTTCCTCTTGCATTATATATATAAAATGTTCTTGTAAGGTGACCGGGGTCGAGTTTCTCCCCCTGCCCCCTTGCAAGTATGACTTTAGTTTAAAAAGAATGAAATGCCTTGGTTTTAGCTTTGTAAATCTTGGAATTTTTGTAGGTTTCATTTCTTAGTTCCTCTAATTCATTAAGTTGCAGAGCTCTTTGGGACCCTGCTTCAGTTAGATAAAAATTGACTTATTTAATGGCCCAATATGCTCTATGCTCCTGCTCTACGGGCAAGTGGTAGGCTTTTCCAAAAATGAGACAGTAATGTGACATGCCAATGGGAGTCTTAAATGTAGTTCTATAGGCCCATAATGCATCATCTATTCTCTTGGACCAGTCTTTCCTATCTGGCCTAACTGTCTTATGCAGAATGTTCTTGATTTCCCTATTGGACACTTCTACCTGGCCACTAGTTTGGGGATGATAAGCGGTAGCGAGCTTGTGAGTGATGCCAAATTTGCAAAGCAGAGCTCGAAATTGAGAATTTGTGAAGTGAGAACGCCCATCACTAATCATAGCTCTAGGACACCCAAATCTAGAAAAGATGTTTTTCTTTACAAACTTCATCACTACCTTGTGATCATTGGTCCTAGAATTAATAGCTTCAATCCATTTCGAAACAGTCTACCGCCACCAAAATATATTCATTGCCAAATGAAGGTGGAAATGGTCCCATAAAGTCTATTCCCCAAACACCAAAAATTTCTATTACTAGAATGGGACTGAGCGGCATCATATCTTTTTTAGAATTGTTATCCACTGCTTGACACATCAAATAAGTTTTTGAAAATTCGTAAGCATCCTTAAACAATGTGGGCTAATAGAATCCACTTTGCAAAACTTTCGCCGCTAATTTCATTCGAGAGAAATGTCCCCCACAAGCAAGATTATGACAAAAGTTCAAGACAGATTGATGTTCTACTTCCGAAACACATCTTCTGATAATTTGATTAGGACCCATGTGAAACAGCTCTAGGTCCTCCCAAAAATAGTGCTTGACCTTCGAAAAGAATTGATCCTTCTCCTACTTAGACCACCCTCCTGATATTTATCCTATCGCTAGGTAATTGACTATGTGAGCGTACCAGGGGGTTGAGGTGTTAGAGATGAAAAGAATTTGTTTATTGAAAAATGAGTCAAACATAGGAGCACTCTCAGGAATCACTCTCCTTGATAGATGATCAACTACAACATTCTCTAACCCCTTTTTGTCTCTTATCTCTAAATCAAACTCTTATAGCAACAAAATCCACCGAATGAGATGGGGTTTAGCATCCTTCTTGGAAAGTAAATATCTCAAATCAGAGTAATCAGAATAAACAATAACCTTAGCCCCTAACAGATATGATCAAAATTTCTCAAGGGCCAAAACAACAACAAGTAATTCTTTCTCCGTGGTAGTGTAATTCAACCGTGCATTAGCGACGGTGCGGCTCGCATAGTAGATCACCATGGGCTTCTTATCGACTCTCTTACCCAAGACAGCTCTCACAGTGTAGTCTGAAGTATCACACATGATCTCAAAAGGAAGCGACCAATTTGAAGATTGAAGAATTGGGGCTTGAGTGAGGGCCGCTTTCAAAGAATTAAACGGCTCAATATAGGAATCATCTAAGTTAAAGGGAATGTCCTTGGCTAGCAATTGTGTGAGAGGACGAGCGATGGTGGAAAATTTTTGTATGAATCTGCGATAGAATCTAGCATGGCCAAGAAAAGATCGAATTTGTTTGATAGAAGAAGGAGGAGGAAGATTAGAAATCAAATCAACCTTGGCTTTAACAACCTATATTCCTCTCCCTAAAACAACATGGCCTAAAACTATTCCTTCTTTCACCATAAAATGGCTCTTCTCCCAGCTTAATACAAGATTTGAATCAATGCACTTTTTTAGCACTTGAGTCAGATTCTCCAAGCAATTTTCAAACGATGTACCAAACACTAAAAAGTTGTCCATAAAAACTTCCAAAAATTCTCCCACCATTTCAGAAAAGATTGACATCATACACCACTGAAAGGTGGCTAGGGCATTGCACAGCCCAAACGGCATTCTTCTATAAGCAAACGTGCCATCGGGGCACATGAACATTGTCTTCTCTTGATCTTCCGGGTAAATTACAACTTGATTATACCCAGAGTAGCCATCTAAAAAGCAAAAACACTTCTACCCAGCTAGTTTTTCCAAAATTTGATCTACAAATAGGAGTGGGTAATGATTTTTCTTTATTACTAAATTCAATTTTCAGTAATCTATACAAATCCTCAACCTTGTCTGTAGTCGCATGGGCACTTCTTCTCCTTTTTCATTAGTCACCACAGTCAGCCATGATTTCTTCAGCACAACTTAAGTTGGGTTGACCCACTTACTATCCGAAATGTGATATATAATCCCGGCATCCAGCCACTTTACTACCTCCTTCCTAACCACTTCCTTCATATTGAGATTCAGCCGGCGATGCATCTCTCTGCTCAGCTTGGCATTGTTCTCCAAATAAATATAATGCATACACACATACTGACTAATACCTTCCAAATCTGCCACAGGCCAACCTATCGCCCCTCTGTGCTCCTTAAGGACATCTAAAAGTTGAGACTCCTGAGCAGAGGTGAGGTTGGAAGCAATGATAACGGGCAAAGTGTGGTCAGGGCCCAGAGAAGCATACTTCAAAGAATCCGGCAGAGGCTTCAATTCCAAAACAGGCAGCTGATCCAAAGATGGAAGGACAGGTTCAGGTTGCAACGGAAGGAGTGGCTCTATCTTAGATTAGAGTGTGGAAAAGAATAGAGAATCCTGCAGCATGTTACCCTCTTCTAGACATTTCTCCTTAACTTTCGGACTTTCTTCAATCAATTCCTCAATGATATCAATAACGTTACATTCCTCCTCATGGTCCGGGTACTGGGATGCCTTGAACACATTTAAAGAAACCTTCTCACCTCCGAAAGAAATATCTATCATTCCCGTGGCACAGTTTATATTGGCCTTTGCCGTAGCTAGAAATGGTCGTCCCAAAATAATTGGAGCGTGCTGTAATTCCTAGGACGAGGCCATATCAAAAATAAGAAAATCCACCGGGAAATAACACTCATGCACTTTCACAATCACATCTTCTAATATCCCCCTCAGAGTCTTGACGGACCGATCCGCTAGTTGAAGGATTATAGATGTGGGCTTCAACTCCCCCATATCAAATTGCTCATATATAAAGGTGGGCAACAAATTTACACTGGCTCCAAGGTCCAGCAATGCTTTATCAAATGTAACTCCACCTATATCACATGAAATTAGAGGAGCTCCGGGGTCCTTCAATTTCTTACGTAAATGGTTCATCACGATAGCACTAACATCTTCAGATAGACGGATCTTTGAGTTATCGCCTTGGGTTCCCTTCTTGGAGTGCACATCTCTTTAAGAAACTTTGCATATGTCGGCACATGCTTGATCGCATCCAAAAGCATAATATTGATATTTACCTGTTTAAATAATTCCACTAATTCCTCCTATTGAACCGGATTTTTCTTTTGAGCCTTTGACTTTAGAGCATCGGGAAAAGGGATCTTAGGAACATATTCTTGGGGACCTTCTTCATTAACCTTTACTTTTCCTTTATCCAGCTTGTTTTCTCCCACCTCTGGCTTCTTTTTCTCTTGCATAATCATTGGCTCCTCATCCTCATCATCACTCTCCACGTGGGCTTCTTGGCCCAAACTACTACCAACATCCCTAGCCTGATATGGGTCATCTAAAATCATCCCGCTTCTAAGAGTAGATATGGCCTTGGCGTTCTCAAAATGAGGGCCCATAGGAGGACGAGGCCGAGGTTGGGTAGGTGGAGGAAGAATAGGAGGAGCTCTCTGAGGGAAGTCCGGGGGTTGATTTTAGGGGTTAGACACTGGTTGGCTAGGAAGTTGGCCTACCTCTCTTCTCATGTTATTCGCAGCCAATTGCCCTGTTTGGTTCTCCAACTTGGAAATAGACTGATGCTGAGTAAGGATAAGTTGTTGGAGTTGCTCGAATTTTTCATCAAAATTGGGCTGAGTAGGAGGTGGCTGATATTGGCGTTGATGAAAATGACTAGAAGGATATTGATTATATGGGCCCTAAGAAAATTGAGCATGATGATACGAGGCCTAAGACTATTGATAAGGAGGTTGAGGATATTGATATTGAGCTTATTGAAAATGAGATGGAAAATTTTTGTGACACTGACTTGGCACTTATAAGGAGTGTTTTTGAACGGCTTGGTTCGAGGGATTAGCTTGCATAGGTGGACCTTGTTGAGATTTCCAACAATAATTGGGATAATTTCTCCAACCCGGATTATAAGTGTTAGAATAGGGATCATAAGCAGGCTTGGACACACCCTGAGTAGCAAAGATCTATTCTTGGGTGAATTGAGGAAGCTAGGCAGCCGTAGGGCAGTTAGTGAAAAGAGTATAAATTTCTTCATGGGTGGCAGCTGAGAATGATTGAGTTTGAGGAGCAGAAGAAAAATAAGGTTCCTGCCTAGATAGCAATTGATCTAACTTTTGGGCTACCAAATCAACCTTTTCCATCTTCTGCACCAACAAATCCATTTTATTTAATTTTTGAGTTATGGCATTGATATCCATTTTATTCTCAAACTCCCCTTGGTTCTTAACTTCATACATCCCTGACCTCTTAGATGACCCAATCATTCTTTCATATGATGACAACGAGGCATGACTAATGAAATTTTCACTAAGCATTTCAAATAAATCATAGGCCTCATCCTCGCTCTTACTCATAAATGCTCCCGCACATGAAACATCCACCATGTGTCTATAATTTTTTATCAAACCCTTATAGAATGCCTGGACAATTTGCCATCTTAATAATACATGGTGAGGGCATTTTCTTAGCAAATCTTTCAATCTATCCCACGCCTCATGGATTTATTCTCCAGGGTTTTGTGTGAATCCAATTATGTCTCTCCTCATGGTATTGGTTCGTCCTATGGGATAGAATTTCTTCAAAAATTCCTTTTGCATTTCCGCCCATGTGTCTATGGATCTACCCAAGGCACCTAACCAATATTTAGCCATATCTTTGAGTAAGAAAGGAAAGAATGTCAACTTGAGAGCATCATCTGAAAAGTTTTAGATTTTTACAGTTGAGCAAATTTGGAGGAACTCATCAAGATGTTTATAAGGGTCTTCATTGGTATTGCCCTAGGAGGATGGCAACATTTGGATGGTACTTGACTTGATCTCATACTGAACCACTTGGTTCTGGGGGGGCTTGGACATAGAAGGATGTTTGGTACTGATTAGGCATGAAATAATCCTTCCTCTGTTTGGGAACTTGATGTACTTGTTGTTGATTTTGGTTCTCCATGAGATTAGGTTATGGACGATTTCTAGAATGCACTAACCTCTCAATCTCCCAATAGGTCCTAGCAAAGGTGGGTGTAGGGATCTCTTACCTTGCATGAATTGCACAAGGGCCCAACGGAAGATTATTATTTTTTAGATTTTTAATTTTTTTCTTTTTTTCTTGAAAGTAATGCAATGAATCAACCACTAAATGCAAATGCAATGAATTAATTCCTAAATGAATTGTTTATGCACAAATGATGATGATGATATTTTTATGTGAAACCTTCTAAGGGCAATCTACTTTCAAGGTGCTTCTAGGTACAACCGGCCCGGCGTCCGTGAGGGAATCCAAGGGTGCGAGGACTTATGGAGGTCTTGGAAAAGGAGATTCCAATCCAAAGAGACGGAGTACTCAATGGATGGTCTTTCCAATTCCAAGAAGGGTGTAAGGAACCCAACTTGCCCTTGAGAAGGGGAAATAGAAGAGAAAAGAAAAATACTTTTTTTTTCAAGCAATGATGAATAAACAAGGAAATCAACTAAATGCACCAATGCATGAAAGCAATGCAACTAACATTATGACATGATAACATGATGAGAATTTTTTATGTTTTATGTTTTTCTGATTATTTTTAGAATTTTTTTTAAAAAGAAAAATGGATAAAAGATAACTATCACCTAAAAATAGCACACAAAATGCAAAACTACTACAAATTAAGACATAAAATCATGTTTTTGGAAGTTTCTGGATTTCAGATTTTTTAGAATGTTTAAGAATTTTTTAGATTTTTATGATTTTTTAAAAAATTTAAAAAAATTAGACATTTTCTTACGTTTACTGACCTTTTAACGACGCTTGAATTTCCTGGATTTTTTGAATTTCTACTTTCAGCTATAGTTTCAAACTTTCAACAACGCTTTCTATGACAGTTTATTTTCAGAGAATTTCATGTCTGAATTTTTATGGAATTTTTTATTTTGTTGATTTTTCTTATAAAATATAAATAGAAAATTTAGGAAAACTATATACAAATCAAACACAAGAATTTTCAACCATTAAAAATTATTTCTTCTCCGGCAACGGCGCAAAAAATTGATAGCCACTAAACTCGTCGTTGAAAAGGCGTGCCACAATTTAAAATAACCGCACTCACTCACTAAAAAATTTTAAAATCAAGTAGAGTGGTGAATACGGGTCGATCCCACAGAGAAGAAATATTTTCAATTAAGCATGAGATGAAAAATTATTATATTTGGAAGATCCAAATTTTGAGTGAGATTAAACTGATGAAAAGGGAGATTGCATAAAGATAAACTATCTAAAGAATATGAGAGGGTTAAGGAAAGAAATTTTGGAAGAGATAGAAAGAGAACATAATTTGCCAAAAGGAACTTTTATTACTATGAAAGTGGAAATTACACTCTATGAAAATTGAAATTACAACTTGAAAATAAAAGAGAAAGGGGAGAAATAAGAGCCAAGACGATGAAGAGTAGTGCCGCCGTCTCCATGCCAAGCCTTTGAAAGGAATCGCCACGCCGTGGAGTAGACGCCGCCGAGAGGACCAAAGGAAGAAGATCTGCGTTAGGATGTGGGAAGAAATATAGAAGAGGGAGATAGAAGAATGGAGGAAGAAGACTTTGAAACTTAAAAGTAAAAACCTGTGTGTGCGTGAGTGTGCTTTGAATACAGAGAATAGAGAAAGAGAGGTAGAGAGGGGTTACGGTGGAGATGAAATAAAAACACAATAAAAGTGAAATAAAAATAGAGGGAGATTAGAAGTAACATAACTTTAAATCTAGAAGGAATTAGAAGAAGTGGAAGAAGAGAAAGTTATATATCAGAAAGAGACAAAGAAGGTTGGTGAAGAACGCAGGAAGAGAAAACATGAGTAAGAGGGTGAAAAACAAGGAAGAACAGGGTGATAGTGCGCGGATGAATAGTAAAAGCTTAAAAACTAAACTTTGAAAAAGGAGGAATAACTTGAAAACGAGAAAGAATTAGAGGAAGAAGAAGAATAAGAAATTGCAGAGAACTTAAAAATGGAGAAGTTTGCAGAAAGAAGCAATTTCAAAAGACGACTAGAAAAGTATGTAAAAAGGCTTAGAAAAAGGCTAAAAGGCTAACTTCTCGCCATGGTGGCTCTCGGGTGTTATTTATACTGTACATAAGCTTTTACGATCATGATATTTTAGATTATCTCAAATCCAACTTCCCAGCATCAAGGCTTGATCAAACTAGGTCTCTTGTCATATTTAGAGTCCTCCTTTCCTCAAACAAGTGGAGATAAGCTTGAAATTTGGAAGATAACTTCGTTCGGAGCGTTTTATTTCCATTTCTGGTTCAAACTGAAATGGCGACCGCTATAATGTCATTAATTCCTTAATGAGTGACTCTCCATTCGGGCTTACATTCTTTATTTCCTTATTTTAATATTTCCCTCATTTCTCGACAATAGGAATGAGCGACTTTATGAACAGTCGCATATTCTTTCCCACAGAATGGATGCCCGAGCACAAGGGCACTCATTCTTTATTTCTGTATTTTTCTTCCTTTTCTTCTTCAACTTTTTATCTTTTCCGTATAGTGACTGGCGCCCTCTTAAATGGTTGTTTATTCTTTCCCAAAGAATTAACGACTGCGTGAATGGTCGTTCCTTCTCCTTTCTTTTCCAACTATTTTTCTTTTCTTTATTTCATCAAATGAATTAGCGCCTATCAAAGTGTCACAGTATCTGGAATGTGCGCCCTTTCATAAGGGCATTCATTAATTGGCGACTAGAGCTCCGTCGCTATCCCTAAAAATTCAAAATATCATCATATTTCATCCCAAAATGGCTTTCAAATAATTGTGCAAATTCTTGAATATTTCTCACATGGTCATTTTGGCTAAAAACATGGTAAAATATATGCAGACTCAAATAATGTGTGAGAATGAGATTTGTTCATATTAATGCACAACTATGATCATTAAATACTCAAGAATGATGAATGTGATGTAACTTATGATATGAAATATAGCAGTTCTCAATTACCTCTAACAGAATTGAAGAAAGAGTTGCTATTGATTCTATAACAATCAGAGAAAAAATGACTACTGACACTGCAAAAATTATGGATGTCACACCTAGTCTGCAAGCAGCAGTTCATGCCAACTCTGCACGGGTCATTTGTAGCATCCTGAATTTTTATATTAATATCACCATATTATTCAATTATTTTCTGAGCTCCAATTTCTAAAAAAAAATTTATAAAAATATAGAAAAATATGTATATTGTGGAAAATTTAATTTCCAGCGATTTTGTCTTTAGGAAGAAACCCAGAATAAAATTGATTAAGGCCCAATTTCAGAAATTAAGTTGAAAATCATTGTTTTGAAAGCCCAAACTAATCATCCTTAATTGGACTCAGATTCTTGCCCAATTGGGCCCTGATTGGAACCAAACCCTAGCCCAACTATAGAGGATCGTTTTCCCTCCGAAAACCCTAACTCTAGAGTCTTCGATTGGCGGCGACAGATTAGAATCTTCCTCGAAATTTTCACCATTTTTCCTCTTTGGACTCTCCACTCGAATTCGATCACTTGAGGCATCCATAGATTCTTTAAAAAGAGGGCTTTCGACCCCCTGAAACCCTATTAGCTCCAGAGGCTGGTGGCGTGATCTATCATGACTGGACGGGGGCGAATTTGGGCGTTCTAGGTGCGTCCGGATTAGGGTTTCGGTGACCCCTTTTCTTCTTCTTCTTTCCAGCGTTAAAAGGTAGGTGTCTCTCAAGCTGAACTAAAGATTAATTATACCATCTTGTTCATTTTTCAGAGCTCTTTCCATTGATACCAATTTGCCCAAATTTCATGCATCATGTTGGTCTAATTTTATGAATTACCCCGAGGTCCACCCGAAGGGTTAACTTCCGTATTAATCCATTTTATGTTAGATTAATCACTTTAAACTGCAATCAAAGCATGTGATCTTGTGCGTCTCTGAATGCTCTTTCCAATGGTATCTGTTTGCCCAATTATTGTTCACCCTAGCGCTTGCAATCAATGTTTTAATCATAGTGCATTATGGTTCGCGATCGATTTACATTAGGGTGGGTAAATAGTCCTTCCAGGAACCGCTAGGCATATAGCGGTCGCCTGATAGACCGCTTGGCCGTCCTATTTTTTTTTTCAAAAATAAAATTTTAAATATATATATTTTTCATGTATTAGACGGTCGTACGATAGACTGCTTTCTCTTATTGGCGGCCTCCATATAGACCATTTTTGGCCTCTGGCAGAGAGTTTTTAAAACCTGATTTTTATGTGTTTTACCTTGGTCAACATGTTATTTTTAATCAGTAACCATGCAGAATGTAGTATTAATAAGATATCATGGAGTTATACGTTTATTTTCATTATCCACATAAAAATTTTCCTTTGATAATTTCTATTAGACATTATGTGAATTAATGGAGTAAACTTGGTTATCAACTTCATGATCTTAAAACTTGCCACTTATAAATTGCTTATATTATGATTTTGATATCATTGTTTGACAGTCATGCCATTCCGGTGGAATTGACTGACCGCACCGTTCACGTTTTTCGTGTTTCAAATAGCCTCAATCTTGTAATAGTTGGGACTCTCTGCTAGATATTCCTTCTGTTGGACTAGGACCACTATTATGAGACCTTCGTAAGACACCGTGAGCCTGGGATTCCCTCCAGGACGCCGGGCGGGTTGTACTACAAAGACCAGAACCTACGAACTTGATTTTGATTCATGTGTTGGAGCGGACTAATACCCGGACTGTTCTAGACCCTTAGCGGCCCATGTGGAGACCGCTAGGAGCCCATTAGCGGCCCAAGGTTAGACCGCTAGTCTTTTCATGGCCTCGTTAGAAGTAAGCTTGGTTTAGTCAGATTATTCTTGAACCCAGTCAATTCTGACCTGACCAACTTCTCTCTATTAACTTGGGCTTCGTGGGCTAACTTCTGGTTGGGCCCATTCTGTCGCAGGTTGAATTGAGGACCTTCCCTTGTCCAATTGAAAAGCCTTATAATACTCAACCATTAGCGGTCTAGGGATAGACCGTTATACCTATCCTAGCGGTTCAAGTATCGACCGCTAACCTTGGAGCCAAACTATTTTCCGTGTTTTTTTTGTTATGATAGCAGTCGTATCAAAGATGCCCTTCGACTGCGAAGTCTTGATTGGTTTATGGTCACTTTGGACTCTCAAGTCATTTCCTTGTGATATCTTATTCCAATTTTCCTTTGGAATGTCTCTTAGAAGTAAGTTCTTGAGCTGAAACCTTGAAATTCCTAGCCATTTAATGTGGTGAATGTCTAGATTGGGATCTATGATCCAAACCCTTCAGTGCCAAGGCATCAAAAAGGGCCCGGTCTGGTCCTGGGAGGAGCGTCCGAAAGTACTTGTGCCCCCGGGAGTTTGTAATGACAATGTGTGGCATTGCACCGAAGTGCATGACTAGCGTGATTGGTCTATGACATTCTACTACTCTCAATTTCTTGCATGACTTGACATGCGTGCTTGTTATGGCTAGTTCAGTTATATTTCACTTGAAACCTCGTGAAAGATTCTTGTTATATAGGCAATTATTCCCACATGAGATCTATCTTTCTATTCTTTCATATGTTATTTATCGCTTGTCATTTCATTTAGCATTGTTCTTTTGTCATATTGTTATACATGCTAAACTGATTAATCACTTAAATTGTGCCTGGTGATAGAGATATAAAATCCTACTGAGCTTGTTGCTCACCCCTACTTTCCAATCTTTTCAGGTAGTGCGGATGAAGGCGTGCGCACTAATGGGGATGAAAGTGAGTGATCTTGGAGCGAGCCTTTTTAGTTTATGTTGAGTCGATGTCTTAGTTAATGTCAGATCCTATCAAGTTCGGAGTCGATGTAATTCTTTCTTTTTGTCGATGTAGAATTAGAAAGTCCACAAGATTGTCAGTTGTAATAAAAAAATACTTTTCTTCAGTATTATCAATAAAGTTGGTTGTTTGAAGTTGTTAGCCTTGTTGTGTGATTTCTTGTGGCAATGAATGCTCTGATTGACATGAATGATGTAACTGTTGTGTTCCGATATTCCGCGTCGGGGCATGATAGTTTTTGTGGTATCAGAGCCTAGGTTTTCTTTAGGCCCTAGGTTTCTAGTGGTGTTATAGAACCCTTACATTGGTGAAGTCAGGAACCTAACCCAGTGAGTTGGGTAGAGACTTGGGTTAAGCTAATTAACTGGCTCTAA
The DNA here is from genome assembly GCA_022559845.1 of Amorphophallus konjac. Classification (NCBI taxonomy): domain Eukaryota; kingdom Viridiplantae; phylum Streptophyta; class Magnoliopsida; order Alismatales; family Araceae; genus Amorphophallus; species Amorphophallus konjac. Next base: position 337,709,558 of record CM040126.1, on the reverse strand, counting down.
TAAAATATAGTCCGTAAAATATTCTTAATTAATTCTGGTTATGTTGTAGGAATTTCCACGATGGTAGCAGAATGGGCTCAGTGGCGAGATATGCAACGCACAGTGCAGGGCCTGACCCAGGCCTTATAGCAGGTAGCTCAAGGCGGTGCACAACACGGAGTGGGCAATCTACATCATAACTTTCAATGGTTGAATCCCCCTCGTTTTAGTGGATCCTCAGACCCAGACGAGGCCGAGAATTGGCTGAAGGAGACAGAGCGTATCTTCAGGGTTATGCAATGTGGAGATCAGGATCGCGTCCTTTTAGCAAGTTTTCAGCTGGAACATGATGCACATTCTTGGTGGGAAACAACGGAAGCCACGCTCGGAAATCGACGTGCAACATGGGACGAGTTTAAGGAGCTATTTAACAACAAGTATTTTTCAAATCGGGTGCAGGAGAAGAAGGCGGCGGAGTTCGCTGCATTAAAGCAGAGAAATGTATATGTTGCAGAGTATGAAGCACAGTTTGCTAGACTGTCATAAGTATGCACCACATTTAGTATCCAGGGAGAAAATGAAGGCCAAACGATATCTAAATGGATTGAAGCTGCAATACATTAATCAACTGGCACCTTTGGAGATCCATGTTTATGCAGAGATTGTAAGAAAGGCCCAAGTTCTCGAAGACACTATGGAAATGACAGATCGGATTAGAGGTCGAGACAAGAAGAGGGAGTAGACTACCAGCTTTGGGAATTTTAAACCCGTTAATGGCCAGAAGAGGCCCAATTGTGGTCCGAGTTTTTCGAAGAACAAGAAACCGAAGGAAAATGGGAAGAAGGTAGGACCGACTGCTCCACCTAAAGCAGTTTGCAAGTATTATGATCGTCCAGGTCACAAGATGGAGGAGTGTTGGCGCAAGCTGGGCACTTGTCTGAGATGTGGTAGCAGGGACCACCGAATTCTTGAGTGTCCCCTAATTAATGATCAGGCAGCAACCGACGCGCCGCAAGGAAGTCAAAGGTGGCAGGGCAAGCTTCAAGCTCTCCAAGCGATGGAGACTGAGATCGAGGCTACCGAGGAAGGAGGTATTATCGAAGGTACCCTTACTGTTCTTTCTAAGCCATCTTTTGTACTTTTCGACACAGGAGCTACTCATTCTTTTATATCTCTGAAATTTGCTAAGACATTATCCGTGGAACCAGTATTATTGGATTCTCATCTTGTGATATCAACCCCTATTGGTTCGGGCTCTGAGATTAAACATTATTAACCTTCTAGTGAAGTTTTGATTAATGATTGTAACTTATCTGCTAATTTGGTATGCATGAAGATGAAAGAATATGATGTGATTTTAGGAGCAGATTGGTTAGCGAGGCATGGTGATAGGGTCCACTGTAAATCAGGAGTGGTGTCTTTCACTAGACGTCCTGGACTTTCCTTTTCGGGCTCTAGACAATCTAAGTCTGTGCCGCTCATTTCGGCACTCCGGGCAGATAAATTGTTAACGAAGGGGTGCCAGGCTTTCTTGGCCTTGGTTTCCTTGACTGATAAGAAGAAAGGATATCTCGATTGTTTAGGATTTTTTGGAAGTGTTTTTTGATGATTTGCCAGCTCTTCCCCCTGAGAGGGAGGTGGTTTTCTCCAGTGATTTAATTCCTGTTGCTTAACCTGTTTCTAAGGCCCCCTATCGTATGTCCCCTGCTGAGTTATAGGAATTGAAGAATCAATTGTTGGAATTGCAAGAGAAAGGATTTATTCGTCCGAGTACTTCCCCGTGGGGTGCTCCAGTACTCTTTGTAAGAAAGAAGGATAGTTCATTGAGGTTATACATTGATTATCGCCAGTTGAACTAGCTCACCGTAAAGAATAAGTATCTTTTACCCAGGATCGATGAGCTATTTGATCAGATATCTGGAGCCGAGTATTTCTCAAAGATCGATCTCAGATCAGGATATCATCAGTTGAGGATAAAGGATGAGGATATTTTTAAAACGGCATTCCGTAGCAGGTATGGGCATTTTGAATTTATTGTCATGCCGTTTGGACTAACAAATGCTCCTGCAGCTGATGAACAGTGTGTTCCGACCCTACTTAGATCTGTGGGTCGTAGTATTCATTACTGATATTTTAATATACTCCAAAAGGAAGAAGGAGCATGAAGAGCACTTGAGGATGGTGTTGCAAATCCTAAAAGATCATCAGTTATATGCCAAGTTTAGTAAATGTGAGTTCTGGTTGCAAGAGGTATCTTATCTAGGGCATATTATCTCTAAAGATGGAATTTCAGTGGACCCTTCTAAAGTAGAAGCAATACGTAATTGGGAAAGGCCTGTTAATGCAACTGAGATCAGGAGTTTCTTAGGCCTAGTTGGTTATTATCGGAGGTTCATTAAGGACTTCTCCAAGATTGTAGTACCCTTGACTAGGTTAACTCGTAAGGAGAATCGATTCGAGTGATCAGAAGATTGTGAAAAGAGCTTTCAGACTTTGAAGGAGTGTTTGACCATTGCCCCAGTTTTGGCTTTACCATTTGGAGAAGGAGGTTTTGAAGTATACACCGATGCTTCAGGAATCGACTTAGGTTGCGTTTTGATGCAGCGAGGGGGAGTGATAGCTTATTTCTTCTAGGCAGCTAAGGAAGCATGAAGAGAATTACCCTATTCATGACTTGGAGCTAGCAACAGTTGTGTTTGCTCTGAAGATTTGGAGGCACTACTTATATGGAGAAACTTTCACGATATACTTAGGTCATAGGAGCCTTAAATATTTGTTTTCTCAGAATGAGTTGAATATGAGGTAGAGAAGGTGGCTAGAATACCTAAAGGATTTCGACTTCTCTATTGAATACCATCTCGGAAAAGGGAATGTGGTAGTAGAAACTTTATGTAGGAAGCCGATAGCGAGATTAGCAAGTTTGATGCTTCAAGAATGGAAGTTGCTAGAACAATTTGCAAGCTTAGATCTTAATGTCACAGAAAGAGAGGATCGGGTTTCGGTTGCTCATATCCAGCTTTAATCGGAATTACTAAAAGAGATTAGGTAGCTTCAGAATAATGACCCATTACTAGTAGAGATCAACGAGCAGATTGCTAGTCGACCAGATTTTGCGTTAGCTGATGATGGTTGACTGTTGTTTCAAGGAAGAACCTATGTTCCTGATTCTACAGAAATAAAGAGAGAGATTCTCAAGGAAGCTCATAAGTCTAAATATACTATTCATCCAGGAGCCACGAAGATGTATCGAGATCTGAAGAGAACCTTGTGGTGGTCGAACAAGAAGAGAGAAGTGGCGAAATTTGTAAGCAGGTGTTTAGTATGTCAACAAGTCAAAGCTGAACATTTTAGACCTGCTGGGAAATTAAAGTCCCTTGAAATACCACAATGGAAGTGGGAGAGTGTTGGTATGGATTTTTTTATGGGTTTGCCCAGAACTCGTGGCAACTTTGATGCAATTTGGGTGATTGTTGATCGTCTGACAAAGTCCGTGCATTTTCTACCCATTAAGTCTAAGTGGATTGTGGATGTGTTGGCTGCCCTGTACATGAAGGAAATAGTGAGGTTTCATGGAGTTCCCGTATCCATCATATCTGACAGAGATTCCAGATTTACCTCTCACTTTTGGGAAGGACTGCAAGCATCATTGGGAACTCGTTTGAACTTCAGTACAGCTTTTCATCCTCAGACTGACAAGCAGACTGAGAGAACAAATCAGATTATTGAAGACATGTTGAGAGCTTGTATGATTGACTTTGGAGGCAGTTGGAATGAACATTTACGTCTGATTGAGTTTGCATACAATAACAGTTACCAATCCAGTATACAGATGGCACCTTTTGAGGCTTTGTATGGAAGAAGCTGTAGATCCCCTCTTTGTTGGGAGGAAGTCGGTGAGAAGCAATGGCTCAGACCAGATCTTGTTTCAGAGTCGTCTAAAAACATTCAGGCCATTAAAGATCGATTGAAAATTGCTCAGTCCAGGCAGAAGAGCTATGCTGATAACATAAGAACGTAGTTGGAGTTTAAGGTCGGAGAGCATGTGTTTTTGAAGGTATCACCATCAAGAGCAATCAGGAGATTTGGAATTCGAGGCAAGTTGAGCCCAAGATTTGTTGGCCCTTTCGAAATCTTAGAGAGGGTAGGCGAGGTTGCCTATAAGTTAGCATTACCATCACAATTATCAGGTGTTCATAATGTGTTCCATGTGTCCATGCTGCAGAAGTACGTCTATGACCCGTCGCACATCATCCAACATGCTGATTTAGAATTGAAAGAAGATTTATCTTATGAAGAAAATCCTATCAAGATTTTGGACTACAAGCAGTAGCAACTGAGGAACCAATCCATTCCGATGGTCAAGGTCCAGTGGAGTCGGCGTGGAACTAAGGAGGCAATGTGGGAGTTCGAGGAAGCAATTAGAATGTTGTATCCCGATTTGTCCTAAGGTTAGTTTTTTTTTGTAGATTCAGTGAATTTGGGGACCAAATTCTTTAAGTGGGGGAGGGTGTAGCATCCTAAATTTTTATACTAATATCACCATATTATTCAATTATTTTCTTAGCTCTAATTTGTAAAAAAATATAAAAATATAGAAAAATATGTATCTTGTGTAAAATTGAATTTCCAGCGATTTTATCTTCAGGAAGAAACCCAGAATAAAATTGATTAAGGCCCAATTTCACAAATTAAGCTGAAAATCGTTGTTTTGAAAGCCCAAACTAATCATCCTTAATTGGACTCGGATTCTTGCCCAATTGGGCCCTGATTGGAACCAAACCCTAGCCCAACTATAGAGGATCGTTTCCCTCTGAAAACCCTAACTCTAGATGTTGGTTTTAATGTGTCCCTTCTTTTGCAAGATGGGCTATGATGCCAACTATGAGCAAATAATGAGCCAAGTAATGAAATCAATCAACCTATGAACATGCGAATCAAGAACCTAGGCAACCAACACAAGCTCTAGTATGGGCATGCTATCTTAATCAAGACTAAGCTAAGCAAATAAAGAAAAACACACGCCGGAGAGTGGAATAAGGAATAAAGGAAAACACACCGTATAGGTGGAACAAGCAAAGTAAAGAGGAGATATGATGAAAGAGAAAGTGAATGCCCAAACTAAGGAAAGATGTGATCGCCACCAAGGTAGAAACAAGTCAAAGGCCTGATAAATACCTTAGAATAGGAGGATGATGCACCCGCCCACGGGAGAGAGAACAACCAGGAAACTGCGGCTCCGTCAGATGTAACGATCGAAGGAAGATGCGCCACAGCAAGTGTGACGGTCTCACGATAGACTGCTACAAGACTCTAACGCGCCTGTGCCAGATCATCAGAGCTTCTACAGAATAAGAAGTTGGGAATCTTTTAATCTCCAAGCTTTCCAGTCGGCCAGAGTGCTTGGGCCTCGTGATATGGACTATGTAAACCTGCAAAAGAGTGTAGAACACAAGAAAAACAACCCAAATTAGCCCTTAGACACAATAGTATCAATAAATCCAAGAAACTTAAGAACATGCAAAAGGAAAGGGAAATATCGGGGAGGTTGGTTTTTTAAACCCCTCTGGGGCATTTTAAAAGATGGAGAATGTTTTAAATGAATGTAGCAAATGCAAGAACGTGGGAGATGGAGAGGGATAATGCTATGATGTTTGAAAAGAGAGAAAAGACACTAAGAACACAACTTGACTGAACTAAACCCGTGGAAATGATACTTCTTCAACTTTGGAAGTAGATGGACGTGGGAAGCAGCTCTCCTTGGTTGGTTCTAGGTCCAGGATGCAGCAGCACTTCGACGCGAACTCCAGATGTCTGCCCTTTAAGCCATGAAGTCAAGGGTTCTATTTATAGACCCTCAAACTCTAGGTTCAAGTTGAGGATAATCCAGCTAGAAAGTAGGACGTTTCTTAGCAAACTCTTGAAGATAATACTCCCCAAAGTCCACAGAATCAAACGGAAGCTTCTTAGGATGAGTATCGAGAGAGAAACCCTCCAACCAAACTCTTAGTTCGATCACGAAAATAGTAGAGCAAAGGCCAGGCTTGTCAAGACTCTCTGTTGGATGTAACGGCCGTACGATAGACCGCCACACTAATGTAACGCGCCAGTCTTGGACCGTCACACAACCCTATCCACTATAAGATAAGATCAATGGGAGAAGTTCACGAACGTAGGACTCTAGATGAATGTAACGGTCATGAGTAGATGCGTCACAATGAATGTAACGACTGCACGATAAACCGTCACACTCAACGGATAGACAAAAGATAAGCTTGAAAGGAAGCCTAAAGTTTAAGGACTCTGGAAGGATGTAATGCACCATGGTAGATGCGTTAGAGGACTGTAATGCCCCATCAAAGGACCGTTAGAGATAATAGAGTGCTAATGAAATGAGAGCTTGCTAAGCTTCATCTAGCGGAAAGGGATAAGGAACCAGACCCAACCAAGGAGATATGACCCATGAAATAGACCTGAAATTGATGAAGAAGGCTCAATAAAGGTGAACAACTCAGAGCATCACATAGAATGAACAAGGAGATGACCCGACTTATCGGTCATAAAATGGGTGTCAACATATGCCCCTCCTTAACGTCCTCTTTGCAGGGGAGCGAGCGGAGGTAAAGTGAAAGCGAAAAATGGAACATAGAGATGAAGCGGAAACAAAGCGGAGTGGACTAAAAAACTGGAGTTAAGACAAACGACACCCATTCTCAAACAACAAGCGATAGGAATTTTCCAGAAAGCTTCGAACTAATCACAAGGAAAGGCAACCAAAGGACACATGTCTGGAGGAACTAACAACTAAGGAAAGGAAAACATGGCTAGCGGCCGGAGCAACGGAAAGGAAAAAGATGATTAACTAAACTCCAGACATGGATCTTCAACTAACCAAATCAAGCAAGTAGACCGAAGGAAAGCTTCCAATTCAGAGTGGACAGACTCTCCTTATTCGAGATCATTAAACACATAGTTATTCACCATTACTGAGACACCTGGACAGATGAAGGTTCATGAATGCTCAAAAGATGCGTATGATGCATGCTGGGCTAAAGGAAAAGAAATCATTTAAAATAAATGCAAAGAAAGATAGAATAACAAGATACTCGAGAATAGTATTGCCAGACCGGAGAAACTAGGGTCAGGACACCATCTGCAACCACGGCGTGCAAGACAGAACCATCATCCCCAAACTTTTCCAACCTAACGGCCTATCCAACGATTAATCATGTGCACTTAGATCATCATCATTTTTGTTTAAGGGGAACATCAGATCCCAGAACACATGAATGACCAGCCAGTTCTCGAGATAGTATATCATACATAACATATAGTAATGCATTAAGGGATAAGGGATCGGGAGACAATACCTGACTTACCTTCCTGGTGAGCGAATGATGCATGAACTTCAACAAAGAGGTTAGCCACCAACAATAATATAAATAAAGCATAGAATCAGGCATAACCAATAAGCATGAATTGCATAGACAAGATAATCATATAGGCATGAAATTTCTGATAAATAAAGCATCATCATTCATCAAACACTTTAAAGCATGTAACGGTCCAGTAAGGGTGCGTTAGAAGTACCTGACGGATCCACCTTGGACCGTCAGAGTCTGGCGGTTCACATCCCTCAAGACATCATTTCAAATGACCTAACGGTCCATAGAGGACGCGTCAGAGTAGTGTGACGGTCTCACGATAGACCGTCACATTTCCTTAGCATTCAAAAAAAACAAACCGAACGGTCGCACACCCTCATTCGTTCACAAACGCCAAAAAATGCCAAAACCACAACCGAGCCCAAAACCCCACCGTCCATTCCCCGTCCGACGAACCATGGCCGGCGGCGAGCCGTCCCAGCCACCGAAGAAGAGGGAAAAAGGGAAGAAGAAGATGGCCATCCGGTGGTTTCAAGCACGGGTGGACTAAGAAGGAACCCCACCGGCGGCGAGCCCTCCGACGAACGAACCGACGGAGGAAGTCCCTCCAATGACCGTGGAAGAAGCTGAGGAAGCCATGGGGAAGACCATTGGCGAGGAAGAAGCGACAGCGAGGGAGAAGAAGAAAAGGAGCCAAGACCCCGAGGTAGGCCGATTTCCCTAAAATTCCAATTTTTAATTTTTTATGTGCATGCATGTGTGTTTGGAGGGTAGAAATGGGTCTAGGGGCCCCTTAGGAATGATTGTAGGCCTCCATGGCCATTTTAGGAGCCAAGGAAAACAAAAGGGACAACGCCCTATTGCAGAGAACGTGACGGTCGTTGCAGTGACCGTCACAGGCCTGACGCACCACCCCTGGTACTGTGACGCATCACCCTAGGGCCGTCAGAGAAACCAGAAGCAGAAATAATTTCTTTTTGGGATTTTTCAGTTATTCAATTTAATTTTTTTTATCTTTTCTTTTGTTGTTCATATGAAATGCAATGCAATGAAATTATGATTAAGTGACTGACTTGTGCTCTACATGTGTGCAGGGGAAAAGAAGAACGAGGATCTCTTGGCTCAAGATCCGGGCGGTATACCAGGCATTGCTCAAGTACCAACGGGAGAGATTGGCCGAGATGGGATTCGCCGAGGTGCTTAGCATTGAGGTGACGAGGACGGATACCCCGCTCTTGTACGCACTGCACGAGAGGTGGGACCCCGTGAGCCGGGCTTTCATCTTCTCATGGGGCCACATGATCCCCACATTAGAAGACATGGCGAGGATCACCGGATTGCGAGTCCACGGAGCAGTAGTGACCGGGTGGACATTTGGAGATTACCGGAAGATGACCCAAGAGCTACTGGGCTTAGATCTGATCAGGCCGGGGCACACATCATCCCAGCTCTCGAGGTCAAGACTACAAGATAGCTTGGGACTTAGGGGATGGGCTATAGCAGTCGGCGAGCTCCCCGAGCAGCATATAGACCGAGTGATAGAGCAGGTACGCCCGTGAGTGGCGGCAGAGGCAGGACATGAGGGAGATCGAGTCCTGAGACGATTTCTGATGCTATTGTTCAGAAAGCTGCTTTTTTCGACCCGAGCAGACGTGATCAGCTGCAGGCTACTGCCATTGCTAGAGGATTTGGGCAGAGTGGGGAAGTATGCATGGGTAGCGGCAGCGCTTGCCTTCCTCTTCGAGTCGCTCAGCACCACAGACCGACGGATAATGTTGGGCGGCTTCTCACCTTTCCTACAAGTAAATGTTGAACTTTAGATGCTTTCTATATGATTATGATTCTACAAATGCAAATGATGCAATTTACTGACAATCAACTTTAAATGCAGATCTGGAGCTTCGTGTACCTCCCGGGGATTGGGCGAGGTAGTCAGCTACATCCCGAGCATATCCCTATCACGAGGCGGTGGGTGGTAGTGAGGGACACGGGATCGATCAACCGGCTGACCCAGGCCATCCAGGATGATCTTGACTCATTCCCACACACAGCGGTAAGCTTCGAACTTAAACTTTTTATATGCTCTTAAATGCTGCAAAAAAAGCTTTCTAAATGCTCACGAATGCTTCTGAATGGATTAACATGACCTTTTCAGGTGAGATGGACCCCATACCGGGATGAGGGCTACGAGAGACAACCTTGGGTGAAGGCGTCCCTGGCATACATCGGGTGAGACATATGGCTTCACTGCATCAACGTGATCGAGCCCCTGCACTACCGGTTGATCCTGAGGACTCGGGGACTTCATCAGCCGGAGGTGACGTTCCCTCGTAGAAATGATGAGCGCCCTGGAAAATCTTCAAAGGGCATTAGCGGAGACGTCGACTGGTGCGCCCGGAAGGCCAAATATGTGCATCATTGGAACAAAAGAGGCCGGGTGGTGAAAGACCGGGCGGACAGTGACGAGACCTACTTCAAGGCTTACTCCCACCGGTATGGTGACCAGGTGTTCAGAGGCACTCGACGGCCGGTATGAACTTAAAAACTTTGTCTATTAAATTAATGCTTCTATATGCACTGACATATGCTTTCTAAATGTAGCTAGACCAACAGGAAAGAATAGCCGAGCCCGAGGGACTCGTTCATGCCACCATCCAGCAGCGGGACGAGTACCGGGCTGCCTTAGAGCTTTTGGTGAGTCTCTACACTTAAGACTTAAATGCTTATGATGCAAATGGCTAACTTTGACTTCTAAATGTAACGGGCCGAGGGAGCCCAGAGGATTAGACCAGATGCACCGTCCTCCTCTTCACAGCCTGCCGGGGGACGGGCTGAGCGAGATGCAGAGTTTACTCGAGCGGTAGCTCGGGTCGAGGAGGCGGAGGCCACCCTCGCGGAGCGGGTAAGAATTTAAAATGCTTCTTTAGACTTAAAATGCTTATGCTTATGCAAACCCCAAATGCTTAATGGACTGACAATGCAAAATGCAGGTGAGAGAGCTGACTACAGCGGTAGCCGAGGCTGCCCATCTCCGGGCAGAGGTTGCCAGACTGAGCGCAGGAGAGACCCGCTGGTGTGCCGATGATGAGGAGGTGGATCGACTGAGAGCTGACGTTGCACGTTTGAGGGGAGAGTGAGATCAGTTTCGAGTGTAGACCATCGAGATGAAGGGCGTGATTACGGGTATGAAAGAGGCCCTTCGACTTTTAGGAAAGAAGTCGGGGACTAGTAGCAGGAGCCAGAGCGTTGCACCCAGTAGTGGATTTCGAGACTACTTCACCGACTCCTCCAGCCATCGGAGGAACGAGGAGGCAGACCAGAGACGACATCGGGGGGAGGAGAGCAGCGTCCGAGAGCCACCAGCAAAGCGGCATGAGGGCACTGGCGATAGTGACGGCCCAGGAGATAGACCGGTCGAGTGACTTGTATTTTCTTTCTTCTTTGACACCCATACTTGTACATGACTTATGTGAATGAAATGGAATGAAATGAAAACGCCCTTTTTGTGTTTTGTTTTTTTTGTTTTTTTATGTGGATGAATGAATGGATGAATGCGAGTATGAATGTGAAAACACATGTGTGGGTGGAAGTGTGAATGAAAGTGTGAATGAATGGATGGAATGAATGGATATGAAAATGGGATAAAGTGTAAGACTGGCAGGCGAGACCAAAGGACAATGCAAAGAACAGAAACCCATAGCAGAAGACGTGACGGTCTAGTGGTGGGGCGTCACATCAATGTAACGTATTAAGATCATGCCGTCAAAGATGACAAAGGGTGGACTGAAAATTGTATAGCAGGAAATGTGACGGTCCACTGATGGAGCGTCAGAATCAGGTGACGGTTATAGACTAGACCGTCAGACATGACAGAACGATATTGGGCTAAAAATGTATAGCAGGAAATGTGACGGTCCAGAGATGGAGCGTCAGGGATCTGTAACGGTCTAAGATTAGACCGTTAGACACGATAGAGCAAAACTGAGCTAAAAACGTGCGGCAGAAAATGTGACGGTCCAAAGATGGAGCGTCAGAGCTATGTGACGCTCTTACGATAGACCGTCAGAGAACAAACTGTACTCCGAGATGGATTCTGCCGTGAGAGCCCAACCTCGAGGCAAGAAGACCTTAATCCACACTAGAACCCTCCTAGGCTTAGGATAAGGCTTTCTAACCCCAATCTTATCGTTCTAGCACCAAAATCAAGCCTTTATAAGCTAGGAACAAGCCCAAAAAATGTAGCTTCCATTAATTCTCTACTACAATGGTTGAGAACTCCATCAAAGGGTAAGGAACATCATGAAGAGAAGCTTCGGAGCGATGGGCATGGAGGAGAGAGTCTACACCGACCCTAAAGCAGCCAAGAAGGAGCATGGGGAACTGCAAAGATTGACATCCCTCCCCAAGCATCTGAGCTCAAGTGCCCAAAGAGTGGTAAGTTCCAATTGACTTCAAAAGTTCATCAATTTCTGCACTTTCCTATACCACTTATGATTCTTCTTTCTTCTTCTTCTTCTTCTTCTTTCTTTAGCATCTTCCTGGTCCAAGGTGTTACTCCAACTTAAAGTGGGTGGCTCCCATGGTCAAAGAACTCCCTTTAGAAGTTGTATCCATCCTTAGGGCATGGCACCTCCAACCTTTGTTAGTTTTGGCCATCCAAAAATTGTCTTTAGATTGGGCAACCATTTCAGCCCTTATAGAGTTATAGCATCCACAAACACACACCTTCCTCTTCCCTTACTTTGAAGCTACAGTCGTATTGGAGGAGGTAGAGACCTACCTAGCCCTTGCTAAGACTAAAGTAGGGGACGAAGATCTAGTGTGCCATACGGTCGAACCTATTGACCCATCCTTGATCTTAAGTGATTTCATACACAACCCGAAGGATGTAAGGACCATGATCAGCCCAAACCATATTCACTTGATACCGATGGCTCAATAGATAGTCTCTCATTGTAAGAACAAGTGGGAGAGATATGAAGCCATAGCCAAAGCCGTGTCAATTTGCTTATGCGGATTCTTCCTTTTTACTACCACCGACCACCTCCTAGATATCCAAAACTTTAGCATCATCAGCGAATTGTGGTGAGGTTTGTCTATTTCTCAAGCGGTCCTTTCATTTCTTTATGAAGGACTTAGTTCAGCTTGCTTAGGAGGACTTCTTTTCGGCTCTATGATACTCCTTGAGGGTTGGATGGGTGTGAGAATCAAATTCCAACCCAAGGAAGACATACCTTCAGCCAACAGGATCTTGGGGAGCCACCCCTTGTTCTTTATTGGAGGTGCCTTCGGTTTCTCTTCACAGGTTGAGTGCAAGACGGCAGACAAGAAAACACGAGATGAATGGCGCCTCTTCCTCAACACTTTGCCAATAGAGAAGTTCATGATGCGTCCAAGAGTTTTACGGAGCACCTTGCTTAGAGTACCACGGTGACCAAGCCTTGATCTACAGTTAGTGGGGAACACTACCTTGGCGATCTACAATCCACACCGGTGCCATCTTAAAATTGGGCAACCCCGAACCGAAGTTCCTGCACTATCACACTACCCTCCCCTTCTTGCTAGAAAGATGGGGACCGAGGAAGATGAGAGAGCGATCCGGAACGTACTGACCATGTGGGAGGTCAGCAAAGTGCGCCCGTGGCAAGAAGAACAGGAATAGGACGACGAGGGACGCCGTAGCTACGTGAAAGAATTGTGCAAGATCTGCCCTCTTGCGGATAGAAAATTGAATGTAGCTTGAGATTTCTTATGATGTTTCTGAACTTGAAGTTTTATCAATCAATTTTATGTATTATTGAACTCAATAGAATGATATAGAAGTGCCCTATTTGATGGAATCATGAGTTTGTTGCTTGACTTGGCCTGAAAGCAGAGTTTCTGGAATCTGTAACGGTCCTACATAGTGTTGTGCCCCTTGTGCTTTGTTGATGATGTGGTGTTTTAATGATAGCAACATGAATGAGTCACCACATTGAATGATAGTAACATGAATGTTTATAACTGATATGAATGTTTATAACTGATATACTCTGTGGAAAATGCATATGACTGTGACTGGTATCTTATCTGGAGAATGCATGTGTTCTGTCTGCATAAGTCTATTCACTGTATGTGTTCTGTCTGCAAGTCCATACATTGCATTCGCCAAGCCTATACATCGCTCACTTGCATGATCATCAAGTCTTCACATTGGTAAAGTCTGTACATCACCTTCAAAGCCTTCTGTTGAAACCTCAAGTCTGTACAGCCTGAGAGTGCGTCTCACTGATCGTCTCATGCAAGTCTATACATCACTGTTCATGCACAGAGTCACCGTCTTCCTCAGCGTCTCATGCATAAGTCTGTACAGTCAGTGCAGGTTAAGCATCGTCTCATTTTGCGTCTCAGTTTGCAAAGTCTATACATTACTACTGAATGCAAGTCTATACACTGCACTGGAGCATGCATCTCATGCAAGTCTGTACATCGCATTTGACGAAGGCATTGAAGTCTATACATTGGCCTTAAGCTGAAGCCTGTACATTCGTTTGGGACCATGTCTATACATTACCTTTGGGATCTAAAGTCTATACAGTCTGAAGTACATACATTGCTTCACAACGTGAAGTCTATACAATGCCATAGCTTTGCTTTAGCTTCACTAAGTCTATACATTGCTTTAGCTTCACTAAGTCTATACATTGCTTCGCCTTCACAAGTCTATACAGCGAAGTCTATACACTGCAATGCATATACTTAATCCGATACTCTGTCTGACAGGTGCTCTGCTCGTGAGGCTAAATGAAGGGCACGTGATCCGAGGATAAGGAGAGTGCCCAGATGAGGACAGGTGTACTGACAGCCTGCTGGATGCTGCCACGTGGTCCGAATTCTTAGGGCGGGAATTGTGGAAGCCACACGCGCTCTGGCTGCTACTGCTGCTGCCGCTATATATACAAGCCTTCGTCCACAGATGAAGGCTGATCGAAGGAGACAGATCGAAATAGAAAAAGCAGAAGCTGTGAAGAAAAAGCAGAGTGTAGAGAGGTCTTCGATCCAGAGAAAAAGAAAGAGAAGAGAAGAGAAGAAGAAGAGAAAGAAGAGAAAGAGAGAAATAGAGAGCTCGAGCTAAGAGAGAGAGAGAGAGATTGGGTTGTCTGGATTTTGGATCAAATCCAAGTCAGAAGTGCTCTTCGAGAGCTATATTTCGTGCTTCATTGTTCAGCTTTTAGTTGCTGTGTTTCCATCTTTTCTTGTTTCCATTTTATCCTTTCTTCAAGCTGTTTGTCAGCGGAGCAAGCTATGTTGCTCAGCATTTACAGTGGAGGATTCCACTGGACGGCCAAGCTGTATTGCCCAGCAGTTTGCAGAGGTGCTGCCTCTGGACGGGTAAGCTGTAATCCCCAGCGGTTTGCAGAGGTGCATCCTCTGGACAGCAAGCTGTGTTGCTCAGCGGGCGAGGAGGATTCCTCGGACGGCAAGCTGTGTTGCCCAACGGTTGTATGGCAAGCTGTGATGCCCAGCTGTTCAAGCTGTGAGTCAGCGAATCCACACTCGAGTTTGAGTGTGGGGTGGATGTAGGTCTGCTGGACCGAACCACCTAAAAATCCCTTGTGCATTGTGGTTTGATTTTGTTCTATTGTGCTTCCGCTAGATGAATGCATAGGGGCACTCCATGTGTTTGGCTTCTGGTTGAGCAGAAGAGTTAATTAGTTTTCTTAGAGTGTTTTAATTTGTCAAGAGAGCGAAATTCTAGTTGAGCTATATTTTGTTAGCACTCTAGTGATCTCACTGTGTGTTTGTTTAGTTCGGCACTGCCTATTAGCTTTCAAGTTTGTTTAGTTTGCGAACTAGCATTTTTAGTGAGCATAAGATTTTAATTAAGCGAATTTTTAAAGGTCATATTCATTCACCCCCCCCCCTCTGAATACTTGCACCGAACCCAACACTTGGTATCAGAGCGGGTCTCTGACTGAACAGATCTAACAATCTACAGAGGATCATGCTAATTGTTGGTGCATTTCAGAGTGGGTCTTTTGGAATCGCTTTTTGATTTATTATTTTAGTGCTTTACGTTGATCATCTGGTTTACTGCATTTCTGTTTGGTGCATTCCAGAGTGTGTTTTCTGTGTTCGTTATTTTGCTTCTCCGACTTAGTGCCTTGCCTTGTTCATTTGGTCTAGGTGCTTCAGTTTTTCTGTGCTTTCAGATTGTTTGCAATGGAACCAATCGTGCTGAAGGATAGCTCCATCAAAGCAAACAGATCCAGCCACAGTGGATCATTAAGTGAGAAAAGTAGCCTCTCGCGGTCTGAAATTGATGGAGACATTGAAAGGGTGACCAGTGAATTCAGGAAATTTCTAAGAAAAAGAGAAGGAAAGCTTGGTGATGGCAGAAAACAAACAAGGTATAATTCTAATCCTGCCAAGAATATTGACGTTAACGTCTGCTACAAATGCAGGAAGGCTGGCCACACGAAGGCTGACTGTCCAGAATTCTCAAAACTCAAAGGGAACACCGAAGACAGTGATAAAGAAGGAGGAAAGTCAATATGCTTAATGGCCAACCGGGGAAGTGATGATGAGGAAACCTCATCTCAGGTAAGCTCCGGATCAGAGGGAGTTTCTTTTGATGAATTGATAGTGATTTATGAAAATCTGTTCAAAGTGTCCAAGAAATTAAAATCTGAAAATAAAAAATTGAGAAAAGACATGAATCTTGAAGTCACTCGTTTGAAGGCAGAAAATGAAAACTTGAAATCTGAAAATGAGAACCTCATAAATAAACACATTAGTGAAGATGATTCTTGCAATGCATGTGCTATCTTAGAAGACATGATAAATGAGTTTGATCATGATAGCAATTTGCAAAAGGAATTAATCAAATCCCTGAAAGAGGAAAACAAACTATTGTTGGAAAAGAAAATTGAGGTTGAAGAAAATAAATCGAAATTGGAAGAAGAAATTGAGAAGTACAAGATTGCAAATAAAGTATTGAAAGAATGTATCAATTGCAGTGAAGAAGAGACTGTCAGTTTTGTAATACACACTACTGATTTGAAAAAAGAAATTGGTTTGTTAAAAGAAAAACTGGCTGGTCTGGAGAAGGAGAAAGTTGATTCAGAAAATCTTATAATCTCTTTGGAAAGTAAAATTACTGAGCTGAATAGTACTTCATCTAAGGTTGCTAAGGATAAAGGCAAAATGAAAATATCCTCGAAAGATGAAGTAAGTGATCAATGTGAGGAGATTGATAACATTTCTGAAATTAAGCAAGCTAAGAAGAACCAGTTGTACACCACTCTTATTCGTAGCTCTGGTTTAGCTAGCAATTCAGCTTCTTCTTCAAACATGCCTTCTAATCAGAGAGAAAAGCAAAAAATGGAAAAACAAAAGAAAATTCAGAAAAAGAAAACAAGTCAGATTAAGAACTTGAATGCTGAAAAATTTCAGGCAGACAAAGCTACTGTCAAGAATGTAAAATGCTTTTACTGTGGTAAGTTTGGTCATGAAATTGCTGATTGTTTTGTCATGAGAAATGATGATTTGAAATCTAATAGAATTCATGTTAGGAATTCTAAAATAAAGAAACACTCTCATGATCAAAAGAGAAGAATAAAATGTTTTTACTGTCACAAAGAAGGTCATATCATGCATGAATGCAGATTAATGAAATATGATGACCTTTCTGCTAGAAAAATACATGATAAACTGTTCCATGTTAAGAATCATGCATCTCATAAAAAGAACATTCAATGTTTTCATTGTGGCAAATTGGGCCACATTGTTGAAATTTGCTGGCATGCTCAGGGAAATAGATTGAATTCTAAATTTGTAAAATTCCCTGCTTTCTATGATTCTGCTAGAAATAACTTGAGAGATAAAAGGAAAAACTCTGCATGTTTTGAATGTGGTAAGCTAGGCCACAAAGCTGCCAACTGTCGGCTGGCTGAGTATGGAAAGAAAAATGTTCATGTCAATAAAAGAAATACTCATGCTCGTACACATAATTTTCATACTCATATGCATGCACATGGGCATCATGTTTCTGCTAACATGAAGAATAAAAACAAAAATTCGGTGGCTTCATGTTATTATTGTGGAAAAACTGGACACTCAATGTTTAAGTGTAATCTGATGGAATATGATGATCATGTTGCTAAAAGACTGTTTAGAACACATGTTAGGGCTCATACAGGACCCAAGGCAGCTTGGGTCCCTACATGATCAAATTGATTAACATGTTACAGGTGTGCCTTGGAATAAATAAAGAGGGGTAAAATAAACCAAGGCACTCAACAAGAAGACACCCCAAGATTCTGTTTTTCAGGTCTGTTCTGAATACTCATCTTAAATTCTGCCTTCTAAATTTGTGTGCTTCAGTTGATTGCATATCATGACAATTCAGTTTGATGAAATTGTGAAGTTGAAATGATTGAATATCATGTTGATTTGTTGATGTCAAACTGAAGATTTCTAAAATGTTGATTTGTTGATGGTAATTCTCCTCTCTCTGATTTGCATGAATCATATCTGAATGAATATTTGAAATCATGTGATGTGCTTTCAATACATTTCATGCATATCGACAGGGGGAGTCCAACTATTTTTGTTTAATACATATAGGACGGCTTTGCACTGCATTGCATAACCTTGGTACATCAAATGGTAAGCTACTAAAAGGCAGGGAAATCTGCTTGGAGGTTCTTATCATGTGTGAGATGGTCCTTGAGACCGAGTCCTCCGCCTAGTACCATGGGTTTAGTTTTCATATAGAGCAATGTATTGCATATCATAAATTTGAAGAAAATAAAATTCGAAAAGAAATGATTCATTGCACATCATGTATTTTGTCAGGGGGAGCTTGTTTGCTGTTGATTGATCATCATGCTCTCCTTGTTAGAATTGTTGCATACTGCATATGTAGGATAGTGCATATTATAAAATTTTAAAAAACCTAAAAAGAAATTCATTGCACTTAGACAGGGGGAGCATTCCCATTTCATATCTTCTTCACCTCATGAACTCCCTTTGTTTAAGTAACCTGATTCATTCCACTGACTATGCGCTATTCAACTGAATTCTCTGCTGATATCTCTAAAATAGCTGATCTGTGTGTATTCCAGACTCAGCTACTGTCTGATGATAAAATCTCTTCTGATGCTCTTCTCTATTGCTGATTCACTCTTGCACCAGCTTATACTCACCTTTCACATTCTTCTCAGCTGGTGTGACTGATCTATTTCAACTATTGATTGTTGGCTGCTGAATTCATTGTTCTGATCTGAGGAACTTAAGCTGCATGTCATGCAATTCAGTCTGAGAACATTGTAGAAATTTCTATCATATAGGTTTAAGAATTATGACTGAATCAGACTGATATAAGATTAATGTATTCTCAGATTTGTAAATAAATGAATTGAAAATATCTGAATGATAAGGTTTAATAAACTTTAACCATATGTGTCATGTAAACCTTAGGCTTTCTCATCAGATATCTGAAAATATGATTTCAGGGCTACTTTGGTTAAGATGCATAGAGTGTGTATCGTTGTTAAACATTATTTTGAAAAATGTTGACTAAATGAAAAATTGTGAATTCAGAGTAATGACTCGGTCACTGAGAAACTGAGTTCTTTATCAATGAAATAAAGTAACTCATGTCATGAGGTGCCATAGTTATCTCTGATAAAAATTTAGTGATACAAAACCTGACAGAGCAATGGCTTATTTGTGTTGAGTAACTGGGGAGTCTAGCCTCTGATAAAGGTGTCTTCTCATGTAAAAAGACACTCATATTGCTAACTCTGCTCTCAAAGTGAGAGGCAATGACAGTTATCACACTGAGTAACTGGGTCACTTCACCTGAGACGTGTTGTGCCTCATGTAAAAAGGCGTTGATCAACTTAAATTGCTCAAGAAAAATATAATGTGTTTCAAATAAAATTATCTTGAAAAAAATCTGTCAACTCATGTTCTTGAAAAAGTGTTTAACTTCAGTACTAACCTGTGTATTTTTCAAAGGTGCTATTGAGATCATATGTGTAAGATAAAAGATAATTGATTTTGAGTGTTTTCTGACTATTTGGTTCACTTTTATTAAAACTTGGATTCAGATATGAGTATTGAGTTTAATTTGGCAAATTTGGTATACAGCAAAATTAAATCAGTTTGGTTAAGCTGCAAATTCATAATCCCTTATGATAGAAGAGTCTAATCTTATTAAGACCTATTGTTGTGATGGATGCTTTAAAATCTCTCATGATCAGATTCTTTTCAGACAGCCTGATCAACATCTTGCTAATGAGTGATTCATTGAGATGTATTGTGCTTTGACTATTTCTCACCCTTACCCATGGCTAAATCTTACATTATCAGTTGATCCACACTGTTGGAATCTTCCATCCTGTTTCACAATCAGCTCTGGTTCTGTTTCATTCTGTTCATGCAACCAGAATTCAGATTCCTTGTATTGACAGATTTGAGCTGGATTTATTGGATAACCAGAGTTCATTTCTGTGCTTCAGGGGGTGTTTTGGTTTATCTGCAGTTAAGGGGAGAGTAGTCAATCATGCATGTTGATAGGGGGAGAGCTGTTTCATTGTCATAAGAGAGAACTTCATTTTAATGAACCATGACTCATTCTCTGAATTTATGTGCTGTCTTTGTGTGCTGAATTTGTCTCTCAAACCATTTCCCTTCTTTTTGATTATGTCAAAGGGGGAGAATAGTTTGACGAGTCAGTGGGACTCATCATGTTGCCATCATTAAAAAGGGGGAGATTGTTGTGCCCCTTGTGCTTTGTTGATGATGTGGTGTTTTAATGATAGCAACATGAATGAGTCACCACATTGAATGATAGTAACATGAATGTTTATAACTGATATGAATGTTTATAACTGATATACTCTGTGGAAAATGCATATGACTGTGACTGGTATATTATCTGGAGAATGCATGTGTTCTGTCTGCATAAGTCTATTCACTGCATGTGTTCTGTCTGCAAGTCCATACATTGCATTCGCCAAGCCTATACATCGCTCACTTGCATGATCATCAAGTCTTCACATTGGTAAAGTCTGTACATCGCCTTCAAAGCCTTCTGTTGAAACCTCAAGTCTGTACAGCCTGAGAGTGCGTCTCACTGACCGTCTCATGCAAGTCTATACATCACTGTTCATGCACAGAGTCACCGTCTTCCTCAGCGTCTCATGCATAAGTCTGTACAGTCACTGCAGGTTAAGCATCGTCTCATTTTGCGTCTCAGTTTGCAAAGTCTATACATTGCTGCTGAACGCAAGTCTATACACTGCACTGGAGCATGCATCTCATGCAAGTCTGTACATCGCATTTGACGAAGGCATTGAAGTCTATACATTGGCCTTAAGCTGAAGCCTGTACATTCGTTTGGGACCATGTCTATACATTGCCTTTGGGATCTAAAGTCTATACAGTCTGAAGTACATACATTGCTTCACAACGTGAAGTCTATACAATGACATAGCTTTGCTTATGTGAAGTATATACATTGCTTTAGCTTCACTAAGTCTATACATTGCTTCACCTTTACAAGTCTATACAGCGAAGTCTATACACTGCAATGCATATACTTAATCCGATACTCTGTCTGACAGGTGCTCTGCTCATGAGGCTAAATGAAGGGCACGTGATCCGAGGATAAGGAGAGTGCCCAGATGAGGACACGTGTACTGACAGCCTGCTGGATGCTGCCACGTGGTCCGAATTCTTAGGGTGGGAACTGTGGAAGCTACACGCGCCCTGGCTGCTGCTGCTGCTGCCGCTATATATACAAGCCTTCGTCCACAGATAAGGCAGATCGAAGGAGACAGATCGAAATAGAAAAGGCAGAAGCTGTGAAGAAAAAGCAGAGTGCAGAGAGGTCTTCGATCCAGAGAAAAAGAAAGAGAAGAGAAGAGAAAAAGAAGAAGAGAAAGAAGAGAAAGAGAGAAATAGAGAGCTTGAGCTGAGAGAGAGAGAGAGATTGGGTTGTCTGGCTTTTGGATCAAATCCAAGTCAGAAGTGCTCTTCGAGAGTTATATTTCGTGCTTCATTGTTCAACTTTTAGTTGCTGTGTTTCCATCTTTTCTTGTTTCCATTTTATCCTTTCTTCAAGCTGTTTGTCAGCGGAGCAAGCTGTGTTGCTCAGCATTTGCAGTGGAGGATTCCACTGGACGGCCAAGCTGTATTGCCCAGCAGTTTGCAGAGGTGCTACCTCTGGACGGGTAAGATGTAATCCCTGTTGTGTAGTGGACAGCGGATCTAGAGGGGAGGGGTGAATAGATCAGCCCCACTTTTCGCAATGTAGCCCTCTATATAGCTAGTTAGAATGAATTGCCGCGGAATAGAAACTAGCTTCCAAGAACGCTATGATTCACTTAGCAAGATAAGCAAGATATATAATAATTCGATCCTAAGCATGCATCTAGAACGAATCAATCACACAAGCAAACCACACTAGATAGGATTTTTAAGGTGGTTCGGACTGAATCCTCAGCCCTACGTCCACCCCTCACCAAAACCCGGTGAGGCTTCACTTGTGCAGCACACAGAACCGCAAATCGGAAACCACCGATTGCCTTCCTACTCACCACCTGGTAGGGATGTCAACCGCAAATTGGAACACCCTCCAATTGCCTTCCTACTAACCACCGGTAGGGATGAATCACACTTTCAATGTTTAAACAATAATGAAAATGAAACAAATGTGAATGAACTAAGACAAGAGATTGAGTTATGAGTGAAAATGAATTGGCCCTTGTATGAAATGTTGATCAGCAACAAGGCTCCTCTTGGCTTCAACTCAATCTTCTTGATTCACCCTTGATTGGATGAATGTTCTTCACGGAGTACTGTTCACGTGAACAGTACCTCTTCCTTCAATTCTTCTCTCTTGATCTTCTCTTTGAACTTCTTTGAATGAATGAAGGAAATGATGAAGCTACCTTGAATCTTGATTGCTTCGTTAGCTCATAGGAGTTTGAATGCTTGAAAGATCACCTTGGATGAGCTTGAAAGAGCTTGAATGGATGTAGATGATTTCCCTTAAAGAACTTGAATCAAACCGGCTTCCTTGGATCACTTTGATAGCCTTGCTTTGATGTAATCTTCCTTGAGGTTTGCTGGCTTTGATTTGAGCTTGATTCCCCTTTGATTGGATGAAGAACACCTTCACGAATTACTGTTCACGTGAACAGTAGCTCGTCTCCAAGCTCTCTTGCAACCTCCCTTGCAGCCACCCTAGATCTCACAAGAAGCCCCTTGAAGCATTAGGGTTTCTAACCCTCTTACAAGAGTTTTATAGACCTTGAATGGTCTATGGACACCCCCTAGACCAGATCCATAATTTGTGGGGGATTAGGTGTCTTTAGGATTAAACAAATCAATGTTGAATGGCCCTTTTCGAAGTTGGAAACAAAATCAACAATTGATGGCTCGGGGCTGGCGGTCGACCGGAATTCATGGGGCGGTCGACCAGAATCTGTAAAATCTCCAACTTGTTGGTTCTGGGAAAACCGGTCGACCGGAAAAGTAGGGGCGGTCGATCGAAATCTGTAATTCCTGAAGTGTTTCGTTTTTGCAAGAACCGGTCGACCGGAAAAGCAGGGGCGGTCGACCGAAACCTGTAAAACGTGGAATTCTTAGGCTCTGGCAAATCTGGTCGACCGGCCAAGGTGTGTAGGTCGACCGGAAACACCTATACCTGCAAAAATGAAGTGTTAGACCAATGAAACATATTCATAAGTCAAGATATTCATGTCCTCATCAATTTCATGTATTTTGGGATTGAAATCAACATAGAATATGCTTTGAGCATTTCTAAATTTTGTTCCGGGGGCTCCGCCCCCGGAAACCCCCGCAAGGGGCGCTGCCCCCTTGACCCCCGCGACCTGACCGTGCAGGTCGATCCCCGTGACCTGACCGCGCAGGTCGATCCGCGTGCGAGGGCGCAACATTCAGCGTTCACGTTCACCATTTCCACTTGATTCCTTGTCCATTCATTGGCGCACCTGTCATGAACAAAAACATCACGTATGTCAATCACATGAAGGTGAAAAATATCAATGACTAATAGTGTTTAGCCATTATCAAAACTAAGAATACATTAGAACTCATATGACCATAGAATGATGTCGAATGACCCAAGTGACCATATGAACTCAAGTGACCATAGGGGCACAACAATCCCCAGCGGTTTGCAGAGGTGCATCCTCTGGACAGCAAGCTGTGTTACTCAGCGGGTGAGGAGGATTCCTCGGACGGCAAGCTGTGTTGCCCAGCGGTTGTATGGCAAGCTGCGATGCCTAGCTGTTCAAGCTGTGAGTCAGCGGAATCCACACTCGGGTTTGAGTGTGGGGTGGATGTAGGTCTGCTGGACCGAACCACCTAAAAATCCCTTGTGCATTATGGTTTGATTTTGTTCTATTGTGCTTCCGCTAGATGAATGCATAGGGGCGCTCCATGTGTTTGGCTTCTGGTTGAGCAGAAGAGTTAATTAGTTTTCTTAGAGTATTTTAATTTGTCAAGAGAGCGAAATTCTAGTTGAGCTATATTTTGTTAGCACTCTAGTGATCTCACTGTGTTTGTTTAGTTCGGCACTGCCCATTAGCTTTCAAGTTTGTTTAGTTTGCGAACTAGCATTTTTAGTGAGCATAAGATTTTAATTAAGCGAATTTTTAAAGGTCATATTCATTCACCCCCCCCCCTCTGAATACTTGCACCGAACCTAACACATAGGGCCGTCACAACAGTCTGACGGTCGTACGATGAGCCGTCAGAAGGAGTGAACTCAGAAAATTGAGTTTATGTTCTGTGTAGAATGTAACGCTCATAGATAGACTGTTAGAGTGAAGTGACGGTCGATCACGGACGCGTCAGAGAGGGTTTGCTGAGAGCCAATGGATTTCAAAGTTCAAAAGGCTGTGACGGTCAAAGGGTGACCGATACAAGGCTGTGACGGTCTGACGCTGGTGCGTTACAGACCTGAACCTGGAATTTTGTAATCTTGGGCTTGAACCTGCGTTCTGCACACACTTAGACAAGAAACAAGTTAGATCTGTTCTTAGACTCAACCCCTTGCCTAAAGCAAGTTAGAATTTGACCATTTCTTGATATTTGGTCAAGGGGTGGAGCCTTATTAAATAGGCGAAGAATATAAGAAACAATGCAATGCATGCAATGCATATGATGGTATTTTTTTACGAATTTTTGCAATCATTTAGATTTTTGTGAGTTTTTAAAAATATCTGGTGTTTTTGGATTTCAAAATATATGATTTTTTTTATTTCAAGATATATGGTTTTTTTTATTTTGAAATATATTATTTTTTTTAGATTTTGAAATATATGATTTGTTTTGGATTCTGAAATATATGATTTTTTGGATTTTGAAATATATGATTTTTTGGATTTTGAAATATATGATTTTTTTGTATTTTGAAATACCAGTGCCTCCCTAGGAATGAGGGTCCTCCCAATTCAGTTCAGAGTTTCCGAGGTCGGTGTGTAATGGGGGTGACAATCCCTAGCCAGGGCCTAACTCGCGTGACGGTATCTCTGCCAAGGCTGTACCCAGGGTACTTGTCTTAATCCTGAAAAGCAAAAAAAGAACACGGGGATAAGCTTAGGCCAGATATAGAAGTTTTTAGGACTTGAGTTCCTCTCCAGTCAACCTATTCAGAGACTTGGTCTGTTGTGCCAGGGCTTTTGCGTCCGTCATCGAACCTTTGTCCACCCTAGGCACGCATACGACCGGACTCATAACGTCCCGCGAGGAAACTGCACTGCCACTCTTGCCATGCCTAGCTTTCATTATTTTCCTTTCGTGCTTTGGAATTGATAATCGATGGACTTTCGAGATAGACTTTTGCTTTTTTCAAGAAGATTTCTCCTTTTCTTTGCTCTTTTCCTTTTCCTTGTTGCGTCAGGTCATAACGGATTGCCCCTATTTGAGACCTCCTCCCGTCAAGGCACCTGGATTGGTCGTCGCCTCCCTGTTCACCTCTTGCCCCTGGATTCAGCCGAAGAAAGAGACGGACAGGGACTTTTGACTTTCCCCCCAAAGCATGGCCAAGGTGAAATGGTGTCTACAAAGTGGGAAACCCGACCAGGGACGTCGTGTAGTGTGTGATTGCAGTACTCGTGGTCCTCTTTCTCGCGAGGAAGGAAAATGACACCTTGCTACCGGGGTGGCACTGGTTTAGATTCTAAGGAAAGAAACGCTTAAGGTACAACCCATTCCAAGCATGAGAGAGCACCTCACCTTCTGCGTTCACTAAGCGATAAACATTCCCTGGATAAATCTCTTTCACAATAAACGGCCCTTCCCAGTTAGGTTGCAATTTAGACCTAGGACCTGCAGACCGAATGAGTTTACGTTTCAAAACCATATCACCTTTTTGAAATTTATGCTCAATTACCTTCTTTTGAAAATAACGTGAAACTCTCTTTTGATAAACAGATACGTGATCGGCCGCATTCATCCTCTTCTCGTCTAAGAGTTCCAGCTGGACGAGCAACGCCTCTCGACGTTCATCGAGATTAAGTTCCTTATCGAGCTGTCCTCTTAGGGAAGGGGTCAAAATCTCATGTGGGAGTACCACCTCCATCCCGTAAGTGAGAGCATAGGGAGTTTGCCCCGTAGGAGTACGAACGGAGGTGCGGTAAGCCCATAGAGCTTCCACTAATCTTTCTGGCCAATCAGAAAACTTATGAGATTCGCATGTTTTCTTTATGATTTTGAGAAGGGTTTTGTTAGTGGCTTCGGCCTGACCGTTGCCTTGTGGGTAATATGGAGATGAGTGATGCAATGTGATATTGAACTTCTTACGTAGGTTCTTGAGCTCTTGAGAGACGAACTGGGGTCCGTTGTCGGTGACGATACTACTTGGCACTCCGAACCATGAGATAATGTTCTTCATGATGAAGCGGCACACCGTGGTAGCTTTAATCTCTGCGTACCCTTCGGCTTCAGCCCACTTGGTGAAGTACTCTATGGCGGTAAGGATGAAGGATTTTTGCTTGATCTGAGAATTGGGATCACCGAGCGGGCCGACAATGTCGAAAGCCCACATAGAGAACGGCCAAGGAGCAGATAGAGGATGAAAAGATGAAGTCGGAGCATGAATTTTATCAGCATGGAGTTGGTATTTAAAACACCTTCGGATATAGAGGGAGTAATCTTCCTCTAAAGTGGGCCAATAATAGCCCTACCTAAGGATCTTCTTCGCTAGAGCCTGGCCATTAACATGACCTCCACACTCACCAGAATGGGCTGCTTCGGCCACCTTCCAAGCTTCATTATCGTCCAAACATCTCATGAGCATCCCGTTAGTAGCACGCCTGTATAGTTCTCCAGCAATGATAGTATACCTTGAGGCGGCTCTTTTTATTTACTTGCGCTGCTCGGCATTTGCCTCTTCCAGGAACGATCCATCTTTGAAAAACAACTTAATTTCATGATACCAGGGCAACTCTTCCTCTTCCAAGATCTCCTCTAACTCTGTCAAAGATACTTCCTTCAACTCTTCCTTCTTAGCCCTCACCTCTACAGTCTTCCTAAGGTTGACATACCAAGGATCCTAAAGAGAGGGTGCATCCAATCTCTGAACGACGATAGTCTCAGTACTCCGACTGAGAGAGAAAGATAGAAAGGAAGCGAGGGATGCTAAAGCATCGGCTAGAATGTTCTGAGACCGGGGAGTATGGATGTAGATCAACTTGCGGAATTGCGTAGCGAGGAGCGTGACCAAATCTTGATATGGTTTGAGCTTAGGGTCACGGGTGCGGTAAGTGGACAGAACTTGTCGCAGGACGAGCTGAGAATCCCCTATGATATTCAAGTAACGCGCGTCTAGAAGGTAGGCGTGCTTCAATCCAACTAGGAGAGCCTCATACTCGGCGATATTGTTGGTAGCAGGAAATTGAAGTTGATAAGCAAAAGGAATCGTCACTCCTTCCGGAGTGAGCAGAACAGCGCCTATCCCTCGGCCCTGAGAATTGAGTGCACCGTCGAAGTGCAGTGACCAGAAGGGATGATGAGTCAGGACAAAAAGATGCTCATCAGGGAAGTCATCCTGAATAGAATTTGTGCAAGGAATCGGGAGATGGGCAAGATGCTCAGTGATGGCGTATCCCTTGACCGCCTTCTGAACGATGAAGGTGATATTAAACTGAGAGAGGAAGCTCTGTCAGCGAGCTAACCAGCTAGAAAGGACATGCTTTTCTAAGAGATAGCGGATCGGGTCCATTCTAGAGATCAACCTAACTGGGTGGGCAAGGAAGTAATGTTTGAGCTTCTGAGCTACCCACACTAAGGCGGCACAAGTCTTCTCCATAGCGGTGTATTTAGCCTCGGCCGGGTTGAACAACCTGGAGAGGTAATAAGCTGCCCGCTCTTTTCCTTTATCGTCTACTTGTGCTAAGACCGCCCCTAAGGAGTCCTCAATAACCAAGATGTATAGGATTAGGGGTTTCACAGGGACAGGAGGTTGCAAAATCGGGGGATTGGATAGATATTCCTTTAAGTCCTCGTAGGCCTTTTGAAAATCTTGATTCCATTCAAATTTGACTCCCGCCTTTAGCAATTCATAAAACGGGCGGCACCTCTGAGGATGTTGAGATATGAATCTTCTGATAAATTGCAATCTACCAATCAGTCCACGAAGTTCTATAATATTCTTTGGCGGAGGCATGTCCATGATGGCCTTTTCCTTATTAGGATCAATCTGGATCCCCCGGTTGCTAACTATAAAGCCTAGCAACTTCCCTGAAGAGACTCAAAAAACACACTTCTTCGGATTCATTTTAAGCTTGTACTCCCTAGCTCTTTGCAGCACCTTAGCCAGAATAGAGGGGTGTTCTTCTTTGGTTCTTGACTTCACCAAGATATCATCCACGTAAGCTTCCATGTAGATATGCATCATGTCGTGGAAAATGGCCATCATCGCCCTCTGATAAGTGGCACCTGCGTTCTTCAGACCGAACGGCATAACCACGTAACAATACGTGCCCCAGGGCGTGGTGAAGGAGGTTTTCTCTTGATCTTCAGGAGTGAGACGGATCTGGTTATAGCCTGAGTAACCATCCATGAATGATAAAGCTTCGTACCCGGCAGTATTATCGACCAAGACGTCTATGTGAGGCAGCGGGAAATCATCTTTGGGACATGCTTTATTAAGATCCCTGAAATCGATGTAGATACGCACTTTTCCATCCTTGACAGGGACTATATTCGCCACCCACTGATGATATAGAACAACTCTAATGAATTTGGCCTTATACAACTTGTCGACCTCTTCCTTAATCTTCAAGGCCATGTGGGGGTGAAATCTTCTTGATCTCTATTTTACGGGTGTTGCCCCTGGTTTAAGCACGAGACGGTGTTCCACTAAAGAGGGGTCAAGACCCGACATGTCCTCATAAGACCAAGCGAAAGAATCACTATACTCCCTTAGAACCTTGACTAGATCTTCTTCCACTTGTGGAGGGAGATTAGCGGCAATAATGATGGGCCTTGGGTCTTCTTCAGTTCCCAAATTTATTTCCTTCGTAGGTTCATCCACTGTCGACGATGGCTCGTCGAATCTCTTTAATCCTTGTGCATACAGATTGGCAGTGTTGTCTACGTTGATGTCATCATCATCAATCGGGTCTTTCTCATCCAAGACTTCATAGACACCGAGTCCATCATCGCTCCACACCCCTTCTATTTCCTCTTCATCCTCTATCATGTTTGCCGTGGCGACAAACTCTGGACACTTCAAAAGAGCATGACATCGCTGAGCCAGATCCTGCAAGAACATGTCAGGAATGTATTTGGAAGGACGCGCAAGCGGGCGCGGCTCAAGCTCGGAAGGATTGGACGACCTAGAAGAGGACCCTACTTCTCTAGTTCTAATCGACCCTACTTCCCTAGACTCGACGGACCCTATGCCTAACCTAGGAGAAAGGAAATCTAGTGGAAAGGAAAGGGGACTCGTGCCCCTGGGAGGAGGACGGAGACAAGATAGCGTAATCTTCCACTGAAATCTCTGTTTCAAATTTGACGTTTTTTTGGAGATCAGTGGAGATCATACAGCAGGATGGAGGAGGAGGAAGTTGCATGGGGAATAGAGAGTGGAAGATGCAATCAAAGAAGGGGTCGAAGATGAAAATCACATCTCGTGGAGTTGGGCGGTGGAGGAAGGAGGAGTGAATAGAGTTGACAGATCAACGGGTGTGCAGCGCCCACATGCACATGGAACAAACAATATTTCGGGCGATCTTTCCGTAAAATACGGATCGACCATAATCGAGGGTGAACGGGGAATGGGTTCCAATTGTTGAAATAGAGATGCAAGACGGTAGGGAGACCAAGAAATGATAATGGGCGAGCTCCCCTTCTTCTGTAGACGGCCAGGGGGCTTCGGCTTCCATTGAACGAGCCGCACCTCCTGATCCTCCTTCTGACCATAACCATCTAGCTCGCTGAACATTCTGGCAAATGACTGTCTGAAATCTGGCATATCATCAACAGGCCCTTTTGGTAGCAGAGGTGGACTAGCAACTGTGCAAGCTGTATCTTTCTTTTCTGACTATACTGGTGGTGGATTCAATGTACCCGGCTAGAGGGGTCCTCTTATAAAGTGTTGGCGATAATCCCATGTAAGTGGCCCTGAGTCTCCCATCATTGAGAGTTCGGACTCTCGATAACCGAGACCTCTCCGGCTCATTTTTCTTCCTTTGGGCATTGGCTTAGTTCGCGCTTGTAATTGCGCACCGAGGCCTCTCCCTGGTTGATAACCCAGCTTCAATATGATATCCCAACCTATGGAATCTCGGATCTGGGGTTTCACTTTGATATTGACGGGTGTAGCGGCGGGCTTGCGTGGTGCATAAGCCCAAGGGAAATCCATATCTAGTACAGAAATAACGGGCCGACTGCTGGGCCATAATGTGGGCAGAATCTTCTCTGAAATAACTTTGACAGACTGGACCGTGGATGAGCTTTTTACTTTAACCACCTTCCCTTGAAAAGGGAACTTGAGACATTGGTGCGCGGTGGAGGGCACGGCACTGAGAGTGTCGATCCACGGATGACCCAAGATAGCTTTGAACATGGGGTCGATGTCCAGCACATAGAATTCAATGGGCATGGTGAGAGGCCCAAGCTCGTCTTGAATAGTAACAATCCCGTGACATGCCCTCCGAGAATTGTCATAAGCAGCTATAGTAGTGGGGGTCGGGCGTAGAAGTTCTTCTGACAGATTGTAGGCCCTGAGAGTGCTGAGCGGGCACACATTGATAGATGCCCCTGTATCAACTAATGCCGCATCAATGCTGACTTTATTCAAGATAACAGTGATGCAAAGTGGCATTTGCCGAGCTTCTGGTGGTGCTAGCTCGGTTTTAGAGAAGGTTATAGCTGGTCCTTTAGAAATAGTTGCCAATGCCGTAGGTAAACTGTCGGCTGCCACGTCTTCACTAACCATCACCTTCTGAAGGAAGTTTCTGAGAGCATCTTGGTGAAGGGTAGATCTTTTGATAAGCTCCAGCACGGATATCTTAGCGGGAACTCGATCCAAGTGATGCAACAGATCGTATTGGGTTCCTGGTAACAGCTCGGCTTCTTCCTACTCAGCAGCCGGTTAGGAAGACTGGGGATTTGAGGTGGAAGGATAATTGCGGTGAAACATGCGCCCGCTCCGCAAGGCGAAGTTAAAGGCTGCCGCGGCCTTGGATGGGCTCAAGATAAGTGACTTAATAGGCCCGGTGGGGTGGATGAGTGGTGCGGAAGAGGGTGTGGTGGAAAGGATGATGGGTGAGGGGTTGGTGGTAGCGGGTGCAAGCGGAAGTGGGGATATAAAGGTAGGCGGAGGTGTAATGAGTGGAGGGTTAGATGGAGGTGCGGTGATAGAGGGGGTGAGTAATGTGTGAGAGACAGGCGGTGGAGTCGGAATAGATGAAAGGACAAACGGTGTAGCAGGCAGAGGAGGGTTTTGGTATGTAAGGATGGTAGGAGCGGAAGGAGTGCGGAAGTTGTGGTGAAGGGCCATGACTTGCGGCGTAGAGCTGTCATCATCAAAGGACCACCCGGCATCAGGGGCTAGGGGTTGAACTACATTGACCTGGGCCGGCGCCGGTGGCTGAGGCTGTGGAGCGGGAAGATGGTTCGGCATTGGGTTCTGATGGATCCCCAAGTCTTGAACCGGCTGCTGTTGCTGTTGTGGCTACTGCTGCTGCTGTGGCTGCGGTGCCTGTTGTTGCTGCACTTGCTGCCTCGACGGCTGCCTTCTTTTCTCTTTAATTTCCATAATGGCCCTATGCATTTCGGCCCAATCAATCCTTTGTCCTTCATGGAGGTCATAGACCAAATCCCTGAACTGAAAACACCCTTCAATTGTATGTCCTGGCTGCCTGTGGAACATACAGTACTTTGTCTGATCAACGGCAGGGTTCCAGTTGGGCCGTTCCAGAGGTAGTTGTATAGCATTAACTGACATGAGAGCTGAGAAGATATCCGTGAGGGTTTCTGGCAGGGTGGGTACTGTGCTCTTTTAGGAGCCGGGCGCTTGTTGTTGTTGTTGTAGCCGTTGGGTGGATGGACATTATGGTATTGCGAAGGCTGTGGAGGTTGTTGTGGAGCGGTAAAGGTATTTTATGGAGTGGCAAAGGTAGGCAGAGGGTTTTATGGAATGGTTGTGAAGTTTTGTGGAGTGGGGTTTTGAGGAGTGCGGGGGTTTTGCGGAAAGCGGAAAGGTGCAGCTTGGAAAGGGAAGGTAACGGCTTGAACTTGTTCGTTGGTCTGAACCCCCTCGGTGACAGGCCCTTGAGGTTTCTTGTGGTATTTTGGTTTTTGGTTCTCAAAGAGCGAGTGGATGGGAGAGTCTTTGAACTGCATTTGAATGAACCACGCCCGGATATAAAGTTGGTGCATGTTTGCTATATCATTCATCGCCAAGATGTTTCGGAAGGTCGGAGTAGCATTGGAAATAAGAAGCATGACCTTCTCTTCCTCCGGAATATGGCCTGGCAACCTGACGGCCATCTGCCTCCATCTATCAGCATAAGTTGCAAACTCCTCATCAGGCTTCATTTTCTCGACCACCAAGTCTGTGAAAGAATATTCTGGACCGACCTTGTCTTGAAACCGTTGGATGAACTTGTCTTTCACTATTTTGAAGCTCTCGGCATCCTCTAGCGGCAGAGAAGAGAACCATTTCAGTGCAACACCATCCAATGATCGGTGGAACAAATACGCCATGAGGTGATCATCGTACTGAAATTGGGCCGATTCATATAAAAAGTCCCTCGCATGAATAAAGGGATTGCCATTCCCATCATACTTGCGATAATTAGGGAGCTCGGATTGCGGAGGGAATCGGATGTTTTGGAAGCTGGGGACTGGAACATCTGCCAAGGATTGTGGGCCAACCCGCTTTTGGAGGAAATCAATCTATTGTTGCATGGCGGCCCACTTATCAAGTAATTCTTGCTCCCTGGATGGAGTAGGGGTAGTGAGAGACGAAGGTTGAAATTGAGGAGCAAAAGGATGGACTGTTGTAGGAGGTGAAAGCCCATAAGAGGGAGCAAAAGGATAAACAGCCAAGGTAGGGAGCCCATAAGAAGGATATTGGGTCGAAGACGGACCCAGATTAGAATAGACTTGGGCAACCCCTTGCTGAGGGCGCAAGAAATCTGAAGGGCCAACAAGGACTTGTGGCACTGATGGGCTGGGCATGTGATGATCCACCTGGATAAAAGAAGGGATAGTAGACTTTTCCTTATCAGAAAATTGTTGGGCCGAAGTGGAAGATTGGCCCGTTTCCATACCAGAAAAGGTGATGGTCCGAGGTTGGACTGGAGTAAGATCGATTGGAGTGAGCTGGATGGAGGGCCCACCAACTCTAGATTGGTCGATGGAAAGATTAGATTGGCCTTGCGCAATCATGGGATGTGGGGTATTGGACCCCTGCATGGCCTGGTAGACAGCCTGGAGTTGGGCCGGATCCAACTGAGCCATCATTTGGAGAATGGAGCCAGCAGAAGGAGAAGAGAAGGGAGGAGTGGTTTGGCCGCCCTCCATAGGGACGGAGGATGGAAGAGGGGCAGACCCCTCTCCAAACGGGAATGAGATAACCCTAGAGGGGTTTTCAAGAAGCCCTTGAGGAAGAGAATCCTCTTGGGAACGGGGAGGATTGAAAGAAGCCATGATGGGTTCGAAGAGCAGATTGGAGTAGATTTTGGAGAAGGAATTGACCCTAGGAGATGACTCTAATGGACGAAGACAACTCCACATGCAACGGAAGACCTTTAATAAAAGCAAACAACACACAACAAACACAAAATGAGTGATCAAGCTTAGATAACTTTGACAAAGATGCAAGTGAAAACGAGATGACAACACTCAAATTCAACCAAGTTACTTAGATGATGCACCAAGATTTTGATGATTTCCTCCTTTAGAACCTTAGTGATTTGATTAGGATGTGCTCTCCACAATAGGTTCCTAATAGGAAAGGATGTATGACTTGGTTGACTCTAAATATATTCACTCTTTCACCTATGCAATCCTAGACACGGGGTAGGAAAGGTACAACCGGCCCGGTGTCTGTGTGAGAATCCACGGCTCACGGGGACTTATGGAGGTCCCTAATGTGTTTTCCTAGTCGGCCCCAAGGAATATGGAGACGAGAGGTCCACGCACCAAAGTAGGAGAATGCAATCTAATGTATGAAAATATGCATGAACCTATGTACACCGGGGTGCATGCAAATTCTAGCCTAGAATCTAGCAATCAAATATGCACACAATGATATGAATATGTGAACCAACCAAGGAGTAGACCGAATAGCACCCAAGCATGAAAATCATAGCAAAAACTACGGAAGTAAACTACACCTCGAGATGCGTACCTATCTGGAGTATGTGACGGTCTAGACTACCCGCGTGAGAGGAGTGTGACGGTCGAAGACCAGGCCGTCACAGCAATGTAACGCATTCACAGGAGACCGTCAGAGGAGCAAGAGAACCAGAAACAACAGAGAAATAGAGGGAAAATCCAGGGAAAAACCAGAGCAACAAGGGCAAACAAAGGGGAGCAGGTTTAACAGAGATTCAAAGCACGATTGGCACTAGATGTCCCACCGTGATCACCAAAAAACTGTTGGTTTTAGTGTGTCCCTTCTTTTGCAAGATGGGCTATGATGCCAACTATGTGCAAATAATGAGCCAAGTAATGAAATCAATCAACCTATGAACATGCGAATCATGAACCAAGGCAACCAGCACAAGCTCTAGCATGGGCATGCTATCTCAATCAAGACTAAGCTAATCAAATAAAGAAAAACACACGCCGGAGCGTGGAATAAGGAATAAAGGAAAACACACCGTATAGGTGGAACAAGCAAAGTAAAGAAAAGATATTATGAAAGAGAAAGCTAATGCCCAAACAAAGGAAAGATGTGATCGCCACCAAGGTAGAAACAAGTCAAAGACCTGATAAATTCCTTAGAACAGGAGGATGATGCACCCGCCCACGGGAGAGAGAACAACCAGAAAACTTTAGCTCTGTCAAATGTAACGGTCGAAGGAAGATGCGCCACAGCAAGTGTGACGGTCTCACGATAGACCGCTATAAGACTCTAACGCGCCTGTGCCGGACCGTTAGATCTTCTACAGAATAAGAAGTTGGGAATCTTTTGATCTCCAAGCTTTCCAGCCGGCCAGAGAGCTTGGGCCTCATGATATGGACTCTGTAAACCTGCAAAAGAGTGTAGAACACAAGAAAAACAACCCAGATTACCCCTTAGACACAGTAGTATCAGTAAATCCAAGAAACTTAAGAACATGCAAAAGGAAAGGTAAATATCGGGGAGGTTGGTTTTTTAAACCCCTCTGGGGCGTTTTAAAAGATGGGAGGATGTTTTAAATGAATGCAGCAAGGGCAAGAACCTGGGAGATGGAGAGGACAATGCTATGATGTTTGAAAAGAGAGAAAAGACACTAAGAACACAACTTGACTGAACTAAACACTTGGAAATGATACTCCCTGAACTTTGGAAGTAGATGGACGTGGGAAGCAGCTCTCCTTGGTTGGTTCTAGCTCTAGGATGCGGCAACACTTCGACGCGAACTCCAGATGTCTCCCCTTTAAGCCATGAAATCAAGGGTTCTATTTATAGACCCTCAAACTCTAGGTTCGAGTTGAGGATAATCCCGCTAGAAAGTAGGACGTTTCTTAGCAAACTCTTGAAGATAATACTCCCCAGAGTCCATAGAATCACACGGAAGCTTCTTAGGATGAGTATCGAGAGAGAAACCCTCCAACCAAACTCTTAGTCCGATCACGAAAATAGCAGAGCAAAGGCCAGGCTTGTCATGACTCTCTGTTGGATGTAACGGCCGCACGATAGACCGCCACACTAATGTAACGCGCCAGTCTTGGACCGTCACACAACCCTATCCACTATAAGATAAGATCAATGGGAGAAGTTCGCGAACGTAGGACTCTAGATGAATGTAATGGTCATGGGTAGATGCGTCACAATGAATGTAACAGCTGCACGATAAACCGTCACACTCAACGGATAGACAAAAGATAAGTTTGAAAGGAAGCCTTAAGGACTCTGGAAGGATGTAACACACCATGGTAGATGCGTTAGAGGACTGTAACGCCCCATCAAAGGACCGTTAGAGATAATAGAGTGCTAATGAAATGAGAGCTTGCTAAGCTTCATCCAGCGGAAAGGGATAAGGAACCAGACCCAACCAAGGAGATATGGCACATGAAATAGACTTCAAATTGACCAAGAAGACTCAATAAAGGTGAACAACTCGGAGCATCATATAGAATGAACAAGGAGATGACCCGACTTATCGGTCATAAAACGGGTGTCAACACTAGAGTCTTCGATTGGCGGCGGCGGATTAGAATCTTCCCCGGAATTTTTGTCATTTTTCCTTTTTGGACTCTCCACCTGAATTCGATCGCTTGAGGCATCCATAGATTCATTAAATAGAAGGCTTTTGACCCCCTAAAACTCTATTTGCTCCAGTGGCTGGTGGCGTGATCGTTCGTGACCGGACGGGGGCCGAATTTGGGCGTTCTAGGTGCGGCCGGATTAGGGTTCCAGTGATCCCTTTTCTTCTTCCTCTTTCCAGCATTAAAAGGTAGGTGTCTCTCAGGCTGAACTAAAGATTAATTATACCATCTTGTTTATTTTTCAGAGCTCTTTCCATTGATACCAATTTGCCCAAATTTCATGCATCATGTTGGTCTAATTTTATGAATTACCCCGAGGTCCACCCGAAGGGTTAACTTCCATATTTATCCGTTTTATGTTAGATTAATCACTTTAAACTGCAATCAAAGCATGTGATCTTGTCCGTCTTTGAATGCACTTTCCAATGGTATCTTTTTGCCCAATTATTCTTCACCCTAGCGCTTGCAATCAAAGTTTTAATCATAGTGCGTTATGGTTCGCCATCGATGGACATTCGGGTGGGTAAACGGTCCTTCCAAGAACCGCTAGGCATATAGCGGTCGCCCGATAGACCGCTTGGCCGTCCCATTTTTTTTTTCAAAATGAAAATTTTAAAAATCTATATTTTTCATTTATCAGACGGTCATACGATAGACAGCTTTCTCTTATTGGTGGCCTCCATATAGACCGTTTTTGGCCTCTGGCAGGGAGTTATAAAAACCTGATTTTTAAGCATTTTACCTTGGGCAACATGTTATTTTTAATCAGTAACCATGCAGAATGTAGTATTAATAAGATATCATAGAGTTATACGTTTATTTTCATTATCCACATAAAATTTTTCCTTTGATAATTCCCGTTAGGCATTATTTGAATTAATGGAGTAAACTTGGTTATCAACTTCATGATCTTAAAACTTGCCACTTATAAATTGCTTATATTATGATTTTGATATCATTATTTGACAGTCATGCCACTCCGGTGGAATTGACTGACCGCACCGTTCACATTTTCGTGTTTCATATAGCCTCAATCCTGTAATAGTTGGGACTCTTCGCCAGATATTCCTTCCGTTGGACTAGGACCACTATTATGAGACCTCCGTAAGACCACGTGAGCCTGGGATTCCCTCCAGGACGTCGGGCGGGTTATACCACAAAGACCAGAACCTACGAACTTGATTTTGATTCATGTGTTAGAGGGGAATAATACCCGGACTGTTCTAGACTCTTAGTGGCCCATGTGGAGACCACTAGGAGCCCATTAGCGGCCCAGGGTTAGACCGCTAGTCTTTTATTGGCCTGGTTAGAAGTAAGCTTGGTTTAGTTAGATTATTCTTGAACCCAGTCAATTCTGACCTGACAAAGTTCTCTCTATTAACTTGGGCTTCGTGGGCTGACTTCTGGTTGGACCCATTCTGTCCCAGGTTGAATTGAGGACCTTCCTTTGTCAAATTGAAAAGCCTTATAATACTCAACCATTAGCGGTCTAGGGATGGACCGTTATACCTATCTTGGCGGTTCAAGTATCGACCGCTAACCTTGGAAC
This sequence comes from Amorphophallus konjac, assembly GCA_022559845.1. Taxonomy (NCBI): domain Eukaryota; kingdom Viridiplantae; phylum Streptophyta; class Magnoliopsida; order Alismatales; family Araceae; genus Amorphophallus; species Amorphophallus konjac. The sequence goes on along the minus strand of CM040126.1, from coordinate 337,671,686 downwards.
CAAACTATTTTTCGTGTTTTTTTTTGTTATGATAGCAGTCGTATCAAGGATGTCCTTGGACTGCGAAGTCTTGCTTGGTTTATGGTCACTTTGGACTCTCAAGTCATTTCCTTGTGATATCTTATTCCAATTTTCCTTTGGAATGTCTCTTAGAAGTACGTTCTTAAGCTGAAACCTTGAAATTCCTGGCCATTTAATGTGGTGAATGTCTAGATTTGGATCTATTATCAAAACCCTTTAGTGCCAACGCATCATAAAGGGCCCAGTCTGGTCCTGGAAGGAGCGTCCGAAAGTACTTGTGCTCCGGAGAGTTTGTAATGACAAGGTGTGGCATTGCACCGAAGTGCATGACTAGCATGATTGATCTATGACATTCTACTTCACTCAATTTCTTGCGTGACTTGACATGCGTGCTTGTTATGGCCAGTTCAGTTATATTTCACTTGAAACCTCATGAAAGATTCTTGTTATATAGGCAATTATTCCCACATGAGATCTGTCTTTCTATTCTTTCATATGTTATTTATCGCTTGTCATTTCATTTATCATTGTTCTTTTGTCATATTGTTATTCATGCTAAACTGATTAATCACTTAAATTGTGCTTGGTGATAGAGATATAAAATCCTACTGAGCTTGTTGCTCACCCCTACTTTCCAATCTTTTCAGGTAGTGCAGATGAAGGCGTGCGCACTGATGGGGACGGGAGCGAGTGATCTTGGAGCGAGCCTTTTTAGTTTATGTTGAGTCGATGTCTTAGTTAATGTCAGATCCTGTCAAGTTTGGAGTCGATGTAATTCTTTCTTTTTGTCGATGTAGAATTAGAAAGTCTACAAGATTGTCAGTTGTAATAAAAAAATACGTTTCTTCAATATTATCAATACAGTTGGTTGTTTGAAGTTGTTAGCCTTGTTGTGTGATTTCTTGTGGCAATGAATGCTCTGATTGGCATGAATGATGTAACTACTGTGTTCCGATATTCCGCGTCGGGGCGTGACATTTTTTATGAATCCATAAGGCTAAAAGGAAAAGTTCATACTGACTCTAACAAGCTCCTCGATGCCTCCACCAAGCTTGCAGAAAAAGTAAATTCTAACACAACCACAATGGTGAACATCTCCACAAGAGCTGAAGAAAAGATGGATGTTGTCTATAACAAATTGGATATGGTTGGGGAAGAAATTCTTGAATTGATTCGTCTTTATAAAGCTCAGCTTCCACCTAATTTGGAACACACTAGTGAAGCTTTCTACCCACGTCCATCTGAAGCCACATCATCCTATGTCTCAGTACAAGGCTCCTAACAGAAAGCCCAGACTGAATACATCTGTGACATGTTACATCAGTGGCTTGACAAAATAAATGATAACATCAAAGTTCTTCACCGTTTTGTGCAACAAAGAGATGAGTAGCTTACTCAAAAAGTGGATTCTCTGGCTGCGACTATTCTCTATCTGCAACAACTCTCAGAGGCACGCCAATTGCCTTGTAGCTCTAGCATCATGCCTCCACCAGTGCATCCATCTCGTTCACCCCCTCCTTGCTAATGCCAAAGGGGGAGACAAGTCTTGCTACAATCCTCGAATCCTGTTGTGATCATTTCATATAGCATTAGGCATATAGCATTAGGCATCTAGTTAAGTCATGCACAGTTTTTGATTGATGTATATGAAACTTTATTGGTTGATCAATGGACTTCGTATGATTGCTAGTGATCACGGATTGTATGAAACTCCTTGTCCAATATGAATGAAAAGTTCTCTTCAAATGGAATGCCTTAAATGCCATATGAATGTTTATAAATAATGACTCATGGTTGTCATCATCAAAAAGGGGCAAGATGTTGTGTCCCCTGGTTTTGATGATAACAAACCATAAATCATTATTAGATCTTTGTGGTATGTCTAACAATTTTGGTAAAATTTCATTTTGGACAAGTACATTTGAAGTACATTCAAAGTATCGACCTGTCAGTAGGAGGTGTCGACACGTCAAGAATAAACTCATTTTTTAGTCGCTTATGTTTGAGCTCTGGCATGAACAGTGTGTCGACACTCTTTACATAGTGTGTCGACACTTTAGTCCAACCCAACGGAAGCCATATTTCTTCAAGCCTTCAATGAGAAATGTCGACCCTTCAGTTGGAAGTGTCGACACCAACAAGTTCGCCCAGAACGGATCTGAATTCAATAGCGTCTGCTTTTCAAAATTCACAACCGGTCTTGGAGGATCTTTTCGTACTTGAAAATCCTTCTGGAAGCTCACCTTTTCAGATGAATTGATCGGGTGTCAGGGAATCTTCCAGGAGTGGGCCCTTTTTCTATTTTGGCTCTCTACCTACCCACGTACATGGGGCGCACGGCAGAAAAGACAAGCGACGGCGAAGCAAATGGGGAAGGAGCGTGCGACGTCCTGAGGACAGAGGTGTTCATGCAGGAAGCTTGGAGGATAAGCAGAGGAACAAGAAGATAAGGGAGAATAGCAGCGGAGAAGTTTTTGTGGAGATCTCGCCTTCCTCTTTCCGCTGGCGTGAAAGTAATGCTACATCTCATCTCCTTCATCTTCTGGAGCACGAACTGAAAGGGAGATAGCATCCTCAGTCGCCTGTGTATCTGCTGTGAAGCTCGTCCACCATTCCTCTTGTGTTAGCGGAGATGACCCATAGAGAAGAGGAGCATCTGATAAGTGCCTATTTATTTATACTTATATCACACACATCATTTATTTTGAACTTTAACGAAGGTAAATATACAATTTGTACATGATAATCTCGGTCTCACATAAAATGAAAATTATTTTTGTAATTAATGAGACTTGAGAAATGGTTAAATAAATAAATAAATAATTTTATAATTAAATTGTGATAAAAATTATTTTGTGATGATTATTTTTGAAGAGGCTAGATATAAACTTATGATTTATATTTTTCAGGGGCCTACGTACAATTTTTTGCATGTTTTTACTTATGTACAGGAGGCTACAATGAAAGGAAGTATATCACCGACAACACTTTCAGTGTGACAATGACATGGGCATGGGATTAATGGAGGTGGACCAAGAATAATAGAAGGAGAATGATAAGGCTAGCCATCCCTTCACCCCTATAAAACCACACCCTCATCCCCCTCTTAAAGCCATATCTCTCTATCCATATCTCTCTTCTTTTCTCTCTATAAAACACACACGAAGGTTTTCTTTAAGTTTTCTATCTCTAATCCCACTTCTCTCCATCTCACGGCAAAACTCCTCCCACCTCTCTCTCTCTCTTTCTCTCTCTACCCAGCTAACCACCGTCGCCGCGGGCCTTCTCTCTCTCTCTCGCCATCTCTTCCTGCACTCACACACCCACGCTGCTTCTCTCTCTCTCTCTAAACCACAGCGACAACAACCCTCCCCTCCGGAGCCCTCTCCCTACACACCTCTCTTCACCTTCCCTCTCCTACTGCCACTACCTACACCACAGCCACCGCCTGCACTCCTTCACACCAACGCCGTTCTCACCCTCGTTGCACCCTCACGCACACACACCACACACACCCATCAGCCCTCACTCTCTCCACTTCCCTCTCACCCACGTTGTCTACCTCCCACCTCTCTCCTTCCTAACCATCGCGACCACCTCCCACCTCTCTCTCTCTCCCTTGCGACACTCTCTCTCTCTATTCTCTTTCTCTCTCTCTCTCGTATCTTTCTCTCTCTCTCTTCCTTGCCACCTCACACACATACCAAACCCACCGCAGCAGTGCCACTGTCCATCACCCTCCTCCGCTTGGCCCTCTGCTAGTAACCACTTGCATCTCCTCTCCATCTCTCACGTTCCCTCGTACTCCCCTGCAAATTCGCCACGGCAACGCCACTATCGACCCCCTTCACCTGCTAACCCCCAATCATCCGCACTTCCCTCTCTTCCCTTCCCTTCTCACACCCTCACTCCCTCTCTCTCGGCCGTCTCTCTCTTCTTGCTCTCACACTGTCTCCCATCTCCGGTCGCATCCCTCTCTCTCTCTCTCTTCCCTCCGCCACTCACGCACTCACCCTCCTGTCGTCGCAGCCACATTTCCCTCTCCATACCTCTCACTTTACACTGTGACTGACCTGCTCCTCCTCTCGGCCCCCTCTACTAGTGCAGCTCTAGTCACCAGCAAACCCATCTCCGCACAGACCCTCCCTCCGGCAGCACCGCCACCATCGCCTCCCTATTCTCCCAACTCTGTCCCTCGCCCCTCTCTCTCTTTTGCAGAACTCAGATCCCCCTCTTCACCGTGCCAATGTCACCATCTCTCTGCCGCACCCTACCACACTCTCTCTCTCTTCAGCACACACTCATACACAAACACAGCGCCGGCCACCTCCGATCGCTCTCTCTAACCGACTCACCCTTAGCCGCTCTCCTTCTCCTCTCTTTCTCGTCCAACCGCTAGCCCTCTTTCTCTTCCTGCATAGTAGTCGTAGTGAGCTGCCCTACTCCTTCTCGCTTCACACTTCTCACACAACACGAGCCCCTCCGCTCCCTCTCCTCACTGCACACACGTACTGACCATGCACGCCCCCCCTCCCCCATCTCTCGTCTCTCTTCTCCCCTCTCTCTCTCTCTTTGCATGTAGCTCCACCTTCTTATTCTTCACGCACACATGGCACTGCCTCTCACCCCCATTGGCCTCCCGCTCTCTTTCTCTCTTCCTCTCTCTACCTGCGCCACCACTATAACCATCGCGAGCCTCCCTCCATCTCTTTCTCTCTCTTCTCTCTCTCTTTCCTCCCTGTCTCTCTCTATCTCCCCACAACACACTCGGTGTAATCTATTTTATTACTTTTTATTATATATTTATCTCCCACGTCTACCTCCCTATCTCTCTTTCTAACTTTATTATTATTATTATCTCTCTCTATTCTTATCTCTCTCTAAGCCTCTCTCTCAAGGCGGCATCTTCTCCAAGGTTGGGTGGCTCTCCAATGCTCAAAGGAGTGGGCAATGACGTTTCTACATTTCTCATGGCTATCCCTTCACCTTATTTCTGTATTTTAAATTTAGCTAGATTTTATTTGGGTTGTAATTTTTATTTTTCTTATCAATTTGTAAACGTTCAATTTGTGAGTAATAAAAGTAGTCCAGTGTTATTATCTCTCTCTAGTATTTTCTCTTTGTTCACCATCTATTTCTTCTTCCTTTTTCTCTCTATATTTCTCTCTTTAGATCCTCTAAATTTCTTTAAGTAAATTTACATTTACACAATCTAAAATTTCAACATAAGAAAAAAAAAATTTAATAAATTCTCTCTTCTCAAAATACAAAGTTTTTAATTTTAAAATTCGAACCTCCTCGTGGGATCGACTCGTATTCACCACTACGCTCAAATTTAAATTTAGTATTTATGAGTGCAGAATTTTGAAATTGTGTGCGCGGTGTTTTAAACGACGAGCATCCACTCGTATCAATTTTTAGCGCCATTGCCAGGGAGGCGTATGAATTTTGAGTTGAAAATTTTATGTTTCTTGTATATGTATTCTCACTAGCTTTTTTTTGTAGGAAATAGAAAAACATGGAGAAAAAATGGATGTGAAAAAATAAAAAAATCCAAAAAGGGCTAAAAAAATTTCTTTTGGTTTAAGGTAAGCATTATTTTTTTCCTTCTTTTTTCCTTTATTCTATACATTTTCTTGAACAGGGGATTGCGCCTTAAGTTACGTATCTCACCCTTAATTTTCTAAATTTGTTAATTATTTTGTTTAGGATTTCCAAATTTAGCATATTGTAAAAAAAGCACAAAAAAATCATAAAAGAAAAAAGAAATTGTGTGTCTTACTCACTATCCATCTTCTTTTTCAAAAAAACATGAACGAGAGATTGCGATTCAGGTAAGCATCCTAACTTGCCCTCTTTTGATTTAATTTCCTTTCTTGGTTAGATAGGATCATTAATTTAAAAAAAATCTTGAACCAGAAATAAAAGACTTCATGTTAAGAGTAGAAATCACACTTTCATGTTATAGGACATGCATCATTTAGGCTTGCATTTTTTGTTGTCTCTATTCTTGTTCAATTTATTTTTGTTGAAGATTGCGGGGGACAAGGTGAGATCTTTTAAATAGCTTGCTCATGTATTTTTATGATTACATAGAACACCTTGTTTGAAATTTGATTGTTGTATTTCACTTCAAAATACTCTAAGGGCAACACCCCCTAATCAAGATAAGGGAGGGATTTCATCACCCTTCCTTGGCCCAAAACAACAATTCCATACATCTTTTGCATCTTCCAAACCTAATAAAAATCAGTAGACGTGGGCCTTAGCATCACACTGAGATTAGGTGCAGTTTAAGTTTATAATCATTTTTGTAAACTGGTGTCGAAGGCTAGAGGTCAACGGTAAACGCCATAAGGGGCAAGTGATTTTTAATTAGGTCTTTGTGAAAGCAAGGGGAGCCTCCGACTACCCCACCTCTTACCTGGCCAGTGGACAAACTTGAGAATAGACTCATACTGTGTTTGTATCACTTTGTGAAACCAAACATTTAGGTCTAGACCACACCTAGGTCATTAGGTTAATTTGTGTGTTACCTTGTTTGTCTTTGCCTAAAAAAATAAAAAATAAAAAAAATTTCTCTTCTCTTCTTTTTGTCCTAGTGTATGCAAAGTAGAAGATCTCTACATCCTAAGTTGCTAGGACCAATAACTGAAATTGAAAGGGTCTTACCCCAAAGAAATCAACATCAACATCCAATGGCCGACAACCAAGACCCACCTAAGCAAATGAAGGATTATTTAACTCCCAATAAGTATCAACCTTCATATGACATTCAACTTTTCCAGAACCAGGGCATTCAGTATGAAATCAAATCCAATACCATTCAAATGTTACCCTCATTTTATGGAAACACAAATGAGGACCCTTACAGGCACCTGGATGAGTTCCTACAAATTTGCTCCACTGTCAAAATTCAACATTTTCCTGATGATGCCCTCAGATTGACTCTTTTCCCATTCTCTTTAAAAGATAAAGCTAAATATTGGTTGGGACTCTTGGGGAGACCTATTGAAATGTAGGCTGATATGCAGAAGGAATTTCTTAAGAAATTTTACCCCATAGGTCGCACCAATACAATGAGAAGGGCGATCACATGGTTCACTCAAAACCCAGGGGAGCAAATCCATGAATCTTGGGATAGACTAAAGGGATTGCTTAGAAAATGGCCCCATCATGGTTTGTCTCAGTGGAAAATCGTTCAAGCTTTTTATGAGGGATTGTCTGATCAATATCGGCAAATGGTGGATGCATCATGTGGGGGGGTTTTCATGAGCAAAAGTGAGGATGAAGCCTATAAATTGTTTGAAATGCTCAGTGAAAATTCCATCAATCATGCCTCTTTGTCATCCTATGAAAGATCAATTGGGCCCTCGAAACGGGATGAGCTTTATGAGATAAAGAATCGTGGGGAGCCTGAGGCTAGGATGGACATGAGTTTCATCACCCAAAGATTGGATAAGATGGATATCATGGCCGAGAAAATGGAGAAGGTAGAGTCAATGGCCCATAAGTTAGACCAACTCCTGGCTCTTAACAAGCAAGAGCCCACCTTCCAATCCATACCAAATCCATACTCGGATCCCACACCCCACTAGGTGTGTGTTCCATGTGCAAGTCTGGACCATCATGTGTCTGATTGTCCGACCGCAGCCCAACTCCCGCCTTTCATCCAAGAAAACGTTCAGGCTGCTCAGGGGTTCTCCAAACCCAATTATTATCCTTACTCTAACACTTACAACCCTGGCTGGAGAAATCACCCTAATTTTTCTTGAAAAAATCAACCAGTTCCACCTTAACCAACAAATCCCTCCACTTGTCACACCCTAAAACAATTCATCAAAAATCAATTCCAAAATCAACAGAATTTTCAAGGAAATGCCTATGCTCGAGGGTCACAGGCCCAATATAGTACTCCAACCCAAGCCCAGTATCGTCAGTCCCAATACCTCCTTTCCTTCTCAATCATGCCCAAATTACATACCAACAACCTCCTCAGCCCAATTTTGATGAAAAATTTGAGCAACTCCAACCGTTAATATTGACTCAACAACAGTCCATTGCAAAGTTGGAAAGCCAACTCAGGCAACTTGTAGAAACTAATATGAGGAGAGAAGCGGGTCAATTGCCTAGCCAGCCTGTGGCTAACCCGAGAAATCAGCCTCTAGGTTTTCCTCCACGAGTGGGTCTCCTACCTCAACTTGGCCCGCCACCACCTCTACCTAAATGTCCACAATTTAAAAATGCTAAAGCTATTTCCACCCTTAGGAGTGGTAAGTCCTTGGAAGATCCCTACAAAACTAGGGAGGAAGGAGAAACTTCAGTCCAAGAGACTCAACAAGATGAGAAGGAGACCGGAGAAGAACCTATGTTGGAGACTGATCTTAAAGGAAAGAAGAAAATAGGAGAGGAGCCAAGCACTTACCAACCTAAGGTACCATTCCCAGATGCGCTAACATCAAAGTCCAATAAAAAGCCACCAGCCCAAAATGAGGAGTTAATGGATCTATTTAAACAAGTGCATATCAACATTCCACTCCTTGATGCCATCAAACATATCCCGACCTATGCCAAATTTTTAAAGGAACTTTGCACTCCAAGGAGGGAACCAAGAACGGCTCCTAATAAAGTTATGATGTCTGAGGATGTAAGCGCGGTGGTGATGAACCACCTCTTAAAGAAATTGAACGACCCTGGAGCTCCACTGATTTCTTGTAACATAGGTGGTGTGACATTTGAGCGAGCACTCATTGATTTAGGGGCCAGTGTCAATCTTTTAGCCACCTTTGTCTATGAAAAATTTGATTTAGGGGAGCTTAAACCTACCTCCATCATCCTTCAACTTGTTGATAGGTCTGTCAATCCCATGGGGACTCATAGAAGATGTCATTGTTAAGGTCAATGAGTGCTACTTCCCCGTGGATTTCTTGATTCTTGACATGGTCGCGTCCCAAGAACTTAATCACACTCCTATCATTTTGGGATGTCCTTTCTTGGCCACGGCTAAGGCCAATATCAACTATGCTACGGGGATGATGCATGGACATCTCCTTTGGAGGCCAAAAAGTCACTTTAAATGTGTTTAAAGCTTCTCAATACCCAGGCCAGAATGAAGAATGTCACTCTATTGACATTATTGAGGAATTAGTGGAAGATGGTCCAAGCTTTGTCCATGACCCTTTAGAAGAAGCAAATGCTTTACATGATTCTCCGACTCTTCCAATGACATGGTCCATGGTCGAACCACTACCTGCTTTGCAAATTGCACCTGCTCTTCCTTCGCATGAAAATCCTCCACATCTTGAGCTTAAATATCTCCCAGACTCCCTCAAATACGCCTTTTTAGGTCCCGATCAAACCTTGCCAGTCATCATTGCCTCTGATCTCACCCCGACTCAAGAAACTCAATTGCTAGATGTGCTTAAGATTTATAGGGGTGCCATAGGTTGGACGGTGGCCGATCTGAAGGGAAGTAGTCCTTCGACTTGCATGCACCGCATTTATTTAGAGGAAAATGATAAGCCAAGTCGAGAGATGCAAAAAAGGTTAAATCCAAACATGAAGGAGGTGGTAAAGAAGGAAGTGGTTAAGTGGCTAGATGTAGGGATCATCTATGCCATTTCAGATAGCACGTGGGTGAGCCCAACTCAGGTTGTACCTAAGAAATCTGGGCTGATAGTGGTAAAGAATGAACAAAGGGAAGAGGTGCCCACTCGGCTCACTATCGGATGGAGAGTGTGCATAGATTATAGGAAGCTTAATGCCATGACTAAGAAAGATGACTTTCCACTCCCATTTATTGATCAAATCTTGGAAAAGTTGGCAGGTCAAAAATACTTCTATTTTCTTGATGGGTATTCCGGGTATAATCAGGAGGTAATTTACCCGGAAGATCAAGAAAAGACCAGTTTCACATGCCCCTATGGCACGTTTGCTTTTAGGAGAATGCCATTTGGCCTCTGTAATGCACCTGCTACTTTCCAATGGTGCATGATGGCAATTTTTTCGGATTTGTCGGGAGAAGTCCTCAAAATTTTCATGGATGATTTTTTAATATTTGGGGACTCTTTTGAAAAATGCCTTGCAAATTTGAGGAAGGTATTGGAAAGGTGCATTGAAACAAATCTCGTGCTAAGCTGGGAGAAGAGCCATTTTATGGTCAGAGAGGGCATAGTCTTAGGCCACATTGGGTCTGAACGGGGTATAGAGGTTGACAAGGCAAAAATTAATCTAATCTCTAATCTTTCTCCCCCTACCTCCATAAGGCAAGTGCGCTCTTTCTTAGGCCATACCGGTTTCTATCGCCGGTTCATTCAGAACTTCTCCACAATTGCTCGACCTTTAACTCATCTCCTATCAAAAGATGTCTCATTCCACTTTGACGAGTCATGTCTGGAGGCTCTTAATTCCCTAAAGGTGGCCCTCACTAAAGCTCTAATTCTACAAACTCCAGATTGGTCGCTGCCTTTTGAAATTATGTGCGATGCCTCAGATTTTGCAGTTGGAGTGATTTTGGGACAAAGGTTTGATAAGTGTCCCATAGTGATCTATTATGCAAGTCACACACTTGCCGATGCTCAAATGAACTACACCACTACAGAGAAAGAGTTGTTGGCCATAGTTTTTGCCCTGAAAAAATTCAGATCTTATTTTTTAGGGGCAAAAGTCATCATTTACTCTGATCACTCAGCGTTGAAGTATTTGTTGTCTAAGAAAAAAGTCAAACCCTGACTCATTAGATTGATTCTACTACTTCAAGAATTCGATTTGGAAATTTCAGATAAGAAGGCGTAAGAAAATGTTGTTGCAGATCATCTTTCCTGGATAGTTATACAAGAAAGTACACCGATGCAAGACTCCTTCCCCGATGAACACCTTTTGGCTATCTCTCACACCTCACCGCCATGGTATGCTCACATTGTCAATTATCTTGCGGTGGACAAAATCTCTGAGGGATGGTCTAAGCAAGAGATGGAGCACTTTTTCTCTAAAGCCAAGCACTATTTTTGGGAGGACCCAGAACTATTTCACATGGGTCCAGATCATATCATCTGGAGATGTGTTCCTGAGGAAGAGCATCAAAGTATTCTGAATTTCTGCCATACTCTAGCTTGTGGGGCACATTTTTCAGGAAATAAAACAGTTGCTAAGGTCTTGCAAAGTGGGTTCTTCTGGCCTACTATTTTTAAGGACGCCTACGAATTTAGCAAGACATGTTTAAGGTGTCAAGCTATGGGTAACAATTCTAGGAGAGACATGATGCCACTCAGTCCCATCTTGGTTGTTGAAATTTTTGATGTTTGGAGGGTTGATTTCATGGGACCATTTTTGCCATCATTTGGAAATGAATACATTCTTGTGGCGGTAGATTATGTGTCTAAATGGATAGAAGCAATAGCCACCCAGTCCAATGATCACAAAGTCGTGATGAAATTTGTTCGTAAGAACATCTTCTCTAGATTTGGGTGTCTCAGGGCCATCATCAGTGATGGGGGCTTGTATTTCATTCACTCCCAATTTCGAGCTTTGCTCAAGAAATATGGGATCACTCACAAAATTGCTACCCCCTATCATCCACAGATAAGTGGCCAAGTAGAAGTCTCTAATAGGGAAATCAAGAACATCTTACAAAAGTCCGTTAGGCTAGATAGGAAAGATTGGTCGGAGAAATTGGATGATGCACTCTTGGCCTATCGGACTGCTTACAAGACTCCCATTGGCATGTCTCCTTATAGACTAATTTTTAGAAAATCCTGCCACTTGCTAATAGAATTGGAACATAGGGCTTATTGGGTAATTAAACAATTTAATTTTGATTTGACCCAAGCTAGCTCCCATAGAGCCTTACAACTGAATGAGTTAGAGGAACTTCGCGATGAAGCCTATGAAAACTCTAAAATTTACAAAGCCCAGACGAAAGCATTTCATGATAAACATATTTTGAGAAAAGTTTTTCAAATTAATCAAAAAGTCTAGCTTTTTAATTCTAGGCTGCGACTATTTCCTGGCAAGTTGAAATCCCAATGGGATGGGCCATATCTAGTTGTTAAAACATATGACCATGGTGCAGTAAAAATTATTGATCCTAAAACTGGTCAAACTTTCACTGTTAATGGCCAACGCTTAAAACCTTACATTGAAAATCTCTAAGCACTGCAGGTAGATTCTATTGCACTGAATGACCCTTTGTGAATTACATTGAATCTGGCTGAAGACGGAAAACTTAGCGCTTGTTGGGAGGTAACCTAACTTTTCCTCTTTACTATTTTAATAAAATGTTTCCCTTGTTGTGTGTTTGTAGGAGCACCAGGAGGATGTCTGGTGAAAATCACATCTACCCGCCCCAGGTTGTACCTTTCCTTCCTGAACATTCACGTGCACATTTTTCTATTTTTATATTATTCATATAACCTAAGACAATGTCATTCAAGTTGGAGGGTAAGGGTAATCATTGTAAAAATCTCTTATAATTTGATGCCGCATTTTGTTAAAAAAAAGAAAAAGAAGAAAAAAATAAAAGAAAAAAAAAGAAGAAAATAGAGAGCAAGAGAGAGAGAGAGAGAGAGATATTGTCATGCCCCAAGCCTTTATTACAGCAGAAGACTAACTCGGGGAGCGCGAACAGCCGGCATGGTAAGCCTCTTGCGAGCAAGAACGATCAGAGCGTAAGATAATCACACACATAAATGTAATTGCACAATATTACTCAAACTCCAACTTTATTTCAAAATAATCAAGTACAACCACTAATTCAATTTCCATTATGCACTAGACTCAAGAAATAGGAAAATTACATAGACTCAATCTAAACAATTTAGACTTCCTAAGTCTTCACTCTCATCTTGACAATACTTTCATTCGCTCTCGGACCCGCTACTTGTATAACCCGAATCTGAATTCGAATCACTTCCATCTCCTGAAAAGATTAGAAATAGGTAATGAGCACACTTGCCCAGTAGGTATCTTCGCATCAACATGAAGGCACTATTAAAGTAATTAACAATTTAACTCTAAAGAATGAGGTAAAAATCATGCAAATACGATCAATCATGTGATTAAACCAAAGTAACAAGATGATCAAGCAAGTTAGAATGACTGCAAGTACGAACTAGCAAGAATGTAACAAGAACATGATATTGGCCTTTCACGAACAAGAATGTATCGAGAATGTACTAGCAAGCCACATAATCATCACTCCAGTATCTTTTGCTTATGAGCAAGTACTTCGTGAATTTCTGTGGAATATCAAGCAAGAAAGTCATGTACAAGAATGTCATGTCGTGCCATGGATTTTCACTTATTTATAGAGAAAGTACTCCCAGTGTAATGCGACGCCAGTAGCATCATACCCCATGATTTATAAAATAGTATGTTTCTGACAATCAGCCGAGGGGACTAGCATAGAGCCTTGAACACAATCAGTGCTCGATCGCATCTTCAAGTATATATCAAGCTTTTTCCACGCATGTAACAATAAAGTATGGCCAAGAATGTAATAAGTTCAATAAGCTCATGATAATAATAATTCAATGAATGAATGCTTCAATAAGAATAATGAGAAATCAAGAATGACTTAAGCAAGGTTATGCTTATGGAAATAAATCGGCAGTATAACGATACGTTCTTTATCTTCCATTCATTATATTAGGTTTCTTGATCAATATGATAAGTTCTAGATCATCAAGAGTCTATCTAGAACCTTGGAATATCAACCCTTGGTCCACCTTGGGTTAAAATACTCAAGCAGTGTGACGGTCGTGTACTGGGCCGTTACATGATGTGACACTCCAGTATTGGGCCGTTACATTAGTCTGAATCCAAAATCAAGAAATCGGACTCAGTGGAATGTGACGGTCGTATATTGGGCCGTTACTTGTGCCTGACGGTCCAACATAGAGCCGTTACATTACTGATAACCAAAATCATCGATAGTGTAATCTAATCAATAGGCTTTAATGGTATAACCAACTCGACGTCCTAGTGGGAATCCTAGGCTCGCGGAGAATTACGGAGGCCTTGAAACAAGATTTCTTAGTCCATTGGAAGGAATATCCAATAGAGATGTCCTCATGTCAAAGAATAATGTTCCTATAGTGCAAAGTGAACTAATGGACAACATACCGGAATATATGCCATATACTTAAAGAAATGACTCTATAGATAGGAAAGAATGTGTAACCAAGATAAAACTCTGTCAATACAACATTGGAAAAATCATGATTTAGAATACAAAACTATAGAGTTTTAGCCCATGAAATTAGCATAACTTAAAATAACCTAAGATACATTAATCATGCAATTTGATTATGAATTAGTAACAAAACTCAAAGTCATGATAATAGCTCCAAACTTAGCTATCTAAGCTTATTTATAAGTAAACTTAACTGGTTATTATTCTGCCTTGGGCTGACAGAACATAGGTGTCTGACGGTCTAGGATAGGTGCGTGACAGGGTGTGACGGTTTATCGAGGGGCCGTTACAGTGGTGTAACGCTCCTGCTAGGGTGCGTCAGAGACAATAAAACAAATAAAAGTATAACAGGATGTGACGGTCTATCATAAGGCCGTTACATGCATGTAACGGTCTCACGTTAGTGCGTCAGAGAACCTGCTGGCAGTAAACTAAAGTGAAGGTTTATGAAAACATAACATGCCTGGAAATCAACATACTACCACTGTCCTAGTCATGAAAACGAAGTATAGGCCAACTATATGCATAGGTTTAGTGAATAGACAGGATAATATCTTTTAAATTTCCATTTAGGGCTAAGAAATGCATGAATGTATAGAACTAGGAAATCATGAAATTCTTAGTCTACAATGCATGAAATCAAGCACAATTAGAGGGCTTTTATTCCTAACAAGTTGTTTTTACCAATCATGAGATAACCTACATCTTTTAAGACTTTGAAACTTCGAATTTAATGCTAGGTGCTACCCTTAGACCCTTGTACTTCTTGTGATAAATCAGTAACTTCAATCTGCTCTATTTCCTCAGCCTCTTGACCTAAGGATGTGAAATTTTGATGGTAAGAAGATGAAACTATTGGGAACAAAAAGTTCTAAAGGATCATACTCTAATTACCTCGTTTAGTCGTCCTAATCTCTGGATCTTCCGGGGACTTGCGTTCAGATTCCTGGGTTGCTAAGGTTGAATCAGCAACTTTGGAAGCTTCTATCTCCTTGGTTTGCTTGATCTCTTAGCATGAAATTTGGAGATCCATTAGTCTAAAGTATACTAAACAAAACCTTTTAAAGAATTTATCAGAATTTATGACTCTTCACCTTGATTCTTCACGAGCCAAAAGTAAGGGTCGCTCAGTTCAGAACTAGGTCCTATTTATAGGGTTTTGACTAGGGTTTGAAGATTAGATCGATTCTAGAGTCCTTAATTTGCCAGAACCTAATCCCTAAGAGTCCTTAGTAATGTTATAAGCTTCCCTAAGTCGATCTCTTGTAGATAGGATTTCAAAGTTCCAATCTCTTTGCAATTTCCTCACCTTACGGAATCTGCATGATGTAATAGTCGTGTCTAGGTGCGTTACAGGGCTGTGGCGGTCGCCCGATAGACTGTTACATGTAACGTATATAGAGTTTCAATTTGATAAAACTCTTTTATTCATTTATCCATATAATTATCTGATATAATTAGTATTTATCCTTAAAATACGTGAATAAGTCAATTACCCTTCTAGAATATGGGCCAAACTTAATGGGCTTAGTCCATTAACCTTTTGGATAATAATTAGATAGGCTAGGTTAACTAATTAGCCTAATTGTTCCTTATAATGACTTATTAATCCAATAATCCTTCATTAATTTATTTAGGCCTTTATAATTTCCAGAAAACTATTTTATAATCCAAAAATTATATATATAAATCCTGGGGTACTACACCCTCCCCCACTTAGAAGAATTTGGTCCCCAAATTCAATGTATGGATTTCGGAGAGTGTACTTACAGTTAAATAATTCTAGAAATCTTTTCCGCATGGCTGGTTCGGTTTCCCAAGTTGCTTCATATGGCCATGTTTTCTTCCATTGAATCTTGACCATAGGAATAACTTTATTTCGTAGTTGACCCACTTCTCGTTCCAGAATCTTTATTGGCGTTTGCTCGAACGTCATATCCTTCTGAATCTCCAGATTGTCATAAGTGATAATATGGTCAGGATCATATACATACTTCTTCAGTATAGAGACGTGAAATACGTCGTGAACTCCTGCTAATTGTGGAGGTAAAGCTAGTTTGTAAGCCACTTCACCAATCCGTTTAAGAATTTCAAATGGGCCAATGAATCTTGGAGTTAGCTTTCCTTTAATGCCAAATCTTCGAATACCAGGACCTGGAGAAACCTTTAAATATACATGATCTCCTACTTGAAACTCTAAGTCACGTCTTTGATTATCAGCATAAGACTTTTGCCTATCTTGTGCCATCTTCATTCTTCCTTGAATGAGCTTGATCTTCTCTGTAGAATCCCTTATAAGGTCGGGGCCTAGAAATTGATTTTCCCCTATTTCATTCCAGTATATTGGTGATCGATAACTTTTTCCATATAAAGCTTCAAAAGGTGTCATTCGTATGCTAGCCGGATAGCTATTGTTATATGCAAACTCTACTAGAGGCAAGTGATCATGTCAACTACCTCCAAAGGTGATAGCACAAGCCCTGGGCATATCTTCTACTACCTGATTCGTTCTTTCTGTTTGATCATCTGTTTGTGGATGAAAAGCTGTGCTGAAATGTAATCTAGTCCCTAGTGAATGTTGTAAACCCTTCCAGAATTGTGATGTGAATCGAGGATCCCTATCAGATATAATAGTGACTGGGACACCATGTAATTTGACAATATCCTTTATGTACAATGCTACCAAGATATCCACATACCATCGATTATTTATTGGTATGAAGTGTGCGAATTTAGTCAATCGGTCTATGATTACCCATATTTCATCGTGTCCACCTCTGATCTTGGGTAAACCCATAATAAAATTCATCCCTATACTCTCCCATTTCCATTCGGGAATACTCAAGGGGTATAATTTACCTGCGAGTCTAAAATGCTCTGCCTTTACTTGTTGGTAGGTGAGACAGCGAGATACGAAATCAGCTATTTCTCTCATCATATTGGGCCACCAAAAATTTCTTTTGAGATCTTGATACATCTTTGTTCCTCCTAGATGAATTGTGTATTTGGAATTATGCGCTTCATCTAGGATTAGTTTCTTCGTAGCCTCATGATCTGGTACACATATTCGGCCCTTAAATAACAATCTTCCGTCATTGGAAATAGAAAAATCCGACCTTTGTTCCATATTGGCTTTAATTTCTAATAATATAGGATCATCCTTTTGCAGCTTGACCAGATCTTCTATCAATGTAGGTTGAGCTCGGATATTAGCTATGAAACAATCTTCTTCCTTTATGTCAATATCTAAGTTCAATTGAGCAAATTGAGGAACAAGGTTAGTTACACTTATCATAAGACTTGATATCATATCTATTGGTTTTCTGCTGAGTGCATCTGCTACAGCATTAGTCTTGCCAGGATGATATTGAATAGCAAAATCAAAGTCTTTGAGATATTCTAACCACCTCCTCTGCCTCATGTTAAGCTCTTTTTGAGAGAATAAATATTTCAGGCTTTTGTGGTCCGAGTAGACCGTGAACTTTTCTCCATAAAGATAATGACGCCAAATTTTCAAGGTGAAAATAACCGTTGCTAATTCCAGATCATGTACGAGATAGTTTTCCTCGTGACGTTTCAATTGTCTTGAAGAATAACATATTACTTTTCCATTCTGCATGAGAACGCATCCTAAGCCAATGCCAGACGCATCCGTATACACTTCGAATCCACCACCCTCCATTGGTAGTGATAAAATAGGAGCTGTTGTAAGATGATTCTTAAGAGTTTGGAAACTCTTCTCACATTCCTCTGACCAGACAAAAAGGATTTTCTTTTCTTGTAAGTCTAGTTAAAGGAACCGCAATTTTTGAGAAGTCCTTAATGAATCTTCTATAATAACCAGCTAGACCCAGAAAGCTTCTTACTTCAGATACAGTCATTGGCCGACTCCAATTCTTGACAGCTTCTACCTTAGAAGGATCCACATCAATACCTTCTTTTGAAATAATGTGACCTAGGAATGAGACTTCCTCGAGCCAGAATTCACACTTATTGAGTTTGGCATAAAGCTTGTGCTCTCTAAGTGTTGGTAAAACTATTTTCAAATGTTGTTCATATTCCTATTTCGTCTTGGAATATATTAAGATGTCATCAATGAAGACAACGATGAACTGGTCCAGATATGGCTGGAAGACGTTGTTCATAAGTTGCATGAATGCTGCTGGGGCATTAGTTAACCCAAACGGCATCACTACGAATTCATAGTGGCCATAACGACTTCGAAAAGCCGATTTATAAATGTCCTCTTCTTTAATTCTAAGCTGATGATAACCTGATCTGAGGTCAATCTTAGAGAAATATTCTGCTCTTGAAAGCTGATTGAAGAGCTCATCAATACGCGGCAACGTATACTTGTTTTTAATTGTGAGTTGATTCAGTCACCGGTAATCGATGCATAGCCTGAGAGAACCATCCTTCCTTTTGACAAATAGAACCGGCGCACCCCAAGGGGATGTGCTAGGTCTGATGAAGCCCTTATCTAGTAGTTACTGCAACTGGCTTTTCAATTCCTTAAGATCCGTGGGGGACATCCTGTAAGGGGCTATAGAAACAGGTGTTGCTCCTAGAATGAGTTCAATGGTGAAGTTCACTTCCCTCTCGGGCGGTAAACGGGGTAATTCGGACGGAAACACATCGGGGAACTCATTTCCAATAGGAATATCTGCTAAGTTAATTTCTTTAGATTCGGTGATAATGACAAAAGCTAGAAAAGCTTTACATCCTCGCGAGATAAGTTTGCAAGCGTGAAGTGAGGATATGATAGTGGGGTGTTTCTTGTAATTGATGCCAAGAAAAGAGAATCTTGGAAAACCGGGCTTTCGAAAGGATATAATCCTATTTCGGCAATTGATATAAGCATCATGATCTACAAGCCAATCTACCCCTAAAATGGCATCATAACCTTTCATCTCAAGGCATACTAAGTTTGTGGGGAGTTTAAGCTCCGAAAGTTGCGATGCAAATCACCAGCCATTGCTCCTGCGCCAGCTTGCGCCATGGTTTGTAATGCCTGAGTGAGGCCAGCAACAGTTTGTTGCATGCCATCCGAATTTACGCGATGAGCCATGATAATAATATGGTACTTGAGAGAAAATAACTTGTTATTTCTCGTGGAATTGGGAGAAATAATCTTAAAGCTAATTAATTATCTTATCCCGGGCTCTACCCAATTCTCACATGGGTATGAAAATTTCTTCCTTAGTTTATAGGTAGGGGTCCTTAAACCTTGGACTTTTCCTATGACATGACTCTTCTTCCTAAGTCCTGAGACTTAGGCTCTGATACCAACTTAACTGTCACGCCCCGAGCCTTTATTACAGTGGAAGACTAACTCAGGGAGCGTGAACAGCCGGCATGGTAAGCCTCTTGCGAGCAAGAATGATCAGAGCGCCAGACAATCACACACATAAATGTAATTGCACAATATTACTCAAACTCCAACTTTATTTCAAAATAATCAAGTACAACCACTAATTCAATTTCCATTATGCACTAGACTCAAGAAATAGGAAAATTACATAGACTCAATCTAAACAATTTAGACTTCCTAAGTCTTCACTCTCATCTTGACAATACTTTCATTTGCTCTCGGACCCGTTACATGTATAACCCGAATCCGAATTCAAATCACTTCCATCTCCTGAAAAGATTGGAAATAGGTAATGAGCACACTTACCCAGTATGTATCTTCGCATCAACATGAAGACACTATTAAAGTAATTAATAATTTAGCTCTAAATAATGAGGTAAAAATCATGCGAATGCGATCAATCATGTGATAAATCAAAGTGAGAAGATGATCAAGTTAGAATGAGAGCAAGTACGAACTAGCAAGAATGTAACATGAACATGATATTGGCCTTTCATGAACAAGAATGTATCGAGAATGTACTAGCAAGCCACATAATCATCACTCCAGTATCTTTTGCTTATGAGCAAGTACTTCGTGAATTTCTGTGGAATATCAAGTAAGAAAGTCATGTACAAGAATGTCATGTCATGCCGTAGATTTTCACTTATTTATAGAGAAAGTACTCCCAGCGTAATGCGACGCCAGTAGCATCATACCCCATGATTTATAAAATAGTATGTTTCCGACAATCAGCCGAGGGGACTAGCATAGAGCCCTTGAACACAATCAGTGCTCGATCACATCTTCAAGTATAAATCAAGCTTTTTCCACGCATGTAACAATAAAGTATGGCCAAGAATGTAATAAGTTCAATAAGCTCATGATAACAATAATTCAATGAATGAATGCTTCAATAAGAATAATGAGAAATCAAGAATGACTTAAGCAAGGTTATGCTTATGGAAATAAATCGGCAGCATAATGATACGTTCTTTATCTTCCATTCATTATATTAGGTTTCTTGATCAATATGATAAGTTCTATATCATCAAAAGTCTATCTAGAACCTTGGAATATCAACCCTTGGTCCACCTTGGGTTAAAATACTCAAGTAGTGTGACGGTCGTGTACTGGGCCGTTACATGATGTGACGCTCCAGTATTGGGCCGTTACATTAGTCTGAATCCAGAACCAAGAAATCGGACTCAGTGGAATGTGACGGTCGTATATTGGGCCGTTACTTGTGCCTGACGGTCCAACATAGAGCCGTTACATTACTGATAACCAAAATCATCGATAGTGTAATCGAATCAATGGGCTTTAATGGTACAACCAACTCGACGTCCTAGTGGGAATCCCAGGCTCGCGGAGAATTACGGAGGCCTTGAAACAAGATTTCTTAGTCTATTGGAAGGAATATCCAATAGAGAGGTCCTCATGTCCAAGAATAATGTTCTTATAGTGCAAAGTGAACTAATGGACAACATACCAGAATATGTGCCATATACTTAAAGAAATGACTCTATAGATAGGAAAGAATGTGTAACCAAGATAAAACTCTGTCAATACAACATTGGAAAAATCATGATTTAGAATACAAAACTATAGAGTTTTAGCCCATGAAATTAGCATAACTTAAAATAACCTAAGATACATTAATCATGCAATTTGATTATGAATCAGTAACTAAACTCAAAGTCATGATAATAGCTTCAAACTTAGCTATCTAAGCTTATTTATAAGTAAACTTAACTGGTTATTATTCTGCCGTGGGCTGACAGAACATAGGTGTCTGACGGTCTATGATAGGTGCGTTACAGGGTGTGACGGTTTATCGAGGGGCCGTTACAGTGGTGTAACGCTCCAGCTAGGGTGCGTCAGAGACAATAGAACAAATAAAAGTATAACAGGATGTGACGGTCTCACGTTAGTGCGTCAGAGAACCTGTTGGCAGTAAACTAAAGTGAAGGTTTATGAAAACATAACATGCCTAGAAATCATGAAAACGAAGTATAGGCCAACTATATGCATAGGTTTAGTGAATAGACAGGATAATATCTTTTCAATTTCCATTTAGGGCTAAGAAATGCATGAATGTATAGAACTTGGAAATCATGAAATTCTTAGTCTACAATGCATGAAATCAAGCACAATCAGAGGGCTTTTATTCCTAACAAGTTGTTTTTGCCAATCATGAGATAACCTACATCTTTTAAGACCTTGAAACTTCGAATTTAATGCTAGGTGCTACCCTTAGACCCTTGTACTTCTTGTGATAAATCAGCAACTTCAATCTGCTCTATTTCCTCAGCCTCTTGACCTAAGGATGTGAAATTTTGAGGGTAAGAAGATGAAACTATTGGAAACAAAAAGTTCTAAAGGATCGTACTCTAATTACCTCGTTTAGTCGTCCTAATCTCTGGATCTTCAGAGGACTTGCGTTCAGATTCCTGGGTTGCTAAGGTAGAATCAGCAACTTTGGAAGCTTCTATCTCCTTGGTTGCTTGATCTCCTGGCACGAAATTTGGTGAACTATTAGTCTAAAGTATACTAAACAAAAGCTTCTAAAGAACTTACCCGAATTTATGACTCCTTACCTTGATTCTTCACGAGCTAAAAGTAAGGGTCGCTCAGTTCAGAACTAGGTCCTATTTATAGGGTTTTGACTAGGGTTTGAAGATTAGATCGATTCTAGAGTCCTTAATTTGCCAGAACCTAATCCCTAAGAGTCCTTAGTAATGTTATAAGCTTCCCTAAGTCGATCTCTTGTAGATAAGATTTCAAAGTTCCAATCTCTTTGTAATTTCCTCACCTTACGGAATCTGCAGGATGTAACGGTCGTGTCTAGGTGCGTTACAGGGCTGTGGCGGTCGCCCGATAGACCGTTACATGTAACGTATATAGAGTTTTAATTTGATAAAACTCTTTTATTCGTTTATCCATATAATTATCTTATATAATTAGTATTTATCCTTAAAATAAGTGAATAAGCCAATTACCCTTCTAGAATATGGGCCAAACTTAATGGGCTTAGTCCATTAACCTTTTAGATAATAATTAGATAGGCTAGGCTAACTAATTAGCCTAATTGAGCCTTATAATGACTTATTAATCCAATAATCCTTCAATAATTTATTTAGGCCTTTATAATTTCCAGAAAACTATTTTATAATTCAAAAATTATATATATAAATCCTGGGGTACTACAGAGATCCCGACTAAGTTTTCTTGATTCATACTCTCACTGAAAGTAATTTTAGAATAGAAGACACTAGGGAGAGGGATGAAAGAAAATTTATTCGATCTAGCCATGGAAAACTGATTTAAGAATATCTGTAAAAGTTCATTTGCACTTTAGAAAAAAAAATGACACTTCACACTAATGAAACAAGCAGGACAAGCCTTCTATTATTTTGGAGTGAAGTCTGATACTCTGCATTTCTTGGAGATGTGATCTTTTTAATAAGCTATCTGCCAAAGTTATCCATCAAATAAGTGTAAAAGCACATTGATAAAAAAATACCATGAAAAATACCCCTGATCTTAGTAACCGGGCCTGCTTCTCCTAAGGCAAGAGTTGAGATTCCCGTCAAACAGTGAAGGGTTGTGCAGCATCATGTGTATATAAAAAAAAGAAAAAAAAAGAATGTGATGTACAAACGCAGACAAAAAGCTGTTGTACTCAATGCTCGGATCTAGGAGGTGCAGGGCTGAAAGACACTTATCTAGAATCGCTAATGATGGGTGCAATTGTCTATGCTATGGATTTAGTACTACACATGCACAAGTGCTATTGAAACTTTGATTTGCATTCTTAGTCATGTACCTAAATTTCCAATGTAAGGCTATTGTGCATTAATGCTTCTGGATTCCTGATCTGTGGTTGATTTTATAAAGAAAAAGCTGGACATGGGGGTATGAGTTTTGCAAACTCTTGTTGGTCCTATATTTTAATTTAATTGCATTGCTAAGGGACTAGCAATGAGTAAGTTAGGGGGTGTGATAAGCACATAATTATTTATACTTATATCACACACATCATTTATTTTGAACTTTAACGAAGGTAATTATACAATTTGAACGTGATAATCCTGGTCTCACATAAAATGAAAATTGTTTTTGTAATTAATGAGACTTGAGAAATGGTTACATAAATAAATAAATAATTATATAATTAAATTTTGATAAAAATTATTGTGTGATGATTATTTTTGAAGAGGCTAGATATAAACTTATGATTTATATTTTTCAGGGGCCTAAGTACAATTTTTTGCATGTTTTTACCATGTGTATAGGAGGCTACAATGAAAGGAATTATATCACCGACAACACTTTTGGTGTGACAATGACATGGGCATGGGATTAATGGAGGTGGACCAAGAATAATAGAAGGAATTATGAAAGGGCATGTGAATGGATGTTGACCAATAATAATAGAAGGAATTGTGGAAGGGCATGTGAATGGATGTGGACCAAGAATAAAAGAAGGAATCATAGAAGGAGAATGATAAGGCTAGCCATCCCTTCACCCCTATAAAACCACACCCGCATCCCCCTTTTAAATCCATCTCTCTCTAGCCATATCTCTCTTCTTTTCTCTCTACAAAACACACACGTAGGTTTTCTTTAAGTTTTCTCTCTCTAATTCCTCTTCTCTCCATCTTACGGCAGAACTCCTCCCATCTCTCTCTCTCTCTCTCTCTCTCTCTCTCTCTCTCTCTCTCCTAACCACCACCGCCGCGGGCCTTCTCTCTCTCTCACCATCTCTTCCTACACTCACACACCTGTGCTGCTTCTCTCTCTCTAAACCACAGCGACCATAACCCCCCCTCCGGAGCCCTCTGCTTGCACACCTCTCTTCACCTTCCCTCTCCTACTGCCACTACCCACACCACAGCCACCGCCTGCACTCTTTCACACCAGCGCCTTTCTCACCCTCATTGCACCCTCACGCACACACACCAAGCACACCCATCAGGCTTCACTCTCTCCACATCCATCTCACCCACGTTGTCTACCTCCCACCTCTCTCCTTCGTAACTGTCGCGACCACCTCCCACCTCTCTCTCTCTTTTGTGACTCTCTCTCTATCTCCCTTCTCTTTCTCTTTGTCTCACCCATGGATCTTTCTCTCTCTCTTTTCTTTGCTACCTCATACACATACCAAATCCACCGTGGCAGCGCCAGTGTCCATCACCCTCCTCTACTCGGCCCTCTGCTAGTAACCACCTGCATCTCCCTCTCCATCTTTCACGTTTCCTCCTACACCCCAGCAAACCCGCCGCGGTAATGCCACTGTTGACCCCCTTCACCTGCTAACCCCCATTCATGCGCACTTCCCTCTCTTCCCTTCCCTTCTCACACCCCCACTCCCTCTCTCTCGGCCGTCTCTCTCTTCTTGCTCTCACACTGTCTCCCATCTTCAGCCGCATCCCTCTCTCTCGACCGTCTCTCTCTTCTTGCCCTCACATTGTCTCCCATCTTCAGCCGCATCCCTCTCTCTCTCTCTCTCTTCCCTCCGCCACTCACGCACTCACCCTCCTATCGTCGCAGCCACATTTCCCTCCCCATTCCTCTTACTGTACACTGTGACCAACCTGCTCCTACTCTCGGCCCCCTCCACCAGCGCAGCTCTAGTCACCGACAAACCCATCTCCGCACAGACCCTCCCTCCGGTAGCATCGCAAGTGTCACCTCCATATTCCCCCCACTCCGTCCCTCGCCCCTCTCTCTCCTTTACAGCGCTCAGTTCCTCCTCTTCATCGTGTCGATGTCACCGTCTCTCTGACGCACCCTGCCACACTCTCTCCCTCTTCGGCACACACATGTACACACACAACGTCGGCCACCTCCGATCGCTCTCTCTCTCTAACCGACTCACCCTTCGCCGCTCTCCTTCTCCTCTCTTTCTCGTCCAACCGCTAGCCCTCTTTCTCTTCCGACATAGTAGCCGTAGGAAGCTCCGCCACTCCCTCTCACTTCACACTTCTCACACAACACGAGCCCCTCCACTCTCTCTCCTCACTCCAGAAACATACTCACCATGCATGTCCCCCCTCCTCGATCCGTCGTCTCTCTTCTCTGCTCTCTCTCTCTCTCTTTGCATGTAGCTTTACCTTCTCATGCTTCACGGACACATCACACTGCCTCTCACCCCCGTTGGCCTCCCGCTCTCTTTCTCTCTTCCTATCTCTACATGCGCCACCACCGTAACCATCACGAGCCTCCCTCCGTCTCTTTCTCTCTCTTCTCTCTCTCTCCTCCCCATCTCTCTCTATCTCCCCACAACACACTCGGTGTAATCTATTTTGTTACTTTTTATTTTATTTTTATCTCCCACGTCTACCTCTCTATCTCTCTTTCTAACTTTATTATTATTATCTCTCTCTATTCTTATCTCTCTCTCTCTCTAAGCCTCTCTCTCAGGGTGGCATCTTCTCCAAGGCTGGGCGGCTCTCCAATGCTCAAAGGAGTGGGCAACGACATTTCTACATTTCTCCTGGCTATCCCTTCACCTTATTTCTATATTTTAAATTTAGCTAGATTTTATTTGGGTTGTAATTTTTATTTTTCTTATCAATTTGTAAACGTTTAATTTGTGAGTAATAAAATTAGTCCAGTGTTCTTTTCTATGTCTAGTATTTTCTCTTTGTTCACCATCTATTTCTTCTTCCTTTCTCTCTCTATATTTCTCTCTTTAGATCCTCTAAATTTCTTTAGGTAAATTTACATTTACGTAATCTAAAATTTCAACGTAAGACAAAAATCATTTCATAAATTCTCTCTTCTCAAAATACAAAGTTTTCAATGTTAAAATTCTAATCTCCTCGTGGGATCGACTCGTATTCACCACTACGCTCAAATTTAAATTTACTATTTGTGAGTGTAGAATTTTGAAATTGTGTGCACAGTGTTTTAAACGGCGAGCATCCGCTCACATCAACATCCAGGCGTCATTCGTTTCCCAGACAAGATTCATGTTTTCTCCCACTGATTTCTATAGTCATACCATGTCTATTTTTCCTTTCTAGATTATTTTTTTCAAAACTCATATTCCTACTTTGTTCCCTACCTGCATGTAGGAAGACGGACGGTGAGTTCACAGGTCCGTGGGTTTTGGGTTGTGTACCCGCAAGCTGTTTGACAGCGGATTGGAGAGAGTTTTCTCTCAGTTGGAAGTTATGAATCAACGGTAGTGCTTTTTCACTAGTGAAGCCTCACTCAGTCGAGTGCGGGGTGGACGCAGGTCTCTAGATAGAGACCGAACCACCTTAAAATCTTGCATCTCTGTGGTTTGTTTATCCTCTTGCCTTGTCGCTAGATGCTTGTGTAGGATCGTTGTTGATACTTTATCCATGCATTTAGCTCACTAGTTGGCATCTGCCCTTGCTTTACTGCTCTTTAGTTTATATCTTTTTATAGTTTTTGAAAAGAAGAGGCTGATCTATTCACCCCTCCCCTCTAGATCCTCTTATCACTGCACATCAGTGCTATCCAGCTCCAGCATTTTTCTCTTCCAATCTCTAGTGTCTACCGGCGCACTTGTTTCTCATCTCCGGCAAAGTCATTTCTCTCTAAAACCCTATTTTTTAGCTTCAATGGCTCCTCCGACAATGAATGGAAAGAGCAAGACTGTTGCTTCAAGGAAGCGTTCTCTGGTGGAATCACAAACCACCATTGAGCCTAGATCCAAGAGAAGAAATGATGAGGATATCTCAAGAGTCATTGAAAAGTAGAAACAGTCCAAGGGTTCATAGAAAAGGAAAGGAAAAGAGCCAAAAAAGTAGGCAAAGAAACCAAGGGTTTCTAGAAGATCCAGGGAAGAGGGGGTACAAGTGGAACGGGAAAATACTTCATCATCATCCTCACAAGAGGACGCACCAGAACCAAGGAATATTTTGCATCCAAGATGCATTGACCTGAATGACCATGAGTTACTCGATGTTTTTCCTGAGTTATTTTACATTCTAGAATTTCAAGGTCTAAAAGTCTTCGTAAGTAGGCATATAGTCTTTTACCCAAAATTGGTCCAAGAGTTCTATAAGAACTTGGTCTATGATAAAAGAACTCATCAAATGACCACGGTGGCAAAGAAAACAGAGATAGAGCTGGATCACATGTTTCTCTCTAAAGCCTTCGGTATTCCAGATGAGAATGTGTTTGAATTTTCTTATGAGTTTGATGAGCATGAGGCTTACTCCATTTTGACAGAGAAGCCTAGCAATAGATAGAATTTGAAGGAAACTTATGTGACCTGCTTTAATGCAAATCAGTTTTCACCTTTGAAAAGGCTTATACACCACATTCTCACAACTATTTTCACTTCTCAAAGTGGTGGAAGGAACAGGGTAACTCAAACCCATTGGTTCCTACTTTACTGCATGTTCAAAGAAATTTAGGTCAGCAAACCTGATGTCATGTTGCAAACCATTGTTGGATGTATTAGGGCAAATAGAAATCTGCCTTATGCTGCTTATTTGACAGTTATATTTTACTGGTAAAAATACCATTGGAAAATGAGAAGAAAAAGAACATTGCCCCTTACAACATATATTGCCTGAAGAACATTTGAAAGTTCATGAAGTACAGAATAGAGGGTGGCAGAATTTTAAGAGTTTTACCTAGAGAACAGGTCGAGCCACCTCAGGAGGAACTTCCACATGTGGAAGTACAATTGGCAGAAGAAGTACAACATTAGGAATAGCTAGAAATTCAACCTCAAGCAATTGTTCTTGCTTCTCAAATTTCAGGAGCTCCTCCTCAGCCAGCTACCTTCACAGAAGCTGAGGTCCCTCCAACCTTTCCTTCTGAGCCAGTCTGTTCATCACAACCCTCTTCTTCCACTCAACCTCCTACTTCATCTTTTCAAGTAGCTCCACACAACTTTATAACTTTCTCTCCACACAATTTCAAAATATCCAGTCCTCTATTGATGAAATGTCTACCAATTTTGATATGAGACTGATAAGACCGGAACTCAAGATGGAGAGTAGGTTTGTCGAATAGCAACAACAGTCTGAGCATGTAGTGAGAAGATTCAACAGACTAGTTGGTACACTTGGAGATGTATCCACTCCGGCCTCAATGATTCAAACCAGACTTCACACTCAAATTCAACACATTGAATGGCAATTTCTGTAGGGTAATGCACACTGCAGGGAAACTATCTCACAAATAACCCAGATGAGGCTGGTATACACTAATTTGACTGACAAGATGGAGTACATGGAGAGAGATATTGGTTATCTGGTACAAGAAGCAAGAAGTTTAAGAGATCAGCTCCCACTTCTTGGGGGAGAAAGTGTAGTAGAAAGCACATATCATCTAACATCTTCTACTGCAGCACCACCGATGCCTCATGGCATAGATCAGTTTGTGGTTCATATGTCCGAC
This sequence comes from Amorphophallus konjac, assembly GCA_022559845.1. Lineage (NCBI taxonomy): Eukaryota > Viridiplantae > Streptophyta > Magnoliopsida > Alismatales > Araceae > Amorphophallus > Amorphophallus konjac. Next base: position 337,642,728 of record CM040126.1, on the reverse strand, counting down.
ATTCTACATGGCATGTCCGATACACTAGAGAGTAAAATCATTTCACAACAAAGATTGATTAATGAGAAGATGCAGTACTTACATAACATGCTTCGATGCCTTGAGCAAAGACTCAATGCAGGAGCAGGACCTTCTCAGTGGCCAGACCCTCCAGCATCCTAAATGCATTGAGTCTACTCTTCCCATGTCTTCTTTTGATGATGTCAAAGGGGGAGAGTAAGTGAGTCATAGTTATAGTCATGCATTTCATACTAATTTTCAGATTCATTGTAGTCCTGTGGTCCATTTTGGTTTGGTGGTCCATTTTTGGTCTGTAGTTGTTTTGTCATGAGTCTTCATAAGTCATGAACAGATGTTGAATGAAAGTTATTTTGTGTATGTGTACTATTCAATGAATGAAATGAATGATGTAAATGAAATGAAGGTTTGGATGTGTGATGTTCAATGAAATGAATGTTCCCAAATGGCAATGACTCATAGTTGCCATCATCAAAAAGGGAGAGAATGTTGTATCCCTAGTTTTGATGACGTCTAACTATGAATCATTGGAATATGGTCTTCAAATCCTGTTGAAAATGATTATCTGATAAAGTTAATTTTAAAGACCAGAATGATGTTCCCAAACATCTAATTTTATATCTTCTTATGGGATCAACAGATAAAGTTAGTCTACCAGAGTATATGTCAATAGACTGATACATGTGAATGAAATGAAGAAGAAAACTGCAGTGTTCAAGGATGAGTCGACGTAGAGCTTCATTGCGTTGACGCAGTATAAGAAAAATACGTGCAAAATGTGAAGGATTGAGTCTACGCAAAGCTTCATTGCTTCGACGCAATAGAAGAAAAGAAGAGCAAAACAAGAAAAATTGAGTCAACGTAAAGTCTCAGTGCGTTGACGCAACAGTGCAGAAAACCAAAATCCCGAAGTGCTGCTCTCCAATCGATGAGAATGATGAGCCGACGCAACAACCATGTGGTGTCGACACAACAAAGTATATTCCATCCAGATCTCAGGCGATGAACTAATTACGTCGATGCAATAATGTCATGGAGTCGACGCAACTGTGCATTTTAACAACATCTCATCCAGATGCATGAACAAGGAGTCGACGCAGTCAAGGGTAATGTGCCAACGGACCCTATGTGACGAATCTCTTATTAAGAAGTGGGACCCACTTCTGGCTCATGATCCGAGGACCAATCATTTGGAACCTGATGTACGAGGAATTCACCTTCTAGAAGGCACCTCTTGGAGGGAAAATGATTCCCCACTCCAACAACCTGATCGTGTGGACCCTCAAGGATATCCTCCCCATCCCCGAGAGAAATATAACAGAGATAGAGACAACAAGAACTACTGAGAGGGCTGTGAAGAAGCTAAGAGAGCTGAAGAGAAAGCTTTTGCAGAGGAAGAAAAGAGTGTTTCTAAGAGAGATCAGAGAAAAAGATAGAGTGAAGAAGAAGAAGAAATAGAGAAAGAGAGAGAGTAGCCACTAAGTTCGAGAGCAACTTACAGATCCATTGCAGAAAGAAAGAGAGTGATAGCAATCAAGGAGTCTTACATTTTCAATCTATTCATATAAGACTTGTGGATCAAATCCAAGGTCTTCGTGCTCTATTGAGAGCTATATTTCTTGTTTTTTGCTTTTCATTTTTCTTTTCATTTCTGGCTTGTGTGTTTAGGGTTTTATTGATACTCTATCTTTTCAGAGATCGGGTGTGTGTATGTTCGGGTAAGAGTTGTTCCTTGCTCAAGCTATAGGTCAGCTGGTATAAGAGGTTCCCACGGAAGCTGTGAATTAGCGGATGTTGAGGATTCAAAGGATTTGTTCCTCGTGTTAAGCTGTGTGTTAGCAGGAAGCCTCACCCGGTTTGGTGAGAGGTGGATGTAGGTCTGCGGGTTTGCAGACTGAACCACCTTAAAAATTCTTTGTGAAGTGGTTTGGTTTTGTGTAATTGCTTCCTTCTCTTCTATCCAATTCACAGGATCAAGCTATCTCCCACTACACATCTATCTTTACTTATTCAATTCAATCTGATTACACACACCCACCAGGTGTTTGTGTTATTCTGCTTTTCTTAAGCAGTAAGATTGATTTAAAATTGAGCATAATTTTTTAAGGACCATAATCAATTCACCCCCCCTCTTGATTACGGTTGCACCTAGGGACCTAACAGAGGAGGAGAACAGAGATCAAAAAAAAAAAAAAGGCAGAGGAAGGAAGACGTCCAAAGAGGAGAAGAGAGAAATAGAGGGGGAGGAATAGCCTCTAAGTGAATCTACTAGGTGGGTTTGTTGTATTTTTTCTTTCTGTTTTCTTTTCCTTTCATGCCTGACGGAGGGCCATATCTCTTGTATTCCCCTTTTTTTGAATGAATGAAAACACTTTGCCCTATGTGCTGGATTCTGGAATACTATTGTCTTAGATATATTTGATGCTTTTTCTGCTACATTTACCTCCTTCGCCATGAACAAATGCCCCTCTCTTTCCCTTCAACGATTCATAGCTCGATTATGAGATCTCGATAGCTCCCTTCCGGGCGTCTATTCCAAGAGTTTGCTCAGAGTAGTAAGTAGGATCTAGGGATGAGAAATGCCTGAAATCCCCTCTATTTCCCTCCCATTAAGAGTTTATAGCCATGTTTTTCACCGTCGTGTTTCTCTGCCACAAACCCCATCCTCGGAGAGATGTGAAGCCCATGTTCCCTCCTCTGCTTTGTATCAGAGGGAGGGGAAGGTGGTCAGCAGTCCATCTTGATAATCTATGTGTGTGACTTCCTCATCGTTCTTCCTTGCAGTGTGATTATCACAAAGACCGTGTCTTTTCCCTCCTTCAGCGTGAACCGTGACAATTTTACTGCATAAACCCATGGGCTTTCAATTCCCTTATATCCCCCTCTGTAGTCCATCAGAAGAGGGAGAAACTTGTAGGAGGATTGGCCCTATATGCCCGTGTTGTCACCCTCTCCTTTGGCCCTTCACATGGCATTTCTCGTTCGATCTTACGATGCTCTATTATTATGAAATTCCTGATTCGGCGCCCCACTTGCATCGTCTGGATCAGCGCCACTGATTGGCTAATCAGGCAGCCTGATACATGACTGATCCGACGTCAGCCTGTGCTTAGGATAGCTTGTCACGCCCCGAGCCTTTAATTACAGCGGAAGACTCGCTCGGGGAGCGTAAACAGCAGACATGGTAAGCCTCTTGCAAGCAAGAACAATCAGAGCGCGAGACAATCACACAAGTAAATGCAATTGCACATGATTTAATCAACTTCAACTTCATATCATAATGCTCAATATTCAAATATACAATCACTAATTTGATTTTCATTCTACTAGACTCAAGAAATAGGAAAATTACATTGACTCCATCTAAACATTATAAACTTCCTATGTCTTCACTCTTGTAATAACAACATTCAATCGCTCTCGGACCCGCTACTTGAATCACCCGAATCCGAATTCGAACTATTCCCGTCTCCTAAAAAATATTGAAAATAGATAATGAGCACACTTGCCCAGTAGGTATCTTCGCATCAACATGAAGGCACCATTAAAGTAGTTAACATTTTAGCTCTAAAGAATGAGGTAAAATTATACGAATGCGAATCACTCATGCGATCAAATCATAGTAACGAGATAATCATGTAAGATAGGATGATCAAGAATTAACTAGCAAGAATATAACATGAACATGATATTTGGCTTTTCACGAGCAAGAATATATCGAGAATGTACTAGCAAGCCACATATTCATCACTTTAGCATCTCATGCTTAGGAGCAAGTGCTTCGTGAATTTCTGTGGAATATCAAGCAAGAATGTCATGTCGTGTCGTATCGTATCGTATCGTGGATCTTCACTTATTTATAGAAATAGTACTCCCAGCGCAATGCGACGCCAGTAGCATCATACCCCATGATTTATAAAATAATATGTTTCCAGCAATCAGCCGAGGGGACTAGCATAGAGCCCTTGAACACAATCAGTGCTCGATCGCATCTTCAGTTATAAATTAAGCTACTTCCACGCAGTATAACAGTAAAGTATGGCCAAGAATATAGCACTTCCAATAATTCCATGATAACTAAAATCAATGAATGAATGCTTCAACGTAAGAATGTAGGAGTCAAGAAAACGACTTAAACAAGGTTATGCTCATAGAAATAAATTGACAGCATAACGGTACATTCTTTTATCGTTTATTCATTATATTAAGTTTCGTAAGCAATATGATAGGTTCAAGATCATCAAGGTTTGTCTAGAATCATTGAAATATCAACCCTTGGTCAAACCTTGGGTTAACATACACAAGCTATTTAACGGTCATTAACTGGGCCGTTACACTATGTAACGCGCCACTAATGGGCCGTTAAAATGATCAGAGTTTAGAAAGATAAAAATAGACTCAGAGGAATGTGACGGTCTGGCACTGGGCCGTTACGTGAGCCTGACGGTCCAGTTCAAGGCCGTTACATTTCAAGAATCAGAAATCATGATAGTGCATTCTATTTATTGGGCTTTAATGGTACAACCAACTCGGCGTCCTAGTGGGAATCCCAGGCTCGCGGAGAATTACGGAGGTCTTGAAACAATGATTTCCTAGTCCATTGGAAGGAATATCCAATAGAGAGGTCCTCATGTCCAAGATTGTGTTCCTATAGTGCAAAGTGTGAACTAATGACAACATACCGGAATATGTGTCATGTACTTATAGAATTGACTCTATTGACAGAGAGAGATATGTATAATCAATGTGAAATCATGATGAAAACTCTGTCAATACAATGTTAAAAAAGTCATTCTTTATAATACAAAACTATATAATTTGGCTTCAAAAATTAACATAACTCAATAAAAGTGATAACAACACATGTCATGCTTATCATGAATGATCAAATAACCTTAAACTCACATGATCAGGTTAAAAACCTAAGTAACTAGGCTTAACAATAAATAATATTGGCAAGTTATATTCTGTCTTGGGGTTGACAGAACACAGAGTATAACGGTCTGGAGATGGGGCGTCACTGTGATTGTGACGGTCAGGACACAGCCGTTACATTAATGTAACGCGTCTGTCCAAGCGCGTTATAATCAACCGTGAAACCCAAACCCAATCAGGGAGTATAACGGTCTGTCGTGCGGCCGTTACATGGAATTGACGGTCCTTCTGTGATGCGTTATAGTCTCTGTAATAGGAAACAACTATAGAAGCTAAGTGATCAACTCACATCATGTCTTTTATCAAAACATCATGAGTTTCTAGATATGTTAACGAAGTAAAGGTTGTCTATATGCATGGGTATTGATGAATAGATAGATAGTCAAGTCTTTAATCTTTAGTTAGGGCTAAGGGAAACACGATATGCATAGAACCAATAAAACATGAAATTGATGATCTAGCATGCATGAAATTCAATCAGAATAGAGGCCCTTAGCCCTATCAAGTTGTTTTTGCCATTCATGAGATAACCTACCTCTTACTTAGACTATAGTTCCTGAATTTGGTAGAGAACCTTGCCCTAGATCTCCTCCTTCTCTTGTGACTTTTCCAGCAACTTCCTTGGGCTCTAACTCTACGACCTCTTGACCTAAAGATGTGAAATTCGGAGGGGAATTAGTCTAAAGTATTGTGAACAAATTATTCTAAAGAACTTACCTGAGATAATGACTCCTTACCTTGCTTCCTTACGCCCAAAAAGTAAGGGTCGCACAGTTCAGAACTATGCCCTATTTATAGAGTTTAGACTAGAGTTTGAGGATTAGATCGTGTTTAGAGTCCTTGTTTCATCAAATCCTGATCTCTAAGAGTCCCTAGCAATATTACAATCCTTCCCAAGTCGATCCTTAGTGGATAAGATCATCAAATTCTGATCTTTCTACTTGTTCTTTCTTTTACGGAACTAACAGTATGTAACGGTCTAGACACTATGCGTTACATGGCTGTGACGGTCGTGCTGTAGACCGTTATATTAATCGTGGATAGAGTTCAAATAAATTAAAACTCTTTTGGATAATTATCCATATAATTATCTGTATAATTAGTATTTATCCTTAAAAATTCGTGGATATGCTTAAAACATCTTCTAGAATGTGGGCCTAACTTAATGGGCCAGAGTTAAAACCTTTTGGACTTTAATTAAGTGGGTTGGGTTAATTGATTAACACCATTTGGCCTTATATTGATTTATAACTTCAAATTAGTCCATTTAATTGTCATAAAATTATCAAATAAATTCTGGGGCACTACACCCTCCCCCACTTAAAAAGAATTTGGTCCCCAAATTCAAAACATGGATTGAGGAGAGTGTACTTACAGTTGAATAATTCTGGGAATCTTTTCCGCATAGCCGTTTCGATTTCCCATGTTGCTTCATATGGCCATATTTTCTTCCATTGGATCTTGACCATGGGAATAACTTTATTTCTTAATTGACGCACTTCCCGATCCAGAATCTTGATCGGTGTTTGCTCGTATGTCAAGTCCTTCTGAATCTCTATATTGTCATAAGTGATAATGTGGTCTGGATCATATACGTACTTTTTCAACATAGAGACGTGAAATACGTCATGAACTCCTGCTAACTGTGGAGGTAAGGCCAATCTATAAGCCACTTCACCGACCCTTTCAAGAATTTCAAATGGGCCAATGAACCTTGGAGTTAGTTTTCCTTTGATGCCAAATCTTCGAATACCACGACCTGGAGAAACCATCAAATACACATGATCTCCTACCTGAAACTCCAAGTTACGTCTTCGATTATCCGCATAAGACTTTTGCCTATCTTGTGCCATTTTCATTCTTTCCTGGATGAGCTTTATTTTCTCAGTAGAATCTCTGATAAGGTCGGGGCCTAGAAATTGCCTTTCCCCTATTTCATTCCAACATATTGGTGATCGACAACTTTTCCCATATAGAGCTTCAAAAGGTTATGCTTGCTTGATAACTGTTGTTATATGTAAATTCTACCAGAGGCAAGTGATCATGCCAACTTCCTCCAAAATCAATGACATAAGCCCTGAGCATATCTTATACCACCTGATTAGTCCTTTCTGTCTGACCATCAGTTTGTGGATGAAAAGCTGTGCTAAAATTCAATCTAGTCCCCAGTGAATGTTGTAAACTTTTCCAGAATTGTGATGTAAAACGTGGATCTCTATCTGATATAATAGAGATAGGGATACCATGTAGTTTAACAATTTCTTTGATGTATAATGCTACTAGAATATCCACAAACCATCGACTTTTTATTGATATGAAATGTGCAGATTTAGTCAATCGGTCTATGATTACCCATATTTCATCATGTCCACCTCTTGTCTTAGGTAATCCCATAATGAAATCCATTCCTATACTTTCCCATTTCCATTCGGGAATATTTAAGGGATGAAATTTTGCTGCAGGTCTGAAATGTTCCGCCTTCACTTGTTGGCATGTAAGACAACGAGATACAAAATCAGCTACTTCCCTCTTCATATTGGGCCACCAGAAGTTTCTTTTGAGATCTTGATACATCTTGATACCTCCTGGATGGATGGAGTACTTTGATTTATGTGCTTCTTCTAAGATCAATTTCTTTGTATCCTCATGGTCCGGTATACACATTCGGCCCTTGAATAGCAATCTTCCATCATTAGAAATAGAAAAATCCGGTCTTTGTTCAATATTGACCTTAATTTCCAGTAAAATTGGATCATCCTCTTGTAACTTGGCCAAATCCTCTATCAATGTAGGTTGAGCTCGGATATTAGCTATGAAGCAATCTTCTTCCTTAATATCAACCTCTAAATCCAACTGGGCAAATTGAGGAATAAGGTTAGTCACACTAATCATGAGACTTGATAACATACCAATTAATTTTCTGCTAAGTGCATCTGCTACAGTATTCGCCTTGCCAGGATGATATTGAATAGCAAAATCAAAGTCCTTGAGATGTTCTAACCACCTCCTTTGCCTCATATTAAGCTCTTTTTGAGAAAATAAATATTTCAAGCTCTTGTGGTCTGTGTAGATCGTGAGCTTTTCTCCATAAAGATAATGACGCCAAATTTTCAAGGCGAAAATAACTACTGCTAATTCCAAATCATGTACAGGATAATTTTCTTCGTGACGTTTCAATTGTCTTGAAGAATAGCAAATCACCTTTCCATCTTGCATAAGGACACACCCTAAGCCAATTCCAGATGCATCCGTATATACCTCAAATCCAGCACCCTCTATTGGTAGCGACAAAACAGGGGATGTTGTAAGATGATTCTTAAGAGTTTGAAAACTCTTTTCACAGTCCTTCGACCAGATAAAAGGATTTTCTTTTCTAGTAAGTCTAGTTAAAGGAACCGCGATCTTTGAGAAGTCCTTTATGAATCTTCTATAATAACCTGCTAGACCCAAAAAGCTTCTGACTTCAGATACAGTCGTTGGTCGGCTCCAATCTCTGACAGCTTCTACCTTAGAAGGATCCACAGTAATACCTTCTTTTGAAATGATGTGGCCTAGGAATGAGACTTCCTTGAGCCAGAATTCACACTTATTGAGTTTGGCATACAGCTTGTGTTCTCTAAGTGTTTGCAAAGCTATCCTTAGATGTTCTTCATGTTCTTCTTTTGTCTTGGAGTATATCAGGATATCATCGATGAAGACGACGATGAATTGGTCTAAATATGACTGGAAGACACTGTTCATAAGTTGCATAAATGCTACTGGGGCATTAGTTAAACCGAACGGCATCACCATGAATTCATAGTGGCCATAACGACTTCGAAAAGCCGATTTATAAATGTCCTCTTCTTTGATTCTAAGCTGATGATAACCTGATCTTTGGTCAATCTTAGAAAAGTACTCAGCTCCCGAAAGCTGATCGAAGAGCTCATCAATACGCGGCAATGGATATTTATTTTTGATTGTAAGCTGATTCAATCGTCGGTAATCGATGCATAATCTGAGAGAACCATCCTTCTTCTTGACAAATAGAACAGGCACACCCCAAGGGGATGTGCTAGGTCTAATGAAACCCTTGTCTAGAAGTTACTGTAATTGCTTCTTTAGTTCCTTAAGTTCCGTGGGAGACATCCTGTAAGGGGCAATAGAAACAGGTGATGCACCTGGAATGAGTTCAATGGTAAAGTTTACTTCCCTCTCGGGTGGTAAACTAGGTAGTTCGGATGGGAACACGTCAGGGAATTCATTTGCAATAGGAATGTTTGCTAGGATAATTTCCTTATAATCAGTGACAATGACTGAAGCAAGAAAAACTTCGGATCCTTTCGAGATAAGCTTGCAAGCGTGAAGAGAAGATATGATGGTAGGATGCTTCTTGTATTTGATGCCAAGAAAGGAAAATCTTGGAAGATCGGGCTTTCGGAAAGATATAATTCTATTTCGGCAGTTGATGTAAGCATCATGGTCTATAAGCCAATCTACCCCTAAAATGGCACCATAACCTTTCATATCAAGGCATACTAAGTTTGCGGGGAGATTGTGTCCTACTACCACCTCACAATCGGGATAATACTTGGTAAGCTTAGTTCCAGATCCTAAAGGTGTAGTAATAGCAAGATCTGAAGGTAGGGGAACTGATGCAGTTGGTAAGGTGTTTGCAAAAGTGGTGGAGATAAAAGAATGAGAAGCACCAGTATCGAATAGCACGAATGCAGGACGAGAATAAATTTGAAGAGTACCTTCCATAAGCCCATCATTTTGATCCTTGGGCGCTTCTTCTTCATCTATAACTGCATTGAGGCAAGCCTGCCTCCTACGTCCTCCGTTATTTGATTGATCTTTCATAAGGGGGCAATCTGGCACACGATGCTCCCTACTTCCACAACGCAAACAACCACCTAGGCGCTTCCAGCATTCTTCAGCCGAGTGGCCGAATTTCTCGTAGAATGTGCACACTGAGGCGACTTGCTCCTTCTCTTCCTTCACCTTTTTATTACTCTTTTGGGAACTTCCACCGTTCCCATTCCTTGACCTTTTCTTGTTATCACGGCTTTTGTACGGTTACGTGATGCTAAACTTCTCTTTCTTATAATGCCGGTCAGATTGTCGGCTAAATTCTTCTCCTTTACCTTTCAACCTTTTGACCTTCTCTAAGGTCCTTTCGCATAAATATGCCCTTTGAACCATCTCCGCATAAGTGCGGATATTTTGCGTCCCCAGTTGCTAAATGAAATCGGGCCGTAACCCGTCCATAAATCGGTTCGCCTTTAATAATTCCATACTAATCAGGTGTGGTGCATATGGTGCTAGTCTTGAAAACTGTAATTCATACTCTGCAACTGACATCATCCCTTGACGAAGGGAGGCAAACTCCATAGCCTTCCTTTCCTTCACGTGTTCGGAGAAATACTTGACACGAAATAAAGTGAGAAAAGCATTCCATGTATGTGGCGCATCGGCCGGAGGTGCCGGAACCGATTTCCACCAAGTACGGGCGTCCTTATTTAACTGAAACGTTGCTAGACGGACTTTCTCCTGATCAGTACACTGTATAACATCGAATATCCTATTCATCTCGTCGATCCAAATTTCTGCGTCGTATGGATTGGAAGATCCATAGAAACGCGGAGGATTTAGACTCCGGAAATTGCGATGAAGGTCACCAGCCCTTGCCCCTGCACCACCTTGTGCTATAGTCTGCAATGCCTGGGTGAGGCCGGCAACAGTTTGTTGCATACCGTCCCAATCTACGCGATGAGCCATGATGAAAATAATAATAAGGTACCTGAGAGAGAAAAATAACACTCGTTATTTCTCATGAAACCAAATCTTAAAGCTAAATAATTATCTTATCCCGGGCTCTACCCAATTGTCACATGGGTACGAAATTTCTTCCTTAGTTCACAGGTAGGGGTCTTAACCTTAGATTTATCCTATGACATGACTCTTTTCCCTAAGTCCTGAGACTTAGGCTCTGATACCAACTTAACTGCCACGCACCGAGCCTTTAATTACAGTGGAAGACTCGCTCGGGGAGCGTAAACAGCCGGCATGGTAAGCCTCTTGCAAACAAGAATAATTAGAGCGCGAGACAATCACACAAGTAAATGCAATTGCACAGGATTTAATCAACTTCAACTTCATATCATAATGCTCAATATTCAAAGATACAATCACTAATTTGATTTTCATTCTACTAGACTCAAGAAATAGGAAAATTACATTGACTCCATCTAAACATTATAAACTTCCTATGTCTTCACACTTGTAATAACAACATTCAATCGCTCTCGGACCTGCTACTTGAATCACCCGAATCCGAATTCGAACTATTCCCCTCTCCTGAAAAATATTGAAAATAGGTAATGAGCACACTTGCCCAGTAGGTATCTTCGCATCAACATGAAGGCACTATTAAAGTAGTTAACATTTTAGCTCTAAAGAATGAGGTAAAATCATACGAATGCGAATCAATCATGCGATCAAATCATAGTAATGAGATAATCATGTAAGATAGGATGATCAAGAATTAACTAGCAAGAATATAACATGAACATGATATTTGGCTTTTCATGAGCAAGAATATATTGAGAATGTACTAGCAAGCCACATATTCATCACTTTAGCATCTCATGCTTAGGAGCAAGTGCTTCGTGAATTTCTGTAGAATATCAAGTAAGAATGTCATGTTGTGTCGTATCGTATCGTATCGTGGATCTTCACTTATTTATAGAAATAGTACTCCCAGCGTAATGCGACACCAGTAGCATCATACCCCATGGTTTATAAAATAGTATGTTTCCGGCAATCAGCCGAGAGGACTAGCATAGAGCCCTTGAACACAATCAGTGCTCGATCGCATCTTCAGTTATGAATTAAGCTACTTCCACGCAGTATAACAGTAAAGTATGGCCAAGAATATAGCACTTCCAATAATTCCATGATAACTAAAATCAATGAATGAATGCTTCAACGTAAGAATGTAGGAGTCAAGAAAATGACTTAAACAAGGTTATGCTCATATAAATAAATTGACAGCATAACGGTACATTCTTTTATCGTTTATTCATTATATTAAGTTTCTTAAGCAATATGATAGGTTCTAGATCATCAAGGTTTGTCTAGAATCATTGATATATCAACCCTTGGTCAAACCTTGGGTTAACATACACAAGCTATTTAACGGTCATTAACTGGGCCGTTACACTATGTAACGCGCCACTAATGGGCCGTTAAAATGATCAGAGTCTAGAAAGATAAAAATAGACTCAGAGGAATGTGACGGTCTGGCACTGGGCCGTTACGTGAGCCTGACGGTCCAGTTCAAGGCCGTTACATTTCAAGAATCAGAAACCATGATAGTGCATTCTATTTAATGGGCTTTAATGGTACAACCAACTCGGCGTCCTAGTGGGAATCCCAGGCTCACGGAGAATTACGGAGGCCTTAAAACAATGATTTCCTAGTCCATTGGAAGGAATATCCAATAGAGAGGTCCTCATGTCCAAGATTATGTTCCTATAGTACAAAGTGTGAACTAATGACAACATACCGGAATATGTGCCATGTATTTATAGAATTGACTCTATTGACAGAGAGAGATATGTATAATCAATGTGAAATCATGATGAAAACTCCGTCAATATAATGTTAAAAAGTCATTCTTTATAATACAAAACTATATAATTTGGCTTCAAAAATTAACATAACTCAATAAAAGTGATAACAACACATGTCATGCTTATCATGAATGATCAAATAACCTTAAACTCACATGATCAGGTTAAAAACCTAAGTAACTAGGCTTAACAATAAATAATATTGGCAAGTTATATTCTGTCTTGGGGTTGACAGAACATAGAGTATAACGGTCTGGAGATGGGGCGTCACTGTGATTGTGACGGTCAGGGCACAGCCATTACATTAATGTAACGCATCTGTCCAAGCGCGTTATAATCAACCGTGAAACCCAAACCCAATCAGGGAGTATAACGGTCTGTCGTGGGGCCGTTACATGGAAGTGACGGTTCTTCTGTGATGCGTTATAGTCTCTGCTAATAGGAAACAACTATAGAAGCTAAGTGATCAACTCACATCATGTCTTTTATCAAAACATCATGAGTTTCTAGATATGTTAACGAAGTAAAAGTTGTCTATATGCATGGGTATTGATGAATAGATAGATAGTCAAGTCTTTAATCTTTAGTTAGGGCTAAGGGAAACATGATATGCATAGAACCAATAAAACATGAAATTGATGATCTAGCATGCATGAAATCCAATCAGAACAGAGGCTCTTAGCCCTATCAAGTTGTTTTTACAGTTCATGAGATAACCTACCTCTTACTTAGACTATAGTTCCTGAATTTGGTAGAGAACCTTGCCCTAGATCTCCTCCTTCTCTTGTGACTTTTCCATCAACTTCCTTGGGCTCTAACTCCACGACCTCTTGACCTAAAGATGTGAAATTCGGAGGGGAGTTAGTCTAAAGTATTGTGAACAAATTATTCTAAAGAACTTACCTGAGATAATGACTCCTTACCTTGCTTCCTTACTCCCAAAAAGTAAGGGTCGCACAGTTCAGAACTATGCCCTATTTATAGAGTTTAGACTAGAGTTTGAGGATTAGATCGAGTTTAGAGTCCTTGTTTCATCAAATCCTGATCTCTAAGAGTCCTTAGAAATATTACAATCCTTCCCAAGTCGATCCTTAGTGGATAAGATCATCAAATTCTGATCTTTCTACTTGTTCTTTCTTTTACGGAACTAACAGTATGTAACGGTCTAGACACTATGCGTTACATGGCTGTGACGGTCGTGCTGTAGACCGTTTTATTAATCATGGATAGAGTTCAAATAAATTAAAACTCTTTTGGATAATTATCCATATAATTATCTACATAATTAGTATTTATCCTTAAAAATTCGCGGATAGGCTTAAACATATTCTAGAATGTGGGCCTAACTTAATGGGCCAGAGTTAAAATCTTTTGGACTTTAATTAAGTGGGTTGGGTTAATTGATTAACACCATTTGGCCTTATATTGATTTATAACTTCAAATTAGTCCATTTAATTGCCATAAAATTATCAAATAAATTCTGGGGCACTACACAGCTAGTGATCTGGCGCCCCCAGGCGCGAGCGAGTCGGTATGCTACAGGAGCTTGATCCGGTGCCTTCATGTCGCCTGAAGTGGCATGGCCAGGCGGCCTAATCCGGCATCCTCTTGTTGGGGGGGTAGCCCGACATCTCAGCACGCTCCCCTGTAGCCGATCAAGCGTTGCCCTGATCCGATGTGGTCCAGGGGTCGATCCGGCGCTGCTCTTCTCATGGGTCCTATCGACAGGGCTTGAACCCCTATTGACTAATCCAATGAACTAACAACCCCTTCATTGATCCGACATGCACTCTTCATGATTGATTCGGCACAGCAACGGACACCCTTTTGGTGTTCTTGTTCGATTTTGCTCCATCTTTTGGACAAAGACTCCAGGCTTCTCGACCCCTCTCGGAACATTCGAGCAATCCCCATCCTCACGTAGGCTATCCCTCGAGGATACAGCATTACGGATAACTCGGTACGTCTCCATTTTAGGCGTGTCCAAATATTTGAGGGACCATCAAGGATTCTCCTAGGATGTGCACCCGCTATCCACCCCTAAACACCTTGGGTCTTGGGAAGGTGTTGTCGAAATTTCGTCAGATACCTGGATCGACCGAGAAATTAATAATAAAAGAAAAAAAGGCTGGTTGAATGATAACAATGAAAAGGTGATAAGTGAAATGAGATGATAAAAAGGGGAATTGCATGGTAAAACAAAAGAAAGAGTAATAAACAACAAAGAATGAAACGAGAACGAAAGACCATACAAATGGAACAATGAAATAAATAAGTAAATAAATAAAAAAGTAAAATGTAAAACGTAAAAAATGGTGATAACAAGATAGTAACAATGAAAGGAAGAAGAGAAAGTAAATAAAAAATAAAAAAATATATGTATATATATAAATATATGTATATATATAAATATATGTATATATATAAATATATATAAGTACATAACATTTAAAAAAAGAAAAAAATAAGGAGGCAAGGGGGGTTCAGTCGACCTACCCATCGATAAGTTGACCTGCACCTAGCTAGGGTTGATATACCAGTAGGCTCGATCTGTCAGTAGGTCGACCTGCCCCAGCTCAGGTCGACACACTAGTAGACTCGGTCAACCGATTTGCATCTTCAGTCGACCAGCCAGTCAGTAGGTCAACTTGCCCCTAGCTCAGGTCGACACACCAGCAGGCTCTGTCTGTCAGTAGGTCAACCTGCCCCAGGTCAGGTCGACACACTAGCAGACTCAGTCAGCCGATTTGCATCTTCAGTCGACCAGTCTGTTAGTAGGTCGACCTACCCCCATCTCAAGTCGACACACCAGCGGGTTCGATCGACCAATTTGCATCTTTGGTCGACTGGTCCATCAATAGGTCAACATGTCCACAGCCCAGGCTGACGTTCTTGGTTCGAGATGGCCAGTTTCGCCCCATGAACGAACACCCCCGTTGACCCGAGCTTATGATTGTAAGTGTCCCTGGATAATAAAACAGTAATAATAACAGAATATCGACAATTAAGAAGGGGGGTAAATGCCATAAATATAAATGTTTACATTTTGAAATAAAAAAAGAAACAATAACAAGATGTATGATTAAACCAAAACAAAAATGATAATAACTAAACAAACCAACGGTGTTTGCTCTAGAGTTCCTCGTCCCCTAGCGTGAAGAATGAGTGAGGTGACTTACAATACTCCTGCCCTAGCGTGGAGCATCTTACAATGTTTCAATTTCACTCCTTTATTTTTTATTAATACAAATTATAGGCTATAGAGCCCCTTTTCCTAGCGACTAATCAATGGTTTTCTTCACTTCGATGGTATGTAATTAACGTCGTGAACTTTATGGCATGGCGGGTCCTAGTCCTGACACGATACTCACTATCGTCTGACTAGTCAAACGGCGCGCACTAGCGGCTCTAGGCCGCCTTAGTCTTCAGAGTCTGAATAAATTGTCACCTAGTGACTAGCACACCTGCGCACTAATAGACCAAAAATCAAATAAATGAACAAATTAAATAAAAATTTGTGTCCACAAGTATCAATCATTTGAGATGAAAATAATGAAATCATGAACAAATACACCTTGTTGGTGTTGTTTTAAACCCCTTTAGGATGCAATGGATAGGAAAATGATATGATGAATAAAGATTTGTGCAAGAGTTGCACTTAGAGAATAATAACAGACGATGATGGATGATGCATGCAAGATTACAAGAATAAACAAGAATGGAAGATAGGGTGAGAAAAAGCTTATTGATGGCACCGACGGTGGGCTCCGAGGAGGGTTCTGGGGTCTTGAGGATGTCGTGCAAGTGCAGGGGATGAGGATATCACCTTCTCTCAAAAGATCGGGCATTCAGAACTTTGGTAGAATAACCTTTTAACAGAAAAATAATATCTCACGAACTCGGAGAAATTTCTCCAAAGTTTCCCCCCTCCCCTTGATGTGGATTCAAAGCCCTTTGTTTGTGGGAGAGGGTGCCCTACTTATAGGAAAATTGACAAAGAAGGCACCTTGAGAGGGGGATGCTTTAATTAGAACGCATCCCCCTGTCCAGACACGTCCATTTCTTAAACGTGTCTTTGGGGGCAGACGCCTTCTTTAAAGGCGTCTTCATGAGGAGATGTGCCACCTCTCCTCTCAGCACTACACACGGCGTCGAACGGTGACACATGCGTTGAAAATGGGGCATTTCGGTGCCTAACCTTGAATAGAAAGACGTGTCTCAATACGTGGACACCTTTTAAATACGCATGCGTTGAAAATCAACGTTTTCAGTGCCTAATTTTGATGGAGGAGACGAAGTTAAGAAGGCATCCTGCATAGGAGATGCCTCTTTTGAAGGCGTCCCCTCAAGGGGATGCTGCTTTATTTTTATTTTATTTTTTAACTATTTTTATTATATTTTTTGGAAGGCATCCTGATTGATTATTTTTTAATTTTGTTATATTTTATTATTATTTTTAAAGGCGTCCTAGCGGTGGGACGCCTTCAAATTTTTTTATATTTATATACATATTTTTAATTTTTTTATTTATTCAAGGCACCAAATAAAAATCTCAAAAAAATCAAATAAATTTTTAAAAATTAAAAAAATCACTAAAATAATTTAGTAATGAGTGTCACTTTGAGGCCATATGGTGTGACATGAGATTTGATAAATATGATGTCAAAAATAGCATGTCTACAAGTCTGTGAGGCTTGTCCCTTGTTGAGACCCTAGCACGTTAAGGAGTCCGCCTAAGGTGAAGGCTTTCTGTGTTTTTCCCTGTTGTGCATGTGTGATTCATGTGTGGTTTTGATGATGTCGAACTCTGAGTCATTATTGTGCTTTTGATAATGATCCAACTATGATTCATTGTGTGGGTTGATGATTTTTATCATGCTGATGTGTTCTTCATGAGATTTTGAATGGACTTTGAATTGTAAAATGAAGTTTTGAATTGACTCTAATTATCAAGTCTTGTGTGATTGTTGATTCTCATCAAAGATACACATTACCTTTTCTCTTGGTATGATATTTAGAATCAAGTGTTCAAGTTATTGATTGGAATAAATGAGTTCTTGCCTTTCGTTGTGCTTGATTGAACAAATTTATGATTAACCCTTCTCCAAGTGGTTATCATGTCCAAAGAGAGGCCAAAAATGTCACAAAGTTCAATTCAAAGTATGTTGGACTTAGTAGATTAAATATACACTAATTTGGGTTCTATTATGTGTTTTTTTCAAGTGTATATGTCAACAAGACCTTAGTGCAAGTCGACAAACATAAGACTCAAGTCGACAAATATGTCAACAGGTCGACAGACTTAGTGTTTAACTCGACAGATACGAGTCCAAGTCGACAGACATCAGCAGGAAGGCAAAGAGCAATGCTGAAGAATTTTGGATTAAGCCAAGACACAGGACATAGAATGAGAAGCTCAGGATGCCATGTAAATAGCAGGAATTTTGTGTGACAACAAAATTGGAGGAAGATAGCGAGAGCGTGGAAGACAGTGATTCACCCACAACATAAGAGTCGACAAAGAAAGGAAATATCAGTCGATTAAGATCCAATTCAGTCGACAAATGAGAGAAAGTGTCGACAGAGGTAGGTAATATCAGTCGACTAAGCTCCAACTCAGTCGACAGAGGTGTAGAAGAGTCGACAGATATCTTTAGGGATGCTCAGCTCAACTGCTCGTGTGAGGAAATATTGAGTCGACCTATCAAGCCCACTAGGTCGACTGATATCGTCCAAAGCTCACAACACTAAGACGACAAAACAAGGTTCACAGTAATGATAAGCTCAGTCGACAGACCAAAAATTCAAGTTGACTGAACTGACTGCTCAGTCGACTGACCAAAGGCCAGACGTACAAGCACGTGGGCTTTTAAGTCGGTCACTACCAATCACGTGATCTCTCTTTCTAATCATTGGCACATGTCTCAAGGACACGTGCCTCGATTTCTAGAAAGGTCCTAGGATAAAATATTCCACTTTTACATGGAGCAATGAGAAAATAGCTCAAAAATGGAGGATTATCCATTTTTCTCTGCTATAAATAGCATCACTCGCCTTGGAGAAGAAGCTACTGCAGACCTTAGTCAGTAGAGATGCCCTGAGCATTTCGAAGAGCGTCTGAGAGGAAGAAGAGAGAGGAGAGCAACCCAACAGTTGGCCTGAGTGATTCCAGTGCTGAGAAGGAAAATTTGAGAGCCATTTCAGAGAGCCCTCTTCCCAAGTCATTATCTGGCCGGTGAATAGAGAGAGATGGAGCAGTTTTAGATCTGAGCCCAGATCTACTATTACAGCTTCAAGATTTTGATCTGAAGCTACATTTGCATTTCATTGTTTTGATTTGTGTTTTCTTTAAAAAAACCTTCATCTGTTTCTCCATGTGTAGTTGCTGAGATTTTAGCATTTTTTATGGTACCCTGTTTTAGGGATCGGAGGTTGATTGTCTACTGAGCAGCCATGTGTGTGTGGTCTAGGAGCCTGTTCCTCGAGTCAAGCTGTGTGTCAGTGTCTGTGTGTGTTTTGGGGTTCGTCCCCGTGTGTTGTTGCATCTTAGCAGTGGGTGTTTGTCTTGGGGTTCGTCCCCATTTGTTGTTGTAGTCCGACAGCGTGTGTATGTGGTTTCGGGTTTGTCCCAATGTGTTGCTGTGAAAACAGTGTGTGTGTGGGGGGGGTCATCACCGGCTAAGCTATGTATCAGCGGGTTGTTGGGGACTTGTCCCCATCTGTGTTACTGCATTTGCAGTGCAGGAAGCTGTTGAGTTATGGTTTTGATGTTAACTAAACTTAGTGTGTAATGCTATGGTTTTGTGTGATTGAGTGAACGATGATAACTAAACTAAATGGTGGATTGTTCTTGTCGATTGGTTGAATATGATTGAGTTGAACATGTGCTTTGAATGCTTCCTATGCATACTCTTCATGGAGCTTGGTTACATGATGCATTCATATTGGACAAATGCGTAGATCTTGATCTTTAGTCAATCATGTTTTCAAAGTGTTCACTTGTATATGTGCATGGCTAAAGTGTTCTCATACTTTGCTCACTTGCATAGAAATAATTCTTGACCTTTAGCTTAAAGCTTTTATGGTTCAAGTGTTTGTATGCACCTTGAACATGGGCCTTCATGTATGAATTTCATACATTGATCATATTGATTATTAAGCTAAAGTTCTAATCATTTTTATCATGGTTTTGTAGGTTAAATTCTTTGTATAATCCCTCCAAGATCAAAGGAGTTTGATGTCACAGAGTTTGGAAGGGTTGCAATGGAGTTTGGGGCTAAAATGTAGTGGTCTGGAATTTACTGTAGCTGGCGGTCGACCGACCTGTAGCTGGCAGTCGACCGAAATTACCAGAATTCAGAAAACTATAGTCTTTCTCAGAGCTATTGACCGCCGGCTGATCCCGGTCAACCGAAAATAACAGCAAGCAATCTTCTACAGGGTTTTCTCAGAGCGGTCGACCGCTAGCCCACCTCCGGTCGACCGCCAGCCCCGAAGCCTCCAACTTTGACTTTTTGTTTCCAATCCGTGGAGAGATTCTCTTCCCCTTTTCTTTAATCCCAATGCTCCCAATCACCCCAGAAATTGTGGATCTAGGTCTGGGGCTTGTCTCCTAACCTTCCAAGGGTTCTAAAACCTCTCTTTGAGGTCATAAACTCTAAGAGACTCTAAGAGAACAAGAGGGATCAAGTTGGCTCAAGGAAGAGGAGGAATATCACTGTAGCCGTGAACAGTGATTCGGAGATCAAAGCCTCATCATAGCTGAAGATCCAAGATCTATCTTGAAGCCTTCATCTTCCCATGAACTGAAGCAACAACAAATCAACCAAGAGAGATCAAGATAGTAGCTATCAAGGGAAGGTTGCTACAACGACCGTGAACAACATTCCTTCAACCAAGTTCTTCATCTGATCGAAGCCATTCAGTCATCTTCCAAAGCCAGGGAGTTCCAATCAAGCAAGGGTCTTAAGAAGAGCTTAAGGGAAGGTTGTCCAAGTGAAGAGAAGAAAGAAGTACTGTAGCTCCGTGAACAGTAAATTCGTGAAAGGTTTATTCATCCATCTCCAAGTTCTTCAAGCTTTATCTGAAGCCATTCAAGCTCCATTCAAGTGAAGAAGGAAGCATCATTCAAAATCTACATCATACACTCAGTGGAAGCCAAATCAGGAGTCTTCTAAACCGTGCTTCATTGTTTTTGTGTTTTGGGCTTTATGTTTGTGTTCTTTATAATCTGGAAACATTTGTGTGTGTGTGGATCGTTGTGGATCCGTGGTCGTGTGTGGTCATTGTGTTCTATTCGTGTGTGTGTACGTTTTAGATCCGGTCTTTTTAGTGTGTGGAGTGCTGCATCTATTGCAGCGTGTGTGTGTGTTGTTGATCCTTCTGTTGGATCGTGTTGGAGACCTCATCTCCTTGTGTGTGTGTGTGTTGGGGTGCATCCCCATGTGTGTGTGCAGGCGTCATGCTGCGTGTGTGGTTGGAGCGTCATCTCCGTTTGAGGATTTATCCCCAAGTGAAGCCTCACCAGGTTTGGTGAGGGGTGGACGTAGGACTGCCGACGTTGCATCCGAACCACCTTAAAAACCGTTGTGCAGTGTGGTTTGCATTGTGTGGTTTGGTCCATTTCTTCTACCTCCATTCTCCGTGAGTATTAGTGTACATTGTTTGTTCCGATTTATCCTCGTGTATGTTGCATAATCTATATCATTATCATACATAGTTTGATAAATCCGATTTGTGATCATATAGTTTTGAATCTCAACTAGCATTATATCACATGTTTCAAAAAGGTCAAAAGTTTTCGTAAAATTGGTAAACACCCAATTCACCCCCCTCTTGGGTGTCATTGATCACGAGACTTCAATTGGTATCAGAGCTAAGGCTCTAATTCTTCATAGATCTAACGATCTAGAGAGATCCAGATCAATGACTACCAGTATGTACACCCTGAGTTCTCCACCGGTGCTTGATGGTTGCAACTTTGATTTGTGGTTAGGAAGAATGTTCAGTCTAGTCAATTCATACGACCCTAAGTTATGGAAGCTTGTCTCTTGTGGTCCCTATGAATTGCCTAAAGACAAAGCTGTCTGGGCTGAAAATCACAAGCATAAACATGATCAAAATCGGTTGGTTTTAAAATTGTTCACTGTTGCAGTCAGTTCTAATCAGTTTCCTTTTGTCTCCCATTGCAGGTCCGCGAAGGATATCTTGGATGGCTTAACCAAAGTCCGAGAAGAGCATGAAGACCAATGCCTTGTGGCAGGCACGAGAGATCAAGGGAGTGATCAGAAAGGATCATCCCTAAAGGTATACTCAGACTCTGAAAGCATATCTCTCAATGATCTATTGATTGCATATGATGAGCTGGAAAATAAATATAAGAAGCTAAAATCTGAAAACAAAAAATTAAAAAGGAATGCTGAACAAAACAACTGTAATTCCTCATGCAAAGAATGTCTACATTTAAAGGAATTGATTGATGGTCATGTGTTTGACATTGAAATTTACAAAGATCAAATCTCTTCTTTGAGAAATGAAAATAAAGAGCTGAGAGAGAGAATAAGCATGATGAACAATGGCCAAAATGAATTTGTTCATGATCAAAAACTTGTTAAAGAGAATGAGAAACTGAAGGAATTGAAAAAGGTCATTTCTGAAAGATTGTTGATTCTTGAAAAAGGAAAATCTGTGGTTGTTAGAGAATGTAAAAACGTGGATGAACTTAGGCAAGAAGTATGATGTCTTAAGACTACCAATGCCATGTTGAATGTTAGTGTTTCTACTTGTGAAGAAGAACTTGCCAATTCTGGATTGCAAATTTCATCTCTTCAATCTGAAATTCTTGACTTGAATGATTCGTTATCTAGATTTGTAAATGGTCAAGAAAACTTGGACAAATTGTTGGGGGTGAAAGTGAATTTTTTAAGGGAAGGGCTGGGCTATAATCCTGTGAACAAAAAGAAGTTTGAAAACAAAGTTTATACATCTTTTATGCACAGTTCAAACATAGCCAGCACATCAAATGAAAATCTGAAAAAGGAAAATAATGTTGCACACACACATGCATCCACAAAAAAAAATCAACTTGCATCAAAAATCCAAAAATGCTGCTAGCACTTCCATGCATGTTAAACATACTTATGCCACACACACACAACCACTTAGAAAGAAACTCTCATGTTTTTACTGTGGTAAATCTGGGCATGTCATGCATGATTGTTTCATTATGAAGAATGATGATTTGAGAGCATGTAAAAACCAAGCTGTTTTGAAAAATGTAAAGAAAGCATTCACCATAGAACCTTCTGTGTATTGTAATCACTGTGGTAAAATGGGTCATACAACTTCACATTGCTGGTTATTGTTGAAGAGAAAGAACTCCCACTCAACACATCATGCTCACACACACAAATCAGTAGAACCCATGAGAAGAAAGAACATGATGCCACGAGCTTTCTACCATCACTTTGAAAAATCTAGGAGCGTTAAGCATGATTATTTTCTAAAGAAAAATGATGATTTGGATGTTGTCAAAAATTGGAAATCACATGTCTATGTTGCTACTAACCATCAAGGACCCAAAAAGATTTGGGTACCTAAGAATGTCAAATGAGAAATCTGTTTTGCAGGTGTGCCATGGGGATGAAAAGTAAGAAATCAGTTTTCGCCAAGAAGATCACACTTCCAAATTCAAGTCGTGTTAGGCCAGCCATGGCCATGTCTGAATCAACTAAGGGATGAAACAAGTGAAAGAATACCTTACAAGGATGAAAATGATGGAAATTTCCTCAACCGCTACTAGGAGACAAGAAGTGATTTTGATAAGCACCCCGTGTCGGTTGCTAAATTGAATAACCCTCTTCAGATCTTAAAGATACAAATCATCCACAAACATGCACATTAGCTACAGGAAGATCTGTAAGAACTGAGGCAAAATACCAAAGGCATGGTGTTAAAGGGCTCGCATCCTTTGATTGAAAATGGCTTCAAGAGGTAAGGTTAATCAACCACGTCTCACGAGGTAAGCAGGTAAAGATAATCTAGTGGTTTAAGTATATGTGGATGATATCATTTCTGAGCTACTAATAATATCTTTTGTGAACATTTTGCAGGAATTGTGCGAGAAGATTTTAAAATACTTTCAATAAGTAAACTGAATTTTACTCTTCTTTGGACTGCAAGAGAAAAGCTTGGAAGAAAATAGATTCTCAAGGCAAAGGTAAGAAAGTAAAATCTGAAATATCAACCTTCGTGAGGTTGGTGATTTTAGTGATTAAAGGCCTCCAATCTTGAATCCTGAACTAAGGTAACTCAACCCTTTTTGCCTTGGAAATATACAATCATGCAATGGCCTTTTGTCACTAGGTGCAACCTTTAGATGACAGGTATTAATTCTAAAAACTTGTATTGTCATTCACCAGCATGTTGTGATGAACCTATCTAATTGGTTGAACTAAATTGAAAATCTTGAGAGATGTGTATGAAGTGATTGCATATTGAATATTCTCAAATTGAATTACATGATCACACTTGAATTGAATTACATATCTGGTACATCAAATGGCATCTGTGGAAGAGTGGATCATGTCAACTTGGAAGCATTGCCTATGCGTTGAGCTGGGTCTTCGGACTACAAACTTCGCCTCGTACCAGATCTTGTAAATTGGATTGGTTTATGTGTGAATGAACTCTTGAGCAAAGCTATGAAAATTGAAAACATGTTTGTGATTGAATGATTCATACATTTGGCTAATTCTCATTTCAATACTTGTGAATGACCTTTGAAAATCTGTTTTTGAAAAATTCTGAAAATTGGGTTGCATTGCTTAATTTTAATCTTTTAAGCACCCTTATCTCATAAAGGTCATGTCATGCAAAAATTGTTGACACATTGATAAAATGTGAATGCTCTAATGTGGAACTTAAGCCCTCCCTTGCTGTAATTGCATATTACATCACACTCTCATCCAGGCATAGGTTGCATGCATTAGAACTCATGCATCAACTGCAGTAAGTTCATTCATTTGATATCCATTCATTTGATATCAGAAGCTTTGCACCATATTGTATTTTATCTTAGCATATTACATTTCCATTCCACTACTATATGATCAAAGGTTACATTGCACCAGTACTCATGCATTAGATGTATTCAATTCATTAAATTGGTATCCATTTGATTGGTATTAGCTGCATGTTTGCATTGCATGTTGCATACATTCCCTCTGCATGCTTGCTTGATATTATATACTATTTACCCCCATCCTTTGGCATTTCTATGGCTTCATATATCCTTGCATAATAATGATGCATTTGAGTCATTGTTGGTGTGTTTCCTGTCATACACTCTGGGGGAGTTCATACTTAATAAGTGCATCTATTTAAGGGGAGTAGCACTGTCATGTGTTCATGATATTTTTGGTATACATGCTGAATCAAATTCGCACACTTCATGCACAAAATATGAAAATGAGTGTTAACGATAAGGATATATGAATTTCTTTTCAACACTCTCGAGATGTTAAATTTACTGCATGTATGTTGAAGAGACAATTGAGGAAAAAGTTGCCTACCTATCTTTTTGAAAAATCTTGAATGAAAAAGAAAGGCAAAGCAATACTCAGTCTCACTGAGTAAATTGGGCACATGTCACCTGAGACGTGATGTGGTTCATTTCTGAAAAGTGTTGATTAAAGTACCTCTGTTCAAGATGAGGTGAAATGGTTCAGTATTCTGAGTAACCGGGAATTCTGGCATGAGCTCCATTCGTCTACTCGCGTAAAAAAGAATTATTTGAACCTGATCACTCTTGAAAAATTCTGACTACCATGTGATACTGGTTGAGTTAAAAAATGATGGTGAAAACTCATTGTGGTAGAGAGTAGCATCCAATACGCTGTTCTCAAAAATTGAAGTGCGGTCTGTAAAATGTCTCATTGTGTTAATATGAAAATCTGAATTTCCATACTGCAACTATCATTTTTCATGTTACTCACTTACACTTTGAAAATTTGATTTAATATGTATTCAGAAAATTGATTGACTGCATTGATTATTACATGACTCTTCCTCTATGATTGTACAACCTCCTAGGTGTCTTAAGTGAACATTTCAGTTGCTATGACCCTCATGCACTCTTCTTATACCCATTCCCTCTTAAATAAGTACGGGGGAGCTGTGTTGCATGTATATATATGTATTTACTTGTTTGTTTATGCATCTCACATGTCATCATATGCATATGTTGCATCTCATGCATTTCAAACCACAAATCAAAAATTAAAAATCTGAAAATAATGAAAACCCAAAAATTAAATGGACTTCACATGGTGCACACTTGTTAAATAAGCTTTGGATTTTAATTGACCAAGGGGAGAAGCGTGAAATTAGCTCTACTCATCCTAGCACGTCCAAGTGATCGACAATTGGTATCCCCTCATGCCAACCATTGGTATCACAAAACAAATAAAAATCTACAAACATGAAAATCAACAAAAACATGTTTTGGTGCCTTCCAGACATTCCATGAACCCACTTGTTTATAATTTGCTCATGCTTCATCAGAATTTTAAACGTGGGTCATTATCCCTTGCTCATTCATCATGCTGCTATATGGACCTCAGTGGTTTCTTCCCTTCATCTTGATAGTGTTAATGTGGCAGATAGATTGACGTTCATTTGCCTGTTGATACTGTCAAAGGGGGAGCAAGAATTGCTTCTGCTTCGTTGGTTTTGTTTTGCTTGTTGATAAGGGAGAAAGCTTTGCCTTATCCCGCTTTTTGATAATGTCAAAGGGGGAGAAAAAGATTCATGATTTCCTTTGTCAGGAGAAAAAGATCCATGATTACTTGTATTAGGGGGAGAAGAACATGTTGTATCGCCATTTAGTTTGTCATCATCACTTCGTTTTGTCCTCATTTATCCCTAAGTTTGTCATCATCAAAAAGGGGGAGATTGTTGAGTTATGGTTTTGATGTTAACTAAACTTAGTGTGTAATGTTATGGTCTTGTGTGATTGAGTGAACGTTGATAACTAAACTAAATGGTAGATTGTTCCTGTCGATTGGTTGAATATGATTGAGTTGAACATGTGCTTTGAATGCTTCCTATGCATACTCTTCATGGAGCTTGGTTACATGATGCATTCATATTGGACAAATGCATAGATCTTGATCTTTAGTCAATCATGTTTTCAAAGTGTTCACTTGTATATGTGCATGGCTAAAGTTTTCTCATACTTTGCTCACTTGCATAGAAATAATTCTTGACCTTTAGCTTAAAGCTTTTATGGTTCAAGTGTTTGTATGCACCTTGAACATGGGCCTTCATGTATGCATTTCATACATTGATCATATTGATTATTAAGCTAAAGTTCTAATCATTTTTATCATGGTTTTGTAAGTTAAATTCTTTGTATAATCCCTCCAAGATCAAAGGAGTTTGATACCACAGAGTTTGGAAGGGTTGCAATGGAGTTTGGGGCTAAAATGTAGTGGTCTGGAATTTACTATAGCTGGCGGTCGACCGACCTGTAGCTGGCGGTCGACCGACCTGTAGCTGGCGGTCGACCGAAATTACAAGAATTCAGAAAACTACATTTTTTCATAGAGCGGTCGACCGCCGGCTGATCCTGGTCAACCAAAAATAACAGCAAGCAATCTTCTACAGGGTTTTCTCAGAGAGGTCGACCGCTAGCCCACCTCCGGTCGACCGCCAGCCCCGAAGCCTCCAACTTTGACTTTTTGTTTCCAATCCGTGGAGAGATTCTCTTCCCCATTTCTTTAATCCCAATGCTCCCAATCACCCCAGAAATTGTGGATCTAGGTCTGGGGCTTGTCTCCTAACCTTCCAAGGGTTATAAAACCTCTCTTTGAGGTCATAAACTCTAAGAGACTCTAAGAGAACAAGACGGATCAAGTTGGCTCAAGGAAGAGGAGGAATATCACTGTAGCCGTGAATAGTGATTCGGAGATCAAAGCCTCATCATAGCTGAAGATCCAAGATCTATCTTGAAGCCTTCATCTTCCCATGAACTGAAGCAACAACAAATCAACCAAGAGAGATCAAGATAGTAGCTATCAAGGAAGGTTGCTACAACGACCATGAACAACATTCCTTCAACCAAATTCTTCATCTGATCGAAGCCATTCAGTCATCTTCCAAAGCCAGGGAGTTCCAATCAAGCAAGGGTCTTAAGAAGAGTTTAAGGGAAGGCTGTCCAAGTGAAGAGAAGAAAGAAGTATTGTAGCTCCGTGAACAGTAAATTCGTGAAAGGTTTATTCATCCATCTCCAAGTTCTTCAAGCTTTATCTGAAGCCATTCAAGCTCCATTCAAGTGAAGAAGGAAGCATCATTCAAAATCTACATCATACACTCAGTGGAAGTCAAATCAGGAGTCTTCTAAACCGTGCTTCATTATTTTTGTGTTTTGGGCTTTATGTTTGTGTTCTTTATAATCTGGAAACATTTGTGTGTGTGTGGATCATTGTGGATCCGTGGTCGTGTGTGGTCATTGTGTTATATTCGTGTGTGTGTACGTAGAGCTACCTAGATCTACGTGTGTGTGGATCTATTTAGATCCGGTCTTTTTAGTGTGTGGAGTGCTGCATCTATTGCAGCGTGTGTGTGTGTTGTTGATCCTTCTGTTGGATCGTGTTGGAGACCTCATCTCCGTGTGTGTGTGTGTGTGCTGGGGTGCGTCCCCATGTGTGTGTGCAGGCATCGTCCTGCGTGTGTAGTTGGAGTGTCGTCTCCGTTTGGGGATTTATGCCCAAGTGAAGCCTCACCAGGTTTGGTGAGGGGTGGACGTAGGACTGCCGTCGTTGCATCCGAACCACCTTAAAAACCGTTGTGCAGTGTGGTTTGCATTGTGTGGTTTGGTCCATTTCTTCTACCTCCATTCTCCGTGAGTATTAGTGTAAATTGTTTGTTCCGATTTATCCTCGTGTATGTTGCATAATCTATATCATTATCATACATAGTTTGATAAATCCGATTTGTGATCATATAGTTTTGAATCTCTTAACTAGCATTATATCACATGTTTCAAAAAGGTCAAAAGTTTTCGTAAAATTGGTAAACACCCAATTCACCCCCCTCTTGGGTGTCATTGATCGCGGGACTTCAGAAGCCTCACTGGGTTTTGGTGAGGGGTGGACGTAGGGAGCACGATTGTGGTCCCGAACCACCTTAAAATCCTCTGTGCAGTGGGTTGAGAATTATGTAACTGATCCATCCCCTCTATCCCCCTTCACATATTTGTGTATTAACTTCAATCTCTGCATATCGAGTTGAATTCGAGCACATTGCCCACACACACCCGCTAAGTGTTGGATAGATTTCTGTTTTGTGGTGTAGCAGATCCTTTTGTCTGCCAGAATCATACACACTCAATCTAAATCAGACTGCAACACGTATTCAATCTACACACACATATTGCCTAGGTGATTTTGTTTTATCAAGTCACTCTGTTCTTAACCACGATCAGTCAGCTACTTAGTGAATCTAAGTCTCGCTTAATTGGTTCTAAGTGATTTGTTGAATCCGTTGTGTGCTAAAATTTAGAGTATAATCTAGTTAATTTATAATAGGGCACAATCAATTCACCCCCCTCTTGATTGTGTTTGCACTAAGGGACCCAACCATTGGTATCAGAGCCTAACTCTACTTTACCTAGATCCAACGATCTACATAGGAGATCCTAGCTAGTGCAACTACAGTCATGAGCTCTTCTAAAAAATAGTTTTCAATGAATTTCCACTGATTTTTAATGGTTCTAATTATGCTCTTTGGTTAGGTAGAATGTGTAGGGTTATTAACTCTCATGATCCCAAGTTATGGAAACTTGTTTCTCTTGGCCCTCACGAATTACCTAAGGAGAAATCCACATGTCTGATAAGCATAGTTTTAAGAATGATGAAAATCTCAAAGTGTTGAACTTATTGAAAGCTGCAGTAGATTTTAACAAATTTCCATTTGTCTCTGATTGCAACACAGCCAGGGAGATATGGGTCTCTCTGATCAAACTTTATAAAGGGAAGATCGAGAATGACTGTTTGGTGGCAAATGACAGTGATCATATAAGCGAGGAAGAACAAGAGGTAAATTCTAAAACAGATGAAGTATCACTTGAAGAATTGATTGATGCTTATGAAGAATTGTTGGAAAACTTCAAGATAATTAAATCTGAAATCAAGAAGTTGAAAAAGAAAATTGAAAACACCACTCATGTCTCTCATTGTGAAAAATGCTCTGCTTATAAAGACAAGAATGAATCTCTGTTGTTTGACACAAATGTGCATAAGGAACTAATTGCTAACATGAGAGCAGAAAATGAAACTCTTGTGGTTAAAATCTCTAAGATGGACGAAATTGACAGAGAACTTAAAGACAAATTGGAATTAATGTCTAATGATCAATCTTTACTTGATGAATTGATTGTGAATAAGAAACTTAATGAGGACAATGAAAAATTAAGAAAATAAAATGAGGAGTTGAATGATACGCTCTTGGCCTATGAAAAAGGAAAGTGTGTAGTTAATGACTCTGAAAAATTGCACGTCTTAGAGCAGGAATTTGACAGCTACAAAACTGTGAATGGAATGTTAAATGATAGTGTTGCTATTTAAGAGGAAGTTATTCTTAGTTCTGAGTTGAAAATCAGATTCTAGATTTGAATGTTTCTCTGTCAAAATTTGTTGAAGGAAAAGAAAATTTGGACAAAATTTTGAGGACAAAAGTCAATTTTTAGAAAGGACTTGGCTACACTCCTGTGAACAAAAAATCTTTTGAGAATTATTTGTTTACTTCTTTTGTTCATAGCTCGGATGTAGTTAGCACATCTAAAACACCCCCAAAATAGTCTATTGTTCAGAAAGCACAAAAATAGAATAAAAATTAGAAAATGAAAACAAACTCACAGTATAAACAGAAAAATAACTTTACTAAGTCTGATATGCATGCTAAGAACTCTCAAATTAGATAGCATGCCTCAAAACAAATGCATGTTTCACGTTTTTACTGTGGCATGTATGGACATATGATGAGTGATTGCAATCTCATGAAAAGAGATGATTTAAATGCATGTAGAAATAAATCTATTTTTAAAGAACGAAGAAATGTTTCTTGTTTCTACTATGGACTATATGGTCATATTATAAATGGTTGCAATATGAAGAAAAAATATGTGTTGAATGCATGCAGAAATAAAGTAACTTTTGAAAAACAAAGAATGCTTACAAATAGAAAAACCATGTCTAGAAAATATAATCCAAACAATAAAAACTCAGTTAAAAAAATTCTTCTCAATATTGTTATTCTTGTGGAAAATTTGGTCACATGATGAAAGAATTTGGATCAATGTTGAATGATGATGCTCATGCTTCGAGAATGAATGGCAAGATCAATTGTGTTAAACCTAGAGTTTTCAAAAATAAGAGGAATGCACTTGAGAAGTCTCATGCATATAAATAAAAATCTTCTGTTAAAACTGTTCATCCTAGTTGCTTTTACTGTGAAAATTTTGGACATGTAATTGAGGATTGTAGAATCACGAAAAAGGATGATTTGCATGCATTCAACATGAGTAGAATCACTGAGTATTGGAACTAACTTTCAAGGACCCAAGAAAGCTTGGGTACTTAAACATGTGAAATGAGACTATTTTCATGCAAGGGTGCCTTGAAGCAAAAAGGAGGAGAATAAAAGGTTTCGGGGATTCAATAAATAAAAATAAGGCACACTCATTTGGTAAAACCCCAATTTTGCTTTCTATTGTCAAATATGGTAATTCTGATACTTTTTCCTACTAAGTGAGATATCATGCTTTGATTGTGCAAAAAGTCAAATAATTTCTCTTAGTTTCCACCCATAGCCATACAAAATTTTCTTGTGGCATGTTGATGAGCACCTCTTTGAATATCTAATCGTCATATCTTCATGTCAAATGTGAATAAAATGCTTGAAATAGAATGAACATAGATTTGAATGTGTTTTTGATAATGTTGTGGCTATTTGATTGCTTGAGTAATGATAAGATCAGTTGACTGACCAAAGGCCAGCCGTACAAGCACGTGGGCTTTTAAGTAGGTCACTACTAGTCACATGATCTCTCTTTCTAATCATTGGCACACACCTCCAAAACACGTGCCTCGATTTCTGGAAAGGTCCTAGGATAGAATATTCCACTTTTACATGGACCAATTAGAAAATAGCTCAGAAAGGGAGGATTATTCATTTTTCTTTGCTATAAATGGAATCACTCGCCTTGGAGAAAAAACTGTTGCAGACCTTAGTCAGTAGAGACTCCCTGAGCATTTCGAAAAGCATCTGAGAGGAAGAAAAGAGAGGAGAGCAGCCCAATAGTTGTCTTGAGCGATTCCAGTGCTAAGAAGGAAAATTTGAGAGCCATTTGAGAGAGCCCTCTTCCTAAGTCATTATCTGGTCGGTGAATAGAGAGAGATGAAGCAGTTTTAGATCTGAGCCCAGATCTGCTATTATAGGTTCAAGATTTCAATCTGAAGCTACATTTGCATTTCTTTGTTTTGATTTGTGTTTTCTTTCTGAAAATCTTCACTTATTTCTCCGTGTGTAGTTGCTGATATTTCAACATTTTTTTAGTATCCTGTTTTAGGGATCGGAGGTTGTTTGGCTGTTGAGCAGTCATGTGTATGTGGTCGAGGAACTTGTTCCTCCAGTCAAGCAGTGTGTCAGCGTCTGTGCATGTTTTGGGGTTCGTCCCAGTGTGTTGCTGCATCTTAGGAGCGGGGTTTTATATTCGGGTTCGTCCCTGTTTGTTGTTGCGATCCGACAACATGAGTGTGTGGTTTTGGATTCATCCCCATGTGTTGCTGTGAAAACAGCGTGTGTTTGTGGGGGGGTCTCATCCCTGGGTAAGCTGTGTATCAGCGAGTTGTTTGGGACTTGTCCTTGTGTGTGTTGCTACATTTATAGTGCAGGAAGCCTCACTGGGTTTTGGTGAGGGGTGGACATAGGGAGCTCGGCTGTGGTCCCGAACCACCTTAAAATTCTTTGTGTAGTGGGTTGAGAATTGTGTGACTGATCCATCTACTCTATCCCCCTTCACAGATTTGTGTGTTAACTTCAATCTCTGCATATTGAGTTGAATTCAAACACATTTCTCACACACACCTGCTAAGTGTTTGATAGATTTCTGTTCTATGGTGCAGCAGATCCTTCTGCCTACCCGAATCATACACATTCAATCTAAATCAGACTGCAACACGCATTCAATCTGCACATACATATTGCCTAGTTGACTTTGTTTTATCAAGTCACTCTACGTTCTTAACCGTGATCAATCTGATACTTAGTGAATCTAAGTCTCGCTTAATTGGTTCTAAGTGATTTGTTGAATCCGCTGTGTGCTAAAATTTAGCGTATAATCTAGTTAATTTTTAATAGGGAACAATCAATTCACCCTCCCTCTTGATTGTGTTTGCACTAAGGGACCCAACATTCTCGTGTGATGGTTTCTAGCTAGTCGCTGTGAGCCCCCTCCTCTCCTGTCCCCCACCGACCCCCCCCCCACCCTCCCCTCTCCCCACTCCCCAATCACCCAATGTGTCCCCCTCCCCTCTTCTCTTGTCCCCCACCAACTCCCCCACCCTTCTGTCCCCTCCCCTCCGTGTCCCCCTTCCCCCTCCCCTCCCCTCCCCTAGTCCTCTCCCATCCCCTCCCATCCCCCACCCTCCCCTCCCCACCATGCCCCACTCCCTCTCCCGAACCCCCCTCCCCTCCCTTCCTCTCCCATCCCCCCTACCCCCTACCCCCCTCCCCCCCCACCAACCTGTCCCCCACCCTCCCCTCCCCTCCCCTCTCGAATGTACCCCCTCGTCTCCCGAATCCCCCGCCCCTGCTCTCCCCATTGTACACCCCTCCGCTCCCCACCGGATCAGCCCCCCCTCCCTTTCCTGAACATGCACCCACGATATAATAAATACTAAATTCAAATAATAAATTTAAACACACACCCACATAATAATAATAAACAATAAATTTAAATCAAATTAAATAAACTTAAATCAACTAATATATTTTTTAAAAAATATTTTACTGACCATTTATTGGCAGAAATTCATCGAAAAGATAAAACGAAGTCCGTTGCCGTCCTCGATGGTAATAGCCCTGCATGAAAATTTCATTACTGTGAGGGACATAGAGAGAGAGGGTAAATGAATGGGAGGGGGGCCTTGCCCCTCTCTGTGTGCACATGTGCGACAGTGAGAGAGAGAGAGTAAGAGAGGGCGATTGAGTGAGGGAGAGGGAGACAGAGGGGCTCGGTCCCTCCATCTCTATGAGTGTGTGTGTTAGAGAGAGAGTTAGAGAGTGGAGACAGAGTGGGGGAGAGGGAGACAGAGGGGATCACTCCCCCTCTATGAGTGTGTGCATGTGTTAGAAAGAGAGAGAGGGAGACAGAGGACCCCCTCCCCTGCCCTGCCCTCCTAAACCAGCCTCCCCTCGCATCCCCTACCCTCCCCAACCGACCCCCCTACCCTTGCCGCCAGCCATCGCAAAAACCCCCCTCCCCCTCCCCAACCGATGTCCCCTCCGCCATCGATGCCCCCTCTCTCAAACCCCTATGCCCTCCCCACCGTGTGCCCCATCCCTCCCCTCCCGTCCGCCACTGACCCCCCTCCCCTCCCCTCCCCAACCGACCCCCCTCCCCTCGCTGCTTACCACTGCGGAAACCCCCCTGCCCCTCCCCAACCGACGTCCCCGCCCCTCCCCTCCCCCATCGAGCCCCCCTCCCACCCCCTACTGACAACAAACAGAGGGAAGAAAAAAAGACAGAGGGTGAGGGGGGACTTACCGGCGATGATCGAGAAGCTCCGGCTACGCTCTGACAACGACGGCTACGACGACCGGGGGTGGGTGGCTATCAAGAAGTGGTGGTGGTCACCGGGGGCGAGGTGATGGGGCACACGGCTCTGGCGGTGACGGCAAGGACGACTCTGGCAACCTCTCGTCGACAGGGAGAGAGTGGAAGAGATAGTGAGAGGGAGAGAGTGGGATAGAGAGAGTGTGAGAGTGAGAGACTGAGAGAGTGGGAGGGAGAGGGTTCGGCCGTCGTGGGGAAGTAGGAGATCTTCCGACGGATTTTCTATTTTGTGGCACCAATTTTCCCTAATTTTTTGACGGAAACTTTTCTGTCTAAAAATCCGTCGAAAATTTCGACAGATATTCTGACAGAACTTTATCTGTCGGAAATACCGATAGAATTTCCAATGCAATTTAGTCCGTCGTAATTTCTGATGGATATTTGGACGGAAAATCATTTGTCGGAAAATTCCGTCGCTAATACTGTCTTTTCTTGTAATGGCCCTTACCCTATCTAGCTCGAATTTGGGTTAGGATTTAAGTTAGATTTCGACCTCCCTTTATGGATTAGGGTTTGGTTGAAGTTATTAGCCCATTAGGGTTAGGTTAAAACCACATTAGCCCACTTAAAAACTAGGGTTTTAGAAATTTTGAATTATAGAAATTAATTCAACCCATAAGCCCATTAAGCCTTAATTACACATTAAAACCATTTACAATTTCCTTTATTTATCTTCCATACATTTGCTTTTATCTAATTCCATTATAATTATTTAACTTTTTTTTTCAAATAAATTTTTACACTTGTTTAATTAATCTTAGAAAATCGGGTTGCTACATGAGACTCCTGGCATCACTTGTGATAATGCATCAAAGGCCCCTATCGTGCATTAGAAAAATGCATCAATTGCTCTTGAAGTCTTTTAGAAAAATGTGAAATATAAAAAAAAAATTGCTTAAAATTATATTTTTATAAATATAATGAGTTTATTAGTTAATTATAATAATTATAGTTTGAGACAGAATAGCGGCGTAAAATTTGTCACTATTCCATCTCAAACAGTTTCGCCTCCCTGCCCAAATCCCCTCCCTCTTCACTCTCAATCACTCTCCCTCCCTCAATCACTTTCCCTCCTCACTCTCTCGCACTATCCCTGCCAACCCATACTGCAACCACTATTAGCAGCTTGCCACCGTCGGTGCCCACCTACAGCTCACCACTGCCAGTGCCACCGCCATCTCGCCACATCGCACCACTATCAGAGCCGTCATCCTCGTTGCCGGTAAGTCCCCACCTCACCCTATCTTTTTTTTTCTTTATACCCCTCGTCGGTGGGGGAGGGGAGGGGTGCGGGGGTTAGGGGATCGATGGGGGAGGGTTAGGGAGGGAAGGTCAGTAGAGGATGGGAGGGGGGCGGTGGGTCTAGGTGGGGCATGGTGGAGATGGTGGCAGGGGGTTGATGGGTCTGGGAGAGAGGTACAGAGAAGTGCAAGGGAGGGGAGGGGACTAGGAGAGAGAGATAGGGGCACGGTGGGGGCGTTGGGTCTATGAGAGGGAGATAGAGAAGGGAGAGGGAGGGGAGGGATGGGGACTGGGAGAGAGAGACAAGGGCATGGTGGGGAGGGGAGGAGGGTGGTGGGTCTGTGAGAGAGAGGCAGAGAAGGGAGAGGGAGGGGGCGACGGGTTTGGGTGGGTGGGAGACAGGGGCACAGTGGGGAGGGGAGAGGGGTGGTGAGTGACTATAGGGGGAGGGGGTTCAGGAGAGGGAGGTGATAAGTGTGTATTTTTATATGTTTATTTATGTCATACATCAATTATCTGCTTTAATAAAAGTAATTATGCATATTTTATAGTTAATCTATGTCTCATCTTA
This sequence comes from Amorphophallus konjac, assembly GCA_022559845.1. Taxonomy (NCBI): domain Eukaryota; kingdom Viridiplantae; phylum Streptophyta; class Magnoliopsida; order Alismatales; family Araceae; genus Amorphophallus; species Amorphophallus konjac. The sequence goes on along the minus strand of CM040126.1, from coordinate 337,606,447 downwards.
AATTCACATCTTCGTGTGATTATTAAATAATGTGTGAGATTCGAAGAGGATGTGATTGAATGGGCGTTGAATATTGTTATTTTTGTAGGTGATGGCATCATATGCAATATGGTTTCATTAACACGAAAGGTGGCAAGAAATATGGCATCGCATGAGAAAGGGCTTACGTTGCATGCAGGTTAAATGGGTTGCTGCATGGGCTACGTGAAGTGAATGACGTGATGAGGGAAGGCTGGCGCGGTTGGTTTTCAATGGAAGATGGCAGAGTGCTTACGTGCATGGCCTGTGGCCGTTCACGAGAGAACAAATGTGGATATGAATGCATGGGTGGCATACGCGCTCGCATGCAGTTGAATGGGGTTATTGGCGATGGCGTTCGCGTCGAAAGCGGAGCACTTGTGTGCGTGGATTCAATGGGATAAGGCGATGCAGTTGTTCGCTCCATGGGACAGTAACGGTGTGGAAGCTAGGGAAGGGTTGAATGCTTCCAGGATAAGGAAGAGAAACAAACGCGATGAAGATGGTTGGGCGTTCACAGGATAGGTGCTGACAGAGTTTTAACGTGGCCGTTCACCGGATAAGTGGAAGGGATATGCGAGCGCGTGGTAAGGAAGATGAAGGGGGAGCTCTGCCCTCTAAAAAGGGTCCATAGGAAACGTACGTGAGGGGATTCGACTTCTCTTGTGGAGCTTCCTCTGCTGCTGCGTGGGGTGGCGATGACGTGAGAAGACGAAGACGAGGGAGGGGGGCGAATGCCTTCTCGTTATTTGCTGTTATCTGTTCTTCATTCATTACATTCTTTCAAAGACTTCTTCTCTTATAGTATTTCTTTAGTCGTTTTTTTTAGTTCTTTCATAATTGACCATTAGTCGTCTTTTGTTTAATTCTTTTTGTTACAATCTTTGTAAGCCTGCATTTGACATTTAGTGGGAGTGTTATTTTGATTGTCTTCTCTCCTCATCTCTCTCTTTCTCTTCTCTAAGCGCGGTCTCTTTAGTGTTTTTATTGTACCTTTCTTTTAATTTAAGCCTTAGTTTTAAATATTCCTTCATCTCGGATAGTTAAATTTTAATTTTAATTTTAATCTTATTCTTTTCAATCTCAACTCTCTCAATATTTTAACTTTAAAAACTTAAGATTTTCAACCCTAAAATCTAAACTTACCCATAGATTCAACTCGGTCACACCATTTTATTACTTATTTTTAATTAATTTATGGGCCAATAATTAAATTTGATAGTGGACATATTAACGGCATACGTTTTCTTATCAATTTTTGGCGCCGTTGCTCGAGATGTTTTTTAATTTTAGGCTGTCAATCTTGTGTTTTTGCACAATAATTAATACTAATAACTTTTTTTTGTTTTGCAGAAAAAATAAAAAAAGTAGAAAAAATATGACCTGAAAATCATAAGAAATTGATTTGTCAGGAAAAGCGTCGCTAAAAATAGGGATATGTAAGCAAAAAGGTTGAATTCAAAAAATCTAAAAAAAGAAACATCATAGAAAGTAAAAATATGCTAGTGACGGTCCTATTTACAGAAAAATCTCAAAAATCAAAAAAAGAGAAAAATAGGACATGGAAAAAATCATTTTACGTAGTCTTTAATCATTTTCTCTGTTTATTTCAAAAAAAATATGAAGAATCACTCTCCAAGTAAGTACCCTTACTTTTCCCTCTGTTCATGTGGTTACATTTGGTTTCTTTCTATATTTGGTTATACAGGTCCCTAATTAAAAAAAATCAAACTAATAAAATCTTCATTTCAAAATTAGCAACCACACCTTGCTTTCGGACATTCATCATTAAGGACTGCATTTTTAGTTGTTTTCATTTTTTGTCAATTTCTTTCTGTTGAATATTACGGGGGACAAGGTGAGATCTCGAACTTTCTTAAAAGCATGTTCATGTATTTCCATGCTTGCATAGAACCCCTTGTTTGACATTGTTTGTTGCTCATCATTTCAAAATATCTTAAGGGTATTATCCCTAAACAACATAAGGTGGGGACTTGATCACCCTTCCTTAGTCTTAAAATCACAATCCCTTGCATCCTTACATTAACCTTAGGTTAATAAAAATCAGTAGACACTGGTTCTAGGGTTCACTTTGAAACTTAGGCTCATTTTGGGCCCATTATCATTTTTCGAAACTGATGTCTAAGACTAGAGGTCAATGGAAAACACGATAAGTGGGCATATGGTTTTTAATTAAGATCCTACGAGAGTAGGGGGAGCCTCCCATAACCATACCTCTTACCTGCCCGGCGTACGATCTTGACAGTGGACTTAAGTGAACTTAGGTCGATTTGTAGGAAATATAACTTAGAGGTTTAGGTCATCCAGTTAGTTATAGGTTAATTGTTAGATAACTTGTTTGTGGTTGTTGAAAAGAAAAAGAAAAAGAACAACAACAAAATTAAAAAATCAAAAAATATTGCTTTGGGTTGGGCTTACTCATCAAGGTTCAAATCTTTAAGAACCTTACCTTATGCAAGGGAGAAGATTACAACATCCTGATCTAGTTAAGCCCATCGGTGAAATTGAGAGATTCATTCATAATCAAACCCAAAATCAACTCCACCCATGGCTGACCAAGATAATGAGGAGGCACCCAAGCAAATGAAGGAGTATTTCATTCCTTCCAAATATAACCCATCAACTTGCATTCAATTGCCAAGTTGCCATCCCCACCATCCAATATGAAATCAAGTCTAGCACTATCTAGATGCTCACATCCTTTTATGGGAATATCAATGAAGACCTATACAAGCATCTAGATGAATTTCATGAAATATGTTTCAAGGTGAGAATTTAAAATTTCACTGATGATGCCCTATGCCTCACCCTATTTCCCTTCTCTCTTAAGGACAAGGTCAAATATTGGCTGGGAATCATAGAGAAATCTATTAGGACATGGGAAAAATGCAAAAAGAATTTTGAAAGAAATTCTATCCCATAGGAAGAACCAACACCATGAGGAGAGCAATAACAGATTTTTCACAGTATCTTGGAGAGTAGATGCATGAGTCTTGGGAAGGCTGAAAGAATTACTTAGGAAGTGTCCACACCATGGCTTATCTAAGTGGCAAATAGTGCAAGATTCTATGAAGGTTTGAATGAGCAATGTAGAAAAATGGCGGACGCATCATGTGGGGGAGCATTTATGAGCAAGAGTGAAGATGAAGCATATGATTTGTTCAATATGTTAAGTGAAAATTCTATTAATCATGCCTCACTCTCATCTTATGAGAGATTTGTAGGACCTTCTAAAGGAGCTGGGTTGTATGAGATAAGGAACCAAGTAGAGCCTAACTCTAAGTTGGATATCAATGCAATTGCCCAAAAATTGGACAAAGTTGAGCTTATGGCTCAGAAGCTAGACAAACTTGATCTTGTGACCCAAAAATTAGACTGACTTCTAGCTTCAAACAAACATGCACCCATTGCCCAATCACCATCAAGTCCTTGTTGTGCCCCTTGTGCCTTGATGATAGTGTGTGTTGTTGTGATGTTTTGATGATAGCAACTCAATGAGTCACCACATAAGAATGATGATGATGATGATGATGATAGTGTGTGTGAAGATAAAATGATGTTTCGAATGCATTATTCTGATTAAGCCCATGCACAGGTTAAGTCAGTACAGAGTTTTGCCTAGACGTGCATATGTTTGCTGCATAAACCTTGAGTCCGTGCAAGGTTGCTCACATGTCGTCAAGCTTGTACATGCATACATAAAGTCGATGCAAGCATGCAACAGAGTCAGTACATTGCTTAAGTCTGTACAGGGTTAATTGTCTAGGCTTGTGCATTTCATAACTATGTTTCATGGTGGCCATAAGTTAGTGAATGCCTAGACTCATGCATGTTCAAGGGACAAAGTCTGTACAGAATTTTGCCTAGAATGCATCAACTCAAGTCTGTACATTCCTTGGTGGCTAGTCTGTACAACCTCCGTTGTTTCACTCGACTAGTCAGTACAGCCAGTGCTCTTCATGCACATACATAGTCAATGCATTGATTTATCTCGCACATACACTAAGTCTGCACATGGTTGCTTTGATGACTTAGCAAGTCTATACATTCATAGGCATAGTCAGTGCATTCGGTTGTTTCATGTCTATACAAAGTCTGCACATTCTCTGCTGATATGTCCGTGCATCATTTCATCAGCAAGTCTGTTCATCGTCTTGTCGCATCCATGCAAAGTCTGTACATTCTTCACCCGGCATTCAAAGTCTATACATTCTTGCATCGTTGTGCTTCACGCATACACAAAGTCTGTACATCGTCTTGTCGTAGGCACAGAAAGTCTATACATCCATTCGCTGATAACTGAGCAAGTCTATACATCCGTTAGCTCAGCTCATGGCTTAGTCAGTGCAATCCATGTTCATTGTGCATGTGTGCATACCGCTGCTGGTATGAGTGTTCAAGTTCATGCATCATCACACCAGCAAGTCTATACATCGTTGTCGAATGCACGTAAAGTCCATACACTCCTTGATAGCATGCCTGTGCATTCACCTTCATTGTGCATACTTTGTTATATGCATACTGCACTACACACTAGCAAGTCTATACATGCTTAGTTTAAAATCTCAAACCTACTCGATGCATCTTTTTCTGTTCCTTCAGATTGATTCGAACTGATATCAAGTTTTATCTGACAGGACTCATGTTCGAGAAACTTAGTATGGACACGTGATCCAAGAATAGAGATGGCTCAGGATCGTGACACGTGTAATGTAGTGAGCTGAAATGCTGCCACGTGGTCAAGGCGCTCTGGGCAGGAATTGTAGAGGACACACGCCCACCTCTCTGATGCTATAAATAGAAGACTTCTCCATCTGGAGAAATTGATCGTAAATATACTTCAGAGGAGTAGAAGCAGAGAGAGCCTGCACGATCCAGAGAGAAGAGAAATAGAAAGAGAGAGAGTAGCAGAGAAGAAAATGAATGATCAGGAGAGAAGAGAAAGAGAGAAAAAGATAGAAGGAGAGTGAAAAGAGAGATAGAGAGTTCGTGAAGAAGAAGAGAGAAGACTCCATCAGAAGATCTATCTTCACTGGAATCTGGATCAAATCCAATCTAGTCAGCTCCATGGGAGCCACATTTGCATTTCATTGATTACAACTTTCAGTCGCTATTATTTCTTGTTTCCTGCTTTTATTTTTAACCTTTCTTCAAGCTGTTTGTCAGCGGGCGAGGTGGATATCTCGGACAGCAAGCTGTGAAGCTCAGCGGGCAGAGGAGGATTCCTCTGGACGGGTTAAGCTGTAGTCCCCAGCAGTTGCAGAGGTGTGGTATCCTCTGGACGGCCAAGCTGTATTGCCCAGCGGATGGCTAAGCTGTATTGCCCAGCGGAAGCAAGCTGTGATGCTCAGCTGATGTAGGCAAGCTGTGAGGCCCAGCTGTTAAACTGTGTATCAGCGGAATCCACACTCTGGTTGGAGTGTGGGGTGGACGTAGGTCTGCGGACCGAACCACCTAAAAATCCTTCGTCTACTGTGGTTTGATTGTCATATCTGATTCCGCTAGATGAAAGCTTAGGCTCGATCTGTCTTCATATGTCCATTGAGCTCATTGATTGCACGTCTACTGTTTGATTGAACACGTCACAGTATTGAAGATTCGGTAGAACTGAATCTTTCTTTAGCTTCGCATCTCTGAGTGTTCTAATTTTTTAAATTAGGCAAAAATTTTGAAGGACAGATTCATTCACCCCCCTCTGAATCCATCGCACCTGTCCCAACAATTGGTATCAGAGCGGGTCTCTGACTTTCCAGATCCAACGATCTGCAGAGGATCTTGCTGTCGTCGGTGCTATCTCACTTTTGGTGCATTTCTTGTCGATTATTTTGTGCGTTGAATCTGTTTGCCATCTGTCCTAATGGCTCGTCCTCTAATTTATGATGGTTCTAACTTCAGTAGTTGACTAGGAGGCCTATGTGTTTACGTGAACTCCATTGATCCCAAATTATGGAGTCTTCTATCTAAAGGCCCACACCAATTACCTCACGATGAGACCAAGTGGTCTATAGAGGACAGATTAAAGAACCGTGATAATGTCACAGTTCTTAATATTTTGAAAGCTACAGTTAATACTGACAGATTTCCTTTTGTTCCCAGGTGCGCTTCTGGAAAAGAAATTCTTGATAGAATCACGGCTACAAATGGGGAACAAGAAGAGAATCAATGCTTGATGGTCAACCGGGGTGATCACAACTCTGATCAACAGGAGGAAACGTCATCCAAGGTAAGCTCTGATATCAATTGTTGGGATCGGTGCGATGGATTCAGAGGGGGGTGAATGAATCTCCCCTTCAAAAATTACTCCCAATTAAAAACTATAACAATCAGAGATGCGGAATTAACAAAAATAAGTGCCTTATATGACACAGGTGCTCTTTTCGAACGAAATGGAAAGATCAGATAGACTTAACTTCTGATCTACTCTATATGCGCTAGTGTGCAAACCCAATTCCAATCAAATATGTGGTGTGCGAATAAACCACGCACTAGATGAAAGAACACATCGAACCTAAGTATGCATCTAGTGAAACACAATAGACAATCAAACCACTGTACAGTAGATTTTTAGGTGGTTCGGTCCGCAGACCTACGTCCACCCCACACTCCAACCTGAATGTGGCTTCAACCGCTGATTCACAGCTTCAATTGCTGGGCCTCACAGCTTGCTTACAACTGCTGACTAACAGCTTGACCGCTGGGCATTACAGCTTCGCCAACCGCTGGGGACTATAGCTTAACCCGTCCAGAGGAATCCTCCTCTGCCCGCTGGGCAATACAGCTTAGCTCTGCTGACTAACAGCTTGAAAAATAAGGTTTCAGAAAACAAAACAGAAACAAACGAAAAATAAGAAATCTCAAATGGAATGTAGCTCACAATGAGCAATCTCAGTTCTGGTATCTGAACCAAGAAACTGATGAACAATCATTCAGAGAAAGTCTCTCAGACTCCTCTCACTCAACTATCTTTTTCTCTTCTCTTTTTCTGTATCGTGCAGGCTCTCTCTCTCTATGCTTCTGCTCTTTTCAGATGGGCTCTTTGTTATCATTGACTTTCTGTGCCTTACTCGGATCAATCCTCAGCTTTTTAGTAAATTTGTAGTTTGTGTGCAAGCCCAACTCACCATGTGAGTGAGTGCCCTACTACAGCCCAACTTCCACCATTCATGCAAGAATAGGTTCTGGCTATACAAGGATTCTCCAACCCCATTAATGACCCATTTTCAAACACCTACAACACAGCTGGAAAAATCACCCAAATTTCTCATGGAAGGCCCAACAAACTCAAGTTTAAAACCCAGCAACTCAAAACCTTGACAGTATGGCTCAACATCCAAGTCATTTCCAGAATCAGGCCTTTCACATGGGTCAACCTACTCAGCCTTTACCGTCTCAATCACAGCCCATTTATTCCCAATCCATATATGGGAAGTTATCGTACCCTCAACCACCTTACCAACCCCCTCTTCAATAATACTCCCAACTCGATGAGAAATTCAATCAGATGTAACAACTTATTTTGGCCCAACAACAATCTATTGCCAAGTTGGAGGCCCAAATCGGCCAATTGACTAAAGCTAACGAGAGAAGAACCAGGCCAATTACCCAGTCAGCCTATTGCTAATCCAAGGAACTACCCTCTGGGCTTTCAACAACCACCCCTTCATATCCCTCAAAACTCATTAGGCCCAATGCCATAAAAAGGCCCACAGTTTGAGAATGCGAAAGCTATCTCGGCCTTAAGGAGTGGCAATGAAACAACCTAAGATTTGGATACTGAGTCAAACTCGATACCATTCGGATCTTATGCCGCCACCCACGAGCTGGAAAGCTCGGAAGGGTTATTTAGAGTGTTGTGGTTATGCATTGAAATTCTAAACAATAGCAGGAATGTAAATTACAAGACTAATATAAAATTGGGAAAAACAAAATTGACATTTTATAATAATTAATTTAATTACATAGTCTAATCTACAAGTATAATCAATTAAAAGAGAAATGTACTCTGCTACGGGGCACACCCCAGCACCAGCAAGCTGGCGTACTACTGGTCCTCCGACTGGAAAGCTCCACCTCCAAGAGAAGCGCTATACCTGAAAAAGAAGGGAGTGAGCCTCATCTCATTGGCTCAGTAGGGGTCTCGTAGATCCCCACCACAATAAAATTGTAAGTAGTAATAACAACAATAACAACAATAACAGTAATAAAAACAATAATAAAATAACGATAGCGATCGGGACAACAAAGACGGTAAATAGAGGAACCATGAAGCCTCTACGCTACCCTAAATCTTGATGGGTTAGTATATGGGTGCAAGGAGGGATCCAGAGGGGGGGTGAATGGATCCTTCAACAATATTTGACCCAATTTTAAACTATAGAGGCCTGAAATAAAATGCTGTTAACTAGAACTTAAATAGCCACGTTTGGCAGCGACAAGAACAACTCTGATCTTCACAGAGCAGTGTCCAACAGATCACACAGATCAACACTCGAGCACTTAGCACACAATAGCAGAAAGCTGACGACGCATATGCTCTTAGATGACTCTCAGTTCTCATAGAACCAAAAACTCGAACGCTTAGCACACACAAGAGAATACTCCGAGCAGAAGCAAACGACAAGCCAACGGTTTAGTCCGAACCATAATCAAACGTAAGATAGTGTGCAAGAATTAAATGAACGCTAACATTAGACACTCGTTCATGCAGATAAACATGCTAGCTCATATTAGATAAATCAGTATGTCAGACTGTAAGAAAGAATCACCTCAAGCTCAACCTGCGAAGTGGAGGAAAGAGATAAGGAATAAACGCACAGCACAATCCACATTACACGTGGGATTTTTAAGGTGGTTCAATCTGGCTCGCAAATCTACGTCCATCCCACACTCCAACTAGAGTGTGGCTTCACCTTGCAAGCTGCCAGAAGTAGATTCAGTCTGCAACAAATGTTGACAAATAGCTTGAGCTAGAGGGAGACAAATCCCTCAAACCCTGATCTAGCAACCAGCTAGATCAGACCCCACTACTTAAGTAGTGAACGGAGGAACACTCCTCCCTTCCTCTATGAGCACAGAGGGAAACCGTGTGTGACACCCAGTCACCCACAACCCAGAGGATGATCCTCTCTTCCTCTGAACTTTTAGAGGAACCCGGAGAGAAACTCTCCCTTCTTCTGATCGCTCAGAAGGGACACCCGGAGACTAAGTCTCCCTTCTTATGATTGCTTTTAAAGGAAACTGATCCCCAACAGGGTATCGAAGGAACACAAGGAAAATGAAAAATGAATAGCAAAGAAAATTAAAACAAGACAGAGAAAAATGTAGCTCCTAATGAGCACAACAGTTCTGGATTTGATCCACGAACTGCTAAGAATAGATCTTCAATGGTAGCTTCGATTGCTCAAAAATTCTCCTTCGAATTGGATATCTGGAATTGCTCTCTCTCTTCCTCTCTTTTTCTACTCGAAACACCTACACTGCTCACTGCTCTTTTTCTCTTCGATGTCTTCCTTTCTCTCTTTTGTTCTCAGGGAATGCTTCTATTTTTTTTTGATCTGATCGACTGATATATATAGCCGAGAAATTATTTCCCTCCAGGAATTTATCCATGGCTGAATTAGCTCATTGGTCTACGTGGCGAAGAATATTCTATCCATCTGAATCTTCTAGTGACTCAGCCACGTGGATTGAATTACGTGCCAAAAGGCTTGAGGTTGCTCTCACGTGATTCTCTAATGATCTCACGAGCTTGGTATAGTGACATGGTGTGTCGATGCATCAGCCTTGATGCGTCGATGCGATGTTGCGAGTGCTGGCATAATACTAGGTGCATCGATGCAGTTTCCTTATGCTCTGATGTAGTAACGTTTAGATGCAAATCCTCAGCCTAGTGCATCAAGGCAGTTGAAGATAGAATAATGTCCTTTGACTTGGTGCATCGAGGTAGTGTAGCTAAGAGATTATTGAACATTTGGCTTCGAAGTGCAGGGCCTTTGGTGCATCCATGCATCCCTTGGATGCTTCGACGTTGTTGCCTTCCAGTTTCTGATTCAGAGCTGAGTGCGTCAATTGCACTCTTCAGACGTATCATGGTAGTGAAGTTGGAACCCTTTGGACGGACGGTTTCATATGCTGGCTTCTGACTCAGTGTGTCGGTGTAACTCTTTGGTGCATCGACGCAGTTGCATTGATTTTTCTAGTGCAGGGTTGATGCGTCGGTACAGTAGCTTGGTGTGTCGAGGCACCGTCAGATCTGCTTCAAACTCTTGTTGCAACTAGTTCTTGATGCGTTGAGGCATGATGCTACTGCTTTGACCTGACTCTTCATAAAGCCATTCTGTTGCGTCGATGCGGCTGATGAGTGCTTCAAACTGATCATGGTGCAGATGCTTTGTTGCATGGACCTGCTGACCTTAGCAAATCTGGATGCATCAACTTCCTTCTTCAGTTAGTTGGTGTTCTTTGCTTGGCATTAATCCTCTTTGAACCTGCTGGTTTATACACTGCAAAATCGCTGGAACTAGATCATGCTTGAACTGATATATCTTGAGCTACACTTCTTGATAGACTTGCTCAACCAGTTCTTCACATACTCAAGTATGCACATGTAGAATTAAGACATGATATCTTATAAATGCATGGCATATTTCCAAACATGAAATCAGTGCACTCTACATTAAACATGTGACATCATCAAACTTCAATAAATCATGAAATCAATGTATCAAGGACAATGCATCAATGCACTATGACATCATCAAGAACATGAGTCATAGTGTTTGACATCATCAAAAACATAGGGATATACAACAATCTCCCCCTTTCTGATGATGGCAACACCATGAGTCATAAAATATCATGCTGACTCATATCAAACTATTCTCCCCCTTTGACTTCATCAAAAAGGAAAAAATAGTTGATAGAAGCATGAGACAAAGTCTGATAGAACACATGTGTTGACATGAAAGATGCAATGCTCATCTGTTCCAACTAGTCTCCCCCTTGGCATAAAAAATTTCTCCCCCTTAATAAATGAACATGTCTGCTAGTTATGACAGTAAGGGACATGATAGCACTTTAGTAAGCATAGTCAATTAGGATATCAGCAAAAAACACAGGGAGGAGTTGATCTTCAAGAAATTGACAGTCTAGGTATGAGAAAAACACTTCAAGAAGGAATGACTATCAACAACCAGAATATGATATTATGTTGAATTTGCAGTGAACCAGTGTGTATGATGTGAGCAATCAAAAAATTTCATGTGATGAGTGAATCTGAATACAAGATTTCCAGATGGAATTCCAAATGAATGGATATTTCATGAAAGTTTTCAATGAGATACCAATTTCATAAATCTGAGAGGTTAGAATTTTCAGACTCTTCCATTATAAGGGTTTATGACATGATCCTAATTGTACATCATGGTTTAAATTTGGTGTGTTCAGAGTTTGTCCATAAAAGATTCTTTATTCATATCTGATATCATCAAATTTTAATAGAAATGAACGAAACCCTCATATTTATATCTTTTTAAACCTCCCTTCGTCTTACTCATTCAAATTTCAATGGCTCCTTTAGGAGTGACATTCATTAGTATTGATATTAAACAACTGTGATTACATCTGATTTTGTCCAGGGTTTCATCGATTTTTCTTTTGCAATCATTTCTCAGATTTTTCTTTTATTCAATAACAATTTTCATACCAAATATTTTAGGAGCAATTGAGCTTAGTACACACCTTGTAAGTAGAGGATACACATTGTTTAGATGCCCATATCCCTAAGCACTTGGTATGACTGACTGTCAAGCTTCATAATGAATAGATTTAACAATAGTAGAGGCTTTTGACGTGAGGCACAACACATCTTAGGTGAAGTGACCCATTTAATCACCACACAGTGTCATTGCTCTGCCATAATTTTCACTGATTTTCCAATAATTTTTTTTTCAGTTGAGATAATTATGGTACTTCATGACATAGTCTATTTTTAGACATGGTTTCTCAGTGACCAAGGTCATTGCTCTGACAACATTTCCCTTTAGACACTTTTTACAGCATTCAGATGTTTAAAAATAATACTTCATGTATCTCAGCCAAAGAAGGCCATGATTTCAAAACTTTTAGAATAAAACAGACTTTTTCAAGATATAACATGAAGATGCTGGTTAAGGTCTATTCAAACAGAATGACTCAGTTATTTTCTAGAGATTCATATTCAAACTTAAAGAACACATTAAACTTATACCAGCTGAATGTTTTAAACATTCATAATCTTGTATAATAGAAGATTCCTAAATAAAATAGTTTTCAGATTTATGATCAAAGTATACAAATTGAAATCTTCCTAAAATTTCAAGTCAAGGAATTTTAGAAGCAACCAATTTCCAGCACACATGATGGTGACTTTCAAGAGTAAGCATTAGTTTGGGCAGATTCAAGAAAATTTTTGGTGTGTAGCAAGATAAGTATCAAGTTTGACAGAGATTTTCAATAGGAAATGAACCAATGGACATACTACATGTATGTGAGCAACTTGAAAAAATTTAGCTAGAATTGTGGCAGGAGTGTACAAAGTTCTGCAGCCAAGGAGAGGACTAGAGCACATAGTGTTCCACAATTGTGGAGACACTTGAGCAGCCAACAATTTTTTGAAGGATTCCAAGTGATACTACGAGTTGAATAGAATTACCAAAATCAGATAAAGAATGAAGGTCGGAGCTGGCTTAATGTTGAAGAATGACATGCAGTTCGGTTGATCAATTGACTTAGTTCAGTCAACCAAAAATGCCAGAATCAGATAAGCAATGAACAATGAGTTCAACAAGCAGATCATGGAATTGGTACCCTGAAGCAATTTCAGATCAAGGGCATTTCAGATTAGACTCCACTATCACAAGTGTAGGAGTCTACTTCCCCTAAGTATTTGCATGAGTTCAACAAGATATGTGACACATTTTAAATGCATAATGTGCATGAGAGTAAGCATATGTGAGCATTGACTCCCCCACACTAAATGTAGACTATGCACGAGGGAAATGCTAATCAAATGAGACACTCTCCCTATGTAAATGCATGAGAACAATAAATGCACATGACTGAACTGTGAAATACAGGGATTCTACCTATCTATGTGCATGCATGTTTAAGCAATCAATTGACACTTTTCTTAATAATGATATGCAGGTGAGTCAGACAACATCGTGCACATGAACAACCTATAAAATGCAGAAACTTCCCTCATCTGAATGCACTTGAAACATCAAATATGACATGAAGACCATGTAGGGAGATGTTGAAATATGCTCATGAACATCTAGACTGCTCTATGTGCATTGTATGACTGAATTTTTCATGTAGTATATACATGAAATTAGACTGACATGATTAAAGAAAATATACAAGACCCTAGACATACAATTGACCCATAGTACTTGGTGGAGGACCAGCCTCTACGCATAGCGTGGGTTTCCAGATAGAAATGATCTGCCCTTCTCCGAACATATCATTTTATATACTATAGAGGTCATGCATGACAATGTAGTACAAATGCAGCCCTATGTGCATCTCAAATTTTTAAATGACTATTGGCTAAGCACATATGTATGCATATGATAATTATATGCAACCGATTTTTAATGTTTGTGTAAGATATGCATATATGCATCATGATACATGCAGACATCAACAACATGCAATTCAGATTTTCAATCTGCAAACTAAATTCTCATCACTTGCCAAGTTTGTGAATTCCTCTTCAATCATTCACTCAGTTGGAACCAATTAAGCAAAATGAGCAACTGAGTTAATTTGATAGATTTTCAGACAATGAAATGCAATTCATTCTCAACTTAATGTATGCTCAAATAACTCAGCATATACATTGAGAGACTCAAGAAAAAAATGCAAATGTCAAATGCAGATGTAAACATGTATACACTAGATTTTCACTGACGGATAAAGCATGATATTCAGCCATCTAAAAGTAGTTATTGAAGGGTCAAATGTCTAAACTAGTAAAATGCAGAAATGGGGTTTTACCAACCATGGGTGCCAAGACTTATTGAGCCCCTCTTTATTTCTTGGTCCCAAGACACACTTGCAAAATAATTCTTCATTTTTCATTTTTAGGTACCCAAGTCTTCTTGGGTCCTGAAGTGTTAGCAGCATCTCTGAAGGATGCTCTCCACAACCTTTGGGCCTTAAAATCATCAAACTTCATTAAATGGCAAGCAGTCATAGAATGCCCAATCTGACCACAACAATGACATGAGGCAAAAGGTTTTTTGTTCTTTTTATGCATATTAGCATGAGCATAGAATTTATATACATGAACATGAATGTTTCTGTTTTTAACATGAACATTTTATCTTTTGTGACCGGCCAACCAGCAATCCGAGGCTCGATGGCCTGGTTTTCCACATTCAAAACATGCAAGATATTTTCTTTTAAAAATATATTTATTTCTACCAAAGGCATTTTCCTTTACAAGGAATTTAAAAGATTCAGAGTTAAATTTTCTCCCCTGGACATGCCAACATTGAGCAGCAATGTGGCTTATTTTGCCACAACAAAAATATTAAATTTTCTTTTTCTAAAATGCATGATTTCTAAGATGAGATTTCCTAGCATGCATTGTATAAGCATTCAGATCATCTTGTTCCATCAATCTACACTCATGCATTAAATGACCAATCTTACGACAGTAATGACATGACATTTCTTTTTTGTGTGCATGTGTGTGTGTGTTCGAGTTGTGTACAACATGCACAGTTCTAGCATGAAAGTTTATTGGCTTTTTATGCAAGTGATCATTCGTTATCACTTTTTCAGTTTGTTTCTGAAGTCTCTGGATAGTGGGCTATTTAACCTTTGAGGTGATGGCTACATTGGATGCTTTGACAAAAGATGTCTTCAATTTATTTTCAAATAATTTTCTATTAACCGAATTGTAGCCCAACCCCTATTTTTTGTAATTAACCTTTGTTCCCAGTAGTTTGTCCAAATTTTCTTGGCCACTTACAAATTTTGACAATGAATTTTTCAAGTCCTGAATCTCATTTTCTAAAGAGGCAATCAACAATTCTGAGTTCAGGGTCTCCTCTTCAAATTCGACTACTCTAATTCTCAAGATTTCATTAACAGACTCGTAATCTTCAATTTATTTTTCCAAATTATGCAATTTTTCAGGCTCACTTATACAAGTAGATTTTCTTTTCTCTAAGACAAGAAGTCTCTACATAGCAGTGTTCAGTTGCTTCAAATTCTCATTTTCTTTTATCAGATCAACATTTTGAATTAATTCATCAATTAAGGACTGATCAATAGAATTGACTCCTTGTTTCTGTTCAATTTCATCCTTTTCAAGGTTCTTCTGCAGTTCCACATTAACCGCTTCAATGGCCTCAAAATTTTCAAATATTAAATTATTTCCTCTTGAAGTCTTTTGAATTTTTCTTCATTATCTTCAATCTGCTTTCTGTGAATTTCATTATGTGACTTCACTTCATTCAATTCTGACTCACTACTTCCATAAACTTCCAATTGTTTTCTCAGACAATTATTTTCATTTTTCATTTTTCAAAGCTTCTAAGTCCTCATTCTTTGAGCACGTGTTCATGCCAGTATTCAGTTTCTTTTTCAACTTTTTGTATTATTTTCTTAATTTTTTGTGTGTTTCAAGTAAAACAGCATATGCATCCTGCCAATCATCTAGAGAAAAATTATCAAATGGATTTACCTGATCGTCAGTCTCATCGTCATTTTTATAGCTACTTTGATCGCTTCCATCAGCCATCATGCAACTTTCTTCCTTTTTTCCATTTGCAGTCTTCAGTTTATCCAAGATGTCTTTGTCAGATCTGCATTTAGTAAAACAAGAAGCAAAGGAATATCAATAGACGCCTTCATTAAGTTCAATGCTCTAAGATTTTTAGTGCTCCTAGATCTATGAGTGTGTCCACTTAGATCTGTCCTTTGGCAATTTATGTGGACAAATTGTGATAAGATTCCATAGACTGGGATTATAATACTTAACAAATTTATGCATGTTGCAGAACCATGAATCGAAATTAGAACCATCGAAAATCGGTGGACAATCCATCGTGCTCAATTCAAACAATAATCCCGGATTAAACTAACAGCCGCACCCAAGAGATAGAATCTTCTTTGCAGATCGCTGCATCGGATTAACTAGAGAACTTGTTCTGATACCAATTGATGGGTTGGTAGATGGGTGCAAGGAGGGATCTAGAGGGGTGGTGAATGGATCCTTCAACAAGATTTGACCCAATTTTAAACTATAGAGGCCTGAAATAAAATGCTGCTAACTAGAACTAAAATAGCCACGTTTCACAGCGGCAAGAACAACTTTGATATTCACATAGCAGTGTCCAACAGATCACACAGATCAACACTCTAGCACTTAGCACACAGTAGCAGAAAGCTCACAACACATATGCTCTTAAATGACTCTCAGTTCTCATAGAACCAAAAACTCGAACGCTTAGCACACACAAGAGAATACTCCGAGCAGAAGCAAACGACAAGCCAACAGTTCAGTCCGAACCACAATCAAACGTAAGACAATGTGCAAGAATTAAATGAACGCTAACATTAGACACTCCTTCGTGCAGATAAACATGCTAGCTCATATCAGATAAATCAGTATGTCAGACTGTAAGAAAGAATCACCTCAAGCTCAACCTGCGAAGTGGAGGAGGGAGATAGGGAATAAACGCACAGCACAATCTACATTACACGTAGGATTTTTAAGGTGGTTCATTTTGGCTCGCAAATCTACGTCCACCCCACACTCCAACCAGAGTGTGGCTTCACCTTGCAAGCTGCCAGAAGTAGACTCAGCCTGTGACAAATGTTGACAAATAGCTTGAGCTAGAGGGAGACAAAGCCCTCAAACCCTGATCTAGCAACCAGCTAGATCAGACCCCACTACTTAAGTAGTGAACGGAGGAACATGCCTCCCTTCCTCTACGAGCACAGAGGGAAACCGTAAGTGACACCCAGTCACCCACAACCCAGAGGACGATCCTCTCTTCCTCTGAACTTTTAGAGGAACCCGGAGAGAAACTCTCGCTTCTTCTGATCGCTCAGAAGGAATACCCGGAGACCAAGTCTCCCTTCTTCTAATTGCTTCAGAAGGAAACTGATCCCCAACAGGGTATCGAAGGAACACAATGAAAATGAAAAATGAATAGCAAAGAAAATTAAAACAAGACAGAGAAAAATGTAGCTCCTAAGGAGCACAACAGTTCTGGATTTGATCCACGAACTGATAAGAACAATTCCTCAATGGTAGCTCCAACTACTCTCAAATTCTCCTTCGATCTGGATATCTGGAACTGCTCTCACTCTTCCTCTCTTTTTCTGCACGAATCACCTACACTGCTCACTGCTCTTTTTCTCTTCAATGGCTTCCTTTCTCTCTTTTGTTATCAGGGAATGCTTCTTTTTTTTTCTTTTGATTTGATCGGCTGATATATATAGCTGAGAAATTATTTCCCTCAAGGAATTTATCCATGTCTAAATTAGCTCATTGGTCCAGGTGGCGAAGAATATTCTATCCATCTGAATCTTCTAGTGACTCAGCCACGTGGGTTGAATTACGCGCCAAAAGGCTTAAGGTCACTCTCACGTGATTATCTAAATATCTCACGAGCTTGGTATAGTGACATGGTGCGTCGATGCATCAGCCTTGATGCGTCGATGTAATGTTGTGAGTGCTGGCATAATACTCGGTGCATCTATGCATTTTCTTGATGCTCTGACGTAGTGATGTTCAGATGCAAATCCTCGGCCTAGTGCATCGAGGCAGTTGAAGATAAAATACTGTTCTTTGACTTGGTGCATCGAGGTAGTGTAGCAAAGAGATTCTTGAGCATTTGGCTTATAAGTGCAGGGCCTTTGGTGCGTCGATGCAGCGCTTGGATGCTTCGACGTTGTTGCCTTCCAATATCTGATTCAGAGCTGAGTGCATCAATTGCACTCTTCAGATGTATCATGGCAGTGAAGTTGGAACCCTTTGGACGGACGGTTTCATATGCTGGCTTCTGACTTAGTGTGTCGGTGTAACTCTTTGGTGCATCGATGCAGTTGCATTGATTTTTCTAGTGCAGGGTTGATGTGTCGGTGCAATAGCTTGGTACGTCGAGGCACCGTCAGCTCTGCTTCAAAATCTTGTTGCAACTAGTTCTTGATGCGTTGAGGCATGACGTTACTGCTTTGACCTGACTCTTCATAAAGCCATTCTATTGCGTCGATGTGGCTGATGAGTGCATCAACCTGATCAAGGTGCAGATGCTTTGTTGCATCGACCTGCTGATCTTACCAAATCTGGATGTATCAACTTCTTTCTTTAGTTAGCTGGTGTTCTTTGCTTGGCATTAATCCTCTTTAAACCTGCTGGTTTATACATTGCAAAACCACTGGAACTAGATCATGCTTGAACTGATATATCTTGAGCTACACTTCTTGACAGACTTGCTTAACCTGTTCTTCACATACTCAAGTATGCACATGTAGAATTAAGACATGATATCTTATAAATGCATGGCATATTTAAAAACATGAAATCAGTGCACTCTACATTAAACATGTGACATCATCAAACTTCAATAAATCATGAAATCAATGTATCAAGGACAATGCACCAATGCACTATGACATCATCAAGAACATGAGTCATAGTGTTTGACATCTTAAAAAACACAGGGATATACAACAAATCTCACGGTCGTGACAACCCATCTTTGCTAACGGAACCTCTAACAAGGCCACGTGGCCAAACCTGTAAGCTCCACCCTCGGGAGGTTGTCTAAACACTGGTAAACCTTGGTCTTGAGATAGAACTAATGAGAGAACCATGCCCCACACATAGGGCGACACTACCTCGTCTATCAGAAGGGCCACAATAACGCTGTCAGTAACTCGATCAACCTTCATCGGCATTAGGTCTTCTACTCAAGTATCCCCAACAAGGCTAGATGCATCCACTAACGTCTTATACTGCGCCAAGGTCTCATATGCATGCACACGACCTACACCCGGTCTCAGGAGGAGCAGAGGAGACACATACACACACGCACATCACACCTTGGGACTGGCTAGGATCCACACCTCTGCACCCAACGGCACGGCCGTGTCCAACTACCTGACACGAGGTACGTGCCACTACTCCCGTCAGCAACGTACACTTGTCCCAACCAAGGTACACACGCCAAGACAATCTCACCTCTATAGCAGCGTTGTACACACAAGGCGCTCTCGCCTGATCTTAATCACCACATGCACTCTAGGCAGTGAAACAATAGGTCACAAACCTTCGCTCTCCCACGGGAAAACATGAGGATATGCGTAGTCACGCGCCACGCGCCTGAACCATAGGGAACCTTGGAATAATACTACCAGATACGGGCAAACCATCTAAGGTGGATGGCAGAAACCCAAGAACCTCGGCCCACAATTCCTACAAAGATACCTAGCCATGATCACAGCCCTCACGCGGGAATACCCACAGCGGTCATGAAACTCTCATGAGGGCAGTCGACACAGACAACCCAATCATAAGAATGACTGCCCACCCCACATAGAACACACAGGGATGGCCCACACTAATCATCCGAAATTGACATAACACTTGGAATCACACGAACATGCATTCCACAATGCCACGCCTCATACGGGCACCCCGGGAAACAAAACCTCAGGATGCGGCACCGCCGGGCTTAAGGGGGCTGGGCGGCCAAAGCCCTGGCTGCCCAGAGGCTAGGTGGCCACATCTTTGGCCACCCAACAAGGCTGGGCGGCCAACTCTCTGGCCGCCCACCTATGGACGCACTTTTTCTTCTCTTAATTTTATTTCTTTATTATTTATTTCTTTTATATCATTTATTTGTGCGCAGACATGCTAGTCACAATGTGACGGTTTATTCGGACCCCAAAGACCAAGGTGGCCTTGAGCCGCTAATGCACGATGTCTGACCGATCAGACGATAGTGGATTTCGTGTCGGGACCAGAACCCGCCATGTCATAAAGGCAATGGCGTTAATTACATCTCCCAAAAGGGGAGAAAACCCTTGATTAATCATCAGGAATAGGGGCCCTATATACTAAAATTTGCAATAATAAAAGAGAGTGGATAATTTGAAAACATAACGAGATGTTCGGTGTTAGGGCAAGGGCGTTTAAGCTGGTTCATTTGTTCATCGCATGCCCGGTGTTGAGAGAGTATTTTGGGTCGGAAGCACAACGAAAACACGAATGATATTTGGGAAAATGTCTACCGTGAATACGGCAAGTTTGATATTTGATAATGAAAAGAGTGGGAAGAAGCTTGGTGAAGATAGGTCAACTTCGAAGCATTATTGGCCTAAGGCAAAGTTAGGCTATGGCTGTGGCGGGGTGGTCCCCGAGATCCAAGCTTGGCTTGCGAGGGCATCATTTATATTCCCTTCACACATGGTCTGGGGTAGGTGAAGACTCTAGAATGGACATTATTATATATATGTATATTTCATTTACTATTTCAATTCCTTTTTGATGCATGTGTACGTCTTTGTTTCCAATCTGATTGCATATATTTTTTTATTATCATTTTTTCACTTTTATCCTTTGTCTCTTGCTTTATTAGCATCATTCTTTTCTTATTATCATTATCATTGAATACTATTTCTTTGATTGTTTTCTCTTCTCTTTTTTTTGGGTCTGATCATATATATATATATTTTGTTTTGAGCAAGTCAACTTGGGTTGAAGGCCAGTCGACCCAATCTTAAAGCAAATTGACTCAGATCAAAGATGGGTCGACCTAGGCCGGAGTGGGTCAACCTAAACTTATGAATGCATCGACCTGGCTGGGGGGGGCATCGACCTACCCAAGGGGTCGATCGATCGATGGTGGATATCGGTCCTCCGAACCGAAGGGGGTGCGTCGACCCAACATATGGGTGGGTCGACACAACCATCAACATTAGCACCTCTTCTTTTTTATTTTTTTATATGTTATACACCTGTATATGTGTTTGTCAATTTTTTTGTTAATGTCTTTTTATTCTTTTTGCCGATCATTTATCATTGTGATCAATATTTATATTTATTATTAATATTATTAATATTATTAATATTTATTGTTTCATCTGACCCCTTTCTTCGGAGTTAGGATCACTTCGCCATTTATTTATTTGTTTGTTGGACTTTTGGCAAAAGTTTTATAAGATCTCCCCTAGGCCCGAGGCATTTTATGGGTGAGAAGCGAGTACTCGTCCATGGAGAATCCGAGATGGTCCCTTAAATGTTCAGATATGCCCATTGTAATGGCATACCGAGTAACTCATGGCATCGTATCCCTGAGGGCTAGCCTACTAAAGGATCAAGATTGCCAGGAGGTCCCGAAAGGATGGAGAAACATGGACACGGTCAAAGACAACCGAACAAAGCCCGTGACATCGCGCAAGTGAACATATTTTGCGCAAGAACACCATATTAGTGCAAGGAGCTTCTTGCACTAATATGTTCACTTGGAGAACTCTCGTGCCCAATACCCTTTTCTTGATGGGCGGAAGGTCGGATAACATTGGAAACGAATGGCGAGGGAGACCAATCTGAGAACAACCCCGATGCACGTTGTAAAGAACAAACTTAGTTGCACTGATGAGCTGAAGCTCCATTCTCGGGGAAGATCTTATGTGGAGTTCACGTGAAAGTAAGGATGCTGGCACGTAAGTGAAAATATTTTGCACCATGGTATTGACGTGAGTGTGCCAATCATCACGCTTCTTCATTTGGGGCACGCGGTTAATCACCTTACCATCAAAGCCCAACACATTGGCCATATGATGAAGAGGGCTCTGTTGGAAGATCCTCGAGGTGGTCTGCGCTTCTTCACAGTGGTCAAACTTAAAATGTAGGTCAATCTAGCAAGCTAAGAGAAGTACACAACCATAAGGAGGCGTAGCCATACTCGAAGCTGTGAGACCACTGTAGAGGTAGGCAAGGACAGTGGGTCCCACTCTCTTACCTTCCCATAGTCCACAAATCGCACTCAATTGATCTTCCTCCATAATGTTGTTAGTGCAGGGGAATAGGAGAGCTCCCGCCAAATAGATTATAAATCCTTTCATGAGTTCTTCTAGATATTCTTCGCTCACCACTCCCTGAAGAGCGTTCATGGTCCACTCTACAAGCTTTTGTAGATTAATTCCCTTTTGACTTTGGACGCCTCGAATGGCTCCAGAAGGCATGAAGCTGCCAAGAACTCCTTTGGAGGACACCCTGTCCGGCATGGACACGATCTTCATCTTGCCATTCTTCTTGAATCCCTTCAAACCAAGTAGAAGTTTCGGTTCCTCAAGAAGGATGGTCGCTTCGAATGTAGGAAAGATGAATATGTCAGTTTGAGTGTGCCGAATTTCTATCAATGCACCCATATCCGCCCAGTCCATGTGGATCCGATCATGGTGCTTAGCATGAACCACAAGCCATTGAAGATGCTATCTTGAGATGACGGCTCTCATGTGGATCGAGATGTTGGAAGTAAGCTTCGAAAGCCAGGGCAAGTTGGAAAACTTCCCCTGCCCCGGAAAGAGAGGGCATGGCTGATAAGAAGAAAAGGAAATGAAGAGATAAGGGAGGATCTACATAAAAGAAATGGAAGACATATTAACTCACCATCTGTGATTGAATCCTCTCATTCAAGTGACCCTCAATGTCGGTAAGCCTCTTGAAGCCATTGCTAGGCCTACTTCTCTCCGCGGAGCGGGAAGATTCACCCTCCATATCAAGAGAAATAACCTCTTATTTCCTCACTTCTCTAATGAAGGATTAAGTTCCTCAAACAAACTTCTGATCCTCCTTGGCAAGGTAAGCAAAGGGGGGTATTTATAGGATGTGAAAGAGTGAAAAAGTCACATGGGGAAGGTGATTTGGAGCCGCCATTGTTTATTTTGATGGCAGATTTGGATGGGAAAGAGTGAAAATTCACATGGGGAAGGTGATTTGGAGCCGTCGTTGTTGATTTTGACGGTAGATTCTCTTTGCAAAAAAAAATGATTATGACGGGATGCCACCCTTCACTTCGAAGTGATGTTTTGTCTCATGTGTTTTCTTCCATCATGTGAATTATTGTTTGGTGTGTTGATCCCTTGCACAGTTGAATGTAATCTTATGATTTTATGAAATATCTCTATTCTTACTGTGCTAATAGTTGAACGCAGGGTAAAAAAAAAGAAAAAATGAGAAAATGAGAAAACAAGGGGGCTTCACTAATGGGGACATAAGCATCAAATCCCAACTTTGGTCCCCATAATGATTGCCCACCATCATATCATGTATTTTACTATATAATACCTATACTATTAGATCATGTCGAGGACCTTGCTAAAATTTGAGTTCCCCTCTAACAAAAATAGTGATAATTTCAAAAGAGCTTGGGTCGCACGGATAGGCCGTTCAGTTGCTGTAGTTTGGGGACAATGATTCCATTTGGTGAGTCAGTGCGTGGATAAATGGGCTCTACCTCAGTATCGACTCGCGAAATCGATATCTTGACCAATTCTTAACAACACAACAATATTACCCTTGGCTATCTTCTATTTTAGTTTGTTTTAATTTTTCCTTTGAACCCAACATGGATCAATGTAGGACCTTGATATAATTATGAATGATCATTCATTTAATTCGATTGTGTGAGTCACTATATTCAGATTTTAACTGATATGAGATATTCCATTCCGAATTGATTACTCTATTTCTTTGAAGTTATCTTGGGATGTTTCTTCAGAAAAGACCCTTGTTTGGATTTATCATCAACCATTCCTTTTTTATTTTATTTTTACTCCATTGGACCCACCTTGGTCGTAGCACTTTCACGTTAGCTGGTAACCGCTCTGTCACGCCCCGAGCCTTTATGACAGCGGAAGACTAGCTCGAGAAACGTGAACAGTCGTCATGGTAAGTCTCTTGCAAGTAAGAATGATCAGAGTACAAGACAATCACACACATAAATGTAATTGCATAATATTTTAATCAAACCTCCAACTTATTTCATTGATAATCAATATTCAAATACAATAACTTTCAACTTCTTCCAATCTATCAGACTCAAGAAATAGGAAAATTACATAGACTCAATCTAAACAATAGACTTTCCTAAGTCTTCACTCTCATCTTGACAATACTTTCATTCGCTCTCGGACCCGCTACTTGTATAACCCGAATCCGAATTTGAATCACTTTCATTTCCTAAAAAGAATGGAAATAGGTAATGAGTACACTTGCCCAGTAGGTATCTTCGCATCAACATGGTTAGCACTATTTAAGTAATTAGCATTTTAGCTCTAAAGAAATAAGGTAAAATCATGTGAAAGTGATAAATCTTACGATCAAATCAAGTAACAAGATGATCATGTAAGATAGGATGAACAAGTATGAACTAGCAAGAATGTAACAAGTATGATCAAGAATGTATCATGGTCTTTCATGAACAAGAATACACTTTCACTTTTCACTTTCATAACCATAAAGGTTACGCACGAGAATGTCAATCATGTAGCAATTCACTACATTTTCACGAGTGCTCATGGATTTCACTTATTTATAAAGAAAGTACTCCCAGCGCAATGCGACGCCAGTAGCATCATATCCCATGGTCTATAATAGTATGTTTCTGGCAATCAGCCGAGGGGACTAGCATAGAGCCCTTGGACACAATCAGCGTCCGAACTGCATCTTCACGTATAAATCAAGCTACTTTCATAAGTGTAACAATAACGTATGGCCAAGAATGTAATAAGTTCAATCAATAAGCTCACGACAATAATTATTAAAGAACGAATGCTTCTATTAAGAATATGAGAGATCAAGAATGAATTAAGATAATGTTATGCTTATGGAAACAAATCGACAGCATAACAGTACATTTCTTTAACTTCCATTCATTATATTAAGTTTCTTGATTGATATGATAAGTCCTAGACCATTATCAAGCTATCTAGAAACTTTAGAATATCAACCCTTTGGTCAAACCTCGGGTTAATGTACTCAAGCATTGTGACGGTCTTGTACTGGGCCGTTACAATGGTATGAATCCTGAACAAAGAAAGTAGACTCAGTTCAATGTGACGGTCATATCTTGGGCCGTTAGGTGACTCTGACGGTCCAATCTTGATTCGTTACATAGCTAGAACCAGAAAACATCGATAGTGTAATCTACTAAATGGGCTTTAATAGTACAATCAACTCGACATCCTAGTGGGAATCCCAGTCTCGCAGAGAATTATGGAGGCCTTGAAACAAGATTTCCTAGTCCATTGGAAGGAATATCCAATAGAGTGATCCTCAAGTCCAAGAATAATGTTCCTATAGTGCAAAGTGTGAACTAATGGACAACATACCAGAATATGTGCCATGTACTTAAATAAAATGACTCTATTGATAGAGAGAGAATGTGTAATAACGTGAAACCAAGATAAAACTCAGTTCCTACATCATTGAAAATCATAGAGTTAATACAAACTATAGTGCTTTGGCATGAAATTAACATATCCTTAAAATAATTCAATATGCTTTTAACCTGCGATACTTACCATGAACCAATTAATAAATTTAAAGTCATATCAATAGGTCAAAACTTAGATAACTAGGCATATTTATAGGTTAATGTGATTATTCTTCAATTCTGTCTACAGTTACTCTGACGGTCGAGAATGGGGTCGTCACAGTGATTGTGACGGTTTATCGTGGGACCATTACAGTGTTGTAACGCACTGAGTCTGGGCCGTCAGAGATAACAGAGAAATTTAAAAACAACAGAGGGTGTGACGGCTTGTCGTAAGGCCGTTAGATCATTGTGACAGTCTTACCTTGATGCGTTAGATCGTCTGCTGGCAGAAAAGATATTAAAAAATCTAAGGTTTCAACTGACATCATGTCTGGAAATCATATATAAACTTCCACATGATAGAATGAAGGCTAACCCACTAGTATGCATGGGTTTTCTGTGAATTTGACAAGAGAGTTCCTTTTTAACTTAGTTAGGGTTAAGAGTATACATGTATGCATGTCCTACAAAAACATGAAATTCATGATCTATGATGCATGAAATCAATCAAAACCATAGGGCTTTTATCCCTAACAAGGTGTTTTTACCAATCATGAGATAACCTACCTCTTAACTAGACTTTAAGCTTCTAATTTGAGTCTGAAAATCGTGCCCTAGTTCTCCTTTTCCAGTGATTTTTCAGTAATTTCCTGCTGCTCTAACTCCACGACCTCTTGACCTAAAGATGTGAAATTTTGAGGGTATGAAGATGAAACTAAGGTGAACAAAAAGTTCTAAAGGATTGAGCTCTAATTACCTCGTTTAGACATCCTAATCTCTTGATCTTTAGTGGTCTTTTGCTCTGAATTCCGGGCTGCTATGACTGAATCAGCGACTTTAGAAGCTCCTATCTTCTTGGTTACTTGATCTCCTAGCACAAAATTTGGAGAGCTATTAGACCTTAGTATTATAAACAAAATCTTCTAAAGAAGTTACCCGAAATTGTGACTCCTTACCTTGATTCTTCACGAGCCAAAAGTAAGGGTCGCTCAGTTTAGAACTAGATCCTATTTATAGAGTTTTGGCTAGGGTTTGAGGATTAGATCGATTCTAGAGTCCTTAATTTGCCAGAACCTGATCCCTAAGAGTCCCTAGTAACCTTACAAGTTCTCCCAATTAGGTCTCTTGTAGATAGGATCCCAAAGATCCAATCTTTCTACTCGTTCTTCCATTCACGGAACTATCAGGGTGTAACGCATCAAGACTGGTGCATTACGTGGCTGTGGCGGTCGCACGATAGACCGCTACATCCAACGTGCACAGAATTCAACATAAATCAAACTCTTTTGTTAATTATCCATATTATTATCCATAAAAATGGTATTCTATCCTTAAAATACGTAAATATGCTAAATAACATTCTAGAATATGGGCCAAACTTAATGGGCTTGGTCTTTTAACCTATTGGGTTTTAATTATCAAAGCTAGATTAATTACTTATCATAAATTAGACCTTATAATGATTTATTTAATCTAATATTCATTTATTAATCCATTTTGGGTCTTTAAAATTCCCAAAAAATAATTAAATATACTAAAAAAATTATAAAATTCTAGGGCCTTTCACGCTCCCTAACGGTGAAATCTATAGGTTCATGACCTCGGGCACTTCCACACACGGAAGTTGGTCCCTTCTCCTATTCATGCATGAGTGCACATTATTCACTCCCTTGTTTGTTTCCCATCCAAATAATCGTCGATTTCGGAAAACCTTCTTCAAAGTTGCTTCGTTGAAACTCCTGAAAAATTCCAATCGTGTAATGTTGAGAGCGTGCCTCATTACACCTTGGCATCTACTTTTCAGTCCATTCTCACTTTGTTCCATTATTATTCATTTCGTTCCATTCTATTCCACTCCGCGTCATTCCTCTACAAAGTAGACACCAAGGCGGGACAGCTATAGACACGCCATTTTTTGACATTATATTGCGTAAATCTCATATCACACTACAATGCCCCAAAGTAGCTCTCACCTTTGAGTTATTTGAGTAATTTTCCTTATTTTTCTGATTGTTTATCTTTTGAAAATTTTGGGGGAATAATTTTAAACGCGGTAGAGGAGGTGGACGCCTTCTTCAATACATGGCAGCTTGCAAAGACACGTCGTTATCTAATTAAAAAATTGGCCCCTTTTTGATGCGTTTTCCAAGGTAGATGCCTATTTTAAAAGTTTCAGCTACGGAAGATGCCCTCTTTAGTCAAAATTCGGTGCTAACCCCGCCATTTTATTTGAAAATTTACAAAGAAAATGTCTTGCTGGTTAGGCGTGTCTCTAAAGTCAAGATTAGGCACTGAAATACCCCGTTTCAACTCATGTGTCGCCGTTCGGCGCCGTGTTTAGTGTTGAGGGGAAAGTGGGTGCATCCACCATGGGGGAGGCATCTCAATAAGGCGTCTTGGTCGGTGGATGCGTGTGATATAAAATATTATTTCGAGAAAGAGGGACGCGTCTGGACATATGGACGCGTTCACATTAACGTGTCCCCTATACAGGATGCGTTCATTGCAATTTCTCCTATAAATAGAGGACCACCTCCAATGAACAAAGGGCTTCGAAATCCTGGCTTCGAAATCCTTGAAGAGGAGGGGAAAATGTTGTCCAAATCCTTTCCAAGCTTGTGAGAAATCAAGAGGTTCTGCCAAATTTTCAAGTGCCCGAGTGCGTTATCCTCATGCTACCGAAGTCCTCCTCAAAGCCTGCCCTTGGCCCCACAATAAACCTTTCTTCCCCTTGTTCTTATTTTGTTTTTACTTACATTTATTGCATGCATCATCTTTCAGTTTCATTTGTGCCATATCTCTCATTTCATCACAGCATTTCCCTACCCTTTGCACCCTAGATGGGTTTAAACAACACCAACCAAGGTAATCAAAAGAAAACTCTCTTCGTCGGCCGGTCGAAGGAAGAGAAAGAAGGAATCCACACAAATCTCCTACATCCAAGGTATATTCGCGATCACTTACTCTTTCTATTTTGGGGTCTTCGACCCCTGACAATCACACATCATCCATCACACACGCACTCACGCGTCATTCTAATTTCAGATTTCTTTTCCGTTATTTTTCGTTAAAACCCACATAGGGCAACTCTCGTGGTCATCATTTTTCCGCTCTCTGCCCATCATGTCGTTCACAAAAGGTTCCATTCTTCTTGGCCTTCCTGAACAGTTTTCTTGCTCTTCTTCTCATTAGGTCCATCAGCTCCTCTTCTTCACTATCCTCATTTGATCCATCATCACTTTCCTCAGAGGATTTCAGATTGGCCTTGAGTGCCACAGTCTTCTTCTTGTTGTTGGTTTCTTCTTCATTTCTCTTGAAGTTCAACTCATAAGTCATGAGTGAACCAATTAGCCCATCCAATTGAGTGTTGTGAGATCTATCGAGTCCTCAATTACTGTCGCCTTGGTATGCCACATTGGAGAGAGGGATCTTCGAACTTTCCTCACCAGTTCTTGATTTGTATGTTCCTTTCCCAATGGCTTCAGTCCATTTGTAATCTCCATCAATCTGGCGAACATCACGGAGATGGACTCCTCCGGCTTCATACTGAATAGCTCATAATCTCAAATCAAGATATTCTCCTTTGTCTCTTTCACTTCGGATATCCCCTCATAGATTAATTTAAGCTCATTCCACATTTCCTATGCGGAAGCACACAGAGAAATTCATGAGTATTCATCTAGATGCGAGTCTTGCACATATATGCGAGTCTTACACATATAATACCATAGTAGTCCACTTCAACATGGCCCTATATGCGAGTCTTGCACATATTTTATTCAACCTCAATCTCTAGTTGGCATTTTCCTTGATAACTGTGCTTTTGATTTCATAAATAGGTTTCTTGCAGCCCAGTCTTCAGATTCTAATATGAGTGCAGCTGCTAAAAGTGATAGAAGGTTAACAAGGCCAGTTTCAGAAATGTCAGAAATGAAAAATGGTATAAATTGCTTTAACAACATCACCTTCATGAATATATATATTCCATTCTATCATGATTATAGGAAGTGTTGTATGTTGTGGTGTCATTGGGAAGATTCTCATAAATTTTTTTTGATAAGCATGCCTAACCTAAAGTTAGGTAATTTTAAGATCTGGGGGATTGCAATGTAATTTTTTATGGTATCATGGGGGGAAGGCCACAGAGATCTTTGTGCGGACTTTTAGGTTTGTCAATTTTATTGTTGAAGAGTGCTCAGGTTAAAGATTTCACTATAGGAAAATTGGCTTTTACCTACGTTTTTAAATGAGGTATAGGTCCAAAAAACGTAGGTAAATCCTTTACCTACGTTTGCTTGCCACGCTTTTAAAGTATGGCACTTGCTCACGTGACTATAGGTTACACCTACGTTTCCATGAAACATAGGTATAGATCGACCTATACCTACGCTTCTAAAGCACAAGAATAGTCCAACAGAACTGTAGGTTAAAAATATGTATACACACGCATATAAGAGGTTGTACCTACGTTTACAAAAACGTAGGTATTACCTTTTATCACGTAGTAGAAGAAACGTTTGAATAAGGATTAACATCATTTATTAAAAATGTAGGAAAATGATTTAACGTTGGTTAATAAAAAATGTAGGAATATGTTTTCTTTTTTAAAAAAAAAATCCTATTAGTATATGTGCTCTCATCACCTATAATAATACATCCATTCATGTTCAGATTCATTGATTGTCTCACTCACATCCATATTCATCCACACAAAATAGGCATTCATGTATTAACATGTATTCATCCATCCAAAACATACATTCACGTACTCACATATTCATCCACGAAGAATATACATTAATTTACTCACATATACTGATTATTGATCCACTATAAAAAAAATATGACAAAAGGTAATTATTCCCATCAATTATACATAAGTAAATGTTAATTATAAATGATTAACATCCTGCATAAATTAAAAAGGTAGAAAAAAATATTGAAGAATGAACATCTACATCACCTTGCCCCTACCCCTAGGTAGGGCTCTCATTTTATAGCTAGCCACTACACAGCAAGATTATCATTCTCTTTATTTGTTCTTCCTGCGCCAATCGGGTGTGGATACAATGGGGAACTCTTAACCTTGAGAATCCATTTCACATCATCTACATGGAACAAAACCAAAAGCAAACCATAGTTGAGAAATGAAGACCCAAAACTCACATCCAAATAAAAAATGAAATCACACCAGTCAAAAGTGAACAACATATTTCAAAAAAAAATCTTGACTGAACATGTACATAAAATGAAAACTCACATCTACATAAGGTATTCGCATTTGCTACCCAGCAATGAGTAAAGGGCAAGTACTAAATGTATTAAATTCACATCAGGTACCATTTGGCGGTAAAAGTTCAAATTATGCTTTTAATAATTTTAGCACCAACATCAACTAACATGATTCCAAGTTTAACAATAAATGCTCTCACATTTTGACTTCAAACTACAACGCTTCTGTCATGCCCCGAGATTTTGTACAGCGGAAGATATTCGAGAACGTGAATAGCCGGCAAGATAAGTCTCAAATGAGTAATATAATCAGAGTGCTAACACATCCACACATAATAACAAATGTACAATCATTGGACAAAACCTTTACTTTTATTGAAAAATAATCAAAAGTTACATAATGTTGACTCTTGACTCTTTACATCACTAGACTCAATAAAAGAAAAATTACATCACGACTATAACTAAGACACTTCCAGACTTCACTTCATTCTTTATTCACTCTCGGACTCGCCACTCAAATAGTCTGAATCTGACCGACTATCATTTCCTGAAAAGATTAAAAAAGTAGGGAATGAGCACACTTTCCCAGTAAGTATCTTTGCATCAACATGAAGGTAATGTTTAAGTAATTAGCATTTTAGCTCTAGAAAGTAAGGTAAATGACAATACGATAAATCATACGCATAAAACCAAAGTAACAACACAAGTATCAAGATATCACTCATAAAGATATGCATGTTTATATAGAATGAGAGCATGATTGAGGAAGAATATAATATGGCCTTTCATGTAACAAGAATGTACTTTTCATAACCTTGAAGGCTATGCACGAGAAAGTCATGTAACAAGAATGTATAATTTCATGTAGAGCCTCGTGATTTTCACTTGTCTATAAAAAAAAGTACTCCGGCGCAATACGACGCCAGTGTTCATCATACCCCATGGTTTATAGTATGTTTCTGACCATCCGCCATGGGGGCTAGTGTCGAGCCCTTGGACACTATCCGTGCCCGCTCTTGCATCTTCAAGTTATAAATCAAGCTACTCCCACGAGAAATAAATAATGTAGGCCAATAATGTAAAGTTCAAACAATGTGTTTATCATATCAACATTAAGGTAAGAATGTACCAAATATGAATTATGAGAGTTCAAAGATGAATTAATGACAAGGTCATGCTACGGAAGGAATCCGACAACATAACGGCACATTACTTAGCTTTAATAATTCATTAATAACTTATTGATCAAGATTTTAGGTTCTAGATAATCAATAGACCATCTAGAAATATAAGAAAATCAACCCGTGGGTCAAACCTCGGGTTAAGCACACAGAAATAGAGAACGGTCATGCTTGGGCCGTTTATTGAATAGACGGTCATGATAGGACAGCTACTATTAATTGGCGGTTCGATCAGGACCGCTACTAGATGGTGTCGATGCCAGAGAGTGCAAGAGTCGACGCAAGGATCAGTCTGGCATAAGACAGTCACAGGAGGGCCGCTACTTGACAGTGGCGGTCTCCTGATGGCCACCACTAGCCACGGTTCAGAAAAACGTCGGTATGATATGTGCTTTCTAATCCCTTGGGCTTTTAGGGTACAACCAGCTTAGCGTCTTAGTAGGAATCCCAGGCTCGCAGAGACTTTTGGAGGCCATGAAACAAGATCACCTAGTTCGGCGGAAGGAATATCCAATGGAGAGGATCACAAGTTCAAGAAAGTGTTCCTATCAAGTGCAAAGTGTAACTAATGACATCGTACCGGAATACGTGCCATGTACTTAAGAAAGACTAAAATATGAAAGGGAATCCCATAGAAACACCGATAAAAACATCAATAAAATAAGTTCATTAACCATATGAAATTTCACTTTATTACAAGAGTATATGATTTTGGCATGAAATTAGCATAAGATTTAATTAAGTTGATAAAGTATATAAGTCATGGAATCTAGAATGATGGATGCACAATATAACCATTAACACGAATGTAATGATGTAACTAGGAATAAGACCGGCATAATTAGGCTTAACATATAATTATAAGGGTCGATCTGCAATCTGTTTGGGGTCAACAGGAAGTAGAACACAGATAGCAGAAGGCGGTCTAGGAATGGCTGCTTCTTGGTAGTGGCGGTCTACCTGGGACTGCCTATTGACATTAGCGGTCTCCAATAGACCGTATCCTTGTCTGCAACAGACGGGAAATAAACAAGCGTGCAAGGCCTATCCTAGGGCAATCCAATCATTGAAACATACTGGGCAGATAGATAAGGCATGCTATAACAAAGTTAAATCATGGAGATGCATGGGTTTGCATGGATTTTGTCACAATCGTTATCTTTTCCATTAAGGTGCGGGGATATGCATGAAGAGATAACCTAGATGCACAGTCGTGATAAAACATGAAATACGCCGTGTATAGAGCATGAAATTGCATGAAATCAGAGGGCTTTTACTCCTAACTCATTAATTTAGCCATCCATGAGATAAACTACCTCTGATTTATTTCCTAGACTTCAAATTTTTGACTAGAAGAAGGGCCCTGTCCCTGCCCATCCTACGTGGAAACCCTAACTTCCAGTCGCTCTAACTCTTTATCGTCTCGTCCAAAATTCATGAAATTTGGAGGGTGATGAGAAGATATAAAAAGGAACAATTAGTTCTAAAGACTCAATGTGAATTTACCTCTGCTAGGGTTTCTAACCTCCTGATCTTTGCTGGTCTGGCACACTTGTTCCTGTGCGATCTGCAGGGAACCAACAACTCCCGATCCTCCTAACTCTCCAACGGCTTGACCTCCTAGCACGAGATTTGGAGGATTGTTAGAAGATACTAAGGGGAATAGTAAAGTCTAAAGGACTAACATGAAATACCCAAGTCTTACCGTCGAACAACGCGAGCCAAAAGTAAGGTTCACGCAGGTCAAATCTGGGCTCTATTTATAGAGTTTGCTAGGGTTTGAGGGATTAGATCGATTAGTAGTCCTAATTTGGGGTAGGATTGATCCGCAATAGTCCAAGGATAGGTTACCATGCTAGATAGCATCGAACCTAAGAGAATGGGATGAAAAAATCCCATTTTTCCACGCTTCTACAACTTGCGTTTACGGAACATAGTAGCGGTCTCCCTTGGATTACTTTCATCATGTAGCGGTCTTGCGATAGACCGCTACTAGCTAGGGCGCCAGAATTTTAATTAAATTCAAATTTCTTCTCATAATTATCTCTATCTATCCTATTTAAATTAGATAATTATCCTAATTACGTCTCTAGAGGTGGGCTTGGGCCAAAAGGTCTTAGAAATTGGTCTTTGGGCCTACTTTAAGTGGACTAAACCCTTTGGTTAATTTAGGGCCTTTAAATTGATTTAACTATCCTTCATTCATTTAAGTAGCCCCTTAAGCCTTTTTAAATACCTAATAATTATTTTTAAATTCTAAAAAATCCTAGAAAATTCTAGGGTGTTACACCCTCCCCCAAATAAAAAGAATTTGGTCCCCAAATTCATTACATGGGTTTTTGGAGAGTATACTTACAATCGAATAGTTTTGGGAATCTCTTGCGCATAGCTTCTTCGATTTCCCATGTTGCATCTTGGTCTGAACCTTTATTCCACCCAATTTTTACAATGAGAATAATTTTATTCCGAAGCTGACGTACTTCTCGATCAATGATTTTGATTAGATTTTATTCGTACATCAAATCCTTTTGAATCTCTAGGTTGTCATGACTTATAACATGGAATGGGTCATAGACATATCTTTTGAGCATCCAGAAATGGAATACATCATGAACTCCAGCCAATTGAGGAGGCAAGGTTATCCGATATGCGACTTCGCCGACCCTTTCAAGGATTTCAAAAGGACCAATATATCTCGGAGTGAGCATGCCTTTGATGTTGAATCTTCGAATACCTCGACCTGGAGAAACTTTAAGGAATACATGGTCTCCCACTTGAAACTCCAAGTCACACCTTCGGTTATCAGCATATAACTTCCGTCTATCTTGAGCCATCTTGAGTGTCTCTCGAATAAGCTTTACTTTTTCAGTAATATCCCTGATGATTTCGGGGCCTAGAAGTTATCTTTCCCCAACTTCATTCTAGCATATAGATGAGCGGCAGCTTCTTCCATATAATGCCTCGAATGGTGCCATTTGTATACTAGCTTGATAGCTATTGTTGCAAGCGAATTCCACTAGAGATAAGTGATCATACCAACTTCCACCAAAATCAATGACACATGCCCTGAGCATATCCTCTATCACTTGATTGGTCCTTTCAGTCTGACCATCAGTTTGTGGGTGAAAAGTGGTGCTAAAATTGAGTCGGGTCCCTAATGAATGTTGTAGACCCTTCCATAATTGAGATGTGAATCGAGAGTCTCGATCCGAAATAATAGTGACATGGACACAATGTAGCTTGACAATTTCCTTCATGTATAAAGTTGCTAGAATATCCATAGACCATTGACTTTTTATAGGTAGAAATTGTGCAGATTTAGTCAATCAGTTTATGATCACCCATATACCATCATGTCCATCTCTTGTCTTTCACAGACCAATGATGAAATCCATCCCTATACTCTCCCATTTCCACTCGAGAATTTCTAAGGGATGTAGCTTTCCAGTGAATTTTTGATGTTCCGCCTTAACCTGCTGACAAGTGAGGTAGCATGATACAAAATCCGCTATCTCTCTCTTCATGTTGGGCCACCAGAAATTCTTTTTTGAGTCTTGGTACATCTTGGTAGCACCAGGGTGAATGGCATATCTTGATTTATGAGCTTCTTCCATAATCAGCTTCCTAGTGTCGGTATGATCCGATGCACATATTCGATCTTTGAATAATAACCTTCCATCGATCAAAATAGAACATTTCGGCCATTGTTCAATATTGGTTTTAATCTCCATCAATGTGGAGTCATTGTCTTGCAATTTGACTAGGTCTTCAGTTAATGCAGGTTGTGACCGGATATTGGCAATATTACCCCTTTCTTCATCTGTATCAACATCTAGATTCAATTGTAAAAAATCTTCTATAAGACAGGTCATACCTTTCCGGAGGCTTGCTGGAGTTGCCAATGGTCTCCTGTTGAGAGCATCTGCTACAACATTTGCTTTGCCTATGTGATATTGGATAAAAAAATCAAAGTCCTTGAGATACTCCAACCACCTTCGTTGCCTCATATTCAACTCCTTTTGGGTGAAAAGATATTTCAGACTTTTGTGGTCCGAAAATATAGTGAACTTCTCCCCATAAAGGTAATGTCACCAGATTTTTAAGGCGAAAATAACAGCAACCGGCTCCAGATCTTACACGGGGTAGTTTTCTTCGTGACGCTTCAATTGCCTTGAAGCATACCAAATCACCTTGCCATGTTGCATAAGGATGCAACCAAGGCCAATGCCAGATGCATCCGTATAGACTTCAAACCCACCACCTTCAACAGGTAGGGCTTGTAAGGTTTCGACCAGAATATGCAGCGGAAATCATCGAAACCTTAGATTGCATATCGTTGCCGATTTTTCAAAATTGAACCAGATCGTTAATCCCGCGATGTGAAGAACAATTCTTTACCTTGGTAAGGTTGAGAATCTCCCAAAACCTCGAAGACGATAGAGATGAAGATCCTAGAGTCACGAGCCGTTCAAGCGTCCGGCCTCTAGACGTATTCACACGAGCAGTGGAAGCAGACGGGATCTCCTTCACGATCTCCACGCGCCGACCCGATCTCAACACCACCATCCACCGGGAGGAAGGAGAGAGAAGGAGGGGGGCGCACCTTGGAGAGAGAAAGAGAGGAGAGAGGGCAGCCAGGGTTTCAACCTTGTAGCTTGGCCAGGGTTTCTCCCAACAACGTATATTTATAGACCTTTGGAGTTTTTCACAAAAACCCAATGAGAGTCTATAAAGTCCACCCATCCTAGTCTGTTCACCACTCTATTGTGTGTGACCCTCTATGCCCAATAGTCTATTTGATTTTCCAGCCCATTAAGTAAACAACTCCTTCTTAACTTAATTAATTCTATCCATTAACTCTTAATGGAATTAGCAGGCTTTCCGATCACGAAAAGCACCAAGCAACGCCTCGTGATCCCAAATGACATTGGGGGATAAGCAACCCACTTTGGAACATTTTCGTCTATAGATTCCACATAGCTATAGATCCTCGTTCATCCAATGTCCCAGCAGGACTAGGGTATGGTCAAACTATCAAACCCTATTGAGTCTCGGCTCGACTGAATCATGTACTCCAAACAGGTTCATTAGAAAAACTATTTTTTCATAATGAACTCCCGTACCCTGGCCAGGGGATTTCGCGAGTACAGATCCGTAGGGCATTCTCTCTGATATATCATACTGAGAGTGAATGATTCCATGTTGTCAAACTAATTACCTTCGCACGAGTTCCACTGAGTCTGAATAACTAACTGTATAAGACCACTTAACAGAAGTCTATAAGTCAGTAATCAAATACTCAGCATCTCTTATGCAAGACATCTTTAGTGACTCAGGTCTAAGATCCAAATGTGCTACTGTGACATAGAATATCCTGATTGACAGCCAATGTGATTACCATTCAGGGATTCTAGATCGGGTTAGTTCAGTGAACTCATTCCACTAATGAGCACCCACACACGTACTTCAATGTCTCCACACTGATGACTATGAGAACAATCACACCCATCATATGAGTAAGTATCATGTGTGTCAGTCTATCCGGATCTTCAATGTCCCTTCTCGAAGATCCTATGACTGGGAACATCTAGAACATGTACATCTGGATGACTGATCTCATTATCATAATCTCATTATGATCTAGCCATCATCGCAAATGTTCAGGGACTTCATCACATTCAAATCATAAATATAAATTAAATGTAATGAATAAATGTCATTAATATAAATGTGAATAAGATATTACAAGAAATGATGTCATCACATCTCATGTGATTGCCTTTTAGGGCATACATTTCTATCAGGGCTAAGACAGGAGTAGTGGTTAGATGATCTTTAAGAGTTATGAAACTCTCCTTGCAGTCCTTCGACCATACAAAAGGATTCTTCTTTCTTGTAAGCCTAGTCAAAGGGACATCGATCTTGAAAAAATCTTTGATGAATTGCCTATAATAACGAACCGGACTAATAAAGCACCTGACTTCGGACACGATCGTAGGTCGGCTCCAATTTTTGACAGCTTAAACTTTAGAAGGATCAACAACGATACCTTCTTTGGAAATAATATGACCAAGGAAAGAAACCTCCTTTACTCAAAATTCACACTTGCTAAGCTTCGCATAGAGTTGGTGTTCCCTTAAGGTTTGCAAAGCTATTCTTAGATGTTCTTCATGTTCTTCCTTAGTCTAGGAATATATGAGGATATCATCAATAAATACGACCACAAATCAGTCGAGATAGGGCCTGAAGAGATTGTTCATAAGTTGCAT
Source organism: Amorphophallus konjac (assembly GCA_022559845.1). NCBI lineage: Eukaryota > Viridiplantae > Streptophyta > Magnoliopsida > Alismatales > Araceae > Amorphophallus > Amorphophallus konjac. The sequence continues at coordinate 337,568,110 of CM040126.1, read as the reverse complement.
AAATGTTGCAGGGGCATTAGTTAACCATAACGGCATCACAACGAACTCATAGTGCCCATATCTGCTACAGAATGCAGTTTTGTAAATGTCTTCATCCTTGATTCTTAGCTGATGGTAACCAGACCTGAGGTCTATCTTGAAGAAATATTCTGCTCCAGAGATCTGATCAAATAGCTCGTCGATACGCGGCAACGAATACTTATTTTTGATTGTGAGTTGATTTAGTCGCCAGTAATCGACACATAGCCTGAGAGATCTGTCCTTCTTCCGGACGAATAGAATCGGCGCACCTCAAGGGGATGTGCTAGGTTGAATGAAGCCCTTGTCTAATAATTCCTGAAGTTACTTCTTCAATTCTTTGAGTTCCGTGGGGGACATCCTGTAAGGAGCTATTGAAACAGGTGCTGCTCTAGGAGTGAGTTTGATAGAGAGGTTTATTTCCCTTTTGGGTTGTAAATCGGGTAATTCAAATAGAAAGACATCAAGGAACTCATTGACAATGGGGATCTCTTCAAGGATGATTTCCTTGGACTCGGTAATGATCACGGAAGTAAGGAAAGCTTCACAACCTTGCGAGATGAGTTGGCAGGTGTGAAGGGAAGAAATGATAATAGGATGCTTCTTATACTTGATTCCAAGAAAAGAAAATCGGGGAAGATCCGATTTACGGAAAGAAATCCATCTATTACGATAATTTATATAGGCATAGTGATCAACAAGCCAATCTACGCCTAGAATGGCATCATAACCTTCCATGTCAAGGCATACGAGGTTTGCGGGAAGATTATGACCTTCAATAGTTACCTCACCATCTGGGTAGTGGGTTGTAAGTTTCGCTCCGGGACCTAAAGGTGTAGTGATGGCTAGGTCCGAAGGTACAGGAACAGGTAAAATTGGCAAGGTTTTTACAAAAGTAATAGATATAAAGGAATGAGAAGCGCCAGTATCAAATAGTACAAATGCAAAATGAGAATAAATTTGAATGGTGCATTCCATCAACCCATCATCATTGGGTGCTTCCTCGTCAACCAGAATGGCATAAATACGAGCATGCCGCTTGCATCCTCCGTTAGAAGGTTGTTCTTTCATGAGGGGGCAATCGGGCATCTGATGGTCCAGACTTCCACAACGTAAGCACGCCCCTAGGCGTTTCCAGCATTCCTCGATCGAGTGGCCAAACTTTTCGTAGAATGAGCAAGCCATCATGACTTTCTTTTCCTCCTCCTTGGCCTTATTTTTCTTACTATTCTCATTGCCATTACGGGACCGCTTCTTATTGTCACGAGAGTTGTAAGTGCCCGTGATGCTGAACTTCTCTTCCTTTCGTCCGCATTTGTCAAACTTGCGGCTAGACTCCTCGCCCTTACCTTTAAATTTATCAACCTTCTCCATGGTCCTCTCACATAAATGAGCTTGTTGTACCATCTCCGTATATGTGCAAATATTTTGAGGTCCAAGTTGACTTATAAAGACGGGCCATAATCCGTCCCTAAATCGATTAGCCTTTAGTAGGTCCGTGCTAACCAGATGGGGAGCTTATGGTGCCAGACGAGAGAATTGGAGCTCGTATTCTACTACGAACATCATTCCTTGGCGAATAAAAGTGAATTCTGTCGCCTTCCTCTCCTTAACATGCTCGGAGAAGTATTTTGCACGAAATAGTTCAAGAAATTCTGCCCAAGTAAGTTGTCTATTTTGGAGAGGGGATGAAGTAGCCTTCCACCATGTGCGTCCATCTTTAGTGAGTTGAAACATGGCCAAAAGGACCTTCTCCCGATCTGCACATTGCATGATGTTGAAGATCTGATCAATTTCATCCATCTAATTTTTAGCTTCATCGGGATTGGAGGATCTACCAAATCACGGAGAGTTCAAACTCTGGAAGTTTCGATGTAGATCACCAGCACCTGCCAGAGCGCCAACTTGGGCCACGGTTTGTAGGGCCTAGGTGAGACTCACAACGGTTTGTTGCATTTTATCCCAGTTAACACGGTGAGCCATTGTGAAGGTAAAGTACCTGAGAAAATAAACAAGTAATTCCTATGGAATTGATAGAAGTTAACCTAGAGATAATTTTTAAATAACTATCTTATCCCGGTCTCTACCCAATTCTCATATGGGTTTAGAAATTCCTTCCTTAGTTCATAGGTATGGGTCCTTAATCCTTGAACTTAGCCTATGACATAACACTTTCTTAGGACTTATGCTTAGGCTCTGATACCACTTTAACTCTCACGCCCCAAGATTTTGTACAACAGAAGATATTCGAGAATGCGAACAGCCGACAAGATAAACCTCAAGTGAGCAATATAATCAGAGCGCTAACACATCCACACATAATAATGAATGCACAATAATTAGACAAAACCTTTACTTTTATTGAATAATAATCAAAAGTTACATAATGTTGACTCTTGACTCTTTACATCACTAGAATCAATAAAAGAAAATTTACATCATGACTATAACTAAGACACTTCCAGGCTTCACTTCATTCTTTATTTACTCTCGGACTCGACACTCGAATAGTCTGAATCTGACCCGCTATCATTTCTTGAAAAGATTGAAAAAGTAGGGAATGAGCACACTTACCCAGTAAGTATCTTCGTATCAACATGAAGGTAATGTTTAAGTAATTAGTATTTTAGCTCTAGAAAGTAAGATAAATGACAATGTGATAAATCATACGCATAAAACCAAAGTAACAACGCAAGTATCAAGATATCACTCACAAAGATATGAATGTTTATGTAGAATGAGAGCATGATCGAGCAAGAATATAATATGGCCTTTCATGTAACGAGAATGTACTTTTCATAACCTTGAAGGCTATACACTAAAAAGTCATGTAACAAGAATGTATAATTTCATGTAAAGCCTCGTGGTTTTCACTCGCGTATAAAAAAAGTACTCCGGCGTAATGCGACGCCAGTGTTCATCATATCCCATGGTTTATAGTATGTTTCTAGCAATCCGCCGTGGGGGCTAGTGTCGAGCCCTTGGATACTGTCCGTGCCCGCTCTTACATCTTCAAGTTATAAATCAAGCTACTTCCACGAGAAATAAATAATGTAGGCCAATAATGTAAAGTTCAAACAATGTGTTCATGATTTTAACATCAAGGTAAGAATGTACCAAATATGAATTATGGGAGTTCAAAGATTAATTAATGACAAGGTCATGCTACGGAAGGAATCTGACAGCATAACGGCAGATTCCGTAGCTTTAATAATTCATTAATAACGTATTGATCAAGAATTTGGGTTCTAGATAATCAATAGACCATCTAGGAACATAAGAAAATCAACCAGTGGGTCAAACCTCGGGTTAAGCACATAGAGACAGAGAACAATCATGCCTGGGCTGTTTCTTGAATAGACTATCATGATAGGACCGCTACTATTAAATGGCGGTTCGGTCAGGACTGCTGCTAGATGGAGTCGACGCCAGAGAGTGAAAGAGTCGATGCAGGGATCAGTCTAGCATAAGATAGTCACGGGAGGGCCGCTACTTGACAGTGGTGGTCTCTTGATGGGCGCAACTAGCAAGGGTTCAGAAAAACGTCAGTATGATTGTGCTTTCTAATCCATTGGGCTTTTAGGGTACAACCAGCTCGGCGTCCTATTAGGAATCCCAGGCTCGCGGAGACTTACGGAGGCCTTGAAACCAGATCACCTTATCCGGTGGAAGGAATATCAATAGAGAAGATCACAAGTTGAAGAAAGTGTTCTTATCAAGTGTAAAGTGTAACTAATGACATCGTACAAGAATATGTGCCATGTACTAACGAGAGACTCAAAGATGGGAGTGAATGTCGTAGAAACACCGATCAAAACATCAATAAAACAAGTCCATTAACCATATGATATTTAACTTTACTAAAAGAGTATATGGTTTTGACATGAAATTAACATAAGATTAATTAAGTTTATAAAGTATATAAGCCATGGAATGTAGCATGATGGATGTACAATATAACCATTAACATGAATGTAATAATGTAAATAGGAATAAGACCTACATAATTAGGCTTAACATATAATTATAACAGGAAGCAGAACACAGATAGCAGAAGACGATCTAGGAAAGACAGCTTCTTGGTAGTGGCGGTCTACCTGGGACCGCCTATTGACATTGGCGGTCTCTGATGGACCGTTTCCTTGTCTGCAACAGACAGGAAATAAACAAGCGTGCAAGGCCTATCCTAGGGCAATCCAATCATTGAAACATGCTGGGCAGATAGATAAGGCATGCTATAACAAAGTTAAATCATGGAGATGCATGGGTTTGCATGGATTAGAACATAATCATTATCTTTTCCATTAAGATGCAGGGATATGCATGCAGAGATAACCTAGATGCGCAGTCATGATAAAACATGAAATATGCCATGTATAGGGCATCAAATTGCATGAAACCAGAGGACTTTTACTCCTAACTCATTAATTTAGTCACCCATGAGATAACCTATCTCTAATTTTTTTCCTAAACTTCAAATTTCTGACTGGAAGAAGGTCCCTATCCCTGTGCGTCCTGCGTGAAAACGCTAACTTCCAGTCACTCTAACTCTTTATCCTCTCGTCCTAAATTCATTAAATTTGGAGGGCGGTGAGAAGATATGAAGAGAAAGAATTAGTTCTAAAGACTCAATGTGAAATTACCTCTGCTAGGGCTTCTAACTTCCTGATCTTCGCTGGTCTGGCACACTTGTTCTTGTGTGATCTGTAGGGAACTAGCGACTTCCGGTCGTCCTAACTCTCCAACGGCTTGACCACTTGGCATGAGATTTGGAGGATTGTTAGAAGATACTGAGGGGAACAATAAAGTCTAAAAGACTAACATGAAATACCCAAGTCTTACCGTCAAACAATGCGAGCCAAAAGTAAGGTTCGCGTAGGTCGAATCTGGGCTCTATTTATAGAGTTTGCTAGGGTTTGAGGGATTAGATCAATTAGAAGTCCTAATTTGGAGTAGGATTGATCCCCAAGAGTCCTAGGATAGGTTACCATGCCAAATAGCATCGAACCTAAGAGATAGGGATGGAAAAAAATCCCATTTTTCCACGCTTCTACAACTTGCGTTTGCGGAACCTAGTAGCGGTCTCCCTTGGACAGCTTTCATCAAGTAGCAGTCTTGCGATAGACCACTACTAGCTAGGGCGCCAGAATTTGAATTAAATTCAAATTCCTTCCCATAATTATCTCTATTTGTCTTATTTAAATTAGATAATTATCCTAATTACGTCTCTAGAGGTGTGCTTGGGCCAAAAGGTCTTAGAAATTGGTCTTTGGGCCTACTTTAAGTGGGCTAAACCCTTTGGTTAATTTAGGGCCTTTAAATTGATTTAACTATCCTTAATTCATGTAAATAGCCCCTTAAGCCTTTTTAAATGCTTAATAATTATTTTTAAATTCTATAAAATCCTAAAAAATTCTAGGGTGTTATAGCTTCTTACCTCTTCTACTGTGGGCCGATCCTTCGGATCAAAAGACAAAAGCCTTTCCAATAACTTATGTGGCAATGGATCTGCATTTGGAAACTTCTGCGCAAAAGACACAAGTTGTTTCTTTCTCATGCTGCTCATGTATCCTGTTTAGATCTAGGTGGAAATGTGCAACCTCAAAGGTTGCTCTAAGAAATCATACCAGATGATGAGCCACAATGTCAAGAAAATAACCAGAGTATCATCTAAACCATGTAATCATGTCTATCAAAGTCAACCTTTTACATTATTCACAATGCAACCTTATTCACTGAAGCAGTCTTTGCAAAAGCATCTTAGTTTACATTCTCCCTGTCAGTTCAAAATGCAACCTTATTCACAATAGTAGTCTTTGCTTATATATAAAACTGAGAGAAGAGTCTTTGCTCATATACTAACAAAAAAAAGAAACTCAAAGACACATAAATTTAAACTTGCATATCAAAATGCTTAGAAGGGAAATAGATATCCAGCAATGAAAAAGGGGAGTAAATGAAAACATGATCTGATGTCCTCTCATAGAGCACATAGGGGCTAGGCAGTAGGCATTGTTCATAGAGTTGTAGATGGTAGACATCATCTTACCAGGCCTGTGCCAGGGAAGTAATCCCAAATGAGACAAGGTGAATGGCTCAATGGAGTGCACCTAAGACGTCTCTTCATATGTCCATATCCCGAAGCTTATTATTGATCAAGGTGTAGCATCCACTTGTTAGTGGACAGAATGCAAGCATTTTTACACAAGTAACCAGGATAAGGGGAACCCTCCGTTCATGACAATGTGTTACTTTTTGTCCCCGTGTCACAAAATAATAGAATGTTAATGGCCACTTAGCATAACATTTTCTCAGAGCAATTGATGTAGTGAGTTGCATTAAGAAATTGGTGATACCATAAACCATTCATCTTCATGAAAATACCTTAGGAAATTTCTTAAAAAGAAATGACCATTTTATTAAACACATGAAAAAATTATGAGAAGTTAACTACCTTCAATATTTCAGTTATTGGGGATGTTAACTAATCTCATGCCCAGGCATGTATTTGTATACCAATTTTTCTATTTTTAAACATTACACCTTATCTTATGTTAACTCCAATTATAGATTTTTGTACCCATGGTCTAAATTCTATACTAAATTTATCAACTAATAGAAACAAATAAAAGAGAAAGAGCCCAAAATAGGTTGGTACTTACATGCATAACCCAAAGAGCAAAGATATTCCATCATGAAGCTTCATATATAACACTTCATTTTCTAGGCCATGTATAGGATGCAAAACCTTGTGCCATGTAAGACCTGGCAAAACAAATTGTATAGCCCTTAACACTGAAAACACAGAAAAGATGGACTCTGTAGCATAGACAAAGAACCATGTAATTGTCACAGTAATAAAAAGTTCAAAGCATAGACTTATCTGATAAACATAGCACCATAGAAAATGATGTTTGCTATATGAACACTTTTTAGCCTTATTTTGACTCTCCTTCCAAAAGATCGAGATAAGAGAGCTAAGGGTTGAACAAAAATCCATGAAACAAGTACAAATTTTGAATTACTGCAAAATTTTGCTAAAGTAGGAGAAAGAGAATAGGTATTCATTTATCATATCTCATAGCTTGAAAAATTGGCACATGGACACTTGACAGGCAGTTGTAAATAAAAAGGCATAGCACAAAAAGTGTTATTTCAAGCTGGTGATCATTGAGAGAATGCCACATTCCACTCGATGTGCGAACAAAATAGAAATAGTGACCAGAATTGGTCCCATGGCCAGCATGCACCAAAACAATATAAAGTTTGAACTTCAGATCCCCATGGCCCCTAGAAATTTCAAGAATGATTTGGAAAATTTCAGATAATTCCATGCAATTTCCAATGGAATAAGTTCAGAGAAGGCTATAAGCTACTCATAAAAGGACTGCTGACATATGGTTTTAGCCTATCTTGCATCATAGAAGCATACAAGTAAATATGTAGTCCATATTTTATAAAATCTGGCATTATAACAGACAAATGAAACATACATCAAACCAAAAGAAATATTTTAAAAACATTGCAACATAACAAAATTAAAACTGTGTTGATCCAAATAAAAATAGTTTGAATGACCTCACCTTGGGCAAGTAGGGAACACAGCCAATGCCCATTGACTACATTAACAAAAAAGGGAAGTTAAGGACATCAAATGATGAATTTGTTGTTACTTTGAAGGTAACATAGAGAAAAGAATAATTATCTATTTAAAATACTCACCCTAAATATGAACATCAGAGATCCTACAACTTTCTGATGATAACTTGAAAGTGACGGATCACGAAGAATGCACATCAAGAAAGTAATGGCTACCTAGCCATTGAACATCATACATACAATCAAAATATAGTAAATGGTTTCATCTAGGTAAAAGACTAAGGTGAACAAAGTTAGCTACTTTGCATTATCACAATACCGTAGAATAATAGTCCTCTGATGTTGAAAGAGAGCCATAAATCTATAGGTAACTTATGCATAGAAAGAATATGTTGACTGGTATCACTAACAATACGAGCAACTTCACCATGTGATCTAGGCAAATTTTGCTGATTGCATTTATGACTGTGTGGATCTAATGCACCCATAATCCCCAAAACCTAGTAAAGAAAAGTACCAATCACAATGCTGAAACAGAGGCATAATAGGATGCCTCCATGCAAGTTCAAAAACATGTACCTTCAGCACTTCTCGCCTAGTGGACCAAGCTAACTCACCATTCAACAACTTTAAGAGCAAACCAAACAACTGTGGGAACTCATTGAATGGCGAAATAACATAGCTGAAAGAAGATTATCATTCCTCAGGCATTAAAACATTTAAAATTCATAATCAGATGTTGATCAATGTAAGCATCAATATAAAAGTGGAGAAAATTGACTGAACGGTTCAATAAGAAACTCCAAAGAGGAATAAGTACTTTGAATAAAGCCTCTTCATGAAGACAACCATTTGAGGCTTTAACATACAAAGAAGACCTACTTACATGACATAAGAAAAATAATCAGTGGCTAGTAAAAAAATGACGATTACACCAACTCACAAACTCCAAATAAATGTTAAAAATTAACTTTTCATCCAAGATTTAAGCTAAAAACAATAGTCAAACTGGTATTATACGAGGTAACAGTGATATGCATAAGGAAAAATTAAAGAACGAGGATATAACATTTGTCACTTATGAAGCTACTAAACATGACTTGTATTAAGAGGTTGAAGAAAACTCTAGATAAACCTATGAGAAAAACATATATAGAGTTATTGTATACCTAAGCAATGGCTCAAAATACCTTATCAAAATTTCTTGAAGTTCAGACAAAAAAAACAAAATCAAGAAATAAAATATACATATTTCACAACATAAATATCAAATCCTATATTGTCTCTAAAGGAGATATTTTCCGCTCACATGTGAGAAAATTCTTGAAATGCTTACTCTCAAAATTTGTTTTGGCCATGTTTATTATGTAAAACCTCAACCCTGGTAGCCCATATGGAAGAGCTTCCTTTCCTCCATCGGAATTCAGTCACACAATTTTTTTTTACTCCAAAAAGCCCTACCTAGGAGCAGATGAGGACCATCGGCCACTAGGGGGTGAATTTATTACTGAATATGATGAAAGAAAATTACATCAGACGGATGCTGGGCATACCCAGCTTATCCATTCGAGCCTCTCCCAATTCAGTCACACAACATTATTCCATTACAGACCAAAGGACAGAAACAATAATTTGTTTTCCAAGCTTAACTTCAAAGATAAAAAGACTTAATTAAAGAAAGACATTTAATTGGGTGTGCCACAAACTAGCCATTTATGATGAAAGTTAACAAGAAAATATCATTGATGTAATGCATCTCATATTAACTACTATGCAGATTTATGATAGCATCATTTAGTAAGCCATCTCATATGGCCTTCTTTCTTGTTGGTGGCTAAGGCCTCGAGGATTCTTTAAAGGTTAAAACTGATGGAACTGTAAGAGAAACTACAGACTCGGAAATGGACATGGTGCACGGTCATTCTTTATTTTTTTTTACATACTCATTGTGCAATCATATTACACATGTATACATTCCTATAATGTTTCTTGTACGAATCTCAAATTGAAAACATCAATATCAAGTGATACATTCTCCTAAAATCACATTCATAAAAAAATCAAAACCATGCATTCATTCTCAAAAACTAGCTATTAACTAAGAACACTTTTTAGAAACAAACTGTCACTACAAAAAAAAGGCTTTTACACTTATGAACACATCAATATGAACAAAATAACTTCATCTAAACTCTAATAGTCTTCCATTCCATCAAAGAAATAGTCAAAACAAATTAGTTGAGAAGTTTTAGACGAGAGGATCCATAGGACATACATTTGCTTGACCTAAATCACTATAAAATGTGGGAGATCTGTTTGCATGGTTAATTTTTTTAATAATATTGCAATCGTAGAATAGATGATCAATAATAGTATAGTACCAGCACATCGCCGGCATGACATTATGACATTCTCAACTTGATGGTGTAGTGCACTGTTGAATGGATACCTGCATCATGGAGACAAGTAAACAAGATAGTAATAATCTTTTTTGTGTACAAGTTTGAACTAGAAGACAAGGCTTTCTCAAAAAAAAGGTCCACAATCCTGTCAATTGCACTTGTTTCAACTAATGCTCTCCTAGCATCTTTACTGCTAGTTCCTAGTAACACAGTAAGGAACTCCACAATCTGAAATAAAAATATGGAGTTAGACAAGCATAAAGTGCAAGAGATAAGATGTAGACCTTATTCAATGTTACATAACTGTATATGCTTGTCGCTCCTAGATTGGGGGATTTATGCTTGCCATGAATCTACACAAAGCAAACAATATGACTTAAGGATGAAAAACATGGGTAGACCCCTAGATCATTCGGCCAAAAAATGATTAGATCGGCCAAATGGACATACTTTTATTCGATGTTTTCCAACTGGAGGGCGTAATTCACCATAATTTGTGTGTAGAGCACATTTGTCAAAAGACACATTCAAGAGGGAAAGCAAGTGATCTGCCTATAAATATTACCACGTCAATTCCAACTTAAAAACTAAAATCAAGGCTAAACATTTCCTAAAAACCAGCACATGTCATTCTAAAGTAAATGAATGGCTACAGGGTATAAGTGCATAATCTTGCTTTTCATACTGAAATTCTATATAGTATAAACACATACTCTTGTTATCCATTATTGAAACTGAACTTGGAAGAAGTTTTATCTTCTTAAACAGATTCGGCTTCACTAAGGTCACTCAGCTACACTAAATTCAAATTAGACCAGGAAGGAATGTAGTGAGCTTTATGCATCTCTACAATCCATTCATCATTAAACATCGTCTCAACAAGCTGGGTTGGACTAGGTTTGATGAATCCAAATCCCAAAGTTTCGGCAATTTTAGGAGGACATTAGGTGGTGGTGTTGGTAGTGGCTCCACGGTTTTATTAAAGCCAGTGCTAGCAGAAGAGGAGAAGGGGAGGCCAGAGAAGGAGGCTGATGCAAAGTGGCTAGAGGGATGTGGTGAGATGAGTAGAGGTGGAAGTGGTGAGATCAAGAATAGTGGTCAACGAAGGTAAGCCCCAACTCATAGCATTGATAGGAACAGGTTCACGATTTCAATTTTAATAAGCAATTCCATCTTCTATTATTCAATAACAATGTTCTGTATGAAATCTACAACAGATATTTAGGGAACTACAAGATAATATTTTTTAACCATCTTGGAACTATGGGTTCATAGTTCATGGGAGGGGGGATTATGTTTCTAGTATTTACTAATAGAGGATGAGAGATCCATTTTTATTTCCCTAGAAGAGGATGGTCAGTTGTCTCCTTTATTCTTTGTGATTAATAACTCTGTTATTTCTCCTGCTTGTCAAAAAAACTCAGTTCTTGCTTTTGGCTTCAGATCATAAACCCAGAATTAAAGATCCTTATAAAGGATAATAAAAAGAGCCACAGAGCTACAACTTTTAGAAAAGTAAATTATGTTAAAGAGGACATGATAGGTTGTTCTGGGGATCCCTAGAGATCCGAGAATACCTAAAATTAGATTCCATATTTGGGTCTATTCATTTTCACAAACTGTATAATTGTAGGTTTTTCTCTACAAATGAATCATTTTTTAAACCTAGATGATAAGAATCCTATGGTGGTTGTGTGGTTATTGAACAAGATACCTCTTTTCTCCTCTCATTTTGTGAAGAAATGATAGGATGCTATCCATTCTCCACCAATAAAGGTAGAATCCAATGATAGAGAGGGCAATAGACATGAAATGTCGTAAGAATATCCATGTAGTGTACTATGTACTTACTAAACTTCAATAAAAAGAGTTAGGTGATGTTTCCGTTCTTTCTTTTTTGGGGGGTGGGGGGTAGATCTAAATGGCTGATAGATCTGTCATTCTGTAGTGTTTTTGTTTTATTATGGTAAGGTTTAGTAATGTATAGAAGCAATCATGTGATTTAGGGTGTGTTATGTTATTGTAGTTTTGGGCAAAAACATATTTTCCCTGATGGACTGTATCCCCACCTAGTGGTTTGCAAATAATACAGGTATTATATGTTTGTTCTTTTTCCCTGATGGACTGTATCCCCACCTAGTGGCTGAGGGTATGTGTAAAACCTACAACCACTTTTAAGGCTTCAACTTTTCAAGCTTTCTATGAAGAGGTACCATATAAAGTCCCACAATTAATACCACCATGGCAAAGGAAAATTTTCCAGTCAGAAGATGATTGCCTTGTCACATTTATTCTGACTTGCCAAACTTTAGAGCCATGCTATACAAGCATAAAAAATAGTATAAGATATATCAGTGTGGCCATGAACATATAATCATTGAGGAGAACTTTGAATATGGTATTCCAAAATTTATTTGGATTCTAAACCTGCCAACAGTCTTTCAAGCTTAAAAATAGAATAATCATGCTTATGAATGTAAAGAAGAATGAAGTAAAAGGGACCAAAAATAAACCTTTACATCTGACATGCAAGGTTTTCCATCTGCCCTCATGGCCACTTCCACCTGAGATGTGAAAAAAGAGATGCTTAGACCAAAACAAACGTAGCAGACATTGCATGAAAAAGATTTCCATAACATTCAACACTTACCTCTAATCGCCATTGGTACATACAACTAGGGTCATTAATTTTGATAATTGTCCAAGATTGTACAAATTTGTCCCAAGCATCATAATAAGCATCGAGGTTCTAGTTAACAACTTCAAACTGGAAAAAAGTTTAACGGAATAAAATGACCCTTAGATTATAAAGAGGATGAATGTGATAATTGAAACAATTTTCTTAGGGCTCACCTGAGGTTCAACTGCTTTTACTGTATCATGGGAACCCTCCTTAGCTTTGATAAGGATTTAGAAAACTAGAGGAATCTATAGACTATTACATCAAAAAGCATTTGGCGAGATGCAGATCAAGTGGGCCAAGGAGTTTCAAGCTTGACTCTATGGGAGCAAACACATGGGCAGAGCCAAATTAGCTACTCTACAAGCTTGCAGGAATTTTTCATGAACTGTCTACAAAACACCAAAAGCTAAGGATTCAAATGTGCCCAATGTTGTGTTCCTCTCTATTGAACCTTTCCCCATTTTCAAGGTTTCTGCATAGATACTAGTCTAGAGCAATTGACCTCTATCTTTCCGCTGCACAGATACATCCTTGATGGTAGAGAATATATCCGGTGTAAATATGTACACACCACAATTTACTCACCTGAAAGCACAATCAAATTGAATTGAGACCCAATTACATGTCAAAATGCTAACATGAATTTGCATATTAGTTAGAGGAGATGCAGACGAGACATAGTACTCACAAAGGTCTCAGGTTTCTCTGTGTAGTGCAACAGTTCATTTGTCACAGGGTCAGCCACTAGTTAACCAAATTGACTTGCTGATTCAACAGACACCTGCATGCAGAGTGTGAAAATGCATGCACATTGAAAACCTGAGTTAACAAAAAATCAAGCTGAGTAGAAACATAAAAGAGGCTGGCTGTGACAAATGCTTCCTCACCTTACTGACTAAGATTGTCCCCATCCCACCATACTTTTTGTGTGCACCTGCAATCACCAAACAGCAGTTAAACTACTAATTAAACCTAAAATTACTAAGATCAGTTGACGAGAAATTATGGTAACTATGACATGCATGTAGGATGAGTAGGTACTTGTCATGTACTTGACGTTGGGCCACAACTAAATCTTACATAGTGAATGAACGGTTGAGAAGGTAGAGTATGCATGGAGGATGAAGGTTTATTACACTTTCCAATTTTTACATTCTTCTTCATTTTTGTTAGTGAACTGCGAGAACATCTACTTTCTGGGGGAAAAGCAATCTATTTTGCATGGATGAGTAGTTTAAAGTAGGTGAAGCAATCAGGGGAAGACACCTAAGAATAAAGAAAAAAAATAAATATCAGCTAACTGCCCAAAGGCATAGACTGCCATCTATAACATCCGTATCATCATCAAGCACCATATTGAAATAACCAAATTTATTGATGAAATGAATAAAAGGAATACCATGATTTTCTATTAGCACCAAGGTTTTAATACTCAGATTGGATTGGCCTGGATTGATCAATTGAGATCCAGCTTTGGCAGGCTGACCTGATCTGAGTTGTTGTTCCACAAACATCAAATGCTCCGCATAACCCTTGCTAGATGTTGGGAGATGGCCAATGTCACGCCCCGAACCGATAACAGCGGAACGTGTAGTTCGGAACGTGACAGTGATACGGTCGTGAATAATCAGAGCGAACATAAGACACGAAATTACAACTTGGACAATGTGGGCCAACTTAACCTTTATTGATATTCAAATATTCGACTTACATACCTTGACTCAACTTACATAAGTGAAGAAAGGACTCACTATTACACTCTAATATAGAGAAAGGACTCAAATAACAGGACGAGACTCAAAGAAAGACACCAACACGATTCTCTATTTCGCTCATCACTCTTGCCCTTCCCCATCTGTTGGACTACTTCAATGTCGTTACCTGAAAAAAATGTTAAAGATAGGCTGGTGAGCGAAATGCTCAGTAGGAATTACATCTCTCATCAAGCATAATATAAGTGATTAACCAATTACTCATGTTCATGACAAATGCAATGCAGGAAATGGTATAACTTGAAAATCATGACAATAGATCTAACAGAAAGGATAAATATCAAGGCCAAAGGCAATTACGAGCTCAAGAGAAATAGGGACGAATTTCCCATGCAGAGTCAAGGACAAGCTATCAGAATATAACAAGGACAGATACTTAGATGAACATAACTTCAGAATTGGCCAGAATATAATAGAGTTCCTATAAATATAAGTAATCTAGCAGAATATCTAAATTATCAAAATAACCAAGCAACAAATTATCAGAATAACAGATTTAACAGAATTAACAGAGTTTGCAGAATAACAGATATAACAGAATAACATAATATAACAGATGTACAGAGTTTGGTGTAATGCCACACCCAGAATTACCATGGTTTATAGAATTAGACTTCCATCCTACCTGGCACTGAAAAGTCGCGGACCCATAGCCCTTAATGTTTCAGAATCAGATTTGGCCAAATACAGAGTCAAAGGGTTATGTTCTCAAATTGATGACAAGAAGATTCCAAAAGGAGTAGAGTGTCAAGACTAACGGAAAACCAGAGTGACAAGGATTGGATCCCGGTGTTTTTTTTAGGGTACAACCAGCTCGGCTGCCTTGAGGGAATCCAAGGCTAGCGGAGACTTACGGAGGTCTCAATGACTAACTTGCCAGTCCGAAGGAACGGAATGTCCAACGGAGGGTTCGTATGTCACCAAGAATTGAGGGGTAATCGATAAAACATCGTGAAACGTGAGACTATACTCACGAAATGGAATATAGTGCCTATATATATAACCTACTGTCAAGGGTTACAGAAAATCACGAAAAACAGAAATCAGGTAAATAGCACCTTAGATCAAGTCTTCAATTTATGAATTAGTGCCCTCGTCAGGGTCGCTATTTCAATATATAACGACTGTTCATTCAATCGTTGTTTCCAAGTTCTAAAATATATTAAGATCTATAGAATTCTCAACTTTCAAATATTAAATAAATGGCGCCTTGGGCTAAGTCACCATTTCAGTAAATAGCGCCTAGGTCAAGGGCGTCATATTTCAATTTAATGGCGGGGTGTATGTCGTCATTTCAATCTTTATGTAATTTAGTCATGAACAGTAGCACTTTTTAAATAAAAGGAATTTTACAGAAATAATCACATGGTCATGTAAAGAAAAATAGCATGATTCTAGTAGTATAGTCATGCATTAGATTAGATATCAAGATTCAAAGTTATTAAATTTTGAATGTGCGGGTTTAATAATTAATCATTTAAAATAACGACTGATACACAGTCGTAAATTCAAAATAGCGCCCATGACTGGGTCGCTATTTCACTGAGATTCAAAATTCTAACCCGACAGGTATCAAAATGAAACAAAGATTTTTGCATGCATGCTTCCTATATTTACTGAGTTAGGCTTAGTACTTGAGAAGACCTACGAGAAACTTGAGACTATGAACTCGAACATGAGATATAAGCATGTTGTTATGATCATAAGAGTATGTATTATCCTTGTTAATTGAGTTTAGCTGTCAGAAAGAACACCTACCTCCTTTGGTC
This sequence comes from Amorphophallus konjac, assembly GCA_022559845.1. Classification (NCBI taxonomy): domain Eukaryota; kingdom Viridiplantae; phylum Streptophyta; class Magnoliopsida; order Alismatales; family Araceae; genus Amorphophallus; species Amorphophallus konjac. Next base: position 337,551,867 of record CM040126.1, on the reverse strand, counting down.
GATTTGGTTGACAGAACTAAGCTGACAAAAGAATATGGCAGCTACAATCGTTCTAACAACAGTAACCGTGGAAGAATAATAAGAAGCAGTAAGATGCTTCTTGTCACAGGTAGCAGTACGCAGTAGCAATATGAAGAAGCTTGGATGAACTATCAACAGCTCTTCTGCAGGAAGATGATTTCAGCAACGCCGCAACCCCTTTAGGAAGAAAATAGAGAAGCAGAGGCTTCTCACGAATACTCCAACCCTTCAGAAGAAGAAGCAGAAGACAGCTTCCTCCCTTCACGGTATCGGCAGCAAGAGGGAGAGGAAGAAGACGATGAAGAACCGCGATGTTCTTCACGAAGCAGTAGGAAAATAACAGCAGCAGTAGGGCGTCTTTGGCGAATAGTGTCAATATGGGTTCGATGGAAGGGTTGGTATTTATAGGAGAAGGAATCCTGACGGGTTCTAGGAGTTCGATTAGGACTAAAATCACAGATATCCACGTATGGATCCCTTTCCTTAATCCAAACTTACCAAGATAACATCCTTGTTCGAACCGAACACCGACTGACCCTTTTGGAAATGACGCCTCAGGTTGGGGCGTTATTTCAATAAATGACGCTTGTATATACAGTCGTCAAAATTAAATGACGACTTGCTCGGAGGTGTCATTCACCTTTCCCTATTTGTTAATTTAAGGTGTAACGATCTTTCTGGATTATTATCTTTTTTTCTTGATGTGATTTAGATGAGAAATTTTAGGGGTACGAGTTTTCCATTTTTCTCTATTTTTCCATATAATTAGTTTTCCAAAATTCTTTAATTCAAAAATGGGCACTATTCATTTTAGAATAAAATAACGACTTTCATTAAGTCGTCCCATTTGTAATCAACGCCTAAAGCAATGGCGTCATTTGCATTTTGGCATTTCTCCATGCCCTTGAAAGGATTAAAATTATGTTTATACTCTGTAAACCTTATCTATATACCTTATTTTATGCCATTTGTACTTTAACTAAATAACGACATACTATATGCCGTCTTTTTAAATCACGCCTGCACGAAGAGGCATCAATTGAGTTTTTGGCCTTTTCTCAATGCCCTTGAAAGAACTGAAATTGCATATATGCTCATTCTTTTATCTTTACATATCTTTAATGTAATTAAATCTTTTATATATATCCTTATCCCTTCTAATAAGATTATAATGTAATAAATGTGGAATATTAAATTTTCTAAATTAGTAATAAAATATAAATTGACATTTTCTTCGAGATTTAATTATTCTTAATTCAATTAAAATTACGTTGTGCATTAAATACTTACTTAAAAATAACATGTTATTCTTAAATTTATTATAATACTGGGGTAGGGTTCATGAGTTCTTTTTGTAAGACTTATAAGGATGCCAGGGGGGTTGTGTACACGGTCTGGCCTTGTTTATTTATTATTTTTAATTTATTTAAACTTTCTAGTCATTTAATTTATCAAGGTTGCTTCAACCAAAAACATCTAGAAGGAGCCATGAGGCCTCGTCATGTCTCCTAGCCCCTTTTCACATCCCCTACTCCCTCCAAAGGCAGCATATGTGCCTTTTAACTCCGTTTCCCTCACTCTTGGAAGACAACTCTAGAAATCACTCCATGATAAGCTTTCTGACTACTATGAGTATCTAATCCACAACCACCCCTTCCCTTATTGTGATCCTGCTGAAGGAAGCATTTTGGTGACCAAATTGTGGCACAAGAGCCCAAAAGAAAGGATCATCACAGTGTGATGCCACATTGAGATCGATAGAGAATGCTTTCTTTTGACCACAAACAAGTAGATCGAAAAAATGGAGACTGCATTGAATAGTTTGAGATTGATTTTAAGGTATTTTTAGTTTGAAGATATATTTTTCTATGTTTCACATACTCAATTTGTATAAATTTACCGTCAGTATTTTTTTCTATTTTGATACTTTTACACATTTGTTTGAATTAAATTGAATGCTAAAAATAGGATATCAACTTGTACATTTATAGTTTCGGGATATTTTTCTCCTTGCTATTTTTTTCACATTTTTTGCATTTTTTTGGGATGCTAAAAATTTAGGATGATACTGGCCAAGGCCAGAGTGGCCAAGACAGGCCTGAATCAGTTCAGGTTGGATTGAGATTAGCCAATTCAGTTGATTTTGGGCCAACCATCTGGAAGCAATCTGGATCCTTCCTTCCCTGATTGGCACCATCCTATCCCAGACCAAACACAACAGAATGGCATGAAGAAATTGCTATTCCGTTTGAACAGCTTTCTAAGTCGTTTGACCCATCAATTTTAGAACGCCCATCAATGGTAGAAGACTGACCAACATTGGTACAAGTATCCATCTACAAGTTGCCATGACTGGAAATCTAAATGAATGGAAGAAAGTTATATTCAGATTAACCATATTAAATGACAAAAAAGTTTTACATAAAAGGAGAGCGACAAGGTAGAAAACTATTTTACGCACCAAGCATATCCGACAGTGGAAAACTACAGTATACATCACAATTCAGCAGAAAGATATGAGATTGAAACACCAATAGAAGCAGAAATTACATCTAATGCTATATCCAAAAAGATGATACAATTTAATAATGATGACATGAGGAGGTTTGTAGACAAACATCATCAAAATTCAATACTCGCGAGCTCATTTCTTTTCACTGGCAGATAAAACACAGGCCAAGGAAGAAGATCATCACTAGAAAGAGGTCATACCGGGGTCTATTCCAGTATAAGGTCTCTAAAGTTGTAAAGGCCACCTGCTAAACCATGTAGCTTATTCTCCCTCAAGTACCTGTTGATGCAAAACACAATTACAGTAAGTATGTATCCTATAAAAAATGAAAGAAACACCACTAAGTAGAAGTCAACAGACATAAGAAGCCACTCACCGGACAGGGATTCTGAGCTCGTTAGAGATGGAGGACACATATAGCGCGAATTATCGCTCCTCATAGAAGCCAACAAGGTAAATTTGGGCCAAATTCAAAATCTTTTTAACCCAAAAATGTCACAAAACACACAAATCATAATATGAGAAGTCATCAAAAAATATTCCAAAGATGTAAGTGGGGCAAAGGAAAAAAGAGAGTACCCTCTTACAAGTAGAGATGGGGTGGTTAACCATACGCTGCCCCGCCAAGGGGAAGAGCGGCTTCGGGACATTCAAAGACAGCGGCCTGAATGAGTCCCTGCAACCAAGAACAACAACAGCACACCCCATGACCACCACCGCCAGATCAGAAACCAAACAATGAAAAAAAAAAAAAGAGGAGGTGTTCACTGGGACGTTAGAACCACACATCACCTTTAGTGGGACCTCCCACCATGATCACGGCCACCACCTTCTCCTGCAAGCTCCCCATCAGTCTGCCCACCTCAGAATACCCACAACTGCCCGCGGCCAAGAGCTAACCCTACTCACCACCACCCGGGAAACCCCAAACCCAAAAACTCCACCATGTACAGAGAGGAAACGATAAGAACAAGAAGAAGAAGACGCCGATAACGAGCCCGATCAAAATAGCCCAGTAAGGAGATGGAAAGACTGGAAAAGAACGCTAGATTTGAGCGATGCAAAGCGAGACTATAAGCTCCGGATCTGAGGCAGCAACCTCCCTCCCAACTCCTTTCTTTCCACAGTGTGTGTGCGATCCAAGGCTGCAATGCGCCAGGGGGGTGGGGGGAAGGGCGTCCGGCGGGGCGTACATGAGGCAGCTCTCCATTTCGCCCACCATGCTCTATCGCAGTGTGCTCAGGATCTAAGGAGAAGAGAGGGGAAGGGATAGGGGAGGAAGAGAAGCAGGCATGGGATGGGTTTGATTCGGGGGGGGGGGGGGGGGGGGGAATCGGGTGTTAAAATGCAAAAAAATGAAAAGTATCGGGCGACCATTTTGCCGCCACCCGAGTCATCTCAATTACTACTTTTTTATTTTTTATTTTTTTATTTGAAGCGACTTATTCTCACATTTTGTTAAAAATGAAACAATATCTAAGATCTATTCTCACATACACTTAAAAACATAGGAATATATGACCTTTTCCTACATTTATTAAAAAACTATCGTAATAATGTTGACATATAACTAGGTTATAATGAAACGTAGGAAATTTACCTACGTACTTTTAAAAACGTCAGAATATGTCATATATACCTACATTTTCTAAAATTCTTAGCTATAGGTCTCATTTCTTGTAGTGTTTTATATGACATTTTCTAACATTTCCTAGTGAGATTGAGATATGTTAACTGCAAAACGCCTTTACTCTAGGCACATTCTTTCAAGTGATTATTTCAGGGTGATTTTTAGGTGACTACTCTTAAAATACGTTATTTGGGGTAATTTGAAGGAGGAATTGCCTCTAAAACATGCTCATCAGAGGCATTTGGTTAGCCAAATTACCCCTATTAGAATATTTAGGGACATTTTTAAGTGCCTCTAATGACAACATTATGGGCATGTTTCAAAAAGTGCCTTAAAAAACTGTAGGGACTGAGGCAATAGGGGCACATTTTAAATTATCCCAAAAATTAATCAAAATGCCCCTAAAAGTTATTAGGGCATTTATCTCCAATTTTTGGGATAGATTAGAAATGCCCCTAAATGTCTATTTTCTTGTAGTGAAGGGTAAGTATTGACTAGGCATCATTATGATCCAAGGCTAATATGATGTGTAAATATATACTTAATTTACAATAGAAACATATACATATATGTGGTATCTATCTTATGATGTATATGTAAGTTGGGCTGCATTTGGGATGTGTTTTTGGTTGGTTTTTTAAAAAGGGTCATATAAGCCATTTAGACCAGGATTGTTGAGAGAACATGTGACAAAAGCCTGAAAAGATCTTTAGGTGTTGTTTGGTATCGGGATAAAAGTTGAGGAGAATAGGTGTAAGTCATTCTAGGATAATTTATGTCTAGTCATATTCTCATGTATGTTTGGTACATAAGGGGTGAAATTGGGTTAGAAAAATGGGAATAAGTCATTCCAACAAAAGGTTGGAATGATTTGTCCCCATTTCCAATCCCAAAATCGGGGTTAACCCTATTTCCCTTAACCCAGCTTATCCTCGCCCATTTTAACCATACCAAACGTAAAATGGGATTAGAGCAGGGATATCCCCGCTCTAACCCGATACCAAACGGCCCCTTAAGATAGGAAGAAAATGGGCCTGATGAGCAGGAATGTCATGAGACTCATGATAAAATATAGTAGAAGGAAGAGTAACTATATGTGTTATTAGTTGTTAAAAGGGTGTTTGTGATAGGTATTCCCAATTATGAAGGACTCCATGGCATTGGAAAGTAGCACTATTTTTTTGCAGGTGAATGGGGCTTTGAGTGGGACTAATGTGCTTTCTACGTATGGAGGTACCAATCTGTGCAAGGACATTTGGTGACCAAATTTTTTGTTTTATATGGAATGTAGTTTTTTTAATGATAAATTTTCAATATTGCTTCTTGCATTCACTTTTTTTAATAAAAAAAACACACGTTGGACATAACCAGTTTTGAGAAAAACTGCCATGCATTTAATTAACTTGTTGTTAAATTTATGTTGTTTTGTTTAGTTCTCTTTGCATGTTCTTTTTGTTTGTGTTTACTTGATGATTGCATCCTACAAGATTTCGAGAGCACATTATGTAGCTCTCAAAATTAATTATATTCTTAAAGTTTAGATCATGAGGATGATTTGCATTTGGTTTACCTTGTAGTTATATGAATTTGCCTTTGAAAGAGTTTCCATGGGTCCTGGAGATGTGGCATCCTTGGACCCATCATAATAGGGCTAACAAAATGACAACGGTTGATCATAGTGGCACAACCAAATTGTGTCAAGGCCTGAGGATGTGTGAAATTTAGACAAACCTTCCTGTGTGGGCTGAGCTATGTGATTTTGGGCCTGATACTCATCAACTTTAGATAGTACAATTGTAAATTTTCCATCAAGATTTGTTGACATGTACCAACCCACCATGGTATGAGTGACCGGCACCATACCAGGGAAACCTCAACATGTAGTCAGTTTGGGCCACCCTGAGCATGATGACCTAGATGTATCCTAGTCCATCTCATGATGAATCGAGCAGGTCCACCTAATCCGATACGGGATGCCATGATCTACTCGTGGGTCATGCGATACCCTCCTAGGTATCATCTCTTTCGCCCGAGAGTACATGCATTCCTACTCAACACCCCACCAACAATCTTCTTCCTAAACCTTGCTATTTTTCCTTATTTCCTGATAGAAATTGAAAGAGTTCGAATTTGATTGAAGGCAAGTTTCGTTAGATTGCACCCCCCCTATTATAGAGTTTCGTTAGATTTACACAATTTTATACAATTTCCAGTCCAAATATATACAAGTCCCAAAGGTAGAGCTAAACAAAAAGAAAAGTACAAAGCCTTGGGACATACCCCAGCTATATATACAAGTTCCCAATTCTTCATGGCTTCGACCTTGGATGAGTCCACGAAAATTTTGTTCTTCAAAATTATATGGCCCAAGAAGGATACTTCCTCGAGTCAGAACTTGCACTTGCTGAATTTGGCATATAATTTGTGTTCCCTCAATATTTGCAATGCTTGCTTGAGATGTTCTTCATGGTCTTCTTCAGACTTTGAATAAATCAAAATATCATCGATAAAGACCACAATGAACTGGTCCAAGTAACGCCTGAATATGTTGTTCATTAACTGCATGAAAGTTGTGGGGGCATTTGTTAGTCCGAAAGGCATAACAGTGAATTCGTAATGCCCATACCTGCTTCGGAATGTAGTTTTATGGGTGTCTTCTTCTTTGATCTTCAATTGGTGATAACCAGGTCGAAGATCAATCTTCGAGAAATATTTAGCTCCAGATATTTGGTCGAACAATTCGTCAATCCTCGGAAGTGGGTACTTGTTCTTGATTGTAAGGTGGTTTAACTGTCGATAGTCGATGCAGAGTCTCATCGATCTGTCCTTCTTCTTGACGAATAGCACAAGTGCTCCCCACGGGGAAGTACTCGGTCAGATGAAAACCTTGTTCAATAGTTCCATTAGTTGTTCCTTCAGCTCCTTTAGCTCAGCAGGAGACATTCTGTAAGGTGCCTTAGAAACATGTCCAGCCCCAGGGACAAGGTTGATGGTGAACGACACCTCCCGTTCCGGGGGTAAGCCGGGTAATTCTTCTGGAAAAATATCATAAAAATCTCGAACTACAGGGATGTCTTCAAGCTTAGACTCCTCGACGTCCGTGGCAGTTACAAATGCAATAAAAGCCGTACATCCCTTGCCTATCAGTTTAATAGCTCGGAGAGCTGATATAAGAGGTGATCTATTCTGAGGGCTATTGTAAACCAGCTCGGGATAATCCACAAAGGTTACTTTGCCGTTTCGGTTATCTACAGTTGCTTGATATGCAGATAACCAATCAGCTCCTAGTATAACATCATACCTCTTCATATCTAGACACATTAGGTCGATAGGTAAATTGTTTCCTTTAACCATAACATTGCAATTTGGGTAATGATGTGTGAGGTCGGCCTTGTTCCCGATAGGTGTAGATGTGACTAAGTCTAACCACTCAGGTTCCTTAGTAAATGCAGCAACAAATTTCTTGGAAACAAATGAATGAGTTGCTCCGGTATCAAATAAAACTTTAGCAATTTTTGAGCAAATAGTTAGTGTACCTTCCACAATTCCACCTTCTGTTGGTTCCATCTCTTGAAGAGCTTGCAGACGGCCTTGCTTCTTTTCCGGGAACTTCTCATCTTTAATGGCTTGTTCATTCATCAGTGGGCAAGTATGGATCCGATGTTCTCGGCTTCCACATCGGAGACAGGCTCCTAGCTTCCTCCAGTATTCCCCAGTCTTATGGCCAGGTTTATCATAGTATTTGCAAACTTCCTTGGAAGGTGTGGTGGTGGAGAATGGCTTGACATTCTTTTAGAATCTCTTCCCTTTGGAGGACTCCCCTCCACTGTAGTACCGCTTCTTGTTTAATGAGGCTTTAAAATTTCCCGAGCTTGTGACAGGTTCCTTCTTGTCCCTTCCTCGGATCCTCTCTGATAATTCGGTGGCATCCTCGAGCAACTGTGCACGCCAAACTATTTCCGAGTAGACTTGTATGTCCATCGGCGCAAGTTGTGTAATGTAGTGGGGCCGAAGCCCGTTGAGGAATCTTTTAGCCTTCATCTTCTCCGTACACACAAGGTGGAGTGAATACCTGGATAATCTTGAAAACTGGGCCTCATACTCGGCAACTTTCAAGCCCTGTTGTTTTAGAGCTACGAATTCCCCGGCCTTCTTCTCCTGGATATGGTCGGAGAAGTACTTGTTGTTGAAATGCTCCGCGAATTCATCTCACGTGACATGGTCTTTTGGCAGTGTTGCTTCTATGGATTCCCACCAACATCGAGCGTCGCACTCTAGTTGGAATACAGCCGGTAGAACCTTCTCGTCGTCCGTGCATTGCATCACACGAAAAATTCGTTCCATTTCCTTCACCCAATTTTCGGCATCCTCTAGGTCAGATGAACCCGTGAACCTTGGTGGGTTCATGTTACGGAAACCCTTGTGGAGATCACCGGCTCCACGGTTAGCACCGCCTTGCGCCACTTGCTGTAGCGCCTGTGTAAGGCCTTGCACGGTGCGCTGCATCTCGCGCCATTGAGCTCTTTCAACAGCCATGATCCTACAAAAGGATTTAAGCGTAATAAATATCGGGATTTATTATGAGGTCAAAAGTCATTATAGAACTTAACGCAAGTTGCTACTCATCTCACCGGGTAAGGTATAAAACCTATCCTTAGATTTGGGTTTTTCCTAGATTTCAATCATGACTTCTAATAATTTTTCCTAATCTCCTATTTCTTCTAATTTCATAGGAAATTGAAATCTTAGGCTCTGATACCACGAAGACTGTCATGCCTCGAGTGCAGAAGATACCGGATGCGTGATGTGTCTATATAGATCGTGTCATTCGTGTAAAGTCAGAGCGCGCATAGTACTCGGTAATTCTACTGCTAACTCAAAGGTTGAACATAATACCATAGTCCAAGATGACAATTATTTAACCAAAATAATAACATCCCAAATTAATTCATAATGCTACATATTTAGGCATAATCCAATCCAACTTAATCATAACTGACCGAAATGTACCACACGATTACAAGCCTTAACAATAACTTGGAAAATACAAGGTAAGACACAAGACTAGCTGACGGTACACCAATTGGTGACTCTAGCACTCATCACTCGGTATCATTCCCATCAGAGTGGTAGTTGTTATCCAAATTTCTTGAAAAATGTTAGAATTGCAACTGGATCAGCGAATCGCTCAGTAGGATTTATATCTCAAGCTCTAACAATCTTTAAGTTAATTACAAGTTCATGTGGTATAATGATACATGTTGGATCAAGCAAGAATATCAAGAATTGTATCAAGAAAGTATCACCTGAATTTCAATAAGCTATATCAATAAAGAACTAGCAAGTAATTGCCAAGTATTTCCAAGAAGTCAGTATTCAATCAAGTATTTCAAGAATTTAACATTCGAGCAAGTCCTTCCAAGAAGGGGATAATCTGTATTCAAGCAAGTGATTTCAAGCTCGTGTACTAACAAGTTGTATAACAGAATTGGCTATTTCATTCATTTCATTCAAGCAAGTAATTGCCCTTTTTCGGGCCAAGTCATTCATGTCAAGCATGTCACGTGAGAGTAAGTGGGAATGTCTCAAGTCAAGTCAAGCAAGCAAGTACTTCGGTGCAATGTCAAACACCGTGGTCAATAAACTCCCATGGGCACAAGTACCTTCGGGTGCTCCTCCCAGGACCAGATCGAGTCCTATATGTATAGCATTTCATGTATACTTTTAGACATCCACTCTCATTTATATATCCAATGTAGAATTTCAAGAAGTTTACACATTGTAGGAACATAAGGTAGATTTCCAGGAATAGAGTTCAAGGACATATCACAAGTAAATGATGAATTATGACTAATCCACTAAAAATGCATTACACATAAGCAAGTTTGATGGATCTTGGCTCTCTTATCTGAGGGGTTTAAATCTTTGAAGTCGAAATCAAATTTCAAGGTTTTATAACATGCGTTTACATGACTTCAGTAATGAGAATTTCCCAATTTTCAGTAGTGAGTTTACGGGGTTTTAGTACACGGTTCAGGGGTTCTCGGTCACAAGGGTGGCTCAGGGGAAATGGCGCCCTAGTACAGGGGCGCTATTTCTTGTCTCATATTTTTTTTTTGAAAATTTTTATCCATTTTATGGGGGCAAAGAAATGGCGCCCTTGTGGAGAGTTTCTATTTTAGTGAATAGAGTCTTCGCGGAGAGTCTCTATTTTAGTGTTGAAATAGAGTCTGTCTGGAGGGTCTCTATTTTAGTAAATAGAGTCTTCGCGGAGAGTCTCTATTTCAATGCTGAAATAGAGTCTTACCGGAGGGTCTCTATTTCAGTAAATAGAGTCTATCCGGGGAGTCTCTATTTCAGAAGGTTAACAATCTAACAGGATAACAGGTTTACACGTACTGTAAACAGGTTTAACATGCTATGTGATTTGACTGGCTACAGGATTTACATAGCTTAATGACGGCTATGTAATTAACAAGGTTTGATAGGATATGTAATCACCAAGCTCTGTAATTAACAAGTTTAACAGCTAACATGCTTAACAAGGTAAGTGATTAACAGGTTGACATGTTTACATGTTTAAAAGGTGTAACAGGCAGATCAACAAGGTTTAACAGGTAACATGGTTACCAGGTAATAGGGTTAACAAGTTTAACAGGATAATCAGCATGGTTTAACAAGTAACACGTTGAACAGGTAACATATTTAATAGGTTTAAGAAGCTAATTAGCATGGTTTAACCGATAACAAGTTTAACCGGTTAATCGATAGGGTTTAACAGGCTAATCACATGATCAGTGGGGGTTTAACCCTCAGATGGAAAATGGCGCCCTAGGTAGGGGCGCCCCCCCCAGGGGGTCTTCATTTATGAAAATGGCGCCCCAGTCAGGGGCGCCCTTTACCTTGGGCTCATATGCGCACCGGGCAGGTACGTTTTGAGACACAAGTCACTATTCATAAATTCTGAAGTTCTTGGAATCAAGATATAAAGATATGGATAGGTAGAGAAAAATGTCAGGATCATAGAAACATATTAATGTAAGACTTTTATGGTTTAGTTCCATAGATATAGATTTTTGAATGCGTTGATTATCAATTACGGAAAAATTTGAGAGAAACTGAAATGACGACACTGCGAAGTGTCGTCATTTAAATGGTGCCCTGGCCTGGGACGCCCCAAAGTGAAATGGCACCCTGGGCAAGGGCGCCCTATTGAATGGCGCCATGGTCAGGGGCGCCCTTCACTAGGGTGCTCCAGAGACTCAAAACATTGTTCATTATGCAAAATTTCACGAATTCCAGAAATGAAGACATGATAAAATAGAGAAAAATCTGGGGATTCCAGAGTCATGCTCATGCAGAAATTTCATGCCTTGGTTCAATAGATAAAATTCCTGAACATGAGGCTACTAATCACGTAACTTTACTGTTCATGGTTTATAATAAGTTCACAGAATCAAGAAGTAAAGACATGTGTAGACATGAAAAAATGGCAGGATTGCAAGGTCATGCTCATGCAACAATTTTTGATTTTTAATTCCATTGATATTTGCTTTTAAACATGGATCAATTCACCAAAAATTGGGACATATTAGGAGTAATGACAACTATAAAATGGGGTACTTGACGGAGGTAAGATCATAGATCTACTCACGCAAGAGCTAGTGTTTCAGATAGGCGTAGCCTAACCTTCCCACTAAATCTTTTGATATACCCCCGACTTAAACGACCAAATTGGGGCTATGCCAGGTTTAACTAGCATGCATATTAACCTATGTTAACTGCTAGTTATGCTAGATCTTGAGAACACCTACCTATTGACGTGGTTGATGTGGTTTAACCGTGAATCCTAACCTTCCAAGCCCTCTACAGCCAAGCCCACCAGTCGCATGATGTTGTACGTAACCTGCACGTGAAGAGAAGATGTTAAGCTTTCTATTCAGCAGGTTGAAAAGAGAAAGGCATAAACAACCTTCTCTGTAGTGGCAAAGGAATGGCAGGTGAACAGTAAGGTTTCTACGTCGGATGGGGAGAGTTGTTTATAGCAAACAATCTCCCTATGTGAAACCAGATCTAAATCCTTGATGTACATGTTCCCTCATGGGTCCAAGACCAGCAAACGTAGGTTGTTCTTGTTTCCACTAAATACTTAAATCATTAAGTCTCAGGGAAAGACGCCTCCCCACGTAGTCTCTATTTAATTGAATAACGTCAATGCATGTGGACGTTACTTCCTTTGGTCCTTACATATATATATCATATATATATTTAATTCACCAAAAAGGAAAGGGCGCCTGGGGTTAGGGTGCCCCATTGGGAATAGTGCCCAGGTCAAGGGCGCTATTTCCTTTGGCTGGAAAGACCCTGCCCCATCCCCATCACGTGTGGGTCATGTCTTCAAGAGATGTATGTTTTCACAACTAATTGGTTAGTGGATTAGGTTGGTGGCATATATTGGTGGGGTTCTATATGTATACAGTGGCCTTGTGGCTAAGGAAAATGACGACCTTGTATAGAGTCACTATTTAAGTGAATAGTCCTTTAGGAAGCCCCATTACGTATGATGACTTCAATGGTGGTATATTTATATAATGACCCTCAATGGGCATTCTAACTTTTTATTTAACCCTCTTATAGTGTTATCTCCTCATAGAGTTATCTAAAATTTTTATTTACTTGGAGAAAAAGTCTATATTTTATTATTATTTTTTTCTATCATTTTTATACGGGGTGCTACACCCTCCCCCACTTAAAAGAATTTGGTCCCCAAATTAAACTGCATATATGGAGACAAGGAGGGTGAGAAGTACTTACAGACTAGAATAGTTCTGGAAATCTCCTTCTCATAGACTCCTCAGTTTCCCATGTACCTTCTTGTTCTAGGCATCGATTCTATTGGATCTTCACCATAGGGATAGTCGTGCTCCTTAGAATGCGGACTTCCCAGTCGAGTATCTTCATTGGCTTCTGCTCATTGGTAAGGTTCTTCTCTATCACCAAGTCAGTGTGGTCGATGACGTGGAGAGGATCGTGCACATACTTCTTCAACATAGAAATATAGAATACATTGTGCACCTCTGATAGTTGTCGAGGCAAGGTAATGCGGTAAGCTACCTCGCCTACTCTCTTCAATATCTCGAATGGACCAATGAATCTTGGTGTAAGTTTACCTTTAACACCAAATCTTATAATGCCTTGGCCAGGAGAGACCTTGAGGAAAACATGGTCTCCGACCTGAAATTCCAGATCTCTTCTTCTATTGTCAGCATATGACTTCTGTCTGGACTGTGCTATCCTTAGCCTTTCCCGAATGAGGTGTATCTTTTTAGTTGAGTCTCTCACCATATCTGGGCCTAGAATTTGCTTTTCACCAACTTTGTTCCAGCATATTGGAGATCGACAACTTCTGCCATAGAGTGCCTCAAAAGGTGCCATTTGAATATTGGCTTGATAGCTATTATTATATGCAAATTCCGCTAGGAGTAAGTGGCCGTGCCAACTTTTGCCGAAATCTATAATGATGGCTCTTAACATGTCTTCAACAACTTGATTTGTCCTTTCAGTCTGTCCATCTATTTGGGGATGAAAAGCAGTGTTGAAGTTGAGTTTCGTTCCCAGAGAGTGTTGTAGACTCTTCCAGAAATGAGAGGTAAAGCGTGAGTCTCGGTCGGATACGATCGACACGGGAACTCCATGCAATCTGACCATCTCCTTGATATACAGGGCAGTAAGGACATCAACCGACCATCGGCTTTTGATAGGCAAGAAATGAGACAATTTAGTTAGGCGGTCGATAATTACCCAAATTCCATCATGTCCACCTCTAGACTTGGGCAAGCCCATAATAAAATCCATGCCAATGTCTTCCAACTTCAACTTGGGAATATCTAGTGGATGTAGCTTTCCGGCGGATTTCTGATGTCCCGCCTTTACTTGTTGACATGTTAGGCAGCGAGATACGAAGTCCGCTACCTCCCTTTTCATATTAGGCCACCAGCAAGTCCTTTTCAAGTCTTGGTACATCTTGGTGGCTCTAGGGTAGATCGTGTACCTCGATCGATGAGCTTCTTCAAGAATCTTCTTCTTCAACTTGAGATAGTCGGGTACACATGTCCGTTCATTGAATAACAGTCTTCCATTGAGTGCCTGCTTGAAATCAAGTCTCTCGTCTAGCTTGTCCCTTATCTCCACCAGTGTAGGATCTGCTTCTTGTAGCTTCTGAATTTCTGGTAGCAAATCCGGATGGAGACTCAAATGGGCTAGAGTAATACACCCGTTCCTCTCATCTGTACTGATATCAAGCTCAGAGAATTTCTCCAGCAACTTCCATTCTTGTATCATACAGTTGGCCAATATTACTCTCGACTTTTGACTGAGGGCATCGACTATAGAATTACCCTTACCAGGATGGTATTGTATAGTGAAGTCAAAATCCTTGAGATATTCAAGCCATCGCCTTTGCCGCATGTTTAGCTCCTTTTGGGAGAATAAATACTTGAGGCTCTTGTGATCGGAGTATACAGTGAATTATTCTCCGTGGAGATAGTGCCTCTAGATCTTTAAGACAAAAACCACTGCGGCTAGCTCTAAATCAAGAGCTGGGTAGTTCTCTTCATTCTTCTTCAGTTGCTGGGAAGAGTATGCAATGACTCTCCCGTATTGCATTAGTACGCACTTGAGGCCAATACTAGAAGCATCAATATATACCTCGTACTTCTCTCCTTCAATTGGCAATGATAAGATTGGATCAATAGTCAACAGATTTTTCAAAGCTTGGAATCTCTTCTCACAGCCTTTATTCCACTCGTAATGTATTTCCTTACGAGTCAATCGGGTGAGAGGAATAGTAATTCTTGAGAAGTCCTTGATGAAACGCCGGTAATAACCAGCTAGCCCCAAGAAACTTCGAATCTCCGTTGCATTTATTGGTCGTTCCCAATTCTTCACGGCTTCGACCTTGGATGGGTCCACGAAAATTCCGTTCTTCGAAATTATATGGCCCAAGAAGGATACTTCCTCGAGCCAGAACATGCACTTGCTGAATTTGGCATATAATTTGTGTTCCCTCAATATTTGCAATGCTTGCTTGAGATGTTCTTCATGGTCTTCTTCAGACTTTGAATAAATCAAAATATCGTCGATAAAGACCACAATGAACTGGTCTAAGTGAGGCCTGAATATAATGTTCATTAACTGCATGAAAGCTGCGGGGGCATTTGTTAGTCCGAAAGGCATAATAATGAATTTGTAATGCCCATACCTGCTTCGGAATGTAGTTTTATGGATGTCTTCTTCTTTGATCTTCAATTGGTGATATATAGCCAGATCGAAGATCAATCTTCGAGAAATATTTAGCTCATGATATTTGGTCGAACAATTTGTGAATTCTCGACAGTGGGTATTTGTTCTTGATTGTAAGGTGGTTTAACTGCCGATAGTCGATGTAGAGTCTCATCGATCTGTCCTTCTTCTTGATGAATAGCACAGGTGCTCCCCACGGGGAAGTACTCGGCCGGATGAAACCCTTGTTCAATAGTCCCATTAGTTGTTCCTTCAGCTCCTTTAGCTCAGCAGGAGACATTCTATAAGGTTCCTTAGAAACAGGTCCAGCCCCAGGGACAAGGTCGATGGTGAACAACACCTCCCGCTCTGGGGGTAAGCCTTAGAAACGTCAGAAAAATCCCGAACTACACTGATGTCTTCAAGCTTAGACTCCTCGACGTCCGTGGCAATTACAAATGCAATAAAAGCCGTACATCCCTTGCCTATCAATTTACTAGCTCGTTGAGCTGATATAAGAGGTGATCTGTTCTGAGGGCTATTGTAAACCAGCTCGGGATAATCCACAAAGGTTACTTTGCCGTTTCGGCAATCTACAGTTGCTTGATATGCGGATAAGCAATCAGCTCCTAGTATAACATCATACCTCTTCATATCTAGACATATCAGGTCGATAGGTAAATTGTTTCCTTTAACCATAACCTTGCAATTTGGGTAATGATGTGTGAGGTCGGCCTTGTTCCCGATAGGTGTAGATATGACTAAGTCTAACCATTCAGGTTCCTTAGTAAATGCAGCAGCAAATTTCTTGGAAACAAATGAATGAGTTCCTCCGGTATCAAATAAAACTTTAGCTGTTTTTGAGCAAATAGTTAGTGTACCTTGCACAATTCCACCTTCTGTTGGTTCCATCTCTTGATGAACTTGCAGACGGCCTTGCTTCTTTACCGGGAACTTCTCATCTTTAATGGCTTGTTCATTCATCAGTGGGCAAGTAGGGATCCGATGTTCTCGACTTCCACATCGAAGATAGGCTCCTAGCTTCCTCCAACATTCCTCGGTCTTATGGCCGGGTTTATCATAGTATTTACAAACTTCCTTGGAAGGTGTGGTGGTGGAGAATGGCTTGACATTCTTTTGGAATCACTTCCCTTTGGAGGACTACCCTCCACTGTAGTACCGCTTCTTGTTGAATGAGGCTTTAAAATTTCCCGAGCTTATGACATGTTCCTTCTTGTCCCTTCCTCGGATCCTCTCTGATAATTCGGTGGCGTCCTCGAGCAACTGTGCATGCCGAACTATTTCCGAGTAGACTTGTATGTCCATCGGTGCAAGTTGTGTAATGTAGTGGGGCCGAAGCCCGTTGAGGAATCTTTTAGCCTTCATCTTCTCCGTACACACAAGGTGGAGTGCATACCTGGATAGTCTTGAAAATTGGGCCTCATACTCGGCCACTTCCAAGCCCCGTTATTTTAGAGTGGCGAATTCCATGTCCTTCTTCTCCTGGATATGGTCGGAGAAGTACTCGTTGTTAAAATGCTCCGCGAATTCATCCCACATGACATGGTCTTCTGGCAGTGTTGCTTCTATGGATTCCCACCAACATCGAGCGTCCCACTCCAGTTGGAATACAGCCAGTAGAACCTTCTCGTCGTCCGTGCAGTGCATCACACGGAAAATTCACTCTATTTCCTTCAACCAATTTTCGGCATCCTCGGGGTCAGACGAACCCGTGAACCTTGGTGGGTTCATGTTACAAAAACTCCTGTGGAGATCATCAGCTCCACGGTTGGCACCGCCTTGCGCCACTTGCTGTAGCGCCTGTGTAAGGCCTTGCACGGTGCGCTGCATCTCGCGTCATTGAGCTCTTTCAGCAGCCATGATCCTACAAAAGGGTTTAAGCGTAATAAATATCGGGATTTATTATGAGGTCAAAAGTCATTATAGAACTTAACCCAAGGTGCTACCCATCTCACCGGATAAGGTATAAAACATATGCTTGGACTTGGGTTTTTCCTAGATTTCTATCATGACTTCTAATAATTTTTCCTAACCTCTTATTCCTTCTAATTTCCTAAGAAATTGAAATCCTAGGCTCTGATACCACGAAGACTGTCACGTCCCGAGTGCGGAAGATACACTAATTGGTCAGTGGATTAGGTTGGTGACATATATTGGTGGGGTTCTATATGTTTACAGTGGCCTTGTGGCTAAGGAAAATGACGACCTTGTATAGAGTCACTATTTCAGTGAATAGTCCTTTAGGATGTCCCATTACGTATGATGACTTCAAGGGTGGTATATTTATATAATAGCCCTCAATGGGCATTCTAACTTTTTATTTAACCCTCTTATAGTGTTGTCTCCTCATAGAGTTATCTAAAATTTTTATTCACTTGGAGAAAAAGTCTATATTTTATTATTATTATTTTTCTATCACTTTTATACGGGGTGCTACTGATAGTCTAAGGGAGAGGGAGACGGAGGGGATAAGGCTACACCCCTGTCACGCCCCGAGTGCAGATGGAACTCAGGAAATCAATCATGTCAATCAGAGCATGAGGAATTTGACACATAAGATAGAGTGCGCTAGACAAGATAATAGCAAGGACCATTATTCATTAATAACTCCAACACTTTATTACATAATTCTTCAAAATAAAGAATACTTTAATGGAACTTTAGACTCAATAAAATAATATTACAATAATGACGCAAGAAAATAGAAAAGACTCGATGTAGATCTCTTGGACATCTGGGTTTAGCTCAACGCTCAGCTCTCATGGTCATCCCCGTCCGATTGAGTCTCGCTATCGGAGTTACCTGAAAAATAGGGGAAAACACTAGGTGAGGGAATGCTCAATAGGGATAACAACTCAAGAACAAGCTTGCTTTAAGTGAATTACATGTTACAAGAAATGCAAGTATAACTAAGCATTCAAGATAATGTCAAGAGTGGAATAACAAGAAGTAATATAGATGAACTAGCAAGATTCTAAGATAAATCATGTAAAGCTATTAAGAATTCCAAGCATGTAATGTCAAGTCATGTCATGAGAGTTGGCTATTTTAAATTTAAGCAAATAAATACCCATTCCGGGCCACGCAAGTCGCGTCATGTAAATATCATGTCAAGTCAAGTATGAGATTGTGGAATGTCATAATCTAGAAAGTCATACACTTCGGCGCAATGTCACATCATGGTCAATATAGCTCCCATGGGCACAAGTACTTTCGGGTGCTCGTCCCAAGACCTGACCGGGCCCCATTAACGTCAGACATTGAGTCATGTAAATATCTCGACATCCACTATAGTTTATAGCCAATAGAAATCCAAAGGAATAAGCCATTGTAAGATAATAAGGTAGATTAACAGAATAGAGATTTCAAGGACAGAACTTTGAGTAAGGATGACATAACGATAAATCTCGCATCAAAACCAAGACATTCATGAAACTGTGTAATTGGCGTCCACTCACCTTATACATAATCTGCGTCCACTACAGTGGTCGCCAATTCTGTGAACAAGACAGGCACGAAGAAATAGCGTCCACTATGACGGCCGCTAATTTAGTTTTGGCGTCCACTGGCCTCGCCGCCAATTCCATGTAGTGAAAGACTCTCACAGAACACCACAAGCAGCTCTCCGTGATGGCTAGGGCACCATGTTTCATCAGAGTGACATGACAATCATGGTTCAAGGGTTTTGAGTGTACAACCTGCTTGGCTGTCTTGAGGGAATCCAAGGCTAGCGAAGTCTTATGGAGGCCTTATAGAGAGAAATTCTAGTCCAGCAGAAGGAATATCCGACGGAGGGTCTTTCAATCTCCAAGAATTGAGGTGTAATGTGAAACAGCGTGAAACGTGGACTCTCTCTCGAACTTGAGAGGGAAGTGCCTTAAGACCCGCGATATGGGCCAAATCCCGATAATACATGAGAAAGAAGAAATAGCGTCCAAACAGAAGGCGCCATTTAAAGAATTTGTGTCTCTTTAGAGAGGCGCCAAATCAATAATTTACTGAGTTTTTAATAATATTACAATAAATTGGCATCCTTTCAAGAAGGCGCCATATCTTTAAATAGCGTCCATGTTATGGACGTTAATTCAGAATTTTTTAGTTTATTTAATTTTTCATAATTTTAACAGGAATTAGTGTCTACTTACAGAGGCGCTATTTTCAGAAGTTTTGTCCGCTTACACAGTCACCAATTCTTTTTGTAGTACAAATCAATACGCATCAGCCAGGAACGTTTACAGAAACAAGTTACTGTTTATTTCCTAAGATTAGCATGAACAGTAGCATATTGACGTTTATAAGGTATTTCAGAAAAGTAATTACATGGTATTGTAGAGAAAAATCTGGAGGCTCTAAAAACATACTCATGCAGAAATAATATAATCAGGTTTCATAGTTATTAAATTTTAAACATGCATTATTTATTAAATATGCTAAAAGAATTAACGTCGGGATGATGGTCGCTCATTAATTGGCGTCCAAAAGATTCACTCCAATCCAAGAATCAGCGCCCGTCTACGCGAATGTTCATTATTCATCGATCAATGTACTGGTCTCTATTTCCATATGAAACCGAAAGTGATAAATAAGTGTAAAACTTAAGAACAGGGATTATGGAGTCATGGTGCAGAGGCTATAACAGATAGTTTATGCATGCACTACCCTTTTGCTATCATATTGGGCTTCAG
Source organism: Amorphophallus konjac (assembly GCA_022559845.1). Taxonomy (NCBI): domain Eukaryota; kingdom Viridiplantae; phylum Streptophyta; class Magnoliopsida; order Alismatales; family Araceae; genus Amorphophallus; species Amorphophallus konjac. The sequence goes on along the minus strand of CM040126.1, from coordinate 337,531,718 downwards.
TCCTTGAGATAACCTACCTTCACTTGTGCTAGGATGTTGCAGATAGGAGGAAGAATAAGATGCTGTAACAACGGTAGCAACTGCAGTCGTAACAGGAACAACGAAGGAAGAAGCAGCTTCCTTCCTTCACGTCCACGACACAAACGATGGAAGAAGAGGAAGCAACGCCCTTCTTCTCGCACGGCAGCAAGAGGAAGATGATAACGAATAGAGGACGTCGATGCAGCAGCCAAAGGATGCTTCTGCATCAAACGGGGGCTCTATTTTTAGAGTTTAGAACCCAAGCTTCCTAATGGGAATTAAATTTCCTATGTAGAATCCTAGTAGGTTTAAACCTTCCCATGCTAATCCTTCCCTTGTCATATTCACAAACGTTCTCTCTATTTTGCTAAAAACCCTAAACTCCCTTACGCAAGCTTTGAACGTGATAAAGGTTGAGTTTATAAAACAACCCTTCTATTAGGACATATGTATATAAATCCTATGCATCATTTTTTGACGTGGGAAGGGTTATGGATATATTAGGGGCCCATTTGGCTATCGGGTTGAGTTATTGGCTAAAGCCCTTATACATGGGTTTGGGTAGCTTTTATGTTTGACAAAAGCTTTGTGCTATTTGGCTTTTTAGCATCATTTGGTTTTATTATTTCAAATCTATTTATAGTTTATTAAATATTATATATATATTTTATTTGGGGTGCTACACCTTCCTCCACTTAAAAGAATTTGGTCCCCAAATTCATTTGTATAGAAACTTGGAGGGTGCAGGGTACATACAATTAGAATAACTCGGGGAATCTCTTTCGCATAGACTCTTCGGTTTCCCATGTGGCTTCATGTTCGAAGTTTTTGTTCCACTGAACCTTCACCATGGGAATAGTCTTATTCCATAGTACACGGACTTCACGATCAATGATCTTTAAAGGCTTTTGTTCATAAGTGAGATCCTTTTGTAACACCAGGTTGTCGTGTTCTATGTCGTGGAATGGATCATGAACATACTTGAGCATGGAGATGTGAAACATATTGTAGACTTAAGATAATTGTGGTGGCAAGGTGATCCGGTAGGCGACCTCTCCAACTCTTTCTTGAATTTCAAAGGGACCCATATATCTTGGTGCAAGTTTACCCTTGACACCAAATCTTCGAATGCTTCGTCCCGGGGAAACCTTAAGGAATACACGGTCTCCTACTTGGAATTCCAGGTCTCTCCTTTTACTGTCGGCATAGGTCTTTTGTCTAGACTGAGCCATCTGAAGTCTTTCTCTAATGATCTGAACCTTCTTGGTTGTATCTCTTACCATCTCCAGGCCTACTAGCTGTCTTTCTCGAACTCCATCCCAACATAGGGGTGAGCGACAACTCCTTCCATATAGTGCCTCGAATGGTGCCATTTGGATGCTAGCTTGATAGCTATTATTATGGACAAATTCCACTAGAGGTAGATGATCATGCCAGCTCCCACCGAAATCAATAACGGAGGCCCTGAACATGTCTTCCACGACCTGATTTGTTCTCTCAATCTAACGATCGGTTTGGGGATGAAATGCAGTGTTGAAGTTGAGTCTCGTCTCCAAGGAGTGTTGTAGACCCTTCCAAAAGTGTGATGTAAAGCGAGGGTCTCGGTCAGATACTATTGAGGGAGGAACTCCATGTAACCTGACAATCTGTTTGATATGCAAAGCTGCTAGCACATCAACCGACCATTTACTCTTAATGGGTAGAAAGTGTGCGGACTTGGTCAACCGATCAATAATTACCCATATCCTGTCATGTCCGCCCTTGGTTTTTGGCAAAACCATGACGAAGTCCATCCCTATATCTTCCCACTTCCATTTAGGAATGTCTAAGGGATGCAATTTACGAGCGAGTCTTTGATGTTCTGCCTTTATCCTTTGGCAGGTAAGGTAGCGAGAGACAAAGTTTGCTACCTCACTCTTCATGTTGGTCCACCAAAAATTTCGCTTCAAGTCTAGGTACATCTTGGTGGTACCAAGGTGAATAGTATATTTTGATCGGTGTGCTTCTTCTAAAATCTTGTTCTTCAATTCCGGACAATCCGGAACACAAGTCCTTTCATGAAATAATAACCTCCCATCTGATGCCATCCTGAAGTCAGGTTGTTCATTAATCTTGCCTTTGATTTCTACCAGTACCAGGTCATCATCTTATAGCACCTTAATCTCAGAGAGTAGATCCGGATGTAAACTCATGTGTGATAGAGTAATACACCAGTTTTCCTCATTTATATTTATGTTCAGGTTGGAAAATTGTTCTAACATTTTCCACTCTTGAATCATGCAGCTAGCTAACAATGCTCTTGGCTTCCGACTAAGGACATCAGCTACGGAATTACCCTTTCCTAGATGATATTGTATGGTGAAGTCAAAGTCCTTGAGGTACTCTAGCCAGCGCCTTTGTCTCATATTCAATTCTTTATGAGAGAATAAATACTTGAGACTTTTATGATCGGAGTACACGGTGAATTGTTCTCTATAGAGATAGTGTCTCCAAATCTTCAAGGCAAACACCACCGCGGCCAACTCTAGGTCATGAACCGAGTAGTTCTCTTCATGCTTCATCAATTACCGGGAAGAGTAAGCAATAACCTTCCCTTGTTGCATCAATACACACCCGAGGCCAATACCAGATGCATCAGTATATACCTCGAATTTCTCTCCTTCTATGGGTTGTGATAAGACAAGGGCAGTAGTCAGACGATCCATTAAAGTTTGGAAACTTTCCTTGCAATCTTCGGACCATACATATGGATTCTCCTTTCGTGTCAACCTGATAAGAGGGACATCAATCTTGGAGAAGTCCTTTATAAATCATCATTAATAACCTGCCAATCCTAGAAAACTACAAATTTTTGAAGCATTAATGACGGGTCTCTCCCAGTTCTTCACTGCCTCGACCTTTGATGGATCAACAGAAATCCCTTTCTTTTAAATGACATGTCCCAAGAAAGATACCTCCTCGAGCTAGAATTCACACTTTGAAAATTTTGCATATAATTGATTGTCCCTTAATAATTGTAGTGCAACCCTCAAGTGCTCCTCATTATCTTCCTCAGACTTTGAACATATCAATATATCATCAATGAAAACCACAATGAACTGATCCAAATGAGGTCTGAATATACTGTTCATTAATTGCATAAAGGCTACAAGGGCATTTGTTTGTCCAAAAGGCATAACAGTAAATTCGTAATGCCCATACCTGCTCCGATATGCCGTCTTATGAATGTCCTCATCCTTGATCCTTAATTGGTGGTATCCCAATCTAAGATAAATCTTTGAGAAGTATTTTGCTCCTGATATTTGATCAAATAACTTGTCGATCCTTGGCAGTGGGTATTTATTCTTGATAGTAAGTTGATTCAATAGCCGATAATCGATACAAAGTCTCATCGATCCATCCTTCTTCTTGATGAAAAGAATTGGTGCTCCCCACCGGGAAGTACTCGGCCTAATAAATCCCTTTTTCAAAAGCTCCATCAATTGCTCCTTTAATTCCTTTAACTCAGTGGGGGACATTCTATAGGGTGCCTTAGAGACAGGACCAGCACCCGGGATAAGGTCAATGGTGAATGACACCTCCCTCTCTGGGGGTAGACTAGGTAAATCCTCTGGGAAAACATCGGGAAAGTGCCGATCTGTGCGGATATCCTCTATCTTTGATCCCTTAACCTTCAGTATGGTGACAAGAGCAAGAAAGGCCGTGCAACCTTTCCTTATAAGTTTACATGCTCGAAGAGCCGAAATAAGAGTTGTCTTATTTTGACTCCGAGGACTAGTGTAGACAAGCCTTGGGAAATCACTAAAAGTTACTCTACCCTTTTGGCAATCTACAATCGCCCTGTGTGTGGATAGCCAATCGGCACCTAGTATGACTTTATATCCATCCATATATAGGCGTATTAGATCGGCAGGTAGATTATGTCCTTCAACTATGACTTCACCATCTGGGTAATGGTGTGTAATCTCGGATCTACTTCCAAGAGGTGTAGAGATAATGAGATCCATTTCTAACCAAACTAGTTCCATAGATAATGAAGCAGCAAATCTCTTGGAAACAAATGAATGAGTTGCACCAGTATCAAATAAAACATGAGCAGTCTTGGAACAAATTGTCAATGTACCTTCTACGAGTCCTCCTTCACTAGGTTCCGCCTCTTGCAGTACTTGGAGATGGCCTTGCTTCTTGACCGGGTGCTTCTCGTTGCCAGTTTGCTCATTGAGCAGAGGACAATCGGGAATCCTATGATCACGGCTCCCACATCGGAGACAAGCTCCCAATCTTTGCCAATACTCCTCGGCCTTTTGTCCGGCCTTATCACAATGCTTACAAACCTCCTTAGAGGGTGTGGTGGTAATGGAGAAGGATTTGTTGTTCTTCTTGAATTTCTTATCCTTAGAGGATTATCCTCCATTGTTAGTCCTATTTTTAGAGAACGAAACTTTGAATGTTCCCGAACCAGTGACTTGTTCTTTCTTGTCCCAACCACGGATCTTGTCGGACAATTCCGTGGCGTCTTCTAGTAATTGTGCCCTTCTTACCATCTCCGAATAGACTTGTATGTCCATCGGCACCAGTTGAGTGATATATTGGGGTCGAAGCCCATCCAGAAACATTCGGGCCTTCATCTTCTCCGTATGCACTAGATGTGGTGCATACCGGGAAAGTCTAGAGAATTGGGCCTCATACTCGGCCACTAATAAGCTCCTCTATTTTAGCGCGGCAAATTTCACGGCCTTCTTTTCCTAAATACTGTCCAAGAAGTACTTGCCATTGAAATACTCCACGAACTCGCCCCATGTGATGTGGTCATGCGGCAAAGTTGTTTCCACTGACTCCCACCAGAATCAGACATCCGACTCTAGTTGGAAAGTAGCTAGAAGAACCTTTTCTTCATCTGTGCATTGCATTACACGGAATATGCGTTCTATCTCCTTCATCCAATTTTTGGCAACGTCTGGGTCGGAAGAGCCAATGAACTTTGGTGGATTCATATTTCAGAAACTTTGGTGGAGATCTCCGGCTCCACGGTTCATGCCCCCTTGGGCTACTTGTTGCAGCGCTTGGGTGAGGTCTTGGACAGTCCGTTGCATATCTCGCCACTGGGCTCTCTCGCCGGCCATGATCCTACAGGGAATTAAATTTAATTAATATTTAACTAACTAGAAAGTTTAACGTCCTATATTGACTTAACCCATGGCTCTACCCATCTCACCGGGTAAAGGAATAAACCTATCCTTGAACATTGGTAACCTATGAATTTGAAAACCTAGGCTCTGATACCACAAAACCTATCACGCCCCGAGCGCGAAAGGAACCCGGGAGTGCGCAGCAAGTTTATATCAATCATGTCAATCAGAGCATGAGGAATTTGACACATAAGATAGAGTACGCTAGACAAGATAATACCAAGGTCCTTTATTCATTAATAACTCCAACACTTTATTACATAATTCTTCAAAAGAAAGAGTACTTTAATGACACTCTAGACTTAATAAAAGAAAATTACATTAAGGATGCAAGAAAATAGAAAAGACTCGATGTAGATCTCATGGACATCCAGGTTTAGCTCTACACTCAGCTCTTATGGTCATCCCCGTCCGATTGAGTCTCGCTATCGGAGCTACCTGAAAAATAGGGGAAAACACTAGGTGAGCGAACGCTCAGTAGGGATTACATCTCAAGAACAAGCTTGCTATAAGTGAATTACATGTTACATGAAATGCAAGTATAGCTAAGCATGCAAGATAATGTCGAGAGTGGAATAACAAGAAGTAATAAAGATGAACTAGCAAGATTCCAAGATAAATCATGTAAAGCTATTAAGAATTCCAAGCATGTAATGTCAAGTCATGTGATGAGAACTGGCTATTTTAAATTCAACTAAGTAAATACCCATTTCGGGCCACGCAAGTCACGTCATTTAAATATCATGTCAAGTCAAGTACGAGATTGTCGAATGTCATAATCTAGAAAGTCATACACTTCAGCGTAATGTCACACTGTGATCAATATAGCTCCCATGGACACAAGTACTTTCGAGTGCTCCTCCCAGGACCAGACCGGGCCCCATTAACTCCAGGCATTGAGTCATGTAAATATCTCTACATGCACTATAGTTTATAGCCGATAGAATTCCAAAAGAATAAGCCATTGTAAGATAATAAGGTAGATTCACATAATAGAGATTTCAAGGATAAAACTTTGAGTAAGGATGGCATAGTGATAAATCTCGCATCAAAATCATGACATTCATGAAATTGGGTAATTGGCGTCCACTCAGGCCGTTGCCATATATAGAATTCACGTCCACTACAGTGGTTGCCAATTCCATAAACATGACATGCATGAAGAAATAGTGTCCACTGTGACAGCCGCTAATTCAGTTTTGGCGTCCACTGGCCTCGCCGCCAATTCCAGGCAGTGACAGACTCTCACAAAACACCACAAATAGTGCTCCGTGATGGCTAGGGGGTCATGTTTCTTCAGAGTGACATGACAATCATGGTTCAAGGGTTTTGAGGATACAACCTACTCGACTGTCTTGAGGGAATCCAAGGTTAGCGAAGTCTTACGGAGGCCGTAGAGAGAGAAATTCCAATCCGACAGAAGGAATATCCGACGGAGGGTCTTTCAATCTCCAAGAATTGAGGTGTAACGTGAAACAGGGACTCTCTCTCGCACTTTAGATAGAAGTGCCATAAGACCAACGATATGGGCCAAATCTCGATAAAACATGAGAGAGAAGAAATAGTGTCCAAACAGAAAACGTCATTTAAAGAATTAGCATCTCTTTAGAGAGGGGCTAAATCAATACTTTACTGAGTTTTTAATAATATTACAATAAATTAGCATCCTTTCAAGATGGTGCCATATCTTTAAATAGCGTCTACTTTATGGACGTTCATTCAAAATTTTCCAATTTATTTCATTTTTCATAATTTTAACAGGAATCAGCGTCTACTTGCAGAGCCGCTATTTTCATAAGTTGCGTCCGCTTACACGGTCGCCAATTCTTTTTGCATTACAAATCAATATGCATCAGCCAGGAACGTTTACAGAAACAAGTTACTATTCATTTCTTAAGATTAGCATGAATAGTAGCATATTGATGGTTATGATGTATTTCAGGAAAATAATTACATGGTATTGCAGAGAAAAATATGGAGGCTCTGAAAATGTACTCATGCAGAAATAATATAATCAGGTTCCATAGTTATTAAATTATAAACATGCATTATTTATTAAATATGCTGAAAGAAATTGCGTCTGGATGATGGTCGCTCCTTAATTGGCGTCAAAAAGACTGACGCCAATCCAAGAATCAACGCTCGTCTACATGGACGTTCGTAAATCAGCGACCACTATACAGGTCGCTATTTCCATATGAAATCGAAAGTGATAAATAAACGTAAAACTTAAGAACAGGGATCATGGAGTCATGGTGCAGAGGTTGTTATAGATATTTTATGCATGCACTACCCTTTTGCTATCATATTGGGCTTCAGTCATTGAGATAACCTACCTTTACTTGTGCTAGGATGTTGCCGATAGGAGGAAGAAGAAGAAGATGCAGTAACAATGACAGCAATTGCAGCCATAACAGGAACAACAAAGGAAGAAGCAGCTTCCTTCCTTCACGTACGGGACGCAGATGAGGGAAGAAGAGGAAGCAGAGCCCTTCTTCTCGCACGGCAGTAGGAGGAAAATGATAACGATTAGAGGACGTCGAAGCAGCAGACAAAGGATACTTTTGCATTAAACGGGGGCTCTATTTATAGAGTTTAGAACCCAAGCTTCCTAATGAGAATTAAATTTCCTACGTAGAATTCTAGTAGGTTTAAACCTTCCCATGCTAATCCTTCCCTTGCCATATCCAAAATCGTTCTCTTTGTTTTGCTAAAAAACTTTAAACTCCCTTACGCAAGCTTTGAACGTGATAAAGGTTGGGTTTATAAAATAACCCTTCTATTAAGACATATGTATATATATCCTATGCATCCCTTTTTGACGTGGGAAGGGTTATGGATATATTAGAGGCCCATTTGGCTATCGGGTTGAGTTATTGGCTAAAGCCCTTATACAAGGGTTTTGGTAGCTTTTATTTTTGACAAAGGCTTTGTGCTATTGGGCTTTTTAGTATCGTTTGGTTTTATTATTTCCAATCTACATAGAGTCTATTAATAATATATATATATATATATATATATATATTATTTGGGGTGCTACAACCCCCCTCTATGAGTGCCTGTGTGTGTTAGAGAGAGAGGGAGAGGGAGAGGGAGGAGGGGGGAGACCGAGAGAGGGAGAAAGGGAGAGGGAGTGGGTGGGGACCGAGCACCCCCCCTCTGTGTGTGCGTGTGTGTGTTACAGAGAGAGGGAGAGGGAGTAAGGGAGACTGAGAGAGGGAGAAGGAGATAGGGAGAGGGAGGGGGTCTGTGTGTGCATGCGTGTGTTACAGAGAGACGGAGGGGGAGGGGGAGGGGGAGTAAGGGATACCGAGAGAGGGAGAGGGTGAGGGAGATAGGCAGTGGGAGGCACAACCCACCCCTATGTGACTTTGAGCGTGTGCTTGTGTTAGAGAGAGGGTGTGGGAGAGGGAGGGAGGGAGACCGAGACAGGGAGAGGGAGAGGGAGGGGGTCGATCGGCCACCCACCCTCTGTGACTATGAGTGTGTACGTGTGTTAGAGAGAGGGAGAGGGAGAGGGAGGGAGGGAGACCGAGAGAGGGAGAGGGATACTTAGAGAGAGAGGGAGAGGGAAGGGAGAGAGACTGTGAGAGAGGGGGATCGAGGCCGCTTACCAGAGGGGGAGACGCCGCCGCTCTGATTGGGAGAGCCGCCACCGCTTGACGGAGAGAGAGGGGGGGACACCGCCTCTGTCATCGGAGAGAGAGGGGGAGAGGGAGAGACAACCACCATGAGAGAGGGGGGAAGGTTCACCACCGCCGTGGTCACCAGAGATAGAGGGACAGGGAGAGAGAGGGAAAGGTTCGAATGGTAGAGGAAGTAGAAATTAAGTCTGACGAATTTTTGACGAAGATAATCCGTCGAAAAGTTTCGACGGAATTTAGACCGAGATATTTCTATCAGAAATATTATGAAATTTTGAGACGAAAAAAATAGTCATCGTAAATTCTGTCTGAACTTCAGACGATTTTTTCGACGGAATTTCATATGTCGTAACTTCCAACGGATTTTTCGACGAAAAAATTTCCATCGGAAATGCATACGGAATTTTTGACATAAAATCATTCGTCAAAAATATCTGTCGCTAAATCCGCTTTCTCTTCTAGTGCCCCTCTTGACCATTGTTTTCTTTTGGAATTTTCTAAGAAAGGTTCTGTTGTATATGTGATTTTGATGATTACAAAATGACTTTGTTGCTTGACCTTGTGCTTGAATGCATGGTTGTAGAGAGTTGAATATGAGCCTCATCATGATACTAGTATATTTCATTGAGCTTCATTTGATGTGAGTGAAAGAATTTGTAGAAGATGGATTGTGTGAAAATAGCATGGTTGGGTTCCTCATGGAAGCATGGTAACTTCATATATTTCATATCCTTGTTTTTGACTACACAAGATGGTATGCATGGCTTGGTTGAAATGCCAACTTGATAGATTCTTGTTTTGAACTCACCTTTTCACTATTGAGATCATAACTTTTGAAATGATGGAGTTCCGGGTTGATTTGCATGCCATATTGTTCATATTGATTCTGGAAATACTAGTTTCAAGAGAGAAGTTCATTTGATTTTCAAATGCATACTAATTTAGTCTTCATATGTTTTTGTAGGTTCAAACCATTAGAATTAATCACCCGAAATCATAAGACATTGGTCGCATTAATACCATTGGGTTTGCATAGGTTTATTGGGCTAAAAATAGGTTTTTCATGACCCTCAATAGAGGGGTCGACCCCCAGGGTTGACCCCCCTGGGCAGTGTGATGTCTGCATAGCAGACAACCTAGCCACCTGAAGGGGTCGACCCCCTCCAGCCAGTTGTAGATTCTAAGAAATCAACTTAAAGGAAACTAAAGAATAATTAAAAGGGAAAAAGAAGAATGTACGAAGGAGAGAGAGAAAAGGGGAGCATGCGTAGGATGCTAAGGGGAAAGATGATCGCCAGAGACGCGAGGGCCTCAAAGGATATAACAAATAATCAATGGAGAGATCGCGAATATAAATACCTCAAAAGGATGCAGGGGAGATTGTGAGTGCACCTTCTCTTACTATCGGCCAACCGATGAAGAGAGTTCTTCTTGTTGATTACCCTTGCAAAGATCAAAGACAACAACCAATGAAAATAGGAATTAGTAAACCCAAGGTGTAGTATCAAATCCACAATATGAATATAAACATAAAAATATGGACTAGAACACACCTTGTGGGTGTTGCCCTTTTAAACCCCAATGCAATGGGTGGGATAAAAACATATGATGAATGCTAAAAATAATAAGTGTGCAAGTGTTGCACTGGAGGAGGCTCAACGTGGTTGAGGAGGAAGAACTAATAACAGAGATATGATGCAAGATGCATGTGTGCACTGTGAACTAATTTAAATAATGAAAGAAGCAAAGAGGGGATAGCAAAGCTATTTTCTCTGTTGACGGCTTTAGATCTTTAGTTGAGAGAAGCCTCCGAACGATAAAGTTTTAGATGCAAGGAAACTTCTCCTTAAGCCGACGTTCGGGCATCACCTCCCTGTCGTGAATTGAATTTGGCCTCCTTAGCATGAGCCGCAGGGGCTCTATTTATAGGGGAGAATGGAGTTTTAGTCCAAGAACAATTAGGATAGTTGATTTTAACAAGAGATAAACATTAGAAGGAATCCCTCCAGTCATGGAAAGCCATTAGAGTCCTTTCCGAAGTGAAAAGGGGCTCAAAACGAGGAAAGAAGGAGGTTCTGCGAGAGTTCAGAATTTGAACAAGAATTGACGACCGGATAAACATTCGCTTTTAACATGACGCCCGCGGAGGCGTCGTCATTTAAAGAATTGACGACTTTGAGGAGGGCGCTATTTATAATTTAATACGAATTTCGGGCGGATTTAAAATCTCAAAATATAGCAATGAAAATGACGACCTGGCTAGGGGCGTCAATTGAAAAAAATGACTTGCAAAGTGTCGTGATTCAAAAATAATAAAAAAAGACCAAAAGGAAATGACGACCACGCTTTCGGGCGTCAATTGAAATGACGCCTGCGTGAGGGTCGTTATTTCAAAATATGCAAAACATGGCCATTTTTTATTTCTCATTATTATTTTATCATTTTTAAGGTGTACGTGCATCTAACGGTGCTGATTCCAATTACTATTTTTTCGTATTTTTCTGACATCCGGAAAGCCACCAAATTACCCACGAAGGAGGGCCAGAAATAATATTAAACTAATCCAAATTGAAAATGACGCCCTTTCAAATGTCGTTAATTCTCATTTTTTTTCATTTTTTTTATTTAATTTAAATTCAAACAACGCCCCCTTCTATGTCGTTAATTCATAAAAAATCTAAAAAAATTCGCAGAAAATCCATAAAAATAAGAATAAATGAAAGGAATGGACGCCTCCTCAAAGCGGCGTCATTTTCACTTTCTTATTATTTTTAAAATAAAATGACGCCCCCCTCATGCCGTTAATTCTTAGAAAATCCGTAAAAATAGAGAAAAATACTCAGAAAATCCAGAAAAATATAAAAAAATAAGAAAAGGGAGAAAAAAAGGGAGAAATCCAAGAAAAATAGAAAAAATACTCAAACAAAGTTAATTTGAGGGTCAAATTGGGACATTACGAGGTAATATGAGATGTACTCACAGTAACGTCAATTTTGGCGTGTCTACAGCTGCCCCGCCTTGGCGTCTGCTTTGCAAGGGAATATAATGAACTGAAAAGTAGATGCCAAGGTGTGATGAGACACGCAATCAACATCACCTGATGAGAATTGAATCCAAAATTCGAGATGAGACAATCTCGGGAAATTCAATGAAATCAACGATGTTTGGATAAAAAAGGGAGTGTGCACGCGGGCACGAGGGAGATAAAAGAAGACGATCAACTTCCAGCGCGGTGGAAGTACCCCAGGTCACAAACCTGTAGGTTTCACCATTGGGGAACAGTTACCAGCCAATGTGGACGTACTGCAACCAAGGTGGATCAAAGGAAAAAGGGAGTGAAAATAGAGGATAGAAATCCAAACAAAGAGCTTTCGAGAAAACGGCCCAAAACAGCGACAAAACGAACTAAAGATTCCATTCAGCAATGAATATCTCATATCTGGAAAGATTAAAATCAATTTGACTATCCAAATCAACTTATCAAAATGATGTTTCACTGTTGATTCAAAGCCCTATATGAATGCATGTTGGGTTTAAAGGGAAAAGTCAAAACAAATGAAAATAGAAGATAATCAAGGATAGTATTGTTAAACTACCAAGACTGGGTCAAGAAACTAATTTCGTGAGCTGATACTAAGTCGAAGCCCGTTTATCCGCGCACCAACTCGTAAAAGGGAACCATCGTCCCCAGTCTTGGACGGCTCAACGGCCTATCCGTATGACTAAGACGCCTCTGGAATCGTCATCGTTTTTGATGAAGGGGAACTCAAATTCTAGATTTATCAAAGCCACAAGGTCCTTGATATAATCTAGTAGCGTATGTAACATATAGTAGGAATGCATACAGGAAGATGGTGATAGCAATGAGCATGAGGGAACTGAGGGATGAGATGCAAGCACCATGGGACCTAGATGATGATGCCCAGTCGGTGGGACCAAGAGCTTCTTATCTACGCTCAAAATTTCATTAGCCAAGATATAAGGAAGCATAAAGTAAATGAAGTTTAGCAGGGGATAGATTTCAAGCATGAAAGCATTGAATAGCATTGAATAACATGAAAATATAGCATGTATCAAAACATCAATAGAATGTATGTATCATATCATGAATAGCATTCAAGCGTGTATAACGTGAAAGGCATAGATACCATCATTAAAGCATAGATAGCATAGCATCATTGTTTGTTGTTTGTCATGAGGATGACAATCTTGGCATGTGAGATTGAGATTGGATGATCAGGATCAAGTAATGTCCAGTGGCAGAGTGATCAAGTGAAATCAGCAGGAGTTTATTAAATGATTTTGGAGATGAACGATCAATTAATGCCCAGTATAGGGAGATGATAATCAGGAGTGCCCATAGTGACAAATCATGATGATGTTGGGAAGAATCAGAAGATTGATAGCGGTGAATGGAGGGGACTCATCCCGTACTCTTGGTCCTTACAAAATTGTTGTCCCTGTAGAAGCACCATCAGAAAATTACAATGTATTTTTTTTGGATTTTGAAATATGCATATTTTTATGGGGGTTTTGAAAAATTATTCAATTTTTTATGGATTTTGGAAAATATTTAAATTTTTATGGATTTTGAGAAACATTCATTTTTTTTCTGGATTTTTGTGAAATATTCAATTTTTTTTGGATTTTGATCAGAAAATATTCAACTTTTTTTGGATTTGGTTTAGGAAATATTCAATTTTTTTGATTTTGGTTTAGGAAATATTCAACTTTTTTTTTGATTTTGGCTTAGAAATATTCAAGTTTTTTTTAGATTTTGGTTTAGACATTGTTAGTGCGCATCAAAGGGTATTTTAAGCCACTGGCTAGGGGTCCTTGTTCCTTCCCCTTTCGCTAAAACTGCCCAAAGCCGAGCGTGCATTGAAGGTGGCGCCATATAACCGACTACCGGGGTTAATGATGCCCCTACCAAGGCCATACCCGAGAAACATTCGGTCTTAGAGGGAGAAGAGAAGAATAATTGGAGATAAGTTTTATGCAGGATGGGAGATGTCGGGACTTGAATTCCTTCTAAGGTTCTACCCCTCAAAGAGGTGGTCTGTTGCGCCGGGACTTTATGCCTTTGATTTTTAGACCCTTGACATGCAAACGACCAGGGTTTTCCCTGCGGGGACTTTGCCACTCTTGTCATGCCATAATTCATACTTTTGAATTTATCAAAATTTTGAGTTTTATTTCATAATATCCCTTTTTGGCTAGATGTATATCATGAAAACTTATTTCATTTTGGGTCAAGACTGCCCCTATTTGAAACTTCTCTCGTATTGGGGATTACTTAGGTTGGTCATCTCATCCGTCAACCTCTTGCCCCTGCACTTGGCCGAGTAAAGAAGAGAAAAGACTTTCAGATATACTCTTGGCATGGCCAAAGTAGTAACGGTGTTTCACCAAAGGAGGCCGACTAAGGACGCCGTGAAGTGTGTGGAATGCCCAGCTAAGGGTTGCTCTTAACAAGCGGGGAGGGAATGCTGAAATCCCAGCGCGGGGTTCTTATTAACCAAATATGCTGCAAAAGCAAGCCTAAAAGACTATTTTTATGAGATTTAGTAAAGATAAAAACCTAGGATAAAGGTCTTGACTACCAATCTTAATCTTGTTAAGAAGCACTTCATTTTGAAAACCATGTGTGAAGTAATAAGTAATTATATCATAAAATGCCTACTTACGCCAATATGTTACCTTGTGTTCCTTTGTTAGAACAGCTGCCGCCAGAGGCGATCTTGATCATCATGGGATTTGTCCACAAGTGGCAGATAAAAGATTGGAAGCCAATATTTGAAATGGCTTAACAAGAAAGAGTGATACTAAGGCCAGACTCAGACGAATAAGGAGAAAAGGAAGAGAGGTGAGGGCTAGAACCCCCTCGCTAAGGCGCGGAGACCCTGATCACATGGAACAGTCTACAGAAGAAACAGAGAAATCAAGAGGAGGAGTGAGGACTAAAGCCTCGGAAGTAGTGGGAGAAAGGGCAGATGCCCGTGGAAGAAGTTGGGTCGGACCCAGGATCAGGAGGAATTAGAAGAAGAAATTGATAGATGGAAAGAGGCGGATCCGGAGGGTCCGGCGGTGAAGGAGGAGAATCATGATAGGAGGAATCATCCGGAGGAGGAAAGCATTAAGGGACGCGGTGCCCTGGGAGGAAATCCGGAGATTCCGGAGGAAGAAGACAAAAAGGGGCGCGATGCCCTAGGGATAGAGAGAGGGATGAAGGATCCAGAGATTCCGGAGGAGGAAAATAGAAAAGGGTGCGATGGCCTGGGAGGAGAGAAAGATCCGGAGGGTCTGGAGGAGTGGAATCAGAAAGGGCGTGATGCCCTAAAAGGAGGGATAAAACACCTGGAGGTTCCAGAAAAAATAGCAGGAAAGGGGGCGCGATGCCCCGGGAGAATGAGGAAGGAAAAGTCTGGAGGGACGCAATGCCCTGGGGGGAGTGGATTAGAAGAGGATGAAGGATCCGGAGGTTCCGGAGGAATGAGACACCATGGGGCGTGATGCCCCAAGAGGACAAGAGAGAAACACGGGGAGTCCGGATGTTATAGTTGGAAAGGGGTGCGATGCCCTGAGGGAAGATCGGAGGGGACACAATGCCCGGCGAGTGTAAGGGGACCTGGAGATCCCGAAGATAGAGGTGGAAGATATAGGAAACGTGGTGGATCCAGAGGTTCCGGAAGATGGGGAAGATACGGGTTTGGAAACCAGGGAAAGAAGAAGTGCAAATGCATGTGGATACAATGCAACGGATGCGATGGATGCATGAAATACAAAGAATGTAGAGAACATGAAGGGCGAGAGGATGAGATCCTCCTCCTTACCCCTGGAGTGGCCCATGAAGAATCGGTGATAGGCGGAAATATGGGTGGAGTTGAATGGAAGGTGGATAGAATAGTGGAAGGCCCCTTAGCACCAAGATAACCGCCCCTCCATGGCAGTGAAAGTGTATAGCCAATTGGCCCAATGGATAAAGCAAGAGCCCGTGACGAAGCTTCAACAATAAACGACAACTTCCTTGGAGGGCAAAGAATAATAATATGAGGGAGTTGAAGAGTTAGAACATGAAGCATCGTGTTGCGCAGGGATTGTGACATATAAAGAGTGTTGAACAGAATAGGCATTCGCCCCTTGTATGAAAGAATGGGTTCAAGATTGGAAGGTTGGAACAATGGGTGCCCTGCCCGGCCTTTGGGCACGAACTTACACGGCATCAAAGCTTGACATTCTCTCTTAGTGAGCAGTGGCGGGGACTTGGCCTCTTCGACCATGCTTGGCACAACAACCTGGATTGGCATCCGGCAAATAAACTCTTGCATCTTGAATATCACGGCCATGGCCAAATCTTTCTTATCCAGCTCCTGATCATCTTTGGCATATGTACTTGAAGAAGCACTCCCATTCTGAGTGGTAAAGGAAGGCGAAGCGGAGGTGGAAGGCTCCATGGATGGTGGTGTAATGGAAGGTGTTGGAAACAGAGTGAGTGGAAGTGAAGGTTCAAACACAACAAGCTTCCCCCCTTGCTCGGAAGCGGACGGGATTGGTTCGAGTGCAAAAAGGGATGGACCCTGCTCAGGATTAGCCACGGGTAAGGGTGATGGGTTAAGTGGTGGAATAGGGAAAGGGACTGACAAAGTTGGTTTTGGCGTTATAGGGATAATGGAGGGCTGAGGTGGCGGTAATGGGGGGTTAATTAGGGGAGGTTTAGTGGTGGACTCGGCAGAGACCGATGTAGTGGAGGTTGATGGCTTAATGGGTGGAGTTTTAGATGAAAGTTCGGTGGGAGCCGGTGTTGTGGAAGCCAATGGTGTAGCTGATGGAAGTTTAGTGGGAGGCTTGGTTCGGAGGAAACGCCGAATAGGACGAGCGATGTTAGGGATACAATGAGACTCAAGATGCATCGGCATGAGTGATCAAAGTATTGACCCATCATCGTAGCACCAAGAGGTCTCATAAATGGGGGTTGGATCGGGGACTGTGGCATCGTCCTGAGCATAGGGGTCTTCTGGCGGTGGAGGAAGAGGACGGCGAAGGAAGCTCGGAAGGGGTGCACCTCGAGGAGCTTCAAATCCTTGTACCGTCTCCAAATCTTCAATTATTAAATAAATCCAACGGACGCCGTGGTAGAGGTGAAATGATAAGTTGTGGAGTATGGTGTTGTGGGGGATTTTGAGGAGGCGAATATGTATATGGAGGCGGAGAGCCATGTAAATGCGTAGTGTGGATGAGTGGAGGGCGGACGGCGTCCACTTGATTATCAGGACTTGTAACATCTTCTCGCTCACATATATCGTTGATGCCATTGTCCCTCCTCTCCTTCCACTCTTTTTCCATCTTTGTAATCTTATTTAGAGCAGCATAGAGGGAATTGACTGGAGTAGGAGGAGTGGGCTGTGGGCTTGTAATCCTCTTTAATTGTTCCTCCAATGAAGCGAGTTTATCCATAAGAGTTTGTTGGAGAGGTGGAACTTGAGCAATGGAGGGTTGGCAAGATGGCCTTGAAGGAGGGGCTTGATATAAAGGCCGTGGAGGGGGATTAATGGGCCGACCCATAGAAGGACCCGAATGGGCCGGGTTGCAAGGAATAAATTGGCCTTGGGGCCGTGAAGGATGAGAAATAGAAGGAGGCGGGTGATGGGCCACCCGAATAGGAGTAGGTGTGGACGAAGGAGGCGGATGATGGGCCACCCGAATAGGAGTATGTGTGGATGAAGGAGGCGGGTGATGGGACACCCGAATAGGAGTAGGTGTGGATGAAGGAGGCGGGTGATGGGCCACCCGAATAGGAGTAGGTGTGGACGAAGGAGGCGGGTGATGAGAGGATGTGCCCTCGACAATAGCCTTAAGGGCTTGGATTTGTTGAGGGGTGAGATAATCTAATGCACGAATGAATTGAGAGACCTTCTCATCGTTGGGAGGAGACGGTCCCGAAGGAATAGTGGCTCGCGATTGAGGCGAGGGACCAAGGGATTGGACATTGCCCATGGGTTGGGTAATACCATAGGAATGAGGGCGTGGTCCCCTAGAATGATTGTGGTGAGAATTATGGAATTGAGGATTATATGATATGCTAGGTTGTGCATCCTCATGAACATAATTAAGATTAAACATGTTATTTTGTCTATCAAGGTAAGTCATTATGCAATCAAAGTTCAAGCAAAATAATTTGTAATGAAGCACACAAGTTGGAATGGTTACCGTTGATTTTTTTATTTATTTGAACCTTGGTGAATTAATGACTTTTAACAAACTTTCGGAGTGATTCACACAAGGGAGGAACCTAGTTTCAATGTAAGTTTACTTCGATGCCAACTAAGAACACTCACTCACCATGCATAGGCCAACTAAACCCGGGACTTCAAAGGTACAACCTGCCCGGCGTCCGTGAGGGAATCCACGGGTGTGGGGAATTACGGAGGCTTGGTTTAGGAATTTCCGGTCTAATGAGATGGAATGCTCAAAAGAGGGTCCTTCCTTCACCAAGAGGGTGTAAGATCTCCTAAAAGGTGTAGGGAGAGGAGGTCTCCTAAACCAATGCAAAGATGAATACAAAACTAATGCAGAATAGAGACAATATACATGCATGAACAAGGCATGAACCAGATATGATGAGAATGAGACGGAACACACAGTTTTTTCTCACTGCGGACACTTAGGGAAATGACGCCCTGATCCCTGCCGCTATATGTTAAAAGAGCGCCCCTGTGAGGGGCGTCAATTCCTGTGCCTTTTCTTTTTCTTCTTCTTTTCTTTTTTCAGAAAAACTAAATGGCGCCCCCCACTATGCCGTCAATGGTAGAAACAGCGCCCCTTTGAAGGGCGTCAATTCCTGTGAAATTTTTTTTTTAAGAGAGGGCAGGTAAATGGCGCCCTTCACCCTGTCGCTAAATGGGGAAACAACGCCCCTGTGAGTGGGCGTCAATTCTTGTGAAATTTTTTTTTTTTAGAGAGGGCAGGGAAATGGCGCCCTGCACCCTGTCGTTAAATGAGGAAACGACGCCCCAGTGAAGGGCGCTAATTCCTTGTGTCCCCAGAAACACTCCAACGGCCAGAAAGCTAAAACAGTGATAAAAATACCAATATGAAGGAATGAAAACACTCACAATCACAAGATAAAAATCATGGCAATTAATAAGAACATGAAATAGGATCTAGCATGCTCATCATTTTTTTTAAGAGATGGATAAATGGATTTTCTTAAAATATAACAAACTAACAACCACTTAGGGAGAGTGCTACGTGGAGCACAAAGGGAGGCGCACCGTGGGTGCAAAAGGGGAGATGGCACACGTGGGTGCCCAAGGGGAAGGGTAATCAAAAGAAAAACAAAAGGAGTCCCACCGTGACCGCCAATTTGTAGATTCTAAGAAATCCACTTAAGGGAAACTAAAGAATAATTAAAAGGGAAAAAGAAGAATGTACGAAGGAGAGAGAGACAAGGGCAGCATGCGTAGGATGCTAAGGGGAAAGGTGATCGCCAGAGACGCGAGGGCCTCAAAGGATATAACAAATAATCAATGGAGGGATCGCGAATATAAATACCTCAAAAGGATGCGGGGGAGATTGTGAGTGCACCTTCTCTTGCTATCGGCCGGTCGATGAAGAGAGTTCTTCTTGTTGATTACCCTTGCAAAGATCAAAGATAATAACCAATGAAATAGGAACTAGTAAACCCAAGGTGTAGTATCAAATCCACAATATGAATATAAACATAAAAATATGGACTAGAACACACCTTGTGGGTGTTGCCCTTTTAAACCCAAATGCAATGGGTGGGATAAAAACATATGATGAATGCTAAAAATAATAAGTGTGCAAGTGTTGCACTGGAGGAGGCTCAACGTGGTTGAGGAGGAAGAACTAATAACAGAGATATGATGCAAGATGCATGTGTGCACTGTGAACTAATTTAAACAATGAAAGAAGTAAAGAGGGGATAGCAAAGCTATTTTCTCTGTTGACGGCTTTAGATCTTCAGTTGAGAGAAGCCTCCGAACGATAAAGTTTTAGATGCAAGGAAACTTCTCCTTAAGCCGACGTTCGGGCATCACGTCCCTGTCGTGAATTGAATTTGGCCTCCTTAGCATGAGCCGCAGGGGCTTTATTTATAGGGGAGAATGGAGTTTAAGTCCAAGAACAATTAGGATAGTTGATTTTAACAAGAGATAAACATTGGAAGGAATCCCTCCAGTCATGGAAAGCCATTAGAGTCCTTTCCGAAGTGAAAATGGGCTCAAAACGAGGAATGAAGGAGGTTCTGCGAGAGTTCGGAATTTGAACAAGAATTGACGACCGGATAAACATTCGCTTTTAACATGACGCCCGCGGAGACGTCGTCATTTAAAGAATTGATGACTTTGAGGAGGGCGCTATTTATAATTTAATACGAATTTCGGGTGGATTTAAAATCTCAAAATATAGCAATGAAAATGACGACCTGGCTAGGGGCATCAATTGAAAAAAATGACTTATAAAGTGTCGTGATTCAAAAATAATAAAAAAAAGACCAAAAGGAAATGACGACCACGCGTTCGGGCGTCAATTGAAATGACGCCTGCGTGAGGGTCGTTATTTCAAAATATGCAAAACATGGCCATTTTTTATTTCTCATTATTATTTTATCATTTTTTAGGTGTACGTACATCTAACGGTGCTGATTCCAATTACTATTTTTTCGTATTTTTCTGACATCCGGAAAGCCACCAAATTACCCACGAAGGAGGGCAAGAAATAATATTAAACTAATCCAAATTGAAAATGACGCCCTTTCAAATGTCGTTAATTCTCATTTTTTTCATTTTTTTTATTTAATTTAAATTTAAACAACGCCCCCTTCTATGTCGTTAATTCATAAAAATTTGAAAAAATTCGCAGAAAATCCATAAAAATGAGGATAAATGAAAGGAATGGACGCCTCCTCAAAGAGACGTCATTTTACTTTTTTATTATTTTTAAAATAAAATGACGTCCCCTCTCATACTGTTAATTCTTAGAAAATCCGTAAAAATGGAGAAAAATACCCAGAAAATTCAAAAAATAGGAAAAAATAAGAAAAGGGAGAAAAGGCGGAGAAATCTAAGAAAAATGGAAAAAACCACTCAAACAAAGTTAATTTGAGGGTCAAATTGGGGCATTACGAGGTAATATGAGATGTACTCACAGTAACGTCAATTTTGGCGTGTCTACACAAGTGTGCTGGTTTTGGCTGTTTTATGTGCAGAAACTTAGTGCGTCGACCCCCAGGGTCGACCCCCTTCGGCATGGGATTTTCGAAACTTGTTGAAACTCCTTCTAAACCGCATTGAAGCTTTACCAAACTACCCACAATAAGTTCCTATACATATCGGAGTTTTTAAGACATATTGGGAGGGTTTTATGTGTCTTTTGTCCACTCTTTAAGGTATATATATAAGAGTTGCGAATTTGTGAGAGAGAGAGAGACCTAATGCTTATTTGCTTTTTCTTGTAGGTGAAGAAAAGGGGGGAAATGAAGTGGAGCTCTTGCAAGGTGATTATCATCTACATCCATGAAGATTTGGAGCTCGTGGTAGAAGAAGAAAAGAAGTGCCTCGAGGAGATGAACAAGATGACGTCGAAATCGTGACCATCCGACGACGAGCCAAGAAGAGCCGGAGATTTAATTGAAGGGGGGGCATTATACTTGTTGAATCTCCCTAGTTTCAGTCTTTAGAGTTTGTTTGGAGCTTATTCTACTCATCCATCATCATTTCATCCATTCCTAAATGATTATTCTTTGTGTGGGTTCGTAGAATGGCTTCCCCGAGTGGTTTATATTGACGCTTGTGCGTCGTTTGGTGCGGAGTATATCTGCGTGTGTGTTGGGATTTTTGCCCCATGTGTGTGGGGAGAAATCCTCGTGTGTTGCTGCATTTGCAGCGTGTGGTTTGAGGTTTTTACCCCGTGTGTGGGGGGAGAAATCCCCGTGTTTGCTGCATTCGCAGTGTGTGGAGAAAGCCTCATCGATTTGGTGAGGGGTGGATGTAGGGAGTCCGTCGTGGTCCCGAACCACCTTAAAAATCCCCGTGCATTGTGGTTTGTATTGTGGTGGTTTGTTTTATTGTTCAAATCTATTTATCTGTTCGAGTGAGTTCGGTGAGATTAAGAGAATCAAGTTTATTCTAATTAGTTTAAATTCCTCAATCTTGTTAATCTTGCTAATTCCGCTATGCAAGTAGGTTTAAGATTTTAATTGGACTTAATTTTTAGTAGAGGGATCTATTCACTGTGTTCTTGCACTACGGGACCCAACAATTGGTATCAGAGTGAGGCTATGTTGTCCCTAGATCTCACGATCTACAGAGTGATCCCAGTGCTTGTTCAATCATGAATTTTTCTGTCGAACAATTTTCGATGAATTCCGTACATATTTTTTATGGTTCTAATTTTCCCTTGTGGTTGGGCAGATTATGTAGGACTATAAACTCTGTTAATCCAAATCTTTGGAAGTTGACTCATAATGGTCCTCACATATTGCCTTTAGATGAGACAAAGTGGTCTAATCAGGATAAATTGAAGAATCATGAAAATGTTATTGTCCTGAGTTTATTGCAAGCTGCCGTAGACATTGACACGTTTCCATTTATCTCGTCTTGTAGGACAGCAAAAGAACTCATGGACTACTTGATCAAGGCTCAAGAGGAAAAGACCAATGGCCTATGTTTCATGGCCGACAAGTTGGATACATCTAGCAAATTGTCCGAGCAACACAATTATGAAACTGCCTATGAGGTAAACTCTGACACCGCATCTGATGATATGTCATTTGAAGAACTACTTGATGCTTATGAAGAATTGTCAAGTAGATATAAGAAAATTAAGTTAGAAAATAGAAAACTGAGGAAGAAAGATGATAACACCATTCATGACTCCTTTTGTGAAAAATGTGCTGAGTTTGAGGAATTAAATAAGATATGCATGATTGACATTGAAGAATACAAAGAGACTACTGCATGTTTAAGGAGTGAAAATGTTGCTCTCATGGATGAAATTAATCAAATGAAGAAAACTGAGGAATGTCTTAGATACAAGGTAGATTCACTATCTGATGATGATAAGTTATTTAAAAAACTTCTTGACACTAAATTAGATAGCAAAGGCATCATAAGTGAAAATGAAGAGCTTAAAAAGAACAACCGTGCTATGCTAATTCAGAATTCCTTACTTGAGGGTAGACTAAATAGTTTTGATAAAATTGAAAAAGGGAATGCATTGTTGAATTCTGAAAATAAAAAGTTGAAACAATTAAACAACACCATGTCAGAAAAATTGCTTACTCTTGAAAAAGGTAAGTCTGTGGTTATTCAAGAATCTGAAAATGTGAATATGTTAAAACAGGAAATAGAAACTCAAAACCATAAATGCATCATTGAATGAAAATGTTATTTCCTGTGAAAATGAGATTGTTTCTTATGAACTGCATGTTGCTTCTCTTGAAAATGAGATCAGTGAATTAAACAAGTCATTGTCTAAATTTGTACAAGGGAAAGATAATCTTGATAAAATCTTGGGGACTAAGGTAAATTTCCAAAGAGAAGGTCTAGGATATGAACCTACTAAAAAGAAAGCCTTTGGTCTGAAAAGTCAAACTTCATTTGTGCATGTCTCTTGCTCCTCTAACATTTCAAATTCCCCTTCTGTTGAAAACTCAAAGTCAAAATCTTCGGTTCAATTAAGGACCAAAAAAATTGATGTGCATGCTAAGAGTTTACATGAGAAATGCCATGTTCCAAAACTAACAAATATCAATTATTATTATTGTGGTAAGCATGGCCATAAAATGGATGATTGTAATGTCATGAAAATAGATGATGAAAATGCATGCAAAGAAAAATCTTCTTTTAAAAGATAAATAAATATTTCTTGCTTCTATTGTCATAAACTTGGCCATGTGATGAAAAATTATTTTGTGAAGCAAAAAGATGAACTTCATGCCATGAATGCTAAGTTTAATATTCAAAGGAAATTTAGTGACAAACATGTCTTTCGTGCTCAAAGGTTTTCATCTAACAAGAGAAAGTTCTTTGAAAAAACTTATGCTCTTAATGAAAAATCATTTGTTAGAACTACTTCTCCTTGTTGCTATCATTGTGGGAAGTACGGGCATGTTATGAAAAACTGTTGATTTTTAAAAAATCATGATTCTCATGCTTATAGAATAAATGCTATGTTTAATTTTGTTAGACCTAGATCTTTTGGAAATAGAAGATGGAATACTTTTGAAAATGATTTTTCTCATGAAAGAACATCTTTTGCTAGAAATGCTTCCCCTCAATATTTTTATTGTGGAAATCATGGACTTGTGATTGAGGACTGCAAGATCATGAGAAATGATGACATGGAAGTAAAGAAATTGTGGAAGAATTCGGTTGGTGATAATGCTACTAACTCCAAGGGACCCATGAATGCTTGGGTTCCCAAATTTGTCAAATGGGTGGGCTTTAATGCAGGTGTGCCTTGAGGAAATAAAAAGTGAAAGGGGTTCCAATAAAATTGAACAAGACACACTCGTTTGGTAATACCCCGACTTTGCTTCTTGTTAGTCAAACTTGTGATTTTGATGTTTTTACTTCTGTGGGTCTACTATGTTTCTCACTTCATGTTCCGAATTCTTCACAAGCCATACAAACTTTCTTTGAATGAATGTTTGGTATATTGAATGGTGATATGTGAAATGATAGGGTAAGTCTATCAGGAAGCTATGACTATGCGTAAGGCGATCTTATGATCAAAGTTCTCCACCTTGTACAAAATTCAAAAATTGAATTGTTTGGCGAACGTGAAAACATGATTTTTTTGAATGAAATCAATTTGCCTTGAATTGCATGTGCTTTCAAATTGAATATGAAAATTTTTCTTATTTCAAGAAGGTAACATTTCTGAAAATGGTTGCTTGTTCATCATTTGAATATGTATGTCTCTTTGTGCAATCTGTCATGATATTTTAAAAATCATGTTTTTGCATCTTACTTTTGCATTAGGGGCATTGGAACATTCAAATAAAATCTAAAATTTTACATTCATGATGCATTCTGCATTACATACTGCATATCTTCCTCACTGTATGCTTGCATGTTAATATATGCTAAAACCCCTTCCTTGAAAATTCTAAGACCTCATACTCTCTTGATAAATAAATTTTCAACTGAGTTATCACTGGAGTGTTTCCTATCATACACTCAGGGGAAGTAAAGATTTGATAAGTGCATCTAGATAGGAGGAGCTGCATTGTTATGTGCTCATAATGTTTTCGGTTTACATGCTAAATTAAATTCGCACACTTCATGCACAAAATGTGAAAATGAGTGTTATTCATAAGGATATAAGAATTTCATTTCAACACTCTAAAGAAATTAAACTTGCTGCATGAATGACAAATAGGCAGTTGAGGAAAAAGTTGCCTGCCTCATAATTAAAAATTTGGATGAAATGAAATGCAGAGCAATGCTCAGTCTCATTGAGTAAATTGGATACACATCACCTGAGACGTGATGTAGTTCAGTTTTGAAAAGTGTTGTACTAGAGTATCTCTGTTCAAAGTAAAGTGAGACGGTCAATGTTCTGAGTAACTGGGGAGTCTGGCATGAGCTCCATGAGTCTCCTCGCGTAAAAAGGAATTATTTGAACCTAATTACTCTAAGAAAAATTCAGATTATCATGGTTAAATTTTGTTTGAAAAAAAAAGTTTTGATGAAAAATTGATTGAGGCAGAGCGAAGCCTCCAATACGTTATTCTCTAGTTTGAAATACAGTCTGTGTAATTACTCTTGTGTTTAATTGAAAATCTAGATATCCATATAGCTAAAGCCTATTTTCATGTTAATCACTTACACATGGTAATTTGATTTAATATGTATTCAGAAAATTAATTGATTGCATCGGCGTTTGCTTAATTCTCCTATATGATTGCACAATCCCCTAGGTGGACACATGAGCATCCTAGTTTTACTGACTCACCTGGACTTTTCGTACACCTATCCGTTCACTTAAAATAAAATGGGGGAGATATATTGCATGTATATACATTTACTTGCTTGGAGGTCAATCATGCTTGATCATTCTACCCGCACTCTGCATGTCCATAAGGTCCATTCTTGCATTTCAAACTTATGCAATTAGTTCATGCATATTGTGCATATTGTGCATATTTGGCATTTATAGCATTCACACATGCATATTTTCAATTGCAACCATTTGAACATATTGTGCATATGATTCTCTTAATAACCCCATCGTCCATCGTGTTTTTGTCAATGACAAAGGGGGAGAAAGCTCTGTTGGTTTTTGGTTTGCTGCTATCATGAATTCCCCATAATGATCCCCATTTCTGATTATGTTAAAGGGGGAGAGATCATTAATGTATAACATTTTGTCATCATCAAAATGGGGGAGATTGTTGTATATGTGATTTTGATGATTACAAAATGACTTTGTTGCTTGGCCTTGTGCTTGAATGCATGGTTGTGGAGAGTTGAATATGAGCCTCATCATGATACTAGTATATTTCATTGAGCTTCATTTGATGTGAGTGAAAGAATTTATAGAAGGTGGATTGTGTGAAAATAGCATGTTTGGGTTCCTCATGGAAGCATGGTAACTTCATGTATTTCATATGCTTGTTTTTGACTACACAAGATGGTATGCATGGCTTGGTTGAAATGCTAACTTGATAGATTCTTTTTTTGAATTAACCTTTTCACTATTGAGATCATAACTTTTGAAATGATGGAGTTCCGGGTTGATTTGCATGCCATATTGTTCATATTCATTCTAGAAATGCTAGTTTCAAGAGAGAAGTTCATTTGATTTTCAAATCCATACTAATTTGGTCTTCATATGTTTTTGTATGTTCAAACCATTGGAATTAATCATCCAGAATCAAGGGACATTGGTCGCATTAATACCATTGGGTTTGCATAGGTTTATTGCGCTAAAAATAGGTTTTTCATGACCCTTAAGGGTCGACCCCTCCGGCACGGGATTTCTGAAACTTGTTGAAACTCTTTCTAAACCCCATGAAACTTTACCAAACTGCCCCCAATAAGTTCCTATACATATAAGGGAGCTTTTAAGACATATTGGGAGGGTTTTATGTGTCTTTTTTCAACTCTTTAATGTGTATATATAAGAGTTACGAATTTGTGTGAGAGAGAGAGAGACCTAATGCTTATCTGCTTTTTCTTGTAGGTGAAGAAAATGGGGAAAAGGAAGAGGAGCTCTTGCAAGGTGATTATCATCTACATCCATGAAGATTTGTAGCTTGTGGTAGAAGAAGAAAAGAAGCGGCTCGAGGAGAGGAACAAGATGACGCCGAAATCGTGATCATCCGACGACGAGCCAAGAAGAGCAGGAGATTTAATTGAAGAGGGAGCATTATGCTTGTTCAATCTCTCTAGTTTCAGTCTTTAGAGTTTGTTTGGAGCTTATTGTACTCATCCATGGTCATTTCATCAATTCCTAAATGATTATTCTGTGTGTGGGTTCGGAGAATGGCTTCTCCGAGTGGTTTGTGTTGAAGCTTGTGTGTCGTTTGGTGCGGAGCATATTCACGTGTGTGTTGGGGTTTTTGCCCCATGTGTGTGGGGAGAAATCCCCGTGTGTTGCTGTATTCGCAGCGTGTGGTTTGGGGTTTTTACCCCATGTGTGGGGGGAGAAATCCCCGTGTTTACTGCATTCGTAGCGTGTGGAGAAAGCCTCACCGATTTGGTGAGGGGTGGATGTAGGGAGCCCGTCGTGGTCCCGAACCACCTTAAAAATAATCCTCGTGCATTGTCATTTTCATTGTGGTTTGTGTTGTGGTGGTTTGCTTTATTTTTCAAATATATTTATCCATTCGAGTGAGTTCGGTGAGATTGAGAGAATCAAGTTTATTATAATTAGTTTAAATTCCTCAATCTTGTTAATCTTGCTAATTCCGCTGTGCCAGTAGGTTTGAGATTTTAATTGGACTTGATTTTTAGTAGAGGGATCTATTCACCCCCCCTCTAGATCTGTGTTCTTGCACTACGGGACCCAACAGGTTCCACTCTTCTTGGCCTTCCTGAACAGTTTTATGGCTCTTCTTGTCATTAGAGCCATTATCTCCTCTTCTTCACTGAAGAGGGGCGATCTCGCGCTACTCCTGAGCGGGGAAGAGGATGACCACGTACACTTGAAGTGTGAACTGCAAGAAGGGAAACAAGTCAGAGGTGCCCAAGGATAGATCCCCGGAGAAGACCCTCCGATGCTTAAGTCAGCAAATGTAGTAGAGCACTGGTGCGAAGGGAGGAGTTAGGAGGAAGATGAGGGCGCGAGATCCCTCTCCACCAAGAGGTGAAGTGGTTCCTGCTCAGGGTTTTTGGCTTACCTTCTCGTAGGAGGGTTCTTACAGTTTAAATAATGGCTCGTTAAGTGAATGATCCCTGTAAGTTGAGGAGTTTCGGGGGGGGTTACGTCCTCCTTACGGGCTCTTTATAGCATGCGGACTCTTGGTCTCCCCTATCCCCTTGAGCTCCCAGCTTTTAAGGGACACGTAACGGCCGTACAGATAAGCTTCCATCTGTTGGCCCAAGCATGAGGCACTGGCCTAGGAGATGCCTCCCGAGCGATGAGTGTGTGGTCTGGGCAGAGAATACGGGGCTCCAAAGGAGCTCTCCCGATCGAACCGATGCTCGGACTTCCCAACCCGAAGGCTGTCTAGGAAGTTCTTGATCCGAGTGAGTTATTAGGCTTATATTAAGTGGGCCCGGGGGCCTCCACTTCAAGGAGTTGGGCCTCGTTGGGTCAAGTTGGACCTCGTTTTGCCTCTCCGTTCGGGCGGATAGATTTCCCCTCTCCACTTGTCCCCCTCCTACTCTCGAGCCAAAAATAGGCTTGGATGAGTAGCATCTCGGTTGGACTTTTCGTGGCTCTAGTTGGGTGGAGATCTCTCTCTGTAGGGGCCACATGATGCGGCTTGCCTTAAAAATATGCCTGTCATGATGATAATTTTGAAAATTATTGTAAGAAGGCCCCTCTACGGAAGATCGAAACATCGCGCCACCTCCAGCTAGGGGTTATAAGCATTGTGCATTGTTTGCATCCCTTTATCTCCGGGGTTTAGGGTTTTGCCTTTCATTGCATTTATATTTGAGGGGGGCTCATGTGCCGTGAGAGCAGTTCGGAGGAGCGGAGGATTGCATTGGCTTTCACGGAGCTAGAAGAGATTGTCGCGGTGGCGATCCATCAGCTTCCTTCTCCTCCGGAGTCCTCTGGTCTAGAGCTTTCCCCTTCTTCTTCCAGTTCTTCTGTCTGTTCCATGGCGGACCAAAATCTTGAGGCTGAGGGGCAAGGTGAAGAATAGGCCCCACGGGTTTTTATGGTATCGTCGGAGCCTCTCCGCAGCGAGCTGGGTGAGGCCGATGTGACATGACTGGAGAACCGGTATGGGCTGCCTTGGCGATTCTGGTTTCTCACGACTGAACCTGACGAGTCTAGCCTTACTACTCGTTTTGGCTTCTTTTGTTCCTTCCTCTTGGCCTGGAAGAGCGGCTTTCGCCTACCCCTCCATTCCTTCGTCGCCGATTTTCTTCGGTTCTACTGGCTGGCTCCTGTTCAGCTAGTCTCCAACACTTATACCTTCATCTTCTCCTTCATTTTCCTCTGTGGCCAGAGTGAGGTGAATTCCTAGCTGGACCTCTTCCATTATTTTTTTGAGCTGAAGGAGAACCTTCATGCGGATAAGGGCTTCTTCTTCGTCTAGGCGAAGCGGAACAGGAGTTGCGTTACCCTTTTCGTGAAGGACTCCTCTCACAAGGGATGGAAGACCCAATATTTCTGGGTGGTCTGGTCTGCGGTCGGTGTGGTCTGGAACTTCCCGACGGTGCCCAACTTTCACATGAACATCCCTCCGAAGTAGACAGAGGTCTCCCCGAAAGTGGAGAGGGATGTTGCCATCCTTCTGCAGAGTCGTCGGCTGACTGCTGAGTTGTTGACCCTATTCAACATCAAGGAGTACCTTTCTCGAGCATTGCTGCCGACAGGTAAGGGTCTCAGGGGCTTGTTCTCTTTCTTATCAAGTGAGTGCCTTCCTTCTCTAAATTTTGCTCTCCTTCGTTCAAACTAGAGGCGAGCAGCTGAGGAGGAGGCTCCGCCAGCCAAGTTGGAGATCATCGACTTGGATGATACGCCGGCTCCGAGTGATCTTCCAGCTTCGGAGGGTTCCTCCCGTGCCCAGGATAAGGGCAAGCGGGTCGCCCGGGATGACGCTTCCGAACGCCGGGGGGTCAAGCGCAAGGATCCCATGGCGAAGCTGTTGAGGTCTTTGATGCAGACTCTGTCTACTTAGAAGAAGCAAGCGAGAAAGGCGGCGGTCGCCTGCACGGCCGATGAGGCTCCTCTGTTGCCTTCTCTCTCTCTGGAGCAAGAGGGAGCAGATGGTGAAGGGGCCGCGGCTGATGTTGGGGTGCCTAGCGAAACAGAGGGGGTGCCAGACGGAGGAGTCTGGTCCGAGCCAGTCAAGGTTGGAGGGTCGCAAGATGAAGCGACTCAGTCGCAGCCGACCGAGGCCGGGGAGGTACACGGCGAGGCCGCCCAACAAGAGCTAACCAGTGGGGCCCCCAAGACGGGGTTGCTCGGGGGAGGTGCCCCAATCCCGGTCGCTCTGGAAAGGATTTCTCCTCCCTTGACCGGTGCCTTCAGCGTCTGAGCCTCTCTGTACCGGATGTGCCATTCCCTAGCTTCAGGAGCCATCCGAGAAAAACTCCGGAAGGGTCCCCCCTCCACGCTTTTTGAGCAAGTTATGGAAGGTGGCCTGGTCTTGGCCCAGCTTGGAGCTGAGGCAGTGGATGCGTACGCTCGGGTGGAGTTAGAGCGGGAGACTCTTTCATGGGCCCGCGGTGCGCATGATCGGAAGGTCGAGCGTTTGACCCTCGATCTTAGTGACCTTCGTCGGAAGGTGGCCCCACTCCGGGCACAGGTGCAGTCGAGCCAGGCGGAGGCTCAGTCGTTGGCGGAGCAGCTGGCTCAGGCCCATCGTATGGTCGATCTGAAGAGTGAACTCCTGGAGGTGGAGCACAAAATCCAGGTCGAGCACGACGATCAATGGAAGGCCGAGCGAGAGGGGCTCGAGGACCGAGTCTGGGGGGCCGAGGATGCACGGGCCGAGGCGGAGAGGAGGTTGTCCGAGTCAGAACGGAGGATAGCCGAGCTTTAGAGGAAGGCGGAGCTGGCTGGGGTGGAAGCGCTCAAGCAACATAGATGCTCAGAGGCTTATCGTGCGGCTCTCTAGAAGACTGCCTTCCCCTACTATGAGTCGGGCTTCTGTCGGGGCCTTCGGAAGGGCTTCTCCCAGGGCTTCAATCGGACCATCATAGAGGCAGAGGCCCAAGCGTCTGGGCTCGTTTATCCTTTTGGGCAACACTGTGACTCGGACTGGGGCTCTACCGACTCTTCCCATTATACACAAGCGATCGCCAACTCCAGCAGCCTCGGGAGGGCGCACGACCGAGACAGTTCCCATGTAGGTGGGTCAGTGCCTGGGTCGGCCGTCGCCGAGAATACTGGGGGTAGATCATCTGGTGCTGAGGGGCCCTCGTCAGCCGAGCTTCGAGATGGGCCTGAGGCCTAATGTATAAGCTCTTTCTTTCTTTTTCTTTTTCTTTTTCTTTTCCCCTATGTAGTTACGAGAACATCTTTTTTGGAAAGTATAATAGAGACAATATTAAGTGTGGAATTGACTATTCCTTACCGCTTCTGGCATGATTTGACTACCGTATCTGTAGTTGTTGGGGAAGGTGCTGATTTTCTCTGCAGATATCGCGCGTGCCGATCTGTCAGATAACTGACAATGCACTAGCACCTTTCTGCTTTTCCATGCTGCCGTAAATGACTTGCCACTTCACACGTCCCACTGGGGGGGATGTTGGGAAATGAGGTAACCGTCTCAGGAAAGGCTCCTTTAGCGTGTTTTTAAGGGGAGAGTCATTTAAGGCGATCAG
This sequence comes from Amorphophallus konjac, assembly GCA_022559845.1. Lineage (NCBI taxonomy): Eukaryota > Viridiplantae > Streptophyta > Magnoliopsida > Alismatales > Araceae > Amorphophallus > Amorphophallus konjac. Next base: position 337,499,882 of record CM040126.1, on the reverse strand, counting down.
CTCCCCCTTCGGCCTATGAAAGGTCCGAGGGGCGTCTCTTCTTTCTTTCATCGCTTAAGGCCATCCCTGACGGTTTCTCCTTTTTCCCTTTCTATGAAGTGTTGTGCTGTTAATCTCGGCAGGGCATGGAAGGTGCTTCGGAAGGCGATGATGCAGACGGCAATAAGAGGGAAGCTCCTGCTATTCCAGTTTGGAAGAGGGTTCGACAGTCGAAGGTCAGTTTGGGAGAGGGTTCGACATGCTGGAGCATGTCGCCTTCCTGTCCCTGACCCGCCGACGCTATCCCGAGGGGAGGGGGAGCTTTTTAAGCTCCCTCCTTTCTGTTGATCCTATTGCCTAGAAGGGGAGCTCTCTCAAGCTTCCTCTTCATTTGTCTTGGGTCAACTTCCCCTCTCTTTTTTGTTGTTGTCCTTCCAATCCCTTTGGCACCTTTCCTCCGAGCTTCTCAAACCAACGGGGCCGACTATCCTTTATCCGAGCCAGTTTCTGCACTAGGCAGAGTCAGTGGCTGGATGTAGGAGTGTCTACCGGGTTGGCCGAGCGTTTTGCTTGCGTCTTAGTACTAGTGGATGTAATTTTTTGTTTGCTGTACATGTATACTGTATTGGCTACGGCCTACTTGATGTACACTAGAGTTTAATGGAAAGAAAAGAATGGTGTTTATTCTACTTTGCTTACATGTGCATGCTTGCCAGATGATCAAAAGTAGAACTTGCGAAGTGTTGTCGCGTTCCATGTCCGAGGGACGGGTGTTCCTTCCATGGTGGACAGTCGATACGCCCCTTTCCCGAGTGTCTCGACCACTTGGTAGGGGTCTTCCTAGGTAGGGGCTAGCTTCCCTGCCGCCTCCAGTGGTCGACAGGCTTCGGCCTTTCTCAAGACGAAGTCCCCTGGCTGGAAGTGTCTATCTCGAACTTTGGAGTTGTAGTATCAAGTGATGCGCTGTTGGTATTCTGTTCCTCGGATGTTTGCAATCTCTTGGGTCTCGTCTGCTAAGTCGAGGTTTTCCAGAAGTTTCTGCTCGTTTACCTCAGATTTGAAGTGGATGACTCGGAGAGAGGGATTGTCGACCTCCAACGGAATCACGGCTTCCGTGCCATATACCAGCTGAAAAGGTGTTTCATCAATGGCCATTCTTGGAGTTGTTCGATGCGACCATAGTACGCTCGGTAATTCCTCAAGCTAGCTTCCCTTGGCCTTGCCGAGCCTGGTTTTGATGCCTTTTAAGATAGTTTTGTTGGCATTCTCGACCAGTCCGTTAGCCTGAGGGTGGGTACAGAACTGAAGTGATTATGAATGTTTAGGTCGGAAAATCTGTCTCTAAAATAATGAGAATCAAATTGCTGACCGTTATCGCTCACGATCACTCGGGGGACACCGTAGCGACAAATGATCGATTTCCAAACGAAACTCCATACGACTGATTCGGTGATCCTGGTGGTGGCCTCGGCCTCGATCCATTTGGTGAAATAGTCGATGTCGACGATGACGTACTTCTTCTGAGCCTGGGCCGTGGGGAATGGCCTGAGAATATCGATCCCCCACCAAGCGAAGGGGTATGGCTCGGCAAGGGTGACGAGCTCCGCGGCGGGTTGGTGGATCAGATAGTTGAAGCGCTGACATCGGTCCCACTTATATACATAGGTCGTGCAGTCGCACTGGAGAGTGGGCCACCAGTAACCCTGCCGAAGGAAGATCCTGGCGAGCGATCTTCCCCCTTGATGCGCGCCATAGATGCCTTCGTGTACTTCCCGAATTGCTCGGTTAGCTTCGTCGGTGCTGATGCACTTGAGGAGGGGACCAGAGAAAGATCTATGGTACAAGTCATCATCCATCATGATGAAACGCCAAGCTTGGTACTTGAGTTTTCGAGCCTCCCGAGGGTCGGGGGGCTCTTGATAATCCCGAAGCCAAGATATGTAGGGGGTCCGCTAGTCGCTCAGGGGTGCCGGGTCAACGGTCATAAGCTCGGACTCGATGCTCGATTGCTCGAGCTCTTCGAGGAAGACCGACCGTGTACCTTAGGGGTTGAGGGAGGAGGCCAGGCGAGAGAGGGGGTCCGCTCGGGAGTTTTCCTCCCTGGCTATCCGGACTACCTCAAAGCTCTCGAAGAGTTGGGCCATCCTCTTGACCACTTGGAGGTACTTGATCATTTGTCCTTCCCGAGCTTCGTAATCACCGTTAACCTAGCTAGCGACCAGTTGGGAGTCAGTGTGGATCCTGACTCGCTCGGCTCCTAGTCGTCGAGCCATCCTGGCCCTTGAGATAAGGGCTTCGTACTCGGAGGCGTTGTTGGACGCCAGGAAATTGAATTTCAAGGCGTACCGTAGCTCCGCACCTTCGAGGGACTTGAGAAGGACACCAGCGCCGCATCCGGTTGAGTTGGTGGACCCATCGACTAATAGGTCCCAAGTGGGCCCCAGCGTAGGTGGAAGTGCTTCTTCAATCGCGACCGTGCTTTCGGCGATGAAGTCCGCGAGGGCATGTCCTTTGATGGCCGAGCGGGGGTGATACGAGATATCGTAGGCCCCAAGCATGATGGCGCATTTGACGAGGTGTCCCAAGGCTTCAGGGTGAAAGAGAATCTTCTTCAGGGGTTCGCCGGTAAATACGACGATAGAGTGCCCTTGAAAGTAGGGTCGGAGGCGCTTGGCTGAGGTAACCAACGCTAGCACGAGTTTCTTGGTTGTGGGGTACCTTCTTTCAGCCTCATTAAGGACCTTGCTAGTGTAGCAAACTGGTCTCTCGACCCCCGCGTCGTTCCTGACTAGGACCGAGCTTACTGTGGAAGGGGTCACCGAGAGGTAGAGGTGTAGAGCTTTGCCCGGGGTTGGCTTGGACAGCATCGGGGGTGATGCCAAGAATTACTTGAGTTCGGCGAATGCCTTCTGACATTCCTCGTCCCAGGCGAACATAGCAGATGCCATTTTGGGTCCCCTCAACAATTTGAAGAAGGGTAGGCATTGTTCGGCCGCCCAGGACAGGAAGCGGTTGAGCGCAGCAATGCGCCCCGTAAGGCGTTGAACGTCCTTGATACAGGTGGGTGACCGCATGTTTAGGATGGCCTGAACCTTGTCGGGATTGGCCTAAATCCCACGCTCAGTTACCAGGAAGCCTAGGAACTTCCCGGATCTGACTCCGAAGGCGCATTTAACAGGGTTGAGCTTCATGTTGCACTTTAGGAGGGTATCGAAGGTTTCGTCTAAGTCGGCAAGGTGGTCTTCAGCCTTCAGCGTCTTGACGAGCATATCATCAATGTAGGCCTCGACGTTCTGACCGAGTTGTCCTTCGAAGATGTGGTTGATCAGTCTCTGATATGTTGCTCCAGTGTTCTTCAACCCGAACGGCATTCGGGTGTAGCAGTGTACGCCAAAGTCAGTGATGAAGGTTGTCTTCTCGATGTCCTCCGGGTCCATCCTGATCTGATGGTATCTGGAGTAGGCGTCCAAGAAGCTGAGCAACTTGTTGCCATAGGTTGAGTCGACCAGTTGATCGATGCTTGGCAGTGGGTAGCAATCCTTTGAGGTAGCCTTGCTGAGGTCGGTGAAGTCTATGCACATTCACCATTTTCCCGAAGCCTTTTGTACCAGGATGACATTGGCGAGCCATGAAGGGTACAGGACCGGATGAAAGAGGCCAGTCCTCTGTCCCTTGATGACTTGCTCTTTGATGACCGCTTGCTTCTCCGAGGCATGCTTTCTCCTGTGTTGTTGTACAGGCTTCACCGCTGGGTCAAGGTTGAGCTTGTGCGTCACCATGTCGCCCGAGATCCCGGGAAGATGCTCGTCCGACCATGCAAAGACTTGGATGTACTGGGCAAGGAAATCTTTATATTTTTCTTATTCCTCAAGTGGTAGATCGGCTCCGATCTTAACTCCTAGAGTCGGGTCACCGTTGAGGAAGACCGTTAGCAACTCGCCGCCAGGCTCAGATGTTGCCGGTCCCTCCTCGGCTCCCTTTACTCATTTGTTTTTCCCTTCTGGCCTCGTGGCTTCGACCGAGAGTATATAGCACCGTCTAGCCAATGCCTGGTTACCCCGGACCTCCCCCACGCCATGCTTGGTGGGGAACTTCATTTTTTGGTGAAAGGTAGAGAGCACCACTTTCATTCGGCTGAGGATACCTCGACCGAAGATGGCGTTATAGGCCGTCATCCCTTTAATCACGATGAAGTCCACCATAACCGTAACTACTTTGGGCGGGGTGCCATTGGTAACTGGTAGGCTCAGGGCTCCCTCGGGATAAGTTGCTTGGCCGTTGAACCAACAAAGGGGGGTTTGGATCGGGCGGAGTTTAGACGGATTCTCTCCCATCTTAAGGAAACATTCATAGGATAATATATCAGGGGCACTCCCATTATCAACTAAGATCCTATCTACGTTACAATGGTTTATTGTAGCCGATACAACGAGAGCGTCGTCATGCGGGGTGGTTAACCCTTCCAGGTCCTGGTCGGAGAATACCAGGGCCTGCGGTTCGCTCGCCTGCGGGGCCTTAGGGGGCTCAACAGAGGCTCGGCTCACCCACTCAGCGTGACACTTTCTCCCTCGGCTACTATCTCCTCCTGATGTCGCGCCGCCCGCGATGACATTGATGTGGACTCCACGGGGGGCATTGTCGATTTCTTCGGGGGCGCCTCGGTCTTCCTTCTGCCTTGACACGTATCGGGATAGGTGTCCTTGGCGGATGAGGCGCTCGATCTCATCTTGAAGTTGATGGCAATCGCTAGTGTGATGCCCGTTATCGTTGTGGAATAGGCAATGCTTACGATGATTGCGGTGCTTGGCCTTCATAGGCTCAGGTTGGTGGAGGAGACACGAGCCTTTGATGTCTTCATTGATTTCGTAGATGGGAGCGGTAATGGGGGTGTACCGCTCGTACTTCCGAGATGGATCTTTGCAGCCTCCGTCCCGGTTCTGCCTTTTTCCATGACCCGTCCCTTGCTCAGACGGTCGCTTCTTGTCCCCCTCCCGACCCGAGCCTATCGTGACTCGGCAGGCACTGAGGACTTCCTCGCACTCTGCATGGCGTAGGGCCAGGGTCACTAGCTCAGCGAAGGAGGTAGGAGGATGAAGCACTAGCTCGCGCCGTAGGTTCTCATCGCGGGTGCCCCGGTTAGTGCAGTGATGGCCGAGGCAACATCTAGGCGGGGAATGCGCAAGGGTTCCGATTTGAATCGGTTGATATAAGACCACAACTTCTCCCCCTGTTCCTGCTTGACAGCCAGTAACCCCGCCACTGACCGGGGTGGACCGCTGCAGGCGAAGTTTTCCTTGAACACTCGCCCGAGTTGCTTGAAGTTGTGGATGCTGCTGGGGGCGAGGGCCCTGAACCAGGCCTGAGCACCCTGAACCAGAGTGGTCACGAACGCTCGGCACTTGATTACGTCAGAAGCCCCATGCAAGGTCATCAGGGCGTCGAAGCTGTCGTAGTGATCGACCTGGTCTCTCTGGTTGTCAAACGACTTGAAGGTCTAAAGTGAGATCCTGGGGGAAATCTCGACCTTCAAGATATAGTCGAAGAATGGGGATCGCTCCTCGTCATCCACAGGAGAGGTCTTCTGCAAGGCGCAGAGGGCGCGTTCTTGCTCTGCGAAACGCCTCTCAAGGTCTCGCTGCCGGAGGGACAACTCCGGTTGTCGTTGGCCCGAGGGGCTGGGGGGATGCACTTGCATGCTGTCCCGGCGCTCCTCAGGGGCCTCGGTCTCCTGGAATGGTCAGCGTGCTCCAGACTTCTCCCTCCTCGAGATGGAGGAGGCTTTCTGCTCCGAGGGAGGGGCATGCGATGGTCCTCCTGACTGGTTGCAGATGAGCCGCCGCCCCCGGAGGGTAAAACGGCTTCCAGCAGTTTGCTGGGAGGCATCTCCATGGGGGGGGGGGTCTTCCAGGGGAGGTGCGACTTCTTCTCCATGGCCACCTGGGCCCTCATGAGATCCACGAGGACATCCAGTTTTGCGTTGAGGGTTTGGAGGGCATCGGTACTCCCACCGGGAAGCTGTTCCCCCGCCAGCGATGGAGGTATCTCATTGGCATGGTTGCTCGACGAGGAATTCTCCGTGGGGAGGGAAGGTGCGCCTTCTTCCATAACCAGGGCCTTTACCATGTCACCGGCAATCCTCCTGCCAGAACTCCTTCGCACCATGATGTCTCTTTGTTCATTTCCCATAGACGGCGCCAGATGAAGATTGGCGATCTCGCGCTACTCCTGAGCAGGGAAGAGGATGACCACATACACTTGAAGTGTGAACTGCAAGAAGGGAAACAAATCAGAGGTGCCCAGGGATAGATCCCCGAGGAAGACCCTCCGATGCTTAAGTCCACAAATGTAGTAGAGCACTGGTGCGAAGGGAGGAGTTAGGAGGAAGATGAGGGCGCGAGATCCCTCTCCACCAAGAGGTGAAGTGGTTCCTGCTCAGGGTTTTTGGCTTACCTTCTCATAGGAGGGTTCTTCCATTTTAAATAATGGCTCGTTGAGTGAATGATCCCTGGAAGCTGAGGAGTTTCAGGGGGGTTACGTCCTCCTTGCGGGCTCTTTATAGCATGCAGAGTCTTGGTCTCCCCTATCCCCTTGAGCTCCCAGCTTTTAAGGGACACATAACGGCCGTACAGATAAGCTTCCATCAGTTGGCCCGAACATGAGGCACTGGCCCAGGAGATGCCTCCCAAGCAATGAGTGTGTGGTCTGGGCAGTGAATACGGGGCTCCGAAGGAGCTATCCCGATCGAACCGATGCTCGGACTTAGCAACCCGAAGGCCTCCTAGGAAGTGCTTGATTCGAGTTAGTTGTTAGGCTTATACTAATTGGGCCCGGGGGCTTCCACTTCAAGGAGCTGAGCCTCGTTGGGTCAGGTTGGACCTCGTTTGGCCTCTCCGTTCGGGCGGATAGATTTCCCCTCTCCACTCACTATCCTCATTTAATCCATCATCACTTTCCTCAGAGGATTTTGGATTGGCCTTGAGTGCCACATCTTCTTCTTCTTGTTCGTTTCTTCTTCATTTCTCTTGAAGTTCAACTCATAAGTCATGAGTGAACCAATTGGCTCATCCAATTTGAGTGTTGTGAGATCTTTCAAGTCCTCAATTACTGTCGCCTTGGTATGCCACATTGGAGAGAGGGATCTTAGAAATTTCCTCACCATTTCTTGATTTGTATGTTCCTTTCCGAATGCCTTCAGTCCATTTGTAATCTCCATCAATCTGGTGAACATCTCGGAGATGGACTCCTATGGCTTCATACTGAATAACTCATAATCTCGAATTAGGATATTCGCCTTTGTCTCTTTCACTTCTAATGTCCCCTCATAGATTAATTTAAGCTAATTCCACATTTCCTGCGCAGAAGCACACATAGAAATTTGTGAGTATTCATCTAGATGAATAGCACATTGAATTATATTCATAGCTTTGAATTTTGCACAAGACTTCTTAATTTGATCCTCATTCCATTCATCCTCATTTTCAAGTAATTCATACGGACCACGAATAATCACACACCACACATCAAACTCTTGAGCTCTCAAGAATACATACATCCTATTTTTCCAATAGGGGTAATTTGTGCGGTCAAAGAATGGCGGCCTGTGAATTGAGTGCCCCTCAGGCAACATCCCTTGATTAGCCATTTGCTTGAGATCTTTTTTTTAATCAAATCATCTTTTTGGAATGAAGAGAAAGTGCACCCCCTATCCAGAGGAAGGGAATGTTCTCACTCCATCTTCGGGCCAAAGAGATGGAAATTTTATTACATGAAATTGATAAATGATAGTACAATGGGGGCATACCCCTAAAAAAACATGGAGAAAATGTGAAAATAAAAATAAAAAAGACAACTACACATGTTGAAGGTAAATATTTGGAAGACGGCTAGCATCCGCAGTGGCATATCCTCTAGCAAAGAGTGACAAATCCCGTGACGACAGAAATTCTATGTTAACGCCCGTGTGGATGGCATGGTTGGCCAGTACACCGGCAAGCTGATTACCTTCTCTGTATATGTGCACAATAGGACAAGGGAAAAGAGCAACCATGTGCTTTAACGCTCTATACCACGGAAGTAGGGACCAGGGAGGATTGCTATTATGTTTAAGCATGTTGACCAGAGCCAAGGAATCTGTGAAGATAACTGAGAGAGGGATGGAGTGAAGCTTTGCCAGACGAAGGCCATCAAGAAGTGCCCATCCTTCTGCAACCATATTCGAACCATATCCATAGTAATAGGAGAAACCAAGAAGTAATTGGCCTTTAGCATTTCGGAAACACCCACCACCCCCTGAAGACCCTGGGTTGCCTTTGCTGGCGCCATCCACATGAAGTGAAAAAGTAGATCTAGAATCAGGAGCAATCCATCAGACAACTAAGCAAACTAGTCTTTTGTGCTTAATTGTGAGGCCAAAATCCTGGAGTTTGTGAATATAATGAGAGCTAACACCATAATTAAAAGTGACTAATGCACAACATGAGATACATCTGCTTTGATTCGATCTGACATACGAAAGAAGCATATCCGAAGCCCCTCAAATTGAAGCTTGCATCTGGACTTCCAAATTTCCCACATGATCAGCATGACCACTAACAGTGAAATGAAACCCTGTGATGGTAAATGACAGCCCTTCTAAGGATCTCCTATAACCTGCTAACAATAGTGGTAAACTGCGTATAGTAGCCATCTAGGAAAGGCATAAATTTATCCCAAAGAAATTTGGCAAGATCACTACGAAGAAAAAGGTGGTCAGCATCTTCCATGGCATGGGTCGAAGAGCAACAGGCACAACAGGAAGCCATGTGAATCCTACTGTGCTGGATATTATAGTCTAACGGGACCGCCTGATTCAAAATCTTCCAGTAAAAAAGTGATGCACGTGGAGGGAATTTTTGTTCCTACAATTTTTTTAGAGGGGATGGATCTGACTGTCCTCTGAAGAAAAAGTATGTGGACTTAGTGTCAAAGGCACCAGAGTTCATGAGGGACCAAATTGGGATGTTGTCACGCCCCGAGCCTTTATTACAGCGAAAGACTCGCTCGAGAAACGTGAACAACCGGAATTGGAAGCCTCTTGCAAGCAAGAACGACCACAGCGCGAGACAATCACACACATAAATGTAATTGCACAGAATTTAATCAAACTCCAACTTTATTTCATAAATGATCAAAGTATTCCTTTACAATAATCACCTTTCATTCTACTAGACTCAAGAAATAAGAAAATTACATTGACTCAATCTAAACATTATAGACTTCCTAAGTCTTCGCTCGTAGCTTTACAAGACTTTCACTCACTTCCGGACCCGCCACTAGTATAGCCCGAATCCGAATCTGAACTACTTCCATCTCCTGAAAAATGTTAGAAAATAGGTAATGAGCATACTTGCCCAGTAGGTATCTTCGCATCAACATGAAAGTACTATTAAAGTGATTAATATTTTTGCTCTAAAGAAATAAGGGAAAATCATGCAATGCGATGATCATGCGATTAAACCATAGTAACGAGATAATCATGTAAGATAGAGTGAGCAAGAATGAACTTATCAAGAATATAACAAGAACATGATATTGGCCTTTTCATGAACAAGAATGTAACAAGAATGCACTATCAAGCCATATAATCAACACCCAGCATCTTATGCTTATGAGCAAGTGCTTCGTGAATTTCTGTGGAATATCGAGCAAGAAAGTCATGTACAAGAACTTGATCATGTTGCATCGCGTTGTGATTTTTCACTTCACGAGCTGTGGATAATTCACTTATTTATAAAGAAAGTACTCCCAGCGCAATGCGACGCCAGTAGCATCATACCCCATGGTTTATAAAATAGAATGTTTCCGACAATCAGCCGAGGGGACTAGCATAGAGCCCTTGAACACAATCAGTGCTCGATCGCATCTTCAAGTATAAATCAAGCTCTTACCACGCATGATAATAAAGTATGGCCAAGAATATAGCAATATCAAAAAATGAAAATCAATGTATGAACGCTTCAATTTGAATATGAGGAATTCAAAAATGACATTAAATAAGGTTATGCTCATAAAATAAATTGACAGTATAACGGTACATTCTTTTCTCTTTCCAATCCTTATATTAAGTTTCTTGATTAATATTATAAGTTCTAGACTATCATTAGTTCATCTAGAACCTTTGGAATATCAACCCTTGGGTCAAACCTTGGGTTAAGTACTTAAGCAATGTGACGGTCGTTCTCTGGGCCGTTACATCATGTAACGCACCAGTAGAGGGCCGTTACAATGATCAGAGTCCAGAACTATTAAAATAGACTCAGAGAAATGTGACGGTCATGCAATGGGCCGTTACGTGATCCAGACGGTCCAATGTAAGGCCGTTACATTACTAGATCCAGAAAACAACGATAGTGTATTCTAGTTAATGGGCTTTAATGGTACAACCAACTCGGCATCCTAGTGGGAATCCCAGGCTCGCGGAGAATTACGGAGGCCTTGAAACAAGATTTCCTAGTCCATTAGAAGGGATATCCAATAGAGAGGTCCTCATGTCCAAGAATATGTTCCTATAGTGCAAAATGTGAACTAATGGTCAACATACCGGAGTATGTGCCATGTACTTATAGAAATGACTCTATCGATAGAGAAAGAATATATATATATATCGATGTGAAATCATGATAAAAAATCTATCAATACATCATTCAAAATCATGTTTCTAATTACAAAACTATAGAGTTTTGGGCTCATGAAATTAACATAACTTAAAGTAATAGTGAGATACCAAAACATGCAATACCTATCGTGAATGATTAAATAATCTCAAAGTCACGTAATCAGGTTAAAACTTAGGTAACTAGGCATAATAATAATTAAATCTGGCAAGTTTCCAATCTGTCTTGAGTTGACAGTACACAGGCACCTGACGGTCTAGCCAAGGTGCGTCACAGGGAGTGTGACGGTATATCGAGCAACCGTTACAGAATGTAATGCTCCTGCATAGATGCGTCAGAGTCAACAGAGAAATCAATAGGCAACCAGGGACTGTGACGGTCCATCATATGGCCTTTACTTGAGTGTGACGATCCTACTATGGTGCGTTACAGTATCTGCTGACAGAAAATGATATGAAACCTAAGAGATGAACTCACATCATGTCTAAATCAAATACCATGTCTATTCTAGGCATGATAACGAAGTATAGGCTATCTATATGGATGGGTTCTAGTGAATAGACAAGATAACTTCTTTTATTTCTATTTAAGGCTAAGAAATGTTTGAAATGCATGGAACTATAAAAACATGAAATTGATGATCTAAGATGCATGAAATTCAGTCAAATCAGAGGGCTTTTAGTCCTATCAAGATGTTTTTGCCGTTCATGAGATGACCTACCTCTTCTAAGACCTTTAACCTTCGAATTTGGTGCTAGGTGCTACTCTTTGATCCTTGTACTTCCTGTGATAATTCAGCAACTTCCTTGGGCTCTAACTCCTCGACCTCTTGACCTAAAGATGTGAAATTTTGAGAGTAGTTAGTCTAAAGTATTGTAAAAAGAACTTACCCGAGATTATGACTCCTTACCTTGATTTCACGCGAGCAAAAGTAAGGGTCACGCAGTTCAGAACTAGGTCCTATTTATAGGGTTCTAGCTAGGGTTTGAAGATTAGATCGATTCTAGAGTCCTTAATCTGCTAAAACCTGATCTCTAAGAGTCCTTAGTATTGTTATAACTCTTCCCAAGTTGATCCCTAGTGGATAAGCTCATCAAGTTCCCATCTTTTTATAAGTTCTTCAACTTACGGAATTCACCGAGTGTAACGGTCGTAGACCCATGCGTTACAAGCATGTGACAGTCGTGCGATAGACCGTTACATTCAACGTATATAGAGTTTCAAATAAATAAAACTCTTTTATTCATTTATCCATATAATTATCTTAGATAATTAGTCTTTATCCTTAAAAATCCGTAAATAAGCTAAATAACATTCTAGAACATGGGCCAAACTTAATGGGCTTGGTCCTTAAACCTTTTGGATAATAATTAGATTCGCTAGGTTAACTATTTTAACCTAATTGGGCCTTATAATGACTTATAATTCTACCAATCCATTTATAAATTTATTTAGGCCTTTATAAATTCTAGAAAATTATCTTATAATTCAAAAATTATTTATATAAATTCTGGGGCACTACACCCTCCCCCACTTAGAAGAATTTGGTCCCCAAATTCAATACATGGATTATGGAGAGTGTACTTATAGTTGAATAATTCTAGAAATCTTCTACGCATAGATTCCTCTGTTTCCCATGTTGCTTCATATGGCCATATTTTCTTCCATTGGATCTTGACCATAGGAATAACTTTATTCCTTAATTGATGCACTTCCCGATCCAAAATCTTTATTGGCGTTTGCTCATATGTCATATCCTTCTGAATCTCCAGATTGTCATAAGTGATAATATGGTCAGGATCGTATACATACTTCTTCAGCATGGAGACGTGAAATACGTCATGAACTCCTGCTAATTGTGGAGGTAAAGCCAATCTATAAGCCACTTCACCGACCCTTTCAAGAATTTCGAAGGGGCCAATGAACCTTGGAGTTAGCTTTCCTTTAATGCCAAATCTTCGAATATCACGACCTGGAGAAACTTTCAAATATACATGATCTCCTACCTGAAACTCTAAGTCACGTCTTCGATTGTCGGCATAGGACTTTTGCCTATCTTGTGCCATTTTCATTCTCTCTTGAATGAGCTTGATTTTCTCCGTAGAATCCCTGATAAGGTCGGGGCCTAAAAATTACTTTTCCCCTATTTCATTCCAACATATTGGTGATCGATAACTTTTACCATATAGGGCTTCAAAAGGTGCCATTTGTATGCTAGCCTGATAACTGTTATTATATGCAAATTCTACCAAAGGCAAGTGATCATGTCAATTACCTCCAAAATCAATAGCACAGGCTCTGAGCATATCTTCTACCACCTGATTTGTTCTTTCCGTCTGGCCATCAGTTTGTGGATGAAAGGGTGTGCTGAAATTCAATCTAGTCCCTAGTGAATGTTGTAGGCTCTTCCAGAATTGTGATGTGAATCACGGATCTCTATCAGATACAATAGAGACATGGACACCATATAATTTGACAATTTTCTTTATGTACAATGCTGCTAGAATATCCACAGACCATCGACTCTTTATTGGTATGAAGTGTGCAGATTTAGTCAATCGACTTATGATTACCCATATGCCATCGTGTCGTCCTCTGGTCTTAGGTAAACCCATAATGAAGTCCATCCCTATACTCTCCCATTTCCATTCGAGAATATCCAAGGGATGTAATTTACCTGCGGGTCTAAAATGTTCAGCTTTAACTGGTTGGCAGGTTAGACAACGAGACACGAAATAAGCTATCTCTCTCTTCATATTGGGCCACCAGAAACTTCTTTTCAGATCTTGATACATCTTTGTACCTCCTGGATGAATGGAGTACTTGGACTTATGTGCTTCATCTAGGATTAGTTTCTTCGAAGCCTCGTGATCTGGTATACATATTCGGCCCTTAAATAATAATCTTCCGTCATTGGAAATAGAAAAATCCGGCCTTTGTTCAACATTGGCCTTAATTTCCAGTAATATAGGATCATCATCTTGTAACTTGACCAAGTCCTCTATTAATGTAGGTTGAGCTCGAATATTAGCTATGAAATAATCTTCTTCCTTTATGTCAATATCTAAGTTTAATTGAGCAAATTGAGGCACTAGGTTGGTTACACTAATCATAAGACTTGATAGCATACCCATTGGTCTTCTGCTGAGTGCATCTGCTATAGCATTAACTTTGCCAGGATGATACTGAATAGCAAAATCGAAGTCTTTGAGGTATTCTAACCCCTTCCTCTGCCTCATGTTAAGCTCTTTTTGAGAAAATAAGTATTTCAAGTTCTTGTGGTCTGAGTAGACCGTAAACTTTTCTCCATAAAGATAATGACGCCAAATTTTCAAGGCGAAAATAACTGCTGCCAATTCTAAATCATGCACAAGATAGTTTTCCTCGTGTCGTTTCAGTTGTCTTGAAGAATAACAGATTACCTTTCCATTTTACATGAGAACGCATCCTAAGCCAATGCCAGACGCGTCCGTATACACTTCGAATCCAACACCCTCCATTGGTAGTGACAAAGCAGGGGCTGTTGTAAGATGATTCTTAAGAGTTTAGAAATTCTTCTCACATTCCTCTGACTAGACAAAAGGATTTTCTTTTCTGGTGAGTCTAGTTAAAGGAACTGCTATCTTTGAGAAGTCCTTAATGAATCTTCTATAATAACCATCTAGACCCAAAAAGCTCCTTACTTCAGACACAGTCGTAGGCCGACTCTAATTTTTGACAGCTTCTACCTTAGAAGGATCCACAACAATACCTTCTTTTGAAATAATGTGGCCTAGGAATGAGACTTCCTCGAGCCAGAATTCACACTTGTTGAGTTTGGCATAAAGCTTGTGTTCTCTAAGTGTTTGTAAAGCTATCCTTAGATGTTCTTCATGTGCTTCTTTTATCTTGGAGTATATAAGGATATCATCGATTAAGACGACAATGAATTGATCCAGGTATGGTTGGAAGACACTGTTCATAAGTTGCATAAATGCTGCTGGGGCATTAGTTAACCCAAATGGCATTACCACGAATTCATAGTGGCCATAACGACTTCGAAAAGCTGATTTATAAATGTCATCTTCTTTGATTCTAAGCTGATGATAACCTGATCTGAGGTCAATCTTAGAAAAATATTCTACTCTTGAAAGCTGATCGAAGAGCTCATCAATACGCGGCAATGGATACTTTTAATTGTCAGCTGATTCAGTCGCCGGTAATCGATGCATAGCCTGAGAGAACCATCCTTCTTCTTGACAAATAAAACCGGCGCACCCCAAGGGGATGTGCTAGGTCTGATGAAACCCTTGTCTAGTAATTCCTGCAACTACCTTTTCAGTTCCTTGAGTTCTGTGGGGGACATCCTGTAAGGGGCTATAGAAACAGGTGCTGCTCCTGGAATGAGTTCGATTGTGAAGTTCACTTCCCTCTCGGGTGGTAAACTGGGTAGTTCGGATGGAAATACATCTGGGAACTCATTTACAATAGGGATGTCTGCTATAATAATATCCTTAGATTTTGAAATAATGATAGAAGCAAGGAAAGCTTCACATCCTCGCGAGATAAGTTTGCAAGCGTGAAGTGAGGATATAATAATGGGGTGTTTCTTGTATTTGATGCCAAGAAAAGAGAATCTCAGAAGACCAGGTTTTCGAAAGGATATTATCCTATTTCGGCAATTGATATAAGCATCGTGGTCTACAAGCCAATCTACCCCTAAAATGGCATCATAACCTTTCATGTCAAGGCACACGAGGTTTGCGAGGAGATTGTGACCTTCTACTACCACTTCGCTATTAGGATAATAGTTGGTAAGCTTAGTTCCAGATCCTAAGGGTGTGAAAATAGCAAGATCTGAGAGTAAGGGGACTGATGCAATTGACAACGTTTTTGCAAAGGTAGTGGAAATGAAAGAATGAGAGGCACCAGTATCAAATAGCACAAATGCAGGACGAGAACAAATTTGAAGAGTACCTTCCATAAGCCCATCATCTCTGGGCGCCTCCTCTTCGTCTAGAACGGCATTGAGGCGAGCCTGCCTCCTGCGTCCTCCAGATGACTGGTCCTTCATAAGGGGGCAATCCGACATGCGATGCTCCCTGCTCCCACAACGTAAACAAGCGCCGAGACGCTTCCAACACTCCTCAGCTGAATGGCTGAATTTCTCACAAAAAGTGTAAGCCGTGACAGCATATTCCTTCTCCTCCTTAACCTTCTTTTGCTTATGGAAACTCTCATCGTTCCCATTCCTAGATCTTTTCTTATTATCACGGCTTTGGTAGGGTTCCGTGATACTAAATTTCTCCTTCTTATGATGCCGATCAGAACGTCGGCTTGACTCTTCTCCTTTCCCTTTTAACTTCTCGACCTTTTCTAAGGTCCTTTCACACAAATATGCTCGTTGAACCATCTTCGCATAGGTACGGATGTTTTGGGTCCCGAGCTGCTGAATGAAGCTGAGTCGTAACCCGTCCATAAACTGATTTGCCTTCAATAAATCGGTATTGATTAGATGTGATGCGTACGGTGCTAACCTTGAGAATTGTAGTTCATACTCTGCCACCGACATCATCCCTTGTCTAAGGGAGGCAAACTCCATGGCTTTCCTTTCCTTTACATGCTCGAAAAAATACTTGGTACGGAATAAAGTAATTAAGAAAACCGTCCCATGTATGAGGTGCATCGGCCGGAGGTGCCGGAATCGACTTCCACCATGTACGGGCATCTTTATTTAGTTGAAATGTTGCTAGATGCACCTTCTCCTGATCAGTGCATTGAATAACGTCAAATATCCTATTCATCTCATCGATCCAATTTTCTGTCTCATCGGGATTTGAAGATCCATAGAATCGTGGAGGATTTAGACTCCGGAAGTTGCGATGAAGGTCATCAACCCTTGCCCCTGCACCACCTTGTGCTATAGTTTGTAATGCCTGAGTGAGGCCGGCAACTGTTTGTTGCATACCGTCCCAATCTACACGATGAGCCATTTGTAAAATAGGGTACCTGAGAGAGAAAAATAACAACTTTTTATTTCTCATGAAAATCAACCATAAAGCTAATTAATTATCTTATCCCGGGCTCTACCTAAATTCTCACATGGGTATGGAATTTCTTCCTTAGTTCATAGGTAGGGGTCCTTAAACCTTGGACTTATCCTATGACATGATTCCTTTCCCTAAGTCCTGAGACTTAGGCTCTGATACCAACTTAACTGTCACGGCCCGAGCCTTTATTACAGCGGAAGACTCGCTCAAGAAACATGAACAAGCGGCATTGGAAGCCTCTTGCAAGCAAGAACGACCACAGCGCGAGACAATCACACACATAAATGCAATTGCACAGAATTTAATCAAACTCCAACTTTATTTCATAAATGATCAAAGTATTCCTTTACAATAATCACCTTTCATTCTACTAGACTCAAGAAATAATAAAATTACATTGACTCAATCTAAACATTATAGACTTCCTAAGTCTTCGCTCGTAGCTTTACAAGACTTTCACTCACTTCCGGACCCGCCACTAGTATAGCCCGAATCCGAATCTGAACTACTTCCAACTCCTGAAAAATGTTGGAAAATAGGTAATGAACACACTTGCCTAGTAGGTATCTTCGCATCAACATGAAAGCACTATTAAAGTGATTAATATTTTTCCTCTAAAGAAATAAGGCAAAATCATGCAATGCGATGATCACGCGATTAAACCATAGTAACGAGATAATCATGTAAGATAGAGTGAGCAAGAGTGAACTTATCAAGAATATAACAAGAACATGATATTGGCCTTTTCATGAACAAGAATGTAACAAGAATGCACTATCAAGCCACATAATCAACACCCAGCATCTTATGCTTATGAGCAAGTGCTTCGTGAATTTCTGTGGAATATCGAGCAAGAAAGTCATGTACAAGAACTTGATCATGCTGCATCGCGTTGTGATTTTTCACTTCACGAGCTGTGGATAATTCACTTATTTATAAAGAAAGTACTCCCAGCACAATGCGATGCCAGTAGCATCATACCCCATGGTTTATAAAATAGTATGTTTCCGACAATCAGCCGAGGGGACTAGCATAGAGCCCTTCAACACAATCAGTGCTCGATCGCATCTTCAAGTATAAATCAAGCTCTTACCACGCATGATAATAAAGTATGGCCAAGAATATAGCAATATCAAAAAATGAAAATCAATGTATGAATGCTTCAATTTGAATATGAGGAATTCAAAAATGACATTAAATAAGGTTATGCTCATAAAATAAATTGACAGTATAATGGTACATTCTTTTCTCTTTCCAATCCTTATATTAAGTTTCTTGATTAATATTATAAGTTCTAGACTATCATTAGTTCATCTAGAACCTTTGGAATATCAACCCTTGGGTCAAACCTTGGGTTAAGTACTTAAGCAATGTGACGGTCGTTCTCTGGGCCGTTACATCATGTAACGCTCCAGTAGAGGGCCGTTACAATGATCAGAGTCCAGAACTATTAAAATAGACTCAGAGAAATGTGACGGTCATGCAATGGGCCGTTACGTGATCCTGACGGTCCAATGTAAGGCCGTTACATTACTAGATCCAGAAAACAACGATAGTGTATTCTAGTTAATGGGCTTTAATGGTACAACCAACTCGGCATCCTAGTGGGAATCCCAGGCTCGCGGAGAATTACGGAGGCCTTGAAACAAGATTTTCTAGTCCATTAGAAGGGATATCCAATAGAGAGGTCCTCATGTCCAAGAATATGTTTCTATAGTGCAAAATGTGAACTAATGGTCAACATACCGGAGTATGTGCCATGTACTTATAGAAATAACTCTATCGATAGAGAAAGAATATATATATATATATATATCGATGTGAAATCATGATAAAAACTCTATCAATACATCATTCAAAATCATGTTTCTAATTACAAAACTCTAGAGTTTTGGGCTCATGAAATTAACATAACTTAAAGTAATAGTGAGATACCAAAATATGCAATACCTATCGTGAATGATTAAATAATCTCAAAGTCACGTAATCAGGTTAAAACTTAGGTAACTAGGCACAATAACAATTAAATCTGGCAGGTTTCCAATCTGTCTTGAGTTGACAGTACACAGGCACCTGACGGTCTAGCCAAGGCGCGTCACAGGGAGTGTGACGGTATATCGAGCAACTGTTACAGAATGTAACGCTCCTACATAGATGCGTCAGAGTCAACAGAGAAATCAATAGGCAACCAGGGACTGTGACGGTCCATCGTATGGCCGTTACTTGAGTGTGACGATCCTACTATGGTGCGTTACAGTATCTGCTGACAGAAAATGATATGAAACCTAAGAGATGAACTCACATCATGTCTAAATCAAATACTATGTCTATTCTAGGCATGATAACGAAGTATAGGCTATCTATATGCATGGGTTCTAGTGAATAGACACGATAACTTCTTTTATTTCTATTTAAGGCTAAGAAATGTATGAAATGTATGGAACTATGAAAACATGAAATTGATGATCTAAGATGCATGAAATTCAGTCAAATCAGAGGGCTTTTAGTCCAATCAAGATGTTTTTGACGTTCATGAGATGACCTACCTCTTCTAAGACCTTTAACTTTCGAATTTGGTGCTAGGTGCTACTCTTTGATCCTTGTACTTACTGTGATAATTCAGCAACTTCCTTGGGCTCTAACTCCTCGACCTCTTGACCTAAAGATGTGAAATTTTGAGAGTAGTTAGTCTAAAGTATTGTAAAAAGAACTTACCCGAGATTATGACTCCTTACCTTGATTTCACACGAGCAAAAGTAAGGGTCGCGTAGTTCAGAACTAGGTCCTATTGATAGGGTTCTAGCTAGGGTTTAAAGATTATATCGATTCTAGAGTTCTTAATCTGCTAAAACCTGATCTATAAGAGTCCTTAGTAAAGTTATAACTCTTCCCAAATTGATCCCCAGTGGATAAGATCATCAAGTTCCCATCTTTTTATAAGTTCTTCAACTTACGGAATTCACCAAGTGTAACGGTCGTAGACCCATGCGTTACAAGCATGTGAAGGTCGCGCGATAGACCGTTACATTCAACGTATATAGAGTTTCAAATAAATAAAACTCTTTTATTCATTTATCCATATAATTATCTTAGACAATTAGTCGTTATCCTTAAAAATCCGTAAATAAGCTAAATAACCTTCAAGAACATGGGCCAAACTTAATGGGCTTGGTCCTTAAACCTTTTGGATAATAATTAGATAGGCTATGTTAACTATTTTAACCTAATTGGGCCTTATAATGACTTATAATTCTACCAATCCATTTGTAAATTTATCTAGGCCTTTATAAATTATAGAAAATTATCTTATAATTCAAAATTATTTATATAAATTCTGGGGCACTACAGATGTCTTCCCCAGGCTGAATAACAAAACTCTGAATTGCAGACCGCAATCTGCGATTTTCTAAGTGCTGCCAAATCATGTTCTGATGATAAGCAAGAGTAGCTTGAACCGAAATGTCTTCAGTCAAGGATCGATCTTGGTGAGGAAGGTGATCAATCAAAGCTTTGTCTTTGTACCATATATCTTTCAAGAAGTTTGTGGCGGCGCCATTATGAACAATGTGAAATAAAGACCTCACTATGATATCACTTGTTGTCCCAAGCAAACGGCAATCAAGAAGGGGGGTTGAATTGATTGCCATGAAAATTTTAAGATTAAAGATTTATTTATAAAATATTCAAGTTCTTTTCAGAAATCAAGCGATTGACTTAGATCTCACCACTTCACACTCGAATTTGGCCACAAGAGATTCAAATACACACAAATCATACCACACAATGCAAACCACAAGAGGTGAAGATTTTTTAGGTGGTTCGGGACCACAACCAGGCTCCCTACGTCCACCCCTCACAGTGTGAGGATTCGAAATCCACTAGAATGCAAATTTCACACACACACGCTGCAAGATGCAGCAACAAGCACACACACACACGCTGTGATTTACAGCTTACATACATACGCGCTACGGATCGCAGCACAATCACTCAGATATGGACTAAACACAGTCCAATCACACACACACACCAGATATGTGCGAGTTCTACACACAGCTTGCATCAAAGCAAAAAATCTAAGATAGAGATTCAAATAAGATGGAAAGAATTTCTGTAATTTTAGTTTCCCCCTCTAGATGGCTCTTCTCCTGATGAAGCTTGCTTCGATGACGACATAATCACAGTCTACACAACACGAACTATCTGGATCTTGATCCAGATGAAGAAAATGTCTCAAACGGGAGGGGATCACCTTCCAATAGCAAAGGGATGAGGTCCGCTCTCCTTTTCTCTTCTCTTTCTTCTCCATCAAGTCTCTTCTTCCTCTTCTCAGATGCTCTTCGAAGATGCACAGGCCGTCTCTCTAGAATTCTCAGGCATCTCACTTCTTCTCCAAGGTGAATGATGCTATTTATAGAAGAGTAAAATGGATAATCCTCCATTTTCAGGCTATTTTTTTATTGGTCCATGTAAAAATAGAATATTCTAACCTAGGACCTTTCTAGAACTCGAGCCACGTGTTCTGGAGGGGTGTGCTAATGATTGAAGATAGAGAACACATGACTGGTAGTGACCCACTTAAATACTCACGTGCTTGTATGGCTGGCCTCTAGTTAGTCGACTGAGCAGTTTATTCAGTCGACTTGAATTTTAGATCTGTCGACTTGAGATTATCAGTTCCTTGAACTTTGGTCTGTCGACTTTGTGCCATGAGATTATATGATATCTGTCGACCTAGTTGTTTTTTAGGTCGACTCAGTGCTTCCTCGCATGGACATCCGTTTAGTTGAGCTGAGCAACCCTGACGATGTCTGTCGACTTGAGCTTGTCTATTGACTTTTAGACTGATATCTGTCAAATTAAAACATTAAGTCTATCGACCGTTCTTCACATCTGTCGACTGAGTTGGAGCTCCGTTGACTGATATTGCCTTGCTTTGTCCAAGTCGACTAGCTCTATACCCAGGTCGACCGGTTCACCTATAAAACACAAAATTTGACTCAATTAGGCATGTTTTTCAATCTAATAAGTCCAATCATATCTTAGATTGATATCTTCGACATTCTGGACTTCTTTGAACCTGATTAGAACTTAGAGAGAGGTTAAATAGTAACTCACTCATCAAGTTGAAATTGTGAATTAAAAACTTATCTATCCCTAGTTTAGAATAAATTGACACGAGTGCATTGAATCAGCATTCACACTAGAAGAGGGCTCAGAATTGATAAATTTTCACATTAGAATATAACATGATTTGTCAATGAAACTATTTGCTCAATGAGGCTCATCAAATTGTAATCTCACACAATTCATGATCGACCCACAGATATAAAGTTTTGTCATTATCAAAAGCACCTGGGGCACAATAGATTCTCCTGCCAAAAAATCAGGGTAACGCGTCTAACGCCCACCTTGTCTGCACATATTCTCAGGTGTGACACTCGCGCCCGCTCGTCTCCCCAGACATTGAAGGGTCATATCTTTTGCGTATTCCCCATGGTGGGGTCACGTACTCAAGAGGACTGCGCCTCAAAAAATATGCGCGCAACTTTTCAAAGTCCGCTCACATCTCTTTGGGAGAGGAGATGGTTAAGGCAGGGGCGCTGACGTGTGGGAGGGGCACCGCCTCATCTTCGGCCTATAAAAAGCTTTAAAGAGTGGCTTCGGCCTGCACATCCCTACATCGCGCTAACTTGCCCTCTTTATTTCCCCTCTTCCTTCTTCCTCGTCTCCTTCCATTCTGACAGAGCCATGGAGTCTGCTGATAAAGATGAAGACCCCGTAATTCACCGGAGTTGTTAAGCCAACTCGGCATAGCAGAATGGAGGACTACTGGGTTGATGGCATAGTAGAAGGGAGGACATGCAATGGGTTCTCCCCCGCAGATAGGCTACCACCCACCTAGGGGGAGGGAAGGGGGCTCTGGGGACGTGCCTTCTGTTGCATCCTCCCTATCGGGAGAGCGAGGCACAGGAAGGCCACTCTGGGCTCCGCGGAAGAGGCCCCCCCTCGTCCACCTCTCCTCCATATTCCTTCCCACGAGGGGCTCCCCCCCTCGTCCACCTCTCCTCCATATTCCTTCCCACGAGGGGCTCCCCCCCTCATTCTTTTTATTTTCATTCCTTTGCTCCTCATCTTTTCTTTTTCCTATTTTTCTTGCCTGCACCATCTTCCTAGATGGAAGGCATGGCCCATCACTTCCTTTCTGTTTGGCCCTTCTTGTTTATTTTTTTCTTTTTTCTCGCACTTCTTCCGAGTATTATCTTATTGGGTGATACTGACAGATCTAGGCACCACTGGGTCTGCAGTTTTATCACCCGAGCCAGTTTCCACACTTGGCGGAGTCAGTGGCTCGGTTTGAAGTTACTCGCCATGTATGTGCCGAGTTATCACTTTCCTATTGTAAGGGCTGTTGCCCCTCCCAATGTATGAACAAGCACAATCAAGCAATAAAATCTTTTACTTATTGCCTTCTACATTTCTTCTTATATGCTTGCATATCGTGTATGAACGGTATCAGGAGTACAGAAAGATTTATGAGTTCAAAAATAAAATTTATGTAGCGCCGTAGCATTCCATGTCCGCGGGATCAGTTTTCCTTCCACGGTTGCCAATATGTAAGCCCCTTTTCCGAGCATCTCGAGCACTCGTTAAGGGCCTTCCTAGTTAGGGGCTAGCTTCCCCACCGCCTCCAGTGGTCGAGAGGCTTTGACTTTCCATAGGACTAGGTCCCCCGGGAGGAACTGACGATCCCGAACCTAGGCATTGTAGTAACGGGCCATGCATCACTGATACTCCGTTGCTCGGATTCTTGCGGCTTCACGTACTTCATCAGCCAGCTCGAGATTCTCCAGCAGCTTACGGTTGTTAAGCGCACGCTAAAAGTTGACAACCTGCAAAGAAGGGCTACCGATCTCCAACGGAATGACAGCCTCGATACCATAGACCAGTTGAAACATGGTTTCACTTGTAGAGGCCCTTAGAGTGGTGTGGTATGACCAAAGAACACTAGGCAATTCCTCAAGCCAATTACCTTTAGCTTTATTGTAATACCCTGGATTCTTATTGGGTCTTTCGGATCCTTTTCGGAGAGTTTCGGATCACTTTAGTGGGTCCTGAGTTGAGTTTTACAATCCGTGTGGGTTTTTCTCTCGTACAAGTTACGGAACCCTGCGGTGAGTTTATTTCTCAGTTCATCGACTCAAGGACATTACAACAGCGATGTACTATTTGAGAGGATCATTTCATCTATTTTTAGGTATTTTTTTGAATTCGTGTATTTTCGGGCCAAAAATTCAAATTTCACAAATTAGGAAAATTTCCTAATTTCCTTTCTATTTATTCCACCTCACCCTCTCTCCTCCCTCATTTCTCACCTCACTTTCTCGCTCTCATTCTCTCTCCTCTCTGGGTCTCTCGGTGCGGGGTGCACACCGTTGAGGAGCTGGCCGAGGTGAGGACGCGATGGAGTGATCGGGACGCGAAATGGGGCGACGATTTGAGCGTGGCGAGGCACGATCCCTCGGTGGATTTCGAGATCGACGCGGCTCGTGTTTTGGCATTTTTGGTGCAGTTTAGTCACTTCGGCGCACGGTTTCTTTGGTGGAGGTAGGGAAATGTATCACCTACTTCTCCTCTACGGTTCCCTGCAGTTTTGTGTTGTTCGGTGAGCATACGAGTCGGTTTCCTTCAAGTTTAGGAAAACCATGCTTTTGGGGTGTTCGCAGGGTTCGTCGAAAAATGGCAACGATTTTGAGATCAGCTGTTGTCAATGGACTCCCTAGAACGTCTGCGTTCCATATTCACTGATTTCGTCGTGATTGGTGGTCATTCGGGACCGTTAGGAGCCCGGGAAGTCCGGTGACTCCATTCGGGTCGATTTCAAGAAACCGCATGTTTCTCGCCGTTTCTTGATCGATTTGACTCCCGTTGGAGTCTAAATGTTGTATATCATCGTTATGGATGTTTCCCCTTCGTTTCAGAACGAACGGGGCATGGGAAGGCCACGATCGGGCCGATCTCGTGGTTTGCTCGCAGTGACACCTATGCAGTTTAACAGTAACAGCATTGGGCTTAGGGCGGCTGGTTTTGGACCGTTTAGAGTGAGTCGGTGGGCGTCTGCGCGATCGCGCGACAGACTGCCCAGTGGATGGCACGGCCAGGTTTGAGCCGTCCAGTCCACTTGAGCGGCCAGCATCTAGCCGTTCTGTGTTTCTCGTGGTGTTGAACGGCCCTGCGTTGATCGTTTAATCCCCTCTAGCCTATTGGGCGGCCGGTCGATAGACCACTCAGTGGCTTGAGGTATTTCATGGGGCGGATCACCCTTGACCGCTCTATGAGTTGGGCGGCCCTATCTGGACCGTTCTGACTATCATTTGACCGAGTACTGTAGTAGGTCGGTTCGTGTCGGGCGGCCTCCCTCAGACCGCCTAGTTCCCCTGAGCAGCCTCATGTGGACCGTTCGGCCCATTGAGTGGCCCCTTTGTGACCGCCCAGTGAGTTGAGTCCGTAGTTGTGTCAATTGGCCGTGATGGCCTGATCCGTGTTCATCTGTCTGTGTGTGTGTGTCATAGGATGGTTAGTTAGTCCGTGTCGTGGTTTTTCTATAGATCGCTTGGTGGTTCGTTGGGTAGGTCAGCTGGAGTTGGCTGAGTCTAGTGGTTCATCCTTGATCGCTACAATCGCCTCGTGGCTCTACCCCTGACCGCCAGTGTCCCTGTCTCTGTGTGCATAGCGGCTTCCTCCGTGACTGCTGGGTTTCCATAGCAGCTGAGTGATGGATTGCTTATTCCCAGAGTGTCGTTTCCTGTCATTTCGATTTCCACATGTCTTGGCTTGACCTTGTGGTTTGCCGTTCCCGTGGATATCTTTTGGTGTCCTATGAGGGTTAAGACCACATTATGAGGTAGCCATGAGTTTTCTTGCTTGAAATAGGGCTTTCTTCCCTACTGTTAAATCGTCATTGTTGCGGTTTCGGTCAACCCGGGGTGACCCAGTGGTTGACAGGCGACCTTGTGTGCATCTCGGCGGTTCTGTCCAGCCCAAGACTTGGTTCTAGATGCCTTAAGGTGTTATCTCACCTCGGTTTGCATGTCCAGATGTGCTGAGGGTCTTGGTGTTCCCTCATGTCCCCGTGTGTCATTTTACGCGGTCATGTCATTTTCTCTGGCTTAGAATTAGACCGATTGGCGGCTCGTTCCGCTTTGCGTAATGATCTTGACTCCTAGTCGTGAGACTCAAAGATCGTTGTAGTAGTAGGTCTAGTTGCCTTGTCCGGAGTCTGTCGGCAGTTGTCTTGCTCTCCTGGTGCTTCGTAGTACATACGACAGTGCTTCCTTGCATGTTAGTACTATTACGCTTGTGTTTCAGAGCTCTGTGTCTATTGAGCCTCCACTAGTCGTAGCCTAGCGATGCGTTACGGTGTGTCGACCCACCTGGAAGTGGTGGCGTGGTAGTTCCCGAGATACCGTTTTTAAGCTAGTTCCGTGGGCCCCCGCTTAACGGTAGCGTCCTGCTGGGGGGGAAACTAGCTAGAGGCCTGACTCTTGGAAAGAGTCGGTGTGTGAACACGTGGTCAGGGGCGTAGGACTTGCACCGACGACAGTGACCCTGACTGGTCACTCGTTACTGTGGTTCCTATTCTGGTTATAGTGTCTTAGTCTCTGCCGTGTGCTAGGCAGCGTAGGCGAGACACTTGAGGCGCAGTATAAGACGTTAGTTGACACTGCTGGCTATTCTTCTAGTGAGGAGGTGCTACCGTCACGTGACGTGTGACTCTCGTGTTTCTCGGAGTCTATGTTTCCCCTTCCGAGTTAGCCTGTTCTTGGTTCCATCCAAGATCAGCTTCCCCTGCCGAGTTGGTCTGTGCTTGGCTTGTCCAGGACTAGCTTGTTGTGGCGTACACAACGCTCCAATCGTGTATGCAGTTGTATTTAGGGGGAGCTTGCACGGCAATCCAGTCGTGTGAGTTATAGAGTCTGTCTCGTCAGTCTAGGTCTTTTCTTAGGCTTGTGTGTCTAGTCTCATTGGCCTTTGTCTTGGGCCTCGTGCTTGTCGGCAGATCGGTAACTCCTGACCTTTCGAGTTCAGGGTTAGCCCTTCTATCATTGCTTGGAGTAGTTTAGGGAGCCGAGTCTAGTTCGACAGCCACGATTGTTCAGTACGGCTTTTCCCTTTTCTTTTGGCTGTTCCTACTCCTTCCGTTCCGGTTTTCTTTTATAGCTTTATAGTTTAGTTTTCCTGCTTTACTACTCCTGCTGTTTACCTACTGTTTTAAGCATGTTACTGCGTTGTTTTTCAGTGGGGATCCGCGTGACCCCTACTGGGCCAGTGACACGAGGCTCACCTCTACTTTTCAGGTGTGGTCGTCTCTTCTTCCTTGCGGTTCCTGGTGTGGCGAGTTCGTAGTTGCCAGCGGTACCTGCGTCGGGCTTCCCTCGACCTCTGTGTACGTTTTTCTTTCTGTTGGACTATACTTGTCTTTCCTTTGGATTGGACTCTGGTATAATTATTAAATTTTAACTGTTAATTAAAAAGTAATTTTATTTCTACTACTTTAGCAAACCGATCTAATGAAATTTAATTGCTTACTGTTATATCTCTATGGCTTCAATGTACTACACGATAATCCTTTTTCCCTTCGGAGCTTTATAGCTCTTGGGAGGCTTCACGGGTTGCAAGTGGTATCAGGTCTACTCGGTAGTCCTATCGGGCATATTCGGTATCCGAGATCCGGGTCGTCACAGTTGGCATCAGAGTAATTGTTGTGTGAAGTACATGGGAATCCGAGATATACAGTATCCAGAGTCCTGAAAGTCCAGTATATTCTTTCGCTGGCTTAGGTTTTACGATTCCTTGTCGCGTTGTTTTCCGTGTGTTGTCTTGTGCATGCTGTGTTGGCACTGTACGAGATGGGTTTTGCTCTTATCAGGATGTGATGGGATGCTTCTTTTTCATCGTAGTGTTCGTCTCGATCATGTTGTACTTGGCAGAGTTTGCCGATAGGCTTGAACCTGCAGTACATTGTGCTAGATTTTTCCGTGGTTTGTTCAGGTGGCTGGTGACTTTTGGAGTTGGTGTGATGGCCGTACACGTTCTTACGTTGTTTTGGTTGTCCCAGCATAAGTCTGTGCAGCTCCTAAGGTGTTTTTGCTTCTGTTGAAGTGGTTGCTTTGTTGCCTCTATTGAGAAGATGCTTGGGCGAGCCTAGGATTTTCCTTCCTGGTGAGCTACTATTAGTGAGCTTGATTCTCCTCATCCTGTTTGGTGGAGTCTTTTCGAGGTAAGCCTTAGAAGTGCTATCTTAGTGAGACCTTTTGTCCTGTGTCTATTTAAGTATGGACAGTATTTATTCTAAGCCCAATCTGCTCTTTGTTCTACGGTTGCTTGGCTTTGTACCTAATCATTGTGTTAAAAGCCGTTATGCACTGTGTTCGTCGTGCCGTGTCTAGCGACTAATGTGTTATGAAGGCTCATTTATTCTTTTAGGATGTAATGGTAAGCTGAGATTAGCCTTTCTTTGTGCTTTGTGCTGAAGCCGATACTCTCCTTCGTTTGCACTTAGGCTACTTGTGATCGGTTGTTCGCAGGATCAGTACTCGTGGCGTGTCATATTGCGATTTTCACGAATTGCGATGGCACCGAGTGTGTGCTGAGATGCGGATACCAAGGTATTTCTGATGCATGTGTACATTGTATGAGTGCGCAGAGGAAGCGTGTGGGCTGATAACCCACGGGTCGAGGATCGTTGGTTGTAAGATTCTGACCGGTCAAGAGAATTATTTTTCTCGATGTGACTTCATCTTGGCTTCGTGTGCCTTGATGTTGTATGTTGCCATGCCGTTATTCTTGGAGGCTTTATGGTGTTGGCACTGGCATTTGTGAGTATTGGGGAATCTGTCGACATTTCTACTGGTTGAGTACCCTATGCTCTGCAATCCTTCCTTGGGTGTTGTGCTCTCGGGATGTGATCATGGTCCTTGAGATGCGTTTCCCAAGATTATCGTTCTTGTTGTCATGGGTCTTTTCTTGGTGAGCTGCTCGCTGCATAACTAGTCCATTATAGTCGTGTGTTCAGCTGTTATTGTGCCTTGATGTGACCCAGCTTGCAGTTGTATTTCGTGGTTCTGTGTTCAGTACGGAGTCGGGATCCTGCAAGTGCTGCTGTTATCGTTTTGTCGTTGTTTCCCCGTGAATCTGCCTTGGCACTGTGTGGAGCATGATCTTGTCGGTTAGTTATGTTGTACTCTTCTTTCCTGATAGAGTTAGCATACAACTCGATCAGATGTAATATCTGAGTGAGGACTGACTTGATTGTGCTTGTGGTCCGGTGCTGTCATTGGCGTCCTGTGTGCCAGGCTTTCGTGGTTGCCCGTGGCACTGGAGCCGATGATGTCGAGCTGTTAGCTGAGAGGACTATGCTTCCTTGTTTAAGCTAATGCTTGCCGTGCCTGTCATTTTGTTTTATCGATATCTGTCGTCGTGGCATGGGTCGTGTCTCCTTTCCTGTGAGACGTGAGCGACATTGCCCTGTTTCGGAGGTGTCAGCCTTGAGTTCACTTGTGAGCCATTCTCGTTCTGTGGATCTGGTTGCCTCGAGATCCAGAGCGTGTGCTTGTGATTATGGTCTGACAAGTTTTCCTCTGAATGGTATTTTTCAAGATTCATGCTGTTTCAAGTTGTGTCTTGGGGTTTGTTCTTCCCTGCTTCTTCTTGTTCGTTCCTTAAATTTTGAGGATGAAATTTCTTGAAGGAGGGGAGGCTGTAATACCCTGGATTCTTATTGGGTCATTCGGATCCTTTTCGGAGAGTTTCGGATTGCTTTTGTGGGTCTTGAGTTGAGTTTTACGATCCGTGTGGATTTTTCTCTCGTACAAGTTACGGAACCCGGCGATGAGTTTATTTCTCAGTTCATCGACATCGACTCGAGGACATTACATCAGTGATGTACTCTTTGAGAGGATCGTTTCGGCTATTTTTGCATATTTTTCTAAATTCGTGTATTTTCGGGCCAAAAATTCAAATTTCACAAATTAGGAAAATTTCCTAATTTCCTTTCTATTTATTCCACCTCACCCTCTCTCCTCCCTCATTTCTCACCTCTCTTTCTCTCTCTCGTTCTCTCTCCTCTCTGGGTCTCTCGGCGCGGGGTGCACACCATTGCGGAGCTGGGCAAGGTGAGGACGCGATGCAGTGATCGGGACGCGGAATGGGGCGACGGTTTGAGCGTGGCGAGGCACGATCCGTCGGTGGATTTCGAGATCAGCGCGGCTCGTGTTTTGGCGTTTTCGGCGCAGTTTAATCGCTTCAGTGTACGGTTTCTTCGGTGGAGGTAGGGAAATGGATCACCTACATCTCCTCTACGTTTCCCTGTAGTTTTGCGTTGTTCGGTTAGCATACGAGTCGGTTTCCTTCAAGTTTGGGAAAACCATGCTTTTGGGGTGTTCGCAAGGTTTGCCAAAAAACGGCGACGGTTTTTAGATCAACTGGTGTCAATGGACTCCCTGGAACGTCTGCGTTCCATAGTCACTGATTTCGTCGTGATTGGTGGTCATTCGGGACCGTTAGGAGCCCGGGAAGTCCAGTGACTCCATTTGGGTAGATTTCAAGAAATCGCCTATTTCTTGCCGTTTCTTGGCCGATTCGACTCCCGTTGGAGTCTAAATGTTGTATATCGTCGTTATGGATGTTTCCCCTTCGTTTCGGAACGAACGGGGCATGGGAAGGCCACGATCGGGCCGATCTCGTGGTTTGCTCGCCGTGACGCCTATGCGGTTTAACAGTAACCGCATTGGGCTTAGGGCGGCTGGTTTTGGACCGTTTAGA
Organism: Amorphophallus konjac; assembly: GCA_022559845.1. Taxonomy (NCBI): domain Eukaryota; kingdom Viridiplantae; phylum Streptophyta; class Magnoliopsida; order Alismatales; family Araceae; genus Amorphophallus; species Amorphophallus konjac. The sequence continues at coordinate 337,469,398 of CM040126.1, read as the reverse complement.
GTGAGTCGGTGGGCATCTGCGTGATCATGCGACAGACTGCCCAGTGGATGGCACGGCCAGGTTTGAGCCGTCCAGTCCACTTGAGCGGCCAGCATCTAGCCGTTCTGTGTTTTCCGTGGTGTTGAACGGCCCTGCATTGACCGTTCAATCCCCTCTAGCCTATTTGGCGGCCGGTCGATAGACCACTCAGTGGCTTGAGGTATTTCATGGGGCGGATCACCCTTGACCGCTCTATGAGTTGGGCGGCCCTATCTGGACCGTTCTGACTATCATTTGACCGAGTACTATAGTAGGTCGGTTCGTGTCGGGCGGCCTCCCTCAGACCGCCTAGTTCCCCTGAGCGGCCTCATGTGGACCGTTCGGCCCATTGAGCGGCCCCTTTGTGACCACCCAGTGAGTTGAGTCCGTAGTTGTGTCAATTGGCCGTGATGGCCTGATCCGTGTCCGTCCGTCTGTGTGTGTGTGTCATAGGATGGTTAGTTAGTCCGTGTTGCGGTTTTTCTATAGATCACTTGGTGGTTCGTTGGGTAGGTCAGCTAGAGTTGACTGAGTCTAGTGGTTCATCCTTGACCGCTACAATCGCCTCGTGGCTCTACCCCTGACCGCCAGTGTCCCTGTCTCTGTTTGCATAGTGGCTTCCTCCGTGACTGCTGGGTTTCCATAGCAGCTGAGTGATGGATTGCTTATTCCCAGAGTGTCGTTTCCTGTCTTTTCGATTTCCACATGTCTTGGCTTGACCTTGTGGTTTGCCATTCCCGTGGATATCTTTTGGTGTCCTATGAGGGTTAAGACCACGTTATGAGGTAGCCATGAGTTTTCTTGCTTGAAATTGGACTTTCTTCCCTACTGTTAAATCATCATTGTTTCGGTTCTAGTCAACCCGGGGTGACCCAATGGTTGACAGGCGACCTTGTGTGCGTCTCGGCGGTTCTGTCCAGCCTGAGACTTGGTTCTGGATGCCTTGAGGTGTTATCTCACCTCGATTTATGTGTCCAGATGTGCTGAGGGTCTTGGTGTTCCCTCATGTCCCCGTGTGTTGTTTTACACGGTCATGTCATTTCCTCTGGCTTAGGATTAGACCGATTGGCGGGTCGTTCCGCTTTGCGCAATGATCTTGACTCCGAGTCGTGAGACTCAAGGATCGTTGTAGTAGTTGGTCTAGTTGCCTTGTCCGGAGTCTATCGGCAGTTGTCTTGCTGCCCTGGTGCTTCGTAGTACATACGACAGTGCTTCCTTGCCTGTCAGTACTACATTGCTTGTGTTTCAGAGTTCTGTGTCTAGTGAGCCTCCAATAGTTGCAGCCTAGCGACGCGTTACGGCGTGTCGACCCACCTGGAAGTGGTGGCGTGGCAGTTCCCGAGATACGGTTTTTAAGCTAGTTCTGTGGGCCCCCGCTTAACGGTAGTATCCTGCTGGGGGTGAAAATTATCTAGAGGCCTGGCTCTAGGCAAGAGTCAATGTGTGCACACGTGGTCAGGAGCATAGGACTTGTGTCGATAGGCATGACCCTGACTGGTCACTCGTTACTGTGGTTCCTTTTCTGGTTACAATGTCTTAGTCTCTGCCGTGTGCTAGGCAGCGAAGGCGAGACACTTGAGGCGCAGCATAAGACGTCAGTGGATGCTGCTGGCAGTTCTTCTAGTGAGGAGGTGCTTCCGTCACGTGACTTGTGACTCTCGTGTTTCTCGGAGTCTGTGTTTCCCCTTTCGAGTTAGCCTGTTCTTGGTTCCGTCCAAGATCAGCTTCCCCTGCCAAGTTGGTCTGTGCTTGGCTTGTCCAAGACTAGCTTGTTGTGGCATGCACGACGCTCCAGTCATGTATGCAGTTGTGTTTAGGGGGAGCTTGCACGGCAATCCAGTCGTGTGAGCTGTAGAGTCTATCTTGTCAGTCTAGGTCTTTTCCTAGGCTTGTGTGTCTGGTCTCGTAGGCCTTTGTCTTGGGCCTCGTGCTTGTCGATAGATCGGTAACTGCTGACCTTTCGAGTTCAGGGTTAGCCCTTCTGTCGTTGCTTGGAGTAGTTTAGGGAGTCGAGACTAGTTCGGCAGCCGCACTTGTTCGGTACAGCTTTTCCCTTTTCTCTTAGCTATTCCTACTCCTTCCGTTCCCGTTTTCTTTTGCAGCTTTGTAGTTTCGTTTTCTGGCTTTACTACTCCTGTTGTTTACCTGCTATTTCAAGCGTGTTACTGCGTTGTTTTTCAGTGGGGATCCGCGTGACCCCTATTGGGCCAGTGACACGGGGCTCACCCCTACTTTTCAGGTCTGGTCGTCTCTTCTTCCTTGCGGTTCCTGGTGTGGCGAGTTCGTAGTTGCCAGCGGTACCTGCGTCGGGCTTCCCCCGACCTCTGTGTACGTTTTTCTTTCTGTTGGACTGTACTTGTCTTTCCTTTGGACTGGACTCTTGTATAATTGTTAAATTTTAACTGTTAATTAAAAAGTAATTTTATTTCTGCTACTTTAGCAAACCGATGTAATGGAATTTAATTACTTACTGTTATATATCTGTTGCTTCAATGTACTACACGACAATCCTTTTTCTCTTCGGAGCTTTACAGCTCTTGGGAGGCTTCACGGGTTCCAAGTGGTATGGGGTCTGCTCGGTAGTCCTATCGGGTATATCCGGTATCCGAGATCCGGGTCGTCACATTTATCGAGTATAGTCTTTATGCCCTTAAGAAGGGTCTTATTTGCATTTTTGACCAAATCGTTCACCTATAGGTGGGCCATCGAAGTGAAGTGATTGTGAATATGTCGGTCGGCGCACTTGTTCTAAAAATAAGCATATTTGAACGGTTGGCCGTTATTGCTTACTATCACTCGGGAGATGCCAAAGCGACATATGATCGACCGCCACTCAAAACTCCAAATTACTCCTTCCGTTACCTTTGCGAAAGCCACTTGGAGAAATAGTTGATGGTGATGATAATGAATTTCTTTTGAGCCTAGGCCACAGAGAAACTGATGGGACATCAAAGAAAGGCAACCACATTTATAGAGTTTGTATTTGGGTTATTTTGTAAGGCTAAGTATAAGCCAATGGGTCAGTATGCATTTGGAGTGTACTTGGAGTGTATTTGTATTTTTGGGTTTAATTTGGGTCAAGGGTTTTTTCATTTTTTTAATATGATGGCCCATGGTCAATTGTAGAAAGTGGACCAAGTTGCCATCCTTGACCATGAGAAAGGGGCGCCCCCTTCTTTGTCCCCATATGGAGAATTTAATATTCCCATCCCCATTATGCCCTTTTCTCTCTCTTGACCAAAGAGTAATTAAGGTCATTATATTAGGTCTAGGGTTTCCATATAAAACCTCTCTTGTAATAATTTTAGTAGAATTAATGTAAAGAAATCAAAAAATTGTTGGAGCTTGTGCCTTGGGCGCCCCCTCCTCTCTCCTCTCCCTCCCCTTTGCAGCTTAGAAGGCTACCTTTTTGAGGTGTGAAGCCTCCCTATCAGGTCCTCTATTGGGTGAGAAGCTCAGTCGTGCCGCCGCCATCGCCATCGAGCCGCCATCGTACCACCATCGCCTCGCCGTCTCTGATCTATCCATTGTAGGACAATAGCCTGGAGTTCGAATTATTCCGCCCAATCCATAGATCTGATCGACACCAAATTTTGAGGGTGATTTCCCCACGTGTTTTCCCCTTACCAAAACAATTCCCAAGCCCTGGATCTACCATTTGCTCCCTGTTCCACCGAAATTTTCCCGATCTATACAGTTCTGCCCTATGCAGATCTGTGATCCAACAACCCACCACTCCTCGTTTTTCACCCCCTTCCCAATTTAAGATCAAGTTGAAATTTGGACCGGTATTTCTTTCCATCAAATCTCTCCACCACAAATTGTTTCACGTTTTTTAGAGTTTGTTTACCCCTTTTGAAAATCTCTATTCCAAGCAGATTCTGTTCTGTCCCCCTACAGACCAAATCTGACCCTCTCCCACCATAAAATCCTTCCCACCCTTGAAACCACTTCTGATCGACTTCCAAATTTGAGGGCCTAATCAATACTTACTCCACCATCTTTCATAGCCACCCCGCCTGTCACGCCCCTAGCCTTTTATTACAGCAGAAGACTAACTCGAAGAACGCGAACAGCCGGCATGGTAAATCTCTTGCAAGCAAGAACGATCAGAGCGCAAGACAATCACACATAAGATGCAATTGCACAATAGTTTAATCAAACTCCAACTTTATTTCATTAATAATCAAAATATCCAAACACAATAGCTTTCAACCTTCAATAATCCATCAGACTCAAGGAAAAAGGAAATTACAAAGACTCGATCTAAACATTATTGACTTTCCTAAGTCTTCACTCTCAGTTTGATATGACTTTTACTCGCTCTCGGACCCGCTACTTGTATAACTCGAATCCGAATTCATATCACTTCCATCTCCTGAAAAGATTAGAAAATAGGTAATGAGCACACTTGCCCAGTAGGTATCTTCGCATCAACATGATTAGCAATATTTAAGTAATTAACATTTTAGCTGAAAAGAAATATGGTAAAATCACGCGAATGCGATCAATCATGCGATTAAACCAAAGTAACATGATGATCATGTAAGATAGAATGAGCAAGTATGAATGTAACAAGAATATGATATGGCCTTTCATGAACAAGAATATACTAGAAAGTCATGTATCAATCAAGAATGTACTCTTCACTTAGTAGCAAGTACTTCGTGAATTTCTGTGGAATGACATGTAACAAGCTAGAAAGTCATGTACGTGTCGTGGATTTTCACTTCACGAGCCGTGGATCTTCACTTATTTATCGAGAAAGTACTCCCAGCGCAATGCGACGCCAGTAGCGCCATATCCCATGGTTTATAATAGTATGTTTCTGACAATCTGTCGAGGGGACTAGCATAGAGCCCTTGAACACAATCAGTGCTCGATCGCATGTTCAAGTATAAATCAAGCAAATTCCACGCATGTAAATAATATGACCAAGCATGTACAATTTCAACGATAGTTTCAAGATAAAGTAATCCATCATAGGAATGCTTCTATTTGAATAAAAGAATTTCAATGAACATATTAAAACTAGGTTATGCCATGAAAATAAATCGGCAGCATAATGGTTCATTTCTTAACTTTCAAATTTTAAGATTAAGTTTCTTGAACAATATGACAAGTCCTAGACCATCAATAATATATCTAGGAACTTTGGAATATCAACCCTTGGGTCAAACCTCGGGTTAAAGTACTCAAGAACTGTGACGGTCAATTAATGGACCGTTACATGAATGTGACGGTCTATAATTGGGCTGTTACAATAGATTGAATCCAGAAAGAATAATTGGACTCAGTGAATGTGATGGTTGTATACTGGACCGTTAGATGAGCCTTACGGTCTAGTATTATGCCGTTACATAGTAAAAACCAGAAAACATCGATAGTACTTTCTAATCAATTGGGCTTTAAAGGTACAACCAAGTCGGCGTTCTAGTGGAATCCCAAGCTCGCGGAGAATTACGGAGGCCTTGAAACCAGATTTCCTAGTCCATTGGAAGGAATATCCAATAGAGAGGTCCTCAAGTTCAAGAATATGTTCCTATAGTGTAAAAGTGTAAACTAATGGTCATATACCGGAATATATGCCATATACTTTAGAGAATTGACTCTATAGACAGAAAGAATGGATAACAATGTGAATCCATGATAAAACTCCGTCAATACATCAGTAAAAATCATGTTTTAATACAAAACTATAGAGTTTTAGCAATGAAATTAACATGTACTTTAAAAAAACTAAAGTGCTTTAAACATACATGAATCAATTTATAAAGTCAAAGTTATCAAAAAAAGGTCAAACTTACATAACTAGGCTTATTCATAAGTAAATTTGACTTTTTTTAACTCTGTCTCGGGTTGACAGAACACAGTTATTCTGACGGTCGAGCATGGGCGCGTCACAGGGCTGTGACGGTTTATCGTGGAACCGTTAGAGTGTTGTAACGCTCCGGTTATGGTCCGTCAGAGATAACAGAGTAGCTTAAGTATAACAGGGAGTGTGACGGCTTATCGTAAGGCCGTTACATCCCTCTGACGGTCTAACTATAGGCCGTTAGAGTCCTGTTGATAGCATAAAAAGATAAAAGACTATGCCTTGAAATATGTCATGCTTTGAAAAGACTTAACCAATCTAGTCATGATAAAACAAAGTATAGTCCATCTAGATGCATAGGTTGCAGTGAATGAATAAGAGAATATCTTTTATCTTCATTTAAGGCTAAAGACATGCATGTATGTATAGACTTACTAAAACATGAAATTCAAAGTCTATGATGCATGGAATCAATCAAAACCAGAGGGCTTTTATCCCTAACATGATATTCTTGCCATTCATGAGATGACCTACCTCTTTACTGGGCTTTCAACTTCCAATTTGGGACTGTAACACACGCCCTAGTTCTTTCCTTCCAGTGATAGCAACTTCACGTCGCTCTAACTTCTCAATCTCTTGACCTAATGACGTTAAATTTTGAGGGTAAGAAGGTGAAACTAAGGGGAACAGAAAGTTCTAAAGACACTTAGGTTAATTACCTTATTTTGGTGCTCTAATCTCTTGATCTTCAGTAGACTTTCGCTCAGATTCCTGGGTTACTATAGTCGAACCAGCAACTTTGGATGCTTCAAACTTCTTGTGTAGTTGATCTCCTAGCACGAAATTTTGAGGAAGATTAATCCTATGTATAAGGAATAAAAAGTTCTAAAGAACTTACCCGAAATACTATCTCCTTACCTTAGTTCCACGCGAGCCAATGGAAGGGTCGCGCAGGTCAAAACTATGGTCATTTATAGGGTTTTGCTAGGGTTTTTTGGATTAGATCGATTCTAGAGTCCTTGTTAAGGCTTAGATCGACTTCTGAGAGTCCTTAACACATTTACTAGTCCTCCCATCTCGATCCCAAAGTGATAAACTAGTAAAAATCTAATCTTTTTGCTTGTTCTTCCATTCACGGAACTGACAGAGTGTAACGGTCGTGTATTAGCGAGTTACATGACTGTGGCGGTCGCACGATAGACCGCTACATCCACCGTTCGCAGAATTCAACTTAATTCAAACTCTTTAATTATTTTATCAACATAATTATCTAATAAAATGATATGTATCTTTAAAATTCGTGAATAAGCTAAATATCCTTCTAGAATATTGGCCAAACTTAATGAGCTTGGTCTTTAAACCTTTTGGGTTTTATTTATCAAAGATGGACTAATATTTTAACATAATTGGGCCTTATAATCAGTTTAAGCTTTATAAATTTTTAATAAATTCTAGAAAATTCTTAAACTAATCCTAAAATTATTTATATAAATTTTGGGACACTACACCCTCCCCCACTTAGAAGAATTTGGTCTCCAAATTTAATACAAAGATTATATGGAGAGTGTACTTACAGTTGAATAATTCTGGAAATCTTTTCCGCATAGCTTCTTCTATTTTCCCAAGTTGCTTCGGATGGCCATGATTTCTTCCATTGAATTTTGACTGTAGGAATAGCTTTATTCCTTAGTTGACGCACTTCCCGTTCCAGAATCTTTGTTGGTGTTTGTTCGTACGTCATATCATTCTGAATCTCCAAATTATCGTAAGTGATAACATTGTAAGGATCATATACATACTTTTTCAGCATAGAGACGTGAAACACGTCATGAACTCCTGCTACTTGTGGGGGTAAAGCTAATCTATAAGCCACTTCACCGACCCTTTCAAGAATTTCAAATGGGCCAATGAATCTTGGAGTTAGTTTGCCTTTGATGCCAAATCTTTGAATACCACGACCCGGAGAAACCTTCAGATACACAAGATCTCCTACTTGAAACTTCAAGTCGCACCTTCGATTATCAGCATAAGATTTCTGCCTATCTTGAATAATCTGTAATCTTTCTCGAATGAGCTTAATTTTCTCTGAAGAATCCCTGATAATGTCGGGGCCTAGAATTTGCCTTTCCCCTATTTCATTCCAACATATTGGTGATCTACAGCCTTTTCCATATAAAGCTTCAAAAGGTGCCATCTGTATGTTGGCTTGATAACTATTGTTATATGCAAATTCCACCAGAGGCAAGTGATCATGTCAACTTCCTCCAAAGTCAATAGCACAAGACCTGAGCATATCTTCCACCACTTGATTTGTTCTTTCAGTCTGACCATCAGTTTGTGGATGGAATGCCGTGCTAAAGTTCAGTCTGGTCCCTAGTGAATGTTGTAGACCCTTCCAGAATTACGATGTGAATCTAGGATCTCTATCAAATATGATAGTGACAGGGATACCATGCAGCTTGACAATTTCTTTTATGTATAAGGCTGCTAGAATGTCCACAGACCATCGACTTTTGATCGGTAGAAAGTGTGCCGATTTTGTCAATCGGTCTATGATTACCCATGTGCCATCGTGTCCACCCCTTGTCTTTGGTAAACCCATAATGAAATCCATTCCTATACTTTCCCATTTTCATGCTGGAATATCTAAGGGATGTAATTTACCTGCGGGTCTAAAATGCTCTGCCTTTACTTGTTGACAAGTGAGACAGCGAGACACGAAATCAGCTATTTCCCTCTTCATATTGGGCCACCAGAAATTTCTTTTGAGATCTTGATATATTTTTGTACCACCTAGATGAATGGTGTACTTGGATTTATGTGCTTCATCTAGGATCAATTTTTTCGTATCCTCATGATCTGGTACACATATTCGGCCCTTAAATAGCAATCTTCCGTCATTGGAAATAGAAAAATCTAGCTGTTGTTCTATGTTGGCTTTAATCTCCAGTAATACGGGATCATCATTTTACAGCTTGACAATATCTTCTATTAGTGTAGGTTGAGCTTGAATATTAGCGATGAAACAATCTTTTTCCTTCACGTCAATATCTAACTTCAACTGAGCAAATTGAGGAATAAGATTAGTCATACTAATCATGAGACTTGATAACTTTCCCATTGATTTTCTACTGAGTGCATCTGTTACAGCATTAGCCTTGCCATGATGATATTGAATAGCAAAATCAAAGTCTTTGAGATATTCTAACCATCTCCTCTATCTCATATTTAACTCCTTTTGAGAGAATAAGTATTTCAAGCTTTTATGGTCCGAGTAGACCTTGAATTTCTCTCCATAAAGATAATGACGCCAAATATTTAAGGCAAAAATGACAGCTGCTAGTTCTAAATCATGCACGGGATAATTTTCCTCGTGACGTTTTGACTGTCTTGAAGAATAACAGATTACCTTTCCTTTCTGCATGAGGACGCACCCTAAGCCAATGCCAGATGCATCCATATATACTTCAAATCCACCACCTTCCACCGGTAGTGATAGAATAGGAGCTGTAGTAAGATGGTTCTTAAGAGTTTGAAAACTCTTTTCACATTCCTTTGACTAGACAAAAGGATTTTCTTTTCTTGTGAGTCTAGTTAAGGGAACCGTAATTTTTGAGAAGTCCTTAATGAATCTTTTATAATAACAAGCTAGACCCAGAAAGCTCCTTACTTCTGATACAATCGTTGGCCGGCTCCAGTTTCTGACAGCTTCTACTTTAGAAGGATCTACATCGATACCTTCTTTTGAAATAATGTGGCCTAGGAATGAAACTTCCTTGAGCCAGAATTCACACTTGTTAAGCTTGGCATAATGTTTATGTTCTCTAAGTGTTTGCAAAGCTATCCTCGGATGTTCTTCATGCTCCTCTTTTATCTTAGAATATACCAGGATGTCATCAATGAAGACAACGACGAATTGGTCCAGATATGACTGGAAAATATTGTTCATAAGTTGCATAAATATTGCTGGGGCATTTGTTAATCCGAACGACATTACCACGAATTCATAGTGGCCATAACGACTTCGAAAAGCCAACTTATAAATATCTTCTTCTTTAATTCTAAGCTGATGATAACCTGATCTGAGGTCAATCTTAGAGAAATATTCTACTCCCGAAAGCTGATCAAAGAGCTCATTAATACGCGTCAATAGATACTTGTTTTTTATTGTAAGTTGATTCAGTTGCCGGTAGTCTATGCATAACCTGAGAGAGCCATCCTTCTTCTTGACGAATAGAACCAACGCACCCCAGGGGGATGTGCTTGGTCTGATGAAACCCTTATCTAATAGTTCCTGCAACTGCCTCTTTAGTTCCTTAAGTTCCGTGGAGGACATCCTGTAAGGGGCTACAAAAACAGGTGCTACTCCTGGAACGAGTTCAATAGTGAAGTTTACTTCCCTCTCGGGTGGTAAACTGGGTAGTTCGGGTGGAAACACATCTGGGAACTCATTGACAAAAGAATGTCTGCTATGATGATTTCCTTGGACTCGGTAACAATGACAGAAGCAAGAAAAGCTTCACATCCTTGCGAGATAAGTTTGCAAGCGTGAAGAGAGGATATGATAGTGGGATGCTTCCTATACTTGATGCCAAGGAAAGAAAATCTTGGAAGACCGGGTTTTCGAAAGGATATAATCCTATTTCGGCAGTTAATATCAGCATCATGATCTATAAGTCAATCTACCCCTAAGGTGGTATCATAACCTTTCATGTCAAAGCATACTAAGTTTGCGGGGAGATTGTGACCTTCTACTATTACCTCACTATCAGGATAATACTCGGTAAGCTTTGTTCCAGAACCTAAGGGTGTGGTAACAGTAAGATCTGAAGGTAGGGGAACTGATGCAATTGGTAATATTTTTGTAAAAGTAGTGGAGATAAAAGAATGAGAGGCACCATTATCAAATAGCACAAATGCAGGACGGGAATAAATTTGAAGGGTACCTTTCATAAGCCCACCATCCATGGGCGCTTCTTCTTCCGCTAGAACAGCATTTAGGCGAGCCTGCCTCCTACGTCCACCACCAGACGATTGATCCTTCATAAGGGGGCAATCTGGCATACGATGCTACCTGCTTCCACAATGTAGACAAGCACCAAGGCGCTTCCAGCATTCTTCAGCCGAATGGCCGAACTTCTCACAAAATGTGCAAGCCGCCATGACTTGCTCCTTCTCCTCCTTAACTTTCTTGTTCTTCTGGGAACTTCCACCGTTCCCGCTCCTGGATCTTTTCTTACTATCATGACTTTTGTGAGGTTTCGTGATGCTGAATTTTTCTTTCTTATAACGATGATCAGATTGTCGGCTGGATTCTTCTCTTGTTCATTTCAATTGTCGACCTTTTCTAAGGTCCTCTCACATAAATATGCCCGCTGGACCATCTCTGCATAGGTACAGATGTTTTGGGTCCCGAGCTGCTGAATGAAACCGGGTCGTAACCTGTCCATAAACCGATTGGCCTTCAATAAATCGGTACTGATTAAATGCGGTGCATAGAGTGCTAGCCTGGAGAATTGAAGTTCATACTCTGCGACTCTCATCATTCCCTGACGAAGAGATGTGAACTCCATAGCCTTTCTTTCTTTAACATGCTCAGAAAAGTACTTAGCACGGAATAGAGTAAGAAAACCATCCCATGTATGAGGTGCATCTGCCGGAGGTGTAGGTACTGATTTCCACCATGTGCGTGCATCTTTATTAAGTTGAAAGGTTGCAAGACGCACTTTTTCTTGATCTGTACACTAGATAACATCGAAGATACGATTCATTTCATCTATCCAGTTTTCTGCCTCATTTGGATTAGAAGAACCGTAGAAACGCGGAGGGTTTAAACTTCAAAAATTGCGATGCAAGTCACTAGCCCTCGCCCCTGCACCTGCCTGGGCCATAGTTTGTAATGCCTGAGTAAGGCCGGCAACCGTTTGTTGTATGCCACCCCAATCTACGCAATGAGCCATTGTAATAATTAGGTACCTGAGAGAAATAACAATTTGTTAATTCTCATGGAATTAGAAAGAGATAAATCTTAAAACTAATTAACTATCTTATCCCGGGCTCTACCCAATCCTCGCATGGGTGAAGAATTTTCTTCTTTAGTTCATAGGTATGGGTCCTTAAGCCTTGGACTTATCCTATGACGTGACTCTTTTCCCTAAGTCCTGAGACTTAGGCTCTGATACCAACTTAATTGTCACGCCCCGAGCCTTTATTACAGCGGAAGACTAGCTCGAGGAACGTGAACAACCGGCATGGTAAGCCTCTTGCGAGCAAGAACGATCAGAGCGCAAGACAATTGCACAATAATTTACTCAACCTCCAACTTTATTTCATCAGATCAAAATATTCAAATACAATAACTTTTCAACCTTCTTCAATCCATCAGACTCAAGAAAAAAATGAAAAATTACAAGAGTCGATCTAAACAATATTGACTTTCCTAAGTCATCACTCTCATTTTGATATGACTTTTACTGGCTCTCGAACCCGCTACTTGTATAACTCGAATCCGAATTCGCATCACTTCCATCTCTTGAAAAGATTGGAAAATAGGTAATGAGCAAACTTACCCAGTAGGTATCTTCGCATCAACATGATTAGCAATATTTAAGTAATTAGCATTTTAGCTATAAAGAGATAAGGTAAAATCATGCGAATGCGATCAATCATGCGATTAAACCAAAGTAACACGATGATCATGTAAGATAGAATGAGCACGCATGAATGTAACACGAATATGCTATGGCCTTTCATGAACAAGAATATACTAGAAAGTCATGTATCAATCAAGAATGTACTCTTCACTTAGTAGCAAGTACTTCGTGAATTTCTGTGGAATGACATGTAACAAGCTAGAAAGTCATGTACGTGTCGTGGATTTTCACTTCACGAGCTGTTGATCTTCACTTATTTATCGAGAAAGTACTCTCTGCGCAATGCAATGCTAGTAGCATCATATCCCATGGTTTATAATAGTATATTTCCCACAATCAGCCGAGGGGACTAGCATAGAGTCCTTGAACACAATCAGTGCTCGATCGCATCTTCAAGTATAAATCAAGCTAATTCCACTCATGTAAACAATATGGCCAAGCATGTTCAATTTCAACGATAGGTTCAAGATAAAGTAATCCATCATAGGAATGCTTCTATTTGAATAAAAGAATTTCAATGAACATATTAAAACTAGGTTATGCCATGAAAATAAATCGGCAGCATAACAGTTCATTTCTTAACTTTCATAATTTAAGATTAAGTATCTTGAACAATATGACAAGTCCTAGACCATCAATAATCTATCTAGGAACTTTGGAATATCAACCCTTGGGTCAAACCTCGGGTTAAAGTACTCAAGAACTCTGACGGTCAATTAATGGGCCGTTACATGAACGTGACGGTCTATAATTAGGCCGTTACAATAGATTGAATCCATAAAGAATAATTGGACTCAGTGAATGTGACGATTGTATACTGGACCGTTAGATGAGCCTTACGGTCTAGTATTAGGCCGTTACATAGTAAAAACCAAAAAACATCGATAGTGCTTTCTAATCAATTGGGCTTTAAAGGTATAACCAACTCGGCATCCTAGTGGGAATCCCAGGCTCGCGGAGAATTATGGAGGCCTTGAAACCAGATTTCCTAGTCCATTGGAAGGAATATCCAATAGAGAGGTCCTCAAGTTCAAGAATATGTTCCTATAGTGCAAAAGTGTGAACTAATGGTCATATATCGGAATATATGCCATATACTTTAGAGAATTGACTCTATAGACAGAAAGAATGTGTAACAATGTGAATCCATGATAAAACTCCGTCAATACATCAGTAAAAACCATGTTTTAATACAAAACTATAGAGTTTTTGCAATGAAATTAACATGTACTTTAAAATAACTAAAGTGCTTTAAATATACATGAATCAATTTATAAACTTAAAGTTATGAAAAATAGGTCAAACTTAGATAACTAGGCTTATTCATAAGTAAATTTGACTATTTTTAACTCTGTCTTGGGTTGACAGAACACAGTTATTCTGACGGTCGAGCATGGACGCGTCACGGGACTGTGACGGTTTATCATGGAACCGTGAGAGTGTTGTCACACTCCGGTTATGGTCCGTCAGAGATAATAGAGTAGCTTAAGTATAACAGGGAGTGTGATGGCTTATCGTAAGGCCGTTACATCCCTCTAACGGTCTAACTATAGGCCGTTAGAGTCCTATTGATAGCATAAAAAGATAAAAGACTATGCCTTGAAACATGTCATGCTTTGAAAAGACTTAACCAATCTAGTCATGATAAAACGAAGTATAGTCCATCTAGATGCATAGGTTGCAGTGAATGAATAAGAGAATATCTTTTATCTTCATTTAAGGCTAAAGACATGCATGTATGTATAGACTTACTAAAACATGAAATTCAAAGTCTATGATGCATGGAATCAATCAAAACCAGAGGGCTTTTATCTCTAACATGATATTCTTGCCATTCATGAGATGACCTACCTCTTTACTGGGCTTTCAACTTCCAATTTGAGACTGTAAGACACGTCCTAGTTCTTTCCTTCCAGTGAGTTTTCAGCAACTTCACGTCGCTCTAACTTCTCAATCTCTTGACCTAATGAAGTTAAATTTTGAGGGTAAGAAGGTGAAACTAAGGGGAACAGAAAGTTCTAAAGACACTTAGGTTAATTACCTCATTTTGGTACTCTAATCTCCTAATCTTCAGCAGACTTTCGCTCAGATTCCTGGGTTGCTATGGTCGAACCAACAACTTTCGACGCTTCAAACTTCTTGTGTAGCTGATCTCCTGGCACGAAATTTTGAGGAAGATTAATCCTATGTATAAGGAATAAAAAGTTCTAAAGAACTTACCCGAAATACTATCTCCTTACCTTAGTTCCACGCGAGCCAATGGAAGGGTCACGCAGGTCAAAACTAGGGTCTATTTATAGGGTTTTGCTAGGGTTTTTTGGATTAGATCGATTCTAGAGTCCTTGTTAAGGCTTAGATCGACTTCTGAGAGTCCTTAACACATTTACTAGTCCTCCTATCTCGATCACAAAGTGATAAACTAGTAAAAATCTAACCTTTTTGCTTGTTCTTCCATTCACAGAACTGACAGAGTGTAACGGTCGTGTATTAGCGCGTTACATGACTGTGGCGGTCGCACGATAGACCGCTACATCCACCGTTCACAGAATTCAACTTAATTCAAACTCTTTAATTATTTTATCAACATAATTATCTAATAAAATGGTATTTATCTTTAAAATTCGTGAATAAGCTAAATATCCTTCTAGAATATAGGCCAAACTTAATGGGCATGGTCTTTAAACCTTTTGGGTTTTATTTATCAAAGATGGACTAATATTTTAACATAATTGGGCCTTATAATCAATTTATGCTTTATAAATTCCTAATAAATTCTTAAAATAATCTAAAAATTATTTATATAAATTTTGGGGCACTACACCGCCTTCCAGATCCCACGTTTCCCCCCCGTTCCACCGCCATCTTCCGATGACTCAGATCCTATCCAGCCTATTCTGGGACAGTGAATCTGTCCATTTAATATTCCCACACGGAAAATCCTTCACCCAAAAAATTCCTGTAACACCATGGGTTCGTATATCGTCAAAAGAGATTCGGAACGGCGCTGGTTTCACTTTGATCCGGCATCAGATCTGATCGCAGCAGCGATCTTCGCCGAGTCGCACAGTTCTGAAACTGCAGAATAGGGTCGGGACAGCAACTAGCAATGCCTCACAGGTCGGGTTGCCTCGCCATCCACAAGGCGATCCAGTACGATCGCCTCCCACGGATCGTTCCTCTAGAAGTCCCCTTCGCAATGGGACCAATCCCAGCCCGATCGGCAGCCCGACCGGAGCAAGGTCCCCATAATCGTCAGTACGCGTCGTTCGGCCAGCACCAAATATCAACATGTCGACACCACCGGAGCTGCCCAAAACGCTACCCGTCAACCCGAGCTCGATATTCCCGGGTCCCATGTGTTACCTATTACCTCCATGCGTGGAGTGGGTATAATATTTGTATTTATTGATAATTGTTTATACTGGGAATACGGGTCTTGGCTGGGGTTGTCTTCCCCACACCTGGAGCGTGGAGATATTGTTCTCTATCTCTCTTGGCATTTACTTACCTCGTATATGTTTGTATGCCACTGCCCGAGCGATAGGATTCTAGCTCGATATATTATTTGATCATCGTTGTGAGAGAGAGAGTTTAACCCATCCCGTGACTCGATCTGAGCACGTAAAAAGAGCCGACCAACCTTGACTCAATGTCGGTTTCTCAACCGTGCACATCCCCGCATTTCCCTCGCAAGGGACGACTCGTGAGTTTGCGTTTCTATTAACGGCATATATCCCATAGGAGCTCTTGGTGTGACGTCTAGCTAACCTTGTTGTTCGCGTCATTGCTGGTCGCATCGTCCAATTTGTCGCGTTGTCACTTGGAGTCCCAGGTTCGCATCAAATTGGCATCAAGTCGCTTCCCGTCCTGCATCAAATTGGTATCAGAGCATGGTTAGAGTCTAGGGTCATCTTGTCCTAGGTGTGCATTTCATCCCTATATCCGGTATATTAAAAGATGTTACTGGAAAGTTAGGTTATGCCTATTGGGAAGGGAGCATCTTTGCGTGAGTGGATCTTCGGATCAATATCTCCACCACGTACTAGATATTGGTTCAGTCTAGGCTCTTCATTTAGCATTAGTCAGTGCATTGCAACCTTTGTGTCTTTGCATGCCCACCCGTCTAGGTATGCAGTACAGTTGCCCCGCGGCCATGGCGGACCCTCGTGATGCCACCCCTGGAGACCTACACTCCTTGCATGAGGCAATGATGGCCCTCATGGCCCAAATGGACCAGTCTGAGGCTACCTTTAGTAGTTTGTCTGACCATATGGATGGTCGCCTTAGGGCCATGGAGGAATGTATGGATTCATCCGACAGATCTATCCAAGCTCTGGTCGGACGAATGGATAGGATGTCATACGGAGATCCTCTAGGAGCGGCCCAGGGCCCACCCGCACCAGCTCCCACGGCGGCCCAGGTCCAATTTGCTCTGATGGCCAAAGTCCATCCCGCTCCTGCAGCCCAGGACAAGCCCGCTCATTCTCCACAGCCCGCCCCTCGAGGACTATGGGTCCGATAATGCTTATGAGGGGTATGGCCGACACCATCGTGGCTTTCATCAGCCAAGAGATGAAGAGGACGATAGAGTCCTCAAGACTGTGTGAGCAGACCCTCCCACTTCTGACGGGTCCTTGGACCCGAAGGTCTATCTTGATTGGGAGGCCGGTATGGACCGGTACTTTGAGTGGTTCAAGATGACAGACCATCGGAAAGTCAAGTTCACTAAAATGAAACTGTTAGGGCAAGCGTAAACTTATTGGAGCAATGTGGAGAGATTACTATTTCAGCGACAGGAGCCCCAGGTTGAGACTTGGAATGAGATGAAGGATAGACACAGAAAAAAGTACCTTCCTACCACGTACCGTCAAAGGCTCATAGGTAGGTGGCATAGTCTCAGTCAAGGGGATCGGTCCGTATCTGAGTACATCACAGAATTTGATGAGTAATTTTTGTGATGTGGCATCTCGGAGGAGAGCACCATGCCCGTTTCCCGTTTCCGTCTTGGTTTACGGCCACACTATCAATATGAACTTTTCCGTCGTAATGTGACCACTTTGGAACAAGCGTATCAGGTTGCTCTTGAGTTGGAGCAGTTCTAGGCAGAGTTCGAGTCTACCCAACGGTTGCGCCCCTTCCCTCATCGTAGTGCCGAGCCCTGTAGCTCTTCAGGCCCATATCAGAGGGCCCCCATGGCTCGACCTTAGGTGCACGCCCATCAGGAGCTATTCGATCCAAGGCCTCGCCCTCCTCTGCCAAGGGATCTTCCGCCTCCACCCCAACCAACAACACCCATTGCCCGCCCACCAATACCCATTGCCCGTCGACCAGCACCCCCACCTCCCATTGGTCCCCTATTCCCTACACCCTCTGTCCGTCGGGAGGATAAGGGTAAGGGACCAATTATCGGGGAGTCTAGTGGAACACGACAGCAGTGTTATCGCTGCAATGGGTTTGGCCACTTTGCAGGCCAATGTCCCACTCGTACATCACTAGTCCTTGGGGATAAAAGGGTTGGAAAAGCCTCACCTTTAGGGCTTGTGTCTGTCAGCTATGAGGCAGAGCAAAAATTAGCTGACGAATTCTTTTGTGAGAATGAAGATCCTATAGACACCCCTTGTAGCTTGACCAGATCTTCTATTAATGTGGGTTGAGTTCGGATATTGGCTATAAAATAATCTTCCTTCTTCATGTCAATATCTAAGTTCAACTGAGCAAATTGAGAGAAGAGATTAGTCATACTAATCATGAGAGTTGATAGTTTTCCCATTGATTTTCTGCTGAGTGCATCTGCCACAGCATTAGTCTTTCCAGGATGATATTAGATAGCAAAATCAAAGTCCTTTAAGTATTCCAACCATCTTCTTTGCCTCATATTCAGTTCCTTTTGGGAGAACAAATATTTCAAGCTTTTGTGGTCAGAGTAGACAGTGAATTTTTCTCCGTAAAGGTAGTGACGCCAAATTTTTAAGTCAAATATAACAGCCGCCAATTCTAAATCATGTATGGGATGATTCTCCTCGTGACGCTTCAAATGTCTTGAAGAATAGCAAATTACTTTCCCGTTTTGCATAAGAACGCACCCTAGGCCAATGCCAGATGCATCCATATAAACTTCAAATCCACCACCCTCAACGGGCAATGATAATATAGGGGCTGTAGTGAGATGATCCTTAAGAGTTAAGAAACTCTCTTCGCATTCCTTCGACCATATAAAAGGATTTTCTTTTCTTGTAAGCCTTGTCAAAGGAACAGCTATCTTAGAAAAATCCTTAATAAACCTTATGTAATATCCAGCCAGACCTAGAAAGCTTCTTACTTCTGACACGGTCGTTGGCCGGATCTAGTTCTTGACTGCTTCCACTTTAGAAGGATCAACAGCGATACCTTCCTTTGAAATAATGTGACCAAGAAATAAAACTTCCTTGAGCCAGAACTCACATTTACTAAGTTTGGCATAAAGTTTATGTTCTCTTAAAGTCTGCAAGGCTATTTTCAAATGTTCTTCATGTTCCTCCTTTGTCTTGGAGTAAATAAGAATGTCATCAATAAAGACGACCATAAACTGGTCCAGATAAGGCTGGAAAACTTTGTTCATAAGTTGCATAAATGTTGCTGGGGCATTAGTTAACCCGAACGGCATTACAACAAACTCATAATGAACATAGCGGCTTCGAAAAGTAGTTTTGAACCTTAAGCCTGAGCTGGTGATATCCTGACCTGAGGTTTATCTTGGAGAAGTATTCTGCTCCCGAGAGCTGATCAAAGCACTCATCAATACGCGGCAATGGATATTTGTTCTTAATTGTGAGTTGATTCAATCGCCGGTAGTCAATACAGAGCCTGAGCGATCCATCCTTCTTCTTGACAAAAAGAACTAGCGCACCCCAAGGGGATGTGCTAGGTTGAATGAAACCCTTGTCTAATAACTCCTAAAGTTGCCTCTTCAGTTCCTTAAGTTCTGTGGGGGACATCCTATAGGGGGCTATTGAAACAGGTGATGCTCCTGGGATGAGTTCAATGGAGAAATTTACTTACCTTTCGGGTGGTAAACTGGGTAAATCTGATGGGAATACATCAGGAAACTCATTTACGATGGGGACGTCTGCTAAGATTATCTCCTTAGACTCGGTAACAATCACAGAATCAAGGAAAGCTTCACATCCTTGTGAAATCAGTTTGCAAGCGTGAAGAGAAGAAATGATGGTAGGATGTTTCCTATACTTGATACTAAGGAAGGAAAATCTTGGAAGACCAGGTTTCTGAAAAGAAATAATGCGGTTGCGGCAATTGATGTAGGCATCATGATCTACAAGCTAATCTACCCCTAAAATAGCATCGTAGCCCTCCATATGAAGGCATACGAGGTTTGTAGGAAGATTGTGTCCTTCTACTATTACCTCACTCTCAGGATAATAGTTTATGAGTTTGGTTCCGGGACCTAAAGGTGTAGTAATAGCCAGGTCCGTAGGTAAAGGAACTGATGAAAGAGGTAAAGTTTATGAGTTTGGTTCCGAGACCTAAAGGTGTAGTAATAGCCAGGTCCGTAGGTAAAGGAACTGATGAAAGAGGTAAAGTTCTTGCGAAGGAAGTAGATATAAAAGAAACTTCAGTCGTGATCTCTGCTGCCCTTGCTGCTACGGCCGGCCGCAGTTGCTCCGTTTCTATTGGGCCTTCTCCAGGCTCTCTCCCGGACGCGCGGAGGTGGACCGCGGACCACCCTGCACCTCTAGTTCGGGAGTGTGTTCCCCCTCAGTGCCCCCCTCAATGCCCAACAGAGAAGCTCCCTTTTTCTATGCGCCCTATCATTCAGGTGCTCTCTGTGCTAGGTTTGGAGCCCATCTCTCACTTTCTAGACCTGCCTGCTGCACATGCTAGCTTTGTTGGTCTTGCCCCTCCTCCGGGCCCAGGTAACTGTGGTGTTCGGCCTCCGTCTCTCCCGGCAGTGGCCTTCGCGCCTTCCCCCTCGGCTGTTCACCCGTCCGGGAAGGGCGACCCCCCACCTGCTGCCCAGGTGTCGTCCTCTTTGGCTCTCGGCCTCCCGGCGCCGGATGCTCACCCCCTTGGCGGCCCATCCTCTAGGCTTAATGCCAGTGCAGTAGCTTGGTCCCCGGGGGCGCAGCACACCTCCCAGGCGGCTAGCGTTGAAGGTTCCTCCACTCCGTTGGCCTCCCCTCGTCTCTCCTTCGCCCAAGCTTTGAAGAAGAAAATCAACCGGGCCCCGCCCGGCCCGATCGTCGACTATGCCCAGCTTCCTGCTCCGGTGCATCCCTCGGATCTTTGCTTGCCTCTCCGGTTCCCTCTGCTCGCCCAGCCTCTCCACGTCCCCGGGGTTGAGCCTGCTTCGGGGCTTTGTGGCCTTACGGCGGCCCATACGGCTTTCGTGGGCACCGCTGGCTTGGACCGCTCTCGGCCGCCCTCGAGGTTGGAAGCCGGAGCTCCTCGGCATTCCTTCCAGCGCTCCAACTCCACTTCCTCCTCACGTGATCGACAGTGCATGTTTGAGGATGCCGCCCTCCCTCCCCGTCGTTCTCTTCGACTCCAGTCTTCTTCGATGGCTCCCCCGCCGGTGGCTGTCTCTACTTACACGGACGTGCTTGACACTGACGGTTCGGAGGTTGACCCCTTCTCTCCAGGTCGTCATCGCAGTGTCTGTTCAGTCTTCTCGTCCGACTCTGAAGGGGTTTTCGACGAAGAATCCTTTTTGTAGGGGTCTTCTTTCTTTTCATGGTTCTTGGGCTTTGTTTTGGCCCTGGGTTGGGTTTTCTTGGCTTTGTCTCGCCTTCTTGGGCCTTTGGCCTTGTACGTCTGTTTGCGCCTTTTGGGCGCCTCCTCCCCCATCTCCTGTACCCCTTTCTTTTACTGCTTTCATATATGAAAATTGCTTGCCTGGTGGCCGGGATAGTGTTTTCATCTTCTTCCGCAATGAAGAGATGAACCCCCTCTCCCGTCTCCCCCCCTTGCAAGTATCAACTTTAGTTAAAAAAAGTAGATATAAAAGAATGAGAAGCACCAGTATCAAATAATACGAATGCAGTATGTGAACAGATGTGAATGGTACCTGAGAAAAATAATGAATTTGTTAATTCCCATGGAATGAGTGGGTTTAAGCTAGAGCTAATTCACTATCTTATCCTCGGGCTCTACCCAATGTCTCACATAGGTGGGGAATTTCTTCCTTAGTTCATAGGTATGGGTCCTAAAACTTTGGACCTATCCTATGACATGACTTTTCTCCCTAAGTCCTTGGACTTAGGCTCTGATACCAACTTAACTGTCACGTCCCGAGCCTTTAATACAGCGGAAGATAATCTCGAGAAATATGAACAGTCGGCATGGTAAGCCTCTGGCAAGCAAGAATAATCAGAGCACAATAACAATCACACATAAGATGTAATTACACAATAATTTATTCAAACCTTCACTTTCATTAATAATCAGAATGATTCAAGTACATCAATTATTCAACTACGTGACTCACTAAAGAGAAAATTACATGAACTCGATCTAGACATCATTGACTTCCTAAGTCTTCTCTCAATCTTATGTGACCTTCATTCGCTCTCGGACCCATCACTTGAATAACTCGAATCCGAATCCGAACTACTTGCATCTCCTGGAAAGATTGGAAAATAGGTAATGATCACACTTGCCCAGTAGGTATCTTCTCATCAACATGAAGACAATATTAAAGTGATTAGCATTTTGGACTCTAGAGAATAAAGTAAAATCATGTGAATGCGAAAAATCACGTGAATAAATCAAAGTAACAAGACATGATCAAGTTAAGATATGATTGAGCAAGCATGATCAAGAAAGAATGTAATTATGGCCTTTCATGAACAAGAATGTAACGAGAATGTACTAGCAAGTCAAACAAGAATGTACTCTTCACTTAGTAACAAGTACTTCATGAATTTCTGTGGATATTTTCACTTCACGAGCCGTGGATAATTTCACTTATTTATAAAGAAAGTACTCCCAGCGCAATGCGACGCCAGTAGCATCATACCCCATGGTTTATAATAGTATGTTTCCGACAATCAACCGAGGGGACTAGCATAGAGCCCTTGAATACAATCAGTGCTCGAACCACATCTTCAAGTATAAATCAAGCTACTACCACGTATATAGTAATAAAGTTGGCCACGCATGTAATAAGTTCAATAAGTGTTCAAGACTCAATGTCAATAATAAGATTGCACCAAATATAGATTTATGAGTTCAAGAAATGCATTAATAACTAAGTTATGCCTTGGAGAAAATTTGACAGCATAACGGTACATTCTTTATCTTTCATACTTTATCTTAGATGTCTTTGAATAAGGTTACAAGTCCTAGACTATCATTAGTCAATCTAGAATCATAGGATTATTAACCCTTGGGTCAAACCTTGGGTCAATAGCATTCAGGAAACTTAGCGGTCTATAACTGGGCCGCTATATTGATATGGCGGTCTACTATTGGGCCGCTAGAGTGGGCTGAATCTAGAAAGAAATCAATTGGATTCAGAGAACTTCGCGGTCACATACTGGACCGTTAATGGGCCTTAGCAGTCGAGTATTGAACCGTTACAGAACAGAATTCAGAAAAACATCGATAGTGCTTTCTAGACAATTTGGGCTTTAATGGTACAACCAACTCGGCGTCCTAGTGGGAATCCCAGGCTCGCGAAGAATTACGGAGGCCTTGAAACAAGATTTTCTAGTCCATTAGAAGGAATATCCAAAGGAGAGGTTATCAAGTTCAAGATTATGTCCCTATAGTGCAAAAGTATAACTAATGGTCATATACCGGAACATATACCATGTACTTATAGAAATGACTCTAAGATAAGAAGAGAATGTGTACTGTGATAAACCAACGTAGCGTTTAAACCATAATGTAATATAAGATTATATGGTTTTTGGGTATGAAACTATCATATGCTTAAAATAATTCCTAAGTACCATAAAGAACATGAAATCACTGTCATGAATCAGTAAATAAAAACTCAGAGTAGTAAATAACATTAAAACATGTTAGAATCATAGTTAACTAGGCTTATTTATAAGTTAATGGGCTGTTCTTAAATCTATCTCAGGTTGACAAAAAATAGAATATTGGCGGCCTAATATAGAGCCGTTACAGACTGCTTGTCACGCCCCGAGCCTTTATGACAGCGGAAGACTCGCTCGAGAAACGCGAACAGTCGGCATGGTAAGTCTCTTCCAAGCAAGAATGATCAGAATGTAAGACAATCACACACATAAATACAATTGCACACTTTTACTCAAACTCCAACTTTATTTCATAATAATCAAGTATTCAAGTACAATAACATTTTCATCCTTTTTCCATTCCAATGGACTCAAGAAATAGGAAAATTACATAGACTCAATCTAAACAATATAGACTTTCCTAAGTATTCACTCTCATCTTTGACAATACTTTCATTCGCTCTCGGACCCGCTACTTGTATAACCCAAATCTGAATTCGAATCACTTTCATTTCCTGAAAAAGAATGGAAATAGGTAATGAGAACACTTGCCCAGTAGGTATCTTCGCATCAACATAAAGGCATCATTAAAGTAATTAACGTTTTTGCTCTAGAGAAATAAGGTAAAATCATGCGAAGGTGATCAATCATGCGATTAAACCAAAGTATGTAAGGTAGAATGAAAGTAAGTATGAACTAGCAAGAATGTTATAAGAACATGATATGGCCTTTCATGAACAAGAATGTAACGAGAATGTACTAGCAATGCCACATAATCATCACTCCAGTATCTTTTGCTTATGAGCAAGTACTTCGTGAATTTCTATGGAATGTCAAGTAAGAAAGTCATGTACAAGAATGTCATGTCGTGCCGTATCGTATTGTGGATTTTCGCTTATTTATAGAGAAAGTACTCCCAGCACAATGCGACGCCAGTAACATCATACCCCATGGTTTATAATAGTATGTTTCCGACAATCAGCCGAGGGGACTAGCATAGAGCCCTTGAACACAATCAGTGCTCGATCGCATCTTCAAGTATAAATCAAGCTTTTTCCACGCATGTAATAAAGTATGGCCAAGAATGTACAATTCCAATAAGCTCTTGATAACAATAATTCAATGAATGAATGCTTCAATAAGAATCATGAGAAATCAAGAATGACTTATACTATGTTATGCTTATGGAAATAAATCAGTAGCATAACGATAGGTTCTTTATCTTCCATTCATTATATTAGATTTCTTGATCAATATGATAAGTTCTAGATCATGAAGTGTCTATCTAGAAATCTTTGGGAAATCAACCATGGGTCAAACCTTGGGTTAAAATACTCAAGCATTGTGACGGTCGTGTACTGGGCCGTTACATTGACGTGACGGTCTAGCGTTGATGCGTTAGAACGACTAAATCCAGAAACAGTAATTGAACTCAGTTAAATGTGACGGTTGTATATTGGGCCGTTACATATGCCTGACGGTCCAATATAGGTCCATTACACTACTGATAACTAGAAAATATTGATAGTGTAATCTAATCACTTGGGTATTAATGGTACAACCAACTCGGCGTCCTAGTGGGAATCCTAGGCTCGCGGAGAATTACGGAGGCCTTGAAACAAGATTTCCTAGTCCATTGGAAGGAATATCTAATAGAGAGGTCCTCATGTCCAAGAATAGTGTTCCTATAGTGCAAAGTGTAAACTAATGGACATATACCGAAATATACGCCATGTACTTAGAGAAATGACTCTATAGATATAAAAGAATGTGTAACAATGTGAAACCAAGATAAAATCCCATCAATTCAACATTTGAAAATCATGATTTAGAATATAAAACTATAGAGTTTAGCCAATGAAATTAACATAACTTAAAATAACTCAAAATGCTTTAATCATACAATTTCCTATCATGAATCAATTAAGAAACTCAAAGTCATGAAAATAAGGTTTAAAACATAGATAACTGGGCTTATTCATAAGTAAGTTTGGATGTCCTCAGTCCTATCTCGGTTTGACAGTAAACCGCACTCTGACGTTCTAGTATGGGCGCGTCACATCGCTGTGACGGTTTATCGTAGGACCGTTACGGTATTGTAACGCTCCTGTTATGGTGCGTCAGATACAACTGAGAAACTTTAAATACAACAGGGGTTGTGACGGCTTATCGTAAGACCGTTACAGTCTTCTAACGGTCCTAGTATGATGCGTCATAGTCCCTGCTAACAGTGTAATGAAATAAAAGACTATGATTTGAAACCATGTCACGTTTTGAAAAGATTTTGTTGTGACTCTGTGATTTTGATGATAGCAACACTATGAGTCACCATATGTTTGTGTTTGCATGAAAGATTGAATGATATGATTGCAAGCTCAGTCCTCTAGCACGTTGCATTGCATGTCAAGATGTGTTTAAATGAATGTTCTGCTTTGGGCATATGAATGCGTTGTTTGCATGATCATGTCTATACAGCCACAACCAATGCTCTTCATGCATATACAATATCTGCACAGCCTTTGCTGCATGATGTTCATGCGTAAGTTAAGCAAGGCTATACAGACTTGCTGCATGCATCAGTTAAGCAAGTCTATACAGACTTGGTCCATGCGTCAGTTAAACAAGTCTATACAGACTTAGTCCATGCGTAAGCACAGCAAGTCTGTACACTGGTGTCATCTGCACACATGTCATAGCAAGTCTGTACATTGGTGGCAAGTCTATACATTGCCCTGCTTCAAGCACGCTAAGTCTCTACATCGTCTTGGCACTAGTGAAGACTGTACAGAGTCTGCCTAGTCTGCTGCATTCAAAGTCTATGCATCGTTTCTCAAGTCTGTACAACGTCTAGCGTCTCATTTAGCGTCTCACCCATCGTCTTTGTGCATGCATCGTTTCTCAAGTCTGTACAACGTCTAGCGTCTCACTTAGCGTCTCACCCATCATCTTTGTGCATGCATCGTTTCTCAAGTCTGTACAACGTCTAGCGTCTCACTTAGCGTCTCTGTGCATCGTTTCTCAAAGTCTGTACAGCTGTGGTCGCAAGACCAAGTCTGTACATCATCTTGTGCATGCAGCATTTCCAAGTCTGTACATTGCATCATGTGCTTCAAGCATTTCCAAGTCTGTACATCGCATAGCATGCACGCGTTCAAAGTCTGTACAGCCTGTGTGTTGCACGAACCAAAGTCTATACATTGTCTCGCACACACACACAAAGTCTGAACACCAAGTCTATACATCGATTGGTGGCTTGTTCATGCATCATCTTCAAAGTTTATACATCGTCTGGTAGCATGCACACAAAGTCTACACATCCCCCCATAGCAAGTCTGCACATCGTTTGCACGGCACAAACAAAGTCTATACATTCTGTTGCATACCATGCACACAAAGTCTACACACTCCTCCACAGCAAGTCTGTACACTCTTTACCATGCACTCATAGTCTATACATTCTTTGATGTTATGCTCGTGCATCACTTTAACAAATCTGTACATCGTCTTGTTGCAGGCACAGCAAGTCTATACATCATCTGGTCGTCTGCACGCAAAGTCTGTACATTGCAAGTCAGAACATTGCTGCTTGATATGAAGTATGTACAGCTCGTGTTCTATTGATCGACTGAAGTTACTCTGTCATTAAACTGGCAGATGTTTGGGCACGTGATCCGAGGTTGGCACCTGGCACGTGATCTGAGGTTATCTCTGGACAAAGAGGGCACAAGCCCTGCACACGCCCTATCTCTAAGGCTCTATAAATACGAAGCCTCTTCCTCAGAAGAAGTGTCTGTGCTAAGGGATCGTGAGAGAAGTAGAAGAAGAGAGCAGCAGAGAGGCAGTGAGAGAGCAGAAGAAGAAAAAGAAAAAGAGAAAGAGAGATAGAGATAGAGAGCTCATGAAGAAGAAGAGAAGCTTCATTGTCATCACTGGACTTTGGATCAGATCCAATCCAGTTTGCTCCTGCGAGAGCTACATTGTGCATTTCATTTTCCAGCTTTCAGTCACTGTTTTTTTATCATTTATTATTTTTCTTTTTAACTGATCACGTTTGTTCTTCTGATTCTCTGGTTTGAGGTCGGGTTCCTCCTGTGGTCTCAGGAGAAGGGAGATTAGTTCTCCGGTTTGCTGGTGACTGTGTGTCATCAGTGGTCCCCTCTGGTGTGGAGGAAGAGAGGTCCGTGACCTCTGGTTTGCAAGTGACTAGGTGTCACTTGTGGTTCCCTCTGGGTTTCAGAGGAAGGGAGACTTGGGTCTCCGGTTGCAAGTGGTTGGTGTCGCTTGTGGGTTCCCTCTGGGTTTCAGAGGAAGAGAGACTTCGGTCTCTGGTTGCTAGTGACTGTGTGTCACTAGTGGTTTCCCTCCAGGCTGGAGGAAGAGGGGAGGTTGTTCCCCTGGTCAAGCTGTTAGGCAGCACCTGTTTGCAGACTGAGTCTGCGGTTCTAGCTTTTGCTAGTGGAAGCCTCACTCCGGTTTGGAGTGAGGGGTGGACGTAGGTCTGTGGACCGAACCACCTAAAAATCCTGGTGTTCTATGGTTTGATTTTGCGTTCTACTCCATATCTTCTATCACCCTTCGCAGGATGCTTCATGAGTGCTATATGGTTGATGGTTGTCTCACTGGACTCGTTTGTTAGCCTACAGCGTTATTTGGGTTGTTCAGTGAGATTGCGTGCCTTCGCTCTTATTTGCTGTTATCATCTTCTTCCTTGAGTTAAGGTTGAGTGGTTGACCAGGTCGGTCATTGAGTGTTGCTTAGTTGGTTTTATTTTTATTTTCGCAATATTTTTTAATGGGGATTCATTCACCCCCCTCTGAATCCGGGCCTTGCACTCTATCAATTGGTATCAGAGCGGGTTGCTGTGCATTGGATCCATCGATCCACAGCAGATCCTGCATCTTTCGTGGTGCATTTCAGAGTGGGTTTCTGGTGCTCGGTGTTTTGCTTCATTGACTTAGTGCCTTGCTTTGCTCATCTGGTTGCGGTGCATTCTTGTCGATTGTCTTGTGCGCTGTTGTTTATTATCTGTTATAATGGCTGATCCCCCAATTTTCAACGGTAATGCTCTTGATCTATGGCTGGAGAACTTACATCGGTATGTTAGATCGACTGATCCTAAACTTTGGAAAGTAATGTTCCACGGTCCACACAAATTATCAAAAGATAAATCTAGATGGACTGATAAGGATAGACTGAAAGACTCTGTCAACTCGAGAGCATTAGATTTAATAAAAGCATCACTTGACAGAGCTCTAATTTCATGTGTTTCTTCTTGCAGGTCTGCCAAGGAGATTTTGGAGGAACTAAAGCTCACCAGGAATCGCAACACATGTCCGATGGTTGACGATGATGGACAGCAAGAAGAAAATGAAGATGAAGACGAAGATTATGTGGAGGATACTTCGTCACAAGTAAACTCTGACACTGATAATTTTTCTCTGGAAAGTATGATTGCATTGAATGAACATTTATTGAACAAATATGATAAACTTAAATCTGAGAAGAGAAAATTGAGAAAAGAAATGCTGTATGAAATCAGAAGTATGAAAGTGGAAAATGAAAATCTAAAGTCAGATATGAACAGAAAAGAAAATGAAATGAAACACTTGAAGTCTGAGAATGAGAGTTTAAGGAATAGAGTCATCAAAGAAAATGATTCTTGCAATGAATGTGCTGTTCTCAGAGATTTGGTTAATGATATAGATCATGATGATAATTTACAAAAGGAATTAATCAAATCCCTGAAAGAGGAAAACAAATTACTGTTGGAAAAGAAAATTGAGGTTGAAGAAAGTAATGAAAAATTGGTGAGAAATTTAGAGCTTGTCAGTTCTGAATTGGAAAATATGAAATCTGAAAATGAAAAACTCAAAAACCAGTCCAAGGAATTTGAACACAAATCAATGAGTATTGAAAAAGAAAACAGATTGATCTCTGAAAAATTGGAGGCTGATAGAGTAATAAATTTAGAGATTTAGAAAAATCTCAACAAACTTCAATCTGAGAAACAACAAGAAAAGTTTTATGAATGTCGGTCTTCCTTAGATGATTGGATGTTTGATGATGATCTCCTAGAGAAAAATAGGAAATTGAAAGAGGAAATCAACAAGCTGAAACATCTAAACACCCAACTGTCAGATAGGCTATTGACAATTGAAAAAGGCAAGTGTGTGAGCATGGATAATTCTGATAGGTTGGTGGATGCAGAACAAGAAATTGAGAGTCTAAAAACCATCAACCAAATGTTGAGTGGAAATGTCACTTGCTGTGAACAGAAGATAGCTGGATATGAGCTTACAGTCACATCCCTTCAACAAGAAGTTGATGATCTTTACAAGTCCCTATCTGAAGCTGACAATGAAATAAAATTAAAAGTGGAAGTTGAAAAACTCAAAAGTCTGAATGATGCCTTGCATCAACAAGTCATTTCTTGTGAAACAGATCTGTCCAGATATGAAGCTGATATTGTTGTCTTAAATTCTAAGATTCAAGATTTGAAAAATTCTCTATCAAAATTTGTCAAAGGTAAGGACAATCTGAATAAGCTTCTTAGAAACAATGTTAATTCTCAAAAAGAGGGACTGGGTTACAGTCCGACAAACAAAAGGATAAATGGGAATAAAACTTCTACTGTGTTTGTAAAAGCTTCTGATCAAAACAAAACCCCTGCTCCTTCTGTTTTTCAATTCAGCGCTCAGAAAAACCAAAAATCCACTGTCAGTCCCAAAACTGTAGGACAAACTCAAAAATTGAAAAAGAATGAAAATCTACAGAAAAATGACAAAGATACTCCGGTTGGTACAAAGACTGCTGCACACAAGTCACATGATCTCTCACACACTCATACTAAAAAGAGTTCATGTTATTATTGTGGGAAGGCAGGTCACATAATGGAAGATTGCATACTGTTGTTAAAGGATGAGCATGCAAGTAAAACATCACATTCTAGAAATTCCTTTGGTAGAAACCATGCTACTAGGAAGCCTAATGCTTCATGTTACTATTGTGGTAGGCATGGTCATCTCATGAATGCATGTTTCATCATGAAACAAGATGATAAAATGTATGCTAAGTCTTCTGCTAATTATCATGGCCCCAGAAGAAACATGTTTTCTTCAGATCAGCACATCATCTGTTTTAACTGTAACAAACGTGGTCACAAAGCCATTGAGTGCTGGTTTGGATCTATTAGGGGTAAAAATGATTTTAAAGGTAAGCATACCAGATGCTTCGAGTGTGGGAAGAATGGCCATACAGTCAAGGACTGTTGGCATGTTCAGAAGAATTCTGTTAACCCCTATGTTATCAAAATTCCTGCAAAACGATCTGAGAAATCTTCATGCTACAACTGTGGGAAGCCAGGCCATAGAGCTGCTGATTATTGGCTGGCTGATTTTAGTAAACAGAATTTTCTCTCTGCTAATAAATTTCATGACAACAGTAATTTGCATAAAAAGAATTTGAAATCTGCTGCATCATGCCATTACTGTGGTCAAATAGGTCATTCAATGAATAATTACTACTTGATGAGATTTGATGACCTTCATGCACAAAAATTGTTGTGAAAACCTGCTAGGAATTTCATTGTTACTTCAGGACCCAAGACCACTTGGGTACTTGCTTGTACAAAATAGTTTGCTGTATTGCAGGTGTGCCTTGGAATGAACAAAGAGGGGTAAATAAACCAAGGCACTCAAAATGATAACCCCATGATCCTGCTCTCTAGGTTAGTTCTGAACAATCTGTTTAAATTCCATCATCTGAAAATTGACTGTTTGAGATGGTTAAGCATCTTGTTAATTTGATTTGTGCTTAATTGAAATTTTCTGAAATGGAATTGCTCAATCATGTTCATGGTAGCTCACTTATGTCTGAAGTGCGTGGATTATATTTGAATGTCAAACTTGAAATCATGTGATGTACTTTCATTGCATATCATGCACTTAGTCAGGGGGAGCTCAATCATTTTTGATTAACCATACTGCTGCTCATGCTTTGTTGTATATATGTAGCATCTAGTCAGGGGGAGCTTTCCTGTTCCATCTCTTCATCTCTTGAACTCTCACTATCTAGCTATCTGATCTACTTGCTACACTTAGGTGGTTCACCTAAATTCTCTGCTGTCTTCACTGATATAGTTGATCAGTCTGTATTCCAGACTCAGCTACTGTTTGTTGATAGACTCTCTTCTACCAGCTTATACTCACCCTTCACATTCTTCTTAGCTGATGTGACTGTTTTGTTTCTATTGTTGATAAGCTAGTCAGCTGTTTTTCTGATCTGATCTGAGGAACACAAACTGCATCCCTTGCAATTCTGTCTGAGAATCATGTAGAAATTCCTATCATATAGGTTTAAGAATAACCACTAAATCAGACTGATATAAAAATTATGTATTCTCATATTTGCACTTAAATGACTTGAAAATATCTGAATGGTAAGCTTTAATAAATTTTAACCACATATGTCATGAAAACCTTAGACTTACTCATCTGAAATCTAAATATTTGAAATCAAGGCTATCTTTGGTTGAGATACATAGAGTGAGTATTGTTCTTAAACATTAACTTGAAAAAGGTTGACTAAATGAAAAAATGTGTATACAGAGCAATGACTTGGACACTGAGAAACTGGGTTCTCCATCAATTGGTATCAATGAAATAAAGTAAACCTATGTCATGAAGTGCCATAGTTATCTCTGGAGAAATTTATTGAAAAACCTGACAGAGCAATGGCATAGTTGTGTTGAGTAACTGGGGAGTCTGGCCTCTAATCAAGGTGTCTACTCACGTAAAAAGGCATTTCTATTGCTAACTCTGGTCTCAATGTTGAGAGGCAATGACAGTTATCACACTGAATAACTGGGTCACTTCACCTGAAAAGTGCTGTGTCTCATGTAAAAAGGTGTTGATTGACTTAAATTGCTCAAGAAAAGTATAAAGTGCTTCAAATGAAAATATCTTACAAATTATGTCAACTCATGCTCTTGTAAAAATGTTTAATCTCAAAACTAATATGTGTAACTCTCAAAGGAGTCATTGAAATCTTGTGTGTAAGATAAAGATGATTGGTCATCAGTGTTATCTGATTATTTGGTTCACCTTTATTAAAACTTGAATTCAGATATAAGTATTGTGTTTAATTGACAAATTTGGTTTACATCATAATTAAATCAGGTTGGTCATGTTGTCAATTCATAACCCTCTATGATAGGAGAGTCATTTCATGTTAAGACTTATTGTAGTGGTGCATGTCTTACAATTCCTCATGATTTGCTTCACCATCAGTTGATTGATTCCTTGAGATGTATTGTGCCTTGGCTGTTTCTCACCCCAACCATTGTCTACATTTACTTTCATATCATTAACTGTTTTACTCTTCCCACTGTTGGAATCTTCCATCTTATTTCTATAACCTATTCTGGCTCTGTGGACTTTTAGATTGCGTCATTGGATAACCAGAGTTCATTCCTGTACTTCAAGAGAGTTCTGGGTAATCTGCATTTAAGGGGAAGTAGTCAATCATTCATATTCATTTGGGGGAGAATAGCTCTAATGTGCCTCTGTGATTCTTATGCCTAAATGTTTTTAGTCAAAGGGGGAGTGTTTAATTCAATCATGTCAAAGGTTTGTATTTTCTCGTATCAAACTATTTTCTTTTTGATGAAGTCAAAGGGGGAGAATAGTTTGACATGAGTCAGTGTTGCCATCATCAAAAAGGGGGAGATTGTTGTGACTCTGTGATTTTGATGATAGCAACACTATGAGTCACCATATGTTTGTGTTTGCATGAAAGATTGAATGATATGATTTCATGCTCAGTCCTCTAGCACGTTGCATTGCATGTCAAGATGTGTTTAAATGAATGTTCTGCTTTGGGCATATGAATGCGTTGTTTGCATGATCATGTCTATACAGCCACAACCAGTGCTCTTCATGCATATACAATATCTGCACAGCCTTTGCTGCATGATGTTCATGCGTCAGTTAAGCAAGGCTATACAGACTTGTTGCATGCGTCAGTTAAGCAAGTCTATACAGACTTGGTCCATGCGTCAGTTAAACAAGTCTATACAGACTTAGTCCAAGCGTAAGCACATCAAGTCTGTACACTGGTGTCGTCTGCACACATGTCATAGCAAGTCTATACATTGGTGGCAAGTCTATACATTGCCCTGATTCAAGCACGCTAAGTCTCTACATCGTCTTGGCACTAGTGAAGACTGTACAGAGTCTGCCTAGTCTGCTGCATTCAAAGTCTATGCATCGTTTCTCAAGTCTGTACAACGTCTAGTGTCTCACCCATCATCTTTGTGCATGCATCGTTTCTCAAGTCTGTACAACATCTAGTGTCTCACTTAGCGTCTCACCCATCGTCTTTGTGCATGCATCGTTTCTCAAGTCTGTATAACGTCTAGCATCTCACTTAGCGTCTCTATGCATCGTTTCTCAAAGTCTGTACAGCCGTGGTCGCAAGACCAAGTCTGTACATCGTCTTGTGCATGCAGCATTTCCAAGTCTGTACATTGCATCATGTGCTTCAAGCATTTCCAAGTCTATACATCACATAGCATGCATGCGTTCAAAGTCTGTACAGCCTGTGTGTTGCACGAACCAAAGTCTATACATTGTCTCGTACACACACACAAAGTCTGAACACCAAGTCTGTACATCGATTGGTGGCTTGTTCATGCATCATCTTCAAAGTTTATACATCGTCTGGTAGTATGCACACAAAGTCTACACATCCCCCCATAGCAAGTCTGCACATCGTTTGCACAGCACAAACAAAGTCTATACATTCTGTTGCATACCATGCACACAAAGTCTACACACTCCTCCACAGCAAGTTTGTACACTCTTTACCATGCACTCATAGTCTATACATTCTTTGATGTTATGCTCGTGCATCACTTTAACAAATCTGTACATCGTCTTGTTGTAGGCACAGCAAGTCTATACATCGTCTGGTCATCTGCACGCAAAGTCTGTACATTGCAAGTCGGAACATTGCTGCTTGATATGAAGTATGTACAGCTCGTGTTCTATTGATCGACTGAAGTTACTCTGTCATTAAACTGGCAGATGTTTGGGCACGTGATCCGAGGTTGGCACCTGGCACGTGATATGAGGTTATCTCTGGACAAAGAGGGCACAAGCCCTGCACACGCCCTATCTCTAAGGCTCTATAAATACGAAGCTTCTTCCTCAGAAGAAGTGTCTGTGCTAAGAGATCGTGAGAGAAGTAGAAGAAGAGAGCAGCAGAGAGGCAGTGAGAGAGTAGAAGAAGAAAAAGAAAAAGAGAAAGAGAGATAGAGAGCTCATGAAGAAGAAGAGAAGCTTCATTGTCATCACTGGACTTTGGATCAGATCCAATCCAATTTGCTCCTGCGAGAGCTACATTGTGCATTTCATTTTCCAGCTTTCAGTCGCTGTGTTTTTATCATTTATTGTTTTTCTTTTTAACTGATCACGTTTGTTCTTCCGATTCTCTGGTTTGAGGTCGGATTCCTCCTGTTGTCTCAGGAGAAGGGAGATTAGTTCTCCGGTTTGTTGGTGACTGTGTGTCATCAGTGGTCCCCTCTGGTGTGGAGGAAGAGAGGTCCGTGACCTCTGGTTTGCAAGTGACTAGGTGTCACTTGTGGTTCCCTCTGGGTTTCAGAGGAAGGGAGACTTGGGTCTCCGGTTGCAAGTGGCTGGTGTCGCTTGTGGGTTCGCTCTGGGTTTCAGAGGAAGAGAGACTTCGGTCTCTGGTTGCTAGTGACTGTGTGTCACTAGTGGTTTCCCTCCGGTCTGGAGGAAGAGGGGAGGTTGTTCCCCTGGTCAAGCTGTTAGGCAGCACCTGTTTGCAGACTGAGTCTGCGGTTCTAACTTTTGATAGTGGAAGCCTCACTCCGGTTTGGAGTGAGGGGTGGACGTAGGTCTGTGGACCGAACCACCTAAAAATCCTGGTGTTCTATGGTTTGATTTTGCGTTCTACTCTATATCTTCTATCACCCTTCGCAGGATGCTTCATGAGCGCTATATGGTTGATGGTTGTCTCACTTGACTCGTTTGTTAGCCTACAGCGTTATTTGGGCTGCTCAGTGAGATTGCATGCCTTCGCTCTTATTTGCTGTTATCATCTTCTTCCTTGAGTTAAGGTTGAGTGGTTGACCAGGTCGGTCACTGAGTGTTGCTTAGTTGGTTTTATTTTTATTTCCGTAATATTTTTTAACGGGGATTCATTCACCCCCCTCTGAATCCGGGCCTTGCACCCTATCAGATTTAACTACCCCAATCATGACAAAACGAAGTAAAAGGTCATCTAGATGCATAGGTTGCAGTGAATTAACAAGATAACATCTTTGATCTTTGATTAGGGCTAAGGATATGTATGTATGCATGAACCCCTTAAAACATGAAATTCATAATCTATAATGCATGAAATCAAACACAATCAGAGGGCTTTTATCCCTAACAAGATGTTTTTGCCAATCATGAGATAACCTACCGCTCAACTAGGCATTAAACTTCTAATTTGAGCTTTTAAGGACCGCCCTAGTTCCTCTCTTTTTGTGACTTTTCAGTAACTTCACGCTGCCCTAGCTCCTCACCCTCTTGACCTAAGGACGTAAAATTTTGAGGGTAAGAAGATGAAACTAAGGTGAACAAAAAGTTCTAAATAACTGAACTCTAATTACCTGGTTTAGACGTCCTAATTCCCTGATCTTCAGTGGCCTTTAGCTCTGATTCCTGGGTTACTATGGTCGAACCAGCAATTTTGTAAGCTTCAATCTCCTTAGTTGCTTGATCTCCTAGCATGAAATTTAGAGAATTATTAGTCTAAAGTATACTAAACAAAATCTTTTAAAGAACTTACCCGAAATTATATCTCCGTACCTTGATTCTTCACGAGCCAAAAGTAAGGGTCGCACAATTCAGAACTAGGTCCCATTTATAGGGTTTTGAAGATTAGATCAATTCTAGAGTCCTTAATTTGCCAGAACCTAATCCCTAAGAGTCCTTAGCAATGTTATAAGCT
Source organism: Amorphophallus konjac (assembly GCA_022559845.1). NCBI lineage: Eukaryota > Viridiplantae > Streptophyta > Magnoliopsida > Alismatales > Araceae > Amorphophallus > Amorphophallus konjac. The sequence goes on along the minus strand of CM040126.1, from coordinate 337,432,910 downwards.
CTCCCAAGTCGATCTCTAGTAGATAAGATCTCAAAGTTCTAATCTTTTTACTCGTTCTTTCTTTCACAGAACTGCTAGAGTGTAACGCATCAGCCTAGGTGCGTTACATGCTTGTAGCGGTCGCCCGATAGACCGTTACACCAAACGTATACAGAGTTTCAATTAAATATAACTCTCTTGTGTTGTGCCCCTGTGGTTTTGATGATGGTTTTGATGATTGGTTTTTGATGTGAGTTAATCACTGTGAGTCATCTTGCTGTGTGAGTCATCATGCTGTTATTCAGTTATTTTCTGATCATAACTCAGTCTATCAAATGTTCAGTCATCTTGCTGCTCAGTTTAGTTTAACATATTTGATGTTCAGTCATGTTAACTGATGCATAAAGCATTCATTGCTACACTCTGCTTAGTTAGTATGAACAGTAGTGGGTCGACCCACCCTTGCTGATGCGTCGACCCATCAGAACACTGACTGTCTGGTTTGTCTAACTTCAAGTCTATACATCATCAGTTGAACGTAAAGTATATACGTTGGAGCGTCAACTCATTGGGCTGCAGCGTCAACTCAGCAAGTATGCACATCGCCTTCAGACTTTCAAGTCTATACACTCTATACTCATTCAAGTCTGTTCAACCGTTTGCATTTCATGAAGTCTGTACACTTCATCGCCTTCTGCAAGCATTCTTCAAGTATGTACAGCCTGTGCATTGCTTCACAACAAGTCTAGACATCCTGGTTGTAGTCTAAGTCTACACATCCTGCTAGGTCGGACTTCAAAGTCTGTACACTGCGCACCACTGTACAAGTCCATACAATGGCTGTTGAACTGTGAAGTCTATACATTGTCTGATCATTCATCTTTGAAGTCTATACAACGTTGCCTTGTCTCTTCAAGTCTATACAACGTTGCCTTGTCTCTTCAAGTCTATACAACGTTGCCTTGTTTCTTCAAGTCTATACAATGTGCACAGTCTCTTCATGTCTATACATTACATCATTGTCTTCAGCTCAAGCGTTCAAAGCCAAGTCTATACAACGCTAAGTCAATACATTGAACTGTTCTCCAAAGTCTGCACAATGGTCTTCACACCTGAAGTCTGTACATCCACAGTTAAACTTGAAGTCTGCACACTGGTCTTCAAATCCAAAGTCTGCACATTGGTCTTCGAATTCAATGTCTATACACTGCCTTTAGGATTTAAAGTCTATACAGCCGTTGCCTCCTTTGTTGAAGTCAACACATTGGGCAAGTCTGTACGTTGCATTCGCCTTCACAAGTCTATACAACGAAGTATATACACTGCAATGTACATACTTAAATCTTATGACTTCATTCTTGTTGCTGACAGGAACAGGGTCGACGCTAGAGCTTAAGGCGTCCACGCACCAGTGAAGATGCATCCACGGATACTCTTCACAGCATTAACTCTACACAAAGGCTGCGTCAACTCAGCCACTCAAGAAGCAGAGGCCTTTTCAGAAATACTCCAACGCGTCAACGCAGCAGTGGAGCAGCGTCGACACAACAGTTAAAAAGGATAGGCTGGTTGCTCACTGGAACGCATCAATGCGTCAACGCCACGGGTTGGAAGCGTCGACGCAGCAGTTAAAAAGGGTTGAAGATCTCTGAAGGCTGCGTCAACTCGTTGAAGCAAGTGGGTTGACGCCATCTAACTCCAGTTGCTGAGCGTACTGATGAATGGGCACGTGACCCGAAGCTGGCACCTGACACGTGATCCGAGGTGGGTGCTGAGCACGTGATCCGAGGAGGAATCTTCTGGACGGAAGGCGTGGGAAGCACACGCCCTATCTCCCTACTGTTGCTGGTATATATTAGAGCCTTCGTCTTCAGATGGAGGCTGATCGAAGAAGAAGCCTAGAGAGCAGAAAGCCCTTCGATCCAGAAAAAGAGAAGAAGAAGAAGAAGAGAAGAAGAAGAAATAGAAGAAGAGTGAGCCGGCAAGAAGAAAAAGAGTTGAAGAGAAGAAGGAGAGAACAGCGTGAGAGAAAAGGAGAGCAGAAGAGAAAGAAAGAGAGATAGAGAGAGAGAGAGAGAGAGTTCGTGGAGAAAAAGGAAGAAGTTACTGAAGATCTGTCTACTGGACCAAGGATCAAATCCAGGCCAGCCAGCTCCATGGGAGCCACATCTTATGTTCCTTCATTTACAGCTTGTGTTTGCTGTGTTATTTTCGTTTCTTATTTTTCTTTTTATTCGATCTGATTTACTGAGTTCTTCCGATCCTCTGGACTGAGGTCGGGTCCCTCCTAGTCTGGAGGAAGAGAGGTCGGTGACCTCTGGTTTGCAAGTGGCTGGAAGTCACTTGTGTGTTTCCCTCCGGTTTGGAGGAAGGGAGATCTGATCTCCGGTTCTGGGCTTGTGGGTTGCAAGTCCGGGGGTCCCTCCTGGTCTGGAGGAAGAGAGGTCTGCGACCTCTGGTTTCTAAGTGGCTGGGAGTCACTTGAGGTGTCCCTCCGGTTGGGAGGAAGAGGGGAGTTTGTTCCCCTGATCAAGCTGTGTGGCAGCACCTGTTGCAGACTGAGTCTGTGGTTTCTAGCTTGTGCTAGTGGAAGCCTCACTCCGGTTGGGAGTGAGGGGTGGACGTAGGTCTGTGGACCGAACCACCTAAAAACCCTGCTGTTCTGTGGTTTGCTTGTGGTGTGCTCTTCCATATCTTCCATCTGTTTCACAGGTTGTTTGAATAGTCTTGTTTCGATTTACAGTGGCCTTGAGCTTTACATCTTGGTAAGTGAGTCTAGTTTGCATTGTACTGTCATTTGGCATTAGACTTCATCATGTTCCACTAGTATAGTCAGCAGCTCATCTGGTCGATCAAATGTCTATTTGAACTCGATAGCTTTTATTCTGCAACTGTATCTAGTAGCAGGCGAATTGTTTATATTTTGGGCAATATTCTTGAAGGGGATACATTCACCCCCCCTGTGTATCGATCGCACCGTCCCAACAATTGGTATCAGAGCGGTGTCTGCATACAAGGTCCAGCGACCTGCAGATTCGATCTTGCAGTCTTAGGTGCTAATTTGTTTTTAGTGCATAAATATTCCTGTTGCTTTGAATTTACTCGCTATTTGTTTTCAATGGCTCTTCCACCCGTCTTTAGTGGTTCTGATTTCAGTTAGTGGTACACTGCTTTACATGCTTATGTTAATTCTGCTAATCCTGATCTGTGGAAATTAATTTCACAAGGTCCTCACACCTTACCAACGAAAGTGTCCAAATGGACAGACAGACACAGATCAAAGGATGGAGAAAATCATAAAGCCTTTAACCTGATGAAAGCAGCTACTGACAGAGCCTTATGGTCTTGTCTTCATAATTGCAGCTCAACAAAGGACATCCTGGATAGGCTGAAGTAATTTCACAGGGTAAACGAGGACAGCTGCATGATGGCTAACAGAAGTAATCCAAGTGGCAGCAATCAAGGCAGCAGTCAGAATGAAGAGGTAAACTCTGAATCTGACTCGGACGAAATGACCTTTGATTATTTGAAGAAAATGTATGCTGAACTGTATGAAAAGTATGGCAAAATAAAATCTGAAAATAAAAAATTAAAGGTTGATCAAAATGGTTCTGATTTATCATGTGAAAATTGTTCAAATCTGAAGCAATCTTATGATGCTTGTTTTTCTCATAATCAAGAGCTTAAGAAACATGTTGAATTGTTAAGATCTGAAAAAGAGTCTCTCAGAAAATCTGTTAATGAAAATCTGAAATCAAAAAATGACAAACTAATCAAAGAGGTTGAAGGATTGAAGCAGTTGAACACTGCTATGTCAGAGAAACTTCTTCTCTTAGAAAAAGGAAAATCTGTTTACATTGAAGAATCTGAAAAATTGAGAAATCTGGAACAAGAAGTTGAGGAATGCAAAATTGCAAACAAGGTGCTAAGCGAATGTGTAAATTGCAATGAACAAGAGATTGCCAGTTATGAAATACACATCGTTTCTCTGGAAAATAAAATTGAAGATTTGAATAAATCCTTGTCAAAATTTGTGGAAGGACAAGAAAATCTGGATAGGTTGTTAGGTGTTAAGGTCAATACTCAAAAGGAAGGGTTAGGCTACAACAATGTCAATAAAAATGCATTCAAAAATAAGCTAATGACATCTTTTATCAAAGCATCAGATGTAGCCACCACCTCAGAAAATAAACAACCAAATGTTCAGAAGAATCAGAAACAAACTGGAAAAATGGAAAAGGTCAGTCATGTGAAGAAGGGATTGAATCACATTGAAAAAGTGCATGCTGTACATCACAAGAACTTCCCTGTCACCAAGAAAAAGACTGATTTTAAATATGTTGAGAAAGTTCAATCTGTGCTTGACATGAACACACATACACATGCTCATAAAAACAAGAATTCATGTCATTACTGTGGTAGGGTTGGCCACATTATGGATAATTGCTTTATTCTGAAACAAGACAACAGAAAGCATGCTAGGAAACATGTTTCTGCTCAGAACAAAAAGAAAACTGAATGCTTTCACTGTGGCAAATTGGGCCACAGGGCCATTGACTGTTGGCATGCTCAGGGTAGAAAATTTAATTCTAAAACTGTCAATATCCCTACAGACAGTATTGATTATGATAGGAATAAATTTGCATTTAAAAGAAAGATTCCTACATGTTCTGAATGTAGAAAGCATGGCCATACAGTCAAGGACTGTTGGCATGCCCAAGGAGGCTATGGCAATAATGAACTCAATTTTAAGAGGAAGGCCTCTCATTATTTTAACTGTGGAAAGCCAGGTCACAGGGCTGCAACCTGTTGGCTGGCAGGATACCAAAACAAGACTGGTTTTGGTAAACAGAATTTTAATTTTGTTAACAAAAATTTTCATACATATGCACATAAAAATCATGTTTATAAGAATGCGCATAAATCTAATATGAAACCTGCTGCATCTTGCTATTATTGTGGCACATCTGGTCATTCAATGAAAACCTGCTACTTGATGAAATCTGATGACCATGCTGCTAGAAAATTATTTAGAACACCTACCAAAGGTGTCAGTGCTAATCCAGGACCCAAGCTTTCTTGGGTACCTGCTGCATCAAAATGATGTGTCTGTTGCAGGTGTGCCTTGGAAGCTGAAGAATAAAAGGGGTTATTAATCCAAGGCACTCAAGAATGAAAACCCCATTCTCACACTGTTCAGGTAAACTCTCTGCATTTCTTGTTTTGAAACTCATTGCATATCTGATTTGATGTATTCCTGCATATCTGCCATTTGTAGTTGTTTGATAATTGTTGAAATGCATAAACTCTAAAAACAAATTACATTCTGAATAATCTGAACTGCCTATGTATGTGGCTTGAAATTTGTCTATTGCATAGTTCATTGAAAATCTGTCCATTGCATCCTGAAAAATCTGATAAGCTGAAATTCAATCATTGCATGCTGGCTTCTTTTGATCATCTCTAACTAATGACTTTTTGCTGAAACTCTTAAAGGGGGAGAATTGTGTTCTTGCAAAAGGGAGAAATTGACTAAATTTTTATACATGCTTTAATTTCTCAAATTATTTTCTTTTTGATGAAGTCAAAGGGGGAGAATAATTCGAGTCATCAGAATGCCTCACATCATCAGAATGACTCAATGTGTTGAAAGTGTTGCCATCATCAAAAAGGGGGAGATTGTTGTGCCCCTGTGGTTTTGATGATTGGTTTTTGATGTGAGTTAATCACTGTGAGTCATCTTGCTGTGTGAGTCATCATGCTGTTATTCAGTTATTTTCTGATCATAACTCAGTCTATCAAATGTTCAGTCATCTTGCTGCTCAGTTTAGTTTAACATATTTGATGTTCAGTCATGTTAACTGATGCATAAAGCATTCATTGCTACACTCTGCTTAGTTAGTATGAACAGTAGTGGGTCGACCCACCCTTGCTGATGCGTCGACCCATCAGAACACTGACTGTCTGGTTTGTCTAACTTCAAGTCTATACATCATCAGTTGAACGTAAAGTATATACGTTGCAGCGTCAACTCATTGGGCTGCAGCGTCAACTCAGCAAGTATGCACATCGCCTTCAGACTTTCAAGTCTATACACTCTATACTCATTCAAGTCTGTTCAGTCGTTTGCATTTCATGAAGTCTGTACACTTCATCGCCTTCTGCAAGCATTCTTCAAGTATGTACAGCCTGTGCATTGCTTCACAACAAGTCTAGACATCCTGGTTGTAGTCTAAGTCTACACATCCTGCTAGGTCGGACTTCAAAGTCTGTACACTGCGCACCACTGTACAAGTCCATACAATGGCTGTTGAACTGTGAAGTCTATACATTGTCTGATCATTCATCTTTGAAGTCTATACAACGTTGCCTTGTCTCTTCAAGTCTATACAACGTTGCCTTGTCTCTTCAAGTCTATACAACGTTGCCTTGTTTCTTCAAGTCTATACAATGTGCACAGTCTCTTCATGTCTATACATTACATCATTGTCTTCAGCTCAAGCGTTCAAAGCCAAGTCTATACAACGCTAAGTCAATACATTGAACTGTTCTCCAAAGTCTACACAATGGTCTTCACACTTGAAGTCTGTACATCCACAGTTAAACTTGAAGTCTGCACACTGGTCTTCAAATCCAAAGTCTGCACATTGGTCTTCGAATTCAATGTCTATACACTGCCTTTAGGATTTAAAGTCTATACAGCCGTTGCCTCCTTTGTTGAAGTCAACACATTGGGCAAGTCTGTACGTTGCATTCGCCTTCACAAGTCTATACAACGAAGTATATACACTGCAATGTACATACTTAAATCTTATGACTTCATTCTTGTTGCTGACAGGAACAGGGTCGACGCTAGAGCTTAAGGCGTCCACGCACCAGTGAAGATGCATCCACGGATACTCTTCACAGCGTTAACTCTACGCAAAGGCTGCGTCAACTCAGCCACTCAAGAAGCAGGGGCCTTTTCAGAAATACTCCAACGCGTCAACGCAGCAGTGGAGCAGCGTCGACGCAACAGTTAAAAAGGCTAGGCTGGTTGCTCACTGGAACGCATCAATGCGTCAACGCCACGGGTTGGAAGCGTCGATGCAGTAGTTAAAAAGGGTTGAAGATCTCTGAAGGCTGCGTCAATGTAACACCCTTAAATATAGCTAAGTTGTACTCTATATCACCGAGGCGCCTTTTCAAGTATCGGCTCAGTTCTTGGAAAGAACTCCGAAGTTAAGCGTGCTTAATGGGGAGTAGTACTGGGATGGGTGACCTGCTCAGGAAGTCCCCCATTCTGGAGCCGATCACTTTTAAAAAAAAGGATAAAACCGTGAGGCCGGTAGGCCAAAGCGGACAATACCTCGACGGTATAGAGTACGGGGCGTGATAGAATGGTATCAGAGCTATACCCCAGCCAGAAGTGTGGAAACTAAGTGCCATGCAGGGCAAAGTGCTACGCTATGGGAGCCACCTCTTGAGTCCGTAATGGAGCAAAGTGCTACATAGTGGGAGCCACCTCTTGAGCTTGTAGGGGCCACCTCTAGAGTCCTACCTGCCTGGGGGTTTGATTACGTGCTATATGTGCCCAGCGACGAGGACGTCGCCTATATAAGAGCGGTAGATCGTAACACCCTCAAATATAGCTAAGTTGTACTCTATATCAACGAGGCGCCTTTTCAAGTGGGTTGAGAGTACGGGGCGTGACAGTCAACTCGTTGGAGCAAGTGGGTTGACGCCATCTAACTCCATTTGCTGAGCGTACTGATGAATGGGCACGTGACCCGAAGTTGGCACCTGACACGTGATCCGAGGTGGGTGCTGAGCACGTGATCCGAGGAGGAATCTTCTGGACGGAAGGCGTGGGAAGCACACGCCCTATCTCCCTACTGCTGCTGGTATATATTGGAGCCTTCGTCTTCAGATGGAGGCTGATCGAAGAAGAAGCCTGGAGAGCAGAAAGCCCTTCGATCCAGAAAAAGAGAAGAAGAAGAAAAAGAGAAGAAGAAGAAATAGAAGAAGAGTGAGCCGGCAAGAAGAAAAAGAGTTGAAGAGAAGAAGGAGAGAACAGCGTGAGAGAAAAGGAGAGCAGAAGAGAAAGAAAGAGAGATAGAGAGAGAGAGAGAGAGTTCGTGGAGAAAAAGGAAGAAGTTACTGAAGATCTGTCTACTGGACCGTGGATCAAATCCAGGCCAGTCAGCTCCATGGGAGTCACATCTTATGTTCCTTCATTTACAGCTTGTGTTTGATGTGTTATTTTCGTTTCTTATTTTTCTTTTTATTCGATCTGATTTACTGAGTTCTTCCGATCCTCTGGACTGAGGTCGGGTCCCTCCTAGTCTGGAGGAAGAGCGGTCGGCGACCTCTGGTTTGCAAGTGGCTGGAAGTCACTTGTGTGTTTCCCTCCGATTTGGAGGAAGGGAGATCTGATCTCCGGTTCTGGGCTTGTGGGTTGCAAGTCCAGGGGTCCCTCCTGGTCTGGAGGAAGAGAGGTCTGCGACCTCTGGTTTCCAAGTGGCTGGGAGTCACTTGGGGTGTCCCTCCGGTTGGGGGGAAGAGGGTAGTTTGTTCCCCTGATCAAGCTGTGTGGCAGCACCTGTTGCAGACTGAGTCTGTGATTTCTAGCTTGTGCTAGTGGAAGCCTCACTCCGGTTGGGAGTGAGGGGTGGACGTAGGTCTGTGGATCGAACCACCTAAAAACCCTACTGTTCTGTGGTTTGCTTGTGGTGTGCTCTTCCATATCTTTCATCTGTTTCACAGGTTGTTTGAATAGTCTTGTTTCGATTTACAGTGGCCTTGAGTTTTACATCTTGGTAAGTGAGTCTAGTTTGCATTGTACTGTCATTTGGCATTAGACTTCATCAGGTTCCACTAGTATAGTCAGCAGCTCATCTGGTCGATCAAATATCTATTTGAACTCGATAGCTTTTATTCTGCAACTGTATCTAGTAGCAGGCGAATTGTTTATATTTTGGGCAATATTCTTGAAGGGGATACATTCACCCCCCCTCTGTATCGATCGCACCGTCCCAACATCTTGTTCATTTATCCTTATAATTATCTATAAAAAATAGTATTTATCTTTAAAATACGTGAATAAGTCAATTAACCTTCTAGAATATGGGCCAAACTTAATGGGCTTGGTCCATTAACCTTTTGGATTATCTTTAAAAAGGCTATGTTAATTATTTAACCTAATTAGGCCTTATAATGACTTATTGATCTATTATTCTATTTACTAATTTATTTAGGCCTTTATAAATTCTAAAAAATAATTAAATACTCCCAAAAATAGTTTATAAAAGTTCTGGGGTCTTACACCCTCCCCCACTTAAGAGAATTTGGTCCCCAAATTTAATACATGGATTATGGAGAGTGTACTTACAGTTGAATAATTCTGGAAATCTTTTCCGCATGGCTGCTTCGGTTTCCCATGTTACTTCATATGGCCATGTTTTCTTCCATTGAATCTTGACCATAGGAATAACTTTATTTCTTAGTTGACGCACTTCCCGTTCCAGAATCTTTATTGGCGTTTGCTCATACGTCATATCCTTCTGAATCTCCATATTGTCATAAGTGATAATGTGGTCAGGATCATACACATACTTCTTCAGCATAGAGACGTAAAATACGTCTTGAACTCCTGCTAATTGTGGAGGTAAAGCCAGTTTGTAAGCCAATTCACCGACCCTTTCGAGAATTTCAAACGGACCAATGAATCTTGAGGTTAGTTTGCCCTTAATACCAAATCTCTGAATACCACGACCTGGAGAAACCTTGAGATATACATGGTCTCCTATTTAAAATTTCAAGTCGCGCCTTCGATTATCAGCATAAGATTTTTGCCTATCTTGGGCCATCTTCATTCTCTCTTGAATGAGCTTGATTTTCTCTGTAGAATCTCTGATAATATCGGGGCATAGGAATTATCTTTCCCCTACTTCATTCCAACATATTGGTGATCGATAACTTTTTCCATATAAAGTTTCAAAAGGTGCCATTTGTATGCTGGCCTGGCAACTGTTGTTATAAGTAAATTCTACAAGAGGCAAGTGATCATGCCAACTACCTCCAAAATCAATAACACAAGCCCTGAGCATGTCTTCTACCACCTGATTTGTTCTTTCTGTCTGACCATCAGTTTGTGGATGAAATGTTGTGCTGAAATTCAATCTTGTCCCTAGGGACTGTTGTAGACCCTTCCAAAATTGTGATGTGAATCGAGGATCTCTATCAGATATAATAGTGACTGGGACACCATGTAATTTAACAATTTCCCTTATGGATAATGCTGCCAGGAAATCTACAGACCATCGACTTTTGATTGGTATGAAATGTGCAGATTTAGTTAATCGGTCTATGATTACCCATATACCATCGTGTCCACCTCTTGTCTTGGGTAAACCCATAATGAAGTCCATCCTTATACTCTCCCATTTCCATTCGGGAAAATTCAAGGGATGTAGTTTACCTGCGGGTCTAAAATGTTCAGCTTTTACTTGTTGGCAGGTGAGACAACGGGACACGAAATCCGCTATTTCTCTCTTCATATTGGGCCGCCATAAATTTCTTTTAAGATCTTGATACATTTTTGTACCACCTAGATAAATGGTGTACTTGGAATTGTGTGCTTCTTCTAGAATCAATTTCTTCGTATCCTCATGATCTGGTACACATATTCGGCCCTTAAATAACAACTTTCCGTTATTGGAAATAGAAAAATCCGGCCTTTGTTCAATATTGGCCTTAATTTCTAGTAAAACCGGATCATCATCTTGTAACTTGACTAGATCCTCTATTAAGGTAGGTTGAGCTCGGATATTTGCCATAAAGTAATCTTCTCCCTTCCTGTCAATATCTAAGTTCAACTGAGCAAACTGAGGAATAAGGTTAGTCACACTAATCATAAGACTTGATAGCATACCTATTAGTTTTCTACTGAGTGCATCCGCAACAGTATTAGCCTTGCCAGGATGATATTGAATAGCAAAATCGAAGTACTTGAGATATTCTAACCACCTCCTTTCCCTCATATTAAGCTCCTTTTGAGAGAATAAGTATTTCAAACTTTTATGGTCCGAGTATACCGTGAACTTTTCTCCATAAAGATAATGGTGCCAAATTTTCAAGGCGAAAATAACTGCTGCCAATTCCAAATCATGTACAGGATAATTTTCCTCGTGCCGTTTCAATTCTCTTGAAGAATAACAGATTACTTTTCCATTTTGCATGAGGACACACCCTAAGCCAATACCTGATGCATCCGTATACGCTTCGAATCCACCACCCTCTACTGGTAGTGATAGAATAGGAGCTGTAGTAAGATGATTCTTAAGATTTTGAAAGCTCTTTTCACAGTCCTTTGACCAGATAAAAGGATTTTCTTTTCTAGTAAGTCTAGTTAAAGGAACTGCTATCTTTGAGAAGTCTTTAATGAATCTTCTATAATAACCAGCTAGACCCAGAAAGCTTCTTACTTCTGATACAGTCGTTGGCCGGCTCCAATTCTTGACAGCTTCTACCTTAGAAGGATCCACTACAATACCTTCTTTTGAAATAATATGGCCTAGGAATGAAACTTCCTTGAGCCAAAATTCGCATTTATTTAGCTTGGCATAGAGTTTATGTTCTTTAAGTGTTTGCAAGGCTATCTTCAAATGTTCTTCATGTTCCTCCTTTGTCTTGGAGTATATCAAGATATCATCAATGAAGACGACGATAAACTGGTCCAGATATGGCTAGAAGACATTGTTCATAAGTTGCATGAATGTTGTCGGGGCATTAGTTAATCCGAATGGCATTACCACGAATTCATAGTGGCCATAACGACTTCGAAAAGTCGATTTATAAATGTCTTCTTCTTTAATTCTAAGCTGATGATAACCTGATCTGAGGTCAATCTTAGAAAAATATTCTGCTCCGGAAAGCTGATCGAAGAGCTCATCAATACGCGGCAACGGATACTTATTTTTAATTGTAAGTTGATTCAGTCGCCGATAATCGATGCATAGTCTGAGAGAACCATCCTTTTTCTTGACAAATAGAACCGGCGCACCCCATGGGGATGTGCTAGGTCTGATGAAGCCCTTGTCTAGTAATTCCTGCAACTGCCTTTTTAATTCCTTCAGTTCTGTGGGGGACATCCTGTAAGGGGCTATAGAAACAGGTGCTGCTCCTGGGATGAGTTCAATGGTGAAGTTTACTTCCCTCTCGGGCGGTAAACTGGGTAATTCGGATGGGAATACATCGGGGAACTCATTTATAATAGGAATGTCCACTAAGATAATCTCCTTGGATTCGGTAACAATGACAGAAGTAAGAAAAACTTCACATCCTTGCGAGATAAGTTTGCAAGCGTGAAGAGAAGATATGATAGTATAATGCTTCTTGTACTTGATGCCAAGAAAAGAGAATCTTGGAAGACCGGGCTTTCAAAGGATATAATCCTATTTCGACAATTGATATAAGCATCATGATCTACAAGCCAATCTACCCCTAAAATGGCATCATAACCTTTCATGTCAAGGCATACTAAGTTTGCGGGGAGATTATGACCTTCTATTATTACTCTGCTATCAGGATAATAGTCGGTAAGCTTTGTTCCAGAACCTAAGGGTGTGGAAATAGCGAGATCTAAGGTAAAGGGACTGATGCAATTGATAATGTTTTTAAAAAAGTAGTGGAGATAAAAGAATGAGAGGCACCAGTATCAAATAGCATAAATGTAGGACGAGAATAAATTTGAAGAGCACCTTCCATTAGCCCACCATCCCTGGGCGCTTCCTCTCTTCTAAGACGGCATTGAGGCGAGCCTGCCTCCTGCGTCCATTACCAGATGATTGGTCCTTCATAAGGGGGCAATCCGGCATGCGATGCTCCCTGCTTCCACAACGTAAACAAGCGCCAAGGCGCTTCCAACACTCCTCAGCCGAATGGCCGAATTTTTCACAAAATGTGCAAGCCGTGGCGACCTGCTCCTTCTCCTCCTTGACTTTCTTTTGCTTATGGGAACTTCCACCATTCCCATTCCTAGATCTCTTCTTACTATCATGGCTCTTGTAGGGCTCCGTGATGCTGAACTTCTCTTTCTTATAACGCCGATCTGAGTGTCGGCTAGGCTCCTCTCCTTTCCCTTTTAATTTTTTGACCTTTTCCAAGGTCCTTTCACACAAATACGCTCGTTGAACCATTTCCATATAAGTATGGATGTTTGGGTCCCGAGCTGCTGAATGAAACCGGGTCGTAACCCGTCCATGAACCGATTAGCCTTCAATAAATCAGTGCTGATAAGATGCGGTGCGTAAGGTGCAAGTCTTGAGAATTACAGTTCATATTCGGCAACCGTCATCATTCCTTGCCGAAGAGCGGCGAATTCCATAGCATTTCGTTCCTTTACGTGCTCAGAAAAGTACTTGGCACGGAATAGGGTAAGAAAACCATCCCATGTATGAGGTGCATCGGTCGGAGGTGCCGGAACCGACCTCCACCATGTGCGAGCATCTTTGTTAAGTTGAAAGGTTGCGAGACGCACCTTCTCCTGATCGGTGCATTGAATAACATCAAAGATATGGTTCATTTCGTCTATCCAGTTCTCTGCCTCATCAGGATTAGAAGAACCATAGAAACGCGGAGGATTTAAGCTCTGAAAGTTGCGATGTAAATCACCAGCCCTTGCACTTGCGTCAGCTTGCGCCATGGTTTGTAATGCTTGACTGAGGCCAGCAACCGTTTGCTGCATGCCATCCCAATTTGCGCGATGAGCCATGGTAACAATAAGGTACCTGAGAGAAAATAACAACTTGTTATTTCTCGAGGAATTAGAAGAAAAAAAAATCAATCTTAAAACTAATTAACTATCTTATCCCGGGCTCTACCCAATTCTCACATGGGTGTGGAATTTCTTCCTTAGTTCATAGGTATGGGTCCTTAAGCCTTGGACTTATCCTATGACATGACTCTTCTTCCTAAGTCCTGAGACTTAGGCTCTGATACCAACTTAACTATCACGCCCCGAGCCTTTATGACAGCAGAAGACTCGCTCGAGAAACGCGAACAGCCGGCATAGTAAACCTCTTGCAAGTAAGAATGATCAGAGCGCAAGACAATCACACAGATAAATGTAATTGCACACTTTTTACTCAAACTCCAACTTTATTTCATAATAATCAAGTATTCAAGTACAATAACCTTTTCATCCTTTTTCCATTCCACTAGACTCAAGAAATAGGAAAATTACATAGACTCAATCTAAACAATATAGACTTTCTTAAGTCTTCACTCTCATCTTTGATAATACTTTCATTCGCTCTCGGACCCGCTACTTGTATAACCCGAATCCGAATTCGAATCACTTTCATTTCCTGAAAAAGAATGGAAATAGGTAATGAGCACACTTGCCCAGTAGGTATCTTCGCATCAACATGAAGACATCATTAAAGTAATTAACGTTTTTGCTCTAGAGAAATAAGGTAAAATCATGCAAAGGCGATCAATCATGCGATTAAACCAAAGTATGTAAGATAGAATGAGAGCAAGTATGAACTAGCAAGAATGTTATAAGAACATGATATGGCCTTTCATGAACAAGAATGTAACGAGAATGTACTAGCAATGCCACATAATCATCACTCTAGTATCTTTTGCTTATGAGCAAGTACTTCGTGAATTTCTGTAGAATATCAAGCAAGAAAGTCATGTACAAGAATGTCATGTCGTGTCGTATCGTATTGTGGATTTTCACTTATTTATAGAGAAAGTACTCCCAGCGTAATGCGACGCCAGTAGCATCATACCCCATGGTTTATAATAGTATATTTCCGACAATCAGCCGAGGAGACTAGCATAGAGCCCTTGAACACAATCAGTGCTCGATCGCATCTTCAAGTATAAATCAAGCTTTTTCCACGCATGTAATAAAGTATGGACAAGAATGTACAATTCCAATAAGCTCTTGATAACAATAATTCAATGAATGAATGCTTCAATAAGAATCATGAGAAATCAAAAATGACTTATACTATGTTATGCTTATGGAAATAAATCAGTAGCATAACGATACGTTCTTTATCTTCCATTCATTATATTAGATTTCTTGATCAATATGATAAGTTCTAGATCATCAAGTGTCTATCTAGAAACCTTTGAGAAATCAACCCTTGGTCAAACCTTGGGTTAAAATACTCAAGCATTGTGACGGTCGTGTACTGGGCCGTTACATTGACGTGACGGTGTAGCGTTGATGCGTTAGAATGACTAAATCCAGAAACAGTAATTGAACTCAGTTAAATGTGACGGTTGTATACTGGGCCGTTACATATGCCTGACGGTCCAATATAAGTCCGTTACACTACTGATAACCAGAAAATATTGATAGTGTAATCTAATCACTTGGGTATTAATGGTACAACCAACTCGGCGTCCTAGTGGGAATCCCAGGCTTACGGAGAATTATGGAGGCTTTGAAGCAAGATTTTCTAGTCCATTGGAAGGAATATCCAATAGAGAGGTCCTCATGTCCAAGAATAGTGTTCCTATAGTGCAAAGTGTAAACTAATGGACATATACCGGAATATACGCCATGTACTTAGAGAAATGACTCTATAGATATAAAAGAATGTGTAACAATGTGAAACCAAGATAAAATCCCGTCAATTCAACATTTGAAAATCATGATTTAGAATATAAAACTATAGAGTTTAGCCAATGAAATTAACATAACTTAAAATAACTCAAAATGCTTTAATCATACAATTTCCTATCATGAATCAATTAAGAAACTCAAAGTCATGAAAATAAGGTTTAAAACTTAGATAACTGGGTTTATTCATAAGTAAGTTTGGCTGTCCTCAGTCCTATCTCGGTTTGACAGTAAACCGCACTCTGACGGTCTAGTATGGGCGCGTCACATGGCTGTGACGGTTTATCGTAGGACCGTTACGGTATTGTAACGCTCCTGTTATGGTGCGTCAGAGACAACTGAGAAACTTTAAATACAACAGGGGTTGTGACGGTTTATCGTAAGACCGTTATAGTCTTCTGACAGTCCTAGTATGATGCGTCAGAGTCCCTGCTAACAGTGTAATGAAATAAAAGACTATGATTTGAAACCATGTCACGTTTTGAAAAGATTTAACTACCCCAATCATGACAAAACGAAGTAAAAGGTCATCTAGATACATAGGTTGCAGTGAATTAACAAGATAACATCTCTGATCTTTGATTAGGGCTAAGGATATGTATGTATGCATGAACCCCTTAAAACATGAAATTCATAATCTATAATGCATGAAATCAAACACAATCAGAGGGCTTTTATCCCTAACAAGATGTTTTTGCCAATCATGAGATAACCTACCGCTCAACTAGGCTTTAAACTTCTAATTTGAGCTTTTAAGGACCGCCCTAGTTCCTCTCTTTTTGTGACTTTTCAGCAACTTCACGCTGCCCTAGCTCCTCATCCTCTTGACCTAAGGACGTGAAATTTTGAGGGTAAGAAAACAAAACTAAGGTGAACAAAAAGTTCTAAATAACTGAACTCTAATTACCTGGTTTAGATGTCCTAATTCCCTGATCTTCAGTGGCCTTTAGCTCTGATTCCTGTGTTACTATGGTCGAACCAGTAACTTTGGAAGCTTCAATCTCCTTGGTTGCTTGATCTCCTAGCACGAAATTTGGAGAAATATTAGTCTAAAGTATACTAAACAAAATCTTTTAAAGAACTTATCCGAAATTATATCTCCTTACCTTGATTCTTCACGAGCCAAAAGTAAGGGTCGCACAGTTCAGAACTAGGTCCTATTTATAGGGTTTGAAGATTAGATCGATTCTAGAGTCCTTAATTTGCCAGAACCTAATCCCTAAGAGTCCTTAGCAATGTTATAAGCTCTCCCAAGTCGATCTCTTGTAGATAAGATCCCAAAGTTCTAATCTTTTTGCTCGTTCTTTCTTTCACGGAACTGCCAGAGTGTAACGCATCAGCCTAGGTGCGTTACATGCTTGTAGCGGTTGCCCGATAGACCGTTACACCAAACGTATACAGAGTTTCAATTAAATAAAACTCTCTTGTTCATTTATCCTTATAATTATCTATAAAAAATAATATTTATCTTTAAAATATGTGAATAAGTCAATTAACCTTCTAGAATATGGGCCAAACTTAATAGGCTTGGTCCATTAACCTTTTGGATTATCTTTAAATAGGCTAGGTTAATTATTTAACCTAATTAGGCCTTATAATGACTTATTGATTTATTATTCTATTTACTAATTTATTTAGGCCTTTATAAATTCCAGAAAATAATTAAATACTCCCGAAAATAGTTTATAAAAGTTCTGGGGTCTTACACTGCTTGGCGGTTTATCGTAAGGCCGCCAGAGGGATTTTAACGGTCTATGCCTGGTCCGCTAGAAATTTTATAAAAATCGAGTTTACAGAGTGTCTAGCGGTTTATCGTAGGGCCGCTACACAAGGTTTTACGGTCAAAGACTAGGCCGCTAGAGAACGTCTGACAGTAAAACTAAAATAAGAAGAACTATGTCTAAAATACATCATATCTGGAAATCGACATGTATAAACCTCCCTATCATGATAGAACGAAGGTTAAGTTAACAATATGCATGGGATTCATGTATTATGACAAAGAGAATTATCTTAGTTCATTAGGGCTAAGAAAGATGCATGGATGTATAGATCCTATTAAAACATGAAATTCTCCGTACACAATTCACGAAATCAAGTGCAATAAGAGGGATTTTAATCCTACCATGATAATTTAGCCGTTCATGAGATGACCTACCTCTGCTAAGGCTTTTAGGCTTGGAATTTGATGTTGGAAGTCGACCCTTAAGACTGCACTTCATGTTGTAAATCAGTAACTTCACGTCCTAATATCTCTTGATCCACTTGACCTAATGACGTGAAACTTGAAGGGTAAGAAGTAGATACTAAGGGGAATAAAAAGTTCTAAAGGTACAAATGCTAATTATCTCGATTTGGTGTCCTAATTCCTTGATCTTCACCGGACTTTCGCACAGTTTCGTGGGTCGCTAATGTGGAACCAGCAACTTTACAAGTTTCTATCTCCTTGTGTGCTTGATCTCCTAGTATGAAATTTTGAGGGATGTTAGTCCTATGTATTGGGAATAAAAACTTCTAAATAACTTACCCAATATAATACCTTCTTATCTTGATTCCGTGCGAGCCAAATGTAAGGGTCGTGCAGGTCAAAACTAGGTCCTATTTATAGGGTTTTGCTAGGGTTTGAGGATTAGAACGATCCTAGAATCTTTATTAAACCTTAGATCAACTTCTGAGAATCCTTAACATGTTTACTAGCCTTCCCATCTCGATCCCTAGGTAATAGAGCCTTAAAAATCCAATCTTTTTGCTCTTTCTTCAATTCACGGAACTGACAGAATGTAGCGGTCGAATAATGGGTCGTTTTCTTAGATGTAGCGGTTGCACGATAGATCGCCATAGATCTTAGGTGCCGAATTTGAATTGCTTCAAACTCTTTTATTCTATTATCCACCCCATTATCCAATTAATGGGTATTTATCTTTATATTCCGTGAATAATTTAATTAACCTTCTAGAATATGGGCCAAACTTCATGGGCTTGGTCCTTAAATCCTTTGAGCTTTATTTAAATAGGCTAGGTTAATTGTTCATCATACTTGGGCCTTAATAATGACTAAGTTAACCCAATATTCATTTATTAATCCATTTTGATCTTTAAAAATTCTCAGAGAATATTTAATAATTCAGAAATATTTTATAAAATTTTCGGGTCATTACACCCTCCCCCACTTAAGAGAATTTGGTCCCCAAATTCAATACATGGATTATATGGAGAGTGTACTTACCTGCGGGTCTTAAATGTTTTGCCTTTACTTATTGACAAGTGACACAGCGGGATACGAAATCTGCTATTTCTCTTTTCATGTTAGGCCACCAGAAATTCCTTTTAAGATCTTGATACATTTTAGTACCGCCAAGGTGAATGGTGTACTTGGAACTATGAGCTTCTTCTAGGATCAGTTTCTTAGTATCAACATGATCCGATATACAAATTCCGCCCTTGAATAGCAACCTTCCATCATTGGTAATAGAGAAATCTGGCCTTTGCTCAATATTAGCTTTAATCTCCAGTAATACTGGGTCATTGTCTTGTAGCTTGACCAGATCTTCTATTAATGTGGGTTGAGTTCGGATATTGGCTATAAAATAATCTTCCTTCTTCATGTCAATATCTAAGTTCAACTGAGCAAATTGAGAGATGAGATTAGTCATACTAATCATGAGAGTTGATAGTTTTCCCATTGGTTTTCTGCTGAGTGTATCTGCCACAGCATTAGCCTTGCCAGGATGATATTGGATAGCAAAATCAAAGTCCTTTAAGTATTCCAACCATCTTCTTTGCCTCATATTCAGTTCCTTTTGGGAGAACAAATATTTCAAGCTTTTGTGGTCAGACTAGACCCGTAAAGGTAGTGACGCCAAATTTTTAAGGTAAATATAACAGCCGCCAATTCTAAATCATGTATGGGATAATTCTCCTCGTGACCTTTCAACTGTCTTGAAGAATAGCAAATTACTTTCCTGTTTTGCATAAGAATGCACCCTAGGCCAATGCCAGATGCATCCGTATAAACTTCAAATCCACCACCCTCAACGGGCAATGATAATATAGGGGTTGTAGTGAGATGATCTTAAGAGTTAAGAAACTCTCTTCGCATTCCTTCGACCATATAAAAGAATTTTCTCTTCTTGTAAGCCTTGTCAAAGGAACATCTATCTTAGAAAAATCCTTAATAAATCTCCTATAATATCCAGCCAGACCTAGAAAGCTTCTTACTTCTAACATGGTAGTTGGCCGGCTCCAGTTCTTGACTGCTTCCACTATAGAAGGATCAACAGCGATACCTTCCTTTGAAATAATATGACCAAGGAATGAAACTTCCTTGAGCCAGAACTCACATTTACTAAGTTTGGCATAAAGTTTATGTTCTCTTAAAGTCTGCAAGGCTATTTTCAAATGTTCTTCATGTTCCTCCTTTGTCTTGGAGTAAATAAGAATGTCATCAATAAAGACGACCACAAACTGGTCCAAATAAGGCTGGAAAACTTTGTTCATAAGTTGCATAA
Organism: Amorphophallus konjac; assembly: GCA_022559845.1. Lineage (NCBI taxonomy): Eukaryota > Viridiplantae > Streptophyta > Magnoliopsida > Alismatales > Araceae > Amorphophallus > Amorphophallus konjac. Next base: position 337,412,798 of record CM040126.1, on the reverse strand, counting down.
ATGCTGTTGGGGCATTGGTTAACCCGAACGGTATTACAACAAACTCGTAATGACCATAACGGCTTCGAAAAGCAGTTTTGAATATGTCTTCATCCTTAAGCCTGAGCTGGTGATATCTTGACTTGAGGTCTATCTTGGAGAAGTATTCTGCTCCCGAGAGCTGATCAAAGAGCTCATCAATACGCGGCAACGAATATGTGTTCTTAATTGTGAGTTGATTCAGTCGCCGGTAGTCAATACAGAGCATGAGCGATCCATCCTTCTTCTTGACAAAAATAACTAGCGCACCCCAAGGGGATGTGCTAGGTCGAATGAAACCCTTGTCTAATAACTCTTGAAGTTGCCTCTTCGGTTCCTCAAGTTCTGTGGGGGACATCCTGTAGGGGGCTATTGAAATAGGTGCTGCTCCTGGGATGAGTTCAATGGAGAAATTTACTTACCTTTCGGGTGGTAAACTGGGTAAATCTGATGGGAATACATCAGGAAACTCATTTACGATGGGAACGTCTACTAAGATTATCTCCTTAGACTCGTTAACAATCACAGAATCGAGGAAAGCTTCACATCCTTGTGAAATCAGTTTGCAAGCGTGAAGAGAAGAAATGATGGTAGGATTTTTCCTATACTTGATACCAAGGAAGGAAAATCTTGGAAGACCAGGTTTTCGAAAAGAAATAATCCGGTTGCGGCAATTGATGTAGGCATCATGATCTACAAGCCAATCTACCCCTAAAATAGCATCGTAGCCCTCCATATCAAGGCATACGAGGTTTGTAGGAAGATTCTATCCTTCTACTATTACCTCACTATCAGGATAATAGTTTGTGAGTTTGGTTCCGGGACCGGTGTAGTAATAGCCAGGTCCGTAGGTAAAGGAACTGATGAAAGAGGTAAAGTTCTTGCAAAGGAAGTAGATATAAAAGAATGAGAAGCACCACTATCAAATAATACAAATGCAGTATGTGAGCAGATGTGAATGGTACATGTGAAAAATAATGAATTTGTTAATTCCCATGGAATGAGTGGGTTTAAGCTAGAGCTAATTCACTATCTTATCCCCGGGCTCTACCCAATGTCTCACATAGGTGGAGAATTTCTTCCTTAGTTCATAGGTATGGGTCCTAAAACTTTGGACTTATCCTATGACATGACTTTTCTCCCTAAGTCCTTGGACTTAGGCTCTGATACCAACTTAACTGTCACACCCCGAGTCTTTAATACAGCGGAAGATAATCTCGGGAAACGTGAACAACCGACATGGTAAGCCTCTGACAAGCAAGAATAATCAGAGCGCAATAACAATCACACATAAGATGTAATTGCACAATAATTTATTCAAACCTTCACTTTCATTAATAATTAGAATGATTCAAGTACATCAATTATTCAACTACGTGACTCAATAAAGAGAAAATTATATGAACTCGATCTAGACATCATTGACTTCCTAAGTCTTCTCTCAATCTTATGTGACCTTCATTCGCTCTTGGACCCATCACTTGAATAACTTGAATCCGAATCCGAACTACTTGCATCTCCTGGAAAGATTGAAAAATAGGTAATGAGCACACTTGCCCAGTAGGTATCTTCACATCAACATGAAGATAATATTAAAGTGATTAGCATTTTGGGCTCTAGAGAATAAAGTAAAATCATGTGAATGCGAAAAATCACGTGAATAAACCAAAGTAACAAGACATGATCAAGTTAAGATATGACTGAGCAAGCATGATCAAGCAAGAATATAATTATGGCCTTTCATGAACAAGAATGTATTAGCAAGTCAAGCAAGAATGTACTCTTCACTTAGTAACAAGTACTTCGTGAATTTCTGTGGATATTTTCACTTCACGAGCCGTGGATAATTTCACTTATTTATAAAGAAAGTACTCCCAGCGCAATGCGACGCCAGTAGCATCATACCCCATGGTTTATAATAGTATGTTTCCGATAATCAGCCGAGGGGACTAGCATAGAGCCCTTGAACACAATCAATGCTTGAACCGCATCTTCAAGTATAAATCAAGCTACTTCCATGTATATAGCAATAAAGTTGGCCACGCATGTAATAAGTTCAATAAGTGTTCAAGACTTAATGTCAATAATAAGAATGCACCAAATATAGATTTATGAGTTCAAGAAATGTATTAATAACTAAGTTATGCCTTGGAGAAAATTCGACAGCATAACGGTACATTCTTTATCTTTCATACTTTATCTTAGATGTCTTTGAATAAGGTTACAAGTTCTAGACTATCATTAGTCAATCTAGGATCATAGGATTATTAACCCTTGGGTCAAACCTTGGGTCAATAGCATTCAGGAAAATTAGCGGTCTATAACTGGGCCGCTATATTGATATGGTGGTCTGCTATTGGCCCGCTAGAGTGGGCTGAATCCAGAAAGAAATCAATTAGACTCAGAGAACTTGGTGGTCACATACTGGACCGTTAATGGGCCTTAACGGTCGAGTATTGAATCGTTACAGGACAGAATTCAGAAAAACATCGATAGTACTTTTTAGACAATTTGGGCTTTAATGGTACAACCAACTCGGCATCCTAGTAAGAATCCCAGGCTCGCGGAGAATTACGGAGGCCTTGAAATAAGATTTCCTAATCCATTGGAAGGAATATCCAAAGGAGAGGTTATCAAGTTCAAGATTATGTCCCTATAGTGCAAAAGTGTAACTAATGGTCATATACCGAAACATATGCCATGTACTTATAGAAATGACTCTAAGATAAGACGAGAATGTGTACTGTGATAAACCAACGTAGCGTTTAAACCATAATGTAATATAAGATTATATGCTTTTTGGGCATGAAACTATCATATGCTTAAAATAATTCCAAAGTACCATAAAGAACATGAAATCACTGTTATGAATCAGTAAATAAAAACTCAGAGTAGTAAATAACATTAAAATAGGTTAGAATCATAGTTAACTAGGCTTCTTTATAAGTTAATGGGCTGTTCTTAAATCTATCTCGGGTTGACAGAAAACAGAACATTGGCGGTCTAATATAGAGCCGTTACAGACTGCTTGGCGATTTATCGTAAGGCCGCCAGAGGGATTTTAACGGTCTATGTCTGGTCCGCCAGAAATTTCATAAAAATCGAGTTTACAGAGTGTCTAGTGGTTTATCGTTGGGCCGCTACACAAGGTTTTGCGGTCAAAGACTAGGCCGCTAGAGAACGTCTGACAGTAAAACTAAAATAAGAAGAACTATGTCTAAAACACATCATGTCTGGAAATCGACATGTATAAACTTCCCTATCATGATAGAACGAAGGTTAAGTTAACAATTTGCGTGGGATTCATGTATTATGACAAAGAGAATTATCTTAGTTCATTAGGGCTAAGAAAGATGCATGGATGTATAGATCCTATTAAAACATGAAATTCTCCGTACACAATTCACGAAATCAAGTCCAATAAGAGGGCTTTTAATCCTAACATGATAATTTAGCCGTTCATGAGATGACCTACCTCTGCTAAGGCTTTTAGGCTTGAAATTTGATATTGGAAGTCGACCCTTAAGACTGTACTTCCTGTTGTAAATCAGTAACTTCACGTCCTAATATCTCTTGATCCACTTGACCTAATGACGTGAAACTTGGAGGGTAAGAAGTAGATACTAAGGGGAACAAAAAGTTCTAAAGGTACTAATACTAATTACCTCGATTTGATTTCCTAATTCCTTGATCTTCACCGGACTTTCGCACAGTTTCCTGGGTCGCTAATGTGGAACCAGCAACTTTGCAGGCTTCTATCTCCTTGTGTGCTTGATCTCCTAGTACGAAATTTTGAGGGATGTTAGTCCTATGTATTGAGAATAAAAACTCCTAAATAACTTACCCAATATAATACCTTCTTACCTTGATTCCACGCGAGCCAAATGTAAGGGTCGTACAGGTCAAAACTAGGTCCTATTTATAGGGTTTGGCTAGGGTTTGAGGATTTGAACGATCTTGGAATCCTCATTAAACCTTAGATCGACTGTTGAGAGTCCTTAGCATGTTTACTAGCCTTCCCATCTCGATCCCTAGGTGATAGAGCCTTAAAAATCTAATCTTTTTGCTCTTTCTTCATTTCACAGAATTGACAGAATGTAGCGGTCGAATAATGGGCCGTTTTCTTGGATGTAGCGGTTGCACGATAGACCGCCACAGATCCTAGGCGTTGAATTTGAATTGCTTCAAACTCTTTTATTCTATTATCCACCTCATTATCCAATTAATGGGTATTTATCTTTATATTCCGTGAATAATTTAATTAACCTTCTAGAATATGGGCCAAACTTCATGGGCTTGGTCCTTAAATCCTTTGGGCTTTATTTAAATAGGCTAGGTTAATTGTTCATCATACTTGGGCCTTAATAATGCCTTATTTAACCTAATATTCATTTATTAATCCATTTTGATCTTTAAAAATTCTTAGAGAATATTTAATAATTCAGAAATATTTTATAAAATTTCCGGGTCATTACACGGAACCCGCACTTCCAGCCCATGAGAAAGGTGCAGAACAGTCCTGAACGAGTATCCAGACTGGACTCGTGAGATTGAGACGGGGAAAAATAGTATTGCCTCGGCAACCCAAAGCGCCCCTCCATCGCCTTCACTTCATCTTCGCCCAACTTGCTGCGCATCAGATGTTCGGGCCGCGGCCCTAGAATCCCCATGCGCTGGCCAACTTCCTGCTCCTCTGCAGCGAAATGTTGCTCCGCCGTTGCCGAACAAGAAGAGCAGGGGGAAGAGGGAGAAGGCGCCGGCTCGGGTGACTCGGTGGAGATGGAAGCCCGCGAATCGCTACTGTCGCGGCCTCTGTCACCTACGCAAAACCCTCCGTGATTCTCTACTCCTCCTAACCCACCCCCCCCCCCCCCCCCCCGCGGCACATGAACTTTTTTTAGCACAAAGACGATGGAGAGGCAAACCCTAAATAAAGGAGGCCAGGGACGTAAAACCGCGCGGCATATATATATATACTCCCAGCGGGAGGCGGCGCGACGTTCCAAACTCCGAGAAGGGACTCCTCACATCAACTCGATAGAGTCATCATCATCATGGGCATGCTCCCAGGACAGCCGCATTAAATGGCCCCTGTTGGAGGGAAACCCCCACCCAATTTATGCCACCAATACCACCTCGACAAATGTTACTCGTCCGAGCCCAAATTTTGGCTCGGGAGTAGGGGGACAAGCGGAGAGGGGGAAATTCTACCGCCCAAGAGCACGGCCCAACCAGGTCTAATTCGACCCAACTAGGCCCAACTCCCCAAAGTGACAGCCCCATACTGGGCCCACTTACTCTAAGCCAAAAAAAACCCCCCTCGGATCAGCACTTCCTAGGCGACCCCCAGGTCCGGAAGTCCGAGCGACATGTCGATCGGGAAAGCCCCTACGAGGGCCCAACGCGCCCTATCCGAGCTATGCCTCCATCACTAGAAAGGAATCTCAACGGGTGCCCCGAGCCTAAACCGACCATGGTAAACACTTCTAAGCATCCGTTACGCGTCCCTCGGGAGCAGGGGATTCCAAAGGATAAGGGAGCGCAGGGGTCCTCATGCTATTAAGAGCCCATGACTAGGACGTAACTTCCCCGAAATCCCCTCAGCTCCCTGGACCCTTACGTTAAAATGGACAGCTATATAAACCCCATGAAGAAGAAGAAGAGTAAGCATCCTGAGAGAAAATCACCACACCTCTTGGTGGAGAATAATCCCGCGCCCTTTTTATCCTACCGTCTCTCTCCGCATCTGTGCTCTATCACACTTGCTGACTTAAGCATCAGAGAGTTTTCCCCGGGGTTCCATCCCTGGGCACCTCTGACCGGTTTCCCCTCTTGCAGATTCGATACGCGTGGTGATCGTGATCAAAGATCCCTCCGGGATCTCACGACTCAGGAGCAGCGCGAGATTACCCCTCTTCAATTTGATTTGTCAATCCCGATTCAGATTTATCAACAATAACATGAAGACTTCCTTTAGCAACTAAAGTCCCCTTATTGAACATTCTAAAAGCTCTAGACTTAAATACATAACTTAGGAACGAGCCTAGGCACTAAGTTTACATGACTAATCTAGCAACTCCCCCTTAATGTGTGCAAGAGTCTAAAATATTCAGTGGAATTTTGATGCCATATGCAGCCTATGAATAATTGACTCATAGTACCAGGCGGAGACTTGGATCCGAAAATCACCTCACGCATAGTGATAGTTTCCAGACAAGCTTAGCCTGCCCTTCCACATGTCACCATTTGATATACTATGTAATCATGGATATGATGAAGACTGGAGGATTGCAATACATTATGACATGAATTCATTCTAGATTGAAAATAAATTCTTCAACTTTTGTGCATGACAACATATGAAAGTGTATGCAAACTCAATGTATGCAGTGAAATTTTAATTTAAGAATTTTCAAGCTCCCCTTCAATAAGATGCTATTATCAAATATTGACTCCCCCTGAGTGTATGACATGAAACACTCCAGTGATGACTCAATTGTAACATTATTTAGCAAGAAGTATGAGGCCTTAGAAATTCTAATGATGGGGGTGAATAGCATATATAAACATGCAAGCACACAATGGGAAAACATGCAGTATGCAATGTGATGCAAACTTTCAGATTTTATTTGAATGTTCCAAACGTATTTCGGAATTTAACATGGGTGCACAATGTGAAAGTTCAGTTAAGTCTACTTATTTAGGTCCATCTAAACCATCCTTTAGGTCGAGCTAAACCTGCAGAAAACATAAAACCATGAGAGAAAAGATTAGAACTTAAGCTCAATAGCTCTAAATGATAAATGCATGAAATGCATACATGAAAGATCTGAGCTCTTATTGTCTTTACAAAACTATGCAAGAAATGCATATAAACCACATGAGCAAATTTGATCATTCTCCTCAAAGTTCAATCAAGGCAAGAGATAGAATATACATGACCAGTTTAAACATTCTCTAATGAGCATGCTCAGTAAGATCTAAAACACATTTCAATGCATCCATGCCACACGTAAGAGCATCATTCAAGACAATTTTCTTCCAAGGTATATGTGAATGGTTTAAACAATTTCCAAGCTCAAAATCTCACAAATAATATTCATGAAAGCTCAGCCATAGAGAAATAGTATGGGCATCATTTAACCAAAATATCAAACATTGTCGAACCCATTTTCAACACCAAGAAACAAATTCATACTTTATAACAAGAGAGTTATATGATTCAATATATGAAACTCAAAGGCCTCTTGTAGAAGACCTCTTGTAGAAGATACTAACGTTCAAGAGCAAGTAGCCATTCATTCAACAAGAGCAAGTAGCCATCCATTCAACTAACGTGTGAATTTCATTCAACACATTTCTGCCAAGTGTATATGCAATGTGCTAGCATCAAAACATGTTTGAGCCTCAAGATCCATTTACCATCTCAACCAAATTTGAACATCCAGAGCACAGATGCTCAATGTAACACATGCCAAGATCATGAGTTCACATTGTTATAAAAACATATGCAAGCATACATAAAGTTTAGTTATCATCAAAAACATAAACATATGCAAGGCACACAACACACTACTCCCGCCATCGCCGGCCTCTACTCCAGTAAGAGCGAGCATGTGCCTAGGGTGCCGTAAGACTCGCCTAAAGACTGCACGGCCCGGATAAACGAGCACACAACGGGAAACTCCCCATGATCACGGGGAGACGTTGCCCCATGACTCGGGCCTTTCCCTGTTAAGGGATGGGTCTCCACCGCTAGGACAACCATTATAAATAGACTTTCGATCAAACGGCAAAGGGATACAGTCACCCACTCAGACTGAGACACTTACACAGAGAAACAGAGAAACAGAGAGCCATATTAAGAGAAGTGCTCAAGCCTACCCCCAAGCACGCCCTGAGCCCTGCGAGCACCCTTCGAGCACTCGCTGGACACGGTGAGCACCCCCATAAGCTCCATCCTGTCTCCAAGCTTGATCACTCTACTCTCAACCTTCTCTCTCCTCTTCAACCTCTGTTGATTCTCGTATAGCATAGTCCTTACTTAATTATCGGAGGGTTGTCCCCTGGGGTAATGCCTAGGGCTCCTTCTGACGCCTTCTTCCTTGTGCTTGCAGGCTTCCACGGGTGGCTAGACGTTCTCCCCAACAAACAAATCTAAAAAGTGTGGTACGAGGCTAGGGAGACCATTTTTCCACCTCTACACAAATAATTAAAAATTAAAGACCAATAAAGAGTTCAAAATTAATAAGGGCATCCTTCACAGAAATAACTTTGAATTTAAGACATTAGAAATATTAAAGCACACTAGTCTTAAAATTAGAAATTAGTGTTCATAACTTTCTTAAAATATACCCAAAGTTCCATAACACTTGTGCTTGTGAAATCTAAATCCATAGGTAAACAATTACCTCTCTCATATTGCCAATCAAATTAGGGGGCGCCGGATTTCTCAATTGGGTGCAGGTAAGGGACGCTCGAATTAGTGATGGGTCCAAGTGGGGGTTGCTTGAATTGGCGAAGGGCCCAAGTGGGGGCGGCGCTAAAATTAGCGATGGGTCCAAGTGGGGTCGTTGGCTAACCCCACCCTGACCACCTGGGGGTGGCGAGTGCCCCCCTTCGGTGCAGGTGGCTCCCACGGTGCTATAAAAAGGGGCCTTCTCCCTCAATCCCCTTCTCACTATTCACACTTGAACTTTTCTGCATGGGATTTTCTGATTTCGACTAACTTGCTGACTGGATATTGACCATTTTTGACCCAAATACTATAAATTTTTTTGTAAGTATTTATCATCATCATAAAAATATCAACATTTTTTATATCATCAACACCCGGTCATACCCGCTATAAAATAAAGAAAGCATTTCTTAATAAGAATGCTAAACACAAGGGAAAAAACTCGGGAAGCTCACCCTCAGGATCGTCCCCATGAGGCTCAGTTGGCAACGCGTGCAAACCTAGTCTATCCTTGGACCAGTGGCTCAGAAGGATGCCCAAGTAATGGGGCACCTTGCACTATAAGGCAATGGCCACATCCTCCTCTGCCGAGCTAGAGTGACTTCCCCCTTCAGTAAATCACTATCTGTTTAGACTATCGGGATTCCCACTCCAAACCATCCTTCTTCTCCACGTAGAAGAATCAGCTCTTAGAGTCGTGAATAGAACTCGGGCCAGAGGTAAAGAGTTTCCACCATTTACGTACGCCCATTTATCACGAGCCAACTTCAACGATGATCATTCTTGGAAATAATAAAAAAATACATGAAAAGGAGTACACTTGGCTCCACCCAAGTCTCCAAGTAAAGAACTAGGAAAGCAAAAATAACATGCCATAAATTGGGCATATTGGATCGGAGCCTTATTATACAAACACAGGGGGTTTGCAACAAAGGGATGGTCCAGGTCCCTAAACCAGCCTTCAAGTGATCCTCCTATGAAAAGAATGAGGAAGGCTAGGGAGAATCAGCCTAGACCTTCATAGAGGTCGGACCTACAACTTGGACACCTATAGGAAACCCATATTCTGATACTAAGTCGTCAACGTGTTTCTAGTAAAGCCCATAACATACATCATCGATGGAGTGCTCTAAACCAGATTACGTTGCATGCGAAGTGTCGGCGGCCTCAACATTAGCTACCTCCTCAACATGAGAACCCTACCCTAATGGGCCTTCTTCGTCTCTACCCTCGAAGACCCCAGCAGGTGAACTCATCCCAGCCATCTCCCAGACTCACTGTCGGTCACTCCTCAAAGCTCTGCCTTCCTATGGGCCTCATTTGCCTGGGACCCTCTCTCCACACCAGCGGTGCCTCCAGTATTTGTTTTCCCCTTTGACATAGATGCCTCACTCTCCCCTACCAGAGATGAAACCTCTACTACCTCCTTAGCACTCTCATGCATACTTCGGTGAAGTCAAAGAGTCAGAGTCCTTGCCTCCTTACTATTTGTGGAGGAAGGAGGAGCAGAATCAGAAGGCATCATTCTCACCTGATCAAACTCTCCTATGACTTCTCGGCAACAAATGCTAGGTATAAGCCCCCCTCGAACCATTGGCGAAGGAGCACAGTCACGACCATTGAGCTTCTTGACAACCCTTCTATCAACCTTTTCCTCTCACACAAGCACCCTCATCTCTGCGATGCAAGTGGATGGGTCAGAAAGCCCCGGGCTCTCCCTTATGTAGCCAATGCCCTGGGTTCTGATGCTTCAAATGATGATAGACAATCATGATGAAAGAGAACATGCATGGATTCAAATCTTTCAAAAATCATACCAAATGTCGCTCTCAGATGATCCACCCCTGGCCTGATCCACGAGTTGTGCATTATGCCACGGGATGGGGGGCAAGTGATGAGAGCGTATGCCTCATCCTATTTTGAAGTATGAGATTTGGCCCAACACCACACAACCCCACATCTGTACAGCCTGAGTAGTAGGTATCCAGATGCCAAGCCTTGTCACTACCTTCCTCGATGCACTACTCGATGTACGTCACGTAACGTTGTGGAACCATCTCCACCCATACATCACCTAGTCCTCTGCCATAGCCAATTGGACTCTCGAGCACAGGACAAAGCATGACTCTGCAACCATTCTCATCCCTTCATTATGGCCTTCACTTAATGATCCTTGGCTCAAGGCACTATAAAGGCAAGTCTCCACGACCCCCTCTAGGTGCACTACCTTAATGATAAGGATGGTTCCCACCCTAATTTTAAATCCTGCTTGGTTATGGGTGCAAAATCCGAACAAGCATAGAATCAGATGAGATATTCCCTCCTTAACTCCCTAAAAGTTGCATGCCTCTATAATTGTCCCAGTCTACCTGACGCGTGGCAGAACAGCAACGGTTCGATCACCATGAAGGCAGATGCTCCAAGGGCTATAAAAGGTACAAGAGAACAATGTCACCAAGTATGCGAACAAGAACTCTAATAGTGAAAACTTCTCCTTTCTTCCACTCTTTACTGACTTGAGCGTCAGGGGGTTCTCTCGGGGCACCTCACCCCCTCTAAGAACTTCTTCTTCTTATGTGTAGAAAGACTCAACCTCAACGCTCAGCTCGTCAACAGGGAACTCTGCCTCCTGCCACCTAAACTCTCTTTCTTGGTCTCCCTCCTACAAATTCTAAGTGTTACACAGCACTTTGGCATCATTTGTAGGAATCAAATAGAAGCCATGGCACCCCCTCGAAAGACCCTACCACAAGCTGACGTTGACAACAAGGCACATAACTCATCAGCTGTGTAGATACTCAATCTCAAGGGGAGTAGCACAAAGACAAACAAACACAAGCTCAAGGGTAGTAGCCAGTAAAAGGAGAAGTAGGAGGATCATTTTTGATCTCCTAATGGGTCCAAGGTACTCTGCCATCATGGATACCCAAGACAATGTTGCGGAGCGGTTAAAGTACCTGGTGAATACCACCAAAAATGTAGAAGTTATGGAAGTAGGGCAATAAAAAATCGATAAGGATGAATAGAAGGATCAAAAAGCTGAGCAACAAGGTGGAACTGTAGTCAGCAAGAATAGCAAAGTTGGAGAAAAGATCAGTAGTAGTTGGAATAGATGACAAAGGGAAGTTAGTTGCAGTAGAACTAATAGTTGTTGACACAAGCAAGCTGATTTAGGAGCTCAAGAATGTCTGTGGCGCGGTCAAAATTCAGTCAAAAAGGCTAAAAGGTTTTTTCAATAGGTTCACAAGGTAGAAAGAAGCATTTCGAGGTTGACACATCAATCATTGCCTCCATTGCAGAGAAGATATGGCTACCTATCCAAATGGCTCTAGCAAATGCATCAACAAGGAAGCTCTTCCCAGGATTGAAGCCATTGATGGAAGCTAATTAAATAAGTTTGTAGAGAAACATGGACCCCAAATCAAGGAAGCTTGCCAAAACTCAGATGTAGCTAAAGAATTTTGCCTAGACATGTACAAGCAACTAGCTGAATCCAATAAATGGCAAGGGGTGTCTATGAAAAGGTTCTTTTCCTCAAGTGACAAGTTGTGGACAAGGCTCTTGCTCAAGCTTAATATCCTCATCAAGTACCTACGCCTCCTATAGATATGAATGCACCCAGTAGAGCACAACATAAAGTGGTAGTCGAAGTCCCTAAAAAGAGAAGTAAAGAAATAAGAGAAGAACTCAACATTAGAGATGAAGCTACAAGATTTAGTGCACATGTGATGAAGAGAAGAAGGTTCATAGTGCCAAAGGCCATGACCCATGCTCAAAAGAAGACTCCACCTCCTCCTCCAGCTAAAATATTTGCTCCAATTGAGTCGAGTCTCCCTCCTATCTCATCTACGTGTAATCTAACTCTAAAACTCCTCTCTAATTATTCTTTCTCCTCTTTCCACTCTAATTCCTATCATTTCTTTCTTTCTTTAACCTATAGTAGAGGCTCAAACTTCTTCTATTCTTTCGTCTAGATTATCTGTCACAACACTAGAAGATGAAATAAGTGTGCTCAAAAATGAAATTCTAGTAGTTAATTTAAGTGAGGTTGCTGATGTTGACGAAGATGAAGTGCCGATTAGCCAACTGTCTCTCAAGGTGTCCCCCCCCCCCCTTTGGAGATGAGTAGAAAGGGAAGGAAAAGAGATGAAGAACATCTTCTCAGAAGAAAATCAGGATTAATGCTGAGACAAGAAAAGAATTAGAAAGATGAGCAAGGATATTCATAAGGACCAAATAGCTGCTTGAAAGGGATATGTACAAGAAATGCAAGACAAAAAGAAGTCATATATGAAGCTTCTCAAATGGCATAAATGGTCCTTCCATCAAACATTGACTAAGACTACAGCCTACTAAGAAGTTAGAGAAGATCATCAAGAAAAGTTTCCTAAAGATAAACCTTAGTTGCAACAATCCTCTACTCAGCCTACTAAATCTCAAACAATTGAAATTGAAGAATCTCCTCTGTACTAGACAAGGGAACAGTTCCTTTCTCCCACATATAAAAGTACTTCCCTTCAAAGGAATAAACCTCAAGTTCTGCTCCACCCCAAGATACCTACACTCCAATGTTTGAAGACAAATGAGAAATGGTCAAGACTAGTCTTCGAGATTATGTTATAGTATATCCTGGAGCAAGTTATCTAGTGGCCTAATATCATGATCCGAAGAATCTAGCTTTCATTTGAGATGTTCATGGTCAAATGACTGTATTTGAATATATCTACATTTGTGGAAGATGTGGAAATGAGATAGCAGCCTCCATCACTATGGTATACTCTGGATATAGAGTAGCACTCAAGCAAAATTAGATGTGTTCATCAACTACCCTCTTCCTATTCGGCAATCGGCACAATAGTCAAGCAACCTAGATTACATTACGACAAATTATTTATCTATTCATTGTATTCATCTATGTAACTCGCACATGGTAAATAAGATCATACATTTCTCTATATTCTTTCATATTCTTTTTTTTGGCAAATATATTCTTTCATATTCATGTTGTTGTATAAGTTTATTTGAAATCAATGAAGTTAAAGTCTTTCTTTTATTCAATTTACTCTTCTATGTGATTGTGCCATGGTTGCCTTTGCCCCTTTTGCTGAATGATAAAAAGGGAGAGACAATATGTAGTATTTGCAAAAATGGGAAGAATTTGGGAGAATACATGAAAAGGAGAATATACTAACACAAAGGGAAGATACATGAAGAGCATAAATCTAGTGGGAACATATGAATATATTCTATGAAATATTTTACAAAAAAATGTCATCATAAAAAATGGGGAGATTGTTATACCCCTACTTCTCATGTCGAATACTAAGTCTCAAGTTTTACGTGATGATAATTTAAGTGAAAATGATAATATTTAAATAGAAACAAATTATGATTTTGTTAAGGATACTGCCATGTACTTTATCTCAGCTAAATATCTATCAGGTCTTTATACTCAGTTGAATTCCTCGATCTAAACCAGAAACCAATATGAAGACATTAGATTAAGTTTTTCAACTGAAAATTCAGTCAGAAGACTCATCCAACATCCTTCAATTAGAAAAGCCGGCTAAAAATAAAAAACTCAGGCGAATTTCTTTAACTAAAACAACCCAGTAAGAAGACTCAATTGAAGTTCATATAAGGACATTCAATAGAATTCTCAATCAAAACTCTTTCAACTATCCTCAATTATAATCAGTTCTTAGTTGAAGCCTTTCGACTAATCTTCTCAGTCGAAAACTTTCAGTTTACCTTTCAACCAACCTTCTCAGTCGAAAAACGATTGCATGTATTATTCAGTCAATCGATTACCAAGTCAAAATAGGTCTCCCAATCGGATCTAATATTCCATTCAAAATCGTGTGACTGACTATTGTTCAACTGAGAGATCTAACTAAGAGGCTTCAACTATCATAGCCAATGGGATGCAAGCATTGTTTAAAAAGGCGGCGCCTCAAGACACTTTAAGGGGATGTTTGGTATCGGAATAAATTGTAGTGAGAATAGGTGTAAGTCATTCTGGGTTAATTTATTTCTATTCTTATTCTCATATGTGTTTGGTATGCGAGAGGATAAGTATGTTAGTATTCCTATTATTCATTTGGTAAAAAATAGGGATAGGAACGAGAAGAAGTGTTAAAAATAGACTGTTTTACCCTTCTTATCCTGGGTTAAAAGACATTGTTATTCTCTGTTTGGTTGGAATTAAGATGACTTAAATTTTTTTCAAATCTTCAACTTATATTTAATTAATAATAACTATTATGATTATGATTAATGATAAACCTAATTAATTGTATTTGATGATCTTGATTTTTAATAATTTAAATATTATCAAATTAATTTTTTTGATTAGTTATGATTAGCATAAATGAAACTAGTACTTAAGGGATTTTTTAGTTTTTAATAATAATTAATGACAATGATATTATTATTTTAAAATTATTTTCTTTTTATTGATGATTAAGTAACAATACCATGGTATTTGTAAATGTGTTTATCAATTCTACTCTTTATTATTAGTATCGTTAAATTAATAATTTTTTCCCATCATCATCAATAGTAATAAGATTCTTTAATAATAATTAATGATAATGATATTATTATTTTAAAATTATTCCCCTCTTATTGATGCCTAATAAACATTACCATGGGATTTATTAATATGTGTATGTATACTACTCTTGATTATTAATATTGTTAAATTTATAATTTAAACCCATCATCATTAATAATAATAATAATTTTATAATAATTTTTACTAAATATATTATTTTATGTGGGATGTAAAGGGAGAGAGGAGAGAGAGAGGACGATGATAGGGAGAGGGAGAGAGAATGGGGTTAGAGGTGAGAGATAACTCATTCCAACTTTTTGTTAGAATGAGTTATCCCCGTATTGACCCCGTATTTAGGGTTATCCTTATTTTTCTTAACCCCGTATATCTCCGTCAAATTTTGCCATACCAAACGAAAAATGGGGTTGAAACGGAGATAACCCCGGTTTAACCTCATACCAAACATAACCTAAGGCTTAAGCCTCAAAGTGGCACTAAAAAAATGTCTTGAGGTATGCGCCTCATGCCTTTTATTTGAGGCTTACATTTTTTTTTCATTGAGGTAGTACGCCTCACTACTTTCACCGCCTCAAGGTATTTACTTGAGACTTGTGCATCACTTGAGACCTAAGATTTATGTTTCTTTTGATCTCCTTAAAACATAGTTCATTACTTTTTTTCTCCATAGGTACTATTTTTTTTAAACGGGAAGAGGATAACCGAGTTCGAACTCGGGGCCTCCCCATATAGGTAAGGGTGGCGAACCACCTGCACTAGACAACTGGTTCATAATTTAATACTTTTAAAATAACATGAATATATCATAGAGTTGATATAGCATTAACACATGAAATTAATATTATTTTAACTTTTTATGATTTTAAGATTATTTTCTTAGTCTATTAAAACTTACGCATCTTATGTCTTAAGACTTACTCCTTATGAGACTCACAGAAAACATCTCACAATCACCTCAAGATCTTTTAAACTATAGATACGGGTGAGTTACTTGCTACAGTTACTTGCTGTGCTCTTTGAGTGTGCAGCAAGTATTATGCCTTTATAAGTTCAAAGTCATAAGTTCGAAGTCAGGTGACCGGCCCAACAAATTCAGTCCATTAGGTTCACCCAATCCGGCAAAGCGAGTACATCTTTCCAGACTCCAGCCCGATATTGAAGATCTCAGGAGATTTGTAGTAAGAAGAGATGTCGAAGGGTAACAACGTTAACCATAGGATTTCTCAACAGTATAGAGTCTATACATTTACACCATCCATGAGCCACAAGACTATCGTACAAAGGAAGGTGAAGTTCAAATTTCAAAACTAATTTTGACATATAACAAGAATGAGAATTGCGTTGCATGGGTTTCATATCTTTGTAAGACATTAACTTAACATGCACCTCTTCAAAGGCCCATACATCATCAAGGGCAAGTTTGATAATGGAATGTGGCCAACTAGGGCAGCGCTCTCCACTTGTTCTGAGTTTGGGTCACTCCGCCTTGCTCAGGGGTCGAATCATGGTTTGCCGTCCCGCCCCGAACCGCACCGACCCGCACGACCCGACCCGACCCAGGCGGGCGCCGGGTCGCACGGGGTGTGGGTCGTGGCCGGGATGCACTGGACCGCATGGTCCCGTGCGTCCCGCCGCGTACCGGAGCGGGTTGAGGCGGGCCCGGTCTGGTTCGTGCGGGACGGCGCGTACGTGCCGGGTCGCCCATATAGCGGGCCGGGTGCGGGCGGGTCTGGCATCCGCAGCGGTTGAAGGCGGTGGCCGGCGGGTGTGGGTGATGCAGAGCGGCGGCGGACAGCGGCGGACGGCACCGGACGGCAGCGACGACCGGCGATCAGAGGTAGGTGCCCTAAATTTTAGGAGATGGGTGAGGAGGGGGGTGGGGGAGGGTGAGGATCGTGTAGATCTGCCACCGCGGGGGTGGGGGAGGGTGAGGGTGGGCGTCTGCGGCCGTCGCGGGCACCGTGAGAGGGGGAGGGGGGCGTCTGCGGCCGTCGGAGGGGGGAGGGGTGACGTCTGCGGGTGGCGGGCGTCGGAGGGGGGATGGGGGCGTGCGGCGGGCGTCTGCGGGCGGCGGGCGTCGCGGGCGGCACCGTCGGAGGGGGGAGGGGGGCGTCTGCGGGCGTCGGGGAGGGGGGACGTCTGCGGGCGGCGCGCGTCGCGGGCACGGAGGGGGGAGGGGGGGTGTGCGGCGGGCGTCTGCGGGCGGCACCATCGGAGGGGGGAGGGGGCGTCTACGGGCGTCGAGGAGGGGGGTTGTCGGGGGGGCGTCGCGGGCCGGCCACCATCAGAGGGGGGAGGGGGGGCCGTCTCCACCGTGAGGGGGGGAGGGTGAGATGGGGAGGGGGGGGGGCGTCTGCATCGCCGCCCCCAGCTCCGGTGGGGGGCGGGGAGGGTGGGGGGGGTTGTTTAATTTTTTTTTATTTTTTTAATTAAAAAATATAAGAAAATATATTATTATATTGTTTAATATTATTATGAATGTATTATTTAATTCATGTGATATAAATAAGATAATTTTTGTTTAATTTATGTTGTATAAATATCATTTTAATTATGTATTATTTAATTCATTTTGTAGAATTAATATAAATACTATTTAGTTCATGTTGTAGTAATAAATTTATTTTTTGATGTGTAATTCAATTCATGTTTAAATATTAGATTTAATGTAAATGTAATATTAAATATTAAATTTAGTATTACATTTGAAAAAATATTGATATTAATACCAGTATTAGTTGTAGATGTAAAATATTTTTAAATGCATAATGTATATTAGTTAATTGAATTGCATAATGTAATTTAATTTAATGTAAATATAAATTTAGTGTTGAATATTTTATAAATAATTTTAAAGTTAATTTATATGTACAATGTAAATTATTTAGAGATGTTTATAATTTATATGTGTCATGTAATTTAATTAGAGATGTAATTTTAAATATCTAATTAGTGATAAATAATTTTAAATTTAATGTATATGTATTAATTATAAATATTAACCTTATTTGTATTTATAGAAATAATGATATTATTTTGAACTAAATTATATGAAGATGTATTAAATATTGAATTTAGTCTTGCATGGTACGCAAATAATAAAATTCTGTTCATTGTTAGTTGTAGATGGGAAATAATATAATTTCATATTTTGAATTTCTTAATTTTAGTAGATAACACTCTATGGCTCCTAAGGAACGAACAAATGATATTGGGTGGTCACACGGAGTTTTGTTGGATGGCAACCGTAGGTGTTGGCGTTGTAACTATTGTAAAATAGAACACCGGGGAGGAGGGGTGTATCGATTGAAGAAGCATTTGGCAGGAGGAGCCGGGACAGGATACTCTGAGGTTGCTGGGTGTACCCATGTGCCTAGAGATGTGAAACTTGCAATGGCTAGGCACCTGCGGGAGAAGAGAGCTGAGATGCAAGAAAAGGAAAAAAAGAAGAAAAGGGATCAAGCGGCAGTGAGCGGATTAGCAAGCGGCAGCAACGAGGAGGAATGTGCATGGACATCCAGTGACGAAGACGAACAAGCACGTACTGAGCAGGCTAATGTGTATGTCACTGTGAATGATCCACATGAAGCCGAGTTTGGTGAGGCAGTACGTCAGAGCATGGAAGAGTCAAGACATCCCGAGGAGACTACAATCCGTAGTCGCGAGGCGGCGAGGACCGGAGCATCAGGGGGTGGTGGTTCATCTACGACTCGACAATCACGAGGCATAAGAAGTTTATTGACTGGTGACTCGGGGACACAAAGAAAAAGGACACAATCGATCAACATTGAAGATGTGGAGCCCGGTGCACTATCCCGAGAGCATGGCAAGCAAACGAGGATGGACGATGCGTATGGCAAGAAGGGACCTAAATGAAAACTTAGTCAGGCTGTTACAAAATGGTGGCACCACGCGGGTCTGCCTTTCAATGCAGCCAATAGCCCTTACTAAAAGCCAATGTTTCAGGAAGCACAGGTCCTTGGGCTACACGTGCAGCCACCTACAGCGAGAGAATTGGCTGGCGTATACCTTGATGAACAGGTTGCTGAGATCAAGAGTTACATTGACTCATTCAAGCAGAAATGGACAAAGTACGGAGTCACACTGATGTGTGATGGATGGTCAGGTACCACAAAATCTAGCCTGATCAACTTCCTTGTTTATTGTGACAGACATGTATTTTTTCACAAATCAGTGGATGCGTCTGGTCAAATTCATAGTCATCAATATATTTTGTCATTGATGGAGCAAGTGGTGACTGAGATTGGGGAGGAGTACATTGTGCAAGTGGTGACTGACAATGGGTCGAACTATAAGAAGGCCGGGGAGGAGCTAATGAAGAAAAAACGGCACATTTTCTGGACCCCTGTGGACGCACTTTTCGTTTAACAGTTATTTTGTTCGTTTGTTGGATTATTAAGTGCGTGGGCGTGCCAGTCACCGGAGTGACAATTTATTCGGGCTCCGGAGAGCCCATGGTGCGCTCGATCTGACTTCGTCAGACGATTGTGTGGTTCGTGTCGGGACCGAATCCCGTCGCGCCATGAAGGTCACGACGTCATTTACATCCCTCATACGAGGGAATACCCTTGATTAATTGCCGAAATTAGGGGCCCTACGGCCGAAAAAGGATGATATTAATCATGCGAGAGAGATATAGGTAGATCGCACTGAGGGTTTTATTAAAGCCATAAATTGCCGGCCGCATAGGCCACTCGGGGACCTTTTCATAGTCGGACACGGGCCCGTAACAGGGGCGCGGCGAGAAAACCGTGGTAGCTCCCTTCAAATGTCTGCCGAGCGTACGGCAATTTTAATGATGATTCGGAAGGTATCCGGAACGAGAAACAAATCCGGTCCGACTAAGCTGTCGACCCGAGGTTAGATCAAAACCTGGCCATATCGGGGTAATTCCCGAGACTCGGGCTCGACCCGAAAGGGCGACGTTGTTGTCCTTTTCACCCCGGGTCACGGGGAGAGATGGGGGCTGCAGCGCGGGCTTTGATGTCTTTTATCTGGGGTTTTCCTAGCTATGTACATTCTCATTTCTGATTTAATATTTACTATTTATTCGTGCCTTTGTCCGGGATGATTTTTTCTTCTTTTCGTTCATGATTATTCTTATCATTATCATTTGTTTGTTATTTATTATTTTTTTTATTACCCCTCCCACCTCTTTTATTGTGATTAATATTACGCATTCGGAGTCCTTTAATTAGCGTAATTTTTATTAATTTATTTGCTATTATTAATGCCCTTGTCAAGTTGTATATGTGTATGTGTGTAGTGTGCCGGCGAAGGGGAAAACGGGAGTGTACCGCTGAGGGCTGGGGCGTACCGCTGAGGGCTACAGGGGGCGTACTGCTGAGGGCTGTAGAGAGTGTACCGCTGAAGGCTGCAAAGGGCGTACCGCTGAGGGCTGCAGGGGCGTACCGCTGAGGGCTGTAGGGGCGTACCGCTGAAGGCTCAAGAGAGGGTACCGCTGAAGGCTGGGCGTGTGTGTGCCGCTGGGGGTTGGGCAGGGAGTGATGGAGGTTAACTCAGTTTTGATTACATGCTTTAAGACTTTTCTTTTCTTCTTGTGTCGATTTGTAGGGAGTTTTATACAAACTTCCCCCTTGTTTCGTTTCGTTTGGTTCGACCTCTTTTCTTGTGGGTCGGACACTCGGGCTGCCGGGTGGTTAATTAGTCCGGTTCGGTTTTCGTTGTGATGCCGGCAGCGGCATTACCTGCTTTGAGGCTTTTCTTTTCTTCTTGTCTTAACCCTTGTGTAGTTTCATATAAAATTCCTCCCGTGTTTGTTCTCTTGGTTCGGTTCGGTCTCTTTTCTTGCGGGTCGGGTTTTCGGGCGGCCAGGTGGTTAATTAGCTTAGTTCAATTCTCGTTGGGGTGCCGGCAGTAATTTGATGAGTTGGAAGGTTTCATTAGTTATTCTGCTCGTTTGTTGCCTCCTTTGCCTCTTTTAATTGTTCATTAATATCTCACAAAAAAAATTCGGCAGCATCTCCCCTTAACCCGGGGCGTAAGGGAGATAAAGGGAGCGCGCCCACATGGAGTGGCGGAACCCGACAACTGGAGGTGGGCCCCCGGGGGAGCAACACCTTTATAGAACCTCGGAAAACGTGAAGAAAGGGGCTCGGAGGCGAGGCCAAGGAGTGGGCTACTGAGAGGCTGAAGGGTGTGCCGCTAAAGGCCATAAGGTGAGTGTAACGGCCAAGGGCCAATTGGAGTGTGCCGGCCAAGGGGTAACAGAGTGTGGGTATGCCGCTGAGGGCAGAAAGGAGTGTGCCGCTGGGGACAAATAGGGGTGTACCGCTGAGGGCTATTGGGTGTGTGCCGCTGAAGGCTGATCTGGGTGTGTCGCTGAAGGCATATCTGGGTGTGTGCCGCTGAAGGCTGATCTGGGTGTGCCGGCCAAGGGCCGGAAAGGTGCACCGCTGGGAGGCTTAAAAGGGTTGCAAGCAACTGGGGGGGAATTTGGAGGCTGTTCAGGGAAAGAGGAAGAAAGACAGGGGATTTCAAGGCCGGGGGTGGCCTATTAGTAACTGAGCGGTTGGGAAGAAAGAAGGGTAGCTCCCCTTCTCCTCAAGCCCGGGAACACGGTAGATGGCCGTGGAAGGGAGTGAGGAGTTCACGGAGCCAAGGCTAACAGAAGGGGGAAACCTACATCGACGTGGAGGACCCTAAAGACGCCGGAGGAATGAAGAGACAGAGGGAGTAACGGATCGTCCGTCGAAAAGCCCGCAAAGCCTAGCATAAAACATCGAAGATCGAAGAGGAACCCGGAGAGGGTGGTTTTCATTCATGAGAATCAAGAGGGCGTGGCCCTACATATATATTACAAAAGCAAACCCCCAGATGGGGCCATGGACAAAAGGGAGAAGGACAAAGAATCCCCAGGAGGAATGGGATACAAGAGAGACGAAAGCATCCGGGCCTAAGACATTGGCCACTATCCCCAACCCTTTCCCCCAATACAACAAGCTCTCTCTCTCTTACTCTTGTTTCTTCCCGGTGGCCGTCGGACGGAGCACAGGCCGGGAGGGCCTCTTCTTCTCTTCTTTCTTCTCCTCTTTCTCCTGTGTGTGCCCTCTATTGTTGGAACCTCTTCTCCTCTCTCTGTCCGTCTCTCCCGTTCTCCTCCTCTTTTTTTTGTTTTAACAGGAGGCTTTTATACTCCTAGCCACCGACGACTTCGAGCACGACCGTCGAAGGCGGGAAGCCGGCTGTGATGATGGGTTTGACCTGCCCCTGTACTGACTGTCAGTGGGGTAGGCTACGTGGCCCAACGACCAGCTGCCACCTCAGACGGCTCCACTGCGCGCCAAGGATGTGTAGGGCATGGGCCTCACGTCGCCCGTTGAAAGAGCTTCACCGCTGTGCCGTTGAAGGGCTGAACAAGCGTGCCGCTGTAGTGCCAAAAGGGCGTACCGCTGGAGCCCCGGATGGGCGTGCCGTTGAACGGCCTGAAGGGCGTGCCGCTGGGGACCCTACAGGGTGTGTCGCTGAAGACCCCCCAGGGGGCGTGCCGTTGAACCCCAAAGGGGGTGTGCCGCTGAAGACCCCCCCCATGGGGGTGTGCCGGTGAAGACCCCCCCTATGGGGGTGTGCCGGTGAAGACCCCCCCCATGGGGGTGTGCCGGTGAAGACCCCCCCATGGGGGTGTGCCGGTGAACCCCCTTGGGGGTGTGCCGGTGAACCCCCATAGGGGTGTGCCGGTGAACCCCCTTGGGGGTGTGCCGGTGAACCCCCATAGGGGTGTGTCGGCGAGGGCCGCGGCAGGGTGTGCCGCTGAAGGGAGCGTGCCGCTGGAGGGTTCTGCCAGGGCGTGCCGCTGAGGCCTCAACTGGGCGTGCCGCTGAAGGGCTAAATGGGCGATTTTGAGCCCATTGTGAGCATGAGTTGTGGCCCATTTGATTTTCTTCGAGGCCCACGGGCTGTGGAGCCTTTTGTGCTTGATTTCCCCGGGAGTTTCTTCACTCGGCGCCGTTGTTGATGCTGGGCTGAGCATGACATTTTGGATGTGCAATTTTCGGTGTCCACAAATGCCCCCCACCCACGGGTAGCGCAGGCGAAGGATGAGCCGGGCGGTGCCCGTGGGTGTCTTCGTCTCTTCTCTCTTTGTCGATGCCGACGATGCGTCGAGAGCTGACCTGGTTTGTTGTTTGTTGGTCTCTTTGTTAGTGCCGACGGAGCGTCGGGAACTAAAGTAGTATGTTGGTCTCTTGGTCTCCTCATCAGTGCCGACAGTGTGCCGGGAACCGAAGCAGTTTGTTGTCTCTTTGTCTCTTCATCAGTGCCGATAGGGTGCCGGGAACTGACCTGGTTTGTTGTCTCTTAGTCTATCCATCAGTGCCGACAGGATGCCGGGAACTGACATGCTTTGTTGATCTCTCGGTCTCTTCGCCAGAGCCGACGAGATGCCGGGAACCGGCTGGCATGTTTTGTTGATCTCTTGGTCTCTTCGCCAGTGCCGACGAGATGCCGGGGAACTGGCATGTTTTGTTGGTCTCTTGGTCTCTTTGCCAGTGCCGACAAGATGTCGGGAGCTGACCTGGTTTGTTGTCTCTTAGTCTCTTCATCAGTGCCGACGAGGTGTCGGGGACTGAAGCTTTGTCGGTCTCTTAGTCTCTTCGCCAGTGCCGACAGGATGTCGGGAGCAGACCTGGTTTGTTGTCTCTTAGTCTCTTCATCAGTGCCGACGAGGTGTCGGGGACTGAAGCTTTGTCGGCCTCTTAGTCTCTTCGCCAGTGCCGACAGGATGTCGGGAGCCGACCTGGCCTCTTGGTCTCTTGGTCTCTTGGTCTCTTTGTTTCTTCGTCAGTGCCGACAGGATGCCGAGAACTGACATGCTTTTTGTCTCTTAGTCTCTTGGTCTCTTCGTCAGAGCCGACAGGGTGCCGGGAGCTGACCTGGCTTGTTGTTTCCTGGTCTCTTCGTCAGTGCCGACAGGATGCCGGGAGCTGACATGCTTTGTTGATCTCTTAGTCTCTTCGTCAGTGTCGACAGGGTGCCGAGAACTGACATGCTTTGTTGTCTCTTAGTCTCTTCGTCAGTGCCGACATGATGTCGGGAGCAGACCTGGTTTGTTGTCTCTTAGTCTCTTCATTAGTGCCGACGAGGTGTCGGGGACTGAAGCTTTGTCGGTCTCTTAGTCTCTTCGCCAGTGCCGACAGGATGTCGGGAGCTGACATGCTTTTTGTCTCTTAGTCTCTTGGTCTCTTCGTCAGAGCCGACAGGGTGCCGGGAGCTGACCTGGCTTGTTGTTTCCTGGTCTCTTCGTCAGTGCCGACAGGATGCCGGGAGCTGACATGCTTTGTTGATCTCTTAGTCTCTTCGTCAGTGTCGACAGGGTGCCGAGAACTGACATGCTTTGTTGTCTCTTAGTCTCTTCGTCAGTGCCGACAGGATGTCGGGAGCTGACCTGGTTTGTTGTCTCTTAGTCTCTTCATCAGTGCCGACGAGATGTCGGGAGCTGACCTGGTTTGTTGTCTCTTAGTCTCTTCATCAGTGCCGACGGAATGCCGGGAGCTGAAGCAGTGTGTTGTCTCTTCGTCAGTGCCGACAGGATGCCGAGAACTGACATGCTTTGTTGATATCTTCGTCTTTTCTTGTTCTTCTTTCTTTTTGTACCATATTATCGATACAAGCGCCCTTTCGGGTTTTCGCCGGTACCGGCCCCCTCTTGCTTTTACCCACACGCCCTTTCGGGTTTTCACGTGGCGGGGTACCCAATTTTGCTCGTAGCGCCCTTTCGGGTTTTCGCCACAGCCGGGTTATTGCCATTTTTACCCTTGTCCCGGCGTAGGGACAAGTCCGGCGGGGTATCTCTATTTTTAACCCCATTTTATTTCTTTTATTTTTTCTTGACGAGCGGGTAATATGCGTGTGTCGGCTAGGGCAAGAAGCCTTGCGCCGGAAGGTAGGGCTCATTCGTTGGCAAGAAGATAATGCCAGCGCAACGGGAGAGTTCGTGCCGATTCGGACGTAGGGTCCGTAATGGCCATATTTATGCGGAGTGGGTGGCTAGGGCACGGGGCCTTGCGCCGGAAAGGGACTTATTCGTTGGCAAGGGACTAATGCCAACGCAAGGATAGAGGTTCTACCGATCCAGGCGTAAGGCCCGTGATGGCGATATCGTATGGCGTGGGTGGTAGCTGAGGCCCGAGGCGATGTGCCAGAGACGGGCTTGTTTTGGTGGTAGGGTAGTGACACTACGACAAGGGCATAGCCACAGGGGTAGAGTCGTCTTTGCTGGTGTGGACGTTCGTCTGACCGGGATCGTGGGGACGGGATGTCTTCCCCGGGGACATTCATTATTGTGTGTTGTCGACTTACTCTTCCGTATAGGTGAGCGGATGGACATGTAAGTGTGTGTACATACCTGGGTGTATATATATATGTATATATTTATTTAATATGTATATATATATTACACATATTCATTTTCTTTTTGCTTTCCCTTCCTTCGTTTCTTCTTTTATTTTCTCCTTACATTTCCCTCCTTTCTCTTCCCCTCTTTATTCCCTTTTTATCTCTCTCTATTTTCATCTCTCTTATTATTTTTTTTCTCCTTTCTTTTTTTTTATATTTTCTCCCCTCTTTTATTCCTTTTTTATCTTCCCCGCTCTCTTTTCTTCTCCCTTTTTATTTTCCTTCTTTTCCTTTCTTCTTTTTTTGCCGTATATAAGGGGCGGGGGCGGTTCCTTTGAACCACCCCCGTTCGAACCCCCCCCTTCCCTCTTCTTTCTCTTCGGCAGACGAAACCACCCCCCCATTTCTCTTCTCTTCTCCGTCACCGGGAGCCGCCGCATACCGCCGTTGTCGTCGTCGTCTCTGTTGCCAGGGTGAGGAGGGGACCGTGCCCCCCCCCTTTTCTTCTCTCTTCCTCCTCCCCTCCTTTCTCCTCCTATTTCTTCCCCCCTTCTGTCGTGATCGGGGCAGCGGGACCCTACGGCCCCCTTCTCTTCTTCTTCTCCTCCTCCATTCTTCCTTTCGCTCTCTTCCTCTCCCTTCTTCTCCTTCATCTCCGGCGTCGTGAGCGACCACCGGTGAGCGGGTGTGAGGGTTCGCCGGGGAGAGGCATTTGGAGCGTGCCGGCGGGAAGCCCCTCACGGTGCGCCGGGGATAGGCACGACGGGCGTGCCGGGTAGAGCGTCGAGGAAGCGTGCCGGGTAAGCCTTCCCATAGGTGTGTCGGGGAGGGGCACTTAGAGGCGTGCCGGGGAAGCATCCGCAGAGTGTGCCGGGAAGGACACCATGGGGTGTACCGGGCAGCATAGGGTATGAGTGTGCCGGGGAAGAGGCCTTCGGCCGTATCGGCGAAGCAACACCAAGCGTGCCGGGGAAGCACCGAGGGGACCGTACCGGGGAAGGCGCCGGAGTGTGCCGGGGAGCGGTCCCCCTAGCGTGCCGGAGAGGCGTGCTTGGCGGGCGTGCCGGGGAAGCCCCTTGAGGGGCTGTGCCGGCGAAGGGGCACGGGGACCGTGCCGATGAAGGCACCCGGGGGTGTACCGGTGGAGGCCTGCGCGGGTGTGTCGGGGAAGCCGTATGTGGGTGTGCCGTGGGAGGCACCTGTGGGCGTGCCGGGGAAGGCACCCAGTGTGGTGTGCCGGTGAGGGCAACCGCAGGGTGTGCCGGGGAAGCCTTAATGGGCTGTGTGCTATTGAAGAAGCCTTAAGCCGTGGGAAGAAGACTTTTGACCGGTGGACTTCTGGTGTTGCCTCTCGGGGCCCACCATGACTTTGTTGGGGCCGTCACTCCTTGTGGACGCGCACCCGTGTTTTCCCTTACGCCTCTGGCCTAGGGGAAACTCTGCCGAAATTTCGTCAGAAATCGGCAATATTTATTCATCTAACTTGTAGCAACGCCCTTTCACAGTCCTTTTACTTGTGATCTATTCTGATCTTCTTATTTGTGTATCTTTGCAGACAAATGGCCGCCCCAAGTGGTTCTTCTGCCCCTGCTGCCGCCGTCGGTGCCGACCTCATCCCGCGGGGTCCCGTGCCGGCAGTCACATGGCTCAATGTGGAGGACCTAGATCGAGAGCACGCGGAGATAGCCGCTTTGGCAGAGTCATCTGAGTCCGACGGGGAGACCATGGATTTCCAGAGGCTTGCCCGAGTTGACAGTGGCTTCACATTTGACCGGGTCACCGGAGAGTACAGGAAGGACTTCCCGAAGGATAGGCACCTTGTTCGATTCCTGAAGCACCTGCGCTCCCGAGAGGGGCGAGACTTTCGCACTATAAAAGCCGTCGAGCGGGCCATCCTACATGCCCGGGACAGTCTATTGTACAGCGTCCCCAGGAGCATTCCGATGTATCTGGTGGGAGAAGCCCGGGAATGGAAGCCGGTCCTGGGGATCGAAGGGGTGCTGCCGGCTGAAGATAAATTGGTGCGGGCCCCTCAGTTCACGCCAGCAAGGTGGGACATGTCTGCGGGGAAGGTGCATGGCGAGTCGCCCCGATTTGGTTTATTCTTGGCTCCCCTGAAATGGGGTTATAGGGAGGAGCCGTTCATATTGGACTGTTTGGCCATCAGGTTCAAGTACGAACTATCACTGGGCTGGTTCGGGGAGCTGAAGCTTCAAGACGCCCACAGCTTCCGAGAAGGGGCGGTGGAGTTCACGGAATACGTACTGTTTAACTACGCCCCGTTGCTGGTCCGAGTTGGCATCTATCACAGCGTGTACGCTTCCCGGTATGGTTATCCCATCTCCAAGGGTCTCTGTTGCGGCATGATAGAAGTATTCAGTGCGGAGACCAATACCTTCTACACGGCAGAGGGAGAGACTTCACTTGATTTGTGGAGCCTAAGCCAGCTGAGCGGCTTGCCCATTGACGGGGAGCCTTATGAAGAAGTATGCCTCCCGGACTTGATCAAAGACGAGACTAATGGGGACGGCTATTATTCTCTGGGGTATTCATACCGGTACCTGATGAAGGCATACCGGGAGTTGTACCAGCTGTCGCACAAGGGGAAGCAGCCCGCCCGTGGGGATAGGAAACGGGTGCGTATGGCGGTATGGCTGGAATATTTCTATGATGGGCTGAAGCAGTATGAAGATTTTCCCTGCGTTGGCACCGCTGTTGCTCGCAAGAAACGTGCGAAGCCCAAGCATGACGTGAAGATCCCCTCCAGGGGACGTCGGAGCGGGGCCAATCCGACGGGGGTCGACCCACAAACTCACTGTGCCGCCTATCTGACGTACTGGCTGTGTTCATTTGCCATGCTGTACGGGGATGAGACGGTGATTCGGCCAGATGCCATCTACCCGGCGTGTCAGATGGCGTGGGGTGTTAAACTTTCTCTGTGCCCGGCGGCGCTCTATCTGATTTATAAGGCACTGGGAGACATCAGCACGCACCAGTTCCCGAGGCAGGCCCGGTACGTGTGCCCACTGCATTTCTTCAACGCGTGGGTTTGTTCACTGTTTCCGGAGTTCGCCCCGCGAGTCCTTCAGGATTGGGGGCTGGTGCCGAGGATGCTGGAGTTCGCGAGTGCAGAACCGGCTTCTACTTCCATGCGGATGTATGATATTCGGGGCCGGTTGACCACGGTTCCCCGGGACGCAGCCGGTACCATTCATTTCTGGACGCTGGCCGCACATTCAAGCCCGCTCGTGAATAATAAGAGGGAATGCAAGGATGACCAGGTGGAGAGGTATGTCCACCCTATCAGCCAGGAAAACGTGGTGCGCCCGTTGCTGGAGCCCGAGCTGAGGGATTGGGCGCTGGCTATCCGCCCGAGCGTGTTGGTGTTCCGGAAGGGAGACAACGTACTGCTGGAGCCGTATTACCCTTTCCGATTTGGCCGCAACTTCGGGTATGACCAGCATATCCCTGCTTATCATGCGCAATTCGGCTTGCCTTCGCGGAACGTCCGGGGAGGTGCGGTCGCCGAGCACGCTAGAAGCTGGTGGGACTTCTTCCACCGGGCGGACTCTGCCTCCTTCAGGGTGCCAGCCCCGGGTCGCGTGCCCCGAGTGACTGAAGACTATATAAAGTGGTGGAATGCCCGGACGGCTTTCTATCGGTTGCACAAGACCGATTGTTGGGATGGCGCCGAAAGGAGATTCCTTAGCCGGCAACCGGTGCCAGTACTTGACATTGAGCCAGATCATCTTCTTCGGCTCAAGAACAGGCAAGAGAAGGAGGTGGCGACATATATGATAGCTCGTCGGGAAGCCCGGGATAGGAGGCCGACGCCGAAAGTGGAGCTGCCTCCAGTGGCGAAGGACAGCTATCAGAAGACGCTGAGGGATCTGTGCCGGGTAGGGAGCGACCGTCTGGACCTCATCAATTATCCATTCCCCATAGAGGAAGAGGGGACTCCCGCCAAGAGCTGGCGTCCGGAGAGAGACTTGGCCTGCCTGTATCGCACGTTCATGAGGCGGGAGGAGAGGAAGCCCGAGAATTACAAGGATACCACGTGGCTATATATCCTCCTCCGGGTGAATGGGATGAAGATTGAAGATGTGACGGCCTCCATCCTGGGCAAGCGCCTGCACATCCCTTATTATTATGCTGATGGGTGGGGCATGGACCACTTCAATCTTTTCTGTCACCTTTCTTCCAAGAAACATGCGGATCTGGCCAACCTCACGGACCGGTGTCAAACTATTGAGGACGTTTGTTGGCTAGTCCGGGAGGCGGCACGTCGGGACAAGGAGATATCCCTGAGCTACTGGCTGATCACGCTGCGGCTGTACACTGGCCCTCATGGTATTCAGTTCCCTCTTGCTCTTCGGTTTTGTCCCTCAGCGCTGCGGCTTTCGCGGTGAGTTAGGTACTAATGGTATATGCATGTTCGTTCTTTCCCCTCTTTTCTTTGCAGACCATCCCGACAGTACGCAGATGGCCACGTACCGGAACCTCCTCCGGCTGGTGAAGAAGCCTGCGTATTTTGAAGCCGCGCCGCTGGCCCCGACCACGGCTCCTTTGCCTAAGGCTGCGAAGAGGCCCCGGGCTAAATCTCCCGTGAAGAAAGCGGTAGATGCCGCAAAGGTGGCCAAGCAGAGGGACACGAAGCGGAGAAAAACAGAGGCGGCCAAGGCCCCGACCGCCGTTCCTTCGGCGCCACGGGTCCCCTCTTTTGAGGAATTCGAGGTTGCCCGACCCGAGCCCAGCCAACCTGCCGGTCAGTACCTTCGACTATCGCCGTGTCTTTTAAGTCCCCCCTTTTATTTTCCATCTTGGAGCAGATCCCTAACACTTGAATGTTTTTTTTTTTTTGCGTCCCAGCTCCTGTGGAAGAGCCCGTGCCCACACCTGTTCCTCACGCGAGGGAGCCTGTTCCTGTGCCCGCGCCTGACACGGGTGAGGCCGTGGCCATAGCGAAGTCGCCTGTTAAGGAGGCGTTGGCCGCTGCCAAGGTGGCCGGGCCGCAAGCGGCAAAGCGGAGGCGGGCTGAGGAATTCCTGGCTCCGACGGTAGCCGCTCCGATGGCCCCCGTCCTGTCTTTTGAGGAATTTGAGGCTACCCGGACCGGGCCGAGTTACGGAGCTGGTGAGGTTCATCGGCCGCCTGCGTCGTCCGTGATTGATTTGCCCCCTGGGTTGGCCTCGCACTCGCGTGTGGCGACGATGCGCTTCTTCTCCGCGGGCGGCGCAAAGGAGCCGGCGCCTATGTCAATCCCGGGTGAGGGCAGGGCTGCAACTCCCAAGGAGGCCCTGCCCGTCGAGGAAGCCCGTGGGTCATCCAGGGCTGTAGGGGCCGAAGAGGGTATTTGTTTTGTCAACCTAAACGACTTCTTTGTTTTCGGAGAGCCGACTGGGTTTGAGGTAATCCACTGTTTTTTCTTTTTGTGACAGGCACAGCAGAGGCCGTCGCTGGAATATTCGGACCCCGCGTGCAACCCCCGACGACGCTTCTATATGTGCGGAGGAAGCTGAAGTCCAGCGTACCGGCCTCGTCTAGCCCGAGGGAGGGCACGCCAGCCATCGGCCTCGAAGTGGAGGCCCCTTTGTCGACAGAGCCTGCGGCAGTCGGGTCATCGTCGGGCGAGGAGGTAGACTACAATTATTCATCCGATGAAGCGGCTCCTGACGAGGGCGTGTCCGGGACATCGGGGCCGCCCGAGCCGGTCTTCGGGGCCCCCTTACTTGCTGGTTCCCCGAGCTCTGTGGGGAGGACTGCCGTAAGTGTGGGCTTGCTTGGGCCGGCTCCTTCATCTCCTTCTTGGTTACCTAATGACCTTTTCTTGTCAATCCTGGGTTTCAGGGGCTTGACTTGCCGGAGGCTGCGGAGGAGGGTGTCCCAACTGTGTCGATCGACCATCAGATAGGGATCGATGTGGGCTCGGGCAGACTAGCCCTTCTATTCGAGGCTCTTGAGCAAGAGTCGGCCGCAGGGGCTTCCAATGTTTCCGAAGCGGCGGCCGAGCCTCTGGAGGAAGGAAAGATTGCGCCCGGAGACCGCGTCCTTACGGGGGCTGAGGTAAGCAGGGTTTCATGGTTCTTCCCACTCCTCGCCCTTGCGTAAACCATTCCCGGCGACGGGCGGCTAACCGTATTTCACGTGGGCAGGTGGTGCCGACGACCGGGAAGATGCCCAGCTGCTCCCGCAAGGCAATCGCCAAGCGGAGGCCGATTACCAGTTAGCCACGAGCGGGGGGACCGATTCCGGCATCTATTCCAGAGGTGGAGACCCTTGCCGCGCTTGTGCAGGCAGGGAGCGTTCCCCATCTATTAGTCCCCCTTCCACCTCTTCCGAAGCTGCCGGCCCAGATGGAGGACCCGTTCCTGAGACAAATATTCACGGGGCTCCGTGCACATCTGGAGGGGTTCCAGCCGCGAAGGAGAAGTTCATGGGTGACTACTTCGGGCCTAGCCTTACTTGAAGCCCCTCCTCTAGCCGGAGCAGCGACAGCCACACCCATGCCCCTTGGGGTGGCAGCAGCGAGTCAGGCGGAGGCAGAGGAGGTAGGGGAGCTCCAAATAACGGGAGTACCGGAGGCTTCGGCAATGGTCTCGTCCACTCCCCAGGCAGTGGCTGGTCAAGGGTCTCTGTTTGAGCTACACCGACCAGGCGGTCTGACCCTTGCCCTTCCTTCCTCTTCAGCGGCTGTGGACGCTGACTTGTGGGCAAAAGTGGACAGCACCGTGGAATTCACTCCCCCGGTCGTGCCCTCAGTCAGCCATATGTCATCAGAAGCACCAGTCCGTCAAATGCTGATCACTCTGCGGACCATGCTCCTCGCCGACCCTCCTCTGTCGTATCGGGAGGTGCATACCATCGTGACGCAATTAACGGGGGCGCTGCAAGTGCTTGGCTGTCCGCTGGGGGAATGGTCACGGCGGGTCTTGCTATTATTGAAATACGTCAAGCGCCGCGAGTTCCTGGAGACCCAGGCTCCTGACGAACGCGCCGCCCTTGATGCTCAGGCAGACGAATATCTGCAGGCCCTAAAGGCCCGACGCGACAGTAGAGAACGCCACGGAAAGGCCCTAGAGGAAGGCGAAGGCAGCGTTCGTTCCTTCAAGAACCGGATCGAGAAGCTGGAGGGCTATCTTGCTGCGGCCAAACTTGGCCTTGCCGAGGCGGAAGGGGCGGTGGCAGAGGAGAGGGAAGCTCTTGCCGTTGCCGACGTTGAAATGGCGTCCGTCGAAGCGGAGCTCGCCCGTCTTGAGGGATTGAGGGGCCGACTGTGCGATATGACGAACTTCCCTTGCGTCGGGATCCTCCCCCTCGAGGACATCTTCAGGGACATCGACTGAGCGTTACATCCCTTAATTTCTCTTTCTTTTTTTTTGAATGTAACACAGGGGTATGCCCCGCAGCACATGTAGTTTGATCCTCTTTTGAATAGAGCAAAGCATTTATGACTTCACGCGTTCCTGGTGTATGCATTTATCCCGGAGGGAGCTTTCCCACCCCTCTTCCTCTTCCGTGCATATTGTTTTCTCCTTCCTCTTCCCTCGCTCTTGTATCTTTCCCCCCTTTTCGTGTAGGGGCCCATTGGCAGGGTATGAGTCTTTGCGGGGATTCACTTTGGAAGGACCAGGCAGGGACCCATGTCAGGGTACAGGAGAGTGCTCGCCTTCCCAGGGGGAGGACGAGGGGACCACTCCACCATACCGAACGGACAACTCCCTGGTTTTGCCGCAATATTGGAAGCGCGTGCTGGTCTCGAGTGAGGGGTACTTGGCCAGAGACCCCTTTTGCCGTTCAGAGGTGGCGGATAGAAAGGTCCGTTTAGTCAGTGACTTAGACGGGAGGTCTGATCCAAAGGGGTGCTCGCCCCCCGGGGAGGATGGAGAGAAGAGTTCGTCTAGTCAATGATCCGGACGTGAGGTCCGAGCCAAAGGGGTACTCTCCGCCCGGGGAGGACGGAGAGAAGAGTTTGTCTAGTCAATGACCCGGACGTGAGGTCCGAGCCAAAGGGGTACTCACCGCCCGGGAAGGATGGAGAGAAGAGTTCGTCTAGTCAATGATCCGGACGTGAGGTCCGAGCCAAAGGGGTACTCACCGCCCGGGAAGGACGGAGAGAAGAGTTTGTTTAGTCAATGACCCGGACGTGAGGTCCGAGCCAAAGGGGTACTCACCGCCCAGGAAGGACGGAGAGAAGAGTTCGTTTCTTTCTTTTTAAATCAATTTTGGTACCCCCGCTGATGCGGGGCGGTGACTGGAAATGGGGGGGGCGTTCCCCCTTTCTGGCTTCTCTTTTTTTCTCTTTTTTTTTCTCTCTCTCTTTTTTTTTCTTCTTTTTTTTTCTTCTCTTTTTTTTTTGCTTCTTCCTTCTTTCTCTTTCCATTTTTTTCTTCTTTTTTTTTTTTGCTTCTTCTCTTTTCCTCTTTCCATTTTTTTGCTTCTTCTTTTTTGTCTTTCTCTTTTTTGCTTCTTCTTTCTTTCTCTTTCTATTCCTTTCTTCCCTTTTTCGGGAACCCGGCTGGTGGCCAAATCATTCGGACATTAATCACGCAAATCCGCCCTAAAATGGGGCGAAGAGTAATATTATTACCTGAATGGGGGCGCTGGGGCGTGGTACAGCCTTAAGTGCCTTCCATTAAGAGGCGGGAATTGAACCTCCCCGCGGTGGTTGACAATTACATAGGCTCCGCCTTCGTAGACTTTCTGGACTACGTAGGGTCCGAGCCAGTTCTCGTTTAGCTTACCTTTGGGGTTGGCCGCCATGAGATCTCTTCTCTTGACCATGACAAGGTCACCCTTCTTGAATTCGCGTTCCTTGACGAGCTTGTCAAAGGCGCGTGCAATCCGGGCCTGATAGACCTGGATATTCTGTTGGGCTTGAAGCCGCTTTCCTTCCAGACTGGAGAGTTCATCGAGCCTTCGCTCGGTGTTGGTCTGCCCTTCGGGGACAAGCCCATGCTGAATGGCGACCCTGAGGGACGGTATCTCCAGTTCGAAGGGGATGATTGCTTCCGAGCCATATACAAGAGAGAAGGGCGAGCAGCCCGTTGGGGTCTTGTATACGGTTCGGTACGCCCAAAGCGCTTCATACATTCTTTCTTCCCAGTCCCTTTTGTTAGAGCTAACAGTCTTGGCCAGGAGAGTGCAAAGTGTCTTATTGAAAGCTTCGGCCAGCCCATTGGCTTGTGGATTGTAAGGAGTCGATGTCCTCCAGTCAATTTTGTATTTTTCTGCTAGCCGGTAAACTT
The DNA here is from genome assembly GCA_022559845.1 of Amorphophallus konjac. Classification (NCBI taxonomy): domain Eukaryota; kingdom Viridiplantae; phylum Streptophyta; class Magnoliopsida; order Alismatales; family Araceae; genus Amorphophallus; species Amorphophallus konjac. Next base: position 337,378,129 of record CM040126.1, on the reverse strand, counting down.
TCTGGTTGCGGAAGTGGCTGCCGTTGTCCGACACAATCCGGTCGGGCACGCCGAACCGGAATATAATATTGCGGAGGACAAACCTGGCCACGACTTCTCCGGTGACCTCTCGTAAGGCAATGGCCTCGGCCCAGCGGGAGAAGTAGTCGGTAGCCGCCAGAATGTATTTGCCGCCTGTGGAAGATGCGGGTAAGGGGCCCACGACGTCCGTCCCCCATTGGGCGAACGGCCAACTGGGCGCTGTTGGGTGTAATGGTGCCGGAGGTCTCCTGGGTATAGTGGCATGCTCTTGGCATCTCTGACACGACTTAGCATACTCGCAACAGTCGTTGAACATTGCAGGCCAATAATAGCCAAGTTTCTTGATTTCAATTTTCATTTTCGGCCCCGCCTGGTGCGCGCCAGCTATGCCGGCATGGACCTCCTTCATAACCCTCCAAGCTTCTTCAATGGACAAGCATCGGAGGAGTAGCTTCCGTTTGGCATCGGCCACAATCCGGAATAATATTCTGCTTCGGAGCTCATAGGAGTCCTTGGTTCTGACCAGCTTGATCTTTTCTTCTCTTCGGTCGGGTAGTCGCTGGTGCCTGAACCACTGCATTAGGGGGTCCCTCCAGTCAGGCAGGCTGACGGCTTCTGCTGTAGCGACCTGTAGGTCCTCCTCTTCCGGCTCTTCTTCTATCATGCTGGGCATCTGGCGTTGGTTTATTACTTGGATATGGAGATATCCATCTGGGGGCACCGCCAGTGAGCTTGCCAATTTTGCCAATGCGTCGGCTTGTGCGTTCTCCCCTCTGGCGACATGGCCTATCTCGAGGAGGTAGAACCGCTCCATGAGCCCTTTTGCTTTAGTGTGATACGGGAGCAGCTCAGGTTTTCGGACATCAAACTGCCCCTGGACTTGCTTGACGACCAGCAGCGAATCGCCGAACACCTGGAGCATTTTGATCTCCATTTGGAGGGCGACCTGGAGGCCGATGATCAGGGCTTCATACTCTGCTTCATTATTGGTGCAGGGTTTGCTGATGCAGCAGGAAGTGTGCATCACCTCTCCGTCCGGCGACTTGAGGACGATGCCTGCTCCGGCTCGTACCTTGGTGCGCCCGGACGAGGTCGCTTCTGTCCTTGAGGCTCCATCAAAGTAAAGCTGCCAGATGGCTTGTTGTATTTGGTCTACCTCTAGTGTTTCATCTTCAGGTAGCTCGGTGGCCAACGGGGAGTCTTCGGGCACGGGATGTGCTGCGAAGAAATCCGCGACGGCTTGTCCCTTAACGGCCCTTTGCGGCACGTAGGTGATATCGAACTACATGAGCAGCACGGCCCACTTGCCAAGGCGCCCCTTTGGGACGGGCTGAAAAAGGATGTGCTTAATGGGGTCAGCCCTGGATATCAAGCTGACTTCATGGGACAGCATATAGTGCCTCATCTTCTTGACTGCAAAGACCAGGGCAAGGCAGATCTTTTCGATCGGGGTGTACTTAGCTTCTGCACCCACCAATCTTCGACTGAGGTAGTAGAGAGCCTGCTCTTTTCCCTCATCATTGTTTTGGGCGAGTATTGCCCCCAGTGAGTATTCGGTGGCCGCTATGTATAGAATCAGCGGTCTGCCTTTGACAGGTGCCCCCAGGACAGGCGGGGTCTCCAGATACTCCTTTAACTGGTCAAACGCGTGCTGGCATTCATGACCCCAGCTGAAAGGTGCATTCTTCATCATTAGTTTGTGGAATGGCTGGCAGCGCCCCGACAGGTTGGAAATGAACCTGCGGATGTAAGCTAGACGCCCCTGTAGGGATCTCAGCTCTCCCAGATTCTTCGGAGGGGGCAGCTCCTGGATAGCTTTTATCTTAAAGGGGTCGATCTCGATCCCTCGGTGTCGGACGATAAAGCCGAGGAACTTTTCACTGGACACGCCAAAGGCGCACTTCATGGGATTCATTTTCAGCCCGTACAGACGGAGCCTTTGGAAGACGACCCTGAGGTCATTCAGATGCTCATCCCTCTTTTTAGTCTTGACGACCAGGTCGTCGATGTAGCATTCGACCTTGCTGTATAGCAGCTCGTCGAAGATCTTGGTCATCGCCCGCTGATATGTGGCACCAGCATTCTTGAGGCCGAAGGGCATCCTCTTGTAATGAAATATCCCTTTAGGTGACCTAAAGGCGGTGTGAATCCGGTCGTGGTCGGCTATCCAGATTTGGTTATAGCCGGACGACCCATCCATAAAGGACAAGGCCTCGTGGCCAGTAGTTGCATCGATCATCACTTCGGTGATAGGCACCGGGAAGTCGTCTTTTGGGCAGGCTTTATTCAGGTCGCGGAAATCCACGCAAATCCTGATCTGTCCATTCTTCTTTTTCACCGGTACAATATTGGCCAGCCATGTGGTGTATTGATTCTCCGCCACGAAGCCGACGTTTATGAGCTTGTCGACCTCTTTGCAGATCTGGCTGGTTAGCTCCGGCCTCATGCGCCGGGGAGGTTGCTTCACTGGTTCCACTTTGGGATCAATGGATAGGATGTGTTGAGTCACCTCGGGGCTAAGTCCGGGCATTTCTTTATAGTTCCAGGCAAAGCAATCCCGGAATTCTTGCAGCAACTTTGTGTATTGTTCTCTCTCCTGTAGAGGCATGAGAGCACTCAGAAAAGTCGGCCTGGGATTGTCTTCTGTGCCAAGGTTGATTTCAACCAATTCGTCGACTGTGGCCTGGTGATAAGTGTGTATTTTTACATCTTAATTCATGATTATACACATTTTTATGAGCTTAAATAATCATAAATATACACTTCTCACACTTATTGTTGAGTTTGAATCAAATGTTTAATTTTCTGAAATTAACTAATTTTAATAACGATTTTTATGTATTTATGCAGGCACGCAGTTCGAGAAAAGCTCTAAGAAAAAGAAAAAAAAAGAATAACCATATATATGTTCAACTGGGCCAAAAGCCCGGAAACTTGTTCAAAAAGATAAAAAAAATTAGAAAAAAAAATAAAATTATTTGATATTTGTTTCGATTTTTCTAACTATTTCTATCATATATATATAGATATATATATATATTATATAATAAAATTAAAAAAAACGAAAAAAAAAGAATTTAAACCCGCCCCGCCCCCGCCTTCCCGCCTTCGCCGCCCGGCACGGGCGACGAGGCCGGGCGAAGGCGGAGGGGGGGGGGGTCGTGGCCGCTCGTGGCGGCTCCCGCGGCAGCAGGCGGGCGGGGGGCTCGCGAAGGCGGAGTGGCCCGCACCGGGGCTCGCACCGGGGCTCGGCAGGCGCGGGGGGGCTCGCGAAGGTGGGCGCGGCCCGGGCGAACGTGGCACGCGGCGCACGCGCCCGCAGGGCGACACGCGGCGGCGGCAGGCAGGGTGGGCGCACCGCGGGCCCACGGCAGGCGGCCGAACCCGCCTAACCGGTCGGCGCAACGCGCCGGCAGAGAGAGAAAATGAGAGAAAGAGAGAAGAAAAGGCCAAATAAATGCCAAACAAATTCAGAAAAATCCGAAAAAAATGGCAAAGTGGGCAGAACCTACCTGCCTACCATTTTAGGCTAAAATTGGGTACACTTGTTTGGAGTGTTTTTGTAACCCCTATATAAAGGGTGCATTGGTCTTGATGAAGTTAGCAAGTTAGTTAGCAAGTAGAATTAGCAAGATGGCAAGGTTGAGTAGGGGGAGAGCTAGCTTTGGTCACTTGTAATGTAAGTTGTTCTTTACATTTCTGAAGTTGTTGAGTGCATCAAGTTGTATTTTCAAAGCTTTTGAAGTCAAAGTTGTAAGTTGTTCTTATTTCAATAAAAGTTTCATTTTTGAATTCAGCCTGTTCTTAGCCTTATTTCGCATGGTTGTAATCTTTATTTCAATTTGCTTTCTTCACAAAAGTTGTTTATTTACAAGTCTTCTTCAACTTCTCTGTTTATCATTTCCTCAAATTCTTCCTATTTCATAGAGTTCTGGTCCGTTTTCTTAAGTGCTGTCCTGTGCATTTACTGTTCATCCGTGGTGATACCTTCTTCCATTCATTCATTTTGAAGTCTTTCTAGTCCTCAAATAACTCTGAGTTCTTCATAAGAGTTGTTCCTCTCTTGTATATCTAAGTTTTATTCTTCTTGCACTTTGTCAAATTCCTCTTCTTTTGAGCTTTAGAATTAAGTTTTCAAGGTGCTGGTTTTCTGTCAATTACTGTTCATCCGAACCAATAGGTCATAGTTTTTCAAGTTTTTCCTTATCTTCCTTTCATTTTCTGTTTCTGTGTCTTCATAAAAGTTCTTCCTTTTTCAATTCTCTACAACTTTCATGTTTTACACTTCTTCTCATTCTGTCTATATTTGAAGTTATGCATTTTCTTCCAACCCCTATTTTCACTTGAATTCTGTTATGTTTTCCAATTTAAGTTTTCATAATCGCACTCCAAATTCCAACAATTGATTTTTCAAAACACAAGAATATTTTCCAACTAAGAAAAATAACCAAATTCCTTCCCCGTGGGATCGACCCGTACTTACCATTATACTCATGTTTTCAAATCCATAAGTGAGTGAGTGCGGTTATAAATATTTGAAATTTGTGTGGCACGGCAATTTTAACAACGACTGTCGAGCAGATATCAAATTTTTGGCGCCGTTGCCGGGGATGGAGATACTTTTCATAGTTGGATACTCTTGTGTTTACTTTGTATATTTGTATATTGATTTTTGCTTTCTTTACTTGTGCAGGAAAACGAAAAAAAATTGAAAATCAAAGAAAGAGGAAGATCGAATCTGAAATTCCAAGGATATGAAACGTCGTTGAAAGCTCGGAAGCATTGCTAAAGGGCTGAAATCAAGAAACAGGTTCTATCTTTCCACTTTCTGAAAAAATTTTACAAAAATCTGAAAATTTCTTGAAAACTCTATAAAAATAAAAAACAATCAAAACAAAAGAAAAATTTTCATGCTGGTTAGTTAGGTTCATTAACTAAAAACAAAAAAAAATCTTCATTTGTACCAAATAAAAGACCTCATTGCAAGAGTAGAAACTACACTTTCATGCTCTAGGTCATGCATCATTTAGCTTAGAATTTGTCTTTGTTTAATTTCTGCATTGCATTTTGAAGATCGCGAGGGGCAAGGTACGTTCTACTGATCACAGTCTGGCATTCATTTTTGCATAAAGAACCCCTTGTTTGAAATTGTGGTGTGCATTTCATTTCAAAATACTTTAAGGGCAACACCCCTAACAAGATAAGGTGGGGATTTCATCACCCTCCCTTAGCCCGAAAACCACAGTTTCCTTGCATCTCTGCATTACCTAGGCCTTAATAAAAGCCAGTAGACGTTGTCCCTAGGATCACACTGTGATTCCTGTGATATTTAGGTTTATCCTCTTATGAAAACTGGTGTCTAAGGCAAGACGGTCGGATGGCAAACGCCTTAAGCGGGATTGTGGTTTTGTATAATAAGGTCCCTACGAAAGTAGGGGGAACCTCCCACTTCCCCACCCCTTACCTGGCCGGTGGACATACTGAGGGTGAATTTAAGTTCATTTTAATCACTTTGTGAAACCACATTTGTAGGTCCAGGTCACATCTAGGTCATTAGGGTCATTTGTGTGCTAACTTGTTTATCTTTGCATAAAAAAAACAATAAAATCAAAACATAAAAAAAAATTCATTGAAAAATCATCACTCTTTCTTGGGTCTTTTTCATTTCCACATCTAATTTTGTTCAGGCCCAATAATAGATTCTTTGATGTTTCATTATGCGGGCTATGTGAATTCCAACTCTCCATTTACCCCTTATCAACAAACTCCTTCACTCTTCCACAATGGGGTTCATAATTCATCTTTCACCCAAGAGCCATATCAATGGTCATCGGATTTTTCCACCTCTGTCTCCTACACAAACCCAAATAATCAATGGGAAAATCAACAATTTTCTTCTTGGGAACCATACCAAGACCCCATTCAACGTCCTTCAAATCCACACTTTGCAGATTGGGATTCATATTCCAATGATCCTTACAATCAAGTCCATTCTTATGATCAACCCTATTATGGAGGGCAACCAATACACTCTCCTGATTTTCAGACTGAGTGCCCTTCAAATTACTATCCATCACAATCTGACTCTCAGCCCCCTTATCTATCTCCTCTATACACAGATTTACATAAGGAGGAGATGTTGGATAAATTGACACGGCTCTTCCAGACTCAACAACAAGCCTTTCAGGAACAACTGCAAAACTTTGAGGCCCAAGTGAGTAGGATTGCTGAAAACCTCATAGAAACGGAAGTGGATCCAATGCCTAACAACTCCACAAGTCTTGATGACCAACTTCTTGGATGTTATAATGATAAAAGTCTATATGCTCAACCTATGATCCCACAATCTACCACTCATATCACTGTTGATTTTGAGGGAATCATGGAAGCGTCTTATGCGGAGGACGTAACGGAAGAGAAGCCTGAGGAGCCTAAACCCTATTCCATTTGTGAAGAGGATTATGATGATCTTGAGTCGTCGGGGGGAGAAGAAGGGAATGATGAAAATCGTATTTGGGCCAAAACCTCTGATGACCATTATGACCCAGCCCAACAGACAAATCATTACTATTCATCTCTTCCACCCACACCTAATGCCTCTGATGATCAATTCATTCTCCATAGTCAATCCCTCCAACAGCACATCAATAGGCTTACTGAGGAAGTCAAAACCATGGAGGAAGAGCAATTCTTTGATTCCTCTGAACCTAATCCTCATCAAGTCCTTCCCACTGACTATGATCACTCTATGATTCCCCAAGAGCATTACCCTCTGATTAATCTTAATTTAGAGGATGAAGGAATTATGGAGAGATCTTGTCAAAACGATTTGAATGAGGAACCTAGACAATCTGAGGAGATTGAAGAATTTGATGGCAATGAAATTCATGACGGTGATGAATTGATGAATGATCATATTCCCCCTCCTACAAAGGGATTTGAAGAGCCAGTGCTTGCTTGTCAACATGAGGGAAATGCAAGAGAGGTGGATGATCTTCAGTTAGGGGGAGAGGATGAATATATTGAACCTCATCACAAGTCTCTCCCCGACCATGATGAACTTCTCTTTGAAGATGGGAATGGAGAAGAAGTGGAGATGGGACATGACTTTGATGAAATTATCTTTGAAGATGGGAAGGAAGAAGAAGTGAAGATGGATCTGAATAATGAAGTTGGGGTAAATGAGGAATTGAATGATTTGAATGTACCGCATGATACTTTCAATCTAGAGGAGAGGATAGAGCTTATGCCAATTCTTGACCACGGTGATTCTTTTGAAGTTCTTCCAACCGACTGGTCTACTCTTGCTCTACATGATGATTCCATAGCCTCTAAGGAAGAACATTTCATAATTGATGACATGATTTTTCCCAATGTTCCTCCTCTATTCTCTGATTGGGGTGGTCCGTTTGTGATGCCTCCACCTAGATACATGCTTTGCCCTTGCGCTCACCAGTCACATTCGTTTTCTGTAGGGCATGATAAAGAAAATTTTGGCAAGGATAAAATTCTTTGGTGGCTCATTTTAAAATCAACTTGTTGGTTAATGAGCTAATGAGCTACATGGTGTCTGGCTGACGACATAAAAGTTAGCGCTTCTTAGGAGGCAACCTAAGTAATTTTTGTGTGGTAATAAATTGTTGTGGGAAATTAGATGTGTTGAGGGCTTCGAGAGATAAGAACAACGGAGAGCCTAGCAAAAAGTATTTTATTACATACAAAAGCAAACAAAGAGATTACATCGGAATCCACCTTCTTTCTTCACATTACTTATCTTGCCGCTCTCTGGGGCAAGATTCTCTAGAGGGTATTCCCAAGCCGAGAGCAGCGGTATTACTACCGCACTATGGACGCCGATCTGAGGGGGCAGCAAAGAAGCTACTGACACGAAAGCCACGCTCTCGTGCTCTTCGATAGCGTTCTTCACCTTCCTTCAGCCATTGCTCGGCTAGGCCGAGACTAGTCCTCAATTCAAAAAGTTGGGCCTCCAGGGCCCTCTTTTCCTCTTTCTCGGCCAATCTCTTGGCTTTCTCTCTATCTCTGTCCTGTTCTCTCTGAGCCCGTTCTCTCTCTCTATCTTCTCTTTCCAACTGAAGTGTGATCCGCAACTCCACAGCGTCCCTTGAAGAATCCTCATCTGGACGACGCTGTAGTTCTTCTTCCAGCTCAGTTATTCTAGCCTCCTTCTGAGTGACATGCGCAAGTGTTTCTTGTGTTTCTTTCTCCTGCCACACATATCATCTCAGGCATAGGGCAATACTTGAATAAGGGATGTTAAATGGTGAAATCCTCACCTGTACAGAAAGCATCCCTTCTGCCTCTGCAGCCCGTTGTGTGGCATGAGCAAGTTGCTCGTGGAGTTGATCCAGCTCGGATGTGGGAATCCATAGACTGGAAGAAACACCATCTACTCCCATCGCCGAAGAAACTGCATCAAGCTGAGCACGCTGCACATGTGGTAACATTAAGTGGTTAGCGCCCTGAATCTCAAAGCCTACCCGGAATATGTACTGAAATACTTACTGATGAACCTAGAGCCGCTCTGGTATCACTCAGCTCTTGCTCCGTGTCCGCCAGACGAGCTCGTAAGTTCGTTATTATAGTATCACGAACATCCTACAGTTATGGCTTTTGAGTTCACAAACAAAGAAAAAAAATTTAACAACAACATGTTGTAGAAGATACAAACATGGTTTCCTTACCTCTACAAGCCCTCCAGGCTGGAGCCTTTCTGCATACATTGCTCTGTAGAGGCGTAGGTAATCATCGCTATCTTGTGCTTGAGATTCCACGAGTGTGCCTCCCCGTTGCCAATCTTCATATTGTTCGGGGAAGCGCACTCTCCAATCAACACAGGTGGCTGGTCCACGCGTCTGCCTTCCGACGCTAGGTGACATGGTCATATCTACCCATTCTTGAGCCAGCCCTAGGGTCCGCATAGCTAATCGCAGTCTGAGGGGCTCGATTTCATTTAAGCAATGGAGCCAGAGGTCCCGTCCAAACCGGGCGCGGCTTCCAATTACCCAAGGCTGGTCAACATCGACCATGTTCATAAAAGGCCTCCAGTTCACCTTTAATGGGTTGCACGTATCTTCTCAGTTAAAAAAAAAAGATGAAATAAATGATAAAATAAAAAAAAACTTGAGAAAACAATTATCCTACCATCGTTGCAGGGAACTCTTGCAACTCTCGCCTGAACACCATCAGTTGGTAGGGTAAAGGTGCAGTGCTCATGATGGGTTGCCACCGTCTCGCTAGAGGGACCGTCAGTGGTCGACAGTGTCGAGCCCTCCCCATTGGAAGGTAATAGTAGCTCCACAGCTACACCATCATGTGTCATTGATGAAAACACAAACAAAAATCAGAAAATAAAAAACAAAACAAAAATTTTCATTACCTGGATTAAAGGCGTAAACCCATTTAGTGTCATCTCTTTGTCTGTCCTTTGCGACAGACTTGTAAACAGATGTGCCAGCACAGCAGCTCCCCAGGCGTATTGTCCTACTCTTTCCAGGTCTACAAGCAGTTCTAAGAAATGACAGTGGATACTGTCTCCCTTGGACCCCAGCAACAACTTGCCTAATAGAAAGAGGAGGAACCTCCTCAGATCCATATTGGTCCGCTCCCAATTGCTGGTATCCATACAATACATAGCACGGGCACTTCTTTCTGCCCTTTCCATAAATTCTTCTATGGACTCATCATCACGCGGACGCATGTCAGTAAGCCCTAAAGCTTCCATGATCGATGCCCTGGCTACTGACCTGTTCTTCCGACTATCTAAGTCCATCCCCAACAAGTTATGGGCACCTTCACGGTAATCCGCGTAGGTGACACCAGTCACTGCTTCCCCATCCACTTTGAGGCCCGTGATTCGGACCACATCTTCCAAGCTGGGTACCATATGCCCCCACGGCATCAGGAATGCCCTACTTACCGGGTCCCATCTTTCACGTAGAGCTTGGATCAGAGCAAGGTCGATCTTGAGTGGCTCAATTCTGAGAAAGGGCCCGAATCCCATCACGTCCAACCTCGCTTTCTGGAAGTCCGGGAGCCCTCGATATGCAGCCACGACCAGCTCCCACGAGATGTGTGACTTCATCACACTCTACACATACGCCAGAAATGAGAAATGGGAAGCTTTCCAAAGAAAGAACAGAGAAGAAGAAAGGAATGAAAGGCATCACTTACAAGTTGTGGAAGAGTCCTTTCACTCACAAGTCCTTCAACTTCAGAGAATCTCCTGGCACTACTGCCCGATCTACTCCTCTTCGTGGAGCGAGACGACTCCCCTTCAGCTCTGAAGCTCGATTCACCCTCCATTCTGAACCTTGAGCAACACTCACTACTCCCCTTTGCAACCTTTTCACTCGACTCTACTCTCACAACGTCGATGTTCTCCAGTCGAGTGGGAAGGGGGGGTATTTATAGGATTGGAGAGCAAGTGATCTACATCTCGCACCATCACATCCAGCCATAGCCTTAGCGACACGTCATCCTCCCGTTAATCACGCACCCACTCTACTATGTGGAGTGGTCACGTTGGAGGCGTGTTTTATTGACTTTCTCTCTCTTGTTGGTCCAAAGATTTGTTATGTTTATTGTCCCGTTGTGGCCACCTTTCGCATAACACACGCATTGAGGGGACATTTCTGCGGGAAATCCGGCTCCGTAACTCACGTTGCCATCATTGGTCGATTCCTTTGGAAATACATGTTCATTGGGTCCCACTCCTTGTGTTAATTCCTGGCTTCTGATCTGATTTCTTGTTTTAGTATGTTTGTTTTTTCAGTTGTCAGGCCAAGCTGCATCGACGCCCTCGTCATTTTACCCCGCCATCAGGTTGTATCCTTCCATCCTAACTTTATTATCTCTTTACATGTCCTCTGATCTTTCTACTAATTATGCCATTGAGGACAATGTCATTTAAGTTGGGGGGGGGGAGATAAAGTTCAAACTTTTCAACACTTTTCAAAATTTTCTAAAAATTTCAACAATTTTTTTTTTTCTTACTTTCTTGAATTGTCATGTGAAACAACAGTTTTCCCCGAGTTGAATTTCTTGATTCATGTCGCATGAAAAGTGATTCTAGAATGGAAATAACTAGAGACTCGGATGATGGATAATTTATTTACTCTAGCCATGGAAAACTGATTTAAAGAATCTCTGTAAAAGTTCAGATGCACTTTCAAAGAAAAGAAAAATCACGTTGCACGCTAATGAAACAAGAAGGACAAGCCTTCTGTTATTTGAGACAAACTGTCTGATATTCTGCATTTTCTGAAGAAGAAATATGTTAGAAGCTTTCTGCCATAGAAAAGTATGAGAAAATAATAAAGCACCATGAAAAATGCTCCGATTCTGAGTAACCGGGCCTACTTCACCTAAGACGTGTTGAGGTTCGCGTCAAAAGGAAAAGGGAACTTGGATCTGTGGAACCGGGCCTACTTCACCTAAGACGTGTTGAGGTTCGTGTAAAACAGTGAAGGGTAGTGCAGCATCATGTGTGCAAAGAAGAAAAAAAGGGAAAAAGAAAAAGAAAAGAAAAAAATATATATATATAGTGATCCCAAATGGGACAAAAGTAATAAGGCAGACAAAAAGCTAGTGTGCTTAAAGCTCTGATTAAGAAGTGCAGAATTGAAAGGCATTTGTTCTGAATAGCAAATGGGGGACGCAATTGTCTCTATTGTGAATTTAGTATTCCACATGCACAAGTGCTACTGAATTTTGATTAGATTCTTGATCATGTACCTGAATTTTCGACATAAGGCTAATATGTGATAATTACTCCAGATTCCTGATCTTTAGTTGACTCTATGAAAGATGAACTGGAAATGAGGCCTGAATATCTTTAAACTCTTGTTAGTCCTAAATTTTTCATTATGTGCATTGCTAAGGGACTAGCAATGAGTAAGTTGGGGGGTGTGATAAGTGTGTATTTTTACATCTTAATTCATGATTATACACATTTTTATGAGCTTAAATAATCATAAATATACACTTCTCACACTTATTGTTGAGTTTGAATCAAATGTTTAATTTTCTGAAATTAACTAATTTTAATAACGATTTTTATGTATTTATGCAGGCACGCAGTTCGAGAAAAGCTCTAAGAAAAAGAAAAAAAAAGAATAACCATATATATGTTCAACTGGGCCAAAAGCCCGGAAACTTGTTCAAAAAGATAAAAAAAAATTAGAAAAAAAAATAAAATTATTTGATATTTGTTTCGATTTTTCTAACTATTTCTATCATATATATATATATATATATATATATTATATAATAAAATTAAAAAAACGAAAAAAAAAAAGAATTTAAACCCGCCCCGCCCCCGCCTTCCCGCCTTCGCCGCCCGGCACGGGCGACGAGGCCGGGCGAAGGCGGAGGGGGGGGGGTCGTGGCCGCTCGTGGCGGCTCCCGCGGCAGCAGGCGGGCGGGGGGCTCGCGAAGGCGGAGTGGCCCGCACCGGGGCTCGCACCGGGGCTCGACAGGCGCGGGGGGGCTCGCGAAGGTGGGCGCGGCCCGGGCGAACGCGGCACGCGGCGCACGCGCCCGCAGGGCGACACGCGGCGGCGGCAGGCAGGGTGGGCGCACCGCGGGCCCACGGCAGGCGGCCGAACCTGCCTAACCGGTCGGCGCAACGCGCCGGCAGAGAGAGAAAATGAGAGAAAGAGAGAAGAAAAGGCCAAATAAATGCCAAACAAATTCAGAAAAATCCGAAAAAAATGGCAAAGTGGGCAGAACCTACCTGCCTACCATTTTAGGCTAAAATTGGGTACACTTGTTTGGAGTGTTTTTGTAACCCCAATATAAAGGGTGCATTGGTCTTGATAGAAGTAGTTAGCAAGTAGAATTAGCAAGATGGCAAGGTTGAGTAGGGGGAGAGCTAGCTTTGGTCACTTGTAATGTAAGTTGTTCTTTACATTTCTGAAGTTGTTGAGTGCATCAAGTTGTATTTTCAAAGCTTTTGAAGTCAAAGTTGTAAGTTGTTCTTATTTCAATAAAAGTTTCATTTTTGAATTCAGCCTGTTCTTAGCCTTATTTCGCATGGTTGTAATCTTTATTTCAATTTGCTTTCTTCACAAAAGTTGTTTATTTACAAGTCTTCTTCAACTTCTCTGTTTATCATTTCCTCAAATTCTTCCTATTTCATAGAGTTCTGGTCCGTTTTCTTAAGTGCTGTCCTGTGCATTTACTGTTCATCCGTGGTGATACCTTCTTCCATTCATTCATTTTGAAGTCTTTCTAGTCCTCAAATAACTCTGAGTTCTTCATAAGAGTTGTTCCTCTCTTGTATATCTAAGTTTTATTCTTCTTGCACTTTGTCAAATTCCTCTTCTTTTGAGCTTTAGAATTAAGTTTTCAAGGTGCTGGTTTTCTGTCAATTACTGTTCATCCGAACCAATAGGTCATAGTTTTTCAAGTTTTTCCTTATCTTCCTTTCATTTTCTGTTTCTGTGTCTTCATAAAAGTTCTTCCTTTTTCAATTCTCTACAACTTTCATGTTTTACACTTCTTCTCATTCTGTCTATATTTGAAGTTATGCATTTTCTTCCAACCCCTATTTTCACTTGAATTCTGTTATGTTTTCCAATTTAAGTTTTCATAATCGCACTCCAAATTCCAACAATTGATTTTTCAAAACACAAGAATATTTTCTAACTAAGAAAAATAACCAAATTCCTTCCCCGTGGGATCGACCCGTACTTACCATTATACTCATGTTTTCAAATCCATAAGTGAGTGAGTGCGGTTATAAATATTTGAAATTTGTGTGGCACGACAATTTTAACAACGACTGTCGAGCAGACATCACCTGGCCGCCATTTTCAATTTCCGGCGGGGCTGGCGACAAATCGACGAAGTCTTGGTCTTCATTGTCCTCGGGTTCGAGAATGCCATCTCCCTCTTCTTGTTCATCATGACTGGGCATGGAGGCTGCATTCACCTCGCTCTCCTCCTGGGCCATGGCCGCCGGGTGTGCGAGGCCCGCTGGCTTAGAGGGGCGTAGGTCCATCTCAGGCTCTTCCGTGTATTCATCATAGATAGCTTGGATGGGAGCCGGGGCAGCCGCATCTTCAGGGGCCTGGTAGTTGATGGACACGGTGTAGGCTCCCGCTCTGGGGCTGCCCGCTACATGGGGGCGTGGCGGGGCTATCACATAATCCCCCATCCTGAGCTCGTCCCTGTCAATGAGGTCTTGGGCAATGTCTTTGAAGACATAGCAGTCTTCAATGGCGTGGCCCAGCATCTGGTGGTAAGGGCAAAATAGCGGGTCCCCGCTTCTTCGGGTGTCTTGTGGCCTCTTGGACCGTGGAAGGGAGACTTTGCCGTAGTGGCATGCCCAGTCGAAGATGCCCCGGGTCTTCTCTCTCGGAAAGGAATAAGGCTTCTGTAGCTTCTCTTGGAGTGTCAGCCCTTGCCTGGTCGGCCGCTCGGTCAGCGAGCTTGCCATGTCTCTCATTTCCTGCCTTGACAAAGCGGGGGTGCTGGGACTGGCGCCTCGGGGCCGAGGCATCCGGCCACCCCATGGGGGGGAGGGAGCCCTGGATCAGGTCGGCGACTAGCGAGGTTAACTCGGCTAGCCGCCTCTTCAGCATCTCGATCTCCCGTTGCTGCCTGTGGTACAAGGCGTACATGACGGGGTCGTATCGAGGGGAATTCGGAGCATGGCCCATGCTGCTGCTCCTTGCTTCGCCGGCCGGCCGGGACGAAGGTGTTTCGCCGGTGTGCCCTTTCGAGGTCGACACTTCGGGGAAGGAGGGGGTCTTCTCTATGCAACGGCGGCGGGGAGGTTTCCAAAGGAAGATCTCCTCGTCTTGTGCCTCCTGAACTGGGGGCGCAGGATGTGCGTCTTGACAGGCTTTCCGCGAATCTATAGCTTCTACGGGATCGCTGCCGGGCCATGTTGAGACCGATATGACATCAGTCTCGTAGTAATTTTCTAGTGAAAAGCCCAGACCGGGGTGCTTGGTGACTTTCAGCAACCGTCGATCCAGGTTTGGTGGATTCCACATTTTTTCAAACATTTCCTTCCGGCTGGAGGGCTGGTAGGGAGGAATCTTCTGCTTCCTGACCATTCTGGCTGCCCGGTCAGTCATGTGGGGAAGTCCCGTAATGGGGACGTGCGGGTCATGCAACTCGTCAGGGAACCGGCAATCGTCGTCTTCCCTGACCGGCTTCTCCCCGGCCACATAGAAGATAGTGGACGACCCCTCGGGGTTAGGCACCTCGAAGGTTCTCAATTGCTCAGCCGCTTGGCATTCAATTTCCGCTATCGGCTTGACGATCCCTGGCGGGACCCTGACATCTTCTAGCAGGTCTTCGAGGCAGGGTGCCCCCGGTGTGGGGTAGATGGGGAGAGGGGCTGCCCTAAATACCCCTTCCTCTTGTGCAATACATGGTACATGTGGGGGAGCCACATAGCCTGGGGGCGGCGGAGGAAACCAGCCTCCCGATTCCATTTTCTTCTTTCCCTTGTCTCGGGCAGCTTGAGGAGCTTGCTTCGCCTCTCCCAAGTACAGATTAGCATCTGACAAGTGACACTCGAACACCTCGAACGGGTGGAGGTCGGCGAAGATTCTGACTTCCTTTCCCTCACAGGGGTACTTGATGCATTGATGCAGGGTGGAGGGCACCACTCTGTTCTGGTGTAGCCAAGGCCGGCCAAGCAACGCCTTGTAGGAAGTGCTGGAGTTGATGACGTGGAACTGGACCTTGGTGGTGAAGTCATCAAAGGTCAAGTTGAACTCTGCGACCCCCATAGGAACTTCACATTTCTGGTTAAAGCCGGCAATCTTGACATTTTTAACTTCGACCAGATGTACGTCAAAGTAGTGCTTCTGGTATACCCGGTACGGGAGTATATTCACCGCTGCCCCTGGGTCGATCAAGACCCTGTTGATAGGCTGGCCGTTCAGCTGCCCTTTCATGTAGAGGGGCCTGTTATGGCTGCAAGTCGGTAGGAGCATGTCATCTTCTGTGAAAGCCACTGCTACTTCAGGTGGTATTTCTGCCAAACAGGCTTCAAGGTGTGCTGGCGTCTGGAGTGCGGTGATGATGGCTTGCCGTGTTTCTTCATTCAAGGACAGCATTTCCCACACCGTGAACCGGGTCGGGATTTTCTTGAGATGTCTGACTATCCGCTCGGCCGCCCGTACCTTGAGCAGTTTCATCTCTTCGGGCTTGCTGCGCCTGCCTTCATCCTGGAATTGGGGTGCCGGATCAGGGGATGCCTGTTTTGTGGGTTCTGCTGCAGCTTGTTGAGCCGGCGGGGTCGGTCGGGCCTCTTCCGCTGCCCGCATGAATTCGGCGAGGTTTGGGGTGCCGCTGAATTCTTCCTCTGACTGGACAGGAGTTGCCGCTGGTAAAGCTTGGGGAATGCTTGCTTCACTGGTCGCAGCGGACCCCTGGGGGTGCACCCGCCTTCCTGCTCGGGCGGACAGGAACTCGGCGAATGACGGGGTGCTTTGACTCTTGGTGCCTCCGGGGTAGAGGTCTGATGGAGGAGGGATCTCGGTGCCTCGGACCTCGGGCTCGGGAACCTGGTATGGTCGTTCCCCCCTGAGCATGATGTTGAGGTTGCCCTGAGGAGAGCGCCCCCATTTCCTTCCGGACCTGGTGGCGTGTTGGGAGGTGGACGCCTCAGCTTGATTCACCTCTGCCGGCTCATGGGGTGGCTCTCCTTCTTTCTCTTCCAGGGAGAGAGCGGTGTCGAACAGCGCCGCGAGGGTATTGCAGGCGAAGACAACCTCCTTCTTCTTCTTGCCCCTGGGTCTTCTCTTCTTCTTCTTCTTGCCTGCTGCAGCGGGTGGCTGCTCTTGAGGAGGTTCACCCCACAGGGGAGGCTCTTTGTCTGCATCAGCTTCTGTTCCCGGAGCCAGCTCGAGTGATTCGAACTCCGTCCAGGGGATATACTCCTTCAGCTCCACAGGCTGGATTTCGGGCTGTTCATAATCTTCGAGCCCATCAATAATAGCCTGGAGTCTTTCAACCGCCGGGCTAGTCTTCTTGTGCATCCGCAGCGGGGCAGAGCTCTTCCTGTTGTGAGTGGGCCGCCTCATGACCAGCCTGGGGGCCGTGTCGTGGCACACAGGGTTTATCGGGGGCGGTGCAGGCAGGGGCGTTGCTACCCTCGAGTGAATTCCTGGGGTGGGTCGAGAGGCGCGCGCCTTTCTGGTTTTTCCGGGTGCAGTCTGCCACCCTTCTTGGTCTTGAGCTGGGGCCATGATAAAGGTTTCATAAGTGGCACGGGCACAGGCCTTCGCCCATTCTTCTGGCAGCTCCTGATATAGCGAGATCATACTGACGGAGGAGGCTATACTGGGCAGCTCGTGTGGCTGCGGGGGGTCTACTTTATGCTCCCCCATGTCCAGCTCCCGTCTCTGATTAAGGACTCAATAACATCCTTGAAGACGTAGCAATCTTCAATAGTATGCCCGAGCACCCGGTGGTACAGACAGAAGCGCGGGTCATCTTTCTTCTTTGAGTCGCCAGGCCTTTTCGGCTCTGGCAATGTGATCTTATTGTAGCTGGTTGCCCACTCAAACAGGAGCTTGGACTTGTCCCGGGAGAAGGAATACAACTTGTTTCTCATCTTCTCTCTTAGTGAGGGGCCTTCTCGCCGTTCTGTGGTTCTGGGTGGCGGAGGGTTAGCTGCTCCCTTGGCTTTCTCCTTCTGCTTTTCGAAAGCCTGGAAGTCTAGTGCATGCACCTCCGGGGGAGCCGGCTTCTTCTCCGCCTGTCTGGCCCTCTGGCTTGACATAGCAGGGGTGGAGGAGTATCGGGCCAAGAATGCCTCGATCTCTGCTACCACATTATTCAGACGGTCAAATGTCTTGACCTCAGTGCCGATCATTCTTTCTAGGATTTCTTTCTTTAAGTTTTGCTTGCAGATCTGCACTGCGTCCTCCTGATGCGGGGGGCGTTTGCACCTCATGCTGAGGTTCCTCCACCTCTTAATGTAGTCGAGAGCCGACTCATCATTCTTCTGCCTCGTGGCGTAGAGTTCAGCCATGGTAACTTCTCTCTCGGCCACGTAGAATCTTTCTTTGAACTTCTTCTGCATGTCGGGCCAATCGGCCACGGACCCGGGCGGCAAGCCGGAGTACCATTCAAAGGCAAGCCCGGTGAGTGTTGAGCCGAAGAACTTCAGGAGGTAGGCTTCATCAGCAGCCAAGTCTCCCATGACGTTCACATAATAGGCAATATGCTCTCTGGGAGATCCTTGCCCGTTGAACTTCTCAAATTTCGGCGGCTTGGTGACGCCAGCCGGCAGCTTCTTGGCAGCGTAATGAACCGGGTAGGGTACCCGGTAGACGTCGAAAGGCGTCTGACCCCCATCGCCCCTCTCGGCCAATTTCATATCTATCATCTGCTCGAGCATTAACCGGCTGACTGCCGCCGGGTCGACTGGGCTCGGGTAGAAATGAGCGGGCTGCGCGCTCGGGGTGGCTACCACGGTCGCTCGGGGGGCCATGGGGGACCCTTGTGAAAGCAGAGCCTGTGGCGGGGTGACTGCTGCGCAATGTGCTTGCTGCGGGGGCGCGCCCCCGAGAGGATTGAGGGTTGCTGGGAGAGCTGCCTCGGGAGACTGCCCCCTGTCCCTGGGTACCTCGGGTGTGACCTCGGTCTGCCAGGACATTGGGGGTGGTGTGTTTCGCTCATTCAATTGCTTTTTAAGTGATTCGATTTCCTGCTGGAATCGTTGCATCATGAGCAGCATTGCTGGGTCAGCTGTGGGGAGGCTGGGTATGCCCCCCGTCTCTTCGGCCGGGGCGTCCTCGGATGATGTCGAGGGTCCGCCACTCGTGTCGCCGGTGGTGACTACATTGGCCGTGAGGGCCGTGAGGGGCTCCCCAGGTGTCGCGCCGCCTGCCGCTCTCCTTCTTCTGGTAAGGGGTCCCGGCCTGGCAGCTATTCTGGCCAATTCTTCCGGGTCGACGGGTAAGGCCCCATACCGACCATGGACTCCTGCCGTGTTGCAGGTGAATGTCAGCCATTTCCTATTCTTGTTTCTTCTTGAAGCCCTCCGGGACGGTCCTCCTGGGAATGTTAGCCTGTCGAAGACCGACCGTCGGGACGGCGCCTCCTCCCGTACAGGGGACTGGCGCGGCTCTTCCGGGCGGGTCCTCGACTCCATACTAGGTGCAGGTTCCCCCCTTTCTTCCTGGAAGGCGGAGGTCATTGCCCCCAGTAGTCTCCGGCGGCCAGCGGGGGTGCTACCCGGGCCTCGG
Organism: Amorphophallus konjac; assembly: GCA_022559845.1. Classification (NCBI taxonomy): domain Eukaryota; kingdom Viridiplantae; phylum Streptophyta; class Magnoliopsida; order Alismatales; family Araceae; genus Amorphophallus; species Amorphophallus konjac. The sequence continues at coordinate 337,358,867 of CM040126.1, read as the reverse complement.
AGGTAGTTTCTCATGGCCTGCTCGATCCCTTCCCACTCCTGGTCAGGGAGAGCGGCCTGTGGTTGCGAGTCGACGACAGCAGCGGAAGGAGAGTAGGCCCTGAGTGCCGGGCGGGCGGCGTTGTGTCGGCGCCCCCGGCGACGGCGGTGAGCATCCTCGGACGGCACCAGGATGACAGGTGCCGGTCGGAGAGTGGGGGTCACTACCTCAGCCCTGTCATGGCGTCGGGCCCTCCTGGGGCGGGAGATGCTGGGCCCTGCCTGGGCGGGTGCGTTGGGCTGGGTCTCCTTAGGCACCCAGACTTGCTTCAGTTTAGCCGGCCTGTGACCCGGCGTCCTCTTTGGTGCTACGACCGGGGCTATGGGCCTCGTCTTCTCCTTCAGCTTAGCCAGTCCTTCAAAGGAGTTGCGGACTGGAACGGTTGGGATGATGCGGTCCGGTGTCACCTGGGACCTCTGCCCGTCCAGGCGGACTCGGAGGGCCCCAACCGTCATGGACTTCCCGGAGTTGGAGGCGCGACGCCCTGATCCGGCGCTGATGTTGCTTCTCCGGAGCCTTCTCCGGTGGGATGTCGACCCTTGGTGGAACGGGCCGGTAGTTTGGTGCACGTGGTGCACGTTGCAGCTGAGCGTCGTTGTGTGGACGCTATTGTTGTCTTCGGCCACAGCTCGGCCGGCGGCAGCTTCGACGGCTCCCGGAGCGGGAGCGTTGGTTTGAGGCTCCTCGGGCGTTTCCACGTCGAGGATCTGGACGAAGGCTACCCCCAGGAAGTTGGGGAAACCCACGGCGGGAGGGAAGCTCCCGAAAGTGAGGGGTACCGCCAGGTAGCCACCTCGCACGTGATTCTCCACAACCTCAGGGCTGCAGATGACACCCATTGTCGGCTCCATGATGCCTCGCTCTTCACTTTTTTCTGCATTTAAAAAGATAACGCAGTTAGTATTACAAGAAGGGGGCTGTGGGGCCCCTAATTTCGGCAAAGAGATGAAGGGTGGATGAGTCCCACCGGGCGTGCCAGAGTTGTGGACGCACTTTTCGTTTAACAGTTATTTTGTTCGTTTGTTGGATTATTAAGTGCGTGGGCGTGCCAGTCACCGGAGTGACAATTTATTCGGGCTCCGGAGAGCCCATGGTGCGCTCGATCTGACTTCGTCAGACGATTGTGTGGTTCGTGTCGGGACCGAATCCCGTCGCGCCATGAAGGTCACGACGTCATTTACATCCCTCATACGAGGGAATACCCTTGATTAATTGCCGAAATTAGGGGCCCTACGGCCGAAAAAGGATGATATTAATCATGCGAGAGAGATATAGGTAGATCACACTGAGGGTTTTATTAAAGCCATAAATTGCCGGCCGCATAGGCCACTCGGGGACCTTTTCATAGTCGGACACGGGCCCGTAACAGGGGCGCGGCGAGAAAACCGTGGTAGCTCCCTTCAAATGTCTGCCGAGCGTACGGCAATTTTAATGATGATTCGGAAGGTATCCGGAACGAGAAATAAATCCGGTCCGACTAAGCTGTCGGCCCGAGGTTAGATCAAAACCTGGCCATATCGGGGTAATTCCAGAGACTCGGGCTCGACCCGAAAGGGCGACGTTGTTGTCCTTTTCACCCCGGGTCACGGGGAGAGATGGGGGCTGCAGCGCGGGCTTTGATGTCTTTTATCTGGGGTTTTCCTAGCTATGTACATTCTCATTTCTGATTTAATATTTACTGTTTATTCGTGCCTTTGTCCGGGATGATTTTTTCTTCTTTTCGTTCATGATTATTCTTATCATTATCATTTGTTTGTTATTTATTATTTTTTTTATTACCCCTCCCACCTCTTTTATTGTGATTAATATTACGCATTCGGAGTCCTTTAATTAGCGTAATTTTTATTAATTTATTTGCTATTATTAATGCCCTTGTCAAGTTGTATATGTGTATGTGTGTAGTGTGCCGGCGAAGGGGAAAACAGGAGTGTACCGCTGAGGGCTGGGGCGTACCGCTGAGGGCTACAGGGGGCGTACCGCTGAGGGCTGTAGAGAGTGTACCGCTGAAGGCTGCAAAGGGCGTACCGCTGAGGGCTGCAGGGGCGTACCGCTGAGGGCTGTAGGGGCGTACCGCTGAAGGCTCAAGAGAGGGTACCGCTGAAGGCTGGGCGTGTGTGTGCCGCTGGGGGTTGGGCAGGGAGTGATGGAGGTTAACTCAGTTTTGATTACCTGCTTTAAGGCTTTTCTTTTCTTCTTGTGTCGATTTGTAGGGAGTTTTATACAAACTTCCCCCTTGTTTCGTTTCGTTTGGTTCGACCTCTTTTCTTGTGGGTCGGACACTCGGGCTGCCGGGTGGTTAATTAGTCCGGTTCGGTTTTCGTTGTGATGCCGGCAGCGGCATTACCTGCTTTGAGGCTTTTCTTTTCTTCTTGTCTTAACCCTTGTGTAGTTTCATATAAAATTCCTCCCGTGTTTGTTCTCTTGGTTCGGTTCGGTCTCTTTTCTTGCGGGTCGGGTTTTCGGGCGGCCAGGTGGTTAATTAGCTTAGTTCAATTCTCGTTGGGGTGCCGGCAGTAATTTGATGAGTTGGAAGGTTTCATTAGTTATTCTGCTCGTTTGTTGCCTCCTTTGCCTCTTTTAATTGTTCATTAATATCTCACAAAAAAAATTCGGCAGCATCTCCCCTTAACCCGGGGCGTAAGGGAGATAAAGGGAGCGCGCCCACATGGAGTGGCGGAACCCGACAACTAGAGGTGGGCCCCCGGGGGAGCAACACCTTTATAGAACCTCGGAAAACGTGAAGAAAGGGGCTCGGAGGCGAGGCCAAGGAGTGGGCTACTGAGAGGCTGAAGGGTGTGCCGCTAAAGGCCATAAGGTGAGTGTAACGGCCAAGGGCCAATTGGAGTGTGCCGGCCAAGGGGTAACAGAGTGTGGGTATGCCGCTGAGGGCAGAAAGGAGTGTGTCGCTGGGGGCAAATAGGGGTGTACCGCTGAGGGCTATTGGGTGTGTGCCGCTGAAGGCTGATCTGGGTGTGTCGCTGAAGGCATATCTGGGTGTGTGCCGCTGAAGGCTGATCTGGGTGTGCCGGCCAAGGGCCGGAAAGGTGCACCGTTGGGAGGCTTAAAAGGGTTGCAAGCAACTGGGGGGGAATTTGGTGGCTGTTCAGGGAAAGAGGAAGAAAGACAGGGGATTTCAAGGTCGGGGGTGGCCTATTAGTAACTGAGCGGTTGGGAAGAAAGAAGGGTAGCTCCCCTTCTCCTCAAGCCCGGGAACACGGTAGATGGCCGTGGAAGGGAGTGAGGAGTTCACGGAGCCAAGGCTAACAGAAGGGGGAAACCTACATCGACGTGGAGGACCCTAAAGACGCCGGAGGAATGAAGAGACAGAGGGAGTAACGGATCGTCCGTCGAAAAGCCCGCAAAGCCTAGCATAAAACATCGAAGATCGAAGAGGAACCCGGAGAGGGTGGTTTTCATTCATGAGAATCAAGAGGGCGTGGCCCTACATATATATTACAAAAGCAAACCCCCAGATGGGGCCATGGACAAAAGGGAGAAGGACAAAGAATCCCCAGGAGGAATGGGATACAAGAGAGACGAAAGCATCCGGGCCTAAGACATTGGCCACTATCCCCAACCCTTTCCCCCAATACAACAAGCTCTCTCTCTCTTACTCTTGTTTCTTCCCGGTGGCCGTCGGACGGAGCACAGGCCGGGAGGGCCTCTTCTTCTCTTCTTTCTTCTCCTCTTTCTCCTGTGTGTGCCCTCTATTGTTGGAACCTCTTCTCCTCTCTCTGTCCGTCTCTCCCGTTCTCCTCCTCTTTTTTTTGTTTTAACAGGAGGCTTTTATACTCCTAGCCACCGACGACTTCGAGCACGACCGTCGAAGGCGGGAAGCCGGCTGTGATGATGGGTTTGACCTGCCCCTGTACTGACTGTCAGTGGGGTAGGCTACGTGGCCCAACGACCAGCTGCTACCTCAGACGGCTCCACTGCGCGCCAAGGATGTGTAGGGCATGGGCCTCACGTCGCCCGTTGAAAGAGCTTCACCGCTGTGCCGTTGAAGGGCTGAACAAGCGTGCCGCTGTAGTGCCAAAAGGGCGTACCGCTGGAGCCCCGGATGGGCGTGCCGTTGAACGGCCTGAAGGGCGTGCCGCTGGGGACCCTACAGGGTGTGTCGCTGAAGACCCCCCAGGGGGCGTGCCGTTGAACCCCAAAGGGGGTGTGACGCTGAAGACCCCCCCCATGGGGGTGTGCCGGTGAAGACCCCCCCTTGGGGGTGTGCCGGTGAACCCCCTTGGGGGTGTGCCGGTGAACCCCCATAGGGTGTGCCGGTGAACCCCCATAGGGGTGTGCCGGCGAGGGCCGCGGCAGGGTGTGCCGCTGAAGGGAGCGTGCCGCTGGAGGGTTCTGCCAGGGCGTGCCGCTGAGGCCTCAACTGGGCGTGCCGCTGAAGGGCTAAATGGGCGATTTTGAGCCCATTGTGAGCATGAGTTGTGGCCCATTTGATTTTCTTCGAGGCCCACGGGCTGTGGAGCCTTTTGTGCTTGATTTCCCCGGGGGTTTCTTCACTCGGCGCCGTTGTTGATGCTGGGCTGAGCATGACATTTTGGATGTGCAATTTTCGGTGTCCACAACCCCCTGTGCAGCGCATTGTGTAGATCTGATGCTGAAGGAGATTGGGCAGCTTCGTATGGTAAAATCTGTGGTCGAGGTGGCACAAAAAATCACGAAATATATCTACAACCACACCCTTGTATTGGCATGGATGAGGGAGCATTGTGGCGGCGAAATGTTGAGGCCTGGCATCACACGATTTGCCACCAACTACATCGCATTGCAGAGCCTATTGAAGCACAAGGATGGGTTGAAGCAAATGTTTAGAGGTGAGACCTGACTGAGTTCCTCTTTTACTGCTTCATGTGAAGGGACGGAGGTCGAGGGGATTGTCAACACCTCGAATTTTTGGGAACGAGTGAAGGTATTAGTGTCATTGATAGAGCCACTGTATGAGGTTCTACGATGCGTGGATGGGGATAGAGTACCAACCATGGGGTTGGTGTACAGCAAAATAGAAGCAGCCAAGCGAAAGATCCTTACAACGTCCAAAAAATATGGACCCACCATTCTAGAGATTGTGGAGGACAGATGGGACAGACAAATGAGCCACGATCTTCACATGGCAGGTAAACACTTACATTCTCGTCCAATCAATGAGCTGTGATTTTCAATTGATACTAATATGTAATTCATTGTCTTACAATTGCAGCGTACTATCTACATCCGGCCTTCCAATATGCTCGGGCCCTTGCTTATGACGATACGTTGATAGAATCGGTCAACATTGTGGTAGACCGATTGTCTTTCACCCCAACAGATGCTGCTGATGCGTTGAATGATGTATACTTGGATATTTTAACATTGACAATATTAAATGAAATATACACTTCATATTTTTTGATAATGCAGATGAAAACATTTAGAGAGGGAATTGGTTCATTTGCGACACCTAATGCCATGGCCAGTCGTGATAGACTCGACCCAGGTAATGTGTCTTCACAATGTACCTTCTATGTCTTGAGAAGTAATTTTTACATCTAATTATTATATTGTACGTGATCTGTCTTAAACACAGCTGAGTGGTGGTTAAATTACGGCACAAGTGCACCCGTATTAAGGAAGATCGCAATGAGAGTTCTATCGCAAACATCCTCGTCGAGTGGGTGTGAGCGGAATTGGCCGACGTTCTCCTTCTTGCATACTAAGCTGAGGAATAGGCTAACACACCGCAGGCTAGACAAAATGGTGTATGTTCATTACAACATGAGGCTAAAGGTCTGGCATGTACAAATGGATACAAGGAGAGGAGAGGGAGATTACGACCCAACGGATGCTGTGTACTTGCGAGACGATGATGACCCTATGGTAGCATGGGTTGCAAGAGCCACAACCGAGCGTGGTGAGGCAGAATTGGACGAGGAGGCTGAAGAACCTGGCGAGACACCACGGCCTAATACTTTTCTCGCATCAGCTGTACAAGAGGCAGTCGGGGAGGGAGATGACACCCATGTGCATTTGGGTGGTGACGACTCAGCAACGGGACGTGATGATGAAATTAATTTAGATAAAGACCTCGTCATTGGGGGTGGAGACACATCGTATGCGTACGATAATATAGCATGGGAGCGATTGATCCAACCCGCATTAATTGAGCGTCAAGAGCCACCTCAGGTGAATTAATACATGAAAATCGAATCGCAAATTTCATTAGATAGCATAGTCATATATTGATGTATGATAGTAATATATTACAGGTCGGTCTGACAAATGACAACATTGCGGGAGAACAGTGGTCCCGAGTTGCTGTACCGCGGCATTCAATATCTGCGGAACCAAGAAGGTTATCCACTTCAAGAGAGGCTAGGGGGAGTTCCTCATTTAGAGAGGTGAAATTATATTGTCATTTCTACATTTGTTAATATATAATTCATTGGTAATTGAATATATTCTTCTTTCAATTGTGTAGTCTTCGGTAGCATCGAAACAACCATCTCAGTCTGCTGCGGCCCGACGCTCAACATCTAAGGCTAAGGCACCCAATCAGTCTTCTCAGGTATACGTACAGACTTACACAATAGAAAGTAAATTGAAAAATTATCTAAACAGGCTTCTGCTTCTCAGGCATCTAGAGGGACACAACATGCAGCATGTAAGCCGCCCCCTGCTCCACAGAAAAAAAAATCATCATGGACCACATTATTCACCAGCAAGAAGGACAAGGGACCACCATTAAATCCGATAGATTTTGCAGACATGGAGACATTAGATCCCAATGCAGATGACGACACTCCCGAGCCTTCTGTTGAGCCCCGCATTAGTGGGAGTCATGACTCCGATGCTGAGAGTACACCGACAGGGTCTTCATCCCATGGAGGTGGTGGTTCTCAAGGTGACCAACGGAGTCCTCGTCAGAATACTAGTGCTGGTGGCAGAGAATACAGTAGTAGTCATAGTAGAGGTCGTGGGGGCCGTCAATATGGCGCATGGACAGAGGAGCAGCACTTCACACATGCCACGCAAGATGAGGACCACGGTGCTCCACCGGCAGGGACGAGACGGGCAGTTGATCATTGGGATCCCTACTATGGAAGTTCGGTTGCAGACAATACCAGCTATCAAGGCATGTTGTCTGATTTTGAGAGGATGATCACACATGACTCCCAGGGATCTGGAAGCTCGTATGGACGGTCATGGCCGCAGCAGCCGATGTATCATGGCGACTCAGATAACAGTAGTTCATTTTTCCCATCGTATCCATATCCTTATGCCACAGCTACGTCAGTAGATGTCGTGTACGCACAAGGTTCGCAGGAGTATGAATACTACGTACGCATGTACTGGGAGAACTATTCAGGTTCAATGCGCTATGAAGACTATCTGTCCTATCTGCGGACCACATTTAATGTCAGATTGTTTGGAGATGGGCACTGGCCCAGTTTGGGTCCATAGTCTTTATTAGTATGTATCATTTGGTTACATTTATAACTAACTAATAATTAATTGCAGATTTCTTCATATATAGAGTTCTGTACTTGTCATTGAAATCACTAATGTAAACTTTTACATCATTTGCAGGTCATCATGGACGGACGGCGTCACCCTGCGTGGGAGCATGGATACTCTGTTGAGGGTGATGGACATGTGCACTGTAGATACTGCGAACATCGCGTCACCGGCATACACAGGTTTGCGGAGCACCTTGCGGGAGTGGGACGCGATATTCGTGCATGCGACCGAGTTCCGGGAGATGTCAGACATTCATTCTAGACACAGTTACAGGATAGATACGGTTCTCGTAGCACATCGAGGACATCTTCTTCTACCTCCCGGGTACCTCCACCACGAGCACAGGGTGGAGCAGGATCTTCCTCCACGTCCAGAGTTCGAGCAGCACCAACACCAGCACCAGTCGCACATGATAGAATTGAAGCTATAGATGTAGTGAGGACTTTTTTTACAGATTTTCATGTACCCTCTACCGCAGCACACGACCCATCATTTGTGCAGATGGTTACATATTTTCAATCCCACCCACATGTACCTCCACCCACTAGGATAGAGTTAGATCATATGGGTGATCAGTCTCATGTATCTGATGATGAGGTTTGGGATTCGAGCTTCACTGATGATGAGGATGAGTGAGTTTTCGGATTCGGGTTACACAGATGAGGAGGATGAGTGAGTTTTGGGATTCGGGTTTCACAGATGGACGAGGATTAGTGAATTTTTGTATTTTATACTTCATGAATGAATGTCATTATTATGTCACTGTTTACTTTTACATATTTAGTAATTGAAATAAATTTTTATGTATTATATATAATATGATGTTTAATTAAGCGGTGTAATATGTAATTTTTATATAATTAATTATGTATAATTTAATATGGATCTATTATCTTAAATAAACTCTACATTCTAATATTTTTAAATATATATAACATTTAATCTTTCAAAATAAATTTATTACAAATTTTAAAAAAAAATAAAAAAATAACGCGTCGCGAGCCCAATGGGGCGGACCGGGTCGCTGTGCGACCCGCCCGACCCGACCCGTCCCGCGCCGAGACCGGGTTGGCCGGGTCGAGCGGGTCGGCAAACCCTGGGTCGAATACAGATTTCACTGGATTTGGCTCAGACAACTAGTTAGAGTGCAAAGGCTGGAACACCTTGTTCAAGGTCGATTAAGAAAAAAAAATATTTATCTAAGCTTCTATTTTAACGAGAAATTAAAAAAATACTAATTGACTGAATTAATTCCAATTGAAAGTTCTTGATTTTTTAGTCATTATAAATGATACTAACAAAAATAGGGTAACATAGATAGACAGAGGTAGAGAAAAGATTAATTCGTTGGCTGTAACATAAATTAATCCTGCGATTATGAATTATCGTTTCATTGGACGACGACTCGTGTGTTAATGTTTGAAACTCCTTTACTTATATATCTTTATATTTTAACTAATTAAATTCAATAGTGGGTAATTGTCCAACAAAATATCTCGAATGAGAAGATAAAAAAAAAGTCTCCCACGATCTATTGACTTCTGATTTATTTTATTTTATTTTAGATCCGAGTCAACGACGATTAATATTTCTTACACTGAGTTAATAACAACTCACAACCTAGAACGGTGCATGTCTCCCTCCGTGAGGACGTGATTGCGAGTGATGTCCTCGAGTGAGCAGCACCCACTCAGTGCCATGGTCAGCTCGAACTCATCACGGAGCATCTGAAGCACCTTCCTCACCCCAGCCTCACCTTCCGCAGCCAAACCGAACAAAACAGGCCGCCCAATCTGCAAGATTTAGGATAGATTTCAGTTCCACGGGACAGGACACATCAGTACAGTGTGAGAATCAAATCGTCACATTGCAATCAACTCTACAGCAAAAAACCAGAATCGTACGGATGCAACAAGACTTGAGGGTTTTAAGTTATCAAAGAGTTCATTTATAAATTAGGAAAACACTTATGCAAATATAAAATTATGTTAAGACATTTTTTTATAAAGTTTATGCATGTTCTTATCAAAACCCTGATAAGTCAAAATTGGCGGATTCACGAAAGAATCAGCCGATCCACATGAAATCTGACCAATTTTGGTCTGATTCCCACCGAGTCAGCCCAGTTTTTTAATTATTTTTTAATTTTTTTAACCTTTTTCTAATTGGGATAGGTCTCCGGGGCAGAATTGGATCGGCCACTACCGATTTCGAGCCGAATCGGCTGATCCGGATCTTCTGCATTCCATGATTTGGGCTACAATATTTGATTAAGCAAGAATTCCTTGAGCAGAAGGCTAAGTGGATGATAAAAAGAAACGGTTTCCCTATTAAAAAAAAACTGCAGATGCCATTTTGCTTACAAATACACCAGAAGCTCCCAGTGCCAATGCTTTGAAAACATCTGTTCCACGACGGACACCACCATCTAGAAACACAGGAATCCGACCTTGCGTCGCTTTCACAACCTGAAAGTCAAAATAAATATCAGCGTATGCCATATGAAACACATGGAGAACACAAACAGGACAACAATGAGACAGTTCAGCAAAGACAAGCTTGCACAATATATCGCCTTGGCAAACATTCTGCAAGATGAAACATGGAATTTGGCATGCTATTGCTAATGGAAACAGTAGGAGAAAGAATCCAATAATGATCAGAGATGCCAATATAAGAGCATTGGATCTCAATGTATCATCAGAAATCTGCCAGTATAAATGCATTAATCAAAAAAAAAAGAATCTGCATAAGGTAGAGGCGTTGATATAAAACATACAAAAGGCGGAAGTCAACAGGAGTCCGTGCTGTTCAGCAACCAGCTTTGTACATAACATAGTTCCCACAACATTAGGGTTATGACCGCCAATTGGGCACTGACCCACTTGTATAAATCGGGCCCATGAACTCAACAAACTAGAAAATCTAGACAGATTATTGAAGGATACTTAGGAAATTCGTAACTTCATGTAGGGAGGTCAGAATGAGATGAAACTTGGCCCATTAGAAAGATTGAGCCCTTAACGCAAACTCTTCTGTTGAGATGCAAATCCAATTCGCATCAGAACCCAAGGTTCTGAGTCTTTTACTGCCAGCTGTCACGAAGAGGTGCGACTGTTGGGTGAATTCGCACGTAATTAATGAGAAATTCATAACTTCGTCTGTGATTAATGAAATGACCTGAAACCAAAGCCATAATTTCGAACGGGATGTTAACTACAACTTCTAAGTTGAGGTCGAAGCCAAATAATGCCTGGATACTAGAGTTATCCTCAAATTACCTCGGGCTACCGAAAGGTCGCGACTGGAACGGGGGAGAATAAATGTTAATCTTGCGAAAACGATAACTCATGCTAGGGATACTTAAATGCGATGAAACCACGACCCAAAGTTAGATCTAAAAGTTATCTTGATTTCTTCTGAAGACACCCCAACCCAAATCCCAAGAGAAAAGCGCGCCCACCCACACTTATGACCAGTGGTTGAAGGGTCACACCTGTTCAAACCCGAAGAGATGCTTGGCATTAACTCCTCTTCAAGCCGACCTTGGGGGCTGGGCTAAGCCTGGTAGTGTTGTGCCCTGTGGTTTTGAGGATGGCAAGTGTGACTTTGCTAATGGTTTTGATGATGATTGCAATTGTGACTTTGCTAATGGTTTTGATGATGATTTCAATTGGGGCTTTGCTGATGGCTTTGATGGATCTTGATGATGGCCTTGATATGATTTTGATAGTTGATCCTTGATGTGTGTGTGTTATTCACTGTGAGTCATCCTGCTGTGTGAGTCATCATGCTATTACTCACCTTTTGATCATAATGCAGTTCTTCATAAGTTTTGATATGGCATTGCATATTAGATTATGTTCAGTCTTGGCTGATTGGTCAACTCCTCGGTTCATGCATTGTCTTAGGCTAAGTGTGTTCAGCGTCAACGCGTGAAGTCTGTACAGCCGTGTCATATGCTCCTAAGTCTATGCATTACTGTTCATGTATCAGTCTTCATCAAGTCTGTACATTGACACGCCAACCTCCTTGAAGTCTGCACACTAGTCTTCACTGTCAAGTCTGCACATTGGTCTTCGATTTCAAAGTATATACAATGGCTTTGGGTCTCCAAGTCTATACAGCCTTTTGCTTCGCCAAAGTCTGTACATTGGTCTGCATAGGCTAAGTGTATACATCGTCCAGTACAATCATGCACTGTTCATGAAGTTTGTACAGCCTTTTGCATTGGATTTCAAGTCTAGACATTGCACTGTTGCATACATCGTCTTCGTGCTGTTTTTTTCTCTTTAACTTCGTGTCACTTACTGTTGTTCCTCGTGTCGTTTCTTTCTGGTCCCACTGCTTCATCACGTGTCGTGATAGCCGTGGCATCTTCTGTCTTCGTGTTGTTTTCACTTCGTGCAGTCTTCTCCTAGTGTTGTCCTAACTTCGAGTCGTTTCTTTGTATTCTGTCTTCGTGTTGGTTTTTCGCTTTACACTTCGTGTCGTTCTTGTTTCACTCCGTGTCGATTTCAGTTTTCGTCTGCGTGTTATTTTCAACTCGTGTCGGTTACTGTTTCGTCTCCGTGTTGTTTCATGTCTTCGTGTCGTGTTTCTTACACCTCGTGTTGCTTTCTGTGCCACTTCGTGTCGTTCTCTGTGTAGTGTGTGTTTCTGTCACTACTGCACTTCGTGTCGTTCTTGTTTCACTCCGTGTCGATTTCAGTTTTCGTCTTCGTGTTGTTTTCAACTCGTGTCGGTTACTGTTTCGTCTCCGTGTTGTTTCATGTCTTCATGTCGTGTTTCCTACACCTCGTGTTGCTTTCTGTGCCACTTCGTGTCGTTCTCTGTGTAGTGTGTGTTTCTGTCACTACTGCACTTCGTGTCGTTCTTGTTTCACTTCGTGTCGTTTCCGTATTATGTCTTCGTGTTGTTCTTCCTAGACCTCGTGTCTTTCGTGTGTTGAAACCACACTTCGTGTTGGTTTCTGTTTTTGTCTTCGTGTCTTCGTGTTGTTTTTGTATTCGTGATTTCGTGTTGCTTTTTGTATTCGTATCTTTGTAGTGTCATCTCTGTTACAGTATGTATCTCGTGTCGTTCTCTCCTTACTTCGTGCTGTTCTCATCCTACCTCGTGTCGTTCTTTTCGTAGTGATTGTTTTGTTACAGTGACTTCGTGTCGTTCTCATTGTAGTGTTTGTTTTTGTCACTACTGAATGTTGTGTCGTTCTCAGTGCATCTAGAACTGCTACCACATACCTCGTGCAGCTTTAGTTATTGTGGCCCTCAGTTTTAATGGTTCGTATCTCCTTGCAGGTTCGAGGAAGAACATTTCCCAGTGCCTGGGCAGCACGTGAATCCGAGGCTGGAATGAAGCCTGCTGAGAGACTGCCACGTGGTCCTAATATTTAGGGCTGAAAGTGTGGAGGTCACACGATAGAGCTGCCGCTGCTGCTGCTGCTCCTGCTATATATATGAACCTTCTTCCACAGAAGAAGGTAGATCGAATGGGCGAAAAGTGAAGTCAATACAGAGAGCCACGATCCAGACGAAGAAGAAGAAAAGGAAAAGAAGAAGAGAAAGAGAGTGAGAAAGAGAGAGAAAGAGAGATTTGAGCGAGAGATAGAGATAGCAGAAGTGTGAAGAGTAGAAGAGGAAGGAGAACAGAGAAGAAGAGTGAGCTAGAGTGATAGAAGCTTCAACTGAAGATTTGTTCCTGCTGGACCGTGGATCAAATCCAGGCCAGCCAGCTCCTGCGAGAGCCACATCTGTTTTTATCTTTTCAGCTTTCTGTTGCTGGTTTCGTTTTTCTTTTAAACTATCCATTTGCTGTTTTTCCGATTCTCTGTAGAGAGGTCGGGGTCTCTCCTGTTGGTTCAGGAGAAGGGAGATCGCTATCTCCGGTTGCAAGTAGCTGGGTGCTACTTGTGGGTTCCCTCTGGTTAGAGGAAGGGAGGCTCGTCCTCCGGTTCTGGGCTTGTAGATTTCAAGTCCAGGGGTCCCTCCGGGTGGGAGGAAGAGAGGTCCTAGACCTCTGGTTTGCAGGTGACGTAGTGTCACTTGTGCTTCCCTCTGGTGTTCAGAGGAAGAGAGACTTGGGTCTCTAGGTTCCCCTCCGGTTTGGAGGAAGGGAGGATTGGTCCTCCGGTTCTAGTCTTGTGGGTTGCAAGACTAGGTGTTCCCTCCGGTCTGGAGGAAGAGAGACTTGCGTCTCTGGTTTGCTAGTGACTGGTGTCACTAGTGGTTCCCTCCGGTTGGGAGGAAGAGGGGAGATTGTTCCCCTGGTCAAGCTGTTTGGCAGCAATTGTTACAGACTGAGTCTGCTGTGCTAGTGTGACTAGTGGAAGCCTCACTCCGGTTGGGAGTGAGGGGTGGATGTAGGTCTGTTGGACCGAACCACCTAAAAACCCTTTGTGCAGTGGTTTGTCTTCTTTGTGTGTTTGGCGCTAGATGAATGCGTAGGGTCGAGATAGGTTGATCTTCCATATGTGTTCATTTCATTGATGCGCATTCTATATGCTTGACAGTGGTTTTGCGTGTTTGCATGATCTGTCTAATTGCTGCCCACATTAGATGTTTGCTAAGAGCGCACTTCATATTTGTATACAGGTTCAGTAGATGACTGGATTAGTTTTTCTTCAGTTAGTCTTAGTGCTTTTATTCCGCAGTTCTAAACACTAGTTTTTTAATTGGAAGAAAGTTTTTTTAAAGGGTATTCATTCACCCCCCCTCTGAATACATTGCACCGAACACAACAATTGGTATCAGAGCGGTTCTCTGATTGATCAGATCCAACTATCTGCAGAGGATCCTATTGTCCCTTGGTGCATTTCTGACTTTACTCTTTGCTGCATAAATCTACTTGCCAATTTAATCCATGGGTTCTCCACCGGTTTACAATGGTTCTAACTTTAATTCATGGGTTAGCAGTCTACACAATTATGTGGAAGTTAATTTCACATGGTCCTCATAGACTGCCAAAGGAAGAGTCCAAATGGACTAAAAGTGATAGATTAAGAAATGGAGAGAATCATAAAGTTTTGATATTAATGAAAAAAGCTATTGACAAGGCTCTACATTCTTGTTTTTATGACTGCAGGTCTGCAAAGGACATTCTGGATCAGTTGAAACTAGTTCAGAGGATGAATGAGGACAGCTGTCTGATGACTGAGAAGAGTGACCGTAGCAGTGAACAAGATGAATTTGAAGATGCTGTGGAGGTAAACCCTTTCGAGAATTTCACTTTAGATGACTGGGAAGATGCATATGCTAATCTGTTACACTCCCATGAAAAACTGAGGAAGAAGAATAAAAGTCTGATAAAGAAGATAACAAATCTAGGGGATCCAGTTTCTGGGACTGAAGATTTTGAAAATACTGAAGTTTTGAAAACTGAAAATGAAATACTCAGAAGACAAGTGTCTAAACTAGATGGAATCCAATCAGAACTTGATCATGTTAAATCTGAAAACACTAAACTTAGAAAACAATGTCAGGAATCTGACAAAAAACTAATCAGTCTTGAAAAAGAAAACAGATTGATCAATGAAGAGCAAAGGCAGTTAGTGTCGCAAACTTAAAATTTCAAGAAAACTTTGAAAACTGTACATCAGAATACCCAAGTTTCCTAACTGATGTAATATTTGATGATGATAAACTTGAGCAGGAAAACACTAGTCTAAAGGAAGAAATCGAGAAACTGAAACAGTTGAACTCCACCATGTCAGAGAGATTGCTGACATTTGAAAAAGGAAAATCCGTTGATGAAAATCAAAATGAACTCAAATTGAAACAAGAGATTGAAACTCTTAGAACTTTGAATGATGTGATGCATCAACAAATTCTGGTCTGTGAAGAAGATATAGTCAACTATGAACATCAGATTTCTTCTCTTCAATCTGAAATAAATGATCTGAACAATACTTTGTCAAAATTCGTAAGTGGGCAGAAAAACCTAGACAAGCTACTAGGTGTAAAAATCAACACTAGGAAGGAAGGGCTGGGCTACAATAATGGTAACAAGAAAGAATTTCAGAGCAAGTTGATGACATCTTTTGTAAAGGTTTCAAATGTAGCCACCACTTCAAAAGATAAACAGCCCATTGTTCAGAAAACTGAAGAGCAGAACAAAAATCAGAAAAAGATTGGAAAACAGAAATTAAATAAAAGGGGTTCATTAGGGCATGTTGATCAAAGTTCACACACACATTCACATGCATCTAAAAAGACAGTGTCATGCCGTTATTGTCATAAATTTGGTCATCTGATGCATGAAAGTAAATTGATGGAGAAAGATGATATGACTGCGAGGAACCTTAATGATAGAAATCTTTCATTTCAGAAAAAGAGAATTGAATGTTTTCACTGTGGTAAATCAGGACACACAATTGCACAATGCTGGTTTGCAAATGATAAGAAAACATCTCATTCATATCATAGTAAATCTCCTGCTAGCCAACATGGTCCTAATAAGAACAAATTTATTTTTAAAGATAATCTCATTACATGCTTTGAGTGTGGAAAGACAGGCCACAGAGCCATTGAATGCTGGCTGAGGGCTGGTGGAAGAAATTCTAATTCATGCTTTCACTGTGACAAGATGGGCCACATTGCAGCCCAATGTTGGCATGCTCAGGGAAGGAAGTTTAACAATAAATCTGGTAGATTCCCTGTCAATAGAAATATCTCTGATAGAAATGAATTTGTGTTTGAGAAGAAAACACTTACATGTTTTGAATGTGGGAAGCCAGGCCATAGAGCTGTTGACTGTTGGCTGGCTTATGTTGGTAAACAGAATCTTAATTCTGTTAACAGAAAATTTCATACATATGCACATAGAACTCATACTAATCAAAATGTGCATAAAACAAATCTGAAATCTGCTGTCTCTTGCTATTATTGTGGTGTATTAGGTCATTCAATGAATAATTGCCATCTGATGAGATCTGATGACCTAAATGCGAAAAGGTTGTTTAGAACACCTACCAAAGGTGTCACTATTAACCATGCAGGACCCAAGACTGTTTGGGTACCTGCCCATGCAAAATAGTGTGCTAACTTACAGGTGTGCCTTGGAAGCTGAAGAATAAAAAGGGGGAAATAAACCAAGGCACCCAAGTTGATAAAACCCCATTCAGGTAAATTTCTCAAATCTGTTCAAATGAAAATTATGGTTGAGTTGAGAAGTCATAGCTTCATGCATACATGTTTTATTTTAATTGGTTTGACTCTCGCATTGATCTTTGTGGGCTTTCTTGTTTGTACTGTGAGCTGTGTGCATATATGAGAATGGCATAAACATGCACATGACATACATTCATTGAAAATCTGATGCATATAGGACTGTTTGTATTGCATTATCATGCATGACCACTTGGTATATAAATGGAAAGCTACTAAAGGGCAGAGGAAATCTGTCTAGAGGTTCTTACTATGTGTGAGATGGTCTTTTAGGCCAAGTTCTCCGCCAAGTACCAAGGGTCAAATCTGCATTTCAGAGAATGTCTGCATTTTCATGTGAATATTTTACTTCATGCCCCTGCATACAAGAAGTTAATTGCATTGCATTTCTTTCCATTGAAAATGTCAAAAAGATAAATTCGAATGCATACATTTAGGGGGAGCATTATTCATACATCTGAAATCACTCAACTGTTTTTTTTATTTACTGCATAACATGTTAAATCTGTTGTTTGCATAGTCATTCATCACCTACATTGTCTGCATGACATATAGGATGACTCAGTGCTTTTAGTTAGAGGGAATCATTGCATAGCATATCACTTCCTTGAAAAAAAAAATCAAAAAAAAGGGGAAGGGAAATATCACTGCATATAGATAGGGGGAGCTTGCTTAATCCGTTCTTCTCCAGCTATATGATTCATCTTGTCATATCTGAAGTGTCAGGGATTCCATCATTTAAAGTGGTATCAAATGATTTCTTGACTACTTCTGAAGTTGTTCAAAATCCGAATGCATACCTTATTGGTATCTGTTTGTCTCTCCTAAATCTGCTGAATGAGAGCTCTTTCTCTATTCAGTCAACTTTGAACCTCTTTGCTCAAGAGCAGCTCAATTGCTAAAATTCTTCAGAATCATGCTGTTTAGTGAATATTCTCACTTGAATTACTCTGCTGAGATATGAAGTAAACCTTCAGCCTGAATACTACTTCATAAAAGTTAAAATACCTTTAATGAGGAGCCTTCCATTATACATGCTTAAGAACATTTGTTAACTGGAAGTGGTTTAAGTCTTATGTACTCTTGTTTGGTCTCAAGAAACTTGAAAATATCTGCTTCAACCTCGTAATAAACTTTAACTGTCTGCTTCATGTAAATTCATGTAAGACTTTCTGAAATCTGAAAAGTTGATATCCATGTCTACGTTGACTGAGATATATAGTGTACGTGGTTGTTCCTAAACAACTAACTTGTTCTGAATCCTTTTAAGTAAAAGTATGGACAGAGCAATGACTATGGCTACTGAGAAACCTGTCCAAAGAATTGTGTCATGAAGTACCATGGTTAACTCTGTTTAAAGAGATGATTGGAAATTATTGTGAAAACATGGCAGAGCAATGTCATAGTTGTATTGAGTAACTGGGGATTATGGCCTCTGATCAAGGTGTATCCTTATGCCAAAGATACTTTTAATGCTATCTCTGTTCTCTAAAATGGGAGAAACAATACGGTTGTCACACTGAGTAACTGGGGACTCTGACCTCTGATCAAGGTGTCTCTCCACGTCAAAAGGTGTTGATAAACCAAAATTGTTCTTTAAAGAAAGATTTGAACAAGTGTAAATCAAATTATGAAAGAACAAGTAAAATTCAGGAGCATTCACTTATGTTTCTCTTAAAGCTGTCATGGAAAGTAAACTAATTAAGATAGAAGTTGGTTGAACTAGAATCTTATATGAGCTTGTAGTTCCTTTTTTATTAAGTGTTGGTTCAGATATGAGTACAATTTCTTTTGAAAAATTTCAGTTTACATCATTCTTAAACCATATCTGACAATCAAGGGTTCATAAGCTTTTATGATGGAGAAATCCAGAACTTAAGATTTTGATTTTATGAAGTTGATATCTTGCTGAAAAGTTCATTATCTTAATTTTTCACAAATCGTTGAATCTGCTCATCCTATAACCCTTTATCACTGTGATTTCATTCAGACTGGTTGTCATATATGAGAGTTGCTGTCTTTGACTAACCAGAGTTCATCCTTGTAGATTTCTCTTGCTTCATGGATCATAAGGGTAGAATTCTCTGGTCTGTTTGAGAGACTATATGCATAAGGGGTCAATGTGCTAGATTGTCTGATCATGTTATTTGTCTACTTTAGCTCTATATCATCTACCATGTCAAAGGGGGAGTATTGTTGCATATGCATGATTGCATAAGTTGTTTGACTAAGGGGGAGACTTGTTTTTAATTGCGTCTGATATGGTGTTACCCTCATCTGCTGAACTACCTTGTGTGTCTCATATGACATCACTGGATTATCTTTCTCAAACTATTTTCTTTTTGATGAAGTCAAAGGGGGAGAATAGTTTGAGTCATCAGATTGACTCACTGTGTAGTGTTGCCATCATCAAAAAGGGGGAGATTGTTGTGCCCTGTGGTTTTGAGGATGGCAATTGTGACTTTGCTAATGGTTTTGATGATGATTGCAATTGTGGCTTTGCTAATGGTTTTGATGATGATTTCAATTGGGGCTTTGCTGATGGCTTTGATGGATCTTGATGATGGCCTTGATATGATTTTGATAGTTGATCCTTGATGTGTGTGTGTTATTCACTGTGAGTCATCCTGCTGTGTGAGTCATCATGCTATTACTCACCTTTTGATCATAATGCAGTTCTTCATAAGTTTTGATATGGCATTGCATATTAGATTATGTTCAGTCTTGGCTGATTAGTCAACTCCTCGGTTCATGCATTGTCTTAGGCTAAGTGTGTTCAGCGTCAACGCGTGAAGTCTGTACAGCCGTGTCATATGCTCCTAAGTCTATGCATTACTGTTCATGTATCAGTCTTCATCAAGTCTGTACATTGACACGCCAACCTCCTTGAAGTCTGCACACTAGTCTTCACTGTCAAGTCTGCACATTGGTCTTCGATTTCAAAGTCTATACAATGGCTTTGGGTCTCCAAGTCTATACAGCCTTTTGCTTTGCCAAAGTCTGTACATTGGTCTGCATAGACTAAGTGTATACATCGTCCAGTACAATCATGCACTGTTCATGAAGTTTGTACAGCCTTTTGCATTGGATTTCAAGTCTAGACATTGCACTATTGCATACATCGTCTTCGTGCTGTTTTTTTCTCTTTAACTTCGTGTCACTTACTGTTGTTCCTCGTGTCGTTTCTTTCTGGTCCCACTGCTTCATCACGTGTCGTGATAGCCGTGGCATCTTCTGTCTTCGTGTTGTTTTCACTTCGTGCAGTCTTCTCCTAGTGTTGTCTTAACTTCGAGTCGTTTCTTTGTATTCTGTCTTCGTGTTGGTTTTTCGCTTTACACTTCGTGTCGTTCTTGTTTCACTCCGTGTCGATTTCAGTTTTCGTCTTCGTGTTGTTTTCAACTCGTGTCAGTTACTGTTTCGTCTCCGTGTTGTTTCATGTCTTCGTGTCGTGTTTCCTACACCTCGTGTTGCTTTCTGTGCCACTTCGTGTCGTTCTCTGTGTAGTGTGTGTTTCTGTCACTACTGCACTTCGTGTCGTTCTTGTTTCACTCCGTGTCGATTTCAGTTTTCGTCTTCGTGTTGTTTTCAACTCGTGTCGGTTACTGTTTCGTCTCCGTGTTGTTTCATGTCTTCGTGTTGTGTTTCCTACACCTCGTGTTTCTTTCTGTGCCACTTCGTGTCGTTCTCTGTGTAGTGTGTGTTTCTGTCACTACTGCACTTAGTGTCGTTCTTGTTTCACTTCGTGTCGTTTCCGTATTATGTCTTCGTGTTGTTCTTCCTAGACCTCGTGTCTTTCGTGTGTTGAAACCACACTTCGTGTTGGTTTCTGTTTTTGTCTTCGTGTCTTCGTGTTGTTTTTGTATTCGTGATTTCGTGTTGCTTTTTGTATTTGTATCTTTGTAGTGTCATCTCTGTTACAGTATGTATCTCGTGTCGTTCTCTCCTTACTTCGTGCTGTTCTCATCCTACCTCGTGTCGTTCTTTTCGTAGTGATTGTTTTGTTACAGTGACTTCGTGTCGTTCTCATTGTAGTGTTTGTTTTTGTCACTACTGAATGTTGTGTCGTTCTCAGTGCATCTAGAACTGCTACCACATACCTCGTGCAGCTTTAGTTATTGTGGCCCTCAGTTTTAATGGTTCGTATCTCCTTGCAGGTTCGAGGAAGAACATTTCCCAGTGCCTGGGCAGCACGTGAATCCGAGGCTGGAATGAAGCCTGCTGAGAGACTGCCACGTGGTCCTAATATTTAGGGCTGAAAGTGTGGAGGTCACACGATGGAGCTGCCGCTGCTGCTGCTGCTGCTGCTGCTCCTGCTATATATATGAACCTTCTTCCACAGAAGAAGGTAGATCGAATGGGCGAAAGGTGAAGTCAATACAGAGAGCCACGATCCAGACGAAGAAGAAGAAAAGGAAAAGAAGAAGAGAAAGAGAGTGAGAAAGAGAGAGAAAGAGAGATTTGAGCGAGAGATAGAGATAGTAGAAGTGTGAAGAGTAGAAGAGGAAGGAGAACAGAGAAGAAGAGTGAGCTAGAGTGATAGAAGCTTCAACTGAAGATTTGTTCCTGCTGGACCGTGGATCAAATCCAGGCCAGCCAGCTCCTGCGAGAGCCACATCTGTTTTTATCTTTTCAGCTTTCTGTTGCTGGTTTCGTTTTTCTTTTAAACTATCCATTTGCTGTTTTTCCGATTCTCTGTAGAGAGGTCGGGGTCCCTCCTGTTGGTTCAGGAGAAGGGAGATCGCTATCTCCGGTTGCAAGTAGCTGGGTGCTACTTGTGGGTTCCCTCTGATTAGAGGAAGGGAGGCTCGTCCTCCGGTTCTGGGCTTGTAGATTTCAAGTCCAGGGGTCCCTCCGGGTGGGAGGAAGAGAGGTCCTAGACCTCTGGTTTGCAGGTGACGTAGTGTCACTTGTGCTTCCCTCTGGTGTTCAGAGGAAGAGAGACTTGGGTCTCTAGGTTCCCCTCCGGTTTGGAGGAAGGGAGGATTGGTCCTCCGGTTCTAGTCTTGTGGGTTGCAAGACTAGGTGTTCCCTCCGGTCTGGAGGAAGAGAGACTTGCGTCTCTGGTTTGCTAGTGACTGGTGTCACTAGTGGTTCCCTCCGGTTGGGAGGAAGAGGGGAGGTTGTTCCCCTGGTCAAGCTATTTGGCAGCATTTGTTACAGACTGAGTCTGCTGTGCTAGTGTGACTAGTGGAAGCCTCACTCCGGTTGGGAGTGAGGGGTGGATGTAGGTCTGTTGGACCGAACCACCTAAAAACCCTTTGTGCAGTGGTTTGTCTTCTTTGTGTGTTTGGCGCTAGATGAATGCGTAGGGTCGAGATAGGTTGATCTTCCATATGTGTTCATTTCATTGATGCGCATTCTATATGCTTGACAGTGGTTTTGCGTGTTTGCATGATCTGTCTAATTGCTGCCCACATTAGATGTTTGCTAAGAGCGCACTTCATATTTGTATACAGGTTCAGTAGATGACTGGATTAGTTTTTCTTCAGTTAGTCTTAGTGCTTTTATTCCGCAGTTCTGAGCACTAGTTTTTTAATTGGAAGAAAGTTTTTTTAAAGGGTATTCATTCACCCCCCCTCTGAATACATTGCACCGAACACAACAGGTAGGACGTGGGAGAAACTCTTGGAAGGCTAGAAATCTATATAATGAGGTAGGTTTCATAGGTAGTAAGCCTTGAGCAACACCTATTTTCAATTTTCTAGCATCTACGGTTCCTCTTGTGTAAGAAAGAGAGGTGAGGGACCTTGGCCCTGCGTAGGAGGGCGGACCTGTAGTTCATAGGACGATGGGCAAAGTCTTGGGAGGATCTGGAGTGTGGATCTCATCCCCGGATCGAAAGGTGAAGTTTAGGAGAATCTGGGGTGTGGATATCATCCCGGGGTCGTCGGTTTAACAGTTCAAGGTAGGCACCTAACCTCAAATTGTAGGAGTCAACAGTGCATTAGAATGATTACAAAATATTTTCTACACTTTAAAGAGGGACTAGGGTATGTGGGATAGACCACCATGTTCATTTTCTACTTGTTATTTTCATCAAGTCACGGGCTTTCGTGAGTTCCCTCTGATTCTCAATCGAAGGGCAGTCCCTGGGAAGGTTAGAGCAGCCCCTAGTCAGGTCAGTGCACATATGATGCAGCCCCAGTCAGGTCAGAACACATGTGTTGGAACCCCCAGTCAAGTCAGAGCACATGTGTTGGAGCCCCCAGTCAGGTCGGTGCATATGTGGTGCAGCCCCCAGTTAGGTAAGAGCACATGTGTTGGAACCCCCAGTCAGGTCAAAGCACATGTGTTGGAACCCCTAGTCAGGTCGGTGCACATGTGGTGCAGCCCCCAGTCAGGTCAGAGCACATGTGTTGGAACCCCTAGTCAGGTCGGTGCACATGTGGTGCAGGTCCCAGTCAAGTCAGAGCACATGTGTTGGAACCACCAGTCAGGTCGGTGCATATGAAGAACAAGTCAGTGCACATGTGTTGAAGTCCTTAAGACAGGTCAGAGTACATGTAGAGTCAGGTCGGTGCATATGAAGAACAAGTCGGTGCACATGTGTTGAAGTCCTTAAGACAGGTCAGAGCAGATATAGAGTCAAGTCTGTGCATATGAAGAACAAGTCAGTGCACATATGTTGAAGTCCTTAAGACAGGTCAGAGCACATGTGGAGTAAGGTCGGTGCACATGTAGAACAGGTCGTGCAAATGTGTTGAAACCCTTAAGTCAGGTCGGTGTACATGTAGAACAGGTCGGTGCACATGTAGAACTGGTCGGTGCACATGTGTTGAAACCCTTAAGCCATGTCGGTGCACATGTAGAACAGGTCGGTGCACATGTGTTGGAATCCTTAAGCCAGGTCGGTGCACATGTAGAACATGTCGGTGCACATGGGTTGAAACCCTTAAGTCAGGTCAGTGCATATGTAGAACAGGTCGGTGCACATGAAGTGGAGTCTCTGGACAGGTTAGTGCGGATCCCTGGTAAGGTCGATGCACATGTGGTTAGGTCGATGCACCTGTGGTTCTTTCCCAATTTCCGGATTCTCAGAAAAGGAGAGTTTTGAAAGGGTATTTTAATTCAGAAAAATCTGAGAAATTTGAAAATGGTAGAAGGCTAAGTTAGTAACCCACAATAAAAATTTCGTGCTCACAGAAATTCTGTACTTACAGTTAAAAGTAGTTTTCCATGCATGTGTAGCCTATAAATAAACTTGTCCTCTTTTATACAGTAAACCTGATCATGCTCTATTCCACATCAAGTAAACTTATTATTGTGATTTGTCTACTTAAATCATTTAGAAGCATGTTTATTATGATAAAGTATCATACTAATATTCAAAAAATGAGTATGAATGCGAATGCGGATATGATGTGAATGTTATGAATGAAAAACAACAGCATTCTGTGAGGTAAGACTTCGATCCCTTCTGCGGGACGGTGATACGTAACGCCGCGGAAGTAAAAGATCCCAGGGGACGGCGATACGTATTGATTCGGCTGGTTCGTTCTGTGGGACGGCGATACGTAACGCCACAGAATCCGGGGGAAGGCGATACATAATGCCCCGTGCAGCAGGAGTCTAGGTGGGAGTTCGCTCCCGGGTCTGCGCAGTATTCTTTCATTCGTTTGTGTGTATGCGGACCTCCTGTGATTGCGGCAGCTGTTCGGTTCCATGAATAACAAAAATGTGAAAACTCATGAAAATGTGATAATGTGTAACTACTCATTCACTGAGGTCTTGTTGCATGCATGGGTACCTTATATGCTAATTAAAGAATATGTATTTTTCTCCTATGAGTTATTTTAAGTAGATGATAATGAATGGATTATGCTATTATTAACATATGAAGTGTGTGTATAATTTGGTTATATAGATGCGAGTTAATCCCGATTTGTTTAGGCTGCCTACTGAGCGTCACACTCACCCCTTTGTGACACGTTTTCAGGAGACCTAGAGAAGGAGGTTGAGGAGAAGGCTGCAGCTGAGGAGTAGTGCTAGTTCAGAAGTCGGCTAGGTATGCTGTGGATGAATGTTTCTCTTATCTGTATGGTTATGGGGTGGTGAGCCTATGAGGACTCATGTTTATTCTGGAACAATGGACATGTACTCTCTTTTGGAAATTATGAATGGTTGAGATGCTATATACATTTCATGTAATTGTGGCTTCTCTCTCTCTCATGCTCATGTATGCATGTTTATATATTGTGCTTCCGCGATACGTACGAAGTAATGTCTCGAGGTCCGATGGAAAAAAAGCAAAAAAATTATATGCCCATAAAATGGGGATGGGATCTCGGGGCGCTACAGAGTGGTATCAGAGCACGAGAGACAAACTATGGTTACAACCATTCTAAATGTCCAAGTAGTAGGAGAAGAGATAGGCTAGAGTTGAAAAAGGGTAGAGTATAATTGAAACCATTTAAAAACCCTCTCACTTAATAATTGTTTGTTTCTCAGAACAATGCCGCCAAGAAGGCAAAGAGATCTTCCCCAGGCGGATGAGATGGGATCGGGGGTAGATGACCCAAATGGGGCGAACGATGGGGCTATCCATGCTCCAGCGGTTGGTGACGGACAAGTGCCTAATGCAGGGGTTAACCTGGAGGTGTTCATGCAGAGCTTCCAAGGGCTTATGCAGGCCATGCAGCAATAGATGCTGCAGCAGCTCGCGCCCGCACCACGTCATGACCTGCCGGCGCTTGATCGGTTCCTGAGGTTGGCACCTCCTTATTTTAAGGGGGAGAGTCGTCCAGAGGTGGCTGAGTCGTGGCTCAGCGAGATGGAGAAGAAATTCGACATGATGCGATGCCCCGAGGACGAAAAAGTGAATCTGGCAGCCCAGCGAGATCATAGACTGGAAGGAACATGTATTGAGAAACAAAACCATCCGGCTGGTGAAGGTACTATGGAGGAATTCTCATTCCGAGGAACTTGGGAGCCGGAGGACAAGATGCGCCAGGAATACCCTCAACTATTCGGTGAGTAAAAGTTTTCTTTTTAAGAAATTCTAAAGTCAATTTTGAGGACGAAATTATTTTTAAGGGGGAGAGGATGTTATGACTGCCAATTGGGCACTGGCCCACTAGTATAAATCGGGCCCATGAACTCAACAAGCTAGAAAATCTAGACAGATTATTGAAGGATACTTAGAAAATTCGTAACTGAATGTAGGGAGGTCAGAATGAGATGAAACTTGGCCCATTAGAAAGATTAGGCTCTTAACCCAAACTCTTCAGTTGAGGTGGAAACCCAATTCGCATCAGAACCCAAGGTTCTGAGCCTTTTGCTGCCAGCTGTCATGAAGAGGTGCGACTGTTGGGCGAATTCGACGTAATTAATGGGAAATTCATAACTTCGTCTGTGATTATGAAATGACCTGAAACCACGGCCATAATTTCGAATGGGATGTTAGCTACAACTTCTATGTTGAGGTCGAAGCCAAATAATTCCTAGATACTAGAGTTATCCTCAAATTACCTCGGGCTACCGAAAGGTCGAGACTGGAACGGGGGAGAATAAATGTTAATCTTGCGAAAAACATAACTCATGCTAGGGATACTGAAATGCGATGAAACCACGACCAAAAGTTAGATTTGAAAGTTATCTTTATTTCATCTGAAGATACCCCAACCCAAATCCCAACAGAAAATCACACCCACTCACACTTATGACCAGTGGTCGAAGGGTCACACCTATTCAAACCCGAAGGGATGCTTGGCATTAACTCCTCTTCAAGCCGACCTTGGGGGCTGGGCTGAGCCTGGTAGGACGTGGGAGAAGCTCTTGAGAGGCTAGAAATCTATATAAGGAGATAGGTTTCATGGGTAGTAAGCCTTTAGCAACACCTATTTTTAATTTTCTAGCATCTACGGTTCCTCTTGTGTAAGAAAGAGAGGTGAGGGACCTTGGCTATGCATAGGAGGGCGGACCTGCAGTTCCTAGGACGACGGGCAAAGTCTTGGGAGGATCTGGGGTGTAGATCTCATCCCCAGATCGAAAGGTGAAGCTTAGTAGAATCTGGGGTGTGGATATCATCCCCGGATCGTCGGTTTAACAGTTCAAGGTAAGCACCTAACCTCAAATTTTAAGGGTCAACAGTGCATTAGAATGATTACAAAATATTTTCTACATTTTAAAGAGGGACTAAGGGTATGTGGGATAGACCACCATGTTCATTTTCTGCTTTTTATTTTCACCAAGTCACGGGCTTTCGTGAGTTCCCTCTGATTCTCTATCGAAGGGCCGTCCCTGGGAAGGTTAGAGCAGCCCCTAGTCAGGTCGGTGCACATATGGTGCAGCCCCAGTCAGGTCAGAGCACATGTGTTGGAACCCCTAGTCAGGTCGGTGCACATATGGTGCAGCCCCGGTCAGGTCAGAGCACATGTGTTGGAACCCCCAGTCAGGTCAGAGCACGTGTTGGAACCCCTAGCCAGGTCGGTGCACATGTGGTGTAGCCACCAGTCAGGTCAGAGCACATGTGTTGGAACCCCCAGTCAGGTCGGAGCACATGTGGTGCAGCCCCCAGTCAGGTCAGAGCACATGTGTTGGAACCCCCAGTCAGGTCAGAGCACATATGTTGGAACCCCTAGTCAGGTCGGTGCACATGTGGTGTAGCCCCCAGTCAGGTCAGAGCACATGTATTGGAACCCCTAGTCAGGTCAGTGCACATATGGTGCAGCCCCAGTCAGGTTAGAGCACATGTGTTGGAACCACCAGTCAGGTCGGTGCATATGAAGAACAAGTCAGTGCACATATGTTGAAGTCCTTGAGACAGGTCAGAGCACATGTAGAGTCAGGTCGGTGCATATGAAGAACAAGTCGGTGCACATGTGTTGAAGTCCTTAAAACAGGTCAGAGCACATATAGAGTCAGGTCAGTGCATATGAAGAACAAGTCAGTGCATATATGTTGAAGTCCTTAAGATAGGTCAGAGCACATGTGGAGTAAGGTCGGTGCACATGTAGAACAGGTCGGTGCTCATGTGTTGAAACCCTTAAGTCAAGTCGGTGCACATGTAGAACAGGTCGGTGCACATGTGTTGAAACCCTTAAGTCAGGTCGGTGCACATGTGTTGAAACACTTAAGTCAGGTCGGTGCACATGTAGAACAGGTCGGTGCACATGTGTTGAAACCCTTAAGTCAGGTCAGTTCACATGTAGTACAGGTCGGTGCACATGTAGAACAGGTCGGTGCACATGTGTTGAAACCCTTAAGTCAAGTAAGTGCACATGTAGTACAGGTCGGTGCACATGTGTTTGAATCTTTAAGTCAGGTCGGTGCACATGTAGAACAGGTCGGTACACATGGGTTGGAACCCTTAAGTCAGGTCGGTGCACATGTAGAACGGGTCGGTGCACATGGGTTGAAACCCTTAAGTCAGGTCGGTGCATATGTAGAACAGGCCGGTGCACATGGAGTGCAGTCTCTGGACAAGTCAGTGTGGGTCCCTGGTAAGGTCGATGCACATGTGGTTAGGTCGATGCACCTGTGGTTCCCAATTTTCAGAAACTTAGAAAATGGGAGTTTTGAAAGGGCATTTTAATTCAAAAAAATTAAAAAAATTAGAAAATGATAGAAGGCTAAGTTAGTAACCCACAGTAAAAATTTCGTGCTCACAGAAATTCTGTACTTGCAGTTAGAAGTAATTTTCCATGCATGTGTAGCCTAGAAATAAACTTGTCCTCTTTTATACAGTAAACCTAATCATGCTCTATTCCACATCAAGTAAACTTATGTTGTGATTTGTCTACTTAAATCATTTGGAAGGATGCTTGTTATGATAAAGTATCATACTAATATTCGAAAAATGAGTATGAATGCGAATGCGGATATGATGTGAATGTTATGAATGGAAAATAGCATCATTATGTGAGGCAGGACTTCGGTCCCTTCTGTGGGACGGCGATATAATGCCGCGGAAGTAAAAGATCTCAGGGAACGGCGATACGTAATGCCCTGGTCAAAAACCTATTGATTCGTCTGGTTCGTTCTGTGGGACGGCGATACGTAACGCCACAGAACCCAGGGGACGGTGATACGTAACGCCCCGTGCAATAGGAGTCTAGGTGGGAGTTCGCTCCCGGGTCTGCGTAGTACTCTTTCGTTCGTTTGTGTGTGTGCGGACCTCCTGTGTTTGCGGCAGCTGTTCGATTCCACGAATAACAAAAATGTGAAAACTCATGAAAATGTGATAATGTGTAACTACTCATTCACTGAGGTCTTGTTGCATGCATGGGTACCTTATATGTTAGTTAAAGAATATGCATTTTCCTACTATGAGTTATTTTAAGTAGATGATAATGAATGGATTATGCTATTATTAACATCTGAAGTATGTGTATAATTTGGTTATATAGATGCGAGTTAACCCCGGTTTGTTTAGCTGCCTACCGAGCGTCACACTCACCCCTTTGTGACACACGTTTTCAGGAGACCTAGAGAAGGAGGTTGAGGAGGAGGCTGCAGCTGAGGAGTAGTGCTAGTTCAGAAGTCGTCTGGGTATGCTGTGGATGAATGTTTCTCTTATCTGTATGGTTATGGGGTGGTGAGCCTATGAGGACTCATGTTTATTCTGGAACAATAGACATGTACTCTCTTTTGGAAATTATGAATGGTTGAGATGCTGTATACATTTCTTGTAATTCTGGTTTCTCTCTCTCTCATGCTCATGTATGCATGTTTATATATTGTGCTTCCACGATACGTACGAAGTAATGTCTCGAGATCCGATGGAAGAAAAGAAAAAAAATATATGCCCATAAAATGGGGATCGGATCTTGGGGCGTTACAATTAGGGTATCAACAAATCCAAGAATTTTCAGCAAAATAGCTAATGTACCTCTTCCAGACAGCTGATAGTTGCAGGAACATAGTCAAGCTGGCGAGCTCCATGGTTGGAGACAACGATACCAGCAGCCCCAAATTGTACAGCCAGCTTTGCTGCAATATTTAGTATGTGATGGAAGTTCATTCAGAACAGATGTTGTAAAAAACTGTAAACCATCCTAAGAAATGGAAAGGCATATGTATGGTCTAAATGCTTACCGTCTTCAGCAGTGACAACCCCTTTAACCAGAATTGGCAATGTAGTGATTGTCTGCAACCACTTGACATCCTATCCGTACACAAAGCAGGTTTTCTCAGAACAGATATACTGATGATTAATGTTTCCCATATTCGGACATTTGCACCCACTCCCTCCACCCCAACCCCCAAAACTTCAGACACCCAAGCATGGGGTGCAGATAAAGTACTGAGGTTGAAAATAAGATATAAATGAAAGCAAAGGCATAAAAGAACAATCGAAAGCAGAACTATACATCACTTAGACCATATAAGAGAAAACAGAATGCAACTTAATGTACATGCATCGAAAGAAAAAAAAACATCTTTAAATGAGCCCATGTAACATGGACATGAAGATAAGTCATAAAACAATTGAGAACAGGATTACACATGACAAAGATTCTTAAATGGAGTGAATGTTCGCAAATAAGAAATGGAGTGAATGTTCGCATACATGAATAACCAAACTGACCGATACCTTATAGAAATCCATGGATCACCTCTCTATGTTTACACAATATTGTGGTCATCATTGAGATTGAAAATACCCATTCAGTTTGTTGTATATTTCTTTCAATTTAAAATAAAATACAAGTATAACAAAGATCAGTTGAGTTATCTCAGTGAGACCCACAGACAATCCAAAAATGACAAAAATCTCAGCATCCCTGCGAGTAGTACTATAACAGATGGATACAAAAGAGATGCCCTTTTAGCACGTGAAGATTAATGACCATATTTTATAAAACAACAAAGGAATGAATTTTTGTCTAATCGTACCTTCCAGCTTAGGGACTGATCAACTTGACTTGCAACATATGACGCAAGTCCAGAGTCATTTGTCTACATAATCCAAATGGAAACCTTAAATGAGTAAATCAGGATATAGAAGAAATCCATCTGGTTTGATATCTATCAGCACTCACCCTATCCATCTTGCCAATGTCCAACCCTTCAAAAATTTTCAGGACCCATTGACGAGGGAGTGCAAATCTGAATACAGCATAAACAAGGGGATAGTTAGACTCTCAAGGCCTCTAATCTATCAAAAAAGCAAACCAGGAGATACAACCAAACAACTTGCAGATTTGGGCTATAAAAAAAAACTTGACTGCAAATGAAAGCACAAGACTGTGATCTGAGTTTAGATGTATTACTTTAAATGCCATTTAGATTCAAAACAAGCATTTCAGGATCATCAGAATGCTATTCCACTTGAGACATGTCCAAGGCAACAATACTGATGCTCAGGGGAAGATTAAGTTAAACTGCTTTGGTTGGGATATGCCTTGGACCATCGATATTTTGTGAAGCCGTTGCAGACTACGGATGTCAAATAGGTTATTCACATATTGGTAACCGTGAAACTTTTGTAGTACAACATGGTAAAAGAAATGCTGCACTTGACTAGTTGATAACACACCTGTTCTTGATGTCTGCTTCCCTGCGTCCAAGTCTTGGTGTATCCACCGTAAGAGCAATGGCCTTGAAGCCAGCCCTTTCAGCTCTTCTGACAAGTTGGATCACTACATTCCTATCCTTGTAAACCTGACAGTCAGAAAAGGAAGGTGTTGAACATGTTATACAGATTGAAGGCATCTGTCCTAGATACCCAAAAGCATATACTCACATAGAGCTGAAAAAAGCGAATGCCTGGTCCGGTTGAGGCAACTTCTTCAACACTGGAAGTGGCCCATGATGACAATGTCTGAAAGAAATATGATTACACCATCAAATAGTTTTTTAAAACGTCAAAATAAATAAAAATGGAAATCTGATCCTCAAGCTAGCAGCCTAGCAGCACTACTATCTCTAAAATATTAAATTCTGACACATTACAACCAGTTTATGGGAAATCCAAGGTCACATTAGTTGAACTTCAAAAAACAATTAGACACAGCATGCTAACTGACATACTGTCACAGACTGCTTTTCAAGATAACATCAAAATAATTCGTTTATTAAAGATTCCCAGACATTGGACTAAATATTAACAGTCATCAGATGATCAACCAAACTGGCTCTATACTAACAGAGGTTAAATAAAGTTTAAACAATTGGTTGATTCTTGAAGATATAATCCACCAAAATGGAATTTCAGCAAAAATTGTGATGGTTTCCTAGGGAAATGTTAGATATACAAAATACTCATGAAAGAAGGCTATGTACGGAAGGTCAGATATGGAAACCCTCTAATAAAAGTTGACCAATGCAATGTCAACGAGCATTTTAACAATCTAATTTCAGAAATAGAGCCTCAAGTACAAGTACTTTGTCAGAAGATTCCAAACTAGAATCTTAAGTGACTATAAAATGATGGGGTCAAACCATAATCGTGCCAGCTGCTGATGCCGCCCTTGCTGTTGCATACTCCCCTGCAAGAAGAATTTAACTCAAGATCAGACATGCACTTATTTATTTACAAGCAATGCAGTGCAAATTGTAAAGTTGCTTTCCTAGATTCAATCAGGGAGATACCTGCAAACCAGGAATCCACAATTGAGAGCCCAATAAACACAAGCATATTATATTTTAGAAAGAGAGAAAGTGAATAAAGTACTTGAAGATGACAAGCTGATACAGCATGACCTTCCAAAGAGCAATAGTTGTTCAAATGAATCTTGAATGGAACATGACTTAATTCTCACTAACGCCAGATTGAGTTTAAACAGTAGGTTATGGTCAAAATATGATAAGTTAGACATCAAGGAGACAACCTACCATCAGGATGAGCCATCTTCTGCATGGCACTAGGAGCGATCATGATGGGCATCGAGATCTTGTATCCCAGAACCGTTGTGCTCATATCTATTTTGGACACATCAATGAGTATCCGAGGTCGGAACCTGGTCACAGTCAAAGAAAGAGGCTTACCATCATCGTCAACTAGACTTTGACATATTAATTGCGTAGCCTCAAAGGCTAAAACCAATGATGTTTTTGACTTTTTGTTATGCATAAAGAAATTAATTTCCGGTGGTGAATACATGCTGAACATTTTGCAAACATGAAAATGCAGAACAACCCACCCGATAGACAAATTGTAGCACAGGGATCATGCAGCCAACTCCAAGAAAGTAAGCCTCCAATGATCATGATGACCCAAACTAAAAGAGAGATCAACTACTTGAGAAGTTGAGATCTCAAATCCCACTGTGTGATCAATAAGAGGAATTTTTGCTTCCAGTGATGAGCTGCAAAGGTTTAAAGAATGTGAATATTATTGTTTTGATTATTGTGTTTGATGGTGAAGTCTGGTGTTGCAATTTTCCCAACTTACCCAATGATGGGATTCTTCCAACAGAACTAATAATGAAAAGGTTGCTGAGATGTAGGGATGCAAATGGTAATCAATAACCCAGTTATTCGACCAATTATTAACTTAAAGGACAATTAATGGACACACTTTTCAAGACTGTATAGGCAGCGGATGGGGTAATGGACACAATTTTCAAACTGGGACGGATAGCAGATAAGGTAATGGATACACCTTATACCGAACCCGATATCCATTAACCTTATCCGCTATGAATGAAATTATATAATATTCTTAAAATATATTATATTTTGTACCCTTAGATTGAGATGCATTAGAACAATACCTTTTAAGAATTGTTCTTTTAAATGTGATGTTATGATGTTTTAAGTGAATTTCACTCCACAAGTCATATTTTGGAAGTGTATGTCCATGATGTCCTATTATTTTAGATGTAACGATATTTGTTTCAAGTGGATTTTATTCGAAAACTCTTTTATGTTTGAAACTTCCAAATAAATGTGATGTGTAAATTGGAACCATCTTTTATGTGGATTTTATTTTAGAATTATTTGTTTTTAAACTTGCAGGTATTTATAATTCTGTGAGTGGGGATAGTTGTTTTATTTGAACCCCCCGTTGAGGGACTATCAATTTTTTCATTGATCATTGTACAATTTCCTTAAAACATGTTTGTTTCTTAGAATGTTATACATTTACCGATTACTATCCGAACCCCTATCCGATACTATTAGTACTAGCGGATAAGGTTAAGGATTCAGACAGGGTGATTGCTTATCAGGCACGGACAGGTTACGGATAGGGCGGATTGGCTATGGGAAATGGGATAGGGTTATGGTCCTACGGATACACCTTGTATCCGCACCGAACCCGGTCAGTTTGCATCTCCACTAAGAAGTATGAACTTCCCTAAACACAAAACCTCTCTTGGGCCACTGCCCAACAACATAATCTACATGCACTAATAAGCAGTATCCTTATGATAGGAATTCACATGACTTCTGTGGACTACTAGGACCCCAATCACGTCTGAAATTATCGAAACTTATGTCTACAAACATGATCAGTAGCCAGTGGCAGACAGGGCGGATATAAAGAGTGACACGGGTGACGGGAGGAGGACTTACAGGATCCTGGAGAAGGCGTTCCTGTTCTCCTTGAGGGTCCACTGGTCCTCCGCGCCAGATGCATAGTAGTCATAGACCATCTTCGGCAGTTTCTCCTTTGCGATGGCCTCATACTCGTTAACATTAGTGATCTCAGTCTTCATAGCTCGCTGTTCGCCGTCCTCCTCCCCCAGATAGCACTCTATCAACAAAAGAAGAGGGGGAAAAGGGGAAACCCAACATTTATTTTACCTCAAAGTTCATAACTTTTTCGATCTTTCTTCTATCTCAAGTCTCATCCCCCGACAAAACACAGAATTGCATAGACATGCATGTAAAGATGTAACGGTAAGGACTGAGACGGAGTGGAAACGGTAGTTGCAGCCTGATCAACACAAACATAAGAAGTTCTAAGCAAAAGGAAGTGCACACGAAGGAGAACTCAAGGGGAGACGGACAAATCATCAACTTTCGGAGGAACCCAGATGGCATCCAACAGTTGGTGTCTGGGCATGGAGTCTGATAACGCCCACATCCACATGAAGAGAGCGGGGCATCTGAAGCCTTCAGGATGAAAAGAGAGGACTAGAGGGGGTGAAAAAGGAGCAGAAGAGGACGCACCTTGGCCTGCTGTCAGCAGAGCAGGGCAGATGATGGAAGAGAGAAGCAGGGGAGGGTGGACTGGGAAATGGGGAAGAGGGGTGCTCCGCTATATATGCAGTAATGTGTTGCTTTCCACTGGAACGGTAGGGACGGTGTGATTGACATCGGAAAAGAGAGAGAAAGGGAGGAAACACGCGGACACATGTAAAGATGGCGGGCGCGCGCACGCGAGAGAGAGAGAGAGAGAGTTGGTTGAGGATTATTCGTTAACAATTTGTACCGTCAGCACGTTTTTTTTCTTTCTTTTTAAATAATCTGAGCGAGACTTCACCTTAATTTGAAGTGAACCCAAATTCACTTCTCTACTTTAGACCCATGGTAAAAAAATAAAAAAAATAATTTTCAAAATTATATTATTCCTACTCTGTTTCTTTTTTGCTTAACGTATAAGCCACATATTTGGGATGGTGAATTGAAGCTCATGTCAAAGATAATTTAACGTGAGTTTCACTCAAAAATTTTAAAAAATGAAAAATAAGAAAGGCATCATTGATGTATTAAATTTTTACACCACTGACGGTGGACAAAGTGATATTATATTTGTTGTATAGATATAATACGAAGAAAATTAGATTTGGATATAATTTGATTTGGATTTTGGATTGAACATTTTTAAAATTTTAAATTTTCATCAAATGAGTAAAAGATGGTAAGAGGGCTCGGTAAAGATGGGCATGGGCCATATTGGTGACGATTTCAATCTTAAATACGAAAAAAATATGTAATAATACATCGAGTAAGATTCAGGTAAATTATGAACTGAGGTATTTGAAAGCATAAGTTCTTTTGCACCATTTCTTTAGGGCGTGTTTGACGTGTGAGTAAATGCACGTAGGATAGGATAAGGGAGCGGATGAGAGAGAGAGTGGTGGGCTCTGCCCTCTCCTCACACACAAATGTGTTAACCGGGTTAGATTAACGAAGTCCCGCTTAAAGATTAGGAACTATTTTCTTTAATTCAATAAAGTTGAACGTGAGTGGATACCTTTCGAGGCATGTATGATCGCGTAATGTCATGATCTATAAAATATAAACATTTTATGTTTCAATAATATAACACATTAAATTAGAGATATCAAATATTTTGGTATTATATAAAAATAAAATGATTTAAAATGTCAACTAAGCAAATATTTTACTTATCTTTCAATTTCATATATGAATCAAATTGTAGTTAGAAAATCATGTATACATGTACAAATGCACTTGTGTGCACGAACAATTGGGGACAAAAATCTCATTTTCATTCTCTTCTCGAAATCCACATTCCTTCTCCTCAGAATCATTTGTGGATTTTATTAATAAAGTCTTAATTTTTATGAGTTTTAGAAATTTATCTTATTATATTGTCGTTTTTGATTGTATGAAAGGCTTTACATAAAATTTCACATTAAAGTAACTTTATACCTTTGTTGATTTTTTCTTCCTCCTCTAGTCTCATATTAAAAGTCAAAAATCGATAGTTTTTAACTCTTGTATCCATACATTATCAAGTTCCTGACACTTTTGAAATGGATTTTTACAACTATACCCTTATAAAAATCCATATTTACATTTATTCCCTTACTTTTCGCATATTCACACGTATATCTCTTATATACTCCATATTGTTATGGTTATACCCTTGTGGGTCTCGAGCCATCAACGATGACAAATATTATGAGAATATACTCGTAGAAATCATTTGAAAATGAAAATTATCAAAAACACCCTTATATTAGAGAGAGAGAGAGAGAGAGAAGGGTGCCACATGTGGCCCCTCTCCCCCACCTCCGACAGCTCTCCTTCCCCCTCCCTCTCCAGTGAGCACCCCCTACTCCTAGCCACCATCTTTCCCTCGCCACGAACACCCTCTCACACCTCTCCCGACCTCTCTCTCACCCTCCGGTGCTCGCACCCCTCCTATCACCCCTCCTTGCCCTCATCTCCCCCTCCAGTGCTTGTAGGCCCCTCCCCCTCCGATGAGCTCCAAGGAGCACCACCTACCTGACCACCATCTTCCCCTCCTGACGAACACCCCCACCCCTCCCAGCCCCCCTCTTCCCCTCTGACCCCCTTTCTACCCCCTCGGTGAGCTTCGGTGAGCACCCCCTACCCCTCCCAACCACCATCTTCCCCTCCCGATGAACAACCCCCCCACTCCACCCCTCCCAGCCCCCCTCTCCCCCCTGGCCCTTCGTAACCCCTGCCCACCACTCGTAGGCCCCCCCTCTCCCCCTCCGACTCATTGACCATCCCCACCATTGCTCACAGGCCCCGCCCCCTCCCGATTCTATATCAGATCTGCTCCAAGGGTTAGGGTTAGCCCTAGTACACCTGTTCTATAAGAAGAGGGCAGCAGCCATGGGAGGAGGTGCAGATCTACGGCACTCGACCACCCCGCCACCCCCCTGCCCTCATCTCCCCCTACGATGCTCACATGCCCCTCCCCCCTCCTGACCCTCTCCCACTCACACTCAAGCGCTTGTAGGGCACCCCCCACCCCTCCTGGCTCCCTCTTCCCCTCCGACGATTCAGGCCCCTACACCCCTCCCGACCTCCATCCCACCTCGGCGATCATAGGCCTCATCCCACCCCTTTGGCAATCACAGGCCCAGCTCACCTCTCCCATTGGCAGCTCCCCTCCCTCCCCCACCACTCCTGGCCACCCTAGCCCTCTACTGGCACCCCCAAGCCCTCTATTGGCACCCCCCTCCATCAAGAACCCCTCCTATCTCTCTCTCTCACTCACAAACCCCCCGACCCTCTCCCTCCGCTCGCTCTAGCACCCCTTTCTCCATGGATCTCCACATCAGGGAGAAAGAAAGATCAAGAAGTAGGTGGGCATGGCGGGGGCCAATAGCCAACGGCACTTTGTTGTTGTTGATGCCTGCCATAGATGGAGAGAGAGAGAGAGGATGCCAACCTGAGAGTAGGTTAATAATTGTTCCTCTTAACTCACACATTCCTCGAGTTAAGGAAATGATGATTACAGTAAGAGTATAACTGCAACACTACGAGATATATCACGGATATACGTGGTAACTTGGTTAAAATATGAGATAAATGTAGACCAACTTTTATAGGGGTATGGATATAAAATAATATTTTTTAAAATACATAGAAAATATGGAATATGTCTTTTTACATTTGGCATACGTTTGTGCACTACAACAAGCAAGTGCTCTCCCTATCATGCATACATGTGGGAAACATATTCTCCATCAACTCCCTTCCCACAACCAAAAATGAGGAAAAGACAAAAAAAGAAAAAGAAAAAAAAAATCAACGGAGGAGTTTTCTTTTTTTGTTGCATACTTATTTTTCTACTATATGACGATCTTGAAATAATATCCTTAAACTACCTTTAATCATTCAAAACATGCTCACAATATTCTTCCTCTAAATAAGAATCACCTACCATCTCTTGCGATGGGCAAAACCAGATCTAGACTAGATTATATGCTAATTAAATGACCATGATACACTCATGATGATCCCCTTGGCGTCCGTTGCTAAGGGCTACTTTAATCATGTCTCTGAAGATGGTGATGAGGGGTACATACGTAAAATCCTAAGAAGTAGAGAGGGAGTGGAATAAAAGAAGTCGAACTTGGCTACCTGTGAACAATAAGGTCACGGTTTCTGCCGAATAAAACGTGCAGACACCTTGTCTTCATCTGCCCCCACCTATGGCTAAAGGGGAGGGAGTGATCACATGCTTCCTTAGGCCTGTTTGGTTCCTTCTTTTGTGGCTATTTGCTCTTGTGCTATTACTCTCTGCATGCAAATCCAACTCCTTCCCGACTTCCAAGCAAATCTGTGTGCGGCCCGTGGTTATTACAGTGCTGCTTCTCGGTCTTTTATTAAGAGAGCAAATGGTTGAGATTCATTAAAGAGAAATTTTTTTGCATATTAGTCCCTTTAATCTTACATAGTTGTCAATTAGTCTCTAGTTACAACTATTTATTTGTAAGTCCCTGCAATCTTCGACATTATATGACGAAGTCTCTGCCCTTCCCTCCGTATCGTATGACCCACCAAAATGTTAACCCATCTATGGTTACTTAATTTACCCATATGCAGTAAAAGATCATAATACCTTTAGTTATTAATAGAGAGAGAACAGAGGGAGAAAGAGAGAGAGAGTGGCTGGGGTTCCGACCACCCCCGTTGCCTCCTACTACTCCCAAGCCACCAGAGGACATGGGTGGGGAGAGGGAGAGAAGAGGAGAGAGAGAGAGAGAGAGAGAGCGCTACTCCCAGATGGCTGATGGACAAGAGAAGGGGAGGGAGAGAAGGGGGAAGAGAGATAGCGATAGTGAGTGAGTGGGGGAGAGAGCTACTCCCAAATCATTAGAGGACAGGGGAGGAAGAGGGAGAGAATGGGAAGAGGAAGAGAGAGAGAGAGGTAGTAGGGAAGAAAGTAATCGGAGGGGGTTGCCCTCCTCTCCCTATGAAGACCTCTACTAGACGATGCTGGATCACTACTCATAATAGCCATTGCCCACCCCCACTCCCCATCACCTATGGCAGCCCCCATCGAAGCCCTGTGACCATAGCACACATCGCAGGAGTTGTAGAGCTTTTGACGAGCCTCGTAGGGCTTGTAGTCAACACGAAGGTCAGAGAGCGTGATGATCTTAGAGACGGGGTATGACACCCAGGATTTCTTGGATCAGAATCTGAGAGTTTCGGAGTGCTTTTGTGAGTCCCGAATAGAGTTTGGTGATTTAATTAGATTTTTGGACTATTCTATCTTTGGATCTTCGTACAGGGTGAACCTTTGTGATTTCGGACTCCAGGACATTACAGACGCGTTGTGTATTTTTCGAGGATCGTGAGGGTTATTTTTCCTCATTTTTCTCATTTTTCAGATTTTGAGCCCTAAATTGAATTTCATAAATATTTTCTATTTAATAACCCTCACCCCCTCTCTCTTCTCTCATCTCACGCACTCCTTCTCTCCTCTCCGTTCTCTCTTTCTCTTCCTCCCTTCTCCGGGCGGCCGACGGAGGAGGTACGGGACAAGGTGGAGATCACGTGGAGACGACGAGCGGCGTGGATGGCACGAGGATTGAGGCATGGTGCGGCGTGACTTCAATCATGGATTTAGGAACCTGGCGGCATTTTGAATGATGTTTTCACGTGGAAACGACATCATCGGCACGGCAGATCATCGGTGGTGGTAGGGGGATGGATTCCCTGCCCTTTGTTATGCGTTTCCCCATAATTTCGTGTCGTTTGTCACAAGTTTGAGCGGGTTTCCTATTTTTGGGTATTAAAAGTATGTTTTGGAGTGTGAGTCAAATCCGCCGTTTTAGACGGTGTTTCTTGATTTAAATGATAGATTTCGACTCTATGGCATGTCGGGATGCGATTCTCATTAATTTGGTTGTATTTGTTCGCGATTTGAGGCTGGAAGGGGGCCAGATGTGTGTACGAGTGGGTTTGGGTCGATTGGAGGAAATCATCCATTTCTATGTCATTTTGTGGTCTTTTTGGTCCCTTTCGGCTTGTGGAAGGTGTGGAATGTGATTATGGATATTTTTCCCCATCATATGGAACAATTGGGGCGTGGAAAGGGGTTTTTCGTGCGATTTTCTGGAGTTTCGCACCGTAACATGATCCCTGTCGGGTACTAAACCGTGTTCAGCCTCTGGAGTTTGAACACGTATCCAGGCACCGCGGCTCGTCGAGGAAGACAAACAGTAAGGCGGTTCTGGACACGGTCGAACGACTAACCGTGACCAGGTGACCGCAGTTTTCATGTAAACCACGGTGAAGGTGCGTCAACTCCACCCGTGAAGAGTGCGTCGACCCCTTGGGCGACCGTGCAAGTCGCGGTCAGTATATCAACCGCAACCTTGTGGAGGTGGTCTACCCCTAAACCACAATTAAGCG
Organism: Amorphophallus konjac; assembly: GCA_022559845.1. Lineage (NCBI taxonomy): Eukaryota > Viridiplantae > Streptophyta > Magnoliopsida > Alismatales > Araceae > Amorphophallus > Amorphophallus konjac. The sequence continues at coordinate 337,318,173 of CM040126.1, read as the reverse complement.
TGCGTCGACTCACCCTCGCAAGGTGCGTCGACCCAACAGGTGACCCGTGTTGGTCACGGTTTACAGGGTGACCGCGATTTAATGATCGCGGCCCCTCGTGTAACCACGACTTGTGAACGCGGTCTTCAGACATCTGCGTTCAAAGTTAGTCGACTGGCCCATGTTTTTGTTCGACCGAACTCAGTCTGTTTTGCTATTTTGTTTTCTGGTCAACCCGGTTATGACCCAGTGGTTGACTTTTGACCCCGTGAGTGTCTCGAATGCCCCATGGGGATTGAGATTATATTTTTGGGCATTCGGAGGTGTTGTGTTAGCTCGATTTGCGTGCCTACATGGGTTGAGGGTTCGAGTGACCCCTCATGTTTCGTGCTTTCTCGTTACGTTGAATTGAGTCACTATGTGTTGGTGTGAGTGCAGAAGGTTGTTCCCACACGATGTAAGCCTTATCAAGAAGTGGTTTTTGTCACGCCCCGAGATATGCAGTGGAATTAAGTCGGGAACATGAACAGTCGGCAATACACCTCAAGCTGGCAAGATAATCAGAGCGCTAAACATTCACACATAAAGATGAATGCACAAGGTTACAAACTTAAAAATTATAACTTTATTGAATAATAACCAATGTTTACATCAACACTTGACTCCTTTAATTCTAGACTCAAGAAAAGGGAAAATTACATAACATGACCAACTTCACCGCCTATCACAGTGAAGGTACTAAATTACAATAACTGACTCCACGACACTTTAACTATCTAGGGCATCTCTTGATCATCACTCGCTCTCACCCTCGGATCTGTCATTCGAGTAATCCTAATCCGATCCACTAGAGTTTCCTAAAAAGATTTGAAAAGTAGGGAATGAACACACTTGCCCAGTAGGTATCTTCGTATCAACATGAAGGTAACTTTAAGTAATTAACATTTTAGCTCTACAAGATAAGATAAAGGAAATGCAATAATTCATACGAATAAAATCAAAGTAACACTAGTAATAAGGCAAGAATAAGATATGTGAACATGATCAAGTAAGATTGAAATATAGATGTAAGTTTGGCCTTTCATTAATGAGAATGTACTAGAATGTAACGAGAATGTTCTTTTTATAACCATAAAGGCTACGCACTAGAAAGTCAAGCAAGTATAATTTCATGATGAGCCTCGTGGATTTCACCAGTTTATATAAAAAAGTACTCCCGGCGCAATGCGACGCCAATGTTCATCATACCCCATACTTTACAGTATGTTTCCAGCCATCCGCCAAGAGGGCTAGCGTGGAGTCCTTGGACACCGTCCGTGCTCGCTCTTGCATATTCAAGTTATAAATCAAACTACTTCCACGAGAAATATAAAGTTTGGCCAGTAATAAAAAAGTTCAACAATAAGTTCATGATACCAAATATCAAGGTAAGAATGCACCAAATATGAACATGTAAGTTCAGGAACGAATTAAGGACAAGGTCATACTACGGGAGGAATCCGGCAGCATAACGGTACATTCATTAATTTTCATAATTCCTTAATGACTTTATTGAGTAAGGTTTTAAGTTCCAGATAATCAGTAGACCATCTAGGAACAAAATAGACACAACCCTTGGGTCAAACCCCGGGTTGGACACAAGATGGCAGAAGACGGTCGAGCCAAGACCATTTTCTTGAAGAGGCGGTCAAGTCAAGACCGCATTCAGAGATAGAGTCGACGCAGAAGAGAGCCAGGTCAACGAGTTAACCTGGCAGAACGCGGTCATGCTAGGACCGCTACTTGGAAGTGGCGGTCGCCTTAGGGCCGCTATCTGTATAGGTTGCAGAAAAATACAGAAAACTCAAGTGCTTTCTAGACCATTGATTTTTAAGGGTACAACTAGCTCGGTGTCCTAGTGGGAATCTCAAGCTCGCAGAGACTTACGGAGGCCTTGAAAAATGATCACCTAGTCCGGCAGAAGGAATATCCAATGGAGAGGATCACAAGTCTAAGAAGTGTTCCTATCAAGTGCATATGATCTAATAACAACATACCAGAGTACATGCTATGTACTTAACCAAGAAAGACATGAGAGGAGAGTAAAACATATCAAAACACTGATCACAATACCAATATAGCGAGTTCTACAAAACATAAAAAAAATATCTTTAATACAAAACTATATGATTTTGACATGAAATTAATATAAGATTAAAATAAGTTCCCAAAACATATTGTGTCACAAGACAGAACCTTGGAACTCCTAATATATCAGTAGTAGACTTAGAATAAAATATAGCATGAGGGATTGTATAATCATGGACCAAAAAGGGGCGATCTGGCTGCTGTTTAGGGTGAACAACAAATAGAAAGTAGGTGGCGGTCATCAGAAGGCCGCCTTATGAAGTAGCGGTCGCGGAGCATCCGCCTTCTGATAGTAGCGGTCTCTGGGCGACCGCCTTCTATCTTGCCTGACAGAAGGTAATATCTAACCTGCAAGGCCTATCTAAGGGCAATTATTGCATGGAAATTATGAAGAATATGAAGTTAAAACATGGTAACATGTTAAGAATGAAGGGAGTGCATGGAAAAGTCATGAATCAACCAAAATTCTTATCTTTTAATTTAAGGGTGTAGGGATGGTATGCAGTGAAAGTTATGCATGCGCAGTCATGAAAAAACATCAAATACTCTATGTACAATGTATGAAATCACGAGCTATCAGAGGACTTTTGTTCCTAACTTGATGTTTAATCCAACATGAGATAACCTACCTCTGATTTGATCCCTAGACTTAGAATTCCTTGCTGGAAGAACACCCCAGTTCCTGCGCATCCTGCGTAGAAACATCAGCTTCCAGACGCTCTAATTCTTCAACGGTCTGATATCCTAGCACGAGATTTGGAGGGGAGTTAGACAATACTAAAGAGAACAAAATGTTCTAAAGACTTAACCTAAGATGACGATGTCTTACCTTTGAACCATGCACTCCAAAACTAGGGTTCGCGCAGAATGAAGTTAGTGTCTATTTATAGGGAATGACTTAGGGCTGAGGGCTTAGGTCGAATTAAGAGTCCTATAGGGCATCATTTCTATCCCCATAGAGTCCTAGATAGGTTTCTATGCCAGAGCACACCTATCCCTAGGATTTGGATGGATAAAAATCTAAATTTTCCATGATTATCAAATCTCGTTTATGGATGCAGAATGCGGTCAGGTCTCGACCGCCTCTTGGAAGATGCGGTCGCGCGATAGACCGCCTTCTGGGTAATTTCTGAAAAAATTGATTTTATCTTAATTTCCTCTATTTATCCCCTATTTATCCTATTTATCCATTTAAATTAGGAACTAGCCCTAATTACATCTCTAGAAGTGGGCTTGGGCCTAAAAGTTTGGGTTTTTGGTTTTAAAAGCTTTTACAAGTGGGGCCAATTCTTTAGTTAATAGTTGGGCCTTTAAATTTATTTATTTAACCTAGAATTCATTTAAATAGCCCATTAAGCCTCTTAAATGCTTAATAATTCCAAAAAAATCAAGGTAATTACCAGGGTTGTTACAGCTTCTCATGTGGGCCATGAGTGTGGCCTATGAGATTGAGTCCGATGAGCGACCAAGGGCCGAGGACTTCTGATCTCCTTTTAGAGGAATGGATCCGGCAATTGTGAGCCACTTCCATGATGCTTCACCGTGGTTTTGACTCTAAGGCTAGAATGATTTGATGGCATGAGGCCATATTGCATGACGGTTTTGACTTGAGTCGCGTGACTCAAGGACCGTTGGAATTGTCATGCCCCGACGCGAAATATCAAGGCGTTACGAGTCATAAATATTCATGTCGATCAGAGCATGTACGATTGGGGGTCCAATCACAATGTAGATGATAAGAAAAGGATACTTTTATTTCATTGAAATAAACTTTTACAACAACATTAAGCCTTAAGAGGCATAATGCAACTTCCAAGTACATAACTCTAGCAAGAGCAACACTCGTAAACCTAGGTAACTAAGATAAACTTGATCCCTCGTTTCACTCTTGCCCATCCCCATGTGTTTGAGGTTCATCGTCGGAACTACCCGCAATGTTAACCAAAAATGTAAGGTGAGTGAAACGCTCAGTAGGACTTATATCTCTATAACAGGCAACTTAAAGTAATTAATAGTTTTGGATAAAGGTGTGCTATGCCGAGAAACGTAAATAAAATATTGAACACGAATTGGAGAGAGAGTAAAGTAATGCAAGTAATTGGGATCACAAGTAGATAAGATATCAAGAGTAAAGTTCAAGTAGGGAATGATCATGTAGCAAGTATTATCATGGAATTGGCCATTTCACGCAAGTATGTACAAGTCAAGTATTTCACGTAATTCAAGTACTTCATGTATTCAAGCAAGTCAAGTAATTCACGAACTGTGAAATGTCATAAATCAATCTAGCAAGTCAAGCACTTCGGTGCAATGCCACACCAGGTCATTCAACTCCCATGGGTACAAGTACTGTCACGCCCCGAGTGCGGAAGATACCCGGAGACGCGTGACGAGTTTATATCAATCATGTCAATCAGAGTGGTCGTGTATTCGACACAAAGACAGAGATGCGCAAAATAGCAAGATAACCCAATCCTTTATTTCATAATGGATAGACTATTACAAATCCAATACTCTGTTTAATAAAAAGGAAAAGAATACATATTTGACTCAAGAAACTATAGAAAAGACTAGATGACACTTGAGCAGCTCTATCACTTTCACTCTTGACCATTCCCATCCGATTGACTTCCATCGTCGTCGGACTTACCTGAAAAGTACAAAGGGACAAACGGAATGAGCGAACGCTCAGTAGGAAGTTATATCTCAAGTACTAGCAAGGGGTTTAAGTAATTACATCTTTCATGAATGCAATAAAGCTATGCATGCTCGCATAAAACGACAAGATAGAGAGAATGTAATATCAAGGAAATAAGATGAACTTAATCATGAACTTTCAACAAGATAACAAGTTTATTCAAGATATTCAAGCAAGTACGTTTAACAAGTCATGTCAAGAACTTTGGCTATCATGTATCAAGCAAGTAAATTACCCTTTTTTCGGGCCATGCATTTCATGTCAAGTCAAGTACGATTCAAGTACAAGATGTGTGTGGAATGTCCAATCAAGCAAGTCAAGTACTCGGTATAATGCCAGATACCTTATCATTTTAACTCCCATGGGCACAAGTACTTTCGGGTGCTCCTCCCAGGACCAGATCGGGCCCTATATGCGCAGGTATTTATCATGTGTTTTGACATCCACTCTTGTATATATAGCCAATATAGAATTTCAATAATCAAGCTTGTAGACATGTATGACAACTTTGACAGAATAGAGTCCAAAAAATATGACAAAGGACATAGAATGGCGATAATAACGGCATAATCACGATATCGATAAAACTAGGTAGAATATGGTTCCCTTAACTTGGGTACCATGACAAATCAATATGGACATTCTTTATATAGAATTGAGGTCCACAAGAACAGTATATCAAAGGTAAGATACCCTCATTCTTATCATAGAATTGAGGTTTACAAGAACGACATGATATGGCATGATATCACCACCCCATTAAGAATTTTCTTATGATATACACTTTGTACAATCATAAGGGCCGGTATACCATATTTCTTTAGATTGACATGGCATTAATTGTGTAATAGGTTTTAGGGTACAACCAGCTCAGTCGACCTTGAGGGAATCCAAGATTCGAGGAGTCTTACGGAGGTCTCTATGACTAACTCGCTAGTCCAAAGGAACGGAATGTCCAATGGAGAGCTTGTATGTCAATGAGAGTTGAGTGTGATCAATGAAACAACATGAAACATGGGACTATACTCACGGAGTGGAGAATAGTGCCGATATATATATTATATAACATATGAAACCATCGGTTAACAGAAACAGTGGAAAAATCAGTTTTACAGTAAAATAACGACTTAATCAGAGTCGTTTATCAAGTAATTAACGCCTAACAGAAGGGCGTTTACATATGTTTCCATTTTTTTCAGAATTTCAATATTTCATTAATTTATCTAAAACGCGCCCTGGACAGGGGCGTTTCTTTGCAATGAGACGACTACAGTAGCAGGTGTCTTTTTATTTACAATATTTTACAGAACATATTTATTTTTAGAAATTATCAAAAACGCGCCCTTGGCAGGGGCGTTAATCATGAAATTCTTATTATTTTTTTTACAGAATATATTGTTCGGGATTTTAACAGAAACGCGCCCTATGAAGGGGCGTTACTTTTCAATTCACGCCCTAGTATCGGGCGTTAGTCCAGTGAAAGATGACCTAGCCACGGTCGTTAATTCAAGAAATACCATGAATTTTCATGAGCAGTAATAATTTCAGGATAATAGAATTCATGGAGAACGAATGTATGGTCATGACAATAAAATTAACAGGTTTGAAGACATATGATCATGCATTATTGTAGAATCATGATTTCATAGATAATCAATTCTTAACATGAGTGATTAATGATTAAATGAAATTAACGCCTGTGTACCGGGCGTCAAATCTAAAATTGACGACCTGATCAAGGTCGTTTCTTTATAAGTAGCGCCCTTGTTTGGGTCGCGTATTTCAAAATCACGCCCTTGGTGAGGACGTTCCTTTCAAAAATTCAACAGAAACGTTTAAGACTTAGGAAAACTATATGCAGGTGTATGCTCATATGATTACACTACGATTCTTATATACTTTGGGCTACATACTTGAGAAAATCCTACCTTATGATAATTTGATGATTTGAACCGTGAGAAGAGGAGCTCTTGTTCTTCGGTCCTGTAATTCCTACGAGAACAGAAGAAGAAATATTAGTATTTCTTCATACTTCTTGACCGAAGGTAAAAGAAAGAAGAACATCACCTTTGTTCTTCACGTACGTAGGTGCTTTTCCTAACCTGTAACAGAAGAAGATGAAGAACTGTTAGTTCTTCATGTAACAGACGTAGGGAATTAAGGAAATAAGAAGAAATATTCCTCTCACGTACCTTGTAGTTTTCCAAACGCCAAATAGCGTTTAAGGTTCGATCAGTAGGTTATTTATAGGGATTTTTGGGAATCCTATTAGGGTTAGTGTTCTAGTGGAAGTAATGCTTCCAATATAGAGTCCTTGCCCTATTAAATACTTACTAGATTAACATAATCCTTCCCTGGATAAGCTCTGGGTTCGAACGGTTCACGAATGGAATTAACGACTTTGGTCAGGTCGTCGATTCTTGAATTGACGACCTGCTTCAGGTCGTTTCTTAACAAGCGCCTTGTGTAAGGGCGTTATTTTCTTTAAAACATGCCCAAGATTGGGGCGTTTCTTGGCCTTACCCTTTTTGACGTTGGAATTTGACGCCGTGTGGTCAGGGCGTCACTTCTTGAGTAACGCCTTATCTAGAGGCGTTTATAATTTAAATAGCGCCTTTATCCGAGGCGTTATTGTATATTATTTTATTTATCTAATTATTTGATTTATTTTAAAATCTTTATTATTATTAATATTTTATCAGGGTTGCTACACCCTCCCCCACTTAAAAAGAATTTGGTCCCCAAATTCAATTGCATATTGTGTATACGCGCGGAGAGTGTAGAGTATATACCTCTTAGAACAACTCGGGAAATCGTTTCTTCATAGATTCCTCGGTCTCCCATGTCGCTTCGTGTTCAGTATTCTTATTCCATTGCACCTTGAGCATGGGAATAACCTTATTCCTTAGAGCACGTCTTTCACGGTCTAAGATCTTCATAGGCTTCTGTTCATATGTGAGATCTTTCTTGATCACCAGATCTCCATGTTCAATAATGTGTGATGGATCGTGCACATACTTCTTCAACATAGATATGTGAAACACATTATGCACTTCGGACAATTGAGGAGGCAACGCGATGCGATAAGCAACCTCGCCAACTCTTTCGAGTACCTCAAATGGTCCGATGAATCTTGGCGTAAGCTTGCCCTTAACACCAAATCTTCGTATGCCACGTCCAGGTGATATCTTGAGAAATACATGATCTCCGCTTTGGAATTCAAGATCTCTCCTTCTTGTATGTGCATAAGCCTTTTGCCTGGTCTGAGCAACTTGCAATCTTTCTCTGATTACTTGTATCTTCTCAGTTGTATCCCTTACCATGTCTGGACCTAATAGTTATTTTTCCCCAACTTCGTTCCAGCATAAAGGTGATCGGCAACTCCTTCCATATAAAGCTTCGAAAGGTGCCATTTGGATACTAGCTTGGTAGCTATTATTATATGCAAATTCCACTAGTGGCAAATGTTCATGCCAGCTTCCACCAAAGTCAATAATGCATGCTCTAAGCATATCTTCAACAACCTGATTAGCTCTCTCGGTCTGACCATCCGTTTGTGGGTGAAAAGCAGTACTAAAGTTAAGCCTTGTTCCCAATGCATGTTGTAATCCCTTCCAAAAATGAGAAGTGAAACGGGGATCTCTATCAGACACGATTGAGACAGGAATTCCATGCAACCTGACTATTTCTTTGATGTATAGTGCAGCTAGCACATCAATTGACCATCGGCTTTTTATTGGCAAGAAATGCGCCGATTTAGTTAATCGGTCAATGATAACCCAGATTCCATCGTGTCCTCCTTTTGATTTAGATAAACCCATGATGAAGTCCATACCAATATCCTCCCACTTCCACTTAGGAATATCTAGAGGATGTAATTTTCCAGCAGGCTTTTGGTGTTCCGCCTTGACCTGTTGGCATGTGAGACAGCGTGATACATAGTCCGCTATTTCTCTTTTCATGTTGGGCCACCAAAAGTTCCTCTTTATATCTTGGTACATTTTGGTTGATCCTGGATGAATAGTGTACCTTGATCTGTGAGCTTCATCTAAGATCTTCTTCTTTAATTCTGGACAATCTGGTATACAAGTTCTGTCTTTGAACAATAATCTTTCATCAGAAGTTAGTTGAAAATCAGATTGTCCTTCTAATCTGCCTTTGATTTCCACTAATATAGGATCATCATCCTGAAGTGCTTGTATCTCAGATAATAAATCTGACTGTATGCTTACATGAGATAATGTGACAAATTTGGCTTCCTTGTCCAAGCTTATATTGAGCTCGGAGAATTGTTCTAGCAACCTCCATTCTTGTATCATACAATTGGCTATCATTGCTCTCGGCTTTCGACTAAGGGCATCAGCAACATAATTACCCTTTCCGGGATGGTATTGTATATTGAAGTCGAAGTCCTTGAGATATTCTAGCCAGCGTCTTTGTCTCATGTTTAGCTCTTTTTACGAAAATAGATATTTGAGACTCTTGTGATCGGAGTATACAGTGAACTGTACTCCATAGAGATAGTGTCTCCATATCTTCAGTGCAAATACCACCGCGGCCAGTTCTAAGTCATGGACGGGGTAATTCTCCTCATGCTTCTTTAGTTGACGAGAAGAGTATGCTATGACATTTCCTTGTTGCATTAGGACACATCCGAGGCCAATGCCAGAAGCATCTGTGTAGACCTCGAATTTCTCTCCTTCTATTGGTAGAGCTAACACCGGAGCTGTAGTGAGATGATCCTTGAGAGTTTGGAAACTTCTTTCACATTCCTCACTCCATTCATATCGGATCTCCTTGCGAGTTAACCTTGTGAGGGGCACGGCGATCTTGGAGAAATCCTTGATGAATCGCCTATAATATCCCGCAAGACCTAAGAAACTTCTGATCTCGCTAGCATTGGTTGATTTTTCCCAGCTTCTAACAGCTTCGACCTTTGACGGATCTACTGATAATCCATCTTTTGAAATCACATGTCCTAGAAAAGCCACTTCTTCAAGCCAGAATTCACACTTGCTGAGTTTTGCATATAATTGATTTGTCCTCAAGACTTGCAATGCAATCCTCAAATGCTCTTCATGTTCTTCCTTAGTCTTGGAATATATCAATATATCATCAATGAAGACTACTATGAATTGATCCAAGTAAGGCCTGAATATGCTATTCATTAACTGCATAAAGGCAGTAGGGGCATTTGTTAGTCCAAAAGGCATAACAACAAATTCGTAATGGCCATACCTGCTTCTGAACGCAGTCTTATGAATGTCATCATCCTTGATTCTTAATTGATGATATCCCGATCTGAGATCAATCTTGGAAAAATATTTGGATCCTGAAATCTGATCAAATAATTCATCGATCCTCGACAGTGGATACTTATTCTTGATAGTGAGATGATTCAACTGTCGATAGTCGATGCATAGTCTCATGGATCCATCCTTTTTCTTTACAAATAATACCGGTGCTCCCCACGGGGAAGTACTTGGTCTAATAAACCCTTTTCGAATTAATTCCATCAATTGCTCCTTCAACTCTTTGAGTTCAGCAGGGGACATTCTATAGGGCGCCTTTGAAACTGGACCAGCACCAGGGACTAAGTCAATGGTGAAGGCCACTTCTCTTTGAGGGGGTAATCCCGGCAAATCTTCCGGAAATACGTCTGGAAATTCTTGCACTACCTGAATGTCTTCTATCTTAGTATCCTTTGTTTCTTTAATGGTGACAAAAGCAAGGAAGGATACACATCCTTTCCTGACGAGCTTGCTAGCTCGGAGGGCCGAAATAAGAGGGGATTTGCTCCGACTCTTGGGGCGAGTAAAGACTAATTCTGGAAAATCTTTGAAAGCAATTTGGCTATTGCGGCAATCAACCGTTGCCTGGTATTTGGATAACCAGTCCGCTCCCAGTATAACATCATACTCCTTTAGATTAAGGCATATGAGATCTATAGGTAAATTCCTACCTTGAACCATTACCTCACAGTTTTGGTAGTGATGAGTAATATCATTTTCACTTCCAAAAGGAGTAGTTAGAACTATTTTTATCCATTCTGGTTCTAACGGTAACGGGTCGGCAAACTTCTTAGAAATAAAGAAATGCGATGCACCCGTATCAAATAAGACATAAGCACTTTTGGAACAAATTTTTAATGTACCTTCCACTAATCCGCCTTCTTCTTCAGGTTCGGTCTCCTGGATTGCATGAAGACGAGCATTCTTCGTCACCGGGCGTTTACCGTCACCGGCTTGGTCATTCATTAATGGACACTCGGGAATCCGATGCTCACGGCTTCCACAACGGAGACATGCTCCTAATTTCCTCCAGCATTCTTCGGTCTTGTGACCAGCCTTGTCACAATGCTTGCATACTACGTTTGAAGGTGTAGTGGTGATAGAGAAGGGCTTGGATTTCTTGAACTTGGAATCTTGAGAGGATGAACCTCTATTACTAGGCCTTTTCTTAAAGTTGGGTTTAAAAGAACCCGAACCTGTGACTTGCTCCTTCTTGTCTTTTCCACGGATCCTATCAGATAGTTCCGTGGCATCTTCAAGTAATTGAGCTCGGCGCACTATTTCAGAATAAACTTGGATGTCCATAGGCACCAGTTGAGTAATATAGTGGGGCCTAAGCCCGTTAAGAAATCTACGGGCTTTCATCTTCTCCGTGCTAATAAGATGCTTAGCATATCTAGACAACCTGGAGAACTGAGCTTCATAATCTGCTAATGATAAGGATCGTTGCTTTAATGCAGCGAATTCTGCAGCCTTCTTTTCTTGGACTCGGTCCGAGAAATATTTAGCATTGAAGTATTCCACAAATTCTTCCCATGTTACTTGAGTAGGATCGATGGTTGCTTCAATAGACTCCCACCAGCATCTAGCATCTTTCTCTAACTGGAATGTAGCTAATAGAACTTTGTCCTGATCCATGCATTGTATGACACGGAATATGCGTTCAGTTTCCCGAACCCAATGCTCGGCATCGTCCGGATCGGTCGATCCTATGAACTTCGGGGGATTCATACTCTTAAATGCTTGGTGTAAGCTTCCAGCTCGTGGAGCACCACCTTGTGCTACCTGTTGTAGCACTTGAGTCATTCCTTGAAGGGTACGCTGCAAGTTGCGCCATTGAGCACGCTCGGCAGCCATTATCCTACAATTACAATAACCATATTAGTACGTGACTACATTTAGAAACCAGTACTCTATTTTTTTAACTTTAACCCTTGGTTCTACCCAATCTCACTGGTAAAAGGTTTTAACTTATCCTTGGACTTGGGTTTTTCCTAGGAATTGAATACCTTAGGCTCTGATACCACAAAAACTGTCACGCCCCGAGCGCGGAAGATACCCGGAGACGCGTGACGAGTTTATATCAATCATGTCAATCAGAGTGGTCGTGTATTCGACACAAAGACAGAGATGCGCAAAATAGAAAGATAACCCAATCCTTTATTTCATAATGGATAGACTATTACAAATCCAATACTCTGTTTAATAAAAAGGAAAAGAATACATATTTGACTCAAGAAACTATAGAAAAGACTAGATGACACTTGAGCAACTCTATCACTTTCACTCTTGACCATTCCCATCCGATTGACTTCCATCGTCGTCGGACTTACCTGAAAAGTACAAAGGGACAAACGGAATGAGCGAACGCTCAGTAGGAATTTACATCTCAAGTAATAGCAAGGGGTTTAAGCAATTACATCTTTCATGAATGCAATAAAGTTATGCATGCTCGCATAAAACGACAAGATAGAGAGAATGTAATATCAAGGAAATAAGATGAACTTAATCATGAACTTTCAACAAGATAACAAGTTTATTCAAGATATTCAAGCAAGTACGTTTAACAAGTCATGTCAAGAACTTTGGCTATCATGTATCAAGCAAGTAAATTACCCTTTTTTCGGGCCACGCATTTCATGTCAAGTCAAGTACGATTCAAGTACAAGATGTGTGTGGAATATCCAATCAAACAAGTCAAGTACTTGGTATAATGCCAGATACCTTATCATTTTAACTCCCATGGGCACAAGTACTTTCGGGTGCTCCTCCCAGGACCAGATCGGGCCCTATATGCGCAGGCATTTATCATGTGTTTTGACATCCACTCTTGTATATATAGCCAACATAGAATTTCAATAATCAAGCTTGTAGACATGTATGACAACTTTGACAGAATAGAGTCCAAAAAATATGACAAAGGACATAGAATGGCGATAATAACGGCATAATCACGATATCGATAAAACTATGTAGAATATGGTTACCTTAACTTGGGTACCATGACAAATCAATATGGACATTCTTTATATAGAATTGAGGTCCACAAGAACAGTATATCAAAGGTAAGATACCCTCATTCTTATCATAGAATTGAGGTTTACAAGAACGACATGATATGACATGATATCACCATCCCATTAAGAATTTTCTTATGATATACACTTTGTACAATCATAAGGGCCGGTATACCATGTTTCTTTAGATTGACACGGCATTAATTGTGTAATAGGTTTTAGGGTACAACCAGCTCAGTCGACCTTGAGGGAATCCAAGGTTCGAGGAGTCTTACGGAGGTCTCTATGACTAACTCGCTAGTCTAAAGGAACGGAATGTCCAATGGAGAGCTTGTATGTCAATGAGAGTTGAGTGTGATCGATGAAACAACATGAAACATGGGACTATACTCACGGAGTGGAGAATAGTGCCGATATATATATTATATAACATATGAAACCATCGGTTAACAGAAACAGTGGAAAAATCAGTTTTACAGTAAAATAACGACTTAATCAGAGTCGTTTATCAAGTAATTAACGCCTAACAGAAGGGCGTTTACATATGTTTCTATTTTTTTCAGAATTTCAATATTTCATTAATTTATCTAAAACGCACCCTGGACAGGGGCATTTCTTTGCAATGAGACGACTACAGTAGCAGGCGTCTTTTTATTTACAATATTTTACAGAACATATTTATTTTCAGAAATTATCAAAAACGTGCCCTTGGCAGGGGCGTTAATCATGAAATTCTTAATTTTTTTTTTACAGAATATATTGTTCAGGATTTTAACAGAAACGCGCCCTATGAAGGGGCGTTGCTTTTCAATTCACGCCCTAGTATCGGGCGTTAGTCCAGTGAAAGACGACCTAGCCACGGTCGTGAATTCAAGAAATACCATGAATTTTCATGAGCAGTAATAATTTCAGGATAATAGAATTCATGGAGAACGAATGTATGGTCATGACAATAAAATTAACAGGTTTGAAGACATATGATCATGCATTATTGTAGAATCATGATTTCATAGATAATCAATTCTTAACATGGGTGATTAATGATTAAATGAAATTAAGACCTGTGTACCGGGCGTCAAATCTAAAATTGACGACCTGATCAAGGTTGTTTCTTTATAAGTAGCGCCCTTGTTTGGGTCGCGTATTTCAAAATCATGCCCTTGGTGAGGACGTTCCTTTCAAAAATTCAACAGAAACGTTTAAGACTTAGGAAAACTATATGCAGGTGTATGCTCATATGATTTCACTACGATTCTTATATACTTTGGGCTACATACTTGAGAAAATCCTACCTTATGATAATTTGATGATTTGAACCGTGAGAAGAGGAGCTCTTGTTCTTCGGTCCTGTAATTCCTACGAGAACAGAAGAAGAAATATTAGTATTTCTTCATACTTCCTGATCGAAGGTAAAAGAAAGAAGAACATCACCTTTGTTCTTCACGTATGTAGGTGCTTTTCCTAACCTGTAACAGAAGAAGATGAAGAACTGTTAGTTCTTCATGTAACAGACGTAGAGAATTAAGGAAATAAGAAGAAATATTCCTCTCACGTACCTTGTAGTTTTCCAAACGCCAAATAGCGTTTAAGGTTCGATCAGTAGGTTATTTATAGGGATTTTTGGGAATCCTATTAGGGTTAGTGTTCTAGTGGAAGTAATGCTTCCAATATAGAGTCTTTGCCCTATTAAATACTTACTAGATTAACATAATCCTTCCCTGGATAAGCTCTGGGTTCGAACGGTTCACGAATGGAATTAACGACTTTGGTCAGGTCGTCGATTCTTGAATTGACGACCTGCTTCAGGTCGTTTCTTAACAAGCGCCTTGTGTAAGGGCGTTATTTTCTTTAAAACACGCCCAAGATTGGGGCGTTTCTTGGCCTTACCCTTTTTGACGTTGGAATTTGACGCCGTGTGATCAGGACGTCACTTCTTGAGTAACGCCTTATCTAGAGGCGTTTATAATTTAAATAGCGCATTTATCCGAGGCGTTATTGTATATTGTTTTATTTATCTAATTATTTGATTTATTTTTAAAATCTTTATTATTATTAATATTTTATCAGGGTTGCTACAAGTACTTTTGGGTGCTTCCCCCAGGACCAGACCGGGTCCCATTAACGTCAGGCATTGGGGTTATGGATCATAGATCCCAAGTATATTTGGACATCCACATAATATGTATGGCCAAAGAATTTCAAGGTAAAGTTTATGAAATAAAGTATTTCAAGGAACAAATAGTATAAGATTACAAGTAGTTGTAAGAGAAGTTCCAAGAGAATTTAGTGGATCATGTTTAACGACATTAAGTCGATAAATGGATTGAATTATCGGATAAGGCATAATCAACCCTTGCAGAAAATCTCGTAAAACGGGTTTAGAACAAGTTTTTCACAGTCGGGTGTTTAGCTAGAAAATTACGGAATCACGGCCAATTAAGAGGTGGGACAGTGGGAGGCTCCTCTCGCATGCGCGAGGTCCTAATTAAGAAATCACTTATCCACTTAAAGTATTTGCCCGTGGACCTCTTTCCTTAGACACCATTTTCCTTAGAAATCTAGCTATTTACATGACTTGTTGAAAACACGGTAACACGATAACATGAAAATCGTTAAAAACTCGTATTGATCACGATTATGCAACTAAGCCCATGTAATTTTAACAGATAATATCTACTCCATTTAACATGCTAGAAAGATAATATAGTCATGGAGATCAAAGATATCATGAAGGTAACAAGAACTAGGATGAAAATATAAGCTCATGGAATAGAATTATTATCTTTCATATCATTAACCTAATTGTGTGTGAATTTAAATGATATGCAACTTAACATGACATATCTAACATGCTACATGATATATTGGTTCAATCTGAAAATATCACGATCAGGGCGGAGATCGCGCATCTGGAACACGGTCTTAGAAAGACACCGTGATCCGAGACGGATCTTCTGGCGGTTAAAAATCTCAATTAAAATCTTATGTCCAATTGTATGGATAGCATGCTTAATACTCAATAAAATTTGAGAAAAATGATATAGAATCAAAGTAACCATGCATCTACATCTAATGCATGCATCAATTTGAGTTTAGCCTCATAGAATACCTACCTAGTGGAAGATCGAATAGGAAGAAGAATAAGAACGAAGAACACTTCGAATACTCCTCCAAACATCAAGATTTCCTCCAACCAACACTTCCCTAATAGATTTGTGCTTTGAGAAGGGAAGGTCTCAGCCCTATTTATAGGTCAAGTCTCATAATTATTTTATTACTAATTTAATTCCATCTTCCACCTAATTTCCTATGTCACCCACCCATGTTACTATAACACCAACTTATGTTGGCAATAATTTTCAACATGTGGATGTTGAAATAAATCTCCCTTTGTGATAAAATCAATTACTTCATTTATTCAATGATATTTTATTATTAATTTAATTCTAAGTCAATTTTCCACCTAATTTTTCTATTTCACTAACTCATGTTACTATTACACCCACTTATGTGTCTAATAAATTCTAACATAAGAATATTGAAATAAGTCCCCCTTTATCACATAACCAATGACGTCATTTATTCAATTAGATAAGAAATTACATCATTCACTAATTAGGATTTAATTAGAGCTAATAATTCTCTCTTAAATCAGATGCTACAGTACTTCTACAGTACTAATGTCTTCGCCTTCTCAGAATCGTGCCGCAAATCTCGCCGTTCGTGTAAACACGTGGGATATGATTTGCGTTTATATATTCTACACTTTAAAGACATAAAATTTTTCTATCATTTATTTTATTTTCATCTATCATTATTTTTTTCACATATAAATGCATATATAAAATTTTGAGTTGCTACATCCTCCCCCACTTAAAAGAATTTGGTTCTCCAAATTCAATTCACGTAATTGTAATTTAAAATTTCAAATGGAGGGTTCAAAATTCTAACTTGAGATTAAATCTGGATACTTCTTCTTGATTGACTCTTCTAATTCTCAGATAGCTTTCTCGAATCCACGCTTGCTCCATTATGTTAGCGCAGTAAGAGTGATATAGAAGGGGGGGGATGAATAGATCACTCCCAATTTGTGGAAACTTAGGCGAAAAATAAATTCTACTGCTAACGCACCTCCTTAACCCGTACACAGAGAATGTAAATGAGAGTGAAGAACTGATCACATGGAAGCAAAGAGACAAGCAGATGAAGAGCGCAAATAACAATAGCAAACCACAGAGGAGGCACTCGGTTTTTAGGTGGTTCGATTGTAGTCCGCAATCTACATCCACCCCTCACTCCAACTAGAGTGAGGATTCCACTAGGCAATGCTAGATCACAGCAGACTCAGTCTGCGAACAACATGCTGCCACACAGCTTGAACACCCAAGGGAAACAAATCCCTCAACCAAGCTCTGCTACCCACAGAAGTTGAAACCTGTTCTAGCTCCCAGCTAGAACACAACCGGAGAATCCTCTCCCGTCCTCCACACACGGAGGGAAACTGTTAATGACAACCTGTCACTAACAACACCAGAGATCACCGATCTCTCTTCCTCTGCAACTCAGAGGGAAACTGGAGTAATACTCCCTTCCTCCACACACCGGAGGGAAACCAATTCAAATCAGAATGGAAGAACAAAATAAAACGAAAACAAAGTCGAAACAAAAACCAATGAAGAAGAAATCGATTCTGAAACCCAATACAAATGTAACTTCAAATGAAGCAATTCATCAATCCACAACCACTGCTCTCTCTCTCGAACAAACTCCTCTCGGATCTGGAACTCTCTATTCTTTTTCTTTTCTGGATCGTGCAGACTCTCACCAATGGCTTCTGCTTTTTCTTTTCACGATCAAACTTCTACTGAAGGATGAAGCTTTATATTTATAGCAGATATTGGCGTGTGGCTGCCAGGTTCCCGCCCATGCACTTTTTGCCAGATCATTTGAATTTTGACCACATGGCAGCATCCTGACTAGGTTGCCATCCACGTGTCATGCGCCTGTTGTCTTGGATCACGTGCCAGATGTCAACCTCGATTCACGTGCCCAATCATCAGCCTGAATCGCCTGCAGACAGAGACAGATGGAATGTATAGAATTAGTTAGTTCAGGCTATTAACATGAGTGTATATACTTCAGAAACATCAACTGATTAAGTGTGTACAACGTGAGAGAGTGTACAGACTTAATGAATAAGGCGCATGTGAAAGCAGTGTATAGACATGTGAACAATGCAAACGAATGGCAGTGTATAGACTTATGAACAATGCATATGAAGGCTGTGTATAGACTTATGATCAATGCAAATGAGTGTTACCAATGTGTACACTTTGCAAAGCTCAGCCACCGTGTAGACTTCACGAAGCCTAAGCAGTGTACAGGCTTGAAACGAGTGTGCTGAGAGCATTGAAGACTCGAGTCATAACAACTGAATGTATAGAGTTGTAGTCAGACAACTCAATGTGTAGACTTGACGCAAGAGGCCAGTGTTCAGACTTTGAGGAAGCAATGTACTGTATGCAATGTACAGACTTGATAGAGTAAGACTCTTAATAAGACGGTGAACATTGTATTGACTTGATGCCCAACGGTGATGTACAGACTTTGACATGCTTGAGCCAATGTCTAGACTATGCCAGGGTGAGACGATGCATGAGACACTTGGCTGTACAGACTTGCAAATGTTCTGAATGAGACGATCGGCTGTTGGACCGATGTACAGACTCTGAATGTAAAGGTAGTTTGTATAGACTTGAATCGCTTGAAGCGATGTACAGACTAGATGAAGCTCAAGCAGTGTATGGACTTGTGAAGGCTTCAACGTTGTACAGACTTGGTGAAGCTCAAGTGAATGTATAGACTTGATGAACCATTGTGGATGTGTGGACTTGAGCGAATGAAGCCGATGTACAGACTTGCCTAAGACGCAGCATGAGACGCTGGCTGAGACGGACGCTGTACAGACTTTAAATGCACTAAGACGCTGAACAAGACGGACCGATGTACATACTTCTAAGTGCTGATGAACTATGTATGGACTTGGCTTGAGATGCTGCATGAGACGGTGCATGATGTATAGACTTCATGAAGAAACACATGATGCAATGTGTGGACTTGGTGACACATGCAGACAGATGAGTGTACAGACTATGCCAGCAAGCTACACGATGTGTAGACTTAGAAGTGCCTGCGGCTGTGCAATGTGTAGACTTAGAAGTGATTGAAGCAGGCGTTGTACAGACTATGCAAGCATGACACTGGGCGCTGTATAGACTTACACTATCGGATGTGTAGACTTCATGAGAGTGCAGTAATCAATGTATAGACATTAAGCTTGACACTCCAATGTATAGAGTTGAAGCTTGGAAGGATGTATAGGGTTGAGCTGAACTGACTTTGGCAATGTACAGACTTAGTTGGTCGGGCAGTGTACAGACTTAGAATTTTAGTACCAGTGTTTAGACTTCAGTTAGAAGGTGCCCGATGTAGAGACTTGAAGAAATTATGCCAATGTACAGACTTGAAAGATCAAGGTGGTGTATAGACTTTGGTACCCAAGCTGTCAGTACCACTACAAGAAAAAGTGGCTATAGCGACCGAATTAGCGACCGATTAAATCGGTCGCTAGTCGGTCCCAAATAGAGACCAATTCGGAGACCGAAATAATCGGTCGCATAACCGAGACCGTTTCAGCGACCGCATGTATATCGGTCGCCAATCGGTCGCTATTATTGCGACCGAAATAACTTCGATCTCCAGTCGGTCGCTGATGCCGTTATACTTCCTACTACGACCCCCGCCCGCCCGAGCCCTCCCGCCCGAGCCCCCCCCCTCCCGCCCGAGCCCCCCCTCCCGAGCCCCCTTCCCCTGCGGCCCCCTCTCCGCCCTAGCCCCCCTCCCCGCTCCCGCCCGAGCCCCCTCCGCCGGAGCCCCCCCTCCGCCCGAGCCCCCCTCCTCCGCCGGAGCCCCCCTCCCCGTGCTGCCTCCCGCCCGAGCCCCCCTCCGCCGGAGCCCGTCGCCGCGCCGCTCGCGTCGAGTCGCCGTCGCCGCTCGCCCTGCCGTCGTCGCCCTCCGCAGGTACCTCTCTCTCTCTCTCTCTCTCTCTCTCTCTCTCTCTCTCTCCCTTCCCCCTCCGTCACCGGCCTGCTCCCCTCCCCCGCCGGCCTACTCCCCTCCCCCCTGCGGCCCCGTCGCCGGCTTGCTCCCCTCCCCTCCCCCCTTGGGCACAACGGCCCTTACCTTGTTTCGAGGGTGGTGGAGCGGGTGACTGGAAGGCCTGGGTTTGAGTTCACGGTGCTGCCGCCTTCGGCGTTCTATCCGGTGGATTGGAGTAGGATAAGGGGTTTGTTTCGTGGCCCGCGGTCGGAGACGAATCTGAGGTGGTTGTCTGAAAAGCTGAGGAGGATTCAGGAGGGTAGCTTTGCTGTTCACCTTTGGAACAGGCAGAGCAGGAAGATACAGGTTGAGAAGGGAAGCATCATTGCGCACATACTGTCCGACTGCTGCGTATTTTGCAATGGATCCGTGTCTTCTTTGTAAGTAGCGGGTGGCGAACGTGATGGGTTTCACCTTTTAATTCGCCGATTGCTGGCAAGTTCTTTGGTGATGGATAATCTCAGTCCATTCCATGTATTATTGTCAACGTCTGAAATCACAATAGTAAGAATTAGCAGTAATAAAAGGAAAATCTCTTTCTCTCTAGTCTGCAATTTTAACTAATTGACAATGTTCTTCCTCTTTAATATAATGTGAATCAGTTATGACAATGTTTCAGTTTTTGCTTCTTTTCATACAAAAAAGATGAAACTTTGGCTTGACAGTATACCTTGGATTATTGAAACCAAAAAGAAAAAAAACCACTTTGGATCTTGTAATCAACCACAAGTTAGAATAATGCAAGCATCTGATATTCTTTCTATCTAAAATATGTTTCTTGGAAGAAATCTTGTCATATTGCCATATTGGACACTCTTACAGTTATTTAAGAGGCTTTTAGAAACAGTTTTCTTATCAGTGTTCATTAATTGTATGGTAGCGCCTGTGCTCTTATGTGGCATAATTGTTCGTGAATCATGCCCTGGAAGCATTTTCAGCATCCGTGAAAAATTATAATACCCTGCTTTCTTTACTTGGATTCATATTTCCGTATTTAGGTTGATTCAGTAGTGACACGTTGTGAGAACGATAATTCCCCCTCAACCTTATTGGAATTAAGCAGGCGCATCTGCTATGTGCATAATCCATGATCTGTTCTTCGTGGGAATATCTGCTAAGGTGTAAGCATAGCTTTTGTTTTTATGCTTGTACTCGAGGGTTTTTCATTTCTATGCTTGCACATGGACATATTTAATAGTTTTGTTCATGGTCACCAAGATCAGAAATGAAAGCAGGAGGCCATACGTGAAGAGAAAGCAGGAAACACATTCTTTGGTAGCATTTTGAGCCACAAGTTAAGGTGAAATGAGAAACAATGCAAGAAATAAGGGGAGAAATTCGATTTGTTTTAGGTGTAAATGAGTTTCCCAGTAACTCTGTTTTTATTTAAATATAGTTGTTCAGCATGCACCAAGCACCACCTTATCTGTGTTGTAGATGTTCTTTCAGATGTTTCTTGTTTCTTCAAAATAAGTTGTTATACTTATATCCATTTCAAGTGTTTAACTAGCAACCTGAAGGCATGAAGTATGAAGGCTGTTCCCAGCTTTCTGATTTTGCTCAATTGCCACATATATATCATTTGAGCAGCAGAACATCTGTTGCTACCTTTGTATGTGTTGCCTCAAACATTGGGATGAAATTGCAGCTACATGGGTTTGCACAGGTTTTTCTTGGTTACTGTGTCTTAGGCATACTAGACACCTTATTGATGATGACTGGTTAAAGATGGGAGAAGGCAGCCGCTGGGTTGCTATAGCTTGAGACAAGTCCTGATCATCAAGGACAACCCAGCTAAGTATCTCACTTTTATCAAGCTTAGCAACCCAGCTAAGTACCTTTATCAGTCAATGATTGTAGAAATATTGATGCCCACAGGTTAAGTATCTCACTTTTATCAGCTAAAGAGATGCATAAGACCTTCTGCACATGTCATTCAGTTATCAAATATTGTATGTCCTCTTCACTACCCAAGATATATAATGAGCACTCTGAATTTCCTTCTGTGACAAATTGTATTAAAAAAGTACTGAATGTGCATCTTGTCATATGCATTTAGCTGAATTGCAGTTTACTGAATCATGTGAAAGGGAAACAGGAACAAATTAGCTACCAGATCATGCGCCATGCATTTGCTTATCTGTAATAGCATGATCTCATGGTGTAAGGTGTACAAGTAGGAAATGACACATTTCCTCTTGAATCCACTTCATGGGCATCATTACCCTAAACTAAAACCACCCGGCACTAAACTATAACACTTGTATGGTCTTATTCTTTCTAAATGATTTTAAAAGGGTATTGTGTGTATGCAGTGTCACGTTGACAGCAGGCTGGAAATCTCTATTCAATCTTGGGCGTAAGACTGGATGATGATGATAGTGCTATGGTGTCATGGTGTGTACCCATCATGCATTGTGTGCAATTTGATTTTTCACCCTTTATCTTGGTGCATGTTCTATTTTGTTGGTTTTTCTTTCACATTTATTTGGGAACCCATTATTTACATCAGGCAGCCAATGACCGGATGCGTGGAGATTGTTTTCTCACTCTATATTTCATACCGGTTGATCTATTTGCCTGAGTTTTCTTTGTCATTTATTTCTCGTAAGTGTTGTTTACGTAAGACAATGAATATATTTAATTAGGTGGCGATTCATTTTCCACCGTTCATTTTGTGCTGGATGATGCATTTGCAGGGGACTGTATGCCTTCAAATTTATTTATGATTGTGTTGGTTAAATCTGGCAAGACATGATTTTTTGTGCAGAATGATTTTATAAGCCTTTTTTCAAGTAGGATGATCTTACCTTACTTGGGTATCCTTTCTCATTTATGCATGATAATTGTACTTTACACAATCAACACCATGATTTTGTGTGCAGGTTCATTTTTCACCCTATTTTCATGCTCCATGATCTATTTCCTTGGGTTTGGACATGTTTATGGTTTTGGACATAGCTTGGGCACGACTAGGGTGTTATCATCATGCTCGAGTTCGGTCTCACATGCGACCTCTCCATTTACCACACCAGCAGCCCCAGATGGTTCTTCCAGTGCCGCCCCGACCATGACTCCAGATATGTTTAGGCAGATCGTCAACGAGACCGTCTCTCAGAATATCTCTCAGAATATCTCAACCATCGTCGCTCAGACCGTCTCCCAGATGCTCACATCCTTGGGAATTGATAGTAGTAGAGCACCTCCTGCACCTCCTGCACAGCAGCCTCCGGTAAGTATTTTATTTGATTGATTTTCTATTTGTTAACTCTAAATATCATCTTACAAAATATAAGAATTTAGATTGAGGAGGGGAAAATATCATTTTCTTAACTCTAAATATCATCTTACACCTATCCTCTGGATATTAGAATCAACAGGCAGACTGTTCTGCAGGATTTTCCATAGGTGTATAGAGATTTTGGTTAGAACTGAAAGTGAAAAGATATGTATAAATTCTATTCACTTGAGTGGGGGAGGATACAGATCTATAAATATTCATAAAGCTAGAATAATATAAGGAAAGTAACATGTAGACATGAATAAAATATGCCAATTTAGGTGAAAAGATCTCCCCAAAGTCTGGTAACTGTCATGGCAGGAAGCCAGGAACAGCACCTTTAAGCAAAGGAAGGGCAGTTCATACAAAGGAGCATAGGTCATAAGTTACAAGAAGTGAAGGATATTATATATAGTCGGCGGCAAGCCTGTTGTTAGCCGTAAATTGGCAGGCTTGATTCTCAAAAATGCCCTGGATGCAAAGGAGCAACACAGAAAATTTGAGCATGTGCAGAGATGGTTATCATTGGATGTAGCTGTTAGGGCCCAGGTCAAAGGATGTTTACTACAGACTCTCTCTTCACCGGTGATTGATGCAAGATCTACTGCATCTCAAGTTGTTGCAAAGATTGCTGGTATTGAGTTGCCTCAAAATCAATGGCCTGAACTTATCAGTTCTCTCTTGTCAAATATTCACCAACTTCAGCCAGATGTTAAGCAAGCAACTTTGGACACCCTAGGTTACATGTGTGAAGAAGTCTCCCCTGATGAAGTTGATCAAGAGCAAGTCAATAAGATATTGACAGCGGTTGTTCAAGGCATGAGTGCTTCTGAGGGAAACATTGATGTTAGGCTGGCTGCAACTCGAGCTCTGCATAATTCTTTGGGATTTGCTCAGGCAAACTTCGGGAATGATATGGAGAGGGATTATATCATGAGAGTCATTTGTGAAGCTACTCTGTCCCCTGAGGTGAAGATACGGCAGGCTGCATTCGAATGCTTGGTCTCCATATCCTCCATGTATTATGAGAAGCTTGCATCGTATATGCAGGACATATTTAACATCACTGCAAAAGCTGTGAGGGAAGATGAGGAACCTGTTGCTCTACAAGCTATTGAATTCTGGAGCTCAATATGCGATGAAGAGATTGACATCTTAGATGAATATGGAGGGGATTTTTCTGCTGATTCTGACACCCCTTGCTTTTATTTTATCAAGCAGGCACTACCTGCGCTTGTCCCTATGCTGTTGGAGACACTCCTTAAGCAAGAAGACGACCAAGATCAGGATGAAGGAGTTTGGAATCTTGCAATGGCTGGAGGAACATGCTTGGGTTTGGTTGCACGGACCGTGGGAGATGACATTGTGCCTCTTGTTATGCCATTCATAGAAGAAAACATTAACAAACCTGAATGGAGGCAGCGAGAAGCAGCAACTTATGCATTTGGTTCTAAAATCTGAAATACCGGTCGGATGGCCGTGCCGGTCATTCCAATACGACCGGGGAGATGAAAGTGACTTGTCAGAACTGACGGAATCCAAATCGGATGCCCGGTTTGAGCTCGGCGCTCAAACTTCATTTTTAAAATACACTTATTTCAAATGAACTGTTAGGACGGGTCCGGGGGTCTAAAATCTGAAATACCGGTCGGATGGCCGTGCCGGTCATTCCAATACGACCGGGGAGATGAAAGTGACTTGTCAGAACTGACGGAATCCAAATCGGATGCCCGGTTTGAGCTCGGCGCTCAAACTTCATTTTTAAAATACACTTAGTTCAAATGAACTGTTAGGACGGGGCATTTGGTTCTAAAATCTGAAATACCGGTCGGATGGCCGTGCCGATCATTCCAATACGACCGGGGAGATGAAAGTGACTTGTCAGAACTGACGGAATCCAAATCGGATGCCCGGTTTGAGCTCGGCGCTCAAACTTCATTTTTAAAATACACTTAGTTCAAATGAACTGTTAGGACGGGTCCGGGGGTCTAAAATTCGAAATACCGGTCGGATGGCCGTGCCGATCATTCCAATACGACCGGGGAGATGAAAGTGACTTGTCAGAACTGACGGAATCCAAATCGGATGCCCGGTTTGAGCTCGGCGCTCAAACTTCATTTTTAAAATACAAGATGAAATTTGAACTTATATTGTGTGTGTGTATTTATATATATGAAAATGAGCTGGCTTAAACTATTGGCATACTCTTGTTAATGCTTGATTTCTTTATTAAGTCTTGTTAATGCTTGATTTCTTTATTAAGGATTTGATTATAATTTTTTTAAATGATATACAGGATCATCCGTCGCGAGATGTTGGACGAGACGACGACCAGGATGATGTTGGACGAGACGACGACCAGGATGAGACATATGTGGAGGATTTGTGATTTTATTTTAGTTGTGTATGTTGTCATTTTATTATTATGGATGTATGATTAATTTGTGATTTTATTTTAATTGTGTGTAATTTGAGGTTCGTGGAGATTGTGATCCGTGTAGTTGATTTATTATTGTTTTATGAAATTGTTATTTATCAGGTGTTTGTATGTGATGAATTTGAGATTTGTCGATATTGTTGTCTGTGTAGTTGATTTTATATTTATGTTATGAATTTGTTATTTATCAGGTAATTTATTTATCAGTTTAAATAAATTTTTAAAAAAAAAATAATGCAAAATTAGCGACCGCATGGAGACTGAATTGCGACCGAATAGCGACTATACGTTATATTTCTTTTATTAAATAATTATACTTGGCGACCGACTGGCGACCGACTAGCCACCGAATCAATCCGATAGGTTAATTTTATTTTTTAAAATACAACAAATGTAGCGACCGAATAGAGACTGAATGGCGACCGAATTATTAGCGACCGATCAGGCGACCGATTATAATCGGTCTCTGGTAACGACTGATACTGCGACCGAATTATGTCGGTCGCTATATAGCGACTATTATATAGCGACCGACATATTCGGTCGCTAGATAGTATCTGTTCGGTCGCAATGCATATTTGCGACCGATCTACGACTGAATAGCGACCGCTAGGTCGGTCGCTATCCGCGATTTTTCTTGTAGTGTACTAACTAGGCAGAGAGTAGATTGAATCAAGATAGCATGCTTATCTGACAACCAAATGAACTGTACTCACTCACATGATGAAACATCATTAATCTAGAGATAGAAGATTGATTTATAGTGTGAGACATCATCAAAACCATAGGGATGCAACAATCTCTCCCTTTTTTATGATGACAACACTATGAATCAAGCAATATCAAGTTTCAACAAGAGATTTATATCAGCTACAACAAACATATTAAATTCAAGGCATGCTCATGCAGATGAATTATACATTCCCTACAACACACTCTCATCTCCCCCACAACTCATAACAGTATCTTCCACGAAGCAACATGACTCCCCATTCCCTACAACACACTCTCATCTCCCCCACAACTCATAACCATATCTTTCACGAAGCAACATGACTCCCCCAAAGCTCAAGACATGACTCCCCATTCCCTACAACACACTCTCATCTCCCCCACAACTCATAACCATATCTTCCACGAAGCAACATGACTCCCCCAAAGCTCAAGATAAATCCAAGACTCACTGATATTGCAGAACTTCTCTCCCCCTTTGACATCAGCAAAAAGAACTACAGAATGTAGGACAGTGCTGGAATCATGAAGAATAAGGGCAGTAACTTCTTAGTGCAGATAGTCACTAGTAGGTCTTAAGAGAATAAGTGAGGTTCTTATCTTAAGAGAAGATTCTTTAAAACGCCAGTACACAATAGAGAAGTAGAATGATTGAAAAGTTTATCAGCATACATGGTGTATGATTTAGAGCAGGAGTTAACAAGTATGGCCAGATATAGCTAATCATTCAACTATCCCACAAGACAACAAGAGACTAAATCAGAGAGGTATTCTCAAGGTATTGAGGACAAGCAATCCATTAGTTGCATAACAACAAGGAATTTTTTGTTGGAGATTATTTTCAAGAAGATCAATGAGTAAATTGGTAGTTCACTCCTTTGACATTAGAGAGACACCTTGATTAGAGGCCTGAATCCCCAGTTACTCAGAGTGAGTACTTCATTACTTCCCCCCCTTTTTTTTAAGGAACAGAGTTAGTAACTGTGACTTTTTACATGAGGAAACACCTTGATTAGAAGCCAGAGTCCCCAGTTACTCACCAGCAAGCCACCATTACTCTGTCATGTCTTTTCATTCATTTTAAGCATTTGACACCTCATGACATGGGAGAAATATTCATTTCATTGATGAAGCTCCCAGTTTCTCAGTGATCACAACAGAACATTTTTGTTCAGTTAAGCCCTTGAGTTAAAGAGATAGAATGATTGAAAACAATACCAAAAGGACTATTTCTTGAATTGAGTCTTGAAGTCTAGTTTTCAAGTTGACTGGGTCAGATATCAAGACATACAGGTTTTTGGCCTGAATCAGAATCAATGACAATGTAGGAAGATATACTTTATGCAATTAGTCCAGATCTCTGAAGGAGTACCAAAGGAAAGATTCTAACTGGAGATTAGAGTCACTGACTTATAGACTTAAGAGATAAGTGACACTCTACTGTCTGAGATAACCACACTAGATCAGTCATGCAAGACCAGCAAAGTTACACAACTGGACAGCCCTTTTGAATCTGTCAAAGAACTTCTCTTCTCACATGACAACACAGCTCCCCCTAAGAAATAGCATTCCTGAAACCTAACCAGTAAGCATTCTGAACTCCCCCTTAAACCAGCATGAAAGAAGGCTAAACATCAGACAAACACAACTCCCACTCACAACAAGAACATGCTTTATAATTAAGACAATTTGTATAAGCCTAATTCTCTTCTCAATGTGGTGAATTTTTCATTATCCAGAGGTTTTGTGAATATGTCAGCAATCTGATTATCTGTGCTTACATGAATCAGTTCAAAATTATTCTTAGACACCTCATCTCTTATAAAATGATGTCTTATCTCTATGTGTTTGGTTCGTGAATGCAAAACATGATTTTTAGCAATATTGATGGCACTAGTATTATCACAGTAAATTGGTGTGCACCCCAGGTCTACTTGGTAGTCCTGAAGCTGGTGTTTAATCCAAATTACTTGTGTTCCACAACTCCCTGCAGTCACATATTCAGCTTCTGCAGTGGAGAGGGCCACAGAATGTTGTTTCTTGGAGCCCCAAGACACTAAACACCCACCCAAAAATTCACAATGGCCACTTGTGCTTTTCCTGTCTAGTTTACAGCCTGCATAATTAGCATCTGTGTATGCTACTAAGTTAAGTGTGTGAGATGTAGGAAACCATAAACCAAGAGAATGACTAGCTGACAAATATCTGAAGATTCTTTTAACTGCAGCTAAGTGTAATTCAGTAGGTCTAGACTGATACCTTGCACACATTCCTACACTGAATTGTATATCAGGTCTAGAGGCTGTCAAGTAAAGAAGTGAGCCAATCATACCTCGATAAAGTTTGGCATTTACTTCTTTACCTATCTCATCTGCATCCAATGAGGTATTGGTGCCCATGGGTGTTGTAATGTGCTTTAAGTTTTCCATACCAAACCTCTTGAACAATTCCATTGTGTATTTGGTTTGGTTGATGAAGCACCCATCCTCTAGCTGCTGTACCTGCAATCCATGAAAATATTTCAGTTCACCAACCAAGCTCATTTCGAATTCAGCAGACATCATGGTAAAAAATTCATCACATAGTTCATGCTTAGTTGATCCAAATACAATGTCATCTACATATACCTGTACTATGATGAGATCTCTGTTTATGCCCTTGGTGAATAAAGTTTGATCAACTTTACCTCTTTTGTAGCCTTTGCTGATCAGAAATTCAGACAATCTTTCATACCAAGCTCTTGGAGCCTGCTTTAGACCATACAAGGCTTTGTTTAACCTGAAAACTTGGTTAGGTTGAGGAGAATATTGAAATCCAGGAGGTTGTTCAACAAAAACTTCTTCTTTAATGACTCCATTTAAAAAGGCACTTTTAACATCCATTTGTTGGAGTTTTATATTCTTTGAGCATGTAAAGGCAAGCAACAATCTTATAGCTTCCATCCTAGCAACAGGTGCATAGGATTCATCAAAGTCTACCCCAAATTCCTGACAGTAGCCTTTGGCTACTAATCTGGCCTTATTCCTCGAGATGATTCCATCTTCATTCATCTTATTTTTGAACACCCACTTGGTTCCTATGATATTTATACCATCTGGTCTTGGGACAAGCTCCCAGACATTATTCCTTTCAAACTGACCTAATTCCTCACTCATAGCATTGACCCAAGCTTGATCAGCTAAGGCCTCTTCTACTGTTTTGGGTTCAATTTGTGAGACCAATGCAATTAAGTCATCATTATTCACATTTCTAAAATGAGACCTAGTCCGAAGAGGATCTTCAGGATTGCCTATGACTTTATCTAAAGGATGGTCTTTAAGAAATCTGATATTTGTTGAAGACTCACCTGTTTCTCTTGGCCCTTCCTGATTGGGGGAATTTGTTTCTCTACTTGGCTGAGTCTTCTCTTCTTCCTGTTGGTCTTCTAGAAAATCTCCACCATGATTGGAATCCCTGTCAAGATTTTGAACATTAGAAACATCTTTCTTTTCACTAAAAAGGATGTGTGGAGACTCTTCCACTTTCTGATCTGATATGTTAAATACCCTATATGCCCTTGACACTTCAGAGTAACCCAAGAATATTCCAGGTGAACTCTTGACTTCAAACTTGTCTAAATCTTTCTTATCATTGTTATGAATAAAACATTTTGCTCCAAAAATTCTGAAATGAAATAAGTTTGGTTTCTTACCTTTTAGAAGCTCATAGGGTGTTTTCTTGTGTATGGGTCTTACCATGGCCCTGTTGATTATGTAGGTTGCTGTATTGGCCGTTTCTGTCCAAAACCTTCTAGGTAATTTACTTTCAATCAACATGGTTCGGGCCATCTCCACCACAGTTCTATTTCTTCTCTCCACAATCCCATTCTGTTCAGGTGTCCTGGGAGAAGAAAACCTGTGAGTTAGTCCCTCTTTTTCACAAAGATCAGTAAACATGGAGTTTTCAAATTCACCTCCATGGTCAGATTGAATAGAACAGACTTTGTATTTCCCTTCTTGTTTGACCTTATTGAAAAACAGATTAAACTTTTGAAATGCATCACTCTTATTTGCTAAGAAAAATATTCATGAAAATCTAGAGAAGTCATCTATGATGACATAGCCAAACCTGTTTCCATTAAGACTCTGAGTTCTAGTGGGACCGAAAAGGTCCATATGAAGAAGTTCCATTGGTCTAGAAGACAATGGCTCAGATCTTAATTTAAAAGAATTTCTGGTCTGTTTGCCTAGAGCAGAGGCATCACATGCTTTTGATATTGAGTTGAATTTAATTCTAGGCATGCCTCTAACTAAATCATGCTTGACCAATTTATTTAAAGTTGAAAAGCTAGCATGACCTAGATGTCTATGCCATTCAAATGCATCATTTTCAGAATTGGCAGATAAGTAAATAGTAGATTCAGATTTCTCATCTAAGTCTATAATGTAGACATTATTAATCCTGTTGGCTACAAATTTAACCATGTCAGAATTTGTTTTAAGGATTTTTCATGAACTATCATCAAATACAACCCTGTGACCCCTGTCACATAACTGACTTATGCTAATCAGGTTGTGTTGAAGCCCTTCCACAAGTAAGACTTTTTCAATGGAGTTTGTGGAAGACTTACCTACTGTTCCAACTCCAATTATTTTACCTTTGTTCTTTCCTCTAAACTTGACCAGACCCCCTGGCTTCATCTCTATCTTGCTAAACTTGGATCGGTCTCCTGTCATATGCCTGGAGCAGCCACTGTCGAGGTACCACTTGTTGTCTTCAGCTGCCAGGCCGACCTACACAGATACATCAGGCAGAGTGATTTGGAACCCAAGATGAGTTGGGTCCAAGGACATTGTTCAAATCTCTGATCAAGTGTTTAGGGATCCAGATTTGTTTCAGCATGGTTTTCTCTGGCACCTTCCTTTCTGGTTTATTAAAGTTGAATCCAGCTGAACTGGAGAAGTGAGTTCTATTCCATTCATTAGTCTTCCTATTCCTAGGAAATTTCCTGTAGGCTTGTTGATTAGCATATCTTTGACCATGAAAGTTATTTCTCCAGTAGGTCCTGTTTGGACCCATCTGATTGTTGTAATTCCAGCTCTTATTCTGATTTACTTTCTTGGTCCATCTACCATTTGTGTTCTGGTGAGTGGGCTTAGTGTTATTCTTCATAAAACTCATTCCCATCTTAAATGGTTGTCCAGTACTGGTTTTTGTGTTTTCTTTAGGACTTTGAATTTCCTTAGAGCTGTTTGAGCTGGATGGTGTGTCCAGCTTTTCTTTTCCCTTCTCTGGGCAGAAGGTGATGGTCTTGAATTGCAAGGGTCTCTTGTTGGTTGGGTCATAGCCTAGACCTTTCTTATTGAAATTGACCCTAGTCCCTAGTATAGCATCTAAGCTAGTCTTTCCTTGGACAAACTTTTCTAAGACTTTCTGTTTGTCTTCCCGCTCCTTTTGAAGGGACTCAAAATTTTTTAGGAGTTCAACATTTACTTTCTTCACAGCTTCATATTTCTCTGAATTCACTCTAATTTCATTCATGCTTTCTTCAATTTTAGTTTTGAATTCATTGAGCTGTTTTTGACTTTCTTGAGTTTCTTCCTTGAGCTTATCATTTTCTTTCCTTAGTGAGGTCATTTCTTCTAGTTGTTCTTTTAGCTTCTCATTTTCCTCACAGACCAGATTTTGTTCTTCAACATTTGTGTTAAATTTTCTTTTCAGAACTCTGTACTCTTTGCTAAGAGAATTAAATTTATCTAGCAAGTCACCATAAGCATCCTCCCAGTCATCAATTGAGAAATTTTCAAAAATATTTATTACCTCCTCTTCACTGTTTGCCATGAGGCAAATTCCATCTTCATATTCTTCTGAGGAAGCGTCTTCGGGGTCTTCTTCTTCCTCGCTCCATGTGCAGACCATCGCCTGTGGCTTCTTCTTCTTCTGCACCTTTATGTTTTTCTTCTGAAGATAGGGACCCTTCTTCTGGAGGTCTGGGCATTCGCCTTTCATATGTCCCTGTTTGTTACAATTAAAGCAAGTCAGTCTCTTAGGATTTCTGTCCCTGTAACTAGTAAATTCGGCACTCTTGTTAAAAGAGTGTGGCTTCTTCTTCCTAAAGGTCTTTCCCTTTTTCTTCAAAAATTTTCTGAACTGTCTAGTGAGCATAGCCTGCTCCTCCTGGTCGAGATTTGACAAACCTTCAAGCTCAGACTCGGACTCGGGGCTACTGCTGCTGCTCCCACTGTTGCTACCCTTGTTGCGGGAAGCTCTTAGAGCTACATTTTTACCCTTCCTCTCACTTCCTTCTCCACCTCCTTGGAAATTCATCTCATAGGTCATAAGGGATCCTATGAGTTCATTCACAGTCAAGACAGTCAAATCTTTTGACTCCTCAATCACAATGGCCTTAGTGTGCCATGCCGGGGATAAAGATCTAAGGATTTTCCTGACTATATCTGCCTTAGCAAGTTCTTTCCCTAGCCCTTTAAGTGTGTTAGTGATCAAGGAAAACCTGGCATACATTTCGGTTATATTCTCATCTGTATTCATCTTAAACATTTCATACTTAGAAGTGTAGAGGTTTACCTTCGAGGCTTTCACTTGAACTGTACCTTCATAGATCAATTGCAGCTCATCCAACATTCGCTTGGCAGTTTTGTATGCAGATATACGGGCATATTCCTCTGGATGAACAGCACACTGGATGATGTTCAACGCCGTCCAGTTGAGTGAGGAGAGCTTGACATGGTCATCTGTCCAAGCGTCCTCGTTTGGTGGCAGATCATATGGCCCCACCGTGATTACTCTCCACAGTTTATGACTCTGAGCCCTAATGAACACTTCCATCCTGTTCTTCCAAAACAGATAGTTACTACCATCGAAATAAGGAGGGCGACTAATGGATTGACCTTCGGCCATGAAGGTTCTAGGACCACTAGCATTTCCTTGACCGTTCGTCCACATGGCGTAAACCTGCTCTGATACCAATTGTTAGCGCAGCAAGAGTGATATAGAAGGGGGGGGGATGAATAGATTACTCCCAATTTGTGGAAACTTAGGCGGAAAATAAATTCTACTGCTAACGCACCTCCTTAACCCGTACACAGAGAATGTAAATGAGAGTGAAGAACTGATCACATGGAAGCAAAGAGACAAGCAGATGAAGAGCGCAAATAACAATAGCAAACCACAGAGGAGGCACTCAGTTTTTAGGTGGTTCGATTGCAGTCCGCAATCTACATCCACCCCTCACTCCAACTAGAGTGAGGATTCCACTAGGCAATGCTAGATCACAGCAGACTCAGTCTGCGAACAACATGCTGCCACACAGCTTGAACACCCAAGGGAAACAAATCCCTCAACCAAGCTCTGCTACCCACAGAAGTTGAAACCTGTTCTAGCTCCCAGCTAGAACACAGCCGGAGAATCCTCTCCCTTCCTCCACACACGGAGGGAAACTGTTAATGACAACCTGTCACTAACAACACCAGAGATCACCGATCTCTCTTCCTCTGCAACTCAGAGGGAAACTGGAGTAATACTCCCTTCCTCCACACACCGGAGGGAAACCAATTCAAATCAGAATGGAAGAACAAAATAAAACGAAAACAAAGTAGAAACAAAAACCAATGAAGAAGAAATCGATTCTGAAACCCAATACAAATGTAGCTTCAAATGAAGCAATTCATCAATCTACAACCACTGCTCTCTCTCTTGAACAAACTCCTCTCGAATCTGGAACTCTCTGTTCTTTTTCTTTTCTGGATCGTGCAGACTCTCACCAATGGCTTCTGCTTTTTCTTTTCACGATCAAACTTCTACTGAAGGATGAAGCTCTATATTTATAGCAGATATTGGCGTGTGGCTGCCAGGTTCCCGCCCATGCACTTTTTGCCAGATCATTTGAATTTCGACCACATGGCAGCATCCTGACTAGGTTGCCATCCACGTGTCATGCGCCTGTTGTCTTGGATCACGTGCCAGGTGCCAACCTTGGTTCACGTGCCCAATCATCAGCCTGAATCGCCTGCAGACAGAGACAGATGGAATGTATAGACTTAGTTAGTTCAGGCTATTAACATGAGTGTATATACTTCAGAAACAGCAACTGATTAAGTGTGTACAATGTGAGAGAGTGTACAGACTTAATGAATAAGGCGCATGTGAAAGCAGTGTATAGACATGTGAACAATGCAAACGAATGGCAGTGTATAGACTTATGAACAATGCATATGAAGGCTGTGTATAGACTTATGAACAATGCATATGAAGGCTGTGTATAGACTTATGATCAATGCAAACGAGTGTTACCAATGTGTACACTTTGCAAAGCTCAGCCACCGTGTAGACTTCACGAAGCCTAAGCAGTGTACAGGCTTGAAACGAGTGTGCTGAGAGCATTGAAGACTCAAGTCATAACAACTGAATGTATAGAGTTGTAGTCAGACAACTCAATGTGTAGACTTGACGCAAGAGGCCAATGTTCAGACTTTGAGGAAGCAATGTACTGTATGCAATGTACAGACTTGATAGAGTAAGACTCTTAATAAGACGGTGAACATTGTATTGACTTGATGCCCAACGGTGATGTACAGACTTTGACATGCTTGAGCCAGTGTCTAGACTATGCCAGGGTGAGACGATGCATGAGACACTTGGCTGTACAGACTTGCAAACGTTCTGAATGAGACGATCGGCTGTTGGACCGATGTACAGACTCTGAATGTAAAGGTAGTCTGTATAGACTTGAATCGCTTGAAGCGATGTACAGACTAGATGAAGCTCAAGCAGTGTATGGACTTGTGAAGGCTTCAACGTTGTACAGACTTGGTGAAGCTCAAGTGAATGTATAGACTTGAAGAACCACTGTGGATGTGTGGACTTGAGCGAATGAAGCCGATGTACAGACTTGCCTAAGACGTAGCATGAGACGCTGGCTGAGACGGATGCTGTACAGACTTTAAATGCACTAAGACGTTGAACAAGACGGACCGATGTACAGACTTCTAAGTGCTGATGAACTATGTATGGACTTGGCTTGAGATGCTGCATGAGACGGTGCAGGATGTATAGACTTCATGAAGAAACACATGATGCAATGTGTGGACTTGGTGACACATGCAGACAGATGAGTGTACAGACTATGCCAGCAAGGTACACGATGTGTAGACTTAGAAGTGCCTGCAGCTGTGTAATGTGTAGACTTAGAAGTGATTGAAGCAGGCGTTGTACAGACTATGCAAGCATGACACTGGGCGCTGTATAGACTTACACTATCGGATGTGTAGACTTCATGAGAGTGCAGTAACCAGTGTATAGACATTAAGCTTGACACTCCAATGTATAGAGTTGAAGCTTGGAAGGATGTATAGGGTTGAGCTGAACTGACTTTGGCAATGTACAGACTTAGTTGGTCGGGCAGTGTACAGACTTAGAATTTTAGTACCAGTTAGTAGACTTCAGTTAGAAGGTGCCCGATGTAGAGACTTGAAGAAATTATGCCAATGTACAGACTTGAAAGATCAAGCTGGTGTATAGACTTTGGTACCCAAGCTGTCAGTACTAACTAGGCAGAGAGTAGATTGAATCAAGATAGCATGCTTATCTGACAACCAAATGAACTGTACTCACTCACATGATGAAACATCATTAATCTAGAGATAGAAGATTGATTTATAGTGTGAGACATCATCAAAACCATAGGGATGCAACAATCTCCCCCTTTTTTATGATGACAACACTATGAATCAAGCAATATCAAGTTTCAACAAGAGATTTATATCAGCTGCAACAAACATATTAAATTCAAGGCATGCTCATGCAGATGAATTATACATTCCCTACAACACACTCTCATCTCCCCCACAACTCATAACCATATCTTCCACGAAGCAACATGACTCCCCATTCCCTACAACACACTCTCATCTCCCCCACAACTCATAACCATATCTTCCACGAAGCAACATGACTCCCCCAAAGCTTAAGACATGACTCCCCATTCCCTACAACACACTCTCATCTCCCCCACAACTCATAACCATATCTTCCACGAAGCAATATGACTCCCCCAAAGCTCAAGACAAATCCAAGACTCACTGATATTGCAGAACTTCTCTCCCCCTTTGACATCAGTAAAAAGAACTACAGAATGTAGGACAGTGCTGGAATCATGAAGAATAAGGGTAGTAACTTCTTAGTGCAGATAGTCACTAGTAGGTCTTAAGAGAATAAGTGAGGTTCTTATCTCAAGAGAAGATTCTTTAAAACGCCAGTACACAATAGAGAAGTAGAATGATTGAAAAGTTTATCAGCATACATGGTGTATGATTTAGAGCAGGAGTTAACAAGTATGGCCAGATATAGCTAATCATTAAACTATCCCACTAGACAGCAAGAGACTAAATCAGAGAGGTGTTCTCAAGGTATTGAGGACAAGCAATCCATTAGTTGCATAACAACAAGGAATTTTTTGTTGGAGATTATTTTCAAGAAGATCAATGAGTAAATTGGTAGTTCACTCCTTTGACATTAGAGAGACACCTTGATTAGAGGCCTGAATCCCCAGTTACTCAGAGTGAGTACTTCATTACTTCCCCCCCCTTTTTTTTAAGGAACAGAGTTAGTAACTGTGACTTTTTACTTGAGGAAATACCTTGATTAGAGGCCAGAGTCCCCAGTTACTCACCAGCAAGCCACCATTGCTCTGTCATGTCTTTTCATTCATTTTAAGCATTTGACACCTCACGACATGGGAGAAATATTCATTTCATTGATGAAGCTCCCAGTTTCTCAGTGATCACAATAGAACATTTTTGTTCAGTTAAGCCCTTGAGTTAAAGAGATAGAATGATTGAAAATAATACCAAAAGGACTATTTCTTGAATTGAGTCTTGAAGTCTAGTTTTCAAGTTGACTGGGTCAGATATCAAGACATACAGGTTTTTGGCCTGAATCAGAATCAATGACAATGTAGGAAGATATACTTTATGCAATTAGTCCAGATCTCTGAAGGAGTACCAAAGGAAAGATTCTAACTGGAGATTAGAGTCACTGACTTATAGACTTAAGAGATAAGTGACACTCTACTGTCTGAGATAACCACACTAGATCAGTCATGCAAGACCAGCAAAGTTACACAACTGGACAGCCCTTTTGAATCTGTCAAAGAACTTCTCTTCTCATATGACAACACAGCTCCCCCTAAGAAATAGCATTCCTGAAACCTAACCAGTAAGCATTCTGAACTCCCCCTTAAACCAGCATGAAAGAAGGCTAAACATCAGACAAACACAACTCCCACTCACAACAAGAACATGCTTTATAATTAAGACAATTTGTATAAGCCTAATTCTCTTCTCAATGTGGTGAATTTTTCATTATCCAGAGGTTTTGTGAATATGTCAGCAATCTGATTATCTGTGCCTACATGAATCAGTTCAAAATTATTCTTAGACACCTCATCTCTTATAAAATGATGTCTTATCTCTATGTGTTTGGTTCGTGAATGCAAAACATGATTTTTAGCAATATTGATGTCACTAGTATTATCACAGTAAATTGGTGTGCACCCCAGGTCTACTTGGTAGTCCTGAAGCTGGTGTTTAATCCAAATTACTTGTGTTCCACAACTCCCTGCAGCCACATATTCAGCTTCTGCAGTGGAGAGGGCCACAGAATGTTGTTTCTTGGGGCCCCAAGACACTAAACACCCACCCAAAAATTCACAATGACCACTTGTGCTTTTTCTGTCTAGTTTACAGCCTGCATAATCAGCATCTGTGTATGCTACTAAGTTAAGTGTGTGAGATGCAGGAAACCATAAACCAAGAGAATGACTAGCTGACAAATATTTGAAGATTCTTTTAACTGCAGCTAAGTGTAATTCAGTAGGTCTAGACTGATACCTTGCACACATTCCTACACTGAATTGTATATCAGGTATAGAGGCTGTCAAGTAAAGAAGTGAGCCAATCATACCTCGATAAAGTTTGGCATTTACTTCTTTACCTGTCTCATCTGTATCCAATGAGGTATTGGTGCCCATGGGTGTTGTAATGTGCTTTAAGTTTTCTATACCAAACCTCTTGAATAATTCCATTGTGTATTTGGTTTGGTTGATGAAGCACCCATCATCTAGCTGCTGTACCTGCAATCCAAGAAAATATTTCAGTTCACCAACCAAGCTCATTTCGAATTCAGCAGACATCATGGTAGAAAATTCATCACATAGTTCATGCTTAGTTGATCCAAATACAATGTCATCTACATATACCTGTACTATGATGAGATCTCTGTTTATGCCCTTGGTGAATAAAGTTTGATCAACTTTACCTCTTTTGTAGCCTTTGCTGATCAGAAATTCAGACAATCTTTCATACCAAGCTCTTGGAGCCTGCTTTAGACCATACAAGGCTTTGTTTAACCTGAAAACTTGGTTAGGTTGAGGAGAATATTGAAATCCAGGAGGTTGTTCAATAAAAACTTCTTCTTTAATGACTCCATTTAAAAAGGCACTTTTAACATCAATTTGTTGGAGTTTTATATTCTTTGAGCATGCAAAGGCAAGCAACAATCTTATAGCTTCCATCCTAGCAACCGGTGCATGGGATTCATCAAAGTCTACACCAAATTCCTGACAGTAGCCTTTGGCTACTAATCTGGCCTTATTCCTCGAGATGATTCCATCTTCATTCATCTTATTTTTGAACACCCACTTGGTTCCTATGATATTTATACCATCTGGTCTTGGGACAAGCTCCCAGACATTATTCCTTTCAAACTGACCTAATTCCTCACTCATAGCATTGACCCAAGCTTGATCAGCTAAGGCCTCTTCTACTGTTTTGGGTTCAATTTGTGAGACCAATGTAATTAAGTCATCATTATTCACATTTCTAAAATGAGGCCTAGTCCGAAGAGGATCTTCAGGATTGTCTATGACTTTATCTAAAGGATGGTCTTTAAGAAATCTGATATTTATTGAAGACTCACCTGTTTCTCTTGGCCCTTCCTGATTGGGGGAATTTGTTTCTCTACTTGGCTGAGTCTTCTCTTCTTCCTGTTGGTCTTCTAGAAAATCTCCACCATGATTGGAATCCTTGTCAAGATTTTCAACATTAGAAACATCTTTCTTTTCACTAAAAAGGATGTGTGGAGACTCTTCCACTTTCTGATCTGATATGTTAAATACCCTATATGCCCTTGACACTTCAGAGTAACCCAAGAATATTCCAGGTGAACTCTTGGCTTCAAACTTGTCTAAATCTTTCTTATCATTGTTATGAATAAAACATTTTGCTCCAAAAATTCTGAAATGAAACAAGTTTGGTTTGTTACCTTTAGAAGCTCATAGGGTGTTTTCTTGTGTATGGGTCTTACCATGGCCCTGTTGATTATGTAGATTGCTGTATTGGCCGCTTCTGTCCAAAACATTCTAGGTAATTTACTTTCAATCCACATGGTTCGGGCCATCTCCACCACAGTTCTATTTCTTCTCTCCACAATCCCATTCTGTTCAGGTGTCCTGGGAGAAGAAAACCTGTGAGTTAGTCCCTCTTTTTCACAAAGATCAGTAAACATGGAGTTTTCAAACTCACCTCCATGGTCAGATTGAATAGAACAGACTTTGTATTTCCCTTCTTGTTTGACCTTATTGAAAAATAGATTAAACTTTTGAAATGCATCAGTCTTATTTGCTAAGAAAAATATTCATGAAAATCTAGAGAAGTCATCTATGATGACATAGCCAAACCTGTTTCCATTAAGACTCTGAGTTCTAGTGGGACCGAAAAGGTCCATATGAAGAAGTTCCATTGGTCTAGAAGACAATGGCTCAGATCTTAATTTAAAAGAATTTCTGGTCTGTTTACCTAGAGCACAGGCATCACATGCTTTTGATATTGAGTTGAATTTAATTCTAGGCATGCCTCTAACTAAAGCATGCTTGACCAATTTATTTAAAGTTGAAAAGCTAGCATGACCTAGACGTCTATGCCATTCAAAGGCATCATTTTCAGAATTGGCAGATAAGCAAGTAGTAGATTCAGGTTTCTCATCTAAGTCTATAATGTAGACATTATTAATCCTGTTGGCTACAAATTTAACCATGTCAGAATTTGTTTCAAGGATTTTGCATGAACTAGATAATAATGCCATCGACTTCTGACTAAGAGCATCAGCTACGACATTACATTTTCCGGGATGATATTGTATAGAGAAATCAAAATCCTTCCAGTATTCCAGCCACCGTCTTTGTCTCATATTAAGTTCTTTTTGAGAGAATAAGTACTTGAGACTCTTATGGTTGGAATATACAATAAAAGCCTTGCCATAGAGATAATGCCGCCAAATCTTTAAGGCAAAGACTACAGCTGCAAGCTCTAAGTCATGAATGGGATAATTCTCCTCGTGCTTTTTCAAATGCCTTGAGGAATAGGCGATCACCTTGCCATGTTGCATCAATACACAGCCTAGGCCAATTCCGGATACATCAGCATAAACTTCGAATCCTCCTCCTTCAGTAGGCAACGTGAGTATAGGGGCAGTAGTCAAACAATCTTTCAAAGTCTGGAAGCTTTTCTCACATTCCTCAAACCATATATAAGGAATCTCCGTTCTCGTCAATCATGTCAAAGATACGACGATCTTAGATAAATCCTTAATAAATCTTCTATAATATCCTGCAAATCCCAAGAAGCTTCGAATTTTGATCACGCTAGTAGGTCTTTCCCAGTTCTTTACTGTCTCGACCTTTGAAGGATCGACCGCAATACCCTCCTGAGAAATTATGTGACCGAGAAAAGAAACTTCTTCTAGCCAGAAGTCACACTTGCTAAGCTTAGCATATAATTTGTGATCTCTTAATAATTGCAAGGCTTTCTTTAGATGTTCTTCATGCTCCATCTTTGACTTGGAATAGATCAAAATGTCGTCAATAAAAACCATCACAAATTAATCAAGGTATGGCCTGAATACACTATTCATCAATTGCATAAATGCGGTAGGCGCATTGGTTAGGCCAAAAGGTATAACCGTGAATTCATAGTGCCCATACCATCTCCCGATCGAATGCTATTTTATGAATATCCCCTTCCTTAATCTTCAATTGATGATAACTAGATCTGAGATCAAGTTTTGAAAAATATCGAGCTCCCGAAATCTGGTCAAATAGTTCATCAATCCTCGGCAATGGATATTTATTCCTGATTGTGAGTTGGTTCAATTGTCGGTAGTCAACAGACAATCTCATTGACCCATCCTTCTTTTTGACAAATAAGATAGGGGCTTCTCATGGTGAAGTACTCGGTCGGATGAGTCCTTTCTCCAATAACTCCATCAATGTTCTTTCATCTCCTTCATTTCAATAGGGGACATCCTATAAGGAGTCTTAGATATAGGTGCAACTCCTGGAATCAAATCAATAGAGAAGACCACTTCTCTCTCCAGAGGAATACTAGACAACTCGTTCGGGAATACATCAGAATAATCCTGAACAATAGGAATATCCTCCAGATGGGGTTACTTATGCTCGGCCATAGTAATAGAAACTAAGAAAGCCGCACAACCCTTCTTCAATAATTTATCGACTTTAAGGGCTGAAATAAAGGATAGGTGTCTAGAATGCCTGACACCAGAAAATAAGAGGTTGGGGTACCCACTAAAGGTTACCGTACTCAATTTGCAGTTTACACTAGCACCATATGTAGATAACCAGTCAGCTCCCAAAATAATATCATATCCTTCCATCTCCATGCATACTAAGTCAGCCGATATGTTGTAACCATTGACTAGAACTTCACTAGTAGGGTAGAAATATTTAATCTCCGATCTCGCTCCAATAGGAGTAGTAATAGTAAGTTTAGGTTTTAACGGGACAAGCCTCATCGGCAAAGTATCAGCAAAGCTCTTAGATATAAATGAATACGTGGCTCTAGTGTCAAATAAAACAGAGGTGGGCTTTGAGCAAACAGAAAGAGTACCTTCCACAACGCCTCCTTCTTCGGTAAGTT
The DNA here is from genome assembly GCA_022559845.1 of Amorphophallus konjac. NCBI lineage: Eukaryota > Viridiplantae > Streptophyta > Magnoliopsida > Alismatales > Araceae > Amorphophallus > Amorphophallus konjac. The sequence goes on along the minus strand of CM040126.1, from coordinate 337,275,465 downwards.
CCGCATCCCTAAGAGCTTGAAGTCTACCTTGCTTTTTGATAGCAACTGGAAATTTTTCCGGCAAAGCTTAATCGTTGAGAAGTGGACAATTTGGGATTCTATGATCCCGACTCCCACAGTGAAGACAAGCACCAAGTCTTCTCCAGCACTCTTTCGCCTTATGTCTGGGTTTTTCACAATGCTTGCAGAGTTCCTTTGATGGGGTAACAAAAGGGACAATTTGTTTATCATTCCATCTTGGCTTCTCGTCCTTTTGGAAGTTACGCCCATCTTTAAAGGAGTTACGTCCATCATTAGGCCTCTTCTTCTTAAAGGAGGGCTTGAAGTTATCGGAGCTAGTTATTGGCTCCTTCTTGGCATCTCTTCCCCGGATGCGGTCGGACATCTCCGTTGCATCTTCTTGGAGTTGGGCTCTTCTTACCATATCATCATATATTTGAATATCCATCGGGGCGAGTTGAGTAATATATTGGGGCTTTAAGCCATTTAAAAATATTCTCATCTTCATCTTTTCGGTACCCACAAGATGTGGTGTGTACCGGGATAACCTTGAGAATTGAGCCTCATATTCGGCCACCGTCAAGCTCCTTTGCTTCAATGAAGAAAATTTGGCCGCTTTCTTTTCTTGAACCCTATCGGAGAAGTATTTATTGTTGAAGTGTTCCACAAATTCTTCCCACAACACTTGGTCGTGTGGTAGAGTTGCTTAGATAGACTCCCACCAAGTACGGGCATCCTTTTCTAGTTGGAAAGTGGCCAATGGGACCTTTTCTGCATCCGCGCATTGTATAACGCGGAAGATCCTCTCGATCTCCTTTACCTAGTGTTCCGCCTCATCTGGGTCCGTGGACCCTGCGAACTTGGGAGGGTTCATACTTTTGAAGTTCCAATGTAAATTTCCCGCTCCACAGTTAGCTCCTTCTTGAGCTACTTGTTGCAGCGCTTGGGTCAGTCCTTGCACCGTCCGCTGCATTTCTCGTCATTGTGCTCTCTCGGCAGCCATTGGCGAGAATTAAATCTGCAATAACAGTTACAAAACTTAAGTGTTTGTTTAATGTTCCTGATATATCCTACTCTAAAGCTTAGCTCGTGGCTCTACCCATTCTCACTAGTAAGGTTTAAGATTCTATCAAAGGTTATTGATCAGCCCTTAGAACCTATATCAAGGGAAACCTAGGGTTTATGAAACCTAGGCTCTGATACCACAAAGGCTGTCACGCCCCGATGCAGAATATCAAGGCACGACGAGTCGTAAACATTCATGTCGATCAGAGCATGTACGATTGGGGGTCCAATCACAAGGTAGATGATAAGAAAATGATACTTTTATTTCATTGAAATAAACTTTTACAACAACATTAAGCCTTAAAAGGCATAATACAACTTCCAAATACATAACTCTAGCAAGAGCAACACTCATAAACCTAGGTAACTAAGATGAACTTGATCTCTTGTTTCACTCTTTCCCATCCCCATGTGTTTGAGGTTCATCGTCGGAACTACCTGCAATGTTAACCGAAAATGTAAGGTGAGCGAAACACTCAGTATGACTTATATCTCTATACCAGACAACTTAGAGTAATTAATAGTTTTGGATAAAAGTATGTGCTATGCCGTGAAACGTAAATAAAACATGGAACAAGAATATGAGAGAGAGTAAAGTATTGCAAGTAATTGGAATTACAAGTAGACAAGATATCGAGAGTAAAGTTCAGGTAGGGAATGATCACGTAGTAAGTATTATCATGGAATTGGCCATTTCACACAAGTATGTACAAGTCAAGTATTTCACGTAATTCAAGTACTTCATGTATTTAAGCAAGTCAAGTAATTCATGAACTGTGGAATGTCATAAATCAATCTAGCAAGTCAAGCACTTCGGTGCAATGCCACACCAGGTCATTCAACTCCCATGGACACAAGTACTTTCGGGTACTCCCACCAAGACCAGACCGGACCCCATTAATGCCAGGCATTGGGGTTATAGATCATAGATCCCAAGTATATTTAGACATCCACATAATATGTATGGCCAAAGAATTTCAAGGTAAAGTTTATGAAATAAAGTATTTCAAGGAACAAATAGTATAAGATTACAAGTAGTTGTAAGAGAAGTTCCAAGAGGATTTAGTGGATCATGTTTAATGACATTAAGTCGATAAATGGATTGAATTACCGGATAAGGCATAATCAACCGTTGCAGAAAATCTCGTAAAACGGGTTTAGATCAAGTTTTTCACAGTTGGGTGTTTAGCTAGAAAAATGAGAAATCACGGTCAAGTAAGAGGTGGGACAGTGAGAGGCTCCTCTTGCATGCGCGGGGTCCTAATTAAGAAACCACTTATCCACTTAAAGCATTTGCCCGTGGACCTCTTTCCTTAGACACTATTTTCCCTTGGAAATCTAGCTATTTACATGACTTGTTGAAAACACGGTAACGCGATAACATGAAAATCGTTAAAAACTCGTATCGATCACGATTATGCAACTAAGCCCATGTAATTTTAACAGATAATATCTACTCCATTTAAAATGCTAGAAATATAATATGGTCATGGAGATCAAAGATATCATGAAGGTAACAAGAACTAGGATGAAATTATCTTTCATATCATTAACCTAATTGTGTGTGAATTTAAATGATATGCAACTTAACATGACATATCTAACATGCTACATGATATATTGGTTCAATCTGAAAACATCACGATCAGGGCGGAGATCGCACATCCGGAACACGGTCTTAAAAAGACACCGTGATTCGAGATGGATCTTCCGGCAGTTAAAAATCTCAGTTAAAATCTTATGTCCAATTGTATGGATAGCATGCTTAATACTCAATAAAATTTGGGGAAAATGGTATAGAATCAAAGTAACCATGCATCTATATCTAATGCATGCATCAATTTGAGTTTAGCTTGAGAGAATACCTACCTAGTGGAAGATCGAATAGGAAGAAGAATAAGAACGAAGAACACTTCGAATACTCCTCCAAACTTCAAGATTTCCTCCAACCAGCACTTCCCCAATAGATTTTTACTTTGAGAAGGGAAGATCCCAGCCTTATTTATAGGCCAAGTCCCATAATTATTTTATTACTAATTTAATTCCATCTTCCACCTAATTTCCTATGTCACCCACCCATGTTACTATTACACCAACTTATGTTGGCAATAATTTCCAACATGTGGATGTTGAAATAAATCTCCATTTATGAGAAAATCATTTACCTCATTTATTCAATGATATTTTATTGTTAATTTAATTCTAAGTCAAATTTTCACCTAATTTTCCTATTTCACTAACTCATGTTACTATTACACCCACTTATGTGGCTAATAAATTCTAACATAAGAATATTGAAATAAGTCCCCCTTTATGACATAACCAATGACCTCATTTATTTAATTAGGTAAGAAATTACATCATCCACTAATTAGGATTTAATTAGAACTAATAATTCTCTCTTAAATCAGATGCTACAGTACTTCTACAGTACCGACGTCTTCGCCTTCTCAGAATCGTGCCACGAATCTCACCGTTCATGTTAACACGTGTGATATGATTCACGTTTATATATTCTACACTTTAAAGACATACAGAAAAATATTTATCATTTATTTTATTTTCATCTTTCATTATTGTTTTTACATATAAATGCATATATAAAATTTCGAGTTGCTACAGGAATTGTAGGTCTAGCCAGTTGTCTTGAGTCGAGTGGCATTGTGTCACTTCATGTTCCAAGTTACTCATGGTGGGCATGAGTGTAGCCTATCCAATACTCCAGTGTTTTCCTTTGAGAGTCTATGTCGAGTGACCTCCCACTAGTTGTAGCCTTATGTACGACACGCGAGTGTTGACCCACCAGGGAGTGGTGGCGAGGCAGTTCCCGGAGAGATGGTTTCTAAGCTCGTTACCGTAGGGCCCCTTGCCTTTGCAGCCTGAGTCTGACTGGGGGAAAAATCAGTTAGAGGATCCGACCTAGAGCAATTGGTTTGTGTGTGCACACTTGGTTGGGGGCAGTGGACTAGCGTTGACGAGCACGACCCCGACTAGTCCTTGTTTGGTATTACTTGTGCGGTGTCTCAATTTCTGCCAAGGGTGAGTAGGGAGACACCTGAGGCGCGGACTAAGTCATCAATGGATGCATCCGGTCTTCCTTCTAGTGGGCTTAGTTCTCCCGTCACAGGACTTGTGACTCTCTCTCGACGTGTGGTTCTCTTGACAGGTGACTTTCTTGATGTGGTTCTTTAGGTGGTTTGTGTTCTCCCGACACCGAGGTTTTCACCCGTAGTCAGTGTGGAGTACACGATGACGAGGTCATGTATGTGTCAGTACTCTCGGACCGTGTGGTCTTGAGTTGGGCTTTGTCAGTGAGGATGAGCCTGCACGATAGAGCTGTCGTGGTGTTTCTTAGCTGTGTGGCCAGAGTTTCTTCATATTGGTTCAACGATTCCCGACTCTGAGATCGTGCTTGCTTTTCTTGCTGTTAGGAGTAGCTTGTAGTGAGCCGTGGTTTCTTCGACTGTTGTCATTACGGCTATTACTTTTGTTGTTGTTACTCCTGTTACTGTTGCTGTTGTTGTAGTTAGCATTGTGTTTACCGCTATTGTTTCCTGGTGGGGATCTGGGGGACCCCTACTGAGCCAATGAGATGAGGCTCACCTCTTTCTTTTTAGGTGTAGCAGTTCCTCCTCGTGGCTCGGAGGTGCAGTGCTGTGGTTCTTAGTGCCAGCTTCGCCAGAGTCGGGGGTGTACCCGACGTTAGAGTACGTTTCTTTTCCTGTAGACTATACTTAATTGGACTGGACTCTGTAGTTGTCTGTTATTAGCTTTGTAGCTAATTTGTTAATTAAAAATGTAATTTTATTTTCTGTCATTTAAATTATTAATTATATAGTTGTTCCTACATTAATCTAAATTTCAATCTATCTCTACACACCTTTCTAACCCTTTCAAGCTTTCCCGCTCATGGGTGACCTCTCAGAATCCAAGTGGTATCGGGTTCACCCTAAATCCGGGTTCTGGGTCGTTACAGTTGGTATCAGAGCGAGTGTATGGACGTACATGGGAATTTGAGATAATTATAGTGATCAGAGTCCATAAGGTCCAGTACAATCGAAAGCTGGCATAGGGTTTTGTGTTTATTTACCGCTTTGCTTCACGCATGAGAGCTTGTGTGCGCGGTGTTGGCGCTATGAAGGCTGTTTTGTTTTCATCAGAGTGCTGGCATGGGGCCCGAGGAATGAGATGGAGAGTTACCTTTCTCAGAGGTGGTGGTCCCAATTGTTCTACGCTAGGCAAAGTTTGTCGACAGATGCGAAGTCTGTGGTGCAGCGTTCGAGATATCTGTGACGAGATCAGGTGGTTGATGGGGATTATTAATGTGTAATGGCCGTGAATGTTCTCTGAGGGAGATTAATATCATTTTGGTCAACCCAGCTTGAGGCTTAGCTTGCCCCTGAGACGTCAAGGTTCTGGTTTGAAGTGGCAGAAGGGATGCCCTGATCGAGAGAGTGATCGAGCGAGTGAAGGATTCTTCTGGTGAGCTGTTGTCGGTCGAGCCCAACTTTCTCATCGCGTTTTGTGGCGTCAAAGATGGTGTAACAGTCCTGATTATTCCTGTGGATTTCGAGGTAGGAACGGGTAGACATGTCTCAGTAAGTCCTTAGTCCCGTGTGTCTGCATATGAGCGGGCTGTGTTAGTCTTGAACCTAATTTGATATTATTTGGCGGTGGCTTAGTTTTGGACCTAGATTATAGAATTGGGGGTCACTATGCACCGTGTTTGATGTGCCGTTCGAGGCAATAGGTGAGATGTGAAGGTTCAACATTAGATTTGGGACTTGAGGATAAGCTGAGGTAGGTGTTGATTTTGGTTCGTGTTGTAGCTCTTGGCACGATGGTCTGTATGGTAGTAGGATATGTTGAGGGCCTGTGAGAATTTTTTTCATTAATTAATTAATTAGGTTTATTGAGTTTATTTATTTAATGCGTAGGCGTGCCAGTCACTGAGTGACGAGTTTATTATACGTGCCATCTGACTGATCAGATGAAGGTGGATATCGTGTCGGGACCTGAAACCCGCCGTACCATAAATGTTACGCCGTTAATTATTCCCTTCCGAAAGAAGGACAACCCATGATTAATCGCCAAACATAGCGGGGCCCCAGGGCTGAATAATTTGAAGAAGAACATGATTTGGAAGACATTTATTGAATAAAAATAGGATTTAGCATGCAACCAGGTAAATGGTAGGATGATGTTTATTTAGGCGATCTGATTCCCAGTACGAGGTAGAGAACTTAGATCCAAAGATCACCTCACACTTAGTAATAGCTTCCAGCCGGACCTAATCTGACCTTCCGCAAATCACCATTTTATATACTAGAGAATCAAGACATGCAGACATATAGGATATGCATACTTGTACATATATGTGTGTGCGTATGCAAACACGTGTGGGTAAATTGGCATATAAAAGTTTATTTCTTTATTCAGAACTACATGCATAGGTTAGTTTTCAAAAAAACATGTATGATGTATGCAATCGTGAGCACTTATGCATTATTCGAAAATTCAATGTTGTATTATTCAACCATTTATTTGTTTGTTTATTCGCCATGTTCTGGGAAGATTTCGGCAGCACCTTCCCCATCCTGAGACGTGTCGGGGAAGGTATAAGGGGCTTGTCCATCAAGTGTTGAGACACTCCCATGACAGACGGTCATGCCTAACTGGCAATCCCATACCTCATGATAGATGGAGGAGCCCGAGGGCTAGCCCTCTAGAAAATCCCGATCACCCCTGAGGTCGTCGATTAATGCTTGCCTTTTTATTGTGGAACCGCCTTTATTATTGCGGAGCATGCATATGGGTTCATGAGAACTAGCATGACCGCGCTCTGACGAGTTCATATGTCACCGAGACAATGTATGTTGGGGAACGGCACTTGTTTATTCATTTATTCTCTTTATGGGGTACTTTGCTCTCGTAATTCGGTATGGATAGCCGTGGAGCCTTTACCATTGTAAGGGATGAGAATCGAGTGGGAAGCCAGGGAAAACATAGTGCGAAGTAGGAAGCGAAACCCCGATTTCAAGAAATATTTCAACAGCATCTTTCCCTACCCCAGAACATGTTGGGGGAAATGTTGTTGGCACCTATATATATATAAATATAAAATAATGATAAAAACAACAATAATAATAAATAAAACAACAACAATAAAATTACAATCAAAATAAAATGATGAAGAAGGGGACAGAAAAGAATGAGATTACAAAAAAAATAGTATATTCAAAAAAAAAAAGACCAAATGGAGGGAAGAAGGCCAAGGCCTTCTTCCTCACGCCAGGCCAACGGAAAGAGAGTGACTCTGTCACTCTCCCTCCTCACACGCACGCGACAACTCCACCTCCTGGCACTATAGTCTGGCGAACTAGCTCTGGTGAAGACCCCTGTGCATTGGACCACCAAAGCAAGGCACGAGCTCACCTGCGCCGGCGAATCAGTTCCAGTGAGGACTCCTGCGCACTGGACCATCAGAATAAAGTGTGACCTCACCCCATTGGCCCCTTGTGTCGTCCACTGTGAGTGGGAGTCTCACGCATGAAGGATGATCGAGCACCATGGGAACCTCACGCGCGAAGCACGAGCAAGGAGCACGTGGACAGGGAGCCTCCAATGATTGGAGCTTCCTTGTCACGCCCCGAGCGCGGAAGATACCCGGAGACGCGTGACGAGTTTATATCGATCATGTCAATCAGAGTATTAGTGTATTCGACACCAAATCAGAGATGCGCAAGAGTAAAGATAACCCAATCCTTTTATTCCTTCACAAAAGTATTTCTATTACAATCCCTTGAAAATGCTAAACTTAATAAAAAGAAAAGTACAAAATTGACTCAAGAAAATATAGAAAAGACACGGCTAATTGACGCTTTGAGAAGCTCTAATCTCTTTCACTCTTGACCTTCCCTGTCCGATTGAGTCTCGTCGTCGGACTTACCTGAAAAGTAGGGAAACACTGAGTGAGCGAACGCTCAGTAGGAAATTATATCTCAAGAACTAGCAATGGGTTTAAGTAATTCTAATTTTTCACATGTAAATGCAATATGCATGTAGAAATAACTGAGCAAGTGAAATAAACTAACAATAGAATAACACGTCGTGCAAAACTTCCAAGCGAGTCTTAACAAGAGATATTCATGAGAGACTTTATAGATTATTGGCTATTTCACGCAAGTACTTTGCCCGTGTCGGGCCACACTAGTAAAGTCACGCAAGTCGAGTCACGCACGCAAGAAAGAGAGAGTGTGTGTGGAATGCCAAAGATCAAGAGAAAAAGTACTTCGGTGCAATGCTAGACACCGTGATCATTACAACTCCCATGGGCACTAGTACTTTTGGGTGCTCCTCCCAGGACCAGATCGGGCCCTTATATGCACAGCATTAAAAATAGATATAGACATCCACTTTATAGTATAGCCAATATGGAATTTCAAGAAAAAGCTTGTGGATATTCAAGATAGAGTAGAGTTCAAAATTGAACTTGATGTATAAGGACGATAATAACGATATAAACACGAGTATCGATAAAACTGGGTGGAGTTGGTTCCCTGATTGGGTACCATGACAATCAAGTGTCCATATATTGATGGTCATGTCATTTGATATAGAATTGAGGTCCACAAGAACATCATAATAATGGCATGATGTCCACATCCCATTAAGAATATTCTCATGATATTCACATAGCATATCATGAGGGCCGGTATACCATGTTTCTATAGAGTGACATGGCAAAATAGTGTAAAGGGTTTTTATGGTACAACCCGCTCGGTCGGCCTTGAGGGAATCCAAGGCTATGAGGAGACTTACAGAGGTCCCAATGACTAACTTGCCAGTCCAAAGAAACGGAATGTCCAATGGAGGGCTTGTATGTCACCGAGAGTTAGTGGGTAATGCGATAAATCATCGTGAAAACATGGGACTATATTCACGGAATGGAAATATAGTGCCGATATATACATATATATTTATATAAAACCCTCGGTTAACAGCAAACAGTATAAAATAATTACACAGGAAATTAGCGACTTAACATAAGTCATTATTTTGAAAATTCGCGCCCTGTACTGGGTCGTTATTTTAAATTTGACGACTTCTGTAACCGTCGTCCATTATAAAGTTCTATTTTGCTGAAATTTTCTTTATTCTGTAATTTTGATTAAACGCGCCTTAGCCAGGGGCGTCACTTTCATAAAAGACAACCTACTGGAGGTCGTTAATTCCCTTTGGTTTCCAGGAATATGAACAGTAATAGTTTTTCATGATAAATAATTTGCAGGAACCACATATATGAACTGGACAAGAAAAATAGCAGGATTCAAGGTATATGATCATGCATTAGATTTAACTACAGGTCTCATAGATATTAAATTTTAAACAGGTGTGTTTATTAATTTCCTTAAAATTGACGACTCTTAGTTCGGGCGTCAAAACATGAATTAGCGCCCTGACATGGGTCGCCTCTTGCCAAAATTTCACAGAAAACCTCTAAAACGCAGTAAAACTATATGCATGAATTACAGATGATATTATCATAAATTTTTATGCTAGTTTGGGCTACAATCCTTGAGAAAACCTACCTGATGATGATCTGGGTGAAGATACGTGAAGGTTGTGAAGAGAAAACGGTACTCTGTTCTGAACAGAGTCTTCTGAGATTTATATAAACAGCCACCTACGAATCCATGTAATAGCAGCACCAACCGTCAAGCATCAGCAGACCCCAGATGGTGCAGTGAGGATGATATTCGATGAGAAGAAGTTTCTCCTAGACTCCGGTCACAGCTTTCTCTGTAACGGAGGAAGATGTACGTTGATGAAGAACCCACGTTCTTCAACTAGACAAGAGAGTTACTACTTGCTGCAGGCAACCTACAGAAGAAGAAGATGAAGAACATTAATATTCTCCATATCCATAACCGAAGACAGAGGAAGAAGAACAAACCTGTTCTTCACACACGAGACAGCAGCAGGCCTTTGACCAAAATAGCTAATAGGTTCGACTGAAAGGGGTATTTATAGGGTTTCAGAAATCCCTTAGGGTTAGAATTTGATTAGAACACTAGTTTCCTTGATAGAGTCCTTACCATAATCAATCGAACACGTAGCAATCCTAAAACTTACCCTGGATAGTCTCCTGGTTCGAACAAAACACAAATGAAATTAACGCCTTAGGTTAGGGCGTTAATTATAATTGACATCTTTACCTGTGCCGTTTCTTTTGTAATTCAGGACCAGGAAGAGGGCGTTTCTTATTCTTTCCTTTTACGCTCTCCAACCCTTTAGAAATTTGACGCCCTTAGGTCTAGGCGTCTCTTTTTAAATTAACGCCTCATGTGAAGGCGTTTCTTATTTAAATCGCGCCCTGAGGAGAGGCGTTATTTGCATTTTCACTATTACTCATTCATTTTGAGTTTCTTATTATCTATTTACTCAATCCTATTTTACCAGGGTTGCTACACCCTCCCCCACTTAAAGGAATTTGGTCCCCAAATTCAATCGCATATATATATATGTGGAGAGTGTAGAGTATATACCTCTTAAAATAATTCTGGGAATCGCTTCCTCATGGATTCCTCGGTCTCCCATGTGGCTTCGTGTTCTGAACATTTACTCCATTGCACCTTAACCATGGGAATAATTTTGTTCCTTAATGTTTGTGCCTCGCGATCGAGGATCTTCATGGGCCTTTGTTCATAAGTGAGATCCCTTTGAATCACCAGGTCTCCATGATCAATGATATGTGACGGATCATGCACATATTTCTTCAACATTGATATGTGGAATACATTATGAACTTCGGACAATTGAGGAGGTAAAGCGACGTGGTAAGCAACCTCGCCAACTCTTTCTAGTATCTCAAAAGGTCTGATAAACCTTGGTGTAAGCTTGCCCTTAACACCAAATCTCCTTATTCCACGTCCAGGTGATATCTTGAGAAATACGTGATCTCCCACTTGGAATTTGAGATCTCTTCTTCGTGTATCAGCATAAGCCTTCTGTCTAGACTGAGCAACTTGAAGTCTTTCTCTAATCAACTGAATCTTTTCAGTGGTATTCCTTACCATGTCTGGACCTAATAGTTGTTTTTCGCCAACTTCGTCCCAGCACCAAGGCGATCGGCAACTCCTTCCGTATAAAGCTTCGAAAGGTGCCATTTGTATACTTGCCTGGTAACTGTTATTGTATGCAAATTCAACCAAAGGCAAGTGATCATGCCAGCTTCCACCAAAATCAATGATGCAAGCTCTGAGCATATCTTCAACCACCTGATTAGTTCTCTCGGTCTGACCATCCGTTTGAGGATGAAAAGCTGTACTAAAGTTAAGTCTCGTCCCCAGTGAATGTTGTAAACCCTTCTAAAAGTGAGAAGTAAAACAGGGGTCTCTATCAGACACGATTGAGACAGGTACTCCGTGCAACCTGACTATCTCTTTAAGGTATAATGCAGCAAGAACATCAACTGACCATCGACTCTTGATTGGCAAGAAGTGTGCCGATTTGGTCAATCGGTCGATGATAACCCATATTCCATCATATCCTCCCTTTGATTTGGACAGACCCATAATGAAGTCCATACCGATATCCTCCCACTTCCACTTGGGAATATCTAGAGATGTAGCTTATCGGCAGGCTTTTGGTGTTCTGCCTTGACTTGTTGACATGTGAGACAGCGAGACACAAAATCCGCTATTTCTCTTTTCATATTGGACCCCCAAAAGGTCCTTTTCAAATCTTGGTACATCTTAGTTGATCCTGGATGAATCGTGTACCTTGATCTGTGAGCTTCATCTAAGATTTTCTTCTTTAGCTCTGGGCAATTCGGTATACATGTTTTATTTCTGATCATCAATCTTCCATCTGGTGCTAATTTGAAATCAGGTTGTTCTTTCATTTTGCCCTTGATTTCCACTAGTACGGGGTCACTACCTTGAAGTCCTTGTATTTCGGATAGCAAGTCTGGCTGTATGCTCATATGAGATAAGGTGACACACCTACTGTCCTTGTCCATGCTTATATTAAGTTTAGAGAATTGTTCTAGCAACTTCCACTCCTGAATCATACAATTGGCTAATAGTGCTCTCGGCTTTCGACTGAGGGCATCGGCTACAGGATTACCCTTTCCAGATGATATTGTATAGTGAAGTCGAAGGCCTTAAGATATTCTAGCCAACGTCTTTGCCTCATATTCAATTCCTTCTGAGAGAAGAGATACTTAAGACTTTTATGGTCAGAGTACACAATAAACTGCACTCCGTACAGATAATGTCTCCATGTCTTCAGTGCAAATACTACAGCAGCCAATTCTAAATCATGAACTGGGTAGTTCTCCTCGTGCTTCTTCAATTGGCGAGAAGAGTAGGCTATAACCTTCCCTTGTTGCATTAAAACACATCCGAGGCCAATGCCAGATGCATCGGTGTATATTTCGAATCTCTCGCCTTCAATTGGTAAAGCTAAAACCGGGGTAGTAGTTAGATGATCTTTGAGAGCTTGGAAGCTTCTTTCACATTCCTCACTCCATTCATAACGTATCTCCTTGCGAGTTAGCCTAGTGAGTGGTACGGCTATCTTGGAGAAATCCTTGATGAATCGCCGATAGTAGCCCGCAAGACCCAAGAAACTACGGATCTCGCTAGCATTGGTCGGTCTTTCCCAATTCCTTACAGCTTCAACCTTTGATGGATCTACGGATAAACCGTCTTTTGATATAACATGCCCCAAGGAAGCTACTTCTCCTAACCAAAATTCACATTTGCTGAGCTTTACATATAACTGATTCATCCTCAATATTTGTAATGCTATTCTCAAATGCTCCTCGTGCTCTTCCTTGGTCTTTGAATAGATCAGTATATCATCAATGAAAACCACTATGAATTGATCTAGATGAGGCCTGAATATACTATTCATCAGCTGCATAAAGGCAGCAGGGGTATTTGTTAGTCCAAAAGGCATAACAACAAATTCATAGTGTCCATACCTGCTTCTGAACGCGGTCTTATAAATGTCCTCATCTTTGATCCTTAGTTGGTGATATCCCATCCTGAGATCAATCTTCGAAAAATATATGGATCCAGATATTTGATCAAATAACTCATGGATTCTCGGTAGTGGATACTTGTTCTTGATAGTGAGATGATTCAACTGTCGATAGTCGATGCATAACCTCATGGATCCATCCTTCTTCTTTACAAATAGCACAGGTGCTCCCCACGGGGAAGTGCTTGGTCTAATAAATCCCTTCTTGAGAAGTTCCATCAATTGCTCCTTCAGCTCCTTGAGTTCAGCATGGGACATCCTATATGGTGCCTTAGAAACTGGTCCAACACCAGGGACCAAGTCGATGGTGAAGGCCACTTCTCTTTGTGGAGGTAATCCAGGCAAAACCTCCAGAAACACGTCTGGAAATTCTTGAACAACTGGGATGTCTTCTAGCTTAGTCTCCTTAGTCTCCTTAATGGTGACAAATGCAAGGAAAGATATACATCCTTTCCTTATTAGCTTGCTAGCTCGGAGAGCCGAAATAAGAGGTGACTTGCTCCGACTCTTAGGGCTAGAATAGACTAGCTCTGGAAAGTCCTTGAAAGTAACTTTGCTGTTACGGCAATCCACAGTTGCCTGATACCTAGATAACCAGTCTGCTCCCAATATGACATCATATTCCTTTAGGTCTAAACATATGAGGTTGATAGGAAGATTTATTCCTTTTACCAAGACTTCACAGTTTTGATAATGGTGAGTAATATCGGTTTCGTTTCCGAGAGGAGTAGATAAAAATATTTTCATCCATTCCGGTTCCATAGGTAGTGGGTCAGCAAACTTCTTGGAAATAAAAGAATGTGATGCACCCGTATCAAATAAGACATGTGCAGACTTGGAACAAACTTTCAGTGTACCTTCTACTAGTCCGCCTTCATCTTGTTCCGCCTCCTTAATAGCTTGGAGACGAGCATTCTTTGTTAGCGGGCGCTTTCCGTCACCGGCTTGATCATTGAGTAGGGGACAGTCGGGAATCCGATGATCACGGCTCCCACAACGGAGACACGCTCCAAGTTTCCTCCAACATTCTTCGGCCTTGTGCCCGGCCTTATCACAGTGCTTACATACCACCTTAGAAGGTGTAGTGGTGATGGAGAAAGGTTTGGTCTTTTTGAACTTTTGCTCCTGGGAGGGAGTACCTCCATTACTTGGCCTCTTCTTGAAATTGGGTTTGAAGGTGCCGGAGCTAGTAACATTCTCCTTCTTGTCTTTCCCACGGATCCTATCAGATAGTTCCGTGGCATCTTCTAGCAATTGGGCTCGTCGAACCATCTCTGAATAGACTTGTATGTCCATCGGTGCCAGTTGTGTGATATATTGGGGCCTGAGCCCATTAAGGAATCTTCGAGCTTTCATCCTGCTCCACGACGTGCACCTCCTTGTGCCACTTGTTGAAGTGCCTGGGTCATGCCTTGAAGAGTGCGTTGCATGTTGCGCCATTGAGCACGTTCGGCAGCCATTGTCCTATAATTACAATAGCTATATTAGTATGTGATTGCGTTAAAAGGCTTTTAATTCTATGTTGACTTTAACCCTTGGTTCTACCCAATCTCACTGGTTAGAGGTTCAGACTTATCCTTGGACTTGGGTTTCCTAGGAATTGAATACCCTAGGCTCTGATACCACAAAAATTGTCACGCCCCGAGCGCGGAAGATACCCGAAGACGCGTGACGAGTTTATATCGATCATGTCAATCAGAGTATTAGTGTATTCGACACCAAATCAGAGATGTGCAAGAGTAAAGATAACCCAATCCGTTTATTCCTTCACAAAAGTATTTCTATTACAATCCCTTGAAAATGCTAAACTTAATAAAAAGAAAAGTACAAAATTGACTCAAGAAAATATAGAAAAGACAAGGCTAATTGACGCTTTGAGAAGCTCTAATCTCTTTCACTCTTGACCTTCCCTGTCCGATTGAGTCTCTTCGTCGGACTTACCTGAAAAGTAGGGAAACACTGAGTGAGCGAATGCTCAGTAGGAAATTATATCTCAAGAACTAGCAATGGGTTTAAGTAATTGTAATTTTTCACATGTAAATGCAATATGCATGTAGAAATAACTGAGCAAGTGAAATAAACTAACAATAGAATAACACGTCGTGCAAAACTTCCAAGCGAGTCTTAACAAGAGATATTCATGAGAGACTTTATAGATTATTGGCTATTTCACGCAAGTACTTTGCCTGTGTCGGGCCACGATAGTAAAATCACGCAAGTCGAGTCACGCACGCAAGAAAGAGAGAGTGTGTGTGGAATGCCAAAGATCAAGAGAAAAAGTACTTTGGTGCAATGCTAGACACCGTGATCATTATAACTCCCATGGGCACTAGTACTTTTGGGTGCTCCTCCCAGGACCAGATCGGGCCCTTATATGCACAACATTAAAAATAGATCTAGACATCCACTTTATAGTATAGCCAATATGGAATTTCAAGAAAAAGCTTGTGGATATTCAAGATAGAGTAGAGTTCAAAATTGAACTTGATGTATAAGGACGATAATAACGATATAAACACGAGTATCAAAAAAATTGGGTGGAGTTGGTTCCCTGATTGGGTACCATGACAATCAAGTGTCCATATATTGATGGTCATGTCATTTGATATAGAATTGAGGTCCACAAGAACATCATAATAATGGCATGATGTCCACATCCCATTAAGAATATTCTCATGATATCCACATAGCATATCATGAGGGCCGGTATACCATGTTTCTATAGAGTGACATGGTAAAATAGTGTAAAGGGTTTTTATGGTACAACCCGCTCGGTCGGCCTTGAGGGAATCTAAGGTTACGAGGAGACTTACGGAGGTCCCAATGACTAACTTGCCAGTCCAAAGAAACGGAATGTCCAATGGAGGGCTTGTATGTCACCGAGAGTTAGTGGGTAATGCGATAAATCATCGTGAAAACATGGGACTATATTCACAGAATGGAAATATAGTGCCGATATATACATATATATTTATATAAAACCCTCGGTTAACAGCAAACAGTATAAAATAATTACACAGAAAATTAGCGACTTAACATAAGTCATTATTTTTAAAATTCGCACCTTGTACTGGGTCGTTATTTTAAATTTGATGACTTCCGTAACCGTCGTCCATTATAAATTTCTATTTTGCTGAAATTTTCTTTATTCTGTAATTTTGATTAAACGCGCCTTAGCCAGGGGCGTCACTTTCATAAAAGACGACCTACTGGAGGTCGTTAATTCCCTTTGGTTTCCAGGAATATGAACAATAATGGTTTTTCATGATAAATAATTTGCAGGAACCACATATATGAACTGGACAAGAAAAATAGCAGGATTCAAGGTATATGATCATGCATTAGATTTAACTACAGGTCTCATAGATATTAAATTTTAAACGGGTGTGTTTATTAATTTCCTTAAAATTGACGACTCTTAGTTCGGGCGTCAAAACATGAATTAGCGCCCTGACATGGGTCGCCTCTTGCCAAAATTTCACAGAAAACCTCTAAAACGCAGTAAAACTATATGCATGAATTACAGATGATATTATCATAAATTTTTATGCTAGTTTGGACTACAATCCTTGAGAAAACCTACCTGATGATGATCTGGGTGAAGATACGTGAAGGTTGTGAAGAGAAAACGGTACTCTGTTCTGAACAGAGTCTTCTGGGATTTATATAAACAGCCACCTACGAATCCAAGTAATAGCAGCACCAACCGTCAAGCAACAGCAGACCCCAGATGGTGCAGTGAGGATGATATTCGATGAGAAGAAGTTTCTCCTAGACTCCGGTCACAGCTTTCTCTGTAACGGAGGAAGATGTACGTTGATGAAGAACCCACGTTCTTCAACTAGACAAGAGAGTTACTACTTGCTGCAGGCAACCTATAGAAGAAGAAGATGAAGAACATTAATATTCTCCATATCCATAACCAAAGGCTGAGGAAGAAGAACAAACCTGTTCTTCACACACGAGACAGCAGCAGGCCTTTGACCAAAATAGCTAATAGGTTCGACTGAAAGGGGTATTTATAGGGTTTCAGAAATCCCTTAGGGTTAGAATTTGATTAGAACTCTAGTTTCCTTGATAGAGTCCTTACCATAATCAATCGAACATGTAGCAATCCTAAAACTTACCCTGGATAGTCTCCTGGTTCGAACAAAACACAAATGAAATTAACGCCTTAGGTTAGGGTGTTAATTATAATTGACGTCTTTACCTGTGCCGTTTCTTTTGTAATTCGCGACCAGGAAGAGGGCGTTTCTTATTCTTTCCTTTTACGCCCTCCAACCCTTTAGAAATTTGACGCCCTTAGGTCTAGGCGTCTCTTTTTAAATTAACGCCTCATGTGAAGGCGTTTCTTATTTAAATCGCGCCCTAAGGAGAGGCGTTATTTGCATTTTCACTATTACTCATTCATTTTGAGTTTCTTATTGTCTATTTACTCAATCCTTTAATCTATTTTATCCTATTTTACCAGGGTTGCTACATTCCTTGTCCGTGCCCTCACACGGCGGCTATAAGAGAAAGCAAAGCTCCGAAGGTGAGGCTCTCTCCATTCTTCCTCCCCCCAGGACGCTTTTGAACCCGGCAATCGTCTGCTTCCTTGTCCTCTTAGTGAGAGAAGAATTCCCAGAAGCTCTGCACCCACATCTGAGTGAGGAAGAAGAGAGGAGGAGAAGGTGTGATTGTATGGGGAGGGAATGTGGTCAATGCCCCTCCATCCCCCTTTTCATTTCTTTTCTTTCTGCACTGCTATTGATTTCGGTTTTCTTCCTCTGTGTACTTTGCTGAATACTAAAATTTCTCCAAACACTTATGTATCGGGATGACGTGCCCATGTTGAATGAATGAAATATTCCTACCCCCGAGTTTGGGTGCGCACATAGTCTCCTCTATGAATCCTTATCTTAATGCTAGCTTATTTCGTTCTTCCTCTATTACTGTTCTACAGGTTATATTTTGTTTTATTTTTACCAACGAGAGAGGTGTGCTGAACCATGAAGGAGTACAGTGCCAGCCCATCCCATGGCAATGGGTGAGTGATGTTCCTGTCTCCTATTGTCTGCCAAGGCAGAGGTCCATCAGACCCTGCTTTGTTATTAATCTCACGAGCTTGTCCTAAGGGGACTTCTACTGCAGAGTGTTCCGAGGTGTTAACGCCCGCATGGGCAATATTTATCATATGAATCCCTCCCCAATGCGCCGGACAGATCCTGAGCATCATCCCTGATCTGGATAGATTCTACGGGCCTAATATGCATGATTCCCATTTTCTTTAATATTTGTATTCTTTGTGTTCAGTGCATCTGACTCTTGTGGAATTGGCCATGTGCCTCGCCACTCACCCCTATGGGTTGTTGGGGCTCTGGCTCGAACCAAAAACCTACTGGAACCCATGCTTTTTCACTACATTATCTGTTTTCTATATAAGGATAGCAAAAGGCCCTCCTTCATTAATCTCTATTACTCATATGCTCTGCATCTATCATAGTAATACATTATATAGTCTGTGGTATATCACCGCTACCGATTTCATCGAAATTGTTTTTATATACTTGAGAACCTGCACTGGAGGAAGGGATACATCTTGGTTCCATAGCAATTGAGTCTCTACAACCACCCTCAAGTCTCTCGGGATCTGCTGCTTAATAGCATGACCTCTGGAGGACTTCTCACTTAAGGGTTGGATATTCATGGCCAAAGAGCCAGCAGCCCATGGCTGTATATTATGGAATGAAAGTACAATCCTCGGGTATGTGGAGTTCCCCTTGTAGGCTAGTCCTCGGGGTTCCTCTCTACCTAATTCGGGGTCCTAGAGTAGCCACTTGTGGCTTACTCTCTCAAGGAATTGAAGGTCAATCACAGGTTCGTGGAGCTCCCCTCGTAGGCTAGCCCTCAGGGTTCTTCCCTACCCAATTTGGGGATCATAGAGTAGCCCGCTTGTGGCTTTCTCTATTTTAGAGGCCATCCCGATATATCGGTCGATGCGCTTCGCTTTTCACCCCCAAACGCTCGGGTCTGGGGGAGGTGTTGCCAAAATTCCACCAGAATCTGGGACTTAACAAAAATTGATAACCGAGAATGGACATGTGACCATAGCAAAGAATAATGTTGCAATGAGAAGACGTCTAAACGAAGTAACAAAGGAATGAGAAGAATAAAACAAAAAGGAGATAACATTAAAAATTGATAGAATGAACTGTGGGCCAACCCCATCCCACGTCTGAACTGTCACGAACCCAGTGATTCCCTGCACTTCTGAATTCAGATACATCTTAAACATCCCTCTTTGCATCATGGAAATTCAGCATTCTTCACGAGCACAGCATGGTTGCATACGTGCATAAGGATACCTAATCAAATTCTGTTGGATAGAATGGTACGACCTTGGGCTTATGGGTACTTGCCTCATGAGCCAGGAATTCATTGCATTTAGAATGAGCATAGTAGCATTTATTTTGAATAGCTCTGATTGGGAGCTCTACAGAACCCTTCTTGATAGAAGCAGCGACCCCACGCACTTGAACATGTCAATTACCTCCCTCCCCTTTATTCATATTGCAATGAATTCACGACTCTTCATGGAGTGGATGAGGCCTCTTGCATAAGTGAAAATTCAGACCCATCATGCATACATTCCTCACATTAATTGAGCATAAAGCAGGTCCATGTGCACTGTAGGTTGCTGCATTGTAGGTGCATATAGCCCCCTTGGTTGGGGAAACCCCCATCGAGTGTATGCGTGCTATTTTAGACTTCCTGTGCAAGAATCTGTGCAGGGTCGACCCTTGTAGACATAGGGGTCAACCCCCTAATGACTGGCCCCCTCTGTCAGTCTGCTCTGTGTGTGCATCAATTTGCGCAGGGTCAATGACCCTTAGCCTAATCACGTGTCTCTGATCCACATTCTGCATGCATTAATAAATCAAAGTCATTCCCATGCACGCTATGAAAAAAATCAAGGTCCCATCCATGTGCTTCATGAACCAAGGAACCTATAAACAATCTAAAATCTCATACATGTAGTCCATGGGCAGCCTCCTGCAGAGTTGAGAATCCCTCATCAAGCATTGATTTGCTGTTTTGGGCCCCTGTGTAGGAGGCTGCATAAGGTCGTCCCCCATGCATCCCATTCCATTGAACTTTGAAAACTTAACGTCTCTCATGACCATTATAGCTACATACATGCACAAAAGAGCATTTGATCAAATTTTGTTTTGAAGAGTGGCATGGCCTTGGGTTCCTGAACATTGGCACCATAGGAAAGGAAGGCTTGTACTTGGCATGAGCATGACATCATACTGCATAGCTCTGCATTGGAGTTTTATAGAACCTTTCCCAACAAAGCAACCCCTCTGCCCTTTTGAGCATTTTAGCCATTTTCCTCATTCATATGCAATAAACCCATGACCATATGTAGAGCCCCCACTGGCAGCCCGGCAAACCTCGCAGTGCTGGGAATTTCAGTCGACCGAAAATGGGATTTCGATCGACCGATCAGTGCTCCACAAACATCTGCAAAACCGCATTCGACAAGAAAAAAAGAAGGTGGCTTCCACTCATGCGCGGGGGACTCCAGTCTGTGCATACTGCATGGTCAGAAACCGGCAGGGTTTTCAAATGAAGGAATGAGCCCTTGGCCATTTAAACGATATCATTGCATTTAGCATATCCCTATTGTTCTGCATGTGTGTGAGCATATATGTATGTCTGTCTATGTCATAGGGATGGCCACGTGAAAGAATGAAATAAAAAAATGGGATTTCTCTGCCATCAAAGCATTTGGGCCCAGTAGGTCTCCTTGCCCTGCGTCAACGCAGGGATCAGCTGATGCGGGACGGGACGTGACTCGACGCTAATTTGAATGCAAACCTTGGACTCTAGGTAAACTCATGACTCGTCCCTACCGAGGGAAGCGTGCGGACGTGTGCGGTTGAGAAACCGGCATTGAGTCTAGGTGGTCAACTCTCGTGCGTGCCCGGATCGGGTCACGGGACGGGTCTCACTCTCTCTCGCAGCGGTGAATGAAATTATTTAACGAGCTAGATTAACCTATCACATGCAAGCAGCGGCATATAGAAATATATGAAGTAAGCAAAATGCCGAGTGAGGGAGCGGAAACGATACCTCCACGCTCCGGGCATGGGGAAGGCGACCCCGGCCAAGACTCGTACTCCTGGTACAAATAATTAACAATAATTATAGAAATGATTTTATTGCTCACTTCACACAGGGAGGTAAAGGGCTACACATGGGCCCTGGGAGTAGTGAACTCGGGTTTAATGAAGGGCAGCAAGCCGGAAGGGCTATCGGGCCGGAGGTGGGCTGCTGGTCCGACTCGGTACTGTTCCGACTCGCTGGACAGCAAGCAAACTTGGCTGCTGGGACGACAGCTTCCGGTCGACTTCTGGTCGAGACGGTAAGCTGGGACACTGGTGGAATCCTTCTCATCAATCTCTGAACTCGGCGGCGGCCGAATTTGAGCCGGTGTATTTTCCAAGGAATTATGCAGCAGACTGCTCTTGCTGGCGTGACTCGGAACAGATCTGCGCGCCTCCACGAAAACAATTGTTGCGCCCAGATCCAGAGGCGGATCGAGGTGAGACCAATGCCGTTGGACAGAGGACTCAAAGGGATACAACATAAATTAATTTCACAACCATCCAGTAAATGGATTGGAAATGAAAAACTCTGTGGCACAGTTGTGGCTACTGGGTCAGATTACAGACAGTCAGGAAAGATAAGGATCTGCCTGAAAATGAATTTTGACCGACAGATAAGTGGTGGATCTGGGTCTTGCGGATTTTATGGGGGATAGAGGGGGAGGTTGGGGACGTGCATAATTTTTATGGTAATTTTCTGGAGTGGTTTCAGGGGTGGGAAAAATAGAATAACAAGACACTGTCTCGCAGATCTGTTGATTGGCAGACTGCCAGGGGTGGAACTAAGTGACTGAGAAAAATAGCAAACGGTAGAGGATTGCCACAAAATTTAAAATGGGAATGTATAACAAGGAGGGGAATGATATCTCAAAATTTCAAGATCATCAAATACACGGATTCAGAGGACCAACCTTTTCTTTGAGCTTCTATCCTGGATATCGGAATCCTGGATAGCACTTCAAAGAACAGGCTGTGGCGGCTCGACGGCGGCACGAACGGAGGCGGCGGCGGCTTGAAGTCGCATCCAGCGGAGGTGATAGAGGTGGGAATCACTCCCAGAATCAAGGTTTCACACCTTGGAGAATGCTGCAACTCTCACAGCTGCAAGAAGGGGGGGAGAGGGGAGGGGCGCCCAAGGCACAAGAACACACAATTTTTTGATTTTCTTCTCATTAATCTATGAAAATATGGAAAATACATGGATTTTATATGAAATGTAAATGACCTAAACTAACCTCAGATCTAGGGTTAGGGAGGGGTAATTAGGGGAGAGAAGAATTTTCTCCCATGTGGTCAATTATAACAAATATAAAAAACTAAAGGGGGGGGGATTTTAAATCCCATATGGGACAAGAGAGGGGGCGTGATGTGACACAACCAAGGACTCAAGCAAGCATGCACAATTGCAATCAAGACGGACCGATAATGGCGGCCGCTCACTCGTCACTCACCCAAGACCCGGGGTAACTTGGCAATGCCAAGTGGAGGATGTGATGGCTGGGCCCTTGCTGGTAGAGGGCCAGCATGGCCTAAGTTGATTCCCAAGGGTAATGGCAGCCCAAATCAAGGGAGCCGACGTCGTGCCGAGGGCACAGGTTCCACTCTTTTCCCACGGTGATCACTTATAGCAAAGGAGCTTAAGGATCGGACTCTCATTCACGGCCAGCGGAGTTTATGAACTAATATTGAAAGAATAAGCACAAATTAGAGCAAAGTTTGGAGCACTTACTCGACCGGTTTGAAAAAACCGGTCCTGCTCGGAGACGAGGGCGAGCGGGGAGGCGAGGGGATCCCCAAACGCCGCGTCGGGGCAGCTTGACCTGCTCAAACCATTACAACACTACACCCCATGCAAGGGGGGGATCGTGGGGAAGGGAAGATAATGATTACATCCAAACACTACCTCCACACAGGGATGGGCCTTCAGCCGGCCAAGCGGGGAGGGGAATTCGAGCTAGAAGTGATGAAAGGAAGCCGATGCCGAATCTATCCACGTTCTGGAATCAGGGACCAGCAGTCGAAGACGGCACCTCTGTGACCTCTCCTGATTTTTGCTGATGGCGGGACCAGTGGGGAATGCTTTGTAAGGGACCCAGGAAGCCGCCCAAATTTTGTAGGAATTTCGGGAAGTAGCTTCTAGAGGTAGCTTCTGGACGGGGCGGAGGCACGAACAGAGAAGCAGGGTTCTGGTTCTATCTACGTCTGGACTACAACATCAGAAAGACGAAGGTACCACGGGCGCTCCAGAGCTTCAATTTGAGCGCAGCTGGCACCGTTGGAACCGTGGTCGAGTCCTCTTCGCAACGCAAGCAACGGGGACACCAGATGATGCCGGAGTAGACGGGAAGACCTCGAACCATGAAGGAGGGTCGGAGCACACTGATAGGAAACATATCCGAGCACCTGGAGGAAGAAATTGATAACGCTTGCAAACGGGTGGTGATCGGAGTTCTGCTTCTTGATTCTGGAAGTCGACAGGTCGAGGAAGAAGTTTGTAGAAGAACTCTCACCTAGATTCCCACTAGAATTGCCGTGGAAGAGCTTCTACTCAGGTTCTGATCCTCTGCCTAAGGAGTCTTGCGCAGTCGTAGTAGATCGCCATCTCCGAGCAGCTCCGATCTTGGAAGTCGGCGAGACCACCACCATTGGAAAGCTGACTGGGAGACACTTCCAACGATATATGGTATGCCCTCTGAAGCTTCCAGGTGAAGATGTGGCAGCCTCTACAACCGGGCACTCCTCTGCTGCCTGCGAACTGAAAACTGTTGGTTGAAGATGACGGGGGGGAATGGGGTATATGGGAGGGGAAATGGGGGTGGATGAGTGTGGGGAAAGCCCGGGCTGTGAGGGGGTCTAGAAGGGGGTGTTTCAAGGTGGGGAAGGGAAGAATGGGGTCTGGAAGGGGGTCTAACAGGTGGTGGGAGGAGGAGCTACGAATTTGGGAAGGTGGGTGAGAGGGGAAGGGTATTTAAAAATGGGTTTAAGGGTGGGATTAAATTTTGGTCTTGGGGGATGGGAAGAGGTGTGTGGGGAAGGTAAAAGGGGGCTTGGGGAGTGGGAATTCTCCCTTGGGAGGTGAGAGGGTGCTTGGGGAAGGGGAGTGGGTGGTTGGTGGTTGGAGGGTGGAGTGGGGAGTGGTGGAATCTCTCTTGGGGCTGGGGTGGAGTTAAGGTGGGTTGGTGGGGAGTTGGGGATGAGTTATTGGAGGGGGGAAGAGAGAGAAAGGTGGTTGGGAGGGGAGGAGAGAGAAAGGGGGGCAGGTTTTAGAGAGAGAAAGTGGAAGAGAGAGAAAATGACTTATTAGAGAGAGAGAGGTAGAGAGAGAGAGGGGGGATAGGTGGGAATCACTCCCAAGGGTTTCTCACCCAACTAATGGAATCTCTCCAATAGGAAATTTGAACTCTCAAATGGCAATTTTCATTCATTGATTCATTAACTCAAATGGAGGAAATGAGGTCCTATATAGACAACCCACATTTCTACAAAAGTCCCTGACTCTTACTACAATGACCAAAGACCAAGGGGGTAGGGGCGCCCCTGGGCCTAGCCCAAAGAATTGGGCCTAATAACCATGCTAAACAATCTAATGAGCCTAATGACACACAAACTTAGGAAAGACCTAGGGACATGACTCAAATAAAAGGGAAATACATCAAATGACTCAAATAAAATTACATAGGACTCAAAATTAGATAACTAGACCATGCCGGATGCAACCGGGGCGAGGAGACGAGCTGTGAACGTGGGCATGGAAGGTTATGTCCCCATCATACTCCCAAGGTGCGGAGAACTCGACTCCGTCGAGTAAGTGTCCTTCCCTCCTCGAGGGTGTAGAAGTGGTACTGCCCTCAAGTCTTCCGAACGAGACCGATCTATCCACCTGCCGAGATAGCGCTCGTATACCTTGCTCCTGGTGGTAGTGACTTGTTCATCCAATATTCGTTCAATGCGCTCACGCTGGGCTCTCTTGGCTGGTGGTCTCTCCTCACGGGTGGGTGCTCTCTCAACGGAGGGAATATGCTCAATATCCTCACTAGGTACCACGGTGGGTCCCTTATAAGGCACTAGGTCGGCTACATTGAATGTGGGACTCACTCCATACTCCTCGGGGAGATCTAACTCATAGGCATTAGCGCCAATGCACCTCAGGACCCGGAAGGGACCAGCCCCACGTGGCCTCAATTTGGAGATGACTCCCGGGGAGAGCCTCTCCTTCCTCACCATCACAAAGTCACCCACGTGGAATTCTTGGTGACGCCGAAGGGAGTCAGCCTGCCTCTTATAGATCTTATTTTCCTTGCTTATGTGCTTGCAAAGGCTTTCATGTAATTTTGTGAATGTTGACATTCTAGGGGTGATGGGTGGACCTGGACAACCAAAAGTAGACCAATCATGCTTTGACGCCAAGAAGACTTTGATGGAATGGGGAGGACCGGGGCATCCATAGGTTATCCGGTCATGCATGGGGGTGACAAATGCTGGGGGACCCGGACATCCATGAATACTCCTATCATGCCTACGACTCATGATGAGTGAAGGTGGACCACTACATCCGAATTTGGACCACTCATGCTTTCTACTTGACATGTGGGTGATATGAATGAATGGACCCAACATAGTGTTCATGCCAAGTGGTATGGTAGGCCTAGACACATGCATGCTTCTCCCAAAGGTGACCTCCATGTGTATAGGTGTGGGACAACCTTTGAACTCCCATTGGAAAGGATCAAATGGATCTAAGAAGGTGGTCATCATGAGGTGGGGCACAACCTTATTACCTAGGGATATGAGGCTCAAGGTCATGGCTCCCAAGGTGGAACCCGGGTCTAGGATGGGGTGGATTGGGTCACACATGGTGGGTTGGGATAGGGAAAAGTGGGTGGTGGATAAGGTGGTTGGGTCCCATGGGTTCTTTGACCCCCATTGGAAGGGATCAAAGGGATCATAAAAATGGTTATCGAGGGGGAGGGGCCCTATG
This sequence comes from Amorphophallus konjac, assembly GCA_022559845.1. Lineage (NCBI taxonomy): Eukaryota > Viridiplantae > Streptophyta > Magnoliopsida > Alismatales > Araceae > Amorphophallus > Amorphophallus konjac. The sequence continues at coordinate 337,249,215 of CM040126.1, read as the reverse complement.
TCCTCAAGATCCTCAAGTGGTGGTGGGTCATCCTCCTCTAATGAGACAATTAGGCCGAAGTTCTTTGTGGGTGGGTTGGCCATGAGAGGAGGGTTTGACTTTCTTCCTGATATGAGGGACTCCAATTTGAGGATAAGATCGGGCTCATCGGGTGTGGGGATGAATAGAAGGAGATCGCTAGTGTAGCAACCAATGGTGTATATTGAGGTGATAGACCCGACACAAAGGTGTAGGAGGTCAAGGCTCCTAGGTTGTTCGGCCATAGGGGTCAACATGTTAGTGAACTCAATTTGCCATGCTAGGCCCTTAAGAAGATCCCCTAAAGTTTCCACTTGGTAGGATGATTGGATGGTGGTGTGATAGGTGGAGAAGGGTACTATGGGGAGGTTTAGCTCCATGAGAGGGTAGACATAGGACGTAATGGGGTGAATTGGTTTCTCCTTTAGCCATTTAGCTAGGGGCCCATCTATGATTATGGTGCCATTTGTGAAGGTTTGTGGCTCTTGAAAACTCGGACAATTTGAAGTGGTAAAGGGTTGAAGCTCTTCCTCACCATTGGTGTGAACTTGGGTTTCCTCATGGGTGGGGAGAGGGTCCGGACTAGCAACTACTTCTATGTGAGTGGGCGTGACCTCCTTTCTCAAGGGAATGGGAAGGTCTTTTGGGGATGGGGTGATAATAGTTGGGGCATGGTGCACCCGGGGTGGTGAGTGAGGTCGAACTTGGGTTGGGTTTGGGAGTGGAAGTAGCAGAGGCCTAGGTTGGGGTAGGATTGGGGTTGGGAGTGGAAGGTGGGTTGGGTGATGAGACTTGGGTTGATTGATTTTGGGGGGAATGTCCCTTATAGGGAAAAATGGAGGGGTAGTGGTGGTCCTTATTGGGGAAACTGGGTCAGTTAGGGGTCTCTTCCCCTTAGGATCGGCTAGTTGTGGGGGGTGGAAGTGGGGGCCAATTGGGTTTGGATAGTGATGTTTGTGGAAGGAGGTTTTGGTTGGGGTGTGGGGATTCTCATGGGATTTGGTGGAGAGGTGGAAGCTTGGTTTATTTGGGTCTTAAGGGAGAGGACTTGGTCGCGAAGTGTAGTTATGATGGTTGAGAGGTGATTTGTTGGGAGTGGTGGAGGTGGAGACCTAAAGGTGGTCTCAAGTTGGCCGGGTGGGGATGGAGGAGTGGTAGTGCTCCTCGGGCTAGGGGTGTTTGAGTAGGAGGGGTGAGAGTATTTGGGGATGTAGATCTTCCTAAGTTCTTCCTTCATATCATCCCATGAAGAAATGAGCTCTTGCCTCCTAACCCTTCTTAATCCCTCTTTGTGTTCCCACTTACTCTTGGCTTGACCCCGAAATCGTCCCTTAGCCCAGCGGACTCTTGCGGATCCATATACCCGAGTCTTTTCAAAATATCTTTCTATGGTAGCCTCCCACCTAAGATAGTCACTAGAACGTGATCCGTCAAAGGTAATATCTCTATCTAGGATGAAGTCCATGGGTGGTGAGTAGGCTAAGTAGGAGGTGGCCATGATGATCGGGGAGATCAATGCGAGGGTCGGATTGATGATGACTCCAATGCAAGCATGCCCTAGGACTTGACTTGTAGAGATAAGTTAATGACTTGCTCTGATACCAATTGATGTGACACAACCAATGATTCAAGCAAGCAAGCACAATTACAATCAAGACGGACCGATAACGGCGGCCGCTCACCCGTCACTCACCCAAGACCCGGGGTAACTTGGCAATGCCAAGTGGAGGATGTGAGGGCTGGGCCCTTGCTGGTAGAGGGCCAGCAAGGCCTAAGTTCATTCCCAAGGGTAATGGCAGCCCAAATCAAGGGAGCCGACGTCGTGCCGAGGGCATGGGTTCCACTCTTTTCCCACGGTGATCACTTATAGCAAAGGAGCTTAAGGATCGGACTCTCATTCACGGCCAGCGGAGTTTATGAACTAATATTGAAAGAACAAGCACAAATTAGAGCAAAGTTTGGAGCACTTACTCGACCGGTTTGAAGAAACCGGCCCCTCTCAGAGACGAGGGCGAGCGGGGAGGCGAGGGGATCCCCAAACGTCGCGTCGGGGCAGCTTGACCTGCTCAAACCATTACAACACTACACCCCATGCAAGGGGGGGGATCGTGGGGAAGAGAAGATAATGATTACATCCAAACACTACCTCCACAAAGGGAGGGGCCTTCAGCCGGCCAAGCGGGGAGGGGAATTCGAGCTAGAAGTGATGAAAGGAAGCCGATGCCGAATCTGTCCACGTTCTAGAATCAGGGACCAGCAGTCGAAGACGGCACCTCTGTGACCTCTCATTATTTTTGCTGATGGCGGGACCAGTGGGGAATGCTTTGTAAGGGACCCAGGAAGCCGCCCAAATTTTGTAGGAATTTGGGGAAGTAGCTTCTGGACGGGGCAGAGGCACGAACAGAGAAGCAGGGTTCTAGTTCTATCTGTGTCTGGACTACAACAGCAGAAAGACGAAGGTACCACGGGCGCTCCAGAGCTTCAATTTGAGTGCGGCTGGTACCGTTGGAAACCGTGGTCGAGTCCTCTTCGTAATGCAAGCAACAGCGACACCAGATGATGCCGGAGTAGACGGGAAGACCTCGAACAATGAAGGAGGTTCGGAGCAGACTGACAGGAAACAGATCCGAGCACCTGGAGGAAGAAATTGATAACTCTTGCAAACGGGTGGCGATCGGAGTTCAGCCTCTTGATTCTGGAAGTCGACAGGTCGAGGAAGAAGTTTGTAGAAGAACTCTTGCCCAGATTCCCAGTAAAATTTCCGTGGAAGAGCTTCCACTCAGGTTCTGATCCTCTGCCTGAGGAGTCTTGCGCAGTCGTAGTAGATCGCCACCTACGAGCAGCTCCGATCTTGGAAGTCGGCAAGACCACCACTGTTGGAAAGCTAACTGGGAGACGCTTCCAACGATATATGGTATGCCCTCTGAAGCTTCCAGGTGAAGACGTGGCAGCTTCTGCAACCGGGCACTCCTCTGCTGCCTGTGAACTGAAAACTGTAGGTTGAAGATGACGGGGGGGAATGGGGTATATGGGAGGGGAAATGGGGGTGGATGAGTGTGGGGAAAGCCCGGGCTGTGAGGGGGTCTAGGAGGGGGTGTTCCAAGGTGGGGGAAGGGAAGAATGGGGTCTGGAAGGGGGTCTAACAGGTGGTGGGAGGAGGAGCTACGAATTTGGGAAGGTGGGTAAGAGGGGAAGGGCATTTGAAAATGGGTTTAAGGGTGGGATTAAATTTTGGTCTTGGGGGATGGGAAGAGGTGTGTGGGGAAGGTAAAAGGGGGCTTGGGGAGTGGGAATTCTCCCTTGGGAGGTGAGAGGGTGCTTGGGGAAGGGGAGTGGGTGGTTGGTGGTTGGAGGGTGGAGTGGGGAGTGGTGGAATCTCCCTTGGGGTTGGGGTGGAGTTAAGGTGGGTTGGTGGGGAGTTGGGGATGAGTTATTGGAGGGGGGGGGAAGAGAGAGAAAGGTGGTTGGGAGGGGAGGAGAGAGAAAGGGGCACAGGTTTTAGAGAGAGAAAGTGGAGGAGAGAGAAAATGACTTATTAGAGAGAGAGAGGTAGAGAGAGAGAGGGGGGATAGGTGGGAATCACTCCCAAGGGTTTCTCACCTAACTAATAGAATCTCTCCAATAGGAAATTTGAACTCTCAAATGGCAATTTTCATTCATTGATTCATTAACTCAAATGGAGGAAATGAGGTCCTATATATAGGCAACCCACATTTCTACAAAAGTCTCTAACTCTTACTACAATGACCAAAGACCAAGGGGGTAGGGGCGCCCCTGGGCCTAGCCCAAAGAAATAGGCCCAATAACCATGCTAAACAATCTAATGAGCCTAATGACACACAAACTTAGGAAAGACCTAGGGACATGACTCAAATAAAAGAGAAAATACATCAAATGACTCAAATAAAGTTACATAGGACTCAAAATTAGATAACTAGACCATGCTGTTGGGTCCCGTGAGGTGTAAACGGATCTAGAAGGGGGGGTTGAATAGATCCTATCACAAGTTATGGCCTATTTAAAAACTCTTATCTAGCGGAAGCTTAAACCACTCTTATAAAGTGAATGAATCACTTAGGCACAATGCACAGCGGAATTAAGTACAATGGCTCAAATGGAAAGATTTGAATTACAAGCTATGAAACGTCCACACTTCTTTAAGTGAATTACAAAGCATAACACATAGATGAACATGCAATAGCTTGCAACAACCGTGCGTGTGTGTGTATGCTATGTTAATCACTCAAAATGCATATGTATGTGAGTAAGATAACCAAGTATGGAAGCACACGAACCTGTGAATGGGGTTAGAAGATATAGAGCAATCACACACAATAAACAACCCACAACACAGGGATTTTTAAGGTGGTTCGGTTGCAACCCCGCAACCTACGTCCACCCCTCACCAAAACCCGGTGAGGCTTCCTTGCTGACACACAGCTTGACCCGGGGACACGCCTCAAACCACAGAATAGAGAAACCCCTCTTTCTGTCTTCCTACACACAAAGCCGGCAGGGACGGCTACACCGCAAATTGGAGAACTCCCGATTGCCTTCCTACTAACCACCGGTAGGGACGATTCTCAATTCCAAATGTTTGATTGAAATGGAAAATGAACAAATATGAAATCACTCAAACAAGATATAGAATATGCTTAAGAGAAAAGATCTTGTCTGAGGTTTGTTGGAGCTTGAATCTCTTGAGGATTTGATGAAGAACTTCTTCCCGGAGTACTGTTCACAGCTACAGTAACTCGAACTCCTCTTCCTTGAACACACCCTTGCAGCCTCCTTTGATTTCCCTTGTTAGCCTTGCTTTCTTCTACTCTTCCTTGGAGGTTGCTGGATTGAGATATGAGCTTGAATCACCTTGAGTTGATGGAGAGATTGTTGGATGTAGCTTTGATCTTCTTTGAATCTCCTTGAGTTGATGAAGAGGTGTATGGATGTAGCTTTGATCACCTTTGCAAGCCTTGAATGCTTCTTGCTTGATTAGAGGTTGCTTGGCTTCAGATCTCACCTTGAATCACCTTGGAAGGATGAAGAACTCCTGCCCGAAACACTGTTCACGGAGGTGCTACAGTGCTCTCGAAATGGCCTCCCTTGATTCACTTCATCAACTCCATCAACTAGGGTTTCTAACCCTCTCATGTTGGTTTTATAACCCTTGGAATGGTCCTTGGACACCCTCCAGACCAGATCCACAAATCATGGGAAGTTAGGTAAGGTTTGATTAAACAAATCCATGGAAAGGGGCTGGCCACGAGGTGGATTTCGAAGTCAAAGATGGCTGCATCGGGGCTGGCGGTCGACCAGAATTCATGGGCCGGTTGACCGGAACCTGCTGCAGCCAGAACTTTTTGGCTCTGGCAAAATCGGTCGACCGGAATTCATGGGGCGGTCGACCGGAATGTCACAGACCCCGAACCTTTTGGTTCTGGGAAATTCGGTCGACCTAGCTACAGTGCCGCCGGTCGACCTAAAGCTACAGTAAATTCCAGATTAACACAATTCAGCCCCAAATGTCATTGTAACCCTTCCGAACTCTGTGGCATCAAACTCCTTTGATCTTGGGGAATATATATTGAGTGTTTTGGCATGCAAAATCATATAAAAAGGATTAGAACTTTAGCTCAATAATCCATATAATAAATGTATGAAATACACATATGAAATCTCATGAATTAGTTATATGTGAACACTTTGAATCACAAGTGTTCTGAGCTAAAGATCAAGAAATAAGAGCTCAACCACCCTAAGTAAAATATCCATGAAACACACTCATAGAATTTCAATAACAAGAAGGATAGAAAAGCTCATTCCCAAATTAACCATCCATATCAAAAGAGCAAGTTCATATGACAATGAATTTAAACGAATGGATGATCATCAAGTAACCCAAAGTTTCAAGATTGATGTGAGCATTCAAGAACCACATGTTCCTTGGTATTAATGCAATGTGAGAACATATAAGGCAAGTTGTGAATGGGCATCATGAAACCAAATACATGGAGAGTGATAAACAACAATGACTCACAGTGTTAAGCCATTATCAAAACCAAGAATACCACAGAACTCATATGACTATAGAATGATGTCGAATGACCCAAGAGACCACAGAATGACTCAAATGACCTCAGAGACATAACATTCTCCCCCTTTTTGATGATGGCAACTATGAGTCATTCTGAACTATGAGTCATTATAAACTCACAGGGCAACTATGAGTCTGAAGAATAAGAAGAGGAATCTTACCACATTCACCACATGCATTGTGTAATGACTTCACATAATCTTACCTTCTTACCTTACCACATCCTTTGATGAATGACTCACATAATCTTCTTTGATGAATGACTCACATAATCTTCTCCCCCTTTGACAACATCAAAAGATCCAGAAAAGAGAAAGAGAGACGCACATTAATGACGCACACAAAATGATGTGGAAATACATGCCTATGGATGTACACTTATTAAGATTGACAAAATAACCAAAGAGAACAACCAATTGTGGAAAGTCAGTTATAGGACTGAGACCAATGAATGATATGGAGGCATCGAACATGGTGGTGTCCCGTGACTTGGCAAAGATAAAGTAAGTGTGAGAGGTGGAGCCACAACAGCATGATTCAATTCCTCAAATAGGAGATGGATAGAGCAGCCAAGGAGCAAATTTTGATTTCAAATTTTGCAGATTTTTAGTGGTTTTCTAGTTTTCAGATTTTTTGGATTTGCTAAGCAATGCATGGAAATGATAGATGCAAGCTACAATTGTATGAAGTTAAGATGCGCATGCCTCCCTATTAGCATGAGAGCATGATGCTAATGATGCTAGGTCTTATACCACATGCCAATGAATGAGAAATCAATGTGATATCACTTGACAGAGGACACCAATGATTTTGGATGCGACTTGAAAGGTGCATCAAGATGATACCACTTGTCAGATGATACCACTTGTTTAGTATGATGATGTAATCATGGCAGCCTGAATGATTTATGTAGATATGGCAGATGAAGGCAAACAACAAAGTTTATGTAACATGTGCAGCTCAAGATCCATGATAGTGAAGCATGTGAATGCAGATATGTATGCATGGATATACAAATACATGGAGAAGTAAAGTGTATGAATGCTATGCATTAACCCTCATGATAAATGAAGGTTCTCTCCCCCTTGGATTCTCCCATATCCACAATGCACTCTCCCCCTTTGACAACGCACAAAGGCAACATCTCCCCCTTTCTCCCAAGTCCATAGCAAGGACTCACAACAAGACATTCTCCCCCTTTGCCAATAGCAAAAAGGAGGGATACGGCACAGTGGTTGACAAAGGTCCTAGAGATCAGAGTGGAATGGTAGTGGAAGAGCAAGCCATTATATGGAAATTAGAAACATGCCGGGAGCAATATATATGGTTCAAAGCTAATGAAAACTAAGATCATCAATAGAGTTTAAAAAGCATCGACATCCATGGTTTAATAGAAATGAACCAGAAGCACATATCTTGACAGTGTTTAACCTTCCCTTGTCTTATACATCCATATTCAATAACCACAAAGGGAATAACACAAAAACTAGTATTGAGGCTAAACAAGCATGACTAAAGCATGGAATTTTATGAGTTTAACAAATTTGATTTTCAATATCGTTTGAATTTGAAGGCACATGACTTATATGTTACGAGCAATCAAGTCTAGTACATGCCTCCTAGCCGTAAGAATACACGTTGTTTAGACGCTAGTATCCCTAGGTATTTGGCAAGACTGACTGTTATGCTTCAGAATGAACAGAGATAGCAACATCACGTCATGACATATCCAAACTCATTTCTTTGATAAGAAGATATATTTCTCAGCAATTATGCCATTTCTCTACCTAGAGTCCAAATGAATTAAGACAGAGATAACAGAGGCACATCATGACATATCATTCGTCACTTGATTTGATGACGGGATATATTTCTCCGTGCAACACTATCATTGCTCTGCAAATTGATTTTCAAGAATTCCAGCTCATCAAGATGTTTAGAAACAATACTAAGCTCTAGAGTATCACCAAAGTTGTCAAGACATTTGGATTTTCAGATTTTAGAATAGTTATTCAAGGCACAACATGCAATCTCTAGTTAAGGTCTATTAAAACCACAAAATATGGATGATTTCAAAAGATATATCAAAACTTCAAGGAAATCATTAAATCTGAACCATTTTCATTGAATGGACAATCATCAGTTCATATAATAGAAAGCTCTTACACTGTAGTGATGTCTGTCTCTTGAACTTATTATCACACTGGAGGCCATTGAGGTTCAGATGTAAAAAGGGCGAATGAACCAAGAAGAACAACACGACTCCCCCTATGAATATGCAATGAAAGCATGCAAGGAGTGATGTTTGCAGTCACATAGAATGACGAATGTCAATGAGAGGTTTACTTGACCCATGCAGGGGTTGACCTGATCAAACATGAAATGCATGAACCAACATAATACATGATTTTACACTTATGAAATGCAACATAATGAATATGAACCATATGCACGAATGCCTTAAGAAGACAACTCCCCCTAGCTATATGGCCTATATGCGATAGTGACGCATGGTACTTGGCGGAGGTGAAACCTCACGCATGTTGAGTGCTTCGAGGCAAGCATAACCTGCCCTTCCATACATCAACATTTGATATACCCTGGCCATGCATGAATGAGATGATGTAAAATGATTCAAGCTAGGTTGATGTTGACTCCCCCTGAATACATTCAAGGGTTGGCAATGAACTATGCAGCCTAAGATTTATATGAATTCACAATGTAATTAAGATGCTGCAAAATGATTATGCATTATCATTTGTCTTCTAAACATGATGTGCATTAAGGCATGTGTGATTACAAGATGATGCAAACACAAATCATTCACAATTGATTTTGAACTGAATGTAACATGATGATGCCAATTGCTAGACTCCCCATTTGAACAATGCTAATATGAATAGCGAGTTGAAAATGCAACCATGATTTGCATCATCAAAACCAAAGTCCAAGCATTTCATGTGGCTGATAGCAAGACTTGTGCAACTCATTATCACATCAACTTCATCAGCATAACAAATTTTTCATGAATTAAATAGCTAAAATCAAGCATGGTGTAAACAAGTTATCAAGCTCAAAAGTTCATCTCACACCTTGGGGGTTTTGTATTTCAAAGAGCAGTTTAGTTTGCAGAATCTAATGACATTGGGCAGACGTATGATGCACTATCTACATGTCAAGACTGAACATGCAAGATGACTAAACTTAAGAGGTTTATGTACATACCTTTGCCTTGAGCTTTTATTTACCTTATGATCCTTTGTTCAGCTCCAAGGCATCCTGCACCCAAAATTCTCATTTGGATTTTTTAGGTACCCAAGATTGCTTGGGTCCTTGTGGGTTAGCAACATGTTTAGCATCTTGGCCCACCTTTTTCAGGGCAATCACATCATCCTCCTTCATTGTGAGGCAATCATATATCTCATGCCCATTTTTCCCACAATAGAAACAACACACAAAAGATTGATTTTTCTTTTTATGTTCATGTGCGTGTGCATGTGGATTATGTTTTTGTGGGCGAGCATGATTCTTACCTTTCATGGTATGAGGGTGGTGTCTTTCTTTCTTTCCTTGTTCTTTCACTAGCTGTCCTGCTCTAAGCTCATCATTTCTCAAGATAAAACAATCATGCACAGTGTGACCATGTCTACCACAATAATAACAATGGACATTCTTTTTGTGGAAAACATGATATTTAGCATTGAGCATGTTATGGTGCATGTTTGGATGAGAATGCTGAATTTTACTTTTCTTTCGAGCAGTATGCCCTTTTTGGTGACCACAGGAAGTGGTGGCTTCCGGTGATCCAGAATCTTGGATTTGGGCAAACATTGACAGGAAATCATTCAAACCTTGAATTTCATTTTCAAGTGAGAAAATGTGCTGTTTAGATTCAACAAGGCCCTCTTCGCATGCTACCAATTGCTCATTGAGCATGGCATTTACTGCTTTAAGATTTTGATTTTGTTGTTCTAAAGCATGCAAAGTTTCAGAGTGATCATCAATGACAGATTTGCCTTTTTCATGTGCAGCCAGTTTTTCATGCAATTCTTCTTCAGCTTGTTCAAGTTCAATTTTCTTTTCCAACAACTCTCTATTCTCTTCTTTCAGAGAATCAATCAGTTTTTGTTGCCATTCAAGATCATCATGGAGACCAACATTTATATTTCTCAAGAATGAACATTTTCCACACACAAAGTTAGCAGAGTATGAAACAGAATTTTTATTTTCTTCAATCAACTTCTCATGATAGATTAGCCCATCGGCCATAGTTTGATCATTAGAGATTGACTTAGGTTGGTTTTGAAGTTTTATTACAATTTCTTCCAACCTAGTGATTTCATCATGAAGATTTTCATTTTCTTCCCTTAGACATGCAATGCTTTGTTTATGCGTATCTAGATCAACTGAGAGAGTATTGTTAAGCTCTTTAACAATAGAACACTTTTTACAAAACAAGCTCTCATTTTGGTTGATTTTCTTGAGATCATTTTTCAAATTTTTATTTTCTGATTTGACCTTTTTGTATTGATTAATCAACTCACCATAGGCTTCCATAAGCTCTTCAAAAGTGAATTCCTCAGAGTCAGAGTTTTCTTGTGTTGAAGATGCATTGCTAGACTGTTCTATACGGTCGGCCATGAAGCATTCTTGTTCTTGTTCCTTCCCTTCATGGATTTTAACCAACTTGTCCAATACTTGCTTGGCTATGCTGCAAGAGGACACAAGATGAGTTAGTCTTAGATCAACTGCAGCTATAATTAAGTTATATGCAAGACAATTATCATTATGTTTGGTCTCATGTTCGGCTAGCCAACCAATTGAATTTGATGACAGCTCATGAGGACCATTGTATATGAGAGTCCACAATTGTGGATCTATGGAGCTAACATAGATGAACATTCTTCCAACCCATGTAGAAAAATTTGAACCATCATAAATGGGTGGAGAAGCCATCGAAGTAAGTGTAGCATGTGAATCCATCTAAATAACAAACACCGGGATCTTTCCCTGCAGATCGTTGGATCTGGGAATGACAGAGCCTTGCTCTGATACCACTTGTTGGGTCCCGTGAGGTGTAAACGGATCTAGAAGGGGGGGTTGAATAGATCCTATCACAAGTTATGGCCTATTTAAAAACTCTTATCTAGCGGAAGCTTAAACCACTCTTATAAAGTGAATGAATCATTTAGGCACAATGCACAGCGGAATTAAGTAGAGTGGCTCAAATGGAAGGATTTAAATTACAAGCTATGAAACATCCACACTTCTTTAAGTGAATTACAAAGCATAACACATAGATGAACATGCAATAGCTTGCAACAATTGTGCGTGTGTGTGTATGCTATGTTAATCACTCAAAATGCATATGTATGTGAGCAAGATAACCAAGTATGGAAGCACACGAACCTGTGAATGGGGTTAGAAGATATAGAGCAATCACACACAATAAACAACCCACAACACAGGGATTTTTAAGGTGGTTCGGTTGCAACCCCGCAACCTACGTCCACCCCTCACCAAAACCCGGTGAGGCTTCCTTGCTGACATACAGCTTGACCCGGGGACACGCCCCAAACCACAGAATAGAGAAACCCCTCTTTCTGTCTTCCTACACACAAAATCGGCAGGGACGGCTACACCGCAAATCGGAGAACACCCGATTGCCTTCCTACTAACCACCGGTAGGGACGATTCTCAATTCCAAATGTTTGAATGAAATGAAAAATGAACAAATATGAAATCACTCAAACAAGATAAAGAATATGCTTAAGAGAAAAGATCTTGTCTGAGGTTTGTTGGAGCTTGAATCTCTTGAGGATTTGATGAAGAACTTCTTCCCGGAGTACTGTTCACAGCTACAGTAACTCGAACTCCTCTTCCTTGAGCACACCCTGGCAGCCTCCTTTGATTTCCCTTGTTAGCCTTGCTTTCTTCTACTCTTCCTTGGAGGTTACTGGATTGAGATATGAGCTTGAATCACCTTGAGTTGATGGAGAGATTGTTGGATGTAGCTTTGATCTTCTTTGAATCTCCTTGAGTTGATGAAGAGGTGTATGGATGTAGCTTTGATCACCTTTGCAAGCCTTGAATGCTTCTTGCTTGATTGGAGGTTGCTTGGCTTCAGATCTCACCTTGAATCACCTTGGAAGGATGAAGAACTCCTGCCCGAAACACTGTTCACAGAGGTGCTACAGTGCTCTCGAAATGGCCTCCCTTGATTCACTTCATCAACTCCATCAACTAGGGTTTCTAACCCTCTCATGTTGGTTTTATAACCCTTGGAATGGTCCTTGGACACCCTCCAAACCAGATCCACAAATCATGGGAAGTTAGGTAAGATTTGATTAAACAAATCCATGGAAAGGGGCTGGCCACGAGGTGGATTTCAAAGTCAAACATGGCTGCATCGGGGCTGGCGGTCGACTAGAATTCATGGGCCGGTCGACCGGAACCTGCTGCAGCCAGAACTTTTCGGCTCTGGCAAAATCGGTCGACCAGAATTCATGGGGCGGTCGACCGGAATGTCACAGACCCCGAACCTTTTGGTTCTGGGAAATTCGGTCGACCTAGCTACAGTGCCGCCGGTCGACCTAAAGCTACAGTAAATTCCAGATTAACACAATTTAGCCCCAAATGTCATTGTAACCCTTCCGAACTCTGTGGCATCAAACTCCTTTGATCTTGGGGAATATATATTGAGTATTTTGGCCTGCAAAATCATATAAAAAGGATTAGAACTTTAGCTCAATAATCCATATAATAAATGTATGAAATACACATATGAAATCTCATGAATTAGTTATATATGAACACTTTGAATCACAAGTGTTCTGAGCTAAAGATCAAGAAATAAGAGCTCAACCACCCCAAGTAAAATATCCATGAAACACACTCATGGAATTTCAATAACAAGAAGGATAGAAAAGCTCATTCCCAAATTAACCATCCATATCAAAAGAGCAAGTTCATATGACAATGAATTTAAACGAATGGATGATCATCAAGTAACCCAAAGTTTCAAGATTGATGTGAGCATTCAAGAACCACATGTTCCTTGGTATTAATGCAATGTGAGAACATATAAGGCAAGTTGTGAATGGGCATCATGAAACCAAATACATGGAGAGTGATAAACAACAATGACTCATAGTGTTAAGCCATTATCAAAACCAAGAATACCACAAAACTTATATGACTATAGAATGATGTCGAATGACCCAAGAGACCACAGAATGACTCAAATGACCTCAGAGACACAACACATGCCGGATGCAACCGGGGCGAGGAGATGAGCTGTGAACGTGGGCATGGGAGGTGATGTCTCCATCAGGGCGCCCCCCTCTTGGAGTCAACAAGAGCGGCTGGTTAATATTCCCCCTTGGACCATGGACCAACCTCACATGGGCCCTAGAGAGTCTAGGTGGCCCAATGGGAGAGAGGGGGGGTCCCGTCGGGCCTACGCGGCCTTTTTGCAAAGAAACCCATTGACTTAGCCCAAGTAACCCATTGGCTTATACTTGCCATACAATTGCAAACCCAATTAACTCAAGGATATGAATGCAAATAAAAAAAAGTTAGTGGTCTTGCTTCGATGTCCCATCAATTCTCCCCGGGTGGGAGAAACTCGACCCCGTCGAGTAAGGGGTGCGGCTGTTCACGTGGCTCCCGCGGATCCGTCATTGTACCAGGTAGCGTGGGTATGCTCCACTCCTAGTAATCGTCACCTGCTCATCCCGTATATGTTTGATATGCTCACGCTATTGTGGGAATGAGGCCAGTGGTGGACACTCCAGGGTGAGGTCACTCTCAAAGGGAGGAGACAGCTCAAAGACTCACTAGAAATCACCGCTGAGTACCATATTCCTTTGGCAAGTTTACAATGCACGCATTAGACCCGACTTGCCTCACACTCGAAAGGGACTGACACTTGCGAGCTTGCATTAGACCGACTCGTATGCAGACTCTCATAGGCTGTACGAAACAAAGACTCACACATGACCCTAGGCTATACATGACCCTAGGCAAACATAGACACTCATAGTAATACTATGATTGATGACGAAGAGACACAAACACAAGGGACATACTAAGGAAGACTCAGTAAGGATGACGGACACCGTCTACGTACACTAAGTGTAAAGAAAGACTGACCCACAACTTGATGCCGTGAGTCTCAACCCTCGTCAACCGTCTCCGATTTGAGAAGACTCGTCCTCGGGTATGGAAGTGCGGGAGGATCAGGAGGCAGGTGACGAGAAGGTAATCCAAACGTGTGGTGTAAAGCATGACAAAAAGGAAGTCTGGATATTGTCTCTCATATGCATGGCAGAAATTCGACCATATTACGTCAACATAGGGCGTTGACAATGGTATGATAGTCACAAGCGGCTGCGCTACGGTAGGAGAGACGGGTAAAAGTGGGACGGCTGACTGCATGGGGTCGGCGGATGGCACATCCACCAAGGACAAAGTGGGTGGGACAGACAATTTTGGGACGACCGGTGGGGTTGGGGTGACTAACAGACCCTGGCCCTCTATTGGATCGCTCTCTAACCCTAAAACATCAGCTAAGTACTCCTCGGCCAACTCTTGGTCAGCCTCATAACTCACTAGAATAAGCCCGAGAGGGGCATCCTCCAAATGTGGGTCCTCTAAGATAGGGTAATGTGAAGGACACTAGTCGGGAAAAGGGCTACTCCCACTATGGGTGGCCAGAGGGGCGGGTTGGGCGGCCGGCGCCTGAGGGGCCAGAATAGCTCCGGGGAGTTCCCGGCGAAGGATTCTTCCCACACTCTCTAACCTTCCAACCAGACCTTGGACAGATCGGTCGAAAGCCTAGGCACGGTCCTCCATGGCCTTGAAACGGCCCACCAAGCGGTCGGTATGCTCCCTACGAGTTTGGTCGGACCTATCCATGCACTCAATGAGTAGTGCGAACAAGTCATCCAGAGATCAGCATCCCTGGGTGGCACCTCGGGGTTCACCCATAGTGTCAGGGTGATGGTACTAGGTACCCATGGGGAATTGGGGGAACTTATGGGTTGGACATGCCGACACTCGGGACAAGACAAACTGACTCCCTAATGGACTAGACACGACCCTAAAACAACAATGCAAAGTGGGAATGCAGACTTGACTACAAACCTAGACTCAACCAGTATCCGGTACGGGGCAGAGGTTTGATCCGAAGAGCACACTCACGCAAGTGTGCTACCTTCCCAATAGGCATAACTTGTCGTTCTGAGGACACCTTTTAATATACCGGGTATAGGAATGACATTCAAACCTAGGACCGAATACCCTAGACTCAAATCGGCTCTGATACCAATTTGATGCGGGACGGGACGCGACTCGACGCCAATTTGAATGCAAACCTTGGACTCTAGGCAAACTCGCGACTCGTCCCTAACGAGGGAAGCGTGCGGACCTGCGCGGTTGATAAATCGGTAATGAGTCTGGGTGGTCAACTCTCTTTTGTGCCCGGATCGGGTCACGGGACGGGTCTCGCTCTCTCTCGCAGTGATGAATGAAATTATTTAACGAGCTAGATTAACCTATCACATGCAAGCAGCGACATATAGAAATATACTAAGTAAGCAAAATGCCGAGTGAGGGAGTGGAAACGATACCTCCACACTCCGGGCATGGGGAAGGCGACCCCGGCCAAGACTTGTACTCCCTGTACAAATAATTAATAATAATTACAGAAATGATTTTATTGCCCACTCCACGCAGGGAGGTAAAGGGATACACGTGGGCCCCAGGAGTAGCAAACTCGGGTTGACGGGCAGCAAGCCGGAAGGGCTATCGGGCCGGAGGCGGGCTACTGGTCCGACTCGGTACTGTTCCGACTCGCTAGACAGCAAGCGAACTCGGCTGCTGGGACGGCAGCTTCTGGTCGACTTCTGGTCAAGGCAGTTGGATGGGACACTGGTGGAATCCTTCTCTTCGATCTCTGAACTCGACGGCGGCCGAATATGAGCCGACGTATTTTCCGAGGAATTATCTGGCAGACTGCTCTTGCTGGCCTGACTCGGAACAGATTTGCGCACCTCCATGAAAATAATTATTGCGCCCAGATCCAGAGGCGGATCGAGGCGAGATCGGCGTCGTTGGAAAGAGGACTCAAAGGGATACAACATAAATTAATTTCACAACCATCCAGTAAACGGATTGGAAATGAAAAACTCTATGGCATAGTTGTTGCTACTAGGTCGGATTACAGACAGTCAAGACAGAGAAGGATCGGCCTGAAAATGAATTTTGCCCGACAGCTAAGTGGTGGATCTAGGTCTTGGGGATTTTATGGAGGATAGAGGGGGAGGTTGGAGACGTAATTTTTATGGTAATTTTATGAAGTGGTTTCAGGGGTGGGAAAAATAGAATAATAAGACACTATCTCGCAGATCTGCTGATTGGCAAACTGTCAGGGGTGGAACTAAGTGACTGGGAAAAATAGAAAACGATGGCGGATTGCCACGAAATTTAAAATGGGAATGGCTAACAAGGAAAGGAATGATCTCTCAAAATTTCAAGATCATCAGATACACAGATTGGGAGGACCAACCTTTTCTTTGAGCTTCTGTCTTGGATCTCAGAATTCTGGACAACACTTTAAAGAACGGGCTGTGGCGGCTCGACGGCGGCACGAACAGAGGCGGCGGTGGCGGTGGCTAAAAGTCGCATCCAGAGGAGGTGATAGAGGTGAGAATCACTCCCAGAATCAAGGCTTCACACCTTGGAGAATGCTGCAACTCTCACAGCTACAAGAAGGGGGCGAGAGGGGAGGGGCACCCAAGGCACAAGAACACACAATTTTATGAGTTTCTTCTCATTAATCTATGAAAATATGGAAAATATATGGGTTTTATATGAAATGTAAATGACCTAAACTTACCTCAGATCTAGGGTTAGGGAGGGGTAATTAAGGGAGAAAAGAATTTTCTCCCATGTGCTCAATTAAAATAAATATAAAAAAACTAAAGGGGGGGGGGGATTTTAAATCCCATATGGCGCTCCCCTCTTGGAGTCAACAAGAGGGGCTGGTCAATATTCTCCCTTGGACCATGGACCAGCCCCACATGGGCCCTAGAGAGTCTAGGTGGTCCAATGGGAGAGAGGGGGGTCCCACCAGGCCTACGCGGCCTTTTTGCAAAGAAACCCATTGACTTAGCCCAAGTAACACATTGGCTTATACTTGTCATACAATTGCAAACCCAATTAACTCAAGAATATGAATGCAAATAAAAAAAGTTAGTGGTCTTGCTTCGATATCCCATCATCAGCCCAGGTCAACGCACCTGTTCTCATCCAGTAGGTCCTAAGCTCCTCTGACTGCTCTATGACAGTAGGAAATACTCGTACATATATCTCTATATGCATCAACATGAAACATGCACATCCATGCAATAAGAACCATGACTGTCTAACAGGTCTGATGAAGCTAGCAGATTTCCAATTCAAGTAGAGCTCTGCATTCTAGTAGAATACTGAAGTCAGCAGATTTCAATTCTGAAGTTAGTAAGGAAAAAAATTGCCAAATACCTCAGTTCAGCTAAACTGATGAAGCCTGCATACATAGTTGGTTCAGTGGAATTGATGGAGCTTCTATTAAAGACATTCAAGCACTAAAACCCAAGATTTCATTTCATATGAAGACATATTTAAATCAGGCCATTTGGGTCCGTCGGATTAGTATTTGGGATGACTAGTATGAAGTTCTACAGAGTTTCTGCAAAAATTAGTAGAGTTTGGTTCTGCAAACCACTTAAATCAACAGCCTTGATGAAGATTTATGAAGGACAATCAAGCACATTAGTCCAAGACTTCACTTCATATGAACGCAGATTCAAACCAAGTTCATTGAGTCCAATGGATAATTTTTTAGCATGATTGACTGCATGTTGCCCAACCTTCTATAGTTTGTTTCCCTACATCTAGGGCAAACCCAATACATGTGTTTGAGATACAGATGGGTTGGCTTTTGGGCCTTTGACTACATTTCTGAATTAAGAAATTGATTCTCCTTGATGCTGTGGTATGAGTATCTTCTTAATTTTGTGAGGTTTAGAATCTCTATAAAGAAAAGAGTGATAGAGTCCGGGAAAGCCACAATGTCTGAAAAATTGAGCTAAGGATCAAAGAGCTACTGGAAGTCAGTTGTTCATAGGGTCTTGGCCGCTTAATTCACTGACTTGATTCTTTGGAATTCAGTCATTCAAGAAAAATTTAGAAGCTTTCAAATAAATTCAGAAACAGTCATCTCAGAAAGTTCAGTTCAAATAAATCAGCAGCTTCACGAAATTTGTTAGTTCAGAAATTACAGTGGGCAGAAATTTCTGACAACTTAGAAAGCTTTAGGAATCATGGAAGAAACTCACTTCCCCAAATTCAGTAGCTCAGATTTTCAAGATCAATAAATTGGCATTTCAAAAGGCAATTCTCAGAAACTCCTTAAAGCCCTTTATGAAACAAGCCCAACGGCTAAGTGAAGTCAGCCCAAGTCCCCAAGATGGCTTAGTGTTACTAGAGCACAGGCTTACAGACTCCAAGCATATACAGTCCAGCAAATCAATCTACACCATGGTTCAGCAGCCCTTGAAGGTCGAATGAGCATTCCAACACTGGTGGAGCTCAAGTCATTAATTTTCAAGGACAATATCGCAGAAAAGCTAAACAAGCAATATTCTTTCCATGTTCATAGATTTGGATTTTGTTCGGATAGTCAGCGGAAGATCTTGGACTTCTTAAAAGAAATTAGTAGACTTGCTTCAGCAGGTCAAGGGACCTTTCTGCCAGTCCACTAAATTACATAAACTCCACTTTGATCAAGTCAAATGTGCATATATGTGTGAACTCAAGACTATTTTAGGATGTTAAGTCATCTAATAGGTCAAATTGAGTGACCCCAGTCAAGTTAAGTTCATTTCATTGGACTTTGCCAACTGTTTGATCAAATGCCCCCGAGAGCTAAACCAGCAGCAACAGCTCATCACAACTCATCAAAATTTAGACGACTTTTTACAGTACATAATGCAATCCGGCAGAATCCTTCAACAAACCCTGAAGCTCAAGGATTGTAGTTTATCATACTATGAGTTCTCTCATATGTCAGTAGAAGACAACAAGCTTCAAGCTCAATTAAGTTTAGAGCAAGAAGATTTCATTTGAAATCTATTGATGAACAGTATGGGCGAATATACAATAAATGGGCTAAAGTTTTGGCAGACCGAGCAAGACCAACACTGTTATACAGCAAGTACTCAAGCTTGTGGCTGCAAAGCAGGTCGACTTGTAATTCACAGTAGGTCGACTTGTACCTTGCAGCAACTCGGCTTGTCAGTGTCTAGTATGTTGTTTCCCAGTGAACTAGGTCTGCCTTCCATAGCAGGTGAGGTAACTTGCAGAATCATGTGATTCTTAGTACCAATCATTGGTATCTTTTGTCTTGTTTTGCCAGATCAACTATATGATCGAACACGTGGACAATGTAAAGGCAATCTGAGCTCAAAAGGCACGTGACCACTCTAACACTGAAAGGGATATCTGAGGAATTTCACCCAACACCTTAGATGCAATACTTGCGCCCATCACACGTGCGGATTCTTTTGGCGCGAAAAGACATGTCCACGTGGTAGAACTCCAACAAAGATAGGCACGTGATCCAAGAGAGGATGACACGCTGTTTCGGTGTTTTACAGAAGAATGTTTAGGTGGACCAATCAGAGTTCACTAGTTCTTTCTGCCATTATGGAGCCCATGTTCTATATAAGACTACCTTCCCCTTCGAAGAAGAGTGCTGAAAGCTGCAAAAAAGAAAACCTGCGAGAGCTCTTGCTACGTGAGAATCCCACTAGAAAAGAGAGCAGTGAAGTGCTGTGATCAATGACACCCAAGAGGGGGGTTGAATTGGGTGATTACAACTTTTAGTAAATTTTTACCCGATTTAAAGGAGTATGATGAAGCATCAACTAGGAATTCAAATCTGTTTAACCACAAGCTAGATTTATCAAAATCTATCTCCACGATAGTTCCTTGGTACAAGGCGGAGGTGTGAATCCAGGGATTCTACTCACGCAAGATGCTATTGTCCTGACAAGAGTGATCTTGTCGATTCAAAAAAACACCTTTTGATAGACCAAAGATCTATTTAGATAAAAGACCGATTATGCTAAATCTGAAAGATCAAACCCGAAACAATAATATGCACTAACAAACACACAGACTGGAGGTAGAAGAAATGAGCCAAACCACACAATTCAAACCACAATGCACGATGATTTTTAAGGTGGTTCGTATGCAACGACGGCAACCTACGTCCACCCCTCACCAAAACCCGGTGAGGCTTCACTGTTGTAAACCAGCACGGGGATAAATCTCCAACACGGAGACACTCTCCAAACACACACGCAGGGCGACACCTGCACACACACACATGGGACGCGCCCCAACACACACACACACACACACACACACACACACACACACACACACACACACACACACACACACACACACACACACACACACACACACACACACACACACACACACACACACACACACACACACACACACACACACACACACACACACGGAGATGAAGTCTCCAACACGATCCGATAACTGGATCAACAACACACACACGTTGCGACAAATGCATCACTCTACACACTAGAATAGCCGGATCTGGATAGATCCATACACACACATGGAGATCTACGAAGATCCACACACACACAAGGATCTGAACTAGACAACCTTACACTACCATAGATCTGAATCGATCCACACACACACAAATGTTTGCATATTACAAGGAACAAGACTTGAAGCTCAAAACATAAATACAAATGAAACACAGTTGAGAAAACTTCTGATTTAGGCTCCCCCTTAGTATATAATGTAGATCTTGACTGAGGCTTGAATCTCCACTTGATTTCCACTTGATTGGCTTCAGAATGATCTTCAAATACTAGAGGTTTGATGAAGAATGGCTGGACGAAGTACTGTTCACGGAGTATTTCCAGTAGCCTTCTTTCTCCCTTGATAGCCTCCTTTGAATCCCTTTGAGTGATTAGGGTTTCTTTGCCCTAAGAGATGTTTTTATAAGCCTTGTGTTGGTCAAGGGACATGCCAAAACATAGATCCACGATTTTAGACATGTCTGGTGGCTTGGGATCCCAAAAGTCCTAAAGAGAGGGCTGAACACGTTGAAGGGAACAAAGTCAAAAATGGCTGCCACGAAGGGGTCGGTCGACCGGGCATATATGGGTGGTCGACCGGAATTTTACAGGAATAGGGGCTGTCAAAGCTGGGAAAACCAGTCGACCGGGACATGACCGGCGGTCGACCGAAATCTGGGTTTTTCCCAGATTTGCAACATACAATCCATTAAACCCATTTGCATTCCATTCAAGTCTGTCGCATCAAACTCCTTTGACCTTGAGGATTTATACTGAGTACTTTGACCTGCAAAAATATAGAGAAATGATTAGAACTATAGCTCAATAATTCATATGATGAATGCATGAAGTACATACATGAGGTATGATTATGGGAGCCAATTAATCAAGTTCCACCAAGAATACGCA